>OY728161.1:1627794389-1630626055 GCA_963277665.1 Viscum album | reverse complement strand
GTTCCATACCAACACTCACTCTTACCCTTCCAAGAAGAGGTGATCTCTACAAATATATCTCACTCAGGTTCTTATCCACTATCCATATTGGTCTCATACAAATTAAACACTTGTAAAACTTCATATCACCTAATGATATAACAAGTCTCATACTCCCATGAGTAGTATCCCATAAAAACTTGGCTCATATTCCTAAACAACATACATAGAATCATATTTGACACACACACAAAATTTTGTAAAAATATAAAATACTATATTTACACTTTGTATCAAAACATAGAATTAACTATCAACTAGCCTCTCAAGGAATCAATAATCCACATAAATAGATCAAAATTTAGAGGTGTGTTTACAATTAGGTGTGTTTTTTTATAATTCATGTATGATGTTTAGAGTGTAAGATAAAATCCGATCCACATATGATATTTGGAGGTGTGTTTACAATTATGTGTGTTGTGATTCATATGTATGATTTTCATGATTTACACCAATAGTCTTATAGGTCATATATAATAGGATTGAAATAGTGATACAATTTGATATAGATTGGATTCTACAACCCTAGTTTGGGGGTGGAAACCCCCACCCCTTAGACAGCCCCCCACCCCCACCCCCACCCCCACACCCCCTAGACACCCCACCCCCTTGACACCCCCACCAACAAGGACAACCCCCACCCCCCTGGACAACCCCCCTGGACACCCACACCCCCTTAGATAGCCCCCTGAACACCACCCCACCGCCTGGACACCCCCACCCCCTGAACACCCCCACCCCATGGACAACCCCACCCCCTAGACAACCTCCAACCCCTAGACAACCCCACCCCCTAGACAACACCCCCACCCCCTGGACACCCCCACCCCTATGGGAAGCCCGCCCACCCCCTGGACACCCCACCCCCTAGATACCCCCTCCCCCTAGGACATTCCCCACCCCCTTGGAGAGCCCCCCACCCCCTCGACACCACCCACCACCTGGACAACCCCCACCCCTTGGACACCCCCTAGACACCCCACCCCCTTGGAAAACCCCCCACCCCCTGAACACCCCCACCCCTTGGACAGCCCCCACCCCATGGATACCACTCGACCCCCTGGACACCCCCACCCCTTTGGATAACCCCCACCCTTTGGACACTGCCACCACCCTTGGAGAACCCCCCATGAGTGTTTTTTTTGAATTCTATACATTATATCATGTGCATGAGTGTTTTTATGAATAAAATATTTTTAGGTGTTACATAATCACTATATATTGTCTATTGTATCTTTAGGTGTCGAATTCCATATATTAGAGAAAAGAGGAAAGAGGGAATGTAAGTTGCTGTGTAATTCAGTAGAGGCTGTACAGGGTAGGCAAGAGCGAAGGCTTCTATACAGGGTATGCAAGAGGAATGCAATGTAATCCTTGAGTACTATTTAACAACGGTTTATAAACCATTGGTATAAAGATGAATAAGCCTTCTATACCAATGGTTCAGATAAAACTGTTGGTAAAACACTATACCAACGGTTTAAAAATCGTTGGTATATAGGTTCTACATATAATATATACCAATGGTTATAAGAAAAACATTGGTAAACCTATATAACAATATTTTTAAACTATTGGTATAGGTTATAGAGTTACATTTACCAACAGTTACAATCCCTTGGTTCTTCGGTATTGAAATGGTTGGCCAAAACCATAGGGAAGTTGATTTTTTTGCTAGTCTAACCCATTGGTTTCAAAAAAATTGTCGGTATAAGTATATCAGAACACCTTATCACCCAACAGTTTTCCAAACCATTGGTATAAAATATACCAACATTTTGGCATCCTTTCCCAATGGTTTTAAACTACTGGTAAAGCCTTGGTTTCCAACAGTGTTTAAGTATGGAAAATAAAGTTGAGCATGTTCTTAGAATATAACGTACTCTTCGATTCCATATATGACCCTAAAATGATGGTTATTACTATTTTTTATGGATATTCCTCTAGTATCGAATTTTATGTCCTTATTGACGTGATTAAGAAGGCATTTAGTTTAATAATCCTATATTTAGGAGATATGGTTCTTCATGTTGTAATATATGAATCCACTGTTTCCAAAATATAGTTTAAACCTAAAACTTTATATATGAAAAAACCTTAGTAGTTCAGCTACATAAGAATATATGATTTTATAATTTTTTCATGTGTCCTAGAAATATAGTCAAGACTCATATTGATTATTTTAATAAAATTATTCTATATTTTCCTAATATATAATTTAATTTATATGATGAGGATTTGGATATTATATTATTGAATTCATTGGATGATTCTTATAATTCAATTAAAGACTCAGTGATGTATGATCATGATTAATTGAACTTAAAGGAAGATAAATATTGGCACTAAAAAATGCTACTAATTATGGGATAAATTCTGAAGAACATGATCCATGAGCATAGTTCTTGTAGGCTTTGATTTTACTGGTCGTGGAGCCTGAAGGGAATTATGTATCAAAATTTATGGTCTTCGAAGTTAGCCTTCTAGAAATGGAATGCAAGGGAGATTCTTGAAAAAAGTTAATAATTTTCATGAAACTTTAGACATGAAACTAAAAAATTCATGAATATGGAAATCCTTCATAAAACCTCAAACTTTCATGACTTATGGTAACCTATATGCAACATATGTCTCACTTAAAAACTCAAACTTTCATGTAGATAAAAATCCTGTGTGAAACTAAACCATTCACATATGAAAGTAAATTTTTCAAAATGTATCTTCTAATGACCTAGAACTAATAAATACTCCAATTATTAAATAATTTGGAGGAGGAGATTCCAAGATGTGACATCACAATCTCAATTTGTGAAACTAAAAAGAGTTTCATGAATTTGTGAAACTTATTACCCCCATGGGTAATATTTCAAAAATTCCCACACATGAGCCCTTCTATTTATGGGTTAGTGTTTGAGGATGTTTCATGAAAATTAAAAACAATATTTCTGTAATATAGTCATTCCTTGTGAAACTCCAATTTCCTCAAAACTCCAAAGTTTCATGAAATAATGTTTTCCATATCCATTTAGATCCTTATTTTCAGAAAACATACTTTCACAGAGGTTGAGAACCTTGTGAAACATCTCCTTCATGAAATTTCTATCCTTCATGAAAACCCTACATTTATGCCCTTTGGTCCATATCATAGGGGACAAAACCCCCACACCCCCACTTAAGATCAGTGTTCGACTGCGATCTCAGGCCTTCAGCCTGATCCCTTTACTACCATCACTGACCCTATGAAAATTGGAGAGTTGTATCGTGATATTTTTGGGAAAGGTCGAGGACATTTTGGGTTTCTTCCTATACAGACCTAACATCCACCCCTAAAATTCCATGAGTCTAGATACTCCTACACACTCCTTGAAATACATTGATTAGACATACTCTTCTTGACCCCTTTCTCTTTCCATGATTTTAGATTCTCATCTAGGATTCTAAGAATACCTTAAGTAGAAATAATCCTCAAGAAATTCCTAAAACCCCATCACCTGATCCTATTCTAGGTTGAATGAGAAAGGGTCACTTCAGTGTAAGTTCCACACCAAACATTTATAGTAATTTTACACCTAGTAGTCATCACTACATGACTTACAAATATAGTAAACCCTATATGAAAAGCATATGATGCCTCCTATGACAGACATGTGATGGATTATGCATCAAGCATATGATTCCTTATGAAATGATCATGAGATGACCCCCAAAATGTCTCCATTAGCTTCCTCATGAATTGTAATCCCCAATCATATTCCTCGACCCATCAGTAGCATGATATGACCTCGTGAAATGAAATGAAGAATAATGAGAAGCCTAGGAGAACATGACCCACATGTATCCCTACTGCTCCCAAACAACCACCATGGGCCTCCTCCTCTGGTGTGATCCCCAATCGTATTCCTTGACCCACTTCCTAGTCAAGATATCCTCTTGACCTAATATGTGGAAGAAAAAATGAGAATATAAATGTATAATCCCCATACACAATGTCCTCACACATGACGTTAAACTGTGACCTTACCCTATGAAATGAATATGGGGTTCCCTATATGATAAGTACAGGATACCTATTGTGATGAATATGGGATGCCTTATATGATAAACATGATATAATACCACCATACTATAGGAAAAATTTACACATAATCCCTAACCATATCATTGATTCTCCTAGCAGCACCTGGGAAGATCCCATGCGTAAGTCCCATTCACACCATTGCTACTGTTAGAATCACCTAGGAAACTTCCACACATATTACATATTCAGACTATCACTACTCCTAGTAGAACCCGAGAAGATTCTACACATAGGCCCCATTTATACCATCACTTATCCTAGTAGTATATGGAAAAATTCCATGCATATGCGCCAAACATATCATCGCTAGTCCTAGAATCATCCGAGAATCTCCCACACATAAGCCCCATTCACACCATAACTGTTACTAGTAGAACCCAATCATCTTCCATGAATAATCCCCATTCATACCATTGCTGCTTCTAAAATAACCCTAGAAGCTTCCAAATTCTCATTAATACCATCATTGCTCCTAGAATCACCCATGAATCTTCCACTCATAAGCCCCAACCATATCAGTGTTACTCCTAGAAGTACCTAGGAAGCTCCCACATATAAGACCCATTCCCAAAATCGCTACTCCTAGAAGCACCAAGACAACTTCCATGAAAATCCCCATTCATACCTTTATTTCTCCTAACAACACCCATGTAGCTTCCATTCATAAGCTCCATTCATACCATCACTGCTCCTAGTACCACCTGGGAAGTTTCCATGCATAAGCCCCAACCATATCACTGCTACTTGTAACATCACCTGGGAAGCTTCCATACATAATCCCCAACCACATCATCACTTCTCCTAGAATCACCCAATAAACTCCCACACATAAGCCCCATTCACACCATCACAAATCCTAGAAGCACTCAGTAAACTACCATAAATAATCCCCATTCACACCATCATTTGTCCTAGAAGCACCTGAGAAACATCCATGTACAAGCCCAAACCATGTCATTACTTCTAATAGAATCACCCATGTAGCTTCCATGTGTAAGCCCCAACCATATCATTGCTGATCCTAGAAGCACCTGAGTAGCTTCTACATGTAAGATCCATTCATATCATCACTTCTCCTAGAAGCACTTAGAAAACATCCACACATAATACCTAGCCATATCATTTCTTCTCCTAGAAGCACCCAGGAAGCTTCCATGTGTATGCCCAAACCATATCATCACGTCTCCTTGAAGCACCTGATTAGATTCTACACATAATCCCCACTCACACCATCACTTCTCCTAGAAGCACTCATGAAACTTCCACGCATAATCCCTAACCATATCATTGCTACTCGTAGTAGTACCCAGGTAGCTTCCATGCATAAGACCCAACCAAGTCATCACTTCTCTTAGCATCACCTATGGTAGCCCCATTACATAAGCCCCATTTATACCCAAACTTTGAGCTATAGTATATAAAACCCCATATCCCCATAAACTAGTCGTATTATGTGAAACTACACAACAATGTACTCATAACATGATGTTAAACTGTAGTCTTACCCCATGTGATGAACTCAGGATTCCCCATGTATGATCATCATGGGATTCCACTACTACCCCTCTATGGGATGTCAGCCTATAACTATAACCCTAGGGAGATTCCATGCATAAGCCACACACCATCTATCATTAATGCTCATTTAGTGACATAAGCATCCTTAACACATGACATTAAAATGCATGGACCAGTCCTGTCACATGACCTTAAACTATGGCATAAAACTATGTAGGTTTTGGTCCCCATCCCTTAAATAGTATATAGGAAAAATCCCTATGGTTCAATCCTGAAATCTAATCAAACCTAGGATACCACTATGTTGTTCAATCCCAACACCCCAACTCCACAAAATCTATATGTACTCCCTATGAGAGATAATATGTAACGACACAATGTTTTATCAATGGAAATATTCCTCTTATAATTATGTCATATAATCACATGAAATTACAACACAATGAACTGCTAAGTACTATGTGACCTTTAAACATAATATTTTCACTTGTGTGTTTTGAATTTCAAAAAACGATCATCTACAATTGTGATCAGTAAGTTATTTGGAGTCTAATAAGATAAACTTAATTTTTAATGAATATTAACATACCCTTATGAATAGTAACATACCTTTATGAATAGTAATAAATAGTAATGAATAAAAAATCATCCAAAAAATAGAAACTTTACCCATGAATGTATAAATACAATTTAGACATCTTAAAAGTGAAAAAATGATCATAGTATAAGTATTGGTATTTTTGTATGTTATAAATATTTTATTTACAATTTTATGATTAATTTAATAATTTAAAATGGAAATGTATTGTCATAAAATGTAATAATAAATTGTTACTTTATTGTATTATATTTATAATATAATTTTATGGGACCTTGATTAATTTTTCAAGATGTTATAAAATGAGTTATAGTTTTAGTGTTGGTTTTTTTGAATAAATTATGTTTTTTATTTAAAAATTAAATTAAAAATATTTAGAGAATTAATTTCAAAAAATGGATTTTATTTTTGAATTCTACATTTTGAAAAATTTTTAGGGTGAATTTTTGGGATTTTTTTAAAATACATGATTTTTTCATGAATAGTAAAAATAGAGTTTTGAGTTTTCGGTATGTTTAATGACATCATAATGATGTAATAATTAATATAAAATTCTTCTTGACTTGTTTATAGTAAAATATTATATGAGGTGTCCCAATTGGTTAATACCATGTGAAATCCCATGGTTTTTCAAAAACCACAAATGAGGTGTCCTTTGAAATTAATAAAAAACTCTCGCTTTTTTATTATAAATACCCACTCATTACTTTGTTTTCATTCATTATAAATCTGTCATGTCACGAACCAACCCAGTTCAACCCTGAACCGGTCACCCAAGCCAGTCTGAAACATGGACCGAAGGGCATTCTCGATCCCCATGGGCTAACAACCAGTGCCAGACATCAAAACTTAACCATTTGAAACGATTTAGCCCATGAATAAAAGATAAATAGATAAACAAATGATGATAAAAATAAAAAACTAGAATCAAAAAGAAAATAAAACCGATCATACCTCCTTGTGACCTTCTAGGTTACCACCCAACTCAAACTTAAGCTTGCTCCAACACTAAGTAGCTGAACCAGGAACTTGAACAAGAACTGAACCTACAACTGAAAGAATATGATAGGTGTGAGCACTGAGATTCTCAATAGGGATGAAAAAAAACCATAGAATCCAATCATTGTCTTTCCCAAAACAATCCAATGACACAAGTTTGAAATAAAAATATAAAAGTAGGGTTTTTAAATTTTAAAGTAAATGACGTGTTTTTCCCATTTAAAATCTAACAGACACTACATACCATTTCTAAAATCATTTGTCATTTTATAAACAAAATCCAAAATAGAATGTACCAAAACTGGGCAGAGTAAAACAAGTAAAATGTTCAAACTAATAATAAACTAGTGCAATGGAAAGTAAAAAAGCAATGTAAATAATCCAGTAACCATGGGTGATCCTAAACATCCCTAGAAGACCCATGGACTTACTCGGTTTTGGAACCACCTGCCGACGTATGGTGAAGTTCCTAAGTATATAACCAAATGGCCTCCATAACTGACCAATCTAGTGGTAAATCCTATCTAGCCTAACAAAAAATCCAGAGGGTAGCAAACCGTCTAATCAGGGTTGGTTAGTAACCATCACTCGATCATCTAAAATACACCCAGGAACCCAAGGTGGTGATAATAATATTGTCTAAGTAGGAAGGCCCTCGCATGCGTGACTCATCTCACCGCACTTGTATACCCCAAACATGGATTCTTCCTATGCATTCACCCATAAAGGGTTACCCTAGAGAGGAGCGCCCCCAAATACAAATTCAAACATTTCACATTAATAAAGTCCCAACCAGGCCATCACACCATTTAACCTTTAAACCATTTTATAAAATGTTTCAAGTTTCCAATTGGGCATAGAATTTCACCAAAACACAATCTCTTATCAAAGTTAGTATAAACACTTCCCTTGGGTCAAAAGTTCCAAACAGGCCCTTAAGTTCCAAAATTCATGCCAAATCATTTTACGACTACTAAATTAATCTTTATGTGAAAAGTCTACAATGAATTTTTTTTGTAAAACCTTTCAAACTCGCTTCAAAACACATTTCATAGGCAAATGACCATGCTTTAAAGAACACATTTAAAGCCTTCCTTAGAAATTTCCCAAGGGAAACCAAATTTATTTGAAAAACCAAAAACCATTTAAGTCACCGAGGTTTAAAGAGAAAACCATTTTTCATCTGTCACCATCAATTGAAAACACATCCAATGGTACACTAAACACCCAACAAAACATTTGAAAACCCTTTCTACAAAATCATCGCTTGATTTAGAAACCAAACCCAACCATCCAAAACATTGGAAAAAAAATACAAAACAGCCCCCACAAGACCCTAAAACCCACTTTACAAGAATTTTAATACACACACAAGCTTTGAAAATATCCCAACCAAATTTTCCTACCAAAAACATCATCACAAAAATCATAGAGAAAAACATTTCATAAAAATCATATTTCTAATTTAAAAGAGAAACAATATTTTCCATAGACATCCTAGTTACATAAAACCTAGGAAACTTCCAAGAATCACAATAGAAATATATCATTAATAAATTTAACCAACACAAAACTATCCTTCACATCAAACTATAGATACATCAGAGGTGTGAATCAAATTGAAAAAAAATCAAAACAATATTTGGAACCTAAATAAAAAAATTCAGCATGGCCATATATATGAATTTTAATCGAAAACACTAAATGTACTAATAAAAAGACATAAATGAAGAGTCATATCAAAATACGTTCTTAAAAAAATTCTAAAAACTTATAAATGTCATTCAAGTTTAATTAGGGATATGAAAATGGTGAAAAAAAATCAAATAAAAATAATAATTATAATTGAAGAACCAAGAATTGTGGAAATGCATCGAAAAGGAAAATTATGGATTTACCTACCTCAAAGTAAGAGAGGGAGTGGTGAAACATTAATGGAATGAGGATAAACTCCCTACAGACCGAGCGCGGACCAGAAAAGTGGAATCCACATGTCGGAGGGGAGTTGGAGGCACTGCGATCGTGCTGGAAGATCACCGAAAATAGCGCGTGTAAGGGGGATTTGAAGAAGCGGGTAGCCAGACGGGGGGGGGGGGGGGGGGGGGGCTGGCCCGTGCCCAAGAGACCGGATCAGCAGGATGCTGGAAGCCAGAAGCCAGAGCGGTAGTCTGTGGGTGGTTGGAGCATGAGCAGGAGGGTACAGGGTCCCGTGAGGATATGCGAGGGTGGTTGGGTCGCGGCAGGGCAATGCGGATGGGAGGCCAGAGCTGGGGAGGTGAGGCCAGTGGAGACTGTGGTGAATGCGGAGCCGCAAGGGGCTGGGGGTGACACTGTGCAAGGAACCGGGGGGGGGGTGGGTCGTGATGGGAAAGGGATGAGCCTGGTGCAGTAGAGAGAGGGTAAAGAGGGGAGCCAAGTGGTGCTGGGGAACGAGCGATATGACGACCAGAGTGTGCTGAGGGGATAATACAGGGGGGGGGGCTTGCGCAACATGATCAGGGAAGGGGGGGTACGGGTAGCAATTAGGGTTTTACTTTTTTTTCTTTCCATTTTATAATAATAATAATAATTATTATAATAATAACAACACTAGAATAATAATAACAATAATAATAATAATAATAATAATAATACAAACAACAATAAAAAAATAATAAAAATAATATTAACATTAATAAAACTAAGAATGACAATAATAAGAATAATAATAATATAATTAATAACATTAATATTCTTAATAATAACAACAATAACAACAAAAACAACAAAAACAACACAATATTATTATTATTATTATTGATCATTATTTTAATTTTTTTTTAAATTTTAATCCGTTTATTTATCTTATTCTGAAAACTGGGTCACCACGTTCTCGTCACATGACTTAATAAACCGCGTGCATGTTGCACGCCTCAATCTAGACCACTTGGAAATCCACACAAACACCTGAGATGATCGCACGACTACCAACAACTGTGCGGTGACCGCACATGGGTCCAAAACCTGCTCAAATATTAAACGACAAATTTTTTTAATCCGAACCCTACCCGGACCTAGGTGCGAGGACCCAAAGCCAATAATTAAAAAATAAAAATTAATTTAATAAGGCGAGTGTGATAATTCTCCCCTCCACAGACACTTTCTACCCCTAGAAACTCACCCAGCTGAACAATAGACAAAACAAGAATCCATACCCATTTGAAACCGAAAGAATGCACAACACAAGAGAATAGGAGAACACAAGAGGGTTCTCCCCACCATAAGAACTCAACTATTACTGAAAATTAACACCCATCACATCACCTCAGAAAGGGTGTCGACACAGAAAATCCCAACCGATCCAAACAAACTTTATAGCACAAGCGGACAACGCCTCCAAGAAGAATTTAATATCAGTAGTACACCCGAGCATAACTACAAGCCTTGACACCTCCACAGGTACTTACACCTCAAAAAAAAAACTAAACTGAGATCAACCCATACGAGGGATGAACCCACTTTTAAGAAAAACACATGATTCAAAGAGCCCTAATCAGACAAACAAACTGTTTGAATTACCATAGAACATATCTGTCATAACTCCATGATGAAAAAATGAACTTACAACAACTTTAAAACCTTAACGGTAGAAAATAGGGACAAAATAATTTAAATGTTTCCCTGCCAACATGGAACACAAGACCCAAACCAAGGATTCACACCCCCGGCAACTCCTGACTACGCGCGAGCTTCACCCCAAGACCTGTGGCTGGGGCTCTAATGGTTGAAGCATATCCTTCCTCACAGTCAGACACTGGAATTCCTTTGGTCACTGCATATTATTCAGGTGACGCTTCCTGCAAAACTTCTCTAGATGACCCAAACATCTACAATGATGTCATGTCTTAAGAGGGATATGACATGATGACTTCACGTGCCAAAACCAGCAATACTAGTGGAACACCACTGAACGATCCGATGAATAGGAAGTCAGAACCACTACAGAGGACTCTTTAAGAACTGGTCCCTATGGCACACCATGCTCCCCAGATGGGGAACGTTTGTAAGAAAACGAATACACTGGATTTCCAACCATCTACACCCTGGAGACCAACTCTGCTAAAAACGCCTCATCCGCCAGCTTCTCAAAACAGTGGTCCTTAGAAGGGAGGACCTGGTCCTTGATCTCTGGACAAAGACCCCTAATGAAGAGAGAAGTCTTTATCAAATCCTACGATGCTACCTCCGGAGAAAAGGACACAAGCTCCTTGAAATGGTCAGCATATTCCTTCATCGTCTGTTGGCCTTGTTGAATACGCATAAGCTCTTCCCTTTTCACCGTCTTCAATTCTTTAGGTATGAACCATCAGATGAATATGGATTTAAAGGTATTCCACATCATCCCAACTTGTATTGATGGTAGGGAAACCCACTCCCATTATTCCAGATCTGGAACTTCAAACAAACGCAAAATGACACGCACTCTGACAGCTTTGGGAGTTCCCAATTCCTTGAAGACACGCTCAACCTATTCAAGCCACTCTACTACCTCTAATGGACCCAGCTCACTGTGAAAGATAGGAACTGTTCAAGAAGGACCCAAAACCGGTCATGAATTATTGGAAACCTTGACGACATTTCTCGGTGGAATTTTCTGACAAACATGTCAAACACAAATCCAAAACCAATATTAAACAGAATCAACATCAATGAAAGTGATTTCATCCAAAAAAAGCCAGCTCAAAAACCAAACAAATACAAACAAAACACAAAATTTCCTCTTTCCAAATACAATTTCCCTTTTAGATTTCAAAACCACCTTCCTTCATGGCCACTATCCAAATATCAACCCACTTTTCAAAACAGATTCAATTTTCCCAAAATCAATTCCCCTTTTAATTTTCAAAAACATGCTTACATCAGTCAAAACCAAAACAAAACCCAACTTAAGACAAATCATCGGGAAAAGGAACTTGCAGTCATGCTTAACTTGACAACATGGTAGTGGGCCATGCCCCAAGTAAGAGTTAACAACTAGGTGGAACTTAAAACATTCACTTGGACTCCACATGGGTCACTACTCCATGTGAGGTCACGACATGACACTAGATTGCCTCTGTTGTCATCCATCAATCCAAAACAAAGAGACAAGACTCAAATCCCAGACTAACCATGGTGATTTGAGGTTTGGAACAGGAGAGGGTTCATGATGTTCTTCCCGTACCTACCTCTCGAGTCCTGATAGTCCTAATCTCTACATACCGAACACCCCAAATAACAAGAACTTCCTCTGATACCATTTTTTCACGAACCAAATCGGGTCAACCATGTACCAGTCACCCGATTCAGTCTGTGACATGACCTGAAGGGTGTTCCCAATTCCCACGGGCTGGAAACCAGTGCCAGGCATCAAAAATTAACCGTTGGGAATGATTTTTCCCATGAATAAAAGATAAAAATATAAACAAAACTAATGATAAAAATAAAAAACTAGTAGTGAAAATAAATTAAAACCAAACATACCTCATTGTGACCTTCTAGGTCACCACCCAACTCAGACTCAAGCCTGCTCCAACACTGAGTAGGTGAACCAGAAACCTAGACAAGAACTGAACCTACAACTGAAAGATTATTATAGGTGTGAGCACTGAGATTCTCAGTAGGGATGCCAAAAAAAAACCCATAGAATCTAAGCATTATCTTTCCCAAAACAATCCAACGACACAAGTTTTAAATACAAATATAAAATTAGGGTTTTCACATTTTAAAGTAAACAATGTGTTTTCTCCATTTAAAATCCAACACACGCTACGTACCATTTCCAAAATCATTTGTCATTTTATAAACAAAATACAAAACAAAATGTACTATAACTGGGCTAGAGTAAAATAAGTAAAATGTGAAAACTAATAATAAAATATTGAAATGGAATGTAAACAAGAAATGTAAACAATACAGTAACCATGGGTGATCCTAAACATCCCTATAAGACCCCCTAGACGTACTCGGTTTCAGAACCACCTGTCGGCGTATGGTGAAGCTCCTAAGTCTATAACCAACTAGCTGCCCTAACTGACCAATCCAGTGGCAAAGCCTGCCTGGTCTAACAACAAATCTAGGGGGTACCAACCCGTCTAATCAGGGTTGGTAAGCAAATGACACTCGATCATCTAAAAGACACCCAAGAACCCATGGTGGTGATAATAATAATGTGTAAGTAGGGAGGCCCTCACATACGTGACTCATCTCACCATACTTGCCTTCCCTAAACACGAACGCTTCCTACGTGTTCACCCATAAAGGGTTACCCTAGACAGAAGCGCCCCCAAATACACAATCAAACATTTCACATTAACAAAGTCCCAACCAGGCTGTCATACCATTTAACCTTTAAATCATTTTATAAAATGTTTCAAGTTTCCAATCAGGCATACTCTTTTGAAAAAACACAATATCCTTTCAATGTTAGTATAAACACTTCCCTTGGGTCAAAAGTTCCCAACGGGACCTTGAGTTCCAAAACACATGCCAAATCATTTTACCACTACTAAATGAAACTTTATGTCCAAAGTATCCAATGCATTTTTTTGTAAAACCTTTCAAACTCACTTAAAAATAGATTTCACAGGAAAACGACCATGCTTTAAAGAACACATTTAAAGCCTTCCTTATAAATCACCCAAGGGAAACCGACTTTATTTGAAAAACCAAAAACCATTTAAGTCACCAAGGTTTAAAGAGAAAACCATTTTTCATGTGTCACCTTCAATTGAAAACACATCAAATGGTACACTAAACACCCAACAAAACATTTTAAAACCCTTCCCACAAAGTCATCACTTGATTTAGAAACCAAACCCAACCATCCAGAACATTTGAAAAAAATACAAAACAACACCAACAAGACCATAACACCTACTTTCCAAGCATTTTAACACACAAAAAATCTTTGAAAATATCTAAAAAAATTCACCTTCCAAAAACATCATAAAAAAAATCATAGAGAAAAACATTTCAAAAAATGTATCTTTCTAATTTAAAAGGGAAAAAATATTTTCCATAGACATCCTCGGTACCTCAAACCTTGGAAACTTCCAAGAATTACAATAGAAATATATCCTTAATAAATTTAACTAACACGAAAATACCCTTTGCATCAAACTATATATATATCAAAGGTGTGAATCATATTGAAAAAAATCAAAACAATATTTGGCACCAAAAGAAAGAAATTCCGCATGACCACATATATGAATTTTAATTGAAAACACTAAATGCACCAATACGAGGGCATAAATAAAGAGTCATATCAAAATACTCTTAAACAAATTCTAAAAACTTATAAATGTCGTGAAATTTTAATTAGGTATAAGAAAATGGTGCAAAACAAATAATCGAATAAAAATAACAATTATAATTGAAGAACCAAGCACCGTGGAAATACATCAAAAAGGAAAATTATGGATTCACATACCTCAAAGAAAGAGTGGGCCCGAAAAAACATTAATGGAATGAGGAGAAATGCCCTGTGGAAGGAGTTCACACTGGAAAACTGGATTCCACACACCATAGGGGAGGTGGAGGTGCTGCGATTGCACTAGAAGACCGCCAGAAATAGCGCGCGCAGGGAGTATTCAGAGTAGTGGGTAGTAAAATGAGTGGGGGGGGGGGCAGGTTAGGGCCCAAGAGACCGGAGCTGCAGGATACATGCATCTGGAAGCTGAAGTGGAAGTCTGCGGGTGGTTAGAGCATGAGCAAAAGGGTACGGGGTTCTGTGAGGCTGGGTGAGGGTGTCCGGGTCACGGAAGGGCAATGAGGATGGGAGTTCGGAGCTAGGGAGGCGAGGCCGGTGGAAGCAGTGGCATAGACGAAGCTGCGAGGGGCTGGGTGTGATGCTGTATAGGGAACTAGGGGGGGATAGGTCACAATGGGGAAGGGGGGAGCCTGGCGTGACAGACTAGGGGTAAGGAGGGAATCCATGCAATGCCAGGGTGTGAGTGGGACTACGGCCGAAGTGCACTGAGGGGAGAACACTTAGGGGGGGGGGGATTTCACAACATGATCAGGGATGGGGGGGGGGGGGGTCCGGCCCGCGGTGTGGAATAATGGAGGGGGGTGGGTAGTGATTAGGGTCTTACTTTTTTTCTTTCCATTTTATTATATTAATAATAACAATAATAATAACACCATAATAGTAATAATAATAATAAAAACAACAACAACAACAATAATAATAACATTAATAAAACTAAGAATAACAATAACAACAACAACAATAATATCATTAATAACATTAATATTCTTAAAAATAACAAAAAAAAACAATAAAAAAACACATTATTATTATTATTATCAAGCATTATTTTAATTTTTTTTTAAATTTTTATCCATTTATTTATCTTATTCTGAAAACCGGGTCCCCGTGTGCTCTTCGAACAGCTTAATAAACTGCATGAAAGTTACATGCCACAATCCAGACCACTTGGGCATCCACACAAACACTTGGGATGATTGTCCGGCTACCGCCCACCGTACAGTGACCGAGCATAGGTTCGAAACCTATTAAAATATTAAACGACAATATTTTTTAATATGGGACCCTGCCCGGACCTATGCGCAAGACCAAATTGAGGAATTAAAAAAATAAAAATTAATTTAAGAAGGTGGGTGTGACACATCATCCTCAATGATCTGAAAGTTTTACTTCCCTATGAGTCCTCCCAATGTTTCATCAAGCCCCCAATGTCCCAACCTTCATGTTTTAGGAGTTACTCTACAAGGTAAGGGTATCTAGCTCCATTTTCTTATTCAATATTTAATTTCATGTTATTCTTTTTAATTTCAATTGGATTATGTTGGGATATATCATTTAATATCCCCCTTACTTTCCATATTATGTAATAATTATGAGATACCCCTTTTTTCTCTCATTGAAATATTTTATGAAATTTTAAGCAACGCCGTTAGGCTGCTGAATTTTCATAAGGGATATCCCAACTTTTCTTTTATTTTAAAGTTCAATTCTTTTCTTTTTATTTTCTCACCTCCTTTAATCCAAATGTTGTGATGAAACCAATAACTTACATTTACTAGAATGTTTTCATGATAAAGTAATAATTCTTCATCATCTCTTCTTTCCATTTCTTTTATAATAAAAATGAAAACACCATCTCAGATGTGCTAATTTACCACATTCAAGGACGTTGGGTTTTTAATTTATTTTACAATCCTCAATTTTGGTCAAGAAACAATTATTATGGTTGAAACAGACTTTAATATATGTACTATATCTCATATATGGTTCTTGAATCTTTTTGTAAAAATTGTTTTTGATTTATAAATCAAAATGAGTTCATTGTGTTCAAAAACTGCCAATTAACCCAAACTGTTATCATTAAATAATTTATATAATGATTCATCTTCACGCCAAGTATCCAAATGGAATTTACAACCATGTAACATTCTGTATTTTCACTAATAACATATAACTTCAATTTTTGACAACCACTTTCATCATACATGTGTATCCGAACATGAATATAAGTGAACCGATCATTAAAACTAATGTAACAAACGGACCCGAACAATGAAATTGAACCTCATAACCAATCAAAAAGGTTATTAATGAACTCAAAATGGGTTTAAAAAATCATTTACATATATAAGATGTTATAGAATTATCAATTAATAAACCGAATTTGATTATTCAGGTCATTAATATCAAGTGGAGAACACCATCAGACTTAATGTAAGGGATCCTCTCTATTTCACTTTTATTCAAGAATAACCTCTATGTTATTCCCTTTTATATATAATCCGTAACGATGGGGTATGATTTCAAACATTCCCCATAATTCTATCATGGTTTATAAAAGATTATAAATCCCTTTGTCTCTCACTAAGGCCTCCTAAGTATACCCGACACCATGCCGATATTCCGTAAGGGATTCTACCCGAACCGCCTTTATTCCTTTGGGTTGTTCTATGTTTCTTTTTACCCAAATGAATTTTAAATTTCTTTTTATGTAAAAATTCAACATAATATTTATATGATAAAAACTTATGTTTCATGATCCATCCCTCATTATATTTTTGGGATATACATGCTTTTATGCGATTTCCTCCTCAATACTTCCCTTTAAGAAAACTCGTTTTAAGGGAACTTCCCAAAATTTTACCAAATTTAAAGTGAAATATACCATTTGTTTTAAGACACCATTGTTTTTATAAAATCATTCTTTTTATTATTAAAACCTTCTTATTTCACTTCTAGTTACATATAAAATATTATTCTATTTTTTATTTTAAAGGCTCTTTAGTATTTTCCTTAAAACCGCACTAAAATGTTTTAATTCTAAGAATATCCTAAATACTCTTATTACATGTTGTCACTTCTATTTGAAATCAATTACCATGATATATGAGAATTTTACATTATTAATTTCCACGCATGTTTTAATTCCTTTCTATCATGAACACTTTTTTGATACACCCATTCATTATGCTTTATGACATGAATGTGATACCCATTTCTCTCCATGGGTTCCATTATGTTTATGTATAATTGATTATCTATGATTATTTATGTGGAAAGAATATTCATGAACATTTTAAGATGGGTGTTCCCAGATAGCGCTCCAATTCATTGGGTAATGTTTAGTCTCATGAGACATTATATGCAATGGTCTTGGTTGTTAGCCTTGAATCGTGCTACCATGTGAAACAGTCTTGGTGGTTAACCTTGACTTGTGATCATCCATGTGAAACAAGCCTTGAATCATGATAAAGTCATGATTTATGTTTCTTCTACATTACTATGAATTTTTTTTATATGATCCCATGTTTATATGTTATGATTTTATATTCCATTTTATATCATCATGTCATGATATCTAACCATTATGCTAAAGAATTATTTTTATGTTTATTTCATTATTGGGATTTTAGTTCATCCCTTAATTCATGTGATCCTTAGGGTACCCTATGAAGATGTAAGGTCTCAAAGGAAGTTAGGAGATCTTTATGAAGATTAAATAAATAAGTGTTTTTTAGTTCCATGTTTTCAGTTTTATGTACCTAGTCTTCCAAGACTATAGAATTTACGATCCTCGGCTTGTACTCAGATGTATAATTATGATTAAAATCATGTAATGTTATATGTAAAAGTCTAGGGTTTCTATAGTTGGTATCAGAGGTTGCTCTGGTTATTTTTATTGATTAGGAATATAGAACTTTAGTACGAACCTTAAGGATGAGACTAAGTATAAAAAAGACCACTCAATTTTGGTAAGTATAGAGTAAGCGGTTTATCAAGTAAATAAATCCCTTTTTGGATACAAATAGGTATAGGTTGATCTGGCATAGATGTATCTAGGAATAAAACCCAAAAACACCAATTTGAGCTAGAATCAAACGTGAACTGGTGCATGAAAATGGGACTTGTTGCACTCTTGTTTCTCCACTCCCGAGGGACATTCTTTGGTAAATTCATAAGATTAGTATAAACCATTATTATGGGAATGAAAGAAAAAGGCCATAAGAATATAAGTTAAGAAATAGATCAAGGATAACATAGATTTAAACCTAAAGAATTACAAGTTATGATATACTTATCCTTTAAAAGTTTATCCTTAACTGTTCAAAGTTTTCTTTTTATGATTAATAACTAAGTATTCAAGCCCTTTAATTGTTTTTTCTTTTTCTTAGATAATGGAGGGAAATAGAAGAACTTGTGATAACAATCAATTTGATAGGAAATGTGAATATTTCCCAAATGATATTCTTGGTATGATGGGATTGGGTGCCCAAACTTCATGACAATACTTGCTCAGATGGGTCAAGTTATGAATAATAAGTTGAGTCATGTGGAATACTGTAGGGTCTTGAAAATTATTCCAAGGTAAGAAAATACCCCCACGAATGCTTTACATAAGGATGCAAGTACTTCTACAAGTCTAGCAAGGTGAATGGACTCAAATTGAGTTGTAATTATTTTAAATAAATTTATGGAATTCAAGTTTTCAATGTTTTTTAAGTGGAACGTGTACCATCATCGGGAATGGTGCACAGAGTAGATGGATCATGAACCTCCAAGTATGCGAGACGATTCGCGAACTGCAGACCCGCGAGGCGATGGACAATGAGTAAGGAAGACTATGAACTGCATCGTCAATGGATTCATACACGTGAGGATCATACATGTACCATTCCACAAACTCATCAGTTTTCAAATGAAGCAAATCAATAGGGTTCCACGAACCATTATTGCGAAATGAAGCCTCCGCAAACCCCGGTTGACCAAGCCTCTCACGGGTCAGTATATTTCTTCAATGGGGCTCCGCAAATGGTGTTGTGTTCCCAATAGATAAGATTGATCCGATTCTCTATTAAAGGAGCACAATATAAGTATGGAAGACAAACATAGAGGGAGACATATAGAGAGAAGGATGGATGATGAAAGATTAAGGGAGACTTAGAGGCTGCAATCCGACTTCTATCTTGTTTCATCAGCGAATCCCAAATCGTGAACCACTCCCTCCGTAGGTTCAGCCGGCCGTGAACCATAAAATAGGGTAATTTAATAATAAAAATAGAACCATATACCTAACTAGTGAACTACAAACCAAAGGCATCTCGCATATGAACTCCCCGCGAACGACGATTCCCCAGAGCCCCTTCAATATGGTGCTTCACATAGCGTACCGCTACGCGGACTAAACTCGACACCACGTACTACCTTGGTACACGGATGGAACCCAAAGAATCATGATTGGCTACATACTACTATGGTATATAATTGCTTCTACCCATACCTATGTACCACATCGGCGCGTGGATGACCCTTATACCCGCATACCACTATGGTATGCAAAGTCTCCCCCATCCTACATAAAAAGTCAGCATGCGAAATGGGGTGTTTTTAGGTATTGTTCCTTCCTATTCTAACCTCACCCCTCCACTACTATCCAGTCCTCCATGATCCCTATGCTAACCAGTCCTCTGGCATTAGGAAAAAGCCTCCTCCAAATCCACAAAACCCGTATGATCAGACCATCCAGTGTATCAGCGCACCCCATTGAGTCTACATACACACAGTAAGCAGAGTCACGAAGGTCCTCCCCACAACAGTGCAGGCTTCAGGAATGACTGTGAGGATACATTCCCATGGTAACCCGAAGCCCAACCTTGGGACACCTACAAGAACTTCCCCATTCTAGGGATTAAGGGTGATCACTTGATTTTCCATTCAATGAGGAATAGTGATCAGTCGAAGGGGTTATATTCTCTCCCCCCTTTGACGAGGAAAAAACTCCTCTCCTTCCTAGAACTTGCTTTGGGCCCCTCCCACTGAGGTATGTTCCCAATTTTTTAAGGTAGGTTTTCATGAACTTTAATGTCATCTCACATTAAAGGGTTCATTGCTCCGCACCCTCGCCCATAGTCACCCCGACCTCTTCTACTGTTGTCTCTCCCTCACCCACCAATAAGGAAGGAGGAATGTGCATTGTTGAATCTTTCATATCCTCTTGTTTCTCACACTGATCATGACTCATATGGGCTTAGATAAATACTACAAATATAGCCTTTATCACTGCTAGAAAAGGGAATTAACAGTGCTAAAAAAGTGATGTTAATCAATGCGAAGATAAAGGGGGTCCCTTTTATCAGCGCTAAAAAAAGCACTGAAAAAATGGGTCCTTTATCAGTGCTTTTTTAGCACTATTAAAATTCCCCTTTTATCAGTGCTTTTTTTAGCACAGATAAAAGTTAAAAAATTGAAAAAAATAAAAAAATATTTTGGATGGGATTCAATAGCGCTTGAAGCCCCCTTCAACAACACCCCACCCCCACCGTAGTCCGCACACACCAGCCACCGCACCAGCCTTTAACAGCGCCCCTGCCCCCTTTAACAACACTAGGCATTATTCCCCACCTGCACGCGTGACCTACCTCCTCCAGGATTCGAACTCAAGACCTGTTGCCTGTGCACCTAAGCCTTTACCACTCCACCATATTATTTTTCTCTTCATTTATTAATATATATTTTATTTATATATAATTAGTTATATTTACTCATATATTAATATATATATATTAACATATATTTAGTTATCTTAATATATATATATACGTATATTAATATATATAGTTATATTTATATATTTATATATTCATTTTTGTATTAATATATATTTATAAGATCATTTTTGAAAGAATTTATAAAATATTTTTTTTATGTGTGTTTATAAATAAATAAATACATATATACAACATACATACACACACACACACACACACACACACAAACATATGTGCACATGAAAGGATCATCACAAGCTACACAAATCAACAACGCCCAACACACAAAACAAAATCAAACATTTAAAACATGAAATTGACAATTAAATCATGTCAGCACATTAAATCATTCAATTAATGTAAAATTCACACACACAATTTCAATTAACATGTTTCATTATTGATGCAACAAAAAATTTAAGCAAATGAAATTTTAAATACAAATCCCCACAAATATGTATGTATTTAAAATTTTCTAATAACACCTAAAATTATTATTTTAAATCAATAAACAAATTAAAATTTTAAAAAATATGATTTCCAATATCTTTTAAAAAAATATCACACCACATCAGTGAATTTATAATCATGTATTTTAATCACAATAAATTTAAGAAATGATATAAGAAACATGAGTTTAATTAACTAGTAAATTACCATCAAATGTATTTTTTAAAGATAAATAGATGTTGAAAAATTGAAATCAAGATGGAAATAAATTTTAAAAATTAAAATGTAAAAAATGGAAGAAAAAAAACCGATACAAGATTTTTATTTTACAAATGATTCAAAATTGAAATCCAATCATGATGGAAACCTTGTCCTATAATGGGGAAATGTGGGACCGACGTGAGAAGGTAATGTCATCATCGACATTATATTCTAATCAACTAATCAGATTATCTCAGATCATAGGTGTGAGTTGATGGAATATAGATCTCAAATTACAATCCTACAAATAAACATACAACTCACACAGGCATGAAGCCAGAGATACTCGAATTCGAGACCTCGCAGACACCCCACAGGACCACTATCATTGGGATATACTCTATTATAAATGATTTAATTACAAATAAAGATGACAATGAGTTAGATACTCATAAAATTTGTGATGTACAAACCTTAACCTGTATATTTTTTTACAAAACTCTAACTCTAACCTCTATCCGTTTATTTTTTAAATTCACAACCTTAACTCTACCCTATTATTTTTAACTGCATATTTATCTAACATAACTATTGTAATTTCCCAATTAGAATTTAAAATATTTAAATTTTATTTATAAATATAGAATACCCATGTCAAAAAGTAAGTAAATATTTTTTATAATATTGCCTTTATTTAAAAATATGTTGTTAATGGACTAATAATAATTAATTTAAGTGAATTCAAATTTAAAATTTATTTATAAATACAATATGCATCAAATTAAAAATAAATTAATAAGTTTTTTTAAAAAATTAACGACATTTTAAAAAAATATGGATTAAATAAAAATAATTGGCATAATCATTTTCGAGTTTATGGAACCCTAAATGTACTACCCTAACTCTACTTATGTTATTATTTATTATTTTTTTTTTGAAATATACAATTTTATCAGCACTAAGAAAAAGCGCTGATAAAGACCCCCCCTTTATCAGTGCTACTAAAAAATCACTAATAAAGGGGGACCATTTATCAGTGCTAAAAAAGAACTGATAAAGGGTCACTTTTAACAGCGCTTTTTTAGCACTATTAAAAGTTCCTTTTATCAATGCTATTTTTAGTGCTGATAAAGGCCCCCTTTTATCAGAACATTCTTTTAGCGCTGATAAATGGTGGCACTGCAAAAACCCAGTTTTGTGGTAGTGCAGGTTTTTAAGGATTACAATATCCACAATATACTGAACTATGAGAACTCTGAATCCTAATCAAACCAGGATATATAGGACGCCTGCCAGAAGGCCCGATATCAAAAAGGGTGCCCATCCATAAGGGTCCACCCAATCATGTACCCTAAAATGGGAAGCTTCTATTCATAGGCCCCATCACAAATCCGAACTACGTGGGTTATGATTCCTCTCACATGTATTTGTAGAAATCCCTTCTTACGGGCTTGATCCCAACATCAAGTCACATTCCACCCCGTGGATGACGATAAACTCCAGAGAACCTTATTATATGGATCAAGTCAGCATTGCCTCTGTAGCATCAAATATATGCATGCCTACGAGGATCTTGCAAACCAAGGGTAGCCCGTAGACACACTCTTTGGGAATAAACCAAGGATTCACGAACAAATGAACATGATTAAAATCTATAAGAGAGTCCCATAACAGGAAAAAATATTCCCCTTGAAGGGTGTGGTGAGCTTGACCTCCCATCCTCTCGACCAATAGAGTCCTTAAGTGTCGTTGGCCAAATCCTCAACCAACGAGCACCTGCCTTTGGAAAGTAGGTCCATGAATCACGGATACCAGGGCCATTGGATATTTTTGGATCTATGAATAAACCTATTGGAGAACATCTAGGGATGTTATATCTAAGAAGGACCGATTGCATGAGTGTTTAAACCCCACACAATCTCCCATTGGGATCAACAGTTCCTACAATGTTAATTCAACTTTCTTTAAAGGATAATGATGCTAAAAGGGTCGAAACAAAGAAATGGAAAATTCAACGAGAACCTGTCTCTATAGAAAAAAAGGGACAGGTGAAGATCATCATCAAACCATTTCTACACCACCTGTAAACGTGCCACCTTGGAGGTGGAACAAAAATGGTGAACCTGACGTGAATCCTTAACCAAGGTGGAAGTCTCACCCCACTCAGTCCCCTTCTCCCTACAACAAAAGAAAAGGAAGTGGGACAAGCTAAATCACCAAATATGCATATGTTTAATGAAATGATACTTTGATGATGTTTTGTGGTCTGTATGTCATATATGTATATTGTAGGTTCCTACAAAGTGAACTTCGATCCAAATTACACCCCAACAACCCATGAAGGCATGCACATTAGTGATCCCACTGGTAGCCAGGGCCCCAATGAAGAGAAGGACTCACTCGCCTACCCAAGGTCTTCAATGCTTGGTATCCAACACGCTGATTAGGGAGTACCACTAAAATGGTACTATCCCTATGCCAGAGGCCACAAGATAAACCCTCCAGTCTTCAAAGGTCCACCAGCCACCTCTTCAACTGCTTCCGTAACCCCAGCACAAGGCAGCCTCGATGGTCATCTCAAACCATTTCTGGAGTCTTTCCCCATAAAATGACAATGAGTACCTCCCTGATCTCAAGTATGTGGATAAATTCAATACTGGAGACTTTATCTCAACTGCACAGGGGTACTACCCACGAGCCCCCGCCAGAGAGTGTCGCCGCCAACACCAGACGATCAGGCCTCCTCCCGCCAAGGAGGATCTTATTCTGAGAGAACCTGCCAAAGTCTAGAAGACCTGGTCCCCTTGGGTTGCTCATCAAGGGTGGAAAATATATAATAAAAAACACGCTATCACCCTAAGGAGTAGGTCTGCCATACTAACGCGGTGGAATTCTATGGGCAAACCTATGACCCTGCTCTCTCCACTCAAGCCTACCACAAAAATAGGGTGGCATAATACGAGCACATGCATGTTCTTACTAATGATTTACGGTCCTGTTGTGTAGACAAAGAAATAAACTACAAGCATATACAAATATCTATTGAGACACAACAAGCACGCCATCCGAATAGGGAGGCACTCAGATACACACAAGCACAAACACTTGCGGATGAATTTCAAGCCTGCCATCTAAATAGGGCATCAACAAGCTATACATAGGAAAAAACACCTGCTGATGCATATAAAGTATATCATCAAAGTAGGGTGGCAACCAAATATGAGCAAATTCAAATCCCTGCGGATGTATACAAAGCTCGTGAGACAAATACAACAGAAAGTGAGTGGATGAAAAATCCCTACTTTTGAATATGAAGACCAACAATCAAATATGATGGAAAACAGAGAATAAAACTGGCAAGAGACTCTTTCCTTTGTCCCAACACAGGAGAACTGATAGTATATACTAGAAACTCATGGAGGACCGGATCATGCACAAACTCCAGCTTTGATATGAGAATGTGACTTCATACCCATTCTATACAAATATGTATCCTAAAACATCCTGTAAATGATGGAAGATCAGATTTCAATCCCATACCATATCCTCCAAAAATGCTAAGATATCATTGCATCAGCGGAAAAGGTGAGAAATCAAGCCCATGAACTGGTTCCCTCGAACAGAATGACTCACTCGCAAAATGAGTTAGTCACTCCAGAGCAGTTATGCATCCCTACTCTAGTCCAGGAGGGTCGACGAAAATATCCTATGACATAAAAACAACTAGATTGGGAACAAATATCCATTCCAACTGGGGGATGTCGATTCAACGTGGTTGCTGCTTCAGAGCCGACATATATCCCTGCCAAAACTCAAGATGCCCGTTGGTGTATCCTGACGACATCACGAGACCCAAAAAGATTGGGAAATATATATGAAGGCCATTACCAATAGTAGATGGCCCCAAATACCTACAAGATATCGTCCAAAAATTAAAAGCACCAAAAGAAAACTAGAAAATAATGAGCACATACATGATCCTGATCTACTGGAAGTTGGGGTTCTAGATGCCCTCAAACAGATATCAACAAAGGATCAAGACCCTATTATTCTATTACCAAATTATTGAAGTGGCTATAACAGTAGCGAAGGTTCTCCCCACAATGTTTCTTCTAGCAGCTCTGAAGGACCTCCATAGAGCACCCACATGGTCTCACTCCATGGGCCAGGAATGGTCGATCACGAGAGGCTATCTCCTGATGTGCGTCGGGGTAGCCCTCTCCTCGGCCTGAATATCAGACAGAATGAACATCCTCCCCTAGCTATCATATTCCCTGATGATCCTCCCCAGGGTATACTCTATAGATATGCTTCTCCCTATTGTCGGACATCAAGTCATGATGGTAGTCCTCGCCATAATAACAATCATTGGGAAAGCCCTCCCCTCAATGACAGTTGTTGTGAAGGTCCTTCCCATGGTAATGCCAAGAAACAAGAAGGTCCTACCCTCATTGATGTATATCCTGAAGGACCTCCTCAGTATGTATACTGTATAAATTATCCCTGCAGCTAGATATCAAGTCATGATGGTAGTCCTTGCCATGATGATAGTCATATAAAAGGACCTCCCCGCAATGATGGTTGTTTTGAAGGACTTCCCCACAGTGACATAAAGAAACAAGAAGGTCCTCCCCTTGCTATAGCTCACCCTAAAGGTCCTCCCCAGGGTATACACCATAAGGAATAGTTCTATGATCGGGCATCAAGTTGCAATAGTAGCCCCTGCCATTGCAGCACCAATTGTGAAGGTCCACCCCACAATCGAACAATATATTGGAAAGAAGGTCCTACCCTCATAGAAAAAATGCGAGAATTCCCTCCTATTGTGAGGAACTTGGGAAAATAGAGTCAAACACATCAGACACTTTGTCTATAGCGAGTGATATTCTTTCTCAACCAGAGGATGGACCGGGGCCACACTCATCTTCTGAGCCACCCTCATAGTGTACACAAATCAATAAGGCTTCCACCAGCCTGGTTTCTTGGAATGAAATTATTATGAAGTAGTCGAGCTGAGCATATCAAGTAGAAGATCCTTTGGAAGAATAACAACATGATATGTTGCTTGTGAGAAGAGAAATAGCTAGGGATAATACACCAGTGATGTGTTGGCCTACAACCACTTCTCACTTCGACATACTAGGAGAGTTGTCTGGGGAATACACACATGACATTCGCATCAATATATAGACGACTCTTTGAAAGATGAAAGAAAAATTTCTACCTGAAGAAGGGTATGAAAACCATGTTAGCATGATAGGGGAGCTTTGTCGTGTAATCAATCTGGAAGCCCTCCCATCCGCAAGGAAACCACAATCAGGAAGGCAAAAGAAAAACATTGAACTATCCTTCCTCCATGAACTGCATAAGTTGTGTCACCTCATTGGCAATGCCCTGACTGGAGTTCACATTCAGGGATGGTGAGAACATGGAGCTATACACTTCACCCCATGCCCCATCCAATATGCCCCATTGGAAATGAAATCCTGCAATATTATCACCTAGATGGAACAATCAAGTGAAATCCCTTCTCAGAAAATAAGGGATACTCAACAAAAGACATCCCAAAGTAAGTCTCAAAAGAGTCGTGGCCGAAGAGATCAAGCCATTGAAAATCTTCTGAGTCAGGTGACTAGGAATATTCAACATGCTTCTCACCTAAGGGAAGCCAACCAGCAAGCAGTGCTGATGTCTTCAAAAGACTATAGACTCCATGCAGGCTCAATTCCATACTTGGATTACACCTGCACGGGAGTATACGAAATTGAAAGGGTAGAAATAGAGGCGGCTACCACCACTATATGGGAACAACCCCATCCCATAGGGATTGGGGAATTTTAAAATCAAAATGCCCTTATAAGACAATAAAGTACAGGTCATAGCACATCAGCAGGTGAATGGGAACAACCCTATCCTGTAGGGATGGGGGCATTTTTTACATCAAATCCCCACACAACAGACATCTGTCTTCCACCGTCTAGAAAGAACGATGGAAAAATGAGTTACCCATTCCACACCTTCTCATGTTTTTCACCCTCTAAGATAAAGGCATGTTACGAGGTTATACTAGGGCCCCCTTCAGGTCAATATTCACTAAGAAACTCAAAGAATACAACATAATAGAAGCATAAAGTCCAATAAAGGGTGAAGAAAGCCTTCCTACCATTCAGCACCGAGCACACTACACCCAATGCAGTATTACTTAGTGAACATGTTAAACGTCAACCCCACAGATCTCACAGGAAATGATACAGGGGGAGATGATGCAAAGGAAGATGGTTCCCTCCCAGAGGCATCCCACACCGAACTTGATGGTGTGCATACCTGGAACTAGAGGGAAATCCTAAATCTGGGTTCCCCCTCATTCAATCCAATATTACATTCTATGTGAAACCATAACAAGGAGAAGAATAAATCCAAGGTCGTCTATGACCTGCCTTCTCCTACCCATAAGAGTGTGTCCCTCACCCTCAAGGAAAGGTTCTCCAAGCAGGAGGAAGAAATGAAAGATCTCAGGTGAATTAATGTCGAGCTACGTTGAGGGAGATATCTCACCGGATGTGTTCCCCCCGTGGAACGTCAGAAGGTGCTCCTAGAAGAGGTTCCCATACCCTAGGTACTCATCCTGGTGAATGAATCCAATCTTAGAGGACCATTAAACCTGGACCCAGAAAAACATCAAGACTTTCCCTTACTGGGAAGACACCCAGAATATATATAGGTAAACTCACAAATGATTCCCCCAGCTGGGTATCCACCCCAAATTCCAGAAGTGTCGGCATACCTAGTCTTGGTCACTACTGCACCAACTCAAGATCAAGCTTGACATGATATGCATCAATGGATCCTAAACACTATCAAGAAGCTAACGCCTAGACTCAAATCCATCGTGGGGTGGCATGATTCGATACAACAAGGGTGAAAAACCCTACCACTTGGGGGTGAGTAATGTCTCACCACCACCAAACTTTGGGAATCCTGTATTCCTAGTATTTAATGGCTCGAGGGACCCAGAACAAAATTTGATGCACTATGCCTATTACAGTGACCCCATAATGGGAACTCTAGAGTAGAAAGAAGCCATAAAACTCAAATTCTTCATATGAACCATGTAGGTATGATCTTTCATATGAAATACTAGCCTGCCAGCCAATTCAATTATAGGCTAGGAGGACCTCCAGGAATAGTTTCTTTTCCAGTTCAGTTCGACGCTTCCCAAGATGACGGTCAATGATCTCATGAACTGCAAAACATGAGAGAATGAATGAGTCTCAGGCTTCATTTCCAAATGGAATGGCCTAACATATTCCCTAAACTGGCCACTCCCCCAGGATGAGATGCTCTCCATGTGCATCGATAAACTTTGGGATGAATTGCGAACACCGCTCATCCAAGTGAAGTACACAAGTGGGTTTAGATACTTCTCTGCCATTTCCCAAAGGATAGAAGACTCGTTGTAATAGACCAACCTCAAGTCTTGAATAGTCCCATCAGCCCTAGGGAAAAGAAAGGGAAAAGTTGAAGTGGCTACTGTCATGCTTAAGCCACCTAGCACCAGCTCCAGTTACAAGGCCCCCACCGAACCGTGCAAGCTCCCATGGATTCCAAAAACCACCCCCACCTCAGCAAGATGAGTGAAGAGGTGATAAAATAAATTAGTTCGAAGAATAAATAGATAAATATTACTCATTCAAAGATGACCTGGTCTGAGGTTATTTCATAGCCACCATGAATTGAAATTTTCTCTGGCTTCCAGAGCCAAAGAGAGCCAATGAAGTGGGTCCCAACGACCATCCAAATTATTGTCCCTATCACCAGATACTGGGAAACACCATCTAGGAATGCTTATTTTTCAATGATCTCCTACAAAATATATTGGATTCTTGGAAGGTCAAGTTGGGCCTTCCACCAGTACAAGTGGCGTATGTTTCCACCTCAAACTCAAGAAAAGAAGAGGAGTGGAAGACAACCGCCAATAAGAAGGAGAAAAGGTTTTAAAAATGGATGATCCGGAAGACCATAAATTGAGTTCATGGCATCTTCCAGGCACAGTTGAAACAACCAACTATGCCCCAAAATATCCTAATACAACACAACCATCCTCCTCGGCCCCATGGTCCCCTAAAGGCTAGAAGGGAAGAAATAAAGAGAAAGAAGATGAGATGAAACCAAATCCAATGTCAGTGTTAACACTTTCGGAATTCATGCCAAACGTCTTGGAATAATGGGAAACACCCCACCAAATGGTTCAATGGGCACTGCCCCACTAAATGGTTCAACAAGAACAGCCCTGCCAAATGTCACCATCAGAAGAAGATAATCATACAGAAACAATGTTGGATTAAGAACTGATCTTCAATTCCATTAATGTCATTAAATTGATGGACCCCTACTCTGATGAAGACTATGTCCACGAACCCAAATTCCCCACACCCAACTGGAGAGCTAGGGGAAGAGGCCACAGAGGTCAGAGGTTTCCTAGATGGCATGATCATGGTAAGAGTCAAATTCTGGGCCATGCCACAAGTCAAACCATTAACATTGTGAAAACTGATGGAAGGACCCTCTAACAGACAAAAAAAGAACCAGAATTCTCCTCCTCTCCCATTAGAAGAAATCCAAGCCTAGTTATCTTGGAATATCAATCATGGGAAGAACAAATACTGAACCGCCCAAGGTATACAGGTGAAAAAATTCAACCAAATGTGCAAAGGACTTCAGAACCACTGACCCCTGTTATAGAGGCCGAACCATCTATATTTAAAGCTCAAACCCCTAGAGCGTCCGTGGAAGAGAAACCCAAAGATGGGAGGAACTGAACTTTAGAGAAGAAGTATGATATTTTAAAGTATCTGGCTTCAGTACAAGCAAAGCTATCAATCCTGGATGCATTGAGCCGGTCCGAAGATTTTAGGGAGGCACTCATTGAAGCCTTTCTAAGTCCCAAAAGTTCGAAGGTGAAGTAGCAGCAGATGAAGTATACCAGATGGAGACTATTACTAAATAATGTCATGCCTTCATATCCTTCACAGACAGGGATGAAGATACCATCTTGCAAGGGAACATAAAACCCTTATATGTGTCCAGTAAGATAAATGGATTTGATGTTTGGAGGATCTTAATCAAAAACTACTCTGGAGTTAACCTCCTCCCACTATGAATGTTTCGTTGACTGAGATATGATGAAGAAAGCTTGACACCATGAATATAAATCTACTGGGATATGACAAAATTGAGAAGAAACCGTTGAGATGAATCAAGCTTAAAACTTGTCTCGTTGATATCATATCAGGTTCTAAGCTCCTTATAGTGCAAAAAATTATGACCTTCAATGTCCTATTAGGGAGGCCTTGGATACATCAGCATGCTGGAATTATGTCCTCACACCATCAGTGCATCAAATATTACATTAATGGAAAAAATAGTACATTTCACATTGATAAATCCCTATTTGAGTCTTGTGAATTTCATTATATCTATGACAGGTTCTATCAATTAGAAGAAAAACATATTTTAGATAACGATGTTGATTGGGTCAATTCCCCGAATGGATTATAAATGGATCCCGCCGACCCCCTCCAGAAACTTGGGGAAGAGTATGTAATACCCATCAACCAAGTTGAATGCATAAATACAAGACCAAGTGTAGAGTTAGCTGTCTGCATGGTCTCTGTTATAACCACCGAGTCTAAGGACTTGGAAGAGTGGGATGACTCCCATACTGTCAGGAAAATCCCTATAAAAGATGCTCCCATCCCGTCCTTGGGACATAAAACTACTCCTACCTCACACAGTAAGTAAAAAAGAAGATTTCTCTTCCAACATTGGAGAGTTCATCTCAAAAATCCTTTCTCCATCAGAATAGGAAGATGATGAAGATGACGAAGAAGAGGAAGAAGACCTCAAAGATGCCCCTCCTGCATTCGAATAAGGTGTCTCCGCCACAATCGATTAACTTAAGGAGATAAATCTGGGCACTGAAAATGACCCGCGACCCACTTTGATCAATATGGCCATGCCTGTCGAGGCACATGAGGCATACACCTCCTTACTAAAGAAGAATCGAGATGTGTTTTCCTAGAACTACATAGAAATTATGGGCCTCTATCCTAAGGTCACCGCCCATCATCTGGGATTTCCAGAAGATCACCAGAGCTATAAACATGCATCCAAAAGGACCCACCCGATGCATACTTCCAAAATAGCGGCTGAAGTTGAACAGATGATCAAATACAAATTAATACAGTAGTTCAAATATCTAATATGGGTGGAAAACATAGTACCTATCAAAAAGAAGAATGTAAAGATTAGAATCAGCATTTACTTCAGGGACCTTAATCGACATTTCCCAAAAGATGAATTCTCGGTCCCAATCACAAAATTGTTGATCGATGCGAAATCTGGATATGATGCCCCCTCTTTCATGGAAGGATATTTTGGATACAATTAAATATATATGGCCTAAGGATATGAATAAGATATTTCTTTTAGGGACCCTTAGGGAGTTTTTTGTTATAAAGTGATTCACATTGGTCTAAAGAATTCTAGTTCCACATATTTGCGTTCCATGCATCATATCTTCAATACCTTCTTGGGAAAATTATACGAATGTTATGTCGAAGAAATGGTGGTTAAATCATGACAGCGTTCGAACCACATGGATGATCTGGAAACTCTCTTCAAAAAATTGAGACAACACCATTTATAGATGAATCCACTTAAATGCGCCTTTGGCGTTACCTCGAGAAAATTCCTTAGCTTTATCATATGCCATCGTGACATCGAAGTTGACCACAAGAAGACAAAATCCTTTATTAGCATGTCCCCTCCTCGCATCCTCACCTAGTTGAGAGGTCTCTATGGGAACCTCGCCTATATTTGGAACTTCATAGACAACATAGAAGGTAAATGTTTACCTTTCACCAGGCACATGAAGGAAGGAGTTACGTATGAGTGGGATAATTATTTCCAAGAAGTTTTTTTCAATCTTAAAATATATCTCCTAATACCGCTGGTTCTCATACCTCTAGTTGAAGGGATACCACTCATTTTATACATAACTTCCCTAGAATGATCATTTGGTGCCTTCCTCGCACAGAAAAATGATGTCAGCAATGAGAACAACCTCTACTACCTCATCCAGACAATGATTGATGTTGAAACTCAACATTAGAAGATTGAAAAGAACTGTCTATCCCTAATCTTCACAGTTCAGAAGATAAGGCATTACCTTAAGCACCATGAGGTCCACCCGGTCTCCCGTTACAACCCTCTCAAATATATCCTCAACCGTCCCATGCAAAATGGGTGCCTATCACTATGGGAGGTCATCCTACAACATTTTGACTTGTGGTACGTGCCCTAGAAGGCCGTCAAAGGATAGACATTAGGAGAATTCCTAGACGAGAACCCCTTAGAAGGAACAATACCATTGGATTATAAACTTCCGGATGAAGAAGTTTTTTCTATTTTGGAGGACCCCCATATGTAAAAAATGTACTTCGATAGTGCTTCTTGAAGCCCAACATGAAAAAGGATGGAGGAATCCAAACTCAACAAAGTTGGGTTAGGAGTTATACTCATATCTCTCGAAAAGGCCATCTTGCCTTACCCTTTCCTACATTCAAAAGGGTGTACAAACAATGAAGTAGAGTATCAGGACCTCATTGTAGGCTTAGAACTAGCACTCTAGGTGCAATCCAAACACCTAAAAATAAAGGGTTATTCAGAGCTAGTAATCAAACTGGTCAATGGTGACTATGCTATCCAGAAAGAAGTATTGGTTACCTTGATAAACTATGTTTTAGAACTGTTGGAAGAATTACCATCAAAACCAATGTTGATTTATGTCCCCTGGTCACAGAATTCCCAAGACGATGCTTTATTAAATGCATCCACAACCTTGGACGATCCATACCGGGATAAAACTGTCATTAACATTGCTCACTACCAGATGATCTTGTCATTCATCCAGAGAAATATGTAGGAAATAGATGAAATTATACCAATCTATGAGCCTTATGGTCACACCATCGGTTGGATGATTCCCATTAAAAATTACCTTTGTAATGGGAAGCTCCCACTAGATAGGGCTGAAAGGGAGTAGGTCCAATGATGGGTAGTCAATTTTGTCCTGTACAATGGGGTAAACCAATAAAAGGCCCTCTATAAATGAGCCCATGATAGAGTCCTTCTCAGGTGCATTGATGGAGAAGAAACTACTGCTGTCATGAAATAAGTGCACGCCAAAGCTTGTGGAGCGCACCAATCAGCAACCAATCTCTCTCACCAAATATGAAGGATTAGATATTATTGGCCCACCATAATAAAAGATTGTGCCTCATTCACCATGAAGTGTCATTCCTGTCAAATTCATGCTAATTTCACACACCACCCCATGGATTTACTTCATATAGCTAAGTACTCCTGGCCATTCATCACCTGGGGGATGGATGTTGTGGGACTATAGCCTCCCGCTATAGCTAGACAATTCAAATTCATACTCAGAGTGACTGACTTCTTTTCCAAATGGGCTGAAGCCCTACCCCTTAAAGAATTCGGGGAAAAGAACATCATCAGATTTTTGAAGGCCAACATTATCACTAGATTTGGGGTCCCTCATAAAATACTGATGAACAATGACACCAACTTCTACTCTATTGAGTTGGACAAGTTATACTAAGAGTATGGAATTAAATCCAACTATTCTTCCTGTTACCATGTGGCGGCCAATGAGAAAATAGAGGCTTTCAACAAGACTCTATCTAGTATACTTTAAAAGATGGTTGATAAGGATAAGAAATTGTGGCCATGCAATCTCTTTCATGCTTTATGGGCTTACTGGACCATGACCCGCACGAACACCCTAGAAACCCCATACTCACTAGTATACGAGGCAGAGGCGGTCTAGCCTATTGAAATCCAAGTTCCATCACTTCGTGTGGCCATTTGCAATCAACATTCCATGGAAGAGCAATCCCAGAGACAGTTTTATGAATTGGAGAATCTAAATGAAAAAAGGCTGCACACTCTACACCATTTGGAAATATACCAAAATAAGATTTCACAAGCCTTCAACAAGAAGGTTTGCCTTTGATCTTTCCTCGAAGGATAAATGGTGTTTGTCCTAAAAACCCTGATGATACTCGGGAAGAATCCCCCAATGCTTGAATCAAAGTGGGAAGGACCATACGTCATACATAGGGTCTATTCCAATATAGCATACACCATGATATCAATGGATGGATAGCTCATCAAGGCTCCTACAAATACGATTTTTTTAAAAAATAATTCACATAAGAGAAATTCAATACCAAGGTCCAAGCTCTATAACCCTAAACTATGAGTTATAATACCCTCAATACCTAGGTCCAAGCTCTATGACCCTAAACTATGAGTTATAATACCCTGAATACCTAGGTCCAAGATCTATGACCCTAAAATATGATTTATAACAGCCCCCATAATTCCATAGTCCAAACTCTAAGACCTTAAACTTTGAGTCATCATCCTGGCCACATGGCGTTAAAATGTACAATATTAGTCATTGTAACATGATGGTAAACTGATATTACATGGTTCAATCTCTAAGACCTTAAACTATGAGTAATTTTCCTTTCCACATGGCGTTAAACTGTATTTAACTCATCATTGAAACATGACAATAAACTACATAATCTCTTACAGAACTATATATGTCTTGATTCCTTCCCTCTCATGATACATAGTGACACCTCAATTCTCGATCCTGGCCTAGCCACCATAAAAAATGCCTCCATAATTCCCCCTATCTACCCACATTTTCAAGGGAAACCCTTATCACTCTTTATTTCTCACATCAAGTATAACTCTCATGAGCTTAGGATTAGTGGTATGGATTATCTTACAAAATCCAACTATAGAGTAACATGGTAGACCTGATAACCATGATGGATAGAAAGAAAATGATCCTACCCCTTGGACTGAGCCAAATCAATACAGGGTACATACAGAACTATGTATGACTTGATTCCTACCCTCGTGGGATACGTAGCGACCCCTCAATCCTCTATCTTGGCCCAACCCCACCATAAATGAAAAATAAAATTCCCCATCATATTCTCTACCTCCCCTCATTTGCGAAGGAGACTATATGAACACTCCTTGTTTATCACATCAAGTATAAATCACATTATCTTAGGATCAGTGGTGAGGATTCTATTATGCAAATAAATTGTAGGGTAATATGGTAGGCCTAGAACCCGAATCAAGTAAAACCAAAATTCCCTCACATTTCCTCACACATAGAATGAGCCAAATTGGTATAGGAAACTTTCAGAACTATGTGTGGCTTGATTCCTACCCTAATAGGATATGTAGTGATTATTAGATCTTTGATCTTAGCCCAACCATCATCATCATAAAAACATTACCCTCAAGTGTCCCTACATATCGAGAAAACATTTGTAGGGAACATTCAGAACTACGTGTGGCTTGATTCATTCCCTCGCAGGATACATATTGATGCTCATATTCGACATCCCAACCCAGCCACTAGCAAAAAAATCCTCTTTCCCCCATACGTAGGTCAGACCTATATGGGGAGTCCATGAAAGGTCCTATCATATGACAATAAATTGTAAAATTCATAATGTTTTTTGTATGGCCCAGTCCTTAGTATTATGATATTCCAAAAATGATTTTATGTCATGAGAAGTCAAAAGATCCTGATTCCCCTATACATATGGGTCATAACTATGTGGAAGCTCCATGTAGTTCATGGTTAATCTTGGTTTGGGTATTATCACATTCCCAAGTACATATTTCCCATTTTTACACCCCTTACCTCGGGAAAAATTGGATCCCCATAATCATTCAAGGCCATCTGATATGGAAGTCCAATGTCTCGTGGACACCTTTTCTTGTTTATACACATTATGCCCTGGTGGCTCTGCATATGTTGCCCACAAAAATGGTCGTCAATCAAAATAAAATTCATCACTAGGAGATTCCTCTCCTATCCCAGTATTCCCAATGGCTTCCAAGCCCCATGTCATCCCTCCCGATTCACGTTTCCCCTAAGACCATGGTTTACACCTTTTATCATCACTCATGTTTAAGTAACGTCATAACATCCTGATTGCGATCATTATAAAACTATTGAAGATATTTATAATAGTATAATCATCATCACTGCATGAATCTGAACAACATAGCATCACCTCCTCCCTACATGACTCTAAACTGCATAGCATTACATCCTCACCGTACAACGTTAAATCGCACGGCCAAAATCTTCCTTGTTGTACGACGTTAAACCAAATAACAATGGTTTAATCCAAAAAATTCCCTCTAATTATAATTTTTCTATTCCTAATAAATGACAAAAAATTCTCATAATATCTTGTTTCTCACACTGATCATAGCTCATGTGAGTTTAAGGACTTCAGTAAGAGATCCAATGTGGCATTATGAAAAAACAGTCTTGGAATTTGGTCCTAGCAGCATGAACCTAAAAGGAATGTAAAGATTCCCTCCCTTGAGAGGAACCACATGTAATGGGCATGTGTTGTTAAATAACCAGGTATCCCAAAGATTTAATAAATGCCTCTCCCTGAATACGAGTCAAATCTATATAAGGGACACCTGATTCCATGAGTAAATTACAACCCAAATGTCCCCAATATGTCTGAATACACTCTTTTCCATATTTCAGACTCTGTGATTTGGGTGATATTTAATCTATATAACCCTCTATGTCCATCTGGGATGGAAGGACAATGTTCTGCAAACACCATTTCTTAACTATGCACATTATGCCCGGGTGGTCCTGCATATGTTTACCACAAAACATCCATCAATTAAAGTCAAATTCTTCCCCAAGAGAGTCCTCTCCTATCTCAGTACGCCCAACAGTTTCCAAGACTCGTCCCTTACATCCTGATTCAAGGGCCCTTAAAGTTATGGTTTACACTTTCCTCCATACATATATCTTGGATATATCAGAACATATAGGACTGATTTATCTCTGGTCCCTTTTGAGGATTCTAAATATATCCCATCTGTATGCATGAAATTGATCTGCATACAAAATAATAGTACCCCCATTCATTTTTGGGTTTCACCTAAGAAGTTCATTTTAAATGACTCATTTTGGGTTCAGAAGCACCCCTGGTTGAAGGTCACATACCGTATTTAGAAAGTTCTCAATATACATAATCCTCAATGGCCATCAGAGACAAAAGGCTTGTGTCATGTGGACACCTTTTCTTGACTATGAATATCATTCCCCACTGGCTCTGCATATGTTGCCCACAAAAATGGTCATCAATCAAAGGAAAATTCATCCCTATAAGATTCCTTTCTGGATTCCGTATGTTCAAATGACATTCATGTCTTGTCACACCAACGAATTTGGAAAACTCATAGATGATGACTTATGTACCTCCTTTCCAAGTTCCCCTGACATAAAAAAGACTCTTAACTAAATTGGCCATTCACCAGCTCTCTCTCACATATGTAAGAAATGTGCGGGAACAATTTACCACTCAAAGCCAATAGGAATGATCCTAATGTTTTCAGACAACATTACCTTGTACATCCACATATTGTGGCTCCTAACATCAAAATAAATTCAAAATGTTGTAAATCCCACCAGGCCATTAGAAATGGAAGGCCAGTGTACTATGAACAACTTTTCTTGACTATGCACATTATGCCCCGATGGCTCTTTATATGTCGGCCACAAAAACAACTTTCAATCAAAGGAAAATTTGGTCATATGAGAGTCCTTTCTTACCTATGTATGCCTAAATTGGATGCCGAGCCCCATGAATTTTCATAATTTACAAATAAAGGGTCAAGACAAATAACTAATCTATGTCTAAAAAATACTAGAACATTCCCAGATAACAGTCCCAAGTCAGGGCCCTACCCCGTTAAGTCTGGTCAAATCTGTTCGACTGAAAACATCAGTAATAAGTTTGATTGGCAGGACTATGAACTTATAGTGAAAATGATGCCATACTTCCATTAGAAAAATATTCAAAGGGAACTTTTGGAAAAAGTCAAGTATCTGTTCATTAAAAAAGGGAAACATTTATCCATTAGAAAAGGCATAAATCTTGTTAGGTTAGAAACCAATGAAGGGAGGCCTAAGAAAAATCCAAGTTATGAAAATCCAAGTTATTCCCACTAAGACCATACCAAGTAGGCTTAGGAAAAAATTTGGGTAATAAAAAAAGATGAAAAAGTTTGTGGGGTTTTCCGTGAAACCCCAGTAATAGTCAAACTACGTTCGCTGAGTCCCACGACTCAGGAAAAAATTAAAGCTCTATTCGATTATTTCAATTTACTGATTTTATGTCATGGCTTAAAATTAATGCATGGTTGAAATGATGCTGAAATAATAGGAAAAGTTAAAAAGAGAGATATTTAAAATCCAAATTAGTTCCATTGAGTTTAGGAAAAAATGAAAAAACATCCCCAATTTGGAGTCTCTCCAAAGTATCAAAAAAAGGAAGAGTACATATCATGATTTGGGATAGAACTACGTCAGGGCTCAGTTCTCCCTTTCCAGAAGGATGGAGAGTGATTTCCATAGGCTGTAGATAGTCTACTCCAAAAAAGATCTTTCCTCTATTTCATCCTTGACCGTTGGATGCACCTGCTCTAGAACAACTTTAAGGTCCATACCTTTCTTCTGGACAACCTCATAGTTGGCACACGGGGAGGATAGTTGTTCCCTCAACCTTGATGATAATGCTTCAAACCCCCCACATATCTTCCTATTGGGTCTCCACTATGTCACTATCCTTTAAATCATTGTACTTGTGATGATAAAATTATTCCAAAACATCTTAGAGGGTCGCTACTTGGTGATGTGAAGAATTGAAGTTGGCAAGCATGTCCTCACAGGAGGCAAGGTCTTCTCGAGAAATGAAGATTTGGTAAATATAGAGGTGTAAGTGATGATAATTAAAGACAACATAACCTATTTTAGTAAATAAATGCTAAAAATTGTCACCCTCGTCAGAAAAATTGGCCAGGGGCGCCTTCATGACAAGAGAACAAAACTGGCACCGTGTTTCTTTTCACACTACCTGGTTCCTTGCCACATCACTAGTACTTTGATCCTCCATTGATTCCATGTTTCTATAAGCAAGAAGCATCGCTATAGGAGTGGGGAGGGTCCTAAACCAAGTCACCCAAGATAGGATACTCTCTCATCCCTCTGATGGCCCAGCCACTGGAGCCAGATGCGAAAGACTAACCGTAGCTTCTGGGATGATCGGTGATACTCAGCTATTTCTAGTCCCATTAAGATCTTGGGAAATATCCATAGGAGGGGAGTAGTTTGAATCAATTCCCACTAAAATAGGTTATACTGATAAAACCCCTCCCAAACACTTTTGACGATAGGCCAAATGCCTTCTTACCACAAGAGAAGGAGAAGGAGGTGTATCCTTCTTGGTTTCTATAAGGACATAACTAGAAGGTGTAGATGTTGCACTATTCAAAGTGGAATTAATCTATCGTATTGTTGTTGGGGAAAGGATGGGGTAAGAAATGGTCAAGGGTTTATGCACCCACCGAACTGGTTCTTTCACTATCCCACTGGGGTAACAATCTATCCATATTTGGGTATACTCCAGCAATAGAAAGGTGGGCCATATTGTGTTAGGAATAATAATCTCCCTAGCAACACCTTCATACATAATCCTAAGACACAATTGTTAGAGAACCACATGATGATATTATACCCTTAGTTGAACAATTGGAAGCAGCACAATCTGTTGAAGGCATCCGAATTTCCTAGAAAACCGGCAGGGGAGGTCTAGCTCACAAATGACTACTCGATCCATACGGGCAGTGAGCATCCCATCCCAAAGAATGATGATGTATGAGAATTAATACAAGGAACCACCCATATCACCTATAAATGATCCATGAGGGGATAATGCAGTGCAAACAAGAAATGAGAGGCATTGTTCAATAGCCCAACCTCATCGGTAACACACAGAGTCCTGGGACGAACAATAGAAATGTTGAGGAGAGCTGGATAAAAGTCAGAACGGGGAACCCTAGAGGTATGTTGGTATTCATAACAGAGGAAGTGTTCCACCATCCACCCATAAAGTAATTGTAATGGTCTTCTAAGATGATGCAGAGGCTTTACTTCCTATATCGATACCAACAATTCATAAAGACAAGTGAGGGTAGGAAGGGAAAAATTAATGGGTTGACCCTCTTCCCGCATGGCCTCCATCATCAAGGTTCATGACTGAACTCCAGTATATACATCATAGGATGGGAAGATCCATCCACTTAAAAACATGGAAAAGAAACCTTCTAGTCTAAGCATAGGTGAAACATCAGACCGAAGCTCATATCCCTATGTGGTATATCTCCCTTCTTCAATGGTAGCACAATATGCCCTTGGAGTTTGGAAAGACTGGAAAGTGGGGTGAGTTCAACTGTGGGGATCCCTCGGCCTGGGTCTTTTCTTCTGCATGAATAACCTTATCCACGCTTCAAATATGATGAGGGAACGAGCCTCGAGGGGATGATATAGTGATCCCGCTGCCATGACCAGTAAGATCCCTTTCAAAGGAGACATGTGATCGGTGTCATTCCATATAGAGGATTCTGGGAGGAACTCATCGTAGATTTCTCCAAGGATAGTGAGTCCCCTGAGTTGGTGAATATCCCATAGGCTGATCCCCACCTCCCCATGAAGTAGGTGGAAGGTGTTGGTTCTCAAACACCAGCGGCTCAGAAATTATGAAAGGATTTATCCCAGAGAAAAGATTGTAAACTAGGAAACCCAAGATGCTTGGTACAAACCTACCACCTCCAACAGGTCAGGGGACTCCAAGTAGGTCTGATGCAACCAGAACGGTCAGGATCACTCATCAGAGAAACATCCTCTAGCCCTAAAATCCCACATGGTGCTCCACCTGCCGCTTGGATTTTCATGGGAGATGCTGATAATGGATGGGTATTATTGAGCGTCTAGTCTCAAGATGCCATCGAAAAAATCATGGCTTCCCTAAGTATATGCCGATCCCCTTAATATGAAGATGTTATCCTAAATCGGAGTGCCGATTAATTCTCCTATTGGGTAAATGTTGGCATGGTCATGACCTAGCGATGGCTCCAAGAGGATGAAAGGGATGTCGGGGTCAGGAAATGGAAGATGCATGTCGGTAAGAAGACCAAATATGTAAAGTGAAAATTTTATGGATAACAGGTAAGATAAGAGACCTGGCGTCAAGGAGACCATCAAGAAGCTATCATTGGGAATGATATGGGCTCAAAGATAATCATTTCTATTTCTCTCTATGGTTTCCCTTGTCTTTATCGATTTTGCAGCAGCCTATGAATCAGTCATTTCAGCCTGCACATGATGATCTAGAAGCCGATGAAAAGTCAGTCCAATAAAAAAATTGTTGGATGAAGGTTATGGAAGAGTGTTTAAAGGAATCAAAGCATGTGCATATAAAACTCCACGTATGGATTCTGGAAATGGTATGCAACATCCACATTCTGTGTACTACATGATACATGGAAGTAAACCTGCCTACAACTATAGTATGTGGTCACATTCTACTATGTAAAACCATAGTGCATGAACCATCTATGAGGGATTGTCCTGCAGATCATTGGTTGGTGGACAAAATGGTTCATAGAAATAGGATATCACAAACTTATGCCTTGATTAAGTTCATATTTTAGAATAGTGGATTAAAGTTTATGTTCAGATTGTTAATATTCATAAAATTATGGTTCACTAATCCAAGTGCAGTATGTGGAAAAGCTAGGCACATAGCAATTCTACCACATGGAATCCAGATTTTAAGTATTAAAATTCCATTTCCCCATTCTTGGAAACCAAAAAATGGTATGTAGACGGAGAAATGGAAAGGAAATCAGTTCACAGAATGTACAGAGCAGTTTTCAAATGGGATTTTTTCAAGAATCATGGTACATGAGAGAAAAGGAAGTCGGGGAAATCAAGAGTAATTCTCTACATGAGAAATGTTAAAATAAAAATGACATGGGCCCCTATATATAGCTATTGTCCCCTCCTACCAGGTCCATCTGTTCTACCGCAAACCATTTCAGTTCCAGACCACTTCTACATCTGAATAGTCCCCTTTTCGTTCGAAATGGACACCATTCTAATGGGGGGAATTTGTAGGGTCCTAAAAATTCCTCCAAGGGAATAAAATACCCCCACAAACACTTTGTGGAAGGAAGAATGTAATTATACAAATCTATCTAGGTGAATGGAATCAAATTGATTTGCAATTATTTGAAGAAAATTAAAGGAAATAATGTTTTCAAGGTTTTTTTAAGTGGATCGCATACCATCCCTTGGAATGGTATGCAGAACAGATGGATCAAAAACTGCTAGGTATGCGAGACGATCCACAAACCACTGACCCGTGAGGCGATGTCTAGTGAGCAAGTCAGACCGCAAACTGCGTTGTCGATGGGTTCATACGCGGGAGGATCATCCAAGTACTACACCACGAACTCATCAGTTCATGGACAAAGCAAATCAATAGGGTTCCATGAACCATTATTGTGAACATAATCCTCTGCAAACCCTAGTTGACCGAGCCTTCCATGGGTCAGGATATTACTTCAATGGGCCTCTGAAAATGGTTCCACATGACCAATAGATATGATTGCTTTGATACTATATAAAAATAGAACAATAGAAGTATAGAAGACACACATAGAGGGAAATGGATAGAGAGAATGATAGACGATGAAAGATTTAGGGAGACTTAGAGGTTGCACTCCACCTTCCATCTTGTTTCATCGGCGAAGCCCGAACCGTGAACCACTCCCTCCACAGGTGCAGTCGACCGTGAATGATAAAACAAGGGAATTGAATAATAACAATAGAACTAAGAACCTAACTGGTGAACTGCTAACCAAATTCATCTCACAGATAAACTCCCAATGAATGATGATCCCCCAGACCCCCTTCAATATGGTGCTTTGCATAGCATACCACTGTGTGGACTGAACCCGGCGCCACGTACTACCTCGGTACGTGGATGGAACCCAAAGCAATGTGATGGGCCGCACACTACTATGGTACGTAGTTGCCTATACCCATGCCTACATACCACATCAGTATGAGGCTGAACCTTTTCCCCACATACCATTATGGTATGCAAAGCCTCCCCCATCCCTCATAAAAAGTCAGTACACAGAATGGGGTGTTTTCGGGTATTGTTCCTTTTAGTTCCAAACTCATCCCTCCACTACCGTCCAGTCCTCCATGATACCTCCGCTAACCAGTCCTCTAACATTAGGCCAAAGCCTCCTCCAAAGCCACCTGACCTGTATGATCATACCATAAGGTGCATCAATGTGACCCATTGAGTCTACATACCCATGGTAAGTGGAGTCATGATGTTCCTCTCCATAATAGTGCAAGCTTTAGGAATTCCTGTGAGGCTACATTCCCTTGGTAACCCAAATACCAACCTTGGGATTCCAATGTGAACCTCCTCATTTAAGGGATTAAGTGTGATCACTTGATTTTCCATTCAATAAGGAATAATGATCAGTCGAAGGGGTGATGTTATCTCCCCCATTTGATGAGGACAAAACTCCTCCCCTTCCAAAAACGTGCTCCGAGGCCCTCCCACTGACGTAAGTCCCCATTTTTCTAAGGTAGGGTTGCCTGAAATTTAATGTAATCTCACATTAAAGGGTTCGTTGCTCTGTTCCCTCACCCAAAGTCACCCCGACCTCTTTCACTACGAGATCTCCCCCCCCACCAACACGGGAGGTGGCATGTGCATTGTTGAATCTTTCACATCCTCTTGTTTCTCAAACTAAGCATGAACCACGTGAGCTTAGAGGTTTGTGAGGATTAAAACATCAACATGATACTGTACTATAAGAACTCTGATTCCTGATCAAACCAAGATACGTAATATTTCTGCTAGTAGGCCCGACCTCAAAAGGGTTCCCATCCAAAAGGGTCCACCCAATCATGTCCCCTCAAATGGGCAGCTTCTATGCATAAGACCCATCAAAAATTCTAACTATGTGGGTTCTAATTCCTCTCCCGAGGATACATAGGAATCCATTCTTACAGGCCCAATACCAACATCAAGTCACCTTCCATCACCCTTGGATGCTGATAAAATCCAGAGAGCCTTATTATATGGATCAAGTTAGCATCGTCTCTATAGTATCAAATATATGCATTCCAATGATGATATTGAAAACAAAGGGTATCCCATGGACACACTCTTTGGGAATCTACCAAGGATTCAAAAACATATAAACATGACTTAAATATATAAAAGATTCACAGAACATGCAACAATCCTCCCCCCGAAGGGTGCAGTGAGCCTGACCTCCCATCCTCTTAACCAATGGAGTCCTTACGTGTTGTTGGGAAAATCGTCATCCAACAAGAACCTGTATTTGGAATGAAAGTCCATGAATCATAGATACTAGGGCCGTTGGGAATTTTTGGCTCCACGAATAAACCTATTGGAGACCATATGAGAAAGTTATATCCGAGAAGGACTGATTGCATGAGTACTTAAACCACACACAATCGACCGCTAGAATCAAAAGTTTCTACAGGGTTAATTCAACCTTCCTTAAAGGATGACACTAAACGGGTCGAAACAAAGGAATGGTAAATTCAATGAGAACCCTTATTTATAGAAAAAAAAGGGACGGGTAAAGATCCTTGTCAAACCATTTTCTCACTTCCTGTAAATGTACCACCTTGGAGGCAGAACAAACACCCTACTTCTACAAGGAAATAGAAATTTTACATTGAATCCTTAATACGAAAAAGGCCTCCCATATTTAGTGGATCTTCTAATTCCATCCTCACAAAATAGTGGATTAACTCCATTGAAAAAATATTCTCTATCCTCTAGTTCTCAAAAGAAGAGAAAGCCATACTGGTAGTCTATTGTTTTGATAGGGATGCTGATCAGTGGTGGAAACAGATCATGAATAGGAATCCCAAAGAGGAAATTGATTCAAAGGATTGTGAGGAATTCAGGAGAATGTTTTTCAATAAATATTTTCCCCAAACCCTCCATCTCAAGATAGAAAGAGTGTTTCTTAGACTCAAGCAGAAGGAAGATGGTTCCATTGGGGCTTATGAAGTAAACATTACAAGGCTTGCAAGATACACCTCTAGCTTTGTCAAGAACACCGAAAGTAATGTGGATCACTACTTTACAAGACTAAAGACAAGTATATGAAAAGTTTTGTCGATTTGAGACTTCAAAATCTATGAGAATATTTTCTGTTTTTCCCTTATGGTTGAAATGGATATCAAATACTCCCAGTGGTATCGTGGAATTGGTGAAAAGAATAGGAAAATGGAATCTCATGTGGGTGGTCCCACAAATAAATTCCATGATGGGAAGAAGCCCGATCATCCCACGTGTAAAATTTTTGGGAAGAATCATCATGGGAACTATCTAAAGGGAATAAAGAATTGATTAAAATGTAGAAAGATGTGACATCTTGCTAAAAACTTCCAAAGGGACATGAAAAATCCCACTAATGTGGAAGAAGAAAGGAAGATTCAGATAAACACTCAGCCATTGGTGTAGTGTTCCAACTGCAAGGAACATGATCATTATGCCAACAATTACCCTAAGCCAGGGGTTGTTGGAAGAAATCAACAACAACCTGTAAGGAAACAAGGAAGGGATTATGTTATCACTACTACTAAGGTGGAACAAAAAAATTATGTGAAGACATTTACTATAGTTATTCAATCACGAATAGAGAATGTACTATTTAATTATGGTTATATGAATTCTTCAGTATCTTGCAAGGTTAATAGATCTATTCAAATACCACCTCAATTTTTTTTGGATATGTTATCTTTGAGAATAGTGAATGGGAAAATTATTTCTTCCATGGTTTATAACTCCTCCCCAATTAATGTTCGTGTAATGAACCTCACCGAAAATCTTGTCATACTTCCTTTGGTGGAGTTCAATGTTATCATGGAAATGGATTTACTATCTTTATTCAAAGAAAACATCAAATTTCAGGAAACATATATCACTCTTCTTATCCAAAAGCAACCTCCAATTCAATACAAGTGTTAAGAGGAAGATGAATCTTCTTTAGAATCATTGTCTCAAGTGTGGATATTAATTCCTTATAAGAAAACATGTCTATCTCAAATGATTGAGACAAATGAGAGAATCAAGTTTGAGGGCATGCCCATCGTGAGGGATTACACTGATATATTCCCTAAAAAGTTTCCTGGTATTCCTCCTAATAAATAGGTTGAGTTCTCAATTGAACTTATTCCTGGATCTCTGACTATATCAAAGACACCTTATAGAATGACTAACGTAGAGTTGGAGGATCTAAAGAAGCAGTTACATGACAATCTAGAGAAGAGTTTTATACACCTGAGTGCTTCACTATGGGGTGATCCAGTCCTCTTTGTCAAGAAGAAGGATGGTTCAATGCACCTCTGCATCGATTATCGTGAGATCAATAAAATCATGATAAAGAACAAGTATCTGCTGCCATAGATAGATGACTTGTTTGATCAGCTTCGTGGGACCATTTATTTCTCTAAGGTGGACCTTCAATTAATATATTACAAATTAAAGGTGAGGAAGAATGATATTACCAAGACTTCCTTTCAAATGAGGTATGGAAACTATGAATTCATAGTGATGCCCTTTGGAATCACTAATGTTCCAACAATTTTCATGGATTTAATGAATAGAGTCTTAAGATATTTCCTCGAAAAATTTGTGGTAGTCTTTATTAATGATATTATGATATAATCCAAGAGAAAGGAGGAACACTAGGAGTATTTGAATATTGTGTTAAAGACTTTCCAATGGGAGAATATATATGAAAAGTACAGTAAATTTGAGTTCTGGATGAAAGAAGTATAATTCTTAGGGCATGTTATCACCATAAAAAAGATATCAGTGGACCCTTCCAAGACAAAGGAAATTGAACAGTGACCCATTCCAACATCTATAATGGAGATCTGCAGCTTTATGGGTCTAACCAGGTATTATTGACAATTTTTGAATAGCTTTTCATGAATTTCATACCCAATGAACAAGCTGACACAGAAGGGAGTAAATTTTTTCTAGACTCAGGAATGTGAAGACTACTTTAAGGAGTTGAAAAAGAGGCTAATCACTACGTCGGTACTCACACTCCCGTAAAATGGATTACTCTTTGTGGTGTATAGTGATTCTTCAAATAATATCTTAGGATATGTTCTGATTAAAAATTATAAAGTGATAGCCTACACCTAAAGGTAACTAAAAATCCATCAGAAGAACTATCCTACACATGATCTAGAGTAGGAGACGATGATCTTTGCGTTAAGAATTTGGCAGCATTATCTCTATGTGGAGAAGTGTGAGATATATACTGATCACAGGAGTTTCAAATATATATTTACACAAAAAGAGCTTAATATGCGACTGCGAAGATGTATAGATCTCATTAAGGATTATGAATTCTCAATCCACTACCATTCTCATAAGGAAAACAAGGTGGAAAATTCTCTAAGTAGAAAGGATCTTGAATCTTTATCAATGATGAGAATTGAAAATGATTTAATCTTCTTAGATTTTCAGAGGATTCACATGGGAATCATTAAGGGAGAAACATCATCAATACTTTATCAAATGATTTCTCAACCATCCCTCATGGAGAAAATAAAGCATGCTCAAAGAAAAGATGTGAAAATTCTTAAAAGGGTGGAAGCCATTAAAAATGGAAAATCCTACGAGTTCACGATTGATGAGAAAGGAGTTGTAAGATTTGGGTCACGATTATTTGTACCATCCAATCTATAGATAAAGAATGAGCTTTTTAATGATGCACATATCTCAAACTTCTCTATACACCAAGGGAGTACAAAGATGTATCGAGATCTCCAAGAGAACTTTTGGTGGGATAATATGAAGAAGGAAATTGCTCAGTATACATCAAAGTGCCTAGTATATCAACAAGTAAAGGCTGAACGATAGAAGTATAAGGGAATGATGCAACTACTACTCATACCAACATTGAAGTGGGATAACATCACCATAGAATTTTTCACTGGACTTCCAATGACATCCAGAGGAAACAATGCTATATGGGTCATTGTTGATTGTCTTATAAAGACAACTCACTTTATCTCAATTCGAGAGGAATTACCATTAGATCAATTTCACAGATACATTTCAAAGAGGTGGTAAGGCTGTATGGAGTACCACTATCTATTGTATCTGATAGAGACTCAAGATTAACCTTGAAGTTCTAGAAAAGTCTTCAACAAGCTCTAAGCACTAAACTGAACTTCAGTACGGCATATCATCCTCAAACCGATTTCCAATCTGAGAGAACTATTCAAAAACTATAAGATATGTTAGGATCATGTTCTATGGACTTAAAAGGAGGATGAGACCAACATTTTCCACTAGTTGAATTATCCTAAAAAAATATTTTCCACCCTAGAATTCGAATGGAATCATATGAAGCCTTTTATGGGAAAAGGTGCAGAACAACGACATGTTGGGATGAAGTCAGTGAGCTTAAGAATCTAGGACCTGAAACGATTGAAGAAATATTGGATAAGGTGAAAACCATTAAATATCACATAAAGGCATCCCAAATTTGATAAAAGAGTTATGTAGACAATCATCAACAAGACCTTAAGTTCAAATTTAGAGACATGGTATTTCTATGCATATCTCCATGGAAGAAGTTCATGAGGTTTGGGAAGATAGGGATGTTATGTCCCAGGTACATTGGACCCTTCAAGATCCTTGACCGTGTTGGAGCTGTGGCCTATTGACTAACACTTCTACCGACCATGTCAAAATTACACGATGTCTTCCATGTATCCCTCTTAAGGAAGTACATACCAGTCCCTTCACACGTACTCTCTTCAGAGGTGTAAAAATTGGAGAATGATCTTTCTTTGGAAGAGTAGCTAATGGAGATCTTGGATCATAGAGATGAAGTTATACATAAAAGACTACTCACCTGGTCAAATTACTCTAGTGGAACCATATGTATGAAGAGTCAACATGGGAATTGGAGGAAGCAATGAAGGACAATTACCCATACCTATTTATAGCTTAAGGTGTAAAAAGAAAATTTCAAGGGTGAAATTTCATAAGGGGGAATAATGTAAGAACCCAATATTTTATCAATGGAAAATTTTCTCTTATAATTATATCATATAATCACATGAAATTACAACACAATTAACTACTAAGAACAATGTTACCTTTAAACATAATATTTTCACTTCTGTGTTTTGAATTTATAAAAACGGTCATCTACAAGTGTGATTATTAAGTTATTTGGAGTCTGATAACAAAAACATAATTTTTGATGAATTGTAACATACCCTTATAAATAGTAACATAAATTTATGAATAGTAATGAATAGTAATGAATATAAAATCATTCAAATAAATAAAAACTTCACCCATGAATGTATAAATATAATTTACACATCTTAAAAGTGAAAAAATGATCATAGTATAAGTATTGGTATTTTTATATATCAGAAATATTTTATTTAAAATTTTATGATTAATTTAATAATTTAAAATGAAAATTTATTTTCATAAAATGTAATAATAAATTTTTACTTTATTTTATTATGGTTATAAGATAATTTTATGGGACCTTGATTAATTTTTCAAGGTGTTATAAAATGAGTTATAGTTTTAATGTTGTTTTTTGAATAGATTATGTTTTTTATTTAAAAATTAAATTAAAAATACTTAGATAATTATTTTCAAAAAATGGATTTCATTTTTGAATTCTACACATCGAAAAATGGCTAGGGTGGATTTTTGGGATTTTTCTAAAAACTTGAATTTTTCATGAATAAGAAAAATTCTATTTTGAGTTTTCGGTATGTTTAATAACATCATAATGATGTAATAATTAATATAAAATTATGGTCAACTTTTTCACATTAAAATATGTTATTATGTGTCCCAAGTGGCTAATATAATGGGAAAATTCCATGTTAAAGCCCATGGTTTTTCAAAAACCACAAATGAGGTGTCCTTTGCAATTAATTAGAAACTCTATCTTTTACTATAAATACCCACTCATTCCTTCGTTTTATTTCATTAAAAATCCATCATCATCATATATATAGCCATTTTACTTCCCTAGGAGTCCTTCCAATTTGTTCTCAAGCCCCCAAGGTCCCAACCTTCATATTTTATGAATCACTCTACAAGGTAAGAGAATCTACATCCCTTCTCTTTTTCAAGATTAAATTTTATGTTATTATTTTTAATTTAAAATGGTTTATGTTGGGATATATCATTTCATATCCTCTTTACAGTCTATATTATGTTATAATTATGATATACCCATTTTTTCTCTCATCTAAATTTTTTATGAAATTTTATGCAATGCCGTTAGGCTGCTGAATTTTCATAAGGGATCTCTCAACTTTTCTTTTATTTTCATGTTCATTTCTTTTCTTTTTATTTCCTCACCTAATTTCATAAAAAATTTGTGATAAATCATGTTCCTTACATGTACTATAATTTTTTCATGATAAAGGAATAATTATTCATCATCACTCCATTCCCTTTCTTTTATACTAAAAATGAAAACACCTTCTGAGATGTGTTAATTTACCACATTCAAGGATGATGGGTTTTCAATTTTTATTATTGTCTTAAATTCTGGCCATAAAACCATTATTATGTTTGAAACAGACTATAATATATGTATTATGTCTCATCTATGGTTTTATAATTTTTTGGTACACATGGTTTTTATTTATAAATCAAAACTGTAGTCTTTGTGTTCAAAAACTTCCAATTAACCCAAAATTTTGTCATTGAATAATTTATATAATGATTCATCTTCACTCCAAGTAACCAAAAGGAATTTACAACCATTTAACCTTTTGGATTTTCACTAATAACATATAACTTCAATTATTCACAACCACTTTCATCATACATGTGTATCCAAACATGAATATAAGTGAACCAATCATTAAAACTAAGGTAACAAATGGACTCGAACAATGAAATTGAACCTCATAACCAATCAAAAAGGTTATGAATGAACTAAAAAAGGTTTTAATAAATAATTTAAATATATAATAGGTTTTTGAATTATTAATTAATGAATATAATCTGATTATTCAGGTCATTAATATCAAGTGAAGAACAACATCAGACTTAAGGTAAGAGATCCTGTCGATTTCACTTTTATTCAAGATTGTCCTCTATGTTATTCCCTTTTACGTATAATCCATAATAATGAGGTATGATTTCTAAAATTCCCCATAATTACTTAATTATGTATCAATTATGATAAATCCCTTTATCTCTTATTAAGACTTCCTAAGTACACCTGATACCATGTTGATATTCCGTAAGGGATTCTACCCGAACTGCGTTTATTTTTTCGAGTTGCTCTATAATTATTTTTACCCAAATGAAGTTGTACTTTATTTTTATGTACAACTTAAAAATACTATGTATATGCTCCAAAATCATGTTTCATGATCCATCCCTCATTCTCTTTCAGGGATATACATGCTTTTAAGTGATTCCCTCCTCGATACTTCATATTAAGCAAACTCGTGTTAAGGGAACTTCCCAAACTTTTACCAAATTTCAAGTGAACTCTACCATTTGTTATAAGACAACATTGTTTTTATAAAATCAGTATTTTTATTATTAAATCCTACTTTTCTCACTTCTGGTTATATATAAAATATTATTTCCTTTTTTATTTTAAATGCTCTTTAGTATTTTCCTTAAAACCACACTAAAATGTTTTAATTATAAGAATTTCCTAAATAATTTTCTTAAATTTTGTCACTTATATTTGACATAAATTAACATGATATATTAATATTTTACCTTGATAATTTCCATGTATTTTTTAATTCCTTTCTCTCATGAACACTTTTATAATACACCCATTCATTATGCATTATGACATGAATGTGATACCCATTTCTCTTTATGGGTTCCCTTATGTTAATTTATGATTGATTATGTATGATTATTTATTTGGAAAGAATATTCATGAAAATTTTAATATGGGTTCTCCCAGATATCACTCTAATGCATTGGGTAAAGTTTAGTCTCATGAGATGTTATCTGCAACGGTCTTGGTGGTCAGCCTTGACTTGTTCTACCATGTGCAATGATCTTGGTGGTTAACCTTGACTTGTGCTCCTATATATGAAATGATCCTTAAATCATGATAAATTCATGATTTATGTTGCTTCCACATTACTATGAATTAATTTATATACGATCCCATGTTTATATGTTATGATTCTATATTCCATTTTATATCATTACGTCACGATCTCTAACCGTTGTGCTAAAGCCTTTATCTTATGTTTATTTCCTTATTGGTATTTTAGCTCATCCCTTCATTCATGTGATACCTAGGGTACCCTATACAGATGTTAGGGATTAAAGGATGTTATGATCTATTTATGAATATTATATAAATAAGTGTTTTTTTAGTTCAATGTTTACATTTTTATGTACCTAGTCTTCCAAGACACTAGACTTTATCATCCTTGGCTTGTACTATGATGTATAATTATGCTTATAATATTTCACTTTTATATGTAAAAGGATAGGGTTTCTATAAAAAAACCCTCAAGTGTAATGTATTCCTCCCGAGGGACACACTTAACCCAATACCAAGTGTGAAATCTCCCCCCTAGGGACACACTTAACCAAATACCAAGTGTGAAATATTAACCCCCTAGGGATACACTTAACTAATTCCCAAATGTGAAATACCCCCTAGGGACACAATTAACCAAATCCCAAGTGTGAAATCTCCCCTCAGGGACACACTTAACCAACTCAACTGTCTATACAATATGTAAAAACTATGACCCATATATATCCACAAATTTTTAAACCCATGCCCCATGAATCCCCATAAGATGTTGAGATTGTGACCTACCTGAACTCTTTACCCCATATTATAAACATGGGATGCCTGGGGTAAAAAGAAAAAGATTATTTACACCCCTAACATCAAATTCCTTATGGCTACATAATATTACTTAGGTTCCATGCCTGAGAATCTTTACACATGATATTCCCTTGATTTTATAGGTTTCAAACACACCCAACATCCATATATTCCTTAATATGCCCAATTTTACTATATACTCTAACCGAAAGTTGTAACCCTATTTAAATAGAAGTAGAATAATTAACCAACATCTACATCAAGATAATATTAGGAACAAGTTTCATGAACATGTATTAAATCTATGAGGGGGACATAGACTAGGTTAATAGCTCCAAGGAGGAATCCACAGAATAAGGAACTGACATCCCATCATCCCATTTTGATCGAGGGGACAACATCACTGATAAAAGTGATTGAAGTCACCTGCCTTTAGATATAGGGAATTAGGGGTAACAAGTATCATGTAATCACCATATGGAAATATGGAACAAATCCTCAATGGAAAGAGAGGGTATGGCATTTACATCGGGACCAGCCTGTACATGCATGACAAGCCTATCCGAAGAAGCCATGAAAAGGTGGGGAGATAACATCATGATGAAGAAGATAGGGAGGAGAAGTTACATGTAGTTATAGTCTGTATGTTTCCTAATACCTACGGGTCATTTAATATCTAAGCCTATTGTCCTTTTAAGGGTTCCCCCTCATCCCTTGAAAGGGGGTTATCAAAAATCGATAAAAAAGGAATTCGGTCCATTCGTGCAGATAACACAATTTTATAGCATAGATTATTAGGACATGTTACTACCAAGGAATGAAGGAAATTACAAATAAAGTACTATTTAATGATGTAACCCCAGACAATATTACCTTTTATAAAGACCACATTTTTAGTAAGTCCAAACATGTTGGTTTTAAGAGGTCTATGATGGAGCTAAGTCCCCTTAAGAATATGTGCATTTATATTTGTGGGGTTTCTATAGGTCCACTTCCCATAGTTGGGGGAACTACTTTTTGAACTTTTTATATGACCATTCATTGAAATTATGGATTTATATATTTAAACACAAATATTAATCCTTTGAATCCTTCAAAATTTTGAAGTCTAGTGATGAAAGTGAATATATAAATAAGATAAATAACATTACGATAAAAAATGGGTCTAAGTATTTTTACAATGACTTTATAGAGTATTTTAATACTGAATTAATACTTAGTCACATAACTATTGTGGACACTCCACAAAAAAATGTCCTGGAAGAGAGTATCAATAGAAATATTCTATAAAGAGTGAGAAACATTCTCTCAAATTATGATCTTGCTAAGTCCTTATAGGAAAAAGATGTAGCTACCACCGTCTAGTAGATTAATATATGCCACACTAGTTCCAGTGAATTTAAAATCCCTTAAGAGATTCATACTAGTTCACCACCTAGTCTGCAACATCATAGAGTTGTTGGTTATACTGCTTATGCTCATAGTAGAACTAATAAACTTGAACCTAGGGAAGGTAAGTGTGTTTTTTGAGATACCCACATGGAGTCAATGGTCATAGGATTTTGGTAGATAAGACTAGGTTTTAGAAGTGTATTATCCATTGTGATGTTATATTTCATAAAGATTCTAATCCAAAATATAATTCCTATGATATTTTCTAAGATAGTCCATCTAAACTTGTAGGTGTTTAAGTAAGAATTGAACATAAATTGTAGCCTAATCTTGAGGATGACTCCACCAATCGACCCTAACCGACTCACATTAAACCATACCATGTCGGTGAGTCTAAATATGAGTCTAAGGTAGAGAGATATGGTAACTTAAGAGACTATCATTTGACACGTGATATGAATATAAGAAATATTTGGCATCCATCCCAGTTTAGTCAGGTTGATGTTACTACTTTTTCCTTTAACATAGGATTTGACATAGGTAGTGATGAACCCCAAATATCTTATAAAAATATTAAATTTGATTAATCAAGGTAATGGATTGCTTCCATGAGAGATAAAATGGATTATCTTTTTAAGAACCAAACTTGGATAGTGTTTAATAAATATGAAATAGAGAAAACCATAGGTTTTAAGTGGATCTTTAGGAAGAAATAAGACAATGATAGTAAAAATTAAATTAAATTCAAAGATCATATTATTGAAAAATGATTCCTTCAATAAGAATGAATAGATTATAATTATATTTTTTCACGTGTTGTTATACAATCCTCCATCAGATTGCTGTTATCTTTTTCTTCCTAAAATGAATTTTACATAGAGCAATTAGATGTCAAGAATACCTTAATACATGGTAAATTAGAAGAAAAAGTATATATGAAACCACCTGATGGATTATCAAAGGAATTAAAAACCAACCAAGGAAACCTTCAATAAAACCATTATATGGTCTCAAAAAATCATATAGGTAATGGTATAGGGAATTCGATTCTTTCATGCATCAAAATAATTTTTCAAGAAGTAAATATCATTATTATATTTAATTTAAATCATTCAAGATTTTTTTTCATTTATTGACTTCTATATGATGATTATATTATTATTATATGAAAATAAATTAGGTTAATAAATAAAATTAAAATCCAATTGAGTAATGATTTTGACATTGAAGATTTAGGGCATGAAAACAAATACATGGTGTGGACACTATTAGTGACAGAAATGTTAGGGTATTATATTCTTTCTAATATACACATGTTAAAAAAAATATTAAAGAGGTATATATTGGTTAATTTGAAACTTGTTATTACACCTCTAGGTCAACATTTCAAATTATTCTTTACCCAGTTCCCTAGTAGTGATTTTGATATTGATTTTATGAATAAAATACCTTATGATAACATAAGAGGTAACTTTTTGTATGTTATGATATACCCTCATCTAGATGTATATTTTTTTATTTGTAAATTGATAAGGTTTATGAGAATTCATGGAAATCCCCATTGGCATGATTTGAAATGGTTACATAGGCATGTGTCCATGTCTTTTGAATTATATATTTTCTTTAGAAAAAATGATTCTTATAATGATGATTTTGTTGGATTTTTTTATTCTGAATATGATGCATATATAGATAATATAAATTCAATTATTGTTTATGTGTTCTTATCCTATGGTGGTCCTGTTTCGTGGAACTATGATATGAAATTGGTAGTTTCTCTATCCACCATTTAGATCAAATTCATAGCTTTGATTGGGAAAATTGAAGAGGTAATTCAGATCAAAGTCTTGGTTAATGAATTACCAATATCTTCTTTTAATAAAGAAGTTTTATATGATGGTTAGTCTTCATTACAAATTTATATTACTCATGTTTTCCATGGAAGATCAAAACTTATAAACATAAGGTTGCATTTTATTAGTGATGTCATCGAATCTAGGATGGTATGTGTTATAAAGATAGATACTTTGGACAATCTAGACGATATTTTTACAAAGGTTTTTCAATTTTCTATGTTTAGGGATTTCTTAGGGCTTATAAATATATTTCCAATTCAATGACCTAGGTTACAAGAACACCATCCTATTTTGTTATATTTATTACTAAGGTAGAGATTTTTGAATTTTCATGCATGTTGAAATTTGGGTTTTCAATTGAAATAATTCATGAAATCTATTTAATTATTTTTTATTTTTTTCTTGGTGGTTAATTATATCATAGCATTTTTATGGTTCACGTGCACTGTATTTCCCATGAAAAAAATATTCTTATATTTTTCCATTTAAATATATTATTTATCTATTTCTCTTTACTCATACCATGGTCCATATTTTAATTAATTCTAGTATATTAATCCATTGATATTTATTGATCTATTGGTTTTTCTTATACCCATATGTGTTTCCCAATTTGTGTTTCCTTAGTCTCACATTTGTAGCTCGATTCTATGTTTACATTGGCAGTGAATGACGCAATGTCATGTGACCTTATCCAGTTGTTCCTCAACTTTCATTCGAATAACCACTCTCATTATTGTCTTCCGCATGTTTAACATCCCATAATCACCTTTTGATCTACCGATGATATGATTTCTATCATTGATTTCCCTGTTTTTCCTTTCATGGGTATTTGTACTTGTGAGGTTTTGTTATGATTTCTATTCCATTCTTTCACTGGTTTGAGAGGAGAGAAGAGTTTGGAATATTGATTTCCTAGTGGTTGAGGAAGACTCATAAACTATCTTGAAGGAGATCCTATCTGAGTTAATTCTTATGATCTTATTAAGTCATGTTCCTTGTGAATTATGAACCCAATTCAGGGTTTTGGAGGAGTTCAGTGGTGATCCTTGACCAACATTGTGGGATGACCTTACCTGAGGTAAAGAGTTAATAGCATGAACCCAAATCGAACTTCATTAAGGTTCCTGTTTGAGAATATGACACTATAAAAAGTTTATATTTTATTTATCATATATGTTTTTAGTACCTGAAAGATTTTGTTTCCTTCTATGCATGTGCATATCATGAGTCTGTCCAGAACGTCATATTTCTAGATCCACATGACAGCTTTCCTAATTTTCACCTAGTCTAGATAGACCCAATCCTCAAATAGATTCCATGGTCCTTTAATACTTCAATGTCTTGTATCTGAATATTTTTCTTTCTTTAGTAATAAGTATTTTTGATGGTGTTCTCACCATGCACATACCTGTTTGAATTGTTTCATCATTAATATAATTGACTATACAAAACCATGAACACAATATCTAGACTAGTGGAACATAGATGTTGAAGAGGGACTACCATTTAATTGTATCCCTAATATGTGATAACAAATTGAGTATGGATATCAATACATCAAAATTATCACATATGAAAGTACATAGATATAAGGGTGTTAAAAACATGAACAATAGAGATTCAAGTCGATCTTAATATCTATTATTGAAGCTGAAAATATTGATCGAGTTGCTGGTGGAAATATGATCAAAGATGTGGGGATTAGTTTTTTAACACCATGTTCTAAAAAATCATAAGGAACGTAGTTGTTTTTTGAGCCGATTAATGTTATGTTTGTAGTGATAAGAGGAAGCTTTTTCTAGTGTGAGGTGTTCATGTCCTTGGGGGAATCCAATAATGAGAATGAGGAATTAGAGTTTGATGTGGTGAAATATATCTGAGTTGAATATTGAGATGGTTGAATATTTTATTTGTCGGCTGTTAAGGTTTTTCTTAGGTCTATTTTATCCCTAAAAAGTCCAAGTTATCCAAGTACTATGGCTACAAAGATAAATATTTGTGTATATAGTGTGTTTGATCATATTCCTATAAGGATCTACTAAGTAAAATTGAACTATAGGTTGAAGTTTAATTTTTGTGCACATACATTTCAACATAGAGGTTTAGAAGCTTGATAAACCACTATTTTTGTTGCTATTCATGTAAGCACGTTCATGTTTGGATTCTTCTGTGGATGAATCAAAGGTGGATAAATGATGTACTACTTCAGGGCAATCTCACTACCATGATTTTTTCACTACTAATGTGGTATAGTTGAAAAATATTTTAAAGAGATCTAGGTGGCATAGAAGAGACTGACCGGGAAAATTTTATCACTACATGTAGTTTTTGGTTGGCTTATTGTGACATTATAGATCAAAAAGGAGGAAAAAGTTATTCATTAGAGGCCCAATTTTTAACCAGATCATGCCCACATCCATTCATGACCAAACCATTCAAGATGCTACATATCAACTATAGGACCCCGGGACACCCTGAGAGGGGAGTGGTGAATCAGGGTGTCAACTTTTTCTTTTAAACTGATGGATCTTGTTTCCACATTGGTAGGAACTAGTTTAACTAGTATGATGGATATAGGAACCAATCAGACATTCACATGCAAAGAGATGACACAACACTTTTTACTTAGTTCACCACTAAGGGCTATGTCCAAGTAGCATACACCGACAGGTTGTTAGTCGTACCAAATTCCACTATTCTTCACTAGTTATAGATTACAAAGGTTCGAGAACAGTCACTCTATCCCAGACACACTGGCTTTACAAAAGTTCAGGGATAGCTCACTACGTCCCTCATGTCACTCCCGTTGACCCCCCTAGCTCACTGCCTTTGGTGAAGTCCCAATCAGTTTATAGACGTGAAGGTATCTTCAATAGATTCACATTGAAGTCTTTACCTCTGCTTAGCAAGAGACTCTACTTGCATCGATGTTCAGAAATGATGCACTTGTAGGCACTAAACCACTGAACTGGATAACTAGAATGTGCAAACAAGTTTCACTGACAATTGCATGCAAGACCTTTCTATTGCATGCAATATTTCCTTTTCATGCGGAAAAATATTTCACTCAACAAAACCCTTTTTCACGCAATTTAATATTTTATGCACCACCTCAATTTTTGCGCACATCTATGCATTTTTCACGTAGCTCATAATTTTTCATGCAACTCATATTTTTCACGCAAACAGGAATATTTCGCGCAACACTGAATTTTTCGGGCAACCCGGAATTTTTTGAGCAGCTTGAAAGTTTTCACGCAGGCCTCTTTTGGTGAACCTTTTATGCACATCAAACCTCAGATCTTATCTAAGTATTCAACCTTTTAAAATTAAGGGGGTCACTCTTATTTATAGGTATATCATACCCCACGTGAAAAATCCCCTATGGCATGAAAAACCTCTCATTTAGAACATAATATTTCACGTAGTTGCCGTTTTTCACGCACATCTCCGGATTTTTCGCGCAGCCCATGCCTTTTCCATTTTCTGACATTCTGATTCCAAATCACTATTTGCATGAAAATACTCACTCCACAATTTCGCACACCACACTATTTTTCACACACAACTCAAATATTTTGCGCACAATCCACCTTTTTTGTGCCCCACTTCCTCTTTTTATGCACCTCCTTTTACCCACATTCCATGTCTTCGTTTTTCTTTTTTGAGGCCCAAAAATTTCGCAAACACTGGGAAATGGCTCCACCTTCAATACTATTGTCTGCTTGAACTATATGATCACTTTACTGACACACATTCTAAACTTCAACTAAGGACTGACAATAAACACAAACCATACTCCAATTCATGCATAGAATAGCCATGGTTCCAACAATCTCCCCCTTTGTGTTTGTTGGAAATCACCAAATAAATTCAATAGATCACCATCCACATGCACACTAGAAATGAAAGAATCAACTCAGCCAACAATCTATGTCTATGTGAGAAATGATTGGTGTAGAAAACAAGATAGGAAGATTGAATTGGGTTCCCATGTTTTGGAATTCTCAATGATTCCCAAGTAAATCTCGTACAATGTCACAGAAGAATTACATGTCCATGACAAGCCTAAATTTATTCCTTTCTACCCCTTTGAAAATAAACCCAAAGACCGGTAATTTTTCATTGTTCTGCTCAAAACACACTCCCCCTGGATAGTATTTCCCCCACAAACCTGCATCACATCCATAAACAGATTAAAAGCTGTTATCTTAACTGGGGAGAGGGGTATTGCGTAACCTCCTTATGCACTAGGAGGTGGCTGAACACTGAGGTTCACCCGATGCTTCTCAAGAATAGCCACTGACAGTGGCTTGGTCAGGATATCAACCACTTTCTCATCAGTTCCCACATGATCCATTCTAATCACACCTTTCTCAACTTTTTATTTGATAAAGTGTTACCAGATTTCAATATGTTTTGTTCGAGAATGATGAACATGATTCTTTGTAAGATCAATTGTGCTCTTGTTATCATAGTAAATTACCATTGGTTGCTTCACCTCATCACCAATATTTTTTTAGTTGTTGCTTCATCCATAACAGTTGAGTGCATGCCTTTGTGGAAGAGATATAATCGGCTTCAGTAGTACTAAGAGAAGTACTTTCTTGTTTCTTTCTCAAATAGACAACACATTTATTCCCAATATAGAATGCTCCAGAACTGGTGGAATTTCTATCAACTTCATCTCCATCCCAGTCAGCATCAGAAAATGCTGATAATTTGTTGTCCCTGCCTGCAGCAATGTATAACACAAAGTTATGAGTACCTTGAATGGACCTCATGATTCTTTTTATTTCCACCATATGTTCCTCTTTTGGATTACTCTGAAAGCGGACTTCTAGACATGTTGCAAAGACAATATCTGGTCATGTCGCTGTTAGGTATAGTAAGCTTCCAATAATCCTCCTTTACATTGTGGTATCTACCAAGGTCCCATCCTCATACTTTCCAAGTTTGGTTCCAACTATAATCAGTGTTGAAATTGGTTTGGAGTCATGCATATTAAATTTATTCATCAAATCTATTGCATACGTTTCCTAAGAGATGAATGTGTAATCTTTCTTTTGAGTCACCTGCAGCCCCAAAAAAATATGTGAGCTCCCCAATCATTGACATTTCAAATTTTGATTTCATGTGATTAGAAAATTCATCCACTGATTTCTATCTGCTGCCACAAAAAATAATGTCATCAACGTAGACTAGAACCATGAACTGATCTTTTGGAGAATTATTCACATATATATTGTGATATACTCCTCCTCTTTTGAATTCCAACTTCTTGGGATAAGAGTCCAGCCGGGAATACCATGCTCGTGGATCCTGATTCAAACCATATTGAGCCTTCTTTAGTTTTCAAACATTTGTTTCATCAGTACCAAGAAGAAATCCCACTGGTTTTTCAATGTAGAATTCTTCTTCGAGTAAATCATTCAATAATTCTATCTTGACATCCATTTTATATACTTTATATCCTCTTTGGAGTGCCATGTAAAGGAAAAGGCTGATTGACTCAAGTCCAGCCACTGGAGAAAAGGTTTCTTCAACATCAACACCTTCAATTTGGGAGTATCCTTTACATACCAATCAGGCCTTGATTCTGATAACACATCCATGCTCATCAACCTTGTTCTTGAAGATCCATTTTGTACCAATCACATTGTGACCTTTAAGTATCTGGACAAGATCCCATGTATGGTTCTTGTTAATCTGATATAACTCTTCATTCATGGATTTCAACCAAGATTCATCCTTTGCTGCTTCTTCAAATGAGGATGGCTCCACAACTGACAGAAATGAAGATTGTGTGTTATTCCTCATCCTACTTGTCTGTGTGGGTGCACTCCTATCCCCAATTATGTTAGATGTATCAATCTCAGCTCTTAGATTTCTTCTGTGTGGTTCAGTTTCATTCACTCCAGCCAAGGTTTCTTCTTCAGATTCTTTTTATGAGTCTACATAATGATGTGACTGTTGAGTGTTTTTTACACCTTCCTCTATTTCTATATTTGTATTTTCTCTACATTCACTTTCTTCATCACTCTCTATCACATCAGCACATGAAATCCTTGAATAATTTGTGGTTGTCTCTTCAATGATCTTAACATCACTGCTCTCCAAAATCCGTCCTAAGCATTTATTGAAACACTTGTAGGCTTTGTTGTTCATTGGATACCAAAGAAAAATTCCTTCATCAGCATTATCACCAAACTTCCCTTGATTTCCTTCATTATTTTGGATAAAACATTTTCTTCCGAAAACACAAAAGTATTACAACAAAGGATTCCTTCCATGCCACAATTCATATGGTCTCTTTGTTTCTCCCATATAAAGCCTCGTTCGATTCTGAATGTGTACTGCATCTTCAATAGCTTCATTCCAGTAATGTTGAGAGATATGACTCTCAATCAGCAGAGTCCTGGCCATATTGTTGACCTATCAATTCCAGCGCTCAAAAACTGTATTTTTCTATGGATTTCTCATAGTATCTACCTCATGTTGTATTCCATGTTTTTCTAGGTAATTCTAAAACTCAATGGACATGTATTCCACTCCATTATCTGATCGCATGACTTTTATTGTCCGTCTAGTATCATTCTAGGTAATCCGATCATACGTTTTCATGAAATCAAGTATTTTTTGCTTCCTATGAATAACCATTACCCAATCCATTCTACTATAATCATAAATGAAAAAGACAATGTACCTCTCTCCATGCGTTCTAGAAACATTTATCGGGCCACATACGTCTGTATGGATGAGATCAAGAAGGTGTGATGCCCTTTTCTTCTTTGGTCGATATGAATTACAGACTAGCTTCCCCCGTATGCAAGAATCACAAGTATTTTACGGTTCACATTTCAGAATGAGGATATCCATGAAAATATTCATCTTAGATATATTTTCCATGTCTTTTTGGTTAATGTGCCCCATCCTTTGATGCCAGAGGTTGTTTTATTCTTCAACAGAAAAATAGCATGAGTTTACTTTGATATCAACCTGATATAAGTTTCCATCTTTTCTATAGCCTTTCATAAGGGAATTCCCTATTTTTCCCTTTATATTTTATCCTTTTTGATTGAAAGTTACTATAAGCCCTGAGTCACAAAGTTGAATCAAATTGACGAGATTGTGGCATAGACCGTCCACATAAATAACTTTAGTCTTCTTCATCTCTCCATTGGTGAGAGCATTATTCCCAAAACCTTTAATCTTCAAAGCACCATCATTACCAAACATCACTGTTCCATCAACTTTCTTTTTAATGTTCTTCAAAAGGTCATCATTTAATGTCATATGTGAAGATCATCCACTATCAAGAATCCAAGTGCTGCTGATCTTTGTAACTTTGAAGGATACTTCTACAAGATTGGATTTCTCGATCTTCTTCTTTTCTTCTCAAGAGATATTGGATTGGGTATAATATATTGATGTAATTCTAATAATTTCTCCCACATAATCAGATTCTTCATACCCATAATCTTCTTCTAGAGGAGAAAACCTATTTGTGAGATCAACACTATCAAGAGGGTGAATATTGACCCATCTCTAAGAGTTGTATGAATCTCTCCTATCGAATATCTGTCTGCAAAACATAGCTTTATGTCCAAAGTTAGAACAGTGAAAACAGTATCCATAGAAACTATTTCTTTTAAAATATGGAGGATATGAAGTCAGTCTCAATTGTTGACATCCCAGATCTTCCCCATTCAAGTATCTCCTCGCCTCTTCGAAATATGACATGGTATGGCCCGGATATGCACAAAACCGAAACTTCATGAGAGGAAATGTCTTCTCACTTGAATTTATCTTAATGCATTCTTCCTTGGGAGAATAGTTTGAATTCCTATAATTTTTGAAAGTTTGAGGATAATTTTCAATTCTACTTTTAGTTTGGGTCAACGGTTTCTTTTTCAGAACTTCAGGAAATGTTTCAACATATCCAACTTTCATCTTGTCTTTCTTTTGGATCTCTTCATTTCCAGTAGTTAATGTCTCAGCTTCACAACCAATTAAACTCTTTCCCATGCAAGTAGGTCTTTGATCACTTAAGATTTTTACAACCCCATCTGAACCACACTTGGCTATTTCCAGTAATTAAGCATATGAGAATCTTCCAAAATGAAATTTCTTATTACCCTCATTTGGGGATTATTGACATTCAATTTTACGCCTAAGAGTAACAACTTCTCTTCCAGTTTGGATGAAAGATCACCTATGACCTTTGATTGTTCTTCGATTATAATATTTAGTTCCGAAACACTATCTGTGCTTTCAAGTATTGAAGACTGGACTCTCACTTGTTCTTCTAGACATTCAATTTATGCTTCAAGCTCATCAACATATTATGATGAATCTTCCACCATTTCTTTACACTTATTGTGTATCTTAAATTTATTCTCAAGATTTGAAAAGGCATATTTAATTTGAATATTTGGATCACCATTAGGAGTAATCTAATTATATTGGCCTTTATTGATCGAGGGTTCTGACTTTTCAATGGCAGCCATTACGAAAACATGGTTTCATGTTTTAAATTCTGGTTCTTCTTCTTCACAAAATTCAATATTATCATCATCCTATTCACAGGAAAAACTCTTCTTCTATATTTTATTTCCAGATTTGAAGTCTCTCTTTTTTGAAAAATATTTTCTGAAGATTCTCGATGTCTTTTTCTTTTCTCTCATCATCATCAAACTTTCTTTGGCACTCAGAGTCAATGTGCCCAACTCTTCCACAACAAAAATATGCCAGAGGTATCTTACCTTTAAATTTACCTTTTCTCTTCTTCATATTCGTGGCAATGAGAGAAAGAAGTTATTTTTCCTCATCATCTTTACCACCACTATCTTCTGAAATTTTCATTTTTTCCATGTCTTTGAATTCCATTTCCTTACTAACACGAGTCATAGCTTCTTCGGGTTTGACTCTCATCTCATATGCCACTAGACTACTTAGCAAATCATCCATAGATAGTTTAGATAGATCTATTTCTTCAATGGATGGCACCTTTTAATTGTATGTAGGAGGAAGACTTTGCAATATTTTCCATATGATATCAATGTCTCTGATTTCCTCTCCAAGACCTCGAATTACTCCTACTACTTCAGTGATTCGATTGAAAAATGAATCTACATTCTCATCAGGATGCATCTTTAGATCATCAAGCCTGTTGTGCAGGGCTTGAAGTTTTTCCTCCTTCACTTTGTTATCTCATTCATATATATTTTCAAGTTTATCCCACATAAACTTTGCTAAGGTGCAACTCATCACCTTTAGATAGATCTGATCTAAAAGAGCTGTAGTGATATCATTTTGAGCTTTAGCATCTGCATCAAGAACTTTTCTATTAGTATCAGTCATAACAAGACCTGTTGGATTAGTAACATGTATTCCTTCCATAATAGAAAAGAGGAACTCCATTCCTAGAGATCTTAAATGATATCTCATTCTGTTCTTTCAAATCTGCAAATTACTTCCATCGAAGAGAGGGATTCCCCTAGCATTGAAAACATTCTCCATGACAAAAAAGTACAGATCAAACACTAGTAACCTCCCTCTGATACCACTTTTAGGACCCCGGGACACCCTGAGAGGGGAGGGGTGAATCAGGGTGTCAACTTTTTCTTTTAAACTAATGGATATTGTTCCCACGTTAGTAGGAAATAGTTTAACCTGTATGATGGATATGAGAAGAAATCAGACATTCACACGCAAAGAGATGAAACATCACTTTTTACATGGTTCACTACTAAGGTCTACGTCTAAGGAGAGTATGCCGATAGGTTGTCAGTCGTACCAAATTACACTATTCTTCACAAGTTGTGGATTACAAAGGTTCGAGAATAGTCACTCTGTCCCAGGCACACTACCTTTACAAAATTCTAGGGATAGCCCATTGCGTCCCTCGGGTCACTCCCGTTGACTCCCTCTAGCTCACTGCCTTTGGTGAAGTCCCAATCAGTTTATATATGTGAATGTCTCTTCAATAGATTCACATTGAAGTCTTTTCCTCTACTTAGAGCGAGACTCTACTTGCATCAAAGTCCAGAAATGATGCACTTGTTGGAACTGAACTACTGAACCAGATAACCAGAACATGAAAACAAGTTCCACTAACAATTGCGTGCAACACCAACCCTTTGCGTGCAAGACCTTTATATTGCGCTCAATATTTCCTTCTCGCGCGGAAAATATTTCGCACAACAACACCCTTTTTCATGCAATTGAATCTTTTATGTGCTGCCTCAATTTTTATGTGTAGATCTACCTTTTTCGTGAAGCCCAGAATTTTTCACGCAACTCATATTTTTTGTGCAAACCAGAATATTTCGCACAATGTGAAATTTTTTGCGCATCCTGGAATTTTCCAAGTATCTTGGAAGTTTTCGTGCAAGCCTCTTTCCGTGAACCTTTTATATGCATCGACCTCAGATATTTTCTAATTCTTCAACCTTCCAGAATAAAGGGGGTCACCTATTATTTATAGGCGTCTTAGACCCCTACACACACAACCCCCTATGGCGCGAAAAACCTCTCATTTGGCATGTAATATTTTACACAGGTACCATTTTTCACGCACATCTCTGGATTTTTCGCGCAGCCCATGCCTTTTCCATTTTTCAACGTTTTGATTCCAAAACACTATTTGCGTGAAAAACTTCGCTCCAAAATTTCACGCACCACACTGTTTTTCACACACAACTCAAATATTTCGCACACAAGCTACCTTTTTCACTCACCACTTCCTTATTTCATGCACCTCATTTTACCCACAATATATGTCTTCATTTTCCAATTTTGAGGGCCAAAAATTTGGAAAACATTGGGTAATGACGCCACCTTTAATACTATTGTCTGATTGAACTGTATGATCACTTTATTGGCACACATTCTGAACTTGCACTAAGGATTGACAACAAACACACACCATACTCCAATTCATTCATAGAATAGACATGGTTCCAAAATCAACATGATTATTATATCCATGAATCACTAGACTTATTCTTTCCAAAGAGGACCCTACGCACCAATTTTAAATAGATCCAAAGCAGGTGATCAAATATTAATAAAGGTAATCATCTTCCGACTGAATATATTGAAAAAAAGAGGGATAATTGAAACTAATCTGTAAATTTGGTAGGGTGGGAGGCACTGATATATTTTTTAGTTTTAGTTTTATTTTTTTTTAAATTTTGAAAGGTAGAAAGAATATTTTTTATTTAATGGGAGAATATTTGTTAAAATAGCCATCCCCATATTGAGGGAGTGTATAAGGACTCATTATTTGCAATGAAATAATTTTTTTAATTATTTTCTTATTCTTATTTTTGATGATATTTTCTTCTTATAATTTCCATGATCATCTCCATGATAACTACATGATTCTTAGTGTATTATACTATTATTTTCTCACTCCTACTACCATGCTTCTATTTCAATTTTTTTTCACTTTTTTGTGTGTTTTGATTATGTGTTTTACCCTTTTTCTAGGCCATTTTATCAATATCAATGTTTTGATTTCCTATTTTCTTGTTTATTTTGTATCTTATTAATTTCACTTTCCCTATTGTGTCCTGACTTCAGACCTTTATCATTTAGGAATAAATAGCACATCTAGTCCAATAGAGGTAATCTGAGAACATATTTTGAGTTTATATCTTTTTTAATTATTTTATTTCTCATGCAAACTCTAATTTTTCACTAATGAGGTAATGTGAAACATAAAAAAACGATTATCTATGTGATTAATTATTCTACTTACTCCTCATTATTTCCTTCATCAACACTTCAATTCAAAAGAGTCAGTTATGAATGAATAAGTGTTTTGGGGTTTCACTAAGACATTGGTATGACATCATAGAATTTTCACCGCTTCAATATTAGAGTTATTCTAGTGAACATAGTACATAATTTTAAAGGAGAGAGTAGGTCAAGTGACATGAGAAACTTCTCAATTTATTTAGTTAATATGTTTAAAAGAATGAAAATAAATAGAAGAAAAATGATAAAGTCATTTTATGGTGGAACTCTGTATAACTAGGCTTGTTCTACTAACTTTCATTCCATTCACATTATTAAATCAATTTTCCTTCTCTTTTTCATTTTAATTATTTTGTCCCATTCATCATCACTCTTTCTAATTTTCATTTCTTTCAAAATATTCAAAAATAAAAAAAACAAAACAATATTCTAAAAATTCAAAAGAAAATAAATGATTAAAACCCTATAATTGAAAAACATGCCTTCTCAAAGAATGATACTTGAGGTTATCTCCATATTCTATTCCACAAATTTTTTATAAATTTCTAAAGTATGTCAGTTCCCCTTAAACTACATCTTCATATTCTAGGATTTGTGTCCCTTTTTATTTGATTCCACACAACGGTGCTCACAAAAATTGTTATCATAGACTTTGACCTATACCAATAAATTATATGAAATATGAAATAGATATGTTCAACAATGAATTTTTTTTAACCCCTGCAGAATCATGATGAGTGCACCTATCGAGCACAATGAGAATATTAATTCTCTCTATGGTTTGAAAAATAAAGTTACCACTGAGTCCATTGATGAAAAAATATCTATTAACTATGTTTAGGACTATGATAATTCACTTTAAAAAACCCATATCCTTAGGTTATTTTCTTTAAGTGATAATGTAATGAAATATGTCACATATATTTCAGCTGCTGATGAAATTCAATCCAAATTGGAATCCCTTTACATGACTAAATATTTGGTAGGAATATTGTATAAAAATATCAATCTGTATACTTATAAAATTTTCTACAAAAGTATAGTCAAGGTATATATAGATTATTTTAATAAAATATTTTTTGTGAGTTTAGGATCAATAATAGAGTGATTAAATGTTATTAGTGTAAATAACATGATCACATTAAAAGAAATTTTCATTATAAGAAGAACAATTCAGAAGGATATAATGGCCATTCTTTATTTTCAAAGAAAGATGTTGATACTATTGATGTACTTAATGTGTTTCTCTATGCCATTTATGATTATTAGCAAATAAATCTAGTGTTCTTCTTTCGCATGTTTCCAAAGAGAGAATACTTTACTAAATTAAAATAAGTAGATTTAGTTTCTTTGTATTTAATAAATTACAAGAGTTGTCATATCATGTGTTTAGGTTCTGTCTCTTTATAACATCTTTATGGGATGGGAAAAACTATAAACTAGGTTAGGTGGGTTCCTAAGTTAAAAATAATCCTTATTTCCATTGGTGTGCTTGATCATAAGGGATACATTTTTTGGTTAGATACTAGTTTCTAAAGAGTTCCTAAGGGCTCCCTTCCTATGATGAAGGGAGGTCTCATAAATGGATTGTAAGTGATATATGGTTAAGTACACTTAAATATATTTAATGACTCTAATATACTTATGTTTAATAACACTATTATTTGGAATGTATGACATGGTAACCCAAGTTCCAAGGGTTTTAATGAGTTTAATAAATATGAGAAGTTAACTCAAATAACCCTTCACAATCTTCCCTTATGTGAGGATTATCTATTTGGTAAATCCAAACATGTGTTGTATAATAAGTTTGAATATAATATTATAAACACCCTTGAGTATATTCATTTTTATATGTAGGGACCATCTTAGACTTCCTTACAAGTTGGAGGATTTCTAATTGTGACCTTTATTGATGATTACACATGGAATATATATATTTTTATACTAAATTGTAAGTTTGATATGTTTGAGGCTTTAACAAACATGGAAAATAGGGTTTAAAATAAATCATGTAGGATGATTAAGACTCTTTGGACTAATATCAAAGTAGAATATTTTATATTAAATTTGTAAATTATACAACTTCGAAGGGGTTCTCAGACATTAAAATGTTGTTGAAACCCCTCAATAGAATAGTTTAACCAAGTGTATGAGAAGAATTATCCTAGATAGAGTGAGAAGGATTCTATCACACTCAAGTATTCTTTATTCCTTCTGAAAATAAGATGACACTATAATAACATACCCCATTAATCACTGCCAATCTATTATAAATGATTTTAAGACACTTGATGAAATTTTTATAGAAAGGACACATAGTCTAGGACACCGTAGATTGTTTGGTTTCACAACCTATGCTCACACTAAGAATTATAATTTGGAACCTATAACTTTTAAGTGCATATTTATTGACTATCATAAATTTTTTGATGGTTAAATATTATAGATAGATAAAATCGGTTACCATAAGTGAATCATCCGATGATATGTAGTATTATATGAGTCTACATAGTCTAAAATGATGTCTGTTGCACATGGAAGCATTATAAAACCCTAACACATGGGTGTTGAGTTTCCTCTAGAGTCCCATGATTAGTACGAACCCAATACTATCTCCATTGATCTTTATAAATAGGCTCAATGTGAGTATTATACTAACTCTGAGTCAAACACAAAGGGAGATGATAATAATAGGGATTAATAGTTATCCTGAGATAGAGTTATATGGACTATTTGACCCATTTCTTAGTTTATTCATGATAATGTGGCTGCCTATGTATTTAATATTACTATAAAGATTAAGAGTGATAAATCATAATCCATTACCCAAGTTATGAAATCAAGAGAATCCAAGAAGTTATTTTCAACCATGAAATATTGAATAAATTTTCCTATTAAAAATCATATATATACATTGTAACCAAACCAAAAAATGTTAAATTAACTGGTTGAAAATTAATTTTTAAATGGAATAAAGATAATATCATGGAATTAAAAAATAAGTATAATAGTTGGTAAGTTGAGAAAGGGTTCACTCAATTTGTAGGGATTGACTATAGTCATTCTTCTTACCCAATTCAAAATCATTCAACTATTCTAATTAATATTTCTTTGGATTCCTATTATTATTTCAATATAGAGAAAATGGATATTAAAACAACCTTTTTCTTGGTAAGCTAGTGGAAATAATTCACATGAATCATCTTAAAGGATTTTCAAAAAATTTAAAACCTAAAAAGATTTATCTTTAACTATAATATTTGTATGGAATTAAAAATTCATCAAGAAAATGGTATAAAAGTTTTTATTATTTCATGATTACCAATGGTTTTAGTAGAATAATGTATGATACGTGGCTTTATTTCTGTCATATTAAGAATTAAATTATTTACTTTCTATTTTATATTTATGATATGATTCTTATATATAAAAAGACGAGTCTAATTAATCATTTAAACATCCAACATAAATATGTTTTTTAAATGAAATATATTGGTAGTGAAAAATAGATATTAGGTAAGTAAATTATAAAAAATGGAGAGACTAAAGGCATTTATCTGTCATAGTGTGCTTATATTAGGAAATTATTAAAGTGATATTTATTTGATCATGTTAAACCTTTAAGCATTACCTTGGGTTACAAATTTTAAAAGTCCCTTACTATATACCCTACCATTGAATCTGACAGAGCCTTTATTAATAATATTTCATATGATAGTATTTTTTACAATCTTATATATGATATTATCTATTAATGGAATAATTTTACCTTTATTATTTATAATATAATTAGGTTCATGAGTAATCCTAGAAAGACACATGGAATAATGTAAAATTCATCCTCAAGTATGTGTCAAAATCCTTTAATATATATATTTATTCTGGAAATAATATTAGTTAATTTAATTTTGTTTTTGGTTTTTTTTATTTTTACTTTTCCGCTAATGTTGACACATATAAATCAATTACTGGATATGTATTCCTTGCATGTGGTAGACCTATGTCTTTTAAATTCAACATGTGGTTAGTTGTTTATTTTTCCACTACTAAAGAAAAATATACAGCCTAAAAAAATGTATTAAAGATATTATTTTCTAAAATAGATTGATAAATGAGTTGTATTTATCTACTCATAGAATTGATGTAAATTGTGATATCCAGTCTACCTTTCATTTCTATAAAAATTATGTTTTCCATGGAAGATATAATAATATAGATATTAGAATATATTTCATTATATAAGTAATTAATACTATGATGGATTGTTATAAATATACTCACACCTGATAGCCAAATTAATAGTTTGAGTAAATACATTTCCTTATTAGATTTTCGGAATTTATTTGGTTTAATAAATGTATTCTCAATATAATAAAATAGGCTTTAAAAAACACTATCATATGTAATAAATTTTATTAAAAAGGTGGATATTTGTGATATAATATATTTATGATTTAAACCAATTTTCTTATCCTATAAAACATATAATACGGTATTTTCTATGAAATATTCAATTTTTATTATTACCTTTTATTAAATGTAATTTATTAGTTTTTAAGCTATCTTAAATTATTATGGATCCATACATTAATTTTATTGGGGCTCCCAAAATCATAATTCATTTTAATTCTACAGTTTTTTTGCATGCTTCAGTGTGTTTGCTTGGCTATGTTTGTTTACTCCCATAATATGACTTGAGTTGGGGCATTTACCTTATAAAAACACAAGTAATGATAGAATAATTATTTTTTATATTTATTAATATTAAAAATTATAAATTTATTTTAAATTAAAATTTATTCTATTTTTAATAGTGTATATGACACAGAACATGAGTTTCTTCAAAATCTTGCATTGTACGCAAGACTGAGTTATACCGAATAATAATATACTGTTAATATTATTATTTAATATGGTAGTTATCTTCTTGACCTTACATTGGTGGGTATGAATAATACTAATTATATTATTTTTACACACATTTATAAATTTTTTACATTCATATAATATATTTTATAGGAATAAATAATAATAAATCTAGTTTTACACTTAAAAATTGTATTTTTCTAAAAAGAGGTCTTACCACTTTTTAAAAGAACACTTGTTTTGAAAGTAAATTTTGAAATTTTTTTAAATTTTATTTGAAAAAATAAACTTCATTTTTTTAAATCATAATACCAAAATGTAGTTTGGTTTAATTTTTGGTATTTTTATGAGATGTTTCATTTTTTGATGAATTGTGAAAAATACTAAATATTAATTGAAAACTACATTTTATTTTGAAATTTTTTTGATGTTAAATTATATTTTTAATTGGGTTTAAAGTTAAATTAGATCAATTTTACATATTTAAATCTAATTTAGGTAATTGGAATCAATTTCACATTGAAAATGTATATGAAACATTTCAAACTTTTGATCATATTTACATTAAAAACCTGTTGTTTTGTCCCGTATGCGAGATTAATTTTAAATTAATTTATACCACTTATGTGAATAAATTTTTTTAAAATGGATTAAATATTTTTAATTATACTAATTTATAATTTCTAGTAAGGTAAACTTAGTTTCTCAAAATTTTTTTAGGAAATTAAATTAAAATTAATTACAACGATTAAGTCAAAAACGAGTTTACTTAGTGGTTTAAATTTAATATTAAGGAAAAAAATGACCTATAAACATATAAAAACCCTGTATAATTCCAATATTTATACCATATAACATATTTTATCAAATATAGTTCATTATTTTAAGTTTATTTTGTAAGGGATACCTACTAATAATGTTTGATTTCTGGTATTTATAAGAATTCCTCTCCCCCTCAATTATAAAAGGGAATTCAATATCCCCCATTATAAAGACCTATAAATACAATTAGATCATATAAATCATTACCAAATAAAATAAAAAAATCCATAATAAAAAAATCTTTGGTTTGGATAAAAATCTAACCAATAATGACTTTTGGTGCAAACCAAAATGATTTACTCGAAGAAGAGGTAACGTTCTTTAATGAACACTTTTGTTTTTTATTCTTTATCCACCCCATAATTTTTTTATATCATGATTATATAATAACCTAAATATAATTAATATACTGAGATGATTTTATGTTAAGGTTATGACCTAAAAATGTATACACTTCCATCAAAGGGGATACATTATCATTATTCGTGTGTACGATGGACTACAGCCTCACGAACCAATGTCATTCATTCTTTTATTACCACCTATCAAGGTTAAGAATAATTATGAACACAAAATTTTTATTTGATATATATTATATTTATGATTTATTTTTGATGTTTTAATTATTATATGACACATATCTTTATGATTTTTATTTTTTGGGGATAAGATAATATTGTTTGTGGATGTGCGGACTACTCCCTCCTCAAAGTGATGCGATTCATTCACACTTTACCTAGAATTTATCAAGGATAGTTCTAATAAACACATTTTATATACATGAAATTTATATGATATTAATAATATAATTATATTTATGTAAATATAATATATCACTTTATTTCTTACCTTTTCACACACTGAAAACATGATAACATCGTTTGTTGACGTGTGGACTACCGCTTCCTCCAATTGATGCGATTCTTCATCTTTTTTTATCAACACATCAATAAAAATGATATATATAAGTATGATTAAATAAGTAATATGAGAATTATATTATTATTATTCTTTATATTTTTAAACAATAACCCCTTTGACTATAGTCGACCTACGAAATTTGTTTTTGAAACCTAAACCAAATATAGTCAAAACACCCGACGTAAACTGAATTGATAAAGTAGTTGTATAAAAAATTGTAATAAGTGAAATAAAAGTAATAATAAAATTTAAAAAGGTTATAAATTAAGTAAATAATTAACATAATTTTATTATTCAAGAAGATAAATACACACATGACAAGTCAGACTCATGGTAAGGGACTTCATCTCAACTCCTTTCATTGAGGCATATTTTGATGTTATAAACCCACCTTCATTTATGAGGTATATATACAAAACAATTTACATATGATATCATGAATTTATTTATTATCATATTATTTAATGTTTTTTTAAAATTTTATGCTTTCATGTGTCTTATGGTTCAAATGTTTCAAAGTGGTATGAGACACTTCGATTTAAAAATACATTTTTAAATGTTTAAAGATTTAATTTCAAAATATTTTCATCCATGTCAATATTATTTATATTATTTTATATTTATATATATATATGAATATAAAAGTATTATAAATGAAATTTTATTTCTATTTTTAATTTCATTTAAAGTTTTTCAAAAAGGAATCTTTTTATGTTTTATATATGGAACATTTTAATTTCTTTATAAATGATAAAAGGAATGTTATTTTTAGTTTATACATCGACAAAAAATTATAAAATTACCTGAAAATTATTTTATATTTTTATTACTCTATAAGTCATCATTTTTTTAAATTAAAAATAACCACATTTTTCATTTTTGGGTATTTTGTTATTGAAAATGGGTTTTGAAAATAGTTTGATTATTTTAATAACTTGAAATGTTTTCTTTTGAGTGAAAATGAAATTTATGTGTGAATTAGTGAAAATCACAAGATTTTATGTGTAATAATTATGTAATGGTACTTAGATATTTGACGGGTGGTTACATTATAAACCAATTATGGGAGGTTACATTATAAACCAATGATGGGTGGGTCTGTGATAAACTAATGATGGGTGATTCCATGATATCCCTCCAATAAATTTGGTATGGAAGTCGATCATATGGTTATTCTATTTATAAGAGTTAAATGTAAGGAATTTGAAAACATTTTTAATCAATTTATATGAATTAAAAGTATAGTTATGTCTCAAGATAGGTTTTTGTGTTATCTATGTTTGCTATGGGTTTTATTATAATCTTGTGATTATAAAATGGGTAAGCAATGAACTTATTTTTAAAATAATGTTTTTAATACTTCTTGAGGGTGAGAAGTAATAATTCGTGATAAAGTTTTCATGGGTTTTCATGTTTTCATAGGACTAATAGTTTTCTTATTTATTGTATCCCTTAGTGAGATTTTTGTGATATTACCATAGATTTAAATGTTTTTCATAGGACTTAAGTATGGGTAAGGGAATGGAAGGAGTCAAGTTGAAAGTTGAGAATATTTTCCATGAAAGAAATCATGATTTGTTTAAAAAAATTCTATTATATAAAATTTGATACTAATCAGAAGTGTCCACTTTTTATTATGTGGTATTATAATGTATGAGTTATGACACAATTCTCTAAAACTATAAACCTAAAAATATCCTCATAGTGAAAGAAAGTAAATTCATGAATAGAACTCAATATTTTGTAATGTATTAAGGATGTGTCCTTATAGTTGGTAACAAAGGAAAGGTTTAGATAACTTTATATTTTAGGTTAATATTAGTATAATTCTCTTAAAAAATTTAACTTTATGGTTAATTTGTATTGATATAGAATTTTAAGATTACCATGTTGCTTTATCCAAAGTATGTTTTGTTCAGAATCAGTTTCCACAAAAAAAGGAAGTTCTAGTGGGAAGTAACTGAGAAGAAAATATCCTTTAGAATCAACATATCAAGATGGTTGGAATCAGAATTGATTAATTTTTTTAGTGATGACTCAGCTAAAACTATCTATAAATAATGGAGGTGTCCATCCAAGAGAGGAACCAGATCTACCATAGAAGAACATGATTATAGTAGATCATTTTATGAGACAACATTCCCCAATAATTTATAGGATCATGTAACCCTGTGCTAGCTTAAGGATGGGTTAAATGTCAAGAAACAACATTCAATGTCATGGGTTTTTTGGATCACCAAAATTTAACTCTCTCAATTTATCATTTTTAAGGTGAATAAAACTAGTGGTGGTCAATGTTTAATAATATCAGAGAAAGTGAAGAGATTGATGACTTAGAATGGGATGAATTTAATAATATTTTACTTAAGAAATATTTTCTAAAGGATGTTCGACTTAGGATGGAAAACAATTCTTAGAATTGAGAAAAAATGAGGAAGATTAAGTGTTTCAATATGAAGAAAAATTTACTCAATTGACAAGGTATGTCCTATATTTTATCTGGGATCTTGATAGTAAGATAAATCAATTTTACTCAAGATTGAATCTAATATATCAAAGTGCATTGGATTATCATGAGTTAAAAAGCATTGAGAAACTTATTCATTGTGATGATAAAGTTTAAATGGAGTTTTCCAATGATCATGTGTCACATGAAAATAAGAAAAAGAAGATGTCCAGTTGGCATTCAATGGGAAAAAATTCATGAAAGAAGTTTGGAGGTAGGAAAACCAAATTCCCATCTAATGATAAGTTTGGTAAAAATCATCTCAAATAATGTATTTCAATGTTTGTGAAGTGCTTCCAAAGTGGTAAGATTGGTCATATGGATCATGATTGTAAGGTAGATGATCAGGAATGAAATTGAAATCCAATGGTAAGATGTTTTAATTGCAATACATTTTGGAATTATGACAATCTGTGTCCAAGTTGATTACCCAAGGTAGAAACCAATAAGATAAAAATAAAAAGGGCATGTAACAGTATTTTTCTACTACTATGGTTGATGTTGGGACATGAAATAAAGTGGTGATATGTATTCTACTGGTTTATTCGAATTATGCCAATACTCTATTTGACTCTAGATCTCCACATTCTTTAATTTATGATAAATTTTCAAGTAAATTGGGAATATCACCTCATGGATGTGATATAGAAATTTTGATAAAAATCCAGGTGGAAGTATTAAATCGACCAATATTTATAATAATCTTCCTATTATTATTAGTGGGATGGCCTTTCGTAAAATCTTGTTGAACTACCCATAATGGAGTTTGATATCATTTTAGGTATGGATTGGATTTCATTTTTTCATGATAAAATAGATTTAAAATCAAATAATGTTTTATTCAATGATTTCATACCTTTGATAACATACCAAGAAGCTAAGAAATTGATTAAATATGGAAAAAAATTATATAGATATTATTTTTGAAAGGAAATAAATATATCAAATTAGTGACATCCCATTAGTGAATGAATTTACAAATTATTTTCCAGATGAATTGACTAGTGTTATTTATGATCAAGAATTTGAAGTTACTATTGATTTAGTTCCTGATGCTAAGCCTATTTATAAACCCCCTTATCTAATGGATCAAGTATAATTTTTTTTATTTATGAAAAGGAAATATGGTTCCATGATACTTTGAATTGATTATAGATCCTCGAATAAATTAACTGTTAAGAACAATTATCCTTTGACTCATATCAATGATTTGTTTTATTAGCTTCCAAGAGATCCGTATTTTTCAAAGATTGATATGAGGTTTGGGTACCATCAGATGAAGGTAAAGAAGGATGATATTATAAAGATAATATTTCAAATGAGGTATGGGCATTATGAGTTTGTATTTATTCCTTTTGGGTTATATAATGTACCTACTGTATTTATGAATCTAATGAATAGAGTTCTCCATTAATTTTTGGATCATTTTTTGTTGTGTTTAAACATGATATTTTTTTATATCATAAAATCTAGGAGGAACATAAAAGGCACTTCATGTTTTTTTCAAAATCATAAAAGAAAATAAAATACATGTAATGTTTAGTAAGAGTGAATTTTGGTTGCATAAAATTTAATTCCTTGGACATATTTTCTTTTAAGATGGAATAACTATTGACCCTACTAAAAAAAGTTGTTGAAGAGTGGCCAAGACCTACCAATCCCATATTTTTTTTAGTTTTATTGGATTTGTAGGTTATTAATTTTTTTAAACACTTTGCTCGATTATCTATACCACTAACTGTGTTAACCTCAAATAGAGTCAGGTTCACCTTTATAGTAGAATGTGATGTTTTTTAGGAATTGAAAAGAATATTGGTCAATGCTTTGGTTTTGTCCCTGTCTTTCAGAAATGGTTAATTTTTCATATAATATAATACTTCATTGAAAGGAATTGGTTGTTTCCTAATACATAATAATCAGGTAATTACTCATTATTCATGTTAGTTGAAACCACATGAGTTAAATTAACCTACACATGATTTGGAATTAGCTGTTGCTATTTTTTCATTAAAAATTTAGAGGCATCATTTTTATGGAGTAAAGTGTGAAATATATATTGATCAAATTTTTTTTAATTATATATTCACTTTAAAAGAATTTAACATGAGAAAAAGAAGATGGATAAAATTAATAAAGGGTTATTATTGCACAAATAATTATCATCATAAGAAATAAAACAAGGTGGATGATGCTTGGATTTGAAAAAATAATGACACAATAATCTTGTTATATTTGGAATATGACCCTTTAGTTAATGATTTGATAAATTTTGGACTAGAAGATGTGGATTTAGGGATATCCACTATTTTCTTTTAGGTTTCAGTGCAGTCAACTTTTAAAAAAAAAAAAGAAATATTATTAGGAGGATCAATATTGGTAGATAAAAGGTAGAATATTTTAAAAAGTGTAAGTTTCATATATTTAATATTGATGAAAAAGGTGTTTTAAGATTTGAAAAAAGATTATATGTGCCTTGTGATTCTCAGTTGAGGAAAGAGTTGTTGACTGAAGCTCATAGTTTTCCATTTTCCATTCATCTTGGAAACACTAAGATGTACAAAGTCCTTCAGAAGTATTATTAGTGGGATGAAATAGAAAGATATATTGATGAATTTATCATGAAGTGTTTGAATTTTCAACTGGTTAAAAAATAATGACAATTACTGAAGGGGATGCTTTAACCTTTTATAGTTATAGAGTGGAAATGAGATAATATATTAATGGATTTCATGGTATGAAATCCGAATACTTATCAAGGTAATAATGCGATTTGGGTTATTGTTTCTTGATTCACTAAATCCGTATATTTCATTCCCATTCGAGATACAATATCTTCAAAAAATCATTCTCAATTTTATCTAAAGGAGATAGTCAGGTTACATGGAGTTCCCATCTCTATCATATCTGGCCCTGATCCTAGTTTCACACCTAATGTTTGGAAAGGAATTCAGAAGTATTTTTGTACTTAATAAAATTTAAGTACATATTTTCATCCTTAATCTGATGGAATGTATATTTTGAAGAATCTGACCTTGTAAGATATGATTTTTTCCTGCTAAATAGATTACTAGGAAATTTAGGATCGACATCTTTCTTCGGTTGTTTTTTCTTATTATAATAGTTTTTATTCTATTATATAAATGACATAGTTGAAGGAATTATATGGAAATAGGAGTTGGGAACTAGCATTTTGGGATGATATAGGAGAATGTAAGTTGATGGGACAAAAGTTGGTAGAAGAAATAATTGAAAAAGTTCAGTTGATTTAGCGACACATAAGGATAGATTAGAGAAAATAGAAAATTTATGTGGATTACCAGAGGATTGATATTTCTTCCAAGGTAGGTGATCATGTATTTATAAAACTTTCTACAAGGAAAAGTGACATGTGTTTTTGTAATAAGGTGAAGTCAAGTCCACAATTCATTGGACAATATGAATTCCTAGAGAATGTTGGATCAGTTGCCTACAGAGTGGATTTTCATCCATGTTTATCCTAGGTATACAACATATTTTATGTTTCCATTTTAGGGAAGTATGTACCAGATTAATCTCATATTTTTAGTACTAAATTAGTTTTCTAAAATATTTAGTTTTTAAAAGGAAACACAACGTTCAATAGCATACATGATACACCACATCGAGTTTAAATGAAAAAATAAATATTATTATTTGGTATGGTAGTTATCGCCTGACGTTATAATGGAGGTAGTGAATGATATTAACTGAATTATAAAAATAGGGTTTAAACCAATTTATATGATGATTCAATGATTATAAAATTAATTATAAATGAAAATAAAATCCAATTGAATATAAAGGATGCGTTTTTTTATGAAAAACAATTTTAGTATGAATAATTATGTTTATAAAATAATAAAATCACACTTTTTGGATTATATTAATAAAATATAAATTAAATATGATGTTTAAAATTCATATTATATGCTTTTTTGACATTATATAGGAAAAAATACAATTTTATAGATAAAATGAGCGTTAAAAAAAAATACAATTTCACCACATTTTGATGGAGAACCGATTTTAAATCTAGTTTTGACACTTTTATACGTTCTATTTGAAAAAATAAACTTATTCATTGGAATTGGGACATAAAAATTTACTTTGGTTGAAATTTTTGTATTTTTATGATAAAATTCATATTTTAATGAATAGTGAAAAATACTGCAGTTTAATTCAAAACAACTTTTTCATCTAATTTATTTATATTGCTAGATTATCTTTTTAATTAGTTTTAAAGTATAATTAGATTATTTTTTTTATAATTTATTCCAATTTTGGTCATTTTAAGTAAGTTCACATTGAATGTAGATACAAACACATGTCAATCTTTTGATGGGTTTTACATAAAAAATCTCATTTTCTCATTTTAACAACAGAAATGAATTTTAAATTAATTACTAAAACTTATGAGTTTTTAATTTGAAAAAATGGATTCCATATTTTTAATCATAAGGTAAAATTTATGTAAATAGGTCCCTTTTTATTTTTAGACATTATGAATAGTAACTTTAGTAATTATTTTTATTATCACAATTGAAGTTGAATCAGGTAATTAAAGGTAAAAATAATATTTTAATAATATTAAACCAACCAAACTGCAACATCCCAGTTTCGGGTGCCACCCAGTGGTGCCCAGTACGTAGTTGGTAACATGGACTCAAGCACATTTTCCCAAATGCTAGAGGCTTCCAACTAGTAGTGAGGTCCTTGGGTGCGATATTAGGGAAACTATTCTCACATTGATAGTGTGAAACAACATAAATAAATAGATAATAGTAGTGGAAGAAGTAATAACAACATGAAACAGTAAACAGTGGAATACTGTAAGTAGATAAACAATTAGAGCACATATATAAATGATGCACGTCACATATGTTTAGGAAAGCATCCAAACTAGTCACAATTCTAGAATACAGTAATAAACCAAAGTACAAAGTAAAACAAGTAAATAAATCCAGCAGCATCGTAATCCTTAGCTTGGTCCGATGCTCTCTATATCTATAACAATCAAGTTCTAGAAGTAGAAGGGTGGTTTCCCTTGTCTATACCTACAATAATATAATCTGTTTGGGCCTAAAGCATGACCCAAACATGGTGTGAGATGAATCCCAGTAGGAAATCACCCAAATATTTGTTCCTAACTGTCAGTGATTATATAACTGGAAGGCAATATGAAAAACTAAGTAACAAAAAAGAAAGTACTCAAAAGTAAAAAATCCTATAGTTTCAACTACATTCATTTACTTTTATTAAATAAACAACCAAAAAATCTCAAGCAACCCTCTGGAATGTTCTCATAGTCTATCCCCTCTGGTTCAGCTTAACAAAGACTCTCTGAGGAAGAACTCAACATCAATTCCCCATGCGGTCTCGTAATAGTAAACTACAGACACTCTGGGGAAGAACTCAACAACCAATTCCTCCTGTGGTCTCACAATGTGGAACTACAGACACTCTGAGGGAGAACTCACGTTCACCCCCCCTATGGTCTCACAATGTGAAAGTACAACACACCCTGGGAAATCCTTCAACATCCATTTACCCTATGGTCTAACTACACCAGGTTCCCACAACCTTGTGTATGTCAATCGTGCACAAACAATATCCAGCAGCCAAAGTAAATCACAATATACTACTTGGATAAACAACTAAAAAGCATGAAATAAGTATGTTAGATAATATCCCTCCATCCTAACAACACTTGGAATGGAAAACAGAGCATCCTAATAGGAAAAAATAGACCCAATGTCTAATATTAGTTCAAACATGGGAAAACACATCTATAGAAAGGTAATTAAAACCTATTCTCAAATAAGAGATCTAACTCAAGAAATCAAGTTATAACAGGAATTATAGGGTTAAATTCCCTAAACAAACAATACCCCAAACTGTTGTATTGGACACTTTTGCACATATAATTCAAAGACAAACTACGGATAGGCACAAAACACCTACCTCGACATTGCATGATTGATTAGTTGAATCCCAACCTTTGATTCGACCTAGAATTCCACAGATCTATGAAAACATCTAAAACGTTCAACCAAGAATAGCATATGAAAGAGAATAAATCATTGTATGTGACTCTAGAATAAGGAATAACTCACCATAGTAATTATAACGTAATCGACAACGGTTGAATTAGAGAACATATGTTCGATCGAGGGCTCGGAGAAGAATCATCATATTTGGTTTCTCCTGGATGAGACGAGACCAAAAGAAGTGTTTTCTATGAACAAGACGTGACTCCGGTCCTATTTATCAATTAAAAATAAAAATACATGATGTGTTATTTAAAAGTAAATGACATTTATATGCCTTTACTAGGCCCCGATTTAGGCAGTCTCCAGGTCACCCCACATGACCTTGTACTCGGCCATTACACGACCAGTACACAGCTACCCACGTTAACAAGGTACACAGTGTGTACTCTTATGTACATGGCATGTACTCATTAAATTTCCAAAAACTCATATTTTTCTCAAAAACACCATAAATCAAGATCCATACCTGAAAAAAATATCCCGGTTCTTACAAACTTCCCCCTTAAAGAAATTCATCCCAAAATTTCCCTGGGAAGGTGGCGATGAAGAATCCTTGAACAGCTCTGGCCACTATGATTGCACATCGCTTTCCCTCTCCCAAGTCTCATTTTGTACTAACCTGTGCTATCATTGCACCCATACCAGTGGAACATAGCGGCCAAGAATAACCTTTTCCATGAGATCAATGATCCAGATATGATGCTTCTCGAATGATTCATCCACCTCCAATTGAACCTCCTTGGGTTGAAAAAACATGAGACAGGTCTGAGAAGTATCACCGCAATTGAGAAACGTGGAAGACATCATGCATAGCCCAGTACCTCTGAGGTAACTGCAACCTATAGGAAATCAGCTTGACTCTCTCCAAAACATAAAATGGCATGAAGTATCTCAGCGAAATCTTACCCTCTCTAATAATCCTCCTATGTCCCAACCTCAGGGTGACACATAAGAAAACCTGATCCTCGAACTCGAACTACAGAGGTCATCTCCCTCTATCATCATAAGACTTCTTCTGGGACTGTACAGTATCCATCCTCTTCCCAATCAATTACAGCTGCTCCGTGGTCTCCGGAACAAGACAAGGTCCTAGCATAGCTTCCTTTCCAACCTCCATCCAACATAGGGGTGATCGGCATGGCCTACCATACAAAGCCTCATAAGGTTCTATCTAAATAGTTTCTTGGAAACTATTATTGTAGTAAAACTCCACCAAGGGTACGTACTTATCCCAAGAACCTCCAAAATCTAAGAGGCATTCTCGAAGCATGTCCTCTAGCACCTAAATCATACACTTGGACCTATCATCTATCTAGGGATGGTAAGCTATACTCAGAAGTACCTATGTACCCAAATCCCCCTGCATTCCTTTCCATACCTGAGAAGTAAAACAAACATCCCTGTTTGAAACAATGGTGTGTGGAACCCCATGTAAATATACAATAACTCAAATGTACAACCTTCCCAACTCATCAAAACTGAAGGTATCCTTGATTGGTAAGAAATGTGAAACCTTTGTGAGTCTATCAATGATAACACAAAATACATAATTCTTTTAAGAAGACCAAGGAAAATCTGTCACAAAGTCTATCACGACATCAATCCACTTCCACTCAGAAATGGGTAACTACTACAAAATCCCTACTGGTTGCTGATGCTCTGCCTTTACCCACTGACAGGTGGAACACCTAATCACAAAGAAAGAAACATCCCTCTAAATACCTAGCCACCAATATTGATGGTGTAGATCTCGATACATCTTGGTGACACCAGGATGAACTACCCAAGATGAATAATGAAAATCCAACATCATCTCCTTGCGTATGTCTGCTGACATCCATACACGTCCATGGAAGCAAAATATCTCATCCTCTCCCACAGTCCATCCAGGAAAAGGGTCCTCTCATGACACACTGTCTGGTAATACTAGGACTTCAACATATGATATCTCCCACATTCACACTCACTCAAGTAGAGTAGAGGTAATAACTACAGAAGAAAGAAACATCTGTCCCTGTTTTTCCTACACCTACAAATGCATCTTAGAGAATAGAGCGATAAGCTTCCACTCGCTACTTGCCTTATGAACTACCTATATCTAAGTCCTCCTGCTCAACACATTATCCACTACGTTTCCTTTCCCAGTCATATAGGCAAGCTTAAAATTAAAGGACTGAAGGTATTAAATCCACCTTCTCTATCTCAAATTTAGATCACGCTGAGTGAAGATGTAATTGAGACTTTTATGATCGGTGAAAAACACAAAATGATCTCCCAATAGATAATTTCTCTAACAACGCATGTCATGAACAAATACTTCCAACACAAGATTGTGTGTCGAGTAATTCTTCTCATGTGGCCTCAAATGCAGAGACCTATACGCAACGACACCTTCCCCTTACATAAGCACTACTCCCAGCCCGATACCTGAAGCATCACTGTAAATAGTATAGCTCTTACCCGACTTTAGAAAAACTAGTATCAATGCTGAATTCAACCTCCCTTTGTGCTCCTGAAAGGCTGACTCACAAGAATCTGACCACAGTTACATCGCACCCTTCTTAGTTAGGAATGTCTGTGGCGCTGATAAGCTTGAAAAGTCCTGTATAAAATGTCTGTAGTAACCAGCCAGCCCCAGAAAACTCTATACCTCAAATATGTTCTTCAGATGCTCCCAAAAAACTACTATTCTCACTTTCTATGGGTCTACTGATACTCTTGTCTCTGAGATAACATGACCCAAGAAGGGAATCTGGTCCATCCAAAAGTGGCATTTTGATATCTTAGCATACAAATAATGCTCTCTTAGTGTACTCAAAATGATCTCAAGATGGTTTGAATAGTTGTGTCGAGTGTGAGAGTACACCAAGATATCATCCATGAAAACCACCAAAAAGGAATCCAAGTATGGATGGAAGAATTGGTTCATTAGTTCCATAAAAATTGTAGGCGCATTCGTGAGACCAAACGACATCACCATATATTCATATAGACCATACCTGCTCTAAAAGGCTGTAAGAGGTATATAAGATGGTCCAACATGAAAATGATGATAATGGTATCTCAAGTTGATCTTCGAGAACACCCGAGATCCTTAAAGAGGATGCAAGAGATCATCAATACTCGGCAAAGGGATATTAGTTCTTGACCGTAAATTGGTTCAGCCTCCGATAATCCACACAAAATCTGAGGGTACTATCCACCTTCATAGTAAACAGGACATGTGAACCCCAAGGAGAAGTACTGGGTTAGATGAAACCTTATTCCTGTAACTCCTCTAACCACTTCTTGAGCTCTTGTAACTCTGGTGTAGCCATCCTACAAGGTGGAATGGACACCGGTGCCACTCATGGAACAATCTCAATAGAGAAATCTACCTCTCGCTCCAAAGGAAAACTTGAAAATTCCTCTAGAAATACATCCCTAAAATGATCCACCACTAGGGAAAAGTCCATATGTGATGTTCCCTAGTCATCCATATATAAAAAAGAAATCTGGGCTATAACTCCTCCCAACCCATGATGCTCGGGTCCCTCTCTGCTCTCTTGGACATTCCATTCACCCTTATGTAAAAAAAACCACCCTATGGTGATATTAAACTCACCCTACGATGATATAAATCGACAAAAGACTCGTAGGAAACCAACGAGTCCATTCTGAGAATGAAATCATAGCCTGTCATCTCTAAGACATATAGGTCCCATAAGAAGTGACACCCACCAACCTCAAGAGGGAAATCCTTGCACTGACGTACACTAGCCATTCTAGTCCCCAACAGAGTATCTAGCATCAAGATATCAGTATAGGTAAAGATACAGATCCCAAGGCTCTCCACAATAGTAACACATATGAAATATGGGAATCCCCTATATCAAAAAGTGCAGAAGCAAAAACCGAGGCAACTAGAATCATACCTATAACTTTAGAGGGTTCAAGATATTTCTCTAGTGGAATCTGCTTTATCACAAAAGCCTAACCTACACCACAGACTTGTGAAGAAGACTGAGATCCCTGAGCGGATCCACTCTACAACTGTCAAAAACCATGTGTCTGGACATTATGGAAATGACCTCCACCTTGGCCTGAATGGCCTATAGAACTCCAACCCCTAGTCTTATGTGGGAATGGTGGTCCTACTCCAGTATGAGGAGTCGAAATAGAACCTATATCACCATCTGCTGGGGAGAAAATCTGACTGAAACACTAAATATGACCCATTTTTCAGTAATATTGGCACTCCATTGGTTCCTTCAGGCAATGTGGCCTCATATTCCCACTCTTTCTGCACTGTTAGTATACCACCTTGCTACCTAAAAGAGTATATCTCTTACTCAGGTCTCCACTCATTGACTCCCTATAACGCTTCTTGTTGTCATTCGGAAGGGTACAATCTATGGATACAGAACTGCCCTGGCCCACAAATCAAGAATCCCTCAGGTTTTACTCTGTGAAGTGAGAATAATACTCCATGAATGAGAGTGTACCATGCTCCAGACTCAATAAATCTTGTGCTTGATCGACCCTCAAGGTCTCTGGGTAAAATTAATCATAGAAAATACACTAGAACTCATCCCAATCCATAATCTTCTAGTGTCCTGGCTGTGATATCACATCCCACAATCTTTTGGCGGAATCCCAAATCATGTATGTAGTGAGCTTCACCCTCCTCTATAGAGGAATATTTAGATGCTCGATGATGGACAACATGGATTCCGACCATGACTCTACAGCCTGAGGTCCTCCATCCCTTGAGAAAATAGGAGGATGGTACTACTGAAAGACCCACGTCAACTCTTCCATAGATGGTACAATATGCGATACTCCCCTAAAGGTCTGAATAAACCTCATGAATCCCTCTCAGAACTGTGCATTGACAACTGTATCTGAAATAACAGTTGGTGCCAAGACATGAACGGTGGGAGGATCTGCTGGTGGTCCTTGATCCACCATATCTGGTGTCTGGTCCTGAATCTTGAGTACAACCAGAGGACATCAGAAAAGCATGAATCTGAAAGGTTAATCACACACCTTAGATAAAAAATCTCAAGGACATAAACATAGAAATTCAAGAAATTAAGAGGAGAATGAAATCATTAAAGTTTGTAAAAACATGTATACATGACGTGTATAACCCCTACACAACGTGTTACCTTAAGTCTTTACATGGGTGTGTACTTCTACCAAAACTGGTCATGTAACATCCCATACACACGGAGTGTTTGTTCTAGACACAGCGTATACCTCTTAGGATTCAACCATGTGTTTCATTAGTCACACAGTCGGAGACACAGTTGACTCTACATGGAATTTTTATGCTAGAAATAGTGTGTACTAGAAGGATTTCACCGACCCGTGTTGTTAGTCAGATGGATAGATACATGGATTACTCTACACAACATGTTCAATATAGACACTACATTTACAACCTAAGCTTCATACGTCATTAGTCACACGACTGGAAACACAGTCACTACAACACAGCGTGTACGTCAGGTACATGGAATGTTCCACCAAAGGTTCCCCAACCCCATGTTTCTACTCACACAACCAGTTATAAGGTTAAAGAGTACACGGTGTGTAATCAAAGCACATGGCATACATTTAAGAAAAGTTTTTCCCTCCCAAATAGATGGACACATTGCATGTATTCATTAATATACACTGTTTATTCTAGGTTTTTATGGACTGTAAACCTAAAAAACTACTCCATAAGCCCATAAATCACTGAAACAAACATTGAAGTTCCAAATTCCGATCTATGAGTGCCCATACTCCGCATGAATCAATTCATGGCATCAAATTCATATCACAAACAATCATAATAGTGAAATGATCCTCCAAATTCCGATCTACGAGGTCCCATAACACCTCAGGAACCAAAGTTTGGAATTCATTCAAATGAAACTTTTCCCAATCCAAGACCCTATCAAATATAAGGTATTCTATCAAGGCATCTATCACAATAAAATGCATATATAGCACAACATCTATCACCAAAAAAATGCAATCGATAGTGCACCCTAAATGGAATGACAAGAATTAATGACCTGTGATCTCTAGAAAGTGCCTATATGATGCATAAGATGTCATACCCTCATCTCAGCGGGTTGAAAAAAAAATAGAACCTCAATGATATCAATGATAACAACAAAAAAACATTTTAATCACCCAAAAATGAAATCAAATGAATTGTAATAATTGTAAAACTAGAAAAATTGCAATTATTGAGGTAAATTTGCTTTCCCCTATACACAGGTTAGCTACTCCCAGGTAGAAATTATTAACAACTACATATTCCCTCCCATCTCTGGTCATAGCCTCCACACAGCAAGTCAAAGAAGAAATGAATTCCTCTTATACCACTTTGTAACGTCCTGGTTCCGGGAGCCGCCCAGAGGTGCCCCGTACTCGGTTGGTCACATGGACTCAAGCACATTTCCCCGAATCTCAGAGGCTACCAACTAGAAGCGAGGGCCTCAGGTGTGATAGTGGGGAAACTATTCCCTCATTGGTAGAGTAACATAGTGGAAATAAATAGATAAAAGTAGTGGAAGCAGTAATAACAACATGTAATAGTAAACAATGGAAGACTTCAATTAGATAAACAACTAGAGAACATATATAAATGACGTAAGTCACATATTTCTAGGAAATAATCCAAACAAGTCATAATAATGGAATACAATACTAAACCAAAGTACAAAGGGAAAAAGTAAATAATTCCAGCATCATCGCAAGACTCATCTTGGTCCCATGATCTCCAGCTCTATAACAATCAAGTTCCTGAAGTAGAAGGGTGCTTTACCTTGTCTATACATGTATCAATATAATTTTTTGGGGCCCAAAGCATGAACAAATACGAGCGTGAGAAAAATCAAGGTAGGAAACCCCACAAATATTTGTTCTTAACTGTTAATGAATATATATATAGAAGGCAATATGCAAAACAAAGTTATAAAGAAGGAAGTAATCAAAAGTAAACAGTACTACAATTTCAACTATTCTAATTTAAATTTATTAAATAATCAACCAAAAAATCTGAAGAAATCCTCTGGGAAGTTCTCACAATCTAAACCCTCTTGTTCAGCTTAACAAGGACTCTATGAGGAAGCACTCACCATAAATTCCACATGTGGTCTCATAATGGAAAACTAAAGACACTCTAGGGAAGCACTCAACGTACAATTCCCCCTATGGTATCACAAGGTTGAACTAAAGACACTCTGAGAGAGAACTAACATCCACCCCTCTATGGTCTCATAATGTGAAAGTATAACAGACACTCTGGGAAAGCCCCCATCGTCTATTTTTTCTATGGTATAACTACACTAGGTTCCAACAACCCTGTATAAGTCAATCATGCACAGATGATATACAACTTCCAAAGTAAATCACAATATAACACTTGTCTAAATAGCTAAAAATCTTGGAACAAGTAAGTCAGATAATATCACTCCATCCTAACAATACTAGGCATGGAAAAAGATCATTCTAATAGGAAAAACTAGAACCAACGACAATATTAGTTCGAACATGCGTAACCACAACTATAACAAGGTAATTATAAACTATTCTCAAACAAGAGACCTAACTCAAGAAATCAAGGCATAACAGAAATTAAAGGGTTAAATTCCCTAAACATGCAATACCCCAAACTAGGGTATTGGGCACTTTTTCGCATATAATTCAAATAAAAACTGCGGATAGGCATAAACCACCTACATAGATGTTCTACAATCGATACAGTTTAATCCTAACCTTTGTTTCAACCTATAATTCTCTAGATTTATGAAAACATCTAAAACATTCAACCAAGAATATCATATGAAAGAGGAGAAATTAAGGGATGAGACTTTAGAAGAATGAAGAACTCACCGTAGCGATTCCAATGCGATCGATGACAGTTGAATTAGAGAACAGATGGTCGATTGGGGGCTCAGAGAATAATCTTTGGCTTCGGTCACTCCTAGATGAGATGAAGCCAAAAGAAGTGTTTTTTTGTGAATGAGATACAACCCTAGTCTGATTTATCAAATAAAAATAAAAATACATGGCGTGTTATTTAAAAGTACACAACATGTATATTCCTTTACCAAGACCCACTTTAGGTAGTATACAGGTCACCCCACACAACCATGTACTTAGCTATTACATGACCAGTACATGAATACCTGCGACAACCAGGTACACGACGTGTACTCCTTAAATTTCCATAAAGTCTTATTTTTCTAAAAAACACCAGAAATCAATATCCATACCTGAAAAGAAGATCTGGGTTCTTACACAAACACTAGTCTTAATTTAATTGTATGAGTATATTATGATCATAAGAATCCTTGGGTGTATTTTAGGACCACATGGAGCCACTAGGATGACTTTAATGCATTTATAATATTATATTTAATAAATATTCATTTTTGTTGCACTTGTTTTTAAAAAGGTAAAATATTTTAATATGGAGTTATAAGGGTGATATATTCGACTATAATTAGTAATTGGAAAGATAAAAATATGACCAACATCACTGTTATTTATTTTTAATTTTTGTAAATTAATTAATTAAATTTAATTATGACACAAAGATGATGTAATAATTTCTTAATTAATGATAGAATCAAATAGATGATATTATAAATATTAAAATAAATATTATTTTACATAATTTATTCGATAATGGAATTTTATGGATATATTTGACATGTTGGTGATCATTTAAAGGATTTGTTTTGAATTTATATTACTATTATGATATTTTTTTAAAAGTCAACTAATGAATAGTGTTATAATTGACACTAATGTTATTTTAAAATATAATATAGTTTATTAAATTTTATAAAAATACTAAAAATATAACATTTAGATAAATGGTTATTATAAGTACTAATATGTCATGAATGACACTTTTGTTGATCGTTTTACAATGTTATGGTAACTACACTAACCCACAAAGTTTAAATAACATGATATCTCAGTAAGATTAAAAAGGGAAAAATAAGGGTTAAAACAAAAAGATAAGGATTAAAAAATATTCAAAACATGTATAATTTTGATTGTTTGAGGTTTATTAGACCCCAAATCATCTTATATTCAAAAAAAATTAGTTTGTGACTATTTGGAATCAAAATTGAATTTATATTAATTTAATACATTTAATAATTACAATGGTGCCCCTCCCCTCTTCTATAAAAAGGAACCAATTACTCTCTATTACCAACACTTCGAAAACCTTTTTTTGGGAAGGATATACCCAAAAACCTTCCTAGAATCCATCCCCATATTATTGAGGCCTTTTATTAGGCATAACACCCGTATTAGAGGTGTTAAAGCATTCTTCAATGGTGATCAACCGAAGAAGATGTATCATTTTATTGTAAGTATTTCTATTTTATTTATTCTTCCACATCCTTCAACTCTCCTACAAAAATGATGAAATTATAAATACAGTATTATCAAGATAAATTGATTTTATTATGTTAAAATAATCACCTAAATCCATCTCCACTTCCATTAAATGGGAATGGAATTAATCGTTCGTGCGTACATGTGAACTATCACCTCCACGAACCGATGTAATTTGTTTTCCATAACCGTCTCTCATGACTGGTTATAATAATGGAATTAAAGCTCATATGTGATATTAAAAACATATTAATCAATATAATATAATAATATATCAATTACAATATTACTTTCTATGAACATAAAAATGATAACTTTGTTCATGCGTATATGTGAACTATCACCTCCATGAAGAGATGTGATTTTTTATTCACTATATCACTTGAATGATATATATAAGTATGTTTAAATTATTAATATGATATTAATTATGTTATGTTAATTTTGGGAAGATAAAATATTAATTACCTTCTTTACCTAAAGATCAATGAAAAATGAATATGTTACTCATGCGTACGTACGACCTACCATCTCCATGATTATAATGCTGTTCATTTTTCATAACCATAAATAATGGTTTGATTTAAAAGTATAATTGATCTATAAAAGTAATTATTATGTCGTTAATATTATTCTGGATATGATGGAATTATGACCACATGAACTATTGGAATCATACAATGTTCTTTGTGACTGAAGTGTCAAATATCGACAAAACATCTAACATGAACTCAAATAATTAACTAATTATTATAACATGGTAATTAATGAAATAAAATGAATAATAAACATTAAAAGGTTATGAAGAAAGTATAAAATAACCTATTTTTATTATTTAGGAAGTACAAGGAACATACGTGACAAATCAAACTCAAGGTAAGAGACTTCATCTCAATTTCCTTTCATTAAGGCATATTTTGATAATATACACCACTTTATTTTATAAGGTGTATAATCAACCACTTTTACTTTTAATTCCATTCATCCGTTTTTAAAAGGAATCTTTTTATAGGAAGCATTTTACTAAATAACAAAAAGGAATGTTTTTTAAGGTATACAGAGGAAATAATCTTTCCTCCACCATGACCATTATTTGGTATTCGACATCCTCTATAATCCATAGTATTTTTTAAAATACAAATAAATACCATTTTCCCTTTTCAATTATTTCGGTATTGAAAATGGTTTTTATAATTTTTTGATTTTATCAATATCATGAAATGATATTTTGTGATTGAAAATGTGGAAATGTTATTCTTCCTTTAAGTTTGTTTTATGTGTTATGATTATGTTATGGTTCTTGGGAATTGCTTATGTATATGGGTGGTTCTATGTTAAACGAGGGTGGGTGAGACCATGATATCTCTCCAATAAATTGGGTAATGAGATTGAGTTAAATGATAACTTTTCTTCTAAGAGATTTAAGTTATATACTTTGATGGGTATTAAAAACATAACCATGAAGGTTACTACCTATGTAATCATGAAAGCTACAATGTAAGTATGATATAGATGCCACAAGGTAACTTTAAGTTTTTTTATTTCTATAATGTTTTATAGGAATATTATGATTTCATGAAGTAATCTAAATAGTTTATGTTTTATTGGTAAAAATTATGATTTTGTGAAAATATTTTCATGATTTTAAAATATTCACGGACTAATGTTTTAATTCCATATTTTATATCCCTCACCAAACCTTTTTTCCTCATCCTATGTTTTTGAAATGTTTTTCATAGTATTTAAGGGAGAATAGAGTCAAGGATGGAATCACAGAATAGATATTATGATTAAACATGAAAAGAAACCATGTTTCATTTTAAAAGTTTCTATTTTATAGAATAAATGGATACTTTTGGAAGTTTCCACTTTTTATTTTTATAGTTTGGTTATTTATGAGTTATGGCCTAATTCTCTAGAGATCTAATCTTGAAAATTGATTTGACAAGTGGATCATGTAGGTACATTGAGAAGGGGTAGGGAGGTGAATAAGTGTACACAAGTTTTTACCAATTTTATTTTCTTTTCTCTAACCCATTTTTAAATAGAACCTCTGCCCTTGTTTGAGTGAATGGACCTTTATTGTTAAAAAGAAAAATTTTACTATATGAAAGATAGAAAATAAATGAAAAAAAACACACAATATTTTTACAAGGCTCACCCCTGATGTGGGTGATTACATAATTTCTGTTTTCAGGATTATTTGATACATAGATTCTCCAATATTATTCAATCCCAAATTACAGGTGGTATGGTCGGGTATCACCATGAAACCTTGGTGAGTAGGTATGAACCTTTTCCGAAATTATACTGGTATCCCACTTGTCTTCTTTATATCAACTCCCACTAGTGTTTCACAATAAAAATACTAACACAATGAGTAAGATAACAAGAGATTCAAGTTACCACTATAACACAAAAGTTGATCTTCCTCTTTGAGCCAACGAGAATAAACTGATTCTCACTTTCTCTCTTAAACTTAAACTCAATGACTACAACTGAATATAATCAATAAAACTATGTGACTATCGATTTAGTATACTATCATGAATTTTGTAAGATCATACTTCAAATTCAACTCACTTTTATATCAAAATGATCAACTAAAAATATCTCAATGCTCTGCAAGTTGACTTCTAATATAATACTTCAGATTAACTCTTAAATTTGTACAAATCCTGAAATTGATTAAATATTTTTGATCACTTAATATAATCATTTTTCTCAGTACAACACTGCTCGAGAAAACATTCTTTCTTTTGCTGATTACCTAACCTCACTAAACATTGAAATCTCAGATATATCTGAAACACTGATATAATAACTATCCCAACTTCAGTATGAAAATATTACACATTGATTAAGAAATATTAATTCCATATGTACTTCTTCAATATTCATGCATGTATATAATACATTGCATGGTATTATAACATTATTTTTCCCATGTGAATATGAACATGAATTAATTTATGTAAGTGTTTTTCAATATGTATCCTCAAATACACACACTTTTTTGACTTTGAACACTCTCATAGTCTGTCTTCAATATTGTGAATTCACCAGAATGAATACATCAAACAATGATAACTTGCACAAACACTTCACAATATCTCAAATATTTTTCTTTTATTCATACACACATCATGCATGTGAACATGCATTTAAAATTAAATATATCTCTTGAATACTATTCATTCAGGCAACACAGTATGTTCATTTTAAGAGATATATACTCCTTTGTACACAAAAATACACAATACATAATAAAACAAACCAAATGAACCCATGTCACTATATAATAATATTATTGCATGAAAAAAACTTAGTGGATATCATATTGGTGGAACACAAGGTATTTTTCACAAAATATAGTGTAAGTACACACTGTCTCGTGGAATCTAAAACTCTTCACACAAGCTAGAGAAAAACATAAAATGCTATCTAGAATGCTTTTTTGAACTTTGTTCTTCATGAAGTAGAATGGGTGTGAAAAGAACAAGTCATATACATGTAGGTATCTTCACATTCTTCATGAAAACAATAGATACATATTCACAAAACTGTTTTTATCTTAAAAAACTACTCTTGAATGTGAGATAAATGCACACTAAAAATAAACTCATCCTTGTGTATTTATAGGCATTATAAAATAACTCTGGACCTTCTAGAAACACAATGGGACTATAAGTTTATCCACTCATTCAAACAATATCTATGTTCCATAGATTTGAGAATCACCATCTCAAAATTAAAATATTCTACTCATTAGTAATTTGATCTTCATTTTCACACAGAACATATCCTTAGGTGATTTTGATCAATATGAAAATTTTAAAACACTCAAAAAATCTCAAAAATCTTGAATCCAGATTCTATCGAGATCACCCATAGAGCTTTTGATTAACATGTTCTCTCGATAGCTTGAAGAAGACAATACAATTTCATGGAGATCAGATTGTCTAGGTGTTTTAGATCAAGCTGATCAAGTGGTCATGGTTTTGTTTGAGTTGATCGCACGGTCAAAATCATGATGAGATAATCTAATGGATAATAAATTTCACTCAAATAGATCAATGAATAAGATTCAACTGGCATTAAAAATTACGACCCCACATCAAAATTCCTCAATATTTGATGCCTTCTTATAATACATGATGCATCAACCACCTCTCAGAATTCCATTCACCCTCATTTGGTACAACCCTGTACCAAATCTCTATGTGCGTACTTATGCACCCAACTCCACTTACTTTCATCCCTCCATGGTGGTGATTTGCTGATATTGATATGAACCCTTTTGGGCATGTTCCTACTCACACTATGCCTGCCTATGTGCTTTTCTATTTGATGGTTAAGCTCGGTTACCCTCATTGGTGCGTGCTGCTTCCCTTGGCCGGCTAGCTTGATGTCTAACTTTTTTTTTTATAAAATTACTTTGAAAATGTTGATCCAAATTACATATAATATCCAACTCAAAATATTTAACAATATAAAAGTCTCAAAATAATACCAAATCCTCTTCATGCAAATAAATATTTTTTTTCATGGAATCTTCAAACTCTAACATTTCCTCAAATTTTCTGATTGATAATCAATATAAAATTATCTTCAAAAAATGTGATAGATAATGGTCATTCTCCTAATGAAATTTGAAAATGTCTTTATAAATTAAGAATAGTTTTTTCAATTCTCACATTTATTATTGATTTACTTAAAGAAACTTCTTAAAATAAAATCATTATTTCTAATTTAATAATTCTTAAAAATGATTTAATGATAGAACCTCAATATTTAATTATTTTTACATTGACTTGTTATCTATTGAGTGTACTAAAAACAATTACAACACAAATAACACATAAAAAAAATTGGGTTCTTCAAAAATATCCTCAATGTGAAATAAATCCAAATTATTGACTTAACTCAAGATTATGTAATGTTTAAGACTAGAGCCTTATAGTTGGAATCAATGGAAAGGTTTATAAAACCTTAGGGATTAAGAGTTTTGGGTAAAAATATGGTAAGATTTTATATCTATTATTTTTGTTAAATCCTTGTTCTATAACTTTTTTAGATTAAGGAAATTCGGTTAAAAATGGAAGTGGGAGGATATCAAACAACATTACAATCTCTTCTTGACAGCTTTCTTGAAATAATTATTACAAATTCAAGTCCAGATGATTTTTAATCTTTTTATAACATACAAATCACTTTCATGTATTTGTTTGAGATATTAAACACCTCCACTATACCTCGATACCATCATAGATAATTGGTTATTTTTAATCAAATATTAATTTCTCAATATTGTCATATTTTTAGAAAAGGTAAATATTATCAAGGATTTTTTAGTTATTTTTGTCTTATCACATGATTATGAAGAATATTATGATTTTGAAAAATCTTTTGAAGAAGGAGGCTATTGCATAAACTATCTATATTTTCTTTTAAAATGTACTCTTTCAGCACAAACTTATGATATTTTAAAAGGACTTTTGATTGTAAGTTTCAACTCAAACTCGGTCCGAAATGTTTTATAAAAAGAAAGTTTTATCTGATGTTCTGAAATTATATGTCATATAAGATTTTTTTTCCAAAACCATTTCTCTTTGAACACCCATACGATCCATGTTGTATGAGGTGTATTTGGAAAAAGGAAGAAAGTGATTTTAAATAATCTCTAAATAATTATTGCAATACAAAAACCTTCTATCTACATGAAAAAAATGACAATGAAGCCAGGTGGAAACCATGATCAAAGTATGATGTTATTTATTTTGAGAATAGATTTATTAAATCATTTAGAGGTGAAAAAATATGTCAATATATATGACTTCATGAATTAATATCTTGAGGTCATTATGAGTTGGGATGAAAATGAGAGGTATAAGACAACCTTTACGGTTAAAACATGTTATGGTTATTTTTGAGAATTTTATCTCATATTGGGAGTATTTTATAAGAATGTTATAGTTTTAGAAAAAGGAAAAAATACAGAATGGGTGACAACCCATCACGTCTTGGAAGGCTACATGGATTGAATGCATATCCTAAGGATGACAAGGATTTATCACCAACCATTAACCTACGTGAAGTCCCTCATAAGTATGGATTCATTACTTTTAGTTAAACGATTTGATAAGTTTAATTTGGGAACTTATGCTCTATCAAATGGATATACTTGGTATTAAAAAATTATTTTGTAATTAAGTGATAAATGTTATTTTGGAAGATATTAACTATTTTGGGAACTTTATATGATTAAGTTAAATAGAATTCTATAAGAATTTATTTGAGGAGTAGTGGTTGAATTATATTTTGAAAGAATATATGATTTATAATTGTGTAATTATGGAGAATTAAGTTATTTATGGAAATGATTAACCTATTATGGAGAATATGTTATTAGGTTAATTAATTTTTGGTATGAGACATTAAGAGTGGTTAATGTTATTTGGAGATAAATGTTAAAATTTATCTTAGAAGATGATGAGATCAAATACTTTTGAATTTTGGGTTTCAATCTTAGTTTGGATTATTTTGAGGGATTTTAGGGATAGTTATTTATTTAATGGTCTATGTTGAACTTTTGGTTTTACAGTTGAATTTATGAGATTAAAAGTTGTCATTAATATTTTAAAGTTTATTATATTTTGGGAATTATATTATTTTATCCTAAATTTTTTGTTTTGTTTAATGTTTCAAGATATGATGAACAATTAGTTAATCTTTTGTGGATTATGTGATTCTCTAGAAGTTGATTCTAATGTTTCGGGCATAGAAAAATTCTCTTAAATACTCACCATTTGGAGAAAAAATGAGTTTGTGGTGGAATTTGATTAAAGGATGAAACTCTACTATCAAAGTAAGTTCATTTTATTATGATCTTAGTATAAGTATTAAATGAATTCCACAAATCTATGAAAAGTATCTTAAAACAAAAACATTTTCCATTTAGTTTTCTTATTATTAAATCAAAGACTATTTAACCCAATACAAATTTATAGATTTATGATTTTTAACATTTTCTTAACAATATTTTCTATTATTCTCCATTATAACTTGATCTTTATTTTTCTTTTCTATATCCTTGTTTTTTCTATATGGAACCCTAGTGTGTATTATCTAAGGTGACCTTAATACATTCCTTTATTTATTTTAAAGTGGATGTTTTGTTAATCCTTTTTTTGATGTGGAATTGAAATAAAGGTATTTTAAAAAGACATACCTTAGTTACTGACACAAAATTATAATTATGAGGAAAAAATTTCGAAAGGGTGGGGGATAATGTAACATCCTGAATTTTTTAAAGGAAACACATTGTTTGATAGTGTACATGATATGACACATCGATCTTAAACGAACAAATAAATATTATTATTTAATATGGTAGTTATCGCATTGCTGTTAGAATAGAGATATTGAAAAATATTAATTTAATTATGAAAATAGGGTTTAAAATTGTTTATATAATGATTCATTGGTTAAAAAGTTAATTAGAAATGAAAAAAAACAATTGAATATAAAAGACGTGTTTTTTATGAAAAACTATTTAAGTGCAAATAATTGGGTTTATAAAACAATCAAATAAATATTTTTGGATTATATTAAAGAAATATAAATTAAATATTATGTTTAAAATTCATATTATTTGTTTTATAGACATTATATAAGAAAAAAATACAATTTTACAAATAAAATGAGTGTTTTCTAAAAAAATAATTTTTAAGCCTTTTGATGGTGAACCCATTTTAAATCTATTTTTTGAAACTTTTATATGTTATATCTGAAAAAATAAACTTATTATTTTTAATAAGTACATAAAAATGTACTTTGGTTGAATATTTTTTATTTTTCTGATAAATTTTTTAATTCAATGAATATTGAAAAATACTAAATTTTAATTCAAAACTAATTTTTTGTATAATTTATTTATATTGTTATCTTATCTTTTTAATTGGTTATAAAGTATAATTAGATTAATTTTTAATCATTTAATCCATTTTTTTCATTGGAAGTAATTTCATATTGAAATTAAATATAAATGCATGTTAATATTTTGATGTTTTTACTTTAAAAAAACTCATTTTCTCATTTTGACAAAAAGGATGTTTTTTTAATTTAATTACTGAAAATTAGGTTTTTTAAATTTGAAAAAATGGATTCTATATTTGGAATCAAAATGTGAAAATTATTTAATTAGGTCCCTTTTATTCTTAGACATTATGAATAGTAACTTTAGTAATTATTTTTATTTCCATGGTTGAAGGTAAATCAGGTAATTAAAGGTAAAAATAATATTATAATACTATAAAACTATCCTAACACTTGTAAAAATTTAATTATATTTATTAATTCTGACCATGATCATAATTCGGTAGATTTTAGGACCACATGAAGCCACTTGGATGACATTAATGCATTTATAATATTATATTCAATGAATAGTCATTTTTGTTAAACTTTTATTTTAAAAAAGTAAAGTATTTTAATATATATTTATACATGGGATCTATTAGACTATAAATAGTCATTGGAAATCTAAAAATATTACCTAAATTATGGTAATTTATTTATAATTTTTAGAAATTAAATAATTAAATTTAATTAAGACACAAAGATGATGTAGTAATTTCTTAATTAATGAAAGAATCATATAAATGATATTATAAATATTAAAATGAATATTATTTGACATAATTTAGGACATCCAAGAATTTTATGGATATATTTAATATGTTGGGGATGATTTAAAGAAGTTTATTTGAACTTATAATGCTGTTATGATATTTTTTAAAATTAAACTAATGAATAATGTCAAAATTGATACAAATGGTATTTTAAAATATAAAATAGTTTTTTAAATTTTAAAAAATTAATAAAAATATAATATTGATCCAAATAATTAGGATATGTCCTAATATTTCATAAATGAAACTTTTTTTTATCATTTGACATGTTATGGTAATTAAATTAGACCAAAAAATATAAATAACATGATATAAGAGTATGATTAAAAGGGTAAAATAAAGGTTAAAACAAAAAGATAAGGATTAAAAAATATTTAAATCACGTATAATTTCAGTTTTATGGGGGTTATTCAACAAAAAATCATATTATCTTAAAAATAATTTTTTTGGGACCATTTTTAATCAAAATTTAATTTATATTAATTTAATACTTTTAATAATTTTTAGGGTGCCTCTCCCTTATCCAATAAGAAGTCACCCATTCCTCTCTATTAGTCGCACTTAAAAAACCTTTATGTTCATCCAATATCTACCCCAAACCCTTACTAGAATCATAAAGACATTATTTATTCATTTTATTAGGCATAACACCCTTCTTTGAGGCATTAAGGTCTTCTTCAATGGTGATCAACCGAAGAAGAGGTACTGTTTTCTTTAAGTATTTCTATTTTATTTTTTCTTTCACAACCTTCAAATCTCATAAAAACCTGATAAAATAATAACTATAGTATGATAAAGATATTGATATGTTATTATGGTAATATCATATCGTAAATTCATCTCCACTTCTATTTAATGGTAAAGAAATTAATCATTCATGTGTACATGTGAACTATCACCTCCATGAACCGATCTAATTCATCTTCCATAACTGTATATCATGAATGGTTATAAAAATACAGTTAATGTTCATATAAAATCTAAATGAAATATTAATCATTATAATATGATAATATATCAATTACTTTCTTACTTTCTAAGATCATAAAAATGATAATGTCATTCATGCGTACGTGTGAACTATCACCTCCATGAAGCGGCGTGATTCGTTTTTATTCACTACATCACATGTATGATATATATAAGTATATTTATATGATTTAGATGATATTAATTATTTTATTTTAATTTTTATGGATAAAAAATTAATTAACTTCTTTCCATAATGATCAGCGAAAAATGAAGACGTTACTCATGCATACGTACGACCTACCATCTTCATGATTATAACATTGTTCATTTTTCATAACCATAATTAATGGTTAGATTTAAAAGTACAATTGATGTATATAAGTGATTATTATGTCATGAATATTATTTTGGATATTATGGAATTATGATCACATGGACTATTGACATTATACCATGTTCATTTGTGACTCAAGTACCGAATATCAACAAAATGTCTGACATAAACTCAAATAGTTAAATAATTATTACAACATGGTAATTAATAAAATAAAATTAATAATTAAAATTAAATGGTTCTGAAGCAAGTATAAAGTAATCTATGTTTTATTATTCAGGAAGAAAAAGTAACATACGCGACTAATCAAACTCAAGGTAAGGGAATTTGTCTCAATCTCATTTCATTGAGGCATATTTTTATAATATGCACCACCTTTTTTTATACAGTGTATAATCAAACCCTTTTACTTTAAATTTCATTCAATAATTTTTGAAAGGAATCTTTTTATATGAATCATTTTACTAAATGAAAAAAAGGAATGTTTTTTAAATGTATACGGCGACAATAAACTTTCCACCGTTGTGAAAATTATATGGTATTTAGCTTCTTCTACTAAAGATAATGTTTTTTAAAAGAAAAATAAATAAAATTTTCTCTTTTCAAGTATTTTGTAATTGAAAATTATTTTTAGAATGGTTTTATTTTATCAATATCTTGAAATGATATATTGTGATTGAAAATGTGGAAATATTATTTTTCTTTTAAGACTGTTTTATGTGTTATGATTATGTTATGGTTCTTGGAAATTTCTTATGTATACAGGTGGTTCCATGATAAAACAAGGGAATGCGAGCCTGTGATAGCTCTCAAATTCATTGGGTAATGGCATGGAGTTAAACGATAAGGTTTCTCCTATGATATTTAATGAATATACTATGATGGGTATTCCAAACATTACTATGAAGGTGACACCCTATGTAGATGCGAAAGCTAAAATGTAAGTATGATATAGATGAAACAAGTTACCTTTATGTTCTATGATTTCTATGAAGTTTTATAGTAATATTATGATTTCATGAGGTAAGATAATTATTTTCTATTTTGTGGGTGAAAATTATGACTTTGTGAAAATGTTTTCATGATTTTAAAATATTCATGGAAGAACGATTTTGATTATTTATTTTATATCACTTACTGGGATTTTTGTTCTCATCCTAAGTTTTTTAAATGTTTTTATAGGATTTATGGGAGAATAGATTCAAGGATGGGATTGGGGAAAATATATGATGATTAAACATGAAAAAAAACCATGTTTCATTTTAAAAGTTTTTTTTATGGAAGAAATAGATACTGTTGGAAGTGTCCACTTGGTTTTTATATGGCTTTATTATGTATGAGTTATGATCTAATTATATAGAGATCTTAAATTGAAAATATATTCAATGTGAAATAATGTTAAATTATTGACTTAACTCAAGCTTTTGTAATGTTTAAGGCTGAGGCCTTATAAGTTTAGTCGAAATAGAACCTTTCTTATGAGGAACAACCAATTTAAATTCTCGTCCATAGAGATAAAGTATTATGGAAAAAGATAATTAAAAAGGTAACAGTTTTATGGAAAAAACATATATTTTAATAAGCAACATGGTAATATGAAAATTCTATGAGAGAAATAAATCTATACTTTTTTAATATGTGAATAAAATTTTGAGGAAACAATTTCCCAAAGGTGAAAGAATGTAACAACCCAAGAAATGATAGAATAATTGTTTTTCATATTAGTTAATATTTATGAATTAAATAGTAATTTTAAATTAAAAGAGATACTAGGATAAATAGCATATATGACACACAACTTGAGTTTCTTGAAAATCTTGCGTTGCACGCAAGACTGAGTTATACCAAACTATAATATATTGTTAATATTATTATTTCATATGAAAGTTTTCACCTAGAAATTATATTAGTGGTTATTAATAGGACTAAATATATTATATTTACACACATTTATTAAACGTTTTTACATTCATCCAAATTATTTAATAGGAATAAGATAAGAATAAATCTGGTTTTACACTTAAAAACTATATCTTTCTAAAAAGAAGTTTTATCACCTTTTAATGGTGAAATAATTTTAATAATAAATTTTGAAACTTTCATAAATTTCATTTTACAAAATAAAATTTGTTTTTTAAATAATAATATAAAAATTTACCTTGGTTTAATTTTTGGTATTTTTCTGAGAAATTCCATTTTTTGATGAATCGTGAAAAATACTAAATTTTACATGAAAAATGCCTTTTCTTTTAAATAATTTATAATGTTAAATTATATTTTTAATTTTTTTTAAAGTTATGTTATATCAATTATAAATTTTTAAATAAAATTTAGTTCATTTCAATCAATTTCAAATTGATATTGGATATAAAAACATTTCAAACTTTGGAACATTTTTACATTAAAAACCTGCTGTTTCATCCTATCTGTGGAATTAAATATAAATTAATTTCTACCAATTATATTAATTTAATTTGAAAAAATGGATTCCATATTTTTGATAATAATAATTTATATTTTATATTAATGTTAACTTTTTTGACCAAAAATATTAGTGAAATAAATTAAAATTAATTATAGTGATTAAGTTAAAAACTAGTTTACTTATTGGGTAAACTTTAAACTTAAGGAAAAAATGACATATTAACTTGTCTAAAACCCATTTTATGGATTTATTTAGACTATATACTTTATTTTATATAATATTTTTTAATTATTTTAGGCATATTATGTAAGGGTGTCCCCCCAATAGTGTTTTTTTGGTATTTATTAGAATACCACTCCTCCTTCATTATAAAAGATAATTCACTCTCCCTAATTATACACACATATAAAGACTTTTTTATCATACAAAACCTACCCAAATAAACTCCAAAAATCTCCCAAATAATCCTAGAGTATTTTTTATACATAAAGGAAACCAAGGAAATTCTTTGTTGTCAACCAAAAGGAGTTACCCAAATGAGAGGAAACATTCTCCAACGAGCACTTTTGTTTTATTTATTTCTCCACCACTTAAATTATTATTATATCATGATTATATAATAACATAAATATATTAAATATAATTAGTTTTTTATGTTAAGGTTATTATCTATAGCTTCACACACTTCCATTAATTGGGATACACAATCATTATTTGTGTGTACGGCGGGCTACCACCTCGTGAACCGATGCCATTCTTTCTTCTATTAACACCTATAATGGTTGGTAATAATTATAGAAATAATATATATATATATATTATTTATGATTTTTTAATATTATATAACAAACACCTTCACGATTTCTATTTTGTGGGAATACGATAACATCGTTTGTGGACATGTAGACTACCTTATCCTCAAAGCGATGTGATTCATTAACTCTTTACATGGATTGTATTAAGGATGGTATTAATAAAAATATGTGATATAAAATAAATATATATTATATTCATGGAATAATCATATTTCTATAAATATAATATATCACTTTTATTCTTACCTTTTTACAAACTGAAAAAGTGATAGGGTCGTTTGTGGACGTGTGGACTACCACCTCCTCAAAGTGATACGATTCTTTTCTTTTCATCACCACATAAAAAATAATGATATATATAAGTTTTATTAAATAATTAATATGATAATTATATTATTATTATTCTTGATATATTTAAATAATGACCCCTTTGACCATAGTTGACCTACTATAGTCATTTTTGACACATAAACCGAATATGGTCAAGACACCTGACATAAAATTATTTGACTAAGTACTTATATACAATTTTTTTAAGTAAAATAAAATTAATAATAAACTTGAAAAAGTCTATAATTAAAATAAATAATTAACATAAGTTTATTATTCAAAAAGATAAATACACATGTGATAAGTCAGACTCAAGGTAAGGGACTTTGTCTCAATCTCCATTCATTGAGGCATATATTGATGTTATAAACCCGCCTTATTTTATAATGTGTATATACTTCTCCTTTTACATATAATATCATGGATTTTTTTAATCTCATGTTATTTAATTTTTTTTAAATTTTTTTCCTTCATGGGGCTTATGGTTCAAATGTTTCAAATTTGTATGGGACACTTTGATTTAAAAATATCTTTTTAAAATTTTAAAGATTTAATTTCAAAATCATTTCCTACATGTAAATATTATTGATATTATTTTATATATTTAATTTTATTTATATAAAAAGATTATAAATAAAATTTTATATCTATTTTTAATTTCAGTGAAAGGCTTTCAAAAATAATCTTTTTATGTTTTCTGTATGAAATGGTTGACATTATTTACAAATGAAAAAAGGAATGTTCTTTTTAATGTATATGATGAAAAAATATTTTATGCTTCCATGACCATTATTTTATATTTGGATTCCTCTACAATCATTAATATTTTTAAAATAAAATGAAACCCATATTTTCTTTTTTGGTTATTTTTTATTGAAAATGGATTTTGAAAACGGATTGATTATTTCAATAACTTTAAATATTTTCTTATGAGTAGATATGAAATTTTATGAGTGAAATGTTGAAAATCACAAGATTTTATGTTTTATGATTACATAATGGTACTTGGTTATTTTACAGGTGGTTACTATATAAACTAATGAAATAAGGTCATGTTATAAACCAATGATGGGTGGTTCCACGATAAACCAATGATGGGTGGGTTCATAATAGATCTCCAATTAATTGGATATGGAAGTTGATCGTATTGTTATTCCATTTGTAAGAGTGACATGTATGGTTATTCCATTTATAATAATGAAAAGTATAATCATGTTCCAAGATACCTTTATGTGTTATCTATTATTTCTATGGGTTTTATGGTAATATTGTGATTATAAAAAGGGTAAGCAATGATATTATTTTCAAAGGAAAGTATTTAGTTATTATTAAGGATGAAAAGTATTAATTTATGATAATGTTTTCATGGGTTTTCATGTTTTAAAAAGAATAATAGTTTTCCTTATTTGTGTATCCCTTATTTTTGTTTTTGTGATCATCCCATGTTTTTAAATATTTTTCGCAAGATTTAAGGATTGGTAAGAGAATGGAAGGATTCATATTGAAAGTTGATAAGATTTTACATGAAAGAAATCATGATTTATTTTAAAAGTATTATATTATTGAAAAAATGGATACTAATTGAAGGTGTTTACTTTTTATTATCTGGTTTTGTAATGTATAAGTTATGACCCAATTCTCTAACACTATAAAATTTAAAAGATCCTCAAAGTGAAAGAAAGTAAATTCTTGACTAAATCTCAATATTATGTAATGTTTTAAGGTTATTTACTTATATAACCAATGTCCAATTTCACAAGGCTATGTTTTTGGTGATCTTTTACAGAACTTTAAATATTGAACCACATGTTTGATCATGGTCATCCACTCATCCACACCTACAATCAATAACTAAAGTTCCAAAAATTTCTCATCCCATCATGATGGAATTTCCCTTTGTTCAAATGAGACATTTGGTTGGGGTTTAATTTTATAATGAGATATTTTCCAATATATAATTCATTGAATAATTCCTTGTTCGTGAAGTGAATTTCCATAAAGGAAATATAGCAGTGTTGTATCCTATGATCTAATATAGTTTTTCCTTATGATTTTTTCATACAAATCACCATTGCATGATCCCTGAGTATTGTTATTGAGAATATTAGAGGATACACATTTTATCTTTGGAGAAATATGATCCATATCACTTGAAGTCACATAATAGGGATCAATTCTATATTATTCAACCATAAATAGGTCTTGGTATTGAGACGTGGCACCTTATGTGAGTTTATATCCATTTAAAAATTATGTTCATTGTATTATATTTTATTATTTATGCTTTTGGTTTATAGTGTGTGTTCATCTAGGAAGGAAAGATGCTAACTCCTTATGATGGTTTTTGATCACTACCACCCAGTTTAGCTACAAATGCTTCCTTGGATAGATTATACAATCCCTTACTTCTTTCAAGTGTCTTATACTATTGTTTTTTATTTTTTATAACTAAAAGGCATAGGTTATGATATTTTCCCCATAAACATATCTCCAAATAGGCCATAAGAACATAAAATACTTTTGTTCTTTCTTTTTTACATTTTTGTTTATAAAGAACAGTCTTTGTGATATTTTTATCTACCTTATATTTCAGTGTTTTTTATAAATATTAAATATAATATATTATGAATTATGAAAATTTTTATAATCCACTGGCTCATTAGTCCTTATTGAGGACGACCCTAAAACTTTTAATTTAATATGAAAATTTTTTATAATCATTAAAGGTGACTGACCAAAGGCTATTCATCATCTTCTTACAGTACCATAATGTTTTGATGAGACAAAATTTTAGAGTGACCAATATTTTCTATTGTAACCAAGTTCATCTCACTAGACTAGTGATATCTCCACATATTTTTCTCTCCTATCGATGTCCTTGGTTTATAATTGAGTAGGTGATTCTTATTTTTTTTTAATAATAATTGTTTTTATTATTTTATTTTATTTTGTTCATGGTAGTTCTGGATTTTAGTTTTTCTATGGTGTAAATTATATATATAACTCATTTTAATTGTTTATGAGAGGGATTTTGAGTTGAAGAATAGTTTTCTAAAGACATAGTTTTAAAGGATTTATATATTTTGACACCTCATAGAGTTCTATAAGAGAAAAAAAGTAGTTTGACTTTACAATGGAGAAAGTAAAAACGTATCAATGTTTATCGTTGATAGATTAATATGCTAATTTTTTTTGTAATCTATTAAAATATTTTATAACATAAAACTGATAATTTCTTATGTATTTATATTTGTATTTTCTTTATATTTTTAAATAGTTATATGCAATAATTATTTTTTATATATTCAGGATATCAATGTGCTGCGTTGAAGTGTATTTAAACTCCTTAAAATATTTTCATTCACATTGAAATATTTTCCATGTATAACTACCTAAAATTTCCTTACATTGAACTTGGGTAGCTTTTTTGATTTCTATTAAACTTGGTATAAGATGTGGAATTATCCCATGGGTGTAAAATTTATTCATATTTTTTAGAGTTTTTGGGAATTAGTTTTATTTTCAGGTAGATTGTACCAAGATCTCCTTAATAAATGAATGATATTTTTACATCATTGTGATTTTTTGTTCACGTCTGATAGTTTTTTATAAGTTTTTCATCGTAACTAATACCCTAATTTGATACTTAATTTTCTTAATATAACATGTTTTTTTCTAAAATAATATTTCATAAATATATTTTGTGTTCAAAATATATTTAATAAATCATTTACTTTATATTTTGGGGTTTCTATAGTTTTATTGTGAATAAAAGTGCTTAAAAAATATATATATATATTCAAATATATTTAAATGTGTATTGATCAATGCATAAAATAAATATTTGAAAAATTCCAAAACTTTTCTATGCAATACTTTTATTTGTTGATGTGATTTCAATCAAGGAGATATTAGAAATAGTTATTTTTTTATTTTATGAAATTTTTTAAATTGGTTAATCTTGATTAACTAACTATTGAGAAAATGTTTGGATGAGTTTTTTTTATAAGAATTTTATCTATTTTTTTATTTCTATTTTGATCTTGACCAAGTCCAAAAGTGAAATAATTTATTCTTATTATTAATGGAATATTCTATAAAGAAAGTACATGTAACTAATAAACCATTTAAGGATGGTAAAAAATATGATACCCTATAGAAGATGAAGAAAATGTATCTTAAAACCAAAGGCTATATTAAATGGGATATAATTAAATATTGGAATAAAATATTAATGTTTCTTAAATGGGAAAAGATCGATGCTAATGATGTTACATATGATCTTAATTTTTATGTGATGAATTGAATTATTTTTTTCCTTAGGTGGGGATGTGTTTTCATGATATACTAATTAAGAGATGTGGGAAAATATATTTATTTATTAATAGGAAACTGGTAAATTAAAAGAGATTTTTATAATATATATAAATCTTAATATGATAATTTTAAATTTAATATGATGATTTAATTTTGAAAATGTATTTTAGATTCAATAATATTATCAACAATATTATATTCCTTGAATAAACCATGACACAAAAGTAATAAGTTCAATGATTACTAAAGAGGTTAAAAAATGATCATTATAAACACTTCCATATGTATATCATGTGGAATTGAAAATTTAATGTAGAAAGGGATGAATATAAACATGATAATATATGGATAATAAATCAAATCAAGGATATAAGATGATTTAAAATAAAAAATAGAACACTTCACATTCTTGATCTCTAAAAAAGTCAATAAATTTATAAGTGATACCAATAATAATGAAATTTATTATGATAATTGTGAATAGATAACCAAATTTTTCAAGTCATTTTAAAATATTTTATCATTATAAGAAACTTTTAAATGGTCCCAACACTTCAAAGGTTAATTTTATATGAAAGGGGACTAAAATAATGAAAGAATATTTTAAAAAGTTACCCACTATAATGAAGAAAGGACACTTAAAAATAGAATGACTTTATTGAGAACATTAATGAAGAAGGTGGATATATTATTGGTAAATATGAGGAGTTTGTTGAGATATGATTTTGGAGATAAATCCCCTAATTTTGTGATGTTTTCTTGCAAATAAGTAATTGAGATGTGATGTTGGGGATATGTTTATGTGTTGGATTTTGTTTTCAATATATAAGTCATTTTTAAACTCAAGTGTCACATGGTTTTTAATTTAAGGTGATGTTCATTCCCAAGCTATAGAGTGTTTTAAAGATTTTGGAAGAAGTATGGAAAATTTTGGAAGAGTTTTGGTGTTGAGAATAATTGGGTATGAAATTTGGATCATTCACTAATACATCAAGACCACTATACTAAATAAATAAGAGAAACTATAGAGATAGAATGATATTTGAAAAATTATTTCAATACACTCTCAAATATTAAATTAAATATGATAAAATTGTTATAAAAACTAATAAAGGAAAAATCCTTCCATATTTTTTTAAGTGAAACTTTGTTCAAAACATAAGAGTAACTTTTGATATTGGACTAGAAATTTATCAATGTCTTCTAAGAAACTTTGATATGTAAATATTGGAAATTCAGTTAAGTACTCAATATATAAAAGTAACTTCACTCATATGTAGGGGTTACTCCTTGATATTTAAAAGTAATTTATGTAGATACGTAAAGGTTGATCTAGAGGTAAAGGGAATACATAAAAGTAATTTTTACTAATACATAAAAGATGATCTAGAGAAAAATAAAATATATAAGGGTAATTAATTTGTATAAAAATGTCATATATTGTTTCTCCTAGATATATAATATTAATAATGACTCTTAAAGTGATACATAAGGGTTCCAAACATTGCTGAAAAATAACATGATAATATTGATGCTATTATTTAAAGGATTGAATGCCAGGAAGATAAATTTTGATACAAGTAGTTTGAGGTATGTGGTAATTATATGAAGATGATAGTCATTACATAACCATAGAAACTTATAAGAATAAACTATAGAAGGATTTTAATATGAAGAATATTATCATGAAACAATGAAATAAGAGGTAATTAGTGTAACTAGTTTATCATGTTATAGTTTATGATAAAACACCATGATAACCTAGAAAGATGTAATACTTAAGAATAATATGGTGAATGTGATAATTTATTTAAAGAAACTGATTTCTTATTTTTTTGAAGTTTAAATTAGAATATGAAGAGGTAAAAAGTGTTGTTGTGTGTTGTTTCTATATTAAATGGTGAATAAGAGTATTCCATGTAATATACGGTAGGATTGTTTTAGAGAGAGATTGAGATAATTATAGAGTGTATTATGTGTAGTTCACATAAAAAGATAAGAATAATAATAAGTTCACTTAAAATTGTACAAGAAGTAGTAGAAGAAGAAGATATGTAGTAGACACTTGATTTTTGTGTTATCATCACACCTATGATGTGTGTTGAGAATAAAGAAGAATCCACATTTTTTTAATAGTGAATAAGTGTGGTATAACTATACTATTTTTGGGATACAATACAAGAAGAGAAGTAGGATAATTCATACTTCACCAAAGGTCAAGATTGGAATGCAATTTATTAGGACACTTATTAGGAGACTTCATTGTTGATAATATTTTAACATAACTCATGGTTATAATTTGATCATTGCATCCAAAATTGAAATTATACTCAATCGTATGGTATGTGGAGATTACAAATCATTCCAAAAATTAGCTACTCCTTTTGAGTAGTAAAACTTTTACATTGGGTTTCCTTGATTGTTTTCTTTCTTTGGTGTGAGTGAGTTTGTCAATGAGATCTCTCACTCTATCAAGTTACATGGGTTTATTTTGTAACAAATCATAAGAGAATAGAAATTAATATTATTCACATATTCAACCCCCTATTAGTGAACCTTCACCATGAATGGGGATTTAACTTGTGATATTATAAAAGTATGGGTTCCTTATATATATTATAAAGATTTAATTTTATTTCTGTGAAGATTGATCAACTTAATTGGTATTTTATTCTCTCTCTATCTCTCTCAAAATCAAGGAAATTTATGAGATTATTTGTTGAAGGGGTTTTTTGATGTTGGTGTTTTGATATGAAATTTTAAATCTTTTATGGATAATATTAATTTGGATTACAATAAAAAATTTCCCACACTTGATAGTAAATATTATAGTGTTTGGAAGGAATGAATGTTACCCTACTTAATTTTATTTAGTTTGGATGATCACGACATTATGATTGATGGTTTTACACCCATTTCATAATGAGATTATTTTTCTTGATATACTAGAAAGAATTTTGAGTTTGATTGGTGTGAAATAAATGAAATTATGTCCTCCCATTATAGGGAGTATTTTTTAAATTTTTTATTTATAATGACTGTGAAAGGAATTTAGGATATGGTATAAAATATCTATGAAAGCAATAGAAAAATCAAGAAATTATAAATTAAAAAATTCATGATTGACATATAAAGACATTTTTATGATTAATATAGAATATATTGAAAAATTATTTACAATGGTTAATGAGGTAGTTGAAATAATTTGAGGATTCTATAAGGCTCGTAAATATTCAATAGCTGAGTAGAAAATAATTTGTATCTTATTGCACTAATTTGATGATTTTTTTTGGCTATATAGGATCATGATCTTCACACACTTACTTTGGATGAATTGTAAAACATATTAGTTTCATATGAGATGAGAATAGGAAGCTATCTAAAAAAAGTTCATATGTGAAGGTATTATCATTAGAATCCATTAATAATGTACATATATCAAAGAAAATTGAAGGAGATAAATATGATTTTTGATGTTTATATTTGGGTGGAGATACTATAACATCCCAACCCAGAATACTTGAATAGAACCTGGGAAGGGGTAAATATTTTACCCCAGGTTTTTCTATCTGTATTATAGAGGATTTCGACTAGTGGAAAGGGCTTAAAAATTCATAGGGAGCCTATACCTTCTAAAATAATGGTTGAGGTTTATGGCCCAATCTAATGAAATTCTATCACAACCCATCCATATAATAGACATCCCCAAAACATGTAAATATAAATTAGGGATCCCATGAGTCTGTACATTCTATAATAGAAATCATTAAAAAATATACATTATGCATCAATACAAAATAGAACAGTAGCAGATAATCATGGAATCATTATATAAATAAATGGCATACCAACTAGTACATGTTGAACAATAACTAAAAATAAAAGTACACTGGCCTCTAGCCCAACTCACATAATATATCCTTATGAATACATAACCTCCACAACCTGATAGACCTTTACCATGTTTCTAACTACTTGTAGTACCTATTACCTAAGATAAAATAGAAATGTCTACCCATGTACATTGAAACCCATTCCATGTACATGGGTAGTGGGTGAGTAAAATGACCAAGTAAGAAATACCCAATGCTTAAATAATACAAAGTGATTTTGTAATAATGTGGATGTTTATAAAATACATATATAGGGTGAAATCATTCTTATTCAACACAACCACCAAAAAACATAACACAAAGTCACAAGGAACATAATCATTGAGTCATCAGGTGTTAACCAAACCACTTAAATCCCTGACAATACCTACCTTAACATGTTTCAAGGTGTCTCTGAACATGTCACACCAACCACCTAGGGGGACTAATTAATACCCTAGAACAAGTAGATAAGAATTATACCTACTTTATCCAGTTCTAGAGTGTCTCTGAACATAATTATCAACTTAAGAGAAATATAACGGTCCCCAAACCATAATTTAACCACCATGGGGAAATTTACCCATATCTAAAACATAATGTAACCACTTGTGGGGAGATATACCCATCCTTAGAACATAATAATTTACCTAGGGATAGATCTCACAAAAAACCATAATCCTACTTGGGGAATCCCTCCCTAGAACATGAAATAATATACCTTGGGGTAACTAAGTATTACCCTCAAACCATGAGAAATATCCTACACTTGAGGAGGGTCACATTCCCCAACATGATACTAAGTTTCATGTCTCCATTACCTTAGGGTCATATCATTCCCCCAATGCCTAAACCCTCATTTTAATAGTCCCACATGCATTGAAATAAATAAAATATACATAAGGGCTGTATACCCCTATGTATTCCTCCTTGGAACCACAATTATATCACAGATTTATAAAAAAAAACACACTTGGGTGCTCTCCCTACTTAGAAACTTTCGTAGATTACACCTAAGGAATTATACCCTAGAACCACATATGTATATAAAAAACACACCTAAGCAATGTCTCCTCTCAAAATATCTTATCATATACCACATTTTTGGATATCCATCGATCCATATCTCTCATAATTATGGTTATATTCTAAGGTGACACCGAAAATCATCACTACCCACATCCCACATTTCACACTCTCCATTTTTTAATTATTTATTTTATTAATTTTACTGGGCATTAATTAGTTTTTGTTAAAGACGACATAATGATTTTTGAGTTCTTTTTAAAAAAATTCACATTTTAGCCTTGATAGCTTCAGAGAACCGCTGTAGAAGCCATGCAGCCTCACCTGGGTCACCGCACGACCTCACCTGATTCCATGCATGCTTGCCCAATATTCAACTAATTAAATAAAAGGAATTAATAATAAAGAAATAAAATTAAATGAGTGGAAAAATAAAAATAAAATAAAATAAGAAAAGTGTGATAAAATTTAATGATTTTTTAATGATATTATTATTATTATTATTATTTGAGGATATTATTAAGTATTATTGATTATTATTAATATTAGTGATGATAATTATGTTATTTTATTTACTATTAATACTATTTTTAGTTTATTATTATTATTATTATTATCATTATTATTTTTTCTTTTTCTTTTGTTTGTTTTTATTTTTATTTCCCTTAAGATTTCTGCCTCCTCTCCTTACCCTATATTTTGTTTCCTGTTTTCCCCTTCCGCTGATCGCGACACATCCCTCCCTTGGAATCCCATAGTGCCGAATTATTCCAGCCTCCACACTTCCTATTGCGATGACCCAACGGTCTACCCTAGGTCGTGGTGCACTCCCCTTCCCTCCTTGGTCCACGGGTTCTTCTCTCCCATCCCTACCCATCACGGCACACCCCACTTCCCTCGAAACCCTGTGCACCACTGCTCTATAGCCAGCTAGTGGACCACCCACCTCCCTTCCAGCCTACCTTCCCCCACTCGCGCTATCACCCCAACCCCCCATCCAGGATGCTTGCACCGCCACCCTGGTCCCCCAACCAATCAGATCACACTACCGTCCAACCTCATGGACAACTTGCACCAGCGCTGTCCATCCACCTCGCACCAGACCAGTCACACCCCTGCTCGACCGGTGCAACCCTCTTCCTTGGACAATTCCCTCTGGTAAGCTTCTCTTCACATTTCCCTGGTGCCTTGATTCTTGTTTTTGGGGTTTTAGGTTTTCAGTGGGAAGGGTTTCTGAAAGGGAATCTTCAATGTCTGAATATGAGGCCAGAGATGATTCAAACATTAGGGCTTCAGCTATAGGCCTCAGAGTGAATCTAGCATGTGGTCAGTAACCCCGATAGTGTCTGGTACCCCGACCTCATTTCTGTTATCGATGTTGGAGGTGAAGGCAGTTTAAATCATTTTCTGTGGTTATTCCATTCGAAATGACCCGTTTGGGTGCGTGACATTTTTGTGGCTATGAGGATGCATAGTCACCTCATTACCCTAAATTTATGGGGGGTTTATCCCATTAGATGTAATCGATTATAGAGGTCCTTATGGGATCTGTTGGTTAAACCAGTCTCAATTCTGAATAGTGCTCATCCAGGGATGTGGAGATGTTGGTTTTTCCTAGGTTGTGGTTTTGATGCCCCAGTAGTTGGCCCCTCCCCCCACCCCTTATGGTGGGGTGTTTGGTCACTGTTAGAAAATTTTCAAAGTTTTGTACCTTCTTCCAGTTCTAATGGTGGGGAGACCCATGATGGGTCTCGCAAAAATATATCTAAAATGAAACAGTGTTGGCCCTTCTTCATAATGATGGGGAGTCTACCCGGGCCTCCCTGTGTCAGTTTTCTAGTCTTGTCTTGGGTGTTGGCAAGTTTCTAATGGCGGGGATCTCCTTTGGGATTTCCCCATGTTGGCCTTTTATTTTTGTTCATAGAGATGACTTGGTGGTAGGAGATAAGAGTATTCCTTAAATGTGGTTGGTCTTGATTTATCTTTCAAGTCAAACGGTGCGGTTTTCGTTTAATGGTGGTTGATGTGTTTTGGTTTGGGAAGTTGTTTTCTATGGTTGAGAGAGTTCCTTTCCTTGATTAATCAAATGGAGGTGTTCTAGCTCATTGGGATGGGTGACACACAGTGGAAAGTCTTTTTATAGGTTTATTGACGTTTTCATTTAAGTCAGTTTCTCTAAGCATGGTTTGTTTGCCTCTTTTCTCTGGTTCATTATGGGGATCCTCTTTGAACTTTAAGGGGGAGTTGTTTTCTATTTTGGGGTTCAATCATAGTTGCGGATTTCTAGGAAAGGAAAGCGCTATGGTGTGGAGAATTTTCACACATGCCAGTTTTTAAATATTCATTTTATTAATTTTACTAGGAATTGGGTATTTTGATTTAAATTTGACTTAAAAATTTGTGAGTTCTTAAAAAAACACTCATTTTAGCCTTGACAGTGTTCAGCGCACCGCTGTCGAAGTCGCACGGCCTCACCTGGGTCACAACGCGACCTCGCCCGGTTCCCCATAGGCCATCTTCATGTTCAACTAATTAAATATGAGGAATTAATAATAAATAAATAAAATTAAATGAGTAGTAAAATAAAAATAAAATAAAATAAGAAAAGTGTGATAAAATTTAATGAATTTTTTAATGATATTATTATTATTTAAGGATACTATTTATTATTATTGATTATTATTATTATTATTGATGATAATTAAGTTTTCTTATTTAATAATAATAATAATAATAATAATAATATTATTATTATTATCTTTTTTTCTTTTTCTTTTTTTTTGTTTTTCTTTTTTCCTTTATTGTTCGTGACTCCTCCTCTTACCCTCTAGTCTTTTTACCCTTTTCCCCTTTTATTGATCATGGAACACCCCTCCCTTAGAATCCAGTTGTTCCACCTTATGTTGGCCTCCCCACTTTCTGTTGCGATGACCTTCCAGTCTCCCCTCGGTCACAACAGACTCCTCCTACCTCCCTGATCAACAGCTTCCTCTCCCCCCCTCTATCCCCATCGTAGCACACCCCACCTCCCCTGAAACCCTGCCCACCCCTGATCTCTATCCAACTGCTGAACCACCCGCCTCCCATCCAGTTGGCCTTCCCCCGCTCACGTCGTCGCCCCAACCCCCTGACCAGGCCACTTGCGTTGTCGCCCCGACCCCCGGATAGCCAGCTCGCACTGCCACCCCGACCTCCTAGCCAACTCACACCAATTCCATCTGTCCACCTCGCACTGGATCGGTCGCACCCCTGATCGACCAGTGCAACACTCTTCCATGGATGATTCCCCCCAATAGGATCCTATTCTCCTTCCCATAGTGTCTTGGTTCTTATTTTTGTGGTTTTAGGTTTTTAAAGGGAAGGGTGTCTGATTCTATGGTTAATTCATGATGTTTTTGGTTCATTTTGGGTTTAATCATGTTATTTTGGGGTCCATTTTGGTTGGTGGTGGTACGGTCGAGATGCAATGGTGTTTTCATACCTTTATTTAGAGGATTATTGGTTTAAGGTAAGTGGTTACATGTCTTATCATCATTTGATAAATTTACTATGCTTATTTGAATATATAAATGAATTATTTATGTTCATTTTGTGGTGTGTATAGAAGTTTTAGAATAATAGGTATGCTTGATAGTTAGAAATGAATTTTTGGTTAAGGATATGTCAATGTTTTGTGTTTTTTTGGTGTAATTTTTTCAAAAAGTGTTTTAGGGGTTGTTTTGTTAGTGCAGACATTTTTTACAAGGGTATTTGAGTTGTATATGTTTAAATGTGGATTTTTAATGGGTAAAAAATCATTTTTGGGCATGTTGTCTTGGTTTTGTTCTTTTGAAAAAGGGGAAAATCTTGTTTTGGAAAATGGTTTTAATGTATGATGATATTATAAAGGGGCTTGGCCATTGTCTTGGTTTTCTACGGAATGTGTGAAATGGAAAAAAATGTTGTCTTGTAAATAATGGTGATTTCTTCAAAGCGGTTGTTCTTTGATATTAAATATGAAGTGTGTGTATTTTAATGAGATTATTCATTCGAAAATAGATTGTTTGACATGTTGGGGTTTTAGTGCTCTTTTGTTTTAAAATCATTTGGGGGTGTTGTCGAAGTTGTTTTTATAAGTTGTTATAATGGTGTATTTATTTGCATAAGAGGTGCAAACCATGTTTGAAAAAAAACAAATGTTTTGAGGCACTATTATTTTTAAGGAGAGGGAAATTGAGTATGTTTTTAGGGTAAAACCTTGTTATGTATTTTAGAAATGTATTATTAAATTTTTAAACAATTTATTAATTTTTGAGTGTTATGAAAATTATACTTTGAAAAGGTTTCATTGTGATCTTGGTTTTAAAAGTGTATTTTTATTGTGTTTTTGGTGTTAAGGCTTGCGACATATCATGGAATTGTTTTATTAAGTTTTTAAGTGATATATTAAATTGTGAAAGTGATGAAAATTATATTTGATATGGTCTTGGTGTGCATTTGATCTTTAAAGAGGATATTGGTTGTGTAAGTGGTGACTTTTGTGTGTAATGTCCTGTTCGGTTTGTGATATGTGAATGCAATATACTATGTGAATGTGGAACTTTATTGAGCACAAGGGAAAACCTAGGGTACATAGGTGGGAGGATTTGTACTAGTATGTTAGATGTTACGGAAGTGGTTCACACCGATTTCATCTAGCAAGATTGACATTACGACACTAACTAAAATTTTGTGATTATTGGAGACCACTAGGTTATGGATTTGTTTCCATACTATTGGATCATGCATGAGAGCATTTATTATTTTGGTTCCTATACCACTTTTACACCGAGGTATGATGTCTCTATCATCCCATGCATACTAGCTACCTTAAGGGATTTACTCACAGTGCTCTACTATTCATGACATGGTGCCTTCCGTCGGCATATAAAGGACCACTTATGTACGTGCATGTTATTTATGATTTTTCTCTTTCATTTTAAAGTAGTATTTGTGAAATGGTTTTTCTTCTAATTGTCTTTTCTATTACTTTCAATTTTTAAATGTTTTTTTAAATTATTTTTAAAAGTATGTTATTAAATAAGAATGTTAAATTTTCTTTTTGATGTTTTGGAATGGAACCTTTTTATTAGGTTGTATCCTACTGGGATCTTAGATAACATCCTACATATACCCTTGGGTGTATATAGATCTTTACCATTGTGTATTCCAGGTAGAGGCATCATGCTTAGTGATGGTGGTTTGGGTTTTTGATGGTTTTCATGTGAAAATATGACGATTGTGGGTTGAGGAGGTGGCTCCACATGTTGTATAAAGGTGTGAATAGATGTGTTAGTTTTCTTTTCTTTGTAGCTTTTCTTAGATTTTTTGGGTTGAATTGTAAACTTTAAGTTTGGTCTAATGTTAAGGGTTTGTTTGGTTTTGTTTTCCAGAATTTGTTTATTTATTTTATTAGTTGTTTTTCTATCTCTTATTTTGGGTAAACCATTCCCACATGTTACTCTTGATACCTGGTCACTTGTGCCAGTCCATGGGGATTGGAAACACCCTTCGGGCCATGTCGCGGACCGGGTTGGGGTTGGGTCAGATGGAAACCCGGCTTGGTTCGTGACACCAAACTAACCCTATCGAGGGTTAACATGTTATTGGGAACCCATTGAGGCCCCTAGGTTGCATAAAAACATGTAAACCCTACACGGTTTCCTCTATCACATATCCATCTCCCACCCCCATCTATTCATCCTGATCATAACATCCCATAAGTTTGTTAGGGTCCACCTAACCTATCTCTCCCCTCTATGGGGGGGGGGCTGTCACATCCATCTAGATCTACCCACCACATTGATTTTAAAAGAAACCATTATTTAACAACACATATAACATGCAATATCATGAAACAAGAAACACATAAGTAAATCACAAAAAGTGGAATATGGATAAGAAATATTTCTTTAGTAAACAAAGAATCACCCACATGAGGTTAAAAGTGTAAGAACCTGGTACTTCTTTTAAGGTATGAATTTTTCTTTTTATGTGTTCTTGAGAAAAAGAGGTTAATCTAAAAATTTAAGGAGTACACGCTGTGTACTTAAAAGTACACATCGTGTACCCGGTTTCTGTGGGTGGCCGTATGCTGGCTGTGTAATGGATGAGTACATGGCCTTGTGGGGTGACCTAGAGACCACTTAAAGCGGGGCCTGGTAAAGGATTATACATCCCATGTACTTTTAAAAGACACACCATGTAATTTTTATTTTATTTCATTAAACAGACTAGGGTCACGTATCCTTCCCAAATTTGTCTTCTTTTAACCCCTTATCGTCCAGGAATGACCAGAAGCGGTGAGTCTCCTCTGATCCACTGAACCGCCACCTGTGCTCTAAATCAATCACCGTTGATTGCATTGGAATCACCACGGTGAGTTTTTCATTCTTCTAGAGCCTCTTCTATTGATTTCTCCTCTTTCATGAGATATCATTGGTTGAGTGTTTTTAAAATTTTTGTAGATATACCAAATTTTGGTATGATTATAAGGCCAATTCCAGAGTATATTGATCATACAACACTGAGGTAGGTGAGTTTTTCCTTTCCGTAGTTAATCTTTTAATATTATATGAAAAATTTCCCAATACTCTAGAATGATGTGTTGTGTGTTTAGTGATTTTAGCCCTGTTAATGCCTGCTATGTCTTGTGTTCCTGATTATAGGTTGTTTGATTGTTAATAGGGTTATTTTCCATGCTATGGATTTGTTTCACATGTTTTTTTTGATATTGACCATTTGGGCTAGCTTTGCTGGTTAGGGTGCTTGTTTTCCATGCCAAATGTTGTTAGGATGGAGTGATATTATCTGATGTTGTTATATGCTTGTATCTGTTTATCTAAGTAGTTATTGAAATCTATTATCAATGTAGTTATTAAGGATTCTTTGGATGTTGAACATCGTTGTGCGCGATTGAATTGCAAAGGGTTATGGGAACCTGGTGTTGAAGACCATATGGAGAATAGACGCTGAGGGATTCTATAGAGTGTCTGTTTACTTTTACGTTGCGAGACCATAGGGTGGATGGAATTTGTTCTCCCTCAGAGTGTCTATAGTTCCACATTGCAAGACCGAAGGGGGATTGGACGTTGAGTGCTTCCTCAAAGTGTCTTTAGTTTCCAATATGAGACTATAGGGGGAATTGACATTGATTGATTACTCAGAGAGTCTTTGCTAAAGATGAACTAGAGGGGTTAGACTGTGAGTACTTTCAAGAGGGCTTAGTGTGTTTATTTGGTTGAACCAAAGGGGTTAGGCTATGATTACTTCCCAAAGGGTTACTTATTTTTGATTAGGTGCTAACTTGATATATGAAAATGATTTCCATTGAAACTATAAGATTGTTTACTTTTAAGTAATTCCTTGTTTTTTTGCTTCAATTTGTTTATTACCTTCCATATATATTCATTGACTATTAGTCATAGATCTTTGGATGGTTTCCTACTAGGATTCGTCTTACACCGTTTTTGGGTCATTCTTTTGAGCCCAAACAGATTATATTTCTATAGGAATAGATAATGGAAAGAGCCCTTCTATGCCAGGTACATGACTGCTATAGAGCTGGAGAGCATGTGACCAAGCTGAGGCTTGCAATGATTTTGGAGTTTATTTGTTTTTTTTACTTTTTTAGTATTGTATTCCAACATTGTGAATTGTTTGGATTCTTTAATTGACATATGTATCATGCATCATTTATAAATGTGCTCCAGTTGTTTATTACTTTCAGTCTTCTACTGCTTACTTATTGCATGTTATTACTTATTCCCTATTGTTATCTTTTTATCTCTGCTGCATTACTCTACCAATGAGGGAATAGTTTCCCCACTATCACACCCAAGGCCCTTTCTACTAGTCAGCAGCCTCTAGCATTTGGGAAAATGTGCTTGAGGCCATGTGACCAACTAGGTATGGGGCACCTTTAGGTGGCACTCAAAACTAGGACGTTACAAAGTGGTATCATAGGAATCATTTTTCTTGACTTACTATTTGGAGCCTATAATTAGGGATAGGATAGAATAGGTAATTGGTAATAATCTATACCAAAGAGTAGATAACCAATGTACATTGAAAAGCTAATTTACCTCGATTATTGCAATTGTTTTGGTTTTTCAATTTTACAGTTATTTTGATTTCACCCTTGGGTGATTCACATGTTTTGTGCTATTATTGTCAATAATATTGAGGTTCTATTTTATTGCAAACTGATGAGATGAGGATATGCCATCTCATGCATCATATAGGCACTTTCTAGAAATCACATGTCATGCATTCTTACCATGCTATGTAGGGTGAATTAGAAATTGCCTGTTGTTGTGATAGATGTTGTTCTAGATATGCATACTATTGTGATAAATGCCTTGATAGAATACCTGTATTTGATAGGGTAATGGAATGCATAATTTTTTGTTTGAATGAACACCAAACATTGGTTCTTAAGGTGTTATGGGCCCTCATGGATCAGAATTTTGTGGATCATTGCATTGTTATGCTTGTTTTTTATATGTATAAGATTCCAAAATTTGATCTTCGGGGAGTATGGGCCCTCACAGATCAAAATTTGTCACATTAATGTTCGTTTATGTGTTTTTCTAGGTTCTGGAGTAGTTTCTGAGGCTTACTACCTAGAAAAACCTAGAATAAATAGTGTGTATTACTGAATACACACCATGTATCCTTTTGTTTGGGAAGGAACTATTTTTCTTAAGTACACGCCGTGTACTATATGTACACACTGTGTAGTATCCAACCATGTTACTGCCTGTGTGGGCTGAGACATGGGGTTGGGAAATCTTTAGAGGTACACGCCTTGTACCAGATGTACACGCCATGTGTATAGACCATGTGTCCATCCATGTGACCAACGACACGAGTGGATTATGGGTAGTTAGTACATGTCGTGTCCCGCTCGAACAAACTGTGAAGTGTAACCCATGTATCTGACCGTGTGACTAATGACACGGGTGGTTGAAACATAAGTGGTACACGCCGTGTTTATGGTGAACACACACTATAGTTTTGTTCCAGGAGAACCATGTGGTTTGACCGTGTAGAGGAACTTAGGAAGGGGAAAAGGATTCAAATACATGTCGTTTCCTTAGGAGAACACACCGTGTGTATGGGGTGTCACACGACCAGTGTCGGAAAGAGAACACACCCATGTAAAGGATTAAGGGAACTTGCAGTGTAGGGGTTATAAACACCTTGTATCCATGTTTTGAAGATCTTGAATTATTTATTTCTAATATTCCATTCTTGAAATTCTAAGTTTCAGCCCTTGAGATTCTTGAACGAAGGTGTGCACTTGATATTGTAGATTCATGCCACTGTGATGTCCTCTGGTTGTACGCCAGATACATGGCAGTGAACAGACACCAGACTTGGTGGATCAGGGACCACTAATAGATTCTCCCTTTGTTCCCTTCTTAGCACAAAAATTCATCCCAGATATAGGTACCAATGTGCAGTTCTGAGAGGGCTTCATGAGGTTTATGTAGACCTTCAGGGGAGTACCACATCTTGCCCCGTCTATGGCAGAGTTGATACAGGTTTTTTGGAAGCATCATCCTCCCACTTTCTTAGGGGATGGAGGACCTCAGGATGTAGAATCATGGTAAGAAGACACACTATCGATCTTCAAGCATCTAGATATGCCCCTAGATAGGAGGGTGAAGCTCACTACTTACATTCTTCATGATTACTCTAAGAGATTGTGGGATGTTATTTCACAGGTAGGATGCTAGTAGGTTATGGCTTGTGATGAGTTCCAATGTCCCTTCTATGATTACTTATACCCAGAGACTTTGAGTTTTGATCAAGCCCAAGAGTTCATGAGTCTGTAATAGGTTACTCTCTCAATCATGGAGTACTCTTATCGCTTCACAGAGCTACAATGCTTCACGCACATTCCTATGGGTGATGAGTTATTTTTGGCAATGAAGTTTGAGGATGGTCTCAAGAATTACATCCTACCTCAGGTAAACATCTTCAGGTTGACTTCCATCACCTCTATAGTCAACTAGGTGCTGATCACAGAGTGCAATATGAGGGATACTAGGGCTGTGTGCCAGGGCGACTTGGCATCCAGTGTTGGTACCCGTCCAACTGACAGTAGGAAACACCTCATAGAGTATAAGTGCAGAGATATGAAGAGGTGGGATACTTATTCTGGTAGCCAGGTGGTATGATACTAGTGTGGGAAGAGCAGGCATATGAGGCCACATTTCCCGAGAGACCTAGTGGATTGCCAATCTTGCCGCAACATGGGTGATCTTCAACGCTTTTTTTCATGTTTTATCACCACAAGCTAGTGATAAGGGTTCTTTTTCGATTCCTCATACCAGAGTTGGACCATTAATCCCACATCAAATAGGGGGATTGAGTTCATCATGCCATTTAGGCCAAGGTGGAGTTCGTGGCTGCAGTGGTCAGACTCAGGGTTTCCGATAACCGTAGGGTGGATCAACTTAGGGATCTCTGTCAGCTTCACAGGGCCGTAGTGCAGGTCAGGATTTTGCAATAGAGAAGATCCAGCCAGAGTAGGATCCTAAACCCTCTATAGTTAGAGGTTTCATTCTAGTTGCCCCAGTTTTAGATTCTGAACTTTTTGATATAGGGGCTTCCCACAGTTTCATATTTGTTACAGGTGTGGAGAGCCTTGGGCTATGTATCTTAATTCTACTAATATATTGACACTATAAACTCTGTTGGGGACTAGAGCCACTTGTGTACGTCAATTCAAGGAGTTCCCTCTTAAGGTTGGTGGGTGTCACTTCTTATGGGACCTATATGTCTTAAAGATGATATGATATGATTTCATTCTTAGAATGTACTGGTTGGTTCCTTACTAGGTTTTTGTCAACTTATATCATTATAGGGTGTGTTTCATATCACCAGAGGTTGATTTTTTTTCATACATAAGGGTGAATTAGATGTACAGGAAATCAGAGAAGGACCAGAGAATCATGGGTTGGGAGGCGTTACAAAACTGATTGCTATTATATATCTAGATGACTAGGGGAATTCACAGTTAGACATTCCACAAGTGGTCGATCGTTTCCGGTATTTATTTCTAGATAAATTTTCAGGTTTTCCCCCAGATCGAGAGGTGGATTTTTCTTTTGAGATTGTGATAGGAGTGGGACTAGTGTCAATTCCTCCTTATAGGATAGCTACAACAAGGTTACCAGAGCTCAAGAAACAATTGGAAGAGTTTTAGGCAAAGGGTTTCATCCGACTCAGTACTTCTCCTTGGGGTTCGCCAGTCCTTTTTGCAAAGAAGGTGGATGGTACCCTCATACTTTGTATGGATTATCGAAAGATGAACCATTTTATGGTCAAGAACCAATATCCCTTGACGAGGACTGATGATATCTTTGATCAAATTCATGGAGCTTGAGTGTTCTTGAAGATTGAATTGAGATCCGGTTATCATCAGTTGCAGGTTAGACCATATGATATACCTCTTACAACCTTATAGAGGAGGTATGATGTATAAGAGTACGTGGTTATTCCATTCGGTCTCATGAACACACCTGCAGTTTTCATGGAAATGATGAACCAAGTGTTCAATCCATACTCAGATTTTATTATGGTGGTATTTTTGGACGATATGTTGGTGTACTCTCACACTCGACACTACCGTGACACACATCTTGAGGTCATTTTGAGTACACTAAGATAGAATCAGTTATATGATAAGCTCTCAAAATGCCACTTTTTGATAGACTAGATTCACTTCTTGGGTTATGACATCTTAGAGAGAAGAGTATCAGTAGACCCAGAGAAAGTGAGAGTAGTAGTTTCCTAGGAGCAGTCAAAGAATGACTTTGAATTATGATGTTTTCTAGGGTTGGATGGTTACTACATACATTTCATATATGAGTTATCATTCTTAGTAATGCCACTGATGGGATGAAGAAGAAGGGTGAAAAGTACTTGTGGTCAGATTCTTGTGAGTCATCCTTTTTAGAGATGAAAGGGAGGTTGACTTCAGCACCGATACTAGTATTGTACGATTTGGGAAGGAGATTTACTTTTTAATGTGATGCATCAGCTATCATTTTGGGAGAAGTTCTTATGTATGGATAAGGAGTTATTGTGTATGGGTCTTGACAGTTGAGACCACATGGGAGTAATTACCCAACACATGATCTTGATTTGGCTGCAATTGTTCATGATTTACACAGTTGTTGACATTATCTTCTAGGAGAGCATTTTGAGGTTTTCACCGATCAAAAAAGTCTCAAATATATCTTTACACAACACAATTTGAATTTGAGTCAGTGAAGGTGGGTTGAGTACCTTCAATATTTTTATTTTGATATTTATTACATGCTAGGGAAAGGAAACGTAGTGGCTAATTCATTGATGAGGAGGATACATATACAGGTAGTTCAAGATGCCGGCAGTGAGTGACAGCTTATGGATCTATTCTCTAAGATGCATTTGGAGGTGCACAACAGGCATGAGAATATGTTACTCTATTCTGTAGCTGTTACCTTTACTATACTTTATTGGGTACGAATGAGGCAGATATTAGATTCTGAAGGCCTAGTCTTATGGGAGAGTGTGTTAGGGGAGGACCCTATTCTAGGATGGACCGTGGGTGAAGATGAGATCTTGTGCTTTCATGGATGAGTATGGGTGTCAGTAGACATATGAGAGGAGATGATGTGGGACTTTCATTCCTCATTTTGGGTAGTTCATCATGGTATCACCAAGATGTATCATGATCTACACCATCAGTATTGGTGGCTATGTATGAAGAGAGATTATGCAAGGTTTGTCATGAGGTGTTCCACATGTCAGTAGGTGAAGGTTGAGAATCAATGATGAGCATGGATTTTGCAGTAGTTACCCATTCCTAAGTGGAAGTGGAATGATGTCGCGATGGACTTTGTGATAGGTTTACCGAGATCTCCTCAAGGGAATGATGCAGTTTGGGTGGTCATTGATAGACTCACAAAGGTTGCACACTTCTTGTTGATCAAGGAGACCTTCAGTGTTGATGATCTTAGAAGGCTGTACATCCAAGAGATCTTACATCTACATGGGGTTCCAAACTATATTGTTTCATAAAGGAATGCCCTTTTTACTTCTCAAGTCTGGATGGGATTACATAGGGCTTTAGGTACATAGGTACTTCTGAGTACAACTTACCACCCCCACATAGATGGCCAGTCTGAGCGTACTATTTAGGTGCTGGAGGACATGTTTCAAGCATGCATCCTAGATTTTTGAGGTTTTTGGGAGAACCACATACCTCTTGTGGGGTTTGTATACAATAATATTTTTCAAGATACTATTTAGATGGAACCTTGCGAGGCTTTGTACGGTAAGCCATGTCGATCATGCTTATGTAGGCTGGAGGCAGGAAAGACAGCTATGTTGGGGCCTTGTCTTGTTCAGGATACCATAGAGAAGATAGAGTTGATTCAGAAGAGGATGGATACTACACTATCATGAAAAAAGTCTAATGATGATCGATGGAGAAAACTTAAGGAGTTCGAGGTCGGAGATAAGGTTTTTCTTCGTGTCACACCAAGGTTGGGACATAAGAGGATTAGGAGACAAGGAAAGCTTTCACCGAGATATGTTGGACCATTTGAAGTTTTGGAGATAGTTGGGCCGATTGCCTATCAGTTGTTGTTACCTCAGAGGTACCAGTCTATGCACAACATCTTCCATGTTTCTCAACTACAATGTTACATCTTAGAGCCGTCTCATGTTTTTGAAACCAAGGAGGATGAGTTTGAGGAGGATTCCTTGTTTGTGGAGTATCCTATCTGGATTGTTGATCGAAGCATGAACGTTCTCCATGGCCGATCTGTTCCTCTCGAATGGGTGCTATGGCAACATGGGAGAGTATAAGATGAGACTTGGGAGAGGGAGACAATTGTACGATCATAGTGGCCATATCTATTCGAGGATTTTGCTTCTATGCTGCCTTTCTATGGAAAAGTAATGATATATGACATATTTATTAGCACTAAAGAAAGTGCTGATAAATTTAATACTTTATCAACCCGATTTTAGTATAGATAAAAGTATCCTTTATCATTGCATTATTTTTTGCACTGATAAAGGCTACCCTCTATGAACACTTTATTTTTAGTACTAATAAAGGCTATCCTTTATCATCGTTTTTTAGTGCTGATAAAAGGCACCCTTTATCAATGCTTTATTTTTTATACTCATAAAGGATACCTTTAACAATGATTTTTATCACTGATAAAGGTATGAATAAATAAAATGAAATAATTAAAAAAATGAGTTTATTAAAAATCTATTATAAATTTTATTAATTAAATAATTATTTACAAAAATTAATAAATTAATTATACTATATATAAATTATAAATAATAATAAATAGTATGTATTAAATATAAAGATATGAAAAATGAAAATTAAATGAATTAGAGTTAAAAATAAGTAAATTGAGAAAAAAATTAAACATTTTTTAATTAGATAATCATTGATAATGTTAACAAATACTATATTATATATATATATATATTAATGTATATAAATATAATTTATATATTAAAAAATATTTATGTGATATATTTAGTTAATAATGGTTCATAATTAAAAATTAATTTGAATTAAAAATATTGAATAATTTCTTAGAGTAATGGACATATAATTGAATTTTGTTTGATTTTTCAATTTAACATAGATCAAATATGTTTTATATTAATTTCACATATATTTAATTAATTCATTTGTATATACAATGTACACACACAAAACTTATCCTTTTTCAATATTATTAAAGTGTAATTTTTTTAATTAATTCAATTTAACTCATTTTTAACATTCATGCACTTAAAATTAGATATTCCTTATTAATTTTTATAAAGTATCTGTAAAAAATATTTATAGAAAAATATTTATAAATAAATATTTTAAAAAATGGACATACTATATTTATAAAATTATATATTTATAATTATAAATAAATAAATATTTTTTAAAAGTATTTACATAATTATAAATAATTAATTATATATATTTAACAAATTATAAATAAATAATTATATATATTTATATAATTATTAAACTTATAATAAATTTACTTAAATAATGAATATTTTTTCTATATATATATTAATGATGTAAATCTATAAAATGATATAAATATTCTTTTTTAAAAATATTTATATAATTATAAATAAATAATTATATATTTAAATAATTATAGAATTATAATAAATATATTTAAATAAGGAATATATTTACTATATTTATATTTATATATATTGATTAAGTATATATATATATATTTACAATTTGTTTTATTTGTAATCATAATTATAACTCCTTTATCAATACTTAATTAATAAGCACTGATAAAAGAAATCACTATCAATATTTTTTAGCACCGATAAAGATGAGGCTTTATCAGCACTAAAAAAATTGCTAATAGAAGTAATATTTATCAATGTTAAAACTTCAGCACTGATAAAGACATACCTTTATCAATGCTAAAAAAGCACTGATAAATATGCCTTTTATCAATACTTAAATAATAAGCATTGATAAAAGGACTATTTATCCATGCTTTTTAAAAAGTGTTGATAAAAGCGTTGTGATCAAATTTAAAAAACCTAACCTTTTTCCAACCCATCGTGAAATCAGGAAAAAAACCTATTGAGAACACTTTGAGGGAACTTCTCATTCATTCTCTCCTTTTTCGAACTCTAAATTTCTCCCACATTTCCCTAAATTTCTTTACCCTAAGGTCCTTCATTTGTTCAACGGTATTCAAAATATTTTGATCTCAACCTCAGAGTACATCAGGACATCAGATCTTCTTAATATCACATTGATTATTCATTTTAAGTAGCGTTTCCCTTTGGTGGACATCTTTGATAGGTTAATCTTTGAGTCTTAGGGGTTGAAAGATCGAGAAATGTAAGGTCTACTCAATAAAAGGAACATCATGATTTAGTTTTCTTTAGAGGAAGATTTGGTTAGGGCTTGGTCGAGTGCACCCCCTATAGTGGTAATTTCTTATGATTCTATCCCTTCAGGTGGTTATATGACTTCCATATAAAGAGATACATTCTAATAATAATGATTGGGGTTAGTTTCCACAATCTCCCTTTACCTATTCAAATTCCAGTGATTATTCGCACTCTAGGGAATCTCGTTGGTAGATATTTATATTCGGATAGTTGAACCCGGTCTATTTCTCACTCTTTTTCTCCTCAAATATTTTTGGATGTTGATGTCCTGAGAGTGCCTATGGATTATATTTGGATTATACTGGGGGGAAGAATTTTGATGCAATAATTTTGTGTGGTTTGAATCGTGGGTCTATTTCTATGGTTACTATAATAAATTGGGTCATTCTACACCTTCTTATATGTGAGGGACCAACAACCATGAATAAAAGAAGGTTGTAGTTTTTGGATATAACAACAAGGGATTCAAGCCTGGTGCTGGTGAAGGACCGATGGGTTAGAGTTAGTTGGATGCTTCTACTGACCCATGCAATGTAAAGGTTGTTCAATGTGATTATCAGGGGGTGAATCTCCTCAATGAATTGAATCTCTAACCACACAAACCCACTCGAATCACACAAACCCACTACCTCTAGTTTCTCGAACATCACCTGGAATCTAACATCCACTTGCAATTAGGGTTTCCAAAGAAAACAATGAGATCTAGATATGAGGGTCTCAGATTTTCTTCAACCTAGTGAGGTAGGACTATTTTTTCCTTTGTAGGTTTCAATTTTTTTTCTATATTTTTCATTTCAAGATCTGGATCTGAGGGTTTCATATTTTCCATTATAGGTTCTGATTTTATTTCTGTATTTTTACTCTGGTTGTTGTATTCTATTTTGATTTTGTTTACGATTTGTTATTTTCTTGACTACTATTTTGTATATCCAATTTTGGTCTTTTATTTTTTTTTTGTATATTTTTTTTTGTTTTCTACATCTATACCCTATATTTCTTTACAAGAATAATTTTGTTTCTATTTTGAAATCATAGTGAATCACCTCTATTACACATATAAAATAACTAAATAAATATTTACTCCACTGTATAAATAGTGCATGTTTTGAATATAAAATCCTAAAATGAATGAGAAAATTGATTTTGATGTGTATGAGATTGACGTTACAATGGTTGGCGTGTTTTTCCTTTGTTTGTGATATATCTTGTTAATGTGTATTATTTATTTATTCCAACTTCTTTATGGACCTCCCAAGAATCTCAAGGATGGGTCAATTCTTATTAGATAGTCTCCCTAGAATCTTTAGGTTTCAACATCATTTTTCCAAAAAATAGAATGCAAGTTATCAAATTATATATATTAGAAATTTTTCATAGGTATTCATCATTTTAGGTCTATATATACTTTTTATGGATATATATACATTTAATTAACAATAATATATTTTATACTTAAATAACCAATAATATATTGTAAACTCATGTTACTTTCAAAATAATAAAATTAGGTAACAATATATACATTTTTTTTGAAATAATTAAACTTTTAAAAATTAAATTAATTATATTTTAAAAAAAAGTTCACAAAATAATAATTGTTTATAATTAATATAATTTAAAAAATATTATTAATAGTATTTTTTAGTTTCATTAGAAAAATAGTATTATATATATATATATATCGAATAACATATTGTATATTTAAATAAATTTACATATGATAAATAATATACACACATATATAATTATATTCAAATAAGGTTAATAATATAATACACACACATATATATATATATATATATATAATATTTACATAGATTCACTTTATTTATCTATGTATCGAATATGGAGTGACCTCCATTTTATAGTTTTTTATAGTGGAAGGTGTGAACCCCATCGAGGTTTATTTACTATCGAGGTAAGTGTGAAAAAAGTAAACACCTCCATCAATATCCTTTTTCCAATAATATAAAACCCTATCATTTTTAATAAAATAAAACCTATTATAAAAACTAATTTTTATCGAAAAAACATTATAAAAAAATAATCAACCAATTATTTTATTAAAGTTTTATTCAGATCCTTATGGATAATTTTGAGGATAAAAAATGAAAGTAATTGATAATTAACTCTACCACCACATCAAACAAAATAAATTAATTTCATTAACATGCACACATTAGCTGAAATTACACTACAGAAACCCAAGACCCCTGAGTTACACAACACTGCAGTTGAGTATTCTGATTCTTCCATCTACACTATTTTTTTCTTTACCATCCTTCACTCTATCATTCCTCTATTTATGTGGAACTTTTATCTGAAATAAGTTTATGAAATGGAGGCATCGAGTAAATAACTAGTGTCAATGGTGTAGTTCTCATAAGATGAAGGTATTTCCCATTTTAGAGAACATAATGAAGTACAATTTTCATCCTTATCAGTTTCAACTCCCAAATTGTTTTTATTGCATTTTGTTGCCTTAAGACTCATCCCCCAACTCTTTTATGTTTATTTTACTACTGTAAGAATTAGTCATCCCATGGATGAATACTACATAGATTATTTCAAGTAACATAGGTGAATGTCCACAATATATGGAGAATGTGTGTTAAACAACAAAATGTAATTATAACTATTTGAGAGATGAGCCGATGAGGATGATAATTATACTTCATTGTGTTCTCTAAAAGGAGAAATATCTCTTATTTGTGAGAATTACTACATTCAAACTAGTTATTAACTACTCACCTCCATTTCCAAAAACTCCTTATATAGAAAAAATCCACACAACTAGAGAAACTATAGAGTGAAGATCGAGAAAGAAATGGGGAGGGTGGGGATGAAAGATTCAAAATACAAACTGTAGTGTTGTGAAACTTGAGGGTCTTGGGTTGTTACAATATAATTTCATCTTATGAGTGTATGTTACTAAAATAAATTCAATTTATTTTATTTGGAGGCAGATTTAATGATGAATTACCTTCATTTTGAATCCTTAGTATTAGTTAAAGTTGTTGGTGGGTTCTTTTGTTTGAATTTTGTATCCGGTGTTTTGAATTTTGTGAGGTTCTCACTTAGCCATAAAGTGATTATTTGAAAATATAAAAATATATAATTGGGTCTCTACTTTGTTCACACTTTGTGAAATGATCCATTAGTCATTTGAGATGTGTAAGAATGAACCACACCTCAATTTGACGTACAGTGTGCCGAGTACGACTAAATGTGTTACTTATCAGTATAAAATTGAAAATCTGGTTCAAAAAATGTTACTCACTGAAAACAAATATAATTTGGTTGGGTTTTATTGATAATTTTTGACATTGATTTATAATTCCTTTGTGATGTGTAGGAATCAGTCTCATGTCAAAATGATACACGATGTGATCGGTATAGTTCAAAGTGTGTGCTTCCAGTTTAAAATGACATTTTAGTAAAAAAAAGTGACATAGTAAAAACCAATAAAACACATTTATATTATTTTTATACTTTAAGAAAATGATACATATGTCATTTGAGATGCATAGGAATCATTCGTACCTCAATTTGATGCACGGTGTGACCAGTATGACTCAAAGTACATCTTTTATTAAAAAATGAAATTACTTTTAATAAAAAGGATAACTAACCTACTAAAAACTAATAAAACACATTCATATTGATTTGATACTTTAGGTAAATGATTCATAAGTAATTTTTGATGTGTAGGAATCAGCCTCAACTCAATCCAATTCACAATGTGCCCGGTATGACTGAATGTGTCTGTTATCAGTTTAAAATCGACTATTTAGTTCAAAAAATGCCACTCACTAAAAACAAATAAAACATGTTTGGATTTTATTTATAATTTATTAAATATATTTATATGTCCTTTGTGATGTTTATGTATTAGTATCACTTTAAACTGATACATGATGTGATCAGTATAGGTCAAAGTGCATGTTTCTAGTTTAAAATGACATTTTAGTAAAAAAACAAGTGACATACTCAAAATTGATCAAACACATTTGGATTTTTTTTATATTTTATAAAAATGATCCATAAGTCATTTGAGACATGTATAAATCAACCATACCTCAATAACACACATGGTGTGATTGGTATGACTCAATGTGCATCTTTTTATTTAAAAATGACATTAATTTAAATAAAAAGGGAAAATAACCTACTCAAAACTAAAAAAAAACATTCATATTGTTTTGATAATTTATGTAAACTATCCATAAGTCATTTTTTGATGCGTAGGAATCTATTTAACCTCAATCTGATTCATAATGTGCCTAGTATGAATCAATGTGTCCATTATCAGTTAAAAATTAATAGTTTAGTTAAAAACATTTCACTCACTGAAAACCAAGAAAACATGATCCGATTTTATTTATAATTTAGGAAATTGATTCATATGTCATTTGTGACATGTAGGAATTATTATCACATCAAATAGATACACTATGTGATCTGTATGAGTCAAAGTGCGTGTTTTCAGTTTAAAATGACATTTTAGTAAAAAAGATATGTGATGTACTCAAAACTGAGTAAATTCATTAATATTGTTTTGATAATTTATGAAAATGATCCATAAGACATTTGGGAAATTTATGAATTATAAACACCAAAATAAAACACATGTTTTGACTGATATGACTCAAAGTGTGTCTTTTTATTTAAAATTGACTTCAATTTTAGTAAAAAGTTCAACTCAGCTAATAAAAACTGAGCGAATGAATTCAGATTGTTTTAATAGACTAGGAAAATGATCTATAAGTAATTTGTGGTGTGTAGTAATTATAAACACCTAAATATGATACATGATGTGTCTAGTATAAATCAATGTGTCTGTTATCAGTTTAAAATCAACATTTTAGTTCAAAATGTGTCACTCACTCAAAACTGAGAAAACACACTCGTATTGTATTTGTAATTTATGAAAATGATTTATAAGTAATTTTTGATGTGTAGGAATTTTTATCACGTCAAACCAACACATGATATGACCAGTATGAGTCCAAGTGTGTGTTTCCAGTTTAAAATGATATTTTAGTAAAAAAACAAGTGATGTACTCAAAATCCAGAAAAACCATTCAAATTGTTTTAATACTTTAGAAAAAAAAATCCACAATTCATTTGATATGTGTAAAAATAAAACAAACCTAAATCTGATTCACAATGTGATAGGTATGAAACCAAGTTCATTTTTTCATTATATAAGTATCATTTTAGTTTAAAACATGCATCATATTTCCAAAACCAAGAAAATGAGCCTAGATTGTTTTATCATTATTATATTATATATTCATACTTTATTTTATTGATTTTTTGTGTTTTGGTGTTATGGTGTTTTGTTACAGCACACTACACTGGTGGGGTATTGTTTTTTAATAATACACTACAATATACCCCCTTTATCAGTTCATTTTTATCATTGATAAAATACTAGGGCTTTTGACCTTTCTCTAGTAGTTAGCACATCTAAAGAATTGATAAAGGCCATTTTTAGCTCTGTAAAAGGCCTATTTTCTAGTAGTTCTCTATACTCACTAGGTAACCTCACAGTACTAAACCTATGATAAATAAGGTGTGATCTAATCTTGTTACACACCTAAAAAAACACACACAAAATCCTTGAATTAACAACTCAAAACAATGACCAATTTTCCTCAAAATTCCAAAAAACACAATTAAATCCATAGAACAACTTACCTCAATGTGAATGATGAAAAATGTCTGGAATACATCCTCCCAATAAATCCTCTATAATATGTACACAAATTATCCACAAAGTTCAATTATTTCACTATGTTTTGGGGAAATCTTCCCTCTAGATCCATAGTCAGGCAATTGAAAATATGAGGAAAGAAACAAGGGTGAACAAGGAAGACAAAGGTGGAATCTTAATAAAAGTAAGCATGAAAAAAACCCCCAAACTGCCTGAATTAAAGAGTTATAAAAGGGGATAAAGGGATATCCAAATAGGATCTCTCTCATATACTTTGGCCAAATTTGAAAAAGGACACCCAAGGGGATCCTAATAACGGACCTTTGGTGAAAAGACTGGAAATCCCTTGAAATTTTTTTGCATAGAAATAGTTCATAGTGTGACCAAAAGTATCTCACCATAATCGGTCCCCAAGCAGAGGGACCATACCTATAACACAAAACAATCATGATGTGATACCTATGATCATGCTAGGAATACTCTAAAGTAGGAGGGCATCCCTCAACCATCCCCTTAATGGAATGACTATCTGGGTAATGACGTGAAGTACTATAGGTTGCTAAATTTCAGCCACAGGTTATCCCGAACGTTTTCAACACTCACCTAATCATCCAAGTTAACTTATGGGCCTCAAACCATGGTAAAAAATATATCATAAATTTGTAATAAATCTTAGAATCCTGATTCAAGTCTTGGTTCTCAAAACGAACTCCTCAACAAATCAAAAATTCAAATTCTTATTGAATATGATAACTTATAAAGGACATGAAGATTTATAATCTCTCCACTATTATTCTTCTCATCATCAAAAATCCTTGGTTATCTTTTTACCAATATTCCCGACCTATCCTAGTGATCAATTCAATTCCAACTCACCACATTTCATCTCCCTTCATCAAACACCCTTTCCACTGCACAACTCCGAACATAAAACCTCAACACCCTAGATTTTCTCCCATAAAAAGACATGGTTTGATCTTTGAACCACCTCAAACACATATATAATGATTCTCCCAATGCGGTTTCTATCTCACCACATTCAATTATACGCCGAAGAACTATTTAGTCCTTATATGGCCTAATTTTAATGAAAATGCTCATCATCACCCACTAACTTGATATCACATAACTCGATCCCATTTCCTTACCAGCTGAGGGAATCCCAAGTTCATCAAAACATACAAACTGGAGTTTGAAACCAAATACCATTATAATTCTATGGTTAAATCCTCAACCATCAATACTATATACCTTTAACTCACCTGAGAACCAACACATTGCTCATATAAACCACTCTCAGATCAGTATACCATCATTTAAATCCCATTGCCAGTAAATATACTCAATTCAAAATTGCACCCATATCCCATTACTGGGTATATCCAGTAATCAAAATCTCACCTGAATATTATACATCCATCAATAAGTTTTATTGTTACCTATTAGACCCATAAGGGACTATAATGATAGATGATCTGGGGGGGGGGGGGGTGAATCATGGTATGAAACTCATTCACATTTCCCGATCTACCCATACAACTCTCACTATCCTAACTAATCATGAACTCACTGTTTAGTAGGTTTACTCTTGTGTTCACCTATTAAGTGATGATCTGATTAAATAGTGTAATTATATTAGAATAATTTAGATAATATCAATGACCACTCAACCAGTATACAATAATTATCATCCTGCATAATTTAAGAATATTTGGTACACAAGCCACAATAATTTTACGTAGTTCACCCATAATAGGCTTTGTCTAAGGAGGACACATTGAAACTGCGTTGATATGCCAAAATCCACTACTAATATTTCAATGGTGTATTTAGTATAGGTCACACATATTCTTGGGTAATTTCCATTCCAAGGTTTAGGGTTGGCTCACTACCACCCAAGGGTCATTCCCTTTTTTCTCTCCCTTTGCTCACTACTCTAGAAGGGAATGATTTTCATTTCATAGGCCAATGTATAACTTTACTATCTAATAGTTTATGAACTAATTAGTTCCCATTGATCTTCACACATGTATTTCACAAACTAGTTTTAAACATAACCATTACTGCAAATTCACTTACCTTATTGAATAAGTATTCAAATAATACTAAATTTAATTGAAAAGAATTTAATTGAGTGAAAATAACTTCCTATATAGTTCACCTTAAGAGAATTCACAATACAGACTTTCATGAAACTCTGACTACTTCACAAAAATCAAATATTTTTGAAACTTTTAATGTGTTGAAAAATTCCAATATTTCATAAGTCTTTAAATATTTTTTTAAACATAAATAGTCAAACCGAAAAAGTATGTTCTAAATGTAACTTAGGTTATAATTATTATTTCATTCAAGAAATACATTAATGCAACTCTTTCATTAATTTATCACCTTTAAATCTTCAACGAGTCAAGATTTTTCAAATGATGGGGGTAGAAGTCTTTTTATAGACATTTCCACCCTTTTCAAAACATTATTTAACTCTATAACCTTTCAAAGAACTCTTCATTATGTTCATGAATCTTTACACATTCATAGAACTTTCAGACATACTTTTCATTCATGTAAACTTCCAAAAAACATGGCATCTTCAGATGACTAACTATCTTCATGAAACCCACTACCTTCACAAAATAATCAATATTTCAAAAATTCCACCCTTTTTACATATTTCTATGAGGTAGTTTTCAAACATAATTTTCATGAAACTATTTATTCCTTTAACGCGACATGTTCATTTTCATTAAATCCTTTCATTTTCCATATTTCCTTGAGATATCTTGTAATCATCATGTTTCTATAACTTATGATTTTCACGGTTCTTCTTACTTTTCACTATTTTCATACGCTAATTTCACACACACACTCAAAAAATTCCAAACACATTTATTTATGAATACATTAAGGGATTAATAGTTATAAAACTTATCCATGAACTTTTTATGATGTACCCTTGTTTGGGTTCTCCTATTTCATTGAAAACTTCAATACATCTCTTAGTATTATTGTGATCAATATTTTGGGCCCACACATTACTTCATAAAACCCACTAATTTCTCTTTATCATAAACATTTATTAATTTAATCCACCAAATTCACTTTAATGGGAACACCATCTTCTCAAGAAACTGTCACCTCATTCTCTTTATTTGGAACATCACTGTCTCATGAAACTGTTGACATAGTGAATAAAAAATCAAATGTTCTCCAATCAACCATGTAAATGGGAACAATATATCCAAAAACTCTACACACCAAAGTTGACAGTGATGAGGTTGATAATGAATCTAACCCAAAACATACATAGACTCCAATTGTAATTTGTTTCCAAAAATACCCCCTTTGGATTTGTTGTAAACACATTCATGAATACTTTGCCTTAATCTCAATTCCACTTAATAAGCCTTTTCTATAATGGATGTCCATTAATATTAATAAAAATTATTTATTATTTTTAGTGATCAATATCAAGTATTTCATAATGTGTGTCACATGATAAGACAACCTCTTCAACCCCACTGGGAAACTACTTTCATCACAAACTCCTTCTATGATTTATCTTCATTGAATGAACACCTTCATCATCATTAGATTCACTACTTTGAATTACTACCCCCAATGAAGGGATGAACATGAATACACATAGATTCATTATTGTTTCATTATTGAATAGAAACTGTATATAGATTCATGTACCTTTCTTATCCCCCTTTGACATTATATCCAATGTATTCTCTTTATTATATGAACTGGATATAGAATCCCAATAAAAATAATACCATGGGAAATAGGGATAACACTTTTACAATCATATCATTATTCCATTATTTTAATGGTGTAATAAAACATATATTTACATACTTTATATACCATTGAGTAAATGAATTATTTCATTGAAATCTATCTCCATACATCTCAAGAATCCATGGAACATTATATTCTTTCATGGAATTATACTAGATTTATTCATCATTTCTTGAAACCATGTTTATAACAATTATTGATATTGATACCAACTATCATAGATACTACCATGATGGATGATTCCGATTATTTAAATTGGTAATTATTATTTAAATGGTGACTCATATGTTCAAATTTTGAGACCACATTTTGAACTGTGCTTGGTAACTAATTTCTTCTCTCATCCACAGGGTTCCTTTCCTTGTTTTTTGTGGAAATCATCTATAAGATTTTCATTTAAAAAACCCCTAACTTTCTCATATTTTCACTTAATATAGAACTAAAATTAAACATGAGATTTATCTAACCATAATAGCCTATTATATACTAAGAAATGTCATATGACATCACATGTTATATTAAAAAAATAAAACACAAGAAATCATTCAGTTGCTACTTTCCAATTTTTTATCTTTAATATGTAAATTTAGAGAGATAAGGTTCTATTCACATCAATACTTCATGGATAATTATATAACATGAAATAAATCAGAATATCAAATTTTAAATATGAATTCCAATCATTATGACTCCTCATTATGGATCTAATTCTTCTTATATTCTCATTAATTGTGACCCTTGATAAAAATATTTCTACTTGTACTAATTTGAATCAGTTGGAATTTTAAATCACATCACAATAACACTTTAAAACTTTTGATGAAAATTACCCATGGATCTTATCTCCCCTAAATACTAAAATAATTCAAGAAAAACTAATATCATTTAAAAATATAGGGATATGGGTGGCTTCACTTCCTAAAATTGAGAAATAAGGATTGTATAGATAATATCACCCTTCAGTATCAAAATTTTCCTTTTCCCATTTTCATAGTTTGAGGATAGGATTGACATCACCTCATCAATCTCTTCTTCTTCCTGATCATTATTCGTGGAAATCTTCGTCAGTTCCATTCAAGTAAATCTTGTTTGAGTGATGTCACTTACACAATCTTCAATTTAGATGTTTTCTTTGGAACTCCCCATTATTTAAATAGGAATTTCCTTTTATTCATATCCCAACTCACAAATTCTTCTTCCTTGGAAAATATTAAGAACAATGATCCCATAACACATCACTGATTGGACTATTCTTTTCTATGTCTTCTTGAATCTCTATTTATCCCTAGATGAATCATCATATTTTAAAAATCATGCCTTTTTAGGGATATATCTTTCACATGAGTGGATTTTAGTGCCATTTATGTTTTGTAAATCATTTTATTACCTTTATAAGAACCCTTAAATTTAATGTTTGATTTGGAACTCTTCTTTACACTAATATTTTCTTTTTTCTTTAAAAATACAAAAATTATCTTGTTCTCTTGACTTTTGGTACACTTTAAAATCCCACACATAAATGCTACATGTTTTTACTCTTTGAAAAGCAATAGATCAATCTCATGTGTTTTCTTCTATAGTGGATTCTTTATCACTTGCATGACCATATTTATCATAACTAGATAAACTTCCTTATTTTTCTTACAGATTTATTTTTTTTTCTTTTCAATAGGGATTCCATTAGTAAACTGATATTCGTGATTATCGTACAAATTTTTGATCTGTATTCTTTTCCTCTAGAGTGGTGAATATTTCTCTTAACTAAAATTCTTTTAGTGAAAAATTTATTCCTGTAAGTCACAAGAATGGTTGATTTACTTGTGATTTTTCTGTTCCAATTTTTCTACATTTCTTAAAACATATGACCTTAGTTATCATAGATAAAGTATATAACATAAAAACCATACCTCATATAGTCATTCCTTAGTTGGTATGTTTTTTAGAATAATTATGTTTTCCTTTAAGCCCTTGTAATTCTAGGAAAACAATCATGGTATGTATCAAGATTTCCCATTAGTAGAACCCATTGGCTAAATTCCTCTAAGTGTCAACTATTTCAGGTTTGTAAATATGTTTCCTATTACTTTATTACTCTAAATTTCCACATTTTTAGACTTCACTTGTTTATACTCCCATGGAATAGATAATATTTTTCTCATTTAAGGTTTTTAACCTTACTTCAAGCTTTTTGATCATTCTATCATTCTTTTTTAACTACGAATCATCTCCATCATACATGAGATTTATTTTTTTGATTTTAACCTCTATTTTAGTTGAGTTTTGAGAGGGATAATTCAATATTTCATCTACTTATATGTATCTATTTTATTTTCCACTTCTTTTGAATGCAATTCATCTAAGTCACTTTGAACCTAAATTGTTTCACCCATCTTCAAAATTTCATCATTTTGGTTCAACTTTACTTACCTTAGTAAATATTTCTACTTAACTAAATTTACCATGTTTGAAACCAATTCATACTTCTTAGAACTCATATTTTGAACCTCTTTTGATTAAATTCTTTTTTTATCAGAACCAAATTTACACTCTTACACTAAGGAAGAAATTTCATCCAACTCATTATCCTGAGTATCATTATTCTTCCTCAGATCTATAGTGACATCAATTTATCTTTTATTGAGTATTTTTAGTTTTTTAACCTCAATTATTTACATTTCAAAATGGGTCCCCTGATATTCGTTGTTTTTTGTCAACTCCATTTTTTCTTCCTTCAATATAAAATCAAGATCCTCTTCATATCTCATTATCTTTAATAGTTCTAAAATAACTTGTAATATTAATATCTTTAGGTATTTCATCATCATCATTTTATGAACAATTAGAAATAAAATTAGATTAATCGATACTTTCTGTTTGTTGGGTGATGAGATATTTTAGTTTTATCACACACTTCTCAAATATTATTCCATTATATGAAATTTATTTCGAGTTCTTATTATTATTCAAATTATATCTCTTTCCCATTTCATATGGGTAGAATACATTTCATCTCTAAAAACCTATCATATTAATTTATAACAAAAAAATACAATAGTATAATCATACCCTCTAATACCGATTGTTGGACTTATAACAAAAAAAATACAATAGTATAATCATACCCTCTAATACCGATTGTTGGACCCATACATGACTTTAGTGAAATATTCCTAGATGGGGGGGGGGGGAATTAGGGTATGAAACTCATTTATGTTTCCCCACACACCCATGAAAATATCACCCTCTAAACTTATCTTGACTTCACTTATTAATCAGTTTATTATTATGTTCACTTATTAAGTGATGATCTTATTAACTGGTATAATTTTCTTATCCTTATTTAGATACGATTTATGGTCACTCAATACACATGCACTGATTATCATCCTATAGAATATAAGAAAATAAAGCACAGAAAACAAAATAATATTACTTATTTCATCTGTACTAAGCTACATTCAAGGATAACACACTGATGTTGTATCACTTTTCCAAAATTCACTAATAATTAACCAGTGGTGGATTTATGATAGGTCAGTACTTTTCTTGGGGTCACTCCTCTTACAAGGTTTAGGGTCAACACACTTCTACCCAAGGGTCACTCCCTTTGTCCTATTCATTTTTTCACAACTTCTAGAGGGAATTATTTTTGGATCATAGGCCGATTTATGGCTTCACTAGATGATAGTTGATCCAATGATTAGTGAATATTGATCTTTACCCTACTCTTTCATAAAATAGTTGTGAACATAAAAATTATAGAAACTTAACTCTCCCTATTGAACAAATCTTCAATGAATTCCAAAATTCCATTATCAAGGTCTATGTTGAGTTCCAATATCTTCCTTTACTATCCTCCTTACGAAAATTTCCAATATATATTCTTTTTAAACTCTCACTATTTTGTGAAACTTTTTTTGTATAGTGAAACTCCCATCTTTCATGATACAATCAATATTTCAAGAAAATAACTTGAAAAAACTAACACAAGGTCCATTATTCATGAAACTAATGTCATAACTACAGTTTTTTCACAGAAAATACATTCATGAAAATATTTCAGGAATTTAGATCCTTTATATTTTTAATGAGTCAGTATTTTTCAAATGAGAGGTGTACAACCAATATATAGACATTTCCACCTCTTTATGAAAATTTCTCACTCACTATTTTTATTCATGAAACTCTTTATTATATTGATGAAACTTTCTTACTTTTTTCACTTTTAGGTGTATCTTACATTCACATACACTTCAAAATAACATGGTGTCTTTGAAAAAATCACCATATTTACAAAACATATCTCCTTAATGAAACTTAATTTTGTGAATAAGACAATCATTCATGAAAGAATCGATTTTTTTATTCCATGTATTTTCCATATTCTTATGAGTGAATCTTAAAACATCATTTTTGTGAAACTATTAATGCATTTTGTGAAACTTGTTCACTTTCATGAAAACCTTTCATTTTTTAAATTTTCTTGAGATGTCTTGGAATCACCATGTTCACACAACTTTTGATTTGTGAGATTCTTATTCTTTTACTCCATCATCCTATGCTAAATTATCATACACATTTAAAAAAATTCTAGAACCATTTATTCATGAATAAATCAAGGGATTCATGTTTTGAGAAAATCTCTATTAAATTTTCATTATAGAGTTCTATCTGGGTGATCCAATTTCTTTGGTAGCTTCAAACCATCTCTCAATGTTATTATGATAAATATTTTGGGATTTCACATTGATTCATGTAATATATTTCTTTCCCTTTATCATTGAAATTTATTAATTCAATCTAACAATTTACATTTAATGAAAACACTATCTTCTCATGAAACTATTTACTCATTCCCATTATCAGTAACATCACAGTCTCATGAAACTATTTACAAGGTGAATAAATTCTGACAAACTTCCCCAAACCATGTTAATGAAAGAACTACATTTAACACACAACCACAATGGCACACTAGGGTTGATAGTGATAAATATTAAAACAAACCCAATACAAAATACTTAAAAACACCAATTCTCATTAGTTTCCATCATTCCCATGAACCTTCTGATGTATGGTTCATACAATCACATCCCATGAAATGATCCCATTAATATAGTATCCTTATCATCACCCCACTGATAAAAGGTATCTAATTTATACCACCCTCACCCTATCCCCTATAAGGAATAATGACTAGATGTGACCACCCTACTCATCCCCGAGCTATAACAATAGGCATCGATAAAAAAGAACCAAAAGGTACTCAACCACACCCATATATCCCAAAAATACAAAAAAAACTAATAATAAATCCATCATCCACCTTATGGTGCTTCCAACCATAATTGTTTACTTAGAGGGGAAAATTTCCCCGAATAGTTCTCCCTTATATAAGAATCACTTATAGAAAACACACACCTAGTGGTCCAAGATATGAAATCATTAAAAAAATATCAAGGGTTCCAATTCTTAAACTCAAATCACATCTTGATACGCCAACCCAAAAATATCATACCTATCATAAGATATCTACATGAAACTCTCTCAAAATAATCATGCAATAGTCGTTGAATGTATAGTCTAATACTCAAGGAACTCCATATCAACCATCCAAAAAATAAACTTCATCCACACAGGAACCGATTTCTTTCTATTGATCACCAAACCAAGCTCAACACACATTCCCACCTCACTAGGTGGTTTCCATGAAAACATGACCTACATACTGAGCACATAATTTAACCATTTGGGTTACTCCCAATCAAAAAAATATCATTAGTTTGGTTTCCATAGTATCATTTTATTATTCAAAAACCATTAGAAAAAATTTTACACACACCAAAACTAAATTGATTTTTTGAAACACCCCTTGGAATCCAAGAATTTTTTCTAAAATCAATTCCACACACAATTACTATCATACCCTCACACTTTTTAAAAAATTGATCCTATTTCCAATGAAATTTTTAAATCTAATTCAAAAAACACATTCCTCATATTTTATAAAAACCTAAAAATTACATTCATTTCAAAATCAACAGCTCCATGATCCATTTCACGTGAAACAAACTTATAAAACCATTTTACACACACCTTGTTCCATCGAATGAGTTTTCCTTTCAAAACCATTGTTTTACAAAAAAAACAACCATCCCAAAAAAAATTTCCCTATAATATAAAAATAACAAAAATTATAATCAATCAAACAAAGCCCTAAAATCCATATTAATCTAATCATTCATTATAATAAATTTGGGAAAACATTGGTTATATTATAAGTTTATTCGATTAAGGATGAATTATGATGAGGTAACATATCAAAAAACATAATCCATAGACACATGTATCTTTCCCTAAGCATGAGGATATCATGATTCATGAATAACTCACTATCTCCTTGATGGTCCCAATGACTCATACGAAACCTCATATTCCCCACTTGGGATTGTTAGTTAATATAAACACCCCACTCATCATAGAGTACCTAGTCCCAATGGTGGACTTCCCCTATAAACTTAGGTTTCAACTGATGTCATGCTATCCAAGAATGTGTTTAGTCTACCTCTAATTCCTAACAACATAACTTAAACTTTATACAATATTATCTCATCCCAAAACAAACTCTGATACCAATTTGTAATTCCCTTTAACTTACCTCCTAATCAATGCATTTATGAGGGTCTCTATGTAACATCAGAAATGCATCTCTATGTTGCCGGAGGCTACAAACTAGTGGTAAGTGATTAAAATAGTCACAGGGACAATATTAACTCTAAAATAAATTATTAGGGTAATAAAAAGATATACCAATGTTTGCTCATGTATTTTCTTAATAAATTAAATCCCAAAAAATAGTAGAGATAAAATTGAGATCCCCATGTGCCCCAACAACCTAGGAAAGAATGAATTAAACTATATACATGATTAATTGATACAAAATAGAGAAAAAACATATAAACATGACATAATCATATAAATAAATGATACATTGGATAGTATATTGTGAACTATAATTTAAAATAAAAAAACATTGGACTTTGACCCAACTCACATAATCCAACCTACTAAATCCTCAACACCAACAACCTTCTAGACCTGTACAATGTTTCCATCTCTTGGTAGTGTCCATGCCTATAGAGAAAACATGATGGTTTTTTCACATATATTGAAACCATTATAATGTATGTGGATAGGGGGTGATTCCAACAACCCAATAGAACACCCTCAATGCCTCAAAAATACTGATTGTTTCTATGATCAAGTGGATATACATGACATAAACATATAAAGTTCAATCGTGCTAGTTCAAAACACCCACCCTGAAACATAATACAAAGGTTCAATGGATATATATGTTGGGTAATAATGTGTTCACCAAACCAAATTGATCCCAACCATACATACCTCAACTATTTCTATAGTGTCTCTAAACATATCACCCCAAACACCTAGGGGAGGAAGTCCTACCCTAGATTTAGTAGCTGAAAATCACACTTACTTCAGTCCATTCTAGAGAGTCTCTAAACATAAGTAACCACATAATAGAAATATACCCATCCCCAGAACATAATGCTACCACCTAGGTGAAATATAAGCATCCTCAGAACATAATGTTACCACCCTGGGGAAATATACTCATCCCAGAGACATAGTAATCTACCCAAGTCCAGAGATTACCTAGAACCATCAACATACCTAGGGGGAATCCTACACTAGAACATGAAAATATCTACCCTTGGAGAAGAAAGTCCTACATAGGAACCATGAGAAATATCATACACCTAGGGGGACACATCCTCTACCTAGAACAAGGTATTAATACTTCATTATTACTCTAGGGTCATATCTGACCCCTGACACCTAAACCCTTATTTCCCCAATCAAACATGCATAGAAATAAATCACACATACCTAGGGGTGAGAAATCACCTTGAAACTATGTGCCACATGTACCTAGTTTATTCTACCCTTGAATCTCAATTATATCACATATTTATAAATAAACATATATGAGAACTCTTTATTACTAGAACCTCATATAAAATACACCAATGGTATTCCACCATAGAACCATTAATGTATATAATAAATACACCCAAACATACTATAATTATGAAACATCTCATCACATACCACATGGGTTATCCATATACCCAAAACTATATCATAAATTCATGGTCAACATCTCATTTTCAAGACCCATCCTCACCGCTACATCTAAATTATATGACAAAAACAGTTTGAGTTCTAAGGTGACACCTGAAATCACCATTTCTTATACCCTACACCAACCATATCTAGGGTTAACATGATACAGAGGCTTCTACCAAGCCCCCAATATCACATCAGAACAAAAAAACCCTATATGGGTCCCCAATCACATCTCTATCTCTTGACCCTATCCTGTCACCCCAGTCATAAAGTCACTCAAATCTATTAGGGTCCTTCAGACCCATCTCTCCCCTCTAGGGGTTTTTTTGAATCCTTCTAGATCAACTTTCCACTTTGATATAAAATTAAACCATCATCAACCAACACCCATAAAATTAAACATTATGTAATAAGAAACATAGAAGGAAATCATTTTAAAAGGAACATATAAAAGCACTCATGCTTTAGAAAACTTGGAATCACCCACATGAGGTAAAATAGGCCAAAACAAATTCAACTAAGTACTTCCAACATTACCTTGGAAACCAAGTCAATATTCCCCATTTTAAAACTATTTATAAATAGAATACCTTTCCATTTTACTCACACTATGTCCTTGTCAAAAACCTACCAAAAAATTCTTTAGAAAACCAACTTTTGTTTTGAAATTCCATTTCAAAACCCATTTCTAATATCACCACCTTACCTTTGAAATAAATTTAGAGAAAAACCATTTTAAAACTCATTTTAAAAGGAAGGCCTTTTTTTCTTTGAAATCAAAAACTTTTCTCCTAGAAATATATAGAAAGGGACACCAGTACTCATTCAACCATGGCCAAACCATTGAAATTTTTTCAATATATACAATCCATGTCGACTATTAGGCAAATGTGATCCAATTTTAATTTATATATGTGATCACTCAAGTCATGAAATATGCTATCTGATATAAAATTGATGGCACATAATCATAAAATCACTAAATGAGTAAGATATTCAATTAATTCAAGGAAAAATAACTCAACTAGAGATCCATAAATCATCCCATTATTGTAATAAAATCCTCTAAGTCCATGATCACTTATCATATCAATAAAAATCATTAAACTAATAAATAAAACTTATAAAACATAATTCCAAAATTGGCATAACCAATGCTAGACTCATAAAGTGGCCTCATAACACCAAAAATACAAGAAATGGGGTGTGTTACACTCTTGAAACATACCTTAACCTAATCCACAAAAAATTCTTAAATTAAAAACTAAAGAAATTTAAAATTTCCCCAAAAATCACAAAAAACACTAATTATATTCATGGAACAACTTACCTTAAAGAGAAAAATGAATTAATTATTGAATATTTCCTCTCGGGACAACTCTAAAAGTTATAAACATGAAATATATAATGAAAAATGTTTTTAAAATTATATGGTGAAATAAACTCACCAAATCCCTATCTGAATGACAAAAAATTATAAGAAATATACAATGGAGAATAAGGAATACAAAGGAGGGATCTTTCTAGGAATTAGTGTGATGAAACACTCTCAAAACACACAGATCAAAGGGGTATCAAATGGTAGAATAGGATAGCTAATGATTATATCATATTTATAATTTAGTTGAATTAGAAAAATAAATCTTGAGGATTTAATAAAAATATGACCTGGTGAAGTTAACCAAAACCTATAAAAATGGCACCTAATATTGGTTCACAATGTAACCATGAGTTTCATGACATGAACGACCCCTATATTGAGGGACTATCCCGCTACTCTAATACTTTAATGGTGTGATCCAAATGTTCACTCCATGAATGATTCTATGTAGAGGTACTTCCCTTGGTCAACCCCCATCATGGTGTAATCTTCTAGGTCACAACATTAAGCACATAATATTGCTAAATTTTAGGTTATGATATGATGTTGACTTGAAGAGGTGTTGGGGAGGTTCTATTCTAATATAGTTGAGTCGTAAATATGTAAGGGATTATTCCCCTAGGATTATGAGCCATATACTCTAGTATTTGTTCCTCTCGTCCTCTGATTCATGTAAGGGTTCCCTCTAAACCTAGTTAAAAAGAGGTATTATCCAAAAATAAATAAAAACCATAGAACCGTAGTGAAGGATTTTAAGAAATAAATATTATTTTACTAAATGGTGCAATCATTTATTCATGGATAATGAACCATCACATGATGATATCAACATTGGCCACTCCTCAAGTGGTATACGTGAGAATACATTAATTGCAATAATGAATTCCAATTAATCAAGTGGGGATTATGAATCAAATAATTAAGAATAGGTTTCATTAAGTAGTGATAGGGAGCTATATAAATATTAAATAGAGTTCATGTGAATAATTTAATTAAAGAATATCCTCTCTAATATTTTCAAGTTATAGAAGGGAAATAGGATAATGAATAATTAAACCAATTTTGTTGAATTGGATATGGTAGAATTAAGATGAAAAGAAGCTAAGTTACTCTCAAGTGATGAGAAATTACGAGACTTACTCCCTAAGGAGAAGAATAATTTTTATTTATTAGAAGATAAGGGTCATTAATAGGATAATGAGCATGAATATCTCAACTAGGGTATACTAGAGAAATAAAATTATATGATTTTTAAAATTTAATTTTTAATTACAAGCATGAAGTGGGATATTATTTAATGTAAGGAAATAAAGTTTTAGATGAAGAGAGGATTAATGATTTTGTAATCATTAAAAATATTAACTAATTATTCATAATGACCATGGAATCATTGGAGAAATGTTTTAAGACCAATATAATTTTAGAAATGTGAATATAAGAACACAAGTTAAGACTACTTAGAATATGTTTTATTCTAAAACATATAACTTTGAATATATTTGTTTTATTATGTGTGAAGTATAATTTTTTTTAAAAAATATTCACAATGAATAGAAACACGTGTAGAGTATCTTATAGTGTTAGTTAATAAAATATAGGTCAATAGAACATTAAAAATGATGATATTATGAGTAGTAATTTTTTTGGATAGACTAGACGTTTAAGAAGAAGATTAAAATATTTTGATCGTTATTGATTTTTTAGAGGTTATAATATTATAATGAGATGTTGATAGTTTATAATAAGTAAATTTATATCCATTAAGATTAATGTAATGAAAACATGTAATAGGATACAATCCTTACAAAACTAATAATGTCATAATGTTATTCGACAACAAAATGTGAAGTTAAAGAACCATTTTGAAGACATGAATGAAGTGTGTGGGTCATGGACCAGCCTAAAAACCCTAGTACTCTGATACCCAAGTTAGAAATGGTATATATTTAATGGTGTTCATGATCCCCAAGGGTTTGTGGATAGAATCTAACATTATACAATATAAAAGAGGGAACATTTTTTCCACAAAATAATGGAAGAAATAGATACATATCAGAATGATCAAAAGAAAACTCAAAAGGGAGAAAAATACCACGAATCAAATAGGTAAATCAAAAAACCAAATAGTACATCTTTAACATACTCATAATATAAAAATAAAAATAACCCATGTAACAATGTAAATATCACTCTAGTTATAAAGTATCAACAACAACTTCCACCTCTGAGTGGTTCTTTCCCCTTACATGATCTTGGTAGAAGGAAATCTAAAAAAGCCTTAAGGAAATGGAAGGGTGTGAGATAAAATCCCATTAGGGTTTTACCAAGTGTTCCATAATAATATTCCAAAAAAAAACCAAATCATTAATTTAATTTTAAAATAATATAGCCATGGTATTACAATTTCATATTTAAAACAAAACATGCTTTTCATTTCAAATGATAGAAACATTTCAAACAATGGATTAATAAACATTTTATATAAAAGAAATTTATGTAAACAAATAGGCATGAATAAATAAGTTCAAAATCAATAGAATATATATCAAAGTAACCATAATAAGAAACATGGTCATCTACCCTATGGTATGATATTTCTAAGTTATAGGATCTTCATATAATCGTTTTTGTGATCATGAAAATATACACACATGTCCCCTAGGATCAGGCTAAATAGAACCCATCAAAAACCCACTAGTGGTAAGATATGCTGAACAATGATTATGTTAGAGTTGTAAATCATCAATCTATTTCTAAGGAATTACCATCCTATTATATTTTTCCTAAATAACCCAATAACTACCCAAGATCACATGTGCTCAATCAATCAATTAGTAATGGAAAAATTATTTAAAAATAATTTAAAATATAATCACCCCATTTCCAATTCCAGTATTCTAATTTCAATTAAAAAACCAAAATATATATTCTTAATAAATTCATTCCTTTTTAGGATAAAACCAATCATAGGTTCTTATTAAATCAATTTAATTTATTTTTCTCTAAATGAATTTCACAATTCCATCAATTTTTAATCACACCCCAATTTCCAATTCCATTTAAATTAGGTTTTCCCACTCAAAATTCATTCCAACCCAATTTTAGATTCCTATTTTCAATGAATTGGGTTTTCAAAATTTAATTTAAATCAATCTAAATCAATCATGAAAATTAAGGTTTTATTTAAATGGAAAATCTCAATATAACCACTTACCTTTAACATGATGATCATGAAACACAATACCCAAAACATTATTTTCCACCAAATAATGATGAAAAAGAAGATCAATGAATCAAACGTATATTAAATATCCAAAAAAAAGGAGTTTAAATCCATCAATAAAAAGATTATATAGAAATCCCTATTTAGGAAATATGAAGAAGGAAGGAGAGGATGAACAAGAGAAGATCACTAATCAGAGAGGAATATAATGATGTTTTTCAATATTTGATCCACCTAAGAAGGGGTTTGGAGGATCAAAAAGTGGTTCTTGAGAAATAACAAGATCTAGTATTTTGATTAATCCTGAGTTAATGTCGAGTTGTTGAATAAATAGGGGTTAAAAAATTTTTAAAATAATTTTCACAAATAAAAATGCCTACATGAATGGTTATCTTTGTAAAGTAGTATATTTTTTCAAACTATGTTCCATAACCGTGTGACACTTTAATGGGGTGCATGGTTTCTTATAGGTAGGTGCATTGTTTTTAAAACTATTCCCCAACTATGAAATCCCCCACTGATGGGTTTTCACAATTTTTACTATGTGGGCACACGGTTTGGGAAAATAATGCGCCAATCGTTTACAACCCATAAATTTGCAAAATTTTCAACTTTTCACCCAATGTAACCCAAGATAAACCTTAACCAAAGAATGAAAAAAGGAGATTTGAGGAGTAAATAGAAATAGTAATAGGTTGTTACAAACTTCCCACCATAGATACATTCTACCACCAGAAAGCTTAAAAATAATTCTTCTTGTCAAAAAAGATGATGCCACTGCTCTATTATTAGTGACTCTCTCTCCCATGTCTCATCAGAATTAGAACCATGATGCTGTTACACTCAAACAAATAGTATCATAATTCCATTAAGTAAATTGGTTTTAAAATCAACAACCCTAATTAGATACTCACTCATGTATAAATCAATACTAACATCAAGATCACTAGAACTCAAAATATGAGATGGATCTAAAATATAATTTTGTAGTTGAGATACATGGAGCACATTTTGTTTAGATGTTAATTGTGGAAGAAGTTATAAATAATGATTCACTTTCCCCAACTTCTAAACAACCTCAAAAGGTCACACAAAATGGGAAGCATGCATCCCTTACCTCTTAAGCTGTTGATGACACCAAATGAGGTGAAACATGAGATATATCAAAGAGATGATTTTTAGTTGAGATACATAAAAGAAATTCTATTTCAATGAGAATTATGGTGTATGTACTGAATGATAAGTCACTTTACCCACCTCCTTAACAACCTCAACTGGTCTCACCAAAAAGGAGCTAGCTTCCCTTGATCCCAAGACATCGATACCCCCAAATAGGTGAAACCTTTAAGAACACCTTGTCACCAACTGATAATTATAATGGTATATGATAAAGAACAACATAATATTTATACCATCCCTATACCCTCAACATTATCTGAAAAAGTAACTAAATATTTGATATCATCTCTTATTCAAAGATCAGTCCAACCAAAGTACTTTCACCGATCTTTAACCATAACAATAATGATTTAAAAGGTCAGCCATACAAGGCCTCAAAAGGATCCGTTATGGTCATAGACTATTAACTATTGTTATAAGTTAATTAAACCAATCCAAAATGATCATCCCAACCTCCACCAATGTTACAAACATAGGCAAAAAGAATATCCTCAAGAATTTGTATAGCCCTCTAAGTATGTCCATCCATATATGGATGATTTTCCATACTCAAAAAAAATTGGGATCCTAATACATCTTAAAGACCTCTCCAAAAGTGAGAAGTGAAACAAGGATATCTATCAGAGACTATAGTATATGTAAATTGATGAAAACAAATAATTTCTCTCACATAGAGATTTCCCATCTTCTCAAATTTGGTTTTATAAAAAATAAGTATAATGTGATCCAATTTGGTCAGCCTATCAATCAAAAACCATATCAAATTATTCTTTTTCTAGGTATGCATAAACCCAACCAAAAAATCCATAGAGATATCATCCCACTTCCGAGTTAGCACCGAAAGTGGATGAAGAAAACCCGACGGTATTTGGTACTCAACCTTAACCTATTGTCTTGTATAAAAATGAGATAAAAAATTTGTAATGGCCCATCTCATACATAGACACCAGAATAATTTCCATATGTCATAAAACATCTATGTGGTTCCTAAGTGTACCACTCACTGGGAATCATAGATAGACCCCATCATAGATTTTCTCAGAGATAATGACACAACAAACCGATTAAGAAAACATCGAATACCCTTTATAGAGAACGACCACTCACAATAGTGTACCCACCATAAAGTGATTATCTAATTATATAAAACACATCATCAAGATTTTTTTCTAGAAGAATCATCTAGAGAAGAGAAGAGGTAAATTTAACACTAGGAAAAATAACCTTACCCCATGTTTCCTAAAATCATAGATGCTATTGTGCAAAAATATCCATCAAATTACACTCTTCTAATGATTCTTAAATGGAATGGGTTAGAAGATTCATTCTTAGATCTTATTCAAAGAAATTCCATTTCCTTGGGGTATCTACAATATCTAAATCAGAATATTATAGGTACTCTACCCAACACCTCTGGAAGAGATTTAAATCATGTTGAGAGAATATATAACTCATTATCTTGTGGTTGGAATATATGGTAGACATTTATACAAAAAGTTAATTTCACCAACTCTTATGTTCATGCATCATAACTGTGAGTTCAAGGACAAGGGTTGAATAATTCTTCTCATGTGAGCTAAGCTATCGGAAGCCATAGGAACTAATGTGATTACATTGTATAAGAACACATCACAATCCTGAACATGATACATAAAAAAATACCACATAGACCTACCCTACCTCTTGAATAATCAACACTAGGGAAGAAGTCAAAAGATGTATTATATCAACAAAATAACTCTTACATTTCTCATCCCAAGATAACTTCATTCCATTATGAGCATAAGCAGTCATTTTATAATCTAAATTTGAGGAATCCTTTATGAACCAGTAATAATATCAAGTTAAACCTAATAATATAAAAATCTAGAAGACATTATACAGTTTCTCCCATGTCATAATAGCTTTCACCTTCTTAGGATCAACTAAGATACCATGTTTCGACACCACATGTCCAAAGGAATTCACTTCCCGAATCTAGAAATCACATTTTGATAAATTAGCAGAAACTCGGTGATTTCTAAAAAATTATAGAACTGATCTCAGTTGATGCACATATTCATCCTTATATTTAGAGTAGACAAGGATTTCTTACAAAAGGCCTCCAAAAAGTATCAAGATACTCATGGAAGATCCTACAAATAATGTCTATAATGATTTTAGAATCATTGGTTATACTAAATGACATGAAAAGGAATTCCTAATGGATATACCTACTTTGAAAGGTGATTTTATGAATGTTAGATTATTTTATTCTCAACTAGTTATAACCATATCAAAAATAAATCTTTGAGAACCACTTATCCCCTTTCAAATGTTTAAATAGATCATAAATATATGGAAACATATACTTGTTCTTTATTGTAAATCGATTGAGTTTTCGATAATAAAAACATAGGGGAAGTGATCAATCAATATTCTTAGTGAAGATAACTAGTGTAACCCAAGGTGACATGATCTGGTCTATAAATCCTATCTCTATAATATCATCTAAATGAGTTTTCTGATCTTTCATTTTATCAAGTACCATACGGTAAGAAGGAATGGATATCAGCTAAGTTCTAATTACCAATTTAATAGAGAAATATACCTCTATTATGGGTGAAAAACTAGAGAAGACATAAAAAAAATTATGGGAAACTCAACAACAACTGGATAGATATCATCTCTCAAGGATTCTCACTCCAGGTCAAAAGAAAAAAATCATATCACTTTCCTTAAATTTGGATAATATGGTACAAATTTTCTCAACCGTGGGTACCATTCTCCCTGAAAGATACGGAACACCCCATTAGGTGCAGTAAAGAATACCCATCAAATATTACAATAAATTAAGTATTTATTTGCAATGATCCAATCCATCCAAAAAATTACATCAAGAGGTTTCATTTTAGGAAGAAGAAAAATCTAAAGTATGAACAATATTTGAAAAAGAGAATACATAAGCAGAACAATGAAGACCCTACTCTCTATTCATTCTAGGGGTGTAGTAATATCCATCACCTAAGATAAAATATCCATATGAAGATTTATTATTTTCACAATATGAGTTAAAATGAATGAATAAGATGAACCAATATCAAATAAAGAAGCCACTAAATATGAGGCTATACTGATGGTAACTCTCATAGTCAACATACCCATATCTACTTCTTCAAGAGAATCTTCCACTACATAAAGGAGCTTTGTTCTAGATTCTTTTGGTTAGGATATCTTAGATCCTAAAGAATCTGATTTCACCATAGTAGTTTTAGTTTCTAATGATATCATGCCAATATGTGTAGTGTAATATATATAATTGAAATTTCGTAAGTGACCTGGACATAGTTAGGAACAACATATATTGGGTGCCTTACTACAAACCCATTGTGAATGCCCAAGATTATCACACTAGAATCAAGTCAAAGAGCCTATTCTAGGAACTATAGGAGGTCTATAAAAACCTGATGTCGAGAGCCACCGTGAGACTCATCCTGATTTCTCTTTCCTTTGAAGGAAATCATAGATATTCCACTAGAATAAAACATAACTCCATTCAAAATTGACTTATTAGACATATCAAGATCAACTATCAACTCCTTATCTATAACATCAGTGCAAGAAGAGATATTTAACACGAAAACCTGATAATAAATATTAGATTGATGTCCCATCTCGAACTTTCAAGTCTTTATATTATCATTAAATAAAATATCAGGTGAAAAGTACACAATATCAACAAATCATTTTGTGTACTTAGTCATAGTCCATTCATCCTGATTGAGTCTTAAAACTCAACAGCCTCATCTAACACCATAGATTCTGTTTAGAACTAGTCAGTGAAAAGAAATTTAAAGTCTTCAAACTATAATACCACATGCTTATTTTCTATCACCAATATGTTCTACCATCTCCCTCTAGGTCCTTCTATCTTGAAGGTATCACATTTCACTTTTATCTCATCAGAAATCTCCAAGAACTCAAACAAGATCTCAATCGTATTCAACCAATCCTTATTCTCTTAAAGATTACCAAATAATTTAAATACTGGTGGATTGTGGTGAAGGAACTCCTGATCACAATACCAGGTTTCATATCTTTAATGTTCAACGACTGGATATTGAACAATAATGAGTGTATGTTCCTATCCCAGAGCTTGGATAGTACACACAATAACCTCAACTTGATTCTAGTCCACAAGAGGATTTTCTTGCTATTTTTTATCACCAAATTCTTCATGGATACTATTTACACATCTTATTGGAGGAATAATGCTACACAATGTCATATAACAACATTGAAGACATCATAAATTTTACCCAGATCAACACTCAAACAAGATCAATAAGGGTAATTAATCCCATCAGATAGATAAATAAGATTTGCACGTCAATCTATCCAAATAAAAAGTAGGAAATATACTATAAGTAACCCTCAAGACATATTTTCCAAACAACCCCTGTATACTTATGGCTCATTATGATGAGATATGGCCATACACTCACTCATAACTACATTATTAGTCCTGAAAAGTTATCAATTGCATATTGACATCAGGGAAAGATGATTAACCTACAACTCTAATAAGACTTTGTCATGAACTATCTAAGATACCCTAGTATTATAATACATGAGTTGTCACTAACATAAGATGAAGGGTGTTTCCAATCCCCATGAGCTTGCAACTAGCACAGGGAATTATACAATTTGAAAGAGGGAAGAATTTTTCCATATAAATAGTGAAAGAAACAGATACATATCAGTGTACTCAAAAGAAAGATCCAAAGGGATAACAATAGCAGGAATAAAATAGGCAAACGAAAAACCCAAAAAATAAATACAAAACCCACATATAATCTAACAAGATAAACAAACCAATTCCTAATGGACACAACACACTAGGTCCAATGGATCATCTACAACTACCACATTTAAGTGGAGAATTACCCTTGCTCGAACCAGGATGAATGAAATCTAGAAACTCATAAAGGGAAAGGTAGGGTGTGATATAAAAGACCAGTATGGTATCACTAAGTGTTCCATAATAAGATTCTATAAAAAACCAAATTTTTATTTCAATTTTAAATAAAATAAGGATGGTAATAAAATTTTATACTTAAAATAAAACACTCTTTTTCATTTAAAATGATGGAAACATTTCAAAAAATGGCTTAATAAACATTTTATATAAAAAAGTTTATATAAATCAATAGTCATGACTAAATTAGTTCATATTGAATATAATTTATATCAAATTAATAATAATAAGAAAAATGGTCATCTTCCCTGTAGTATGATAGTTCCAAGTTATAGAATCCTCACACACTCATTTCTGTGATCATAGAAATGTTCATACACATCCCTCAGGCATAGGTTGAATATGACCCATAAAAATCCCATTAGAAATGTGATCCAATGAACTAGGTTTATGTTATAGTTGTAAAGATTCAATAAATTTTTAGGGAATAACCATCTCATCTTGTTTCTACCAAATAACCCACTAACTATCCAAGATTTCATATTCCCAATAAATCAATCAATAATGGGAAAGCTATTTTAAAATAGTTTAAAATACAATTTCCCCATTTCCAATTCCAGTATGCTAATTTTAATTTTTTTAGAAAAACATGGGTTTTTAATCAATTCATGAAATTTTCAAGATAAAACCAATCAAAGGTTATTATCAAACAAATTTAATCCATTTTATTCAAAACCAGTTCCCAAATCAATTTCATAATTCCATAAATTTCAAATCACACACCAATTTCCATTTCAATTATAATTGGAGAGTTTTCACCAAAATTCATGCCAATAAATTTTCAAATTTCAATTATTACTGAATTGAGATTTAAAATTTTAATTGAAATCAATCTAAATCAATCAAAAAAAATCAAAGGTTTATTTAAATGTAAAATCTCAATAGAACCTCTTAAATTTAACATCAAGATCATCTAAAACAAAAACCACAATGATATTCTCCAATGAAAAAATATGGAAAAAGAGATAATGGAATCAAACCTAGATTCAAGATCCAAAACAAAGGAGTTTATATCTATAAACAACAATATGATATAACAAACACTATTGATAAATAATAAGATAGTGGGAGAGAAGGAATAAGAGAAGGTAACTTACTGGATAAGAATTGAATGAGGTTCTTCAATCTTCAATCTTCCTAGGAAGGGGTTTGGAGAATCTAAAAGCGGTTATTGAGAGCTCCCAAGACCTAGTATTTTGAGTAATACTGAGTTAGAATCTAGCTTATGATTAAATAAGGGTTCAATAATTTTTACAATAATTTTCATAAATAAAAACTCTCACAAGCACTATTAGTTGGGCAGGGCTACACAGTTTATCAAAAAATATTCCATGACCGTGTACCCCTTTGATGGGCTGAATGGTTTCTACTAGGTGGGTGAACCAATTTTCATACTATGTGCCAACCATGAGAAACACCACTAATTGGGGTTTCAAGGTTTACCCTAAGTGGGGGAATAGTTTGTGAAAACTGTACGCCAACCCTGCACATCCTAAAAATTTCAAAAAATTTCAACTTTTCACCCGAAGAAATACAAGACAAACACTAACAAAATCATAAACAAAAAGGAGAGTTAATGAGTACATGAAAATATTAATGGGAGTTTATAATTTTAGATATGTTATCAACATGTCCATATCACTTAATAATTTATCATGATCTTATGATTACAATAATATCTACATTGAGACCCTAAAGATATTTAGTTATTGATAAGAGAAAGAAATAATTAAAAAGAATATTCCTAAAAATAAGAACAATACATATGTATAGAAACAATTTGAGATTATTGACACCAAAAATGGTGGAAAAAATAATCCCACTATAAAATAAGGAATAAAGATTTATCTTAACAAGAAGAGATCAAAGAAGGAACATATACAATGTTTCTAAAATTTCAGGGCAATAATGTTAATGTTCTAAAAAAAGTAAAATTGAAGAAAAATAATAGGAAAGTGTATTTGAGATTTCATTCTGATAAAGTGAATAAGAATATGTGTTATCTAAATATAAAATGGGTTTTTTATAAGAATTTAGCAAATGAAAGTAGTTTTCATTCAAAGGAGGAGTTTAATATCAAGCCAAGGAGGTTAAAGAAGAAATATATACCATCACTCATCATAGTATATGATATTTTTAATCTTTCCCATTTATAAATTTTTCATTTTATTATTGTTTTAAAATGGTGGTAGAGAAAATATAAACCCCTTTATGTTTATCCCTTAATGTATTTTCAAAGAGGGAGAAAAATAATATAGGGGAAAAATCCTAAGATATGTATTCAACCTAATAGGGAGGATATATTATTTAGGGGGATCATATATTTATATAAGTTTTTTAAAAGTGGTGAGCTATGAATTTAGTATGGTTGTTTGTGTTCTGAACTATAATAAAAATTTTTCCCAACATAAATTTAGGATCATTTTAATAATAGGTTCAATAATGTTATTTTCTTGAAAAAGAAGAAAAGGAATATTTTTTCACAAGTTGAATGAAATTTTTAAAATTGGAAGAAAATTTACTTCAAAATTTAATATTAGTTGGTTATAAGTTCTAGGAAGAATATTATTTAAGTAAATTTAATGGATAACATGATATTATTGTTCAATATTCATGTTCCTATACTAATTTCACTCATGTAGTCTTAAAATTACTGAATGATGATATTTCACTAATTGTGTTGTGTTTGAATAAGTTATTTATAATCACTGGTTTCTAAAAAAATATAATAGGGGATATTATTAATCCTATTAATGAATAATATAGATATATTTTTGATACCTATGAGGAGTTTACTAATATATGTTGTTAAATAAGAATCTCCTATATTTTTGTTTATTATACAGGGAAGAAGTATTTGGGAAGATAGAGAGTGGATATGTTCATGTGTTGTTTTTGTTTTCAACACATACATCATGTTCGAACTCAAGTTTCATATGGAAGTTAATTTTAGTTAAAGATTATTGCAAGGTTATGTAGTTTTTCAATATGTTTGGAATAAGTTTGAAGTAGTTTGGAGTTATTTTAAATAGTTTTAGTGTTGAGTAAAATTGGGTTGGGAATTTGGATAAGTATTCAACATGTAAAGGTAACTCCTTTCAATATATAATTTTCACTCTTAATATAGACTAATATTTTTCAATTTCCTCTAAGAAAAATTGTTACCTAAAAGTTACTCTGAGCAGATAGGTTGAGAAATCCAAAAACGAAAAAACCAATCCGGTATACCTTAGAGTATGTCTGCTCAATAAATAAGTGTCACTCTAGAGGCCAAAACTAAAATTTATAAAATCCCTCTAAGACACTTATATATGTAGGAATATCTCTAAGTAGGATGAATAGTGAATTAGGCAAATCCTCAATAGGTAAAAGTAGTTTATCTTATATATAAAAGTTACTCTTTAATACAAAAAATTAAATTATAATGATATGTAAATATTGATCTAGAGGGATATATAATATGTAAAAGTATATGTAAAGGTTGTTCCAAATAAAAGTTAAATGTATACAGGTTATTATTTTGATATGTAAAGGTATTCTATTGTTTCCTTTGGATACATAAGAGTAATTTTGAATCTTAGAGTGATATTTTAGGGATCCAAACATTACAAAAAAATAACATGGTATAATTGAAGATATTAATTTATGGATTAAATATCAAAAATAGAAATCATGATATAAGAATTTTGAGTTATATTTCTATTCTAGGAAGATGATATTCTTGTTGTGGTCATGCAGGACTAAATGAATATGTTAGTGAAGGGATGCACCATGAAAAATATTTCCATGTCACAAAGAGATAAGAATAATTTATTAGATCTGGTTTCTCTTACTATAGTTTATAAAGTCACACCTTTATGACTAGGATAGATCCAATGAATAATAAAGGTGAGAGAGAATTTGAGAAGTATTTAAAGTCCCTAATTTTATTTTTAAATTTTAAATTAAAATATTAAGATGGAAAAAGTGATATTATGCGATACTACTATGTAATATTGAAAAAAATTAGTTTTTGATATAATAATTATATTGATTATTCTAGATAGAGAGAGAGTAGTGAAGGGTGTGTGTAGTTTATTATACATAAAAATAGATAAAGAATAAGAAGTATAATTATAGCATTAAAAGTAGAAGAATATTAAGATAAAGAGTAAACACATGGTTTGTGTGTGATCAACACACCTAAAACGTGCATTGAGAAATATGGAATAAGTGAAACCTATTATATAAAGTAAACATATGTGGGAGAACTATGCTATTGTCAATAGATAATCTAGATATAAGAATAAGATAATTTTTACCTTTTTGAATATCATGAACGTAATGTAATTGGTCAGGAGACTTGTTGTGATAAAATATTCTTGACAATATTTTAGCACGAGTCTTGGATATACCTTACTCATTGTATCCACAATGGTTATTCTATTGGATCTTATTTTCTTGAGTGATTTTGGACAATGATAATAATTATATAGTCATTTTGAGTAGTGAACCTTATACATCGATTATCCTTGGTTTTTTCCATATTTTGTGTGTTTTAGTATAGTAGTGTGATTTATCACTCTAAAAAATAATGAGGGATGGTTTTTCAAGAAATAATTAATGAATAAAACATGATTTTGTTCATTAGTTAACCCCTCTCTCAGTGAACCTTCATCATGACTGAGGATTTAATAGTATAACGATAAAATAAGAATAGAAAAAAATAAAAAAATAGAATATAATAATGAAGTAAATTAATGATACTACATAGAATTATAAATAGTAAACTTTTATTTATTTGTATCACTATAGGGACAATAAACCAATGATAAAAACTAATATATGTTTTTTGATTCTATTAGTAAGGTATTATCTTAAAATATTTTAGAAAACTATGACATGTTTTGATTATTATTTTATTCTAGTGATGAATTAGATGTGTATTAACAAATTCTATAGAAACCAATCAATGAGGTTAAATATATAAATAAAATTCTTAGAAATAATAATTTTTTGATATTGAAGTTTAACACTATTATTTTATCAAAAAATTAAAAAAATATAGTACTATAAAAAAAATATTGTTCATAGGGAAGGGAATTAATAAATGGTGATGGTCTTGGACTAGTTTACTAAAAATTGAGAAAGATTTACAAATATACCAGGATTATAGAGATTTATGAAATACATAAATGGTTTTTTCTACTTGAATGGTAAGGAGAATAAGTTTTATAGAAATTATTTGGGACTGGTTATAACTCTAGAGGTTAATTTATATAAATTGATTTTATTATGTAAGAAAATCATGGACTAGGATTTATCCACTCTCCTAACAAAATATCTCACTTTTATAGACAAAAAAAATGATAATTTTATTCCATTTATGATAGGTATATTAGATATATTTGGGATTATAAGTGACCAATTACTAATTAATCTACACACAATCAAATTTTCATACAAAAAACAATATTAATATAAATTTTTATAAGATTAATGATTGAAAATTACTAGGAAAATATTTTTATACATATATATTTGATGTTAATGAAACATGTCTAGTGACTTTTCAAGTGTTAATATATTAGTGAAAGTTGATGGTAAACATGTTATATTTCGTAAAAATACTAATGAATATATCAATATCCTTATTGAAGTGGGTATTTTTCAATCAGTTCTTATTTAAAAAATCATATTTCATAAAAGAATGAAATATTCTTCTACTTGAATAGATGATTTATTTTATGAGTGATATTATATGAAATTTGAGTACTATGTTTTTAAAATTAATATTTCAATAAATGATTTTGAATTTATTTTAAATATAAATATCCATGTTTAAACTTTTGATTTAAATTTTCCTTTTCCTTAGTATGTTAATAATTTTGGTGACATTCATAATGAATCTCATATATGGTGTAAGATTCTTAGGCACAAAATTTTCACCCATATAGTAAGTTAACTAATAAATGGTTAGTTATGAATCACCCATAGAAAAATTCACCTAAATTTATAAAATTATGTAAACTATGTTAAATGGTTGAACTAAAAAATATTTATTTGAAAATAAAATAATTTGATTTCAACCTCTCAACCATTATAACTTATTGAAATTTATCTTTTTAGGTTTTCTATATTTTCACGTATAGTTGGAAAGTACTATGATTATTTCATTACCAATAACTAGTTAAGATACATATGTTTCACTTTAACCTATATAAAATTAAATCATGTATAAATTTTTATAAAATTACAATGACTATTGAGAATAATAGTGGACTAATAATAATAGCTTTGCAAAGTGATTTTGACGGTTGGATTTTCTCACTACATTAAATTATATAATTGAGATATTGGGGATAGTGGAAGTGATTATATGAAAGGATTTTATATGAGGATTTTATTTTTGAAATTTGGAATAAAACTATTTATGGTTAAGTCCTGACCATATTATTGTTCATTTGGATTCATCAATGTTTTTATATTCCTCATGGCATATTTGACACGGTTCTAAAGAAACTGATGATGTTGATTTTTAAATATGGATACATCACTATATTTGAAACACAATGTAGTTTAGGAGAAGCATAAAATTTGCATTCCATGGGTTATAGGTGGAATAAATATTTTAAATAGGGATGAAAACAATGATTATGGTTTTCATAACGGTGGAAAATAACATGGTTTTAGGAAATCCAAGTCTTGGTTATTACATGTTTCTACAAAGAATATGGTGGACCACACCACAATTTTTAATGTTCATATTATGATTTATTAAAGTTATTTTATTAATAATTGAATATGAATTGTTATATTTAAGGGATTAAAGTTTTGTGGAACCAAGGTTTTTAAATCAATGTAGATTGACCAAAATCAGGACTAGGTTTAGGTTATTACACCTTAGATTAGGAACTCAAATTTTAAATATAAATATAAGGAACCTACTTTATCTTATTCAATAATTTACTATTTATATAAGTCCTAATTAGTTGATAGGATTAGGTTTTGTGGTTTGAATACCCTTTGTAGATATTTTATCCAATCTTCTCATGAGATTAAATTCTAAGGATTTAAGGTGTTCTTCCCCTTTCTTATTCCTCAATTATATTAATAATTCTATGTAAAGTTCCAATGGTAGTTGATATTGAGGAAACCAATAAATAAAATACATATATTTTAAATCATTTAACATGTTAATGCATAACAATTTAAAAACAAACCACATGTCGAGAACAGAATAATTATATGAAAATTGGATTTTAATTATAATAAATATTTATTTTAAAATATAATTTACACACACCATCAAGTATTGTGGGATGATGTGTGGTTAAAAACTTTTACCTTTTCCAATATATATTATTTTTTGTTTTATAATTTTTAATATATATATTGTAGATATAAAATATCATAAACACAACCTACAATGTAAATCCAAATAAATTATTTAATTAAAAGATATATGTTCTATATAATATATTTACTATTGTATTGACACTTATTACTTCAACATTCCAATTTGAAATTTTATTTTCTAGATATAAATATTTTATGGATTTAGTGATAACCCTCATAATGTCACCAAACTAACGTAAGAGATTAATAAGAATAAGAGATCAACGGACCATCCTAGAAAAAATATGAATTGTAAAAATTATGCATCTTATATAAACTTTATTAAATATAAATTTCCATAAACTTCAAATAATATTTTCTATGGTTCTAAAACTAAAAGGCCATATTTTCCCAATAATTAATAAAATATTCTAAACTAATCTTCCATTTAATAAATCCCATAGAAAAAATCTGATCTTTTCAGAATATCCATAATGTTTTTTCTTCATTTGTGTTTACTTTTATCACTTTTTCATATATTCAAAAAATATCCTATAGATAAGTATTGATGGGTAAATTAACATCTATATTCTCTCCCTTCGAGTGTAGTAGAGTATCCAACATAGTTACTGACTTTCTTCTGTATCACCATGGTAATAAATACTTTTAAGTACTAGGTTAAGATTTTTTTGAATTAGAAATAGACATTTCAGGACCCTCTATATCCACTGTGATGTTATCATTCCCACCTGATTCATATTCAAGAATGGGATAATAGAATCTTGATACCTCCTTTTTAAAACCACCCATTTTCATAGAGCTATAATTTATGTCTTTAATATTAATACTTTTTACTCAATCTTTTGAGTATCTATTTGGGAATATAAGATTAGTCTTTCCTATTTATGATTTAATTTTTTTTTCGACCAAGTAACATCCCATATAAAATTCTCTATTTTTAGTATTTTTTACACCTACATATAAGAGTTTTGTATTATGATATTTAAATTTATGATCATGGATTTCCTGAAAATTTTCATCAACCATTTTAGGATCTATAGTTTATTTTGTGGATCCATTCACATTGGACTAGTTTTCTCATGTGTCCTGTGTTTATTTGACATTTTTTTGAATTATATTATACTTTAAATTCAGTAATTCCCATCCCCCATATTCATTATTACCCATAAAATATTATCATAATATATCAAACCTGTTTTATACGTTGAATTATGTATTATTATCAAAAATATATTCAACTAAAATAGGATGTTGTAAATCCCCATACTGGATCATTGCATTTTAGAATAGTAGTCCTAAAATAAAATTTATTTTCTTAAACTGGAAGTTTTCCAATAGCCCCCATAAAAAGAGAGGATAGAGTAGGACACACTTTTACTATATGGTCATCTGAAGTGTCATGATATAACAAGGATTCATAGTATACTCAAGGGGGATCATTTATTCCAAGGAACATTCCTCACTTCTTGAGGAAATGTTAACACACCAACTGGCCGACTCAGATTATCATGACCATCTATAGAATTACCATTTATAGTAATATTTATAGAAAACTTATTAATCTTGTTACCCTCCTGAAAAGATTCAGATACATTTCTTTTTAATAACCTTTTATTCCCCTAACCATGATGGTATGCTTACTGAAGGTTTCTCATATGATTATAGGAAGATCAATAATCACAACAGAACTTGAAATAATCCATTAAGTGAAATTAAAACTCCCCACCAACATTTATCCACATATATTCTATTAAAAAATCAGAAACATCCACTTCAACCCAATTAAAATGATCTATTGGATGGTACCATTTCTTCATCCTATAATCAAAGCTCCAGAATCTTCCCACTAAATTACCAATCATATAAAAAATAAAAGGAATTTGAAAAGTAATGGTTAGGCCTAATAAACAAACACAAATAATTGTGGAATAAGGATACCATTTCATGTGAAATTAATAATTACATTTATACTATGAAAAATGAACACCATAAAAAATATGTAGGCCTTGAGTATAAGAAAAGTCAAGTTCCTCTTCAACTGAAAAGTAGATTATTATATGACAAGGGTCCACTAACCCAATAGTTTCATGCTCCTTGAGTCCTAAAGATCAATTGATGAATCTATCAAAGACATCTATAATCAGAAGTCTCTATATAAATATGGAAACCAAGCGAAGATCACTGAGTACTAAAGTTTTGGTGAATTTAATCACATTATAATCAATTTACTATTTAACCAATTATATTAAATAAATTCCATCCATCAACAAAATTTTATCATAATAAATTACAATCAACATCTATAAAAAAGAAAAAAAATTAAATTTCAACTGAAACAATGCTGATATAGTCACCAACTCACAGGGGCACAAAAACTGAAGGAGGCAAAAGTTATGATTAATATATCACTCCCATATAAAAAAAAACCATAAAAAAAGAAAATACACAACCATTTTAATTTTTATTGAAAAAATAATATTTAATTGATTCAAAAGGAAAAAAATATATTAATAAAAAAGAATCATAGAAAATGAAATATAAATAAAAAATAAAATTCCAAAAATTTATAGGGGAAAAATATTAAATCCCAACATAATAGCTCAAACCATATTACCTCAATATGATGGTGATACATTAAAAATTTATACATATAATTAAGAATACAATCATAGATATTAAAATAACACCCATGAAATATTATTAACATAGAAACTTTATAACCATTACTTGAGAACTAATTTCAGTATTAATATCATCACTCTACATCACTGGTCAACTCGTAAACCACATCAAGCAACATACTAAAGCATTACTTAACCCATTTATGCATCTCTTATCACACATCCATGAATCACAAATTTTTAGATCTATATTATTCAATGGAGATCAAGATTAATATAATATAAGTCCATTCTATATAGATAGAAAGAAAACACTTGGATTAAAAAATATTCATATATTACAAATGATCAATCACCAATAAATATCTTTTAAAATCCTTATCTTCAAGGAATAATAAGCCATATTTATATGGGTTTCTTATAAAATTTACTTCTTTTTTCAAATATATTTTATAATCCAAAATTATCAATATATATATATATATATATCATATTTTTATGTTCCATGATAATTTTTTTGATAAAATATTTCTTTTTTTCTCAATTTTTAAAAAGCGCTAATATTTTTATTTTTAATGAAACCTATATAATTTTAAATAATTCAAATTTTTAATTTAAAACTTAAAAAATATATAATTAAACTTATCCTTTATAATTATACATATAATAATTGAAAAATAATTATAATATGGGGTGGGATGTTAAAGATAGGTAGTGGTAGAGCTAGGCTTCAATTAGGCAAGTGGAATGACTAACTACAGTTATTGAGAGACATGGGGGGGAATGTATTTTCTATATGATGTATTATAGATTCCATTCAAATATGGGGAATATTTTAGTAGTATTGAAAATTAGGATGAATCATTATTTGGATATTTAAATATATAAATTAATGAAAATTTAAGGGGTTTTTTATATTTTCATCTATCATAGAGAAAATATAATTTTACCAATTAATTGAAATATAAACACAAAAAGGTGTAATGTATGAAAAAATCAACTTCCCATCCAAAAAATTATCTATTAATGTTTTTCACCACTGAATTCACAAAGAATAATTTTCTGAGCTTACTTTTTTATTCATTCAGAGGTATTATTCTTCTACCTGAAATGGTAGACACCTTAGTCACAATCCCTCTATTCATCTACAATAATTCCTACCAATAATTAAGAAAATTATTTAACCAAATTAATTTACTATTGAATGTAATAAAAATTTCTTAAGAATAGGTGTCTTGAAGAAAAAAGTGATTTGTATTTTATTATACTGAATGAACAAGATTGTAAATATGGTTAGCCATACATAATAAAAAATTATTTAATAATCTAAATTCAATGAATCTAAAATTTTTCTATACCTAAAATTTATTATATTAATAATAGGGAACAATTTAATAAAGGGAAAACACAATAATAGATATTTTAAAAAGATTTATAATTATATTATAAGATTTGGATATCTAAAATAGAAAGAACCAATTTTATTAGAGTGGTTGATATATTAAAGGCCATTGAATTCCTTAAAATATCATTTATATTTTAAATATAATCTAATGATGACTCTATATAGTTCATTTCTATTAGTATTTCTATTAGAAAATTATTATGATAAAATTAGAATTTATGAGATAGTTCCACAATCATATAGAAAATATTCTAAAAAACTAATGAAATTTTAGAAATTAAAGTTTTTATTAAATTTTTTTGAAATAAAACCATGAGAGTAATGTTCTTTTCAAACAGTGCACATTTAATTAAAAATAAAAAAATAAAAAAATATCATTAAATAGAATGGATTTTTATGCTTTTTTGTGATTCACTTGAGACCCTAAATGACCATTTTTCCTTATTGGTGATGGCATTGACTACACTATCTTATAGTTCATAAAAATCCTTTATAAAAGTCTGGCTTAGATTATTTACTATTTATTCCATAATTTGAATGAATCATAAACAAAATCATTATAGTTTAATAACCATTCAAAAAACCCTCATGAACTATATAGAAATTAAAACATATAAATTTTTTATAAGTGTATTTTCTAAGAAGATGTAACATCAGTGAAATGATTAAATAACACAAAACATGATCTATTCTCTATCTAAAATTAGTTGAATATATCTCTTGTTCATAAAAAATATATTCTATAGTGAACCATATCTGGAATTAGGGTCTACAATATATAATTTTTTATTTACAATATAAAAAAAATGTAATAATGAAATACACTCCAACCAAGACCATGATGTGTTAATCATGTCATAAGTCTGAATGTTCATTTAAAAATTCCAGAAATATTATGTATAAGAATTGTTAACTAAAAACAACAATTATATCATTGATGAATTTTTTTAACAACAACATTCGATGCGTGAATAAAATATATAACCATTTTTTTATATTGACCCAAAACAAATTCCATAGAACCATTTTAATATTAAATTCAAAGTAATTATAATAAATAAAAATGGAATGTATTACCAAAATCATAGTAGTGAAAAAATATTTATAGTAGTTTTTATGAGAAATGATTAATTTTTTCTCTACTACTACCAATTTCAAAAAAATTTAATATAACAATTTTTTAAATTTATTATTATGAACATTATGTTACATCATAATGTAAATATGATTATCAATATTTCCATATACATTGATCATAATCATTTTTAATTTAAAATTAGAACAATTATGTAATTTTAAAATGAAAATTGAATCAAAACATTAAAAATGAAGATGATGCCATAAAATTTTTATTGCATGTTTATTCTCGTGGATCTAATTTCCTTAAAAAATTGATTTTTTTCTCTTTTTAATTAATTTGTATTGAATTATTTTTTTAATATTTTTTGGATTAAATTTAATATGTAGTAATTTATTTAAAATTCTACTAAACTAATCACAAATTATGTATCTTTATAGATTCTTCAACTTCTACCATTACTAGTATAGTTAAAAGTTTGACTAAAAATTGGTTAGTCATCAATATTACCTTCTATAACTATAGTTTTATAAATAAGATTACATTAATTTTTTTAAAAACTTATCTACTATAATTTTTCAGGTGTTACTATAACAAACTATGATAATTTTTTTGTGAGTCGTTTTAAAGACATTCCTATAAAATGATAAATATTATTAGAAAATTTCGAAGATTCATGAATAGGGCGCCCCTTAAACATGATGGACATAGTTTTTAATTAGGTGGTTGAAAAACATATAGTTGAAAATTTATATTCCAATTTTCACCAAAATAATCAATTGGGTTAAGAATTTTTCAAACCCTTTATACTATATTTTATAAATAAAAATTTAGAAAAAACCTAAAAAATATTGAAACTATCTAATTTTTTTTATTTCATCCAATAAAAATAATAATTTTTATGTAATTATAGTGAACCGATTTTTTTAAAACAAGACATTAAAACTGCTCCATAACGATATAGAATTCCACATAAATTAGATTATACTAACTAATATTGGTTCTTTGAAATTATATGAATATAATAGTCATATTTACTAACCCTACCAACCTCTAAAATAACAATATCATAAGTAATACGTGTTATGTGTTTTCAAGATGGTCACAAAAATCTTTCATAATAGCTAATTAGAGTGTGTAATATTTAACTAATTATTATTTTTTATTTTATGTGCTATGTTGTTCAATGATATTATTTACCATAATAATTAATATTATGAAATGTTAAGGACCTGAAGGAACATTATATTATATAAATAATCGATTTGAAAACTCGTGATAAAAAACCACTAAAACATATGTACTTAGAATAAAAAAATTATATAAAAAATATGTCTCTATTAATATTCATGTTTTATAAAAGCATTGGATATTCAATTGGAATTAAAAATTATGGAATACACTTTACCATAAATACATTGATCTTTATATGGGTAATCGAAATATTAAATGACTTAATCAATAAATAAGACACAAATAGGGTATCCATGTGCTACATTATTTATTAATCAATAAAGGATATAGATAATTTAAATACTTTTCCCAATCTAATAACATGGTGGTAAGAAATTCCAACAAGGAGTAAGTTATGGATTCAATCCATTGTTGGAGAAAGGATTATAAATCCATTTTTAGATCCTCTATAGATAATATTTTTCCCAAAATAATTTCATATTATTAAACACAATATCCAAGAGGAAAGATCATTTTTAATATTGAATTTAATAGAACGTGGATCCATAATAAACTTAAAAATCAAAAGATAAGTCCGTTTGAAATTTATATACCATTTTACCAAAATAAGCATATTTTGGAAATGTCCACAAGGTTGTAGATCCATTTTAATTATTTTATATAATTGTCACGACCCCCTCCCACCAAATATGCCCCTATTCAGCTGGCAATAGTGAAAGGGAGATAATGACCCCCAAGTCCTGCCTCCAGTAGGCCCCGTGGTGGCGACTTTCACCAAGGGTATGAGTCTCTACAAATATGGGAGGCATTACCCTTTTTATTATTTATGATCGGGAAATAGGATGAGTCAAACACCAAAAGGAAAAAAAGACAAGTAAATGGAAATAAACCCAAACAAATCCCACATGCATGTTTAATAAATTTTGAATCAAAGTATAAGAAAGCTCAAAAGTACAATTCCAAAAGAAACAAGAGTACAACAAACTGCAACAAATCCAACTGTCCTGACTACTAGGGTCCCGCACGACCCTGGTAGTCCTCCTGGAAACCTAAAAGTAAACGTAGGGTGAGCATACAATTATACTCAGTAGAGAAACCTAAAGATCTCGTGCACATGTGGAGAGACATCCTAATTTACCATGAGAACAATAGAAGAAACCAAAACCTAGAAAGGAATTCTATCCACCCAACCTCACCAACCACGCTCACCAAAAACACAAACAACAGGTAGTGGTAGTATATAAGAACAAGAGTATTGGGTACCCCACACCATTTCCCACTAGATAGCTGCTCTTCCTAATGGAAAACGTCCTGATGCTACCACACTCTTCCCGCCCGTACACACTTGGGACTCACAACCACGAATCCCGCCCGTACACACCTGGGCCTCACAACCGCATATCCCACCCGCACACACCTGGGCCTCACAACTGCATATCCCACCTGCACACACCTGGGCCTCGTCCTGAAGGTTCTTGGGAAATAGTAAAACCTTCCCGAAGAGTCTTAGGGTAAAACATCCCCAATCAAAACCTACCCAAAGAGTCTTGGGTGTAAGGTCGCCTCAAGCCATCACAGTATATGGAAGAAGGAGTAGGAAGGAGCTAGTAACTAAGGGGAAAACACCCTCTCCCATGAAATGAGAGTGTTTGGTACTAAGTGCTCAACACGGGTGGGGTGCGACAAAACACAAAGATACAGATATATATATATATGTATACAAAACACACAGTCTAACCTATGGCTTCTAAACAGAGAACTTAGAACATGCCTCAACACTACTATTTCGAAGCATGCATACAACAAACAACCCCAACCCCATTTAGGTTTTCATGTTTCAATAAAATCAGTTTATTAGTTCCTTAACTACTGTGAAACTATCCACAACCAACCACATAGATTGTTCGTAAAACATATCCCTACCATCCAGAAATCAAGTTAGGAAAATACAAGCAACACAAACAAGTCCCTTCTTATTAACCAACCAACCCCATTGATTATTATTCCCATTCCATTACCATGCCCCACCATTCATTAACTCTTCCACTTTTATTTATTATTCACAACCCATAGTTCGATCACATTAAAACCCATCCCTGCAGCCCCACTGCCAACCACCATAACGACAAACACACCGAAACTCGTACATCATCGTCTCTTGATACCACTTATTGCAGCCCTGTTGCCCATCACCAACATAGCATTCACACCAACCCAAAAACAAGCCAACCGCAACCCCGCCTCTCACCCGATCCACAACAACCCACAAAACACCCTTTTCACATAAATAAACCCTAACCAGAACCCACATGTGTATTATTTCAGTTTTGTTCAACCGGGGTGATCACACAAGGGTTCCAGGTATTTAATCATACAACATTACATGATTAACCAATTTCCACATTCAACAAAGTTTCCATCCACAAACTGTCTATAAAGATAGGGAAACATTTAATTGTGCAAGAAAAGGACCCCAACGACCATGATTTTCAGTAGGCATAAGCCTGTTTAATTCACTACATAATATCACATGATATAAATAATGTAACTGCATTCACAAACTTCCCATCACCGTTATATAAGCAAATTATTATCATTATTAAACCAGATCAAATGTGTATCACATAAACAAGAGGACACCCACCATGCATATTGAAAAAATTAGATAGACGAAGTTAAGATCCCTACCTCAACAGGTTCTAATCCCAACGCCCCCCGGATCAACTTTAGATGACTTCCGTCGGCATCCATCACTTTTTTCAAAACCCAGAAAAACCTCCTCGAGTGGAAGCTGGGAAGGAAAGGTTGAAGGGAAAACAACAGATCCAAGCTCAGAACTTCCACCTCGTCATTACAATCCCATGGCCGCTAACGGATTGTAAATTGGAGCTCGGACGAAGAAGTTATGGAAGAAAAGAGTTTGGAGTCTCTTGGGAGAGCTCTGCTCGAAGGAGAGGGGAGGAGAGGAGTTCTTTGAAAAGGAGGAGAGGCTCCCTCCTTTTATAGGCAATAAAAACTAATGTACACGGCGTGTACTTTATAGTACATGGCGTGTACTCGACCATTTTACACGGTCGCCACGCGACCTCCAACACGGCCTTCAACGCGGCACACGGTCGTTCACTGGTCAACACACGGTTTGAAGGTAACACGTATGCGGGGAGACAGTACACAGCGTGTAGTATGGGATACACGATGTGTACTCATTTATTTCACATGAAAATGACACGACTTCAACATAGAACACGACTGTTGACTGGTCAACACACGGTTTGAAGGTAATGCGTACCCAGGGAGACACTACATGGCGTTTAGTATGGGCTACATGACATGTACTCATTTATTTCACATGGGAAGGACACGACTTCAACACGACATACAACCGTTGACTGGTCAACACACAGTTTGAAGGTAACACGTATGCGTGGAGACACTACATGACATGTAGTATGGGCTACATGGCGTGTACTCATTTATTTCACACGACAAGGACACAACTTCAACACGGGGTATACACGACAATGTGGTACATGGCGTGTACTCACACTACAGGGCGTGTAGTTACAAAAATTATAAAAAGTGTGGGAAAATTCCCTTCTACCCTCCAGAACACTTTGTGACCTTCTTTTCGACAAAGGAATGGGCCGGAGAGGTCCAGGCCATTACATCAGATACCTCTTAAAACATTCTCGTCCCCGAGAATTCAATACCAACCCAGAGGAACCCAAAAAGATACCTCTTAGGGATCTCGTTATAACATAAACCCAACCAACAACCCTAATCATAGGTGTTAGGAATTACTCCTCCTATGTCGAGATATTATCCGCTTTAGGTGGCACTGGCTCGCCTGCACGGGTTTAATGGCATCCACATTAATGTATCTCGATTAAGGATTGGGTCTTCCCACTTCCATATATTAGGATTTCCAACTTACACTACCCCCAACACCGTAAAACCAACACACTGCCCGACCACGTGGTTTGGGGAAATTACTTCTTCCATGTCGAGATATTATCTTCTTTAGGAGGCACTGACTCGCCCGCACGTGTTCAATCGCATCCGCATTAATTCATCTTGATTAAGGATCAGGTTTTCCCTTCCCCACACATCCGGACATGTTACAAACTTCTAGAGAACAAGGAAACAAAAAGTCTCACAACCAACAAGCCAAACATTCCATATATCAAAGGTACAAAGTATAACATCAAAACAAAGCTCATAAAAACAAGGCAAAACACAAGTAAAAACAACTATGGGTACTGAGCGTGCATCTGAGCCTCCTGCTCCCTAGTGCTCTCCTTGAGGCCACCATGCTTCCACAACACACGAACCAAGGCGATGGTTTATCCACAGAGCACCTTCTCTTTACGATCCTTGATTTTTACTGGTTTCTCCTCGAAGGTCGCGTCGTCTCCCATATCTAACTCTCCCAAGTTGATAACGTGAGAGTCGTCGTGTATGTACCGACGAAGCTAGGAGACGTGGAAGACATCATGAACCTTCTCCAACTGAGGTGGCAGGGCCAGCTGATATGCTACCTCACCGACTTGCCTCATCACCTCGAAAGGTCTGATGAACCTAGGGGAGAGCTTACTCCCTTTACCAAACATCCGCTGCCCTCGTTGAGGGGAAACCTTCAAGAAAATATGATCTCCCGCCTCTAACTCCAAGGGCCTCTTCCGAAGATCAGCATAAGAATTTTGTAGGTCCTGAGACACTTTCATCCTCTCACACACAAGCTGGATTTTCTCTATGGTTCTCTGTACTACCTCTGGCCCAGGAACACCTGTCTCACCAACCTCTGCCTAGAAAACGGGTGAACGACATGGTCTACCATACAAAGCCTCAAATGGTGCCATTCCAATAGTAGATTGGAAGATGTTGTTGTAGGAAAACTCTACTAAAGGCAAGTGTCGCACCCATGATCCTCCAAAATATAGAATGCATACCCACAACAGGTCCTCCAACATCTGGATAGTCCGCTCTATCTTCCCATCAGTCTGGGGGTGGAAAGCAGTTCTAAGGCATAGGTGGGTGCCAAAAGCATGTTGTAACCCCCTACAAACTCATGAAGTAAACCGAGTATCCTGATCTGAGATGATAGTCTTCGGTACTCCATGCAAACACACCACCTCGTCTACGTACCTCTGTGCTAAGGTACTCACCTGGCCTGACTCCTTAACTGCTAAGAAGTGAGCTGACTTTGTCAGTCGATCCACCACTACCTAGAGAGAATCACAACCACCCTGAGCTCTGGGTAGTCTTTTGTTGAAGTCAATTGATATGTCATCCCACTTCCACTCGGGGACATCTAAAGGATGAAACAAACCACTAGGAAAACGATGTTCAGCCTTTACTTGCTGACACACTAGGCACTTAGCCACAAACTCCGCCACTTCACGTTTCACCCCAGGCCACCAAAACTGTTCCCTCAAGCCTCGATGCATTTTTGAAACTCCCAGATGCACCGCCAAGGCTAAGATATGGAACTCACGGAGAACTCCCTCATGCATCGCCTCCGGAACAAACAACCTTCCATGAAAAAGCATCCGATGTCGGCTGTCCTTTGACCATCCTTCTCAAGCGTTTCCCTGATCAACACGATCCTGCATTACATATGCCTCGGAGTCCCCCCACTGAGACTCTTCCACCCACTGCAACAAGAAGGACTGCACCATCATCTGAAAAAATAGCCTCTAACACCGTCTACCCTTGCATCCAAGTGCAAGGCAGCCAACTCTCCCATCGCTTTCCAAGCGTCAGCAGACTCCTGAACCACTTCCTTATATGACTTCCTGCTCAGGGCATCAACCACAACATTGCCCTTACCTTCAGTGTAAGAGATATTGAAGTCATATTCTTGGAGAAATTCGACCCATCTCCGCTGCCGCAAGTTCAGGTCACGCTGGGAGAAGATAACACGTAATCTCTTGTGATCTGAGAAGACCACAAAGTTCTCCCCAAAGAGGTAATGTCACCACAACTTCAGTGCGAACACTACTGCTGGAATATCTTGCTCATGGGTGGCATAGTTACGATCGTGAGGCCGCAACTTCCTAGACCCATAACAGATCACACCCTTCTTCTGCATCAGTACACACCCCAAACCAAGGCCAGAAGCATCACAAAACACCTCATACAACAACCCTTCCTCTGGAAACCTGAGTACTGGAGCACTGACGAACTTCTCTTTTAGGTAGTCAAAAGATTCCTGGCACTGCTTGCTCCATAGGACATCCTGGTTCTTCCTAGTCAAAGCTGTCAATGGAGAAGAAACTTGAGAGAAGTCCGAAACGAACCTCCGATAATAACCTGCCAACCCCAAGAAAACTACGAACTTCTACCATGCTCTTGGGTGCCGCCCAAGAAACAACTGCCTCCACCTTCGACGGGTCTACTGACACTCCATGATGAGACACCACGTGCCCAAGGAAGTGTACTTCTTGTGTCAATAACTTACACTTCGATAATTTCCCATAAAACTGGTGGTGTCGAAGGACTTCCAAGACTAATCTGAGATGCTCGATGTGGTCCTCCTCTGATCTTGAGTAGATCAGGATGTCATTGATAAAAACAAAGACGAACCAGTCCAGAAACTCTCAGAAGACCAAGTTCATAAGTCCCATGAACACAACTGGTGCATTCGTAACTCCAAACGGAATCACTACAAACTCAAAGTTCCCATAACTGAACCTCAAATCCTTCTTTGATATGTCACTATACTTTACCCTCAGCTGATGATATCTGGATCATAGATCAATCTTAGAAAACCAACCTGCTCCCCTCAGTTGGTTGAAGAGATCATCTATCCTTGGAGGGGGGTAACGGTTTTTGACCGTTACCTGATTCAACCTTCGGTAGTCTATCCATATCCTGAGACCACCATCTACCTTCTTCCCAAACAAAACTGGAGCACCCCATGGTGACACGATGAGTCGAACAAAACCCTTCTCCATCAGATCGTCAATCTGAATTCGCAACTCCCGCAACATGAAGGTGTCATTCGATAAGGGGCCATCGAAATTGGACGGGAACCAGGATATAAGCTTATCCTGAACTCAATGTCACGTCGGGGGGGGGGGGGGGCAGAGTCACAACATCCTCAGGAAAAACATCAAGGAACTCCCCAAAAACCTCAGGGACATCCATCATCTCTGTATCAGCTGAAATCACAGATAACCCACATAATAAGGAAAGGAGAGGCTTCACATGCCGGCTTCCTACTTGATATCTCCTCTCACCAACAAAAGATACACGCTGCCCATCCACATTGGAGAACATGACTCTTCTTCGAAAGCAGTCAATAACAACACTAACAAAAAACAACCAGTCGATGCCTAGGATGACATCATACGGGTGCATCTGTAGAAAAAGAAGATTCCCACTAGATCGATGCGGTCCTAACGTCAGACCACATTCCCGGAAAACACAAGATACACTGGTCTGGACTCCAACTGGTGTAATCATCACCAGTGGTAAAGAAAGTCTCTGTACATCCAGTCTAGAAAGAATGGGCTAGACCAGGTGCAACAAAGGAGTGCGAAGCTCCGGAATTGAACAAGGAAGAAACGAGAGTGCTGAACAAACAAATCATACCTTGCACCACCTCTGGTCCTACCAGAGATGCCAACTCTGCTGCGTGAAAGTGTCCACACCCAACTCCTCTGCCTCTCTGATGTCAACCACCTCTCCGACCACGCCCTGGTCGAGGTCCCTGAGGAGCACCCGGAGGTCAGCCTCCTCCTGCAAAGTCTGCCCTCAGAGGAGAAGGGTCTTGTTGCTGCTAGAAGGGCCTCACTAGAAACTGGTGCTGCTGAGGCAGGCGCTGAACCTGCCCACCTCCACCGTACTGAGCTCGGGTCGGGCACCGACTCTGAATGTGCCTGAAACCTCCAAAAGAGAAACACTTCTGTCCTAGGCTCGTAAAAAATGGACGAGGACCTGAATATCTGTACTGGAACTGCTGGGGCCTGCTCCCCACTAGCCTAAATCTGGAAGGTCCCATCGTAGGATACCTGTTACTGACTTCCTTCCCCTTTGACGAACCCGGATGGATCCCCTCACGTGGTGCACCTCTCTACGAGTGCATCCTCTCTACAACCTCTGCCTTCTTCTGTACTGCTAATAACGTCGGAAGGGTGAAGGGGGTGACAACATACTGGAGCGAAGGATGAAGTGCCTCCTCCAAACGTCTCTCCCGAGACTCCTCATCTGGAAAGAGATCCGGAGTAAAGCATAGCAGATCCTTGAACTTGATCCCCAACTCTCATACTGTCATACTACCCTGCTGTAGGGAGAGTAACTCCTGCAGCTTCTCCGCCTTGATCATGGAAGAAAGGAATTTCTCTTGGAATTCCTTCTCAAAGTCAGCCCACAGAACCTCTGCGTCTGTCCTCTCTCCAAGGTAGAGCATCCACCACTAACGTGCCGCATCTCTCAGCTGATTGACTTCTAGGGGAACCCAGTACTACCTCGGAGCATGAATCAAATTAAAATTGATCCCTAGCTCTTCAACCCACCCTTCAGTCTCTATATCTGAAGTACTACCCTCGTACTTCTTGTGGGTTTGTCTCTAGAAAGAACAGAGAGTTTTCTTCCACTGGCTATCTTCCTCCTCTCGGTCAATCCTCAACTGATCGATCACCTGAATCTGCTGGGCCTCGACTCTCTGAGCCACCCGGGGACAATTTCCAGGTGCCATAGATGTACGGTAAACAAAGATCGCCTAATCCCAAGTAGTAAGGAAATTTTCTCAAGGTTTTATTTTATCATTTTATTTCAATTTCTTTCCCAGAACACCCAAATAAAGTAAAAAACAATGATGATGATTCATGTACCTTTTCTAGGGTCTCTACTAGGCAATCCATGTAGTCTCACTTGGTCGTTCGGTAGGCTCAGAGTCCTTGCATGAGATCCCAGGGGGCCCTAAAATCATGTGTCCTAGACGGTCTTCTCTAGCCTATGTCACACACCAAGATCAGCCAACACTATTGCCCTACCATCCCATGAAATCCCCATTGTTCCTAATTCCATACTCCATCCTATCTCTCAACCATCACCTCTGATACCATTCTGTCACGACCCCCTCCCACCAAAGATGCCCCTCCTGAGCTGGAAATGGTGAAAGGGAGATAATGACCCCTGAGTCCCGCCTCTAGTAGGCCTCGGGGTGGCGACTAGCACCAAGGGTATGAGTTTATACAAATATGGGAGGCATTACCCTTTTTATTATTTAGGATCAGGAAATAGGATAAGTTAAACACCAAAAGGAAAAAAATGACAAGTAAATGGAAATAAACCCAAACCAATCCCACATGCATGTTTAAACAATTCTGAATCAAAGTACAAGAAAGCTCAAAAGTACAATACCAAAAGAAACAAGAGTACAACAAACTGAAACAACTCCAATTGTCCTGACTAGTAGGGTCCCGCACGACCCTGGTAGTCCTCCTGGAAACCTGAAAGTAAATGTAGGGTGAGCATACAAGTATACTCAGTAAGGAAACCTAAAGCTCTCGTGAACATGTGGGGAGACATCCTAATGTCCCATGAGAAAAACAGAAGAAACCAAAACCTAGAAAGGAATTCTATCCACCCAACATCACCAGCCACACTCACCAAAAACACAAACAACAGGTATTAGTAGTATATAAGAACAAGAGTATTGGGTACCCCACACCATTTCGCACTAGGTAGCTGCTCTTCCTAATGACGAACGTCCTGACGCTACAACACTCTTCCCACCCGCACACACCTGAGCCTCACAACCACATATCCCGCCCGTACACACCTGGGCCTCAGAACCTCATATCCCACCCGCACACACCTAGGCCTCACAACCGCATATCCCTCCCGCACACACCTGGTCCTCATCCCAAAGGTTCTTGGGAAATAGTAAAACCTTCCTGAAGAGTCTTGGGCTAAAAACACCCAAATAAAAACCTACCCGAAGAGTCTTGGGTGTAAGGTCGCCTCAAGCCATCATAGCCTATGGTAGAAGGAGTAGGAATGAGCTAGTAACTAAGGGGAAAACACCATCTCCCATGAAATGGGAGTGTTTGGAACTAAGTACTCAACATGGATGGGGTGCGACAAAACACAAAGATACAGATATATATATATATATATATGTATACAAAACACACAACCCAACCTATGGATTCTAAACAGAGAACTGAGCACGTTCCTCGGAGCTGCTATTTCGAAGAATGTATACAACAAACAACCCAAAACCCATTTAGGTTTTCATGTTTCAACCAAATCATTTTATCAGTTCCTTAACTACTGAGAAACTGTCCACAACCAACCACATCGATTGTTCATAAAACATATCCCTGCCATCCACAAATCAAGTTATGAAAACACATGCAACACAAACAAGTCCCTTCTTATTAACCAACCAACCCCATTGATTATTATTCTTGTTCTATTACCATTCCCCACCATTCATTAACTATTCCACTTTTATTTATTATTCACAACCCATAGTTCGATCACATTCAAACCCATCCCTGCAGCCCCGCTGCCAACCACCCTAACCACAAACACACCGAAGCTTGTACATCATCGTCCCTTGATAACATTTATCGCAGCCCCACTTCCCATCACCAACATAGCATTCACACCAACCCAAAAACAATCCAACCACAACCCCACTGCCCACCCAATCCACAAAAACCCACAAAACACCCCCTTCACATAAATAAACCCTAACCAGCACCCACATGTTAATTATTTCAGTTTTGTTCAACAGGGGTGATCATAAAAGGGTTCCAGGTATTTAATCAGCCAACTTTACGTGATTAACCAATTTCCACATTCAACCAAGTTTCCATCCATAAACGGTCTAGAAATATAGGGCAGCATTTAATTGCACAAGAAAAGGCCCCCAATGACCATGATTTTCAGTAGGCATAAGCCTATTAAATTCACAACATAATATCACAGGATATAAATAATGTAACTGCATTCACAAACTTCCCATCTCCGTAATATAATCCAGTTATTATCTTTATTAAACCGGTTCAAATGTGTATCACGTAAAAAAGAGGACACCCAACCCGCATGATGCACAAATTAGAGAGACAAAGGTAAGATACCAACCTCAACAGGTTCTGATCACAATGCTCCCCCAGATCAACTTTAGAAGACTTCCGTCGGAGTCCGTCGCTTCTATCATAACCCAGAAAAACCTCCACAGGTGGATATTGGGAAGGAAAGGTTGAAGGGAAAACAACAGATCCAAGCTCAGAAGTTCTGCCTCATCGTTATGATCCCGTGGCCCCTGACGGATTGTAAATCGGATCTTGGACGAAGAAGTTATGGAAGAAAAGAGCTTAGAGTCCCTTGGGAGAGCTCTGCTCGAAGGAGAGGGGAGGAGAGGAGTTCTTTGAAAAGGAGGAGAGGCCCCCTCCTTTTATAGGTGAGAAAAACTAAAGTACACGGTGTGTACTTTATAGTACACAGAGTGTACTCGACCATTTTACACCGTCGCCACGCGACTTCCAACACGACCTTCAACATGGCACACAATCATTAACTGATCAAAACATGGTTTGAAGGTAATGCGTATGAGGGGAGACACTACACGACATGTAGTATGGGCTACACGGCGTGTACTCATTTATTTCATACGACAAGGACACGACTTCAACACGACACATGGCCGTTGACTGGTAAACACAAGGATTGAAGGTAACACATACGCGGGGAGACACTACACGACGTGTAGTATAGGCTACATGACATGTACTCATTTATTTCACATGGCAAGGAAACAACTTCAACACGGCACACACCTGTTGACTGGTCAACACACGGTTTGAAGGTAATGCATACGCAGGGAGACACTACACGGCGTATACTCATTTATTTCACATGGCAAGGACATAACTTCAACATGGGGTATACCCGGCAAGGTGGTACACGACGTGTACTCAAACTACACGGCGTGTAGTTAACAAAATTATGAAAAGTGTGGGAAAAGTCCCTTCTACCCTCCATAACACTTCCTGAAATTATTTTCAATAAAGGAATGGGCTAGAGAGGTCCGAGCCATTACAATAATAGTGGAAAACCCTTTATTATGTTTCATGACTATAGATCCTTATTCAGTATGATATATTACTGTGAATCCTATATCATTTGGTCTATTCACCACATATCTCCATTCACATACAGTTACGAGCCACTATGCTTATAAATACCTCAATTCAATCATAAATTGAGAGATACAGAAAATTAGTATTGATGTCAAAGTGGTATAGTGTTTAAATGACTCACATACCTTACTAGGATCATTACCATACTCCCTCATGTAAATATATGTGAGAATCACTAAGTGTGGTTTAATGATTCATATAATCCATTTCCATACATGAATTCCATGAACCTAAAATACCCATGAATTTACATTATATTGAGTACACTTACTACCTCTGGATTATCAATATATATGGCATGCACACTATGGAAAACCCAGTCATGGGATAAAATAACATTTATCTGAGGCTTACACATCATGTCAGGGACATTCATGATCCAACATATTCAACTAAAAACATCCATGATACAAATTTTCAATATAGAAATATTTTATATATATACTTCATTATGGGTATTGAAATGCACACATATTTTAGTAAGGACATGAATAATTTTTCATCACTCAGTATGTACATCCATTCTCAAGTACCCAATATTTTGAACATCAGTCATCGTGCACCCTATACTGGGTACATTCAAAATCACACACCCCTAACTGAAAATAAAAATATTCTCAATCCTTATAGACCACATAAAACATTTTTAAAACTACTCTAAACTAATTTTTCCAATATATATTCCTTAATTATGAGAGTGATTCTTAAATCCCATGAAAGACGAAAAACACCTTACACACTGTTGGAAATGAAGATTCTAAAAACTGTGGAATATTACCGCAAGGAATTAAAAATCATCTAATTAGATCCCTAAAAGAGGAAAAATTTATAATCCCTTGATAATAAGGATCCTTTTTATTTATGGGACATGGATTAACTCATCATCCTATATCATTTTATCTATATTGAGGTGCCTATCTACTTTTATAGGCTACTGATCTGGCATAATCCTCAAACCATAAATCCACACCCATAGGGGAAAACTTTAATAAAATAGTTTTCTAGGACTTTTTTTGACCAAAATATGAATATTTTAATTCATTTTATCATCTATTATTATATAATTCCCAATGACAACACCCTCAAAGGACCCCATTATCTTCAAAACTAGATGCATCTTTGTGTGAGACAATATTTTTTCCAATACATTCTACCTCCCATAGAAGAAATTATCCTTCCCCATATTTATATCACAATAGAGGGTGAAATAATAATATGGGATAAAATTCCAAATCCACCCCTCAATTCCTTCCCCAATGTTTCTAGAGAAATTAAGAATTATGAACCTTTGATCAAGTGTAAGACCCATGTATTCATCATAATTATCTATGAGGATGGGTGATAAATAGTTCACTCATTCATAATCCCCATAAAATACTTTCCTATCACATTTTCCCTAAAATTATTAATCATATAACTTTAAATATAAAGAATATTTTTCCTGGCGTCATGATAAAAAATTAAAACCATTGGTTCTTGTCACATAATTATAAAGGGTTTTACATGTCCCTGAATATGGTTATGAAACTATAACCATGATTTTTGCTTGTTTTTATTACCCTAGAAGGGATATATATGATTCCATTTCCATAAGGTCAATTCTAATATCCCCATACCTTACCCTTCCCATTAAAACCTGAAGTCCTGCTAGGAGACCTTAAAGCCCCACATAAACATTAATCAACTATAGAAAGAAAAAAATAATAGTGTACCCTTATGTATTCCTTGGAGACCTTAAACCGAAGAATATCCACTTAAACCTTCATATATATAAAAAAATATGATACACACTTACATTTTCCTAGGAGATCTTAAAAACTAACATAACCATTTAAGACCTTGTGGATGGAACAAAACTCCATCATGAATTTAAGATTTCTAAGGAGACTCTAAAACCAAGTGTAAACCCATTAATCTATCTTGGATGACATAAAAATTTGGTGTACCCTTATATTTTCCAAATAAATATTAAACACCAATGTCCCATATTAAATCATTAGGGATGAAAAGAAAATATAACATATCATTTAGTCTTCCCAGTAGTCCTTAGAACCTAACATAACCAGTTATGCCTTTTTTGACATAAAAAATATCCAGTGTGACCCTACACCTTCTTGGGAGAACTAAAACTCAAGTATAAACTTTTATACATTCCAAGATAACAAGAAACTATATAATATAATCAAATATTAATGGTATACCTTAACCTTAGTATATATATTTATGATTTTATGGACTATTTTAAACATTAGTGTGCTCTTATGTATTCTTGGGATACCATAAAACCAAGTGTAAAATTTAATCCCTTATAAAAGGTATAAAACTTTTACATACCATTAAAAATTCCTTATATACCATAAAACTGAACATAACTCTTTATGAAATCATTAAAAACATAAAAATATAGTGTAAACAGTTTCTATCTATATCAATATTAGAAATGATCCAAATGACACAATTTTATAGTTTCACATTGGAGAAACAATATTATTACTAGTGATGATATAATAGATCTAACCTAATAATAATAATTTAGTGAATTTGGTCAGTCCCTTCACGCCTTATTATAATTTTTAAAACTATAATGTGTCCTATTATGTGGATTCAAACAGTTTATCAATATCATATAACAACATGTGATAAGTTTGGGTTTTCCTATGAAACTAGAGTGGGGTTATTTAAATACATTTTGGGTCTTTTAAAATGAACAATTTTCAACTAACCCCTTTTCAATTAGTGTTTATCCATCTTAGGTGTCCAATGATGTAAAAAAACAATATTTATTAAATAATTTTGTGAGAGTCTCAAGCTAGTCAAAATTAGTTCTAAGATAATTTGACCTCCATTACTCTCATTTTTATCTCATATCCCCTAAGGAAATGACCAAAAATTATTGAGAAAAGATAATACATTGAAAATTACTAGAAAAAAATGGTTAACCTCACATAATATCCCTTACCAATAAAATAAGTTGACTGACTATAAATAATTATTTACTATTTTTTATTAATGATATATTGTTTTGATGACTGAATATCTAAAATTTATTTCACTATTGGACAATATGTTTCTACAACCAATAATAAGAAAGGAAATTATCCTATGGTGACTAGTTATCTAGGGGTTTTTATCACTACATAACTATTTTATATAATGAAATTGCTACTAGGGAGTCACTTATGAGATCCCTCACCTATAATGGCCACCACCGGTATCATGAAACCCCATTTTATCTTGAATTTTTTAAGTATAAATCTACCCTGGAAGATTGATCTAGTATTGAAGGATAATAACTCTTTAAGGATAGAGTAACCTAATAATATTGAATGAGGATACTCATAATGTTGCAACTTTAATGATTTAGGACCATCCTTAAACTTAGATGGAGGCTTAAGGAATGTCCATGGTTACACATGGATAGAGGCCCTATCCACCTACCAAGTACATACTGAATTCCCTAATTTCTACTACTACTATTTAAATGATAAAAAGTATCATAGAGGTTCCCCATACATACAAAATACCACTAATCAGGATAATTTTACCCATAGTGATGATTTAAATCTCTGAGTAGGTATGATTTCTTATCAATAAGAATTATCATGTGACAAGTGTAGACAATATATAATGGTGGATTCTATAATGAATCATCTATTAAAGGGTAAAATGATTGATATTAATGATGCATCATCCCCTTACATAGTTCATATCCCATGATTCACAAGATTAATCACACTATAATAATAGATACAATCTATTAATGAGTCTCATTATAAATATTTTTGTTCCAGTGGTATAAAATATAGTCTCTACACCATTTACTTATAGTCCTAATGAGTTAGAATCAATGATTGTGTAGTATAGTTATTGTCAACTTTCGTATGCAACTAACATGACTGATATATATTCATACTAGAATATCCTTTTAGGGTTTACATTTATATAATTAGAGGATCTATTCTTATATGGTGTTTTCCTAGTAAAATATTTAATTTCCCTTGAAATATTAACATAATAAATGCTTCTACTAGACTTCCTAAATTTGAGTGAGTTCATGGATGATAAAAATGTAGCTCCTCAACCCAGTTTTCCACTCAACTAGTGATTTGGGCTAGTTATCCATTAGGAATTAGGCACACCTCCCCATATGCTAAAGGTTTGTAACTAGTAGCGATATTATGATTAGGTGATCGTTGGGAGACTATAACCTTAGGTGATGATTATAATAATGGTCCATATGTATATAACACAATGCAAGAGGACCATAACTGAGTGGAAGTAATAGATAAATATGCTAGAAGAATAATTCAATAGAAGAAGAAGAAATAAATATTCCAAAAATCATAATACCATATGTAAATAATTAAACATGCCATAATAGGTCATACAAACATGTAAAAATGTCACCCATGTAAAACCATAAATGTACATATAAAAAAAGGCTAAAAAGGAAAGTACAACTTGATGTAGAGGAACCACCTAGACCACTGCCATCCATCCCATGAAAAATTTCCATCTATGATCACCAAGGACCAACTCTCAAGCCTGATCCCTTACATGATCTCAAGGACATAAGGTTTACACACATCCCATGTAACCTGTGTAAGGTGTGAGTATGAACTTAGTAGGCCACCACCAATGTGTTCATGTATTATATATATAATTATATAGGTGTATATAAAATAAAAATAAAATCTAATGCACAAATTTTAATAAATAACCCACTTCCCTTGTTCTCAACAGTACAAGGAAGCGTTCACCTACTTCGACTATCACTGAAACAACTATGAATATGTTCCCCTAAATATATATATGAAATAAATTAAATGTTTTCATATATATATATATATGTGTATATAGATATTTGTAGTGGAGAGGATCCATGGCTTAATTCCCAAGAATCCCTTTATGAATATCATACCATTTGAACCCTTTGGTTCTAACCAAAATTATACAACCCGAAACCTCATTTCATATGACACATCATGTGCTATTAATGAAGTTCCTAACATACAAATGGAACTCCCAATTAATATATCCCAAGTCCTTCAAACCTCCACTCATAAATTCTCCATCATATAAACAACACAAAATCTTAAGTCATGATGATACCCATCCTTCAATAAATAATTCAATATCATCTCAACAACCTAACTACCTGAGGAATGAAGATATCAATCTTCCAAAAATCTCATCCCATAAACCTCAAGTACAATAGAGAGTGTCACCCCCCGACCGATGGTCTCAAAACCCTCTATCTACGTTCCATAACTATCGATGAGAATTTCTATGTCAAGCACACCTAACATATCTGACGATGAACACCATCCCCTATGATTCATAATCTTTGGGGTCCTCCACTCACAACGAGTGGTCAATACTACCTTAATTGAGTCATATATGTGTGAACATGACTCCAAAAGTGCATCATACCACAAAAGTGAGAATAAATCACAATAAATACCTAAGACACATCATCTAACAACTTATTCCCTTGTTACTATGTTGATAAATCCTAATAGTCAACACTGTCTCAAGCCAGATGAGACATTCCCTCATCCTAACGACCTCATCACCTCATTCTAGGTGATCAACATAACCTCAACCCCCAGAACATTACTATCAAGTTCATATGAATCAAAACATATCAATATAAATAATTTAATTAATTAAAACTCACAACCAGCCAACCCTACCCAGTTTCTCACAAGCCCCTTACCCGTCTTGAAAAATATGAATAGTATAGGGCATGCTTAAAGGCATCCCAAAATTTCAATTACACATATAAAAGAAAATAATTTATTAGTTAGGGGTATCTCTCAAATTACCCATGTGGTTGAATATTGAGCACACCCCAAAACACCCTTAAAATTATATAGAAAGTTAAGAACCACCTACTTTATACCTGTTGGTGGTCACTCGTTTGATATTAGTTTCTAACTCGATCTGAAACGATAGAAAATAGAGTTTGAGAATAATGCCATGGAAATAGGAAAAAATATATCAAATGGATCTAGAATACTATATGTGAGATAAAAATGGAATATAAGAAATAATACTGAATTCATTACCGATATTATTCCAATACACTTGAAAAATTTCAAATTAGAAATCGGAGGAAGTCAGAGAATCAAAGCCTAGTAGAGGAGAAGAATGGGAAGTCCACCACCTAGGATAAGTATTATACACGGGAGGACATAAATAGAAGAAGCAATCTTAAATAACTCAATGGAAAAAGGGTTATTCAATCCTCTTTAAAAATATACATGGTTACTACATGGTTTGGAAAACTGTGCGCCCACCTTGTGGTGATCATTGTCCAATAAGACATAAACCATGCATGGTTTGGTCGCACAATTTGAAAAACATTACACCAACAATGAAGCAGACTCTGAATACCATCACCACTACACACAATTTATCAGAGGGGGTCCATAAGATTAAACCAAACCATTTCCCTTTGAAAATATCCCCCACGGTTTGGGTTGTAGGGTTAGACAAACCATACACCAACCGTGCGCCTCTATTTACCATTTTTAAAATTGTTTTTTCAAAGAACGATTCTTCCAAAAACCATTCAAACTCTTAAGTCACTCACTAAAACTTAAAAAACAACTAATAATAACACTTTATACCTATCAAAAATTAAGTTTCATATCCCAAAATTCTAGTTGGATTCACCTCTAAACCTTAAAATTCCAAAGGATGAAGAATTTCACCTCACTCAAAAACCTGGGACGTTAAAGTATCCATAACATAAGATATATCATCCCCAAGCTATAATATCTCACACAAAGATGGAACTTAATATTTCCATATCCGAAAAATCACCCCAATTATTAGTTACCAACAATTCCCCTAGTGAAACTCCCCACAATAGAAATTACCTACCTAGTTTCTTCTTGAACCAAAATTAAAACATCTGGCTGTTCCACCGACCATCCTCAAAAATACAAGTCCTCGCATGACATACCATCATTCCTGAAACTCATCAAGTGTATACATCATTCATGTGTTATACCTAACACCCATAGAGTCTCTCATTTCATTATATGTCCATCTCATACCTATTCCATAAACGACACTCATCATGCCCCACATATTAATAGATGCCCATAAGTCCTATATCTTAATAGATTCTCAAAAATAAATCCCACATCATATATAAATATTCATTTCCATAAAAATATTTATGCCTATGAACCTCATACATAATCCACATCATATCTGATTTCAACCTACTAACCAATGCTTGGTTAGTCCAAAAATAGAACATGTACACCTTGTGCACTAAAACTAGACATTCCAAAACAAAAATAAACTCATTCATTCCCATGATATACTAATAATTATAATTGGATCACTAACCCGATATGGCCTCAGTAGATCAACAACATACACCTAGAATGAATCATGACTGCACGAGGGCTGGCCTCCCTATGGTGGTTCCCCAACTACTGGCCACTGACCCCACAACTGGGTATCTCTCTACTAATGATAGAATATGTGCGAAGTTGAATAATGGCTACCAGTTCTCGGTAACACTCCTGGTACTATGTCATATCCTTGAGTATGACCCATTCCCCAACTTCTAGTTTTTTGAGAAGGCTTCCTAAAGAATCTCTCCAAATTACCCATCTGACCACAGACCTAGCACTCTTTCAAAACCCAATCACAATGGGCCTGAACATGTCCTAAATGCCTGAAATGGAGGCCCATTAACTAAGAAAAACTCATTAGTGTACTTACTGATTCTATGGCCTGACTTCTCTACTAAAACATATCATGGGTTGTCTTCTATCTTCTATAATAATCACAGATGAGTGAACCTCACACCGTCACCCTACTCAGATAAGAGTGTTCCATCAAATTTCCCTCAAATATCAGTGCCTAATTGAACAACACTAATAAATGTGTCATCTTTAGGATATTGACCTATAACCCGATAGTGTTCCACAATCCATTCTTAAATATTATAACTTGAGTGATGGTATCACTTACCATAAAAGGAGAAAAATGGGATAATTATGTGAAAGTATATATATAGTCCATGAAAAGAGTATCTCCTTGTTGGATATATGTATATAAAATAGCAAAAGAAGACTATATCTCAATGGAAGAAACATATAAACACAGTAGAAGCATAATATAATAGTTAAAAAGAAATAAATAAGACCAAAGGCATAATACCATATGAAGATAATAAAACATTCCATATTAGATCATACAAAAAAATAAACATGGTCACCCATGGCCGACCATATAAGTATATACATATAAAGGCCAAAAATGAAAGTCTAACTTAATAAAGAGGAACCACTTGGACCACTTCCATACATCCCATGCAAAATGTCCATCTACGATCACTATGGTCTAGCTCCCAAGCCTTATCCCTTACCTAATATCAAAGACATAAATTCTACACATATACCAAGGGGCCCATCTAGTGTGTGATTATGAACTCAGTAGGACACCACCAATATATTCATGTCTTAAATCCATAATTATGAAAGTGTTTCAAAAATATAAATAAAAGGAAATACACACAAATTTAATAAATAACCCACTTCCCTTGTGCACAATAGCAACAAGGATGATTTCACCTACTTCAACAATTGCTGATACATCTATGAATACATTCCCCCAAATATATATATAGCATACATCACATGTGTGATATATAGTGATGCATCAAATAAGGGACCTGATTGTTTCCTTATACAGAACAATAGAGTTGTTGCATATGAATCAATGCAGTTAAAGATTCATGAACAAAATTATCCAACCCATGATCTTGATGTGGAATCTATAATTTTTATGTTGAAGATATGGAGGAATTACCTTTATAGTTAAATATATAAAATATATATGAATCAAAAAATATTGAAATACATCTTCTCATAGAAAGGGATATACATGAGGAAAATGTGATGGTTATAACTACTTAAGGATTGTGATGGCCTAATACACTACCACCCTGAGAAGGAAAAAAGGTGGTTGACTCATTGAGTAGGACAGATCTTGGAGTTTTGACTAAAAGGAGGCTTTTCAGTGATCATATATTAATATATTTAGTAAGGTAAAGTATTGAAATAAGTAAGGAAGGTGAAACATAACATATAATCCAAATTATTTCCAAACCATCCTTATTGGATAAAATAAAATTTCTCTACCTGATGCAAGGAATATTCATAATAAAATTGAATTCATGAATGATGTGAAGTTATTAAAATTCATCTATGAAGATGGTATTTTGAAATTTGGAAAGAGGTTGTGTGTTCCATCCATGGATGAGGTAAAAAGATAATTACTAGATGATGCTTATAGTTTTAATTTATCTATACGCCCTGGTAGAACCAAAATGTATCAGGATTTGAAGGAAATTATTTTGTGGGATAATATGAAATATGAAATTATATATTATGTATCAAGATGATTGTTTTTTCAACAGGTAAAGGCTATGAAACAACATCCTAAATAATTCATGAAACCATTACCTATTCATGTGTGAAAATGAGATGATATTACTATGGTGTTTATAACTAGATTCTCAAAGACTCCTTGAAATAATGATTAAAAAGGGTTATTATTGATCAAATTATCAAGTATAAACATTTACTCTTTATAAGGGTAGATATTACTCTTGATCTCTTAATGATACTCTATATTAATGAAGTTGTGAGAAATTATAGTTCAACTATTTCAATTGTATTTTATCATGATCTGTAGTTTTTATTAAAACTATAGAAGAATATTTAAAAGGATCTTGATACCGATATACATTTGAGTACTACCTATCTTCCTCAAATTGATGGGAAGTCAAAATTGAATATTCATACATTAGAAGATATGTTTAGGTCATGTTTAATTTCCTTTTAGGGTATGTGGGATCAATATTTAACTTTTGTGGAATTCACATATATTAATAGCTCCCATTCAAGAATCAAAATGGATCTATATGAGGTTTTGTACAATAATGGGTGTCGTAATCCAACTTTTTGGGATGAAGTTGGTGAAAGGAATATTATAAGACCAAATCTCATGGAGGAGAAAATAGTGAATTTGAATCTATTCAAAAATCATATTATGATAACTCAATGTAGACAAAAATTTAGGCCGATAACCAAAAAAAGGATTTATAATTTATGTGGGAGATCATGTTTTCTTGATGGTATCTCATTGTAAAGGTGTTCTAAGATCTAGAATGAAAGGGAAACTAAGTAATATCTATATTGGGCCTTTTAAAATTATAGAATTAATAAGATCATTGGCTTACTATTTGGAAATGCTATATATCATACATAATGTTCATGATGTGTTTTATAACAATTTATTAAGGAAGTATATCCTACACCCAACACCTGTTCTCACCTTTTAGGAAATAAAATTGGAACTTGATTTATCTTACTATGAAGAGAATACCCAGATTCTTGACGCTAGAGAACAAGTATTGAGGAGTCACACAACTCAGCCAGTAAAGATACATTGGATAAATTATAATATAGAAGAGGAATATTGGGAACATGAAGAATTTATTATTAAGAACTACCCACATCTATTCATAAGGTTAAATTATGGAAATTTCAATGATAAATTTTTTTAAGGAGGTAGGAATGTTACACATTAGATTAAATTATAATAAGTATGATTTTATTTCTAAAGAAAAAATAGTATGATTCCCATAAATTTATCCAAGAATGTGATTAAATCCTAAATTAAAAAATTATAAAATTTAATTTTATGAAATTATATTCATTTTTGAATTCATCTTGTTAAAATTAGCTTAGTGGGATTTTTTGATATCCAAAAATAGTTTATTTTTGGGTTAAAAGCGAAAAATAATGATTTTCCATTAATCATCACTTTTTTGATAGTATAATGATATAAGAATAAATTTAAATATTAATAAACTATTTTTCAGGAAAAAATATATATTTAAGAAGTAATATAATTCATAAAAAATATAATGTTGAACATAGAAATATATTTTTAACATCTTGGAAAATATATGTAATTTTTTTTCAAATAAAATCTATTTTTAGGTGCCAAAAATTTGTTTTCTATATTAGTAAATTAAATAAATACCAATTGATTCATAAAAACCCTAATATGGGACCAATGGAGTGGTCTGAAAAAACATTTGATATCAACTCGTAGTATAAAGTACTATTTTCCCTATGTAATACTCCCATGAACAACAATTAAAATTCATCTTTATTTTCTCAACCCGTGATGACACAAGTCATCAGAGACACCTCACCATAATGAATCTCACCTTATAGAAGCCATGAAGGTCAACCAAAAACCATGATTTCAATCTAATAACTAGCACACCTAACTCTATCTCAAATATCCAATGGCCTGTCTTATAACACCCACAACTCTCTCCCAACATGGGAGACATCCTACCATGACTGATCTAATCCTATATACCATAGGAGTATCCTTGTATTCAACCCACATCCCAATTGTAAAATCACATGTTCCAAACCCTATACATCACCAAACATACTGAATATATGTATACAAACTACTTACACCTGATCACCAAAACAAAAAAACAACCACCCATCCATGGATCACTAGGAATGACCACATTTTCACTAAAACAACCACATAAAATGAGGTGGTTGACCTCCAATGACCAATGGTGCACTACACTCTATATGTTTTTCCTTACAATTCTCCTTAAACACTTACCTAATAAGTCCACCATAGCTACACCACTCAGGATCTCCCTAGAACCAAACACACTCAACAGACCCACACACAACACTTCAAACAAACCAGGAACCAACCAACATTTCACAAAATAAATACTCGCATTCCAACACACAATAAAGATTCTACACAAAAATCTATGCCAACCACCGCTATCCTCCTCATGCTAGTGTGATTATCTATAAAACTCTCATAAACTATCATTCTAAAAGGATCCACAAACCAAGAACCTATGCTAAAATTTCAAAAAACCATTGACCATGAACCTCACACTGGTCAATTCAAACAAGACAGATCGCCCCCAATACTCCTCTCTAAGTTAAGTAATCTCCCTTATATTATGATCAAACAAACAAAAAACCCTAAACTTAAGTATCAATCCAATGCCATGATTTTCTAATCATGATCTCACTACACTACACAAAGTGAAATAAAAAATGAGATAGGCTAGGAACCTAACCAAACCTTCCCTCTCAAGATATCCATGTGACCAAGAACACTCCCAATAATCCACCTCTAAAGAACTAATAATCCTTATTCCTAAAGATACCCTTGAAATATTAGAAACTATAATCCCCATTAAGGAAGACCATATACACACACCAAATCCTTAGGTGGTAACATGAATATCTTCCCTACTCCTAAACCTTACTGAAAATGCATGGAAAGAACTTATCCCTCCTAATAAACATAAACCTGTGAATTTAGGGGAAAATAAAAATTAAGGAAACTTGATCCCAATCCAAACATATCATAGGAATCATTTCCATAATTAATCTTTTAATAAGGTGCTCATATCCCACACCGACCTATGAGGGTCTCCATGCATGCCTAAATAAAGGGAATACATCTCCATCACTGATGAAATTCACACCATCTTATCAACATATACTATCATCATAATAAAATATATACATGTAGTTATATTTGATTATAATTCTACAAAGAATCTATATGGGAAAATTTCATATAGGTTATTGTTGAAAATTAAAAAAGCTAAATCTCTATCATCAGTGAGACTACACACATATAGGAATATGAAATGTGAATCCTATATTACTAGAATGAAGCTTGAACACTTGACTCTTGCCCATGGTATAAGATAAAAAAACCAAAATAAACTATAAATAAAAAATCTCTAGTGCATTACTCTAGGTGAAATCATACAACCAAAAAAATAGAAACCTTTAACAAAAATACCATACCCTAGAAACTTGTAAATTAAACCAGTAAAGGTATTCATGATACACCACTATGATATCCATCGAAACCTCCATAAAATCCCTAAAAAAATTGTTTATTGGCGCCCCAAAATTGAAAAACAACCTGAACTAATATCATTTGGTAGTGATCAATCTTGGGATTACTTGACACATCACCTGATCTAGATCACCAAAAGTACTCAAGAATGCCTCCTCATATGATATAGGTTTTTGATATTTAGTGGGGGACTAATGCATAAAATTGGGAGACTATGACCTTGAATCTAAGTATAAGAAAAATAGAAAACAACTAAAAAAATCTATATAGATAAACATCCTTATTAGACATAAGAGTAAACATGATAAATAAACAAAATAATATTGTGATATAGTAAATGGATGTGCCATACATACTCATGGTTATGATATAACAAAATAACTGGTCACCCATTGGGATGACCACATATAAAAAATAAATAATGTCAAAATACATTTACAAGTATCCTCATTTAACTATGAACCATAAAACACACCCAATCTCTATGACACTTAAGCTATATAATCATAATACTAAGACTCCAAATAAGAAACTCCACTAGATCATACAACACCTGGCCTTTGGTCGATCTACTGTTCAATATATGCTCTAACTTAAAATCATATATATGTTCTATACATACACCAATGTGTATACATAGGGAATAAGAAATAAATATTAGGAATCCAACCCCAATAGTGAAACTATAATCATATTTCATATACAAGTGCATGTGTAGTTGGGGGATTACCCGAGTGGTAAAGGTTCCCCATAATCCTACATAATACCCGAGTTCAAATCTGGGTGGGAGAGAATTTCCATAGGTACTGTAGTGACATTGTGGCAATGTAGGTATTGTGACAGATACTGTAGTGGGGTATTGTAGCAGTAGAACTATTTATCCTAATTGGGATTTTGGGCCAGTATTCCCTAGTCCCATCAAGGGGATGATGACGTATGTATGACATGCCGATGGTGGCACATACATGATACAAGAAGGGCCTTCAGGTCATCCAATGGTTGGACTATGTTCTATGTAACGGGCTTCATACCCACTGGGTCTTTTGGCCATAAATATATAATTTAATAAAGAAGCTAGATGGGTGAGTTATCCCTTGGGGGGGGATAGATGTGTTTGTGCAGTGTGTGTGTCTAAATATAATTGTACCCCCAAGAACCTAATAATAATATATATATATATATATAAGTAACTATAAATGAGATATGCCAAGCCTAGTTGAAAACTAATAATAGATAACGTAAAATAAATAACTCTATAAAATAAATTTTTATAATCAACATAAGGAGAAAATCAAACCATGGGTTCTAGCCTAACACCTGAGGTATATATACACCCACTCTAGCCCATGATATAAGATTTATATCATGTGGAACACCCCTCCACATGACATCTAACACATCCTATGGATCTACATAGGATCTCCTAGACATCTAAAACACAACAGGCATCGATGACTAACCCCAGAGAATAACCACTTGTGTCCACATAACAACGCACACCTATTGGGATATAGGAGGCCAATTACATTTTAAAACCCAAATATTTTATGGTATGCCTCTTTTAAAATCTATTATCTTCGATAATTTATGCTTCCCACAACACTGAGTTTAAAACAGTAATATACTAATAAATATGACAATTATGAATAGTCTTATGACCAATAAAATAGTAACTTTATCTATGAAATTATAAATAATGTTTGTGTATCTTATAAATGAAATTTTTTCATATTTTCATCATGGAATAAGTAAATAAATGTTTTAAAAACAATAAATTAAGTGTTGGTATTTTTGTGAAAAATAAATATTTATTTAGAATTTTATAATTCATATAATGATTTAAAGGAAAATTTGTTTTCATAAAATAGATTAATAAATGAATATTTTGTTCTATTAGGATTATAATATAATTTTATAAGATCTTAATTAAAATTTCAATGTGTCAAAAAATCAGTTATAATTTTTAAATTAGTATTTTTTTTAATAAATGATGCTTTTAGTTAAAAATTAAATATCTTATATTTATAAATTTTTTCTTAAAAAATGGATTTCAGATTTTAATATGTTTTGGAAAATTTTTAGGGTGAATTTTTAAGATTTTTCTAAAATAGTTTATTTTTTGGTGGATAGTGAAATACAGTAATTTATGGTTTATATACATTATAAGTTAAATAATTTTTTTATTGAGACATTTATAATGTATGAAAAATAATATTGAACTCTCCATATATATTTACTAAATTTAGTCATGAAAATAAAAAACTATTCACAGTCTTGATCCAAAATAATAAACAAATGAATAAGATACTCAAAAAATGACACTCTCCACCACTATAAATACCAATTCCCTCACCACCTCTTCCCCTCAGATCTCCAAATCCTTTAATAATGTCGAATTTTTACCCAATGACTCTACCAAACCCCTCCCCGATGTTTTGGTATTTATGATCTCACCCAAAATACCAATTCAAAGGTCCTTATAGAGGTCCTCAAGGATAGGAATTCAAGAGGTAAGATGCCCTTTTATTCTTTTAAATTTCTTTCAATTTCTTTATTTGTTATACATTCCTTGCATCCTCTATTGAACCATGCATGATAAATATATTATATTATATATTATATTATTTTATTATGTTAATGGGATATCCACCATCAATTATCTTCTTTCCCCTATTTTATTCTAAAAATGGAAACATCGTTCGTGAGGTGCCGATTTACCGCCATCATGGAGGATGAGTTTTCATTTTTCAATTCTACTTTCAAGGATGGTAATAAAACCATTTTTATCATTAATTTTTTTTAATATCTTTCATATACTTATTTAATGTTCTAGAACCAGTATATATACATAATATTAATTTATAAGACAAAACTAGTTCATGATGATTGAAAAAACTACAAAAATAAATGGTTATCATTAATGCTTTATCTAATGAATCACCCTAATATCTAGAAAAATGATATATTAGACCATTAAATATTCAATATGTTCCTTAATAAAACATAACTTCAATTTTGGATAACTATTATCATTTTACACGATCTTTCGTATATGTATACAAGTGAACCGATCATGAAAACCATGGAGAAGAACACTCCCGAATGATGAAATTGAATCTAATGCCGCATAAAAAAGAACATAAATGAACATAATAAATTTTTAATAAATCAAAAAAATGTTTAATATATTTTGAGTTAAATTATTATAAATCTAATTTAATTATCTAGGACATTAATTTCAATTGTAGAACACATTCAGACATAAGGTAAGGGTTTCTGCATGAACCTCAAATTTTCAATCGGGTTACGCTTTCTCTCTCTTTAACCCAATGTAATTTTTAATTATTTTTTATTAATTATTATAAATTCTTTGTATATTATTCAAAGTAATTTTTCTAGATCATCTCATCTTCCTTTTATGTTAAAATACATTTTTTAATAACATTCTATTTTCAATTCCTCCTGATAAGAAAGCATGATTAGAGAATACTTTCCAATTTCTTACCCATTTTAAGTACAAAACATAATATATTTTAATCAAAAATATTTTTCTAAAATAACTCATTTTATCTTGAAAAACTATTTAGTTCATTTTTTATGTAAACAATTGAGCCTTTTTCTGCTTTAAAGAGTCTTAAATTTTCTCTTAAATTGCACTAAAGTGACCCATTACTAAAGTTTCTTAAAAACTCTCTTTACATGTTTTCAATTCAGTTGGACATCATTTGTGCCTCAAAATAAATTTAATTATTCTTAATTTTTTTTAGTAACATACATATTTATAATCAAATATTAGGACAAATATAAATTATTTTTTCCAAAAGAACTCATCTTCACAAAGTAAAAAAGTGTATTTCTCTCAAGAATTCCATGATGCTTTTATTATGGTATTTTCATCAATTTGAAAAACCTATGTGAGATATTATGATTAATTTGGATTTATATTTTATGATATCATCTATAATGTTTTAATAAATGGTTTATGATTAGTTTGATTATGCATGTGCTATCTTGATACAATTCATCATATTGTTCAAAATGGTCAGTGGTTATGTTTACGAACTTGGAAAAGTTATGTATATATTGTTTTTGTTTGGCCTGATTCATATGAGGAATGGATTAGAAATATTAAGTAAATTAATTTTCCTTATATATCCCCTCTATGAATCGGTAGGTCTCATGATACCAAAAAAATATTGATTTGGCTGAGGCCTTAACCATTTATTTTCAGGTGTCTAGGCCGAGGCCTCAAAGGTATGTTTCAGATGTCGAGCATTATGCATTCCATAATTATGAGATTATTTATTGATATTTCATGTGATTATTAAAATAATATAATATCCATGGTTAAGTTAATTATCATGTTATTATTTAAATGAAATTATTTTATGAGATTATATTTCTTCTATATTATGCTAAAAATTATGTTTTAATGGAAACATTTTGTAGTTATTCAACTTACCTTGTTGTATATAATAAGATTAAACTATATTTATTACCCTTAATAAGAATCTAAGATCACCCCTTCATTATGTTTTATTTTTCCTCGGGATGTAGAGATGTATAATATGAATGACTTTCATGGACAATCTAGGAGTTTAAGAATGTTTCTAATGGAGTTGATATGTTGTTTTTCATTTTAAGTTGTAATGTAAAGTTTTTTTGTATATATTTTTCCAAATATACTGAACTATTAAGTACCTTGGGATGATAATTCCTTTTTTATTATACCAATGTAATAAAGTAATTCACCACCTCCATGCTACTGGGTTGAGGTTTTTACTGTTGGTATCACATGAAGTTTAGTAGAAACCTTGGAAACTAGATTAGTGAACATAATCCTAAGATATAATTTGAGGATAAACATATGATAATATCCTAAAATTTTGGTAAGGTAGAGATTATATGGGTATTCCTATAAATACATACCTATCTAGATAATATAAGTAGATGTGGTTCTAGCACATATGTACCTTGGGTTAACAACTCTGACAAGGTGTGTCAGACCTGACTTAGCATAACCTGGTACACTATAATGGGCCTTAGTGTGCACCTGGTTTCAAACTCCCAAGGGATATGTTTAGGATAATTCTAATTCTCTTTACAGACCATTATGATGGATTTAAAAGTAAATATATACCCAAAGAAACCATATTTTTAATTAAATATGCATAAATTTTCAATTTATTTTAAGTTTTTACTAAATTTATATTATGAATTTTGATTCATAACCTAATGTAGTATATCCCATTGTTTAGAAATGTTTCTTAGTGGAAGGAATGGAAACCATATCATTGAAAGTATTCCATTTATGGATTTCCTTACTATGAAAGATAATGATATTGGAGCAGGATATGCAACTAGAGAGGAACAAATTATATCTATATTGGGAGAATTGACTCAGGTTATGAGAAATAGACTTACTCACATGGATCAACCCAACCCATAATGCGGTGTAACAATGTTAGAAAACATTATGAGACAAAAACCTATATCATTCAATGGGTCTAAAAACCCACTTGTAGTCTAGAAATGGATAAGTTCCTTAGGGAATATATTTCTCACTTTTGGAAGTAACAAAAGGGAGAAAGTTATCATGGTAGTTTATCCTCTATCAGGATATTTAGATCAATGGTGTTTATTAATTAAAAACACAAAGGAGGAAGAAAAAAAATGAAAATATGGAATAAAAATATTTCAAGGAAATTTTCTCAGAAATGTATTTCCCTCATGAATAATGACTAGATATAGAGAGGTAATTTTTGAGTCTGAGACAAAAATAGGATAAAAACATTTCCAATTATGAATCCAAATTTAAAAGGATAGTAAGGCATGATATTTATTACATATATAATCCAAAGTTAAATATTGATCAATTATTTGCTGGGTTAAAACTATTCCTCCGAAGGGAACTGTTCTCCCAAAATTTATCACTATAAGAAGATATAGTCTCATGTGCTATCAAGATAGAGAAATAATTCCTTAAATCTTATGGATTTAAGGAAAAACAAGAGAAGTAGAGGGTTGAGTATCAAATAATGGATTAAGGGAAAAATAAAAATGGGTATTTTTTACATGTGATAATTGTGGATAGAAACAACTGAGTTCCTGCTTAAAATGATTTTACTTCAAGTGTGATGAGAAAGGACATCATGCTCATGACTGTAATAGAAATAAATAAGCTACCAATGTTCAATGCTACAATTTTCTGGAGATGATACACTATTCAAATGATTTTATGATTTGTAAAGGATACTTTCCTTAAAAACGACAAAAGATCAGGGACAAGCTTATGTGATAAAAAAAAGCTTAGGTTGAAGTTCCTAATGATGTGGTGGAAGGTACTTTTACCATATCCTTATATTTAGATAAAGATTTATTTAATTCTGGGTCATCACATTCCTTTATATATTCATAGTTTTCTTTAAAAATTATATATTCCCAATTCACCATAATAGGAGAGTTTTCATTAATGAATCATAGAGGAAACCTTTTTGTAATAAAGAAGTTTTGAGTAGTTCCTATTATGACACATAAACATGATCTAATTGATGATTTTATCATCATACCGATGGTTTTTTTATATAATCCTTGGTATATACTGACATTAAAAATATAATAAAAATATTTATTACAAAGAGAAGGAAATTATGATTCATTATGAAGGTATAGATTTTTTTTATCTTTATATAGGATAATTCATCATCTGATTCATATTTGAATCCACATCCAATAGCTCATCAAAATGAAATTATTGGGGAAGAAGAGAAAATATCATCTATGTATGAGGAAATAAATATTCGAATTGAAGATGTGCTGATAGTATATGAGTACATTGATGTATTTCCCAAGGATTTAGCTAGACATCCTATAAAGTATGAAGTTGAGTTTTCTATTGGTTTAATCCATGATATAAGGCCAATATCAAAGACTCCTTATAGAATGGACACTGTGGAATTAGTGGAGCTAAATAAACAAATAGAGGAGTTGATTAATAATGGATTTATTCACCATAGTGTTTCTCTATTAGAATCCCCTTTTCTGTTTATCAAGAATAAATATGGATCAATGAAGTTGTGCATCAACTATAGAGAAAAAATGATATTACAATAAAGAACAATCATACTATACCTCACATTGATGATTTATTTTATCATATTCATGGAATTAAATATTTTTTTAAGAATAAATTTGATATAGATATCATTAATTGTGTGTGAGGAAGGAAGATATTCCAAAGACAGTATTCCAAACTAGGTATGGTCATTATGAGTTTATAGTAATTCCCTTTGTAATAAATAATGAACCCTCTATTTTTATGGATCTAATTAACATAGTGTTTAAGAAATATATTGATGATTTTTTAGTTGTATTTATTTATGATATCATTATATGTTTTAAAATCTTTGAGGACTATGAGAACCACTTGGTGATTGTTCTAGAGACTCTTAGAAGAAAAGAGTTCTATAGTAATTTTAGAAAGTGTAAATTTTGGATTAAAATAGTTTCTTTTCTTGGATATATTGTCTCTAAGGATGGAATATCAGTTGAATCTATGAAAACAAAGGCATTTCAAGAATGGTCTACACCAACAGACATAACCAAGGTATGTAGTTTCATTGGTTTAGTAGGTTACTATCACTGTTTCAATCATTATTTTGCATGATTAGCTAACATTTAAGCCCAGATTACTCGCAAAGGGGTTATTTTCATTTGGAAAAAGTAATTTGAATAATTTTTGGAAAGATTGAAGAGGATATTATCGAATTATCTTTTCTTGTCTCTACTATAAAAAATGGTGGATTATTTATTTATAGAGATGCATCAAAGAAAATAATTGGCTATTTCTTTATACAGAATGATAGAGTTATTTCCTATGAATAAATGTATCTAAAAACTCATGAACATAACTATAAAACTCATGATATTGAGTTATTAATGGTAATATTTTCTTGAATATATGAGGCAACTATATCTATGGTGAAATATGTGAGATATATATATACTAGAAGAGTTTAAAATATATCTTCTCACAGAAAGAACTCAACATGAGAAAAATACAATGGCTTAATCTAATCAAGGATTATTATTATCCAATATAATATCACATAGGGAATTCAGATTATATTTTATATTCATTGATCAGGAGGGATCATAGAGTTATAAATAAAATGAGGTTGGATATGGATCCTATGTTCATGGATCTAGTGAAGATGGATATGGTAATTATTAAGAAAGTTGAAACATCACTATTTTTTCAAATGGTTTCCAAACTATCTTTATTAGAAATGATTAAATGTTCTTATATTGATGAATAGAATATTAAAAATAAAATTAAAGCTGTGAATGATGGGGAATTGGAAGAGTTAGTGTATGAGGATGGAATTATGAAATTTGGGAAGAGGCTTTGTATTTCCTCTATACTCGAGCTAAAAATAGAATTATTGGATGATTTAAATAGCTAAAACTTCTCTATAAACCCATGTAATACTAAGTTGTATATTGACTTGAAAAAACATTTATGGTGAGATAATATGAAGCTATAAATTTATGTTTATGTATCAAGAAGTTTTGTCTTTCAACAAGTGAAGGATGAAAGAAAATATCTTAGAGGATTTATATAACCTTTGCACATTCTTACATGTAAATGGGATAAAATTACAATGATTTTTGTCAATAGATCACATAAAAATCCAAGAAATAATTATTCAATATGGGTAATTGTTGATCAATATAGAAAATCTATACAATTATTGGCTATAATGGAAGATTTTCTACTGTAGAAACTTGCACAACTCTATATTATTAATGTTTTAAGATTTCATGGATTAACTCTTTCAATTATGTCTAATTGTGATCCATGATTTATATTGAAATTCCAGAAAATTCTTGAGAAATAATTTTATACTAAGTGTAATTTGTGTACTGCTTATCAACCTTAAACTGAGGATAGTCTAGATGGACGATCCAAACTTTAGAAGACATGTTGAGAACATGATCACATGACTTTCAAGGCATGTGGGATCAGTATTTACCTTTGGTGGAGTTTTTCTACAATAAAAGTTTCCATTAAAGTATTTAAAATGACATAGTATAAAGAGTTATATGGAAATAGATGTCATACACCAACTTGTTGGGATGATTTTGGTGAAAGGAAGCTAGTAGGACTAGAACTTATGGTGGAAACAACAATAAAGGTAAATACTGTTCAAACACATATAAATAAATCTTAATGTAGGGAAAAGGGCTATATCGATAACCATAGGAAGGATTTGGTGTTTCAATTAGGAGATCATACCTTCATTAAGGTATCTCCCATAAAGGGTGTTATAATATTCATAAAGAAAGGGAAACTAATACCCAGGTTCATTGGAAATTTTTAAATACATAAGTGAATTGGAGTTGTGGCTCATCATTTTTCCCCCTTATCTTTCAAAATTACACAATGTGTTCCACATCTCTTTGTTAAGGAAGTACATTCTAGACACAACACACACCCTCACTCCTAAAGGAATGGAATTTGGAACTTTATTTATATTACTGTGAAGAGGCTATCCAGATTTTGGACTCTAAAGAATAAGTGTTGAGGAATCGAATGACTCAGCTAGTAAAGGTACTTTAAAAAAATCAGAAAACTAAAGAGGTGAAATGGGAACTAGAGGAATTTATGATGAATAAATACCCAAATCATTTTATGAGCTAACATTTGGGAAATTTCTAGGAGGAAATTTTGTGAAGGAGGGTAGAATATAACACCTCAAGATTTTATAGTATGCCTCTTTTAAATCTAATATCTTTGATAGTTTATAAATAACATAATAATGAGGTTAAAATAGTAATATGCTATCAAATAAGACCATTAGGAATATTAAAATAACCAATAAAATATTAAATACAACTATTAAAGTATAAATAAAATTTTGGTGTCTTATAAATGAAAAATTGCATATTTACATCATTTAATATGTAAATAAATGTTTGAAAAACAATAATTAAGTGTTGGTATTTTAGTGAAACATAAATATTTATTTAGAATTTTATAAATGATTTAGTGATTCAAAAGACAATTTATTTTCATAAAATATATTCATAAATTAATATATTTTTTATCTTAGAATTATATGATAATTTTATGAGGCCTTAATTAATTTTCAAAGTGTTATAAAATTGGTTATAATTTTTAAATTGGTATTTTTTTGAATAAATGGCGAATTTAATTAAAAATTTAATATATCATATTTATAAAATTATCTTCAAGAAATTTAGTTAATTTTTAATTCCTCACATTGAAAATTTTTTAGGTTAATTTTTTAAATTTTTTCTAAAATAGTTGAATTTTTAGTGAATAGTGAAATACAGTAATTTACTGTATATAAAAATTATAAGTTAAATACACTATTTATTATGTAATTTCTGATATAATAAAAATAATATATAATTATCCTTCTAAATTTACTTTATTTATCCATGGGAATCCAAACTATTCATATTCTTGAGCCCAAATAATAAACATATGAATAAAATATTCAAAAGACACCCCTCACAACTTCTTCTCCTCACACCTACAAAGCCTTGAATATTGTCCAATTTTTTCCCAATATCATTCCCAAACCTTCCCCCATGTTTTGGTATTTCTAGCCTCACCGAAAATATCATTTAAATGTTTTTTAAGTAGGTTCTGAAGGAGAGGAATTCAAGAGGTAAAATTCCCTTTTGTTCTATTAATTTTTTTCAATTTATTTTCCTTCTTATGTTTTCCTTACATTATATATCAAAAAATTAATTATAGATAAAATATATTATATATAATATAATTTAATTGTGTTAATGGGATATCCAAAAACAAATCCCTTGTCTTCCCCTTCTTATTCTAAAAATGAAAACATCATCAGTGAAGTTCCAATTTACCACCTTCTTGGATAAAGAGTTTTTATTTTTCAATTCTGCCTTAAAGGATGGTCATAATATAAATTGGTGGTTAAAATAAAATTATATATATATATCATAAAACCTATTTAAGGTTCTATAACTAGTATATACACATAATATTAATTCTTAATACAAAACTAGTTTGTGATGATCAAAGAAATGCCTAAATAGTGTAAATGGTTATCATTAATGATTTATCTAATGAATCAAACTAATATCTGAAAAAATGATATATAATACCATTAAATATAATGTATGTTCATTTATAACAAATAATTTCAATTATGGATAACTATTTTCATATTACATGATCTTTCGTATTTATATAAAAGTGACCCAATCATGAAAACCAAAGAAATGAACACACCCAAACGATGAAATTTAATCTTATAACTCATCAAAAAGTACATAAAAAATAATAATAAAATTATACTAATCCAAAAAAATGTTTAATAGGTTCTGAATTAAATTATTAACGAATCTAATTTCAATATCCAAGATAATAAGTTCTAGTGAAGAACACTTTCAGACATAACATAAGGGTTTATTGATGAACCACAATATTTCATCCAGGTTATGCTTTCTCTCTCTTTACCCAAATTTAATTATTTATTTTTTATATAATTATTCTAAATTATGTCAATATGTTCCAAAATCATGTATCTAGATTATTTTATCTTTATTTGATGGGAGAATACATGTTTTTATGGTTATCTTTTTAATTCCTCCTGATAAGAAAGCTCGATTAAAGGGTATCTTCCAATTTATTACCCATTTTCAAGTAAAATCCATTATATATTTTGAGAAATAAATATTTTATAAAATTAATATTTTTATCATGAAAAAATATCTTCATTAATTTCTGGTTTTATGTAAACAATTGATCCATTTTCCTCTTTAAAGACTTAGTTTTTCTCCTAAAACACAGAGAAGTAGTCCATTTATAAAGTTTCTTAAAAAATATCTTTACATGTTTTAATTTAGTTGTACATTATTTGTGCCTAAAACATTATTTCACTATCCTTAACTTTTATTTTCCAGGATATAAATATTTACAATCAAATTTTATGACAAATAAAATTATTTTACCCAAATAACTCTTCTCTGTAAAGTAAAAGGAAATTTCTCTCAAGAATTCCTTGATGATTTTATTTGGGTATTTTCATCAATTTATACACCATATATTAAATATTATTCTTAATTGAGATTGATATTTTATGATATCTTCTACCATGTTTTATTAAATTTTTTATGACCAGTTTGATTGTTTATGTACTATCTTGATACCATTCACCGTATTACTCAAAATTGCAGTGATTAAGTTTACTGATTGGGAAAAGTTGTTTATATATTGATTATGATTAAAAAAATTAATATAAAAAATTCAGTGGACTTAGTAAGTGATGGTGGGGGATTATTATACCCCCTTTATGAATCATATGGTCTCATGAGACAAAAAAAATTGGATTTGGGTGAGGCCTTAACCATTTATTTTCATGTGTCTTGGTTGAGGCCTCAATAATATATTTCAGATGTCCATCCTTATGCATTACATAGTTATGAGATTCGTTATTGATATTCCATGTGATTATTAAAAAATAGGATATCCATGGTTAAGTTTCAGTTACATTTTATTATTTAAATTACATTATTTGATCAGCTTATATTCCTACCATATTATGCTCAAGATTATGTTTTAAAAGAATTTGTTTGTAGTTATTAGCCTTGAATTATTTTTTATGATAAGAATCCATTGAATTTTATTACCCTTATAGATCATATGATATCACCCCTTCTTTATGTTTTGTTTTTCTCCAGGATTTGAAGATATATATTATGAATGACTTGTGGGGATAATCTAGGAGTTTAAGGGTGTTTTCAATAGAGTTGATATGTTGTTTTTCTATTCAAGTTGTAATGTTAAGATTATGTTTGTATCTGGTTTTCCAAATCTACTAAAATATTTAGACCATTGGGATGTTAATTACTTATTTATTATACCAACATGATAAAGTAAGGCATTGGATCTAGGTTACTAGGGTCCGAGCCTTTACACACATGATCTAGACTGGTGATAAGAGATACAATGACACTGATAAAACTTGAATTTAACATGATATTCATGTTAAACTAACTACCTGTATAAAATTATTTTTCGAGGTTTAAACTACAACATGGGTCCATCAAATGTTTGAGACCAAAAAATTGCAATCCTTAGAAGTGGTCATAAATTTAAAAGCCTAGGGAGGGGTTTTACTCCTATAGATCATCAATTTTGTCCCTTGATCCATCTAACAAAATTCATCCAATGAAGGAGATAAACACATAAAATCCCAAAGAAAATTCCCAGTCCAAGATATCTCAACATTCTTCAACTGAAACCAATACCGAGCCTAAACTTCCTCAAAATAATAAACCAAATTACATTAAATCATGGGTCAATACACTATAATACCCATCACCAAATAGATAAACTATTAGAACTAATAAAATATTGGTTGATAAAACACAAGACTCTTTCAATCCCCTAGATATTATCATAAAAAACAAGCCACTATGGGATCTCACAAACCCTAAAATAGTTCAAATAAAACTCAAGGATCCTATGGTCCATGGTTCCACAACATATGGGATATCCTATTAGAGGGTCACCTAAAAAACATAGGCTCTCATTCCATTCCCATTATATTAACTTCAAATGACCACAATGACACAAAAAATTTATGAAACCCTACCCATGGTTACTTTATAGTATCCAAACTATCTGATAATATCATCATATAAAATATCATTAAATGACCCTTAATAGACAACAAATAATCCTTGATTATCAATGAAGCTGAAATATAATCCAAAATATGACCACAATATCCACTGATCACTTGATCAGAAACCCATCCTTGAGGTAATCCATGTGATGCCTTAGACTCCTAGAAAAGTCTCTAATAGATCCAAATTTTGATCAACAGTAACATCATCCTAACCCTATGTGAATCCATGAGAGTCCCTCATATTATCTTAAAAATCATCTTAATGAAATCCACTTATAACTGTTGTCCCATGGTGTAAACCCACTCTTCAGGATCCAATGGATATGATACTTAAACATTAGTTCTAAAACCTCAATTCAGTTGTCTAGAACAATGATCACTCAAACCTCAAGACTCTAGGGATAAATATTAGAATGGACTAATCACATTACCTTCCATGAATCTAGGGAGAAAAACTAGAAAAATACCTCTAAGGAGGGAGTACACGACATGTATCTCATGTACACTATGTGAATCTATAACAAGCCTGTAGAGACCCGAAGCTTAACGTACATGGACATTACATTACATTTGCGGAATACATAGTACATAACAAAAACACACACACAAGGATCGTAATAGTTTAGTGTCTTTGGAAACTCGGAATATAATCTTCTAATCGTGGTGAAAGATCTTCAACATCTCCCATAAAGATCTTCCTTTTTTTTACCTAAACCCTTTCTTTATATCCTGGGGAAAATAAAACATAAAAGGGTGAGCTCAAATGCTCAGTAAGGGTAAACAAAAGAAATATCAATCACATCGTATACACAAGCACATAACATTTGGAAATATTAACCTGTAAAAGAGATCATAATTTCATAACATGGGATAAATCATGGCAGTGAAATGTAATCACAATAATCATAACATAAAACACGAAACTTTGTGGCATTCACACATAATCATAGAGAATCATTTCTTGTTAGTCAAGACTCATTGCCAAGACTATCTTAGTGGACAAAGTCCCTTTCTGAATCGAGTAACCCTCGTTTCAGTCCAGTTTCACTGAACCGGTATAACCTACCATTCCAGCCATGTCTATCTCATGAGATATAAAATCTTTACCCAATGCATTGTAGGAAGATATAGGTCCCACCCATCTTATAATGAATCCTTTCTTATGTGTGCCACATAATCATAAACCATACATCATAGCGTAACCCATGTAATAAAAATGGAATTCTTAAACAACATGACATCATAAAACAATTCATATAAGATAAAGGAATTCATAAAAATATTTCCATCACAACATAATCAAACCAATGTAATAATAGGGATAAAAACAGAACCCTTTTATTATCTTAGATGAAAAATAATTTTGATAAAATACTTGAACTCCATTCTTGAGGAAAATATCCTTTCTTCTTCAAAAAACATCTTTCCTTTCATAACATGTCATACGACTTTAAAATAAAAGAAGTTGATTAAAAATAAACTTGAAAACTTGTAAAGGAAGCTTCTTGGAAATAATGTTTTAAAAATCCATTCATGCCGTATAAGTTAAAAAAAAACATTCTTCGTACTTTTTTCGGAAAAGTCAAAAAGTACCTCATACGACAAAAGATTCCTTTCATACATATTACTAAAAACTCACCGAAGGGGAAAAATGGATTTAAACAATTTTAGGTGGATGGAAATAATATTACATATTGATGAAACATGGATGTGGATGATAAAATACACCCTAGTAAATACTTGCGAATAAACAATCTCGGAAAAAAATGAGATTGTGATATTTCCCTTACCTTAAGTCCGACTTGCTTTGTAAGTGTCCGAACCTCCTGTATAATGATTTAAATCATGTTATTGGCTTATTCCATAATCATATTCATTGTTATTATATCATATATGGTCCACTTATGACTTTATATTACCCGTTCTTTTGTAAATTCATGTTAAAGTAGCGTTTTGGGTAAAATCGTCTCATTTGTCGTTCGTGTTTTTAACATGTAATTATTCATATGATTACTTAGATCATGATTACTTAATTACAGAATATAAAACATGACTTATATATATATATATATTCATAATATATAATAAATCAGTAAATGGAAAGAAATACACCGTTCATGGAGACGGTAGTCCGTACGTACGCATGAACGCTGTTTTCGTTTCCTTATTGAATTGAATGGAATTAAGTAGATGACATAAATATAAATATAAATAATTCCAGCATCATTATTATGTCATATATTTCATTAGAACTTATTATATATACTTTATAATCATTCATGAATGGTTAATCATTGAGAATGAATCTCATCGCGTCGTGGAGACGGTAGTCCGTACGTACGCACGAGCGATGATATCGTTCCCATGGTCGTGGAATTGTGTTGAAGTGTATGTATAATATTTCAGTATCAATATCAGTTTATAATAATCATATATAGTTACTCATTAAACCATTATACCCATCTAATTAAGGTGGTGCCAGAAAATAGATTACACCACGGCGTGGAGACGGTATTCCGTACGTACGCACGCGCGGTGATTTCCTTTTTCCGTAGGATGGATAGAAGGTTAATTAGAGTTGTTTAATATTTATAATAACATATAAGTATGTAATTAATACTGATGTTATTACTTTATCATGAAACAACTAAAGAAGAAGACGTTTAAGAAGAAATAAATTGAAAAGATCGGTAATGGATATTACCTCTTCTTTGAAACGCCTCTTTGAATCCTTCACTTAGGGAACTATGATTGGTCTTTGAAGAAGACCAGAACCTCTAGGATTATTCTAGGGAAGTGGAGAAGGGATTTTGGCAGAGGTTTTCCGAGCTTGAGTGCTCAAATTGGTGTGAGGAGGAGGGGGAGGAGGTGTCCTTTTATAAGGGAGGAGAGGGGCACCTTAGGAATATCTCAAACTATTATTTTATATTAAAGTAAAAATCGGTTTATAATGGTTCCAAAGGGTCTTATTTTGAAGCTAAAGTGGGGATGGGTCGAAATCATATCATCCAATAGGATTTAGACAAGTTTAGGGTATTATTTTAACCTTATCAATTAGATTTAACTCTAAGTTAAATAATTTGACTTTTACCGTGTCTTTTTGTTTTCTTTCACTATATGGTTAATACACTTACTATAACATGCCAAAAGAACCCCAAATTGTTTATTATTAATATATATATCCTTATCTAAGTCATTTGGCCGAACCTTAGATTTTTAGGAATAAAATAACAATTAATAATATAATATTTTATTTAAAAACTATTTTGTGTCAATTTTGACACTATTTGATATATGATTTTTGTGAAAGTCATAACAGAATTATATGTTCGAACCAAGTTGATTAAATCAACACTAATATATCATAGTAACCTATAAAATTTGTGGAATTCATAAAAAGTCTCAAATTACATTTATTATTGTGTTTATAACATCAATTATGTCAATATTTCATAAATAAGATAATTACTGCATCATCTTTGTGTCATAAATAAATTAACTTATTTTATGTCTCAAAATTACAAATAAAATACAATTCTGTAGGAAATCTTTTTATCTTTCTAATTAATATTTACAATCGAATTTATCTCATGTACAACCCTATATAAAAAATGTTTTAGTAAATAAACTTTGATTTTAACTCTTTTAACTCTTCTTTGAATTAAATAATAATAAATGTCCTAATCTAATCAAAGTGAGCCTAAATGGTCATATTATATTTATAAGGTTGTTTTTGGTCGAAATACACTTGTCCAATAGGATTAGGACATGTGTTAGGGTAATATTAATATCATTTTTACCCTTAATTACCCCATTTACTTTTAACCGTGGTAAATAAAAGTAAAAAGTTACTATTCACCAAAAATTATTTTCATCTCATTGAACCACATTTTACTTACTGACATCAACTATGTCTCTCGGATTTTTGAAATTCCATTCACAGATGCGGTAAAATTAAGTTTTATGAAAAATTCAGTTTTTTAACTACCACCTAGTAGTTTCAGTATTCATCAAAAATTGATGTTTTTTCAGAAAAATGCCAAAATTTCATCCTAAGCTATATTTCATATTCCGAATTCAAAAATGAAGTCTATTTTACCAAATTCATAACATAGAAGTTTCATTAATTAATTTTATAATTAAATCCCGCTGTTAAAACAAATAGTGTGTTTTTAAGAAACAATATATATCAAAAGATTGACACTTGTTTATAACTGGTTTAAATGTGAAATTACATACAATGACCAACATTGTATTAAATTGTAAAAATATATTCTAAATATACTTTAAAACAACTCAAATTAATAATTTATCACTATTAATTATTTTGATTAAAAAAGTTGTTTTTAATTATAATTTAGTAATTTTCACTATTTATCAGAATATGGAAGTTATCCGAAAAGTACCAAAATTTCACCTTAGGCTAAATTCGATACTTCGAATCCAAAAATAAAGTCCATTTTGAGAGCTAAATTTTCTAAAATTTAAAAAGTGGTTATTACTATTCATAACGGCTAGTTTTAATAATATTTTAATAGCATATCGTTGTTTCGTGAAACTCAGTATTACGTACTACACACGCTATCGAGGAAGGTTGTGATTGCGTGTAATGCAAGGCAAGTCAAGGATGCGTGTTGTGCAAGCTCCTTTTTGTGTTGTGTACAACACAATACATTAGTGAAATTATAAAGAATATTTTTCATAAAATCTTGGGCTGTTACATTCTACCCCCCTTAAAATGAATTTCGCCCTCGAAATTCGTCGGGGTTATAAATGGTTTACTATTCGAAAGTTTCTTTAATAGAAACCCACATCGTAAAAAGTAATACCAAAACCAATCTTTAAAAACGAAAGTATGAAACGTAACAGTTACCTAAATAAACTAATCACTAGGTTTCCACATAGGTGAAAATATGGATATGGAAGAAAAATCTAACCATCATGTTCTAATGGAGAGTGGTAGAGAACATGGCTATGGAAAAGCCAACAATCACAAATCCATAAATTTGTGAAGATCTAGGGTACCATCTGATTCATCGGATATAAGGTCATTAGGACAACATTTTTGGTTTTCAAGATCATTTCCCTAAAGTTGAAGAATTTGAATTAGAATAAATACTTACTTTATTTTGGTACAATCTCACTGTTGTTCGTGCCTTGAACAATTTCCACTTCATCTCTTATATAAATGAAGTTTAATTTGTTATTCGTGAAGTGTTAGCAGATCTTGTGAGAGAATGACGGGTCATTCCATCTGTCTCAAACAAAAGGTTAGCATAAGTCATTCTATAGTGAGATTAATCATATATGGTTCCTAAAATGGACTTATACTTCATATATCATACTGCTTAATATAATAAAACTAGTTTCTACTAAACAGGGACTTCCTGTAGGTCAATGGTAGGCGATAAAGGCCAGTCGCACTTCGGTTGTGGGTTCGATTCCTACAGCCTTGTCCGAAGCGATGGGCTGTCGCCCATCCTGCAGGTTGTCCTTTTTCTAAAACTACGTTACTATAACATCCCATCAATAATATCAAAAATCTTATATCCTTAAACAATACTAACTTATGTCCAACATAATCCATTCTAATCTTTAGGCTTATACATAATACTGTAGAACACTCTCATAATATAGTGACAACGATTACCAGAGATTTAATACTGTCGTTGATCCCCACATATCATAAGATATGTCTTGTTGGTCATATTCCAAACATTCAAAGTCCTTAATCGTGTATTCTCTTGAATAACTTAGTGAAAACATGAATGCAATTAAAAGTTAACACTTTCCACATACCAAAATCCTCAAAATTCTATATACTCAAACCATGATATCACTTAGTCCTTATATCAATCATAAGCTCATGAATACTGTTAAACATTTCGTTTTCTCGTTTTTCCTTCATTACACGCATATCATCTTATTTCCAAAAATATCTCAATCACTTTTAATACCACATTAGACCAACACATAAATATTCCAATACTTTATGATACAACATTATTTTGGAATCCCATTACATAAATACTTAACCATTCCACCACATCGTTGTCATATTCAACATCGCCAATAGTGATCTCATGAGACTTCCCTTTGTCCTTTTCCTTAAGTGGTTGCTCATGTGGATCATCACTAACCCTTGGATTAGGGCATTTATTAGCATAATGCCCCATTTCCTTGCACTTGAAGCATTGAAGTGTTGGTTGTGCGTTCTCTGCAGTGTTTGCTTTATTCACATCATTAGAATCCCTTTTTCCATTACTTCAACACTCAGCTGCTCGATGAACTTCTTTTCCACACTTAAAACATTTTCTAGTCCCTTTAAGACAATCTCCACCATGCTTCTTTCCACACTTTGTGCATAAGGAAACATTCATCTTCTTTTCACCATTATTTTGAGATTTCTCCTTGAACTCCATCTTTCGTTTCTTGTCAAAACTATGAGATGGATAAGTAACACCAACTTCCATTTCTACTTTTATAGCACAACGCACAATTTCTTCATAGCTACTGAAGTCTCTTATAGCTAATGCCCTTCGAAGACTTGGTTTTAATCCACTGAAAAATTGATCAACTTTACTTTCAGGTTGGATGATAATGCCAGATGCATACCTTGCAAGTCTTGTAAAATTTGCTTCGTATATACCAACAGATTCATCGTCCTTCTGCTTCAACTCAAGAAACTCCTTTTCCATCTTTGTTCGAAGAATACGAGGGAAGTACTTATTGAAAAACAAGTTCTTGAACTCGTCCCATTCCGTGGACTCAATTTCATCTCTTGGCCTCGTATTCTTGATAAGATTCCTCCATTGATCAGCTTCACCTTCCAAACGACATACTGCTAAGATGACTTTATCATGTTTAGAACATTGAAGAACTGAAAATATCTTTTCAGTGGTACTGATCCATTGTTCAGCAACAAGTGGATCGGAAGTCCCACTGAAAGAAGGTGGACGTTTCCTCATGAAGGACTCAATAGAATATTGTTCCCTTCTCTGCTCATTTGGAAGTCCAGAATGATTCATAGCTTGTGTAAGTATAGCAATAAGATTTTGCACTCCATCTCGCATAACATTTGTTTGTTCAGGAGGGCAATCATTGCATTGTCCATTGCATTGATAAACACGGTTCCTTCGGGTTCCAGCCATCGTCTAAAACCCAAAAAGAATAGTGTGAGAGGCAAAAATCATGCTAGGGAAAACAACATAGTAAAGGGGGAGTACCCTTAATATCTAACATCTTAGGTTAAATTCTAAGATCGTTACCATAGTTCTAGGACCATATCTTATACGTATACTTATCATTAGGGACATCCCTAGACATACCTTAGAAATATCTCTAGGGATCTCACTAACGTTTTTGCATCCTAGTTTCCAAAGGTTGACTAAACCTTTCCTCTGATACCAACTGTAGATACCCGAAGCTTAATGTACATGGACATTACATTACATTTGCGGAATACTTAGTAAATAACAAAAACACACACACAAGGATCGTAATAGTTTAGTGTCTTTGGAAACTCAGAATATAATCTTCTAATCGTTGTGAAAGATCTTCAACATCTCCCATAAAGATCTTCCTTTTTTTTTACCTAAACCCTTTATTTATATCCTGGGGAAAATAAAACATAAAAGGGTGAGCTCAAATGCTCAGTAAGGGTAAATAAAAGAAATATCAATCACATCGTATACACAAGCACATAACATTTGGAAATATTAACCTGTAAAAGAGATCATAATTTCATAACATGGGATAAATCATGGCAGTGAAATGTAATCACAATAATCATAACATAAAACACGAAACTTTGTGGCATTCACACATAATCATAGAGAATCATTTCTTGTTAGTCAAGACTCATTGCCAAGACTATCTTAGTGGACAAATTCCCTTTCTGAATTGAGTAACCCTCGTTTCAGTCCTATTTCACTGAACCGGTATAACCTACCATTCCAGCCATGTCTATCTCATGAGATATAAAATCTTTACCCAATGCATTGGAGGGAGATATAGGTCCCACCCATCTTATAATGAATCCTTTCTTATGTGTGCCACATAATCATAAACCATACATCATAGCGTAACCCATGTAATAAAAATGGAATTCTTAAACAACATGAAATCATAAAACAATTCATATAAGATAAAGGAATTCATAAAAATATTTCCATCACAACATAATCAAACCAATGTAATAATAGGGATAAAAACAGAACCCTTTTATTATCTTAGATGGAAAATAATTTTGATAAAATACTTGAACTCCATTCTTGAGGAAAATATCCTTTCTTCTTCAAAAAACATTTTTCCTTTCATAACATGTCATAAGACTTTAAAATAAAAGAAGTTGATTAAAAATAAACTTGAAAACTTGTAAAGGAAGCTTCTTGTAAATAATGTTTTAAAAATCCATTCATGCCGTATAAGTTAAAAAAACATTCTTCGTACTTTTGTCGGAAAAGTCAAAAAGTACCTCGTACGAAAAAAGATTCCTTTCATACAAATTACTAAAAACTCACCGAAGGGTAAAAATGGATTTAAACAATTGTAGGTGGATGGAAATAATATTACATATTGATGAAACATGGATGTGGATGATAAAATACACCCCATTAAATACTTGCGAATAAACAATCTCGGATAAAAATGAGATTGTGATATTTCCCTTACCTTAGGTCCGACTTGCTTTGTAAGTGTCCGAACCTCCTGTATAATGATTTAAATCATGTTATTGGCTTATTCCAGAATCATATTCATTGTTATTATATCATATATGGTCCACTTATGACTTTATATTACCCGTTCTTTTGTAAATTCATGTTAAAGTAGCTTTTTGGGTAAAATTGTCTCATTTGTCGTTCGTGTTTTTAACATGTAATTATTCATATGATTACTTAGATCATGATTACATAATTAAAGAATATAAAACATGACTTATATATATATATATTCATAATATATAATAAATCAGTAAATGGAAAGAAATACACCGTTCATGGAGACGGTAGTCCGTACGTACGCATGAACGCTGTTTTCGTTTCCTTATTGAATTGAATGGAATTAAGTAGATGACATACATATAAATATAAATAATTCCAGAATAATTATTATGTCATATATTTCATTAGAACTTATTATATATACTTTATAATCATTCATGAATGGTTAATCATTGAGAATGAATCTCATCGCGTCGTGGAGACGGTAGTCCGTACGTACGCACGAGCGATGATATCGTTCCCATGGTCATGGAATTGTGTTGAAGTGTATGTATAATATTTCAGTATCAATATAAATTTATAATAATCATATATAGTTACTCATTAAACCATTATACCCATCCAATTAAGGTGGTGGCAGAAAATAGATTACACCACGGCGTGGAGACGGTATTCCGTACGTACGCACGCGCGGTGATTTCCTTTTTCCGTAGGATGGATAGAAGGTTAATTAGAGTTGTTTCATATTTATAATAACATATCAGTATGTAAGTAATACTGATGTTATTAGTTTATCATGAAACAACTAAATAATAAGAAGTTGAAGAAGAAATAAATTGAAAATATCGGTAATGGATATTACCTCTTCTTTGAAACGCCTCTTTGAATCCTTCACTTAGGGAAGTAAGATTGGTCTTTGAAGAAGACCAGAACCTCTAGGATTATTCTAGGGAAGTGGATAAGGGATTTTGGCAGAGGTTGGCCGAGCTTGAGTGCTCAAATTGGTGTGAGGAGGAGGGGGAGGAGGTGTCCTTTTATAAGGGAGGAGAGGGGCACCTTAGGAATATCTCAAAATATTATTTTATATTAAAGTAAAAATCGGTTTATAATGGTTCCAAAGGGTATTATTTCGAAGCTAAAGTGGGGATGGGTCAAAATCCTATCATCCAATAGGATTTAGACAAGTTTAGGGTTTTATTTTAACCTTATCAATTAGATTTAACTCTAAGTTAAATAATTTGACTTTTACCGTGTATTTTTGTTTTCTTTCACTATATGGTTAATACACTTACTATAACATGCCAAAAGAACGCCAAATTGTTTATTATTAATATATATATCCTTATCTAAGTCACTTGGCCGAACCTTAGATTTTTAGGAATAAAATAACAATTAATAATATAATATTTGATTTAAAAACTATTTTGTGTCAATTTTGACACTATTTGATATATGATTTTTGTGAAAGTCATAACAGAATTATATGTTCGAACCAAGTTGATTAAATCAACAGTAATATATCATAGTAACCTAGAAAATTTGTGTAATTCATAAAAACTCTCAAATTACATTTATTATTGTGTTTATAACATCAATTATGTCAATATTTCATAAATAAGATAATTACTGAATCATCTTTGTGTCATAAATAAATTAACTTATTTTATGTCTACAAATTACAAATAAAATACAATTCTGTAGGAAATCTTTTTATATTTCTAATGAATATTTACAATCGAATTTATCTCATGTACAACCCTATACAAAAAAGGTTTTAGTAAATAAACTTTGATTTTTACTCTTTTAACTCTTCTTTGAATTAAATAATAATAAATGTCCTAATCTAATCCAAGTGGGCCTAAATGGTCATATTATATTAATAAGGTCGTTTTTGGTCGAAATACACTTGTCCAATAGGATTAGGACATGTGTTAGGGTAATATTAATATCATTTTTACCCTTAATTAACCTATTTACTTTTAACCGTGGTAAATAAAAGTAAAAAGTTACTATTCACCAAAAATTATTTTCATCTCATTGAACCACATTTTACTTACTGACATCAACCGTGTCTCTCGGATTTTTGAAATTCCATTCACAGAAGCGGTAAAATTAAGTTTTATGAAAAATTCAGTTTTTTAACTACCACCTAGTAGTTTCACTATTCATCAAAAATTGATGTTTTTCAGAACAATGCCAAAATTTCATCCTAATCTATATTTCATATTCCGAATTCAAAAATGAAGTCTATTTTACCAAATTCATAATATAGAAGTTGCATTAATTAATTTTATAATTAAATCCCGCTGTTAAAACAAATAGCCTGTTTTTAAGAAACAATATCTATCAAAAGATTGACACTTGTTTATAACTGGTTTAAATGTGAAATTACATAAAATGACCAAAATTGTATTAAATTGTATTAAATTGTAAAAATCCCCGATGACACCTTCCCCATGTTCCTCTACAATCATATCTTAGTTTATCATGAAACACTAAGGTGTAACCCACATATAATTAAATCTAATGTTAAGGAGATAGAAGTGAAAAAGGGAAAAATAAAAGACGAAAAAAGTATAAATGAAAAGGAAAGGGGCCTAGGTCCGAACCTAACAGTCATGACGAGGTTATGATGGACCAAGGAAAAAATAACCCTTCTTAACTCAATCATAGTGTTAGAATGTAAATATAAAAAACTTTTAAAAAAATATCACTGAACAAACATGTGCGAATAAATTATTATTTAATTAATTAAATATTAATATTCTTTAAAAGTTCAAATGGATTGGATTTATACTAATATTTTTCACTAATGTAAACACCAAATTATAAAACCAATAGAGTGGTCATAAAAATTATTTGAGGTCATATAATAATATTAATTAATTTTTCCCCTAGAACACTCATAGGAATGAAAATGAAAATTTATCTTGATTTTCTTAACTCATGTTGATGTAGGTCACCACTAAAATATTGATACGAGGTCACCTCATTTAATGGTTTCCAATTAATTAATATATCTCGAGTTAAATATACCATTTGAGGATAACATAAATCTAGTGCATGCCAAAATAGAATATTTGAGAATAAAATAGAGTAAAACACTCAATATTAGCCATAATTTAAGAAAATCCGAAGTCCTCAGAGTTAGAAATTTTTTCCCAATCTCTACAACCCTAGCCCTCAAGACTGTGGGAATTGTTATATCAATAATTGTATCATACATCACTAGAAAAGATAAAAGTAGATTCACTAGTTGTGTAAAAACATACAATAAGGTTAGTGTTATCAATGATGGGGGTATCCCCACAAATAGATGATGAAATAATCACTCTCCCTAGTATATTCTCAATAGAAGTTTATGATGGTTCCCAAAAAATTAAATTCCATAGAGAATAATTCTATTCATCAAATAAAATACCTATTAATTTTTGGATAAAGCACAATGATGTATCATTTAGAATTTATTATAGAATATTCAACTCTAGAGTAATTTCTCCAAGACACATAATTCCCTAATGAGAAAGTATTATTCTTCAAAAAAATTTCCTTGAAATTGGAAATGAATTACAATAATGATTTTCAAAGCCTAACTGGTAAAAAGATAGAGGAAACCGAATTTAAAAGGGATGTTCTTTGTATCATATCCATTTCACTAAAAGAATATCCTTCCATATTCATTCCTCTTATCTAAGAGCCTGAGTAATAATGAAGTAGAATATTATAACTATATCAAAGAACTGGAATTAGATTCAAAATTACCAATCAACTAAATTGATTAAAAGGGTGATTCAGAGCTGATTATCTAAAAGATCAATAGAGAGTACACTATAATGAAGGAGGATTTGATTCAAATACTCAACTATAACCAAGTTGTAATAAAACAATTTTCTACTTAGATTTATGAAATGATTATTTAAGTATAAATTGTTTTTGTTTCCCCTTCAGTGTAGTTGGGTAGTGTAATCAAATCCTCCTTCATGATAGTGCACAATCCAATGATTTTTTTTGATTTCTATATTTGAATCACTCATACATGCATAGAACACTTTCATACCTTTAACAGACTTTCTTATTTAAATTAATTTGAGGATGAATTATGGGGAATAATCTTATTGTAATGGGGAAAGGTTATTTTTTATATCCTCCTAAACCATAATCCACTTAAAACAATGCCCTGATCTAGTGGGACACAAGGCCTCAAGTATGCCTACACATACGTCCGAGGCTGCCGACTAACAATGAGGTGTGAAGATGGTATAGTGGGGAGACTATACCCTCTAGACGAGTTACGAATAAAATGGAAGTAATATTAAATAAAGATAGATAAATAAATAATAACTACTAATCAATAATGAATTAATAATGAACATGCATGAACATGATTTGATATAAACTATATCCATGTATACATAGTACATAGTAAGAATAACAATGGAAATAAATAAAATAAAAAATGTTGTAGTAATCTCCTAATATCATCATGATCACTAGCTTAGTCCTCTACCCATGTAATCTATCCTATCCTTGAAGGATAATTTCAAGTAATCTTAATCCATGAACCTAGTCTTACAATCATGAGGTTTTTTGGGTACCCTAGTGCAATGGTTTCCCAAACAGTGTGCGTGATATACCCAATAAGCCACCAAAAATGGTGTCTAATGAAAAATCTAGTCCATTATTATAAAATAATGAGTGTGTAATTATTTAAAAAGTAAATTAGTACTATAATAATGAATGAAAACAATTCAGGATCAGGTTCCTCAAGGAAAGTGGTCCAACTATACCTACTTCTTCCAAATTTGGGATATCTCTAAACATATCACCCTATATGTATATATATATGTATGTATGTATATATAAGTATGTATTTATATATATTTACTCTATACATACAAGCGTATATATCCATTTATATAAATAAATTATACTAGTTAGGACTTGAGATGAAACTCATGAATCATTATATAACCATAAGAGTGTTATACTATATGAGGGAATTCATGACCATAATAGATCAATAAATTATTAAGGAAATCCCATACAACAGTCTCTGGTAATAATAATAATACTAATAGTATGATGCAAGTTTTTATAATTCTCATTTCCTAATACCAATAGTCTAAAATGGGATACAGAAGTCACATCCTTCATCCCACTCATGGACGTGACCATCATGCTCAACATCATAATCCTGGGGATGTGAGATGTCATGACCAATTACCCAAGTGATGTGAGATTACATTCCCATTATCCTCTAACTAGGGGTGTGAGACGTCATTCTCAACAACCCTAATCATGGTTACTCCAATCATAATAAAAATTTAAGGTAATCCCGCTTTCCTTATGAGCCCTTAGCCTGACATTCTCTGAAGAGGAAACTGGCATCACTCATGGTGTAGTGGATACTTTATAGTATAATCCAATTTAAAATTTTAAATAAAATTAATAATAAAACCCATTCCATAATCAATTCAATTTATATCATGCATCCATTTTATTTATAAGTCATTATTGTTCTATTCCATTTAACAATAACTATAGAGGCCATTAGAAGCACTCATGCCAACAATACAAATCACTATTCACATCATCTATCAATTCATGTTTTTATTTATAAGAAAACATAACTAAAAATGTTGTCTTTTTAAAACATGAAATTTACATCAAACAATTAATTCAATTCAACATAAGCTTCTCATTTAAGTGGAATAATTTAATACACTAAAACAAGGGTAGTTATAATGCAATCAAAACATGGAAAGTAACTATATGGACAACCATTTTAATTAAAACACACCAATGGTAGTTTATTCATGAGGAAAACCATGAGTATTATGTGATTTTAAAAACAAAAACTAAAGGGATGGATCAGGATGAGTTTATAACCTCTGACTATATCAGGGGGATGGGGTGTAAAACAAAATAAAAGGTGGTCTAGGAATTTAATTTAAGGAATTTCCTAATTTGGAAGTGACACCCAAAACATCCGATGTGTGGAATAATGACTATATAATATAACAATTTAAATTTGTGGGAAAAGAATATATACCACCTACCTCATTATTAGGATGGTACAATCATCTAATACCAAGCTTTGATTTGATCCAGGATGGAAGAAAAAATAAGAATCATCAAATGCCTTAAAAATAGGGTAAAAAGGATGCATGGATTTATAATTCCATATGGAGAGCTAAATAAAGAGGAGAAGCATGAGGAGTCATATACTTACTAATGGGATTCCAAAGATACAAGAAATCATTGATTATGACACCAAACATAAGAGATCTACAATATCCTAAAAGAGAAGGAGGAGAGATCCCAGATGGGGGGGATACTGTGTTGAGTTAGTAAAGAAATATGGAAGTGAAACCTTAAAGAATACACAAAAAAATAGTGATTTCTAGATCTTTTAAAGATACACATGATTTGGCTTCATGGTTTGGAAAACCATGTGTCAAAAGTGTGGTCTCCTCTACGTAAGAGACACACCCTACATGATTAGATCACACAGTTTGATCTATCCATGAACCAACCATGCATAGCTACTGATTAAGTGGCACTAAGGGTGGGGTTTAGGCACACTATTTGGTAAAACCATGTGGAGATCATATAAGACACCTCTACACACCTGCAACAAGGAACTTATTTACCCATGGGAGGTTATGTGGTTTAAATAATTTATTCCCTATAAGAAAATGGGTGGCATAGTTTATCCTCACGGTTAAACTAACCCAATGCCAACCATGAACCTCATTCTAATTCTAAAAAAAATGTTTCTTTAGAAGCCCGAAGCTTATGAAACTAAATTAAACATATGAGGATTCTTTTGAGGGTTAAAACTCATCTAGATATGTCAATTTTAAGTGATCCAACACTATAATTTACAATCAAAGGATCAATTTAAGATCTGACTCTTCCATTAAATAATAAAAGTTCAAATTCACATGGAATTTTCAACTGATACGAGACACAAGACATTATAATCTCCCCACCTTAGATCTTTAATCCTTAAGAATCCTTGTGCTATGACGTTACCAAAACCCAATGTACCAAGGTCTATATTTTCCTTTGAAATGGATGTGTTGCATATCAGATTTGCAACATACCATTAAGAGTCACTTAAATCACAAGGTGTGTAAAAACTATGAAACTCAAGCAAATTACCAAAACCAAAGCCGAATAAAATGGGTAGATCTTACCTGAGCTCATATAACCAGAGAAATGATCACATCATTGTAACTATTATCAAGTAGCCTAAGGTTCTCCCCACTTTAGGTATTAACCATCGAATGAAAAATTCTGAGTCGTGGAAAAAAACCATTGGAATTTCATGCTACAACACTACTATAGTGTTTTAATGATTCTTATAGAATGTTTCTCTAAATGATACCCCTAATTGAAGGTAAGGAAACTGCTCCTGGTGCTCATTTTGATCTCAATGGTCAATTATGATTGACCTAGTATAAACTATACACCTTGGATTTCATTAGCTAGACGTCCCTTACTTAATATCTTCCAAAACCCATGGAATGAACATAACAGTTACATAATGACCGCATAACTCTTTTCGAGGAGCTCTAGATGAACTACATATGAAAAAATATTCTAAAAAATGACCATATAAGATGGAAAACACCTTTAAAATGATATATCCCCAATTTCTTTAAGTGGAGGCATCTTGAGTTAGCATTGATTATGTTTATTGAATTATATAATTGAATTTCATTATAGTGTTCTAAACAAACCATCCCTGGTTAATTTCATCAAACACCATTTGTGTTCCAAGACAACCATTAAATAACCAGTCTCACATTTTTATGAAACTTCTCACAAGATTCTCATCTTCCAACTGTATATGGTGTCATCCACACAATAAGGGTACCTTTAAACATCTCATAGAGTAAACTTCCAAGGATTCCATACATTAAAATTGAAAATTAATTTGATTTTTTTTCATGAAATATAACTGATGAACTCTTAGTGTAGTCAAGATGAGATCAAGATAGGGATCATGCTCACCAATAAACCATGAGTACGCCAAGATGTCACTGAAGGAATATATTTATCCTTCCAATCCATGCTCACATTTAAAATAGGCTATAATAGAATTAGCGAATGACTGGCATCACATCTCCCGACCATGAGTGTCCATGTTCAAACATGGGCCAACCATCTAATGATGACCAAATTGACTCCAGGATAGACTCTATTATGGGTTATCTATTGAATCTACTCAATATATAGGTCACTATTACTAGAATAATCAATTATAAACCATCAATACTTGGATCAAACTTGATTACTCACCTATTGGTTATCCAAACTGTACCCCATGCAACTGCTGTGTACCAAACTTGCCTTACATAGTGGGTGTGCACTCCCATACAACTCAGTCCCATACCTTACTAAAACTCCTATGGTTATTTCATATATAAGTACAAGATGAACATGTTACCTAGAATTTTAGTATCATTAAGGTATGAGATCCCTTGTAACTCACCTTGATAATAGGCATCCAAAAGTTCCATTAAGTAGTTAAGCCCATTCTGACCATTTTCAAATGGTCCACTATGATCTTGCTCCTTTTAATTTGAAGTAAATTCTTCTTATAATCTACATGAATCTCTCCACCTTAGGAGTTTCATAGTAATCAAGTTACGGAGAACAGAAGATATCTGATGGTGCATGTTCTTTCTACAACGTGACACTCCCCCTGAGTTAAGTCTACATGCATCATCAACATCAGAAATAAAATCCAAAACTAACCCATATTGGTTAGGAAACAACACAAAATCCTCTAAATAATGTCATACCAAATCACCATGATAATTAAACTTCTGATTTTCATCTCAAAGGTGTAACACTTATAATGAGATCATAACACCTAGGTCACTCTACTTAAGAGATGTCCAGTAAACACTGCCTTCAAGGAACCACAAACCTTTATCCAAGAGGTCGAGTAACCATAATGTTTAAAAGATCACATATCCTTGTTTATTGAACAAAAAAAAGAGTTAATACACCATTTTCAACACAAAAAGCACCATTTATAACAACTCACACCACAAAAAAAATAAAACAATGCAATATGCATTACACATTCCTGGTGTAAGACCCTTAGATTATAAAAGAAGAAAATTATATTTTATATCTTAAAAGACATGAAATGCTGATTTTATCTTTTGTTACATGCAACACTATTTTCAATTTTTATTACATGTAATATTCACTTTATCTTGTGTTACAAGAAACCTCAATATTTTTATATTTGATAGCGTATTCAACACACAACACCGAACTTAAACAACCCATGATATATATTACCATTATAAACTAGCCATTAAATCAAAATTTATGAATAATATTAACTTTTTTATGAAATATATATATATATATATATATATATATATATTTCTTATTGAAAACAAATTATTGATAAATTTTTAGTTAAAAATCAATTAATTTTTAGTAAAGTGATTTTATTATTAAAAAAATACATGGTAGGGGTAGGCGTGGGGGTAAAACGGAAAGAAAAATTTATATATAGAGGTTTGAAACCAAGAACTCCTCAACACATCACTACTAGTACATTAGGGGTGTAACCACTGAACTGCACCTCATGGGGCATCTTCAAAAATATATTTTCTCCAAAAATAATTTTTATTCATTTTCATGGAAAAAACATTATTATAATTTATTTTGTAAATTTTAGAAAATTTATTTGATAAAACTAAATTCATTTTTGGAATCATAATTTCAAAATTTACTATGGGTGAAATTTTGGAACATTTTTGAAAATATTGATTTTTTAGTGAATGGTGAAAAATACTGATTTTTAAAGTCTTTTATCTTCAATAAATATAATTATTTAAAAATAAAAATATATATTGAATATATTTTATATTAATATAAGTATTTTTTATTTATATCTGACTAATTACCTTGAATAATATTTATATTGTTTTCTAGAAAAAGTTTGTTTTGGGGTTTAAAAATGGGGTTTTCTAAAAACTATTTTTATACGCATAATGTTTCCCAATTTTCATTAATTAAAATAATACCTAATGATGAATTTTTTAAATAAAATTTATTGAATATATATCAATAAATATTAATATTGTTTTATATAATTATTATTCTTATTCATATAGTTAAAATAGAATCATATTTTTCTAAAAAAACTCTTCTTAAAAACCCACTTTCTTGCTAAGTCTACAAGATTAATGTTAAAATATTTTTTTTAATTAAGTGAATTGAATTTTAAAAAATGGATTCCATATTTTTATTCACCATAATTTATAATTTCTTATAATTCCAACTTTATTTATGACCAAAATGAATAGTGAATAGTGTAAAAAATTAATTATTGTAGTTAAGGTAAAAATGAGTTTACTATGGGGTTAAACTATAATGATAAGAGTGAAAATGAACTAAAATATTATATTAAATTGATTTAAAGAATTTATTCACACCTTCTCCATAAAAGATTATTAAATATGTAAATTCCTTTACATTTTCCTTTAAATATGAACAATATAATAACTTAAGTAAAGAAAAAGTCAAAAAGACAATTTTCTTAGATTTAATATCTATAAAGATTTTGGATTGGGAAACAAATTGGTTTATTTATACATATGTTTTTGATATATAAATGATTTTTAATCACAATAATTTATCTTTAATTATTATATATGAATTAGTTACTTAAAATACATAAGAAATACCAAAATAGTAATTATTTAGTTAATAAAACAATAAAAAACAGACACTAAAAATAATAAAAGTGAACTAAATTGTATAAATTGTTGTGTTACATTATTTTTTAGATGAATATATAATTTTATCTAGGTTTTAGCATAATATTATATAATTACATCATTTTATTGACATTTAAAATTCAATTTAAATGAAGAATGTCAAAATTGACATTATTGTTATTTTATGATAAATCATATTTTATGAAATGATTTAAAATTACTAAAAATACAATATTATGACAAGTTAATTTTATATTAAAACAAATTTAAACTAAGTTCCATTAATGTAACATTTATTCTTTCATAATGACTGTAATGAACCCTAAATAATAAAAACTCTATTAGCATAGATAATGTTAAGACAATGTTTCTGCACAATCATGCATTTGTGTTAAAATAAATTATCAACATACATAGTAATTTTATTTTATAAATTGAATTTAATATTTATAATCATTGGGTAATTTTTTTATTAGTATCACATTAATTTAGTCTTAAAAGACAAATTAAAAAGGCTAGAAAACTAGTTACCGTAGTGAAAACCCAAAAATGGTAAAAGTAGGGAAACTTAGAAGTTAAGGGAGAAAATGTGTAAAACATGTATTTCATTGTATGGTGGAGGCTTCTTTCAACAATATAATGCCTCCAATCATTTAATTATCATATTTGGAGGCTTTTTATATAATATCGATCTCCCTATAGTGAATACATTTTGCTATTTACAAGAATGCCACTCCCCCTCATCTATAAAAGGGAACTTACTCCCCTCACTTATTCAAACATATAAATATATTTATATCATAAAACACCTACCCAAATGACTTACCCACTGACATATAATCATCCAAGAATCCTTAATTTGTTAAAAAATCCATCCAAGAATGTAATTTGGTGAAAACTAAAAGGACTTACTCGAAAAAAAGGCAACGTTCATCAACAAGCATTTTTGTTTTAGTTATTTCTCCACATAATTCAACTATTATTATAACATGATGATATAAAAATATAATTATCTTCAATATAATTATATGTTGTAATGTTAAGGTTAATACCTACAAAAACACATACTTTCATCAAATGGGTTATGAAATCATCATTTGTGTGTACGACGGATGACCACCTTATGAAATGATGTCATTTGTTTTTTTACATTACCATCTGTAATAGTTGGGTATGATGATGGATATAAATTTTTTATTTTATATTTATAGAATTATTATACTTATAGAGTCATTATATATTATATAACTATTTTATATTATATTATTTAAGTTTTATGATAACATTAATCGTGTGTTTGACAGACTATCCCTCAGCGAAGCAATGTGGTTCTTTTTTAACTAATGCTTTACTTGGATGGTAATAAGGGTAAATATAATAAATATATGTTATATAAATTATATATTTAGGATATTAATGAAATATTTATCATTATTTAAATCTAATATATGATCTTCCTTTCACTATTTCATTCGTTGAAAAAATGATAACGTCGTTTGTGGATGTGTGGACTATCGCCTCCTTGAAGTGATGTGATACCTTTTTAATATCCACATAAAAATAATGATATATAGAAGTAAATATATTTCAATAATATGGTATATATGTGATATTATTTTTATTATTATGGAATTATAAATGTTATTTACCTTTTTACCATAATGATCATTGAAAAATGAAACGTTACTCATGCATACATACGACCTACACCCTCCATGATCGTAATGTTTGTTCATAACCATATTTCATGATTGGTTTTTAAAATATAATTTAAATATAAATATGATAATTATTTCATCACTATTATTATGTAAATGTTTAAATAATTAATTCATTGATCATAGTCAACCCACCTAAGGTGTTTTGACACACAAATCGAATATGGTCAAAACGTTAGATGTAAACTTAATTGATTAAGTAATTGAATATAACATGTTAATAAGTGAAGTAAAATTAATAAAAAATGTTAAAAATGCACATAGGAAATAAAATATTTAAAATAATATTATTATTCTGGATGATAAAGGCACAAGTGACAAGTCAGACTCAAGGAAACTATTTTTATTGTCTCACTTTTTTGTGAGATATATGCAATATTAAACACTTATTTTGGTTTTGTAGTGAATATAATTTCCATGAATTTATTTTATTATTATTATATTTAATTATATGGTTATTTAAATAACTATTTTAGGTTCTCTCTTTCATTTGGGTTTATGTTTTCAATTTTACTAAAGTGGTAATGTATTTTTGTCTAAATTTTCATTCTTTGGTGAATTTGTTATGTTATACACCTATCTTATTTTATAGAGTGTATATACTGAACATTTAACATGTTATATCATGAATATAATTATTTTAATTATATTATTAGATTAATTTTATATTATTCTTTCATGGTTATTATGGTTCAAAGTTACAAAAGTGGTAAGAGTTTTTGTTGTAGTCTCATTACTTATCGAGACTATGTATGAGTAAATATCTGATATTAAAATATTATAATTTTCATTAATTATCTTATAATATGAATTTAAAAGATATTTTCAAGTAATTTTACCATTTTTATACTCATTGTTAATTAAAATGTTTGATAAAGTGGTTTTAATAAAATCTAACTTCATATCCATCTTCGACCAAAATCTATTTTCCTCCAAAAGCATGTTTTCTAAAATTGTTTTTTAAATTTTAAAAATTATTTGTTAAAGAAATTTTTACCAATTTTTCCTTTTTAATGTTTTTTCAAACTAAAATTCTTATCATTTTTTATCAAGTAACTTTTCTAAACTTTTTACAGTAAAAAATAAATGCTCATTTGTCATGTACTACATGTATGGACTTACCTGCTAACATGACTATAAATTATTTAAAGATTCATTTTAAAGGTTGCCGGGTTATTTTTAATTTATTTTTCTTTAATATTATATAAATTCATTTATTTTAAAATTGATTTTCAAAACATTTTTTTAAAAAGTTTAATGTTTTAAAAAGTGATTTTCAAATTGAAAATGATATTTTTCCCAAGAAGACTTTTAATGATATTTTAATGGTATTTTCATTAATCAATGTCATTAACCCTTATTATTACTTATCCTACACTAGGTTTGTTTGGTATTGATACTATAATCACTCTTTATTTGGATGGAATAAGATTATTTCAAAGATATTGTTATGAAATCAGTTTCTCTTCTATGGGATAACCTTGTTTCAAAAAGATTGTTATAGAACCAGTTTCTCTTCCACTAGTTAACCATGTTTCAAAAAGATTGTTATGAAACCCATTTACATTCCATAAGTAAACCATGTTTCAAAGATATTGTTATAGAACACATTTTTTTCCACAGGTTAATCATGTTTCAAATATACTAACATGAAACCCATTTCTTTTCTATGGGTTAATCAGTTTATAAAAGAATACTGATTTTTCTAAGAGTTTTATAACGACATATCCATATTCATTATTCAGGTTGTGGTTCTTGGAAATTATATATGATGAGTGCACCCATATAATTCCGAGTGATTCCATTATAGATTATATTATGGGTGCTCTATGATATCACTCTATTGCATTCGGTAATGATTATGTTCTACAGATAATTATATTACAAGTCAGCCATATTTTATTCCAATTGTAATGGTTTTTTAAGTATTAAACGCATTTTTTGATTCTTTATATGGGTTTATAATGTTTATTATGATCAATATAGTGACCCATGCTTAACATACATGGATATTACATCATTTTAGATGAATATTTAGTACAATGTAAAAATAAATGCCTAAGGACCATAATATTTTAGTGTCCTTGGAAACATGGAAACAAAATATTATATCCTAGAAATAGATCTTAAACATATCCCATAAATATATTCACCTTTAATAAATCTTCCTAAAACCTTTATTCATACCATGAAGAAATTAAACATAGGAAATGGGTGAGCTCCGATGCTCAATAAGGGTAAATAAAGGAAATGTGTAAGCATAACATGAACAAATAGGGTATGGAACTTGAGAATAACATTTTAAGTTCATAAACTGCATATTAGATATCATAATAAATATTGGTAGTTTATAAGACATATATCATAATATAATTAATAGAATAAGTCATGAAAGAATATCATAAGAATAATACATGGAATTTGTGGCATGTAAATTAGTTTATAACACTTTGAACATGTATAAGTAGAAATAGGTTCACTCATTAAGTTAATGACATGAAATCATCCCCCCACATCAACATATGGACATTAAACTAGGTCTATTTACAAAAAATTGAACGTGTAATTAGGTTTATACATAACCTTATTGACATGAAAATAGGTTCATGAATAACATTGTGAAAATGTATTTAGGTTAACACACAACATTGTGAACATTTAATCAGGTTCATGTATAAAATATTGGACATGAAACTAGGTCCATGAATAACATTGTGAACATGTAATTAGGTTTGCACATAACATTTTAAACATGTAATCTTGTTCATGCATAAAATCATGGACATGTGAAGTGAATAAGAGTTGCATTTTTGGTTAATGAGAAGTCAATATGTGAATGAAAGGTATTGAGAAAGAAGTTGGTGAAGCCTTAGAGAATTATTATTGATTCAAAGCATTGAATTCTACACTTAATCAATTATCTAAGAGGAATAATCTGACGATTGTTGAAGTGGTCTTTAGTTCCAAGTCTTGTATCAAGGTGATACAATGTTACAACACTTGAAGAAGTACATGAAATACTCAATTTCATAAGGAAAGAAGTGACATCCATCAACAATCACTAAGTGGATGAAGTGTTGAAGGCCATGAATTATGTTTTAATGCATGAGTAATGAAGACATGATCCATGCATCATCCATGGTTGGATTAAAGGATATTTGAAGATCTTAGAGTTGTTATTTCAAAAAGAAAGGAATGGATGATGTTTGAATATGAAGAAGAGCAAAGAATGGGATTTGAATGAAGAAGTATGGTTTGAAATTTTATAGGATAAATTAATACTTGTTTACTTTGTTTTTTATACTAATTACTAGACTGTTTATTTACAAAAAAGGAGCCAACCATAGAGGTCTAGCTGAGGTCCTCACCTCAACCACTTGTGGGACCCGCACTCAAGGAGAGCCCCACATGAGGCATGAGTGCGGGCCATGTGTAAGCCTGCAGGTGCTGCACAGTGATGAACCCGTGCAGCATGGGTGCTAGGTGTGCGCCCCAGAGGAGCATAGTAGGCGCTAAGAGCGTACCTGCAAGGGGAACATGGTACGAGGTGGTTCCGTGGAGGGGGAAGGAGTAATATGAGATTCGGTTGCCATGTATTGTATTATAAACTAGTCATTACACTGTCTCTATTTCTATGTGGGAAGACCAAAAAATATAGGGGCACAATCTTTATCATCCGTTGCATCTCGGAGACGCAGTGTGTCATTCAATTTCTACATTATCGATCCAGCACATCTGGACCTTCCATCTGATCGTGTGTCGTGTGGTGTTTTAACTGTGGCCATTTGATCTCTGCATTGAGGTCATCTTCAACCTCTGAACACCTGAGAACCAGTGATGAATCTGAATGATGATCTCATCTCTTCAGGAATTATTTGAGCCCATTTCAATCCCGTGGTGATCTTCTAGAAGAACCGAACTCATGAATGCATTAAAATTTGCATGAATGCGATTGAAATGATGAATCAATGAAGGATGAAGAAACTGAATGTAAAAGGCCACATCATGCCACTCAAGCACTCAAATAGAAGCCTTTCATGCGTTCTAAAACACATGCATGAGATATACTCACCGATAAAGAAGGAGCCCATGTTGAATGAAATATACTGAGACATACAGCCATATCTTGATCCACATTTGAAGATTTCAAAACACCACATATCTCAGGGGTTCAAATATTTGAACCCCATGGTTTTTTACGAGCTCCTCACCTATAAAAGAAGGAGCCCAAGCCATGAAGAGCCTGCTTCCACTATCATTGAATACCTTGAGAGAGCTCATATTTTCCAAGAAATAGAGCACTGTGTGAAAGTTTTCTACACAACCTAGCTAAGTGAAGAAGAGGAAGTCCCAAGCATCCCATGCGCAAAGAGAAGAACTGTGAACCCCTTGGTTCGTGAAAGAGATCGCACACCCAATGAGAAAGAACCCAAGATAACTCGAGAGGTTCTTCAGAACCCTCATTGTGTCTCTGTGTGGAGAATCCCATAGGCTACACAACTATTGCTACACACCCCTGTTGTTCCTTTGCGAAGAGAGAACCCAGAATCAATTTTGTTTCTGTAAGGATGATCTTTGCGCTCCTTTCACACGAAGAAGAATATCTTGTGCACTCTTTTGTTTTCCACAAAGAAGAAGAACCCAAGGACTTGTGTTTTCACAAATACGAACACATGAATGAAGCCAAGACATTGATTACCTCTTGAGAATAAAAACTCACCCATACACCATCCACATTCCCATTCGGGTTGTGTGTGATTTACTTGAAGAAAAATAAGGAGGGTACATTAATGGAAGAGTTCATGTGCATGAAAACATAAGAACAAAGTGTGTGTACAAAGTACTTTGAGAAAGACCGACAGATTCAAAAAGAGTTTGTTGAATCTACTTAAACATAAGGGAGACTATCAATACATTCTAAGAAAGAATTTGAAACTGGGGGGCATAAACAGTTTTGGGAAGAAAGAAGAAGGTGCATAAAAGTTGAGGGGTTTAACCAACTTGTAATTAGGGGGTCTAACCAATTACTATTTGTAATCGTCTTCTGATATAGAGAAGAATCCGTTTTAGGGAGGATAACCAACACAACTAGAAGTTGGTCTTTGTACCGAACCTTATAAATCCATTTGTCTTGTGATTTGGTTTCACTGCATCTTTTTAAGAGTATATCATGGCCTTAACCAGCCACATAGATTGAATTAGAAACGAAGACAATTCATAAAAAATAAAAAAGAAAATTCGAAAGGGGAGATCACTGATTCACCCCTCCCATCTCAGTGATCTTTCACTATTCTCGGTATTTCAAGTGGTATCAGAGAAAGGTTCCCTCTGTAAGGATATAGTTCTTTCAGAAAATAGACAATCTGAATTTTGTCAATAGTAGGGGTGTTCCAACTTTCGATGGAAAAAAGTTTCATAGTTGGAAGAATAGGATGTTACCCTATTTTCTATCCCATGGCCTTGAAGTTAGAGATACTGCTATGTTTGGATTCCCTCCTATTTCTAATGAAAGTGTTATGAAATTTGCTGAGAAAAGAAATATGGAAGTTGATAGAAAATCTCAAAATTCCATCTTAATGTCTCTTTCAGAAAAAGTGTACATAAAGGTTATGGGACTTAAAAATTCCAAATAAATATGGGATAAATTGGAAAGTAGCTATGAAGGTAACATGAGAGTCAAGGAACCCAAATTGAAAATTTTGAGGAGAAAATTTGAAGATATTAAGATGGGGGAAGAGGAAAACAATGATTATTATTTCATAAGATTCAATGAGATTGTTTTTAATATCCGAGGATTTGGAGAGAAGTTGGATGATTCAACTATTGTCAAAAAACTAATGAGAAATTTTCCTCCTAGGTTTGATCCAAAAGTTTCAGCTCTATAAGATAGAGATGATCTTTCTCTTGATGAGTTACATAACATTCTCATTGCATATGAAATGAGAAAGATCCCAGTTTTTAAAAAGAATATGAAAGATGAGACAGATTTCAAGGCCATGAGAAAACTAAAAATAAAAGATGATGAAGCTCAGAATCAAGTGAATCTGATAATGAAGATAAGATGAAGAATACAGAAAAATTATTTCTCTTATATCAAAAAGATTTAGGAAAGAAAAATTTATGGGAAAAGGGAAACTTCCACCAAGTTTCTATAACTGTAATAACATCAGACACTTTATTGTTAATTGTCCAAAGAAAAGGTTTGTTGCTCCTGATATAGAAGAAGAAATATCACAAAAGAATAAATGGGGTAGAAGCAAAAAAGACACAATCAAATTTTTCACAAGAAATAAAAAATACTTTCCTGGTGAAAGAAGAAGCTATGTGAGAAAAGAAGAAGATGCTAACTCCACATTAGACATCCAACCAGAAGACGAAACTAATTTCATGTCTCATGTGGAAAAAGAGTTTGATACTTCGAGTAGTGAAGATGATGAAAGAGAATAGAAAGATCTTGAACACATGTTAAAAAATGAATTAGAAGATTTCCTTGAGCAATACAGAAATATAAAGAAAGAAAATAGGTTGTTACTGAAATAAAAAAAAGATTACCGGAGAAAAGGAAGAATGTATAACGAATGAAACATTTTACATTGAAGAAATCAAAAGACACAAACTAAATGTAGCTGAAATGGAAAATATGGTAAGAGACCTTGAGGAAAAACCTCACCTCCAAGAAGAAGAGAAACCAATGACTCAGTCCAAGTGGCTTGAAGCACATAACATCTTGAAGAAGATCAAAGAAGATTTCAACAAGGTTGTTGAGGTCAAGGGAGAATCGTTACACACTGGTGAAAAGAAACAGGTCAATTAAACACCAATCAAATATCAAAATACATATTTTATTTCTAACAATGTAGGTTAAAAAAACAATTATGATACAAGTTTGGAGCACAAAGTCTTGTGACAAATTTTCTTCTAATATAAAGAAATAAAGAAATCCTCCAGGAAGATTCACTCAGGTTCTGGAAAGAAAACAACAATAATCCTGTAGACAAGACTCCTATCAGTGGGGAAGATCAATGTTTATATGATACTACTGGTGTTGTGGAGTTTTTGGGAACAAAGCATATTTATACTGTTATAACATGTCTCTATCTCAAGTAAGACATGAATCAAGGGGGAGATATTCATAAAACAAAAGGGCAATGAAGAAATAATCTAATATTCCAACATAAAACAAAGTATAACTGCTTGGAAAAAACATGTGGAAGATGTGATCAACAAGGTCATAGTGCTGAAAAGTGTATGACTGTTCTTTTGGAACAAGCCCTCAAAGCCATAAAAGGAAAATGAATTCAAAAATTAAATGAAGAAAACTCAGGTTTTTCAGAAGTTTCTTTGAAATCTAATAGTAAAACCTAGTAATGGATTCTCGATAGTGGATGTTCATCAGACATGACTGGTGATACAAAAATCTTAAGAAACATAGAAAATCATGAGGGAGGAGCCATAATCTTTGGAAATGATTCTTCTCTGAAAATCAAGGGAGTTGGAAATGCTATGAATGAAGCCAAAAATATTAAGTCCAATGATGTGTTATTTTTTGAAGGGTTAAAACACAATTTAATTGGTGTGAGTCAACTATGTGATGATGGACATGAGGTGTTGTTCAAAAAGGACTCATGTGTCATCAAAAGCTTAAAGGATGGAAGAATCATCAGTTGGGGAAAAGATCCACTGGAAATCTATTTCAAATTGGTAATTATAGTGATTCATGTTATATGTGTTCTAAGGATGAAAATAATCTCTGGAATAGAAGACTTGGCCGTCATGCTCAAAGGAGTATATGGAAAATTTTAAAGTATGACATTGTGAGATATCTTCCCAAATGGAAAAGAGAAAGGGATGAAGTTTGTGAAACATGTCAGAAAGGAAAATTGACGCATATCTCACACAGAGGAGTGGATATCCTATCAACTAGGACCCTTTAACTTATTCATACAGACATATGTGGGCCAATGAGACAAAATTCTATAAGTGTTTATTTGTATTTCATAACATTTATTGATGATTACACTCGAATGACTTTTTTCATGTTTATTAAACACAAGTCAGAGGCAACCACAATGTTCAAAAACTTTAGAAGGAAGGCTGAGAAGGAATTGGGTATCTGTATTAATAATGTGAGATAAGATAATGGTAAAGAGTATAATTACGATGCTTTTGAAATATATCTTTGTAAGCATGGAATCAAGCATCAATACAACACACCCTATACTCCACCGCAAAATGGAGTAGCTGAAATAAAGAATAGAAGCTTAGTTGAAATGGGAAGAACTATGTTGGCTGAACATAACATATCAAAATTTTTCTTGTGAGAAGCTATATACACTTCCATAAATATACAAAACATATGTCTTCTTAGACCAGAAACACAAATAACAGGTTATGAAATGTGGTACAACAGAAAACCAACCGTTAAATACTTCAGAGTTTTTGGAAGTCCCTGCGTCATAAAGATTAAGAACATTAATCTGGGAAAATTTGAAGAAATGGAAGAGGAAGGGATCTTCATGGGCTACCTACCTGATGGTAAATGATACAGATGTTGGAACAAAAGAATGAACAAGTTGGTGTACTACTGTTATTTCAAAATTATTAAAAACAATATCAAATTAAATATTTATATGAACGTTTATTCAAAAGATTTTTCAGAAAATGACATGACTGTGGAACAAAAGAATGATGAAGTAGTTGGGATAGAACAATAAAATGTTGACATTAATTCTGAACATACCAATGAAGAAGAAGAATAAGATGATAATAAAATAAAATGGTACAATAAGTTAGTGAAATATTTTGAGACAAAAAATTTCATTGGTAATCTACAATCTCCAGTGAAAACAAGAAGAAGATTGATAATTGAAGATCAAACTGCACTAATTTCTCAAGTTGAACCTCATACAATGGTTGTGGCAGTTGAACATGAGGAATGAATACAAGCTATGCCTGAGGAGCATGATTATATTGAGAATAACTTCACTTGGTATCTTGTTTCAAGACCAAGGAATAAAATTTTGTATTGGAACCTTGTGGGTTTTCAGAAATTTGCTAAACGAGAAAAGAGAAGTTTCAAGAAACAAGGCCAGACTGGTATATAAGAGATATTCAAAAGATGGAAGGAGTTGACTTTGAAGAAGCTTTTACACCAGTAGCAAGACTGGAAACCATTAGAATGTTCTTAGAAGTTGCAGCACACAAGAATTATAAAGTTTATCAGATGGATGTGAAATATGCATTACTAAATGGAGATCTTGAATAAGAGGTATATATCAAACAACCAGATGGTTTTATTCTGGAAAAAGATGGCATCATGGTATGTAGGTTGAGAAAAGATCTATATGGTTTAAAACATTCCCCTAGAGTCTGGTACTCTAAATTGGATGGCTGTCTAAGGGATATGAAGTTTGTCAAGGGTACAATTGACAACAATCTTTATGTCAATGAAATGTACACTGGTATTCTCGTAGTCATAATTTATGTAGATGACATCAGCTTTGCTGGAGACAAGGATGGTTTATGTGAAGAATTTGCAGAGGAGATAAAGAAAACCATTGAAATGTCCATACTTGGTCAAATGACAAATTTTCTGGGATTTCAGGTTGAACAAAAACACAATTTCATAATTCTATCACAAGAGAAGTATGTAAGGGAATTGGTGAAAGATATTGGAATGTAACATAAAAAAGAATTTTCAACACCTATTTCATTTGGAACTAAATTATGAAAGGATGAAAATAGAAATAGTGTTGATCAGAAAGACATCAGAAGAATCATTGGGAGCCTACTTTATCTCAAAAAATCAAGGCCAGATATCACTTATTCAAAAACATTATGTTCTACATATTAGAGTAATAAAAAAGAATCTCACTTATCAGCATCTAAGAGAATTTTGAGATATGTAATAGAAACTTTGAACTATGGGTTGTTATAAAAACATAGTGGAGAAATGAAGTTCTTGGGGTTTATAAATGCTGATTGGGCATGTGATCATACAGATAGAAGATCCACCTCTGATGGAACCTTATTTTTGGGAGAAGGTTGTGTTAGTTGGTACAGAAAGAAACAAAACTCAATAACTTTGTGCACAGTTGAGGCAGAATATATGGCAGCCACAAATACATGCACACAGATGATTTGTATGTAAGTACAACTAGTAGACTTGTTAATTAAAACTGAGAAGCCTCTAAAAATATTATGTGATAATCAAAGTGACATTGTATTATCTAATAATCCTATAAAACATTCAAGGTCAAATCATATTGATATCATATATCATTTTATTAAAGAAAAAGTGTCTAGTCGAGACATAAAGCTTGAATACATCTCTACTCAATATCAAATTGCAGATATTTTCACTAAAGTAATGTCAGCCGAGAGGTTTATTGAGTTACGGCTGAAACTTTATGTCCATCCTTCTCCTCTTGCTTGAAGATCATGAACAGGTTCTTCCTTATTCCCTAAATATATCTACTTTATCTTGCACTAATTTGCAGGTAATTGAAGGAGATGAATGCATCCCTTTAGGGGGAGCATTGTTTACTGGTTTTTTGGGTAGGGTTTTTGCAGTTCAATGAAAAATTTGTTCACCCCTTGAAGATGAGATGATTCATTCTGAGCATGATGTCACATATATGGTTATCTCTTAATAGTATTGAAAATATTGGTTATATCTCTCTAGTTTTCTACATCGGGTTAGCCCATGAAGACTTAGAGTTGATTAACTACATGCTCTTTGCTAAATTAACTACGTGATGTCATCCCTTTGCATTTGGTTTCCAATAAGGGGGAGAAGAGTTTGGCACACATATTGACCCATACAAAGTGTGCTTAAGTGATATTGTGTGCTTAAGTGATATTGAAAACAAAATAAAAATAGAGATATTGAAGTGTATAAAGGTTGAATTTGTTGTCAATGAGAATTCAATATGTGAATGAAAGGTGTTGAGAAAGAAGTTGGTGAAGCCTTGGAGAATTATTGTTGATTCAAAGCATTTAATGCTACACTTAATAAATTCTCTAAGAGGAAATATCTAATGATTATTGAACTAGTATTTAGTTATAATACTTGTATCAAGGTGATACAATTTTACAACACTTGAAGAAGTACATGCAATTATCAATTTCATAAGGAAAGAAGTGACATCCATCAATAGTCACTAAGTGGATGAAGTGTTGAAGGCCATAAATTATGTTTTAATACATGAGGAATGAAGACATGATCCATGCAACATCCATGGTTGGATTAAAGTAACTTTGAAGATATTAGAGTTGTTATTTAAAAATGAAAGGAATGGATGATGTTTGAATATGAAGAAGAGTGAAGAATTGGGTTTGAATGAAGAAGTATGGTTTTGAATTTTAAGGAGAAATTAATAATTTTTTACTTAGTTTTTTATTCTAAGTACTAGACTATTCCATTAATAAAGGATCCAACCATGGGGGGCCATCCGAGGTCCTCACCTCAAGCACATGCAAGACCCGAGTTTCAATCACGCTTGAAGGAAGCCCTCGAGGCCAGCCCCGCATGAGGCCTGAGTGCAGGCCATGTGTAAGCCTGCGAGTGCTGTACTGTGATGAACCCGTGCAGCATGGGTGCTAGGTGCACGCCCCAAAAGAGAATAGTGGGCTCTAAGAGTGCGCCTGCAAGGGGAACACGGTATAGGGCGGTACCGTGGAGGGGGAAGGAGTAATCTATGATTTGGGTGCTGCGGATTGTATTATAAAAAAGTAGTTCCCATGTCTCTGTTTCTATGTGGGATGGCCAAAAAATCTAGGGACCTGATCTCCACCGTCTGTTGTATCTCAGAGACGCGGTCTGTTGTTCGATGGCTGCATCATCGATCCAGCACATCCGGACCATCCATCTGATCACCCGCCACGTGGTGTTTTAACTATGGCCATTCGATCTCTCCACCGAGGTCGTCATCAACCTCTGAACACCTGAGAACCAATAGTGAATCTGAACGATGATATCATCTCTCCGGGCATCATTTGAGCCCATTTCATGATCGCAGTGATCGTCTGGAAGAACTGAAATCATGTATGAAATAAAAGTTTCATGCATGCGATTGAAATGAATAATCCATGAAGGTCGAAGAAACCGAAGGTGTGAGGACACATCATATCACTCGATAACTCAAATATAATCCTTGCATGCATTCTAACAAGCATGCATGAGATATACTCACCGAGAAATAACGAGTATACATTGAACAAAATATATCGACACTTATAGCCATATCTTGATCCACGTTTGAAGATATCAAAACACCACATATCTTGGGCATTAAAATATTTAAACCCTGTGGTTTTGTACGAGCTCCTAACCTATTGAAGGAGGAGCCCAAGCCGTGAAGAGCCTGCTGCCACTCTCGTTGAAGATCTTGAGAGATCTCCAATTTTCCATGAAACAGAGCACTGCATGAAAGTTTTCTGCTCAGCCTAGCTACACGAAGAATAGGGAGTCCCACACATCCCTTGCGCAAAGATAAGAACCATGAACCCCCTAGTTCGCAAAAGAGATCGTACCCCCTGTGCGAAGGAACCCATGAGCACTCGAGGAGTTCTTTTGAACCCTTATTGTGTCTCTGTGAGGAGAATCCTGCAGTCTACACAACTGGTGCTATGCACCGTTGTTGTACCTTTGCGAAGATAATACCAAGAATCACTTCTGGTTCTCTAAGGGAGATCTTTTCTCTCCCTTAATGCAAATAATAAGATCTTTTTCACTCTTTTGTTTTTCACAATGAAGAAGAACCCAAGGACTCATGTTTTCACTAATACGAACACATGCATGAGCTTGAGACTTTGATAACCTCTTGAGAATAAAAACTCACCCATACACGATCCACATTCCAATTCAGGTTGTGTGTGATTTACTTGAAGAAGAAGAAGGATGGTACATGAATGGAGGAGTTCATGTTCATGAAAACATATGAACAAAGTGTGTGTAAAAAGTAATTCGAGCAAGACCGATAGATTCAAACAGAGTTTGTTGAAGCTACTTGAACAGAAGGAATACTATAAATCCATTCAAAGGAAGAATTTGAAACTGGGGGCGTAACTAGTTTCGGGAAGATAGAATAAGGTGCAGAAAAGTTGGGGGTTTAACCAACTTGTAATTGGGGGGGTCAAACCAATTACTGTTTGTAATCATCTTATGATATAGTGAAGAATCTGTGTTGGGGAGAATAACCAACACGGCAAGAAGTAGTTCTTTGTACCGATCCTTTTAAATCCCTGTGTCCTGTGCTTTTGTTTCACTATATCTTTTGAAGAGTAGATCAAGTCCTTGACGATCCCAAGAGGTTCAATAAGAAAAGAAGGAAATTCATAAAAAGGAAAAATAAAATTCAAAAGTTGAGATCACTGATTAAGCCCTCCCCTCTCAGTGATCTTGCACTATTCTGCATATTTCAACATGAAACTAGGTCCATTCATAACACTGTGAACACATAATAAGTTTCACACATAACTCTGTGAACATGTAATTAGGTTCATGCATTAACATATGCACATGCAACCAGGTCCATGAATAACATTGTGGACATATAATTAGGTTCACACATAACATTTTTACTCATGAGTCATCTCTAATAACCCAATTCCTTGGAGGGAGATATAGTTCCTACCCATATCATAATGAAATCATTCATACATGTGCAACAAGGTAATAAAACACCATCATATAATAACCTACAAAAATAGATCGGTTTTGTTAACATCAAATCAAAACATATTTAAGGAAATGAATATCATTAAAATTAAATCATATCATAACATATGAAAATAGATAGGTTTCATAATCACTTCCTTAATGAATAACCCATGAAAAGAAGTAGGTTTTAAAACCATAAAACCCATGGAATAGAAATGGGTGTCATAAGATTAATTTCATCAAAACATTAACCATTCTATAAATAATATGAATGAAACCTTTGTATAATTTCCTATACATTATTTAGTAACATACACATATTCCATATTAGATGAAAAATAATTTGGAAGGAGATTTTGAAAACATTTGTTATGGTAACTATATTTTTTTATTTGAAAAGGATCTCTAAAAAATAAAACCTTGTGAAAACCATTTGTTTAAAATAAACATTAAAGATTATAAATAAATATTTTAAAACCTTTAGGAAACCTTTTTCTTTGAAAAAATATAAAGAGACCTTAAAAACATTTTGAAAACCATTTTCCATAAAAAATTATAAAAGGATCCTGAAAACATTTTGAAAACCATTTCATTAAAAATATATTTAAAAAAAATCATAAAAATTAACCTTTAAACATGAAAGGAAAGCCTCAAATGATTGTCGATGAATAAATCCGTTCATTTCATATGAGGTAAAAAAAAATTCCTTTTACATAGTAAAAAGGGATAGAAAAATGCCTCATTCAGAAAGTGAAAAAAAGATTCCTTTGAAAGAATTGGTGTAATAAAAATGGTAAAATATTATTTTAATAGTCATATTATATTAGTAGAATATTATTGGAAACCCTTTTTAGAGAATATGGTTTTCCAACCGAAGAGAGGGTAAAGTCAATCTTTCTTAAAAAAATTCTTCACTATCTTATGTACCAAAGAGTTAAAAAATGATACCAATACATAAATATGGAATTAATAACCCAACTATAAGAAAACTAATTAATGTATTGGGATATGGAACATAATAATTCATCAAAGTAAGCATAAACACAAACAATCACGAAAAGCGATGTGATTGTTTCAATAAAAGCTTATCACTTGGTAACATGGGATCCTACTCACCATGTAAGAAAATAAAATTACATGAATATTAAAATATCATTAAAATAATGAGGTTCATGATATAACTTTTGATATGTAATTATATATGGCTCTAAATATAATTTAGGTACATAACAAAACAAGAGTCTCGAAGAAGGAAAATTGAGACAAAACTATTTCACTAATTTGGTAACTTTTAAAACTTAATCCCCATGAAAGAAAGATCATAAAATTAATATGTGAATACCCATAAATCTAAGTATAAAATATATAGAATAAAATAATGGGTAGTATATACACCACACAAATAGAAAGAGTGGTGAACTTAGTATGTTTCTCACAAAAATTAAAAGTGAGATGAAATCCCCTAACATTGTGTCTTGACTCTCGTCATACTCATTCAAACCAACTGTACAATAAATATAGAAACCTTTTATAGAAAAATATTCTTATATATTAGACCATGTATTGTTTGATTACAACCTTATATTACCTTCTTGTTAACAATCCTATGTTAAAGTTTCACTTTAGGTAATATTAGCTTTATTCTTCGCATGTGTCTTAATTTGCAATATATTTGGTCCTTATACTTATATCATGATTTATATAATGTAAACGATGATATAAATATAATTTATATAAATTATATGTGTATTATAATAATCTTTATAATATATAAGTATGAAATGGAATACACCATTCATGGAGACAGTAGGCTGTATGTATGCATGAATGCTTTTTCTGTTTAATTGTCGTGTTAAAGGAAAAAATTAAAAGACATATATGTGTGGGTCTATATATATATCATTAATACAGTATCTTGATTATATCATATATTTATCATATATTTTATCTATATACATACGTAATACATCCATGTAGTGTACAAATGAATCATATCGCTTTGAGGGGGAGTTAATCCACACTACCTCAACCAAAATTATCGTATTAACACAAAATAGAGAGTAAAAAGATATATGTTGAAAAAGGAATAAAGAAACGTAAATAAACAATAAATATAATATATGTCATATAAAAATATATTTTCTATAATAATGGTCACTATGACAGGTGGTAAAGTAAAAACGAACAATCATCGTCTCGTGAGGTTGTAGATCGTCGTACACAGAAACAATATGTTCGTTACCTATTAGATGGAGTTGTGTGTAAGTTTTGGTAAACATATATACATAAAAATATCCTAGTATATTTAGGATACTTTTTTTGTTATATAATCGTATAAAAAATATTTTAGGGGTTGTATAATGGAAATGAAACTAGAGATCTTGAGAGAAGATGTTACCTCTTAATCAGGTAACTCCATTTGGTTTGTACCAAAAGGATTCCATGGAAGACTTTATTACCCAAGGGAGAACTCAATGAGGTATGGAGGGAAGTTGGGAGATTATTTTAATATAGTTTGGGTGATACACGGGGATTTAGAGGTGTGAGGAAGGGGGAGAGGTAGTGGGCTTTTATAGGGAAGGAAAATGACTGACTTGGATTTTTTGAAAACAACTTAGGTGTACATAGGGTTTTACCTAAAGAAGTCATACCAAACTCACATAAATAATTTATTAAAGTATTATAGCCTACATATGTCCATAAAATGTGTTTTGGACCAGTTTATAAGTCATTTTCCTCATAAGATTACGTTTTAGTCTATAATTAAGCATAATTTGACTTTAATCAATGTGATTAATTTTAATAACTTTTACTAATATTTTTGGTCAAAAATTAACTTGATCATACTAGAATATAAATATTATAATTATTAAAATTTATTATGTAGTTTTTCTAAATTAAATTTACATAAGTGTAAAAATTAATATTAATGCAAATCCTGTAGACATGGTGAGAGTGCGAGTTTTTAAAGTAGAAATTTTTTCAAAAGTTTGTAATATTTACATATTAAATTTTGAAGTGAAATTGATTATAATTACATAAATAATATTAATATATATATATATATATATATAATTTTTCTAATTTGATCTTAAAACTAATTTAAATTATAATTTAACATTAATAATTATTTAAACAAAAAGGCAGTTATTCACTAAATAGAGTATTTTTCACTATTCATAAAAAATAATGTTTCTCAGAAAAATCACAAAAAATCACCCTAAAATAATTTAAACATTAAAAATTCAAAAATAAATTTTATTTTATAAAATAAAATTTCGAAATTTTTCTAAATTTATGTTTATTATTAATAGCGATTCATTCGAGAAAATGATATTTTTAATCATAAATGAAATTAACCAAAAATCATATCTTTAATTACCATATGTTTTATTTATATAAAAAATTATAAATAATAATTTAAAATTAGTGATTACTAATCTTAGAAATAAGTTTAATTTCTAGTTTATAATTATATCATTTAAATAATTATAATTATTAAATGATGCTTTGTAGAAATATCAGTGTTGGGTTTAATGTATGCCAAGTCAGTGTTGGAGATAGTGCAAACCAAGTTGGTAATGCATGTAGTGCAAACTAAGTCAGTGTTGTGTGAAAGGAATATCTGAATTAGGGTTTATATATATATATGTATGTATTTATATATATATATATATAACTATTTCCAGTTTCACGTTAAATGCAAAATATCAAAAGGATAAATTAATTTGAAAAAAAGTAATTCACAAAATCTAAGGGTGTTACAATCAATATTGATATCACATGGCTCATGATTATAGATTATTATGAATATTTACTTTTCCTTGTTTTCATATTTTATGATCTATGTATTTATGGGTATGATTTTATTTAGTATTATCTCAAGTACAGTGATTATATCTTCATACCCTTATGCATTTCTATAGCTCATTGATTAAATTCATTTCATAATTCTACATTTTCCCTTGCTGATCATTTGAGATCACCCTTATTATGTTTCATTTTCCTCAAGTTAAAAAGAAATATGATAAAAAAATTATATATATAATGGATTTTATATGGATTATAATGATGGCATAAAATGAAATAAGAAAAGCTCGATTAAGCTGGAGAAATGACCATTTAATGATATGGGTATTGTTTATGTAGGAGTTTTCCCTAATTATCTAAAAATATAAACTTAAAAACATCATAGAGAATATAAGTTAACCAATAGTTTCTTTTTATATTTTATGTTTTGGATATAAAATATGGGTCACATCCATTGATACCAAAGCTGGAAATTTAAAGTTTAATATTTTAACATCAAATATGTGAGTGCGAGTTCTAGGATGTTATAGTTAGCATCAGAGAAATGGTTTAGATAACTATGTAGATTAATATGTTTTAATGTTAGGTTATCATAAGAAATATGGATACAATAAACGGTCTATAACCATTAGGATGATTATAAGTTCGATGTCATAGACACACATTTTGAGATTTTAAGCGATGATATATTAAATTGATTAGTGAAATTTTATCAGACATTTTAGTAGGTTGAAAATTTTTAAGGATATGTTTTAACATGAGATATGAATTTAAATTTTGAGGAAATGATATTTAAGGTTTTGATAACCTTTAAGGTTTTATATGAAATTGGATATTGAGAACACAAGGCTTATCGTATAGATAATAAAAGGAATGAAAAGTTATTTCATGACTAAGTGATTAATATTAATTTAAAATAATATTTCAATATTCTCGGTCTTGAAATATTAATGGAATGAGATAAACTTTAGGTTAAAAACTGTTTAATTTTGAGGTAATTTAGATTATTTGGGATATAGGGTCATGAAATGATTTAGTTTAAAATTTAGGTATTAATGTTGAATTTTGATGATTATTGTATCAAATAAAGGTTTATTAATTTTGGGTATTACATTACCATGTTATAACCATTTTAGGTTTGGTTAATGTTTAATGAAAATAGTACTATATTGTTATGATATTTGGGATTATGTGTTTCTTCGAAAGTTTATTTTAGTGCTTTGGGAATTCAAAATTCATCTTGAATACACATTGTTTAGAGAAAAAGATGATATTGTGATGGAAATTGATTAAAGTATGTAATTATAATCATCAATTAAATATATTTCTATAGTCTTATAGTCTATAAGGTAATATAATTCCTCACCTCTAGGAAAATGATTTTGAAATTAAATTTCTATCCTAGTACCTTCATTTCAAGTGAACCGATGGCCTTTTCGATCCCAACATATATATGTTTTTTGAGGCCCTTAACATTCCATTTATCTTTCACTTTATTATTACCAATGACCTCAATCAATCCTTATAATTATTTATTCTTTTCCTCAATTACCACCTATGTTATCCTATTTGGAATCCAAGTGATGTGTTATTCCATGTGACCTTTTTAATTTTCCTTTTCTCTTCTTAGGATAATGATTTATTAACCCTATTTACGATATGGGTTTAACAAAAATGTATTTTCAAATTTCAAAACATTGATTACTGAGAAAAAGTTCAAATTTCTAGGACCCATTTTATTATGGTGGGGGGATGTAACACCCCATAATTTTAAAAGTAGAAAATTATATATGATAGCCTAAAGGGCTCACAACACTGATTTTATCTTCTATTACACACAACACTGTGTTCAAATTGTGTGATTCACAACACTCAATTTTTCTTATGTTATATTCAACCTCTATATTTTTATGTTTGATAGAATATTCAACCCTCACCACCAAACTTAAATGAAAAAGGATATATATTACCGTTATAACCTAGCCATTAAATTGGAATGTATTAATAGTATTATCTAATTTATGAATTATATATATATATATGTAAATATCATAATAAATATAAATTATGGAAAAACGTTTAGTAAATAATCAATAAATTTTTAGTAATGTGATTTTATTCCTAAAAAAGATGTTTTCTTTAAAACGTTTTTTTATTTATTTTCATGAAAAAATTATTGTAATAATTTTTTGGAAATTTTTGAAAATTTATTTTATAAAATTAACTTTATTATTTTAATTGTAATATCAAAATTTTATTTGGGTGAAATTTTGGGACTTTTCAAAAAATATTGATTTTTGAGGGAATAATTAAAAATATTGATATTTAAAAACTATTTTCTTTTCAATAAATTAAGTAATTTAAAATAAACAATATGTTTTGAACGTGTTAAAAAGTAACCTAATTATTATTTAGTTATACACACTTAATCAATAGAAATAACACATAATGGGGAATATTTTAAATAAAAATTATAGAATATATATCAGAAAATATAAATTAGTTTACATAAAGTGATTATTATTAGTTATAGAGTTAATATAAAATCACCTCTTTATAAACAAATACTCTTCTTAAAACACGTTGTCTCCCCGTGTTTGTAGGATTATTGTCAAATTAAAATTTGGAACTTCTGTGAAGTTAATTTAACAAATTGGATTATATACTTTGAATCATTATAATTTATAAAATATAAAAATCCAAAATTAATATTTTACCATAATGAATAATGAATGCAGTAAAAAATTAATTACCATAGTTATGGTAAAAATGAGTTTACTATGAGGCTAATCTAGAATGAAAATAATGAAAATAACCTAAAATATTTTATGAATTTTATATAATGAATTTATTTTTACCTTAGAAAAAACTTATCAAAAATATTTAAGTTACTTTCCACTTTCCTTTGAATATGGCCCATATAGTAAGTTAAGGAAATAAAAAGACAAAAAAATACATTCTTACTTTTAATATCTATAATGATTTTATATAGGGGAAAAATTGGTTAGGTTATACATATTATTTTGAAATATAAATTTGTTTTTTACATAATAATTTATCTTTAATTTTTAGTGATGAATTATTTACTTAAAATTATTAAGAAATGCCAACGTAGTAATTATTTAGTTAATAAAAAAACTAATACACAAAATAATAAAAGAGAAGTAAATTCAATGAATTACAGTGTTACATTATTTTTTATATTGATATATAATGTTAAAAATGTGTGAATTTAATATATTTTAATTCTATCATTGTAGTTATATTTTTAAATTCATTTTAAAATAATAATTTTAAAGTTAACACTATTGTTATTTTATTAAATAATTTAAAAATTACTAAAAATTATATATTTTTTCCAAGTTATTTTTATATAAAAATAAATATAAACTATGTTTAATTAATGAAACAATTTTATATTTTATAATAACTGAAATTACCCTAAATAATACAAACTCCGTTAGCATAGTAAAAGTTAAAATGATGTTTTTTCATGATCATGAACCTGTGTTAAAATAAATTATAAAAAAACATAGGATTTTTAATTGAAAAATTTGATTTAATATTCATAATTAGTGGGTAAAAATTATCTATAAATTATAAATTTAATTTAATCTTAAAGGATAAATTACCGAAGTTAGAAAACTTGTTACCGTAGTGAAAACCCAAAATGGTAAAAGTTGGGAAACTTAGAAGTTAAGGGAAAAAATGCATAAAGCATGTGTTTTATTGTGTATTGGAGGAATATATTGACTATATCATAACTAAAAATCTTTAATTATTATCTTTGGATCATATTTAGGTATTTTTGACCTCCTAATAGTGAATACATTTTGGTATTTAAAAAAATAACACTCCTCAACTATAAAAGAGAACTCACTCCCCAAAATAATTCACACAAATAAAGCCATTTGAATCATCCTAAACCTACCCAAATAAATTCATTAATTTACAACCATCATATTAGAAGACATAATTTGACTATAAATCCAACGAATGAAGGCCTTTGGTGCAAACTAAAAGGAGTTACCCGAGGAAGAGGTAACGTTCATCAATAAGAATTTTTGTTTCAATTATTTATCCAAATACTTAAATTATTATTATAACATTATGATATAATAAAAACATTATATTACATATAATTATATGATATTATATTAAGGTTAAAAAATACAACTAGACACACTTACATCAAATGAGTTACAAAATCATCATTCGTGAGTACGACAGACTACCCCCTCGCAAAACGATCTCTTTCATTTTCCCATTACCACCTCTCACAGTTGGGTATGATTATGAATATAAAGTTTATATATGATATTTATAACATAATTATATATTTTTATTCATTATATCATATATAATTTTTTTTATATTTTATTCTGTAAGGGATATGATAACATTTCTTGTGTGTACGACCGACTAACGCCTCACAAAGTGATGTGATTTGTTTTTCACTAACACGTTACATGGATGGTAATATTGGTAAATATAATCAATATATGTGATATAAATGAAATATTCATGATATTAATAGAATAAATATCATTTTTTAATTATAATATATCATTTCCCTTTTACCTTTTCACTCACTGAAAAAATGATAACGTCATTCGTGGACGTGTGGACTACCACCTCCTCAAAGCGATGTGATTTCTTTTCCATATCCACATATCAATAATGATATATATAAATATAAATAATTAAATAATATGGTATTTATGATATTATTATTATTCTATAAATATAAATTTTACTTTCCTTCTTTCCATAATGATCATTAAAATATGGAAACTATACTCATATGCACGTATGACCTACCATCTCTATGAATGTGACACTAATTCATAACTATATTTAATAATTAGTTTTAAAAGTATAATTTATGTATAAATATTAAAAATATATAATTATTAATATTATATGGATATTTTAATAATGAACTCTTTGACCATAGTCAACCCACTTAATTCGTTTTGGACACACAAGACGAATACGGTCAAAACATCCCATTTAAACATAACCGATAAAGCAATTAAACACAACATGTTAATAAATGAAATAAAATTAATAATAAACATGAAAAAAATATCTAAATAAAATAACTAATTAATATAATAATGTTATTTACTAATATAAAGACATACGTGAAAATTTGGACTCTATGTAAGGGTTTTTCTCATCTCATTTTTATTTCTGTGGGATATATGCCATATTCCCCAATTGTTTTTATTGTGTGGTGTATATAATTACCATGAGTATATTTTATGATTCTTATAATTAAATTTATTTGGATTTACATTTCCATTTTAGGATATGTATTTCATGGGGTTTTATGATTTCAAATTTAATAAAGTTGTATGGGATTTTTATCTCAATTTTTCTTCTTTAGACATTTTTTTACATTATAAAGCTATCTTATTTTAGGAGGCGTATATAATTAACCTTTGAAACGTTATATCATGGATATAATTCTTTCAATGATATTATAAGTTTCATTTAATGTTATTATTTTATGGGGACTTCAATTCAATGTTTTAAAAGTGGTAAGTGTCTTCTGTTACAATATCTTCATTTATCGAGATTGTGTATGATTAAGTCTTAAATATTGAAATATTATAATTATAAAGAATTATATTATTATATTGTTATTAATGAAATTTTAAAGTAATTTTATTATTTTTACACTCTTTTTTACTTAAAATGTTTGAGAAAGTGGTTTTAATAAAATTTGACTTCATTTCTCTCTTCGGTCAGAAATCTATTTTCTTCAAAAAATATATTTTCTTAAAATAATTTCAAAAAATGTTTTCAAACTTTTAAAAATGATTTATTTAATAAAATTTTACACATTTTATATGTTTAATTTTTTTAAAAATTATATTTTCTTTTTTGCAAATCATGGTCCTATTTCTAAACTTTTTTACAATGCAAAAGGAATGTTCGTTTAACATGAAAGGTATATAAAGATTTACCCACCATCACGAATGTAAATTATTTTAAGACTAATTTTCATGTTTACAAGGTTATTTTTAAAGAAAATGTTTTTTCCTAATATTCTATATGTTTAAATTTTTAAATGTTCTTTTCCAAGAAAAGGATTTTCAAAATGTTTTATGTTTTAAAAAGTAATTTTCAAAATAAAAAGGAATTTTTTCACAAGAATATTTTATTGATATTTTAATGGTATTAAAATTCACCAAAATTAAGAAACAATATTGTTACTTATCCTACATTGGGGATATTTGGAATTTATACCACCCTAATTCTTTCTCTGGATGGAATAATATAGTTTCAAAGATATTGTTATGAAACCTATTTCTCTTATACAGTTTAACCATGTTTATAAGAGATTGTAATGGAACCAGTTTATATTTGATAGTTTTACCCAATTTCAAAGATATTTTTATAGAACCCATTTAATTTACATGATTTAATAATGTTTCAAATATATTGTTATGGAACTTGTTTTTTTTCATTGGTTAATAATATTTCAAAGAAATTGACATGAAACCCATTTATTTTCAATAGGATAATCAGTCTATAGAAGAATACTGATTTATAAAATATTTTTATGATGAAATCACTATGTAATTTATTATTTTAGTGGTTCTTAGAAATTATATACAATGAGTGTTCTCAGATGGAACCAGGTGAGCCTCATATAGCTTATATGATGGGTGCGCCCAGATAGTGATCTAATGCAAGACTCATGATTATTGATTTTGATGAATCATTCCTTTTACATGTTTTCATATTTGATGATCCAAGTATTTATGGGTACGAGTTATTTTATGATTCTTTCATGCACTTTGATTATGTCTTCATATCCTTATGTATTTCTATTTCTCATTGATGAAATTCATTTGATAATTCTACATTTTCCCCTACTGAGAATTTGATCTCACCATTATTAGGTTTTTGTTTCCTGATTTTATAAATAATGAGGCCGAATGAATTATTTTTTAAAGGTATTTCATATGGATGATTATGATGACTTAATTTGAGATAAGAAAAAATGGGTTAAGTGGGAGAAATTATCATTTAATACAAAAAGGCCACAAAAAAAGTGTCAAGATACTCATGGAATACCATATTCATTGAATCCATAAAGATTTTTGGAGCATTGGTTAAACTCAATGACATTGAATGGTATTACTAATATTTATACCTAATCTAAAAGGGTATTTTTTGAATGCCTGATTATTTTATTCTTATCTTGTTATAACCATATCGAAGATCAATCTTTGAGAACCACTTCACCCCTTTCAACTGGTCAAACATATCATAAATATATGGAAACATTTACTTGCTCTTTACCATAACTTGATTGAGTTTTCTATAATAAAAACATAAGGGAAGTGCTCCATCAGCTTTCATAGCAAAGAGAACTGGCACAACCCAAGGTGACATGATCAAGTGTATAAATCATTTCTCTATAATATCTTACAAATGAGTTTTCAACTATTTTATTTTATATTGTACTATTTGGTAAGATGGAGTGGATATCAGCTGGGTACCAGGTACCAACTCAATAGAGAAATATACCACCCTTATTGGTGGAAAATTAGAGAAGTCATAAGGATAAAGGTCATGAAACTCAATAATAACTGGATAGATATCATCTCTCAAGGATTATCACTCCAGGTTAAAAGAAAACACTAATATCACTTTCCCAAAATTTGGATAATATGGTACATATCTACTCGACCTCAGGTCCCATTCCCCTTGAATGATACGAAACACCCCATCGGGTGCAGTAAAGGATAACCATCAAATATAATAATAAATGAGGTCTTTATTAACAATGATCCAATCGATCCTAAAAATTATATCATTTGCTATCATATCGAGAAGAAGAAAATCCCAAGTAAGATCAATCTCTGAAAAAGAGAAGACAAAAGCAAGGTAATAAATACCCTGCTCTCAATTCATTTCGAGGGGTGTAGTAATATCCACAACATAAGATAAAACCTCCATAAGAATAATTATTATTTCTGAAATATGAGTTAAAATAAATGAATAAGATGAACCAATATCTAATAAAACAGTCACTAAATATGAGGCTATAATGATGGTACCTCTCACAGTCTCCAGACCAATATTTACTTCTTTTAGAGACTCTTCCAGTACATGAAGAATCTTCGATCCGAATTATTATGGCTAAAACCTATAATATCTTGAAGAATATTATTTCACCATAGTAATATTAGGTTCTAATGATTTCATTCCACTATGTAAAGTATAATATATAAAATATAAATTCTTTAGGTTACCAGAGCATCTGCAGGAACCATATATCTTGGGTGCCTCAGTTTAAACCCATTTTTAATTCCCAAGATTACCAATCTGTAATCAAGACAAAGGGTCTATGATAGGAAATATAGGAGGTATAGAAATACCCTTATGTTGATTGAAACCACAAGATTCATCATTATTTCTCATTCCTTTCAAATAACTTATAGAGTTTCCACTGGGAGATAACAGAACTCCAATCAAACATGGTTCATTAGCCAGATCAAGATCAATTATCAACTCCCTATCTAGAAAATCAGTGTAAAAAGAGATATTTAACCAGAAAACATAATAATAAATATTATATCTATGTAACATATAATAATTTCAAGTATTCATCTTCTAATTCAAAACAATCTTTGGTCCAAACTACACAAGCTCAACAGATCATTTTGTGTACTCAGTCATGGTCTATCCATCATGATCGAGTCTGAAAAATAAATAGCCTCAGCCAACACCATATATTCGGTATAGAACTAGTTATTTAAAAGAAATTTAAATTTTTTATACTATAATACCTCATTATTCTTTGTAATCACCATCATGTCCCCCCATCTCCTGCTAGGTCCTTCCATTTTGAAGGTGGCATATTTCACTTTGATCTCATCAGGCATCTCCAAAAACTCAAACAAAATCTCAATCCTACTCAACCAATCCTTATTATCTTGAGTATTATGAATGACTTGAAATATTGGTGGATTATGGTGAAGGGCTCTTGATCACAATTCCAGATTTTATCCTTATGAGGTTCCATAGCTGGATCTTAAACGAGAATGAGTGTAGGTGCATGTCCCAGAGATTGGACAATACACATAATAACCTCAACTTGATTCTAGTCTATAAGAAGGTTTTCTCACTGTGGTTCATCACTAAATACCTCATGGATACTATTCACACATCTTCTTAGAGGAATTAAGCTACACAACATCATATAACAACATTTAAGACATCATAAAGGTTACTCAGATAAATTCTCAAAGAAGATCAATAAGGATAATTTATCCCATCAGATAGATAAACCAGACTTGGATTGATCAATACTCCAATAGAACATGAATTAGAATGAGTAAACCCTAATTTCATTTGATTTATCATGATACTATTCTTTACCCAATGCATTGGAGTTCTATCAGGGTGGACCGTTCTTAAACATTTCATTTCAAGCATAAGCGTGCCACATGGATCATATAACATGGATTCATTAAACATCATAATTTATTCCATGATAAAGTAATGTGGAATTAATACATGAAACTATATAATAAATAATTAAATGTGCACAAATGTGAATACCCTTGATAGATAAATGGGCATGGTATTCACTACTCAATTACTTTGGAATGGAAAATCGCAGTGCGGTTTATGCAGCATAACAGAGTGACATAAGAATTCACCAAAATGGTTGATGAGAGAGAAAGGGGTGTCTCATTATATATACATGAAATATAAATTAAGGTGTCCATATAGACACATGTCCCAACATATGTAATCTAATTTAGATTCATAATACAGAAGAATGACTTGAATGTAAACGAGGAGAGAGAAATCCCTTATGGAATTTTGACATGGTAACAGGTGTACATGGGAGGCATTAATTAGAGAGAAAGGGGTCCATAAAAATTGAAAAACAAGTAGGTAATTATAGGGGAGGTTATAAATCATACCCAAAATTTTTAATTGAAAATACAAGGGTATAGAAAGATAAAGAAACTTGGACAAAAAAGAGAGTGGAATAAATCCCTTACATGGAAGTGTAATCCCAAAAGCTTGGGAGAGGCTTGAGAAAAGATTATTGGGAGCTTGAGGAAACTTGGGAGGAATCTTGGGAGATAAGGGAAGATTTAGGTCAAGCTCCAAATGTTTTTAGTGAAGCATAAGTGGGGGATTGTGTGGGTTTATATAGGAGAAGAGCAGGAAATCATTATTATTTAGGTTTCAGACACTACACATTAAACTAATCAAAACCACAAACCAACCCATGGATTTTTCCCTTGGTTTTAGGAAAAGGGGATTGGAAAAAATTATTTTATAAGTCCAATATCCTAAATTATTAAAATATTAGTATTTCTTATGTGGAGGTGAGTCACACTCTCATGGAAGTCATTTTAAAAAGTTAAAATGTTTTATAAGTATCAGAGTGTCCACTAAAGCTTTGTAAAAGAAATAGAACAAACCTAAAATTACATTATTTTAATGATAAAACATATATTTACCGAAAAACCCATTTATAGTATTTTATTACATCATTATTGGGTCCTTATGATGTCATAAAACACATTATATAATTAAACGGTATTTAATTTTTACCCAACAATTATACTGTCTTAGAAAATTATGAAAAATTCACCGTTGGATAATTTTGATTTCCTGATTCCAAAAAAATATTCATTTTATCTATTTTTTTAGAAATATGTTAATTTTTACTTTTCAAATAAAAACTGATATTTATCGAAAATTCATGGGTTTTAACAAAAAATGGCTTTTAAACCTTAATAAAAATCACAATTGTATCCATAAAATTATATGATCATTTATATTTAATAAAAATTAATCTAGAAATAATATTTTCTTAAAATATTATTTAATTCCAAAATCCCTTAATTCATCAAAATAGATTTCTTATTTGAATAAAAATAAAATACTATATGTTCTTTAAAAACTATTTACAAAGAACAATTATAAAATGAATGTATAGTATTTATTCTATTAAAAAATAATGCCCATAATAATAGTGATAGGGTCTTTTTATATAACCTCTTATAACACCCTCATATGACTTAAGGTTAATGTGTGCGATTGTAATAAACTCTTAGGGTGGCTCATATAACATCGTTCAGGTGGTAATCTCTATCAACTTCTACTTCTCTCTTACAGTTTCGTTCAATATTAACATGTTGAAGCTCATCTTGGGCTTGGTCAAGAGTGAATCACAGTGACCCCACCCCTTTTTTTGAGCTCCAATAAATGGGTTTCATACGGAGAAATTCTACTAGATGAGGCCATCACTTACTTTGTCTGAGTAAATTGAATTTGTTAAAGCCCTATATTTATACTAATCAATTGATCACTATTTAATGGATATATTAGAAATGATAACAATTCATAATGGTATTTTTAAATCCATAAAACCAAGGAAGTGAATGTTTTTTATAACCATTTTACAAAATAAGATATTTAATTAGATCAAGAGTAATTTTCATTAAAAAAAGTCTTCTTCGTTACATTTATGGATTAAATATAAAAAAGAGAAATCATGATATAATAATTTTGAGTTATATTTCAATTACATGAAGATGATATCCATTTTGTGGTCATGCAGACCTAAATGAATAAATTATTGAATTGATGAGCCATAAAAGAGATCTTCATTTCTCAAATGGAGAAGGATAATTAATTAAATTTGGTTTATCTTACTATAGTTTATAAAGTCACACATTTATAACTAGGACAGATCCAATGAATAATAAATATGAGAGAGAATTTGAGAAGTATTTAAAGTCACTTATTTAATTTTTGAATTTGAAATTAAAATATGAAGAGGGAAAAAGTGATGTTCTATGATACTAATATATAATATTGATAACATGAGTCTTTCATATAATATTTAAAATGATTATTCTAGAGAGAGATAATAGTGAGGGTGTGTGCGGTTTATTATACGTAGAAATAGATAAAGAAGAAAAAGTATAATTGTAGCAGTACAAGTAGAAGAGGATTAATATAAATAGCACACACATGGTTTATGTGTGATCAAAACTCCTGAAACATGCATTTAGAAATAAGGAATAATTCACACCTATTATATAAAGTGAATATGTAATTTTTACCTTTTAAATATCATGAAAGTAATGTAACTGGTTAATAGATTTATAGGGATACAATATTATTGATAATTTTTTGGAATGAGCCTTGGATATACCTTACACATTATATCCACAATGGTGACTCTTTTAGATCTTATGGTCTCAAGTGATTCAAGAAAATGATAAGAATCATATAGTCATTTTGAGTATTGAACCTTGTAAATCGAGTTTCCTTGTTTTTTTTCCATATTTTGTGTGTTTCATTAAAATAGTGTGATTTCTCACTCTAAAAACCGATGAGAGATGATTTTTTTAAGAAATAATAAATGAATAAAACATGGTTTTGTTCATTATTTAACCCCATCTTAGTGAACATTCATTGTGACTAGGGATTTAATAGTACAACCATAAAATAAAACTAGAAAAATTAAAAAATAGAATATACTAGTGAAGTAAATTAATGATATTACATGGAGTTCGACATAGATATTTTTTGATATTTGGATTACTATAATAATAATGAACCAATGGTAAAAAATAATATATGTTTTTTGATTCTATTAATGAGGTATTCACTAAAAATATTTCATCAAACTATGATATGTTTTGACAATTCTTTTAGTCTAGTGAGGAAAGAGAAGAGTATTAATAAATGAAATCGAAACCACTCAATGAGGTGAATGATCTAAATAAGAGTCTCTGGAATACTATTTTTTTGATAGTGAAGTTGAACACTATGATTTTATATGAAAATTATAGAAATATAATACTATAAAAATAATTTCTTATTTGCAAGGAAGATAATTAATAAATATTGATGGTCTTGTAATTGTTTACTAAAAATTGAGATACATTTAATAATATTACAGGATCCTAGTGATTTATGAAATCAAAGAATGGGTTTTTCTACTTTAATAGTATGGAGAATAAGTTTTATAGAAATTATTTGTGACTAGTTCTAACTCTAGAGGTAAATTTATATATATTGTTTTTATTATGTAAGGAAATCTTAGACCGGTAATTAAACACTCACCTAATAAAATATCTCACTTTTATGGACTAAAAATTGTTTATTTGATTCTATTTCTGAAAGGTATATTAGATATATTTGAGATTCTAAGGGACCATTTATTAATTAATCTATACACAATCACATTTTCATAAAAAAATATCATTAATATAAATTTTTATAAGTTTCATGATTGAAAATTACAAGTAAAATATTTTTATACAAAGATATTATTTGTTAAATAAAAATGTCTAGTGACTTTTCAAGTGTCAATATATTAGTGAATATTTATGTTAAAGATTTTATATTCGATAAAAATACTAATGAAAATGTCATTTTCTTTATTCAAGTGGCTATTTTTCAATCAGTTCTTATTTAAAAAGTATAATTTGATAAAATAATGGAATATAATTCTCTTAGAATAAATAATTTATTTTATGAATGATATTATATGAAATTTGAGTATCATGTTTTTAAAATTAATATTTCAAATCATTATTTTGAATTTATTTTAAATATAAATTTCCATGTTCAACCTTTTGATTTATATTATCCTTTTTCTCTGTATGTTAATACTTTTAGTAACATTACAAATGAATCTCAAATATAGTATAAGATACTTAAGAACACACTATTCACCCATATAGTTAGTTAACTAATAAAAGGTTTCCTATGAATCACCCATATAAAAATTCACCTAAATTTAAAAAATTATGTAACCTATGTTAAATGGTTGAACTACAAAAAATTTATTTCAAACTAAAATAATGCGATTTCAACCTCAGAACCATTAGAACATATTCACATCGATCTTTTTGGGTTTTATATATTTTCAAGTATAATTGGAATTTAATTTGAATAATTTTATTATCAATAATAAGTTAAGATACATATGTGTCGCTTTTACCTGTATAAAATTAAATAATTTATAAGTTTCTATAAAATTACAATGACTATTGAGAACCATAGTGGACTAATAATAATAGATTTGCGAAGTGATTTTGAGGGTTGTATTTCCCTACTCCTTTAAATTATAACATTATGATATTGGGGATAGTAGAAGTGATTATAGGAAATGATTTTATATGAGGAGTTTATTGTTTAAATTTGGAATAAAACTATTTATCGTTAAGTCCTAACCATGTCATAGTTAATTTGGATTCATTAATGTTCCTAGATTCCTCATGGTGTCTTTGACCTGGTTCTATAGAAACTGAGGATGTCGATTTTTAAATAAGGATACATAACTATTTTTGAAACATAATGTGGGTTTTTAGAGGTTTTCAATTTGCATTCCATGGGTTATAGGTGGAATCCATATTTGAAATAGGGATGAAAAAAGTGATCACGATTTTAATAATGGGGAAAAATAACATGGTTTTATGAAATCCACGCTGTGGTTATTACATGTTTCTACAAAGAATATGGTGGACCAAACCACCTTTTTTAATGTCCATATCATGATTTATTAAAATTATTGTATTAATAATTGATGATTAACTGTGATATTTATGATATTAAAGTTATGTGTAACCATGGTTTTTGAATCAATGTTGATTGACCAAAATATTGACTAGGCTTAGGTAATCACGCCTTGTATTAGGAAATAAAATTTTAAATATAAATATAAGGAACCAACTTTATCTTATTCAATAATTTATTCTTTATAGAAGTCATAAGTAGTTGAGAGGATTTGTTTTTGTGTTTTGAATACCCTTTGTCGATATTTTATCCCATCTTATCACGAGATTAAATTTTCAGTATTTAAGGTGATATTCCCCTTTCTTATTCCCCACTTCTATTAATAATTCTATGTCAAGGTCCAATGGTAGTTGATATTGAGAAAACCTATAAATAAAATACATATATTTTAAATCAATTAACATGGAAATAATTAACAATTGAAAAACAAACCACATACCTAGTACTAAATAATTATATGAAAATTGACTTTTAACTATAGTAAATATTTATTGTAAAATATAATTCACAACACACCATCAAGTATTGAGAGAAATTGTGTGGTTAACAACTTTTAACTTTTAAAATATATATTATTTGTCTTTCTATAATTTTTAATATATATATTGTATATATAAAATATCATAAACACATCATATAATTTAAAGTTTAATAAATGCTTTAATTTAAAGAATATATTTCATATAAAATATATTTACTCATTTATTGACACTTATTCCTTCAACTTTACAATTTGATATTTTATTTTCAAGATATAAATATTTTTATGGATTTATTTGGAACCCTCACAAAGTCACAAAACCAACATAAGTGATTAAGAATCATAATATATCAATTGACTATTCTAGAAAAAATTTAAATTTGTAGAATGATGCATCTTATATAATCTTAATTCAATATAAATTTCTATAACCTCCAAATCATCTTTTATGAGGTCCTAAAAGTAACATGCCATATTTTTCCAATAAGTGATAAAATATTCTAAGCTAATATTCTATTTAATGAATCCTAGAAAAAAATTCAATCTGGTTTGTTGATCTATGACATTTGTTCTTCATTTGTGTTTAATTTTATCACCTTTGTATATATTCAGAAAGTATGATCCATAGATGTATTGATTGGTAAAGTATCTTCTATATTCTCTCCCTTGGAGTGTTTTATAATATCCAAGGTAGTTACTAACTATATTCCATCTCTACGTGGTAGTTTATCTTCTTAGGTACTTGGTTAATATGTTTTTGGATTAGGAATATACATCTCAGGCGCCTCTATATCCACTACGACGTTCTCATTCCCACCCAATTCATCGTCAAGAATGGGATAGTGGCATCCTAGTACCTATTTTGTTAGAACCACACCTTTTAATAGAGGAATAGTTTATGTATTTAATCATAGATCCTTCCTCATCGATCATGTGAGTATCTATTTTGGAATATTAAAGTAGTATTTTCAATAGTTTCCATGATTTTTTTGACCAAGTAACATCCTATATAAAATTCTCTATTTTTAGTATTTTTTACACTTAATCATAAGAGTTTTTTATTGTTACCAATCTATTTCTAATTAGAGATGTACTAAAAATTTTCTTCAACTAATTTACGATCCTTAATAGATTTTGTGGATCCATTCCCATGGGACTAGTTTTCTTGCATGCCCTATGTATGATTAAGATTTTTTTATTTCTATTATAATTTTAAATCAGAAATTCCCACCCCTTGAGGACAACATTACCCCTGAAATATTCTCATAATATATAAATCCTATTTTATACCTTGAATTATGTATTATCCTCTGAAACATATTCATCGATATTTGAGGACGTTTTAAATCCCCACACTTTATCGTGAAATTTTAGACTAGTAGTCCCAAAATAATATTTATTCTCTAAAAGATGGGGTTTTCCACCAGCCCTTGTACCATGAGGGGATGGAGTAGGATACACTTTAACTATAGGGGTCATCTGCAATGTCACAATATAACCAGGATCTGGTGTATACACTATGGGGATAATTTATTCAAAGGAACATTCCTCATTGCTTAAGGACAAGTTAACACACCAGGTGGCCCACTCAGACCATCCTGACCATCTGTGGAATTACCAATTAGAGTAATATTTATTTAAAAATTATTAATCTTGTTACCCTCATGAGAAGATTCTAATACATTTGTAATTAATTTTTTTTCTTCTCCTAACCATGATTGTATGCTTACTGAAGGTTTCCCAACTAATTAACGAAGATCAATTATCACTCCAGAACATGAAATAAACCATTAGGTGACATTAAAACTCCTCAAAAAAATTTATCCACATATATTCTATTAGATATTTGGACACATCCTCTTTAACAAAATTAAAAAGATCTATAGGATGAAAACATTTCTTCACCCTACAATAAAAGATAATGAATCTACCCACCAAATTACATATCTTGTAAAGATAGAAGTATTTTGAAAAGTAATGGGTAAGACTAATAATCTTATACAAATAATTGTGGAATAAGGATCCCATTTCATGTGAAATTATTAATTATTTCTAAAGTATGAAAAATTAACACCATAAAAAATATGTTGTCCTTGAGACCAAGAAAAGTCAAGGTATTCTTCAACAATAAAGTAGGTTATCATATGAAAGGGTCTAATAAGAAAATAGTTGTATGATCCTTAAACCCTAAATAACTATTGATGAATCTATCAAAGAAATCTATATTCCTGTGTCTCTATCTAAATTTTGAAACCAAGTTAAGATCACTGAGTACTAAAGTGTTGGTTAATTGCATAAAATTCTAATCAATCAACAATTAAACCCATTATATTAAATAAATACCATTTATCCACAAAATGTTACCATAATAAATTAAATATGACATCTATAAAAAAGAAAAAAATTAAACTCTAACTGAAACATTGTTGAGATTGTCACAAAATAACAGGGGCACAACATCCTATGGAGACAAAAGTGATGATTAAGATATCAAAACCATCTAAAAAAACAAGACCATAATAAAATAAAATACCCAACCAGTTTTATTTTTATTGAAAAAATAGTATTTAACTTATTTAGAAGGTAAAATAATACATTATTGGGAAATAATCATAAAAAATAAAAAAAATCAAAAAATAACATTCAAAAAATGTATAGGGTAAATATTATTAAATATAAACTTAATTGCTCAAACCATATTACCTCAATATGATTGTGATGCATTGAAGATATATAGTTATAATTAAAAATACAATCTTAGACATTTCATCAACACCCATGAAAAATTATTAACATAGAAACTTAAGAACTATAACTTGAGAACTAATTTCATTATCGATATCATCACAATACATCCCTGGTTAACTCATAAACCACAGCAACCAATACACTAAAGCCTTACATAACTCATTGATGCATCTCCTATCACACATCCACGAATCACCAATTATTACATCAATATCAATCAATGCAAATATAGAGTAATATAATATAAGTCCATTCTTTATAGATAGACAAAAAAATCATGAATTAAAAAATGATAGAAAAAAATGACAAATCACAGATAAATAGCTTGTAAAATCCTCATCTTCTTGGAATCATAATCTATATTTATATGGTTTTATTCTATAATTTAACTCATTTATTCAAAAAATAGATTAAAAACCAAATTTTTTTTTTATATATATATATATATATATCATACTGTTATGTTCCATGATTATTATTTTTTGATAAAGTATATCTTGTTTTCTATATTTCTAAAAAACAAGAATATTTTTATTTTGAATGAAACCTATATAATTTGAAAGAATTAAAAATTTCAATTAAAAATTTAATAAAAAATATAAGAAAGCTTATCTTTTATAATTATAAATATTTTAATATAAAAATAACAATAATGTGGGGTGGGATGTTAAAGAGAGGTAGAGGTAGAGCTAGGCTTTATTTAGGCAAGTGGAATGACTAACTAGAGTTGTTGAGAGACATGGGGGAGAATTTATTTTCTATATGATGTATTATAGTTTCCATTCAGATATGGGTAATCTTTGAGTAGTATTTAATATTAGGATGGTTCGTTGTTTCGATATTCAAATATATAGAGAAATGAACATTTAAGGGTTTATTTATATTTTCATCTACCACATCAAAAATGTAATTTTCGCAATTAATGGATATCTAAACACAAAAGGTGTAATGCATGGAAAAATCAACTTCCTATCCAAAGAATTCTATATAAATGTGTTACATCACTGAATTCATAATGAATAATTTTCATAGTTTAATTTTTTATTAATTCATGGGTGTTGTTCTTATACCATAAACAGTAGACACCTTGGTTACAATCCCTATATTCATCTACAAAAATTCCTACTAGTAATCAGTAAAATAATTTAACCATATTAATTTACTATTTAAAGTAATAATAACTTCTTAAGGAAAGGTGAGTAGAAGAAAAAAGTGATTTGTATTTTAGTTGCCTGAATAAACACAATTGTAAATGTGGCTAGCCATATATAATATAACACTATATAATAATTCAAATTCAATGTCTCTAAAAAAATTGTACAAAAAATTTATTATATTAATAAAAGGTAAGATTTTTATCAAGGTAAAACACAGTAATAGATATTATATATATATATATTATAAAATATTTAATTCTTAAATATAAAGAAAAATTTTTATTAGTGTGGTTGATACATTAAAGGTCATTGAATACCTTAAAATATCATTGATATTTTAAATATAAAATAATGATGATTCCATACAATTACTTTCTATTAGTATTTCAATTATAAATTATAATGTGATAAAATTGGAATTTATGAGATAGTACCACAATCATATGGAAAATATTATTAAAAATTAATAAAATTTTAGAAATTAAATTTTTTATTAAAATAGTTTGAAATAAAACCATTAGAGTAATGTTCTTTTCACAAAGTTCAAATTTCATTGAAACTAACAAAAAGTAAAAATAATCTCAGCAATTTGAATAGTTTTTTATGCTTTTATGTGATTCACTTGAGACCCTAAATGTCAATTTTTCATTAGTAGTGGTATCATTGAATACACTATCTTATAGTGCATAAACATCCTTCATAGATGGATGGCATATATTATTTACTATTTATCCCATTATTTGAATAAAACCTATACAAAAATAACCATTCAAAAAACCCACATGAACTATATATAAATGAAAAGGTATAAATTCTTTATAAGTGTCCTTTCTAAGAAGAATTGACATCAATGAAATGATTAAATTATAGAAAACATGATCAATTCTCTGTCTAAAGTGAGTAGACTATATCTCTTATTCATAAAAAATATATTCTATAGTGGATGATCTCTATAATTAGGGTTTACAATATATAAATTTTTTATTTAAAATGTAATAAATATATAATAATGAAACAAAATCCAATAAAGATGAGGATGTGTCAATCATGTCATGAGTATGGACGTTCATTTCACTAATCCCAAAATATTATGTATAAGAATTTCTAACGAGAAAAAAAATTACATCATTGATAAAATTTTTTAACAACAACATTCAATGTGTGAATAAAAAAATATTACCACTTTTTTAAATTGACAAAAAAAATTTAATAGAACCATTTTAAAATCAAATTGATAATAATTATAATAAATAAAAATGGAATATATTACCAAAATAATAATAGTGAAAAAAATATTTATAGAAGTTTTTATGATAAATGTTTGAATTTTTCTCTACTAAAACCAATTTCACAATAATTTAATATAACCATTTTTTCAATTTAATATTATGAACATTATATCACATCATAATGAAAATATAATTCTGGCTATTTCCATATACATTGAACATAAAAATATTTAATTTAAAATTATTACAAATATGTAATTTTAAAATGAAAATTAAATCAAAACATTAAAAATGAAGGTGATTCCATAAAAGTTTTGTGGCATGTTTATTCTTATGGATCCAATTTCATTAAGAAAATTGAAATTTTTTATAGTTATTATTAATTTTTATTGATTTTTTTTTAAATTTTTTTTGGATTAAATTTAATATGTAGTAATTTATATAATATTTTACTAATCTAGCCACCAACTATATATCATTATATATTCTTCAACTTCTTCTATTAAGATTATAGTTAAAAATATGACTCAAAATTGGTTAATCATCAATATTACATTCTCTTACTAGAGTGTTTTGATTATGATTATATTAATTTTTGTAAAACATCTCTAAAATAAATTATCTAGTGTTATTGTAACAAACTATGATAATTTTTAATATGTGTTGTTTTAGAGAGACCCCTATAAAATCATAAATATTACTAGAAAATTTAAAATTTTCATGAATTGGGTGAGTTTTAAACACAACTAATATAGTTTAATTAGGTGGTTGAAGACCACAGAGATGAAAATTTCTGTTCCCCCATCACCAAAATAATCAATTGGGTTAAGAATTTTGAAAATATTCTCTACCGGGTTTTATAAAGAAAAATCTATAAAAATCCTAAAAATTATTTAAACTATATAATATTTTATATCATCCAATAAAAATAATAATTTTTATGTAATTATAGTGATATGCTATTTTAAAAAAACAAGATATTAAAACATCTTCATAATGATATTGAATTCAACATAAATTTTATTATCTTGAAAAATATAAGTGCTTTGAAAATCTATGAATATAATAGAAATATTTACTAGCATTACAAATCAATAAAATAAAAATATCATAAGTAACATGTGTTATGTTTTTTCAAGATGACCACAAAAATATTCCATAATAGTTAATTAGAGAGTATAATATTTAAATTATTATTTTATTTAGTTTTATGTGCTACGTTGTTTAATGATACTATTTACCATAATAATTAACATTAGGAAATGTTAAGGAATTGAAAGAACATTGTATTATTGACATAATTGTTTTGAAAACTCATGATAAAAAATAACTAAGACATATTAAACATATATACTTAAAATAAAACAAAATTAAATAAAAAATATTTTTTATTAATATTCAAGTATTATGAAAGCATTAGATATTCTATTATAACTGAAAATTATGGAATACACTTTAACAAAAAGAAATTGATCCTTATATGGATAATCAAAAGATTAATTGACTTAATCAATAAAGAAGACACAAATGGGGTATCCATGTGCTACATGATTTATCATTCAATAAAGAATATATATCCTTTAAATAAATTACCCAATCGAATAACATTGTGGTAAAAAATTCTAACTGGGAGTAAGTCATGGATTCCTTCCATTGTTGGTGGAAGGGTTATAAATCATTTTTTAGATCCTCCATAGATAATATTTTTCCTGCAAGCATTTTATATTATTAAAAAAAAATATCCAGGAGAAAATATCATTTTTAATATTGGATTTAACAACACTTGGATCCTTAATAAACTTAAAAATCAAAAGATAAGGATAATTGAAATTTATATACCATTTTCCTAAAAGAATCATATTTTCGAAATGTCCACATGGTTGTAGATCCTTTTTAATTAGTTTATATAATAGTTGAAAACTGTTTATCTTTTTCATGACTATAGATCCTTAATCAGAATGTTATATGAATACATATCCTCTATCAGTTGGTTGATTCAAAATACATCTCCCTTCACATACATTTACGAGCCACTATGTGTATAAATACCTGAATTCATTCATAAATTGAGAGATATATAAAATTAGTGTTAAAGTTAAAGTGGTATAGAGTTTAAATGATTCAAATACCTCACTAGTATCATTCCCATCCTCCCTCACATTAATTTATGTAAGAATCACTAAGTGTGGTTGGTTGATTTATAGACTCCCTTTCCACACATGAATTAAATGGCCATAAAATACCCATGAATTTACATTATATTGAGGACAATTAATATCTATGTATTATCAATATATATGGTGTCTACACTATGGAAAATCCATTCATGGGATGAGGAAAAATTTATCTAAGGCTTACACATCATGTCAGGGACATTCATGATCCAACAACATCAACCAAAACATATAAGCTACACATTTTCAATAAAGAAATATTTTGTTATATATCCTTAATTATTTGTATTGAAAAGCACATATATTTTAGTAAGGACATGGATAATAGTGCATCAATAAGTATGTACATCTATGGTTATTCACCCAATATTTAAAACATCAGCCAATGTAAACCCTATAGGAGGTACATTCAAAATCACACACCCCTATTTGAAAATAAAAATATTTCCATTCCTTATTGACCACATAATGTTTTTGTTAAAATACTGTAAAATAATTTTTCCTAAATATATTCCTTATTTATGAGAGTGCTTCTGAAATACCATGGAAGACAAAAAACACTTTACACACTATTGAAGAGGAATATTCTACAAACATTGGAAGGTTACCCTAAGGAATTAAAAACAATATCATTATAACCCCAAAAGAGGTAAATTTTATACTACCTTAATAATAAGGATCCTTTTTTACTTATGGGACATGGAATACGTCATCATCCTATATCATTTTATCGATATTGAGGTGTCCTTATACATTCAAAGGATACCGACCTGACATAATCTTCACATAATCAATCCACACCCATAGGGGAACCCTTTAAGAAAATGGTTTTTAGGGACCTTTATTGGTCAAAATATGAATATTTTAATTCATTTTATCATTTCTTGTTATATAATTCCAAATTATATCACCCTAAAATCCCACCATTCTCTTCAAAACTGGATGCATCTTTGTGTGGGACAATATATTTTCCTTCTGCATTCCACCTCCCATAAAAGAAATTATCCTTCCCTACATTTATGTCATAATGGATGGTGAACTAATAAGATGTGATAAAATTACAAATCAACTGCATAATACCTTCCCTAATTATTAAAGAGAAATTAAGAATTATGGACCTTTTATCTGGTATAGGATCAATGTATTCATCATAATTATCTATGATGATGGGTAATAAATTGGTCAGTCATTCATAATCTCTATAAAATCACTTTTTGGTAACCTTTTCCTTATAATTCCTAGTCATATTACCTTAAATAGAAATAAATATGTTTCCCGGCTTCGTGATCATAAAAGAATACCATCGTTTCTTGTCACACAATTATAAAAGGTTTTGTATATCCCCTAAAATGGTTATGAAACTATAACAATGATTTTTTGGGTTTTTATTACCCTCAATGGGATACATATGATTCCCTTTCCATAGGGTCAATCTGAATATCCACATACCTTACACTTCCCCTTGAACCCTTAAGTCCTTCTAGGAGACCTTAAACCCCAACATAACCATTAATCAACTATAGAAAGAACAAAATACTAGTGTACCCTTATGAATTCCTTGGATAACTTACACCCAATAATATCCATTTAAACATTCCTAGATAGAACAAAAATTTAACATACACTTACATTTTTCTAGGAGACATTAAAACCCAACATATCCATTTAAGACCTTATGGATGGCCCAAAACTCCATTATGAATTTAAGTCTTCCAAGGAGACTGTAAAACCAAGTGTAACCCCATTATTCTATCTTAGATGGAATAAAAATTTGGTGTGCCCTTATATTTTACAAAGAAATATTAAACTCCAGTGTCCCATATTAAATCATTAGGAATTGAAATAAAATATAACTTATCATTTAGTCTTTCAATTAGTCCTTATACCCTAACATAACCCTTTATGCCTTCTTAGACATAAAAAATATCCAGCGTGCCCCTAATCCTTATTGGGAGAACTGAAACTCAAGTATAAACTTTTATACATTCCATGATAACATGAAACTCTTGCATGTCATAAAATATTAATGTGGTACCTTAACACTAGTATAGATATTTATGATTTTATGGACTATATGAAACTTTAGCATGCCCTTAAGAATTCATTGGATATCGAAAAACCTTGTGTAAAATTTAATTCCTCATAAAGAGTATAAAACTCCCACATACCCTTAAAGATTCCTTAAAGACCATAAAATCCAACATAACACTTTATTAAATAATTAAGAACATAAAAATATAGCATAAACCCTTTTTATCAACATCAACATTAGAAATGATCCAAAGGACCTCATTTTCTAGTTTCATGATGGTGAAATGATATTCTTACTAGTGATGATCCAATAGATCTAACCTAATAGTAATAATATAGTGAATTTGATTAGTCCCTCATGCCATGATGGAATTTTTAAAACTCTAATGTAACCTATTATGTGAAGTTTAAAAAATTATCCATATCATATAACAAAATGCGATAATTTTAGGTTATCCTATGAAACTAGAATGGGGTTATTTAAATCATTTTTTTGCCTTTTCAAATGAACCATTTTCAACTAACCCCTTTTTTGTCACGACCCGTCCTCAGGGCCCGTGCCGTGACTACCCCAAGCCCATCTTCCATAGACCAGGGCTGGCGAGTAGAATCAAAGGCATAAATCCCAAGAAATAGGGAAGGCATTGCCTTTATAAAAGTAAACAAACACAACAGAGTACGCAAGTGAAGTAAGCACTAAGTAAACTGAGTACAAAAGTAGGTGATGAAAAGTAAATGGGCCAGTATAGAAACCCAACTGAAAGTACAATAAAACTGAAAAGAAAGTACAACAGCAGTAAAGTAAATCAGAAACCACTAAGTCGTCCTCCAGATATCCCACTTGAAGGGTGGGTACATATGGTCTCCTCAGCTCCTCGGGTATGGTCGTCCTCTCAGTGTACGTCCTGTCCAGTGGTCCACCCCTAGGTACCGTCCAGCTCCACAAGCCCCCACCTTGATCAATGTTATCTGTCGTCTGCATCCAACACAACTTAGTGCGGGCATAGCCCGTGTAGGGGTGAGTATACAATACTCAGTAGGGACCCCGAGACCCCCAAAGGTCTCCCAAAATCAACAAAGGATAAACCAAAAATGAAAGTTACAAACACAAAGTATAAACCGACTCTATAAAGGTATATGCCCATACATATACCTAAGTCATCAATTCCAGTTCATCTCTAACTCTCGAGCCCATGTACAACCCTATCCACACAGGAAAGAAGTAAATCACACCAATGGTAATGATCAAATAGTCAAGACCCAGCTCACACAGGTATACTACTCACGAAGAAGGGTGGAGATGATTAGATGTTGCTTCAGAATCATTTCCTCTGCCGAACCAACGTAGGATCCTAGTACAGAAGTCTTCACTGCCGAACCCACATAGGATCCAAGTACAGTAACCATCACTGCCAAACCCACGTAGGATCCATGTACAATCTTCATTTCTACCGAACCCATGAAATATCCATGTACAGTCTTCCTCACTGCCGAACCCACATAGGATCCAAGTACAATCGTCGTCGCAGTCGCAGCCAACTATAGGGTGCCCGCACATAGCGTACTCGATTCCGAGAGGTTCCGCTCCTTGAGAAAAGGGGGGAGGGGATTGATACATCAATGCTCACAAAGTCCAGCGTTGATGTATCTCGAAGTTCCATCTCATCAAAAGGAACCCAACGCAACAGACGACGTGTCAAACATATGCCCGGTCTGAGAGATATTGATTTTTCCGTTCCTGGGGCCCGGTTAGAAATATGCTCATTCCAAACCCGGCTGTTTTCCAAAGTTTCCCAAAACTCACTTAGAGTATCGAAAAAGGGCCGCCTCGTCGAAAGGATCCCAGTGCCGCAGACAACGCATCGTTCAGATGCACGGTCTTTATGTTATTCACGTTTAAATGAATAACATGCTCGACCTGTTAAGACAAGTGGGTTGGTGGGTCGGGTCACCCTATTATGGAGGGTATGACCCAGTCGGGGTGTCGGACATGCCCAAATATTCTCCCGGCCGGGCCTGAGGGGCGTGGCCTAGCCCAAAGAGGGCGTGGCCCGACTCGAAGTGGCGCGGCCCGGCCCAGCGGGGCGCGGACCGGCACGATGCGGCCCGGCCCAGCGCGGCCCCACCCAACATGGCCTGGCTCGGCCCGACCCATTGCGGCCTGGCTCAGCCCGGCCCGGCGCGGTACGACTCGACCCAGCCCGGCTGGTTTGGCCAACTGGATGAGCGGATAGGCCCGAAGGCCAAGCGGTCTGAGTGGGGGGGGGGGGGGGGCTGCCCGAACCGGCGGCGCCAAGAGGCGCCCCCTCCCAAACCGGCCGACTAGGCCGGCTAAACTTCTAGCGGATGTAGCCCGCATGGGCGGGCCGCAACTCATCCGGTGCGGCGCCCTCCTGGCGCCGCGACATTGTTCCACCCAGCCGACCAACGCGTTGGCCGGTCCTTCCGCCGAAGCGGCCCACGAAGAGGGTTGTGGTTCCTTCTGCACAGCCGGTGTGACGACGCCAGCTTCCTCCCCTACATTCCCAGCACGACGCGACGATGTCTTGCTTCTTCCGCTGTGGCCCGCTTGGCCACAAATTTCTTTGCTTGAGCGATTTCGGCCCTTGCGACGCTGACCTCTTCTGCGTTCCCCCTCCGATCGTCGATTGCATAAAATTTAAACAAGATCAAACGGAGGGTACTTAGGCCGGGTTCATTCGGCCCGCTTCCTCCACGTTACGCAATAGCAATAGTCCGAGACAATAAAGGTTATACAACGACGATCCGAGGCACAATATTTAATCCATTAAAATTGAACTTAACCCCTACCTTGATAATTGACATCACACGTCGGGTGTCGCAGAAGACGACGATGCGAGGAAAGGATTCGTAGGCGACGTCGGAGTGCATCTGAGGGGAAAGCAGCATCTCCTCACTTGTTGCGGATAATAAAATGGATGGAACATCATCATTATTCATGGAACTGGCGTTCTTCGTTGATGAAATCGTCGTTCTTCGTCGAAGGGTTGGTGTTCTTCCCCAAAAACTCAAGATCTCTCCCCAACTCTTCTTCAAACAACGAAAGCCTCCCCCCAAAATAAAATAATAAGCTACCCTATTATTTTATTTAAAAAAAGGAATTTAAAATTCAAACATTCAAACTACTTAATTAATTAAATGTGTTGGAAAATAATTAAAGAGAGGGAGAGGAGGTGGAATATCTCATAAATGTAGGGAGAGTTGTCAACATTAAACAAGGGTGTTTAATGGGGGGTTTAAAGGAGTTATTTGGGGTGTTTATAGTGGGTTATGGGAAATGAAAGGTTGAGGATCGTGTGGGACCACCTCTCAAATATCCACACAAGGGAAGTTGGGTGGTTGTGGGCCCCACCAACAACTTTCCATGAGAGGGTTTAACTTCCAATGTTATAAAATAAAATTGTTCCAACAATTTTATTTATTTTAAACTAAATACCAAAATAATAATTCTCAACCCACTTAAAATGCTACTGCGGTAAAGGTCCCATTAAGCAATTAACGGCGCTGTGATCTCATTGGTTCCCTCAGATTTAAATTCCGAGCAACCGTTCAAAAGATAGAAAAACCTGCTCGTTCGTTTACTGAACGTACCCGAGCTAAACTTTGAAAATTGATTCCGGGCACACCAGGCCTCAGAATCAAGTGCCGTCAGAAGCCACATACTCGTAAAATTTCAAATTATTTAAGAAAAAGTTTTCCTTGAAATTTATGGGTCTTTAAATTACTCCCACCTTAGGGATTTATGTCCCCATAAAGATACAACATAAACTAGGGAAACAAATGTGGTTACTGTGCACGCATCTGAGCCTCTCTCTCCCATGTGATCTCCTGGAGGTTCCTGTGCTGCCAATGAATGCAAACCAGAGGAATAAATCATCCACATAGGACTGGATTCTGTCAATCCTTGATCTCCACTGGGACCTCTGTGGAGTGGTAGCTGTTGTTGTATGCAAACTCCACCAAGGGTAGGTGATCCTCCCAGCTGCGACCAAAGTCAAGGACACACGCACGGAGCATGTCATCAAGAGTCTAAGTTGTCCTCTCCATCTGGCCATCCATCTGAGGATGAAAGGAGGTGGTCAGGCATAGCTACGTCCTAAATTCCTCCTACAACCCCTTCTAAAGCTAGGATGTAATGCGAGCATCTCAATCAGAGATGATAGATGATGGCACACCCTGAAGCCGTACAATCTCATGAAAGTAGAGGCGTCCCAAGATCTTTACTGAGCCCTGCTCTATGATCGGAAGGATGTGGGCCGACTTGGTGAGTCGGTCAATGACCACACAGATAGAGTCCTTTCCCTTGGAAATATGTGGAAGCCCCATCATGAAATCCATGGATATCCTATCCCACTTCCACTCCAGAACCTCTAAGGGCTGTAGTAAGCATGCTGGTACCTAGTGCTCTGACTTCACTTGCTGGTAAGTGAGGCATCATGAATTGAACTCTACTACATCCTTATACATACCCGACCACTAGTACTATCGTCTGATGTCCTGGTACATCTTCGCCACTCTAGAATGTACCGCTAGAGGGGAAGTGTGAAACTCCCTCATCACTTCCTCCTACAGTGCAACTGGCACCATGGTACGTCAACTGAAGAGGATGGCATGCTCTCCTCCCTCAGAAAATCGATCAGGCGCCTACCCAATGGAAATATGAGCACATAACGTCTCACCATCAATGTCCCCACACTGTGATTCTCTGACCCGCTGAAGTCGTGGAGGAGTAACTATGAGGGACTGTAGAAATGCTGCCCCATCTCTATCCATGAAGGATATCTGCAAAGTGGATAATTGATATGTCGCCTCTCCAAGTAGCTGAATTCCTGATATCCTGCAGAGAGAATCAACCAAAACGTTCCCATTCACAGGAGTACAGACTATCTCAAAGTCATAGTCCTGGAGAAACTCGATCCATCACCGCTGTCTCAGGATCAAGTCCTTCTACAAGAAAATGTACCTAAGACTCTATTGGTCAGAGTAGACTATAAAGCACTCTCCTATCAGATAGTTTTGCCACATCTTCAGGGAAAAGACCACTGCTGCTAACTCCAGGTCATGGGTAGCATAGTTATGCTAATGCCGCCTCAATTGCCTTGAACCATCGGTGATCACTACCCACTCCTGCATCAGGACACACCCGAGTCTGGTCCCTGATGTGTCGCAGTAAACCAAACCACCAACACCCTAATCCGGTAGCCTCAAGATGGGTGCACTGGTCAATCTCTATCTCACCTCCTGGAACCTCTACTACTCGTCTGCATGATGGGTCGGGCAGTCCTGAGCCTTGTGGCCCTGCCCGCCACATGCATAGTACTGCCTTCCCCTCAAATGGATGGCTCTACTCCGTGTTCCCCACACATCCGAACCAGTATCCTGAGGTCGCCCAACTGATGGCCTGGTCTGCTTGGACCTCTGCGACATCTGTCTACTGCCGACTGCAGAAGACTCTGCTACGTGTCACCCTACGGTGGGTCTTTCTACTGGCGTCGGCTCAGCAAGAAAGCTATCCACAAGAAGGGCTCACTCCAGTACACCTACCTGCGTTGGAATGCTGAGGGATAACATCGAAGCCCTGATCTCATGCCTCAGTCCCTGCTCGAAGGTCTGGGCCCGAATGAATGGGTCTCATACCATGTTTTTGGAGTAGTGCGAGAGGTCGATAAATCTCCATGAGTACTGGGATACTGTCATACTGCCCTTCCACAACTATAGTAACTCCTGAATGAACTCCGCACGGAGGGTGGCTGGAACAAACTCCAAACAGAAGAGGCTCTCGAAGTCTATCCAAAGTAGTGATTCCTCTTTGTGCACCTGGAGCATCAGGCTCCACCATCTACCTTCTACTGCGTGCAAGAGACTCCCAGTAAGGATCACCATATGGTCTGCTGGTGTCCCTACCAATCTGAAGACTCTGACGATAGCCACCAGCCAATCCTCAGCTACCTAAGGGTCTGTATCTCTAAGGAACCTGGGTGGCCTTTTTCATTGAAACTCATGCAACACACACAGGAAGTGTCCAATCTCTGTTGGTGCGGCATGTGGCATCGGTGGCTCAGCAGGTAATGGTACCGCTGGCGCCTCCGCTGTAATGGGGCCCTGCACTGAGGCCTCATTGCTCAGTGAACTGCCATCTCACACGTAGCTTGGAACCCTAGTTGGATGCCTTCGTGGGTTCATCCTGAAAAGCAACAGGTGCGCCACGATTAATATAGTATACCTGGTGAGCTAACACAAATTAACCACAATGAAAACTTTTGGAACACACATACAATCAGTGTTTTCATGCACTGAGTCAGAAATAAGGAGTCAGGGTCCTAGTGTATGGATACATCGGCCGCCCCACCAACACTAGACTCCCTAGACTGAAAACCACAGTCAATACTCTTAACAATATTTCTTCACAGAGACGAAATATTAGAGTCCTGAGTTCTGTGGTAGAACTGACTCCTATGATGCCAATTTGTCACGACCCATCCTCAGGGCCCATGCCGTGACTACCCCAAGCCCACCTTCCATAGGCCAGGGGCTAGAGACTAGCACCAAAGGCATAAATCCCGATAAATAGGGAAGTCATTGCCTTTATAAGAGTAAAAATACACAACAGAGTACACAAGTAAAGTAAGCACTAAGTAAACTGAGTACAAAAGTAGGTGCTGAAAATTAAATGGGCCAGTATAAAACCCCAACTAAAAGTATAGTACAAATGAAAAGAAAGTACAATAGTAGTAAAGTAAATAAGCAACCACCGATTCATCCTCAGGATATCCCACCAGATTGGGGGGTACAGATGGTCTCCTCACCTCCTCTAGTTCGACCATCCGCTCAGTGTATGTCCCATCTAGTGGTCCACCCCTAGGTACCATCCAGCTCCACGAACCTCCACCTCGATCAGTGTTGTCTGTTGTCTGCATCCAACACAACGTAGTGCGGGCATTTCCCATGCAGGGGTGAGTATACGATACTCAGTTGGGACCCCAAGACCACTAAAGGTCTCCCAAAATCCACAAAGGGTAAACCAAAAAGGAAAGGTACAAACACAAAGTATCAACCGAGTCTACTTAGGTATATGCCCATACATATACCTAAGTCATCAATTCTAGTTCGACTCCAACTTTCGAGCCCATAAACAACCCATTACATACCGGAAATAAGTCAATCACACCAATGGTAATGATAAAATAGCAAAGACTTAGCTCACATAGGTATACGACTCACAAAAAAGGGTGGAGATGATTAGATGTAGCTTCTGAATCATCTCCTCTACCGAACCCACGAAGGATCCTAGTACAGAATTTTTCGCTGCCGAACCCACGTATGATCCAAGAACAGTAACCATCACTGATGAACCCACATAGGATCCAACTACAGTCATCATCGCTGCCAAACCCACAGAGGATCCAAGTACAGTCGTCCTCACTGCTGAACCCACGTAGGATCCATGTACAGTCATCGTCACAGTCGCAGCCAGCTCTAGGGTTCCCGCACACAACGTACTCGATTCCAGGAGGGTCCACACCTCGAGTAAAGGGGGTTTGATACATCAACTTTCATGAAGTCCAGGGTTGATGTATCTTGATGTTTTGTTTCATTAAAAGGAACCGAACTCAAAAGACGGCGCGTCAAACGGACGCCCGGTCTGAGAGATATTGGTTTTTCCGTTCCAGGGGCCCTGTTGGAAATATGATCGTTCCAAACCCATCCATTTTCCAAAATGCCCAAAAATAACTTAGAGTATAGAAAAAGTACTTCCTTGTCGAAAGGATATTAGTGACACAGACGACGCATCGTTCGGACGTGCAGTCTTTAAGTTATTCACCTTTAACTGAATAACGTGCCCATCCCATTAAGCCTAGTGGGTTGGCGGGTCGGGTCACCCTATTTTGGCGAGTCCGACCCGGTAGGGGTGTCAGACTGGCCCGAAGATTCGCAAGACCCGACCTGAGGGGCGCGGCCCGACCCGAAGAGGGCATGACCTGACCTGAAGTGGCACGGCCCGGCACGACCCGACTTGGCCTGAAGGTCTAGCGGTCTGATGGGGGGGGGGGTAGCTGCTCGAACAGATGGCACAAATCGGCACCTACATCCCAAACCGTCTAGCTGGGATGGATGGCCTTCTGGTGCAAGCGGCCCGCATGGGCGGGCCGCGGCTCATCTGACGCGGTGCCCTCCTGGTGCCGTGGATTTTCTTCGCCCGGCTGGCCAACGGGCCGACCGGTCCTTCCACCGAAGCGGCCCACGAAGTGGGCCGCGGTTCCTTCCGCATAGCCGACATGACGGTGATGGCTTCCTCCGCCGTGTTCCGGGCACGGTACGACAATGCCGTGCTTCCTCCACCGTGGCCCGCTTGGCTGCGAATTTCTTTGTGTGAGCGATGATGGCCCTTGCGCCACCATCCTCTTCTGCGTTCCGCCTCCGATCGTTGATTCCATAAAATTTAAACAAGATCAATCGGAGGGTCCTCAGGCCAAGTTTGTTCGGTCTGTGCCCTCCGTGTTAAGTGATAGCAATAGGCCGAGAAAATCATGTTTATACAAAAATGAACCGAGGCACAAAATTTAATCCATTAAAATTGAACATAATCCCTTCCTCGATAATTGGCGTCGCACGTCGGGTGTCACGGAAGACGGCGTCGCAAGGAAAGGATTCGTAGGTGACATAAAAGTGCGTCCGAGGGGGAAAAAATGTCTCCTCACTTGTCGTAGAGAAAATAATGGATGTCGCTTCATCGTTCTTCGTGGAACCAGCGTTCTTCGTCGAAGAAGTCGTCGTTCTTCGTCAGATGGTCAGTGTTCTTCCCCAAAAACTCTAGAGCTCATCCCAACTCTTCTTCACACAACAAAATCCTCCCCCCAAAATAAAATAATAAGATACCCTATTATTTTATTTAACTCAAGCCATTTAAAATTCAAAAATTCAAACCACTTCATTAATTAAATGTGCTGGAAGATAGATAAAGAGAGGGAGAGGAGGTGGAAGATCTCATAAATGTTGGGGGATTTGTCAACATTAAACAAGGGTGTTTAATGGGGGTTTTAAGGGAGATATTTGGGGTGTTTAATGAGGGTTATGGGAGATGAAAGGTTGCGGCTCGTGTGGGCCCCACCTCTCATATATCCACACATGGGAATTTGGGTGGTTGTGGGCCCCAACAACAACTTTCCATGGGAGGGTTTAACTTCCAAAGTTATAAAATAAAACTGTTCTAACAATTTTATTTATTTTAAACTAAATCCCCAAATAATAATTCTCAACCGGATTAAAATGAAACTATGGTAAATGTCCCATTAAGCAATTATCCGCGCTGCGAGTTCATCGGTTCCCTCAGATTTCAATTCTGAGCAACGGTTCAAAAGATTGAAAAACCCACTTGTTCATTTACTAAATGTACCTGATCTAAACTTCAGAAATTGATTCTGGGCACACCGATCCTCAGAATCAAGTGCTATAGGAATCCACAGACTCGTAAAATTCCAATGTATTTAAGAAAACATTTTCCTTGAAATTTATGGATTTTTACATTTTCAACTGGTGTTCATCCATATGAGGTATCCAATGATGTAAAAAAACAATATTTCTTAAATAACTATTTGTGATTCTCAAGCTGGTTAAAAGTTTTCCTAAATAGATTATTTGACCTCCCTTCCTATCATTTTCATCTCATATTCCATGAGGAAATGACCAGACATGCCTAAGAAAAGATAAGACTATGAAAATTCCTAGAAAAAATGGTGAACTTGATGTAATATACCTTACAAATAAAATAATTTGAGTAAATATACATATTTATTTTCTATTTTATATTAATGATATATTGTTTTCAGATGACTCAATATCTAAAATTTATTCCACTATTAGACGATATGTTTCTACACCCAATAATAAGGAAGTAACTTGTCTTATAGTGGCTAGTTTTATTGGTTTTTTCATCATTAAATAACTATTTTATATAATAACACTACTACTAGGGATTCACTTATATGATCCCTCACCTAGAAGGGCCACCACCAATATCATGAAACCCAAATTTATCTAGAGTTTATTAAGTATACAGTTAATGTAACATCCCAGGTAAATGAATAATAAGACATATTTTATATTTATTAATATTTGTGAATTAAATATTAATTTGACTTTAAAGGGGTTTCTATGATCGATAGCGTACTAGATACCCAACAACGAGTTTCTTTGAAATCTTACGTTGCACACTAATAGTATAATATTATTATTTTAAATGGTAGTTAACTCCTAGACATTGTATTAGAATGAATGAAAAAAACAAACTAAAATATTATTATACATGTTTATTAAATGTATTTACATTTATCCAATAAAAGTTAGAGGCTTAAAATGTGAATGAATCTAATTTTAAGCCTAATTTACATTAAAATGTCAATTTACCACCTTTTAATGGAGAACCCTATTCAAATATATTTTTGTCACTTTAATACATTATATATGACCATATAAAATCCTTCTTTAGAATAGGGTCATAAAAATTTACTTTGTGTAAATTTTTTGAATTTTTCTGATAAAGGTCATTTTTTATGAATAGTGAAAAATATTGTTTTTCAATTCAAAACAGTGTTTTAATCTTATTTATTTGTATGGTTATATTATCTTTTTAGTTGGTTTCAAAGTGTAATTAGAATATATTTTTAACATTTAATCCAATTTTGGTCATTAGAATTAATTTCACTTTGAAAGTGGACATAAATAAGTGACAATCTTTTGATAGTTATTGTTTCTTAAAAACACGCTATTTGTTTTAACAACAAGAATTAATTTTAAATTAATTAATTCCACTTCTATGTTTTGAATTTAGAAAAATAGATATCATTTTTTAATTTGGAATATCAAATATATATTAGGTTGAATTTTTGGTATTTTTCTGAAAAACATTAATTTTTGATGAATAATGAAACCACTTAGTAGTAGTTAAAAAACTGACTTTTTCATTTAATTGAAATTTTACCACTTATGTGAATTGAATTTCAAAAATATGACATACATTTTTGTCATTAGTAAGTGAAATGTGGTTCAATAAGATGAAAATAAATTTTAATGAATAGTAACTTTTGACTTTTATTTACCGTGGTTAAAGGTAAATAAGGTAATTCAAGGTAAAAAGAATATTTTAATAATTAAAAATTACCTTAACACTTGTCCTAACCTTATTGGATGAGTAATGGACTACCATGGGAATCCTTGGGTCTATTTTGGGACCCCATGGAGACACTTATGAATGATAATGACACTCTAGATTAATTAATTTAATGTAAAGGAAAAAATGAGATAAACAAAAATATTTCAGTAAATTAATATTTATATGGTCTCATGTAAGTAATATTTTTGACTATAAATATTAATTGGAAATATAAATATATTTTCTACATCATGGTGTTTTTTTATAATTTTTAGATATCGAATAAATTAAATTATTTATGACACAATAATGATGCAGTGTTTACATCATTAATAAATCATTTAAATAAATAAGATTATAAAAATTAAAATAACATCCAAAATTAATCCAATTTTTATTGTATGATTTTATTTAGACCAAGAGTCATCTTATATTCGACTCTAATTATTTTTGGACCTTTTGAAACCTAATAGCACTATATAAAAAAAATAATATTATCACACTTTTCTAAAGAGCCCCTCCTCCCCCTTATAAAAGCCCTCACTTATAACCAATTACTCCCACATCTAAAGCCTTTAGGCTCATCAAAAATCTGACCAATTAATCTCCCTACATCCCTCTCCTCTTTATAGAAGTCTTACCTTAGGCATAATTCACAAAAAGAAGTCCTTTTGGTTCAAACCAAAAAAAGTTACCCAAATTAAAGGTAACAATTTCTCTTAACATCTTTTCTTTTATTTTAATTCTCCAAACCCTAAAATCTTTTTAATACTTAATTTTATAACAAAACCAGTATCCTCAATATACTAGGATGTTTTGATGACAATTATTCTAACTACACTTACACACCTCCATCTAATGGGTGAAGAACATTCTGCTTCTGTGCATGACAAACTAACGCCTCACTAGACGATGATTGTTCGATTATCTCCTACCTCCTATCATAGTGGCCATTAAGATGATAGTATATTTATATTTTATATATATTATGTTTATGTTTTCTCCATGCTTCTGTATTTTTCTTTTATATTTTACCTTTATGGTTTCCATTATGGATAAACGCGATAATTTCAATTGAGGAAGTGCGGACTACCGCCCCCTCAAAGTGATATTACTCGTTAATGCCATATGTGGGATGTATAAAGGATCGAGTTAATGATATTATATATTATATTATATATGATATTATACTAGAATTATAATATACCTATGTATCATTATGTTTTAATTTTATTTAAATAAGAAATAGAAATGAAAGTAGTGTTCAAGCAACATACGACTTACAATCTCCATGAACGGTGCATTTCATTTCTTACCTCCAAATGATATGTACTATTGTAAATATATATATATAATCCTGATATATATGATATATATGATATTTAAATAATGAATTTCATTCTGGATATAATGGACTATTGACCACATGGACAACTTGTAAATATAAGGTGTTCAATTTTTACTCTAGTACCGAATATCGACAAAACGAACGTTTTTAACTTAATTGATTACATAATGTTTATAACATGGTAATAAGTGACATAAAAGGAATAATAAATTTGAAAAATGTTCTTAATCAATTAGAAATTAACTTTAGTTTATTATTCCAGAGATTAAAGAATGATCTATTCAAGTCGGACATGAGGTAAGGTACTTCGTCTCAATATCCTTTCATTGAGGAGTATTTTGTTTTAATACATGAATTTCTTTTATACACTGTATAAACACCTTTGAATTTTCAAAGGGAATATTTTTCTACGAAGCATTTTAAAAAATGACTAAAATAATTTTCCTTTTAACATAAGTGATGACAATGACCTTTTCCTCCACCGTGAGTATTATTTGATCTTCGGCTTCCTCAAAAACTTGTAATGTTTTTTAAAAGAAAATAAAAACCATATACTCTTTTACATATTTTGGTATTGAAAATGTATTTTATAGATGATGTTTTTATGTCAATATATTTAAATGATATTTTGTAATTGAAATGTGGAAATGTTGTCATTCCTTTATATTGGTTTTATGTGTTATGATTTTATAATGGTACTTGGAAATTTGATGGGTGGTTACATGTTAAACCAAATTATATGTGGTGCTATGAAAACCAGGACGGGTGGTTATGTTATATCCTCCAATGCATTGGGTATGGCAGTCGGCCATATGGCTATTCCATTAAGTGATATGTATGGAAGTGGACCGTATGGTTATTCCATTTAAGTATGTTTATGTACCAAGTTACCTTTATATGTTATGTGTTCTTTATATGGATTTTTATTGTAACATTTTGGTTAAAAAAGGGTAAGCAGTGATATTTTATTCAGTGAAGAGTATTTAATACTTTATAAAGGTGAAATTTTTTACTTTTGTTGAAGTATTTATGGTTTACTTGTTGTTTTGAAAAAATAACAGTTGTCCTTCTTTGTGTATCCCTTACTGAGCTTTTTATGCTCATCCTATGTTTTTGAAATGTTTTTCAAAAGATATAATGTGGAATAGGGTCAAGGATGGGATCAAGGAAAATTTATGTTGTCTTGAACATGGAACTAGGAATTACACTTTTTTTAAGAGTTCTTGTTTTGTGAAAAAATGGAAACTGAGTAGATGTGTCTACTTTGTTTTTTTGAAATGAAATGTAATAGTTATGGCCTAATTCTCTAAAACTCTAAACTTGAAAATATCCTCAATGTGAATTATTACCATAATTCAAGTTTATGTATGTTTTATGTTCAGGTCTTTATAGTTTGTATCAGAGGTCAGTTTAAATAACTTTAAAAGTTAGGGTATTGTTAAAATAATATCCATAAAGTAATTTATGTTAATATTGAAATCATATAGCATTTATATATTACCATGTGGCTTTGCTTAAGATATTTATGTGTTCAGAATGGTTTTCCACAGAGGAAATAGGGCGGATATGTTGGGATGATATCAGGAGGAAGACAACCTTCTAAATCAGCAACCTGAGATGGTCGGAATCGGAACAGTTTGTTACAGTGATGGTACAATTGACTCAGGCTATAAATGGTGGTGGTATCCATGCATGAGATCAGCCAGATCATCCATAGAGGAACATAAAATTAGTGGAGAATTTAATGAGGAAACATCCCCCATCATTTAGAGGATCATCTAAACCTGTTCTAGCTAAAGGGTGGATTAAAGTACTGGAGAAGATTTTCAATGTTATGGGGTGTTAAGAACATCAAAAGATTAGTCTTACTTTTAACCATTTTGAAGGAGAAGCTGATCAGTGGTGGTCGATGGTAAAAAAATATCAGGGATAGTGAGGAGATTGATTCTCTTGATTGGGATGAATTCAAAGGTATGTTTATTGAGAAATATTTTCCTAATGTGGTTTGTCTTAGGATGGAAAAACAATTCCTAGAATTGAGGTAGGAGGATGACTCAGTGGCTGTTTATGAAGCAAAGTTCACTCTAATGGAAAGGTAAGCACCAAATTTCTTCCGATATATTGATAGTAAGATAAATCGATTATACTCAGGACTGAAGTGATGATATCGAAGATAATTAACCTCTCGTGAGTTCAAAAGTTATGAAAAACTTGTTCGATGTGCGGAGAAGGTGGAAATGGAGTTTGCAAATGATCATGTGTTCTTTGAAAAAAATAGAATAAGAGGTCCAGTTGGTAGTCAAAGGGAATGAATTCATCCAAGAAGCCTGTAGGTAATAAAATTAAATATCCAACATGTGAGAAGTTTGGTAAGAAGCATCCTGGAGAATGTTTATCAAAGTTTGGAAAGTGCATCCGGTGTGGTATGTCTGGTCATATTTCTCATAACTAAATGGAAGATGATCAAGAAAGCAATGAAAAGCCATCGGTAAGATGTATTAAGTGTAATGAAATGGTTCATTATAAAAATGAGTGTCCAGTGAAGAACTCAACTTATGGAAATCAGCCGGACTACAAGCAGAAAGGGGTGGTGAAATCCTTTGCAACCACTTCAGCAGGTGTTGGCCCATCAAACAAAGTAGTATCTTGTACACTATTTGTTTGTTTAGATTATGCCAATGTGTTGTTTGATTCACGGTCTACACACTCTTTCATTTCTGAGATGTTTTCTAGTAAATTGGGAATTCCATATCATGATATGAATACATAACTTATGGTAAAAACACCTGGGGGAAATTTTGAGACAAAAAGAAAACATTATAACCTTCATGTCCTTGTGTGCGGGAAGAATCTACCTAGAAACCTTATTTTTTTGCCTCTAGTATAGTTTGATGTTATTTTGGGAATGTATTGGATATCTGTTTATCATGATAATATTGACTGCAGAGCTAAATATGTTTCTTTTCAGAAAGATTTACAGTTTGTGTACAAGAATTAACCCTTTCTTTTGATAACATGTCAGGAAGCTGAGAAACTAGTAAAATATGGAAATGAATGTTACCTTGAACATATTGTTGAAAATAAAGGAACTATACAGATTAATGATGTGCCAGTGGTAAATGATAACCTTAATGATTTTTCTGATGAGTTTCCTCGTATTATACCTAATCGAGAAGTTGAATTTACTGTTGACTTAGTTCCTGATGCTAAGCCAATTTCAATACCCCCTTATCGAATAGATCAAATTGAACTTTTAGAGTTAAATAAGAAACTGTAGAAGTTATTAGATAAGGTTTCATTCGACCTAGAACATCGTCATGGGGTGATCCTATTTTTGTTGTTAAAAGGAATGATGGTTCAATGAGACTTTGCATTGATTATAGAGCATTGAATAACATCAGTATGAAGAATAAGTATCTTTTTCCTCATATCGATGATTTGTTTGATCAGTTCTAGGGAGCTCAGTATTTTTCGATGGTTTACTTGTGATTGGGGTACCATCAGTTGAAAGTAAAGAAATCAGACATTTTGAAGACCAAATTTTATACTAGATATGGACATTATGAATTTGTAGTTATGTATTTTGGTTTAACCAATGCACCTGCTATATTTTCAGATCTTATGAATATAATTTTCCGAGAGTTCTTTGATACGTTTGTGGTTGTGTTCATTGATTATATTTTGGTTTATTCCAAAAGTAAGGAGGAATATGAGAGTCATTTAAGGGTTGTCTTTCAAACATTAATAGAAAAGAAACTATTTGGGAAATTCAGCAAGTGTGAGTTTTGGTTGCAACAAATTTCTTTCCTTGGTCACATTATTTCAAAAAATGGCATAACTATTGATCCTGCTAAAACAAAAGTTGTTAAAGAATGGCTAAGACCCACAAATATAATCGAGATTCGTAGTTTTCTTGGTTTGAAAGGTTATTTCCAGAGGTTTGTTGAACATTTTTCATGGTTATCTAGTCTAATGACTAAGTTAACATGAAAAGGTTTTAAGTTTATCTGGACAAAAGAATGTGATGATTGTTTTCAGGAATTGAAAAGAATATTGGTGAATGCTCCAGTTTTGGAACTGCCATCCAGAAATGGTGAGTTTGTTATCTACAGTGATTCTTCGTTGAAAGGACTTGGTTGTGTCCTAATGCATAATGATCAGGTAATTTCTTATGCTTCACGTCAGTTGATACCACATAAGTTAAATTACCCTACACATGATTTGTAATTACCTGCTATTGTATTTTCTTTAAAAATTTGGAGGCATCATTTTTATGGAGTAAAATGTGAAATATATACTGACCAAAAAATCTTAAAGTATATATTCACTCAGAAAGAATTAAACATAAGACAGTGGAGATGGATGGAATTAATCAAGGATTATGATTGCATGATCCATTACCATTGGGGAAAATCAAATAAAGTGGCTGATATTTTGAGTCAAAAAAGTAATGCCTCATTAACCATGTTACATTTGGAAGAAGATCCTTTGTTTTTTTGATTTGATAAACTTTGTCATAGAAGTTATTGGTGTAGAAAATTCTTCTGTTTTGTATCAGGTGTTAGTGAGATCATCTCTACTAGACAGAATAAATCAAGCATAGAAAGAAGATAATGAGTTACATAAAAAGGTAGAGTTGGTACAGAAGGGAAAGTTTCCTGAATTTAACATTGACAATGATTGTGTATTGAGATTTGGAAAGAGATTATGTATGAATTGTGATTCATATTTTAAGAATGAGTTGTTATGTGAAGCCCATTGTTCCCCATTTTTAGTTCATCCAAGAAGTACTAAGATGTACAAAGATCTTCGTGAGTATTTCTGGTGGAATGGAATGAAAAGAGATATTACAGATTTTACTGTGAAGTGTTTTACTTGTCAACATGTTAAAGTAGAGCGGCGGTTACTAAAAGGGATGCTTCAGCCTTTAACAGTGCCCAAGTGGAAATGGTAAAATATATCTATGGACTTCGTTGTAGGATTTCCAAAGACATCTCGAGGTAATAATGCAATCTGGGTTATTGTTGATCGATTGACTCAATCTGCTAATTTCCTTACTATTTGAGATACATTGTCTCTAGATAAACTTTCTTGTTTGTATGTTAAAGGGATATTCATGTTGCATGGATTTACCTTCTCTATTATATCTGATCGTGATCCCAGGATTACTTTTAACTTTTGGAAAGGACTTTAGAAGTCATTGGGTACTGAATTAAATTTTAATACAGCTTTTCATCCTCAATCATACGGGCAATAAGAATGAACAATTCAGACATTGGAGGATATGTTACGTGATTTCTTGATGGATTATCAAGGATGTTGGGACCTACATATTTGTTTGGTTAAAATTTCATATAATAACGGTTTTCATTATAGTATATAGATGGTTCCATTTGAGGCATTATATGGAAAGTGTTCTCGAACTCTAGCTTTTTGGTATGAAGTAGGTGAAAGGAAGCTGATGGGACTAGAATTAGTACAAGATATGATAGAGAATGTTCAGATGATTTAGAAGTACATGAGAACAACTCAGAGCAGACAGAAAATTTATACAGATAACTGGAGGAAGGTTCTTTCTTTTTATGTAGTTGATCATGTCTTTCTCAAAGATTCAACATGGAAAAGCGTGATGCATTTTGGTATGAAGGGAAAGTTGAGTCTGAGGTTCATTGGAACTTATGAAATACTTGAGAAAGTTGGATCAGTGGTGTAAAAAGTTGATTTACCTCCATGTTTATCCAAGGTACATAATATTTTTCATGTTTCGATGTTGAGAAAGTATATGCCAGATCTATCTCTTATTTTGATCCCAGAGGTAGTTCAGTTGGAAGAGAATGTCTCTTATGATGAACAACCAGTCCAGATTCATGATCGAAGAGGGAAAGTGTTGCGGAATTAATTAATTTACCCGGTAAAGGTTATGTGGAAAGATAATATGGTTTAAGAGGCAATGTGGGAATATGAAAATGCTATGAGGGATAAATACCCCCACTTATTTTGATAAGTGAATAAAAATTGTGAGGACACAATTTTCAAATGGGTGGAAGGATGTAACATCCAAGGTAAATGAATAATAATACATGTTCAATATTTATTAATATTTGTGAATTAAATATTAATTTTACTTTAATTGGGTTGCTATGTTCGAGAGCGTACCCCATACGCAACAACATGTTTCTTTGAAATCTTACGTTGCACACTAATAATATAATATTATTATCTTAAATGGTAGTTAACTCCTAGAAATTGTATTTAAGGGAATGAATAAAACTAACTACAATATTATTATACCTGTTTTTTAAATGTATTTACATTTATCCAATAAAAGTTAGAGGCTTAAAATGTGAATGAATCTAATTTTAAGCATAATTTACATTAAAAGCTCGATTTACCAACTTTTAAGGGCGAACCCTATTTAAATATAGTTTTTGTCACTTTAATAAATTCTATATGAACAAATAAAATACTTCTTTAGAATGGGGACATCAAAATTTACTTTTTGTAAATTTTTTGAATTTTTCTGATAAAGTTCATTTTTTTATGAATAGTGAAACATATTGTATTTTAATTCAAAACTGTGTTTTAATATAATTTTTTTATACGGTTATATTATCTTTTTGATTGGGTTTAAAGTTTAATTAGAATATATTTTTTCCATTTAATCCAATTTTGGCCATTGGAATTAATTTCACTTTGAAAGTGGACATAAACAAGTTTCTATCTTTTGATAGTTATTATTTCTTAAAAACACACATTTTTTTAACAACGGGAATTAATTTTAAATTAATTAATTACACTTCTATGTTATGAATTTAGAAAAATATACATCATTTTTTAATTTGGAATATCAAATATAGATTAGGATGAATTTTTGGTATTTTTCTGAAAAACATCAATTTTTGATGAATAGTGAAACCACTTAGTAGTAGTTAAAAAAACTGACTTTTTCATTTAAATGAAATTTTACTGCTTCTGTAATTTGAATTTCAAAAATCCTACATACATGGTTGTCATTATTAAGTAAAATGTGGTTCAATAAGATGAAAATAATTTTTGGTGGATATTAACTTTGGACTTTTATTTACCACAGTTAAAGGTAAATAGAATAAATTGAGGTAAAAATAATATTGTAATAATTCAAAATTACCTTATAACTTGTATTAAAATTATTGTATGAGTAATGTCCGACCATGGGAATACTTGGGTCTATTTTGGGACCCCATGGAGCCACTTATGAATGATAATGACACTTGGATTAATTAATTTAATGTAAAAGCAAAAATGACATAAACAAAAATGTTTTAGTAAATTAATTATTATATAGAGATATATATGTAATAATTTTGACTATAAATATTCATTGGAAATATAAAAAGATTTCCTACATCATGGTATATTTTTTAATTTTTAGATATCAAATAAATTAAATTATTTTTGACATAATAATGATGCAGTGTTTACCTCATTAATAAATCATTTAAATAAATAAGATTATAAATAATAAAATAACATCCAAAACTTATCCAATTATTATTGGATGATTTTATTTCGACCATTAGTCATATTAGATTCGACTATAATTATTTTTGGACCTTTAGAAACCGAATATCATTATATAATAAAATAATATTATCACACTTTCCTAAAGAGCCCCTCCTCCATCTCTCACTTATAACCAATTACTCACACCTCTAAAGCCTTTATAATCTTCCAAAATCTGACCAATTAAGCTCCCTACATCCCTATACTCATACTAGAAGCCTTATATTAGGTAGAAGGGACTTCAAGAAGTCCTTTTGGTTCAAACCAAAGAAAGTTACCCAAATTAAAGGTAACAGTTTCTCGTAACTTCTTTTCTTTTATTTTACTTCTCCAACCCCTAAACTCTTTTTATTACTTTATTCTATAACAACAACAATATCCTCAATATACTAGTATATTTTTATGAGAATTATTTGAACTACACTTACACAAACCTCTATCTAATGGGTGAATAAAATACTGTTTATGTGGATGACAAACTAACGCCTCATGAGACGATGACTGTTCGATTATATCCTACCGCATATCATGGTGGACATTAAGAAGAAACTATATTTATATATGATATATATAATGTTTATTTTTTCCTCATGCTTCTGTATTTTTCTATTATAGTTTACCTTTATGGTTTCCATTATGGATAAACGCGATAATTTCATTTGAGGAAGGGCGGACTACCGCCCCCACAAAGGGATATGACGCGTTAATGCCATGTGTGGGATGTATAAAGGATGGAGTTAATGATATTATATATGATATTATAATGGAATTATAATATAACTATGTATCATTATTTATTAATTCCATTAAAATAAGAAATATAAATGAATGTTGCGTTCAAACGTACGTACGACTTACCATCTCAATGAACGGTGCATTTCATTTTGTACCTCCAAATGATATGTACTATTATAAATAAATAAATATATATATATATATACTGAATATATATATGATATATATGATATCTAAATAATTAATGTCTTTTTGGATATAATGGACTATTGAGCACATGGACAACTTATAAATATAAGGTGTTCATTTTTGACTCAAGTACCAAATATCGACAAAATGAACGTTATAAACTTAAATGATTACACAATGTTTATAACATGGTAATAAGTAATATAGAAGGAATAATAAACTTGAAAAGGTTTCTTAAGAAAGTAAAAATTAACTTTAGTTTATTATTCAGGAGATTAAAGAATGATCCATTCAAGTCAGACACCTGGTAAGGGACTTTGTCTCAATCTCCTTTCATTGAGGAATATTTTGTTTTAATACATGGCTTTATTTTATACACTCTGTAAACACCCTTGACTTTTCAAAGGGAATCCTTTTCTACAAATCCTTTTACTAAATGAAAAAAAGAATTTTTCCTTTTAACGTAAGCAGTGACAATGGCCTTTTCCGCCACTGCAAGTATTATTTGATACTTGGCTTACTCAACAAGTCGTAATGTTTTTTAAAAGAAAATAAATACCATATACTATTATAAGTATTTTGGTATTGAAAATGTTTTTTATAAATTATTAATTTATGTCAATATATTTATATGATATTTTGTGATTGAAATTTGGAAATGTTATCATTCCTTTATATTGGTTTTATGTGTTATGATTTTATAATCGTACTTGGACATTTGACAGGTGGTTACTTGATAAACCAAATGACGGGTGGTGTCATGAAAACCAGGATGGGTGGTTACATTATAACCTCTAATGCATTGGGTGTGGAAGTCAGCCATATGGCTATTCTATTTAGTGATATGTGTGGAAGTCGACCGTATGGTTATTCCATTTAAGTATGTTTATGTCCCAAGTTACCTTTATATGTTATGAATTCTTTATATGCGTTGTATGGTAAACTTTTGGTTACAAAAGGGTAAGTAGTGATCTTTTATTCAGGGAAGAGTATTTACTACTTCCTAAAGGTGAAAAGTATTACTTTTTTTAAAGTATTCATGGATTACATGTTGTTTTGAAAAACTAACAGTTTTCCTTCTTTGTTTATCCCTTACTGAGATTTTTATGATCATACCAAGTTTTTGAAATGTTTTTCAAAGGACATAATGTGGAATAGGTTCATGTATAGGATCAAGGAAATGTCTTTCTGTCTTAAACATGGAACTATACAAGACTCATTTTTTCAAGAGTTCATGTTTTGTGATAAAAATGGAAGTTGATTATTAGTCTCTACTTTGTTTTTTGAAATGAAATGTAATATTTATGGCCTAATTCTCTAAAACTATAAACCCCAAAAGATCCTCAACGATAATTTTTAAATTAATTCAACATTATGTATATTTTAAGGCCAGGTCCTTATAGTTAACCTAGATTCTTGGTCTAGTATTCAATGTCAGGAACTCTTTGAGGATAGTCTAATCCCATAATATTAAAGGAGGATACTCATAATGTCTCTAATTTAATACTTTAGGAACATCCTTCATCTTAGATGGTGACATAAGTAATGTTCATGGTTGCACAATCATAGAGGCCCAATCCACCAACCAAGTGAATATTGAATTCCCTAATTTTTACTTTTACTATTTAAAGGATAAAAATTCTCATAGAGGTTCCCCATACAAACAAACTACCAAAAATCATAAATATATTACCCATAATGGTGATGGAAAACACTAAGTGGGTATGATTTCCTATCCACACAAATCATCATATAAAAAGTATTGACAATATATAATGGTGGATTCCATAATGAATCATCTTAAAAACGGTAAAAGGGTGTATATTAATGATGAAACATCCACTTCTATAGTGCATATCCAATTATTCACAAGATTAACCACATTAGAATAACATATACAATCCATTATTGAGTCTCATCGTAAATATTTTTCTACCGATGGTATAAAATATAGTCTCCATACTATTCACTTATAGTCCTAATGAGTTCGAGTCAATGATTGTGTAGAATAGTTCTTGTCAACAATCGTATGAAACTAAAATGACGGATATACCTTCATACTAAAATATCTTTCTAGGGTTTACATTTATATAATTGGAGGATATTTTCTTATATGGTGTTTTCATAGTAAAATATTTAAATTCACTTGAAAAATTACCAGAATAAATGCTTCCACTATACATCCAAAATTTGAGTGAGTTCATGGATGATAAAAATGTATTGCTTTGATTGGTTTTCCAATCAAATAGTGCTTTGGGATAGTTAGCCACTAAGTTGTCGGAGCACCTCTCCATAAGGCTGCCGAATAGCGGTGAGAGTATGATTAAGTGATAATGGGGAGACTATAACCATAATTGATAATAATAATAATAATGGTCCATATGTATATAACACAGTGTAAGAGGACCAAAATTCTGTAGAAGCAATATATAAACATAGTATAAGCATAATTGAATAGTATAAGAAGAAAGAAAAATTCCCAAAGGTATAATACCTTATGTAAATAAAAATATATGCCATAATATGTCATTCAAACAAATAAATAAGGACACCCATGGACAACGATAAAAGTACATAAAAATAAAGCCCAAAAAAGAAAGTACAACTTGATATATAGTAACCACTTGGACAACTTCCATCCATCCCATGAAAAATGTCCATCTACGATCACCAAGGTCCAACTCCCAAGTTTGATCCCTTACTTTATCTCAAATACATAAAGTCTACGCACATCCCAAGTGGCCTGTGTAAGGTGTGGGTATGAACTTAGTAGGCCATCACCAATGTGTGCATGTCTTACATCTATAATTATGTAGGTGTATGTAAAATAAAAATAAAATTTAATGCACAAAAAGTTAATAAATAACCCACTTTTCTTGTTCTCAATAGCACAAGGAAGCATTCACCTACATTGACCATCACTGAAACATCTCTGAATATGTTCCCCTAAATATATATATGAAATACACAACATGTTTTCAATATATATATATATATTTAGTGGAGAGGACCCATGTCTTAATTTCAAAGCACCCCCTAATGAATATCATATAAGGTGAACCCTTTGGTTCCAACCATAATTATACAACTCTAAACCTCATTCCATATGACACATCATGTGCTGTTAATAATGTTTCTAACATATTAATGGAACTCCGAATTAATATTTCCTAGTTCTATCAGACCTCCACCCATAAATTCCCCATCAACTCAACAACATGAAATCACAAGTCACGATGATACCCATCCTTTAATAAATAATTCACTATTGGCTGAAAAACCTAAAGACTCGAGGCATGAAGATATCCATCTTCCAAAAATTCCACCCCATAATACTCAAGTATAATAGAGAGCCTCATTCACCTGACCTATGGTGAATCACTATCTATGTGTAACTCTATGGAAATCATACCCCAAATATCAGATGGTCAACACCACCCCTATGCTTTATAATCTATGAGGTCCTCCACTCACAATGAGTGGTCAATACCACCTTAAATGAGTCCTCTATGTGTGAACATGACTCCAATGGTGAATCAGACAACAAAAATGAGCATAAGTCATTATACATACCTAAAATGCATCATCCAACACCTTGTTCCCCTGTGACCATATTGCTAAATCCTAATGATCAACAACATCTCAAGTCACATGGACCATGCCCTTATCCTAACGACCTCATAACCTCAATCCAAGTGACCAACATCAACTCAACCCTCAAGACATTCCAATAATTTTCATATGAATCCAAAAATATCAATATATATGATTTAATTAATTAAAACACACAACCAACTTACCCGGTCTAGTTGGTTAAAATCCCCTTACGCGTCTTGGAAAATATGAATAGTATAGGGCATGCTTAAAGGCATCCCAAAATTTCAATTACACATATTAAAGAAAATAAATTATTTTTATGGGTCTCTCTCAAACTACCCAAGTGGGATAATATAGATCACACCCCAAAACACCCATAAAATTCATGATAAAGTTAAGAACCAGCTACTTTATTCACGTTGGTTCTCGCTCGTCTAATATCAGCTTCTAACTCGATCTGAAATGAGAGAAACCAAAGTTTTAGAAAAAAGACTTGGAAATATGGAAAATATGTCACATTGATTTAGTATACTATATGGGAGATGAAAAAGGAATAAAATAAAGAAGACTGAAGTCCTTACCTCTATGTTTCCAATACACTCGACAATTTCAAATCAGAGCTCGGATGGAGATGGAGAATAAAAGCCTAGAGGAGGAGAAGAATGGAAACTTTATCACCTAGGAGTGGTACTATGTATGGGAGGAAAAAATAAAAGAATAAATATAAAATAAATTAATGGAATAAGGGTCATTATGACCTCTTCAAAAATCAACATGGTTACTGCATGGTTTGGAAAACTATGTGCCAACCATGCGGTGCTCATTTCCCAATAGGATGTAATCCATGTACGGTTTTGTCTCACAGTTTGAAAAAAGTTTCCCGAATCCTACAAGTTAATATGAATACCTTCACTACATTATAGACTTGATCTGAGGTGGTCTATAAGATTAAAACAAACCGTGTCCCTTTGAAAATAGTCCCCATGGTTTGGGTTGTAGGGTTTGACAAACCATACACCAACTGTGCGCCTCTATATATCTTTTTTCAAAACTGGGTTTTCAAAGCCTAATGCTTCCAAAATCCATTCAAACATTTGAGTCACTCATTGACCCTTAAAAAAAAACTTATAAGTACACTTTATAACTATCAAAATTCTGTTCTGAATCCCAAAAATGTAGTTGTCCTGACCACCAAACCATAAAAATCTTAAGGTTGAGGAATTTCACCTCACTAAAAAACCTAGGAAGTTAAAATATCCCCAACATAGGATATATCATTCCCAATCTATAATATCTCACACCAATATGGAACTAAACATATCTATCTCATAAAGAATCCCCCAATTTTTTAGTTACTAATAATTCCCTTAGTGGCACTCCCCGCCTTAGGAATTACCTATCTAGTTGCTTCCAGAACCAAACTTCTCTCACTTAAGGGTTCCACCAACCATCCTTATAAATAAAAGTCCTCCCATGACATATCATCGTTACTAAAACTCAAAAAGTGTATAATTCATTCCCGTGTCATACTTGACACCAATAGAGTCTCTCATTTCATTATATGACCATCTCATACATCTTAACAGATGCCCATAAGTCCTATATCTCAATATATTCTCACAAATAAATCCCACATCATATATACATATTCATTACCATAAAAATATCAATTCCTACACACCTCATACATACCCTACATCATAACCGATTCCAACCTACTAACCAATGTTTGGGTAGTCAAAAAACAACACATGTGCACCTCACACACCAAAACTAGCCATGTCAATACAAAATTAAACTTGTTCATTCCCATGATGCACCTAAAACTATCATAATCTCACCAACCTAATCTGGCCTTGGCCGCTCAATATCATCCACCTAGCTTAAAGCATGACTACACAAGGGTTGGCCTCCCTACGAGGTTTCCCTAGCTACTGGTCACTAACCCCATTGTTGGGTATCTCTATCCCTATGATTGAATATTCATGCAGTTGAATATTGGATTCCAGTTCCTGATACCACAACCAGTCCTACCTAATATCCCTGAGTATAAAGTTGTCCATGGATCCCAACTGTTTGAGAAGGCTTCCTACAAAACCTCTTCAAATTCCCCATCTGACCACACACCTAGGACTCCTTCAAAACCCAATCACAATAGGTCTGAGAATGTCCTAACTTCATGAAATGGAATCCCATTATCTAAGAACAACTATTGTTTTGGAATTATCGAGTATCTTGATGTACTTCTCTACTAAAACTCATCATCATCCAACTTCTGACTTCTCGAAGAATCAGGGATAAGCTCACCTAACACCATCACCCGACTCAGATATGAGTGGTCCATCAAATTTCCTTTGACTATCAGTGCCTAATTGACCAAATATAATACATGATTAATTTTGAGGATATTTACCTGTATCCTGATGGTTTTCCTCAATACATACTTAAATCTCATAACCCAAGAGACGACATCACCCACCATAGAGGGAGAAAAATGGGATAGGTATGTGAAAGTAAATACATAGTCCATGATAGGAGTATCCCCTTATTGGAGATTCATGAACTCATGGGATTTATACACCATCAATGAATCCATGAAGAAGTGTTCAAATAACCTAGCCACTAATTCCTTCAAGTAAAATCCATCATGTTTGCCTTCCTAAACCTGTACATCCCACTAGTGCATAGCTGGTTCTCTGATCATGTACGTATCCTACTTCACCATCCATCCGGGGGGTGTCTTAAGCTGGTCAAAATTATTTTTCATACACTATATCTAGTTATTTATTACCCATAGCCCACACTCACCCTTAAATAATAGTGGGTGATGATATGGGAGAACACAAGTAAGATATTCCATGGGAGGTTCAGTTATTTGAGCTCCTCGGTCAATACCTTGTATGGAAAAGATCGGTATTTCCCTGAGATACTAGTCTAACCATGGCCCAAAATCTCCCATCCTCTATGGTTTCCCTTATTGTATCAAATACAATACATATGGATCATGATCAACTAGACCCTTCACAGCCTCATCCCAGCCCTTTAGGACCTCATCCCGTGCATGCTCATGTGACACCATATCTCCTCCCTCCTAACACTCTACTAGATACTATCTATGTGTAATCAGGTTAAAGACAAAATTCCCAGGTCAAATAGACACAATAGTATAAATATATCATCAATAATGAATGATTTAATAGGCATAAATTCTCCCCACCCTTATACTACCCAACCACTCCATGTCACATGACATCCGACCTCATGGACCCTTACATAACCATATCAGAGTTAGGTATCATATATCATCAGGACACAAGGTCCATTTCCTACCCATAATATATTAAAGAATCACATGTAATACTACCTCAAATCACATTCCCTTCCATTAATAGGTTTAGAAATCACATATCACTTATATAAATCTGGTCAAGTTGAGTAGAATTACACCAAAAAGGTTATACAGAAAAACAATATTTAGCTTCTTTTCTGACACATTAAAAAACTCACCCCTTTTATCATTACCTTCAACTCATACTAGAGTCACACCCATATATAACATATTATTCTCACTATGAATCACATGCCTGGGCGGGATGAGTAAAATGCCATAGAAAAGCTAAGCAGGAAAACATTATTTATCATCTTTATTGACACATTAAATAGTCGAAACCCACTTATCACTTTATAGGTTCTAAGAAATTATTTATAGAAACATACATATATAAATCACCCTATCTACCTACCATGATGCATAAAAAATTTCCCATTTCCATATCAGGAAAATGGTTAAACCACGTAACTGATAAACATCACACCAAATTGTTCAACTTGAGGTGGAAATAAATTAACTATAAAAGAGAAAAGAATAACATCAATTTTCTAACCCTAGAAACATGGCCTGACCCTATGAATAGTGTTTTAGGAACACAAACACAATCTCTTTACCCATTTTTAACTACATCCTAGTATTTGGTCTATAATATCACAAAAAATAAGACCAAAAGAAAAAAGAAATAGATAACATTTATAATCTGCTGAATGTAGTTACTATTTTATAACCACTCCATGTGATATTTTAAGGAAACACAAAACAAAAACCTACCCCGATACCATTTTTAGTGACCTAACCCAGTTTTCCACTCAAACAGTGCTCAGGGATGGTTTTCCATTGGGCCTTAGGCATACCTCCATATATTCCAAAGGCTGCTAAATAGTAATGAGGGGATGATTAAGTGATAGTGGGTAGACTTTAACCTTTGGTGATGATAACAATAATGGTCCATATGTATAAAACATAGTAGAGCAATACCATAAATAAAATCGAAGAAACAAATGAACATAGAAAAATAATAATAAAATAGTAAAAAAAGAAATAAATAATACCAAAGGCATAATACCATATACAGATAATAAAACATTCCCTAGTATGAAATACAAAAAATTAAACAAGGTCTCCCATGGCCAACCATATAGGTATATAAATATAAATGACAAAAAGGAAATTCCAGCTTGATTCAGAGGTACCAATTTGACCACATCCATCCATCCCATGCAAAATGTCCATCTATGATCACTAAGGTCTAGCTCCCAAGACTTATCCCTTACATGATCTTAAAGGCATAGAGTCTACACATGTCCCAAGGGGCCCATTTGGGGTGTGATTATGAACTCAATAGGCCACCACCAATATGTTCATGTCTTAAATACATAATTATGAAAGTGTATTAAAAATATAAATAAAATGAAATACACAAAAATTTAATAAATAACCCACTTCCCTTTTGCACAACAACCACAAGGAAGCATTCACTTACTTCAAAAATTACTGACACATCTCTAAATACATCCCCCCAGATATATATATATAGCATATATAACATGTTTTCACACACACACACACACAAATATATATATATATATATATATATATATGTAGTGGAAATCAACCATGGATTAATACTTAGACATCCCCTGATGAATATCATACTAGGTGGTCCCTCAGGCTCCAATCATAATTATAAAACCCAGTACCTTGTTCTATCCGACACCTCATGTTCTATCAATCAAGTTCCTAACCTAAAAATGGAATGCATGATTAATAAGTCCCAATTCCCTCACACGTCCACTCATAAATTCCCCCAGCATATCAACTACCCAATGTCCTGAGGCATGACGATACCCATCCTATAATAAATACTTCACTTCCAGCTTAATAACCTGATATCCCTAGGCATAATGATATCCACCCTATAATAATCTCAGACTATCAGCCTCAAGTATAACAGAAATCCTCATCCCCTAACTGATGGCATCAACACCATCTCCTGATGTCCCATTACCATCCATGTGGCTTTATATGGTGAGAATCCCTAATATATATGATGGGCAACACTATCCAATAAACCATAAAACATATGGGGCTTGACAATCATAATGAGTGGTCAACACCACCTCAAATGAGTCCTATCTATGTTCACACAACTTCAATGGTCCATCAACCAATAAAATGGAGTGGAAATCACCAAACATACCTAATAAATATCATCTAACATCTCATTTCCCTACAACCATGTCTCTAATTCACGATTGTTAACCCTATATCAAGTCTCATGAGCCATTCCCTCGTCCTTATGAATCCGTCATCTCAATCTTAGTGATCAATATCACCTAAATACTTTGTCCTGATCATCACATTCCCATGGAACCAAACACATCAATATAAAAAATTTAATTATTTAAAACAAACAACTATCCTACCCTTTTGAGTTGGTCTCATTACCCTTACTCAGTTTAGAAAATATGAATAGTCTAGGGCATGCTTAAAAGAATCCCATAATTTTAATTACACATTTTAAAGGCAAGAATTTATTAATTAGGGGTCTTTATTGGACTAAACACATGGTATATATCGAATAAACCCCCCCCCCCAAAATATAAGATTAATAATAAATATAGGCCCCACCTACCTTATACTCATAGGTGATCACTCATCTGATATTGGCATCTAACCCTAGCTGAAATTAGAGAAATATGAGTTTTTGAAAAACTCCATGGAAATAGGGAATAAGAGATCACACGAATTTAGTATACCTTATGGAAAGATAAGCATATAAAGGAAGCAATAATATTGTAGGGATTACCACTATTATTCCAACATATCCTATGATTCTCTAACTGGAGCTTAGATGAAGACATAGGTTCAAAGCATAGAGGAGGAGAATAATGGGAACTCCACTATCTGGGAGAGGTATTATGCACGAGAGGAAATAAATAAAAGAACATATATTTAATAAATAAAGTAAAAATTGTCATTTTGGCCTCTTTAAAAAGTTTTATGGTTACCACATGGTTTGGAAAATTGTGCACCAACCGTGAAGAGTTCACTGTCTAAGAGGGAAAACACCTCACACGGTTTGGACACATGATTTAAAAAATTATATACCAATTGAGTGGGTGACTATGAAAAACTACAACAAAGAACATTATAGATAGTATGGTGGATTCATTGTTAAAAAAAATAGTTTCAATTGGAAAACATGCTATATAGTTTGGGATTTATAGTTATAGAAACCATGCACCAACCATGCACTTTTGTCTGCCTTTTCGTGAAACTAGGTTTTCAGAGCCCGGTGCTTCCAAAACCCATTAAAATTCTTGAGGCACTCAATGATCCTTAAAAAATATCTAATAAGGAAATTTTTAGAGTTAAAACTCCCATAATTATGTTTCAAATACTCAAAAATATAGTTGGACTATCCAACAAACATTAAAATTCAAAAATGTTGAGGAATTTAGGCCCACTAAAAAATTTGGGATGTTAAAAAAAATATTTGAATCTATATATCAAGAAATCATAGAAGTAACCCCTTTTTTAGAGTTAATATATAATTACTACAACCACAATGAAATCTTTTATGATTATATGTGATGAGAAATAGATGTATATAGGGTGCTAATTATGTATTAGTCTCTCACCAAACTATAATTATATATACCCAAACATGTTATTGAGGTATATATACCATGGATTGAAAACAATTTATAGACAAAATTATGCTACCTTACCATATGGGGTATAATATGCTCTAAATATGTAGAATATATCATAATTATTGAAAAAAATATGATTAAACTATAGTAAGTTAGCATTTTCTTTCTAAAGAAAAAATAATAGAATGAATATAGATTTATTTAAGAATTTAATAAAAACATAAAGTCCTATATTTTATAAAATTAATTCAAAGAAAAAAAATTATTTTTTTAATTCATCATGTCAAAATTATCTTAGGGGGAATTTTTTAGATTTTTCAAAAGTAGTTGATATTTGGGTGACTAATGGGAAATACTAATTTTACATAGTCAATTTTATGAAATTATAACAATATAAAAATAAATTTAAAGAGTAATAAACCATTTTCATAAAAAAAACCTATATTTTATAAGTAATATAATTCATTTAAAAAATAAATTTGGAACTTAGAAATATATTTTTAACATCTTTAAAAATCTAATTAATATTTTTGTTCAAGTAAAAGATATTTTTTTGTGTGCGATTCATTTTTATGTTAATAAATTAAATAAATAAATAATGATTGATAATTTTTATGAAATTCACAGAATATTTAATTAATATAATATATTAATATTCATCTACTATTTTTATGAGGTATGTAATGAATGTAAATTTAGTTTTATGATTAAAAATACGTTTTTCTAAAAATGATTTTTTTTATATGTTGTGCACTTAATTTAAGGTTATTTTCTTCCACATATATAATTTTAAATTTTCAAAATTTATTTAAAATTTTTGACCATAAAAATTACTATAATTTAATGGGGTTAACTTATTTTTTATCATAATGAACGGTAATAACAGAAAAATCTTGTTACCATAGTTGTGGTTAAAATGAGTTTACTAGGGGTTAAACATAGATATAAGGGTAATAATTACACATAAAATTGTCAAATTATTATTGTTTGAAGATATTTAAATATTATATTACCCTAAATAGGAATTATTTTCCGTTTTATACACTTTCACATGAATGTGACAATATATTATTGAGCTCTTTTAAGTAATTCCATGTCTGTCCCTCTCCTCGCTTATAAAAGGGAACCCCCTCTCATCCCTTAGTCACAAACATTGAGACATATATATAATACAAGGACCACTAAAAAACTTTTTATATTCCTTCCCTTAATTATTTATAGTATATAATTCTCTTAAGATAATTCTAAGATGGATTAAGGTGTAATCCAAAGGAGGTCTCTCAAAGAAGAGGTAATCATCATCAATGTCTCCTTCAATGCTTATTTATTATTATAATTACTCTAAATATATTGTACATATAATAAAATAATTGATCAAATATTATAAATATAATTATATGTTATTATGATCATGGGAAAAAAATTCCCCTTCCTTTCCATCTTATGAAAAAAACACCACTTGTGCGCATCTATGACATACCATATCCATGTAGTGGTGTAATTAATTTTTCATCCCCAATTTACATGGATGGTAATAAAGATTTTCATAATTAATATCTATGATATTTATGAAATAATTATGATTTTATAAATATAATATATTATTTACTTTCTTATCCTTCTACCTGTTAAAAATGATAACGTCACTCGTGCGTACGTGTAGACTAACACCTCCAAGAAGTGATGCAATTAATTTATCATGTACAACCTTAAAGGATGATTATAAAATAAAAAATATCATTAAAATTATTTATCTTATTTAACCATGACCATATTTAAGTACAAAAACTACCAAAATAAAACATACATGAAAAATAAAGCAGTTAACACCAGGAAACAAGGATTTTAATAAAGAATTATTAATAAAAGGGTGTTGAAATATTATAAGTGGATCATATATGATATTATAATTATTAATATAGTTATTATAAAATATTTTAATAAATTTAAATTTATTATATTGGAATATAAAATCATTTATGAATGAAGTCAGACCTGAGGTAAGAGTTTATTTCACAGTCCCATCTTTATTTGGGATTGTTTATGTTTATGTTTAAATTGGAATAATTATGTGATATTTCTCTATTAAAACCAATATATATTTTTATATTATGGTTATTACTATTATTTTCATGTATTATATTCATTTTTTCCTTCTTTGGCACTCAAATAACCAAATTAATGTTTTTATAAAGATAGAATTTATTTTTCTCTTAGATAGGGAATCATTTTTTTCATGTCCAAATTTTGCTTCAAATGTTTTTAATATTATAAAACTATTTATTAAATTAATTTTTAACCATTTTTAATTTTTTATAAACTATTTTAAGAGGAATATTCTCATTATTTTTAAAATTAGAAACCATTTAATAAATGTGAGAATGAAATATTTGTTTTAAAATTTACTGTACAAATAATTTTAATGCCATTAAAACTATTCCTTGAATTTAATATTACATTAATTTTTTCCACTTTTAATTTCATATAAAATATTTTTAATGATATTTTTTATTTTATATATTTTAACATAATATATTTCAAAATGAATAGGGTATTTTCCTCGAGAAATCATATAGTGATATATTTAAATTATTTTCATCAATGTAAAAATACTTTGATGAATATTATATTTTACTATGGATATATTATACTGGAAAACCCCCCATATTAATATGGATCGATTATGATCATGTGGTACATTTTATTTCCTAGTGAAAATATTAACATTTCATATTCTAGTTTTCAATAAGAATGGCTATGTTGATTATGGATTGAATTTTTATTCATTTATTTCATATGATGAATGAATTAAAATTAGTAATTGATAGGGAGAGCCTATTATAACCCCTTGATGTATCAGTATCTCTCATGAGACAAACTAGTTTTGGTATTTGGTGAATTACTTACCTATTTATTTATGATTTCTTGACATAATTTCTTGATGGTAAGATTATGATGTTCGACATTATGCACTCTATAATTATGAAACTAGTTTTTGTTATCCCTGTGATTATTTATATTATTATGTAATCCATGGATTTCCCCCTTTATTTGATATTATGTGATATATTTTATTATTATTTATCTCTGCCATAATATTCGTGAATTATTCATTATATGATGGCTTCAGTTGTATGCTTTCCATTACTAAGCATATGAGTTCAACCTTTATTATGTTTTCCTTTACCTAGGATTCCAAGAAGGAATCTATGAATGATATTAAGAATTTATTAGAATAAATAATAAAATAATCACTAGAATTTTTATGTTTTATTTCATGTTTTTAGATATAATGTGAGAATCACATATATATATCTAGTATCCCAATACTACTAAACTATTTGATACATTGGGATGTTATAACTTGTATTTTGTACCAAAAATAATCATTGAATCTAGGTTACCAAAGTCGGTTTTTTATAGTTGGTATCAAAGTAGTTTTAGTATAAACTATTAGAAGTAGATTTAGGAAAACATTGTTTATATAACAAAACCCTAAGAAAAAATATATGGATATGTATAATAATATGGAAATATCAAATTTTTTTTATCAAGTAGAGATTGTGTGGATTTTCTAAAAAATACATCCATGTATGGATACTGAAAATTGGATGTGGCTATAGAAAAAATAACCTAATGGTAACAACTTTGAATGGGATGGATTGGGTATTAACACTATTGTTACTAGATCATGGTGGGTGGGCCTATGATTATACATATAGATAGAAATTAAAAGGGTACATGCTTGGGTTTATTTATAAATTATTTATAAATCATCTTGAAATATTTGTAAATATTCTTATTTTTTGAGGGAATTCATAAAGATACTAAAGTTATGATTCTGAGATTAGCTATGTGAAAATATTCACTTTATATTAAGTGATATACCAAATTTAGAATTATAATTCATAATGATGTGAACTAATTTAGTATATTCCATTATTTATAAATAATTCCAAGAATAAGGAATGAAAACCATATCAATCCACATAATCAATGTAGGGATTTCTATCATAAGAAATAAAATAATTATAGAGTAAGAGTTTGAGATAGAGATGAAGAAAATTATATCTATATTGGGGAAGTTGAATCATGTTATGACCGATAACCTTGTCTATATAAAGCAGCCCATCGAACCCCAACATAGTGCCCCAATGTTGAAAAAATTTATTCTTCAAAAACCCCTATCAATCAATGGGAGTACCAACCCTTTATAATTTGAGTAATTAATAAAGTTATTGGAGAATATATTTCTTTATTTTGTAAGTACTGAAAGGGAAAAAGTTATCATGAAAAGTTATCATCACAAAGGATATGTTTATCAATGGTGTTAGTTGATACAGAAAACAAAATATTCATAAGAAATAAATAGAATTCCGAGGAGTACTTTTATGAACATATTCTTCAAAAAATAAAATAATCAAGAGAAATTAGCTGATAGGAGAGTAAATTCCTCAATCTAAGGCACAAGAAAGAAGAAAAAGTTAATGAATGTGAAGCGAACTTTACAAGGATGGAAACTCATTCTATATATCATGAATGTAATCCAAGGAGTAAAGTTTATTATTTATTTGATGAACTAAATCCTAGAATTTGAATGGTATTAGCATTTTTAGTCATTTTATGTATATGAGAATATAATATCAAGTTATTTAAATATAGAGAAAGAGTTCTCCAAGTTTAATATTTTTCAAAGAAATTAATTAAATAAGTGGGTGGCTGAGTAATAAAGAAAAGTAAATATGAAAAAGATAAGACAAGAATGGTGTAATTTCCATATTTTAGTAAATTTGGAAAGAAAACTATGGAACACGATTGATTGGAATGAGGGTTTTATTCAAAGTTGGAGTGAAACTCCACCAGGGTTATGATTACGTGGGTAAGAAAGAAGCTTCCAATGTTCAATAGTTCAACTATAAGGAGATATAGAACTATTTGAATGAATTATATAATCATAAATGTAATTATCCTCAATAAAGAAAAAAGGAGAAATTCCAATATTATGATATCACTACATTTGACATTGAAGTTACAAAATATGTAGTTGAACGTACATCGATAATAACATGAAATTTAGAAAATGAAATATTTGATTCTGAATCTTCACCCTCATTTAAATCTTTCTTGTTTTCTAAGAAACTTATATATTTTTTCAGCACCATAATAAGGGAGTTTTCAATCAAGACTCCTTTTTAATGTATTACTGAAATAAGGATATGTTAGTAACTCTCCATTATGACACATAAACTTAATATATTTTCACACTGTATTATTATACTTATGGTTTACTGTTATATAATTCTTGGAATCAATTAGATTTCAAATTATGATGTGAAAATTTGTTACTTAGATAATGGGATTATGATTTGTGATAGATATTCATAATACCATGTATTCATAGGGGACAATACATGATCTAAATTATATCTGAATCCACCTCCAATATCTCCCCATTGTTAAATTCTTAGAGAATAATAGTATACATAACCTATAAATGGGAAATTTATCATTAAATTAGAGGATATTCATATTATGTAGGAATATATTGATGTATTTCCTAATGAAATACCTATAAAACCACCTGAGTGTGAATTATAGTGTTATATTGATCCGATACCTGATACAAAACCTATATCTAAGACTTCATACATGATAGATATAGTGGAATTAGTGGAATTGAAGAAAAAACTACATGTTTTATTTGAAAACAGATTTATATTCCGTAGTGTTTCCCCATGGGGATCCACTGTTCTTTTTGTAAAGGATAAAGATGGGTATATGATTCTATGAATCGATTACATGGAAATTTATTCCATTAATGTAAATAAAATATATCCTATTTCCCTCATTTATGACTTATTTGATCAGCTTCAAAGAATAATCTTCATTCTATGAATCAGAAAATGTAATTAAGGATGGAATAAAATCCAAATATATCATCTCATATGAGGTATAAAAATTAAAAATTTATTATAATAGCCTGTTGATTGATTAATACACCCTCTATTTTTATGGATATGATGAATAAAGTATTGAAGGATTATATTGATAATTTCATTGTGGTATTTATTTTTTATATCTTGATATCCACTAAATGATATAATGATCATAAGACTCATTTGAGATTCATTCTTAAGAGTCTGATACAAAAGGAGTTATATGAACAAATTATAAAATGTGAATTATTTATTTAGGAAGTTCCTTTTCTAAGAAATATTTTATCTAAGGATGTATTTTAATCAGATCCTTAAAAGATAAATGTGGTGATGTAATGGCCAACAAAAATAAATATAACTATGCTATATGTTTTCCTTGGATTAGTAGGTTATAATCAATGATTTGTTTAAAATTTTACTCTATTAGCTAACCTATTAACCAATTTTTTATGTTAATGGATTAAGATCATATAGTCAGAATAATTCAATGAATGTTTTGAAGAATTAATGATGGGGTTGGTAAATTACTGATATTGAATTTTTTTATAAAAGATGGATTCATTAATGATGAAAATCAGCAGACGTACAGACTCAAAGCCAAGTAGGAAAATGGTCAAACCAGAGCTGGTTGACATCAATGGAGTTAAAGATTCATGAAAAAAATTATTCAAACCATGATCTTGATTTGGAATCTATAATTATTATCTTCAAGATATGGATGAATTACCTTTATGGTATAAAATATGAAATATATTTTCATAAAAAAAGTTTTAAATAAAGTTTCTCATAGAAAGGTATTAACACGAGGAAAAAGTGATTGTTATAACTACTCAAGGATTGTGAATGGATAATACACAAACAACCTGAGAAGGAAAACAAGGTGGTTAATTAATTGAGTAGGAAATATCATGAATTTTTGACTAAGATGAGGGTTTTAAATGATCATATATTAATAGATTTAGTAAGGTCGGATATTGAAATAATTTAGGAAGGGGAAACATAACATATATTACAAATGATTTACAAGACATCTTTATTGGATAAAATAAAAATTATATACTTGATGATAAGAATACTCAAAATAAAATTGATTTCCTGAATTATGTAAAGTTAGTAAACATCATTTATAAAGATAATATTTCGAAATTTAGATGGAAGATCTATGTTCCATACATGGATGAGTTAAAAATATAATTACTAGATGAATCTCATAGTTTAAATTTCTCTATACACCCTGGTAGCGCCAAAATGTATCAGGATTTGATGACACATTTTTGGTGGGATAATATTAAATATTAAATTATATATTATATATAAAGATGATAATTTTTTAAATAGGTAAAGTTAATGACTAAACATCCTAAATGATTCATTAAACCATTACCTATTCATGTGTGAAATGATATGATATTACTATGTACTTTTTCACTAGATTTCCAAAGACATATTGAAATAATGATTCTAGATGGGTTTTTATTGATTAAATTACAAAGTCTACACATATCCTTTTAATAAGGTAGGATCTTCCTCTTTATCTCCTGATGATAATCTATATTAATGAAGTAGTGAGACTTTATGGTACACCTCTTTATATTGTATTTTATTACGATATGTAGTTTATATTGAAATTATTGAAGAATATTTAAAAGGATCTTGACACAGAGCTACATTTGAGTACTGCCTATCATCCTCAAACTGATGGGAAGTCTAAAAGGACTATTCATTCATTAGAAGATATGTTGAGGTCATGTTTGATTGACTTTCATGGTATGCGGGATCAATATTTACCTTTTTTGGAATTCACTTAAAATAATATCTCCCATTCAAGAATTCAAATTGAACTATATATGGTTTTGTAAAATAATAGGTTTCATAATTCATCTTGTTGGGATGAAGTTGGTGAAAGGTAGATTATAGGCCCAAATCTCATGAAAGAGAAAATAGTGAATTTGAAAACTATTCAGAATCATATTAAGATAGCTCAATGTAGACAAAAAGTTAGGCTGATAACTAAAAGAATCATTTAGAATTTATGTGGGATATCATGTTTTCTTTATGGTATCTCCTTGGAAAGGTGTATTAAAATCTCTAATGAAAGGGGAACTAAGTCTTAGTCATATCAAGCCTTTTAATATTCTAGAATTTATAAGAGATTTGGATTACCCTTTGGAAATGCCACACATCCTATCTAATGTTCATGATGTGTTCTATATCTCTTTATTAAGGATGTATATCCTAGACCCAACACATGTTCTCACCTTTCAAGAAATAAATTGAAACCAGATTTATCTTACTATGAAGATAATATCCAGATTCTTGATACTAGAGAACAAGTGTAGAGGATTCACATGACACAACCAGTAAGGATACTTTTTATAAATTATAAGATTGAATATGCATCACGGGAACATGAAGAATTTATGATTAAGAACTACCCACATTTAATGACAAAGAAAAAATTATGGAAATTTAAAAAGATAATTATTTTGAAGAAGGTAAGAGTGTCACAGATAAGATTAAATTATACTAAGTATGATTTTATTTCTATAGAAAAAATAGTATGATTCATATAATTTTATCCCAGAATGTTATTAAATCCTAAATAAAAAATTATAAAAATTGAAATTGATGAAATGAATTTTATTTTTGAATTTATATTGTTGAAATTTTCTTAGGGTGATTTTTTAATATTCAGAAATAGTTTATTTTTGAGTGAATAGTGAAAAATAATGATTTTACATGAGCTGTCACTGTTATGAAGTTATAATGATATAAGAATAAATTTAATGATTAATAAAATATTTTTCTAGAAAAAATGAATATTTAAAAAGTAATATAATTCATAAGAAATATAATTTTGAACTTATAAATAAAATTTTAACATCTTGGAAAACATAACTAATTTGTTTTCAAATAAAATTTATTTTTAGGTGCCAATGATTGTTTATTATATTAATAAATTATATAAATCACTCTTGATTTATAAAAACCCTATTATGGGACCAATGGAGTGGGATGAATAAACATTCAAGATCGACTCACAGGATAAAATACCATTTTCCCAATGGAATACTCGTAGGAACAAAGATTAAAATATATCTCAATTTTCTCAACTCCTGATGACACAAGTCATCACAAAAACCCCACCATAACACTTCTCACCCCAAATAAGCCATGATGGTGCACCAAACACCATGATTTTACTCAAATAACTAACACATCTAGCATTATATCAACTATCCAATAACCTATCGTATAACACCCACAACTGTATCCCAATATGAGAGACATGATACCATGACTAATCTAATCTTCTCTACCATAGGATTATCCTCCTCATCACCCCACATCCCAATGGTAAAATCACATGTACCACACCTTATCCATCACGAAACATAATGAATAGATGTATCCAGAATACTTACACCTAGGAACCAAAATAAAATACAACTACCCATATATGGATCAATAAGAATGTCCACATTTTTACTAAAAACATCATAAAATGAGGTTCATGACCTCTAATGACTAATGGTGTAATCTATTCAATATGTTTTTTCTTACACTAATTCTCAAGAATTGACCTAATAGGTCCACCATAGCTACACCACTCAGGTTCTCCCAAGACCCAAAACACACTTAACAGACCTACACACAACCCATCAAACAAACTAGAAACTAACCAACACTTCATAAAATAAACACTCACATTCCCACACACAGAAAAGATTATACACAAAAATCTATACCAACCACCACTACCCTCCTCAAGAAAGTGTGTTTCCATAAGAACCTCTCATAATCTATCATACTCAAAGGATCCATAAACCAAGACCCTATGCTAAAATTCCAAAAAACCCTGACCGTATCCCTTACATTTTCAAATTCAAAAAAAAAAATTGATCACCCTCGACCCTCCTCTTTAAATCAAGGAATCTTCCTCATGTTACAATCAACCAAAAAACCACCATCTAATTAGGTATCGACCCAATTCCATGATTTTCTACTCATGATATTACTACACTACCAAAAGTGAAAAAAAATGGGATAGACTAGGTTCCTAACCATACCTTACCTCTCAAGCTAGCCATGTGACCAAGATCACTCCCAAAAATAAACCTCAAACTAACTAGGCATCCTTATTTATAAAGTTACCCTCATAATATTATACCCTATAATCCCCACCAAGGAAGACTATCAACACCCACCCAATCCCCAAGTGATAATAGGAATATGTGTCCTACTCTAAAACCTGACTAAAAATTCATGGCAAGAACTTCTCCCTCCTAATAAATATGAACCCATAAATTTTGGGAAAACTCAAAATCAGGGAATCTTGATCCCAATCAAAATATATCATAGGAATAATTTCCATAATTAAGCTTATAATAGGGTTCTCATATCCCAAACTATCCCATGAGGGTTTCCATACATGCCTCGATAAACAGACTATATCTCCATCACAAATGAAATTCTCTCCATTTGATCAATATGACATATCATCATAATAAAATATATAAATTTATTTAAATTGAGTATAATTATACCAAGAATATATATGGAAAAACTACATATAGGTTTTTTTTTGAAACCTTAAAAAACCGAATCTCTATCATTAGTGAGACTACACACATACATGCAAATGAAATGTGAGTTCTGTATAACTAGAATGATGCATGAACACTCGAATATTTCCCATGTTATAAGAGATGAAAACCAAAATAAACCATAAATCATAAAACTAAAGTTAATTACTCTAGGTGAAATCATACAACCATAAAAATAGAAACCTTTAAAAAAATCACATACCTTGGCAACTTGGACTTTCAACGGGTAAAGGTGTTCATGACACACCAGTCTGACATCCATTAAAGTCTCCAAGAAAACCCTAAAAATATTGTTTATCAAATACCAAAAATTAAAAAACAACTTTCACTAATATGATTTTGTAGTGATCCATAATGGGATTACTTGAAATATTACCTAATTTGGATCAGAATAAGGCCTCAAGAATGCATCCTCGTATGATAGTGGTTTCTGATAAGTAGTGAGGGACTAATCGATACAATGGGGTGACTATACCTTTGAAAGAGAGTATAATAAAAATAGAAAATAACCAAAAAAATATGTAAATATAAACATCCATATTAGACATAAGAGTAAAAATAATAAATAAACAAAATAATAGCATGATATACTAAATGGATGCAACATATAGGCTCCTTATTATGAAATAACACAATAATTGGTCACCATTAGGCTGACCACATATAAAAAATAAATAAAGTAAAAATAGATGTACAAGTATCCTCATTTAAAAATGAACCATAAAACACACCCAATATCTATGAGTCTTAAGCTATATCATGATAATCCAGATACTCCAGACAAGTGTCTCTAGTAGATCATACTGCACTAAGGCTCTAATCGATCTACTATTCAACCTATGCTCCAACTTAAAAACATATATATGCTTTATGCATACACCAAGGTGCACATATAAGGGTTGAGGAATAAATCTTATGAATATATTAGTGCATTTGTGGTTGGGGGATTACCCATGTGGTAAAGGCTCCCCATAATCCAACATCATACACTACTGGCAAATAGGTTTATACCCACGGTTTTTCAAAAAACCGTGGGTATAGGGGTACTAGGTGAACCTATACCCACGGTTGTGCTAAAAAACGTGGGTGTAGTTTTCTTTTAAGACCTATACCCACGGTTTTTAAGAAAACCGTGGGTATAGGGTATTTTCCGAAGACCTATACCAACGGTTTTTGAAAACTGTAGGCATTGCGGTTTTTTTGAAGACCTATACCCTCAGTTCTCCAAAACCGTGGGTATAGCTTTCCCGGATTATGGCGGGGAAATAAAATTAGGTGGGAGATGGAAAATATTTGGTGGGAAGAGAATTTTTTCATGGTTTACATTAATATATTTATATACATATAAATATAATCTTTCAAAAGTCATATAGCTCGGTTGGTTCATCGGTTAGCCACGGTCGTGAGGATCTTTGCGAGGTGTGGGTTCAAAACCCTGCGGAAGCTTTTTTGAATTTAAATACAAAATATTAATATATATAACGAGATATAAGAATAAATAACATATAAAAAATCCAGCTCAGTTGGTCGTGCTGCTGCGTGACTTAGCGCGAGTCCTGGGTTCGAACCCCGATGTGCGCTTTCATTAGAATTTAAATACATTGGATTAATATATATGCGCAGATATATTTACATATAACAGATAAAATATATAGATCGGTTGGTTCGTCGGTGGGGTGCCATTTCCAGGCACTGCACATGCCCTGAGTTCGAATCCCCCCAGCAGAATGTTTTGAAAATTAAATCTTCACGGTTCTCAAATCGTGGGGTCAACACTTTGCCAGCGTGGCCATGCACCTACCATGCTGTGGAAATCTTATCCCCACGGTTTCTCCAAACCGTGGGTATAGCCCGGCACCCCTATCCCGACGCCATTCCATCCCACGGTTCCCAAAACCGTGTGTATATCCTATACCCACGGTTTTGGGGGCTATACCCATGGTTTTGAACCTGGGGTATAGGGCAGTTTTCCAGTAGTGATACCCGAGTTCAAATTTGGGTGGGTGCGAATTTCCATAGGCACTGTAGAGGAAATATAGAGATGTGGGTACTTTGATAGATACTATATTGGGATACTGTTTTAATAGGACTATTCATCCTAATTTGGATTTTGGGCCATCAAGGGGGTGGATATGTAGGAATGATGTGCTGTTGGTGACCCATGGATGATGCAAGAAGGGCCTTTGTCTCATATAATGGTGGGCCGATGGGCTATGTAATGGGATTCATTCCCACTAGGTCTTTAGGCCATAAATATATAACATAATAAAGCATCTGGATGGGTGGGTTATCCCTGGGGTGGGGCAGGTAGCTGTGTGTGTGTGGTGTGCATGCGTCTAAATATAATTGTACCCCCAATCACCTAATATAATATATATACAGTTGAATGTAAATGAGATATGACAAGACTGGTTGTAAACTAATAATATATAGTATAAAATAAAAAAACTATACAAAATAAATGTGGATAATTAATATAAGGAAAATAATAAACCATGGGTTCTATCCTAACACTGAAGGTACATATACCCCCACTCTAGCCCATGATAGAGGATTTATATCATGTGGAACACACCTACACATGACATCCGACACATCCTATGGATCTACGTAGGATCTCCTAGAAATCTAAAACACAACTGACTTGAATGACCGACCCCAGGGAATAACCATAGGCATCCACATAACAATGCACACTTATTGGGATTTAGGAGACCAATGACATTGTAACACCAAATTATTTTATGGTATTACTTTTTTAAAATCTATTATCTTTGATAGTTTATGATTCACGCAAAACCAATTTTCAAACAGTAATATATTATTAAATATGACCATTTTGAATTGTCTTATGACCAATAAAATAGTAACTTCACCTATGAAATTATAAATAAAATTTGGGTATCTTGTAAATGAAAATTTTATATATTTACATTATGGAATAAGTAAATAAATGATTAAAAAATGATAAATTAAGTGTTGGTATTTCTGTGAAACATAAATACTTATTTACAATTTTATAATTAATATAAGTATTTAAAAGAAAATTCGATTTTATAAAATAGATTAATAAATTAATATTTTTTTATTAGGATCATAATATAATTTTTTGAGATCTTAATTAAAATTTTAATGTTTCATAAAAGTAGTTATAATTTTTAAATTGGTATTTTTTGAATAAATCATTATTTTAATTAAAAATTTAATATCTCATATTTAGAGAATTATTCTCAAAAAATGGACAAGATTCTTTAATTATACTTTTCAAAAAATGTATAGGTTGAATTTTGAAGATTTTTCAAAAATAGTTTAATTTTTTGTGGATAGTGAAATACAATAATTTATAGTATATATACATTATAAGTTAAATAAACTATTTATTGAGTTTTTTATAATGTAATAACAATAATATAGAACTCTCATTATATATTTACTTTATTTAGACTTGTAAATCAAAACTATTCATACTATTGATCCAAAATAATAAAAAAGTGAATAAAATATTCAAAAAACACCACTCTCCCCCGCTATAAATACCAAAACCCTCACCACATCTTGCCTTTACACCTCCAAATCCTTGAAGCATGTCCACATTTTACCCAATACATCTCCCAATACTCTCCCCCATGTTCGGGTATTTTTATTCTCACCCAAAATACCATTTCAATGCTCATTATGGAGGTTCTCAAGGAGAGGAATTTAAGAGGTAAAATTCACTTTCATTCTTTTATTTTTCTTTCAATTTATTTTCTTTTTTATAATTTCCGTCCCTAATTTGTCCAAACATGCATGATAAATCCAGTATCTTATATATACTTTCATTTTATTATGTTAATGGGATATCCACTATCAATTATCTTCTTTCCCCATTTTATTCTAAAAATGAAAACATCATTCATGAGGTGTTGATTTACCACCATCATGGACGATGGGTTTTCATTTTTCAACTCCACTTTCAAGGATGATAATAAATAAATTTTTATGTTTAATAATTAATTTAAAATATTTCATATAACTTATTTAATTTTCTCAAGCCAGTATATAAACATAATATTAATTTATAAGACAAAACTTGTTCATGATGATCGAAAAAACAACAAAATAATGTAAATGGTTATCCTTAATGATTTATCTAATAAATCATCCTAATATCTAGATAAAATGATATAAAATAACCTTAAATATCTTGTATGTTCCTTAATAAACAAAAATTTGAATTTGGGATAACTATTTTCATTTTATATGATCTTTTTTATATGCATACAAGTGAACCAATCATTAAAACCAAGGATATGAACACTCCTGAAAAAAGAAATTGAATCTTATAACTCATCAAAAATTCCTTAAATGAACATGATAAAATTTTAATAAATGAAATAAATGTTTCATAGGATTTTAATAAATTATTATGAGTCTAATTTCATTATATATGACATTAAGTTCAAGTGTATAACACTTTTGAACATAAGTCAAGAGTTTCTTTGTAAACCTTAATTTTTTATCCGGGTTACACTTTCTCACTCTTTACCCTAATATAATTCTTAATTATTTATATAATTATTATAAATTATGTGTATATATTCCAAAATCATGTATATAGATTATTTTAATCTTTATTTTATGGTAGAATACATGTTTCATAAGGTTCTATTTTCAATTCCTCCTAATAAGCAAGCCCGATTAAAGGGTAATTTCAAATTTCTTACCCATTTTTAAGAACACTCTATAATCCATTTTAAGACACAAATATTTTTCTAAGATCACCCATTTTATCAATAAAAACCATCTTAGTCCATTTTTTTGTTTAATGTAAACAATTGATCCTTTTTTCGCTTTAAGGAATCTTATATTTTCTTTTAAACTACACTGAAGTGACCCATTACTAATGTTTCTTAAAAACACTCTTTACATGTTTTCAATTCAGTTGGATATAATTTGTGCCTTGAACATAATTTAAATTTCCATAACTTTTATTTTCTGGTATATACATATTTATAATCAAATTTTATGATAAATATTAATGATTTTTCCAAAAGAAATCTTATTTTCAAAGTAAAAGTGTATTTCTCTAAAGAATCACTTGACGATTTTTAGGGTATTTTCATGAATTTTAATAACCACTATTAAATATTATTCTTAATTTGGATTTATATTTTATGATATCATCTACCATGTTTTAGTAAATGGTTTATGATCAGTTTAATGGTTTATTTTCTATCTTGATACCATTCTTCATATCACTCTGAATGGCAAGTGATTATCTTTATTGATTTGGAAAAGTTATGTATATACTGTTTATGATTTACACCAGTCCTATGAAGAATTAGTTGGTCTTATTAAGTGAAAGTAGTGGGATTTTGTATCCCCTATCTGCATTATTAGGTCTAATGAGAGAAAAAAATATGGATTTGGCTGAGGCCTTTACCATTTATTTTCAGGTGTCTTGGCAGAGGCCTCGACGATATGTTTTAGATACTTAGTGTTATGAATTCCATAATTATAAGATAATTTATTGACATTTCATGTGATTATTAAATAAAAATAATCTCCATGGTTATGTTCATTCTAATGTGATTATTTAAATGGAATTATTTTTTGTGATTATATTCATTCCATATTATTCTCAAGATTATCTTTTAATGGATTGTGTTTGTAGTTATTCACCTTGACTTGTAGTTTATGATAAGATTCCAAAATATTTTTTACCCTTAATGAGCATATGAGATCACCCCTTCATTATGTTTTATTTTTTCCAAGGATGAAATGATGTATATTATGAATGACTTTCATGGATAATATTGGAGTTTAAAGATGTTTCTAATAGAGTTGATATATTGTTTTTTATTTCAAGTTTTAAAGTAAAGTTTATGTTTGTATATTTTTTTCCAAATGTATTGAACTATTAAGTCTTTCAGGATGAAAATTCCTTTTTTATTATACCAATGTAATTAAGTAAGGCACCAGATACAGGCTACTGGGGTTGGGGTAATTACAGTTGGTATTAGTGGAAGTTTAGTAGAAACCTTGAAAACTTGTAACAACCCGAGATTTTATAAGATATATTCGTTTTAATTTATTTCATATCTTCTGTTGTATGCTACACCAAAATTATCTTGTGCTATACACAACATCGTATTAGCCTGCAGTATACGCAACACAATTCTGGGATCATGTTATTCACAATTTCAAGTTCATTTGATAGAAGTTATTCTACGCAAAATTGAGTGTATATATATATATATATATTCAATGTATAAATGAAAAATGGTTGGATTATATTATAACAAAACAAAAAAGGAGTCTTGCACTATACACAACCCTGACTTGGCTTGCATTACACACAATCACGACCTTCTTCGATAGCGTGTGTTGTACGCAATACCGGGTTTTACTAAACCACGATATGTTATTATAATATTATTATGAACTAGACATTATGAATAGTAACAACTAAATTTTGAAATTTATAACATTATTATTCATCTTACACATTTTCTAGAACATGGTATAAGAACAAAATAAATATTTCGGGTAAAATAAGTATTTTTCAAAAAATACAGTTTTGCCACCTTTTGATGGAACACCCTCTTTAAATCTAGTTTTGACATGTTTATAAGTTCAAATTTTCAAAATAAAATTATTCTTTGGAATAAGGATATAAAATTTTACCTTGGATAAAATTTTCATATTATTCTGATAACTTTCATATTTTAATGAATAGTAAAAACACGCTATATTTTAATTAAAAACAAGTTTTTTCATCGTAATAATTTATGTGGTTAAATTATAATATTGAATGGTTTTAAAGTATAAATATAATATTTTTTTTTCATGTAATACAATTTATGTCATTATCATTGATTTTACCTTGAATTCGTAGGTTAAATAAATTCAATCTTTTGCAATGTTTTAAACAAAAACCCATTTTCTTTCGACAACGGGATTAATTTCAATTTAATTTCTGCAACTTTTGTATATTGAATTTGGAAAAATGGATTCCATATTTGGAATCAGTGGGTCCAAATTATCTTAATAGACTACTTTTTATTTTTGAGCTTTATGAATAGTAACAACGATAAATTTTATTTACCGTAGTTAAAGGTAAATAGGGTAATTAAGGGTAAATATAATATTATAAAATTACCCTAACACATTCCAAAATTCTATTGGATGGATATAGGTAGACCCATATCACCTAAGGGTCATATTAGATTCATTTTATGGACTTTTTACCATGATAATAATTTAATTTTTATTAAAACCAAAGAAAGCGACAACATGTCACTCTCTTAAATATTATAAGTATAATAATTTTAATTTAGTGATAAACATCATAAAACTTCAAAAATTAATACTCTCCAGAACTCTAATAACATTATCTACATCATGATAATTTATTTATAATTTTTAGGGATTAAATAATTGTCATTAATGGTGATACATTATTGATTCAGAAATTATTCCTTATGTGAAAAATCAGTAATATAGTTTTTATTGAAATAATAAAACCCATTAAAAGGCCCAAAAACCTGACCCAAACAGATTGGTATTTTATATCTATACCATAATCATCCAATGACCTAATATTTAACCGTTTGGAGTCTTATAAAAGCGATTATGACACTTATATTATTTTATTTTAAATGATTCCAAAGTTGTCACCTTCATAATTTAATAAATATAACAATTTAAATATTTTTATTTTACCATGATAAATTCGAGTAAAAGTATTATTGTTAAATTTAAAAGATTTATCTTCATCATAGGATTTTATTTTTAATTGTTATGCAACAATAAAGTATATTAAATAATTATACAAAAATGTTGTAGAAATTATTTTATAAAGAGATAAACCAAATAAATGGTTTTAAAAATAATGAAATAAATATCATATGAACTATTTAATGTTCTACACAAATTTTCTAGACACATATGACCTTTTATTAATATATTAAAGCTTTTAGTTCGAACATATCTTCTGTATATATTTTATTTATGTTCAAATAAATGAATATTGTCAAAATTGACACAATTGTTATTTTATAGAAATAACATATTATAAAATTGTTTAAAAATTACAAAAATATTTAAAAATTATAAATTTTAATTTATATGGTCTATAATGTTATAAAGTAACCAATTATGGACAATTCACAACAAATAAGTAATTATTTGTTATAATTTAAAATTTAGAATGTTATTACCACAAATAAAATTAAATTGATTAAATAAGGATAAATCAAGTTGATAATGTTTAAAATAAATTTCTAACATGTCTAAATTTTATTGGATGATGATATTACAACCCTATCTCATATAATATTCTAATATGAGTCATTTTTGGAGGTTTTTATGTGGGGTTATATTTATTATAAATTAATATTTTTATGATTTCCAAAGGTGCCCCTCTCCCCCCTTATAAAAGGGAATCTACTCCCTCTCTTCCTCACACCAATTTGAGCCTTAAATCTCATGAAACCCCTATAAAATTCTCTTCTAAACTTCACTAGAAACATCCTAGATGGTCTGGTATTCTTCAAAGACCAATTTTAGTGCCCTAAGAGGAGGTCTCAAAGAGGCGCTTCAAAGAAGAGGTAATGTCCGTTACCGATTCTTTCAACTTTATTTCTTATTCTACTTATTCTTCTTTAGTTTTTTAATTATTAAGTAATAACATCAATATCACTAATATAATTATATGTTATTATAAGTATTAAACAAACCTATTTTACCATCAAACCATCATACAGAAAACAAAATCATCGCGCGTACGTACGTACGGAATACCGTCTCCACGCCGTGGTGTAATCTGTTTTTCCAACACCACATTACTTGGATGGGTATAATGGTGTAAATAATAAATATAAATTGTTATTATAACATCATACTGATTCTGATATGTTGTATCATCCACTCCAATTCAATTCAATAATTATGGAAACGATATCATCGCTCGTACGTACATACGAACTACCGTCTCCACGATGCGATGAGATTCATTCTCCATGTTAACCATTTAAGAGTGATTATAAAGTATATATAAGCAATAATAATGAAATATATTACATTATAAATCTACTGGATTTATTTATATTTATGTCATCTACTTAATTCCATTCCAACTCAATAAGGAAATGAAAACAGCATTCATGCATACGTACGGCCTACCATCTCCATGAACGGTGTATTTCTTTCCATTTATCGATCTATTATATATATGTATATTCTGAATATATATTATATATAAATCATGTTTTATATTCTGTAATTATTTAATCATGATCTAAGTAATCATATAAATAATTACAAGTCAAAACACGGACGACAAATGAAACGATTTTACCCAAAACACTCTTTATCATGGAATTTACAAAAGAACGGGTAATATAAAGTCATAAGTAAACCATATATGATATCATAACAATGAATATGATTCTATAATAACTCAATGAAATTATTTACATCATTATACAAGAGGTTCAGATACATACGTAGCATATCAGACATAAGGTAAGGGATAATTTTGAAAATTTCATTTTTATCCGAGATTGCTTATTCGTAAGTATTTACTGGGGTTATTTCTATCATCCATGTCCGTGTTTTATAAAAGTGTTTTCATGTATGTTTAAAGTCATTTTTACCCATTTTTTTACTTTTACTACATGGTATGTAAGTAATCTTTCTTTTTTACATTATGAGGTACTTTTTTGAATTTTTCGGCAAAAATGCGAGAAAAATGTTTTTTTAACTTATACGACGTGAATGGATTTTTACGGTTTCATAACACCTCATTTTCCTGAATATTACTCGAAAAGATTTTATGATTATTTAAAAAAATACTTTTCATTTAAAATTCCATGGCATTTTGTGAAAAGAAAATGTTTTTGAAGAAGAAAGGATATTTTCCTCAAGAATTCATTTTAAGTGTTTTATCAAAACCATTTTCCATCTAAGATGAAATTATTTTCATATGTGTATGTTTCAAGTATAATGTCTCTATGATTTACATGGTTTCAATTTTCTTATGATGAAATGATATCCATTTTTTTATATGGATTATGTTATGATGGGATGATGTTTATGAAACCCATTTTTATTCATTGGGTTATGATTAATGATTTATGTTTATGTTGTGGCAAAAATATGAATGATTTCATTATGATATGGGTGGGACCTATATATCTCTCCAATGCATTGGGTAAAGATTTGTATCTCATGAGATAGACATGGCTGGAACGGAAAGTTAAACTGGTTCAGTAATATAGGACTAGAACGAGGAGTGAACTCGATTCAGAAAGGGACTTTGTCCACTAAGATGGTCTTGGAAGCAATGCATTGGAAAATATGGAAATCATATCATGTGATTAATGGTTCCCACAATTAAATGTTTTACTCCCATGCTATTTTATCATTCTTAATGTTTCTTTATGATCTATGCCTTACGTACTTCCATGTTTTATGTCATTGATCAAGCTTTTGATGTTTAAACATTATGATCATGTTTTTAAGTTCAAATGTATATGATTTGTTTTATTTTATCCATTCTTACCATTACTAAGCATTTGAGCTCACCCTTTATATGTTTTATTTCCCCCAGAATATAAAGAAAGGTTTTAGGTAAGAAAAAAAAGGGGAAGATCTTTATGGGAGATGTTGAAGATCTTTCACCACTGTTAGAATATTATATTCTGAGTTTCCAAAGACACTAAACTATTACGGTCCTTGTGTGTCTATTTTTGTTATATATTAAGTATTCTGCAAAAGTAATGTAATGTCCATGTACGTCAAGCTTCAGGTATCTACAGTTGGTATCAGAGGAAAGGTTTAGTCAACCTTTGGAAACTAGGATGCGAAAACATTAGTGAGATCCCTAGAGATATTTCTAAGGTATGTCTATGGATGTCCCTAAGGTTAAGTATACCTATAGGTTATAGTCCTAGAATTGCGCTAACGATATTAGAATTAAACCTAAGATGTTAGATATTGAGGGTACTCCCCCTTTACTATGTTATTTTCCCTAGCATGATTTTTCCACTCACACTATTATTTTTGGGTTTTGGAAAATGGATGGAAACAAGAAGATTCACGATAATGGAGGATATAACGGACAATGGAATGATATTATTCATGAGAAACCAAATAAAATGGGATTTGGAAGTCCAAACATCATTATTATGCCTAATCAAAAATCTCATAATATGATTAATAATCTCAACTTTGGTAAGTTTCCTGACTTAGATAATTAGAGAAAGATGGAGTTTCATGATGATCATAGAGGAAAGAAAGTTCAATGTCCCTCATGTAAATCATGTGGGAAGAGGCATCGGGGAGATTGTTTTAAAAGAACTGGAAGATGCTTTGGGTGTGGAAATAAAGGACACAAAGCCAATAAGTGCAAAGGAAAAGGTTCAGTTATCACCATGGACAAGGATAATGGTATTTCTATGACATCAACAATGATTAGATGTTTTAAATGTGGAATGTATGGACATTATGCAAACCAATTCCATAAAGGAAAATATCATGAAGAGAATCAGCATGGTCATACGATTAGTATTTATGTGGATGATGATGAAGAAACTACAAATGAAATATGAGATGAAATAAATGATGAAGCTCAATCAGTGGTTTAGGAAGTTAGTGGAATGATTGTATGTTTATAAAGAATAATGTATGGTACTATGGAATAAAGAATCATCTAAGGATTGTTACACTATTGTTTTTACTAAAGTATTTGGAAGTATATGTTGAATGATACCAGTAACCATGAAGGTTATTCAGATATGTTGGAAAGAAGATGATATGCGCAAAATGAAGGGACAAGGAGAAAATGAAATGTTTGACAGTATTCATGAGCTCATGATTGATATAAGGACTAAGTGATATCATGGTTTGAGTATATAGAATTTTGAGGATTTTGGTATGTGGAAAGAGTTAACTTTTGACAACACTCATGTTTTCACTAAGATTAAATGGGTATTCATTTTTCAAGAGAATACATGATTAAGGTATTCACATGAATGGAATGTGACCAACAAGATATATGAGGGAAAAATTATGGTATTCAGATGCTTGTTATATGGACTTTTTAGTAATCGTTCTCTTTATACAATGAGTTTGGAAAGAATTATTTTGGATAAGCCTAAAGATTGGAATGGATAGTATTGTTTAAGGCTAGAACTTTTTGTTATAATAGTATTGTTTTAGAAAAAGGATAACCTGCAGGACGAGCGACAACCCGTCACATCGGACAAGGTTACGGGAATCGAACCCACAACCAAAGTGTGACTGGCCTTTATCGCCTACCACTGGCCTATAAGAAGTCCTTGGTTAGTAGAAACTAGTTTTATTTTATTAAGAAGTATGATATATGGAGTATAAATTCATTTTTGGAATCGTATACGATTAACCACACCATAGATGGACTTATGTATATTTGATAACTTTTTCTAACCTTTTGTTTGAAACAGATGGAATGAGTCATCATTCTATCACATGATCTGCTAACACTTCATGAATGGAAAATTCAACTTCATTTCATTAAGAGATGAAGTGGATATTGTTCAAGGAACGAACAACGGTGAGATTGTAACAAAATCAAGTAAGTATTTATTTTGATTCGAAAATTCTTCAACATTAGAGAAATGATCCTGAAAACCAAAAATGTTTTCCTAGTGCTCTTATATCCGATAAATTAGATGGTACCTTAGATCATCTCAAATCTATGGATTTGTGATATTTGGCTATTTCATAGCCATGTTCTCTACCACTCTCCATCAGAACTTGATGGTTAGATTTTTCCTCCATATCCATATTTTCACCTATACTCTCCTTTGTGGAAACCCAATGATGAGTTACCTTGGGTGACCATTACATTTCTAACTTTCTTTTTTAAAGTTAATTTTTAGTATTCCTTTTTAGGATGTGGGTTTCTATGAATAGTAAACGATTTATAACCCCGACAAATGTTGAGGGCGAAATTCATTTTAAGGGGGGTAGAATGTAACAACCCGAGATTTTATAAGATATATTCATTTTAATTTCTTTCATATCTTCTATTGTATGATACACCAATATTATCTTGTGCTATACGCAACATCGTATTAGCTTGCAGTATACGCAACACAATTCTTGGATCGTGTTATACACAATTTCAAGTTCATTTGATAGAAGCTATTCTACGCAACATTGAGTGTATATATATATATATTCAATGTATAAATGAAAAATGTTTGGATTCTGTTATAACGAAACAACAATGGAGTCTTGCACTATACGCAACCCTGACTTGGCTTGCATTACACGCAATCATGACCTTCTTCGATAGCGTGTGTTGTACGCAATACTGGGTTTTACTAAACAACGATATGTTATTATAATATTATTATGAACTAGACGTTATGAATATTATTAACTAAAATTTTAAATGTATAACATTATTATTCATCTTACACATTTTCTAGAACATGGTATAAGAACAAAATAAATTTTTCGGGTACAATAAGTATTTTTCAAAAAATGCACTTTTTCCACCTTTTGATGGCACACCCACTTTATATCTAGTTTTTGACATGTTTATAAGTTAAAATTTTCAAAATATAATCATTCTTTGGAATAAGGATATAAAATTTTACCTTGGATAAAATTTTCATATTATTCTGATAACTTTCATACTTTAATGAATAGTAAAAACACGCTATATTTTAATTAAAAACAACTTTTTTCATCGTAATAATTTATGTGGTTAAATTATCATATTGAATGGTTTAAAGTAAAAATAGAATATAGTTTTTTTTCATTTAATACAATTTATGTCATTAGCATTGATTTTACCTTGAATTCGTAGGTTAAATAAATTCAATCTTTTGCAATGTTTTAAACAAAAACCCATTTTCTTTCGACAACGGGATTAATTTTAATTTAATTTATGCAACATTTGTGTATTGAATTTTGAAAAATGGATTACATATTTAGAATCAGTGGGCCCAAATTATATTAATAGACTACCTTTTATTTTTGGGCTTTATGAATAGTAACAACGGTAAATTTTATTTACCATAGTTAAAGGTAAATCAGGTAATTAAGGGTAAATATAATATTATAAAATTACCCAAACACAATAAAAAATTCTATTGGATGGCTAAATGTAGACCCATATCACCTAAGGGTCGGATTAGATTCATTTTATGGACTTTTGACCATGAAAATAATTTAATTATTATTAAAACCAAAGAAAGTGATAACATGTAACTCTCTTAAATCTTATAAGTATAATAATTTTAATTTAGTAATAAACATCATAAAACCTCTAACATGAATAGTATCTAGAAATATAATAAAATTATCTACATCATGATAATTTATTTACAATTTTTAGGGATTAAATAATTGTCATTAATGGTGATACATTAATGATGCAGAAATTATTTATTAAGTGAAAAATCCGTAGTATAGTTTTTATTGAAATAATAATACCCATTAAAAGGCCCAAAAACCTGACCCAAAATTATTGTTAGTGTATATCTATACCATAATCATCCAATTACCTAATATGTAACCGTTTGGAGTCTTATAAAAGCGATTATGACACTTATATTATATTATTTTAAATGATGCCGAAGTTGTCACCTTCATAATTTAATAGATATAACAATTTAAATATTTTTATTTTAAGATGATAAATTCACGTAAAAGTATTATTGTAAATGGTAATATATTTATCTTCATCATAGGATTTTATTTTTATTTTTTATGAAACAAATAAGTATATTAAATAATTATACAAAAATGTTGTAGAAATTATTTTAAAAAGAGATAAACCAAATATATGGTTCTAAAAATAATAAAACAAAATATTATATGACCTATTTAATGTTCTCCACTACTTTTATAGATACATATGACCTTTTAGGAATCCATTAAAGCTTTTAGTTAGAACATATCTTCTATATATATTTTATTTAAGTTCAAATAAATGAATAGTGTCAAAATTGACACTATTGTTATTTTATAAAAATAACATTTTATAAAATTGTTTAAAATTCACAAAAATATTTACAAATTATAAATTTAAATTTATATGGTCTATAATGTTATAAAGTAACCAATTATGGACAATTTACAACAAATACGTCATTATTTTTTGTAATTTAAAATTTAGAATGTTATTACCACAAATAAAATTGAATTGATTAAATATGGATAAAACAAGTTGATAATGTTTAAAATAAATTTATAACATGTCTAAATTTTATTGGTTGATGATATTAAAACCCTATCTCATCTAATATTCGAATATGAGTCATTTTTAGTGGTTTTTAAGTGGGGTTAGATTTATTATAAATTAATATTTTTAAGATTTCCAAAGGTGCCCCTCTCCTCCCTTATAAAAGGGAATCTCCTCCCTCTCTTCCTCACACCAATTCGAGCCTTCAAGCTCGACCAAACCCTGCCAAATTCTATTATACACTTCCCTAGAAACATCCTAGAGGGCTTGGTATTCTTCGAAGACCAATTTTAGTGCCCTAAGAGGAGGTCTCAAAGAGGCGCTTCAAAGAAGAGGTAATGTCCGTTACCGATTCTTTCAACTTTATTTCTTCTTCTACTTCTTCTTCTTTAGTTGTTTCATTATGAAGTAATAAAATCAGTATCAATAATATACTTATATGTTATTATAAGTATTAAACAACCATATTTCACCATCTATCCATCCTACGGAAAACGAAATCACCGCGCGTGCGTACGTACGGAATACCGTCTCCACGCCGTGGTGTAATCTGTTTTTCCAACACCACCTTACATGGATGGGTATAATGGTGTAAATAATAACTATACATAGTTATTATAACATAATAATGATTATTATATGTTGTATCATCCACTCCAATTCAATTCAATAACTATGGAAACGATATCATCGCTCGTGTGTATGTACGGACTACCGTCTCCACGACGCGATGAGATTCATTCTCCATGTTAACCATTTAAGAATGATTATAAAGTATATATAAGCAATAATAATGAAATATATGACATTATAAAGCTACTGGATTTATTTATATGTATTTCATCTACTTAATTCCATTCAACTCAATAAGGAAACGATAACAGCGTTCATGCGTACGTACGGCCTACCGTCTCCATGAACGGTGTATTTCATTCCATTTATCGATCTGTTATATATATGTATATTCCGAATATATATTATATATAAATCATGTTTTATATTCTGGAATTAATTAATCATGATCTATGTAATCATATGAATAATTAAAAGTCAAAACACGGACGACAAAGGAAACGATTTTACCCAAAACACTCTTTATATTGGAATTTACAAAAGAACGGGTAATATAAAGTCATAAGTAAACCATATATGATATCATAAAAATGAATATGATTCTGTAATAAGTAAATGACATTATTTAAATCATTATACAGGAGTTTCAGATACATACATAGCATATCAGACATATGGTAAGGGATAATTTTGCAAATTTAATTTTTATCCGAGATTGCTTTTTCGTAAGTATTTACTGGGGTTATTTCTATCATCCATGTCCATGTTTTATAAAAGTTTTTTCATGTATGTTTAAAGTCCTTTTTACCCATTTTTGACTTTTACTACATGGTATGTAAGGAATCTTTCTTTTTTTTTACGTTATGAGGTACTTTTTTGACTTTTCTGTCAAAAGTACGAGAAGAATGTTATTTTAACTTATACGGCGTCAACGGATTTTATGGTTTCATAACGCCTCATTTTCATGAATCTTACTCGACAAGATTTTATGACTATTTAAAAAAAATACTTTTAATTTAAAATTCCAAGTCATTTTGTGAAAATAAAATGATTTTGAAGAAGAAAGGATATATTCTTCAAGAATTCATTTTAAGTGTTTTATCAAAACCATTTTCCATCTAAGATGAAATTATTTTCATATTTGTATGTTTCAATTATAATGTCTCTATGATTTACATGGTTTCACTTTTCTTATGATGAAATGATATCCATTTTTTATATGGATTATGTTATGATGGGATGATGTTTATAAAACCCATTTTTATTCTTTGGGTTATGATTAATGATTTATGTTTATGTTGTTGCACAAGTAAGAATTATTTCATTATGAGATGGGTGGGACCTATATCTCCCTCCAATGCATTGGGTAAAGATTTATATCTCATGAGATAGACATGGCTGGAATGGAATGTTAAACCTGTTCAGTAATACAGGACTGGAACGAGGAGTGAACTCGATTCAGAAAGGGACTTTGTCCACTAAGATGGTCTTAGAAGCAATGCCTTGGCTAATATGGAAATCATATCATGTGCATAATGGTTGCCACAATTACATGTTTTACTCCCATGCTATTTTATCATGCTTAATGTTTCTTTATGATCTATTCCTTACGTACTTCCATGTTTTATGTCTTTGATCAAGCTTTTGATGTTTAAAAATTATGGTCATGTTTTTAAGTTCAAATGTATATGATTTGTTTTATTTTATCCATGTTTACCCTTACTGAACATTTGAGCTCATCATTTATATGTTTTCTTTTCCCCAGGATATAAAGAAAGGTTTTAGCTAAGAAAACAAAAGGGGAAGATCTTTATGGGAGATGTTGAAGATCTTTCACCACTATTAGAAGATTATATTCCGAGTTTCCAAAGACACTAAAATATTACGGTCCTTGTGTGTCTGTTTTTGTTATGTATTAAGTATTCCACAAAAGTAATGTAATGTCCATGTACGTCAAGCTTCAGGTCTCTACAAGACTATATTAGGGAACATAACCGTAACATATAATTTGAGTATAATCATATTAGAATATCGTACAATTTTGGTAAGGTAGAGATTATATGGGTATTCCTAGTAATACATACGTATTTGGATACTATAAGTGGATATTATTCTGGCAGAAATGCACCTAGGATTAATAACTCCGACAAGGTGTGCCAAACCTAACTAAGTGTAACATGGTACACTAAAATGAGACATATTATGTACTTGGTTTGAGACTCCCAAGGGATATTCCTGGGATAATTAAAATCCCCTTTAAAAGCTATTATGAAGGATTTAAAAGTAAATGTGTACCCAAAGAAACCATGTTTATGATTGAACATGCTTAAATTTTCAATTTATGTTATGTGTTCTACAAAATTTAAATTATTCATTATGATATATAACCAAATTTAGTGTATCCCATTATTTAGAAAGGGTTCCTAGTGGAAGGAATTGAAACTATATCAATGAAAATATTTCATTTAGGGATTTAACTCCTTTGCAAGATAATGATATTGGAGTAGGAGATGCAACCAGAGCTGAATAAATTATAACTATATTTGGAAAATTGACTAAGGTTATGAGAAATAACCTTAATCACATGGATCATACTGATCCATAATGCAGTGTAACAATGTTAGACCACTTTATGATACAATAACCTTTATAATTCAGTTGGTCTACAAACCGACTTGTAGCTGAGAAATGGATAAGTTCCTTAGAGAATATATCTATCATGTTGGGAAGTAAAAAAATGGTTAAAGTTATCATGGTAGTTTATCATCTCTCAATATATTCAGATTAGTGGTGGTTATTAATTAAAAACACAAATGATGAGGGAAAATTGAAAATATAGAATGAAAATATTTTAAATAAATTTTCAAAGAAAATATTTCCCTCCCGAATAGCAAGAAGATAAAGAGAGGGAATCATTGAGTTTGAGAAAAAAGAGGTTGAAAACATTTCCAAGTATGAATCCAACTTTAAAAGGTTAGTATGTCTTTATATGAATTACATACATCATCCAAAAAGAAATATTGATAGATTGTTTTAATGGCTCAAACCATTTATCTGAAAGGAACTGTTCTCTAAAACTTTCTCATCATATGAAGATATAGTCTGATGTACTATCAAGATAGATAAAATATTCTCCAATTATTATGGATTTTTGGGGAAAAAAGAGAAGAAAAGGGTTGAAGATCAAATATTGGATAAAAGTAAGAATAACAAAAGGGAATTTTCCTACATGTGATACTTGTGGATAGAAACACCCAAGTGCCTATTTAAAAGGATTTTACTTCAAGTGTGTTGATAAAAGCCATCATTATCATGACTGCAAGGGAAAAAAGAAGCTACTAATGTTCAATGATACAATTTTAGGGAGATGATACACTATTCAAATTATTTTATTAAGTTTCAATGAATCTTTTCATTGAAATGTCCACGGGATCATGGAAAATCTTATGTGATCAAAAAAGATAAGGTTGAAGTTCCTAATGATGTGTTGGTAGATACTTTAATTATCTCCTCAAATTTAGCTGAAACATTATTTGATTCTAGATTACCTTATTCCTTTATATCTCCCAATTTTCTTTAAAAATTATATATTTTCAATTCACCTTTACAAGAGAGTTGTAATTAGATAATTATATCTGAAACCTTATTGCAATAAAGATGTGTCGAGTAGTTCATATTATGGTACATAAACATGATCTAGTTGATTATTTTATCATCATACCTATGGTTTATTTTTATATAATCCTCAATATATGATGAATTTAAAAATATAATAAAAAAATTTATTTCAAAGACAAAGAATTTATGATTCTTGATGAAGGTATGGATTTTTTCATCTTTAGATGAGAAACTTCATCATCTAAGTCATAACTAAATCCACCTCTAGCAGATCTTCAAAATGAAATTATTATGGAAGAAGAGAAAACATCATTTATGGATGAGGAATGAAATATTCAAATTCAGGATGTGGTGATTGTATAAGAATACATTGATGTATTTATAGAGGATTTACATAGACATCCTCTAGAGTGGGAAGTTGATTTTTCTATTAATTTAATCCATGATGAGAGGATAATATCAAAGACACCATGTAGACTCAAACTATGGAATTAGTGGAGATAAATAAAAAATAATAAGAGTTTAATAATAAGGTATTTATTCACCCTATTATTTATCCATGGGGATCCAATTTTCGCTTTATGAAGAAGAAATATGGATAAATGAGGCTTTGCATCGATTATAGAGAAATCAATGATATTACAACAGAGAAAAATAATCCTCTACCTCACATTGAATATTTTTTTGATCAACTTCATGGAATTAAATATTATTTGAAGATTTAAATTTGATATAGATATCATCAATTGTGTGTGAGGACAGGAGATATTCCAATGACAGTATTCCAAAATAGGTATGGATATTATGAGTTTACAATAACTCCATTTGGACTGAATAATGCACCCTCTATTTTTATGGATCTAATGAATATAGTGTTCAATAAATATCTTGATGATTTTTTTGTGGTATTCATTGATGATATATTTATATATTCTAAAATATTTTAGGACCATAATAAAAACTTTCTGATTGTTCTGGAGACTCTTAGAATAAAAGTGTTCAATGGGATGTTTAGAAAGTTTAAATTATGGATTCAAATAGTTTCTTTTCTTGGACATATTATTTCTAAAGATGGGATATCAGTTGATCCTATTATAAAAAGCTGTTCAAGAATGGTCTACAACAATAAACATAACCGAGGTATGCAGTTTCATCTGTTTAATAGGTTACTATCAGCATTTCATTCATAATTTTTCAATATTATCTAACAAGTTAACCAAGATTACTCATAATGGGGTTATGTTTTTTTGAAAAGGTAATTTGAATAATTCTTTGATGAATAGAAGAGGATATTACTGATTTCTCTTGTCTTGAATCTACCATTATAAAATGGTGGATTTTTGATTTATTATGTTGCAACAATGAAAGGACATGGCTATTTACTTATGCAGAATGATAATGTTATTGCCTATCAATCAAGGTAGTTAGAAAATCATGAATATTACTATACAACTCATGATCTTGAGTTATCAATGGTAATATTTTCATTAAAGATATGGTGAAACTATCTCTATGGTGAAATATGTGAGATATATAAAGATTATAAGAGTTTGAAATATATATTTTCATATAAATAACTCAACATGTGGATAAGTTGATGACTTAATCTTCTCAAGGATTATTATTATTCAATATAATATCACCTGGGTAATTAAAATATGTTTTCATATTCATTATCAGGAATAATCATAGAGTTGTAAATAAAATGAGGATTGAAAGGGATCCATTGTTCATGGATCCAGTGAAGATATATATGAGAATTATTAAGAAAGGTTAAAAATCACTATTTTTTTCAAATTTTTTCTAAACATTATTAGAAAAGATGAAATTTATTTCAGTATAATTAAGGAATCTTCAAAATAAAATTAAAACTACGAATGATCGGGAATTGGAAGACTTCGTGTTTGAGGATTGAACTATGAAATTTGGGAAGAAGCTTTGTGTTCCCTCTATACCCAAGATAAAAATATAATTATTGGATGATATACATAGCTAAAATTTATCAATACAACCTGGTAATAAGAAGTTGTATAGAGATTTTAAGGATCATTTCTGGTGTGATAATATGAAGTGGGAAATTTCTATTTATATATCTAGATGTTTCATCTTTCAATTGGTTAAGGATGAAAGAAAACATATTATAGTATTTATAAAACTTATTCATATTCTTAAATGTAAATGGGATGACATTACTATGAATTTTTCCACTTGATTACAAAAAATTCCATGAAATAATGATTCAATATGGGTAATTATTGATCAAATTAGCAGGTCTGCACATTTCCGAGCTATAAGGGAGGATATTCCACTAGAACACCTTACACGACTCTATATTAATGATGTTGTAATACTTCATGGATCAACTATTTCAATTTTTTCTAATTTTCATCCATGATTTACATCGAAATTCTAGAAAAGTCTTCAGAAATATTTTGATGTTGAGTTTCATTTGAGTTTTGTTTATCATAACAATCTAAGGATAGTCTGAATGGAGGATCCAAACTTTAGAATACATATTAAGATCATGATCACATGACTTTCAAGGCACATGGGATCAGTATATACATTTTGTAGAGTTTTACTACATTAATAATTTCAATTAAAGTATTCAAAATAAAACATTACGAGGCGATATATGGATAGAGATATCATACACCAACTTGTTGGGATGATTTTGGTGAAAGGAAGCTTATAATTCCACAACTTGTAGAGGAAACAACAAAAAAGGTAAATACTATTTAAACACAAATCTAACAAGCTCAAAGTAGGAAAAAGAGCTATACCGATAAATGAAGGAATGATTTAGTGTTTCAAGTAGGACTTCACACATTATTCAAGGTATCTCCATGGAATGATATTATAATATTTGTAAATAAAGGGATAATAAGACCTAGGTTCATTGGAAAATTTTAAATCCTTAAGAGAATTGGAGTTGTGTCTCATCATTTTTTTCACCTAGCCTTTCTATAGTACACAATGTGTTCTATATCTCTTTGTTAAGGAATTACATTTCAGACCCAACGCACATCCTCACATCTAAAATAATGAAAATGGAACTTGATCTATCTTACTGTGAATAGGCTTTCCAGATTTTGGACACTAAAGAATTGGTGTTGAGGGATCGAATGACTCAACTAGTAAAGGTACTTTGAAAACAAATCCTAAAATAGAAGAGGCGACATGGGAACCAGATGAATTTATGATTAAGAAATTCCCAAAACTTTTAATGTGGTGACATTATGGAAATATCTAGGATGAATGTTTTTGAAGGAGGGGAGAATATAACACCTCAAGATTTTATGGTGCACGTCTTTTAAAATATAATATCATTGATAGTTTACGATTTACACAAAAATGATTTTAAAATAGTAATATATAATCAAATAAGACCATTATGAATATTTAAATGGCCAATAAAATATTAAATTCACTTATTAAAGTACAAATAAAATTTGGGTATCTTATAAATGAAAATATGACATATTTACATCGGGGAATAAGTAAATAAATGTTTTAAAAACTATAATTAAGTGTTGATATTTTTGTGAAACATAAATAATTATTTAAAATTTTATAATTAATATAGTGATTTAATGAAAATTTATTTTCATAAAATATATTCATAAATTAATATTTTTTTATAGAAGTATAAGATAATTTTATGTTACCTTAATTAATTATTCAAAGTGTCATAAAATTAGTTATAATTTTTAAACTGATATTTTTTTAATAAATGATGAATTTAATTAAAAATTAAATATATCATATTTATAAAATTATTTTCAAAAAATGCAGTTTAAATTTTTATTTCTACGTGTTGAAAATGTTTTAGGATTTATTTTTAGGGTTTTCATAAAATAGTTTAATTTTTAGTGAATAGTGAAATACAATAATTTGTGATATATATACATTATAAGTTAAATGTTCTATTTATTAAGTAATTGCTGATAAAATAAAAATAATCTAATAAATATAATTATTTATTTACTTTATTTAGTCATGGAAATCAAAACTATTCATAGTCTTGATCCAAAATAATAAAAAAATTAATGAAATATTCCAAAAACACCTTTCTCCTCGACTATAAATACCACCCCTCACCACCTATTCTCCTGACACCACCAAAGCCTTGAAGATTGACCATTTTTTTTCATAATAAATCACCCAAACTACTCTCCAAAATATTTTTATTTCAAACCTCACACAAAATACCATTTCAAGGTTTCTTAAGGAGGTTCTCAAGGAGAGGAATTCAAGAGGTAAAATGACCTTTCCTTCATTTAATTTTCATTCAATTTATTTTATTTCTTATCCTTTCTTTACCACATATATCCCAACATTAATTATATTATATATGATATATTTTATTATTTTAATGGGATATCCACCATCAATTCTCTTCTCGTCCCCTTTTTATTCTAAAAATGAAAACATCATCAATGAGGTTCCAATTTACCACCTTCGTGGATGACATGTTTTCTTTTTAAATTATTCCTTAAAAGATGGTCAAAAATTAATTTTTGTGTTTAAAAAATACTTTAATATATTTCAAAAATCTTATTTAATGTTTTGTAACTAGTATATAAATTTAATCTTAATTCTTAATATAAAACTAGTACGTGATGATTAAATAAATCCAAAATATTGTAAATTGTTATCATTAATAATTTATCTAATGAATCATACTAATATATGAAAAAATGATATATAAGACCATTATATATCATTTATATTAATTATTAAAATATAATTTCAATTATGGATAACTATTTTCATTTTACCTGATCTTTCATACATATATACAAGTGAACCGATCATGAAAACTAGAGAAAAGAACACTCTTGAATAAAGAATTTGAATCTTATGACACATAAAAAAGTTCATAAATAAACATAATAAAATTATACTAAACCAAATATTTGTATAATAGGTTCTTAGTTGAATTATTAATAAATCTAAGTTCCTTATCCATGACATTAAGATCAAGTGTAGAACACTTTCAGACATAACATAAGGGTTTCTTCCTGAACCTCAATTTTTTATTTGGGTTTTTCATTCTCTATCTTTACCCCAATTTGATTATTTATTTTTTATATAATTATAATGAATTATGTTTATATCTTCAAAACTCATTAATCCATGTTAGTTCATCTTTATTTGATTATAGAATACATGTTTTATAAGGTTCTCTTATTAATTCCTCCTGATATGAAAGCCCGATTAAATGGTACTTTCCAATTTCTTACCCATTTTAAAGTAAACCCTATAATATCCTTTAAGAATAAAATATTTTTAGAAAATATTTTTTTTATCATGAAAAAATATCTTAGATAATTTCTTGTTTTATGTAAACAATTGATCCATTTTTCTATTTAAATTCTCTTACATTTTCTCTTAAACCGTAGAGAATTGACCCATTTTTAATGTTTTTTAAAAAATATCTTATTTATTTTCCCTTTAATTGAAAATAATTTTTGACTCAAACAAAATTTCATTTTCAATATCATTTATTTTCTGTTATATACATATTTACAAACAAATTTTATGACTAATACAAATGATTTTCCCGAAGAACTCTTCTATGCAAAGTAAAAAATGGTATTTCTATCAAGAATTCCTTGATGATTTTATTTGGGTATTTTCATAAATTTAAACACCATATGTTAAATATTATGATTAATTGGGATTGATATTTTATGATATTATCTACCATGTTTTATTAAATGGTATATGATCAGTTTGGCTATTGATGTGCTATCTTGATAGCATTCACCATATTACTCAGAATGGTTAGATATAAAGTTCACTGATTTGGAAAAGTTATGTATATATTGTATTGGTTTTATACCATTCATATAAAAATATAATTTTACTTAGTAAGTGATGGGAGGGGCCTAAAATACCCCCTTTATACATCGGTAGGTCTCATGAGAAAAAACAGATATAGATTTGGCTGATGCCTTAACCATTTATTTTCAGGTGTCTTGGCCAAGGCCTCAATGGTATGTTTTAGACATACAAAATTATGCATTACATTATTATGATATTAGTTATTTATATTAAATGTGATTATTAATATAATATAATATCCATTTTTAAGTTTCATTCACATGTGATTATTTAATTTACATTGTTTTATTAGCTTATATTTCTACCATATTATGCTCAAGATTATGTTTCAATATCATTTGTTTGTAGTTATTCACCTTGCCTTATTTTTTATGATAAGATTCCACTTTATTTTATTACCTTTACTAAGTATATGAGATAACCCCTTCCTTATGTTTAATTTTTACCCAGGATTTGAAGATGTATATTATTAATGGCTTGCTAGGATAATCTAGTTGTTTAATGATGTTTCCAATGGAGTTGATATGTTTTTTTTTCATTCAGGTTGTAATGTTATGATAATTATTGTATCTAAATTTCCAAAGCTAATAAACTATTTAGTCCTCTCGGATGTGAATTAATTTTTTATTATACTAATGTGATAATGTAAGGAATCAAATTTGGGGTACTGTGGTCTGGGTCTTTACATGCCTGATATAGACTAGTGATAAGAACTATAATAACATCGATAAAACTTGTCCTTAACATAATAGTCCAGTTAAAATAACTAGATCTATAAAATAAATTTCTGGTGGTTTAACCAAAAAACTGAGTCTATGAAATGTTCGAGACAAAAAAATCACAATCCATAAATGTGGTCATAAATTCAATTGCCTTGGGAGGGGTTGACATCCTCTAGATAATCCATTTTTCCCTTGAACCATCTAACAAAATTAAGACAATAAAGGAGAGAAACACATCAAATCTCAGAGAAAATTTCTAGTCTTTGATATCCCAAGGTTCTTCTCTTCAAAAAAATCCTGATCCTAAACTACCTCAACATCATCAACTAAATTCTATTAAAGCATTGGTCAATCCACTCTTAAACCCATCAAAAAATTTCTAAGTTTTTAGTACCAAATCAAGTCATGGTTAATAAAATATAGGGATCCCTCAATCCCCTAGATATTATCAGCTAAAAAATTTCCACCATGGGATCTCACCAACCATCTTTTGTGTCAAATGTAACTTGAGAGGCTCCTATAATCCATGGGTCCACAACATATGGGATATCCCATTAGGGGATCACCTGCAAAACCAATGCTATCATTCCATTCCCATTATATTAAGCTCAAATGTCCACAAGGACAAAAAATATATAGAAAACCCTACCCATGGTTCCTTTATATCATCCAAAATATATGATAATATCATCATAGTAAATATCCCCAAATTATGCTCAATGGCCAATCCCTGATCCTTGATTATCAATTCACCAGAAATAGAATCCAAAATAAGACCACGATATACACCGATCACTTGATTAGAAACCCATCTATGAGGGGTTCCTCAGGAGTCCCTTATAATCCTCAAAAAGTATCTGGTAGATCCAAATTTTGATAACCAACAACATCATCTTGACCCTTTTTTCATCAATGAGAGTCCCTCATATTCTCTTAAACATCATTTTAATGAAACCCACCTATAACTACTATCCCATGGTGTCAACCCACTCTAAAAGATCCAATAGATATGATACTTAAACATTAGTTCTAAAACCTCAAGCAAGTGTTCTAGAACCATGATCACTCAAAACTCAAGACTCTAGGGATAAATCTTAGAATTGAATAATCACAAGTCCAAACATGACTATAGTGATAAAAAATAGAAAAATACCTCTAAGGAGGGAGTACACGACATGTACCTCATGTACACTATTTTCACCTATAACAAGCCTCCTTAGTTATGTGCCACAACCCAATCAATGTGCACTTTTCCTAATAACACATTGTGAACTCACCCTATACAACATGTACATCACATCAGGTTCCTACCTAAGAAACCAAACAAGTACCCCACACAAGGTCTAGAAAGCAACAATATAAGGCCATAAGCTTTGTACCTTGAATGGGATATGTCCACATATCCTACACGACCATGTTCCCCCGAAACATGGTGTCTGTCCGAGCACTCAGCTACACCCTAATCCACCTTAAATGATGTGTCCTGAAAAAACACGATGTGTAACCCATTATCTCTCATCTAATCTAGAATGAAGAATACATGGTCTTTTTTACTTTAACTACATGTCTTGTACATGAGTTTTCTCAAACAAAAATGTCCCAAAAAAAACCGATATCCCTGATTCACCACTAAGAACTATAGATCAACCCTTAAAGGGTCATAAAAAATCCTTATAAATATTAAAAAAATTAAAAACTATGAATCCATTGGGTTTTATTGTAAAACAAATTAAAACAAGCCTAACTTAGGGTGAAATAAATCAAATATTCACATCAAATTTTCCACCCGTAGACACCACAATCTGATCTGAGCCTCAAAAAAATCTCTGACGACACCTTATCTATGTTACTATCCTATTATCTCTTGTTTGATCATGAAACACCAATGGTTAACCGACATATAGTTGAATCCAAATTTAAGGATATAAGAGAGAAAAAAAGGTAATAATAAAATATGAAAAAAGTCAAATGAAAATAAATGGGTCCTAGGTTTGATCCCAACACTCATGATGAGGGTATGATGGAACTATGAGAAAACACATCTTTTGAACTTAATCATAGTGTCAACATCTAAATTTAACACTCTTTTGAAAATATATCACTGAAAAAACATGTGTGAATAAATTATTATTTAATTAATTAAATATTAATATTTTTCAAAAACTTTAAATGGATTAGATTAATACCAAACATCTGAACTATGGTAAACACCTGATTCTTGGACCAATAGAATGATTAGAAAAATTATTTTAGATCATATAATAGGATTAATTCCTTTTCCTCTAGAACACTCATAGGAGTAAAAATTCAAATTTATCTTGATTTTATCAACTCATGTTTATGTAGGTCACCACTGAACTATTGGTACGGTGTCACATCCTTTAAAGGTTTCCCAATAACTAATATTTATTATTTTAAAAGTACCATTTTAGGATAACATAAATCAAGTTAATTACAAAATATAATCATGATAATAATAGAGAGTAAAACACTTAACATTATCCATAATTTGAGAAAATCCCTAGTCCTCAGAGCTTGGAATTTTTTCCCAACCTCTAAAACCCTAGCCCTCAAGTTCCGGGGAATTTTTATATCAATCATTGTATCATAAACCAATAGAAAAGATAAAAGTAGATTCAATAGTAGTGTAAAAACCTACAATAGGGTTATCATTCTCAATGATGAGGGTTTCCCCCAAATAGATGATGAAATAATCACTCCCATTAGTGTATGGTAAATGGAGGTTCATGATGGTCCCCTAAAAAATAATATTCCAAGGAGAATACTTCTATTCATCAAGTAAAATACCTATTAATTTTAGGATAAAACACCATGACGTTTCTTGTATAATTTATTATATAATATCCAACTTTGGAGAAATTTCTCAAAGCCACATAATTCCACAATGAGGAAGCATTATTCTTCGATAAGTTTTCCATGAAATGGGAAATGAATTTCAATAATTATTTTTAAAGTCCAACAAATAAAAAGATAGTGGAAACTAAATTTCATAAGCATGTTCTTTGGATCATATAAATTTAATTAAAATAATCTCCTTCTATATTCATTCCTCGTATATAAGAGCCTCATTGACAATGAAGTAGAATATTAGACCGAGATCACAAAACTCGGGTTAGATTCATAATTACTAAACAATGAAATTTATTCAAAGGGTGGTTCATAGCTGGTTATCAAAAAGATCAATTGAGAGTACACTATCATGAAGGAGGGGTTGATTCCACTACTCAACTATACCAATGTTGTAATAAGAAAATTTTATACTTAGATTTACGAAATTATAATTTAAGTAGAATTGTTTTATCACCATTTGGGTATAGTTGAGTAGTGTAATCAACTCCTCCTTCATGATAGTGCACACTCCAATGATGTTTTTGGATTTCCATATTTTAACCACTCATGCATGCATAGACCACTTTTATACCTTTGATGGCCTTTATTATTTCAATTAATTTAAGGAGGAATTATGGGGAATAATATTATTGTAATGTGACAAGGTTGATTTTTATATCCTCCTTAACCATAACCCACTTAAAATGGTTCCACAATCAAGTGGACTATAAGCCCTCAAGCATGCCTCCACATACGTCAGAGGTTGCCGACTAACAATGAGGTGTGATGGTAGTACAGTGGGGAGACTATACCATTGGATGAATAAGTAATAAAATGGAAGTAATACTAAATAAATATATCATAAATAAATAATAATTGACAATAAATAATGAATGAATAAGGACCAGTAATGAACCTACTCTGATATAAAATGTAGCGAAGTATACACAGTACAGAGTAATACTAACAAAGACAATAAATAAAATAAAAGATATTGTAGCTATCTACAATTATAATAAAAAGCACTAGATTGGTCCCCTACTCATGTAATATATCCTATATTCGAAGGATAATATCAAGAAATCACAATACATGAATCCAGTCTTATAATCATGAATTTTGTTCGGGTACCCCAATGTAATGGTGTCCTACACTGTGTGAGAGATATACTCAATAGGCCATCAACAATGATGTATAATGAAAAATCTAGTCCATTATTATAAAATAATAATTGTATAGTTATATCCAAATTAAATCGATACTATAATAATGAATGTGAACAATTCAGGCTCAGGTTCTTTAAGGACATCGAGCCAACTATACATGCTTCTTCCAAATCTGGGATATTTATAAACATGTCACCCCATATATATATATATATAAATATGAGTATGTATTTATATATATGTACTCTATACATATAAGCACATATATATATATATATCAATATATATAAATACGTCATATTGCCTAGGACCTGAGATGTAACTCAGGCATCCTTATATAATCATCTGAGTGTCATACACTCTATGAGACTTCATGCCCAAAATAGATTATAAATGATTAAGGACATCCCATGAAATAGTCTCTAGTAATAATAATAATAATAATAATATGATGTAGGTTTTTATAATTCATAGTTCATAATCCCAATCCTTTAAAATTGGATACAAAAGTCACATCCATCATCCTACTCATGGATGTGACCGTCACGCTTAACATCAAAATCATGGGGGGCATGAAAGGTCATTCCCAACTACCCAAGTGATGTGAGATTCCACACCAATCATCCGTTATATAGGGGTGTGAGATTTCATTCACAATGACCCTAATCAAGGTTCCTCTAATCATAATAAAAATCTAATATAATCCCACTTTCCATATGATCCTTTCGTCTAATGTTCTGTAAAGAGGAAACCGACATCTCTCAAGTTGTAGTGGATAAATTTTAGTATAATCCCATTTAACATTTTAAAATAAATTATAATACCATAAATTCCTCAATCAACTCAATTTATATCACTAGCCATTTTATTTATAATTTACAAGAGGTCCATTCCATTTAACAATACATATGGAGGCAATAAGAAGCACTCATACCAACAATACAAATCCCTATTCAAATCATCAATAAATTCACTTTTTGATTTATAAGAGAACACACTAATTTTTTTTTATTTTTTTAGTAAACATGAAATTTACATCAAACAATTAATTTAATTTAATTTTAGAATCTAATTTAAGTGTAATAATTTAATACTATAAAATAAGGGTAGTTGAAATACAAGATAAACATGAGAAGTTACTATATACACAACCATTTTAATTAAGACACACCACAGGTGGTTTAGTCATGAGGAAAACCAAGAGTATTATGTGATATAAAAACCCACCCTAAAGGGGTTGTTCAAGTTGAGGTTATAACCTATGACCATATTAGGGGAAGGGGGTCTAAAATAAAATAAATGGTGGTCTAGGAGTTTAATTTAAGGAATTTCATAATTTGGAAGTGACACCAAAAAATTATGTTGTGCAACACAATGAAAATAAAATATAATGCTGTAAATTTGACGGAAAAGAATATATACCACCTACCTCATTATTAGGATGGTCCACTCATCCAATATCAGGCTTTGATTCAATCTTGGATGGATGAAAAAATATGAATCCTCAAATGCCTTGAAAATATGGTTAAAAGGTTGTATGGATTTAGAATTATTTATAGAGAGGTAAAAGAAGAGGAGAAGCATGAAGAGTCATATAATAACTGATGGGATTAAAAAGATACCCAAAATTATTGATTATGTTGAAAAACATAGGAGATCCCCCATATCCATATCGGGGTGGAGGAGAGCTCCCAGATGTGGTTGCTGTTGTGTGGAGTTAGCAAAGAAAGATGTAGGAGAAACCATAAAGAATATAGGGGGGAAATAGTAATTTTCAGATCTTTTAAAGATACAATTGGTTTGGGAAACCATGTGTCAATTGTGTGGCATCGCCTACCTAATAGCCACACCCTACATGATTAGTTCACATAGTTTGATCTAATGGTGCACCAACCATGTGTAGCTACTCGTTAAGTGGAACTAAGGGAGAAGTCTAGGCACACTATTTGGTAAAACTATGTGCAGCTCATGTGGGTCACCTCAACACACCTATAACAAGGAACTCATTTTCCCATGGTAGGTTATATAGTTTAAATAATATATGGGCCTTAAGGAAATGGTCTATACAGTTGATCTATATGGTTAAACTAACATGGTTCCAACCAAGAACCTCATTCTAATTCTCAGAAAAACATCTCTTTAGAAGCCCAATGCTTACAAAGCTCAATCAAACTTATAAGGATTCTCGTAGGGCATAAAAATCATATAGAGACAACACCTTTAAGTGATCCTACACTATAATTTATAGTCCTAGGGTCAATTTATGAATTGACTCTTCCACTAAATAATAAAATTTCAAATTCACATGGAATTTTCAACTGATACAAAACATAGGATATTACAATCTCCCCACCTTTGATCAAATCATCCCCGAGATGAATTGTGAAAAAATTTAACCAAAACCCAACCTACCAAGGTCTAGAATTTCCATTGAAATGTCTACGTTCCATCTCGGGTTCCCAAAACACACTCAAGAGTCACTTAAATAACAAGGTGTGTAAAAATGATGAAACTCAATCCAATTCCCAAAATGAAAGCCGATGAAAATTGGAAGATCCTACCTAATCTCATATATCCAAAGAAATGATCATATAATTTTCACTATTATCAAGTAGGATAAGGTTATCCCTACCTTAGGAATTAATGTTTGAATGGTAAATTCTGAGTCGTGGAACCAAAACCATTGGAATTGCATACTACAACACTTCTATAGCGTTCTAACGATTCTCCTAGCATGTTTCTCTAAATTACACCCCTAATTTCAGCCAAGGAAACTAATCTTGGTGCCCATTTTGATCTCAATGGTCATTTATTAATGACCTAGTATAAACTAGACACCCTTGATTTAATTGAAAGACCCAAACATCCCTTTCTTAGTATCCACATAAACCCATGTAATACACATAATGGTTCAAAAATACTATCAAAACTCTTTTGGAGGATCTCTAGTCGAACCACATATATAAAATTATTTAAAAAAATGATCATATTATATGAAAAACAAATTTAAAATGATATATCCCCAATCCCTTTAAGAAGAGTCTTATTGAGAAAACATAGAGCATGTTTACTGAAGAATATAATTGACTGTTGTTATTGTCACCTAAACAAACCATCCCAGGTTTGTTTCATCAAACAAAATATGAGTTCTAAGACAACTGTCTAACAACTAATCTCACATTTTCATTACCTTTATCCTGATAGGATCATCTAAAAACTACATATGGTGGCATCTAAACCACAAGGTTTCCTTTATGCTCCTCCTTGAGTTCACTTCCATGGGGTCCATCCCTTAACATTTTAAGGGAATTTGATTTGTTTTTCTCGACATATAACTGGTTAACTCTTAGAGTACTCAGGTTGAGATCAAGATAGGGGTCATGATCATCATTAAACCATGAGTGCACCAATATATCATTGAAGGCATGTATTTATTCTTCTAATCCATGCTCACATTTAAAATAGGCTATAAGAACCTAATCCAATGACTGTCATCACATCTCTCAACCCTGTCTTTCTAGGTTCAAATATGGGATAAACATCTCATGATGACCAAATTGACTCCAGGATAGAGCATATTTTGGGTTCTCTCTTAAATTTAATCAATCTCTAGGTCACCATTCCTAGAAGAATCATATATAAACCCTAAATCCTTGGCTTGTAATAGACCACTCACAAATTGGTTATCCAAACAATACCCCATGCAACTGGCATGTACCAAACAAGACTTACATAGTGGGTTTACACTCCCATACCACTCAATCCCATACCTGACTGAAAATACTATGGGTATTTCATAAAAAAGTCCAAGGTGGCCATGTTACCTTGAATGTAAGTATCATTGAGTAAGTAGATCACTTGTAGCTCACCTTGAAAACAGGAATCCACAAGTTCTAATAAGTTGTTATGCCCATTCTGACCATTTTTGAATGGTCCACTATGATCATGATTCTTTTACTTGGAAGGAAATTCTTTTTATGATCTAAATGAATCTCGCCACCTTAGAAGTGTCCTATTCATTGAGTTATTGGTAATTGAAGACATATGATTGTGTATTTTCTATCCCCAACACGATGCTCCCACTAGGTTAAGTCCACATGCATCATCAACATCCAGAATTAAAGCCGAAACCCACCCAAATTGGTCATGAAACAACACACTATCCTCTGAATAATGTCATACCAAATCACCAGGACAATTAAACTTTGGATTTTCATCTCAAAGGTGGAACATTTATAGTGAGATCATAACACCTAGATCACTCTACTCCAGATATGACCTCTAAACATAGCGTTAATGGAACCATGAACCTTTATCCAAGTGGTCGAGTATATATGATGTTTTAAAAATCACATAAACTTTTATCTCAAATGAGAATGGAGTTAACACACCATTTTTAACTCAACAAGCACCATTTGTAACAACTCACACCATAACATCAAGAAAAAGTGAAATATGTACTACACATTCCTCGTGTAACACCCTATGATTATAAAATAAGAAAATTATATTATATAGTGTATATAATGTAAAATAGTAATTTTATCATGTGTTACATGAAACACTGTGTTCATTTTTTATTAAATGAAATATTCACTTTATCTTTCATTACATGCAACCCCGAGTTTTTTATATTTGATAGTGTATCCAACATGAAACACTGAACTTAAAAAACCCCTTATATATATTACCATTATAAACATGCCATTAAATTTTATGTTATGAATAGTAATAACTTATTTATGAAATATATATATACACATAAATTTCTTATTGAAAATAAATTATTTATAAAAATTTAGTTAAAAATAAATAAAATTTTAGTAATGTTATTTTACTATAAAAAATACCTAGTATGTGTAGGAGTGGGGGTAAAAAGGAATGAAAAATTCATACATAGTGGTTTTAATCTAATACCTCCTCAAATCACCACTATTGGTACAGTATGGGCAAAACCAATGAACTGCGCCCCATGGGGCTTCTTAAAATATATTTTTTCTACAAAAATGATTTTTATTTATTTTCATGGAAAAAATATAATAATTTTTTTTTGAAATTTTATAAAATTTATTTGATAAAATTATATTTTTTTGGAATAATAATATCAAAATTTACTTTGGGTGAAATTGTGTAACATTTAGGAAAATATTGATTTTTCACTGAATATTGAAAAATACTAATTTTTAAAGTCTTTTCTTTTTAATAAATATAGTTATTTAGAAGTACCAATATGTGATGAATATGTTTTAAATTAACCTAAGTATGTTTTATTTATATCTAATTAATTACTTTGAATAAAATATATATTATTTTTTAGAATAAGTTTTTTTGGGGGTTTAAAAATGGGGTTTTCTAAAAACTATTTTAAAACGCATAATGTTTCTCCATTTTAATTAATTAAATTAATACCAAATGAGGAATTTTTTAAATAAAATTTATAGAATATATATCAATAAATATTAATTTTGTTTCATATAATTTTTATTATTTTTCATAGAGTTAATATAGAATCATCTTTTTCTAAAAAAACTCGTCTCAAAAACCCACTTTCTTTCCGTATCCTCAAGATTAGTTTTAAAATAAAATTTTCAAATTAAGTGAATTGAATTTTAAATAATGGATTCTATATTTTTAACCACCATAATTTATAATTTAGAACAATTCAAACTTTATTTATGACTAAATTGAATAGTGAATGCAGTAAAAAATTAATTAATACAGTTAAGGTAAAATTGAGTTTACCGTGTTGTTATACAAGAATGATAAGAGTGAAAATGAATTTAAATATTATATTAATTTCATTTAATGAATTTATTTACACCTTTAACATTTAATTTAATTAAATATGTAAATTCCTTTCCATTTTCCAATGAATATGACCCATATTTTTTTATGAGGGGTGGTGCCTTGGTCAAAGACCAAAGCACATTTTATTAAATAAAAAAATCAATAAGGTTACATAAGATGAAAAGAAAGAAGTTTTATTACAATACTTTTCAAAAAGCTGAAATAAATCAGGGGGAAGGTCATTCAGCCAAATGAAGTCCTGGTGAACACCTTTGTTGGAAAGTGCATCTGCAACAGTGTTCGCTTCACAAAAAGCATGAGTGACAATGTAATTATTCTCCAAGAGAGAATCAAGACACCTCATCCAAATGGTGGTAAGAGGCCAAGCCAGATGAATCACACCCTTCCATATTTTCTAGACAATGGTGGTCGAATCACTTTCAATACAGAGCATCCTCCAGCCTTTTTGAAGGGAAAAGTTGACGACATGAATTACACCGATCATTTTAGCTTCTAGAGATGAGACAACACCACATCTGCAAAAGAAACAACCATGACACTAGCCATGAGAATATATAAAAATCACACAGCATCCTTCAGGACCTGGGTTGCCCTTTGAGGCACCATCAACACCCACATTGATCCATCCTGGCATCGAAGTTTTCCAGAATACTTAAAAGGTGTGTTTGGGTTGAAGATAGAGGTCATCAACCCGAAGTTTGCGCAAAATCACGAAATCACCAACAATATTGTTGCAGTGGGCCTTTTGAATCGAGGCAGCCTCTTGGACCACAATAAGAATTCTGGATTTTCCTACACTGAGATTTAATGAGCATTTATTGTAGGGGATTTCATTTTTTTCATACTAGATAACATTCATAAGTTCAACAATGGTGGAGAGGAAAATATTTTTGATTTTCTGAGATGCCTCGTTATCAACACATTTCTTTAAGAGAGAGAAAATAGAGTCATAAATAAACCACCTATAATAAAAAATGTCATGAATATAATTCCATAGTGCAGAGGCTGTAGTAAATGAAAGAAAAATATGGTCACTATCTTCCCAATGTTGATTGCATAGGCGAAATTTAGATCAGAGTTCAATACCAAAAGTTTGAAGGCAAACCTCAGTGGGAAATCTGTTGTGAGAAATACAACAAATGAGAGTGAGTCTGGTAGTCTTGATCCAATCATTATTAAATTTATTCAACAATCAAAAGATAGGTTCAGTTCTAGAGAAATTGTGCTTGTAGAAATTTTTTGAGTCAAGGATGCCATTTGAGGCCGGTTCCCAAACAAGAAAGTCATAAGAGCTAACATAGGGGTTGTTATCAATGATTTGAGAAATGTTATCAGAGAAATCATTCTTATGAGAGTGAAGAACATCTTTAATGGTGTAAGTTGTATTCTTAGAATGAGATTTAGGAGGATGCATGGAAATTAAAGGAGAACCAGTCCAATTATCAAGCCAGAAATTCAAGTTGGAGTAAGCTTTAAACATCCTTCTAGAATTTTCCATAATGTGTTGGCAATAAATCCTAATGGATGGATAGATCAAGGAAGTAATATAATTTAATTTCCCTTTCTTGTGCTTGGTGAGAAATCTCTTCTTGAGGAAGTGAAAAGAAATAGAGTGGTTGTTAATTATTATCCAAGTAAGCCTTTCCTGAAGAGCATCATTAAAGAGATTTAAATTATTAATACCAATACCCCAGTATCTAATGGTTTGCAACTGGTCGTCCAAAGAATGGTGAAAAGTTTCCTTTCAAGGATACTTCCCGTACAGATGAAGTTTTTAATGTAGGTATTAATTTTTTTTGAAAAACTGACCGGCCATTTATAGATCATAAGAGAATAGACCATTTTTGAGACAATGGTTGATTTGACAAGATAGATTCTACCATCCATGAAGAGGGATTTAACATTCCAATTATAAATTTGATTAATAATTTGATCAACATCGTTGGAAAAGTAGTTGGATTTGGGTCTTCCCCAAAAAATGGGAACCCCCAGGTTAGTGAAGGGGAATAAACCTTCTTTAATTCCAAGGAAGTTGGTGATATGACCTTTTCTCTATGGGGAGATATTTTTCCCAAATAAAATATGAGACTTTCTCCAAGAAATATCCTGACCAAAAACCTCTTCATAGTGGGAAAGATAATTTTTGAGAGCTGGAATATTCTTTTGATCACCTTGAAGTAACAAGATGATGTCATCGACATATAGAATAAGAGTAGGGACATTGATAATTCTGGCATCCTGGATGGTCTTGAGTTCTTTTTGATTGAAAAGATGTGTGAGAAATCTGTTGAGATAATCTTCAGTAATGAAAAAAGGGATGGCCAAGAGGGGGTCTCCTTGTATGACTCCTTTGGTGCATTTGAAATACCCTTTGGGGGAGCCATTAAACAAAATGGAAATGGAGTCATATTTAAACAATATTTTTATTATCATAATATAGGTATCATTAAATCCAAATATTTTTAGGAATTTGAATATAAAACTACAAAATATAGTATCAAAAGATTTTAGAATATCATGCTTGATAGCCACATTACCTCCCCTAGTAATTTTGTTTAGGATGTTAGTGCATTCAGAGGAAAGGAAAATGCAGTCTTGAATAGACCTACCTTTTATAAAACCAAATTTATTCCAAGAAACAATTTTATTGCATATTGGGGTAATTCTATTAGAAAGAATCCTGGTAATGATTTTCTAGAGAGTTTTTATCAGGGAAATATGCCGAAATTGTTGAATCTTTGAGGCATTTTCCACTTTGGGGATTAAATTAATAAATTGAGCATTACGAACCTGAGGGAGAAAACCATTGGAAAAGGACCTAACAAGATCACACACATCCAAGTGAATGATATCCTAGTGTTGTTGGAAGAATCCATTATTAAAGCCATCAGTACTAGGAGCACTATCAGTCTTTAGAAAAAAAAATAGTGTCTCTAATTTCAGGATCCAAAGGAGTTAATAAGGGAGATGTGTTGTCAATCTCATCAACTATCAAAGGGATGATATTAGGACAAAGGTCAATAGAAGTATCCAGACCATTAATGATTATATGAAAATAAGAGAAAACATGGTTGGGAATGGCCTCTTCTGAGTCAATAATAAAATTATCATGGAAAAGTTTAGTAAGAGGTCGTGTGACTTTTCAAACTCTTTGAAGTGAGTTATAGAATTTGTTGTTCTTATCACCATCAGAGAGCCAATTTGTTTTGAAAATTTTCGTGTGCATGTTGTCTTTTAATGTGAGAATAGAATTTATTTTCAAGGAAATATTTATTTCCGGTTGAGGATCCAGGTTAAAATTAAAGTTGAAATTGTGAGTTTTCAAATGAAAAATCTCTTTTTCGAGAGAAGAGATATCTATGTAATTCTATTTACCTTTAGTGTTACACTAGCCATTAAAGGCTTGTTTTAAGGTTTTGAGTTTGAGGATATAGGCAAAAGTATCCTGTTGATGATTCATAGTTTCCCATATATTTTTAATAAAATAAACACAGTCTGGGTCTGCATACCAAGCATTGTTAAATCTAAAGGGGAGAGTGGATTTATGTTTCTTAATGAGAATATTGACCAGAATAGAGTGGTGATCAGAGTTTAACCTCTGGAGGGTGATGCTAGAGATAGTTTTCCATTTAGAAAGAGTCTCTGTATTAACAAAAGATCTATCCAATTTACTAGCAACAACCTTGTTATAATGTCTTCAGTACGAGGTGTATTTTTCACCAGTGAGATTAACCTTTAATAGATTTTTGTCTTCAATAGAATCCCTAAACTCTATTAAAGATATTGATAAGTGAGAGGAACCAATTTTTTCACTGGAGGTGAGAATGGAATTAAAGTCTCCCATCACAACCCAAGGGTCATGAATGCTATTAGACAAAACAAAAATCTAATGCCAGAGGTTTTTTCTTTCTTGGTATCTATTTTTCGCATATATCATTGTGCAAAAAAGTGTGTTGACTATCCCAGAAAAATCACAAGTAAACAGTTGTTTAGAACTATTGACAATATTAATATTCTGGAGAGATGTGTGGTAATAAATCCACATAGCATCAATCGAGGAACCGACCTTATATGAACCTAAAAATATAATTGAGAGAGCATAGGTTCATACTTTTAGAAGTGTAATTAACTTTTGGCTTAGATATAACAAAAATTTTAGGCTTATGTATTGTGAAAAATATCTCAAGAAAAATCAGAGTGTAAGAGTTTGCAATACCCTGAAAATTCGAAAAGAGAAGATTCATTTGGACTTGTTCTTTGGGTTATAACCCCATTTTTTATATTTTACCGAGACTTTCCTCTTCTCTGATCTTCTAACCACTTGAGAAGAGTTGGGTTTGGATTTTTTGTCTTGGATATTACTCTTAGATCTAGGAGAAGGAATTCTACTCACTGCACTAACTGAATTTTTCTTAGGAGCATGGGAATTATTAGGTGAAGAATGTTGTGCAGGTATTTTCAGTGTGTGTTCAGGTGATTTGTCAATAATGTTCAGCTTAGAAATCACTAAACCTGGGCTAAATTCATGCTCTGAAACCAACTCAGTAACAACTTCCAATGTGACAGGATCAGCTCTAAAAGATGCTCCTTTATTAGAAACAAGAGGGTCTGAGACATCGGAAGAGACAATAGGCCCAAAATTAGCTTTGGGAGGTGTTTCAAGATTATTAACAGTAGAAATAGTGGATGACTTAAAATCAGGAACATGTAGGTCTGAAACAAGACAATTTTCTAGAGCATTAGAAAATTTTTTATAAGGGATATCATGCAAAGAAACAACAGCATTTGGGCATTGAGTGTTATCAAAAGAAGGAGAAGGGAGAGTGTAGGTACCTGCTTCAACATTATTTCATTTTTTACCTTGAATTTCAGCTAAAGTTGTAGCATTTGAAGAGTTGGTTATATGGGATGATGTTCCATCTAGAATGAGAAGGACATGATTGTGATTGTCCAAAAAATTCTCCATGATTTTAACAGGTATTAATTTGAAAATATCCTTCAAAGTGACCCTATTCTCCAATATCGAAGTCTTGGGAGCACAAAAAACCATGTTTTCTTCAACATGGGTAGTATAATTAGAAGCTTCCTTATTCCTGCAAGTAGCTTTAGTGTGAATTGTTTCACATAAAACAGTTTCCTTTGGGATCAACATATGAGAAGGTGATAGAGTGACTCTATTATCACTAATGTCATTGGACCGATGATCATGATAGGTCTAAAAGATCATTTTTTTATTTCATTATCCAAGTAATTTTCCATGAGGAGGGATTCCTCCTCTTCTACTAATTATCCCCAAGATTTATCTTCTAAGGGGGCAATGTGATTTGTTTTTTAACCCAAACTTCTTGTTTCTTTCTTGAGGTCTCATGTATACCAGCCTGTGATTTACCTTTCTTATTGTATCTGACCTCCTTCCTATCATTACCAAGTGTGGGAATCACTTGTTTCCTAACCACTCTAAAATTAGAGAGGATATGTCCTCTAATTTTACAGACCTCACAAAATGATGGTTTTTTTTATATTCAACCTTAATTTCAGTTTTATAATCAGAATCCCTTAAAGTGATAACATTAGGAAGAATTGAGTCAAGTATTACATCAACCATGACTCTAGAAAAAAGGCCAAATTCAACCTTTAAGGTTATTTGATAAATTTTGATAGGAATGCCAATACAAGAGACAACATCATTATGTATTTTGGGATACCAGAAAAACCAATTCATCCCATGTAATCTTACCCAAATCTTTGCCATTGAATTCCTGTGTGTGTATAGATTAAAGGAGAAATCCCAATCAAAGATTCTAAGAAACCCAGGATACAATTGTAAATTCCCAGTTCTCCATACCTGTTCCACTTCTTCTTGAAAGTTGAGTAGAATGTGATAGTATCCTTTACCAATTGGCACGATCTTCCACTTCAACAAGCCCAAGAAGTGTGAAATCATGGATAAATGATTAACTAAGGGCCAAGGATGATCACCTTTATTGTATGAGACTCATCCAAGGACTGAATACTTTCACATCTGAGATCGTTGACGTAGGGCATCCAGATCAGCTTCGACAAAGAAACCACCACCATCCAACCTTTTGAAGAGTGGGGGTTTTGTCTCCTTCAAGATACATAGATCTGAGCCCTTAAGTGAATCACAAAAGGAGACTGCATTTCGCCGATGAAGAATCTCCTGGCTGCGTGATTCTATGCCCAACGTTCTAGTTTATGGACATGTGGGATTCTTTCCCTCATGGGAAAACTCCCATTTCAGATCGAAACCAGCCATGGAAGAATTAGTCAGAAATGAAGGGGCGAGCTAGGGTTTTTAGAGTTCAACGTCGAAGTAAAATAGCGCATAGATGAGCCATCCTCCTTGTGCCTATGACCCATATAATAAGTTATGTAATGAAAAAGACAAAAAATATAATTTTCTTACATTTAATATCTATAATGATTTGGGATTGGGAAAAAAGCATTGGTTTATTTATACATATTTATTTTTAAATATAAATTATTAATTTTAATAATAATTTATCTTTAATTATTAGAGATGAATTATTTACATAAAACACTTAAGAAATACCAACACAACTATTATTTAGTTAACAAAAACAATAAAAAAGAGATACTAAAAATAATAAAAGTGTACTAAATTGAATGAATTATTATGATACTTTATTTTTTACATGAATATATCATGTTACATGTGTTTAACATAATATTTTCTAATTCCATAATTTTATTGATATTTTAAATTAAATTTAAATGAATAATGTTAAAATTGACATTATTGTTATTTTATGATAAATTATATTTCATTAAATGATTTACAATTACTAAAAATAAAATATTATGACAAGTTAATTTTATATGACAATAAAGATAAAATATGTTCCATTAATGTACCATTTATTCCTTCATAATGAATATAATGACCCACAAATAATAAAAACTATATTAGTGTAGATAATGTTAAAATAATGTTTCTGCACCATCATGAGCTTGTGTTAAAAAAATTATGCATTTACATAGTATTTTTATTTTATAAATTTGATTTAATATTTATAATAAATGTTTTCAAATTTTCTAATAAGTCTCATGTTCGTTTTGTCATAAAGGACAAATTACGAAGGCTAGAAATCTGGTTAGCATAGTGAAAACCCATAATTGTAAAAGTAGGGAATATTTGAAGTTAAGGAAGAAAATGTTTAAAACATGTGTTTTATTGTATGGTGGAGGGTTTTATCAACCATATCATCCCAAAAATCATTTTTTATCAATATTTGAGGCTTTTTATGTAATATTGACCTCCCAGTAGTGAATACATTTTTGTATTTACAAAAATACAACTCCCCCTCATCTATAAAAGGGAACTCACTCCCCTCCCTTATTTACCCCTCTAAAGAAATTTATATCTTTCAAAACCTACCAAAATCACTTAACTACTTACATTAAATCATACTAGAATCCTTAATGTGGGAAAAAATCCAACCATGAATGGAATTTAGTGAAAAACAATAGGAGTTACTCGAAAAACGAGGCAACGCTCATCAATAAACGTTTTTTGTCCTTTTTGACCTAATTAATTTATTCTTATACCATGATTATATAATAACCTCATTATCTTCCATATAATTAGTTTTTTATGTTAAGGTTAATACCTAAATCAACACACAATTCTATTAATTCAGTTATGAAATCATCATTCGTGTAAATGGTGGATGACCGCCTTACGAAATGATGTCATTTGTTTTTTCCATTACCACCTCTAACTGTTGGGTATAATGATGGATATAAATTTTATATATGATATTTATTGCATTATTATACCTCTAAAGTAATTATATAATATATAAACAATTCATATTCTATTCTATAAGTGATATCATAACATCAATCGTGTGTACGACAGACTATCTCTCTACGAAGCGATGTGATTTTTTTTACTAACGCATTTTATGGAAGGTAATAAGGGTAAATATAATAAATATATGTTATATAAATGACACATTTATGACAATAATTACATATTTACCATTATATAAATATAATATATCATTTTACTTTCACCTTTTCACTCACTGAATAAAATGATAACATTGTTTGTTGATGTGTGGACTACCACCTCCGCGAAGAGATGTGATAAATTTTTTCACCTCCACATAAGAATAATGATATATATAAGTATATATATTTAAATAATATGGTATTTATTATATATTATTATCATTATGGAAATTTTAAGGTTATTTACCTCCATTCCCTAATAATCCTTAAAATATGAAACGTTACTCGTGCATAAGTGCGACATACGATCACTATAATCATTATGATAGTTCCTAACCATATTTAAGGATTGGTTTTAAAATTAAAATTGATATATTAATATGATAATTATTTAATTATTATTATTATTATATAGATGTTTAAATAATGTCTTCTTTTATCACAGTCAACCCACCTAAGGCATTTTTGACACACAAGTCGAATATGGTCAAAATATTTGACGTAAACGTAATTAATTAAGTAATTGAATATAAAATTTTAATAAGTGGAATAAATTTAATATAAAAAATTAGAAATGTTATCATAAAATTAAATAATTAATATGCGATTGTTTTCTAGAAGATAAATACAGACATGATAAGTCAGACTCAATGTAAGAGTTTTTTTGCCTCAATTTTATTTTTGTGATATATATGGCACATTCACCACTAATATTTGTTTTGTGGTATATGTAATTACCATGAATGTATTTTATTATTATTATAATTAAATTAATGGTTATTTAAATTTTTTTTGATGTTATCTATTTCATTAGGGTTTACGTTTTCAATGTTACTAAAGCGGAAACATATTTTTTTTTCTAAATTTTCATTCTTTGAGGGATCTGTTAGGTTATACAACTATATTAATTTAGGATATGTATATAATTAACATTTAACCTGTTATATCATGAATATAATTATTTTCATGATATTGTATGATTAATTTATTTTATTATTTCATGGGGATTTTGATTCAATGATACAAAAGTGGTAAGAATTTTTGTTACAATCTCATCACTTATCGAGACTACATATGATTAAATATATGATATTTAAATCTTATAATTATAATTAATTATCTTCTACTATGTATATTAATGAATTTTTCGTGTAATTTTACCATTTTTACACTCATTTTTAATTAATTTTTTTGAAAAAGTGGTTTTAAGAAAATCTGACTTCATTTACCTCTTCGACCAGGAATCTGTTTTCCTCAAAATACATGTTTTCTAAAAATATTTTTATCATTTTAAAAATTATTAGTTAAATAAATTTTTATAATATTTTTCTTTTTAATTTTTTTTCAAAGGAATATTTTTATCATTTTTTGATCCAGGCACTTATCTAAACTTTTTACAGTGAAAAATAAATGTTCATTTTACATGTACTACATGTACGGATTTACCCGCTAGCATGAGTATAAATTATTTAAAGATTCATTTTAATGTTTACATGGTTATTTTTAAATAATTTTTTCCCTAATATTCTATAAATTATTTTATTTTAAAAGTGGTTTTCAAATGAATGGATTTTTAAAATGTTTAATGTCTTAAAAACTGATTTTCAAAATGAAAACGATATTTTTATCAAGTATGTTTTAATGATATTTTAATGGTATTTACATTAATCAATGTCAATAATACATATTATTACTTATCCTACACAAGGATTATTTAGTATTTATAAAATCATCATTCTTTATTTTTATTTAATAATATTATTTCAAAAGGATTTTTATGAAACTTATTTTTCTTCCACTGGTTAACCATGTTTCAAAAAGATTTTTATGGAATCCATTTATCTTCAACTAGTTAACCATGATTCAAAAGATTGTTATGTAACCCATTTAAATTTATTAATTAAAACTTATTTCAAAGTTTTTTTTATGAAACCCCGTTTTTTTTCAATAGGTTAATCATGATTCAAATACATAGACATGAAACACATTTATTTTATATGGGTTAATCAATTTATATAAGAATAATGAGTTTTTCTAAGAGTTTTATGAATACATAATCATATAATTTATTCATGTTGTGGTTCTAGGAAATTATATACAATGAGTGTACCCCTATATTTCTCAGTGAGTCCGTTATAGATTATATGATGGGTTCACACTGATAGCGCTTCAGTGAATTTGGTAATGATTATGTTCACAAGAGAATTATATTGTAAGTTATCCATATGTTTATTCTAATTATAAGGGTTTTGTATGTATTCTTTGAAGATGATTTCCTGAGATACCAACACATTTATGTGATTCTTTATATGGGTTTATAATGTTTCTTATGACCAATATTGTAACCTAGTAATAACATACATGGATATTACATCATTTTAGATGAATATTTAGTATAATGCAAAAATAAATTCCCAAGGACCGTAATAGTATAGTGTCTTTGGAAACGTGGAAACAAAATCTTATATCCTAGAAATAGATGTTCAAAATCTCCCATAAAGATCTATACCTTTAATACTTCTACCTAAAACCATTCTTCATAACCTAGTGAAATGAAACATAAGAAACGAGTGAGATCATATGCTCAGTGAGGGTAAATAAAGGAAATGTGTAAGCATAACAAGAACAAAATGGGTATGGAACATGAAAATAATATTTGACGATCATAACCTGCATATTAGAGATCATAATAACGATTGGTAGTTTCTAAGACATAGATCACAATATAATTAAGAGAAAAATTCATGAAAGTATAACATCGGAATAAGACATGGAATTTGTGGCATGTACATTAGTTTATAACACTGTGAACATGTATAAGTAGAAATAGGTTCACTCATTATGTTAAAGAAATGCAATCAGGCCCCCAAAACAACTTATGGGAATGAAAAATTGACCATTCATAGAAATGTGAACATGTAATTTGGTTAATGCATAACCTTATGGACATTAATCCATGTTCATGAATAATTTTGTTAACATATATTCAGGTTCAAACATAACATTGTTAACATGTAATCAGGTTAACATATAAACTTTTGAACATGAAATGATATTCGTGAATAACATTGTGAACATGTAATCAGGTTCTTGCATAATATTTTAAACATATAATTAGGTTTACGCATTAAATTATGGACATGAATCTAGGTCCATGAATAATATTGTGAACACGTAATAAGGTTCACTCATATCATTGTGAACATATAATAGGGTTCATGAATTATCATATTCACATGAAACCAGGTCCATGAATAATATTGTGAACATATAATCAGGTTCACACATAACATTTATACTCATGAGTCATCCATCGCCACCCAATTCATTGGAGGGAGATATAGGTACCACCAATCTCATAATAAAATCGTTTATACATGTTCCACAAGGTAATAAAACACCATCATATCATAACCCATAAAAAGATATGGGTTTTATAAATATCAAATCATAACATATGAAATTAAATGGGTATCATTATCATTTTTTCACATAATAACCTAAGAAAAGAGATAGATTTCATAATATCATCATAGAGGCGTAACCCATGAAAAGAAGATGGTTTCAAAATCATAGAACCCAGGGAATAAAAATGGGTGTCATAAGAGTCATTCCATCAAAACATCAACCATTCAATAAATAATATGAATGAAACCTTTGTATAATCTTCTATAAGGTCTTGAGTAACATCAAAAGATGTCATCTTAGATGAAAAATAATTTAGATGGATATTTTTAAAATATTTATTGAGGTAACTATAAATTCTTATTTTAAAAGTATCTTTAAAAAATAAAACATTTTGAAAACCATTTTTTTGAAATTAAACATTAAATATTATAAATAATGATTTGAAAACCTTTAGGATACCCTTTTCTTTGAAAACATATACAGAGATATTAAAAACAATTGAAATCCATTTTCCATAAAAAATTATAATAATAGATTGAATTTTTTTTGAAAACCATTTCATTAAAAATATCTTATAAAAAAATTCTTAAAAATTATCCTTTAAACATGAAAAGAATGATTCAAAGGATTGCCGACGAAAAAATTTGTACATGTCTTATGAGGTAAAAACAATATTCCTTTTACATAGATAAAATGGTTAGAAAAATGCCTCATTAGGAATGTGATAAGAATATTACTTTGAAATCATTATTGAAATAAAAATTGGTAAAAATTTCTTTTGATGATCATATCATATTAGTAGAATATTATTGGAAACTGTTTTTAGAGAACATGGTTTTTTGACCGAAGAGAGGGTAAAGTCAGACTTTCTTAAAAACACTTTCTTAACTATATTATGTAATAAAGAGTATAAAAATGGTACCAAAACATGAATATTGAATTAATAAATATAGGAGTATAAAATTCATGAATGTATTTAGATATGGAACACAATAATTCATCAAAGGAAGCATAAACATATACAATATCGAAAAGCGATGAGATTGTTCTGATAAACTCTTATCACATGCTAACTAGGGATCATACTAAGAATTTAAGAAAATAAAATTAAATGAATATTAAAATATAATTTAAAGAATTAGGTTCATGATATAACATGTGAAATTTAATTATATACACCTCAAAATAGAATTTAGGCACACAACAAAACACGAGTCTTAAAGAATGGAAATTAGGAAAAAACTATTTCTCTGATTTGGTATCTTTTGAAACTTGATACCCATGAAATAAAGATCATAAAATGGATAAGTGAATACCTATAAATATAATTATATAATACATAGAATTAAATCATTGGAATTATATACACCACATAAAAATAAATATTGGTGAACATAACATGTATCTCACAGAAATAAAAAGTGAGATCCAGTCCCCTTACCTTGTGTCATTACTCTCGTCATACTCATTCAAGAAACCTTTATAATAAATATAAAAACCTTTCACCGAACCATATTATTATATCTAATACCATATATGGTTTGATTATGACCTTATATTACCCTCATGTTAACAATCCTATGTTAAGGTTTCACTTCACGTAATATTCGCTTTATTTTTCACATACAACTTAATTTGTTATATCTTTGGTACTTATAAATATATCATGTTTTACAGAAAGTAAACCATGATTTAAAAATAATTTACATATATTATATGTGTATTATAATAATTGATATCATATATAATCGTGAAAGAGAATGCACCATTCATAGAGAAGGTAGGTCATACATACGCATGAATGCTATTTCTGTTTAAATAACATTTAGAAAGGAAAAAGTAAAATACCTATATATATATAAATTTTAAAATAGTTTGATTATATCATATATTTATCATATACTTTCTCTAAACCCATTCTTAATATATCCATGTAGTGTATAAAAGAATCATATCTCTTTGAAGGGGCAGTAGTCCACACTACCTCCAACAAAATTATCATATTAACACAAAATAAAGAGTAAAAAGATGTGTCGTAAAAGGAATTAAGAATCTTAAATACATAATAAAATTATATATTACATATAAAAATATATTTTTCATCATAATGGTTACCATGATAGGTTGTGAAAAAAAAAATGAAAAATCATCATTTCATGAGGTGATAGTTCACCAAACATAGAAACAGTATGTTCATTACCAATTAGATGGAGGTGTGTGTAATTGTTGGTAAAACTATTTACCTAAAAATATACTAGTATATTTAATATACTGTTTGTTTTATATAATCTTGTAAAAAATTATTTTAGGGGGGTGTATAATGGAAATGAAACTATAGATCTTGAGAGAAGACATTACGTCTTAATCAGGTAACTCTTTTTGGTTTGTTCCAAAAGGATACATATAAAGACACTATTAAAAAAGGTTGGACTCAGTGAATAAGGGATATAATTTTTGAATTTATTTAAATATAGTTTAGGTGATCCAAGGGGCTTAAGATCTATGAGGAACGAGAAGAGGTGGTGGCCTTTTATAGGGAAGGAAACAGACTCACTTGGAATTTTTGAAAATAAGTTAGGCGTACATAGTTTCTTACCTAAAAAAGTCATAAAACACCCAAAAAATAACTCATTAGATGTTTATGGACTAAATATGTCCATAAAATGTTTTTTGGACAAGTGTCTAGGTCATTTGGCCTCCAAATGTTAATGTTTAATCCATAATTAATCTTAATTTGACCTTAATCGATGGGATTAATTTTAATCACTTTTACTAATCTTTTTCGTATAAAATTAAGTGTATAATATTAGAATATAAAGATTATACTTATTAAGATGTTATATTTAGTTTTTTATAAATTCAATTTACTTAAGTAGAAAAATTATGATTAATGCTAATCCCGTAGACATGGAAAAAGAGCGAGGTTTTAAAGTAGATAAATTTTCAGCAGTTTGCAATGTTTTTATATTAAATTTCAAAGTGAAATTTATTAAAATTACCTAAATGAAATTAATATATGTATAATTGATCTAATTTAAACTTAAAACTAATTTAAATTATAATTTAACAGTAACAATTATTTAAATAAAAAGGATGTTATTCAATAAAACACAGTATTTTTATGTATTAATAAATAAAACTTTCAAAAACAATCACAAAAATTCACCCGAAGATAATTTATAAATTATATATTTAAAAGTAAATTTTATTTTATAAAATTATATTTCTAAAATTTTCTAAATTTAATGTTATTATTAAAAGAAATTCATTTGATAAAATGTTATTTTTAATCATAAAAGGACATTACCAAAAATCATATCTTTCATTACCATATGTTTTATCTATATAAAAAATTTATAAATAATATTTGAAAATTAGTCATTTATATTTATACAAATAAGTTTAATAGCTAGTTTATAATTGTCTCATCTAAATAATTATAAAAATAAAGTGATTCGTTTTTGAAACATTGGTGTTGCGTGTAACGTAAGCCAAGTCAGTGTTGTGGGTAGCACAAGTCAAGTTGGTAATGCATGTAGCGCAAACCAAGTAGGTGCTATGTGAAATGAATATTAAACTTAGTGTTTTAATATATATATATATATATAACTATTTCAAGTGTCACATGAAATGAAAAATATTAATTAATTCAAAAAACAATAATTCACAAATTCTCAGGGTGTTATAATCAATATTGATATCACATGGCTATTGATTATTGATTATTATAAATCTTTAATTTTCAATGTTATAATATTTTATTATCTAGGTATTGATGGGTATGAGTTATTTTATTATTCATTCGTTAACTCTGATTATATCTTCATACTCTTATATATTTCCATTTCTCATTGATTAAAATAATTTGATAATTCTAGATTTTCCCTTACTGATCATTTGAGATCACCCTTATTTTGTTTCATTTCCATAAAGTTATAAATAAATAGGAAAGAAAAATTATGTATATGATGGATTTCATATGTTCAGTGATGATGAATTAATGTGAAATAAGAAAATCGTGATTAAGTTGGAGAAATGATCATTTAATGACATGGGTATTGTTTATGGAGGAGATTTTCGTAATTATCTAAAAATATAAACCTATAAAGGTCCTAGAGAAAGTAACTGAACAAAAATTTCCTTTTTATATTATATATTTAGAATAGAAAAAGTGGTTCAAATCCATCAGTATAAAAGTTGGAACTTTATTGTTTATGATTTTAGAATTGAGTTTGAGAGTGCGGGTTCTGGGATGTTATAGTTAGTATCGGAGAAAAGGTTTAGATAAATATTTAGATAATTTTTTTTTCATGTTAGGTTATCTTAATAATTATGGATACCATAATAGGTCTATACCATTAATGATTAATGTATGTTCAAAGTCTTAGACACCATTTTTGAGATTTTAAGTGATGCTATCTTAAAGTGATTAATGAAATTTTATCAGACATTTTAGTGAGTTCATGTTTTTGTAAGGATATGGTTTAAAATTAAATATGAATTTAAATTTTTTGGAAATGAGTTTCATGGTTTTTATAACCTTTAGGGTTTATATGAAATTGAATACTAAGAACACAAGTATTATCAAATAGATAAACATAAGAATGAAAAGTAATTAATGCTACTTTAGAATAAGATTTCCATATTTTTGGTATTAAAATATTAAAGGTATGATATAACAATTTATGTTAAACACTCATTAATTTTGAGTTTACTGAGGTTCTTTGGCATATATGGTTATAAAATTATTTAGTTTAAAATTTGGGTATTACTATGGAATTTGATTATTATTTTATCAACTGAAGGTTTATTCATTTTTGGTATTATATTACCATGTTATAAAAATTTTAGTTATGGTTAATGTTTAAAGATAGTTGGAATATCATGTTATGATTTTGGGGATAATGTGCTCCTTTAAAATTTTATTTTAGTGATTTGGGAATTAAAAAATCATTTCAAATACACATTTTTAGAGAAAAATATGATATTGTGGTGGAAATTGATTAAAGAATGAAATAATACTCATTAATTAAGTATATTTTTATATTATCATAATCTATATGGAATGATAATTCCTCAACTCTAGGAAAATGATCTTGAAATTAAATTTCTATCCTAGTAATTTTATTTTCGGTTATCCAATGGCCTTTTAGATCACCAAAGATTTGTGGATTTGTGGCCCTTAACATTCCATTGTTCTTTCACTTTATTGATATCAATGACCTCAATCACTCTCTATAATTTTTATGTTTTTCCTCCATTACCACCTATGTTTTCCTATTTTCAAACCTGGTGATGTGTTATTCTACATGTCCTTTTTTATGTCACATTCCCTATTTTTAAGAGGTTGGTTTGTTAACCCTTTTTATGATATGGGTTTAAAAAAAATTATTTTCAAACGTGAAACCTTTGATTACTGAGACAATGTTCAAATTTCTAGGATACATTTTTTTAGGGGGGGGGAGGATGTAACACCCCATGATTTTAAAAATGAAATTTATATTCGATATCATAAAGTTTACACAACACTGAGTTTATCTTCTATTACAAACAAAACTATATTCAGATTGTGTGATTCACAACAATTAAATTATCTTGTGTTATATTCAAACATGAGATTTTTATGTCTGATAGCACATTCAACATGCAACAAAAAACTAAAATGACCAATGATATATATTACCATTATAACCTAGCCATTAAATTAGAAGGTATCAATAGTATTATATAATTTATGAATAATATATATATATAAATCTCTTAATAAATATAAATTATTGATAAATTTTTAGTAAATAATCAATAAATTTTTAGTGAAGTTATTGAATTCATAAAAAAAACATTTTATTCATAAATATTTTTTTATTGATTTTCATGAAAAAATATTATAATAATATTTTTGAATTTTTTAAAAATTTTATTTGGAGATAAATTTTGGGACTTTTCAAAAAATATTGATTTTTGAGTGAATAAATAAAAATATTGATTTTTAAAACGTATTTTATCTTCAATAAATTGAGTAGTTTTTAATAACCAATATGTTTTGAACTTGTTCTGAATTAACCTAATTATTATTTAGTTATATAATCTTAATTACTTTTAATTAAATCTATATTGACTTTTAATATAAGTTTATTTTTGGGACTATAAATATGTTCTTCTATAAACTATTTTAAAATGCATGTTTTTACATTTTTATTAATTAAAATAATAACTAATAGAGAATATTTTAAATAAAATTTATAGAATATATATCAGTAAATATTAATTGGTTTTCATACAATTATTAATATTAGCCTGAGTTAATATAAAAGCATCTTTTTCTAAACAAATACAATTCTTAAAACTGGCTGTCTCACCACATCTGTAGAATTAATCTCAAACTAAAATTTGAAACTTCTATGAAGTTAATTATCCAAAATGTATTACATATTTTAAATCATTATAATTTATAAAAATAAAAAACTCCAACTTGATATTTTTCCAAAATGAATAGTGAATATAGTAAAAGATTAATTAACATTGTTACGATAAAAAAGTGTTTACTTTAGAGTTAAAATAGAATTATAAGAATTAAAATGACCTAAAATATTTTATTAATTTTATTTATTTAATTTATTTATACCTTGGAAAAAAAGTATCTGAAATATGGAAATTATTGTCCAGTTTCCTGTGAATATGGACCATATAATAAATTATGAACAGAAAAAGAAAAACGATACTTTATTACTATTAATATCTATATAGAATTCATATAGGGGAAAAATTTCTTTAGTTGTACATATTATTTTAAAAGATAAATTTTTTTACATAATAATTTATCTTTAATTTTTAGAGATGAATTATTTATAGAAAATTCTTAATAAATACCAATGTAGTAATTATTAATTAATAAAAAACCGATACAGAAAATAATAAAAGAGAAGTAAATTCAATAAATTACTGTGTTACATTATTATTTTATTATAATATATAATGTAATAACTATTTGAACATAATATATTTTAATTATATCTTTTTATTTATATTTTTAAATTCAATTTAAATGAATAATGTCTAAATTGACACTACTGTTATTTTATGATAAATGATATTTTATTAAATAATTTAAATATCAAATAATTATATATTATTCAAAGTGATTTTTACATAAAAACTAATATATAATATGTTACATTAATTGATGAATTTTTATTTTATAATAACTACAATTACCCTAAACAATAAAAACTATGTTAGCAGAGTTCAGGTTAAAATGATGTTTTCTCAAGATCATGCACCTTTGTAAAAATAAATTATCAATACACATAATATTTTTGTTTTATCAATTTGATTTTATATTTATTATTAGTTGGTAAAAATTACCTAAAAATTACCACTTTAATTTAATCTCAAAGGGTAAATTACCTAGGTTAGAAAACTAGTTACCATAGTGAAAACCCAAAATAGTAAAAGTATAAAAACATAGAAGTTAAGGGAAAATGATTAAATCATGTGTTTTATTGTGTGGTGGAAGAATTTATGGACCATATAATCTCTAAAAATATTTAATTATCAATTTTTGATCCTATTTAGATAATTTTGACAGCAAAATAGTGAATTAATTTTGGTATTTAAAAAAATACCACTCCTCCTCAACTATAACAGGGTATTCACTCCCCTAAAATTTTCACAACTATAAATCCGTTTGAATCAAACTAAAACTACCCATATAAATTCATAAATTTCCTCCCATCATCCTAGAATACTTAATTTGTGTATAATTCCAACCAATGAAGGCCTTTGCTGCAATCCAAAAGGAGTTACCTAAAGAAGATGTAACGTTCATCAATGAGAATTGTTGTTTCCCTTCATTCCCAAACACCTTAAATTATTATTATAAAATTATGATATAATGACCTCAGTATATTCCATATAATTATATGATATTATAGTATGTTTGAAACCTATAACCAGAGACACTTATATCAAAGGAGTTGTGAAATCATCATTCGTACTTACCACAGACTACACCCTCGTGGAACGATATTCATTCATTTTCCCATTACCAACTCTCACAATTTGGATTGATGATTGATAAAATGTTTTTATATTATATATATATAATAATTATATCTTTGGACTCAATATATAATATATAAAAAATTTATATTCTATTTTGTAATAGATACAATAACATCTCTTTTGTGTATGACAGACTACCGCCTCACAAAGCGTTGTGATTTGTTTTTCACTAAAATGTTACATGGAAGGTAATGTTGGTAAATATAATCAATATATGTGATATAAATGAAATATTTATGATATTAATGGCATAATTAACACCTTTTAAATATAATATATAATTTTCCTTTTACCTTTTCACTCACTGAAAAAAATGATAACATCACTCGTGGATGTGTGGACTACCACCTCCTCGAAGCGATGTGATTCCTTTTACATATCAGAATCACAATAACAATATATATAAATATATATAATTAAGTAATATGGTATTTATGATATTAATATTATTATATAAATATAAATTTTACTTTTATTCTTTCCATAATGATCTTTGAAAAAATGGAAATGTTACTCATATGTACGTATGACATACTGTCTCCATGATTGTAACACTAATTCATACCACGCTTCATGATTAGTTTTAAAAGTATAATTTATGAATAAATTTGATATTATATAATTTTTAATATTATGTAGATGTTTAAATAATCACCTCTTTGACCATAGTTAACCCACCTAATTCATTTTTGACATAGAGGGTGAATATTGTCAAAACATTTGATGGAAACTTAATTGATTAAGAAATTATATAAAACAAGTTAATAAGTGAAATAAAAGTAACAATTAAATTGTTTTTTTTGTAAAAAAATTAAATAATTAAAATAAGATTAATATTTATGAAGATAAAGACACATTTGAAAAGTTTGACCCAAGGTAAGGGTTTTTCTGGTCTGACTTTTATTTCGGTGAGATATATACCATATTCACCAATTTATTTTTTGTGTTGTATATAAAATTAAAATGAGTGTACTGTATCATTTTTAAAATTATATTTATATGTAATCACATGTCCAATTTAGGATATCTCTTTTATGGGGGTTTACAATTTAAAATTTAGTAAGCTGTAAGGTATTTTTGTCTCAATTTTCCTTCTTTAAGACATTTTGTTACATTATACACATATCATATTTTATGAGGTGTATATACTTACCCTTTGAAATTTTATATCTTTAGAATCCTTATTTTCATGATATTATAAATTTTATTTAATGTTATTCTTTCATGGGGATTTCAATTCAAAGTTTCAAAAGTGGTTAGAGTCTTTTGTTACGATCTCTTCATTTATCAGGATTGTGTATGGCTAAGTCTTCAATGTTAAAATATTATAATTCTCATGAATTAAAATATTCTATGGTTATTCATGACATTTTCAAGTAATTTTATTATTTTTACACTCTTTTTTACTTAAAATGTTTGATAAATTATTTTTATAAAAATTCAACTTCATGTCTCTGTTCAGTCAGAAATCTGTTTTCTTCATGAACTATATTTTATAAAAATGATTAAAAAAATGTTTTTAACCGTTTAAAAATTATTTATTAATTAAAATTTTACCAATTTCTTTTATTTTTTTTTCAAGGTGATATTCTTGTTATTTTCCAATAAAGTCACTTTTCTAAACATTTTTGTAGTGAAAAAGGAATGTTCTTTTAATATGCACGATATGTATGGATTTACCGACCATAATGACTGTCAATTATTTTATGATTCCTTTTCATTGTTACAAGGTAATTTTTAATGAAATTTATTTTCCTAATATTTTATAATTCCATTGTTGTTAAAAGTTGTTTTCAATGAAAACGATTTTCAAAATTTTTTGTGTTTTAAAAAGTAATTTTTAAAATAAAGTTAATATTTTCCCCAAGAATGTTTTAATGTTATTTTAATGGTATTTCAATTTTTTGGACTCCTCATTGTTAATCATGTTTTAATGATCACAAATCCTATTACTCTTAATTAATCTCAATCTTCATTGCACATCTTGCTAATGCTCTTCAATCTCAATAATAACTACACATCATGTTTTAATAATAAGTCTTATGGATGTTGATTACTCTCTTTATTATTTACCAGTCTTATGCATGATCATAAATCTCACATATATTATCACACCTTTATATTTATGATTCAATATCTTTTAATCTCTAATAATTAAACTTAATCCATATTTTTCATATTACTGTCTAAGTCCAAATACAGATATTTGTCTACGTATGGAGACACCGTGAAGGACTCACCGTGACCAGACACCATGAACGACTCACCGTGACCAGACACCATGAAAGAATCACTGTGACAAGACACCGTGAAGGACTCACCGTGACCAGACACCATGAAAGACTCACCATGACCAAAAACCGTGAAAGACTCACCGTGACCAGAAACCGTGAAGGACTCGCCGTGAAGGACTCACCGTGACCAGACACCGTGAAGGACTCACCGTGAACTAGACACCGTGACATAGACCTACTGTGAAGTACATACCGTGAAACTCATACCGCGATCCACATACCGTGAGCCACATACCGTGAAGAAGAAGCCGTTTACATAATCACTGTGACACCATTTCTTAACTTTTTGTCAATATTATTTAAATAATGCTAACGGTCATATTTGATGTTTTTAATGCAATTAATGATATTTAATGATAGTTTCTGGCATGTCAGGAAACCGTATCTCATACCTATGAAAAGTGAATCATTCCTACTGTCAGAACTTATGGAATATAAGGAAGATAATGATGCAGTACACGTGCAAGAAGTGTGCAAGTGTGAGTATACAACTAGAAGAACTTATATACACTTGAGAGCACTGTGCTGAACAAGCAGAAAAATCCTGAACAAGAAGGAGATTGCAAGTCTTTTAAATAACTCTCATGAATGAAATCCAACACCTCTGAAGAACACACGTCGAATCAAGAGATCATTCTCACTCCTCAAGAAGACAAGCTGACTACAACACTCGGTTTTTCAAAAGAGAAACCAGAGAAGGACTCAGAAGCTTTCCTGCTGAATCCAACGAGTCCAGAGCTACATTGATAATCACTAGATCTTTATAAACTCTCATATATCTTCTCTACATGATTTATTTATCAACTTTTGAGAAGTGTGGTGTGTTCTGTATTTCTTATACACACACTATCTCCTATACTAAACTGGAGGATATCAAATCCTCACTCCAAATCTCTTAACTCCTGTTTACCCACGTCAACTACGGAATAGGTCCTTGTGTGGCCTGATCATTACTTTGTTTCCCACGTAGAACAGTGGTGGAGGTCCCTGTGTGGCCTGGACAGTTTTGTAAACTGTTGTTAACCCCTATCCAGGGTGTGGATCAAATTTATATAAATTTGAGATGACTAAGTCTCGTCTTGAGACTGAACCTATTGTTATATCTTCTGTGCATCTATAATTTAAGTTCAAAGTATATACATAAATCTTATTTATTCCGCTGCAATTAATTTTAAATACAAAACTATTTTAAAGATACTTTGATAGTTAAATTAGCAAGTGTTTACACTTATTGTAAATAAGTAGATTAGTTTCAAAAGTTAGTTAGATCTTGTAGTTAAACTAACTGAGACCTAATCAATCGTGGAGAAGCTAAGTGAACATTTACAATCTGTATAAATTCACTATAGTTTAACTTATTTTTATAATTTGGGGGATTTTAAATAAAAAATATTTTAACAGAAATGTTAACTGGAACTCAATTCACCCCCCTCTTGAGTGTCCACTCCGACCAACATTTGGTATCAGAGGGATTAAAAGATTTTTAAAATTCTCTATTTTTTCAACTGTGATTTTAGTTGTATTTTAAAGTTCTCAAAATTTTTGTTATTTCTAAATTTTTATCTCTTTAAATTATATTTCTAAAATCAAGTTATGGATAATAGACTAGAAGGTGCTGCTACTAACATTCCACCTTTCTTCAATGGTACAAACTATGCTCAATGGAAGCTGAAAATGAAAATTCATTTAGAAAGCATGGGTTTTGATATTTGGACTGCCATAGAATCCAAATATAAAATTCCCACTACTGTTAGATCCACTTGGGATGAACCTAAAAAGACCAACTACAATAATAATTGTAAAGCTATGAATTCCATGTACTGTACTTTAGGAGATGAAGAGTTTAATAGAATTTCTTCTTGCAAAAATGCTTTAGAAATTTGGGATACTTTGGGTGTTTCTCATGAAGGAACAACCAATTTTAAAGAAATGAGATTAAATACCTATACTATTAAATATGATAATTTTAAAATTAAAACTAATGTACCTTTTTCTGATATGTCTCTCAAGTTTAATGAGATAGTCAATAGAATTAATTCACTTGGTAAGGCTGTTCTAGCAAAGGAACAAATTATGAGAATCTTGAGATGTTTACCAGACTGATAGAGAGGCACTTCTGTTTCAATTAGAGAATCTTGTGATATTGGTAAACTACCAGTCAAAGAACTTATTGGCAAGTTGATGATGTACGAAGAAGAGCTTAAGGTAAAAAAAGAAGAAGAAGAACCAGAAAGGAAGTCAGTTGCCATCAAGACATCTACTTCAAAGAATAAGGATAATGAGAAACTTCAAGATGTAAGTGATAGCTCAAGCTGTGAAGAAAGTGAAAGTGTATCTGATAGTGATGCAGAAATGGATCACATAGCCTGAAGATTTAAAAAGTTTTATAGGAAGAAGAAGTTTTTCAGAAAATCAAATTACAAAGGTAAGTATGACAACAAGGGACACTGGAAAAAGGACTGGAAGAAATCTGACAAATCTGATGAAGTTGTCTGCTATGAATGCAAAAGAAAAGGGTATATAAAAGCAGACTGTCCAAAGATGAAATACAAGAAGAAGTATGAGTATAAGGAAAATAAGTATAAGAAAGACATGAAGGATACATGGAGTGCTTCTGAGGATAGATCCAGTGAATCTGAAGCTTCTGAGACTGAAAACAGAAATAAGGAAAACATGTGTTTTATGACAAACACTTCTGAGGTAATATCTGAAGCTCCTATTTTAAATTCTTATTATTCTGGAGATGATGTAGAATCTGATTTTTATTCAAAAAACATAACTAGTGAGGAATTATTTGAATATTGTAATATGCTGGAAGAGACATGCAATGAACTTAAGGATAAATACATATCATTAAAGAAATAGCATGCTCTCACTTCTATTGTTAAAACCGAACATACTACTGAAAAAGAGAAAAATGATCAACTATTAAAGGAGAATACTGAATTGAAAATGTCAAATGAGAAACTTAGAAAAGACTTAGAGAATTTAACAAATGGAAAGGATACACTAACTCAAACGCTAGGCAAGAAAGTTTCACCGAAATACACTACTGGAATAGGCTACAAACCTAGACAAAGACAGATTACTAAGAATAGATTTATTCCTAAATCTGGACAGAATACTGTTAGTTCTAGCTCTGGACATTCATATTCTTCAACTATTTATTCACATAGTTATAAATCAAATAGAGTTTATCTTTCACAATTTTTTGATTCTGTAAATTATATGAGATCCATAAGACAAATTCAGGTACCGAAAGCTTTGATTGCTAACCTGTCTGGACCCAAGAAGATCTGGGTACCAAAATAATTTCCTATCTAAATCTGTTTTATAGGAAACCTTCTTGAAGAGTTCCTATAAGAAGACATGGTTTTTGGACAGTGTAGGTTCTAGACATATGTCTGGGGATTACTCATGCTTCAAGAGTTTAATAAAGGTTAATAGAGGTCATGTCACCTTTGGTGATAATTCTAAAGGAAAGATCATCGGCCTAGGCCAAATTGGTAACACTAATTCAGTTTTAATTTCTAAAGTTTTATTTGTTGATGGACTTAAATATAATCTGTTAAGTATTTCTCAATTATGTGATGATGGATTTAATGTCAAGTTTGAAAATGATTCTTGCAATGTTTTTAATTCTAAAAATGTTTTAGTATTTTCTACTTTAATAAATGAAAATGTTTATGCAGTTGATTTAAATTCTTGTGCTAAGAAAAATGTTACTTGTTTAAACGATTTTCAAGAAGAATCTTGGTTATGGCACACAAGATTAGGACACTGCAATATACACTCACATAGAAACAAAACTAGGAAAAACTTAGTTAGAGACCTACCTAAACTTGAGTTTTCTAATGACAAAGTTTGTAATCCCTGTAAAAAGGGAAAGCAACATAAAGTTTATTTCAAATCAAAGAATTAAGTGGCAACTTCTCAACCTCTCGAGTTGGTTCACATGGATTTGTTTGGACCTTCTAATGTTTCTAGTTTAAATGGGATGCACTATGTCTATGTCCTAGTAGATGACTTTTCTAGATATACTTGGGTATACTTCTTAGCTCAAAAAAGTGAAGCTTGTTCTTACTTTGTTAAATACTCCAAAACTGTAGAAAATCTTAGTGGACTTAAGATTAAAAATCTAAGAAGTGAGCATGTCCGTGAGTTTCAATATCATGAATTTGAATCCTATTGCTCACAAAATGGCTATAGTCATAACTTTTCTGCTCCGAGGACACCTCAGTAGAATGGTGTAGTAGAAAGAAGAAATAGAACCCTGCAAGAAATTGCTAGAACTATGCTTAATGAAAATGACCTGCCTATTTACTTTTGGGCTGAAGCTATGAATACAACTTGTTATATTATTAATAGAGTCTTAATTAGACCTATTATTAAGAAAACCCCATATGAGATGTGGAACAATAGAAAACCTAAAGTTAGTTACTTTAGATTCTTTGGATGTAAAAGTTTCATTCTTAATACAAAAGGTAATCTTGATAAGTTTTCTTCTAAGAGTGATGAAGGAATCTTTTTAGGATATTCTTTAACTAGCAAGGCGTATAGAGTTTTCAACAAAATAACCAAGTGTGTGGAAGAATCTGTTCACATCAAGTTTGATGAAACTGATCCACATGAGCCTAAAACATCTTTTGAAAATCTTGAAGAAGATTTATCTGTTCTGGACCTTAATGATAAAATCAATGAACCTGCTATAAAGACAACCAGTTCTGGACTTATTCCAGAATCTTCCTCATACGAAACCAAACCTAGAGAAGAACCTGAAATTTCTAGTCCTACCTTTACTAGATCAACTAGAATTCTAAAAATAATCCTTTAGATGCTGTTGTAGGAAATCTTGATAGAGGGACACATACTAGAGCTTCTCTTAGAAAGTAGGTTGAACATCAATCCTTCTTGTCACAGCTTAAACCTAAAAAAACTAATGATGCTATTAATGAGGAATTTTGTGTAATTTCTATGCAAGAAGAACTAAATCAGTTTGAAAGAAAGAAATTTTTTAATCTTGTTGAAAGACCTAAGGAAACTTTCACAATAGGCACAAAATGGGTTTTTAGAAATAAAGTAGATGAATCTGGAAACATAGTTAGAAATAAAACTAGGATAGTTGCACAAGGCTATAGTCAAGAAGAAGGTATTGACTATGAGGAGACTTTTTCTCCAGTAGATAGATTAGAAGCCATTAAGATTTTACTTGCTTATGATGCACATCTAAATTTCAAACTATATCAAATGGATGTCGAGAGTGCATTCTTGAATGGATATATTGCTGAGGATTTTTTTTGTTGAACAACCACCTGGTTTTTCAAACCCTCATTTTCCAAATCATATTATCAAATTATCAAAAGCTTTATATGGTTTAAAGCAAGCTCTAAGAGCTTGGTATGATAGATTAAGTACTTTTCTAATTTCCAAAGGTTTTACAAAAGGAATAGCTAATACTACTATGTTTATAAAACGAATTTCTAAATATGTTTTAGTTTTACAAATTTATGTAGATGATATTATATTTTGATCTTCAAAAACTACATTATATACCAATTTTTCTAAAATGATGCAAAATGAATTTGAAATGAGTTTAATGGGTGAACTTAAATTCTTTCTTGGATTTCAAATCTTTCAAAACGAAGATGGAATTATTTTAACTCAAAGTAAATATACTAGAGATCTTTTGAATCATTTTTCATTGGATAGCACAAAAGGTAGTGACACTCCCATGAGTACCACCTGTAAGATGGATCTTGATGAAAATGGTAAATCCATTGATCAAACCACTTATAGAGGAATGATTGGAAGTCTACTCTACCTAACTTTTAGTCATCCTGATATTATGTTTAGTGTGTGTATGTGTTATCATTTTCTAGAAAACCATAATGATTCACATTTAAATTCAATAAAGATAATTTTCAAATACCTCAAGCATACTCCAAATTTAGGACTATTCTATCCCAAAGAACAATCATTTGAATTAGTTAGTTATTCAGATACTGATTTTGCTGGATGTAAGTTAGATAGAAAAAGAACCTCTTGAACATGTCACCTTTTAGGCAATTCACTAGTATCATGGTGTAGTAAGAAACAAAATTCGGTTGCATTATCTACTACAGAAGCTAAATACATAGCTGCTGGTAGTTATTGTGCACAAATTTTGAGGATGAAACACACATTACTCGACTATGGATATCAATTCAGACATGTCCAAATAAATTGTGACAACACAAGTGCTTTTAACATTTCTAAGAATCCTGTTTCTCATTATAGAACAAAACATATTGATGTAATACATCACTTTTTGAGGGATCATTTTCAAAAAGGTGATATCACTTTGGAATTCATTTGTACTGAATATCAACTTGCCGATATATTCACTAAACCATTAAATTCTGAAAGATTAGACTACATCATACATGATCTTGGTATGATTAATCATAAATGAATATCTTACTGATCTTAATGTTAATACTTTAATGTACTTTACTTTACGATTTCATACTCACTGTTTCTAAGTTACTGTTTTATGCTCACGTTCTCACCATCAAGAATCTATGCTCATGGTCTGTCAACTCACTGTCTCACCGTGACTATACAGAATGATCACTGTCTCACCGTGACGACTACCAACTGTCTCACCGTGATGACTATTTTTCATCTCACTGTAATTCTTACTCACAGTCTCACAATGATGATTTATTTATATTCTTATTTTAACCCGTATCGCCGTAATTTTTATTTCACCGCTAGTTTTCCCCACGTTTTTGTTTTTATGATGTTTGACATTCCCAAATGATAAAACTTAAGGGTTTCATTCGATTCCTTACCCGAACTCTCTCCTGAACCGTCCCTTCCCTCTCACCTGAACCTTCAGTGAATGCCAAGGATGAAGCGTCCATCCTCACCTTCATCTGAGAAGCGCCGATCTATGAAACAGAAGAGGATATCGAGGATAGCTCCTGAGGGACCTCTAAACCCAAACCTAGTAAGTCGTACAGTTGTACCTGAAAAGGAGGATTGCCCAGAGTGGTTGCTATCTAGCAGATCTTTAGTTTTGAAAGTTTTAAGAGAACACAGATGGCTTGAATGGTTCACTGGACAGAATAGACCAATTTACCTAAGACTGGTATCTCAATTCTATTGGTATGTGAAGTTCTCCTTTGAGTTTGTAGAATGCTTTATGGTGGAAAGATGGATAAATGGTCAGAAGTGCTCTTTCTCTTCAAGGCTGTGGGTTGTATGACTAAGAATTTAACATGAAAGAGTTTGTGGAGATTACCAGAGAGACCCTCCTCTAACAACTGACATCTTTGACCTGGAGAATGCTTTGGGGATCCTGACTAGAAATTGCACCAAGCGAAGGGCCATAGCTGCTGAATTATAGGGGGATACTAGACATCTGTTCAAGTTTGTTCAGAATTTGATTAGTCCTAGAAAATGAGACTTTGTTGTGATGAAGAATCAGGATGTGTTCCTGATCCACCTATTGAAGAATGGCTATATGATCAATCTTTGTAAGTATGTTATCAACCATATTTGTGAGTTGATCAAAGTAACTTCCAAATCCACCTCCTTGTTTTACTCAAGGATGATCTTAGCTATGTTAGTTGAAAAAGGGATAGTTGGAACAAATGAATAAAAGTTAGAGGACCTTGATTACTGCCTATTCATTCATATCATCAGAAGGATGAAGATTAGCTAGAACCCCTGAAATAAGCAGTGGGTTGAGGATAATGATCAAGTGTATAAAATGTTTAATCATGTTGACTATCCAAGAAGGACTAAAAATTAATCTGATCCTGGTTTGGAACCAGATGAAGTGGATGAGTATTTAGAAGAAGAAGAAGATGATGAAGTTACAACTGGAGTATCTCCTAGAGAAGAAGCTTGAAGATCTCCATTGGAAACAACTCCTGTTGAAAAAAAATACTGCTGTCCTTACTGTTATCCCTGCTGAAGTACCTCATGGAGAGGAAGGTGGTGTTAGTTTGAGAAAAGAGGAAGCTCCTGCTTCTAGTGCTGATGTAAATCCAGAAGCTCGTCCAAATGCTCCAAGGAAATTGGTTTTTTCTTGATTCAGAACCGCAAGCAACCTTCGAGGAAAATCTTGTTGAAGATGATCTTTTTGTTGAGAAAGAAGCAAGTCTGGAAGCTCAACTAGTGGAATAGTCAGTTCCAGATATTATTCCCTCTCTTGAAGAGAGGATGGAAATTGCCTTTCAACTGGAAAGGCAAGAGTTTGCTGAAGAGATTAGGGATGACCCTGAGGATCTTTTCCATGTTCCTGAGCCTCAAGAATCTGGAAAGGAACCACAAGTTGAGGGGGAGGAACCTCAAAACCTTGATCTTGTGGAAGCTGGATCTGCTGAAGCTTCTCAACCTTCTATTACATATTCTTTGTACACTGGGTATGAATTCCCAAGATTTTATGATGTGAATGAGTCACAGAAAGTGACTGCACCTGGAATAGATCTTTCTTCTCTGTTTCAACTGAAGTCTTTAGCTTATCCAGAACCAGTACCAGACCCATTACCCCAACCTCAATCTGAATCAGAATCTGAGTCAGAAGATGTCTCTGAACCTCAACCAGAATCTGAACCACTTCCTTTACCTGCACCCTTATCTGAGCATCCCCCCTTTGTGAACAAAGATGATCTGAAAATATTTTGAGATACTTTGTTAGCTGGAGTTGAGAAAATTTTCTCCACTGAACCTCGTCCAGTGACTCAGTTAAGTCAAGAAGATGCATCAATTCTCTTGGAAAATATAACCTTGCATATTCAACCAAGGATGATCCGAGAAATTTATGAAGTCAGAGTAGAGAATAATCTGCTGAGTGCTGATTTTGAAAATCTGAAAATTATGGTAGCATGTTTGCAGAATGAGTTATCTTTGAGATCATAGTCTTCTTCTATTTCTCCACCTGCACCTGTTGATGATTCTCTTGAGCCATCTGATTCCCTCCTTTCTAGGGATATTGTGTCTCAAGTTCATCCATACCTACTTTCTTTTGATGAGAAGATTGGAAAAAGACACACCAAGATGCTGGAATGCATGAGAGATCTTGTGGAAAATCTGAATAGGCTTACAGATGAATACACTGGATGCCTACAAAAAAATCTAAAATAGCTCAAAGTTCTAACCGAAGCTGTCAAAGCTTCACCTGCTTCTGGTCAGCCCTCCACAACTTCTTTGGAATATTCTATGCTGAGATCCATAATTAAGGAAGAACTTCAGAGTGCCTTCAGTGGTTTGGAACTATCCTCTTTGACAGAAGTGGTTCAGAACAGTGATAGAGCATTGGACTTGGTTAGAATTCATTCTAAGATAGCCAATGATGCTCAACAAGAGATCACCATGAAAATAGATTTGTATCTCTCCCATATTTTCTCGAAAAGTGATATGACAGATCACTTTAGATATCTTGTGGAAAATTTTAGAATCCCTCCGGTGACTCAAGCTTTTAAAGCTCAAGTTCAGAAACATACAGAGTTCACCAGATTGTTGGACAGATTTCTGGAGAATAAGGATGATTTTGAAAAGGCTATGCAATATGGTGGTGAAGTCATTACTAATTTAATCAATCTTTTGGAGTTGTATCTTCATGTTCAGAGCACTGCTATAGTTGCTCCAGCTGCTGCACCCCTTATACATGGTCTACCTACCTTAGCCTCAAATGCCATGACAGTTAGGAAAGCTCTTTCTCAGATCTGGCCAGTCATTCTTGACCAACCACAGCCTAGATCTTCTACTGATCCCACTTTGGCTCCATTTGTTTTTGAAGGTCTACCCTTACCCTCTTTGTCTACCACATCTATGCCTTCTTCTACTTCAGCACCAGCTCCTACTGCTGATAAAGGCAAAGACAAGGTGGATCCCCGAAGGGTCCGATGACCGTTTTTCTTTTTTATGGGATTTCATTTCTTTTTACTGTTTGTAATTCTCCTGTATGTTCTATTCTGAACCCTTTTTAATGAAAAATGCAGTGTTTCGTTTCATTTTCACTACTTTTTGATAATCCCCAAAGGGGGAGAAAACTCCAAGTATAAAAGGGGGAGAAATACTACAAGTGTCAGTACTATAATGATTTTGTTTTCAATTCTAATATGCTAGTTTCATTTATGTTACATTTCATGTATATTCTGACTATATCTAATTTGTGATCATCAAAAAGGGGGAGATTGTTAGACTCCTCATGTGTTAATATTGTTTTAATGATCACAAATCCTATTACTATTAATTAATCTCAATCTTCATTGCACATCTTTCTAATGCTCTTCAATCTCAATAATAACTCTACATCATGTTTTAATAATAACAATTCTTATGGATGTTGATTACTCTATTTATTATTTACAAGTCTTATGCATAATCGTAAATCTCACATATATTATCACACCTTTATATTTTTGATTGAAGATCTTTAACTCTATTATAATTAAACTTAATCCATATTCTTCATATTACTGTCTACGTCCAAATACAGATATTTGTCTAAGTATGGAGACACCGTGAAGGACTCACCATGACCAGACACCGTGAAAGACTCACTATGAACAGACACCGTGAAAGACTCACCATGACTAGACACCGTGAAGGACTCACTGTGACCAGACACCGTGAAAGACTCACTGTGACCAGACACCGTTAAAGACTCACCATGACCAGACACCGTGAAGGACTCACCGTGAACTAGACACCGTGACATGGACATACTGTGAAGCACATACCGTGAAGCTCATACCATGAGCCACATACCTTGAAGAAGACACCGTTTACATAATCATTGTGACACCGTTTCTTAAATTTTTGTCAATATTATTTAAATAATGCTAACGGTAATATTTGATGTTTTTAATGAAATTAATGTTTTTTAATGATAGTTGTTGGAATGTCAGGAAACCATATCTCGTACCTATGAAAAGTGAATCATTCCTACTGTCAGAACTTGTGCAATATAAAGAAGATTAAGATGCAGTACACGTGCAAGTGGTGTGCAAGTGTGAATATACAACTAGAAGAACTTACATACACCCAAGAGCACTATGCTGAAGAAGTAGAACAATCCTGAACAAGAAAGAGATTGAAAGTCTTTCAGAGAACTCCCATGAATGAAATACAACACCGATTAAGAACACATGTTGAATCAAGAGATCATTCTCACTCTTAAAGAAGACAAGCTAACTACGACACTCTGTTTTTCAACAAAAAAACCAGAGAAGGACTCAGAATCTTTCCTGCTGAATCCAACAAGTCCAGAGCTACATTGATAATCACTAAAGCTTTATAAACTCTCATCTATCTTCTCTATGTGATTTATTTATTAACTTTCGAGCAGTGTGGTGTGCTCTGTATTTCTTATACACACACTGTCTCCTGTACTGAATTGGAGGATATAAAATCCTCACTCCAAATATCTTAACTCTTGATTACCCACATCAACTATAGAAGAGGTCCTTTTGTGGTCTGGTCTTTTATTTCCCACGTAAAACAGTGGTGGAGGTCCCTGTGTGTCCTGGACAGTTTTGTAAACTGTTGTTAACCCCAATCCAGGGTGTGGATCAAATTTATATAAATTTGAGAGGACTAAGTCTCGGATTGAGACTGAACCTCTTGTTATATCTGCTATGCATCTATAATTTATGTTCAAAGTATACTATATAAATCTTATTTATTCCTCTTCTATTAATTTGAATACAAAACTATTTTAAAGATACTTTGATAGTTAAATTAGAAAGTGTTTACACTTATTGTAAATAAGTAGATTGGTTTCAAAAGTTAGTTTGATCTTTCCGTTAAACTAAATGAGACCTAATAAATATTGGAGAAGCTATGTGAACATTTACAATCTATATAAATTCACTAAAGTTTAACTTATTTTATAAATCAGGGGATTTTAAATAAACAATATTTTAACCGAAATTTTAATTGGAACTCAATTCACCCCCCTCTTGAGTGTCCACTCTGACCAACACAATTCATCAACCTCAACAACACTTATTGTAACTTATCCTAAATTTGGTATATCAAGTATGGATACCATCCTCACTCTTTCTCTAGATGCGATAATATTATATTAAAGAGATTTTTATGAAGAATATCTCTCTTCTACATTTTAACCATCTTTAAAAGAGATTGTAATAGAACCAATTTATATTTGATAGGTTTACCTTATTTCAAAGATATTTTTATATAACCCAATTACTTTCCATGATTTAACCATGTTTCAAAGAGATAGTTATGGAACTCATTTCTTTTTCATGGGTTAATCATATTTCAATGAAATTGACATAAAACACATTTCTATTCCATGGGATAATCAGTTTATAGAAGAATAATGATTTTTATAAGAATATTATGATTCAATCAATATGTAATTTATTATTGTTGTGGTTCTTTGAAATAATATTCTATGGGTATGCCTAGATGGTACTAGGTGAGTTTGTTTTAGGTCATACGATGGGTGCGATCAAACATCGCTTAGTGAATTAGGTAACAATTATGTTGTATGAATTATTATATTGGAATTCATCTTTATCATTAATTTAATTAATAAGGTTATGTAGGGTTTCTATAGGTATACTATGAAGATGATGTCCCAATATGAAAACATGTTTTTCCAATGCTTTCTATGGGTTTATAATATTTCATATGAACAAGATTGATATCACATGACTCATGAATATTGATTCTGATGGATCATTCATTTTTTATATTTTCGTATTTGTTGATTCAAGTATTTATGGGTATGAGTTATTTTATTATTCGTACATGCACACTAATTATGTATTCATACCCTTATGTATTTATATTTCTTATTGATGACATTCATTTGATAATCCTATATTTTCCCATATTGATCATTTTATCTCACCATTATTATGTTTCTATTTCCCCAAGTTATAAATAAAGAGGATGAAAAAATTATTTCTTGAAGGGATTTCATATGGATGATGATGATAACTTTATGCGAGATAAAAAAATCTGTATTATGTGGGAGAAATTATCATTTAACGACATGGATATTATTTATGTAGGAGTTTGTCCTAATTTTCTAAAACTCTAAACCTAAAATGATGTAGGATAATATAAGTGACATAATATTTCCTTTTGATATAGTATATTTTTTATGGTGAAAAAGGGTTCACACCATTAGTGTCAAATTTGGAAATGTAATGTTTGTTATTTTAGCATTAAATTTGAGAGTGTGGGTTTTAGGCTATTATACTTGGAAAACGATAACCCATAGAAAATAAGAAAGGTCACATGACCTATGAAGTGGTTGACCATTCCCACGACATGTATAGCTTACTGAAATAGATCATTCCATGATGATAAATCCTTTAACAAGGGTCAAATTTCTGAACAATCACCCATTTACTTGGGGGTGTCACCTTATCACCGGGAGTCCTTCTTGGAAAATAAAATATTCGAATGATACCTCTTGTCTAAAAAATAAAGGGAATATTCATAAATTATTCATGATTTGAATGTGATATAGAATATGGGTAGTTCCCTAAATAAAAAATGGACCGACCCTTAAATAGGGTCATGCTTGAAAATATTACTAGGACTTACCGCCTAATCCTTAAGTTTAAGCACAACATCTTAGAAGGCAACTGTGGACTATGGAAAATTCTCAAATTCCAGATAAAAAAACATAAATATAACACTTACCCATTGTTTCTCAATATAAAAACCGATACAAGGCTTCATTTTAAATCATTTAAATGATGCACAATTATTAAACATTTTAAACAATTTATACAAGGGATGTAATGTTCCTATTTAAAAAAACTATACTAAGATTTTTATTCTATGTATCTCATACATATTTTCAGGAAAATTCATTTATAATTCCTTTTTTATCCATTTATTTGATTCAACATTTACCAAAACTAGTTCAGTTAAAGAAAATGCCATTTTTCATTCTATAGATGAAAAACTCTTTAGTTTTTAATAGGAATTTTAATTAACTGATTCCCCATAATTATAAAGATCATATGTATATAACAAGGATTTTATTAATTAATGGGACTAGTCATGTAATATTCCACCATATGTTTATACGTAACACCATATAAGTGGCTACAAACACATTAAATTAACTTTCCATTAACAAAAGTATACCCCCATGGGGTTAAGTACCAAATCATATAAAAGGGTTAAAGAAACTTAATGGTTCCTTCTATTTCATTTATTACTTTTAGAACACCATTAATGGGTATATTACATAATCAAATTATATCAAGGATGAACTAATTGGGTTTAGTCTAGTTATCTCATAATCAAGAATTCCCAAATGACCTAATTAGGTTCAGTTATGCACTTCATGAATTATCATGATGGGTATTCTTGCCAAAAATATATATGTAAAATAAATTTTAATTTAGTTATTTTTTAAAATAATTACATATTAGCATATATGTATAAGAATTATGGATTAGTTAGATGAAATATTATTCCCATATTACAAAGGTACTTACATGGATAAGTTACAATTAGTGTTCATGCAGCTACAACATGGTTTTCACCATTTTTTTCTAAAAAAAGTAAATATATAATTGTTTAATTATATGGGTTACCATTTTCTAATTTATAAAGGCCCATATATTTAATAAATTAGACCATTGGTTCCCATTTATCTTTAAATATATTACCACATTTGATTTCAATATATAGAATGTTTATAAAAAAAGGTTCAATTATATGGATCTCCATTTACAAATTGATAAATTTCCCATACCCATTATGAATTTCAATACTGAATCCCATTTAGTCAAATCCATTAATGTTTCAGCTCATGGAACTTTGGACCGTGTCTCAAAACATATCCAAATCAATTGGTTAGATAGTATGAAACAATCAAACTATTTGTGAAAAAACTATTTAGGTTGATGCAAAAATTTTATATAATCAACCACATATCATAATTAAAGAAAAAGTATATTAAAAATCAGGAAATCAGGGAAGTAATCATGGAAAGAAACTATTTAAACACCATAGCACCCAATCATGGTATAAAATCAAGCATAATATAATAATTTATAGAATCATGAAATAGAACCAAGGATACTAAATAATGTACAGTAAGAGGTATACAACTAATCATGTTACTAAAATGACTAGTATGCTATTCAAACAATCTTGTAAATAAACACACAAGGCACACCAATAAATCTTGGACATCCCAATAATGAAATATACATGGCAAGAAATATGCATGGAATGTGAGTCTATAAGTTACTATAATGGTGAATGTAATAAAAATTCCTTTCCATACCAAGATAAGGGTAAAAAATAAATCCATAAAAAATAACCATAATAAATAAAGTATTCATTATAGGTGAAATAATGATCAAATGTAATAATAAGATCCTAAAAAATAGTCCCATTCCCCAGCCACTTGATCTCTCCACCATGCTTGGGTTGGCCAGACCCATACACAATTTTTTTACTTAGTACCGACACATTTCTAGTCTCTTGTATACCATCCCAATTAGTAATAAAGAAGAAAAATTAAATCTTAGATACAATTTATATCATCCCAACCCAGAAGCCACTTAAATTGGTTCCCTGATCTGGTAGGCCAGTAGGCCTCAAGCACACATCCCCATATTCCATAGACTATTGAATAACAATGAGGATGTAAAGGAGGTAAAATTGGGAGGTTGTACATTCTAGATCAGTAAGTAGTATAGTGGAAGTAATATTAAATAAAGGTAGCATAAATAAATAATTACTGACAATTAATAATGAATAAATAATGATCATGCAATAAAATTCTCTCACATAAAGTATTGTTAGGTATATATAGTACATAGTAAGACTGATAAAGAAAATAAAAAAAATAAAAGACACTAAAACTATCTCCTATTAGCATAATTTGAACTATCTAGGTCCTCTGCTCTTATAATTTAACCTAGCCTAGTAGGATAATAGTAAACAATCACAATCCATGAACCAAGACCTGCAATCATGAGGTTTGTTTGGGTGCCCCGGTGCATAGGTGGAGCGCATATGGTGCGAGCCATACTAAATTGGCCACCACCAACGATGTCTCATGAATAATCTATTCCATTATTATAAAATAAGTAGTGTAAATGTAAATCAAAATTAATTTAGTGCTGTAATAATAAATGTAAAAAAAGTTAGGCTCAGGTTCCTCAAGGACACCTGATTGACTATACTTATTTCAGCACAAGCCGAGACATCTCTAAATATATCTCCCTATATATATATATAAGTATGTATTTCAATATATGTACATTATATGTACAAGAATATATTTCCATATATATTAATACTTCATACTAGTTAGGTCCAGATATGTAACTCAGCCGTCCTTATACAATCCTAAGAATTTCATAATCTGTAAGGGATGTTATACTTAAAATAGCTCAATAAATGATTAAGGACATACCATCAAAAAATATATAGTAAATAGTAATTATAATAGTATGATTCAAGTTTTTATAATTCATAGGTTATAAGCTTAATAATCTAAAATGGGATATAAAAGTCACATCCTTCAACCTTCTCATGGATGTGACCATCATTATCAACATCCAAATTAAGGGGGTGTGAGACATCATGTACAAATACCTAAGAGATGTGAGATTCCATTCCTATAATCCCCAACCTATGGGTGAGATACATCATACTCAACGACCATAACCAAGATCCCTCTAATCAAAAAAAATGTAAGGTAATCTCACTTTCCCTATGATCCATTATCATGATGTTCCATAAAGAGGAGACCATCATTCCTCAAGGTGTAGTGGATCCTTTTTTAGTATAATATACTTTAAAATTTTAAATACTAGTCATAATACCATCCATACCTTAATAAATTCAATTTATATCATCGAGTCATTTTTTATAAGTCACTAGAGGGACAATCCATTTAATAACAACTATGAGTTCCATGGTAAAAACCCATTACAATGGTACACATCACTATGCACATCATCAATCATTCCTCATTTTTATTTATAATAAAAAACACATAAAAAGTTTATTTTATTAGAAAACATGGAATTTCTATAAAAAACACATTTATTTAAATTTAAGCATCTCATTGTAGTGGAAGAATTTAATACAACAAAATATGGGGACTTGTAATTAAATAAAAACAAGTGAAGTGACTATAATCCCAACCATATTAATTAACACACCCCATGATTGGTTTATTCATATGAAAAAATATGAGTATTTTATTATTTAATAAACCCACCATAAAGGGGTGGTTTGGGTAGAGGTAATAATCTCAAACCATATAAAAATGGGGGGGGGGGGTCTATGCATATTACATGGTGTTATAGGAATCTAATTTATGAAATTTCATAATTTAGATGCAATACCTAAGAAGTATGGAGAAGAAAACAACAAATATATACTACAATGACATAAATTTTAGGTAAAATCATATAGAACACCGAACTCATGTGTAGAACTATACACTAATCCAGTATTGGGCTTTGATTCAAGCTATGATGGAAGAAAATGGAAGAATCACCGGACTCCCTAAAAATAGGGAAAAATATCTCGCATGTATTTAACATTCCTTATAGAAAGGTAAATGAAGAAGAGAAGAACATGGATACATAGAATAGATGGGGGGGGGGGGGATTCCAAAAAGACTGAAAATTCTTGATTTCAACAAAAAAAAGAAAGAGATACACCATATCATAGGAGAGGAGGAGGAGAGATCCCATTCATGGGGGATTTTGTGCGTGTTTGGGAATAAAAATGGGAAGAGACCCCTTAAATAAGGGAAGGGAAAAATGGTTATTTATAGCTCTTTTAAAGAGATTAATGGTTTATTATCAAGGTTTGGAAAATCATGCATTAACCATGAGGCCTTCTCTTCATAAGAGCCACACCCCATAGGGTTAAGTTCCACGATTTGATCTAACAGTTTTCCAACCTTGTGTAGCTACAGGTTAAGTGGATCTAAGGTTGAGGGATAGGCACATAGTTTGTTAAAATTGTAAATAGCCCATGCGGGTGACCTATGAACACTTGTAACATGGTACATGTTTAAACCTATGAGGTTTCACAGTATAAACAAACCATTACCCTTAAGAAAAGGAACCATTGAATTAATCTGTACGGTTAAACTAACCATGCTCTAACTGCATCCATTAAGATACCCAACCAAACCGATCTATCTAAGAAAAAATATAATGAAAAAGTCAAAATTTTAGTTTATATTTTGGAAATATATCCCATTTTATACATTATATAGCCGCCTAATTTGACATGGAGGTAGAAAGGGTATCGGGAAATAATATTTATCATTTTTCCATGTCTAGAAAAGGTATTTTACTAGACCAAAACCGTAGTCCAAGTGGTATCTTGAAATTTGTATACCCAAAACCACCTCCCATTTCTAAACAAATACTTGAGGATATGGTGAAGAAAATGGAAACTAGGAATATCTAATTACAAAAAACCACACAATAATCTATTAACGACATACAAATCATGTGTGAAAATCAAAAAACACCGTCAGTGAGAAAATTATATAAGGTTCTAGACAACTACCCTACCATCCTATTCTTAATCCAAAGTACAAGGGTAATATTTGTTTAATCACGTTCCATAGTGGTAATGAAGTTTCTTCTTCTATTGGTTCTACACAAAAATTAATTCCCCTACTTGAAAACTCTCATTATCAACCCATAAAAGATTCTAATGAAGAAAAATAGAACAAAAAGTGTGAAGAAGTTATTATTGAGGATTCCACAAAAAAATCCATTCCTCTTCCTTTCCCCCAAATAATCCCTAAACCTAATAAACTTTTTGACCATGATATTGATAAATAAATAATTAATACATTTAAAAATGTGCAAGTTAACATTAAATTATTTTATGCATTTAAAAAAATACCTCAATACACCAAATTTCATAAAAATATTTTCACCGATAGACGGAGACTAAAGAGGAATGATAGAGTCAACCATGGAAAGAATTTATCAACATTGATAAAACCAGCAATGCCAACAAAATAAAAGGATCCATGAACTCTCATGATACGTTTAACCATATGGGAGACCTTCTTTTCTGATGTAATGATATATTTGGGTGCTTTGATAAATATGATTTCATACTCTGTGTAAAATTATATAAAGGTTGGAAAGCTTCAACACATGAGGATAATAAAGAATCATTCTAACCAGAGTATAACACACCCATTATGAGTTATTGAGGATGTCATTATAAGATTGAATAATCTCATTTCCTCTATAAAATTCTGTATTCTTGAGATAGAAGATATCCGAACCTAAGGAAATTCTCCTATCATACATGGGAGGCCATTATTTAAAACATAAAATATTATTATCAATATCCATAATGGTATCTTGTCTATATATTTCAGTGGAGAAAAGGTAGCATTTAATATCCTTGAGGATATGAAACACCCTGTTGAAGGGAACTCCACTTTTTCTATTTATTCGATAGAATTGATCACTAACGAAAAACACACACACACACAAACACACACACTAAATTATCTCGTAGACCCATATTCTGATTCATTTCCCTCTTCATCACACTTTGATGATTTTCATTTTGATTCATGTTTTGATTCTTGTGTGAGTTCAGAAAAGTGTGAATTTTGTGCTTTAATTGATGAGTGTGTTCATTATGAGGTACCCATGACTATCGAGGATTCCGAAAATTTCATTTCCATTGACTCTATTTATTTAGATAATAAACATAAGCAGATAGATATATTCATAGACCTCACTCCCCCTAAATCCCCTCCCTCAATAAAAAAACCAGTTTTAAAATTAAAACCACATCCATCTAATTTAAAATATTTGTATCTTAAGGGCATTGACCAATTTTTTATCATTATTTCCAAAAACGGCACTCCACAATAGGAATCAAAATTTCTAGACCTTTTGAGAGGGTTTAAAAAGGCGATAGTATGGACATTAGAAGATATTACTAGGATTGTCTCATTTATTAGAAGGAATTATATACTTTTATATGATGAGGCTAAATCTATAAGGTAGGATCAATCGAGTTTTAATCCCAATCTCCTTAAAGTGTTAAAATTAGAAGTCAATAAATTACTTACTCCTAGGATCATCAATCTTATATATGATATTAAATAGGTTAGACTAGTGAAAATCATGCCAAAAAAATTAAATAATAGTTGTTTCAAAAAAAATTGGTTCCATCATGTGTAAAAAATAGTTGGCGAGTTAGTATTTACTATCATCGACTGAATTAAGCAATGATAAAGGATCTACTTACCCAACCTTTCATTGACCAAATTTTATAAAGATCGGCTAGGAAGTCCCATTATTGTTTCCTTGATGTCTATTCGGATTATTTTAAAATCTATATAGCCCCTGAGGGTCAAGAAAAAGCAACATTTACCTATTTATTTGACACATTTTCATATAGAATAATGACTATTTGTATCTGCAATGATCCTGGTACTTTTTAGAGATGTATATTGAGTATATTTTCTAAGTACCTTGATAATTTTATAGAAGTTTTTATGGATTATTTTACAATTTATGTATCTTAATTTTATAATTTTCTTAGCATACCTAGGTTCTTTCCTCCATCATTTTATTGAAAATGATCTCATATTGAATTATGATAAATTCCATTTCATGGTTGAGTGGGAGAAAGTTATTGGGTATTTTATTTAAAATAATTTAAATCAAATGGATAAATATATATTTTTTATTTTCATCAATTCAATATCCAAAATTTGTTTGTGAGGTATGATAATTTTTGGGAAATGCTGGATTTTACCACCGATTCATTGAAGAATTTAATAAGATCACACTTCCATTATTCTAGTTGTTACAAAAATATTCATAGTTTGTGTTTGATAAAAATTATGAGGAAGAATTCAATTCACTAAAAAGGAGTCTCACATTACCTCCCATCATCCAACCACCATGATGGGATATCCCCTTTTTACTTATGAATGAAACCTCTTACTTTTTAGTTGATATTGTTTTATCCTAGAATGTTTAGAAGTACCCCATGCTATTTCACATGACTCATATACCCTTAACCCTTCCAAAGAAAACTATACAACCACTAAAAAATAACTCTTTTTTGTTGTGTTTTTATGGGAAAAGTTCCATTCATATATTATTATTTTAAAAATAATTTTGTTTTCTAATCATGTTCCCCTTTGTTTTCTCCTAAAGGATCCTAGAGATAAACCCTACCTCATTCAGTGGATGCTCCTCCTCCTGGAGTTTTACCTTGAGATTTGGATAAGAGAGGAGTAGTAAACAAAGTTTCTAACCACATTAGTAAGATTTATCCACCGCCGGACCATCATGTTGACTCACCCATATCCATTGAAGAATTATTCCATCATAATAATCTTTGTGAGGTTATGGACCTTACCCCACGATATGCAGACATTGTGAATTTTCTAGAAATATCTCTAGTCCCCATAGATTTGAACACTTCATAATCCCAGATACTTATGCCAGATTCGTGATGGTACATTTGGGATGACCCTTAATTTTAGATAATTTCTTGTTACCAAGTTGTTAGTTGGTGTGTTCCTGGCCGTGAGTTCACCTCAGTTCCGAGATTTTACAACACTTTGGATTGTAGGGGACAATTTGGCTTTCAACATATAACAAAAAAGTTCTTTGATTTGGGAAATTGTTGGAAAAAATTATAGAGAGATGTCTATAAGTTTTTTATGTTATGTGATTGATGTTAATTTATAGGGAATATCTATAAGAGGATTGAAATTCCCCAAAAACCCAAGTTAATTTTTTAGATCTTTGATGGATGAAGAGTTGAATTCATGGGAAATTTTCCGATTTCATTTGGATTTTTATAAATCTTACTTGATTTTGGATTTCTATCTAAATGGGTGAAAAAAAGGCTACAATGAATGATGACTATTGAGTGGTTGTTGATTTTGTGATGTCCCATATTTTCAATCAGTTTGGTTTTCTAAGATTCATCATTTGCGATTAGGGTTCACATTTTTTCAATCGTAACATGAAAATATTTCTCCACAACTATGGAGTTATTCAGAAAGTCTTCAGTGCATATTGCCTTAAACTAATTTAAAAGATGAAATCTCAAATAAATAAGTTAACATAATCTTGGAAAAAATGGTATAACATAATAGGAAAGATTAAATTTTACACTTGTATAATAAACTTTGGGAATACTATAAAATTTTAAAACTATGATCAGAATGTTACCATATAGGGTTGTGTTTGGAAATGATTTTCATTACTCAGTAGAGGTATAGAACCATTAATATTGCATTGTTAAATATTTTAATATGAATCACTTAGATTTAGGTGAGCATAAGAAGTTTTAGATTTAGGAATTAGAAGAAATTCTACATAATGAATATGAGAAATCCGAAATCTATAATGTGAAGGAAAAGGAAATCCACAATGAAATGATTCATCAGTGGAAGTTTAAAATTAGGGATAAGGCCCTAATTTACAATTATATGATAAAACTCCACCAATTTAAGCATTATTACCAATGGATCGGTCGATATACTATTACTAATGTATACCATTTTGGTGAAATATAGTTTTTTAATGGGAAAAGTGAATAAAGTATTACTGTAATTGAGAAGAGACTTAAATACTTTTATGAGGATTTTCCAAAGTATCATGTAGAGAAAATACACCTTCAAGAAGAAACATACCAATGAAACCCACCATGTTTCATTATTCCTTCAGAAATTCTCTTTTATTACAGTGAGGAGACTACACAATATAAGAGGGGGGGGGGGGTAAATTCCTAGGTTTAATAATATTTTCATTATCTTTATTCTTTATTTTTTTCACTTACTAAATAATATTTTTAATTTTACCAAACTTATTGAGTTTATTAGGGTTTAAATTAAATTTATTATTTATTATATTTTTCTACTAATGATTAGTATTATTAATTCCCCCCCATCTGGGATTCATTAAGATTTTCATCATATTTATTATTTATTTTATTTTTCTCTTACTACATATTATTTTTACTCCCTATTTTATTGTAAAAATAATATCCAAAATCATTTTTCATGCTATAGTTGATTATGAGGAAAATTCCATTTTTTGGGAATTTTTTTTTTAAATGACGGTTGATATGGATTTTTTTAGAAATTTTATTTTAAAAACATTAATAAGTGTTTAATGAATTTTTGAGACCCATGTCTCATTAGAAATGGCCAATATTTTGAATACCTTACCCTATAGAAATTCTAAGCCATTTATTGTATATTCTTCATTTCAATCACTTTTTTGTGAGTCTCATATCATATAGAGAAAGTAGAACTTTCATTGATTATATTTCAATCAATAATTTTCTAGTGTGTTACATTTATGATAAAGGAAATAATTATTTGAAAACCCCTTTGAATAATTAATCTCTATTTTTAGAAACCTTGACATTTTACCATCCTTAAGCCTTTGAGACCATGAAATTCCTGTTTGGTAGCCACATTACAAGCCAATTTCTACCTACATACCCATCTCTTATGCACATTCCTATTTTATTTTTAAAATTTGTGAGGGATAGGGTGTTTCCATGGGAATTCTATGGAATGAATAATTATAATGGGGTGAGTGAAAAGGATCCTAAATTTGTTTTGGGAAGTAGGTCTACAAGACATATTATATCACTGTGGTATACATGTTTTCATATTTATCTTAAAATAAATGTATTTAAAAAAATAGTTCAATACATTTAAAAAAAGAATAAAAGAAAAAACTAGATGGATAAAAGAATATGTTTACCAATTATTATTCACTTCTTGGATTTGATGCACACAAAAGGAACAAAGAGGAGAGTGAGTTGGAAATGATAGACTCTATGAGGGGATGAGTGAGTAAACTCATTGTGAACACATAATAATTTTTGACATGATTTTTACTTAAGAGATTAAACACTCATCTTTTACCTAATATTTTTAAACATCAAATCCTACCATCCCTTGAACCCCAGAACAACCTGTGGGATAACCTCTTAAGTAGTACACTAGTTTATAATAGTAGAGAAATTATAATCCTTGAAATCATAAAGTAATATCACATAAAATCTGGGAAAAGATCATAAATCCACTTTTATATGTTCCAAGAATGAAGAGGGAAACATTATAGGCGAGGTAGGTTGTGACATGTTTTGTGGGTAAACAATTGAAAATAAACAAATTTGGATGTGAGAGAAGAAGAATGATAGAAAAATTGATTTAATAAATGAGACATAATGTAATTCATTTAAAAATAATTTTGGATGTTTTATCACTTTGGAATTTAGAATAATACTTTATTAGGATATGTGACTTTTCCTAGGTGTGCAAAGTTTTAGGTGTGGGGGTGTGATAGCTACACGATTCATTATTTTATTTCACCCTTACACCACTCTATAAAATTGGTTTAGTAATAAAAATTCAAAATATAATAACAGATATAAATTCACATTTGGCTGAATAATTTATTTTTTTATCACTATTAATTTTTTTAATTTCACTTGTTTTTATGTTTTCATTATAGGTGGAGGTGATATAGAGGTCACATAATGATGTTAATGAAAAATGGTCCAAACATCATAGGAATACAAGAATCCCAGTGGATGAAACCAGACACTTCAGATATTTCATGCTTCTAATTGGGATGAATTTTTTTTTACTGGTCTAAATTCTAGTGGTATACAACTCTTATGAATAAATAGAAGCCCAATTCATCTATTAAGAGGCAAAACCAAACCGATCTATCCAGAAAAATGAATTAAGTCAAAAGTTTAGTTAGGTATTTTGGAAATATGTCCCATCAAAAAATTATATTGCCACCAAATTTGACATGGATATATAGAGGAGTTATAAAAAGTATATTTTTATTTTCTCCATGTCTTGATAAGGCACTTTAGTATCCCAAAACCATGGGACAAGTGGTATCTCGAGATATGTGTTCCCAAAACCACCTTTAATTTTTCTATAAAATGACAGCTTGGGTACATCATTAGGGAGTTTGACCAGGAATAAAATATTTTCCATTTTTAGACCCAATGGAGTAATATCCTCATTACTAGAAGTTATGGAGGCTATGTTATGTTCTACATCAACATCTATGGATCAATCACTTTCTAGGAATTTCTTAACACATTATGATTACTTGGGGAGGAACATGATGTAATCTCAAGCATCTTGTATGTAATATTTGAATTATATTTTTAATTATAGGTTGTATATTGTTTTTATACATACTAAATTATTATTTAATTGATTTATGTATTGGTATTCCATGATAAAACTCATATGATAGTGGTTGGGGTACCCATTCATGTGATGTTTCACACATCGTTCACAACTTCTTCTTTCCCCTTTAAATTATCGTGTTTATGTGATTCATATTGGTTAATTGAACTATCATAAAACATTCCATGACCATTTAAATTTATGTTAAGGTATCACACTAAAATAACATAAAAACCTATAAAACTTTACAATTTCTTCATGTGTTTCCTCAGTGAGTTTTGGTTACGATGTTGGACATAAATAACACTATCATTAACGATAGTCCAAGAATAATTTTGTGTTTTTGACCAAACTCAAGGAGGTATAATTTTATAAATTCTCTAAAATTATATTTCTTGGTGTTACAAAAAATGTATTAAAAGATCTAGAACCCATATATTTAAGAAATTAAGGATGAAAATCATGTGATTTTCCCATGTTGACCACACTTAATTAATTTTGTTAGTTTCTACTTTGTCTTATCACTTTCATTTTTCTATTTTCTTCTTAAATAATAAAACTACCTGTTTTCCAAAATCCCATTCCCCTTATTTTCCGAATTAAAAACTTTTTTTTAATTAATTATATGAGGACACATTTAGAGATGACCTTGGGTTCCTACTATACTATAGAAATTATATTAATAATAAAAAACTTATATGACACACTCGGCAACGCGACTAGTGCCTCATTATAATTCTTAAAAAACTAGTTCTCTCAAATCCTGATGCTTCCAAAACAAATATTACCTTCTTAAGAACCTCTTGAGATTAAAACATTATCCAAATCATCAATTTTATTTGATCCAACACTCAAATTTGCATTATAATGCTTAGTTTAAGATCCATCTAAACCAATAAACAAGAAAATTTCAAATTCACAGGGAATTTTCAACAAGTCAAAAACATAGGACGTCATAATTTCACTAACATATATGATCTAATTTTTAAAGTGGAAAAAATTACACTTCTTGATAGTGTACTCTAAACTTTGATAAGGATATCATAGAGGTGGGTGAAGTCAACCATACCACATTCCAACATCATTCCTCCCCATGAGTACTTTATAGATGCATAAAAAGGAGGGAAACCATCAAGGGTATTAAAGAGGTTTATGTAGGCATGTGTGGCATATATAAAATAGGAATTAATCTCTCTATTCACATAAATAGGAGTGGATAATTTTATTTCATAATGATATATGATTACATGGAATTCACAATGAAGTGACATGAGTACAATGTTCATGGAAATTTCATTCACCATACCTTGAAGTGGCTTCACCCTGAAATCCTTGTTATTTTCTATTTAAGAGATATATATTATTGATCCACATTCATCAGAAAAAACTTAACAATTCATTTTTACTCTCACATCGACCAACTTATTTTCCATGTTGAAAAAAAATTACCTTTATAGGTAATTGGAAAAAACCCATAATATATTTCATAAAATATAACAACATATAGTATATATTGTTCCCCATACCATCCATATGGATAATTATACATATTTTTATTAAAATTAATTGAGAAAAATATAATTAGAGTTGGAAATTTTATTGAATATTTCTTCTCATTACCATATAGGGGCTAATAAATAAGTTAAATATTTTAAAAATACAATGATAAATATCATACATATGATTAATCATAGGTAAAAAGGATTTTTTCAAAGAAAAATACATCATAAATTGTGTTCTTATTGTTATGTTATCCACACTGTTATATAAGAAAATCCATGTCACCTCATATATGTAATAAATATAGATTTTCACATAGATATCCATCCTATGTCACTCTATATAGATTTTTTACAACTAGTTAACTGAATAAAAATAAACACAACTCGGTATAATAAGATAGAAATGATTGATAAAATAATGTTCATGCACTACATAACCTAGAGATCCACTAAAATTGTTATATTGAGTATTCAACCAGAAGAATATAAATCGACTATTTATTCAAGGATAAATGGTTTTATCTCTCAAGATACTAATGATAATCATGGTAAATCCACTGAAGTTGGACCCAAAGTGGGTAGGAAGCTTTATGACCATAATGTTTCATGTATAATTTTTATTCAAATATATTGTTTTTAAACGATTAATTCCAAAATAATTAACTGATATATTATATTTGTGGGTATTTATATTTTAATTGAAATTTTGGGAAAAAGAATTTTTTTTATTTTTATTAAGATAATTTTTATTTAATAGTAGTAAGAAGAGGGCCATGATCAGTGTGCATACATAAAGAGAAGGAGAACAAAATTACACTTGAATATTTCTCATATTTGGATTTCTAGGACTAGCTTTCTTCCATGGGAGTGCTACCATTATCTAGTACCATCATATTTTTACCATAAACATGTATCTATCACCATCTTCAAATATTTTCCCTATTACTTCTAAGTGTGTGTATTCTCTCTTACCATTGAGTGCGACCATTCTCTTCTTTTACCGAAGTTCTACCACCAGAGGAACATGCTACCATCTTCTACGAGCTACCGATCATGTCATCACTATTCACTACTACAATGAACTACCGCCAATTGCTTTCATTTCTCATTTCCTTTGTCACTTCCTACTTCCACTATTTTATTCTAGTTCTTTGCTATCGATAGATCATATTTCCATGTACTTTTATCACCTCTAGATATAATCCATCATCTGAGTGACTCTAATAGAATGTGATACCACTAACGTTCCATTATGAATTGATACAATCATATTCTATTGATACAACTACTAAGAGTATTATACCTCTAGCTTGCTACCATTTCACTATTCCTATACATCTACTATCATGTCCTCCTATCATCTTGAGGAACCATTGATTTCCATCGTCACATGTCACCATTGGCTATGTAACCACTAACTACCAATATTTACAAGCCGCACTAAAAGAATAATGTTTTTATTCCCCACCATTATTGAAGAAGGATGAATTGAGGATCAAATAAGGATGAGCACCATCTTATGCCTGAATGAAAAACCCTTATGAAAAACTAAGAATGTCGAATTGATTTGTAGGGAGCGATGAGAAGATATGCATGTTAGAGCTCAAAGAGTCTCACAATTTTTTCCTCAAAAGGATGGATCATAGTATACATGGAAGTTATCTTGCACAAATAAAAATAATTATGTCTCAAAAGGAGTAATATGTTTTCATGGAGTACATGCATGAAGTTCTAAGTCACCTGAATCATTTTAATGAAGCCATGATCCAAGAAAATCCCAGACTTTGTACAAGGTAATTTTCAGATATGTAAGTATTAAAATAAGGATTAATTTCCATGAAAATAATTAAGATACCCACTGATATGTAGCATGAACTGGATGGACATGCCAATTTAAATTCATGAAGAAGATAACATATGATTTCATTAAGGTTGATTATTTTTTATTTTGATTCATGAGGATTTTATGATCTCCCAAAGACTTCATAATGAGAATAAAGAAGCATTGAATGAATTTAAAGTGGGATAAATTAAAGGATATTAAATAGAACTTTTGGATACAAGGGTATAAATTAAAGACTTATATTTCTTACAAATACTTGGCTGAGATCCTACGCATGAGGGGATAGACAAACACACAAAGAGAAGAATCATGGAAGACTTGTTTTACTTCCCTAGATTACTTCTATTTCTTTTTTTATTTTATTTGTTTTAATATGTCATCTACTCATCCAAATATTTTTTCAACTTTAATAGAGAGGTTAAAATATTATTTGAGTGGGATAAGGAATGGAAAACCACTTGTGATTGTTGAGTCTCTAAGGTTTCAATAAAATCATTATATCATTTTCAGTGTAAAGTGGTTTTAATATTTAATTACAGATTTGATATTGAATGTGATTGTGTTTAACATAATTTTGTCATATTATATATTTCCTTTATCAAGGATCTACTATATCCTTCTTTTTTGATCTTAGATCATCTCAATTGAATGATTTTTGGTTAATTAGTGTAGCGTTTAACAATTTTTGACACGTGAGGAAGTTATAGGGGTTAATCATGGCTTATTTAGAAATCATAATAATTGATTGGGTATTGAATAATGGAATTGAGGGAGATTCATTATATTTTTAACACATTGGAAGAATATTATATCTAAGAAAATAATTTATAAGTCTAGTCTCACTATAATCAATCCATCAAGGGTGAATAGGAAAAGTTATTATAGAACCCTTCATTTATCAATTAAAAAGGAAAATGGATTTATTTTTCAATACCATGGTAACATCATAAGTTCAAATCAATACCTAACCTGATTAATTATCTCTTAATTTAGATTGTTATTTTTTTTAAGTGTTATATAATAATATAAATCAAAATTTACTTGATTTAATTTTTTCACGTATGACAACTGGATTAGAAAAATACTACTTGGAGATGATTTTGGTTATTACTAATTCTAAATACCATAGAGAAATAATTCATATTTTTACACAACCCATTATATTTATGCATAAAAAATGGAATTATTTTTGGGGACTGAGTGAAAATCTTACTTAAAATTTTTATGACTAGGTTTTCTAATGAATAACTATTCACATTTAATACCAAAATAGAAACAAAATTCGTAACTAGACATAGTAATGTTAATTTAGAGAATAATTTTTTAGAAATTAATCTACATGTATCATGTTATACTTATATTATTCAATTAGATCCAAAAAATAAGGAAATAAACTATAACTAGTCTTTAAGAGACCATTGTACCCCACCAATTTTCTAATCAAAAAATTCAATTAGCTATTCCTGCTTTAAAAAAATGACTTTAAATTACATGTTAATACAATTAAAGAGCTACATAAATTCCAAGGTCTTGTAGGTGAAATTTTCAAAAAAATATTCCAAAAATAATCCTTTTTTTCATGTTCTAAGCTAATAATATTGGTTGAGGATCAAGTCAGGTGGAGGAAATTCCCTTTTTAATGCAAAGAAGCTCCCAATAAGTGGTTGTATATAATAAAACCCAGAGATATAAATGATTCAGAAAACCTCCAAAGGTCTTTCATGTAATTATTTTTCCCAACCTCTTATATCATAATGATAAGGAATGAGTTATATGCCATCTAAAAATCATTCAGATAAACTATTTTTGAGTATTGGGAAAGATTAAAGAATATTTTTGTAAGATACATGCATAAATTTATGGAAAAAATCACCTTTTATTCTTCATATACAAAGTAATAATGGGAAATGATGGTAACCTATTAGATTCACCCTTAAGAGGATATTTTATTGAAAAGTATCTAAAGGATTCTTGGATCCTGATTGACAATATAACACAAAATTCTTATAAATTCAGAATAATATTTATATGTATAAGAGATATTTATAAGGTAATAACAACTAAAAAATCATATTTACATGAAACTAAATTTGGAAAACTAATAGGTTTAGTGAGAAAAATGGTTGTGAATTAATTAAGGGTACAACAAGAACCACCTCAAGTATTTGTATTATGTTCATTAACTAGCCAGTTTATTGATCAATGTGATGATGTAAAAGGGATGAAGGGTTATACCATAGTGTTCAAACCAAGGAAAATGAATGACACTAGACATGGAAGGAGAATCCAAATGCACCACTGGGATTTAGATCCAAAATCATTCTAGATCATTTTATCTAACCCAATATACATTTCATCCACCATAATGATAATAATTCTAGAAACCACCCATTTTCAAAAACCTTAAGAGTATCCATACTATTAGTAAACATAAAAAACCCCTTTTAAATGAATACATAAAAATAAACATCAATAATTTCCCAAATTCATATGTTTGAAAGTCCCATGGACATGATATTGAAAAAACCAGGAAAAGTTCTAGTTCAAATAGTATCAAATATAATGGAGAGTTTAAACATGCTTATTATAATGAGTGTAAAGGATATTTATCCACTTTATGCTATGTAGAATTAAGATTAACTTGAATAAAGGACAATGAGACAATTTAATAGATTCTTGAAGATCAACTTAGTCAACCAAGAGAATAAATCAATAACAAATAAGAAGTGAAGGTCATATTTTGGAAGGATTGTCTAAAAACACCCTTGAAATGGAAATTAAGGGAGAAAAAGGAAATTCTCTCATAATTAACTTTCACGTTTAATCAATCAAAAAATATGGAAGAATAAAAAATTTAATGAGAGATTCAATAAACCTTTCAAAAGGTTGAAATAAACATCCTAATCTGGGAATCCATCAAAAAAATTACCATGTATGCCAAATTCAAAAATTTGATCTGAAAAAAAAGTAAAGATATATGATGGTAATGATATAATTATCCTAAGGATGAGTGTATCATATTTGATCTCCCCCCATTTCTTGAAAAGTGTTTGGATTTAGGGACTTTGTCTATTCCATCCACGATAAGTTCTTTAATGTTTTCTGATACTTTATTTGATCATAGTGCTTCCATAAATGAAAATACTCACTTACTATTTTCATTTTTTTCAAATATGATAATTGAATACTAAAAGTGTGGTGGTACAATATGATATAAAATCCACCATTTTTCTAGTCGATGTTTTAAAAGTGTGCGGGTAAAAGTAAAATGATTGATATTTCTAGTAGACTTCTTTGTGCTTACCATGGGGGAAGACAACACACTACTCCATTCAATAATATTTTTGGTAGGTCTGGTCCTAAATATGGCTAAGACAAAAATAAATTTACTTAAAAGAACCCTTACCATGGAGTTTGGAGACAACACTACGCACTTCAACAATCATGACTCCATGAAGAATCCTACAAATAATAATTCCCATTATTTACATTACCATGAATAATTTACTGAAACTATTAAAGATTTAGTTATCCTACATGAATTCAAAGATGTAGAAGTTAATTTTTTGATTGAAAATACCATAGAACAAGTGAGTTCCCAAATAACTAAAAATTACGATTTCAATTTTGAATAAGAGATAACAAAAGAATTAATTGATAAATTATTAGATGATGAATAACCTAATATGATTTCTCACAAATAGAAGATTAAATATTTTGAAGAGGGTAACCTAAATTAAGTATCATGTCTTGATAAATCCCTAAATTTTAAATTAGCACCTGTACTATGTAATTTAAAATATACATACCTCATGGTTGGAGAAAAATTTCTAGTAATTATTCTAATAACAAGTCCAAAACCCATGAACAAACCCTTATTGACCAACTTAAAAGGAAAATATGAACCATATGGTGGATCATAGGATACATCCCTAGAATTAACCTGAAAGACTAATAACACACAATCTCATTAGAGGGGTATTCTAGACCTTTTTGATAACACCAAGGGTGGTTAAACCCTATAATCATGGATGTAGTAATGAATGCGATATATATTCAGTTAAAAAAGATATCATATATGTAGAGACCCGAAGCTTGACGTACATAGATATTACATTACTTTTGCGGAATACATAATACATAACAAAAGCAGATACACAAGGACGGTAATAGTTTAGTGTCTTTGTAAACTTGGAACATAATCTTCCAATCATGGTGAAAGATCTTCAACATATCCCATAGAGATCTTCCACTTTTTGTTTCAATACCTAAAAACATTCCTTTAATCCTGGGGGAAAATAAAACATAAAAAGGGTGAGCTCAAATGCTCAGTAAGGGTAAACAAAAGAAATATCAATCACATCATATTCATAAGAACATAACATTTTTGAAATCTTAACCTGCAAAAGAGATCATAATTTCATAACATAGGATAAATCATAGTAGTGACATGTAATTCCAATAATCATAACTTAAAACATGAAACTTTGTGTCATACACACATAATCATAGAGAATCATTTCTTATTAGTCAAGACTCATTGCCAAGACTATCTTAGTGGACAAATTCCATTTCTGAACCGAGTTCATTCCTCGTTTCAGTCCTGTTTCACTGAACCGGTTTAACCTGCCATTCTAGCCATGTCTATCTCATGAGATATAAAATAATTTCCCAATTAATTGGAGGGAGATATAGGTCCCACCCATCTCATAATGATACCATTCTTATGTGTGCCACAAAATCATAAACCATACATCATAGCATAACCCATGTAATAAAAATGGGATTCTTAAACATCGTGACATCATAAAACAATTCATATAAGATAAAGGTATTCATAAAAATAATTCCATCACAACATAATCAAATCAATGTAATAAAAGGGATAGAAACATAACCCTTTATTATCTTAGATGGAAAATAATTTTGATAAAACACTTGAACTCCATTCTTAAGGAAAATATCCTTTCTACTTCAAAAACACTTTTCCTTTCATAACATGTCATAAAATTCTAAACTAAAAGAAGTTGATTAAAAATAAACATGAAAACGTGTAAAGGAAACTTCTTGGAAATAATGTTTTAAAAATCCATTCATGCCGTATAAGTTAAAAAAACATTATTCTCGTACTTTTGTCGGAAAAGTCAAAAAGTACCTCGTATGAAAAAACGACAAAAGATTCCTTTCATATCTTTTACTAAAAACTCACCGAAGGGTAAAATTGGATTTAAAAAATTGTATGAGGATATAAAAAATATTACATATTGAGGAAACATGGATGTGGATGATAAATATTCCCCTGTAAATTCTGAATTATAAACAATATCGGATAAAAATTGAGATTGCAAGATTGTCCCTTACCTTAGGACCGATTTGCTTCGTAAGTGTCCGAACCTCCTGTATAATGATTTAAATAATTTCATTGACTTATTCCAGAATCATACTCATTGTTACGATATCATATATGGTCATATTGTTAGCTTCTTATTAGTAATATTTTATTGTTACTTGTTATTCGGGTGTTAATTCCTTTCTATTCTTATGGGTATTTTGTCGAATAAAATCTTATTCTTCTTTTAGGTTATAGATATCTAATTTACAGAATTGTATTAGTGTAATATATATCATATTTATTAATTCAATTCATTTATATAATCATTATGGAAATGAGGATCATGTAGAACGAGTCGCATCACATCGTGGAGACGGTATTCCGTACGTACGCACGAGCGATGATATCGTTCCCATGATCGTGTAATTGTATTGGAGTGTATGTATACTATTTCAGAATCAATATCACTTTAAAATAATCATATATAGTCATTATTTACACCATTATACCCATCCAAGTAAGGTGGTGGTGGAAAATAGAATACACCACGGCGTGGAGACGGTATTCCGTACGTACGCACGCGCGGTGATTTCGTTTTCCATTGGATGGATAGATGGTGAAATAGGGTTGTTTCATACCTATAATAACATATCAGTATATTATTGATACTTATTTTATTACTTCATAATGAAACAACTAAAGAAGAAGAAGTGGAAGAAGAAATAAAGTTGAAAGAATCGGTAACGGACATTACCGCTTCTTTGAAGCGCCTCATTGAGACCTCCTTTTAGGGCACTAAAATTGGTCTTTTAAGAAGACCAGGACCTCTAGGATGTTTATATGGAATTGTAGAGGAGAAATTGGCAGGGTTTGGATGATATTGAAGGCTCAAAGTGGTGTGAGGAAGAGAGAGAGGAGGTTCCCTTTTATAAGGGAGGAGAGGGGCACCTTTTGAAAACTAAAAACATTATTTTATTATAAAGTCATATTCGGTTTTAAATAGCTCCAAATTGATTTATTTATAAGCTAAGGTGGGGATGGGTCGAAATCCTCTCATCCAAAAGAATTTAGACAAGTTTAAGTTCCTATTTTAACCTTATCACTTAGATTTAACTTTAAGTTAAATAATGTTACTTTTACCGTGTCTTCTTGTTTTATTACAATATAAGGTTAATAAACTTACTATAACAAGAGAAACGAACCCCAAGTTTTATTATTATTAATATATATAACCTTATCTAAGTCATTTGGCCAAACATTAGTTTTTTAAGAATAAAATAACAATTAATAATATAATATTTGTTTTAAAAACTATTTTATGTCAATTTTGTTACTATTTGGTAATTGATTTTTGTGAAAATCATAACATAATGATTAGTTAGAAAAAAGTAAATTAAATAAATAATAAAATGTCATATTAACATAAAAAATTATTGGAATTCATGAAAAGTCTCAAATTACATTTATTTGGGTATTTATAACATTAATTATGTCAATATTTCATTAATAAAATAATTACTACATCATCGTTGTGTCATAAATAAATTAAATTATTTAATGTCTAAAAATTAAAAATTAAATATCATTGTGTAGGAAATCTTTTTATATTTCTAATTAAAACTTATAGTTGAATTTATCTTATGTATAACCCTATATTAAAAATGATTTACGTATTAAACTTTGATTTTAACTATTTTAACCGTTCTTTAAATAAATTAATAATAAATGTACTAATCTAATCCAAGTGGACCTAAATGGTCATATTTTACTCCTAATGTTGTTTTTGGTCGAATTAAACTTATCCAATAGAATTAGGACATGTGTTAGGGTATTAATAATATCATTTTTACCCTTAATTACCCTATTTACTTTTAACCGTGGTAAAAAAAAGTTAGATGTTAATATTCACCAAAAATTATTTTCATCTCATTGAACCACATTTTACTTACTGACATCAACCATGTCTCTCGGATTTTTGAAATTCACTCACAGAAGCAGTAAAATTATGTTTTATGAAAAATTCATTTTTTTTAACTACCACTTAGTGGTTTCACTATTCATCAAAAAAATGAAAGTTTCCAGAAAAATACCAAAAATTAGGCCTAAGAAATATTTGATATTATGACCTAAAAAATGATGTCTATTTTACCAAATTAAATTCATTTCAATTGCATTAATTAATTTAAAAATTAATTCCCGTCGTCAAAACAAATAGCGTGTTCTTAAGAGATAATAACTATCAAAAGATTGACACTTTTTTATGTCTGGTTTAAATGTGAAATTACACCCAATGACAAAAATTGTATTAAATTGTAAAAATATATTCTAAATATACTTTAAAACTCTCAAATTAATAATTTATCACTATTAATTATTTTGATAAAAAGGTTGTTTTTAAATAAAATTTAGTAATTTTCACTATTCATCAGAAAATGAAACTTATCTGAAAAGTACGAAAATTTCACCCTAAGCTAATTTCGATATTCCAAATCCAAAAATGAAGTCCATTTTAAAAGATATAATTCATTAAATTTCAAAAAGTGGGCATTACTATTCATAACGGCTAGTTCATAATAATATTATAATAATATCTCGTTTAGTGAAACTCGGTATTGCGTACTACACATGCTATCGAGGAAGGTCGTGATTGCGTGTAATGAAAGGAAAGTCAAGGATGCGTGTTGTGAAAGCTCCTTTTGGTGTAGCGTACAACACAAGACATTAATGAAATTAAAAAGAATATTTTTCATAAAATCTCGGGGTGTTACCTTCTACCCCCCTTAAAATGAATTTCGCCCTTGAAATTCGTCAGGGTTATAAATGGTTTACGACTCAAAAGTTTCTTTAATGGAAACCCACATCGTAAAAAGGAATACCAAAACTTGGCTTTAAAAAATAAATTATGAAATGTAATGGTTACCCAAATTAACTCATCACTGGGTTTCCATGTAGGAGAACATAGGTGAAAATATGTATATGGAAGAAAAATCTAACCATCAAGTTATGATGGAGAGTGGTAGAGAACATGGCTATGAAAAAGCCAACAATCACAAAGCCATAAATTTTTGAAGATCTAAGGTACCATCTGATTCATCGGATGTAAGAGCACTAGGACAACATTTTTGGTTATCAAGATCATTTCCCTAAAGTTGATGAAATTGGAATTAGAAGAAATACTTTCGTGATTTTGGTACAGTCTCACCGTTGGTCATTCTTTGAACAATTTCCACTTTATCTCTTAAAGAAATGAAGTTGAATTTTTCATTTGTGATGTGTTACCAGATCATGTGATAGAATGATGGGTCACTCCATCTGTCTCAAACAAAAGGTTAGAAAAGTTATCAAAAAAATACATGAGTCCATCTATACTGAGATTAATCATATATGGTTCCTAAAATGGACTTATACTTCATATATCATACTACTTAATATAATAAAACTAGTTTCTAATAAATAGGGACTTACTGTAGGCCAGTGGTAGGCGATAAAGGCCAGCCACACTTCGGTTGTGTGTTCGATTCCCACAGCCTTGTTTGACGCGATGGGCTATCGCCCATCCTTTAGGTTGTCCTTTTTCTAAAACTACATTACTATAACATCCCATAAATAATATCGAAAAAACTTCTATCCTTAAACAATACTAACTTATGTCCAATATAATCCATTCCAATCTTTAGGCTTATCCAAAATACTTCTGTCCAATCTCATATTATAGTGAAAATGATTACCAAAGAGTTCATACAACTAGCATGTTAAATCCATCGTTGATCCCCATATATCATGAGATATGTCTTGTTGGTCACATTCCGAACATTCTAGGGCCTTAATCATGTATTCTCTTGAAAAAAAATTAATACCCATTGAATCTTAGTGAAAACATGAGTGCTGTCAAAAGGTAACTCTTTTAACATACCAAAACCTCAAACCATGACATAACTATTTCATTGTATCTTTCATGAGCTCATGAATACTGTCAAACATTTCATTTTCTCGTTTTCCCTTCATTATGTGCATATCATCTTTTTTTCCAAAAATATCTCAATCACTTTCCATGGTTACCGGTACCATAAAATTATTGAAAACCACAATAGACCAATACATAAATATTCCAATATTCCACGATACTATATACAACAATATTTTGGAATACCATTACATAAACACTTAATCATTCCACCACATCGTTGTCATATTCAACATCACCAATAGTGATTGTATGTGACTTCCCTTTGTCCTTTTCCTTAAGTGGTTGCTTATGTCGATCATCACTAACCCTTGGATTAGGGATTTTATTATCATAATGTACCATTTCCTTACACTTGAAGCATTGGAGTGTTGGTGGTGCGTTCTCTGCAGTCTTTACTTTATTTACATCATTAGAAACCCTTTTTCCATTAATTCGACACTGAGATGCTTGATAAACTTCTTTTCCACACTTAAAACATTTTCTAGTCCCTTTAAGACAATCTCCACCATGCTTCTTTCGACACTTTGAGCATATGGAAACATTCATCTTCTTTTCACCATTATTCTGAGATTTCTCCTTGAACTCCATATTTCATTTGTTGTCAAAACTATTATATGGATAAGTAACACCAAAATCTATTTCTACCTTGATAGCACAACGCACAATTTCTTCATAGCTACAGAAGTCTCTTATAGCTAATTCCCTTCGAAGATTTGGTTTTAATCCACCGAAGAATCGATCGATCTTACTCTCAGGTTGGATAATAATACCAGAAGCATACCTTGCATGTCTTGTAAAATTTGCTTCATAGGTACCAACATATTCATCATCGTTTTGCTTTTGTTCAAGAAACTCCTTCTCCATCTTTGTTCAGAGAATACGAGGGAAGTACATATTGAAAAATAAGTTCTTGAACTCGTCCCATTCCATGGACTCAATTTCATCTCTTTTCCTCATATTCTTGATAAGATTCCACCATTGATCAGCTTCACCTTCCAAATGATATACTGCTAAGATGAATTTATCATGTTCAGAACATTGAGGAACTGAAAATATCTTTTTAGTGGTACTGATCCATTTTTCAGAAACAAGTGGATCAGAAGACCCACTGAAAGAAGGTGGACGTTGCCTTGTGAAGGACTCAATAGAATATTTTTCCCTTCTCTGCTCATTTGGAAGTCCAGAATGATTCATAGCTTCTGTAAGTATAGAAATAAGATTTTTCACTCCATCTCCCATAACATTTGTTTGTTCAGGAGGACAATCATTGCATTGTCCATTGCATTGATCAACACGGTTCATTCGGGTTCCAGCCATTGTCTAAAACCCAAAAAGAATAGTGTGAGGGGAAAAAGTCATGCCAGGGAAAACAACATAATAAAGGGGGATTACCTTCAATATCTAACATCTTAGGTTTAATTCTAATATTGTTACCATAATTCTAGGACTATGACCTATACTTATACTTAACCTTAGGGACATCCCTAGACATACCTTATAAATATCTCTAGGGATATCACTAAAGAATTCGTATCCTAGTTTCGAAAGGTTGACTAAACCTTTCCTCTGATACCAACTATAGAGACCCGAAGCTTGACATACAGAGATATTACATTACTTTTACGGAATACATAATACATAATAAAAACAGACACACAAGGACCTTAATAGTTTAGCGTCTTTGGAAACATGGAACGCAATCTTCTAATCATGGTGAAAGATCTTCAACATCTCCCATAAAGATCTTCCACTTTTTGTTTCCGTACCTAAAACATTTCCTTTAATCCTAGGGGAAAATAAAACATAAAAAGGGTGAGCTCAAATGCTCAGTAAGGGTAAACAAAAGAAATATCAATCACATCATATTCATAAGAACATAACATTTTGGAAATCTAAACCTGCAAAAGAGATCATAATTTCATAACATGGGATAAATAATAGTAGTGACATGTAATCCAAATAATCATAAATAAAAACATTAAACTTTTTGGAATACACACATAATCATAGAGAATCATTTCTTATTAGTCAAGACTCATTTCCAAGACTATCTTAGTGGACAAAGTCCATTTCTGAACCGAGTTCATTCCTCGTTTCAGTCCTGTTTCACTGAAACGGTTTAACCTGCCATTCCCGCCATGTCTATCTCATGAGATATAAAATATTTACCCAATGCATTGGAGGGAGATATAGGTCCCACCCATATCATAATGATACCTTTCTTATGAGTACCACAAAATCATAAACCATACATCATAACATAAGCCATGTAATAAAAATGAGATTCTTAAACATCGTGACATCATAAAACAATTCATATAAGATAAGGGAATTCATAAAAATAATTCCACCACAACATAATCAAATCAATGTAATAATAGGTATAGAAACAGAACCTTTTATTATCTTATATGGAAAATAATTTTGATAAAACACTTGAACTCCATTCTTGAGGAAAATATCCTTTCTACTTCAAAAACATTTTTCCTTTCTTAACATGCCATAAAATTCTAAACTAAAATAAGTTGATTAAAAATAAACTTGAAAACTTTTAAAGTAAGCTTCTTGGAAATAATTTTTTAAAAATCCATTCATGTCATATAAGTTAAAAAAACATTCTTCTCGTACTTTTGTCGGAAAAGTCAAAAAGTACCTCGTACGAAAAAACGACAAAAGATTCCTTTCATATCTTTTACTAAAAACTCAACGAAGGGTAAAATTGGATTTAAACAATTTTAGGAGGATATAAATGATATTACATATTGAGGAAACATGGATGTGGATGATAAATATTCCCCAGTAAATTCTGAAGTATAAATAATCTCGGATAAAAATTGAGATTGCGAGACTGTCCCTTACCTTAGGACCGATTTTCTTCATAAGTGTCTGAAACTCCTATATAAAGATTTAAATAATGTCATTGACTTATTCCAGAATCATAATAATTGTTATGATATCATATATGGTCATATTCTTAACTTTTTATTAGTAATATTTCTTTGTTACTTGTTATTCAGGTGTTTATTGCTTTTTGTTCTTATGCGTGTTTTGTCGAATAAATTATTATTATTCTTTTAGGTTATAGATACCTCATTTACAAAATGTTATTAGTGTAATATATATCATATTTACTCATTCAATTCATTTATATAATCATTTTTCAAATGAAGATCATGTAGAACGAGCCGCATCACATCGTGGAGACGGTATTCCGTACGTACGCACGAGCGATGATATCATTCCCATGATCATGTAATTGTATTGGAGTGTATGTATACTATTTAATAGTCAATATAACTTTACAATTATCATATATAGTCATTATTTACACCATTATAACCATCCAAATAAGGTGGTGGTGGAAAATAGATTACACCACGGCGTGGAGACGCTATTCCGTACGTACGCACGCGCGGTGATTTCATTTTCCGTAGGATGGATAGATAGTGATATAGGGTTGTTTCATACTTATAATAACATATCGGTATATGAGTGATACTGATGTGATTACTTCATAATGAAACAATTAAAGAAGAATAAGTGGAATGAGAAATAAAGTTGAGAGAATCGGTAACAGACATTACCTCTTCTTTGAAGCGCCTCTTTGAGACCTCCTTTTAGGGCACTAAAATTGGTCTTTGAAGAAGTCCATGACCTCTAGGATGTTTCTAGGGAAGTGGAGAAGAGAAATTTTCAGGGGTTGGCCGATGTTGAAGGCTCAAAGTGGTGTGGTGAAGACAGGGAGGATGTGCCCCTTTATAAGGGAGGAGAGGGCCACATTTGGAAAACTAAAAATATTATTTTATTATAAAGTAATATTCGGTTTTAAATAGCTCCAAATTGATTTATTTCGAAGCTAATGTGGGTATGGGTCGAAATCATTTCATCCAATAGAATTTAGACAAGTTTAGTTTCCTATTTTAACCTTATCACTTAGATTTAACTTTAAGTTAAACAATGTTACTTTTACCGTGTCTTATTGTTTTCTTACAATAGAAGGTTAATAAACTTACTATAAAAAGACAAACGAACACCAAGTTGTTTATTATTAATATATATAAGCTTATATAAGTCATTTGGCCGATCCTTATATTTTTAGGAATAAAATAACAATTAATAATATAATATTTGTTTTAAAAACTATTTTATGTAAATTTTGTTACTATTTGGTAATTGATTTTTGTGAAAATCATAACAGAATGATTAGTTCAAAAAAAGATAATTAAATCAATACTAACATGTCATATTAACATAGAAAATTATTTTAATTCCTAAAAAGTATCAAATTACATTTATTTGGATATTTATAACATCAATTATGTCAATATTTCATTAATAAAATAATTACTGCATCATTTGTGTCATAAATAAATTAAATTATATAATGTATAAAAATTACAAATTAAATATACTTATTTAGGAAATTGTTTTATCTTTCTAATTAATATTTATAGTCGAATTTATCTTTTGTATAACCCTATATTAAAAATTATTTAAGTATTAAACTTTGATTTTAACTATTTTAACCCTTCTTTAAATAAATTAATAATAAATGTCCTAATCTAATCTAAGTGGGCCTAAATGGTCATATTTTATTCCTAAGGTTGTTTTTGGTCGAATTAAACTTATATAATATAATTAGGACATGTTTATGGTAATAATAATATCATTTTTACCCTTAATTACCCTATTTACTTCTAACCGTGGTAAAAAAAAGTAAAAAGTTACTATTCACGAAAAATTATTTCCATCTCATTGAACCAAATTTTACTTACTGACATCAACCGTGTCTCTCGGATTTTTTAAATTCACCCATAGAAGTGGTAAAATTATGTTTTATGAAAAATTCATTTTTTTAACTACCACATAGTGATTTCACTATTCATCAAAAAATGAAAGTTTCCAGAAAAATACCAAAAATTAGGCCTAAGCTATATTTGATATTATGAACTCAAAAATGATGTCTAATTTACCAAATTCAAAAAATATCAGTTGCATTAATTAATTTTAAAATTAATTCCCGTCGTCAAAACAAATAGCGTGTTTTTAAGAGATAATAACTATCAAAAGATTGACACTTGTTTATGTCTGGTTTAAATGTGAAATTACATCCAATGAAAAAAATTGTATTAAATTGTAAAAATATATTCTAAATATACTTTAATACCACTCAAATTAATACTTTATCACTATTAATTATTTCGATTAAAATGTTGTTTTTAATTAAAATTTAGTAATTTTCACTATTCATCGGAAAATGAAAGTTATCCAAAAAGTACCAAAATTTCACCCTAAGCTAATTTCGATATTCTGAATCCAAAAATGAAGACCATTTTAAAAGATTAAATTTATAAAATTTCAAAAAGTGGGTATTACTATTCATAATGGCTAGTTCATAATAATATTATAATAATACCTCATTTAGTGAAACTCGGTATTGTTTACTACACACGCTATCGAGGAAGGTCGCGATTGCGTGTAATGCAAGGAAAGTCAAGGATGCATGTTGTGCAAGCTCCTTTTGGTGTATCATACAACACAATACATTAATGAAATTAAAAAGAATATTTTTCATAAAATCTTGGGGTGTTACAATATAGTTAATTTTTAATTCACAATGAGTAAACCCTCTCCATCTTTTTCCCATGAAAACTAGCATTTCCATTATAGAGAATGAGAATAATTAACTATTTCCCATGAGAGTTCAGAATAGTTGGAGAGTTTACATTGATTATAGAAATCCAAAACAAGTCACTAGAATAGACCAATTTCCCATTCTAATCATAGAAAAAATTATAGGGAGGTTAGTTTGAAGAAAACATTATTTTATCTTGGATAGATTTTCAGGATACTTTTAGGTACCCATTTCTCTATAATACTAAGAAAATATAGCCTTCAAATTTTATTATAAAACATTTTACAATAATATATTTCATTTTTGATTGTGAAATTCCCCAAATACATTTAAAATGTTCATGGTAAGTATATTTTCAAATAATAATAAGGATTTATTAAAATAATTTCTGAATGAATTTATAATTTTTAAAAATTCCATTGATCATTGATTTGGAAATAACAAAAAATTTAAGAAAAATTAAAATTTAAATAATATTATTTTTAATTTTAATAAGTTTCACTTCATAGTTGAGATAGTGATAGTATTAGGATACATAATTTCACAAAAATTCCTTATGTTAGATGAATCCATGGTTGAAGTGATAAATTATCTACCCTATACAAATTGTATAATTCATATAAGATCTTTTTTGGGGCATGATGGATTTTAAAATATATTTTTAAATGATTTTAGTGAGATTAATCTTCCTTTTTCTTGATTTATTTTAAAATAATATAAATTTAATTTTAATGATTATCATGGGAAATAATTTGAAGAGCTGAAGTATATATCGATCACCCCATTAATAATGAAACCAAAAAATTGGGGATACCAATTTAAGCTAATTTGTGATGCATCAAACCATGATGTGGGAGAATCCCACATCAAATAATTAATGGGTGACCAAAATTTATAGATTATAACTTAATAAAATTTGTTTTTAATCAGATCAAATATGAAACAAGTAAAAATGAGTGGCATGCCATTTTCTACATTAGATAAGTTTAGATCTAATTTTCTTGTACCTAAAGTAATTCTATTTTTAGATCTTGTATCCCGTAGGTACTTTATGGATAATGATTATTCTAAGAAAATTTTGGTTTTATGGATACAACTTTTAGAGTTAATCATTGAAATTAAAGAAAAAATAGGAGTTGAAATCTAGGTGGTTCATCACTAAAATACACTTCCAAACATGGATAATGTATAAATTCTAGAACATGACCCATTGAATTAACATATAATGGGAGAGAAATAATAAATCATGAAAGGTGAAGTTACAGGGTTGTAGAAATAGTGAATTATGTGGTGAATTCTTAGGTACCATATCATCTTAACTCCCATAAAAGGAAAAAACTAAAATTTAAATCCTCATTTTTTATTTTGGAGGATACATTCCTTTATAATATTATAAATTATCAAGTAATTAGAATACAATTCATCTAATGTTAAATTTAATATATTCTTTAATTATTTCACACATTATCCTTTGAATGCCACTTAGGAACTCAAATAATTTTATGAAAATCCTTTAAATCCAATATTTATTGGATAACATGTTTAAAATATTCTCATGAATTTTTATATTAGTGTAAGAAAATTAATATTTTTTTGATACTTTTCAAAAAGAAAATAAATTCCATAAATCCCCAATATCTTCTATGAAAATTATTATGTTTGGGTCATCGACGTTATGGGACTCTTACCCATTTAATTTCGAAATTCCTACATTCTTATTGTAATTGATTATGTCTCAAAATTGGTGAAAGCCAAGAATACAAAAACCGATGATTCAAAAGTTGTGTCTAATTTTTCTCTGGTATAATATGTTTTGTAGGCTCAGAGTACCAACCAATATCATCAGTAACCAATGGAACTAATTTTTCAATAAAATAATGGAAGTTACTATTGAAAAGTGTACGGTATATCACAAGACATATACACTCTAACATTCCAAAATATGGCCAAGATGAAGTGTCTAACGGAGATATAAAAGGTGTTTGGGAGAAAATGGTTAAAATTGATTGGAATGATTAAATACAAAGGCATGAAGACACATTTTGGGTATACCAGAGAGATTATAAGTCACCCATATATAGGATCCCCCACCTTCTAATTTATGGAAAAATTTGTCACTTACTAGTGGAGTTGGAGCCCCAAATATATTGGGATGTAAATAAGATGAATATAGACCTGGATAGTACTAGAAAATGGATAAAAATTCAGTTACAAAAGTTATATGAAATTTTTATATAAGTTAATGAAAATTCTATAATTTATAAGGAGATAACTTGAGTGGTTCATAACAAGCTGATCCAACCAAAAATATTCCCACCTAGAGACCAAGTGATACTCTAAAATTTTATATTGAAGCTAATGCCTGGTAAAATTAATTCTATTTGAGAAGGTATATTTATAGTTACTCATGATTATAATTTTAATGTTTTTAGATTAAGAATAATGGATAAGGGATCCTATTTACTATTATTGGGATTGTATTTAAAAAAACAAAGAAACTAATCCCAATGAACTAGAAAAGGGACTTAAACTTCTCTAACCTATCTATTGATCAATACTCATGAGGTAAGGAAAATTCAAATATGTTAAAAACTATTCTTTATAGAGGATACCTATATTTTTATTCTTAATTAGGATTTATAATTTTAGGATGCATTCATGTTTCCTTTTTCCACTTTGATCTTCAGTGGAATGATCCTTACACATTGATGAGCTATTTTATTTTATATGAAAATTGTAAAATAAAATAATAGGGTAGTCCAACAACTTTAATAATATATGTAACACCCCAATATTTCATAGAATGTTATCTCTTCAAAGAAATTAAATAACTTTGGCTATACACAACACTGAGTTCGAGGGCACCACGACTTACCACACTAGCCATTAAAAAAGTGGTTATGCATAGTATTATTTGAATTTTAAATTTTATATACTCTATATAATCTTAGAATCCATATTATGTGTTTCTATGACATAATATAAGAACGAATTAATTTTCATTCAAATAAAAGAAGTATTTTTTTAAAATATATAATTTTACCACCTTTTAATGGATAAATTTTTTTAAAACCAAAATTTGACACTTTTATATATTCAATTTAATGAAATTAAAATATTTTTAGAAGAGGGACATAAAAATGTAGTTTGGAAATTTTTTTGGCACTTTTCTGATAACTTTCATATTTTGATGAATAATGAAAAATACTTAATTTTAATTGAGAACAAATATTTTAATCGAAATAATTTATACTATTAAGTTATAAATTTGAGTGGTTTTAAGGAATAATTAGATTAAAATTTTATCATGTAAAATAATTTAGGTCATTGGATGTAATTTCACATTTCAATTGGATGTAAACAAGTGTCAATATTTTGATAGTTATTATTTCTTAAAAACACGCTTTTTATTTTGACAACGAGAATTAATTTTAAATTAATTTATGACACTTTTGTGTCTCGAATTTGAAAAAATGGATTCAATATTTGGAATTATGAGGTGCAAATTTTGTAAATAAGAAACTTTTATTTTAATACATTAAGAATATTTACTTCAGTCAATATTTTATTTAACATGGTTTAAGGGTAAATCTGGTAAATAAGGGTAAACAAATATTATTATAATAATATTAAATTACCTTAAAATGTATCTTATTCCTATTGATTGATAAATTTACGACCATGAGAATCCCTGGGTCGATTTTGGGACCACGTGAAGCCACTTGAGAGTGATAATGACACTTTATATTAATTAATTTAAAGTAAAGAAAAAAATGACATAAACATATATCTTTTAGTAATTTTTTACAAGGGTTTATATACGTTATAATTTTTACTATAAATATTCATTTAAAATATAATAATATTTCATACATCATGGTATTTTTATTTATAATTTTTAAATAGAAATAAAAAAATAATCTTTGAGACAATAATGATGCAGTGTTTACCTCATTATTGAATGATTTAAAAAATGAGATTATAAAAATAAATAAAATATCTTAAACCTGTCCTATTCTTATTATATGATTTTATTTAGAACATGAGTCATATTATCTTCTACATTAATGAGTTTAGGACCTTTATAAACCTAAAATCATTATATAATAAAATAATATTTTTAAAAATTCATGAAGAGCCCGGCCTCCCTAATATAAAAAGCCATAACCTCTAACCCATTTCTCAAACCTCTCAAGACCCTAGGATCATCCATCCTCTACCCAATTAAGATCCCTACATCCCTATATTTATCTTAGAATCCTTAACAGAATAATAAGGCACTTCATGGAAGCCTTTTGGTTCAAACCAAAGGAAGTTACCCGATTTGAAGGTAACATCTCCTCTTAAGTTCTTTTCTTTTATTTTACTTCTCCAATCCCATATACTATCTTTAATTATTTATGTTATAAAACATCCAGTATCCTCAATATACTAGGTTTTTTTATGATATTTATTTGATCTACAGTTACACACACCTCTATCTATTGGGTATAGTACATATTGTTTATGTGGACAACGAACTACTGCCTCATGAAATGATGATTGTTCAATCATCTACTACCACCTCTTATGGTGGCCATTATGATGGAACTGTAATTATATATGATATTTATGATATTTATTTTATCTATAAAATCTATAATTATATTTTATATCATAACTCTATTCTTTTCAAGCTGTATATATACAATAATTTCTTTTGAGGAAGTGCGGACTACCGCCCCCTCAAAGTTATATAACTCGTTCATACCATACATGGAATGTATAAAGGATGGTGTTAATAAACTTATGTAATGTATAAAAAATATTATATTATACTGTAATAATAATATAACTTTATATCATTTGGTTTTATTTCCTTTTAAAATAAAAAAATGAAATGGAAGTAGCATTCATGCGTACGTACGGATTTCCGTCTCCACAAATATGATGAGATTCATTACCCATCATAACCATTAGAGAATAATTTCCATTTTATTATTAAAAATAATTACTATAAGCTTAATATCCTTCTGTATATGAATCAAATACCTCCTACCCATAACAAATATTTCTTAGGTTACAAAACATATAATGGAAAATGAATCAGTTAACACCTGAAACAATGATACTACTAAAATATTATTAACAAAACAATATTAGGAGATAATATATGATATAACAGTTATGTATCTAGTTTTTGTATAATTTAATAACAATGATTTAACTGTTATACAGGAGGTTAACGAACCCTCGACCAAAGAAAAGTGCTACAAGAAAGGTTCAGATCAGACGAAAGTCTGATCTCCCAAAATATTTTTAGAAAAAAGTAAAGTGCAAAGAAAAGAAAAAACAAGGTGACTGCATCACATCGAACCCATTCCTATCTCCATACCCATAATCGGTTCCCTCATCATCTTGTGTAGACGATTCCCATTCAGAGGACTTGTATCTCTTGAAAAGTTCAAGGTACTGGTTCCTACGGACAAGTCTCTCTTTGGTTAGCTTTTCTTGTAGGCAGACCTAGTCGCCATTACTACAAGTTTCTCTTTGGTTAACTGTTCCTTGTAATTTCACAATCTCTTTATTATTGGAGGTTGTTTTAACGTAATTATCTACTAGGACCTATTTATAATCCCCATATGTGTTTCTTAAAAATGTATTTCAATTTTTTTTTTACTTTTTACTAGACAAAGTGTTAAATTCATTTGTACCCTTTTCTGACTTTTTATAAAATGGTTTTAAAGGAATATTTCCGTGGTTTTCCAAACCAGGTAATTTATGAACTTTTCAAAAAATTAAGCTAAGAATGTTTTTTAACTTATACGGTGGGTGGCGCTATTCTCGGCCATTATAATAAATTTGAATCTTCCTTTACAAGCTTATAAGAATATTTTCAAAATTAATGTTTTTTTACAATTACATGAATTTTAAATGATTTAAAATAGAAAGAGATATTTTTCTCAAATAGTTTTGATTTCATCTATGTAAACATGTTTTAATAGATTTTATACTTTTTTGAAGTTTATTTATTATGATACAAATCATCTATATTGTATTGAAGGTTTTGTGATATGTTTGACTGTGGATGTGTTATTTTTATACCATTCATGATTTATGGTTAATGCATTAACATTTTGTACGCTAGTTTTAATAAGAATTTTTATGTTATGTTTCAACCTTTTAATATGAGGAATTAATTGAACATAGTAAGTGGCGGGTGGAGCCTGCTATAGATCCTCGAAGCATCAATAGGTCACATTAGTCAATCTAGTGTCTTGGAACAAGGCCTTAACAAAATATTATTTGTAGCCTTTTCACGAGGCCTTGACTATGTGGTTATGATGTTAGGCATTATGAATTCCATCATTATGAAATTAACTATTGATATTATATGCAATTATTCAAAAATTAGAATATCCATGTGAATAAGTAAATGGAATTATTTGATTTATCCTTTCCATATTATACTGAGGTTTATGTTTAAAAGGATTTTTTTTTAGTTTTATACATTTCATTAAGTGTTTATGCTTATTTATGAATGTTTATGCTATATTTTTATCCTTACTATGCATTTTGGATCACTGCTTTTATTGTTTTATTTTCCCTGGATGTGAAGAATTATATTATGACTAACCATCAAGGATAGTATAAGGGATATGAATGTGTTCAATTGAGACAATGTTGTTGTTGTTTTTCACTTTATAATGTAATGTAGCATTCATTTATGTAATCTATTTGCCTCGACTGCAAAATTGATCGGTCCTTCGGGACATGATTCCTTGTGATCATTCCAATGTATTCAAATAATGCACTGACTCTGGGTAACTAGGGTCGGGGCATTACAGTTGGTATCAGAAGAAGTTTAGCAGTAACCTTGGAAACTAGATTTAGAAAAAACCTAATTAGAGAAAATTACCCTAAGATAGACTTTGTGGATTAGTAGAGAAGAACAACCTAGAATTTTGTTAATGTAGATATTTTTAAATTTTCCATGAAATATATCCCTTTATGGATACAAGCAGTTAGAGGTGGATCTTGAAAATATGTATCTATGAGTGAAATATTTGACAAGGAGTTTTGGTCTTGACTTGTGGTATCCTGGTACACGACAATAGGCCTTGCTGCACTCTTGGTTACGACACACCTATGGGATATGCTTAGGATAATTCACATTTTTGTTAAAATCCATTATGAAGGATTTAGGAGTAAATAATTCCACAAAGGAAACAATTTTTATGATTATAGATTATATGAATAATATTTTCAATGTACATTTGGTATTTTACAGGTTTGGAATTATGCATTGCGATTCATAAACTAACATAGTGTATGCCATTGTTTAGAAATGGATCCCAAAAGATGCAATGAGAACTCCAACAATATACATGATCCAAAGAATAATGAGGATCATATATTTTAATGGTATTAAGAAATCATTTATAAAGTAAACAATCTTCCATATATTATCATCATATGAAGAAATAATATCATGTGTTAATAAGATAAGTAAAGAATTCTATGATTCCTATGGATTTTAAGGGAAGCTAGAGAAGAAAAAGATGGAAGAGAGAAATAAGGATAAAGGGAATAAGGGAATGGAGGATTTTCCCAAATGTGATAACTGTGGAAAGAATCACCCTAGTAAATTATTGAAGGGAATGTGATTTTGTTAAAATTTTGGAGTAAAAGGACAGAAAGTATGTGATTGTAAGGGTAAGAAAAAGTTTTCAAATGTACAATGCTTCATCTGCAAGGAGCTGGGACACTACGTGAATCATTGCCCCAATAATCAGAGTATACAAAAAATGATGTTGTTGGATAATAATCAAGTTATGATAATACCAAAGATGAAGAGTAATGACTTGTTTTCTTATGTTGATATTCAATAATTTTGTCATTTGAGTGTTGTATCAACGATGTATTGGTTATAATAATTATGATTTATATAACGATTGTACTACAGTACTATTTCATTATGTATTTGAGATTGTGTGGTACCATAGTGACTCAATATCAAGTTAAAGTTTTTGGAAAATAAATGGTTGAAGGAAAAATAAAAATTAATATTGTCTGGATTCTATGGTATTGATTAAGGAATTAGAGATGATTGATCTGGATAAATTATATTGGATATTATAGACCACATTGGAACTAATTAATATTTTTTTATACCATCATTGTTGGTGATTACTACATTTTTTTGATTTTAGGAGTATATCCAGTATTCTATGATTTACAAAAGGAATAATGAAGTACATACGTATTCAAATAAAATTTTCTAGCAATTCATTTTATTACCACATTTTAAGAGAATTCACGACGAAGGTATTAACATGTATATAATGTGACGTTCCTTATAAATTCTGGACTATGAGTTCGGACAAAAGTTTTGTGGATAAGTCTAAATGTTGGAATAAGTTAATTTTGACATTGGATACTATTGTTAAGGTTAAATCATTTCTTGAGATTATTTTTGGATTTTTCATAAAAAGGATAACCTAGAGGCTGGGCGACAACCCGTCACGTTCGGTAAGACCGTGCGAATTGTACCCGCAACTGAAGGACGACAAGGGTACATCACCAACCACTGGCCTACATGATTTCCTAGTTTTTATAATGTAGTTTTTTTAAATAGTTTGATATATAAATTATAAATTGATTATTTTTGGAACCCTATAGAATTATGATAAATAGAATACTTTTGAATTCTATTATCTTTTGGAGTGAAAGATGAGTTTGTGGTAGGAATAAGTTAAAGGATGAAAGTATACTTGTCAAGTATATTTTATTCATCTTATTCTATGAATAAATTCATTAGTAAACATTAGTAAAGGGATCTTAAAATTAAAAATGTGTTATCCTAATACCTTATATTTTGTTGAATCGATGATATTTTAAATCATCATAGATTTATGGATTTAAGGCCTTAAATTTTACACTTGTTTGTGATTTATGACCTCAATAACTCCCTATAAATATTTATATTTTCCTCCAATTATGTGTCCTTAATTTCCACCAATGTTCTCCTAATCGAGATCATAATTTGGTGGTGAATTTTTCATTTCTCTTTCCATCTTATTAATACTAAATTTCATTAACCCAATTTTTGATGTGGGTTTTCCACAAAGGTATTTGCCTACTTTTAACCATTTATTTTCAAAGAAAAATTTCAAATTGTGAAGATGATATTTATTGAAGGAGGGGACAATGTAACACTCTAATATTTTATAGTATGTTATCTCTTGAATGAAATACATTAACTTGGATTACATGAAAAACTGAGTTCGAGCGCACCACGACTTATCAAACTAGCCATTGAAAAAGCACTTATAAATAGGATTAAATGAATTTTTTTATTTTATATACTCCATATAATTTTAGAATCTATATTATCTGTTTCTTAGAAATAATATAAGAACAAATTCATTTTTGTTTTCAGATAAAAGAAGTATTTTTCAAAAAATGCTATTTTACAGCCTTTTAATGGAGATATTTTTTTAAAACCTATATTTCACACTTTTATATATTCAATTTAATGAAATTAAATTATTAATTATAGTAAGGATATTAAAATTTAGTTTGGATAAATTTTTGGAACTTTTCTGATAAGTTTCATATTTTGATGAATAATGAGAAATACTAAATTATAATTATAAACAACTTTTTTAATTAAAATAATTTATAGTGTTGAATTATATATTGAAGTGGTTTTAAAGTATCATTAGATAATATTTTTATCATGTAATATAATTTAGGTCATTTTATGTAATTTTAAATTTAAACTGGACATAAACAAGTGTCAATCTTTTGATAGTTATTATTTCTTAAAAACACGGTTTTTTGTTTTGACAACAGGAATTAATTTGAAATTAATTTATGCCGCTTCTGTGTTTGGAATTTGGAAAAATGGATTCAATATTTGGAATCAGGATGTATAAATCGTGTAAATAGGTAACTTTTATTTTTAGACATATTGAATATTTACTTCCGTAAATATTTCATTTACCATGGTTAAAGGGTAAATCTGGTAAATAAGGGTAAAAAAATATTGTTATAATAATATAAAATTATGATAACGTGTGTCCTATTCCTATTTTATGATACATTTCCAACCATGGGAAAAATTAGGTAAATTTTGGGACCACATGAAACCACATGAGAGTGATAATGAAACATTATTTTAATTAATTTAAAGTAATGATAAAAATGACATAAATATATATATATTAGTAAAAAATATTTAGAATGGGTTATATAGGTTATATTTTAGAAACTAAATATTAATTTGAATGTGAAAAATATTTTCTACATCATGTTTTTTTTATAATTTTTAAACATCAAATAAATAAAATTATATATAACAAAATAATAATGTAGTGTTTACCTCATTAATGAATGATTTAAATAAATGATATTATAAAAATTATAACAATATCCAAAACCTGTCCAATTCTTATAAAATGATATTATTTTGAACTTGAGTCCTCTTATATTCTATTTTAAGGAGTTTTGGAACTTTAGAAACCTAAAATAATTTTATAATAAAATAATATTTTCAAACATTCCTAAATATCCCCTCATCCCCCTTATAAAAATCCTTCACCTCTAACATACATATCAAACTTCTCAAGCACATTGGATCGTCCAAACTCAGAACAAATAAAATCCCTACATACCTCTATTTCTCTTAGAAGCCTTACCTTAGGCAAAAGGCACTTCAGGGAAGCCTTTTGGTTCAAACCAAAGGGAGTTACCCAATTTAAAGGTAACATATCCTCTTAAGTTATTCTCTTTTATTTTACATCTCCAACCCCATAAAATCTCTTTATTACATTATTTTATAACAAAAACAGTATCCTAAATATACTAGGTAGTTTTTATGAGATTTATTTGAACTACACTTACACACACCTTCATCTATTGGGTATAGAACATAATGTTTCTGTGGACGGCCAACCACTTTCTCACAAAATGATAACTGTTCAATATTCTACTACCACTTCTTATGGTAGCCATTATGATGACACTGTAATTATATATGATTTTTATGATATTTATTTTATCTATAATCTTATTTAATTCTATTTTATTTCATAACTTTATTCTTTTCATGTTTTATATATACGATAATTTCATTTGAGAAAGTGCAGACTACTGCCCCCTCGAAGTGATATGACTCGTTCAAACCATACATGGAACGTATAAAGTATGGTGTTAATGAAAAAACATAACATATGTAAAATATTATCTTATATTGGAATAATAATATAACTATGTATTATTTGTATTTATATCCTTTTAAAATAAAAAAATGAAATAGAAGTAGTGTTTGTGCATACATATGCATTACCGTCTCCACAAACGTGATGAGATTAATTACCCATAATAACCATTCAAGAATAATTTTAAATTGTTTATTAAAAATAATGTTTAAGAACATAATATACTTATTAATATGAATCGAATTCATCATATTTATAACAAAAATGTCTTACGTAACAAACCATATAAAGGAAAACAAATCAGTTAACACCAGAAACAATGATACTACTAAAATATTATTAAGAAAGAAATATTAGAAGATCATATATGATATAATATTTATGTATGTGGTTCTTGTATAATTTAATAGCAATTATTTAACTATTGTATGGGAGGTTAACGTACCCTTGACTAAAGAAGAGTACAAAGTAAGTGTTAATTTCACAATCTCTTTATTATCAAAGGGTGTTTTTACGTAAGTTTCTATAGGGACCTCTTTATGATCCACATATGGGTTTCATAAAAATTTATTTCACAATATATTTACTATTTACTGGACTCTGGGTTAAATTCATTTATACCTTTGATTTAATTTTTAAAAAATGGTTTGAAAGGAATCTTTTTGTCGTTTTCCAAACAAGGTACTTTATGACCTTTTTGACAAATTAAGGTAAGAATTTTTTTTAACTTATATGATGGGTGAGATTATTCTACACTGTTATAACACCATTGAAGCAGCCCTTATATTCATATAATAATATTTCCAAAATAAATTTTTTCTTTTATGATTTCATGATTTCTAAATGATATCAAATAGAAAGAGATATTTCTCTCAAATAGTTTTTATTTCATCTATTTCAACATCCTTTAATGGATTTTATACTTGTTTGAAGTTGATTTATTATGATAAAAATATTCCATATTGTATTTATGGTTTTGTGATATGTTTTATTTTTGATGTTTTATTATTATAGCATTCATGATTTATGGTTAATGTATTAACATTTTTTATGATAGTTTTAATAAGAATGTTTATGTTATGTTTCAACCATTTCATATGAGAAATGCATTGGACTTAGTAAGTGATATATGGATCCCACTATAACTCTTTGATGCATCGGTAGGTCTCATGATATAAACTGGTGTCTTGTCACATGGCCTTTAAAAACCCATATTTGTGGTCTTGGGACAAGGCCTTGACTATGTGGTTATGATATATGACATTATGCATTCCATCATTATGAAATTTTCTATCGATATAACATGTGATTATTTGACTAGTATAATATCTATTTGAATAAGTACATGACATTATTTGATTTGTCTTTTACATATTATGCTGAATTTTATGTTTAAAATACTTTTGTTATAGTTTTATACATTTCCTTAAGGGTTTATTATTATTTATGAAACTTTTTTCTATATTGTTATCCTTACTGAGCTTTTGAGATCACCCATTTCCATGTTTTAATTTCCCAGGATGCGAAGAAGTATATTATGACTGACCTGCTTGGATAGTCTAAGGGATATGAATGTGGTCAATAGAGACATTTTTGTTGTTGTTTTTCATGTTATAATGTAATGTAACATTCATTTATGTAATATATTTTCCACGACTGCTAAATCGATCATTCCTTAGGGACTTGATTCCTTGTAATCATTCCAATGTATTAAAATAATTCACCGACTCTGGGTAACTGGGATCAGGGTGTTACAATTTGTATCAAATGAATTTTAGTAATAAACTTGGAAACTAGATTTAAAAAAACTCAGATTAGAGAACATTACCATAAGATAGACTTTGTGAATTTGTATAGAAGAATATCCTAGAATTTTGATAATGTAGAGATTTTGTGAATTTTACAAGCAATACATCCATATCTGGATTTGAGAAGTTAGAGGCGGAACAAACGAAGATGTACCTATGAGTGGAAACGATGATAAGGAGTTTCAATCTTGACCTGGGGTATCCTGGTACACAACAACGAGCCTTTCTACACTCTTGGTTACGATACTCCAAGGGGATATTCTTAGGATAAGTCACATTTTCTTTACAAGACATTAAGAAGGATTTACAAGTAAATACTTCCTCAAAAGAAACATTTTTTATGATTATAGATTATATGTATAATATTTTCAATTTATGTTTAGTATTTTACATGTTTGGAATTATGCATTGTGATTCATAAACTAACCTAGTGTATTCCATTTTTCAGAAATGGTGCCCAATAGATGTAATGAGAACCCCAACAATACGCATGATCCAAAGAGTAAGAAGGATCATATCATTAATGGTATTGAGAAAAAATTTATAATATAAATAGCATCCCACATATTATCATCATATTAAGAAATAATATCCCATGTTAATAAGATAAGTAAATAATTCTATGAGTCCGATGGATTTGAAGGGAAGCTAGAGAAGAAAAGGATGGAAGAGTGAAAGATGGATAAAGGGAATAAGGGAAAGAACGATTTTCCCATATGTGATAGTTGTTGAATGAATCACAATGGTAAATGCCTGAAGGGAATGAGAGTTTGTTATAAGTGTGGAGAAAAAGGACAAGAAGTATATGATTACAAGGGTAAGAAAAAGGTTTCAAATGTACAATGCTTCTTTTGAAAAGAGTTGGGATACTCCGTGAATCATTGTCCTAATCATCAGAGTATACTGCAAATGTTGTTGTTGGATAATAATCAAGTTATGACATAACTATAGATGAATAGTAATGACTTGTTTTCTTATGTTGATATTAAAGAATTATGTCATTTGAGTGTTGTATCAATGATGTATTGGTTATAATAATTTTTGACTATATAAGGATTGTACTACATTACTATTTCATTAAGAATTTGATATTGTGTGGTACCAAGAAAAGTGACTCAATAACAAGTTAAACTTTTTGGAAAATACATGGTTGAAGGAAAGATAAACTTTAATATGGTCCTGAAAATGTGGTATTGATTTAGGAATAATAGAAGATTGATCTAGATAAATTTAATTGGATATTATTGACGATATTGGAACTAATTTAGGTTTTTTATTCCATCATTATTGGTTATTACAACATTTTTGGATTTTAGGAAAAAAATATTATTCAATGATTTTCAGAAGGAATAAGAAAGTACATACCTATTCAAATATGGTTTTCTGGCCATTAATTTTATATCCACATTTTTATATAATACACGATGAAGGTATTCACATGTATATTATGTGACCTTCATTATAAATTTTGGACTGTGAGTTTGGACAGATGTACTGTGGATAAGTCTAAAGGTCGGAATATATTAAGTTTGATATTGGATACTATTGTTAAGGTTAAATTATTTCTTGAGTTTATTTTTTGATTTTCATAAAAAGAATAAATCGATGGTCAGGTGACAACCAGTATCTTCTGGCAAGGCCGCAAGACATGAACCCACAACCAAAGGACAACAAGGGTACATCATCTACCACTAGTCTACGTGATGTCCATGTTTTTATAATGTAGTTTTTTAAAAAGTTAGACAAATGAATCATAAATTCATTATTTTTATAACCCCATACGATTAGGATAAATAGAATATTTTTTAATTCTATTATCTTTTGGAGTGAAAGAAGAGATTGTGGTAAGAATTAGTTGAACGATGAAAGTCAACTTGTAAAGTATATTTTTTCCTCTTATTATAGGAATAAAATAATTATTAAACATTAGTAAAGGTTTTTAAAACCTAAAATGTGTTATCCTAATACCTTATGTTTTGTTGAACTGATGATATTTTAATCATCATAGATTGATGGATTTGAGGCCCTCAATTTTACATATATTTGTGGTTGATGACCTCAATTACTCCATATAAATATTTATGTTTTTCCACTAATTATGTGTCTCTAATTGCCACAAATTTTCTCTCAATAGAGATCATAAATTGGTGGTTAATTTTTTGTTTACATTTCCCTCTTATTGAGACTAAATTTCATTAACCCAATTTCCGATGTGGGTTTTCCACAATAATATTTTTCTATTCTTAACCATTTATTTTCAAAGATAAATGTCAAATTACAAGGAATCAATTTATTGATGGAGGGGAGAATGTAAAACCCCTAGATTTAATAGTATATTATCTCTTCAAAGAAATTCAATAAATTGTGCTACACACCACACCGAATTCGAGCACCCCACGACTACACAAACCAGTTGTTCAAAAAGCGGTTATGAATAGTATTGACTATATTTTCAGTTTTATATACTTTATATTGTTTTATAATAAATATTATGATTTTATTAGACATAATATAAGAACATATTCATTTTTCCAATAAAAGAAGTATTTTTCAAAAAATGCAATTTTACCACCTTTTAATAGCTAAATTTCTCTAAAACCAATATTTGACACTTTTAAATATTCAATATAATGAAATTAAATTAATATTTAGAATAAGGACATAAAAATTTAGTTTTGTTAAATTTTTGGTACTTTTATGGTAACTTTCATATTTTGTTGAATGTTGAAAAATACTAAATTTTAATTGAAAGCAACTTTTTTAATTAAAAAAATTTAAAGTGATAAATTATAAATTTGAGTGGTTTTAAATTATAGTTAGATTATATATTTATAATGTAATATAATTTAGGTCATTGGATGTAATTTCACATTTAAACTAGAGATAAACAAGTGTTGATCTTTTGATATTTATTATTTTTAAAAATATGATTTTTGTTTTGACAACAGGAATTAATTTTAAATTAATTTAGGCAACTTAACTGTTTTGAATTTGAAAAATGGATTACATATTTTTTATCTATAGGTCCAAATTTTTTATATATGGTTATTTTATTTTTAGACATTATGAATATTTACTTCAATAAATATTTTATTTACCATGGTTAAAGGGTAAATCTGGTAAATAAGGGTTAAAAAATATTATTATAATAATTTTAAATAACCTAACAAGTATCCTATTACTATTGGTTGATATATTTATGACCATGGGCATCCTTTGGACGATTTTGGGACCACATTAATCCCTTTGAGAGTGATAATGACACTTTATATTAATTAATTTAATGTAAAGACAAAAATGAAATAAACATGTAACTTTTAGTAAATTTTTTTTCCAAGGGGTCATATAAGTTATCATTCCGACAGTAAATTTTAATTTTAAAAATAAAATGATTTAATAAATCATGTTATTTTTTTTATTATTTTTTGACATAAAATAAAAAAAATTCTGACACAATTATGATGTTGTGTTTACCTCATTAACGAATGATTTAAATAAATGAGTTTATAAAAATTAAATTTATATCAAAAACCAATAAAATTATTATTAGATGATTTAATTTAGAGAATGAGTGATATTATATTCGACTTTGATGGGTTAAGGACCCTTCGAAACTGAAAATAAATATATAATAAAATAATATTTTCAAACAATCTTAAAGAGCCCCTCCTCCCCCTTATAAAAAGCCCTCACCTCTAACCCATTTCTCACACATCTCATGCCCCTTGGAACATAAAAAATCTACCCAATTAAGCTCCATATATCCCTATGTTCATCTTACAAGCCTTACCTTATGCAAAAGGATATTTAAGGAAGCCTTTTTGTTCAAACCAAAGGGATTTACCTGATTTAAAAGGTAACATCTCCTCTTAAGTTATTTTCTTTTATTTTACTTCTCCAACCCCCTCAACGCTCTTTATTCCTTTATTTTATAATATAACCATTATCCTCAATACACTAGGTTGTTTTTTGATAATTATTTGAAATAAATGTACACACACCTCCATCAATTGGGTATAGTACATAATGTTTCTCTGGAGGATGAACTATTGCCTCACGAAATGATGATTGTTCAATCTTCTACTACCACTTATCATGGTGGCCATTATGATTAAAATATAATTATATATGATATATATTATACTTATTATATCTATAATCTTTTTTAATTCTATTTTATATAATACCTTTATTCATTTCTTATTGTATATATACGATAATTTCATTTGAGGAAATACGGACCACTGCCCCCTCAAAGTGATTTGACTCGTTCATACCATACATGGAATGTATAAAGGATGGTGTTAATGAAATTATGTAATTTATATAAAATATTATATTATACTGGAATAATAATATACCTATGTATCATTTGGTTTTCTTTCCTTTTAAAATAAAAAATGAAATGGAAGTAGTGTTCATGCGTATGTACGGATTACCGTCTTCACAAACGCGATGAGATTCATTAACCATCATAACCATTCAAAAATAATTTTCATTTTATTATTAAAAATAATGTTTAAGAACTTAATATCCTTATTTATATTAATCAAATACAACCCATCCATAACAAACATGGCTTATGTAACAAAACATTTAAAGGAAAATGAACCAGTTAACACCCGAAACAATGACACTTCTAAAATATTTTTAAGAAAGAAAAATTAGAAGATCATATATGATATCATATTTATGTATGTGGTTCTTAAATAATTTAATAAGAATAATTTAACTACTATAATGGGGTTAACGTACCCTGGACCAAAGAAAAGTATAGGGTAAAGGTAAATTTCACAATCTCTTTATTATCTGAGGTCGTTTTTACGTAAGTATCTATTGAGACCTCTTTATGATCCACATCTATGTTTCTTAAAAATGCATTTAAAAACATTTTAAATATTTAATACACTACGGGTTAATGTCAATAATACCCTTTTTTGACTTTTTATAAGATGGTTTTAATGGAATCTTTAAGTGATTTTCAAAATAATGTACTTTATGACCTTTTCAACAAATTAAGGTAAGAATGTTTTTTAACTTATACGACAGGTGAGGTTATTATCCACCATTATAACAATGCTGAATCTTCCCTTAAAATATTATAAGAATATTTTCAAAATAATGGTTTTCTTTTATAACGACATGAATTTTAAATGATTTCAAATAGAAAGAGATATTTCTCTCAAATAGTTACTACTGGAAAAGGATGATTTACCAATGGTTCTGAACCATTGGGATGGGCCACAGAACCGTTGGTAAGTAATCCATTGGGATATATTTTCCCAATGGTTTACATATAAACATTGGAATAGGTTAAAAAAATTAGCCTATGCCAACTGTTTTGGGAACTATTGGGAAAAGTGTTTCTCATTCGTTTCCCCACAACCGTTGGCAAAACCAACATTTTCCCATGGTTCCCAACGGTTTTAGAAATTGCTGGGAATGTATTTTTACCAACAGTTCCCTTTTAACTATTGGAAAAAACATTCAATTAACTCTATTCCAATGGTTTGAAACCGTCGACATAGGCTATGCTATGCAAATTGCACAGCAGCCTGCAATTTGCACACCACTGGCAGGGTGTCCATCCATTCAGGTAATTCTCTGATCTCCTCTCCGATTAATGTACCTAAAATAACCAACTAACACATACATATATAGAAATAATTCATACACATTTAACATATAAAGAATTTTTAACTATAACCATCCAGAATCAAATCAGAGTTCAAAACTTAACTATAAACATACATAATTCATTTAAATATACACATTTAAATGTGTTTTTCTAGAAATGATGTCCATTTTAAACATAATATATACACATGGAGTGCTACCGTCCACACCGTGCCTCAGATTGAGGTGAGATTGACTTGTGCACATCATATATGATTCTTGGATCGTTGTGCTAAAGTATCAACACAATCAGAATCTGTTTGGTCAATTTTCTGTATTTACTTAAAATATTGTCCATTTTAAACAAAAGAGAGGCACTTAGAGTGATCCCAGCCACACTGTGACTCAGATTGAGGCAAGGTTGACTCAGACACGTCACATATGACCAATGGATCATTTTCCTAATGTTTCAATAGAATCAAAATGTGTTTGGCCAGTTTACCGTATGTCAGTTGTTGTTTTCAATTAAAATGATGTCCATTTTAAACTAATGAGAGATACTTCGAGTGGTTCCGGCCACTCCGCACCTCAAATTGAGGCTAGGTTGACACTTACACATCACATATGACCCATGGACCATTTTCCTAATGTTTCAACATAATAAAAATTTGATTGTTCAGTTTTATGTAGGTCAGTTGTTGTTTTCACTTAAAATGTTGTCCATTTCAAATAAACCTAAGACACTTTGAGTGGGGCCGGCCACACTAGGCCTCATATCGAGGCATGGTTGACTCGTGCACATCAAAAATGACTCATGTAACTTTTTTCTAAAGTTTTAATAGAATTTGAATGCTTTTGGTTAGCTTTCCATATGTCAGTTGTTGTTTTCACTTAAAATGTTGTCGATTTTAAACTATAGAGGGATAGTTCAAGTGGTATCGCCCACATCGCGCCTCAGATTGAGGCTGGGTTGACTCATACACATCAAATATAACTCATGGATCATTTCCCTAAAGTTTCAACAGAATAATAAAGCGTTTGGTCAATTTTCCGTATGTTAATTGTTGTTTTCACTTAAAATGATGTCCTTTTAAACAAAAGAGAGACACTTTTAGTGGTGCTGGACACACCGGGTCTCGGATTGAGGCGGGGCAGACTCATACACATCACATATGACTCATGGATCATTTTACTAAAGAAAAAAAAATTCCTAATGCGTTTGGTCAGTTTTTCATATGTCGGTTGTTGTTTTCGGTTAAAATTAAGTCCATTTCAAACAAAAGAGAGACACTTTGGGTGGTTCCGGCCACACTAAACCTTAGATTATGGTGGGGTTGACTTCTAAAAATCACATAAAATCCATGTATCATTTTGCTAAAGTATCAACATGATCAAAATCTGTTTGGTCAGTTTTACATATGTACTTAAAATGTTGTCCATTTTAAACATAAGAGAAACATTGGGTGGTGTCGGCCACACTGCAACTTGGATTGAGGCATCGTGAACTCTTACACGTCACATATGACCCATGGATCATTTTCCTAAAGTTTCAACATAATCTGAATGAGTTTGGTCAGTTTTCCGTACGTCAGTTGCTGTTTTCACTTAACATGAAGTCCATTTTAAACTAAAGAGAGACACTTAGAGTGGTTCCGGCCACACTAAATCTTGGATTGAGATGAGGTTTACTCGTACACATCACATATTACTCATGAATCATTTTACTAATGCATATACACATTAAAAATGTGTTTGGTCAGTTTTCCGTACGTCATTTGTTGTTTTCACTTAAAATTATGTCCATTTTATACAAAATAAAGACACTTTAAGTGGTGCTGGAAACACCATGCATCATATTGAGGAGGGGTTGACTCATACACGTCACATATAACCCATGTATTGTTGTTCTAAAGTATCAAAGAAATACGAATGCATTTGGTCAGTTTTCTGTATGCTAGATGTTATTTTATTTAAAATGTTGTCCATTTCAAATAAACCTGAGACACTTTGAGTGGTGTCGGCCACACCGGGCCTTGGATTGAGTCAAGGTTGACTCGTGCACATCAAAAATTACTCATGGAATGTTTTCCTAAATTTTCAACAGAATCTGAATGCGTTTGGTCAGTTTTCCGTATGTTGGTTGTTGTTTTCACTTAACATGAAGTCCATTTTAAACTAAAGAGAGACACTTTGAGTGGTGCTGGACACACCACATCTTGTATTGAGACGGGGTTGACTTGTACATGTCACAAAAGACTCATGGAACGTTTTACTAAAGCATAAACACATTCTGAATGCGTTTGGATGATTTTCCGTATGTTAGTTGTTGTTTTCATTTAAAATGATGTCCATTTTAAATAAAAGAAAGACACATTGAGTGATGCCGGCAAAACCATGCCTCAGATTGAGGCGGGGATGACTCTTACACATCACATATGACCCATGGATCATTGTGCTAATATATCAACACAATATGAATGCGTTTGGTCAGTTTTCTGTATGCTAGTTGTTATTTTCACTTAAAATGTTGTCCATTTCAAATAAACCTGAGACACTTTGAGTGGTACCGACAACACCGACCCTTAGATTGAGGCGGGGTTGAATCATACACATCATGATTGACCCCAGAATCACTTTCCTAAAGTATCAACACAATCTGAATGTGTTTGTATGGTTTTCCGTATGCCATTTGTACTTTTCACTTAAAATGTAATCCATTTCAAACAAAAGTGAGACACTTCAAATGGTTCCGGCCACACTGCACCTCGAATTGAGCCTGGGATGACTCGTACATGTCACATATGAACCATGGATCACTGTGATACAGTATAAATAGAATCCGAGTGCGTTTGGTTGGTTTTCCATGTGTCAGTTGTTCTTTTCAATTAAAATCCCATCAATTTTAAACAAAAGTGACACAGTTAGAGTGCTACCGGCCACACCACACCTCATATTTAGACGCGGTTGACTCATACACGTCACAAACGACCCAAGGATCATTGTCCTAAAGTATCAATACAATCTGAATGCGTTTTTTCAGCTTTTCGTATGTCAATTGTACTTTTCACTTAAAATGTTATGCATTTCAAACAAAAGTGAGACACTTCGAATGGTGCCGACAACACCGCACCTAGGATTGAGATGGGATTGACTCATACACGACACATATTACCCATGGATCTTTTTCCTAAAGTATCAATAGAAAACGAAATAGTTTGGTCAGTTTTCTGTTTGTCAGTTGTTGTTTTCACTTAAAATCCTGTCCATTTTAAACAAAAGAGAGACACTTTGAGTGGTGACGGCCACACCGCACCTCAGATTGAGGTGGGGTTGACTCTTGCACGTAAGATATGACCCATGGATCGTTTTTCTAAAGTATCAACACAATAAAAATCTATTTGGTCGGTTTTCTATATGTACTTAAAATGTGGTCCATTTTAAACAAAAGAGACACCTTGGGAGGTTCCGAACACACCTGGCCTCGTATTGAGGTGCGGTTGACTCGCACACATCACATATGACCCATGTATAGTTTTTCTAAAGTTTCAATAGAATCAGAGTGTGTTTGGTCGTTTTTCCGTATGTCAGTTGATGTTTTCACTTAACATGAAGTCCATTTTAAACTAAAGAGAGACACTTTGAGTGGTTTCGGACACACTGCATCTTGTATTGAGACGGGGTTGACTCTCACATGTCACAAATGACTCATGGAATGTTTTCGTAAAGCATCAACACATTCTGAATGCGTTTGGACAGTTTTCCATATGTTAGTTGTTGTTTTCACATAAAATGATGTCCATTTTAAACAAAAGAACGACTCTTTGAGTGGTGTCGACAACACCATGCCTCAGATTGAAGATAGTTTGACTCTTACACATCACATATGACCTATGGATTGTTTTTCTAAAGTATCAACACAATATTAATGTGTTTGGTTAGTTTTCCGTATGCTAGTTGTTATTTTCACTTAAACTGTTGTCCATTTCAAATAAACCTGAGACACTTTGAGTGGTGCCAGCCACACTGGGCCTCAAATTGAGGCGGGGTTGACTCATACATGTCACAAGTGACCCAAAAATCATTTTCCTAAAGTATAAACACAATCCAAATGCGTTTGGTCAGTTTTCCGTATGTCAGTTATACTTTTCACTTAAAATGTTATCCATTTCAAACAAAAGTGAGACACTTAGAATGGTGCCAGCCACACCATGCCTCAGATTGAGCTAGAGTTGACTCGTATACATCACATATGACCCAAGGATTTTTGTGATAATGTATCAATAGAATCTGAATGCGTTTGGTCAGTTTTCCGTATGTTAGTTGTTGTTTTCACTTAAAATCCCATCCATTTTAAAAAAAAGAGACACAGTTAGAGTGATACTAGCCACACCACACCTTGGATTTAGACTAGGTTGACTCATACACATCAAAAATGACCCAAGGATCATTTTCCGAAAGTATCAACACAATCCGAATGCATTTGGTCAGTTTTCAATATGTTAGTTGTACTTTTCACTTAAAATGTAATCAATTTCAAAAAAATGTGAGAAACTTTGAATGGTGCTGGACACACCATTCCTCATATTGAGCCAAGATTCACTCATACATGGCACATATGACCCATTGATCATTTTCCTAATGTTTCAACAAAAACCGAATTTGTTTGGTAGGTTTTTTGTATGCCAGTTGTTATTTTCACTTAAAATCATGTCCATTTTAAACAAAAGAGATACACTTTGAGTGGTACCAACCACACTGCGCCTCATATTGAGGAGTGATTGACTGGTACGCAACAAATATGACCCATGGATTGTTTTTCTAAAGTATCAACACAATCAGAATCTGTTTGGTCGGTTTTCCATATGTACTTAAAATGTTGTCCATTTTAAACATAACAGACACTTTGGGTGGTTCCGGCTGCACTGTGACTCATATTGAGGTGTGGTTGACTCGTACACATCACATATGACCCATGGATCATTTTTCTAATGTTTCAATAGAATCCGTATTCGTTTGGTCAGTTTTCCGTATGTCAGTTGTTGTTTTCACTTAACATGAAGTCCATTTTATACTAAAGAGAGACAATTTGAGTAGTGACGGACACACCACATCTTGGATTGAGATAGGGTTCACTCATACACATCACAAATGACTCATGGAACGTTTTCCTAAATCATCAACACATTATGAATGCATTTGGTCAGTTTTCTGTATGTCAGTTGTTGTTTTCACTTAAAATGATGTCCATTTAAAAAAAAGACACTTTGAGTGGTGCCAGCAACACCGTGCCTCAGATTGAGGAGGGTTTGACTTTTACACGTCACATATGACCCATGGATCGTTATTTTAATGTATCAAGACAATACGAATGCGTTTGGTTTGTTTTCCGTGTGGTAGTTGTTATTTTCACTTAAAATGTCGTCCATTTCAAATAAACCTCAGACACTTTGAGTGGTGCCAGCCACACCGGGCCTCAGATTAAGGCGGGGTTGACTCATACACATCACAAATGACCCAATGATCATTTTCCTAAAGTATCAAAACAATATGAATGCGTTTGGTTAGTTTTCCGTATGTCAGTTGTACTTTCCACTTAAAATGTTATCCATTTCAAAAAAAAGTGAGACACTTCGAATGGTGTCGACCACACTACACCTCAGATTGAGCCAGATATGACTCGTACATGTCACATATGACCCATGGATCGCTGTGATAATTTATCAACAGAATCCGAATGCGTTTGGTCAGCTTTCTGTTTGACAGTTGTTCTTTTCACTTAAAATCCCATCCATTTTAAACAAAATAGACACAGTTAGAGTGCTACCGGCCACACCGCTCCTCAGGTTTAGATGAGGTTGACTCGTACATGTCACAAATGACCCATGGATAATTTTCCAAAAGTATCAACACAATTAGAATTCATTTGGTCAGTTTTCTATATGATAGTTTCTATTTTCACTTAAAATGCTATCTATTTCAAATAATCCTGAGACATTTTGAGTGGTGTCGGCCACACATGAGGCATGGTATCACCATCTTGCAAAACAGACATGTCCTTGGTTTATCTTCAAGGATCCAATATCACTCATGAGTAATAGAAACCATCATGGTAGCCCTCTCCTAGAAACCAAAGCATACATCCTGGAATTTCATGTATAAATTCCCTGAGCGTTATGAGTCTGTCCATGAGTCCTTAACATGTAAACCGTGTCTTATCCTAACGATTGACAATTAAACCAAATCAAACAAAGAATAATTCATATAACAAGGAGAATGTACAAAACGGCTTTGTATTCAAATTAAAGCATATAATCACATGCATTTGATGAGCATGAGCTATTAAGCTTACCAAGACATTCATATAATTCAAGACATACAAAAATGGAATAATCCTAAATAACATTGCATGATCAGAGAAATAAAAAAAGGAATGTGAAATCAAGGAGGGTGGGGGGGCAGTTTGGGGGTCTAGGGAGGAGGGTGGGGGGCTCTCTAGCGGGGCTGTCCGGGGGGCTGTCCAGGGGGGCTTTCCGGGGGGCTGTCTGGGGGTCTAGGGAGGTGGATCATCGTTCTATATGGTATTATCAAATCTTTTATGATTCATTCTATATGGATTGTACTTTTGCAAGAATTTTCGATGTCCCATAAAACTGAAACTACAACGATGTTTCAGTCTTCTAGATCATGTATTCTTCATAAAAACCGGACATGACAGTTTTCCCTTCGTGCTCCATCTAGACATCATTGCATAAGTAGGAAAATCACTAATCATCCACATAAGTTCAACACTCATATGAAATATGTTTTTCGAACATGCATCGTATGCACGCACACCCACATCCCAAAGAAGTTTCAACTCTTTTATTAAAGGTTACATGTATACATCAATATCAATTCTGGGATCAAAAGGACAAGACATGAGTATACTCATGAAAGTGAAAGGTTTTTTCATACAAAAACATGGGGGAAGATTATAAATGTGTATAAAAATAGGCCATATAGTGTGCGAAGTAAGCATCTGCACAAATGGATTAAAACCGTCGCATGAAAGACCTAACCTCACATTACACATATCTGCTCTAAAATCAAGATGTCGAGCATCAAATCTCTGCCATGCAAATCCATCAACAGGATGAACCAACTCATTATTAGTCTTCTTTGTAGAGACCCGAAGCTTGACGTACATGGACATTACATTACATTTGCGGAATACTTAGTACATAACAAAAACACACACTAAAGGATCGTAATAGTTTAGTGTCTTTGGAAACTCGGAACGTAATCTTCTAATCGTGGTGAAAGTTCTTCAATATCTCCCATAAAGGTCATCCCTTTTTTCTACCTAAAACCTTTCTTTATATCCTGGGGAAAAGAAAACATAAAAGGGTGAGCTCAAATGCTCAGTAAGGGTAAACAAAAGAAAAATCAATCACATCATATACATAGCTTTTGGAAATCTTAACCTGCAAAAGAGCTCATAATATCGTAACATGGGATATATCATAGAAGTGAAATGTAATCCCAATAATAATAACTTAAAACATGAAACTTTGTGGCATACACACATAATCATAGAAAATCATTTCTTGTTAGTCAAGACTCATTGCCAAGACTATCTTAGTGGACAAAGTCCCTTTCTGAATCGAGTAACCCTCATTTCAGTCCTGTTTCACTGAACCGGTATAACCTACCATTTCAGCCATGTCTATCTCATGAGATATAAAATCTTTACCCAATGCATTGGAGGGAGATATAGGTCCCACCCATCTCATAATGATACCATTCTTATGTGTGCCACAAAATCATAAATCATACATCATTTCATAACCCATGTAATAAAAATGGGATTCTTAAAACAACATGACATCATAAAACCATTCATATAAGATAAAGGAATTCATAAACATAATTCCATCACAACATAGTCAAATCAATGTAAAAATATGGATAGAAACAGAACCCTTTATTATCTTAGATGGAAAATAATTTTGATAAAACACTTGAAATGAATTCTTGAGGAAAATATCATTTCTTCTTCAAAATCAATTTCTTTTCACAAAACATCATGCAATTTTAAAAGAAAGAGATTTTATTAAAAATAGTCATGAAATATTTTGGAGGAAGCTTCATGAAAATAAGGCTTTATAAAACCGTAAAAATCCGTTCATGCCGTTTAAGTTAAAAAAAACATTCTTCGTACTTTTGTCGGAAAAGTCAAAAAGTACCTCGTATGAAAAAGCGACAAAAGATTCCTTTCATATTCTTCACTAAAAACTCACCGAAGAGTAAAATTGGATTTAAACTATTGTAAGTGGATGGAAACAGTATTACATATTTAAGGAACATGGATGTGGATGATAAAATACACCCCAGTAAATACTTACGAATAAACAATCTCGGATAAAAATGAGATTGTGATATTTCCCTTACCTTAGGTCCAATTTGCTTCGTATGTGTCCGAACCTCCTGTATAATGATTTAAATAATGTCATTGACTTATTACAGAATCATATTCATTGTTATGATATCATATATGGTTCACTTATGACATTATATTACCCATTCTTTTGTAAATTCCATGTTAAAGAAGCGTTTTGGGTAAAATCGTTTCATTTATCGTAGGTGTTTTGACTTGTTGTTCTTGACATCATTATTACTTATATCATGATTTACTTACTTCCAGAATATAAAATATGATTTATATATCATATATATTCAGTATATATATATATAATAGATAGATAAATAAAATGAAAAAACACCGTTCATGGAGACGGTAGTCCGTACGTACGCATGAACGCTGTTTTTCTTTCCTTATTGTCTTGAAATGGAAGTAAGTAGATGACATACATATGTATATATATACATAAATCCAGTAGCTTTATAATGTCATATATTTCATTATTATTTCTTATATATACATTATAATCATTCTTAAATGGTTAACATGGAGAATGAATCTCATCGCGTCGTGGAGACGGTAGTCCGTACGTACGCACGAGCGATGATATCATTTCTATAAATATTGAATTGAATTGGAGTGGATTATACAATATATCAGAATCAATATGATGTTGTAATAACTATGTATAGTTATTCTTTACACCATTATACCCATCCATGTAAGGTGGTGGTGGAAAATAGATTACACCACGGCGTGGAGACGGTATTCCGTACGTAGGCACGCGCGGTGATTTCTTTTTCCGTAGGATGGATGGATGGTGAAATAGGGTTGTTTCATAATTATAATAACATATCAGTATATGAGTGATACTGATGTTATTACTTCATAATGAAACAACCTAAGAAGAAGAAGTGGAAGAAGAAATAAAGATGAAAGAATTGGTAACGGTAATTACCTCTTCTTTGAAGTGCCTCTTTGAGACCTCCTCTTAGGGCACTAGAATTGGTCTTTGAGGAAGACCAGAACCTCTAGTATGTTTCTAGGGAAGTGGAGAATGGATTTTGGCAGGGGTTGGCCGAGCTTGAGTGCTCAAATTGGTGTGAGGAGGAGGGGGACAAGGTGTCCTTTTATAAGGGAGGAGAGGGGCACCTTAGGAATATCTCAAAATATTATTTTATATTAAAGTCAAAATCGGCTTATAATGGTTCCAAAGGGTCTTATTTTGAAGATAAGGTGGGGAGGGGTCGAAATAATATCAACCAATAGAATTTAGACAAGTTTAGGATATTATTTTAACCTTATCAATTAAATTTAACTCTAAGTTAAATAATTTAACTTTTACCATGTCTTTTTGTTTTCTTTCACTATATGGTTAATAAAATTACTATAACATGCCAAAAAAACCCCAAATTGTTTATTATTAATATATATATCCTTATCTAAGTCATTTGGCCGAACCTTATATTTTTAGGAATACAATAACAATTAATAATATAATATTTGATTTAAAAACTATTTTGTGTCAATTTTGACACTATTTGATATATGATTTTTGTGAAAGTCATAACAGAATTAAATGTTCGAACCAAGTTGATTAAATCAACATTAATATATCATATTAACCTAGAAAATTTGTGGAATTCATAAAAAATCTCAAATTACATTTATTTTGGTGTTTATAACATCAATTATGTCAATATTTCATTAATAAGATAATTACTGCATCATCGTTGTGTCATAAATAAATTAAATTTATTTATGTCTAAAAATTACAAATAAAATACCATCATGTAGGAAATCTTTTTATATTTCTAATTAATATTTACAATCGAATTTATCTTATGTATAACCTCATATTAAAAATGATTTACTTATTAAACTTTGATTTTAACTATTTTAACCTTTCTTTAAATAAATTAATAATAAATGTCCTAATCTAATCCAAGTGGGCCTAAATGGTAATATTTTATTCCTAAGTTTGTTTTTGGTCGAATTACACTTGTCCAATAGAATTAGGACATGTGTTAGGGTAATATTAATATCATATTTACCCTTAGTTACCCTATTTACTATTAACCGCGGTAAAAAAGTAAAAAGTTACTACTCACCAAAAAAATTATTTTCATCTCATTGAACCACATTTTAGTCCTTGATATTAACCGTGTCTCTCGGATTTTCGAAATTCCATTCACAGAAGCGGAAAAATTAAGTTTTATGAAAAATTCAGTTTTTTTAACTACCACTTATTAGTTTCACTATTCATCAAAAATTGATGTTTTTCAGAACAATGCCAAAATTTCATCCTAATCTATATTTCATATTCCGAATTCAAAAATGAAATCTATTTTACCAAATTCATAACATAGAAGTTGCATTAATTAATTTTATAATTAAATCCCGCTGTTAAAATAAATAGCGTGTTTTTAGGAAACAATATATATCAAAAGATTGACACTTGATTATGTCTGGTTTAAATGTGAAATTACAACCAATGACCAAAATTGTATTAAATTGTAAAAATATATTCTAAATATACTTTAAAACCACTCAAATTAATAATTTATCACTATTAATTATTTCGATTAAAAAAGTTGTTTTTAATTACAATTTAGTAATTTTTCACTATTCATCAGAATATGAAAGTTATCCGAAAAGTACCAAAATTTCACCTTAGGCTAAATTCGATACTCTGAATCCAAGAATGAAGTTCATTTTGAAAAATAAGATTTACAGAATTTTAAAAAGTGGTTATTACTATTCATAACGGCTAGTTTTAATAATATTTTAATAGCACATCGTTGTTTAGTGAAACTCGGTATTGCCTATTACACACGCTATCGAGGAAGGTCGCGATTGCGTGTAATGCAAGGCAAGACAATGATGCGTGTTGTGCAAGCTCCTTTTGGTGTAGCGTACAACACAAGACATTAATAAAATTAAAAAGAATATTTCTTTATAAAATCTTGGGCTGTTACATTCTACCCCCCTTAAAATGAATTTCGCCCTCGAAATTCGTCGGGGTTATAAATGGTTTACTATTCGAAAGTTTCTTTAATAGAAACCCACATCGTAAAAAGGAATATCAAAAACAATCTTTAAAAACAAAAGTATGAAACGTAACGGTTACCCAAATAAACTAATCATTGGGTTTCCACATAGGTGAAAATATAGATATGGAAGAGAAATCTAACCATCATGTTCTGATGGAGAGTGGTAGAGAACATGGCTATGGAAAAGCCAGTAATCACAAATCCATAGATTTGTGATGATATAAGGTACCATCTGATTCATCAGGTATAAGATCACTAGGACAACATTTTTGGTTTTCAAGATCATTTCCCCTAAAGTTGAAAATTTGAATTAGAATAAATACTTACTTTATTTTGGTACAATCTCACTGTAGTTCATGCTTTGAACAATTTCCACTTCATCTCTTAAATAAATGAAGTTGAATTTGTTATTCGTGAAGTGTTAGCAGATCATGTGATAGAATGACAGGTCATTCCATCTGTCTCAAACAAAAGGTTAGCAAAACTTATATACATAAGTCGATCTATAGTGAGATTAATCATATATGGTTCCTAAAATGGACTTATACTTCATATATCATACTGCTTAATATAATAAAACTAGTTTCTACTAAACAGGGACTTCCTGTAGGTCAGTGGTAGGCGATAAAGGCCAGTCGCACTTCGGTTGTGGGTTCGATTCCCACAGCCTTGTCCGAAGCGATGGGCTGTCGCCCGTCCTGCAGGTTGTCCTTTTTCCAAAACTATATTACTATAACATCCCATCAATAATATCGAAAAAAAAATTTCTATCCTTAAACAATACTAACTTACGTCCAACACAATCCATTCCAATCTTTAGGCTTATCCATAATACTGCAGTCCACTCTCATAACATAGTGAAAACAATTACCAGAGATTTAATATCATCGTTGATCCCCATATATCATAAGATATGTTTTGTTGGTTACATTTCAAACATTCAAAGTCCTTAATCATGTATACTCTTGAATACCCATTGAACCTTAGTGAAAACTTGAATGCAGTTAAAAGTTAACACTTTACACATACCAAAATCCTCAAAATTATTTGTACTCAAACCATGATATCACTTAGTCCTTATATCAATCATGAGCTCATGAATACAATCAAACATCTCATTATCTTCTTATCCTTTCATTATGCACTTATCATCTACTTTCCAAAATATTTGAATCACTTTTTATAGTTATTGGTACCTTAAAATTATTGAAAACCACAATAGACCAATACTTAAATATTTCAATACACCATAAAAGTACCTCAACAACATTATTCTTGAATACCAAAACACTTCATTCCATCCACATCAATGATTATCCTGGAATAAGTCCTTCCTTGATTTAGAAGTAACTTTTTAGGTCAGGGCATTGAGTTGGGTAATGCCCATGTTCTCCACAAATAAGACACTGAACTCCATAACAGTCTGTCACTCTATGACCCTTTTCTCCATGCAGATAACATCGGTCCCTCCATTTGAGGTATTCCTCAAGGTTCTTCTTCCCTTCTTTAGAAATCTCAATCTTCCTTTCTTTATACTCCTCAACATGCGAACATGCATAATAGTCTATCTTCCTCTTCTTTGAATAATTAGGCATACCACTAAATTTCACCTTGTTAATCATATATCACGATGATTGATTCGGCATAATCACAACATCTTTCACTCTAGGCATTACACAATTTTGTTGCTCATAGTCACCAATTTGTCCATTGGATTCAATGTTAACTGAATTCCTTTTGGTTCCCTCCATTAACTAAAACACAAAAATAATTTTGTGAGAATCAAAAATCATGCTAGAGAAAACAACATAGTAAAGGGAAAGTATCCTCAATACCTAACTTCTTAGGTTTAATCTAATATCATTACCATAGTTCTAGGAATATATCCTATACGTATACTTATCCTTAGGGACATCCCTAGACATACCTTAGAAATATCTCTAGGAATCTCACTAACGTTTTCGCATCCTAGTTTCCAAAGGTTGACTAAACCTTTCCTCTGATACCAACTGTAGAGACCCGAAGCTTGACGTACATGGACATTACATTACATTTGCGGAATACTTAGTACATAACAAAAACACACACTAAAGGATCGTAATAGTTTAGTGTCTTTGGAAACTCGGAACGTAATCTTCTAATCGTGGTGAAAGTTCTTCAATATCTCCCATAAAGGTCATCCCTTTTTTCTACCTAAAACCTTTCTTTATATCCTGGGGAAAAGAAAACATAAAAGGGTGAGCTCAAATGCTCAGTAAGGGTAAACAAAAGAAAAATCAATCACATCATATACATAGCTTTTGGAAATCTTAACCTGCAAAAGAGCTCATAATATCATAACATGGGATATATCATAGAAGTGAAATGTAATCCCAATAATCATAACTTAAAACATGAAACTTTGTGGCATACACACATAATCATAGAAAATCATTTCTTGTTAGTCAAGACTCATTTCCAAGACTATCTTAGTGGACAAAGTCCCTTTCTGAATCGAGTAACCCCCATTTCAGTCCTGTTTCACTGAACCGGTATAACCTACCATTTCAGCCATGTCTATCTCATGAGATATAAAATCTTTACCCAATGCATTGGAGGGAGATATAGGTCCCACCCATCTCATAATGATACCATTCTTATGTGTGCCACAAAATCATAAATCATACATCATTTCATAACCCATGTAATAAAAATGGGATTCTTAAAACAACATGACATCATAAAACCATTCATATAAGATAAAGGAATTCATAAACATAATTCCATCACAACATAGTCAAATCAATGTAAAAATATGGATATAAACAGAACCCTTTATTATCTTATATGGAAAATAATTTTGATAAAACACTTGAAATGAATTCTTGAGGAAAATATCATTTCTTCTTCAAAATCAATTTCTTTTCACAAAACATTATGCAATTTTAAAAGAAAGAGATTTTATTAAAAATAGACATGAAATCTTTTGGAGGAAGCTTCATGAAAATAAGGCTTTATAAAACCGTAAAAATCCGTTCATTCCGTTTAAGTTAAAAAAAACATTCTTCGTACTTTTGTCGGAAAATTCAAAAAGTACCTCGTATGAAAAAGCGACAAAAGATTCCTTTCATATTCTTCACTAAAAACTCACCGAAGAGTAAAATTGGATTTAAACTATTGTAAGTGGATGGAAACAATATTACATATTGAAGGAACATGGATGTGGATGATAAAATACACCCGAGTAAATACTTACGAATAAACAATCTCGGATAAAAATGAGATTGTGATATTTCCCTTACCTTAGGTCCAATTTGCTTCGTATGTGTCCGAACCTCCTGTATAATGATTTAAATAATGTCATTGACTTATTACAGAATCATATTCATTGTTATGATATCATATATGGTTCACTTATGACATTATATTACCCGTTCTTTTGTAAATTCCATGTTAAAGAAGCGTTTTGGGAAAAATTGTTTCATTTATCGTAGGTGTTTTGACTTGTTGTTCTTGACATCATTATTACTTATATCATGATTTAATTACTTCAAGAATATAAAATATGATTTATATATCATATATATTCAGTATATATATATATATATAATAGATAGATAAATAAAATGAAAAAAACACCGTTCATGGAGACGGTAGTCCGTACGTACGCATGAACGCTGTTTTTCTTTCCTTATTGTCTTGAAATGGAAGTAAGTAGATGACATACATATGTATATATATACATAAATCCAGTATCTTTATAATGTCATATATTTCATTATTATTTCTTATATATACATTATAATCATTCTTAAATGGTTAACATGGAGAATGAATCTCATCGCGTCGTGGAGACGGTAGTCCGTACGTACGCACGAGCGATGATATCATTTCTATAAATATTGAATTGAATTGGAGTGGATTATACAATATATCAGAATCAATATGATGTTGTAATAACTATGTATAGTTATTATTTACACCATTATACCCATCCATGTAAGGTGGTGGTGGAAAATAGATTACACCACGGCGTGGAGACGGTATTCCGTACGTACGCACGCGCGGTGATTTCTTTTTCCGTAGGATGGATGGATGGTGAAATAGGGTTGTTTCATACTTATAATAACATATCAGTATATGAGTGATACTGATGTTATTACTTCATAATGAAACAACCTAAGAAGAAGAAGTGGAAGAAGAAATAAAGATGAAAGAATTGGTAACGGTAATTACCTCTTCTTTGAAGTGCCTCTTTGAGACCTCCTCTTAGGGCACTAGAATTGGTCTTTGAGGAAGACCAGAACCTCTAGGATGTTGCTAGGGAAGCGGAGAAGGGATTTTGTCAGGGGTTGGCCGAGCTTGAGTGCTCAAATTGGTGTGAGGAGGAGGGGGAGGAGGTGTCCTTTTATAAGGGAGGAGAGGGGCACCTTAGGAATATCTCAAAATATTATTTTATATTAAAGTCAAAATCGGTTTATAATGGTTCCAAAGGGTCTTATTTTGAAGATAAGGTGGGGAGGGGTCGAAATACTATAAACCAATAGAATTTAGACAAGTTTAGGATATTATTTTAACCTTATCAATTAAATTTAACTCTAAGTTAAATAATTTAACTTTTACCATGTCTTTTTGTTTTCTTTCACTATATGGTTAATAAAATTACTATAACATGCCAAACGAACCCCAAATTGTTTATTATTAATATATATATCATTATCTAAGTCATTTTGCCGAACCTTAGATTTTTAGGAATAAAATAACAATTAATAATATAATATTTGATTTAAAAACTATTTTGTGTCAATTTTGACACTATTTGATATATGATATTTGTGAAAGTCATAACAGAATTAAATGTTCGAACCAAGTTGATTAAATCAACATTAATATATCATATTAACCTAGAAAATTAGTTGAATTCATAAAAAATCTCAAATTACATTTATTTTGGTGTTTATAACATCAATTATGTCAATATTTCATTAATAAGATAATTATTGCATCATCGTTGTGTCATTAATAAATTAAATTATTTTATGTCTAAAAATTACAAATAAAATACCATCATGTAGGAAAGATTTTTAGCTTTCTAGTGAATATTTACAATCGAATTTATCTTATGTATAACCCCATATTAAAAATGATTTACTTATTAAACTTTGATTTTAACTATTTTAACCTTTCTTTAAATAAATTAATAATATATGTCCTAATCTAATCCAAGTGGGCCTAAATGGTCATATTTTATTCCTAAGTTTGTTTTTGGTCGAATTACACTTGTCCAATATAATTAGGACATGTGTTAGGGTAATAGTAATATCATATTTACCCTTAGTTACCCTATTTTCTTTTAACCGCGGTAAAAAAGTAAAAAGTTACTATTCACCAAAAAAAATTATTTTCATCTCATTGAACCACATTTTAATCCTTGATATTAACCGTGTCTCTAGAAATTTCGAAATTCCATTCACAGAAGCGGAAAAATTATGTTTTATGAAAAATTCAGTTTTTTTAACTACCACTTAGTAGTTTCACTATTCATCAAAAATTGATGTTTTTCAGAACAATGCCAAAATTTCATCCTAAGCTATATTTCATATTCCGAATTCAAAAATGAAATCTATTTTACCAAATTCATAACATAGAAGTTGCATTAATTAATTTTATAATTAAATCCCGCTGTTAAAATAAATAGCGTGTTTTTAGGAAACAATATATATCAAAAGATTGACACTTGATTTTGTCTGGTTTAAATGTGAAATTACAACCAATGACCAACATTGTATTAAATTGTAAAAATATATTCTAAATATACTTTAAAACCACTCAAATTAATAATTTATCACTATTAATTATTTCGATTAGAAAAGTTGTTTTTAATTATAATTTAGTAATTTTTCACTATTCATCAGAATATGAAAGTTATCCGAAAAGTACCAAAATTTCACCTTAGGATAAATTCGATACTCCGAATCCAAGAATGAAGTTCATTTTGAAAAATAAGATTTACAGAATTTTAAAAAGTGGTTATTACTATTCATAACGGCTAGTTTTAATAATATTTTAATAGCACATCGTTGTTTAGTGAAACTCGGTATTGCGTATTACACACGCTATCGAGGAAGGTAGCGATTGCGTGTAATGCAAGGCAAGACAAGGATGTGTGTTGTGCAAGCTCCTTTTGGTGTAGCGTACAACACAAGACATTAATAAAATTAAAAAGAATATTTCTTTATAAAATCTTGGGCTGTTACATTCTTTCTCTCGGTATCATGCCATCTCATTTTTATTGATATGTCATCACACATAAAAATATTTTGGAGTCTGGGGATCAATGTAAAGAACCACATTACTTTCTGTGGTACGTGGGATGGTGTTCCGTCAGATTTTGACATCTAGTGGGATGTTCCACATTTTATAAAATCATTTCGTTAAGGGGTTTCCTCCTAGAATAAACTGCAATATTTCAGGCAAGCATGAATTTTTTATCTTGAGAATCCAAGTTTCTCAACTAAATTCCATGCCATATAGTGGTTTGAGGGAATATCTACATCATTTGGAAGTAAATCCTTCAAGAGGGTAAGAATGTAATTTATTTATGTATTAGAAATCCCATACATAGTTTTCCCATGAATCAATCGGATTAAAAATTCCATCTTTTTCATTTTATCGCATTGTCGATATGCTGGAGTCATGGCAGCATCATTCAATTTTTTCACCCTCTCAATATCATCATTTTCACTAGATGCATCATCTATCCTCATATCGAAGTCTTCTTGAGATGAAATCTTTTCTTTTTCATGATGACGAATAAACAAAAATCGATCATCTAACAAATTCTCCATTCCAGTCCTTTCATTTTGATCATCAACAATTTGAGATTTCATTTTCTCCCCATTGTGATACCACACAAAGTAGTTTTCTAGAATACAATATTTGGTTATGTGGTATCTGACTTCTTCATGGCTCAACCAAGGTCTACCAACATAATTGAAACATAGGTAGTGTATTCAATGACTATCTGAAGGATTTGGAAGTGAAAAATCTATAATGTTCTCAAATTTTGTTTGAAAATCACTGGAGATATGATCAGTTTAATACATCCCACTTTTGTCCATTCTGTAAAAAGAATTTATATAAGTAATTTTTTAATAAACAATTTAATAGGATTGAACATTAATAGAAAATACATTTAAGTAAACGATAAATGAAGAAGTCTCTAGTCGATGTAGTGAACTATTAAATTAATGTAAATGAAATGTACTCATAAATTAAATTAAAATTTATATATATTAATTTTAATTAGTTCTATAAGAGGCACATGCCTCAGGTCCCATTATGTGTTATAGGCATCCCAAATCATTTACTCATGTTCAATAACTCATTATTAGAACCTCTATGGCCATACCTTTCATTACCCAATTACTTTTCCAAGTCAAGCGCACCCCATGGGTGAATAAATTTTATCCTTCTACACTAATAGGTTGTTCATGACTTGTAAAAAGATTTAATTTCATAAATTATAAAAAAAAATTTATTTTTAAATTTGAGATTAATAATAATGTATGTCAATGATAACAACATTACTGAATTAAACTTGTGACTCATATAACATTTTTATGGAAGTCTACACATGCCAATATGGCTAGTGAAAAGAACCCCACCCTCATAAAAGTGAGTATTGGCCATGAAGGACACATAATATCAAACATACAATGAGAACCATATTTAATTGACCCTAAAGTTATATTAGTACAATCATCTTGGGGGAAATGGAATATATGATCTTGGTTAACTGATGAATTAAAAATATTGTATTCCATATATTGGACACTATCTAAGGTAAGAAATCATGTGAGGATGGGATTACATCATTCAATTTCTTACATGATAGTGAGAATAAAGGCTTGAATTAATGACTTGAGTTTACCGATTAAATGAGGGTAGATGTTGCATGGGATGTGTAAACAGAATGAATAAATAAGGGTAGAGGGTTCATACACTGTGCATGGTGGGGGAGTCTCAGCCGATTTTGAAACTAAAATAAATTCCCATCATAGGTATCAATAAGAAACATCAGCATCAAAATAAACTCTGAATATAAAAAACTAAAAACATCAAACATTTCAATAATTCACTGCTATACATGGTTTATCCACATATTTAGCAGTAATTATATGTCTTAATCATTAACCACCTCTACAGCTCCCAGTTTTCACCAAAAAACATAAGGTAAATATCTCAATATATCCTTAAAACAACTCATTAATAGGCTCAAAACGTAAATATAATCTTCAACCAACTTTGGAATCTCATTCACAACACATTCTCACACACCAATTATCTCATGTGTTACTAAATACTAATCATAGTCACATAACAAGTGTACTATAACAAATTACATTACACAATCCTTATTAAAAAAATCTCATTTTAATAAAACACTTTCCTCAAGATTAAATCATTTCTGAAATATCTTTTGAAATAAATTTTAAATCACCTATGTCTGCCTTTACCAACGGTTTTATAAAACCATTGGTAAAAGCCCCCTTGATGAACTATTGGTATATGAGTGTTGGGAAAACCCAGATTTCCTGTAGTGTACTCCACTAGATGAGGTATGAGTCCACTAGTGAACCATAAATCTAGATTTTCCCATCTAACTATCTAAGTCACCATGACTAGTCAAAAGAGGTGAGTAAGATAATGATGTTATGAGGATCAAAATGAGGATCCTTATCAATATCAATCATATTATTCAGACCTCAAATCATATCTCAATCTCAACCCAATCTCCATCGATGTGAATAATCTTATTTTCAACATCCATCAATTGTAATTACAAGAATTGAGCAAGTTACATTAATGAATTGTTACAATTGAGGATCTTCATCAAGTTCCAACTGAGTGGTAAAAAATCTTCAGTTCAATTCAAAACCCCTTATTTAATTCAATATTTAGAAAGGTTACCTATACAAACTTCCTTATAAAAACTATCATGCAATTCTAAATAGGCCTTTAAAAAATCCTTTATTTCAAAACATCCCAAAGGCATTAAAGGATGTTTTACAATTAAAAATTCTCAATATTAATTCAAAACATGGGATTGAAACCTATTTCCACATGAATAAATATCTAATTCAGAAGTACCAAAGAAATCTCATTTCAAAAAAAATCATTTCAAGAGGGTTCATTGTCATTTCACAAATTAAATCATTTGAAACTACTTAGAAAACATTAAATAGGTCAACTCATTTCATGGAAATCAATTTATTTCATTATATGAATAAAAAATCGAGACAATGACTCAATTTCACCAATTAATTCTTTAAATATTCGTTGAAAATAAATTCAAATAGTCATGGAATTGAATAACTCATAAATACTTGAAATATATCAAAATTATAGTCATCAAATTCATGACTTGTTCAATTCAATGAGAATAGGGTTAAATAATATTTCACAAGGAATTTTAAGGAAAAAATTAATAGAAACATTGCTAAAAATTAATAAACACATATAAATAAATTTACAAGTAACAATTACATACAAGATGAATAAAAAGCATAAAAGCACATACACAGAAAATCTGGAATCCAACCGCAATAAATTTGAGATGTTTCTTCTTCGATGGAGGGTTAAAGATTTAATTAATGAAATGGATTGGAATTCAGAAAGTCTAGATTAAATAAAAACACAAAAAAATGATATACACATAAAAATAAAAACATAAAAATAAAATATTAGATGAATAACAATAAAAACAAGGTAGAACTTAAATATTATATGTCTATAAAGAAGAAAATACCTGATTAGAGATGATTCTGATTGAGTTTTAGTGGTTCAGATAGGGGAAGTCGTGAAAGGAGAACTACAGATTTAGGGTTCTATCTCGCGAATGGGGGAGAGGAGCAGCCAAGTGTATTTGGGGAAAAACCATTCCAATGGTTTTTAAAAACCATTGGTAAAGGGGTGTCCTAGGTACCCTTTCCCAATGGTTCTAGTGAACCGTTGGGAAAGGGTGGGTTGAACACCCCTTTACCAATGGTTTTAGGAAACCATTGAAAAAGGGGGTACCCTTTACCAATGGTTCACTAGAACCATTGGTAAAGGGTGTAATGGACCTTCTTTACCAATTGTTTACGAAAACTGTTGGTAAAGAAGCGTGGGGGAAACCTCCCATTCCAGTAGTGAGTTTTAATTTCTTCTATGGAAAAATTCATTAATGGATTTTATACTTGTTTGAAATTGATTTATTAGTATACAAACCATCCATTTTGTATTGAAGGTTTCATGATATGTTTGACTGTGGATGTGTTATTTTTATACCATTAATGATTTATGTTTAATGTATTAATATTTCATTTGCTAGTTTTAATATGATTTTTTTATGTTAGGTTTCATCCTTTTCATATGAGGAATGCATTAGACTTAGTATGTGGTGGTTTCAGCCCACTATAGGTCCTAAATGCATAGGTATGTCTCATGAGGAAAATTAGTGTCTTAGCATAAGGCCTTTACAAATCTTCTTAGTATTCTTGGCATGAGGCCTTCACTAAGTGGTTATGATGTTTGACATTATGCATTACATCATTATAAAATTATCTATTGATATTACATGTGATTATTCGACTAATAGGATATCCATGTGAATAAGTAAATATAATTATATGATTTCTCTTTTCCATATTAGGCTGATTTTTATGTTTAAAATGTTTTTTTGTTTTAGAATTTTCCTTAAGTGTTTATGATTATTTATGAAAGTTTCTACTATATTGTCATCCTTACCAAGCATCTGAGATCACCCCTTTCTATGTTTTATTTTCTGAGGATGTGAAGAAGTATATTATGACTGAACTATAGGGATAGTCTAAGGGATATGATTGTGTTCAGTGGAGACAATGTTATTTTTTTCATTTTATAATGTAATGTAACGTTCATTTATGTAATCTATTTTCCATGACTGCAAACTGATCGGTCCTTTAGGACTTGATTCCTTGTAATCATGCCAATGCATTAAAATAATTCACCGACTCTGGGTAACTGGGGTCGGGGAATTACAATAGAATTTTAATATAGAAATATATTCATGTATAAAGGTTAGTTCAATATCAAATTCATTATTTTATTTTATTCCGAAATTTTTTGTTGAAAAATCTATTTTGAGATAAATAAGAGGACTGCATCCCAACACATAGACTTACTCTATTATATGAATTATCTATGATAAATGAGTTTCTTATAGATCCCATTACTAAATGTTTAAGATTTCAATTATAATGATATTTAATGAGTACGGTGGTGTAATTAGATAAACATAGGTGAACGTAAGATGTAATTTTATGAATCGTTATTTGAGGGTATCTATTGACTCATATAAGGGAAATTTTACTACCATTTTTCAAAAATTATTTCTCTAAAATTCCCATGGATCAATTTTTTATTATTATAAATTCCTTGAAGTATTTTCCCCATATTTTAATATATTGTTCATATTTCTTGAGAGATGTTAGGGAAATACAAATTCTAGAAATCAAAATTTGTAAAAGATGTGATTGAATGGTCACAATAAATATTATTGAGGAATTTTTGATTTAACACTTATCATTGAGACTAGTTTTTTCATTAATCGTTATTTAGACTATGAATCCATGAAAAAACTTGTTAAGACTGAGCCACATTACAAGCCAATATTTCCCATTCCAACCTTACTATATGAATTTACATGACATTATTAACTTGAATTTTGGGGTTAGGGAAGTCATTGTGGAAGGTATTAAACACATTGCAAGTAATATTTTTGGGGTGATTTTATGGATACCAGAAAATGTTCATCTCATTCATTAATTGTATTACATTGTTTACCCCTCTTGAAAAAAATTAAGAAAATAGAAAACAAATGATTTTCAACTTGGGGAAATAATAATCAATGGATTGATGATTTATATAATATGGATTCATGTGGTGGATGTGATATTTTTTTAACAAGAAAAACATAGAAATAATTAAATAAATCTAAAAACTAGGTTTAAAAAAAAGATAAAAAGAAAACAATTAATAAAAAATTCATGAGGGTGTATATCATTAATTGAAATCAAGTTATTTCGTAACCTTATTTTGATCATGGTAAGTTGGAGTTGTCATTTTTAAGGGGATATTTTCATTAATATCTTCCTCTTAATGTCATGCATTATTCATTAGAGATAAACAAACCTTGATCCCTATCGTTTAATAAATCAGTACCCTCTAACCTGAAACCACCAAGTTATTATAACCTTATGTAAATCACTCATGATTATTTTTTGTTTTTCTCTCTACGGGGTGAAGAATTTAGGTCATTTTGAAGCCTATGTATAATGATGATAAACTCATGATGTGGGTATAACTCTACATGACATTTTATTATAAGGGACGGGAGAGAAGATTTTAGTGTGAATCCGATCACAACATGGAATGCAAGATAAATTGAATATTATGATATGTGAATTAATGAAAGAATAAGAGTCACCCTTTTTAAATAAGAGAAAGTAAAATATTTGGGTTCATTGGTTTATTTTAAAAGTGTGATGTTTGGTTAATATTTTAGGTGATAACCAAAAAATTTATTTTCCCATTGATAACCATTATATTTTATTAATTTGATATTTAAATATTGGTAGCCTCAACTCCCTTTTCAATTTATTTCCGAGGTTCTATTATTGAGGACAAACACAAGTTCAAGTGTGGGGGTATTTGATTCCCATAATTCTTCATAATTTTTTTAATTAAATATATTTATTTATATTATTAAATCCCTAATAATTAATTGACACATAATTTTTGTGGGTATTGATATTTTAATTTAATCATTTGTGAAGAAGAATAGTTTTTATTTTAATTAATTTAATTTTTCTTGTATTGAAGTAAAAAGAAGGTCGTGGTCGGAAATCATGCATGATGTGGAGGAGAATAAAATTACCATTAAAATATTTATTTATTCATGCTTTCTACCACCAATAACCTTCCATGGGAGTGCTACCATCACCTAGAACCATCAAATTTATACCATTAATATGCCTCCATCACACACTTCGACTACCGACCCTTCTATTTCTATGTGTGATCGTTTCCTCTTGCTATTAAGCACAATCATTTTCTCTTTAATCCAATGTGTTAACACTGGAAAAACATTCTTCCATCATCTTTATTCTACAGGTCCTGCTACCGCCATGTTCATCCACTATGAACTACTGTCATGTGTATTTTCTTCCCACTATCACTACCCACTATTGATTCCGTGACACATCCAACTCATATCATTGTCTCCTTCCACCACTACCAGCATAATTCCATTTTCCATGTGATTCTTTTAAAATAAACTACCATAGACATTCCCCTATGTTTTACTACCATTATATTTCATTTCAAATACTACTAGGAGTGTACTATAATAACCTTCATACCCATCTACCACTTAATTTTATTCCACTACTGTCACATCCTACCATCTTGAGTATCCATTTCTTTCGACCATTGAATTTCCCCATTAGTGATGTAACCACCGAATGTCACTATGTACACACCTTACCAGAATAACTGTCATTGATAATCCCCAACATTACTGATGATGTCCAAATTGAGAATCAAATGAAGTTGGGAACCTAATTTATCTTGATGGAAGAAACCTTATCAAAAAAGATCATATCCATTAGAGTTGTGAGAAGTCAAGAGAGGCTTTTCATATTAGAGATCCAAGATACTCAATTTTTTTTCACCTAAATTATAAATTAGCGTATTAATGTTAATTATTTCACATAAATAAAAATAAGTATGTCACTCAAGTAGTTCATAGTTTTAATTAGGTCCATGCATAAAGTAACATTTAAAATTTATAATTTTAATTAATACATGCATATGAGAAAAGACTAAATTATATATGCCGTAATGTTTAGACGTCGAACAATTCAAATGAAGAAAAATTGACACATATCTGATTAAGATGCACAAGGTGAAGTCACGTGAACTACATGAACATGCCAACATAAATTCTCATAGAGGATAAAAAATTATTCATTGAACATTTAATAATTTTATTGTGAGTCATGAGGATTTTATGAACTCCCAAAGACTTCAAAATGAGAATAAAGATAATATAATTGAAATCAAAGAGATAAACCTTCATGGATTCTATGGATAACTTTAGGATCTAATGTACAGTCTTTGGAGACTTATATTACTTATAAATACTGGTTCAAGGTTCTATGTATGGGGTGGGGGGTTAACATAAACACATAGTTGGGAGTTATGGAATACTTCACCTTCTACCCTATATTACTATTGTTTCCTTTCTACTGTACCTTGTTTTAATATATTATCTACTCATCCAAAATTTGTTAAAATATAATTGAGGGTGTGTAACTCTTGAGTGATTGGGGAAGGAATGAAAATCCTCTATTGATGATTGATTCTTTGTCTTTCAATGAAATAATTTTTTTATTTTTATTGTTAATTTGTTTCAATATCTACGTATGAGTTGAATATTAAATGAGGTTGTGTTTAAGTTAATTTTTTTTTTCAAATTATGCATTTCCTTGGTTGAGGATCTATTATCTCATGCTACTTGGTTTTAGATCATCCTGATTGAATGACTTGAGGCAAAGTAGTGAAGTGTCTAGTGATTTCTAGCATGTGAGGAAGTTATTGTGGTTATTCTTGGTTTAATCAGGAATCATAATACATTATTGGATACTACATAATGGAATTGTGGGTGATTCAACATATATTTCACACAAAATAGAGAGGGTTGACCAAATCCAAGAATTTTTTAGGATGATCTCACCATAATCAGTCCATCAAAGGTATATATGAGGTACAATTATGGAAACTTTCATCTATCTATTAGTGAATAAAGGAGATTTATTTTTTAAGATGACGATATAATCATAATTAAAAATATATACCTAACATGATAACTTGCCTCTGAATTTGGATAATAATGTTTTTTAATTGTTAGTTTGTCCTAGAAATAAAATATAGGTATTGTATTTTTCACCAATGATAACTAAATTAGAGCACTACTCCTTAGACATGATGAAGGTTACTTTTAATAATACATCCCTTAGAGAAATAATTTATCTTTTTTCACTACCCACAACATATGTGTGAAACCATATAACATTCCTATGATAAACTCTAATGGAACATTCTATTCGATTGTATTAGATGTAGATAATATCACACTTCACAAAAATATGAGGTGTTGAAGAATTAATTTTTATACGTCCATGTCAATTTTTAGTCCTTATCTCATGAATATCATATACATGATACATGGTCATATATATACCAATATCCCACATAAGTGAACCACCTCTGGGATATAAAGTAGTTTAACCTCCCAACACCTTTAATAAAACTCATATTATAGTCATACATTAGCATCAGCACATATCCAAAATAAGTTAAATGAGCTTATTATTTTAGTCCATACCAATTACTATATAATTTTACTTAAAATCTTGCATCTATTCACACAATCGTGGTTTAAATTAGTTTGAAGTACCCCCATCACTATAATATCAAAATCATTATGATGAAAAACACTTACTAAATATGGGACAACCCCATACCAATAAGGTATATACTTGAAGAAATCACACTATTCCATGTAACCTATTAACAAAATGTCCATCCATATCTATAATATTGTATTTCCTTATATATATGTGTCATAAACCTGAGTAACTTCTTTCTAATTCATCCCCCAACTCTCACTATCACATACTTATACTTTTCTTGAAGGTGTAATGAAACCCATACCAAATTGGTACAACCTTTTCCAAAGTTAATAAACCGAATTCTCTTAACTAGAAGACATATATTATGATTGTAAAGTATTATATTCTCTAAATTTATAATAGGGACCTAAAAATATATCATAAATATCCACAAATAATTATGAATATTAGTTTTCCACTATAAAAAACATTTTATCTAATATACGTATAAAATATGTTTAATAATAATAAATAATCAATCAAATCAAAATCATTTCTTCTATATAATACTTTTAATTTCAATCCATTTCGTATTATATCAATATATAATTACATTTACATAACTTCAAATATTCATTTCCACCGACTATAAATTTTAATTACAAATCACTGAATTCATAATCTAACTCCTTTAATTATTATTCATGAATAATTATTCATCTAATAACATGTATCTTAGTCATCCACAATCCCAATTTATTTTATATCTATTTTTTAAAATAATTATGTATCGTATTCCAAAAATGGAATATCAGAATCATGGTAATTTCAAAATAACATTCCAAGGATAAATTCCCAAAATCTATTCTAAGAAATAAAAAAATTACTTATGTACCCTTCACCTTCAAAAAATAAAATCAATTTTACATATCCTAAAAATTTATTTTTATCGGAGTCTAGAATATAATTATTAGAAAATTATAATCATCTATTAGGTTAAACATCCATTTTTTATCTCATCGAAAGTTTTTTAATTCATAAAATATTTTTCTATAATTGAACATTTTCCCACTCTTTTAGAGAAATTGATTTGGCGATTCGTCCCGAAAATATGAATTGTAGGAAGTTGAATATTCATTTTTATATGATATTCATCATATAAACATCCATGTAACTCCATTTTACTACACTTTTCCGAAAATATTTGAGAATAATGAATGTCTAAAAATTACATTTCCACCATAAGAGAATATTGAAAATTTTATACATAGATACCAATTTCACTTGTTTGCAATTATTTTTAGATTAATTAGTTTTAATACACTATAGAATCAATCAAATTTACTTGTAATATCAATAATAAAACTAGATTCATAACCAGAGAGTATTTTCATGTACTATATTAAAGTTTCTTATGATAAAAAGAACCACAAAGATGGGGGGGGGGGGTGAATCTATGGTGATATTTTTGTAATTTATTTTTAATTATATATTTACCCTTATAACATATTAGATTTATAATGCTTATCAAATTTATCTAACAACCTAACAAGAATGAAATAATAATAAAGTAATGAATAGAACATAAGATTTATATGGTTATCCCTTAGTGTTGGTGACTAAATCCTTTCTATGGATACTCTCATTGGTGCATTAAAATTAATTATAATATAAAAGTCAATACAAAGATCCAAATCACGTTAGAATCATTCTATATCCTGATAGGTATGATTATACAAAATCTCACCTATTATAATGTTTTTCTTATGAAAAATGATCCAACACAAGATGTGAAATATTATAAACTTCTCTTTCAAAGTTATTACAAAAATCATGGATATGATTTTCACCATCCGGTGCGCCCTAACTTTGTGTATTGTCCTCCATCAAGTGGGCCTCACCAATACTGCACTTATTTTATGACCTGAGTTCTATCTAATGAGAAAAACCACTAAACCACATAATCTACTTAGAAAATATACAAGGTATTCTCTGACAGATATTCTATCTGATATCATTGATTAAAAAATTATTTAGTAGACTCTCAAAAAACATATGTACAATATTATTCATCTTTAACCAGAATAAAACCTAGTTGTAAACTTTTTATACTATTTTTTTATAATTTCATCTTTTTTATACCTTTGAATTATGTTCGTATGGGTTTTACATTCACCCCCTTTTATAGGTGTGATTTATTGAGAGTATATAGGAACTAAAATTTATTTCCCCGCTGAATTAATATTCAATTTCTAAAACTCAATTTCATCTTAAAATTCATCGGATACATCTCAAGTATTCTAGAGATTTTATGATTATTATTTAAGATTCATAGAAACTCATCATCCACAACCTTCCTAAAAATTCCTTAACCTCTATATTGAGGAACTTCCTAAAACATCATTAGGCTAAAAAATACAATGATAGATCAACTTTTCATTATCAATGTTATTGAATTTAAAAATTTATTTTAAGATTGTAAAGAAATATATCCATTAGATGTTTGTCAGATAAAATTTTTATGAAATTTTTTTTATCTTTTCTCCATCTTCATCTAGTCTAATCATCCTGCCTTAACTCAAGGTCCTCTTAAAAAAATTATCATTTCTTTACAATGATATCTTAAATGGTTGTCCAATGTTCTTCCAAATGATGTACATTTTTTCAATGTATCTTCATCCAATGGACTCAATTCATTGGCCTTACTTTAGAAACACACTCCATGAATTTAAACTTTTAACTTAATATTACATTTAAAAAAACATCTCCACTTGAACAAAAAAACATTGTATTTGTCTCAAAACATAACCATCTACTTCCCTGTTATCATGATCAATTTTTAATGAAAAAATATTGAAAATTTTAATGAATGTAGTCATATAATTATTTTCTATTGAGTGATTTTATACATATAATATTTCATCTCCAATATTATATTGTAACTTGAACATTACATTACTAATACCCTTTAAATTTCTCCCATTTAGATTTTTTATACTTTTTATAGATGTGTACTAACTTAAGAACAACTGTTTATTCATCTTATAACTTCATAAACCATGCTTGATCCAATATCTCTAGTGTTTTCTCCAACTACTAGACTTTAGTTATATTTACACACTGGAGATATAACCCTTATGTAGAATCAATGATACCTTCATGTAAGCTTTATAAACATGGGTTAAATCTCACATAGGGTTCAAGAATTTGGTTTTACCCTTATGTATTCTTTAATACTTTGTATGTACCCTTATGTAGCTCTATAATTCCACTAGAGTACTGTATAAACATTCTCTTTGGTGATTAAAAATCAACTTCTTTCAAATCTACATCCAATTATTCAGTCCAGTAACCTATGTCTGATATCCTCAAGCCTGGTCAACCTGATGAAACTATTTTTCTCCCCCCCCCTTGTGAAAAAACTTTCTAACTATTGAATTTCTTCATAATGTTAGGAACTTTGAGAATATCATAAAAACAAATTAATTCAGAATGTTTTCCTAACATATTTAGGAATAATTGACTTCACCTTCTCCAACAACTAATTAGTAATGTTTTACTAACCTCCATAACAAAAAAATATTAAATTTTCCAATATCTCTTTGTCACTAGTTAAACTAAAACATTTATAACAATATATATTGTCAAAAAATAAAAAACATGAAAAAAACATCCCAAAATATATTTAATCCCCACTTTAGATTTGTTGGAAATATTCATGATATTCTTAAAAACTCAAACCTTTTCAGAAATCATTTTTAACAAAATTAATCAAATAACAAACATTATTATAGATAATTTCCTAATACCACAATAATAGATAAAATAGTTTTTTTATTGGAGTTTCATCCCTCAGTTACAATAAAATTTATGGTCATGATAATATAATATAACCCAAAATTTTTCTCTGTCTCCCTCTTTATGAAAAAATAAGCATCATATTCGAAAAATATTGTTGTAAGAGATGAAATTTTTTCTCCCCCTATGATAAAATAATTCAAATAATTATTTCGGACATCCTTAAAAATTTAGGAATTATTTTGTGGAGGATGAACATGTATCTATTGCCAAAATTATTTAAATCATTCCCATGGAATAGATTTGGTGAAAACATCAACCATTTGGTACTTTGTTTAAATTTAATCAATTATAACATATACACCACCAACATTCTATTTTGTTAAGTAATACTTAATATCAATATTATTTGATCTCGAGTGTTCTACATGATTTTTGGAATGATAAATGTATCTTTGATTATCAGAAATATTCATTAATAGTTTATAAGACTTTTTAAAATCTTATATTTGAAATTTCGTCCATAACATTTGAGTTCAAGCATAGGTGGCAGTAACATATTCTACATGTAGTGTTCTCAAAGTTATTAACATTTTTTTATTACTATTCAAAATCACACAACATTATCCCATGTAAAAAATGTCATCCTGATGTTCATTTTATATCATTTCAATATTTATCCCATTCAGTATTTGTGTATCCAAGAATGTATATATATCATAATATCTTTTATGTAACCCTTCTTAAGTATTTATTATTTTAACATACCTAAGTATTATTTTAATTTTTAACATGTCTTATTCATTAAAAATAAACACTGTCTTGACCTTGAAGTAATAAAATAGAGTAAAATTTCTTTCATCATTTGGAATTTTTATAATTCGTATTCTTCCAAGGTTATTATTAAGTCATCATTATACCAAAATATGTGAGATTAGAAATTTATTTGGAATCCATGATTATTTTTTATAGTAACTCCTTGGAATAATTTTTTTGTGATATAAAAATATATCTTTACATTTTGTGAACTTGTAAGACTATAAAAAATGTTAAATCTCTGATCATTGTAATTTTATTATTTTTTCATTTGTTTAGTAAATTCATCACATGTTTTATCTCTCTTCACTATAAAAATTATTTCAAGATCATAAATAATAAAAATAAGTGTACATGTTATTATTTCTTTAACAAAAATATTATTATTAAATTTTCCATTATAAAAGATCATTTTTTTTCTAAAAATTATCAATTTTAGAGTTCCATGCATGAGGATCCCATTTCAATCCATAAAAATCATTATTTAGTTTACATACTATGGTTCCATATTTATGAAGTAAAAATCCACTAGTTTTCTCAATGAGAAATTATAATTCAATTTATCTATTTAAGGAATATGACTTGACATAGATCTGATAACATTTGTAATAATTATGTGAAATAATTGATGAGAACATTATTATAGTTTCAAATCTCAAAATAGGGAAAATTGTTTTTTTCAAAATCAACAACTTCCACCCATGAATAATATTTTCCAATCAGTTTATATTTGTTTCCAAAAATTTATCCATATTTTTTTATCTTGTTTATGAACACCCACTTTTTTAATATAATATTCTTTCCTACCAATCATGGAACTGGATCCCATGTTTCATTTTTTTCAGATTGATCAAGGTATTAATATCTAGAAACAACCCACCCTTTATAATCAATTTCTTCTAAAATAGTCTACAGTTCCACCTATGAAATAAGTGATTCCTGATTCTATAAAATCTATTTACTTATTGTCCTATTTGAATCTTTCTAAACTCTAATGATGTTTTTAGATTAAACCTATTTATAAAAATTTTGAAAATTTGGATATTTTATTCTAGTGTCACTTTCCTCATCACATGATTGATCTGAGTAAATTTATATTTTTTTTGACTCATATTCATTTTTTACTTTTATTAATCTCATTACATGTATGAAATCTATCTTCCATAACAACTTCATAAATTTTTTAAAGAAATATTTACTTTCAAAAAATTTCACATCATAAGAATCTACCAACTATTAAAAGAGTTTATTATATAACTTGTAACTTATTATATTAGCTGAATGTCCCATAAAAAATCAATCCTTATATTTTTCATTAAATCTCCATGATCCAAAATTTTTATCATATGAATGAAAGCACACCAAAAAATCTTGAAATATTTCACTAAAGGGTTTTTCTTATTCCACATTGCATAGGGACCATTTTATATTTTGTCTAAAAAACATCTATATTGTACATGAACAATATTAATAAAAAATTATCTTCATAAAAACATTGAAATTTTATATTCATATCGCCAAATTCTTTTCATTTCCACTAATTTTTTTTTTCACCACTCCATTTTAACGAGGAGTGTATGGAGAAATCTATTTGAGTTTGATTATATGTTTCTTAAAATATATTTTAAAACCATTTATTATGTATTCATTTCCATTTTCAGTTTCTAACATAAGTATATCAACACCCATCTCTCTTTTAATTACTCTTCAAAAATTTATAAACATTTTTACAGACACTTATTTATGTTAAAAAAATTATATTGGTTATATGAGGGAAATAATAATTGAAATTAATAAATTAAAAATAAAATTTCATATCATCGGCCCATAATGATCAGAGTAAAATAGCTCAAGTGGTCTGATGGATTGAATTTCTACTATTTTATATCGGTTACCAACTATGATCCATTTTTTATAAGTTAAAAAAGCAACATCACCTTTTCTATTTATTTGTGGTATGTTTCTTATAAATTTTACCTTAGAAAGTATATTCATACTATTCTGTCCATGATTCACACATCTTCAATGCCAAAACATATTTTCATCCTTAGCACTTAAGTAATATTTGTTAAAAAGTTCTTAGATTTCAAAAAAAATTCAATAATTCTTTCTCCATTACTGGTAATCTAACCATATTTAAAACATATTATGATAAAAGAATCATTCATAATGAATAAATTCTTATCACTATCGCAAAGCTTCCTAACACTTATTTTGATTTTGTAACGACTCAAACTTTTTGAATAGCATTTTAATTTACTCTTAATGATTAAATAGTGATGCTAATGGTTAATGGAAAAAGAAGAGTGAATGGCTTCATTTAGTAGAATCGAACCTTATAAATCTCACATATCAGAGGTTGGGAAGGAGGTTTAATCTTTGGGATTCTCTTTGGACCAAGCCCAAGCCGAACTCCAGCGTGTCATGCTTGAAAGGAGTCTCTTACGGGAGAAGTTCAAGTTAGTGGAGATTACTACTAGGGAAATGTTATCCGAGCCTCCCCAAGATTCTCTCACCTTAGCACACCATACACTTATGTCTTATACTAGTGTTATAAGGGTCTAGTAATGAGACCTGATATACTTTGTGTAATCATTTGAGATAAATAAAATCATGATTTCTTCATTTGGTGAAGTTGGTGAATTTTCAAATGTCCAGATAAAAATAGGATGTATCTTATTGATGAATTTTAGAAAAAAGGATATCTTAAAAATATTTATGTAAACCTTAAATAATTTAAAACGTGTAATGATTTTCAAAAAATGGTCTTCTACAGTTGTGTTCAGTATGAAATTTAGCGTCTAATAAGATCAACATAATTTTTGGTGAATAATAAATTATGAATAGTGATTTTATGCTTAGGATTAATAATGTGACCTAATGGATTAGTAATATCACTTAAAGAAAGTATTAATATAATTTAGTCACCTTGATTAAGTAATGTGATTTAATAAAATAGGTAAATAACTGTTTCAGAAATTACTAGTTAAGTATTAGTTTTTTGGGTGAATAGTGTTTTTTATTTAAAAATTAAATTAAAAATATTTTGAAAAATATTTTTATAAAATGGAGTTCATATTTGAATTCAGAGCATCAATATTATGTTAAGGTGAATTTTTGGGATTTTTCTGGAAAGGTTGAATTTTCGGTGAATAGTAAATTTTCACTTTAGAGTTTTAGTTGTTTAATGACATCATTAAGGATGTAATAATTATGTAATAATTCTGGTAGACTTATGAATAGTAAGATAAGGTATGAGTTTTCCCTTGGCCATTAATGCTTTGTCCCCTAACTTCCCCTATAAATACCAAGGCTTTCTCTCATCCTTTCCATTCCAAAATCATCCTCAACGACGTTCTGGTCTCCTCACCTCCCATAGAGTCCTCCCAAAGTTCATTCAAGCCCCTCAAGGTCCCACCTTCGAGTTTTGAGAGTTAAATTTTATGTTAAGGGATCCTACCTCTTTTTTTTTTCAAGTACTCTCTTTTATGTCATTTCTTTTATGCTCCACATTCTTATGTTGGGGGATGTTCTTTTATATTCCTCTTATTGCCCTTTTCATGATCACATGATGAGATATCCCCTCTTACTCTCATCATTTCGTTTTATGAATGTTTATGTGGCGCCGTTAGGTTGCCGAATTTTTTTAAGGGATTCTTCCACCCTTCTCATTTTTCAAGTTCTATTTTAATGTCATTTATTTCATGTTTCTTTTCATATGTTGGGGTATGATCTCCTACATCTATCATACTGTCCTTTTTATGTTCATATGATGAGAGACCATATTTGATCTCATCAATTCATTTTTTTATGTTTTATGTAACGTCGTTAGGATGCTGAATTTTCATAAGAGAAATCTTATTTTTGTCTTCCATTAAATTCTTCCTTTCATATGGTATATCTTTATAATTTCATTTCCATGTTCATAAATCCTTAATATTCTGTTCCCCTACTATTTTATGGATCATTTATGAGTTGGTGACCCATGTCCCCTCTCTTTTAAATGTTTTCTAAAACCTGGTAACATAGTCATTATGCTGAAGAATTTTGTCACAAAATGTATTTCCCTTTTTATAAAATTATTTTATTTTATTAAGCGAATACTCAAAGATCATTCTTCTATAATGGTATTCACATATATATCAAGATGTTCTATTTTAATTTAGTGATTTACATACATAAAAACCGCTTTCATTTTTCCCTGGGTTTAAAGTGACATAAAGATCATGTATTTAAAGAAGTTTTTAAAACGTTATGATTATGAAATGAAACCCATTTCATTTATGCTATATGGGTGATTTATGAAATTTTGTTGATGATATGTTTTGTTCACATGATAATGAAGAAAAATTAAGGGTGCGGCCCGATAGTGCTCCAATGCATTGGGTAATGATGTAACCACAAGAGATTACAATTTTATCGATACATTGGTGAATAAACATGGTAATTTCAAATGACACATTGGGTATGGACCTTGGTGATATGTTTATGATTGTCTAAGTTAAATGTTGTAGCCACATCTTCAAGTTAGGAATCATGGTATTTCCATTATGATATTCCTCATGATATCTTTCTCTTTACATAAAGCTATTTATCATGACTTTATTGATGTATATCAAGTTCACATGTAAAATGTTTCTCTTGTTTCTCTTACTGGACCTTCTACTCACCCTTTCTTTTGATGTATGTCCCCAGGTTATGAGAGGTAGTAATGAACCTAGGATGAACACAAGGAGAAGCCTTTCAAGTGTTTAAGAAGAGTGTTTTATATTTTCATGTATTACATTTCCTGGTTTCCAATACACTAAACCTTAAAGATCCTCGGTTTTGAATAATGTAATGAATGTTTATGTAATGAAAAAAGGCGGGATTCAATAGTTGGTATCAAAGGAAGGTTTTGTTATTTGTGGAAATTTGGATATGAAAAAGTTAGGAAGAACCCTATATAAATTTTAAATATAGGAAATATTCTTGGTATTTTCGTGAGTATAGAGTTAGTGGTTTATCAAAAAAATACATCCCTGTCTAGATACAAGCATGTAGAGGTGGCTCTGGCACAGATGTACATAGGGTTAAAACCCCAAAACACCACTTTGAGCTAGACTCGAATGGGAACTGGTGCACAAAAATGGGCCTTGCTAAACTCTTGGTTACAACACTCCCAGGGGGATATGTTAGGTTAATCGCATGCTTTTTATGAAATATTATGAAATAATTATAGAGAAATATAATTGTTTAATCATGATTTTTAAGACATAGAATCCTTTATAGTCAAAAGATTCATAAATGAAACAACTTTCTCACTAAGGTTTTATTATTTTAGAAAATAACTGTCAATAATATGAATCGTGCAAATGGTGATCACACTGCACCATGTGCTTATGGACCTCTGATGGAAGCCGAAATGGAAATATTCATGCGCATGATGAACCAAATGACTCAAGTTATGTGAAATAAGTTGAATCAAGCCGAGAGGACGATCTCACCATTAAGGAACAACATTCTGTTTAGTCCTTTATGCATCAATGACTACCAACCTTCAGTGGATCAACTAACCCATCAGTTTCGGAACAATGGATAAGCTCCATTGAAAAGATCTTTTCTATACTCCATTGTTCGAAACAAGAAAAAGTCACCCTTGCTATTTACCGCCTAGAGGGAGAAGCTGGTCAGTGGGGGTCTCTAATAAAAAACATGAAGCCAAGATGAGATATAGAAGCTATGGAGTGGGAAGAGTTTAGGGGAATATTCTTTAATAAGTATTTCCCTCGTTCCATGAGAACAAGAAAGGAGAAGGACTTTCTCGAGCTAAAGCAGAAGGAGAACGAATCTACTGGAAGCTATGAGATGAAATTCACTCGACTTTCACGATATATCTCTAGATTTGTCATGGACCCTAATGTAAAGGTTGATAGATTCTTTGGTGGACTACGACCTCATCTACTTAAAAATCTAGCAAATAGGGACTATGATAGATACAAATAAATAATTCAAAGTGATATGAAAGTCGAACTGGAGTTTGGTGAGACATAGTGGTCCCACAAATCTAATGAGAAGAAGAGAGCTCTAGAACCAACCCTGGGAAGAATTTTTGATCAGGAAAAAGGTAGAAAGAAAATGCAACATGCCACATGCAATAAATGTGGGAAGAAGAATTCAGGGAACTGCTTGATCGGAAGTGTTATGTGATACAAGTGTGGAAGAGAAGTCCATATTGCTCTGAATTGTCATAGTGATGTGAAGACTCATCTTCCCAACACTAACGATAGAGGAAATATGGTTCTGGGCCTACCTGATGTCCAATGCTTCAAGTGTGGACAACTTGGTCACTTCGCTAATCACTGTCCAAATCCGAGGGCAGTGGAGGGGAATCTCCATCATTCTCAGCAAAGGCCAAGGGAGAATGTTCGTGCTTTTTCTATCACTACAACTGCAGTTGAAGCTCCGAATGACATGGTAGAAGGTACTCTTGTTGTCATCTCAAAACTAGAAAGTACTTTGTTTGATTCTCGTTCTACGCATTCCATTATTTCCTCCATGTTTGCAAAGAATATAGAATCAATCCCCGAAATAATAGAGGTAGAGTTGTCAGTCAAGACTGCAAGTGGGGTTATCCATGAATTAACAATGTTTAGAGACTCTAGTGTTTAATTTAGTCAGCACAATATTATCAAAAATCTAGTAGTCATTCCCATGATGGAATTCAACGTTATACTAGGGATGGACTGCCTCTCAAAGTATAATTCTATGATAAAATGCAAAAGTAATGAAATATCAGTAGTCTTGAATGAACGACCAACATTTATCTTCTAGGGAGAGATATCCCGACCTGATATTTGTCTAGAGGCACCTCATATAGCCTTCAATATTGAGTTAATTGCTGAGGATGAAGAAGGAAAATGGAGTACACAAATAGAAGACGTTCTGATTGTTCAGAAATACATGGACGTATTTCCCGAGGAGTTACCTGGACCTCCCCTAGAAAGAGAGGTAGAGTTTTCTATTGAACTCATACCTGGATCTCAACCGATATAAAAAACCCCATATATAATGGAAAATATAGATCTAGAGGAGTTAATGAAACAACTCCAAGACTTGTTGGAGAAGGGGTTTATCCAACTGAGTGTGTCTCTTTGGGGAGCAACAGTTCTCTTTGTGAAGAAGAAGGATGGATCAATGAGGCTATGCATTGATTATAGAGAAATGAACGGGATCACAGTGAAGAACAAATACCCTCTTCCAAGAATTAATTATTTATTTGACCATCTTTGTGGGGCTCAATTCTTCTCCAAGATTGATTTTCGATCTCATTATCATCAACTGAGGATGAAGAAGGAAGATATTCCAAAGACTGCCTTCCGGTCAAGATATGGGCATTATGAGTTTAGTGTTATTCCCTTCAGCTTGACTAATTCTCCTGCTATTTTCATGGATATTATGAATAGAGTCATTAAAGACTACCTTGATAACATTGTGGTAGTTTTTATTGATGATATTTTGATATATTAAAAAATTCATGAGGAGCATGAAGATCATATGAGGGTTATTTTGCAAACTCTATGGAAGGAGAAGATCTTTGGAATGTTTAGAAAGTGTGAGTTTTGGTTACAACAAGTGGCTTTCTTGGGGCACATCGTAACCAATGAAGGAATCTCGGTTGACCCTACAAATTCAATGGTTGTGAAGGAGTGACCTCAACCTACAACAACAACTGAGATTCGTAGTTTCCTTGGTTTATCAGGATATTATACGAGGTTTGTGAAAAACTTTTCACGAATTTCTAATCCACTAACCAAGTTGACTCGAAAAGGGGTTAAATTCATCTGGACAAAGGAATGCGAGGAAAGATTCAAGAGCTGAAGAAGAGATTGGTTACTTCACTTGTGTTAACACTAACCTCTATCAGAGAAGGATTCATTATTTTTAGCGATTCATCTCTAAAAGGGATTGGGTGCATTCTCATGAAAAATGACAAGTTTATTGCTTATGCATCTCGGCAGTTGATGATTCAGGAGCAGAATTATCCTACGCATGATCTAAAGCTAGCGGCAGTTTTTTTTCTCTAATGATATGGAGGCACTATCTTTATGGGGGAGAAATGTGATATATAAACCGACCACCAAATTTTAAAGTATATTTTCACGCATAAATTATTTAACATGTGAAAAATAATATGGTTGGATATTATTAAATACTATGATTGTTCAATTCATTACCACCCTGGAAGAGAAAACAAAGTCACAAATTCATTAATCCAGATATACACTGTTGTTCTGGCATAAATGAGGATCCAAAAAGATCCCTTGATTAAGGTTCTAGTAAAGCTAGAAGTGGTAATTTTAAGGGAAGGGACATCATGAACCCTATCTCAATTGATTTCTCAACCTTCATTACTAGAGAGGATCAAGAAGGCTCAAAAAGAAGATCTTTTGTTGTCGGAGAAGTTTGAGGCTGTGAAGGATGGGAAGTTTCGGGATTTCAATATTGATCAAGAAGGTGTATTGAAATTTCATACAAGACTTTGTGTTCCATATATTCCAGAGATAAAGAAAGAACTGATGGATGAAGCTCATAGCTCTACCTTCTCTATACATCAGGGAAGAACTAAAATGTATAGAGACCTTTGTGATAATTATTGGTGGGATAACATGAAGAGGGAGATTTCTGATTACACTACAAGGTGCCTAGTGTGTCAACAAGTAATGGCAGAACAAAAACTTTATAAGGGGGTATTATAAACACTACCCATACCAGCATGGAAGTGGGATAATATCACTATGGACTTTGCCACTGTTCCTTCGAAAACAACCAAAGGAAACAATGCGATATGTGTTATTATGGAGTGTATCACCAAGACTTCCCATTTTATCTCCATCCAGGAAGATTTCTCTTTGGATCAACTTTCCATGATATACATGAATGAAGTGGTAAGGATGTATGGGGTACTTCTATCCATCATATCTAATCATGATCCATGATTCACATCAAAATTATGGAGAAGTCTTCAACATGATCTGAATACTGAATTGAATTTTAGTACTCCCTATCATCCTCAAACTGATGGAAAATCTGAAAATACTATTCAGACACTTGAGGACATGCTGAGATTATGCTCAATGTTATTTAATGTTGAATGGGATCAACACCTCCCATTAGTTGAGTTCTCATACAACAAAAACTTCCATTTGAGTGTTCAAATGGCACCCTATGAAGCTCTGTATGGAAAGCGATGCAGAACTCCTACATGTTGGGATGAAGCTGGTGAGAGAAAACTTCATTGGCCTGATATTGTGCAAGATATGACAGAGAAGGTTCATGCCATCCAAAAACACATAAAGCATGGTTAGAGTCGGGAGAAGATCTATGTTGGCAACCGTCGAAGAGACTTGGAGTTTGGGGTTGGAGACAAAGTCTTCCTTCGAATTTCACCATGGAAGAGATTCATGCAGTTTGGGAAGAAAGGGAAGCTCATCCCTAGGTACATTGGCCCCTATTAAATCCTTGATCGCATAGGAGCAGTATCATATCATCTAGCACTTCCACCGAACCTAGCTCAGGTTCACGATGTCTTCCATGTATCTCTCTTGAGGAAGTACATACCCGACCCTTCTCATGTACTGAACCTAGAGGTGGTACAACTAGAACATGACCTATCTTATGAGGAGAAGCCAGTAGAGATCTTAGACCGTAGAGACAAGGTTCTATGCAACAATACTACCCACCTTGTGAAAGTGTTGTGGAGGAATCATAAGTATGAAGAAGCGATGTGGGAGCCTGAGGAAACAATGAAGCAAAAGTACCCTCACCTTTTGACTAGGCCTTTGAATTAAAATTTCGGGGATGAAATTTATTAAGGGGGAATAATTTAATGACCCAAAATTTTTGAATAGTATTTTAATTTACTCTTAACAATTTAATAGAGATGTAAATGGTTAATGCAGAAAGAAGAGTCGATGGATTCATCCAGTAGACTCGAACCTTATAAAGCCCACTTATTAGAGCTTGGGAAGGAGGTGGAATTTTTGGGAATCACTTTGGACCATGCCCAAGCCGAACTCCAGCGTGTCAAGCTTGAACGATGTCACATACGGGATAAGTTCAAGTTAGTAAAGATTACTACTAGGCCAATGTTATCCGGGCCTCCCCAAGATTCTCTCACCTGAAAACACCTTGCACTTAGGACTTATGCTGGTTTTATAAGGTGATATGTAACGAGACCATAGCTACTTTGTATAATCCTTTGAGATAAATAAAATAATGATTTCTTCCATTGGTGAAGTTTGTGAATTTTCAGATGTCCAGATGAAAATAGGATGTATCTTATTGATGAATTTTAGAAAAAGGATATCTTAAAAATATTTATGTAAACCTTAAATAATAAAAAATGTGTAATGATTTTCCAAAAATGGACTTCTACAGTTGGGTTCAGTATGAAATTTAGTGTCTAATAAGATCAACATAATTTTTAGTGAATAGTAAATTATGAATAGAGATTTTTATGCTTAGGATTAATAATGTGACCAAATGGATTAGTAATATCACTTAATGAAAGTATTAATATAATTTAGGCACCTTGATTAAGTAATGCGATTCAATAAAATAGGTAAATAACTGTTTCAGAAATTACTAGTTAAGTATTAGTTTTTTCAGGTGAATAATGTTTTTTATTTAAAAATTAAATTAAAAATATTTAGAAAAATATTTTGATAAAAATGGAGTTCATTTTTGAATTCAGAGCATCGATATTATGTTAAGGTGAATTTTTGGGATTTTTCTAGAAATGTTGAATTTTCAGTGAATAGTGAATTTTCAGTTTGGTGGTTTGGGTGTTTAATGACATCATTAAAAGAGTAATAATTATGTAATAATTCGGGTCAAATTATGAATAGTAAGAAAAGGTATGAGGTGTCCCTTGGCCATTAATGCCTTGTCCCCTCACTTTCTCTATAAATACCAAGCCTTTCTCTCATCCTTTCCATTCCAAAATCATCCTCAACAATGTTCTGGTCTCCTTACCTCCCAATTAGTCCTCCCAAAGTTCCCTCAAGCCCCTCAAGGTCCCAACCTTCGAGTTTTATGAGTTACATTTTAAGGTAAGGGTTCCTACCTCTCTCTTTCTTCTCAAGTACTCTCTTTTATATCATTTCTTTTATGCTCCATGTTCTTATGTAGGGGGATGTTATTTTATATTCCTCTTACATCCCTTTTCATGATCATATGATTAGATATCCCCTCTTACTCTCATCATTTCGTTTTATGAATGTTTAAGTGGCGCAGTTCAGCTGTCAAATTTTTGTAAGGGATTCTTCCACCCTTCAAATATTCAAGTCCTATTTTCATGTCATTTATATCATGTTTCTTTTCATATGTTGGGGTATGATATTATACTTCTATCACACTGTCCTTTTTATGTTCATATGATGAGAGACCATATTTGATCACATCAATTCATTTTTTTATGTTTTAATTAACGCCGTTAGGCTGCCGAATTTTCATAAGAGAAATCTTATTCTTGTCTTCCATTCAAGTTTATCATTTCATATGGTATATATTTACAATTTAATTACCATGTTCTTAAATACTTTATATTCTATTCCCATAATATTTTATGAATCATTTATGAGTGGGTGACCCATGTCCCCTCTCTTTTCAATGTTTTCTAAAACCCTATAACATAGTCGATATGCTGCAGAATTTTTGTCTCAAAATGTATTTCTCTTTTTCTAAAATTATTTTATTCTATTAAGTGAATACTCAAATATCCTTCTTCTACAATTTTATTCACATATATATCAAAATGTTCTATTTTAATTCAGGTATTTACATACATAAAACCCACTTTCCTTTTTCTGTGGGTTACAGTGACATAATGATCATGTCTTTAAAGAAGTTTTTAAAATGTTATGATTATGAAATTAAACCCATTTCATTTATGCTATATGGGTTATTTATGAAATTTGATGATGATATGTGTGGCTCATATGATAATGAAGACAAATTAAGGGTGCGCCATGATAGCACTCCAATGCATCGGGTAATGATGTAACCACTAGAGATTACAATTTTATCAATACCTTGGTAATTTCAAATGACACCGTGGGGATGGACCTTGGTGATGTGTTCATGATTGTCTAAGTTAAATGTTGTAGCCACATCTTCAAGTTATGATTCATGTTCTTTTTATTATGATATTCCTCATTATCTCTTTCTCTTTACGTAAAGCTATTTATCATGGCTTTATTAATGTATATCAAGTTCAAATGTATAATGTTTCTCTTGTTTCCCTTACTGGGCCTTCTCCTCACCATTTCTTTTGATGTATGTCCCCAAGTTATGAGAGGCAGTAATGAACCTAGGATTAACATAAGTAGAATCCTTTCAAGTGTTTAAGAAGTGTCTTTTATGTTTTCACGTATTAAGTTTCCTGGTTTCCAAGACACTAAACCTTAAAGATCCTTGGTTTTGTATAATGTAATGAAAGTTTATGTAATAAAAAACGCGGGATGCTATAGTTTTGTTATATCCCAACAATATATATAATTTCCTTCAACTTTACTCTCTGAGCATCAATATCAGATGTTCTAATTACTCTATTTTTTAGGCAACCATAATATTTGAATATAAAAACCGCAGCTTCGTGCTATTAAAAAAATTTCATTATTTGTATATCTTCTTTCATGTTTGAGGAACAACCACTATAAATAATCCAAGTAATATCCCTTTTTCTAACATTTAGAGCTATCACAATAACAAAATATATTTTTTCAACTTTTTTTTGTATTTAATTTATTTCCTTGCATATGAAACTTTTACTAGAAGAGTTGTCATATATTTTTTATAAAAGTGTATAAATCAGTCACATCATCCACAAATATACTCCTGGAAATGAAATTGGTTATTTATAGAAAAATTTCCAATATATGATAATTTATCCTTTCTTTCATACTGTAGTTTATGAATGTTACTCTAATTTCTCCCAATTAGTTAATTCCTGTATTTAGGGAGAGAAATTTTGTGATAATAGTTAAAATATTTCGTCCCGGAAATTCCATAACACATAAAACAAATCAAATCATGAGATTAAAAAAATGATTTTTCTCTTTAGAAAGGATTCATAGGTTCATAAAATCTTTTTTTACTTCATATCCCATATTGTGAGGAATATTTATTATGAAGGTTATTTTTATATTTTGTTAATGTAATTTTTTCTGTATAATTTATAAATAAAATATTTCCAAACATTTTTTATACCAGCTGAATTGTTAATAAAACCAATTTAACATTTACATTTAGTGGTTGGTGGTTTCACCTGATTCTTGGAATGAGATTTCTCAGCAGCGTGATATGTTTCATCTTTTTCCTATGAAGATTATTTTAAATTTTTGTTCATAGTACTTAAGTTACTTTCAATCTCTAGAATTTTTTATTGCATTTTAAAAACCACATATTCCATTATAGAGAGCTTCTTAATACGACCTTTTACTATAATTCCCTATTTTATAAATTGTAGTTTGAGGTTTTTAATTTCCTCAATATAAAAATCATAATTTTGGAAAATATATTCCTTTCATACATTATTTCCCATGCCATATTTATTTATCATTCTTATTTATTTGTTGAGTTTTATGTTTTTCATAATACATTCCATAAGTTCTAATCTCCGCCAATATTCTCTATAGGTTTCTTTACTTCCTTATTCTACATCACTATTTTAGGATTCTTACTTTTTCTCAAAATTTTAAAATAAGGTTATTAACTTCTCTATATTTTAATCTTCTATAAAATCTTCTTTTTTATAGTCATATTAAAATTTCATACACAACCTAATTATTATATTTCTGATTATTTTTATCTTACATGTTTTCTAATTATTATCTTCCATGGATTTTTTTCCACTTCTTCTAATGATATTTTTCTTTAAAATCATCTTAATATTCTCCAACATTATTCTTAGGATAGTTCATATAAAAATACCCAATTACCCTACACTAAAAAATTTTATGTTGGAGTTTTCTTACATATTTTACCCTACCTCTCCAATATTTTTTAGATATAAGAGAGAATATTTTTCATTCATTTCATCATCTCCCATATCCACCATATCACTAAGGTAAAAAATATCAGAATATTGGATTTTCATATTTCTCATAACTTTAAATTCTGTTTGATCCATTACCATATTTATGAATGATATTGATTTTCTCATATCATATTCAACAAGATGACTGTGTAATTCATCAAGGGATATATCATATTTATCTTCAATGGAAGATAGTTTAGAACCATACATGTTGGGAAAGATTATTTTGGACAATTCCTATCATGTGAAATGAATTGTACATAGGGGGAGGGGTGAATCAATGACATATTTTTCATTTTAATTTACTTCTTTTTGAAACAACATTCACCTCCTATTAATGAGTTATTACTTTGCTAAATAAAAAACCAAAAACACATCCAAAAGAACCCAAGATTTTAAAGGGTTCAATACTCAACAAGAGTAGTTATGTCCTTGGTCTGGTATGGAAAGAATATAATACCAAAAAATCCAATTTAAAACAATATTTTTTTCTTGTAATAAAATGAATAGGATATTCCCCTACACTAATGTAACACTATGTTCAATACACCAGTGTAAGAGGTTCAAGTAGTACAAATGATGTGATATGAAGTTTTTATAACAAGTTAAGGAACATGTTACTGTTTTTCCTTATCAAATTTCATAAAGATGTTCTTTAAAAACAATTATTCACATCCTTACCCAATAAAATGAAATAACTTCTCGGACATTGTAGTGATACATAGTCTGATTTCCCATTCTATTCCTCAAGTCTAAATGCTTAATATAGAAATATAACTATGTCATAATATAGTTTAGACAATACTAAACTACTTCTGTCTAAGTCCAGAAATATCAGTCTGATTTTGTAGTCCGATTCAGAAACCCTAATTACAATCTTTCCTCTTCTCCTTTAATCTTTTTATGGTGAATCCTCCTCAGGTATGAAAGATATAGAAACTCATTCTCTCTAGTATTATTTAGTGCTACACCCTCTCTCTTCTTCACCCATGAAAATTCAATGTTTTATGAAAGTAAAAACTACATACTCTATTTATAGGAGACCCAAAATTGGTTAACGAGAGATTAATAAAATGTTTCACACTAATCCAAATTTTCCTAAAACATAAATTATTTTTATATTTTAAGTGCATCTTGACTTATTCACTGATTATTAACTTATCTCAAAACCTCTCAAATATTATCATAACATCATCTTACTTCATATTTTCTCTACTAGCTTTAGTCTGATTCTTATTCCCCATACCAATTTCTTCATTATGATGAAGATAATGAATTCTTCATTACGTTCATCCGCACCAATTGGAAAACAAAAAGGAAAACATATGAAAAAGAATTTATTCACATTAAAATCCTCAGAACAAACTATTCATTATAATTTCGTCATTATGATAGAGTTAATAGATTCTTTATTACACTGTTCTATACCAAATGAAACAAATGAAGACAATTATTCAAATTTCTTCAACTGCTTCTATAATCCCGTTGATAAAATTTTGACCAGTTTCAAAAAATAATATTTTTCTTATTTTCTTGGAACAATGATAATGATAATGTTATTGGTGCTATCCTGTGTCTAATGGCCCAGTCTCTACTTCACTCTGATAACCAGTGTCATCTCTAGTCTGAAATTTTTTAACCTATTTGAAATTATAAGGAAAAATATTCTATATCTCGTGGCCAAATGAAAAAATATCATACCTTTTCATTTATCATTAACCACTTATTAATGAAAAATAAAATAAAAAATATATCTTGATGAAAATGATTGACTACTTCATTGATTGATGTCTAATTGTATTCTTCATATTGGTCACAATATAATTTTATTCTTATCTTCATTCATCAGTCCCAATAACATCCAATATATTTTCTTTTTGATTGGTTCTAATAAATCCCACACACAAAAAATCTACCTCCAATAAAAATATTCATTTAAAATACAAAATATTTTAATAATATGAATTGGTGTCATAATCCAATATGATGGATCAGTGGCATAATGTGTTCGATGGACAGGTGTCGACAACTTAGACTTCAAAAACTTCTTCCCTTATATGATTATGATACCAATAAACTTCTAGAACTAAGCTTCATTTTTTGAAGATTTATATATTGTGGGTTATTTTTCTGAATTAAGACCACCATCTTCATATGTTCACATTCTATTCAATGCATTACAGTCTTCATACATTATATTTCCAGTGATCTCACACCGATGGAATGACTGGATAGGAAAGATTTTATATCATCAAATTTATTCTTCAATAAAAAGTCTTCCTATATGATAACATCCTCATGAAATTGAATAGTTTGAAGATCATATTCAATATCACCTGAATTATAATGAATCATTTTGTAACTTCCCATCCATTCCATTAAATATCTATCTTTACAAATATAAATAGGATTAGAAGCACTACCCTTTCCTTCATGAGGCATGCATGACAAGTTTCTCAGACAACTCATGAATTTTGTAAAATATAAAATAAAAAGGCATAATCAGATTTTTATCATAGTCATGCAGACTTCAATACAACTTCCTCATTATGATATTCCTTTCATTCTAGACCCAAGGTGAGTCAGAAGAATTTTCCATCCAAAAAAATTCATCATAAAATGATTGAATTTCTTAATCATTGTCAGTATAACATTTTGAATATGATGGTTAGTCCGATCACCAACAAATACAATGTTTGGGGGATTTCATTTCTTTTCCAACAAAATTAAACTCACATAAAGAAACCCCATTCAACATCCAAAAACAACTTCCTCCCATATTCGTTCTAAAAATACCACCATGGATTTTTTTTTTCCAACAAATATTCATAGATCACCAAGATTTGAAACCTCAATCAATGAATTACTTATCAAAAATTCTAAGACTACATGAGAAAAATCATTTTAGGAAACATGACTTTTTGAAAACAGATCCATGGTGTCCAAAATTAGTGACCCATGAAACATATTCATATTTTATTAACATATTTATTCACTATATAAAATTTATTATCAACAAATTTTTCAAACAAACAATATAAAAAATTGATAGAATAGTTCACACACTTACAATGCTGAAATCACATTTTACCCACAACTACCCCTTTTTTACATTATTCCTTAAAAGGTTTAACACATAACAATGGATAGGTTTATATAAAAATTATCCCCCTTGAAAACACTATCAAAATAAAATATGGGATAGTGGACACAAAAAATGCCTCAACCTTGAAGAGAAGGTGGTTGGACACCCGTGTTCAACATCAGTTTATGAAAAGGTTCCCTTAGTATAGGTTTTGTGAAAAGGTCAGAAACTTGTTCCAATGTAGGAACATAATCCATATTCTATTCAATATTCTCCACATACACTTTCATAAAATGATATTAGATATCAATTTATTTTGAATATTAATTTTTTATTGTATTTCTGGTAAGGATGATGGGACTCTGATTATCACAACACAAGAGAAAGGCTATGTTTACTTCAACAGGTAAATCTTCCAATAGAGTTTTTATCCACAAAAGTTGAGTATAATCTTTAGTGTAAGAATCATACTTATATTCATCAATGATAAGATTTACTTAATTTTTTTATGTATTCCAAATAACACAATTTTTTCCCAGAAGGAAAACTCCACCATATGTTGATCTTCATTCATCAACATTTTCTTCCTAATCTACATATAAATACCCAAATATTTAATATTTTCTAAGATATCATAAATGATTCAAATATCTTATGTTCCTTTTAAATATATGAAAATTATTTTTCCATCCAATAAATTTGATCCTTTTGGAGTACTTTTAAATCTTTTACATAAGGTAACAACATAAATAATGTTGGTTCTTGAGGCAGTAAATTAAAACAGAATTGTTAAGTGCTTTCAAAACTCTTTCTTATCAACATCCTTACCTTCTCTATATTTAGTTAACCCTACTCCCATTTATTTCGATGTGAAAATATGTTTTTAAATCTCTATGCCAAAATTCTTATGAAGTTCCTTAGCATAATTTTATTTGGAAAGAAAAATGTGTTTCTTCTTCTGTAAGATTTGTATTCCAAAAAAATCATTTCATTTCCCCCCAGCATAGACATATCAAAAAATATTTTCATCTCCTCAAAAAACCTTCACTAGTTCTTTCATCATTCACAGAAAATATTATTTCATCATCATAAATAATAATGATGAGTTAATTTTTTTAACTTTCTTTAACACACAGATCTCTATCAAATATTCCTTTCATAAAACTTATCTTCCTCATGAAATTATCCAATTTGAAGTATTGTGCCCTTATATATCGTATTATCCCATAAAATTATTTTTTTTTCAAATTTTACACATAATTTGCATCTTTCCAAACAACAAAGACACATGGTTGTTCAATATAAACTTCATTATCAAGATCACCATTAAAAAATTAGATTTCATATCCATATATATTTTTTTATAATTTCATTGTGAAAAAATAGAATGAATGATTCTAATTTTTTCTAAACATTCCATCAGAGAAAAATTATATTTAAACTCAGTGCCTTTAATGTTTGTGTATCCTTTGCACAATAATATTTCTTTGTTCCTTATCACGTCACCAACTTCATTCAGTTTATTCTGGGATACCCATTTTTTACCAATAATTTTTTTTATCTAGATTAGGTATGAGTTCCCACATATAATTCTTTTCAATTTTATCTAACTCTTCATTCATATCGTAAACCTACTCCATGTTCTCAAAAGCTTCATTCACATCTTTCGACTCAACTTTTGAATTCAAATAAGTATTTATAATTACTATTCTTGTTTGAACCATTTGATGTTGATCACCGATAATGTTTTGAGCATACCCTTACTTCCTCATCCTGAGATTAGATTTATATGATTCATTGTCATCACTATACATAACCGAGTCATATTTTTCTTCTTGAGTAGGATTACTTTTGTTGTTATCCTTATATGAATTTTCACCAAAAAAAATTTCTTCATATCTAACATCCTTATCAACATGAGTATGTTTATATTAATCAATTTTTTCAAAAAAGATCACATAAAAATATTAAACTAGTCGTCTTGAATATTTTTTGAATCATCTATATCCTTTTCCATCCATAGCATGTCCATGAAAATTCCATCTTCACCTCTCCGCTTGCAGTTTCCAAGGTTTCCTCTATTGTTCTTTATAATACATGGACTCACAAAAACTATTATCTATTTCAACCTTAGAGTTTTCCCGTAAAAAATTCATATGGATTCATATAAGAAATTGGTTTTTAGAAAAATTAGTTTTGAATAAACACAACAGTGCTCATGGAATTCCCCCAATAGTAATGAGAAAGATAATTTTCAAGAAATATAGTTCATTCTATTTCAAACAGACTCCTATTTTTTCTTTTAGCTACACAACTTTGTTGGGGAGTGTAAGGCATACTGAAATCATATTGAATTAAATACTTCTCAAGATAATTTTCAAATTCTTTATTTTTTTTATTCAACACTATTTATAGTTATCAACTTCTTCACAAATTACTCACATTCCTTCTTATTTTTTCTCCTAAAAATTTGAAAACATTTCATAGGATATAGCTTATGCTTCATATACATAACACAAGTAGTCTGAGTAATTTAATCAATAAAAATGATGAGGCACTTATCTACAAGAGTTTATTGTTTTCTCATTGGCACATACATATTGTAATGATTAAGTTATAGGGGTCTTTTTAAACAAATTTCAACACTATTATGCACAAAATTAGTTATCATTCCTTGTTTAAAAAATTATAAAGAACTAAAATATTAGTATTAACATATCAATAATTTCCCTGACTCTATCTGACATCAATAAATTTACCATATTTATCTAACATATGTTCCCTAGACTTTTAACCACAACTAATTTTCTTCCATCATGCCTATGTAATAAGAGTTTTTTATTTCACAAACGTCAAATAAGATTCCAATTCTAAATTGTAATATTGTAACTATTTTACCATTATTCATCTATTTTTATTTAAATCCACCCTTTCTGAAAACAAATCTATTAACTTCATCAAAAATTTTAAAGCACTTAATAGGTTGCATTTCAGCCCAAAAAAAAATAATATTTCTTGGATTTCAACGTTTATACCTCAATGATGGTTGATCTAACACCTTTAATTTTTTGTGATTAATAATTTACCAATTTCACCATTCCTTATTTTAAATATTTGACATTCTTTAAAAATTTAAAATATCCTGTCATATGAGAATAAGTCCAACTATCCAAAATCCAAGGTCAATAACCTTTGGTTTCTTTGAGAGAAGTTTCTACAACATGGACCTTTTCTTTCCCTTTATCTTTATTAAATTTTTCCTTAATAGAATTTCTAAAAAACTATTGTTGTGCCAATAAAAAACAAGACATGGTTTTTTAATGTGTCCAGGTTGTTCAAATATTTCACAAATAGTTTCAAGGATTTGGAACCTATTTTTATTTCCTACCCCAACCTTATCAAATTTCATGAGAACATAATTATCAGACTTGTTCCTCTAAAGGGATTGAATCCCCCTCAAACATTACCTTCTATAGTTTTTATAATAATAGTAATGTTTTTTCATAAACCAAAACATATTATCCATGTGTCAAAATCCACTACAATACTAAAAGTATCCATTGAAAAATATTTTCCTCTGAAACATCCATAATAATTGGAGATGTGTGCATCTTTCTCAGAAACCTTCTTATCAGAACATTGTTGACCACCAATATTTATATCATCAACCAGAATATTCCTTTTTAAATCTGTTTTCTCTTTATCCTTATGAAAACATAATGAAATAGAAACTTTTTTAGACTCCATATTTTTAGAAACTGCTGAATTTTGTACATTTTTTGTCTTGGATGCATACATAAAATTCCAAAATTTCTTCTTCTGAAAAACAAATTAAACTTTATTCTGATCCATTGAAGGTAATATTTTATCCTACTCAGTTTTACCATTTCTATAAATTTCACAAACATTAGAGATAGAATTATTAAAACCTGTTACCCACTGTTCAGATTTATATTGTTTTTGTTGGACAAGTTCCAAATCCTCTTCTTTTTTTACTTCAATTTTATTTCTAGATGTTCATTACGATTATTTTATTTATCAAGTTTTTTATTCAAAACATCAATTTATCCTACCAAATTTTCCTTATCATCAAGAAAACATTATTTTTTTGAAGAGTCTTCAATTTTTAGAATCCTGATTTCTTTCGAAAGACTCTCAATATATCTCATACATGCTTTCAATTCTTCTTTATGATGAAATTCTAGTTGAGTTTCTTATTCTTCTAAACTGCTACTTTGGGAATCCATATTTTAACCATTGAAATAAAAGTATTCTAAACCATCTTAATATAATTTTTAGATTCATCTTTAATGTATTTCTTATTATCATCTTTAGAAAAGAAAATTCTCATTTTGGATTTGGAGAATTTTTTATCCATTCTTTTGGAATAATATTGTGCCTCATCACCCTATTTCTTTTATGATCTTCGATTACTTCTAAAATATTCCTCACTATCCTATTCATTATTTATTAAAGGGAAATTAGCTTCAAATTTCCCAATGTATTCATATAGAAAACATTTCCAGGGAATTTTCCCTTTGTATTTACCTACACATATTTTAACATTTTTAGAAAACAAGGATAAAAAATCATCAATATTTTTACATACCTCATTTTAGAAATATAAATCACAAAAATATTCATCAACATGAATTCTATTTGACTTTTAATTCTTGTAATCCTTGAAAGATATTTCTCTAAAAAAATTTATTTTTTTCTTTCATAACTTTTTACCATATCATTTTATATGTAATGGGAGTTCTATGAAAATCATTGAAAGATAATGTTTCTGTATCTCTATCTTCTAATGGGGAAACAATAATGTCAATATTTTTAGGAATAGTTCTCAAGATATATTCAATAAGAGGATATTTTTATAACTTTTTACTATGACATCTTATTTTCCTAAAAAATTCATTCACTTTGGTAATGATGTCACCAACATATTCATATTTTCCCATCATGAGATATTCATACTCATGCCTCAATTTTTTTTTACATTTAATTTTTTTAATTTTGTATTTCATTCATAAATGATTTTTATATTATCACAAATACCTTTGGGTATGGAAAAACCTTGAAATAATTAAAAATCACATTCAGAATGTTGTGAGAGTAAAGAATTCTTATCCCTTCTGTCATTCTCTTGATTATTCATATCATCTGATATAAGAGGAAATTTATCATCTACAGGAGGATATTCGACCGTATCAGCTTCAAGAACATCATAATCAATCGTCATAATATAAGGAAACATTCTATCTTTCCATATATTATAGTTCTTACCATTGAAGACTAAAATATCCTTACTTTTCACACAATTGAGATTATCCATCAAAAAATCTTCTTCAAAACATCATAAATGAGTGAAAAAGGGACCCTTTACCACTGATACCATTTTAGAATTCCTAAACTATTAAAAAATTAATTTTTCGCATCATCTTTAAAAAATTATTCATTTATAACATCATTGAAAATTCCACTTGTAATGTGTTTTAACATTGGTTATACAATACCCGACATTAAAAAGTTGACATCCAACATTTGAAAATCATATATTGTATAAATAATGTGAAAAAGACACTTTATCATGTTGGTTATACAATAACCATAACTAAAGATATGGTAGTTGGTTTTTTTACGTCGGTTATTGTATAACCAACGTGAAGAAGTTGCTTCATCATGTTGGTTATTTCAATAATCAGCACTATAAATCAAATTTCATTGCTTTATAACGTCTATTATTTCAATAACCGATGTTATAAAGTGGAAAAAATACATTATAAAATTAATTATTATATAACTAATGTTATAAACCTTTTAAAATTTTATGAATTCTTATGTTGACAGATTTCTGGGTTATTCGATCACGCGAAGGCAGACTCATCTCTCACGCACACGAAATCCCTAACCTTAGTTTTTTGATCCAATGGATTTAAATATTGTTTTTCCATTATTATACATACTCATGTGTCATATTCATTTGATCTTCTAACCTCTCAAATCTGACTTAAGTCTCACACATCGATTCTCTCTCGATTTCTATCATTCAAAGTCATCAACACCACATATCTCTTTTTTGTTTGGATCATGTTTACTAAAATATTTGTGGTATGTTTTTTATCCCATTTTCACCTTTGTTTTAATAATAATCCCCTCCTTCCACTCCCTATTACATCTTAGTCTATTTATAGTTCATAAGAAATATGTATTTTTCTCAAAATATCAATAAATCCATTGATTTTAGGGCGATTTTAATGAAAATTTGTTATAATAATCTTTCCAATCCCTGATTCATTATCATTTGGTGATGGACTAAATGTTTCATGAATATCCTACAATTTTTTATATAATCATTATTTATTAAACAAGCTATGGATTATTGATATTTAGTTTTTATCATACTAATTCCTACATGATATATCTTTGTTGAAATAATAAGTATTTATTATTATATTTTTGAAATTCTTGTTTTACATAGAGGTGCTTCAAATTATTTTTTTGGAAAGTTTGTAATGTTTTTGGCTGTTATTGAATATATATAATTTATAGTTTATTCTAATATAATTTATTGTTGTCACCATAATGTTATTTTTATAGACATAAAAAGTATATTCTAATTATTTTTTGAGGTCTAATCTGATAGAACATTTCTATCAATTACCAATGGTTTTTTTAAAGGTTTATAATGTATCTGTAGAATATTATATCTTTTATTTAATAATGATGAATTTAGTAAAGATAGTTGATAAAAAATTTAGGATGGTTATAATTAGGGTCACATTTGATCCTATGTAAAATAACCCTACTTGGTTATAGTGTTTTTAACAACATTAGTTGACTTATTGTTATTTAAATAATTTTAATGTAGGAGACCAACTAGGTAACCTATTAGGGAAAATTTTTTACCATATAATTTCCCATGAATCATGTTTTAATATGATGTTTTTTTAAACTAAGACTCAATTTATGATTTTATTATATTGTTAATTACAATATAGAATAAATTTCTTATTTTTATAAATAATAAACTATGAATTATATTTTGTCATTCTATATATTTTTTATGTATATTGTTTTATGGGCATCATTGTACATATTTTCAAATAATTTCATAAGGTTATATTCATTTATTTTTACTTGAGAAATTTTTTAAATGAATATATTTTTTTAATTCCTTTCGTATGAATGAATTTTATCATCAAAATTTTATTTTTTCCTTCTAATGTTTCTATTCATGGATTTCTATATTTTTTATGTGATTTATAATCTCAATATTTTATAATTTAATAGATTTATTTTTTATATTTATTTTTTATATTTTTTATAGATAATGAATTGAAGATGGATTAATGCACCTCGAATAGGTGTTGAATATGAGGACTGTGTTGATGATTTTATGAAATTTTCTAAATAAAATGTTCCAAACAAAAAAATGGTTTTCTATATATGCTTGAAATGTTTAAATTTAAATAATTTGAAAAGAATATAGATCAAAGATCATTTAATTTTTTTTTGGTTTTAATTTGAGTTGAAACCCTTGGATTTATCATGGTAAAATTAGGAATAATTTTAGATATATTTATGATGGTGCTTTTCAGGATGATAAATATGATAATCATGATGAAATGATTTGTGTTATTGAAGTAGAGGAAATTAAGAAACAACCAAAAATTGTGTATCTATATTGTGATACCAAAAAACAATTATATCTAGTATGTACATAATATATGGTTTTATCAATGGTTTTAGGATTGATAAATATAAAGGTGAAACATGGAAGGAGTGAAAAGAGTTTTACAAGGCTGCTATAATTGTTGGAATATATTCTTCTTAAAGACAAGGATCATCCATTTTCACATTATAAGGAAGAGAAAATATAATTACTGATAGGATTGGTGTACAAGAAAATATATTTATTCCAAAATGATTCTGTTATATATAGGAAAGAATAAAAATTTATGTTAGAGTTTCATAAATATGGGACATCACTATAAAAGTTTAAAGAAGAATCACATACTGATTTAGAAGTTTCAGAGACCCCTTCTAAGTAATTTTAGAATCTTCATATAATTCCTCATTTGAAAAGTTTATTTTCTAAATCACATGATGCCAAAAGGTTAATATGGCATATTGATGAGTAGATATGTGATAGAAACATACAACATCCAACTGATTATCCATAGTGGAAGAAAATTGATCACTGGTTTCTCATATTCAGAAATGAAGATATAAATCTTATACTTGGACAGTGCATGGATGGAATGAATCAATATCAAATCCTTATTAACACACATATTTTCAATGTCCTATATTATTGGTAGTTTACAACTTATTTTCTTGAATTTTGTATGAAGTAAAAATATTTCAGGTTGAGTTTAATGATCTGTAGACCAAAATAGTGAAAAAATGATATTGATGATTTCTTATTACTATTAATTGAAGATTTGAAAATGTTATAGGTGGAAGTTATTAGGGTGTATGATTAATATAAAATGTTATATTTTCAATTAAATTAAATTACTATGTTCACTATAAATTAATTACAAGAATATGAATTTTTTTGGATACAACGTTATGGGGAATAAAGCTTGTCCAATTTGTGAACAAAAGGCTTCATATTATCAACTGCATCATGGGGGGAAAATAGTATACATGGGCCATATAATGTTTTTACCTATGGATAAATATTAAGGATGATTAAAAAAGGATTTAAATGGATCAAATTAATCTTATATTGTTTCAAAACCTTTATCCACTGATCAATGTTTTGAGAGGGTGAAAAATATTGATGAGACATTCAGAAAGTCACATAAATCTGGTAATTATTTAAATAGAAATTTTCAATGTTTTTTGAGCTACCATATTGGAGATATCATGTGTTGAAACATGAAATTGATTTCATACACATGGAGAAGAATATATATTATAGTTTGATTGGAACATTGTTACATATTAAAGGAAAATATAAATATGGGTTGAATGAAAAAATGGATTTACTCTCAATGGGAATATGTTTAGAGTTGGCTCCCACTCTTTATGGAAGGAGAATGTTCCAACCCTCGTTTCATCATACATTACACAAGAGGAAGATTACTAGATTTTTTAATGTGTTCATGATATCAAAGTGCCACATGGTTATTCTTCAAATGTAAAATTTTTGCACCTTTAAAGGATTTAAGGTTGACTGATATGAAATATCATGACTGTCATGTCATGATGCAGCAGATCTATTAGTTGGGTTGTGTGGAATATTTCCCACCTATTTGAGAATGACTATAATGAAGGTGTGTTAATTTTTAATTAAATCTATAACAAAGTGATTTATTCGAATGGATTGAACATTTTTGAGAATGAAGTGCTCTTTATACTTTGTGAATTGGAAATGCATTTTCCTCTATTTTTTTTGATATCATAGTGAATTTAATAGTTCATTCCATATGAAAAATAAATATTTATGGAACTTTATATCTATGTTGGATGTATCATTTTGAAAGGTATATAAAGATACCGTAGGGGAATGTTAAGAATCCATATTGACCAGAAGAATTCATTATTATAAAATATATTTCTAAGGGGGTTGTAGTGTTTTTTACAAGTTGTTTTTTCAGATGTGGAGAACATAGGTTTGCCTATATATTTCCATGAATGAGTTAATAATGGGGGAGATCTGATTTGTGTCTTGAAATTCAAATAGATGACTATTGAGTGGATATATACGCTATATTTATACATATTCAATAACATTGATTATGAAAAACTATATATAAAATAGCATATTAATGAGTTCAAATAAAATTATCAAAAGAATAAAGATATTTTGATTTTTAATGATCATAACAAAACATTTTTCCATGTATTAAAGAGACCGTACATGGTAAAACAGATGCATTAGAAACATTGAGATGGTTAGTGGGTAGCCCAAGTTTAAATTTGGTAACATGGTCTGAGTATGATATTAATGTCTATACTTTCCATACGAATTATCTGGAAAACATAAGTGTAGTTCATAATAGTAGTGTGGTTGTGTTTGCAGAATAAAAACATTTTTCGAGTTCCAAATAAAAATACCCAATGTCCACATCAACCACATATTATGGGTTAATTCAATAAATATGGGTGGTTTATTACATTAAATATTAAGTTCAAGTGTTTATGTGAAAATGTTTTATTAATAATAATAGTGTCTGACTTGATGAATTTGGAATGAAACTAGTTAATATGAAAAAATAGGAATATAAAAATGATCCTTTTATCATGGAATCAAATGGAGATTTTTTTCTATGTTCTTGATCAGTCTTATATGCAGTGGTCTATTGTTTTATAAAAAAAATAGTATGTTGGTGATGATAAACATGATGAAGATGCTGATTTATATGATATTCCTACATCCCTTGAATGATTAACAAATAATATTAATAAACATATTCAATACATGATTTTTTCCACACATAATGATCATGATGAAGGAATTTGGGACAACAACATCTAGTACATTCCTAATATTATAGGTAACATTTTTTTAATTATGGTTTAAATTTTTAAATTTCAAAAGTTAGATATTTTAATATTATTTTTATTTATTAAAATATACATTTTAACTAATAAATTAAATTGTTTGTTTATATTGGTTTAGTTTTGTCTAGTTTTCCATGTTTACCCTTAAATAACTTATCTATTAATTGATTTGGTTGAAAACTAATTATTTTAAATTTTAAATTTTAAATATAAAAATATATTATATAAGAGTTTATTATAAAATAATTATTGTTGCTGTAAAAATGATTTATCAGGCTGGTAAATTTTTACTATGTCATTTCAACTCCCATTAATATGGTATAGTTTTCACTCAGTTTCTTAATTTCTTCTCATATTAATGTTGTGTAGTTTTCATTCATTTATTTCATTTTATCTCTCATTAATATTGCTTCCATTTTAGTTAAAAATTACAAATATGGATAAAAATTTGTTATGTTACTTTACTTTTTTTTGTTTGATAATTTTTAATGTTTTATTTACATATTTGTAAAATTGTTGGATTTGAATTTTTTCTACTAACTGAAGTTTCATTGATTTGTAGGATAATAAAAAATCAATCCTCTAATTAACTTCATATTTTTAGAGATGATCATACTCATACCTCTGGGGAGGAACTTACACATGTTTCTATTGATGAGCCTCTTAATACTACATTACAGAGACATCTATTCTCATAGGGGAAAAAAGAGTTCAATGGTTGCTAAAAGTGGCACCACACATTTACCAAATTATTATTTTCATATAGCATGGAACATAGGATACTAATAGACATCAATGATAATAGTATTCCACGAGGCCCAAATTCAAAACAATTCAAGACTTTTGTATCAGTATAGGATAAAAGAAAAGTTAGTATTTTCTTTGATGATTAGTGAAGTTTTGACAAAGAAACCTTATCACAACTATGTGAGACTGTTTTGGTAAGCATGTCTGTAACAACCCGATATTTTATGATAAGTATTATTTTTAATTTATTTGATGTCATGTGTTTTATGCTGGAACAAGATTATCATGTGCTATATGCAACACCGTATTAGCTTGTAGTGTACACATCACTATTCTTAGATTGTGTTACACACAATTTCAAATTCTTTTGATAATAGTCATTCTACACAACATTGAATGTGTATATATATATATATATTCAATGTATAACTGAAATATGTTTGGATTCTGTTATATGAAACAACAAAGGAGTCTTGCACAACACGCAACCCTAACATGGCTTTAATTACACGCAATCGTGACCTTCCTCGATAGCGTGTGTTGTACGCAATACTGGGTTTTACTAAACAACGGAATATTATTATAATATTATTATAAACTAGCCGTTATGAATAGTATTAACTAAAATTTTTTATTTTATAACATTTTTATTCATCTTACACATTTTCAAGAACATGGTATAAGAATAAAATAATTTTTTTCGGGTAAAATAAGTATTTTTCAAAAAATGCAGTTTTTCCGCCTTTTAATGGAACACCCACATTAAATATAGTTTTTGAAATGTTTATAAGATCAATTTTACAAAATCAACTTCTTCTTTTGAATCAGGATATAATAATTTACATTGGATAATGTTTTGATACTTTTCAGATAAGTTTCATATTTTAATGAATAGTAAAAACAAGCTATATTTTAATTAAAAACTTTTTTCATCATAACAATTTTTGTGGTTAAATTATAATAATTAATGGTTTTAAAGTATAAATAGAATATATTTTTACCATTTAATACAATGTATGTCATTAGCATAGATTTTACCTTGAATTCGTAGGTTAAATCAATTCAATCTTTTGCAATGTTTTAAACAAAAAAACCCATTTTCTTTCGACAACATGATTAATTTTAAGTTAATTACTGCAACTTATGTGTTTTGAATTTTAAAAAATGGATTCCATATTTGGAATCAGTGGGTCCAAATTATGTTAATAAGCTATTTTTTATTTTTGGGCATTATGAATAGTAACTACGGTAAATTTTATTTACCATAGTTAAAGGTAAATCAGGTAATTAAGGGTAAATATAAGATAATAAAATTACCCTAAAACCTGTAAAAATCCTATTGGATGACTAAAAGTCGACCCATATCACCTAAGGGTCGGATTAGAATCATTTAATGTACTTTTGTCCATGAAAATAATTTAATTATTATAAAAACCAATGAAATTGACAACATGTCACTGTCTTAAATATTATAAGTATAATAATTTTAATTTAGTGATAAACATCATGAAACTTCGAACATGAATAGTATACAGAAATATAATAAAATTATCTACATCATGATAATTTATTTTGAATTTTTAGGGATTAGATAATTTTCATTAATGGTGATACATTAATGATGCAGAAATTATTTATTAAGTGAAAAATCAGTAATATAGTTTTTATTGAAATAATAATACCCATTAAAAGGCCCACAAGCCTGACCAAAACTTATTGGTAGTGTATATCTACAACTTATTCATCCAATTACCTAGTATATAACCGTTTGGAGCCCTATAGAAGTGATTATGACACTTATATTATTTTATTTTAAATGATGCCAAAGTTGTCACCTTCATAATGTAATAAATATAACAATTTAAATATTGTTATTTTAAGATTATAATTAGAGTTAATGTATTATTGTGAAAGGTAATACATTTTTCTTCATCATAGGATTTTATTTTTAATTTTTTATGCAACAAATCAGTATATTAAATAATTATACAAAAATGTTGTAGTAATTATTTTATTAAGAGATAAATAAAATAAATGGTTTTAAAAAAATAAAATAAACATTATATGAACTATTTAATGTGATCCACTAATTTTATAGATACATATGACCTTTTATGAATCTATTAAAGTTTTTAGTTCGAACATATCTTCTTTATATATTTTATTTAAATTCAAATAAATGAATAGTGTCAAAATTGACACTATTGTTATTTTATAAAAATAACATATTATAAAATTGATTAAAAATCAAAAAAATATTTAAAAATTATAAATTTATATTTATATGGTCTATAATTTTATAAAGTAACCAATTATGGAAAATTAACAACAAATAAGTAATTATTTGTTATAATTTAAAATTTAGAATTTTATTACCACAACTAAACTTAAATAGATTAAATAAGGATAAATCAAAATGATAATGTTTAAAATAAGATCCAAAGATGTCTAAATTTGATTGGTTGATGAGATTACAACCCTATATCATCTAATCTTGGAATATGAGTCATTTTTGGAGGATTATAAGAGGGGTTAGAGTTATTATAAATTAATATTTTTAAAAATCCAAAGGTGCCCCTCTCCTCCATTATAAAAGGGAACCTCCTCCCTCTCTTCCAAACACCACTTTGAGCCTTCAAGATCGGCCAACCCCTACCCAATTCTATTCTCCACTTCCCTAGAAACATCATAGAGGTCCTGGTTTTCTTCAAAGACCAATTTTAGTGCCCTGGGAGGAGGTCTCAAAGAGGAGCTTCAAAGAAGAGGAGGTTCAGACACATACGGAGCAAATCAGACCTAAGGTATGGGATAATTTTGAAAATCTCATTTTCATCCGAGATTGCTTATTCGTAAGTATTTAATGGGGCTATTTATATCATGTACATGTTTTATAAAAGTGTTTTCATGTATGTATAAAGTCCTTTTTACCCATTTTTGACTTTTACTACATAGTATGTATGGAATCTTTCTCTTATTTACATTACGAGGTACTTTTTTGACTTTTCCGACAAAAGTACGAAGAGAATGTTATTTTTAACTTATACAGCATGAACGGATTTTTACGGTTTTATAAATCCTTGTTTTCATGAAGCTTCCTCCAAAATATTTCATGACTATTTTCAACAAAATCCCTTTCTTTTAAAATTGCATGACATTTTGTGAAAAGAAAATGATTTTGAAGAGAAAAGGATATTTTCCTCAAGAATTCATTTCAAGTGTTTTATCAAAACCATTTTTCATCTAAGATGACATTATTTCATATGTGTATGTTTCAAGTATAATGTGTCTTTGATTTACATGGTTTCACTTTTCTTATTATGAAATGATATCCATTTCTTTTATATGGATTACGTGATGATGGGATGATGTTTATGAAACCCATTTTATTTATTGGGTTACTATGAATGATGTATGTTTATTTTGCGGAAAAAGTAATAATGATTTCATTATGATATGGGTGGGACCTATATCTCCCTCCAATACATTGGGTAAAGATTTATATCTCATGAGATAGACATGGCTGGAACGACAAGTTAAACCGGTTCAGTAATACAGGACTGGAACGAGGAGTGAACTCGATTCAGAAAGGGACTTTGTCCACTACGATAGTCTTGGCAGCAATTCCTTGGATACTATGGAAATCATATCATGTGCTTAATGTTTTCAACAATTACATGTTTTATTCCCATTCTATTTTATCATTCTTAATGTTTCTTTATGATCTATGCCATACGTACTTCCATGTTTTATGTCATTTCTCAAGCTTTTGATGTTTAAACATTATGTTAATATTTTTAAGTTCAAATGTATATGGTATGTTTTATTTTATCCATTCTTACCCTTACTGAGCATTTGAGATCACCCTTTTTATGTTTTCTTTTCCCCAGGATATAAAGAAAGGTTTTAGGTAAGAAAAAAAGGGAAGATCTTTATGGGAGATGTTGAAGATATTTCACCACGATTAGAAGATTATGTTCCAAGTTTCCAAAGACAGTAAACTATTACGGCCCTTGTGTTTCTGTTTTTGTTATGTATTAAGTATTCCACAAAAGTAATGTAATTTCCATGTATGTCAAGCTTTAGGTCTCTACAGTTGGTATCAGAGGAAAGGTTTAGTTAACCTTTGGAAACTAGGATGCGAAAACATTAGTGAGATCCCTAAAGATATTTCTAAGGTATGTCTAGGGATGTCCCTAAAGTTAAGTATACGTATAGGTTATAGTCCTAGAATTGCGCTAACGATCTTAGAATTAAACCTAAGATGTTAGATATTGAGGGTACTCCCCCTTTACTATGTTGTTTTCCCTATCATGATTTTTGCCTCTCACACTATTCTTTTTGGATTTTAGAAAATGGCTGGAAAATGGAAGGTTCATGATAATGGAGGATATAATGGAAAATGGAATGATATTCTTCATGAGCAACCAAATGAAACGGGATTTGGAAATCGAAACATTGTTATTATGCCTAATTAGAAATCTCATAACATGATCAATAATCTCAACTTTGGTATGTTTCCCGACTCAGATAATAAGAGAAAGACGGAGTTTCATGATGATCATAGAGGAAAGAAAGTTCAATTTCCCTCATGTAAATCATGTGGGAAGAGGCATCGGGGAGATTTTTTCAAAGGAACTGGAAGATGCTTTGGGTGTGGAAAAGAAGGACAGAAAGCCAATAAGTGAAAAGGAAAAGGTTCAGTTAACACCATGGACAAGGATAATAGTACTGCTACGACATCAAAAGTGATTAGATGTTTTAAATGTGGAATGTACGGGCATTATGCAAACCAATGCCCTAAGGGAAAATCTCATGAAAAGAATCAGCATGGTCATATGGGTAGTATTTATGTGGATGATGATGAGGAGACTACAAATGATTTATGAGATGAAAGAAGTGTTGAATCTCAGTTAGTTGTTTAAGAAGGTAGTGGAATGATTTTATGTTTATCAAGAGTTTTGTTGTATGGTTAATGGTACTATGGAATAAAGAATCATCTAAGGATTATTACACTATTGTTTTTCTTAAAGTATTCTAAAGTATATGTTGAATGGTACCAGCAACCATGAAAGGTTATTCAGATATTTTTGTAAAGTAGATGATATGCGCATAATGAAGGAATAAGAAGATAATGAGATGTTTGATTGTATTCATGTGCTCATGATTGATATAAGGACTAAGTGATATCATGGTTTGAGTATATAGAATTTTGAGGATTTAGGTATGCGTAAAGTGTTAACTTTTCACTACATTCATGTTTTCACTAAGGTTCAATGGGTATTCATTTTTTCAAGAGAATACATGATTAAGGCCTTCTAATTTTTGTAATGTGACCAACAAGACATATCTTATGATATATGGGGATCAACAATGGTATTAAATCTCTGGTAATCATTTTCAATATATTACGAGAGTGGACTGCAGTATTATGGATAAGTCTAAATATTGGAATGGATTATGTTGTACATAAGTTAGTATTGATTAAGGATAGAAGTTTTTTCAATATTATTGATGGGATGTTATAGTAATATAGTTTTAAAAAAAGGACAACGTGCAGGACGGGCGACAAACCATCGCGTCGGACAAGGTTGTGGGAATCGAACCCACAACCGAAGTGCGACTGGCCTTTATTGCCTACCACTGGACTACAGGAGGTCCCTGGTTAGTAGAAACTAGTTTTATTTTATTAAGAGGTATGATATATGATGTATAAGTTCATTTTTGGAACCATATTCGATTAATCTAACCATAAGTTGGACTTATAACTTTTGCTAACCTTTTTTTTGAAAGAGATGGAATGACCCATCATTCTATCACATGATCTGCTAACACATCACGAATAACAAATTCAACTTCATTTCTTTAAGGGATGAAGTGGAAATTGTTCAATTCACGAACAATAGTGAGATTGTACCAAAATAATGTAAGTATATCTTTTAATTAATCAACCTTATGGAAATGATCTTAAAAACAAAAAATGTTGTCCTAGTGCCCTTATATCCGATGAATCATATGGTACCCTAGATCATCACAAATTTATGGTTTTGTGATTTATGGATTCCCCATAGCCATGTTCTCTACCACTCTCCATCAGAACATGATGGTTAGATTTCTCTTCCATATCCATATTTTAACCTATGTGGAAACCCAGAGATTAGTTTATTTGGGTAACCGTTACGTTTCATACTTTAGTTTTTAAAGATTGGTTTTGGTATTCCTTTTTACGATGTGGTTTTCTATTAAAGAAACTTTCAAGTAGAAAACCAGGCATTACCCCGACGAATTTCGAGGGAGAAATTCAATTTAAAGGGGGGGGGGGTAGAATGTAACAACCCGATATTTTATGATAAGTATTATTTTTAATTTATTTTATGTCATGTGTTTTATGCTACAACAAGATTATCTTGTGCTATATGCAACACCGTATTAGCTTGCAGTATACACATCCCTATTTTTAGATTGTGTTACACACAATTTCAAATTCGTTTGATAATAGTCATTCTACACAACATTGAATGTATATATATATATATTCAATGTATAAATAAAATATGGTTGGATTCTGTTATATGAAACAACAAAGGAGTCTTTCACAACACGTAACCCTAACTTGGCTTTCACTACACGCAATCGCGACCTTCCTCGATAGCGTGTGTTGTATGCAATACTGGGTTTTACTAAAAAACGGTATATTATTATAATATTTTTATGAACTAGCCATTATGAATAGTATTAACTAAAATTTTAATTTTATAACATTATTATTCATTTTACACATTTTCTAGAACATGGTATAAGAACAAAATAATTTTTTCGGGTAAAATAAGTATTTTTAAAAAAAATGCAGTTTTGCCGCCTTTTAATGGTGCACCCACATTAAATATAGTTTTTGAAATGTTTATAAGTTAAATTTTACAAAATAAACTTCTTCTTTTGAATCAGGATATAAAAATTTACATTGGATAATGTTTTGATATTTTTCAGATAACTTTCATATTTTAATGAATAGTAAAAACAAGCTATATTTTAATTAAAAACAACTTTTTTCATCATAATAATTTATGTGGTTAAATTATAAAATTGAATGGTTTTAAAGTATAAATAGAATATATTTTTACCATTTAATTCAATTTATGTCATTATCATAGATTTTACCTTGAATTCTTCGGTTAAATCAATTCAATCTTTTGCAATGTTTTAAACAAAAAACCCGTTTTCTTTCGACAACGCGATTAATTTTAAATTAATTACTGCAACTTATGTGTTTTGAATTTTGAAAAATGGATTCCATATTTGGAATCAGTGGGTACAAATTATGTTAATAAGATACTTTTTATTTTTGGGCATTAGGAATAGTAACTACGGTAAGTTTTATTTACCATAGTTAAAGGTAAATCGGGTAATTAAGGGTAAATATAAGATTATAAAATTATCATAACACCTGTAAAAATCGTATTGGATGACTAAAAGTCGACCCATATCACCTAAGGGTCGGATTAGAATCATTTAATGGACTTTTGTCCATGAAAATAATTTAATTATTATTAAAACCAAAGAAAGTGACAACATGTCACTCTCTTAAATATTATAAGTATAATAATTTTCATTTAGTGATAAACATCATGAAACTTAGAACATGAATAATATCTAGAAAGATAATAAAATTATCTAAATCATGATAATTTATTTAGAATTTTTAGGGATTAGATAATTTTCATTAATGGTGATACATTAATGATGCAGAAATATTTATTAAGTGAATAATTAGTAATATAGTTTGTATTGAAATACTATTACCCGTTAAAAGGCCCACAAACCTGACCAAAACTTATTGGTAGTGTATATATACACCTTAGTCATCTAATTTCCTAATATATAACCGTTTGGATGCTTAAAAAAGTGATTATGACACTTATATTATTTTATTTTAAATGATTCGAAAGTTGTCACCTTCATAATTTAGTAAATATAAAAATTTAAATATTGTGATTTTAAGATGATAATTCGAGTAAACATATTATTGTGAAAGGTAATACATTTATATTCATCATAGGATTTTATTTTTAAATTTTTATGCAACAAATCAGTATATTAAATAATTATACAAAAATGTTGTAGTAATTATTTTATTAATAGATAAACCAAATAAATGGTTTTAAAAAAATAAAATAAATATTATATGAACAATTTAATGTGATCCACTAATTTTATAGATACATATGACCATTTATGAATCTATTAAAGCTTTTAGTTCGAACATAACTTCAATATATATTTTATTTAAATTCAAATAAATGAATAGTGTCAAAATTGAAACTATTGTTATTTTATAAAAATAACATTTTATAAAATTGTTTAAAAATCACAAAAATATTTAAAAATTATAAATTTATATTTATATGGTCTATAATTTTATAAAGTAACCAATTATGGAAAATTAAAAACAAATAAGTAATTATTTGTTATAATTTAAAATTTAGAATTTTATTACCACAACTAAACTTAAATAGATTAAATAAGGATAAATCAAAATGATAAGATTTAAAATAAGATCCAAACATGTCTAAATTTGATTGGTTGATGAGATTACAAACCTATCTCATCTAATCTTTGAATATGAGTCATTTTTGGAGGTTTTTAAGTGGGGTTAGATTTATTATAAATTAATATTTTTAAGAATTCCAAAGGTGCCCCTCTCCTCCATTATAAAAGGGCACCTCCTCCCTCTCTTCCACACACCACTTTGAGCCTTCAAGCTTGGCCAACCCCTGCCCAATTCTCTTCTCCACTTCCCTAGAAACATCCTAGATGTCCTGGTATTCTTAAAACACCAATTTTAGTGCCCTAATAGGAGGTCTCAAAGAGGTGCTTCAAAGAAGAGGAGGTTCAGACACTTACAAAGCAAATCGGACCTAAGGTAAGGGATAATTTTCCAAATCTCATTTTTATCCATGATTTCTTATTTGTAAGTATTTACTGGGGATATTTATATCATGTACATGTTTTATAAAAGTGTTTTCATGCATGTATAAAGTCCTTTTTACCCATTTTTGACTTTTACTACATAGTATGTATGGAATATTTCTCTTATTTACATTACGAGGTACTTTTTTGACTTTTCTGACAAAAGTACGAGGAGAATGTAATTTTTAACTTATACAGAGTGAATGGATTTTTATGGTTTTATAAATCCTTGTTTTCATGAAGCTTCCTCCAAAATATTTCATGACTATTTTTAATAAAATACCTTTCTTCTAAAATTGCATGACATTTTGTGAAAAGAAAATGATTTTGAAGAAAAAAGGATATTTTCCTCAAGAATTCATTTCAAGTGTTTTATCAAAACCATTTTTCATCTAAGATGACATTATTTCATATGTGTATGTTTCAAGTATAATGTCTCTATGATTTACATGGTTTCACTTTTCTTATTATGAAATGATATCCATTTCTTTTATATGGATTACGTGATGATGGGATGATGTTTATGAAACCCATTTTATTTATTGGGTTACTATGAATGATGTATGTTTATTTTGCGGCACAGGTAATAATGATTTCATTATGAGATGGGTGGGACCTATATCTCCCTCCAATGCAGTGGGTAAAGATTTATATCTCATGAGATAGACATGGCTGGAATGACATGTTAAACCGGTTCAGTAATACAGGACTGGAACGAGGAGTGAACTCGATTCAGAAAGGGACTTTGTCCACTAAGATAGTCTTGGAAGAAATGACTTGGCTACTATGGAAATCATATCATGTTCATAATGGTTTCCACAATTACATGTTTTATTCCCATGCTATTTTATCATTCTTAATGTTTCTTTATGATCTATGCCATACGTACTTCCATGTTTTATGTCATTGCTCAAGTATTTGATGTTTAAACATTATGTTCATGTTTTTATGTTCGAATGTATATGGTATGTTTTATTTTATCCATTCTTACCCTTACTGAGCATTTTAGATCACCCTTTTTATGTTTTATTTTCCCTAGGATATAAATAAAGGTTTTAGGTAAGAAAAAAAATGGGAAGATCTTTATGGGAGATGTTGAAGATCATTCACCACGATTAGAAGATTATGTTCAACGTTTCCAAAGACACTAAACTATTATGGTCCTTGTGTGTCTGTTTTTGTTATGTATTAATTATTCTGAGAAAGTAATGTAATGTCCATGTACGTCAATCTTTGGGACTCTACAGTTGGTATCAGAGGAAAGGTTTAGTCAACCATTGGAAACTAGGATGTGAAAACATTATTGAGATCCCTAAAGATATTTCTTAGGTATGTCTAGGGATGTCCCTAAGGTTAAGTATACATATAGGTTATAGTCCTAGAATTGCGCTAACGATCTTATAATTAAACCTAAGATGTTAGATATTGAGGGTACTCCCCCTTTACTATGTTGTTTTACCTAGCCTGATTTTTTCCTTTTATACTATTATTTTTGTATTTTTGAAAATGGCTGGAAACAGGAAGTTTCACGATAATGGAGGATAGAACAGAAAATGGAATGATATTCTTCATGAGCAACCAAATGAAATGGGATTTGGAAATCCAAACATCGCCATTATGCCTAATTATAAATCTCATAATATGATTAATAATCTCAACTTTGGTAAGTTTCCCGAATCAGATAATAAGAGAAAGATAGAGTTTCATGATGATCGTAGAGGAAAGAAAGTTCAATTTCACTCATGTAAATCATGTGGGAAGAGGCATTAGGGAGATTTTTTCAAAGGAACTGGAAGACACTGTGGGTGTGGAAAAGATGGACATAAAGCCAATAAGTGTAAAGGAAAAGGCTCAATTAACACCATAGACAAGGATAATGGTACTGCTACGACATCAACAGTGATTAAATGTTTTAAATGTGGAATGTACTGGCATTATGCAAACCAATGGCCTATGGGAAAATCTCATAAAGAGAATCAGCATGGTCATATGGGTAGTATTTATGTGGATTATGATGAGGAGACTACAAATGATATATGAGATGAAAGAAGTGTTGAACTTGAGTTAGTTATTTAAGAAGGTAGTGGAATGATTTTATGTTTATCAAGAGTTATGTTGTATAGATAATGGTACTATGGAATAAATAATCATCTAAGGATTGTTACACTATTGTTTTTCTAAAAGTATTTGAAAGTATATGTTGTATGGTACCGGTAACCATGAAAGGTTATTCAGATATTTTTGTAAAGTAGATGATATGCGCATAATGAAGGAATAAAAAGATAATGAGATGTTTGATTGTATTCATGAGCTCATGATTGATATAAGGACTAAGTGATATCATGGTTTGAGTATATAGAATTTTGAGGATTTTGGTATGTGGAAAGTGTTAACTTTTAACTACATTCATGTTTTCACTAAGGTTCAATGGGTATTCATTTTTGCAAGAGAGTACATGATTAAGGCCTTCAAATTTTTGGAATGTGACCAACAAGACATATCTTATGATATATGGGGATCAACAATGGTATTAAATCTCTGGTAATCATTTTCACTATATTATGAGAGTGGACTACAGTATTATGGATAAGCCTAAAGATTGGAATGGATTATGTTGGACATAAGTTAGTATTGATTAAGGATAGAAGTTTTTTCGATATTATTGATGGGATGTTATAGTAATATAGTTTTAGAAAAAGGACAACCTACAGGATGGGTGACAACCCTTCACGTTGGACAAGGATGTGGGAATCGAACCCACAACTGACGTGCGACTGGCCTTTATCTCCTACCACTGGCCAAGAGGAAGTCCCTGGTTAGTAGAAACAAGTATTATTTTATTAAGCGGTTTGATATATGAAGTATAAGTTCTTTTTTGGAACCATATACAATTAATCTAACCATAAGATGGACTTATAACTTTTGCTAACCTTTTGTTTGAAAGAGATGGAAGGACCCATCATTCTATCACATGATCTTCTAACACATCACGAATAACAAATTCAACTTCATTTCTTTTAGGGATGAAGTGGAAATTGTTCAATTCATGAACAATAGTGAGATTGTACCAAAATCATGTAAGTATTTCTTTTAATTCATCAACTTTAGGGAAATGATCTTGAAAACAAAATTTTTTTTCATAGTTCCCTTATATCCGAGGAATCAGATGGTACCCTAGATCATCACAAATTTATGGTTTTGTGATTGATGGATTCCCCATAGCCATATTCTCTACCACTGTCCATCAGAACATGATGGTTAGATTTCTCTTCCATATCCATATTTTCACCTATGTGGAAACCCAGTGATTAGTTTATTTGGGTAACCGTTACGTTTCATAATTTAGTTTTTAAAGATTGGTTTTGGTATTCCTTTTTACGAAGTGGGTTTCTATTAAAGAAACTTTCAAATAGAAAACCGTGCATAACCCCGGTGAATTTCGAGGGCGAAATTCATTTTAAGGGGGGTAAAATGTAACAACCCAATATTTTATGATAAGTATTATTTTTAATTTATTTTATGTCATGTGATTTATGCTACAACAAGATTATCTTGTGCTATACGCAACACCGTATTAGCTTGCAGTATACGCATCACTATTCTTAGATTGTGTTACACATAATTTCAAATTCATTTGATAATAGTCATTCTACACAACATTGAATGTATATATATATATATATATTCAATGTATAAATAAAATATGGCTGGATTCTATTATATGAGTCAACAAAAGAGTCTTGCACAACACGTAACCCTAACTTGGCTTTCATTACACGTAATCGCGACCTTCCTCGATAGCGTGTGTTGTACGCAATACCGAGTTTTACTAAACAACGGTATAATATTATAATATTATTATGAACTAGCCGTTATTAACAGTATTAAATAAATTTTTAATTTTATAACATTATTATTCATCTTACACATTTTCTAGAACATCGTATAAGAACAAAATAATTTTTTCAGGTAAAATAAGTATTTTTAAAAAAATGCAGTTTTGCAGCCTTTTATTGAAGCACCCACATTAAATCTAGTTTTTGAAATGTTTATAAGTTCAATTTTACAAAATAAACTTCTCCTTTTGAATCAGGATATAAAAATTTACATTGGATAAATTTTTGATATTTTTCAGATAACTTTCATATTTTAATGAATAGTAAAAACACGCTATATTTTAATTAAAAAAAACTTTTTTCATCATAATAATTTATGTGGTTAAATTATAATATTTAATGGTTTTAAAGTATCAATATAATATATTTTTACCCTTTAATACAATGTATGTCATTAGAATTGATTTTACCTTGAATTTGTAGGATAAATCAATTCAATCTTTTGCAATGTTTTAAACAAAAAACCCGTTTTCTTTCGACAACGGGATTAATTTTAAATTAATTACTGCATCTTATGTGTTTTGAATTCTGAAAAATGGATTCCATATTTGGAATCAGTGGTTCCAAATTATGTTAATAAGCAACTTTTTATTTTTGGGCATTATGAATAGTAACTACGGTAAATTTTATTTACCATAGTTAAAGCTAAATCGGGTAATTAAGGGTAAATATAAGATTATAAAATTACCCTAACACCTGTAAAAATCCTATTGGATGACTAAATGTCGACCCATATCACCTATGGGTCGGATTAGAATCATTTAATGGACTTTTGTCCATGAAAATAATTTAATTATTATTAAAACCAAAGAAAGTGACAACATGTCACTCTCTTAAATCTTATAAGTATAATAAATTTAATTTAGTGATAAAAATAATGAAACTACGAACATGAATAGTCTCCAGAAAGATAATAAAATTATCGACATCATGACAATTTATTTAGAATTTTTAGGGTTTAAATAATTGTCATTAATGGTGATCCATTAATGATGAAGAAATTATTTATTAAGTGAAAAATCAGTAATATAGTTTTTATTGAAATAATAATACCCATTAAAAGGCCCACAAACCATACCAAAACTTATTGGTAGTGTATACCTACACCTTAGGCATCCAATGACCTAATATATAACCATTTGGAGCCTTATAAAAGTGATTATGACACTTATATTATTTTATTTTAAATGATGCCAAAGTTGTCACCTTCATAATTATATAAATATAACAATTTATATATTGTGATTTTAATATGATAAATTCGATTAAAAGTATTATTTTTAAAGGTAATAGATTTATATTCATCAAAAGATTTTATTTTTAATATTTTATTCAACAAATCAGTATATTAAATAATTATACAAAGATGTTGTAGTAATTATTTTATTAAGAGATAAACCAAAAAAATGGTTTTAAAAATAATAAAATAAATGTTATATGAAATATTAATTTGATCCACTAATTTTATAGATAAATATGACCTTTTATTAATCTATTGAAGCTTTTAGTTTGAACATATCTTCTGTATATATTTTATTTAAATTCAAATAAATGAATAGTGTCAAAATTGACACTATTGTTATTTTATAAAAAATAACATATTATAAAATTGTTTAAAAATCACAAAAATATTTAAAAATTATAAATTTAAATTTATATGGTCTATAATGTTATAAAGTAACCAATTAGGGAAAATTAACAACAAATAAGTAATTATTTTTTATAATTTAAAGTTTATAATTTTATTAAAATAACTAAACTTAAATAGATTAAATAAGGATAAATCAAAATGACAAGGTTTAAATTAAGATCCAAACATGTCTAAATTTGATTGGTTGATGAGATTACAACCATTTATAATCTAATCTTCGAATATGAGTCATTTTTGGAGGTTTTTAAGTGGGGTTAGATTTATTATAAATTAATATTTTTAAGAATTTCAAAGGTCCCATCTCCTCCATTATAAAAGGGCACCTCCTCCCTCTCTTCCACATACGACTTTGAGCCTTCAAGCTCGGCCAACCACTGCCCAATTATCTTCTACAATTCCCTAGAAACATATTAGAGGTCCTAGTCTTCTTAAAAGAACAATTTTAGTGCCCTAAGAGGAGGTCTCAAAGAGGCCCTTCAATGAAGAGGAGGTTCGGACACTTACGAAGCAAATCGGACCTAAGGTAAGGGATAATTTTGCAAATCTCATTTTTATATGAGATTTCTTATTCGTAAGTATTTAATGGGGATATTTATATCATGTCCATGTTTTATAAAAGTGTTTTCATGTATGTATAAAGTCCTTTTTACCCATTTTTTACTTTTACTACATGGTATGTATGGAAACTTTCTCTTATTTACGTTACGAGGTACTTTTTTGACTTTTCCGACTAAAGTATGAGGAGAATGTTATTTTTAACTTATACAGCGTGAACGTATTTTTGAGGTTTTATAAAGCCTTGTTTTCATGAAGCTTCCTCCAAAATATTTCATGACTATTTTCAACAAAATCACTTTCTTTTAAAATTGCATGACATTTTGTGAAAAGAAAATGATTTTGAAGAAAAAAGGATATTTTCCTCAAGAATTAATTTCAAGTGTTTTATCAAAACCATTTTTCATCTAAGATGACATTATTTCATATGTGTATGTTTCAAGTATAATGTCTCTATGATTTACATGGTTTCACTTTTCTTATTATGAAATGAAATCCATTTCTTTTATATGGATTACGTGATGATGGGATGATGTTTATGAAACCCATTTTATTTATTGGGTTACTATGAATGATGTATGTTTATTTTGTGGCATAAGTAATAATGATTTCATTATGAGATGGGTGGGACCTATATCTCCCTCCAATGCATTGGGTAAAGAGTTATATCTCATGAGATAGACATGGCTGGAACGACAAGTTAAATCGGTTCAGTAATACAGGACTGGAATGTGGAGTGAACTCGATTCAGAAAGGGACTTTGTCCACTAAGATAGTCTTGCCAACAATACCTTGGCTACTATGGAAATAATATCATGTGCTTAATGGTTTCTACAATTACATGTTTTATTCCCATGATATTTTATCATTCTTAATGTTTCTTTATGATCTATGCCTTATGTACTTCCATGTTTTATGTCATTTCTCAAGATTTTGATGTTTAAACATTATGTTAATGTTTTTAAGTTCAAATGTATATGGTATGTTTTATTTTATCCATTCGTACCCGTCCTGAGCATTTGATCTCACCCTTTTTAGTTTTTCTTTTCCCCAGGATATAAAGAATGGTTTTAGGTAAGAAAAAAAATGGGAAGATCTTTATGGGAGATGTTGAAGATCTTTCACCACGATTAGAAGATTACGTTCCAAGTTTCCAAAGACACTAAACTATTACAATCCTAGTGTGTCTGTTTTTGTTATGTATTAAGTATTCCGCAAAAGTAATGTAATTTCCATGTACGTCAAGCTTTGGGTCTCTACAGTTGGTATCAGAGGAAAGGATTAGTCAACCTTTGGAAACTAGGATGCGAAAAAATTAGTGAGATCCCTAAAGATATTTCTAAGGTATGCCAAGAGATGTCCCTAAGGTTAAGTATACATATAGGTTATAGTCCTAGAATTTCTCTAACGGTCTTAGAATTAAACCTAATATGTTAGATATTTAGGGTACTCCGCCTTTACTATGTTTTTTTCCCTAGCATGATTTTTTCCTCTCACACTATTCTTTTTGGATTTTAGAAAATGGATGTAAACAGGAAGGTTCACGATAATGGAGGATATAACAGAAAATGGAATGATATTCTTCATGAGCAACCAAATGAAATGGGATTTGGAAATCCAAACATCGTTATTATGCCAAATCATAAATCTCATAATATGATTAATAATCCCAAATTTGGTATGTTTCCCGACTCAGATAATAAGAGAAAGATGGAGTTTCATGATGATAATAGAGGAAAGAAAGTTCAATTTCCCTCATGTAAATCACGTGGGAAGAGGCATCGTGGAGATTTTTTCAAAGGAACTGGAAGATGCTTTGGGTGTGGAAAATAAGAACACAAAGCCAATAAGTGAAAAGGAAAAAGGTTCAGTTAACACCATGGACAAGGATAATGGTACTTCTAGGACATCAATAGTGATTAGATGTTTTAAATGTGGAATGTACGAGCATTATGCAAACCAATGCCCTAAGGGAAAATCTCATAAAGAGAATCAGTATGGTCATATGGGTAGTATTTATGTTGATGATGATTAGGAGACTACAAATGATATATGAGATGAAATAAGTGTTGAATCTGAGTTAGTTGTTTAAGAAGGTAGTGGAATGATTTTATGTTTATCAAGAGTTATGTTGTATAGTTAATGGTACTATAGAATAAAGAATCATCTAAGGATTGTTACACTATTGTTTTTCTTAAAGTATTTGAAAGTATATGTTGAATGGTGCCGGTAACCATGAAAGGTTATTCATATATTTTTGTAAAGTAGATGATATGCGCATAATGAAGGAATAATAAGATAATGAGATGTTTGATTGTATTCATGAGCTCATGATTTTTATAAGGACTAAGTGATATCATGGTTTGAGTATATAGAATTTTGAGGATTCTGGTATGTGGAAAGTGTTAACTTTTAACTGCATTCGTGTTTTCACTAATGTTCAATGGGTATTCATTTTTTCAAGAGAATACATGATTAAGGCCTTTGAATTTTTGGAATGTGACCAACAAGTCATATATTATGATATAAGGGGATCAACAATGGTATTAAATTTCTGTTTATCATTTTCACTATATTATGAGAGTGGACTGCAGTATTATGGATAAGCCTAAAGATTGGAATGGATTATGTTGAACATAAGTTAGTATTGATTAAGGATAGAAGTTTTTTCGATATTATTGCTGGGATGTTATAGTAATATAGTTTTAGAAAAAGGACAACCTGCAGGACGGGCGACAACCCATCGCGTCGGACAAGGCTGTGGGAATCGAACCCACAACCGATGTGCGACTGGCCTTTATCGCCTACCACTGGCCTTCAGGAAGTCCCTAGTTAGTAGAAACAAGTTTTATTTTATTAATCTGTATGATATATTAAGTATAAGTTCATATTTGGAACCATATACGATTAATCTAACCATAAGATGGACTTATAACTTTTTTTAGCCTTTTGTTTGAAAGAGATGGAATGGCCCATCATTCTATCACATGATCTGCTAACACATCACGAATAACAAATTCAACTTCATTTTTAAGGGATGAAGTGGAAATTGTTCAATTCACGAACAATAGTGAGATTGTACCAAAATCATGTAAGTATTTCTTTTAATTCATCAACTTTAGGGAAATGATCTTGAAAACAAAAAATGTTGTCCTAGTGCCCTTATATCTGATGAATCAGATGGTACCCTAGATCATCACAAATTTATGGCTTTGTGATTGATGGAATCCCCATATCCATGTTCTCTACCACTCTCTATCAGAACATGATGGTTAGATTTCTCTTCTATATCCATATTTTCACCTATGTGGAAACTCAGTGATTAGTTTATTTGGGTAACCGTTATGTTTATTACTTTAGTTTTTAAAGACTGGTTTTGGTACTCCTTTTTACGATGTGGGTTTCTATTAAAGAAACTTTCAAGTAGAAAACCATGCATAACCCCAACGAATTTCGAGGGAGAAATTCATTTTAAGGGGGGTAAAATGTAACGACCTGATATTTTATGGTAAGTATTATTTTTAATTTATTTGAAGTCATGTGTTTTATGCTACAACAATATTATCGTGTACTATACGCAACACCGTATTAGCTTGCAGTATATGCATCACTGTTCTTAGATTTTGTTACACACAATTTCAAATTCGTTTGATAATAGTCATTCTACACAACATTGAATGTATATATATATATATATATATGTTCAATGTATAAATAAAATATGGTTGGATTCTGTTATACGAAACAACAAAGGAGTCTTTCACAACACGCAACCCTAACTTGGCTTTCATTACACGCAATCGCGACCTTCCTCGATAGCGTGTGTTGTATGCAATACCGGGTTTTACTAAACAATGGTATATTATTATAATATTATTATGAACTAGACTTTATGAATAGTATTAACTAAATTTTTAATTTTATAACATTATTATTCATCTTACACATTTTCTAGAACATGGTATAGGAACAAAATAATTTTTTCGGGTAAAATAAGTATTTTTCAAAAAATGCAGTTTTACCGCCTTTTAATGGTGCACCCACATTAAATCTAGTTTTTGAAATGTTTATAAGTTCAATTTTACAAAATAATCTTCTTATTTTGAATCAGGATATAAAAATTTTTATTGGATAGAGTTTTGATATTTTTCAGATAACTTTCATATTTTAATGAATAGAAAAAACACGCTATATTTTAATTAAAAACAACTTTTTTCATCATAATAATTTATGTGAGTAAATTATAGTAGTGAATGATTTTAAAGTATAAATAGAATATATTTTAACCATTTAATACAATGTATGTCATTAGAATTGATTTTACCTTGAATTCGTAGTTTAAATCAATTCAATCTTTTGTAATGTTTTAAACAAAAAATCCATTTTCTTTCGACAACGGGATTAATTTTAAATTAATTAATGCCACTTATGTGTTTTGAATTTTGAAAAATGGATTCCATATTTGGAATTAGTGGGTCCAAATTATGTTAATAAGCTACTTTTTATTTTTGGCCATTATGAATAGTAACTACGGTAAATTTTATTTACCATAGTTAAAGGTAAATTGGGTAATTAAGGGTAAATATAAGATTATAAAATTACCCAAACACCTGTAAAAATCCTATTGGATGACTAAAAGTCGACCCATATCACCTAAGGGTCGTATTAAAATCATTTAATGGACTTTGGTCCATGGAAATAATTTAATTATTATTAAAACCAAAGAAAGTGACAACATGTCACTATCTTAAACTTTATAAGTATAATAATTTTAATTTAGTGACAAACATCATGAAACTTAGAACATGAATAGTCTCCCGAAATATAATAAAATTATCTACATCATGATAATTTATTTATAATTTTTAGGGATTAAATAATTGTCATTAATGGTGATACATTAATGATGCAGAAATTATTTATTAAGTGAAACATCAGTAATATAGTTTTAATTGAAATAATAATACCCATTAAAAGGCCCAAAAACCTAACCAAAACTTATTGGTAGTGTATACCTACACCTTAATCGTCGAATGACGTAATTTATAACCGTTTGGAGCTTTATAAAAGTTATTATGAAAGTTATATTATATTATTTTAAATGATTCCAAAGTTGCCACCTTCATAATTTAATTAATATAACAATTTAAATATTGTGATTTTAAGATGATAAATTCGAGTAAAAGTATTATTTTGAAAGGTAAACGTATTATTTTAAAAGGTAATAGATTTATATTCATCATAGGATTTTATTTTTGATTTTTTATGCAACAAATCAGTATATTAAATAATTATACTTAAATGTTGCAGTAATTATTTTATTAAGAGATAAACCCAATAAATGGTTTTAAAAATAATAAAATAAATATTATATGAACTATTTAATGTGATCCAATAATTTTATAGATACATATGACCTTTTATTAATCTATTATAGCTTTTAGTTCGAACATATCTTCTTCATATATTTTATTTAAATTCAAATAAATGAATAGTGTCAAAATTGACACTTGTTATTTTATAAAAATAACATATTATAAAATTGTTTAAATATCACAAAAATATTTAAAAATTATAAATTTAAATTTATATGGTCTATAATGTTATAAAGTAACCAATTATGGAAAATTAACAACAAATAATTAATTATTTTTTATAATTTAAAATTTATAATTTTATTATCACAACTATACTTAAATAGATTAAATAAGGATAAATCAAAATTATAAGGTTTAAAATAAGATCAAAAAATGTCCAAATTTGACAGGTTGATGAGATTACAACCCTATCTCATGTAATATTCGAATATGAGTCATTTTTGGAGGTTTTTAAGTGGGGTTAGATTTATTATAAATTAATATTTTTATGAATTCCAAAGGTGCCCCTATCCTATATTATAAAAGGGCACCTCCTCCCTCTCTTCCACACACCACTTTGAGCCTTCATGCTCGGCCAACCCCTACCCAATTCTCTTCTCCACTTCCCTAGAAACATCCTAGAGGTCCTGGACTTCTTCAAAGACAACTTTTAGTGCCCTAAGAGGAGGTCTAAAAGAGGCGCTTCAAAGAAGAGGAGGTTCGGACACTTACGAAGCAAATCGGACCTAAGGTAAGGGATAATTTTGCAAATCTCATTTTTATCCGAGATTTCTTATTCATAAGTATTTACTGGGGCTATTTATATCATTTACATGTTTTATAAAATTGTTTTCATGTATGTATAAAGTCCTTTTTACCCATTTTTTACTTTTACTACATGGTATGTATGGAATCTTTCTCTTATTTACGTCACAAGGTACTTTTTTTGACATTTCCGACAAAAGTACGAGGAGAATGTTATTTTTAACTTATACAACGTGAATGGATTTTTATGGTTTTATAAAGCCTTGTTTTCATGAAGCTTCCTCCAAAATATTTCATGACTATTTTCAACAAAATAATTTTCTTTTAAAATTGCATGACATTTTGTGAAAAGAAAATGATTTTGAAGAAAAAAGGATATTTTCCTCAAGAATTCATTTCAAGTGTTTCATCAAAACCATTTTTCTTCTAAGATGAAATTATTTCATATGTGTATGTTTCAAGTATAATGTCTCTATGATTTACATGGTTTCTCTTTTCTTATTATGAAATGATATCCAATTATTTTATATGTATTACGTGATGATGGGATGATGTTTATGAAACCCATTTTATTTATTGGGTTACTATGAATGATGTATGTTTATTTTGTGTCACAAGTAAGAATGATTTCATTATGAGCTGGGTGGGACCTATATCTCCCTCCAATGCATTGGGTAAAGATGTATATCTCATGAGATATACATGGCTCTAACGACAAGTTAAACCGGTTCAGTAATACAGGACTGGAACGAGGAGTGAACTCGATTCAGAAAGGGACTTTGTCCACTAATATAGTCTTGGAAGAAATGTCGTGGCTACTATGGAAATCATAACCTGTGATTAATGGTTCCCACAATTACATTTTTTATTCCCATGTTATTTTATCATTCTTAATGTTTCTTTATGATCTATGCCTTACGTACTTCCATGTTTTATGTCATTGCTCATGATTTTGATGTTTAAACATTATGATCATATTTTTAAGTTAGAATGTATATGGTATGTTTTATTTTATCCATGCTTACCCTTACTGAGCATTTGAGATCACCCTTTTTATGTTTTCTTTTCCCCAGGATATAAAGAAAGGTATTAGGTAAGAAAAAAATGGGAAGATCTTTATGGGAGATGTTGAAGATCTTTCACCACGATTAGAAGATTACGTTCCAAGTTTCCAAAGACACTAAACTATTACGGTCCTTGTGTGTCTGTTTTTGTTATGTATTAAGTAATCCGTAAAAGTAATGTAATGTCCATGTACGTAAAGATTTGGGTCTCTACATTGTCTGTTGTTATTTTACTTAGCTTGAAATGTTAATTATAATATATTTTTTCCCCTTTTTGTCAGATGATATATGATATACCTGACACTAGAGGAGTTAGTAGGAAATTTTTATCATTGGATTCGAGGAGATGGAGGGATTTTAAATCATCTCACACATCACAGTTCATTTTTGGGAATATACAACATGAAAATCCATGTGATATATATCCATTTATAGATGGAGATACCTGGAAAAAATTCGTTGAAAGTAGACAATGATAAGAGTTTTTAACAAGTGAAATGTCATGTTTTTAGATGTTTTTTATATTAATTACCAAGTTACTGATTTCATTATTCTTAATTATAAATTTACTGTGATTAAGGAGATATCATCAGGATATTGAAGGTATAAATGTATAAAATCATATGTTATCTTGGGATGGGTATATTTTATTGGAAGAATACATGATAGAAGAAAAACTTCAAAAGTTGAGAGCTGAGTCATCAGGGCCTGCAAAGGATACCCCTCCTTCACAACTGCTAGACATGAAAAATAGAAAATGGATCAGATGATCAAAAAATAACAACATCTTATGGAAGAGTCAAGATTTGTTGCTGATAAGATTATAAGTTGTATATTTATTAATTAAAGTTAAATAAACTCTTTATATATATTGATTCATTACAGATTTTTTCAAATATTTCATAAAAAATTATCTTGAGGATCAAATCACACATGGGGTCTTTATTACTGAGGGTAGACATGATATTTTAGGTGTATCATTGGGTAATCACAAACACCCAGGTCCAGTACGAGGATACCTAATAGGTGTATCAGTAAGAAAAGTGATTCTATGTTGAAAAGATTATTAAATGGAGAATGTTTATATAAATAAAATAAAATATTTGGAAGCTAAAGTTCAGGATATAAAAGTGACGATGAACGACATGATCAGAGCTTCAGTACATGTGATGTTTGTAGACATGTAAGGAAAATTTTGACCAGCTGATCTGATTCCTCCACCTCCACCAGTAGATCTCACTCCTTCTTCTTTTCTGAATCACACATCCGTGTTTACATATTACACTCTTTATCCTAGAACAAAACCCCTCCATAGATTCCAATTTACTATGAATTATATGTGGGTGATCCTACTTATATTGTTGCATATGGGTTGATTTATTATATCAGTGATACCATTCATCATCTCCAGAATGATATAGAGCATCATAAGGTCACTGTACAAGACATTATAGATATATAAACAAATATACCATGTTATATAAATGAGGTTAGTATAGTTAGACAAATTATGAGTCATTTTTAGTTTGTCCATCTGTACTACTTTGATATATTACCATAAAGTTATGTATCTATGTTATATTTTATTTATTTTCATTATTAAATTTGTTTTCTCATTTTAATGTTTATATACTTCTCTAATTTTTATAAGAATACTTTAACGGTAAATAAATACTGTATAGACCAAAAAATCAATGTACCGTGACATTATATATAGATTCTACTAGTCTTGATTGATTTTTAAGATACTAAAATTTATTATTGGAAGTATACGTGATTCCAATTGATGATGTTGTTTTTCAGTGTGAAATTATTATGGGGATTTTGAAAATATATATCATAGAGCATGTAGTTGGAGATCAATTGAGTATCAACATGTTAAAGTTTTTCAACATAACTTTATTAAAAAAATGTTTTTGTTCCCTTAATTTATTGAAAATTTATAATAATGTCTTCTTTAAGAGTTGTGAAAGTGGACCTCTCGGGTTTTCCCTCTTCTCTCTCCCATGGAACCCTAGGCGCAATGAAGTCTCCCTTGGGCGACGGCAATGGCCGATCTGCCTGACCCCCCTCACATTTTCCCTTCTCTCCCTTCACTGATCTTGCCTCCCTCCCTGATTTTCCACCTATCCAGCTTTGCTCGAAAGTCCCTAGTCTTCACTATGGAGCTACTTCCCTACCGCTTTCCTTACAAGAGTTCATGGAGGCTTTAGCGCTCCAAGGGATATCACTGGTGGCTCACTTTGGTCGGTACAGGCCGTCGGTTGATATTTTTGATCATTTTGTCAACAACATCTGGCCTCTTCAAGGATGCATCGCAGTCGGACTATTGGATCCACGTCATTTTCTTCTGTGTTTCTCCTCTGAGGTTGATTTGGCCATAGTGTGGTTGAAAGGGAGAAGAACCTATGATATTTTTCACTTCTTCTTACTCAGATAGAGCTATGAGTTTCACTGGAGACGATATCTTCTTCTAGCGGCGATTTGGGTCAGTTTCCCAGGTCCCCCTCTTCCTTTCCAAAACCCAGCAATTCTTTGGATGTTAGGTAATCTCGTCGGAAAATTCTTAGCCTTTGAAGAACACAGAAGATCTTTATTCTATCCCATTGCTTCCCAAATATGTGTGGAGGTTGACATCTCGAAGCCTCTAGTTGAAGTTGTCTGGACTGAGGATTGCAATGAACAGTGTTATCTTCAATATGTGGTTTTTGATAATTGGTTCTATTTTTTCTTACCCTGTCGATGCTTTGGACATCTGAAAAACGATTTCCATGCACCACGCACCCTGGTTTCATCTGTGATTTCTCCAGTCTATGTTTCCCCTCGTCCGGAGGTGGGGTTGCATCAAGAGAGTGGCCAACGGAGCGGGAAAGACCATTATGCTCCTCAGGTGCAGTCTTTGGGTCCTTAGGTTATCCCAAGTGTCTCTAATATTTTTTAGAATTTGAATGTTGATCTTGGTGTTGCAGCAGACAATGATGTTTCACCTCTTAGTGGGGTATGCGGTTAGGGAAGGGCTGTACATGAAGTGAGGGGAGGCTTTCTGGATGCTTCTCAGGAATTACAACCAACACCTTCAATCACTACCAATGTTGTGGAGTTGGATGAGGATTCCCGCGTGGCTGAAGCCACTGGTGAGGCTTCCCAACCCTTGCCCTCGGAGGACATCCAACAGTTTTCCAATTTATGGGTCGAGGTCTAGATCAGACAGGAGCTTCAGAAAATAAAATGCAGGTCACGCATGATAGAATTTCTTATGCTGTGAAGCTTAAATATGGGGGATCATATGTGTCTTCTCAAAACCGATTTTCAATGTTAGGGGAAGAGGATGGGAATGTTAATGAAGGAGTAAGAGGAAGCAATAATGGAGAGTATCCTCTGGTGGATGAGGAAGTATCTCAAGAGGAAGTGGATGAGACCTCAGATTCCATTGAGTCTAAGGAACTGGTCATAGAGGAAGACTACATTAGATCCTCCTCGCAGAAGGGAAATAAAAAATTTATTGATTCAAACAGATTCATTATGAACAATAGGAGGGCCCGACATAGAAAAGAATTACTTCTATCTACCTATTCCACCACATACTAGAGCTGCTTTCAAGGGTAAGGTGCCTCTGACGACTTCTACGCCTGAAGGTAATTCCATCTTAAATAGTCAGCATATGGAGGATGACATCCTCAATGACCCGGTGGAGGAAGGGTATGAGGTCGTGGTCCCTGTCATTCCCAATGGGGTTACGGGGCTGTTTGACCTTGGAAAACATCATGAGGCAGGCTCTCCTGAAGACCCACAACAACAGGTATCATCGGTGTTGGAACACATGGATCCTCTTATGAACTCAGATGAAAATATTGATGATGCAATAGTTTTTAAGGAATAAATTAATATGAGACCACTTTAGGTGACTACTTCTAAAGAGAAAGGTGAGTGGATTGATAAGCAAACCCGCATCTTGGTTAGAGGACTCAGTACGAGGAAGATTAGCAAGGAGGAATGCAGACAAGCTTGGGACAACTTGGAACATCTTTATGAAGGCATATTAAAGGACTATCTGGACTCTCAGGTACAATATATCCCTTGGATTTTGTTTAGGTAGGTTGATTCCAATCAACTCAAACTATTCTTCAACAATTCCATTGTATCATTCGGTGTTGAAACAAGTAATGTGTGAGGGTTCTCACTTTCCCTTAAAAGTGATTGAAAACAAAAAATTTACGTTCAATGGTATAATTATTTCTTCTTTGTATTAGGTATCTATATATAATTTATACAAAAAATGAAAGAATATATGTATATGGATTTATGGCCGAAAATTTATTTCTCCAATTACATTGATAAGGACCGATGTTGAATGAACAGTTTATATAGCTAAAATATTTAAGAAGAATGTTATCATTCACTGTTGGATGTTTCAATATCATGAAGAGTATATATGAAATATTTTTTCTCATAATGTGTTATATATAACATAACATATTAACAACTCATATTATATTTTTTTTATATCAGTGGCCATTGGTTGTTGGGTTTTTTTGTCTAAGAGTGATGACATTGTATGGGCTATGCTATATCCTCAGTGAAGTGAGAGAAAATTTTATGAATGTATTGAACACATTATTTTTTTTATTTTAATAATTTATTATATTATAATGAATAAAATTTATTATATTAATGTTATTTTCAATTAGGGCCTAGAATTTCTTTAGATAGAAGAAAATAAATATGAGTTGGAAGATGAAATTAGTAAAACCTTAGGTGCATTTTAATTAACATTTACTAAAATTTAGATATATTATTTAAAATTTTTATTTTGAATTAAAATCTCTTTAAAACTGTGTCATAAACAACAATATGGAACTGAATATAGATATTTTTTCAAGATTCATGTATGAAATAAATTTAAATGGGACAACTACAAAGTTTTAAATGGTTATATTTATTTACAATGCTTTCCCTAATATTTAATATGATTTGATGAATATTCAAGTCAAATTATTTAGGTATTATTTTTTTAGATATTTGATGAAACACAGTCATATAGTTCATAGAAATTGAGATATATACAAATTTATTGGTCAAATAATTTTACAGGTTTTAATTTTTTTTATTTGAAAGTTCAAATATATGTGTCCTTTGCTAGTTTTTCTCAACCCTTTTGTGCTTCCTTTTCTTCTACCTTTTCTATTATTCAGTGGTTGTTGTCGTAGTGGTGGATTAATCAATGTACATTTTTTGAAAAATTATATATTTCAAGTCATTTATTGGATAACTGATGTGAAAAATAAATTAGGCGTTGTTTTCATGTCAGTTATCCAATAACCGATTTGAAAAACAATTTATCATGTAGGTGATTTAAAATTACCGATATGATAAAGGTTTATTCACATGGATTATTCAATAACCGACATGAGAGAAACACCTATTTTGTTTTTCACATTGGTTATCCATTAAATGAAATGAAAAAACAATTAACAACTATTAATTTATATCATCATTTTTTTGTTAACCGACCTGAAGAATTAATTTACTACATCCCCTCTAATAACCTCTCTTAATAACCGTCATGACAAATAATAAAAAACTACCATGAAAAACTATCTATGCACTAGGGAAAGTAGGATCAATGTATCACTGAGAGGGGGAGGGGGTGAATCAATGATATATTTATCTTTTTTACTTTATTTATTCTGAAACAAACTTTACATAATATTAAAAACATATTATATTGGTGAAGAAAAAACTAAAAAAAATCTATATGAACACAAGAATTTATAAGGTTCACTTCTCAATAAGAGTATCTAAATACTTGGTATGGTTTAGAAACAATATGATACCACACAATCCTCTAGAAAAAAAATTTTTTATATGGAATCCAATGAATAGGATATTCCCTTACCCTCTGTAGAACTATATTCCATACAAAAGTGAATGTGCTTCAAGTAACACAAATAATGTAAAAAAAGTTCTTATAAAAAGTTAAGGAACATGTTTTTTGTGAATCCTTATCAACTTTCATAAATATGTTCTTAAAAAAAATCCCCTTCCTTACTCCATTCCAAGAATGAATTCAAGGACTTTGTATAATAATCAGTCTGATTTTCCAGTATGATTCCCATTTCAAATTTCTCAATATGAAAATATAATTCATTCAGAATATGGTTGAGGTAATACTAAACTTTTTTTTTATTCTAGAAATATCAGTCCAATTTATCTATCCGATTTGGAAACCCTTATTATTATATTTTATATTTTCCTTTCTTCTTTTTCCCAATGAAAATTTCTCATGCAATGAGGATTCACAAACTCATTCTCACTAGAATTATTTAGTGCTCTGACTTATCTCTTTGTTAACCATGAATAATAAAAGTGTTAAGAAAGTAAAAATTAACTCTTATATTTATCAGTGAACCAAAAGTGGTTTATGAGGGATTCTGAAAATGTTTCATGCAAAACAAAATTTTATTTAACATAAATTAATCTTGAATTTTGGGTTCATCTTGACTTATTAAATGATTGTCAACTCTTCAAAAAAATTATTGAATATTATTATAACTTCATATCACTTATGAATTTAGTTACAAATTTCAGCCTAATTTTTATTCCCCACTCAAATGACTTCATTACAATAATGATAATGAATTATTCATTAATTTTCTACTCACTAATTGAAAACAACACACCAATTAAAAAACATACAATAAAAAATATGAAAAAATATCTTCTCATTATGATCCTCAAAACCGAATTATTACTCAAATTTCATCATTATTGTTGAGTTAGAATATTTTTTAATACATTGCACTACACCAAATGAAACAAATGAAAACCATTCCTAAAACATCTTCAACCACTTCGATGTTTCCCTTGATAACATTTTGACATGATTTAAGCAATTATGCTTTTCTTGTATTCATAGAATCATGATGTTGATGATGTTATCAGTGCCATCCTATGTCTGATGGATCAGTCTTTACTTCACTCTATTAATCAGTGTCATTGATAGTTTGATAAATATTGACCAAAATGAAATTATAAGGTAGAAGATAATTTATCTCATGGCCCAAAGGAAAACATATTAGAGTTATTATTTTTTCTTGAACCACTAGATAAGGAATGAAATCAATAATTTATCTTGATGAAAATGGTGGGATAATTTATTGAATGACCTTTCAATTTATTCTTCATATTTTCCAAAATAATATTTTCTTCTTCTCTATATTCATCGGCCCTGATAACTCCAAATTTATTTTCTTTCTGAATGGTGCCAATAAATCCCCCAGAAAAAAATTCCTCTTCCAATAGAACTATACATCTGATATATGAAAGATACTAATAATATGAATCATTTTCAGAATCCATTATGATGGATAAGTGGCATAACATATCCAGTGGACTGGTGTCAATAGATTCAAATTTAAAAACATCTTTTCTTCTATCATTATGGTACCAATGAACTTCCAACACTTAAATTATTTTTATGAAGATTTGTATGTTATGTATTGTTGGTCTGACTGAAAACCATTATCTTTATATTTTTAAAATTCCATTAAACACATTAAAGTATTCATACTTTCTAAATTCAATGATCTCACAATAATGGAATCAGATGGGAAATATTTGGCTTCATCAATATTCTTCTTCCAAAAAACTTCTTCTTGTATCATGAAATCCTCATGACTTTGAATATGTTTAATATTAGCTTCAACATCATCTAACTTATAATGTAAAGTTTTGTAACTTTCCATTTCCAACAAACATCGTTTCTTCCAACCCTCAATAAAATTGGAATCACTCCCCCATTCATTCGTAAGGATTTAATCACAAGTTACTCATACTAAATTTTATTTTTGTGAAATACAAAACAACAAAGAATCTTCATATTTTTATTGTATTTATGTAGACTCTAATATAACTTACTCTTTATGTTTTACTTTACATTCTAGACCTAATGTTAGTCCGATGAACATTTTCTTCAACAATTTTTTTTAAAAAATGGTAGAATTTGTTAAGAATTTTTAGTTCGATCTTCTAAATATGATGGTCAGTATGATAACCAATAAATACAATGTTTGAGTGATTTCATTCCTTTGAAAACAAACAGAAACTATCCTAAAAATAACATCACTCAGCATCTGAAAAAAACTTCCTTCCAACTTGGTCCCAACACTTACAAGTTTCTATAAATAGTTAAATATTCCAAGGCATATTTTAATCCTCCAATATTGAAAAGAAATTTGATTTATATGGTGAAATTATCATCAATAGTTTATTCATCTACCATTATTATATCTTTAATCATTCTCCTCTATATTTTTAGTGTTTATTCCTTTACATTGATGTTTCAATTGAAGATATATTCATGTTTTTTTCCAAATTTCCTTAGATATTTAGAGACCCATAACCTTAATGAAATCATTTTTTCACTAATACATTAGAATATCATTTATATCATTCCCATCCATCTCAATATTTATTTTGTTATAAATTTTCATAGAACCATTCTTTTCAATTGATTGAAACACAATTATGGCTACATCAATTACCTCTAGGCGAAGAGTTAGATGATATGGTATCCTAATCTTTTTAAAACCATAATTTTTTTAAAGGTAGTAATACCTCTATAGTTAAATAAATTGATATTTTACGTGATATGGATATAATAGGGGAGTGTTTCTATGATTGAAATTAATTTTATTTAGGACCGAATGAACCACTGAGAAGGTGGTGGAGGGTGGGGTGTTGAATCAATGGCGATCATTTTATAATTTTTATTTAGTTAGAAATTAACCCCTATAAATTGTTAGATTTATAATCCCTATCGAAATCAAATGAAAACTCCTCTAGAAATAAATAACAAGAGAGTAATGAATGGAATCAAATATTTGTAGGACTTACACTAGTGTGAGTGACTAAATTCTTTATATTAAAATTCACAATAGTCAAAGGAAAATCACTATAACATAATTGTGAATTCATTACATCAAATCCTATTAGAATCCTTTTATCTAATGATATGTAGGATTATACTGACTCTCTCTAGTTACAAATTTTTTATATATGAAAATAGATTCAATAAAAATGTGTTAAAATTTGTAAAAAAACAACAATTATGTTTTTCCAGAAATTTCCAGTCAAATTTTATATGTCTAGTATGTTTTTTTTCAGTGTACCCTTACTTCATCCCATGTATGTATTTTAAAGAACCTCAATAATACTGTGCCTATTTCATAACCTATGTTTTTTTCTAATGAATAAAAAATAATGTATTATAAACTTCTCAGAAACGCTGTTTGGTATTATATAACTGATGTTATCTTTGATATCTCTAATCAGAACTCTATCTGGTAGCCTCTCAGAAAACATCTATATGGTATGATTACCACAATAATTATGTATAATATTCCTTAAAATATACCAAAATGTTACCTGGTGGTATAATCCAACTTCCCAAAACATTCCATGTGTCAAATTTTTGTACACATGAGAAATATTAGTATAGGTTGTACTCTCACTCCCTTTTATAGGTGTAATCAAGTGAGAATAAAGAAGAACTAAAATTAATTTTCTTAACCAATTAATATTAGAATTTATAAACTCCCTTTTATTTTAAAACTCACTACATGGACTCAGGTATTCAAGATTATTATTGAATTGACCCTAAGCTTCATGAAAACTCAGCATCAAGAACCTTTCTTCAAACTTCCTTTTAATATGTGTTAATGAAATTGATCAGACTATCTTAAACTCAATACGATAGTAAAATTTTATAGAACAACTCAACATTATCAAATTCCTATACTTTAAAAATTTATGTAAAGATTCTAGAAAACTCCATCTGGTGAATGTTAGGACGAGTACTTTATTAAAAACATTTCATCGGACATTGCTCTAGCATCCTTCTGTATGATCATCCCAACTCAACTATATCTCTTCTCAAAACCAAATTCTCTTAATTATCTATTCTATAAAATAGTAAATGTTTCCCTGATTTTCATCCATATGATTAATGTTTTCTGATGGATCTTCTTTTAATGAATTAGATCAGTTAGGCTTCCTTCCATAGCACACTCCATGACTATTCAACTTCAAAATTCATATATCCTATAAAAAATATTTCCACCCTGAAAATAAAAAACCCTCTATTCAAAAAAATCACTAGAAACTATTTGATAAACTTGATCTACATCTTACTAGAAAAAATTATTATAACATATAATGACTTTAGTAATAAATGTCTTATCGTTCTGGTGATTTTACCTATCTAATATTTAAACTCAAAATTTATTCCATCACATGAACAATAATTTACACATTATATTTTAAGATATACCATTTAAAATTATTATAATTTTTATAAAAATTTACAAAATTAGTAGAACCAATTTTTTTATCTGGTAAATTTATCAACCATGTTATTTTTATCATCTCTAATGGTCTCTCCCGAAACTATACTTTTGTTACCTTAATAATTGTGAATATCACCCTTATATAGGGTCATTGTTACCTTTATGTAAATTTTATAAACATGGGGTGGCCTATATATAGGGAAAAATAATTTGGATTTACCCTTATGTAGCTTTTGGAGAATTTCTTATATACTTACATTTCCTTTGTATCAAAGCCCAGATTTTATACAAACTTTCTATACAATGATTAAAACTCAGTTTATTGGAAATATCTATCCATTCATTCAGTCCATTAACCTATGTTTAGTATCCTCAACTATGGAGCATTTAATTAAACATATTAAATTTTTTTACCCTCGTATGAAAATTTCTTATACCATTTTTTTTCATAATGATAGGAACTTTGAGTACAGAATTACATCAACTAACATAATAAATTTTTATTAATATAGTTAATAAAAATAATTAATGAAATTATCTAATAACTCATTAGTAATTTTTTCATAACCTTCGTAAAAAATAATTATTAACATTTCTATATGATCATTCCCACATATTTAACAAACACATTGATAACAAGACCTATTTTTAATAAATAAAAAATTTGTTATAAAAACACCCCAAAGGATCTTCATCTATATAGGGAACCAATAAATCATTCATCCTTTTTATTTTAATCAATGAAATACAAATCTATTTTGTTATAAAGAGTATATAGAAAATATTTAATAAAAATATTATCATAATATCCTCTCATTGAATAGATTATTTTTTATCCGTTTGAGTCATGTTCTTAGTCAATAATTAAAATTGGTTTGCTTCAACTTCTAAAAGATAAATTTAAAAAACAATATATTCATGATCTGGATATTGAAAAAAACAATATCTTTTTTATAATTCGGTTATATTCCATAGTAATGTGTGGGTATGAATATATACTAAATTATGATGGTAATTATGAAATGAATAGATTGATTATGAGTTATTCCTCATTTAGTGAATTTCAAATAATCATATATTTTATTTTATTAATTATAACCAGAGGTAGCATATATTTAAGGGTTTTCACTCCAATTATTATCCAATTTGGTTGTTTATTGGGAAATTCATTGAATTGTACATGATATTCATTATTCACTTTATTCTTCTTGGTTCCAACCATTTAATAAAACCAAAATGGTTAAAATAGGGGATAAAAAATAATAAATTAAGAAAAAAATAGTTATCAAATCATATGAATATGAAACATTAACCCTAATATGTCTTATCGTTTGATACCTTAAATTCAACTTCCGACACTTTCAGTTAATGATATGAAACTTTTAGGTTAAACTCAGTTTCTTTAGGATTTATTATCTTATAATTCTTAAAATAATCCTCAAAATTATAAAAACATTAATTTTATACCAATTGAAATGAAAAATATTATATATATATATATATCAAATTATTTCTCATGTTTATAGATAATATTTCCAATAAAAACACTCCCACAGAATAAAAATGTGTTGTGTCTTTCAATAATAGCTATATTAAAATCATATTTTACAAATTTGAATAAATCTCATCCATAAGGTTTCCTATAACTCAATTTACTTTTATAAATATCATATATAATATATTTTTTCATTACTTTAGGAAATATGAAACTTATGAAAATGGAAAAAAATGTGTTGAATAAAAATTATAATTAAATTATAAACATGTATGTAACATAAAATAGATTAAATAAAATAATTAATTAAATAAGATCATAAAATCATAATATCTGATTCTGATTCATGTTAACTTAATCATATCAGAAGACATAAGAATAATCATAACATATAACATGATATAAAAGTGTGTGATCAATAATTTTTAAACATGGTTCCATAAAGTTAAAATGTTGAATGTCTTAGGAATGTATAAAATACATAATATAAGATATAAAAATCAAATAAAAGGTTAATGCACCAATACATTCATATCATAATCAAAAAGGTTAGACATATATGTCCCATAACACAATAAACTATATTAACCGCTCGTGTATCATAACATTATGGACTTAGTTAACTACCTGTGTCCCATAATATAGCAATCTTATGAGATAAAATGTTTTATAAAATCATCATAGGGATATATAATATTGATCTCACACATAAAATAGTGACATGTCTATACCTATGTGTGCCACTTGAAATCCTTCAAACATTATTTCTTGATTTACCCATGGGAATAAAATTGCTTACATAAAAATTTTAAATAAGTATTTTAGAATTAGTTAGGAAACATTTTATTGAAAGATAAATAAAATTTGATAACCAAAAACATATATAGCCTATGACAATTTAGAGATTAATTTATGAAATAAAATGGACATTGATGTGGTATCACACACACAATGTCATTTTTATATATGAAATCTATTTTTATTTATTTTTATATTTATTTATTAGTGAGAGGTTAAATATCTTGAGAATATGGAATAAATGAGTGGATTTTTCATGTAACATAGTTAGTGCACAATTAGTGCTCGCTAAGTGACCTGAACATACAGGGGTTGAAATGCATTTTAATAGTGTTTTCATAGTTGGAACATGGTTATGTAAAACATGTGACTAAGCCAAGTGGGCTCTCTAATATATCAAGAACATTTTTTAAATTTGGTTTATGGTTTACTAAACCACATTTCTAATCCATACGGAGTACCCGTAACTTAATAACAATGAAATTAAAACTATACCATAGTAAAAATAAACAATCATTTAACCCCTCTCATCCCAATTCTATATTTTAACCAACCCAATTAGATTTTTTGATTCTCGATATCCTTGGATTTTATTTATTATAGATCATTTCATCAAATAAAATTTTTTCCTCATGTATGTGGTCATTCTCCTCTTCCTTGGACTTATTTTCTAATTCTGTTATGTTTTATTCTTCTACTATGGACAATGTTTCTAAGGGTTTTTTTATAATATAAATTTTAAATGAGTGGTGTTTATTATTTGGTATTTAAATCAAGTCTCTAGGTACTTTCCTCTTCTTTCCTATTTAATTTTAATATTTTAAAAACTGATTCAACATAAAATGATATATTAATATATATTCTTTCCCAGAGTTATGAACCATTATTTTTATAGTGTTTTTATATTGTTTCATGGATATATATTATGTGTTTTTATGCCTCTCAAGATTTGAATTAATTATATTTTTAATCTTATCTATTTTCTTAAATATCTTTGAGGATGGAATTTTAATGAGTGTATAATTTCCTCAATTTTACATGTTTCACACTAAGAATTTGATCAATTGATTAAAATATTTTTAATTTTAATAATTATGTGTCATTCATGGAAATTTATAGCATTGTATTATGATGAATTTTAAAATTGATTTTATGATAAAACCCAATGTTTTAAAAAGATAATTGATTGTGTGAATTATGTTATTCTTTTGAATCATAATTTTTTCTTAATAAAATAAGGTGTATGAATTGTCTGTGACCTTTTGTTATTTTTTAAAACGACTCAGTGGTTCATAGAAATCTAGGTTTATAAGGGAGGACTAGTACTCATAACTAGATAGGTTTTGGAGACATGATCTTCCAAGTGGATATAATTTTCCCTACCCTAGATGGGTGCATAATTGCAACATGGTACACTATGAAAATAGATATATAAATCCATATTATTATTCTTGACTAACATGTTAATGATATAGGTTGCAATGAGATACTAAATATTTGATCTTATATACTTTTGATTATAGAATTATGGTGTCTTTATGATACTATACCTTATTTTATTTTATGCCAATAACATTATGTTGTATTTATACTTTTGATAATATTTTATACATTTAATATATGTTTATCTTTAATTTATGAGTTTACAAAATGAAATTTATTATGATTAGTAGTTTTTTACATAGAAGTACAAAGCTTACTTTTAATTATTATATTATATAATTGTAGTCTATGGTTTTTTTCTTATGTGTTTCATATAGAGTATTTGATGTGATACTACTAGGAATGTTTCACTGACACCCTATACACACCCTTTGTTTGTATGTAGACATATTTTTTATTGATATAGGTAATGGTCTGTCTCCAATTAAAGGGTGTGGTTACTCATTTTTTCATAGAGTTTTTTAGGTGGTGACATTAAGGGATATAAACATCATGAAATATATATGTGGGTTTTAGTAGTTATTTTTTAAATATATTTTGGTTTTATAGTTGTATTATACATTTCATATATAACTCCAAATTATATTTTCATACAGTTCAAATTTTTTGTTTCATTTTTGGATAACTATGTAATAATATGATTGATTATATAACTATGTTAAAAGTTATAGATGTTGATTTAGCCGTATTTTCATGTTATGAATTGTTACGAGTTACCTTTTATATTATGAAATGTTTATATCTTGTTCAACTTTTTCAAACTAATTATTTAAGTGACTCACTAATAAATGGAATGGTTAAGAAAAGTTATTTTTATGGGACCTTAGTAATTTATTTATTTTTGGGGAAAAATTTTCCCATGACTAAAAAATTGATGATCCGGCTATAGTTTCTTGACTGAGAGGATTGTGAATTCCCTTTGGGACTTTTTATCATCTATATCAGGTACCATGTTAGGTGTATCCCATGTAATATCATGATAATATATCATCAAGGACTGTTTTTTAATGTTTTTTGGAATTTAATGTATACATGAAAAAGGATCATTGAATCATGGGTGGTTGGATACAGGTGGGTGTCTAGAAAACACTCATCCTAATAAGACATAGGTTTATATGGGGTTTTGAGAAATATTTTTTTATTATAATTTATTTTAATATTTATTTTTTATGAGTTTTTGGTTAAGGAATATATGATTAAATGGAATTAATATGGTGAATAGGTAAGGTATATGGGTTGTAGAATACACAAAACCATGTAGACTATTATAGAGGGGTTATTGTATTTCTTTTATAGTTAGGTATTTGTTTGGAAAACTATATGAAATAATAGTTCATATATAGTAAAAATTTTAGTGATACATTCATGGATAGATCCTGGTTTAGAAAACCATGTGGTTTGACCATGTATTGTAATGAATTTGGTGATTTTCATGTGGTTATTCATTAAAATGTTTTCTATGACATTTTTAAAATTTTACAAGATATATATGATTTTGATTAATGATATAAATTTTATAATAAAAACTGTTATCATGAGTTTGATATGTTTTTTATTTTTTATCCGACTTTCTTATAACAACATAAACCCTCCAAGAGCAATAATGATTCCTATAATGGGATTTACATATAAATTCGATGAGTTAAACCTTTAGTTATTAATAATTTTATTTAGAATATTATGTGAAATTTTCATGGTATGGGACAATGGGTTCAACCTATCCTAAAGAGGTAGTTTTTATTTCAGTTCAATACCATGAATGATCTAAAAATATATTCCCTATAATTCACCATCTTATTAAGAAAGAAACAATCCTTAAGAGTTTCAATGAGCCTATACCCTAGTGGTACATGCTCCTACTTGGCATCCAAAATACCCAGGATTAAATCCAGGTGGGGATGAATTTTCGGGTACTGTAGCAGTACTGTAGTAACGCCAGACTATAGTAGTGATTGCACTGTAGCAGCGGATGGACTATAGCGGTGGATGTACTGTAGCAGGGACAGTAGAAGTGTGGGCCCTGTAGGTCTACTGTTCACCGGAGGATCCTTTGGGCCAAAAAATGGGCTTTCAGGCCTTCTATTCATGCCACTTGGCCTTGGGCCTTCAAGATATGTAATGGGTCTTCTTCTACCCAGTCTAAAGAGGTATTTTCTTTAAATAATAAATTGAGGCTTTGGCCCCAACCTTTAAAAAAACAATCCTCAAGAGTTAGAGAAATGGTTGGAGAACATTAATAGGGTATTTCAATTTTCCGGGACCCTGAATTATTCCAAATATAATTTTTTCTTGTTATTTATTAAGAGACCCATCGAAGAATTGTAGTCATCTATTAGTTAGTGTAAAAAAAATGGAAACCTATAGTCTAAAAAAATTAAAGTCATGTTTAAACAATTGTTATATCTGGATGAAATAGTACTAGAGATGTCATGATAGTTCATATACATCAAAAAGGAAATAATACTATTATGTAATATGATAATTTATTCACCAATTTGGTAAAATATTCAAAAGATATGGTCTCAAATGATTAGTTTAATGCTTTTATTAAAAGGGTATTCTTTCTAGCATTCAATCTAAAGTCATTCTATTGAAACATCCCATCAATGTAGAAGTGGTGGATCAAGATATAATATTTGAGATATATTGTGTTGGGATATTACCAATAATCCTTACCCCTTATATTCAATGTAGGAGTTGTGGTGTCTTTATCAAGAAAGATAAGAATCATTATGACTTTGAAAGTGGAAGTGGTAGTGTCTATAGAGTCCCATCCCAATATATATCATCAGAAATCATGTGGTGATTACATATACTATGACATAAAATTACTAAATAAGTACATAAAAACATACATATTAGGATTCCACCTGATCCTATATTATTTGTGAGAGGATGGGGGAATCTTAGAAGGTTTTATACAATAGACCTCCCATTAAAGTATGGTTTAGGATCATCAGTTTAAATGGGACCCACAATTCAATCTAATGAATCTAAGGTAGTAAGACCTCAACAAAATGGGTATTGAGGCTTTATTATCACATGAAATAGACAAAGTCATCTTTGGACTAATCTTTAGAGTAGTATAATGTCTCAAGATCACTTTGACATAAGGTTGGTGCATGTGAGGTAGAATTTGACCCTGGAATCTGATAAGGTACTAAACACTATATGAGGTAATCTTCTCATTTTGTCATATATGGGTAGTTATTTATTTGATTCACGAGTCAGTCATTTATTTATTTATACATATATCATGGATCTACTAAATCTTTTGTCTATGTCTATGTAGTATCTTTTGTAGATAAATGAACATATTTAGAAGAAAGGAAAAATGGATTTTGATGTTGTTCATGTACTATCTCTTTATCTGATGGAGAACAAGAAGGGAACAACCTTATCTATAAAATAGATGTATTTGATATCATCCTCAGAATGGATTATATGTTTTTTTATTAAATTTAACATTAATTTTTATCACCAATGGGAAACCTTCAATAATCTTGTTGGAATCTATTATATATTTCAAGGATAATGGGACTTGATGACTTGTCAAGTCAAACATCCTCTTCATGTGGTTGGATGGTTAATATTACATATATAATATCTTTTGTTAGTGGGTGAAAAGGGGTATTTCTAGGATGAACATTCTTAGGTGTTTAGATAGTTTCTTGAATATTTTCTCAATGATATCACTGGGTTTCCTGCAAAATAAGAAGATGATTTTACTATTAATTTTATATATTGGATGAAACTAGTTTACATTAATTTTTATTATATGAAACGTAACGAATTAAAGGTGTTAAATTTTCAAATGTATGATCTGGAAGCCAAATGATTTATTTATCCCAGGGTCACTATTTTGGTTTCTCCTATACGCTCTTTTTAGAAGGAAGATGAAGCAATTTACTTTTGATTTTATTATAGAAATTTGATCGATGTTAAAATAGAGAACAAGTACCCCTTACCTCACATTAATGACCCTTTTGATAAATTAAAATTTGAATAATGGTTTTCAAATTTCAATCCCAGATTGGGATATCACTAGTATAGGGTGAAAGACTTTAAAATTACCATGATTTAACTTATTAAAAGGTATGGTCACATTAGGTATCCAATGATGTTGTTTGGATTTACTAATTATTCTATAATATTTATAGCCATTATGAACTGGATATTTATATAAACAATTTAATATATTTTTTGTGATGTTCTTGGATAACATATTTGTTTATTATAAAACCAAATAAGTGAATGATAATAATTTGAAAATGATTTTAGTATCTCTCTATGATCAATAATTTTATGTAATGTAAGAACTGTATAAATATTTTATTTGATAATTAATGTTCTTAGAACATTTAGTATTGAAACCACACATTTTAATTTATCCTAATAAGCTTATGAATATTATATCTTATGAATAACCATGAAATGTATTTGTGATACACTGCCTCTTAGATCTTATAGGTTATTATTAGAGATTCATCACTGAATTATCCAAGCATGAATCACCTTTGAAAAATGTCACTAACAAAGGGAAAAAATTTCTATGGAGAATAGAATGTGATGTGTACATTTATGAGTTAAATAAGTGGTTAAACATAATATAACGTTTTTGTTTTACCCAATTTTGGTAGGGGTTATGTTGTTACTTGTTATTTATCCGTAATGTGAGTTTGTTTTATGATTATATAGAGTTATCACATCATGGAATATGGTTATTCTTAACTTAAACTACTTGAAATGAATTTCTCACTTCACGATATTTAGTCGATGATATTTATGGATGCTCTTAATTTCTAGATACACAATATTTCCATTGGAAAATTTTAGGTGAATAATTATAATAAAATATTTAAATATGTTTTCTAGTAGAACTATTGGATCCAAAAGTAAATAAATTTGTTGTAATAATTAAAATAATTTTATTTTGACCACTCTTATACATCGAGAAAAGGTATTATCATCACTTATACCCTTAGTTAGATATTTCCATTATATGATTGAATGGATTATAGTGATGAATGCAACTCGATGGTAATCCTTACCATAATGTATTTGTGATTAAATTAAAATAAGTGGGGATATGTTTCATACTAAAATATTATTTACATATTATCTTCTTGAACTTATTCATCCAGATAAATCTAGGTAGGAGTTTTGTTAGTTTGTCAAGGAAACTCTATGTGATGGGGGACTACTAGTGAGTAGTATATGTCTCCTAGAGGAATAATTTGTTTCTTATAGAAATATTTATTACCTCACTCCATGAGAATGTAGTTATTAAATATGGGAAACACTCTCAATGTATAGTTCATCCATCTGACCCTAATATGCACTCTAACATGAAACATTAATATTAGTGTCCAAGTATAGAAATATGCATAACATATTGTGGGTCAATATTCTATACCTATCAATAGATTAAAGTGGATCATCATAAACCATCTAGATTATTTATACTTATTTCTCTCCACACATGATACATGGATGGTATTTACATATATTGAATCATTTAGATACCTTTAATCACTCCAAGAAATAATTTTATATGAGTTTTTGTTGACGGGATGAATATATAAAATCTTTGATTCTGATCATGGATTTTATAAAAGTAGAAGATCCTAGAAAATAATAAATTTTGATATTATAAATATTTATGGGGAGCCTTTTCCAATTTTTTCTGATAGATATCATCATTTAAAAGCCCAAATTTGGAAAGAACATCAAGAGTACATGGGATCTCTAGGTAATTTTGAGCATGTTATACCAACTACCAATAAATAGTCAAATGATGTGAGCAAGCCAAATCATGGAATACATTCTTCATGCATGTGCCTTAGGATTTGCATGATTGGAGGATACCCATTTGTATTTGGTTGGATTTTTTATGACAAATGTTTTCAATCATTGATTATAATATTTACCATTTATATTTCCTATAGTCATCCTTTATGGTCACATATATATTGGACCAAGGTTTGAAAGACATCACTATTGGGTCTAATCATCATTTTATAAGAAACTAAATAGATATAGTTTATCCAAAAGTTTCTAGTAATGTCATAAATCCTATTTAAATATTAAATGGATCTCCATAATTGACCTATTGAGTTTTTGGTAAGTTACCAAGTGTTTTTAAAAGTATCACTAGGTCTGGTCCACCGATGGATTTGAAAGAAAGTGAAATAAACATCATAGCATGTGGGATACTTTGAAATAATGGAATACATTAGGAGTGCTTCATACAAATTATTGTTTACTCCTTTGATGATATAATTTCATAATTTTTTACATGTAACCCAATTAAATATGTATTATCCCAATCTCATCCATGTTATAAGGCAGAAAAAATTAAAATTGGAGTTGGATTTCATGGTACCCAAGAAACTAAAGTAGAATTTTGATTCTTGAAAAAAAATTCTACATATTATATTAATTATATTAGTTTTGTCCTCATGGTAACACATTAATTATTCTTATTATACATGGGAGTGGGAGATATAATTGAGATAGTAATGACCTAACTTGTTTTTAGATCACTGATTTTTAGGTTGACTTTATAGGGATATATAGTGATATGAATCGGTGGATTTTTATATTTATGATGATATTTTGTGTTATGAAATCCATTAAATATTTAATTTAACTATATTTATTATTATAGGGTTTAATTTCTTGAAAAATTGTAAAAAATGAGGGGATAGCACATGTTTCATGGTTAGTACATAGTCAAGGATAACTATGAAACCTATCCATACATGGGGATAAAACACCTTAAAATAATTTTCAGATAGCTTAAAAATAATTCTATAAATCATTCTGATAAGATATGTTTCCTCTCTAGTATCTCTATATCCATTTACATAGTTGGTTTAATGTTTATCAAACTATGATACAAAACCATGACAACTACCTAGAAAAAAGATATTATGAAATTGTGACCATACCCTAACTCAAATTCTTCTTTTATTTGAACAATTAGTTCCCCTATTCAACATTTCATGGATTATATCTAGTTACCCTCACATATCCCTCTCCATGTCTAGGATTTATTATGGATTTATTAATCAAATCACCCAATTTCTTCAGGTAAGTGGTAATTCTCCTCCTACATGGTGTTCTTCCCCACTTTACTTAATTTTTCTTCTTCACCTATGGGTATAGTGTGAAGGTATTATACCTGTCTAAATTTTGAATGAAATGTATCAATGTTTAGTGTGTTTAATGAAGTATTAATGTCCATTCCATTTCATTCATGGTGATTTTTCATCAGTTAGATCCAATTGTGTGAAATTTAATTTCTAGTAAAATGATTAGAATTTATAGATGGAGTGATAATATAAGTATAATTTATGATCCTAGATAATGAAGATGTAGTGGAAGTGACCAATATTAGAATGTCTAGAGGTAGGCTGTCATAAGTAATAAATTTAAAGCGACCGTGATGAGTCTCAAAGGGAGGTGAATAAATAAAATGGAAATACATAAGGTTAAAATATATCTATACATAATAGTGTATTTTGATGTTAAAAAATATTCGAGTGTTACATATTGTTTCTATATAATGATATGTAAGAGTATACTCATGATGTTTTCCAAAGCATGCATTATTCACCAGAAAGAGAAGTTAAGGCGTAATATATTATTGAACAATTGAAGAGATTATTGTGAAGATCATATCCAAGTGAAAATTCCCCATATGATGATAAAAATGTGGTTAAAACAGTAAAAATGATAAGATTCTAATATAAAAATAATGTTATGATTACAATGTGTGATGAATTATTAACATTTTAATCATATTCCATTTATGGGATAAACATATTTCATCATTCTCTGAATAGAGAAAGACTAATTAGTCTAAACCATGTAAAACATTTTAAAATTTATTTTAGCATTATTACTTCTATTCATTTATCTTACAAATGTTATTATATAAATTTTTCATGTGCATCGAGGTGCCCAGATTTAGGATTATTTTTCTTATATGTTCTAATATATCTTGTACATTTGTTCGTTCATATTTTCTAGTACCATATTATGGTATTTGATGTATATGTTTTGGTGGATGACCTCTAGTCTTGAGTTTATAGAACCAAAAAGTGGTATTAAATATCGGTTCTAGTGATTTGGATGGCATAAGCCTGGAAAATGTATTTTAGAGTTGAAATCATTAACATCATTCTACCATTAGTCAGGTTAGAGAAATCCTACGAGTAGTTCTTATCCCTCACATGTTTCATAATTATTTGTGATCACCTTTTCCAAAACAAATTTTCATTATATGAGGGAAATATCTAGGTGGAGATGGTTTTTGATTACCCATCCCAATGGGGCCCATTTGGAGACTCCCCAAGCCCACCTCTGAGAGGATAGGGACTAGTGAGTTGCGCTAATTAGACATATCACTAACATGGGAGGACTTATCCTAAGTACTTGTACTCACATATACATCGTCAATCGCATAAAATGATTAAATGTAAAAACAAATGTACAACCATCCATGCATATATCTAAATCCCACAACCAAAGTATGAAAACTAATGGAAACTAAACAGGTACAAATATAATCCCTCCACAAAGAGTCTAAAAGCATGTTCAACTTGAATTTAAATTGTGTACCACTTTCAAGATATCGTAAGAACACACCTCCATCTATCTGGTCTCGCAAAGAACCATCTGGTCTTGGTCCCTTAGGGACTCTCCCAAAAGGCCAGTTATCAGAATAAGACATGAAACTTGTGGGAAAATCTTGTGAAGGTGTGAGTATAATAATTCTTAATAGGACACCCAAAAACCACAATGTATACAAAAAAAGTATGATAGTCATCTCTACATAGGTATATTTCTATAACACATATAAAAAAAATACAAATATCCCCAACAAAGACACACATTCTTAAGGTAACTCACAATTGCAATGCCATCCTAGGAATAAAGATCAAAGATTCCACATAGAACTTGTCCGGGAGAACACACTAAATGAGTCTAATTAATCTAATAATATCCAAATATATATGACACACAAATTAGGATCACACTGAGCGACATAGGGTATACCAACAACTCAATCTAGAAAAAATCGCTATATAGAGGATCCGAGCCCATGTAGCAATGGTCATAAAGATACCAAGAACTCCACATAGGGAAAGAAGATGATAGTGGATTTCACTCCATGCCTCAAGAAAGTATTCCAAGAACTCTATCAAAGGGTTCCAACTAAATAGATTGATATCCTATCTATGTGACGAAATTCCATACAAACCATTAGGGAATGGATATCGGGAACACACCCTAAAAAAACATTTCCAAGATACTTAGGAAAATGGATCTAAGACAACATTTTAGGAGTGAACAACATTTAATAGGAGTACATGTTGTGTCCCTTCAACCCTAGTCTATGCCTCTGTAAAAACCCACGTTCATGTTTATGTAAAAGGACATGGTGTGCTTCTACCCATGTAATTATACCCATGTACCAGTACATGTATTAACTTGTGTATGACTAACCGAGCCATGTCCATGTAGAATTTCATGTTGTATCCTTTACCATGTACTCCATCTCATGTCCATGTACCCTCTAAGGTGCACACCAATCCATTGGAAAGAGGTCACATGCCATTTGATACTTATCTTCATCCTGAAACCCTATCCACCACTAGGAGGGTCCCACATGGTGTGTCATTTCACGTTACATGCAGTGTATCACATAATTTTATAGATTCCTATATCTAGTTCATGTGTTTATCAATGCACCTCCAGTCACATTTATAACCTCATGTATCTCTAAAACATCAAGAGCTATGTACCAATGAGTCATTCCATCATCAATCAACATCATCCATCCCACTGATTTCATTCGGAAAATGCTCAAATGGTGTTTTTATTTATGAACCAAAGAACACATAAATTTGGTATCCATATAGTCTATCCTACTACCACCTCCATCATCACACTACCATCATAGCTTGCAGATCCCAGATCTATGATATATAATAATTGTGCTACGAAATATGTTCATAACTAAATATTTCCTCGATACATGTCGAACGACATGCCAAATGAAGAACACCCATTATGAACATAGAATTGGGGGATAAAATCACTAAGAAGAATCATATTGAACTAACCCCAGTTAATGATTGAGTCAACCTAGATTCTTTTTTTTGGAATAAAAAACAAATAGATACTAAATAATCACCAAGAATTTCTACCAATTCCTGAATAAAACTAACCCATCCCACAATTTTCATGTCCCACAGATGAATATATTGGTTCATTGTTCCTACTTCATCATAGGAAGAGAAAACATGGTAAAAACACAAATAATAATCCCCCTACATCAAGATGGATTGAATGCTGATGAATAATGAGCATGTATCATCGGTGTTGGTGAGATCTCAAAATCCCATTGGACAATGATCATCGATCTACGATATGGTTGGTGTTCATATGAGAGAGATCCTGAAACAACCTCTCTAACAATTATATGGTGGATATAAGATTTTGTATCTAAACTAGAATAATTGGAATAATCATATACTTATATAAAAAATTATGTCACCACATCAACAGATGAAATAAATTAAAATAAATAATTTTTTTTATTTTTTAATGATCGGGATGACTATTCCACAAAATACACATTATGAAAAGGGTTATGTCACACCCAGGGTAAAAATCACGTTATAAACTCATTTTTTCCCTACTATTTCTAATCAAATCATGAATTTAGAATTTAGTCTAGTTTTTCAGAAAAAATATGTGTGTGTGGTATTTAATATGTTTAATATATTTCAACTATTTTTTCTGAGCACACTGAGGATTGGACTCACACATTGTATTAGTGACAAGTCTTGAAAATAATCCATAAAATATTCAAAAATAATACATGTAATAATCCATGACATTAAATTCTCCCCATCTTGGGGATTTTATGTTTGAAAAATCCAAAAACTAGTGGCTACATAGAGAGATGTGGTTACTAAACATGTATCTAAGCCTCCCAATCCCTAGTGACCTTATAAATATTTCCATACTGCCACTAGACATGAGCTAAAGTAACTGATCAACCAAAAAGGGTCCTCTCATAAAAATACTCATTCTCTAATGGGTACTCTGCAATGTTAGTTTCATCCTTGATGTATAGCTTTCCCCAGTCAATAACATGTGATGGGTCATGTATATACCACAACATCTAAAAAATATGGAATATGTCATGAACCATGTGTAACAATGATGGTAGAGATAATAAGTATTATAACTCACTAACTCTACCCTGTATCTGTAAATGACCAATGATTCTAGAATATAGCTTCCGGCCCTTGGACAAATATTTATGATCCAATTCGAGTTGAAACCCGTAGTAACACATGGTCCCTACCCTTGAACTCTAAATCCCTTCACCATATTTCTGTATAATACTTATGAAAAAATGTATAGTCTTAATCCAATCATGGATTATCTACACCTTCTCGATATTGTCTCATAACAAATCTTGTCCCCGGAGTGCTGACTCTCCTGGGTCAATACAACTAAGTGGTAACCTGGAGAGTCACCCATAAAAATTATCAAATGGTTCCTTAAAGATGGTGGAATGATATTTATTTTTTTGAACAAACTATAATAATTGTAGATGATCCTTCCAACTATGAATAAATTCTAACATGAAATCTTTCTTCATGTCCTCTAGAACATGAATGGTCCACTTTATCTGGATGTCAGTTAGGGGGTGAAATGCTTTGCTCAAGTGTAACTGAGTCCCAAACACATCATACAACACCTTCTATAACCATGATGTGAAGTGAACATCATGGTCAAAAATGATCCTTAATTGAAATCCATGTAGTTGGAATATCTCATGCACATAGAGTTATCTCAATCCATACACTAAACTCTACTCTCATAAATCTAAGAAGTGGGACGACTTGGTGATTCAGTCTATGATCAGCCAAATAGAATTGGGTCCCCAAGATGTATGTGGTGATCCCATTATAGAGTCCATGGATATATCATACCACTTCCACTCTGGAATCCCAAGGGGTTGAGTTAAACCCACTAGAACTTGGTTCTCATCCTTCACTTGTTGACAAGTAAGGAATCAAGAGATAAACTATGCAACTCCCTTATTCATACCTGACCACAAATATTCACTTCAAAGGTCCTGATACACTTTTACAAACCCAGATATACCACAAAAAAAGATGTATGAAACTCAAATTTAACCTCTTCAAGCGACATCATCAGTACAATCATGCATCATTTGAAAAGAACAACACTCTCCCCACCTTTAGAGTATCCATTAGGAGAATTTCTTATGGATATCTAAGTATGTTGAGTCTAACAATAGATATTCCCATGCTATCACTCAATTAATCACTACAAAAATACCGAGGTGATAACCATAAAATGGAGGTAAGTTTTTTTAACACCACCTAGAAAGAAAAACTACAATGAGGCCAACTACCCTGATGCCTCGTTCACCAATTACGAACAAGATCTCCTACTGGGAGTATCTTCTACCATATTCCCCTTTCCAGGAGTGTTAAAAATTTTGATGTTGTAATACATAAGGGACTCTAGACATCACCACTATCTCAAGTCAGAATAATTTTGAGATAAGATATACATGAGTCTCTTATGGTCAAAATAGATGAAAAACTACTCACCCATTAGGTAGTGTCACCACAAATTTAGTGTGGATAATATTGCTACAAAATCCAGATGATGGGTCATTTAGTTATACTCATGTGGTCTCAAATGATTTGAACAATAGTAAATAACCTGTTACCTCTGTATTAGAATACAAAAAATCCTAGTTCTTGATGCATCATAGAACACTACATACTCAACACCCTATTATGGTAATCTCAAGAACGAAGAACTCTTCAATCTCAGACTCACCTCCAGAAATTCCTTTTGGAACCTCTCCACCCATAAGAAATTATTCATATTTTAGGTAAAATATGTCATAAGTGGTGATTTTCTATATAAATCACGTATGAATCCTAGGTAGTAGCCTAACTACCAAAGGAAACTTTTCACTACCATTATGTTATTTCGTGGAACCCAAGCTAACACCACCACAACCTTTATAGGGTCCATCAACACTCCATCTTCTAAGATAAAATGTGATAGAGATAATATTTTAAACCTTTTTTTGTATGCATTTAAATTGTTTTAATCCGACCATATTAGAAAATTTATATTACATAAATAAAATTTGGATTTATTTTGTGTTTTGAGGAAAATTATGAAAATTGTTAATTCTGATTTTTTACAGATTTTTACATCAAGGGTACTTTTATCATTTTATTAAAAATGTAATTTCAAATTGAGGGATTATTTTTTTTAAATACTCTATTTATTTCCTTAAAAATTTTCTTCTTAACCAGTGGCTAACTTGAGATTCTGGAGGCCCAAAAAATTTAATGATTTTGGGAAATTTTCCAAGCGGATAGTGTGGACCCCACCTATGTAACAAATGTATAAATCTAGCTACACACCTCCAATGGAGTTCATTTCAAATAGATATGAAATAGGAAACATATAAGAGATAATTAATTGAATTTCATGGAGATCTTAATTCCTTATTATGGAAATTGAATGACATACATTAACAGAATATTCCTGAAATTTCACCCAGAAAAATAAACAGCCAATAAAAAATTAATAACTCACACATTTGGTAGAAAATTATTGTGAAATATGGAGGGTGGATTCAAAATACATCTTGAAAAAACATTCATTAAGGATCAAATTTGTGAATAGGTATTTTTCATGGACATTAATTCATGATAATTTGGATAATTAAAATCTAGAGAATCTGACAAGGCATAATAAATTCTCAAAGTAAGATAACCATAACACCCACGAAACATATCCAAATACTTTGAAAATTTAAAGGTGTACATAGAAATAAATTTTTAAGAACGTTAATTAAAGGATAAATATGTGATTCAATCATTAATTAGTAATGCAATGTGCCAACCTATGGAGGAAAATTCAGCCTATAATAGGAGAGGATCTCCCACCTCTCAAATCATTCCATTCCATCCCCACATCATTTGGGGCACCAAGGATAGGATTCCAAGGAGACATTTATGATATGTATTTGTTTTTTATATTTTTATTTTAGTTTTATATTCACATTCAATTCATTCATATTTTTAATAAAGTTATTTAATTATCTTCTACCATCTCCCCTTCTCTTCCAATGTTAATATCATTATTTCTCTTCCATCTTTCCATCGTGATATCTATTCAATTTGCATTGGAAAGTGACTAATCTGATGCTTGGACATGGGGGAGGTTTCATGGTGTTATTTTTTATGACCCTTCAATTCCAAATGATTTAAATCTATTTTTGGTGGAGGTAGAAATATTGCACGGGTGCAACAGTCGTCCACCATGACACTATTTTCAAATCCATTACTTTTCCTTGATTAATTAACTTTCTCTCCATTATCATAAGAAACCCATTCATACAGTATATTTGGGGTTTCCATAAGGTATAATATGAAATATGGTGGAGCTAGGTCTTTTAGGAATAACATTATCGGTTGAGGTGTTATTTTATTTGACTATTGGAAGAGGTGTGGTTTGGTGTGCCAGAGGTATAATAAAATCACACACTCAATAAATCAATTGAAATTAATTCATTAATGAGGTTCCACAAAAGGAATTATAAAATGAATTTAAACAAAAAATAAATAATGAATGAAATATGGTTATCAAACCTTGGACCAAGAACTTTCTTTCTAATATGCATTTTGTCTATATCTACATTTAAATTTAGAGTTATCATTTAATATTCATGTTTTCCAAAACAAGGAAAAACAAAATTTCGATAATGAAAAGAAAAAAGGAATTTTATTAGGTGAATTAGAATCAGTGATTGAATTTACTATAATGCTCCACATGTGATAAGACCCTAGTCAGCCTCTGTGCAACGTTAAGAAATTAATTTTCTTTTTCCACACCATATGATACGTGTGTGTCAAAACTGGAACTCTTGCTAAAGATCTAAGTAGTTCACTAAATCACCTTTTCAAAATTAAAATATTTCTAAATATTTATTCTTTTTTTTCATAATAATAAAAATTCCAATGATTTTTTCAAAAACCCATATTTTCAATTCAGAGAATGATTACTCACAAGTTCAAGAACATGAAATTGGTTATACTGTGGAGAAACTCCAATGAATGTTTATTATCATATGATAATGTTCAAAAATATTCAAAAAGGGAAGGAGACATGGATATAAACACATGTTTTCATGAGCATGATATAATAACTACAAACTAACATGAAATGATTCAAGGCCAAGAAAGAAATGCCACTATTCTTCCAAGATTTCACTGAATACATCCAAGTAGTTGAGGCCAAAAATGAGGTGGAGGAGCCGGACTACCTACCTCTATCCAACAAAGATCGACTCTAATATGCACTTTTAACTATAGAGGATATTAAATCCGAACCAATTCAGGGAGATGATACAATATTGATATTAAACTCTTTTAATTTTACTGAATTTGTTTTTGTGTATTAGACCTAATTGTTTTGATTTTTTATATTCATTCATATTGTATTATTCCATGGAGGATGAATATGGAAAAGAAGGATTACCTGTTGAGGAAAACATGGAGATCTCATAAGACATTGAATATTCAATATAGGGAATGAAAAAAGAGAAATAAAATATTTCACAAGTATTAATGAAGGAGTAAGATATTTCATTGTTCATCCTACCCCTTACATGCATGTTGTACCACATTGTGAAGGGGCAGAACTAGTGTACTCTATCCATGGAGCCCTCCTCAACAAGAAAAAGTAGCTGCAATTTGGGAAGAAAAACATGTGGTGGTTTATGTCAAAGAATCCACAACCACAAAATGATTATGGATAACAACTGGTACTTCCAACTGGAGGCTATAAATATTTAGTGCCCACTTGGAGGATCATACCAAGATTTATCCTTTACATTATTTATATTAATTTTATTTTCAATATTGGGAATTTAAATTTCAAATTAAGTCTTATGAATTAGTCAATAATGCAGCCCACTCCTTCTTATCTTTTTGAGAGTTAATGACATGATCCTTATGCTTAATTTAGTTGTTTTATTTTACCTGACCATAATGGAAGAAGGTATCCTCAGACATTTGATTAGGGGACATAGATTTATTTCAAAATTGATTTCACTTGTAGTTTTTAAACTTTTAAAATACTTACTTGCTTTCCAAAAAAACATGTTATTAACTTTAATTAGAAATTTATTTCCCATACTTGAATTCATGGTTTACTTAACATAAGTAAAAGAGATGAGTTTTTTAAGAATAATATGATTCAATGTTTGAGATTTAAACTTAATAAGATTAAATGAGTAAAAAAAATTGAATTTTCAAAGTGAATCATGGATATTGAAATGATGACTGAGGATTTGAGGGAATTGATTGATTTATGTAAATGAAATTTCTTGACCATATTTCATACTTTGAATTTCTGAAAGTCTTGTGAATTGATTTGTTATTATCGATCTTGCTCGGAGTGATCTACCAATATTATATTCCCATTCCTGATATTAATTATAGACCAAGTACTTTCTATTTTATCTTGATCATATTTCTTGAGTGATCTTGGTATATCTAACATACCAGAAATTTCATTAGAACTTGTCAAAGCTTTGACCGTACAAAATAACATTTAAAATGAGAAAGGCATCTTTTGAATATCTATTATCCTTAAATACCACCTTTAAATAAATTTTTATTTTAGTCCATAGAGACCATGAAATACCTTTACAGGGATGATCTGTGTTTTAAGCCATTTTTATCCATTCCTACCATACTCTTGGTATTTCCATGATATATTAATGTTGAAGTGTTTGGGTAAAGTGAAACATGCTGAAAGGGATATTATACATTTGAATTAAGAAGTGTGGGGGTTCTATTTTGGGAATTTTTAATTTTTTTTGGAATCATTCATTATACTCTATTATTTTACCCCTCTTGAATAAAAAATAGATAAAAAACTAAATAAAAAATGAAATAAAAATCGTTTGTGATTTGGGAAAACCAAAAATCTCCATTTCCCAAATTGATGATCTTCTGATTGTATGTGTTTAGTTGATGGATGTGAGTTTTGGCATAATAATAACATTATAAAAAATAATAAAAAGTACAAAAGAAAAAAAATAAAGAGGGTGAGCAAGTCATTTATCATGCTTATTTGATCATAACCTTTACTTGATGTTTTGGAGAATTGGGTGTTGCTACTTTTACGGGGATAATTTCATTACAATTTTGATATCATGAATTGTACTTAAGAGATAAACCTCTTCCTTGAGACTTAATATTTAAAGCATAAAATCCTACCAACTATAAGCCTCAGATTAATTTGAGACTTTATTGGAAGTCTTTGTGATTTTATGAGTCTTTTGTCTTTACAAACTAGAAAATTCAGTTCATTTACAGGACTATGGATATGTAGAATGTTCGCACGATGTGAGAACAACTCTACTTGATTTTTATCATGAGATATGAGAGGAAAATGTGATTTAACTCATGATGTTTCATGCTTAATTATAATAAATTGAGGAGTTTTAATGAATGAAAAGAGAAGTTCCATATTTCTTCAAAGGGGAAAAGTAAAATATATTTTGCGATTATTTAATTGAAAAATGAGAGATTAAATTCATTCTTTATGTGGATTTTTTGAATATTTGATTTTACATTGATTTTTTTTTGATTTTATTAAAATAGAATTTGAATATTGGTAACATTGGTGCCCTTTGAAATTTAATGTTGAGATTTTATGCTTGAGAAAAAACATGGTTTATGTGTGGGAGAATTGATAGTGCTAATATTTTCCTTTTTATATATTCATTTAAATTTTTTTAATCTTCCAATATTATCACTTTGAGCTTATATGGATGAATTTTGGATTTATGATGGGTTGTGAGAAAAATTATGAAAATTTGTTAATTATATACTTTTGAAAGATTTTTTGCTTCATGGTTATTTTGGTCATTCATTTAAAAAAAATCAAAATTGACTGATTATTATTTTTTAAATAATTATTTTACTTCCTTCAAATTTTTCCTCTAGACCAAGGGATGATTCGAGCATCTAAAGGCCCGAAAAAATCAATGATGTTTGGAATTTTCCAGGGGGATAGAATGGACCAAACCTCCATAATAGATGTATAAATATGTATACACACATCCAATGGAGTTGAGTCAAAATGGATATGAAATAGAAAATATATAAACACTACCTCAATGAATTTCATTAAGTGTTTCATCCATTATGAATGAAATGGAATGACATGATTTGAAGGAATCTTCTAGGATATTTCATCCAGAAAAAGAAATAGTAAATAAAAAACTCATAAATAGTAAATGGTGTGTCCAATTATAGTGATATTTAGCGTGTGGAAGTGAAATATAATTATAAACAACGTTGATGAAGGATCAAATTCGTGAATATATAGTTTTAATTTTCATTACTTAATGATAATCCAGAAGTTTTAAATTTTGAGAAGTTGACTAGGAAGAATAAATTATCAGTGTAAGATGATCATAAATCAACTGAAACAAGTCCAAACACTTAGAAATTTTGAGGATGTATAGAAAATAATATTTTGAAGAACTTTCAGGAAGATATAATTGCGTTATTTGATCATTAATTAGGGATTTAGTGTGCTAACATATGGATAAACAATTATTACTATAAAGAGAGAGGCCCTCCCACCTCTCAAATCATTCCATTCCATCTCCACACAATCTGGGGCCCCAAGGAGGGTAGGCCAAGGGGACATTTAGGTGATTCCATTTTCTTCTCCCACATCCCCTTATATTCCAATATTAATCTCATTATTTCTTTTCTATATTTCTATTATGATCACTATTCACTTTGAAATGGAATGTGGCTAATCTAAGGCTTGTCACTAGGGGAGATTTCATGGTGTTATTTTTTATTTCTCATTAATTCAAAATGATTTACATAGATTTGTAGTGAAGGCATGAATATTTCACAAGTGTGGTGGTCATCGACCATGACACTATTTCTAAACCCATTTATTTTCCATGATTAATTAATTTTCCCTCCATTATATTAAGAAATCTCTTTATATGGTGGATTTGGGGTTTTCGTAAGGGGTGAAATGACCTATGGTGGAGCAAGGTCTTTTAGGAATAGAATTTCAGTTGAGGTGTTATCTTATTTTAATATTAGAGGAGGTATGGTTTGGTGTAGAGACCCAAATAATGATGTAAATAGACATTACATTACTTTTTCGGAATACTTAATACATGACAAAAACAGACACCCAAAGACCGTATTAGTTTACTGTCTTTTGAAACTTGGAACATAATCTTCTAATCCTAGTGAAAAATATTCAACATCTCCCATAAAGATCTTCCCCTTTGGTTTTATTACCTAAAACATTTCTTTATATCTTGTGGAAAAGAAAACATAAAAAGGGTGAGCTCAACTGCTCAGTAAGGGTAGACATGGAGAACATAAAACAATCCCTAAACATTTGAACGTAAAAACAAGACCATAAAACATCAAAATCATTAGTAATGACATAAATCATGGCAGTACATAAGGAATAGATCATAAAGAAACATTAAACATTATAAAATAGCATGGGAATAAAACTTGTAATTATAGAAACCATTAAGCACATGTTATGATTCCCATAGTATCCAAGACATTGCTGCCAAGACCATCATGGTGGAGAAAGTCCATTACTGAACCGGGTTTACTTGTCGTTCCAGCCATGTATTACTGAACCACATTTTACTTTCCATTCCAGCCTTGTCTATATTATGAGATATAAATATTTACCCAATACATTGGAGGGAGATATAGGTCCCACCCATCTCATAATGAAATCATTCTTATGTGTTCCAAAAAATAAACATAAATCATTCGTCATAAACCAAAGAATAAAATGGGTTTCATTAACATCATCCCATAATGAAATAATCCATATAAAAAATGGATAAAATTTCATCATAATAAAAATAAAACCCTATAAATAATATAGACATTATACTTGAAACATAAACATACTAAATAATGTCATCTTAGATGTAAAATAGTTTTAATAAAACACTTGAAATGAATTTTTGAGGGAAATTTATTTTCTTCTTCAGAATCATTTTGTTTTCACAAAATGCTACACAATTTCAAAAGAAAATATTTTTTTTGAAAATAATCATGAAATATTATAGAGTAATATTCATGAAAATAAGGCTTTATGAAACTGTAAAAATTTGTTCATGCCGTATATGATAAAAAAACATTCTTCTTGTACTTTTGTCGGAAAAGTCAAAAAGTACTTCGTATGGTAAACAAACGAAATATTTCTTCCATAACACAAAGTAAAAGTAAAAAAGGGGTAAACATGACTTTAAAAATACATGGTATAATATCCAACAATTAATGAAAACATTTTTATGGACATGGATGAAAAATATATCCCTAGTAAATACTTACGTATAAGAAATCCCGGATAAAAATGAGATTGCAAAATTATCCCTTACCTTTTATTATCAGTGGAACCATATGTGTCATAAAATAAAGAAACTTAAATGAATATTTAAATATCATATTCTTCATAATAAAAATCATAAAACAATCATTAGAATCATAAACACCATACAATGTAAATAGATGGTGATTAAGGCATATGTCTTACAGAAATAAAAGTCAGACAAAATAATGCCTTACCTTATGTCCAATTTCATCTGTATGTGTTTGAGACTCCTGTATAGTGGGTTTAAACATATTATTAACTTATTAAAGAACCATAATAATATTTATGATATCATATATGATTCAATTATTACTTTATATTTCCCGTTCATTTTCCAATTCCATGTTAAAGCAACGTTTTAGGTAAAATTGTTTCATTTATCATACCTGTTTGGACTTGTTGTTCTTGATATTATTATTTCTTATATCATGATTTACATACTTCCATAATGTAAAAATGATTTATATATCATATATATTCAATATATAAATATATATAATAGATAGATAAATGAAATGAAATACACCGTTCATGGAGATGGTTGACCGTACGTATGCATGAATTATGTTTTTATTTCCTTATTGAATTGAATGGAAGTAAGGAGATGAAATATATATATATATATATCCAGTAGCATTATTATTTAATATATTTCATGATTATTTATTATATATATTCTTTATAATCATTATTCAATGGTTTACATGGAGAATGAATCTCTCATCGCGTCGTGGAGACTGTAATCCGTATGTACGCACGAGCAAGGATATCATTCCCATAATTATTGAATGTGATTGGAGAGGATGATAGAATATATAATAATTAGTATCATGTCATAATAATCATATATTTTTATTCATTACACCATTATACCCATCCAAGTAAGGTGGTGGTGGAAAACAGATTACACCACGGCGTGAAGACGGTATTCCGTACGTACGCATGTGCGGTGATTTCATTTTCCGTAGGATGGATAGAAAAATAAATAGGATTGTTTCATATTTATATTAACATATAATTATATTAGTGATACTGATGTTATTACTTTATTATGAAACAACAATATAAGAGTAAGTAGAAGAAGAAATGAATTTGAAAGAATCGGTAAAGGATATTTCCTCTTCTGTGACGCGCCTCTTCTAAACCTCATCTTAGGGAACTAAATTTGGACTTTGAAGAATACTAGGACATCCAGTATGTTTCTAGGGAAGTTTAGAAGAGATATTTTTAGGTTTTTACTGAGAAATAAGGCTCAAAATGGACTGAGGAGGAGAGGGAGGAGGTGCCCTTTTATAAGGGAGGAGAGTGGCACCTTTGGAAACATAAGAAATATTTATTTATAATAAATTAAAAACCCACTTAAAAACCTCCAAAACTGACTAAAATACAAATATTAGATGATATAGGGTTGTAATATCATAAAATATTAAAATTTAGACATGTTGGGAAATTATTTTAAACCTTATCACCTTGATTTATCTTTATTTAATCTATTTAATTTTATTTGTGGAAATAATATTCTAAATTTTGAATTGTTATAAATAATTACTTCTGTTTTGTGAATTGTCCATAATTGTATAATTTATGAAATATTAGACCATATAAATATAAATTTATAATTTTTAAATATTTTTGGGATTTTTAAAAAATTTTATAATATGTTTTTTTATAAAATAATAATATTGTCAATTTTTATACTATTCATTTATTTGAATTTAAATAAAATCCAAACAGAAGATATGTTCGAACTAAAAGATTTATTAGATTCATAACATGTTATATTTATCTAGAAAATTCGTGGAGCACATTAAATAGTTCATAAAATAATTATTTTAATATTTTTAAAACCATTTATTTGATATTTCAATCTATAAAATAATTTCAACATCACTATTATGTCATAATTAATGATAATTATTTAATCCCTAAAAATTATAAATAAATTCACCTCATGTAGATAATTTTATTATATTTCTGGAGACTATTCATGTTATATGTTTTATGAAGTTTATCACTAAATTAAAATTATCAAACTTATAAGATATAAGAGAGTGACATGTTGTCACTTTCTTTGGTTTTAATAATTATTATATAATTTTCTTGGTCAAAATCCATGAAATGAATCTATTCCGACCCTTAGGTGATATGGGTCGACTTATATTCATCCAATATAATTTTGTAATGTGTTAGGGTAATTTTATAATGTTATTTTTACCCTTAATTACCCGATTTACCTTTAACTGTAGTAAATAAAAATTATTGTAGTTACTATTCATAATATCAAAAAAAATAAAAGTAACCTATTAACTTAATTTGGACCCACTGAATCCAAATATGGAATCCATTTTTTAAAATTAAAAACAAAGAAGTTACAGTAATTAATTTAAAATTAATCCCATTGTTAAGAAAACACGTTTTAAAAGTTAAAACATTGTCAAAGAATGAAATGTTTTTACCTATGAATTCAATGTAAAATTAATGGAAATGACTTGAATTATATTTAATGGTAAAACTATATTCTATTTATAAATTAAATCCATTCAATATTATAATTTAACTATACAAATTATCTTGATGAAAAAAGTTGTTTTTCATTAAAATCTAGCGTTTTTTACTATTCATCAAAATATGAAAGTTATCAGAAAAGTATCAAAAATTTATCCCATGTAATTTATTATATCCTGATTCAAAAGAATAAGTTTATCTTGTAAAATTTAACATATAAACTTGTCAAAAATTATATTTGAAATGGGTGTAGCATCAAAAGGCGGTAAAACTCCATTTTTGATAAAATACTTCATTTATCGAAAAATTGATTTTGTTTTCATATCTCATACTAGAAATTGTGTAAGATGAATTATAATGCAATAAAATTCAAAATTAGGTTAATACTATTCATAACGTCTAGTTCGTAATATTATAATAATATATCATTGTTTAGTGAAACTTGCTATTGCGTACAATGCAAGCTATCGAGGAAGGATGCTCTTGCGTGTAATGCAATCCAAGTTAGGGTTTCATGTAGGGGAATATTCCTTTGGTTTTGCATATAACATACTCAAAATATAGTTCAATTATACATTGATCAAAATCTATACTCAATGTTTCATAGAATAATTTCTACCAAAAGAACTTGAGATTGTGTGTAACACGATCCCAGAATATTGTTGCGTATACTGCAAACAAATACGGTGTTGTGTATAGAGCAAGATAATCTTGGTGTATCATACAACACAAGACATAAAAGAAATTAAAAAGAATAATTCTCATAAAATCTTATGGTGTTACATTCTACCTCCTTAAAATTAATTTCTCCCCCGAAATTTAGCGGAGTTATAAATGGATTTCTACTTGAAAGTTTCTTTCATAGAAACCCACATCGTAAAAAGGAATACTAAAATTTCATTTTAAAAAATAAATTTATAATCATAATGGTCACCCAAAGTAAATCATCACTGGGTTTCCAAATAGGAAAACATAGGTGAAAACCTGGATATAGAAGAGAAATCTAACCATCAACTTCTATTGAAGAGTGGTAGAGGACATGGCTATGAAAAACCCAACAATCACAATGCCATAAATTTGTGATCATCTAAGGTACCTTATGATTCATTAGATATGAGGGTACTAGGACATCATTTTTGGTTTTCAATATCATTTCCCTAATGTTGATGAATGTTTTCATAAGGATAAATACTTACTTGATTTCAGTGTAAAATCATCGTTGGTCATTCCATGAACAATTTTCGCTTCATCTCTTATTTAAAGATATGAAGTTGAATTTGTCTTTCTTGAAGTATTAGAAGATAATGCGATAGAATGATAGGTTATTCCATCTGTCTCTATCACAAAAAAGGTTTTCATAAGATATTAAATATATATAAGTCCATCTATGGTGAGGTTAATCGTATATGGTTCCAAAAATGGACTTATACTTCATCTATCATACCATGTAATAAAATAAAACTAATTTCTACAAACTAGGGACTTCATGTAGGCCAGTGGTAGGCGGTAAAGTTCTGTCACACATCGGTTGAGGGTTTGATTCTAACAGCCTTGTCCTACGCGATGGGTTGTCACCCATCCTACGAGTTGTCCTTTTTCTAAAACTATACTATGATAATATTTTAGAAATAATATCAAAAGGTTATAGCCTTAAACAATAATATCTAATGTATAACTTAATCAATTCCAATCACTAGGGTTATCCCAAATATTTCTATCTAGTCTCATAGTACAATGGAAAAGATTACTAGAGAGGTCATCTACCAAGCATGTGAATACCATCATTTATCTCCCCTATATCATAAGATATACCTTGTTGATCTCATTCCAAACATGTGAATACCTTAATCTTGTATTCTCTTGCAACATGAATTACCAAAGAACCTTATTGAAAACATAAATGTTTTCAAAAGTTAACTCTTTCCACATACCGAAATCAAAAATTGTTTATACTCAAACCGTGATGTTACTTTTTCCTTATATCAGTCATGAGCTCATTAATAATATCAAACATATTATTTTCTCCTTATCCCTTAATTATGCACATATCATATGCTTTCAAAAAATATTTCAATCACTTTTCATGGTTACCAGTACCATATAATTATTTAAAACCACAATAAAACAATACATATATATATTACAATATTCCACAATACTATAAATTAGATTCCACAACATTATTTTAAAATCCCGTTACATAAACACATAATCATTCAACCGCATCATTTTCATACTCATCATCACCAATAGTGATCTAATGTGACTTCATTTTTTCCTTTTTCTTTAAGTGGTTGTTGATGTCGATAATCATTAACCCTTAGAATAGGGCAGTGGTTAGCATAATGCCCCATTTCCCTGCACTTGTAGCATTGAAGTGTTGGTGGTGAATTATTTATAGTCTTTTCTCTATTCACATCATTAGCTACCTTTTTACCATTACTTAGACACTAATCTACTCGATGACCTTATTTTCTACACTTAAAACATTTTCTAGTCCCTTTTAAACAATGTCCACCATGCTTCTTTCAACACTTTGGGAATAAATAAACATTCGTCTTCTTTTCACCATTGTTTTGAGATTTTTCCTGGAACTCCATCTTTCGTTTCTTGTCAAAACCATTTGATGTATATGTAACACAAACATCCAGTTCTACCTTGATAGCACAACACACAATTTCTTCATAGGTACTGAAGTCTCTTATAGCTAATGCCCTTCGAATACTTGGTTTTAATCCACTGAAGAATCGATCAACTTTACTTTCATGTTGGATGATAAAGATAGATTCATACCTTGGAAGCCTTGTAAAATTCGCCTCGTATACACCAATAGATTCATCATCCTTCTGCTTAAGCTCAAGGAACTCCTTTTCCATCTTTGTTCAAAGAATATGAGGGAAGTAATTATTAAAAAACAAGTTCTTGAACACATCTCATTCCATGGATTCAATTTCATCCTGGGGCCTTGTATTGTTAATTAGAGTCCACCAATGGTCTGCTTCAACTTCTAACTGGTAAATAACCAAAATGACTTTTTCATGCCCTGAACAGCGATGTGTGGAAAATATCTTTTCAATGGTACTGATCCATTTTTCAGTAACAAGTGGATCGGAAGACCCAGTTATAGAAGGTGGACGTTGCCTCATGAAGTACTCAATAGAATATGTTTTCCTTCTCTACTCATTTGGAAGCTCGGAATGATTCCTATCTTGTGTAAGTATAGAAATAATATTTTTTACTCCATCTCCCATAACATCAGTTTGTTTAGGAGGACAATCATTTCATTGTCTATTACATTGATCGACACGGTTCCTTCGGGTTCCATCCATCACCTAAAACCCAAAAAGAATAGTACAAGAGGAAAAAATCATGCATGGAAAACAACATAATAAAGGGGGAGTACCTTCAATATATACCATTTTATGTTTAATTCTAAGATCATTACCATAATTCTAGGACTACAACCGATACGTATACTTAACCTTAGGGACATCCCTAGATATACCTTAAAAATATCTCTAGGGATTTCACTAAAGTTTTCACATTCTAGTTTCTAAAGGTTAACTAATCCTTCACTCCTATACCAACTATAGAGACCCAAATTTGATGTACATAGAAATTAAATTAATTTTTCAGAATACTTAATACATGACAAAAAACAAATCCCAAAGATCTTATTTGTTTAGTGTCTTTGGAAACTCGGAACAAAATCTTCTAACAATGGTGAAAGATCTTCAACATCTCCTAGAAAGATCTCTCAGTTTGGTTTTCTTACCTAAAAAATTTCATAATTTCTAGGGGAAAAGAAAATAAAAAAAGGGTGAGATCAAATTACTAGTAAGGGTAAACATGGAGAGCATAAAACAATCCCTAAAAATTTGACTGTAAGAACATGAACATAAAACATCAAAATCAGGAGTAATGACATAAATCTTGGAAGTTCATAAGGCATCGATCATAAAGGAACATTAACCATGATAAAATAGCATGTGAATAAAACATGTAATCATGGAAACCATTAATCACATGTTATGATTTCCATTGTATCCAAGGAATTGCTGCCAAGACCATCATAGTGGACAATGTCCATTACTAAATCGGGTTTACTTGACGTTCCAGCCCTGTATTACTGAACATGATATTACTTTCCATTCCAGCCATGTCTATCTAATAAGATATAAATCATTACCCAATGCATTTGAGAGAGATATAGGTCCCACCCATATCATAATGAAATCATTCTTATCTATTCCACAAAATAAACATAAATCATTCATCATAACCCAAAGAATAAAATGGGTTTCATAAACATCATCCCATCATGACATATTCCATATAAAACAAATGGATAACATTTCATCATAATAAAAATAAAACCATATAAATAATAGAGAAATTATACTTGAAACATGAACATAAAAAATAATTTCGTCTTAGATGTAAAATAGTTTTAATAAAACACTTTAAATGAATTCATGAGGAAAATATCCTTTCTTCTTCAGAATCATTTTGTTTTCACTAAATTCTAATAAATTTTAAAAGAAAATAATTTTTTTGAAAATAATCATGAATTATTTTAGAGTAAGATTTATGAAAATTAGGTGTTATGAAAATGTAAATTTTTTGTGTGTCGTATAATATAAAAAAATATTCTTCTTGTACTTTTTCTGGAAAATTAAAAAAGTACTTCGTATGGTAAACAAAGAAAGATTCCTTCCATAACACAAATTAAAAGTCAAAAGGGGTAAACATGACTTTAAATATACATGGAATAATATTAAATAGTTTATGAAAAAAATTTTATGGACATGGATGAATAATATAACCCCAGTAAATACTTATGTATAAGAAATCTTGGATAAAAATGAGATTGCATAATTATCCCTTAGCTTTTATTATCAGTGGAATAATACGTGTCATAAATAAAGAAAATTAAATTCATATTTAAATATCATATTTTTCATAATAAAAATAAAATAACATTCATAAGAATCATAAACACCACACAAAGGAAATAGATGGTGATTAAGGCATATGTCTCACAGAAATAAAAGTGAGACGAAATAATCGCTTACCTTATATCCAATTTAATCCGTATGTGTCTAAGACTCATGTATAGTGAATTTAAACATATTATTAACTTGTAATATAATAAAAAAAATATTTATGACATCATATATGATTCACTTTTGACTTTATATTACTTGTTTATTTCCTAATTCCATGTTAAACCCGCGGTTTGGGTAAAATTGTTTCATTTATTGTACGTGTTTGGACTTTTTGTTCTTGATATTATTATTAGTTATATCATAATTTAATTACTTCCATAATGTAAAAATTATTTTTATATCATATATATTCAGTATATATATACATATATATAATAGATAGATAAATGAAATGAAATACACCATTCATGGAGACCGTAGACTGTACGTACGCATGAACGCTGTTTTTATTTCCTTGTTGAATTGAATGGAAGAAGTATATGATATATATATATATATATATCCAGTAGCATTATTATTTCATATATTTCATGATTATTTATTATATATATACTTTATAATCATTCTTGAATGGTTTACATGGAGAATGAATATCACCGCGTCGTGGAGATGGTAATCCATATGTGCACATGAGCAATGATATAGTTCCCATAATTATTGAATGGTATTGGAGAGGATGATAGAATATCTCAGAATTAGTATCTTGTTATAATAATCATATATATTTAATCTTTACTCCATTATACTCATCCAAGTAAGGTGGTGGTGGAAAACAGATTACACCACGGGGTGGAGATGGTATTCTGTATGTACGCACAAGTGGTGATTTTGTTTTCCATAGGATGAATAGAAGGTGAAATAGGTTTTTTTCATATTTATAGTAAAATATCAGTATATGAGTGATACTGATGTTATTACTTTATTATAAAACAACAAAAGACGAGGAAGTAGAAGAAGAAATGAATTTGAAAGAATCAGTGAAGGATATTACCTCTTCTTCGATGCGCCTCTTCTAATCCTCCTCTTAGGGCACTAATGTCGGTCTTTGAAGAAGACCAGGACCTCTAGTATGTTTATATGGAAGTCGAGAAGATAAATTTTTAGGGTTTGGCTGATCCTGATGGCTCAAAATGGTGTGAGGAGGAGAGGGAGGATGTGCCCTTTTATATGGGAGGAGAGGGGCACCTTCAGAAACCTACGAAATATTAATTTATAATAAATTCCAAACCTAGTTAAAAACCTCCAAAAATGACTCATATCCAAATATTAGATGAGATAAGGTCGTAATCTTATCAACCAATAAAATTTATACATGTTGGAAAATTATTTTAAACTTATCAACCTAATTTAGCCGTAGTTAATCTATTTAATTTTATTTGTGGTAATAATATTCTATATTTTAAATTATTATAAATAATTACTTATTTTTTGTGAATTGTCAATAATTGTATACATTATGAAATTTTCAACCATATAAATTTCAATTTATTATTTTTAAATATTTTTTCGATTTTTAAACAATTTTATAATATGTTATTTTTATAAAATAACAATAGTATAAATTTTAATACTATTCATTTATTTGAATTTAAATAAAATCCAAAAAGAAGATATCTTCGAACTAAAAGATTTAATAGATTCATAACATGTCATATTTATCTATAAAATTTGTGGATAACATTAAATAGTTCATATAATATTCATTTTAATATTTTTAAAACCATTTATTTGATATTTCAATCAATAGAATAATTTCAACATCACTATTATGTAATAATTAATGATAATTATTTAATCCCTAAAAATTCTAAATAAATTCACATGATGTAGATAATTTTATTAGATTTCTGGAGACTATTCATGTTTTTAGTTTTATGAAGTTTATCACTAAATTAAATTTATTACACTTAAAAGATATAATAGAGTGAAATGTTGTCACTTTCATTGGTTTTAATAAAAAGTATATAATTTTCAGGGTAAAAAGTCAATGAAATGAATATATTCCGACCCTTAGGTGATATGGGTCGAATTTTATTCATCCAATAGAATTTTGGAAGGTCTTAGGGTAATTTTATAATATTATTTTTACCCTTAATTACCTGATTTACCTTTAACTGCAGTAAAAAAAAATTATCGTAGTTACTATTCATAATATCAAAAAAAAAATAAAAGTAACCAATTAACATAATTTAATCCCACTGAATCCAAATATGGAACCAAATTTTCAAAATTTGAAACAAAAAAGTTGGAGTAATTAATTTAATATTAATCTCATTGTTAAGAAAACAGGTTTTAAAAGTTAAAACATTATCAAAGATTTAAATGTTTTTACCTATGAATTCAATGTAAAATTAATGGAATGACTTGAATTATATTAAATGGTAAAAATTTATTCTATTTATACTTTAAAACCATTAAATATTATAATTTAACCACATAAATTATCTTGATGAAAAAAGTTGTTTTTAATTAAAATTTAACGTATTTTTACTATTCATCAAAATATGAAAGTTATCAGAAAAGTATAAAAAATTTATCCAATGTATATTTTTATATCCTGATTCAATAGAATAATTTTATTTTGTAAAATTTAACTTATAAACTAGTCAAAAATTATATTTGAAATGGTTGCTCCATTGAAAGGTGGTAAAACTGCATTTTTTGAAAAAATACTCTTTTTATCGAAAAATTGATTTTGTTTTCATATCACATTCTAGAAAATGAGTAAGATAAATTATAATTATATAAATTTAAAAATTAGGTTAATACTATTTATAACGGATAGTTCATAATATTATGATAATATATCATTGTTTAGTGAAACTCGGTATTGCGTACACGACAAGCTATAAAGGAAGGTCGCTCTTGCGTGTAATGCATGCCAAGTCAGGGTTGAGTGTAGGGAAAGATTCCTTTGGTTTTGTGTATAACATACTCAAAATATAGTTCAATTATACATTGATCAAAATCTATAATCAATGTTATGTAAAATAATTTCTACCAAAAGAACTTGAAATTGTGTGTAACATGAGCGAAGAATATTGTTGCATATACTGCAAACTAATATGGTGTTGCATATAGAGCAAGCTAATATTGGTGTAGCGTACAACATAATACATCAAAAAAATTAAAAAGAATAATTCTCAAAAAATCTCAGGGTGTTACATTTGGTGTTCCAGAGGCATGCTAAAATCACATACTCAAAAAAATCTCTGGATGGTAATTCATTAATTAGGTTTCACTAAATGAATTATCAAATTGAATTTAAACATCAAATAAATAATGAATAAACCCATGTTATCAAATCCTGGACCAAGACCTTTCTTTCTAATCTTCATTTTGTATGCATCTGCATTTAGATTTAGATTTTTCATTTCAACTGTATATTTTCCAAAACCCAAAAAAATCAAATATTGATAAAGAAACAAAAAAACGAATTAGATTATGCGAATTAGAATTAGTTATTGAACTGACTAAAATGTTCCTCAATTGAGACAACCCTGGTCAAACTATGTGATACATTAGGAAATTAATTTTTCTTTTCAACACCCTATGATAGGTGTACATCAAAGGTTCCTAGAAAGTGGACCTCTTAAATCCAATATTGGAACTTTTAGAGGTTCCTGTAAATATGGTTCTCTAAGAGTACATCCAAAACCATCCTCAGGTGTCTCACATTATCCTCCTAAAACCTTTAGTACAATGGGATATCATCAATGATGTCTACTAAAAAATGGTCTAATAATGATAAAAAATACATTTCATGAGTCCCATGAATAATTTTGGGGATGTCATCACACAAAAGGTAATCACAAAGTGCTAATAGCGACCATAAAGACATCTAAATGTTTTCTGCATTATATCCTCATCCTATACTCACAATATGTGATACTTGGACCTAATTTAAACATTCAAGAACCACTGTTCCCCTCTCAAATGAAAAAATTGGTCATTGAACTATGTTATTGGATACTTGTTCTTCATAGTCACCTGGTTCAAGTATCAGTAGTCCACATATAACCTCAAGATCCCATCCTCCTTCTTTGTGAACAAAACTAGGGATGCATAGGGTGGACCACTTGGTCTTAAAAATATATTCCTTTAGAAGTCATCCAATTACACCCCAACCTCACAAATATCTATGGGAGCCATCTAATAGGATGACACAGATATCCGTGACATATTGGGGTGCATGTCAATGCATAATTCTATCTCTCAGTGGGGAGGTAATATTTGGACATCCCCAGGAGAGAAGTTCTCATACTCCACCACCACTATAAGAAACTAAAAAACATAATATCTACTATACTAATGATCATTCTAGACAACTGATGTGTAATATACTTCAACTATCTTTGAATAAGAACATTTTATGCTTCCCGAGATTCATTTTCACCCACAAAAGAAAATCCAGCCTATTTCGGCAGATATACCACACCAAATTCTAAAAATAGTCAATATAGGAATGAACTATAGATTACCATTCCATACCTCAGATGAATTTATAAGGCCTCATCACTTCTACAAAGATACTCGGAAAGCTTAGGGAATAACCCATTTTATTAGACGAAAATAAAAAAATCCCTCTTTAAGTGGGAGAGGGTAACCGATTACATGCCCAAAGGCCAAAGGCAACCAGCCATAGGTTCAAGAGAAAAAAGTCTACAAAAATGAGTAAGGGAAACCACATTAAAAGGTTCTAGGCTCAGAGGTATCAAACCCATTACAAATCTGTGCAAAACACATTAGAGTGTCCCGAAAGAGGGACAAAGCCCACAAAAATGTGAGAAGTCAACCCAATTAACTCCATCTTCCACTGTAACATCGATCAATGTCGCTGTTTGGACCACCGGGAAGCTCACTGACACCACTGTCAGACACATCGGAACACACCACAACTGGGAGTCCGGAGGAAGCACTGATGCAGTCGCTACCCACAGTCGACCTCTGTCTTCAACAAAATCACTCATACCTGAAAACCCACCTCCAAAAGCAGTCAGTCCGCATGAAGCGGATCAGCTAATGTCGACGCACCGCAATGCCGCCAAACCCATGAGACGCACCGATGGGAGCCGGATCTCAGCTAAATGCAACCAGATCCACATGATCTGGCCCTGAAGGTTGAAGATCGACACACCCCTGAGCCATCATCCACCGCTGTAGTGTTGTGCGGACCACCATCACCTGCCGCGCTGAGGGCCACTGAATCCCAAGGCATGGTCCTGATCCGTGAAAATATTGCCTCCTGAACACACCCGCAACACCGTGACCTCCACTGGGAGCTCACTATAGAACCCCATCACCGGCTGAAGCCCCCAAGGAGCATCTGTTCCCCTGAAACACACGGGCCAGCGCCTGCCAAGACCACCACCGCACCACCAGGGAAGCCGTCATCAGATCCAGAACAGATCTGGAAGCAAGATGCCAGATCCAAAGGATTCTCCACCGCCTGAGCCACCAACAATCCTGAAGGAACCGATGAAGGCAACGCACCACTGAATCCGTCATGCCATCAAAAGTTGTCACCGTGCCATCGAGAGCCACTACTGAGAGCCGGAGTCGACCACCTAGGTGTGGTAGTGGAAACATGTTGATGCGTCTAGTACCTATAGTTACTCTCCCATCCCCTCTTCCATGTATTCTACCCTATTGACTTGCCTTCTCCTACTGCTTCCTCTACCTTGGTGGACCATACATTGTCTCTCTATCAGCCATATGGAGGGTTATAAAATCTCATGCAAGATGTACCCTACCATTATATTAGTAGAAAAACCACGATCAAGGATTACTAGACCCATACCATGATCCATGAACCATAGAACTTCTATCATGTGACCTATACTAAAATGTATCACATGTCTAGGTCGCAATGAATTATGTTGACTCTTTGCTGCTGAGGTCTCTACTCATGATTTCCCACGACCAAAAAACACTAGATGTTTATTATCAACAAAGACACTCTCAACCACTTAGGGTCAATCTAGAACCCTAGAATAAGTAGTAATTCATATTGGTAGAAAACTATGATAGATGTCTCTACATAGTCCACGATCAAATTTCTGAGACAGGAATAAATGATCATGATCAATATCTATTAGGTACTTGAAGATGTTGGTAAAGCTCGATGAATAAGCAATTAATATAATGATTCCCTACAAGAGATATCTCCTAGACATATATATCCCTCATCATAGTGGGAGATAACTCGTCTATGAGAAGGTTCTCAAACCCTGACCATGAGACAGTTTCCTCCTTGTATGACTGGGTCACCAAACACCACTATCATCCTACTGATCTATGAATAAGGATTGTTTCCTGGAAAACCATATGATCTTTTGGTTTATTGACATAATAGAAAGCTCATGTGGCCACCTCAATCCTGTCCTTAGCCAAATGTGGGTCATGTTTTCCTTGAATCATAATGGTTTTCTCTTTCTGAAACTCACTATGTGAACTTAGCTTTCACACCTCATTTATTGGTATTGAGGGTACCTTATACTTCTCTACAGATTTTTTATAGATAGTACACTACCTAGAGGTAATATCATTGGAATTTTTCCCTATATCGATGCATCTTCATTGAGGGGATCATCCTTATGATCCTGATGCTGAATAAAACCTATAATACCTCACAGAGGAACCCTAAAAGTAAGAAAAGATATATCATGGTCAATGATTATATCTAGAGAGATGAATTAATAAGGAAATAGAAATAATAACCCATTCCCATATGATGCATGTACCAATGTTTTACTTGCAACAAATTTTCTAAGTACTGATTCAAAAGGTTGGTGATCAGAGTCCTGGTGTATGGATATGTTGATCGTCACAACAACAATAGATTCCCTAGCATGAAATAAAAACTCAAAACACTTAACACTATTGTACTAAATCAATATAATAGACTCCAGTCCTAAGGCATAACCGACTACTCTGATACCACTCTATCATGACTCGTCCTGATAGAGCCCGTGATATGACTCCCCAATCCTACATCCAATAGGCTAGGGGCATACGACTAGTGTTGAGTAGGAATATCACTAACATGGGAGGACATATCCTAAGTACCTGTACACATGCACACATCTCCAACACCATAAAATATTAAAGTTGGTATAATAGTGAGATCTATATAGGTATCTATCTACAACACATAAAACAAGAATATCCAGATATAATCAACAAAGACACATAGTATAAATGTAATTTCCATCCATAATTCCATCCAAGGATTCCAAATCAAAGATTACACAAAGATTTCATCTGGGAGGACACAATCCAAGAGTCTGATAACACTGATAACATTCTAATAGATATGATACCAAGATGATGATCACACCTAGGGCCATGGGGGATACCAACAACTCAATCTGGAATGACCAGCTATGTATAGGATCGTCGCTCGTGTAGTGTTGGTCATGATGATACCAAGTACTCTACCTAGGGCAAGAATATGATTTAGCATATCAATTTGGGCCTCATAAAAGGATTAAAAAAACTCTATCCACGATATCATATTTAAGGGATCATTGTCCTATCTATAGGAGGAAATTCCATACTACCCCTCAGAGAATGGATATCGGGAACATAACCTAATGAAAATTGTCTACGGTACAAAGGAAATAAGATCTAATAAAATATTTAAGAAGTACATGTTGTGTAGTGGGAGTAAATTTTGTGTCCCATAGACCTCGAGTCCTTCCCATTTAAATAGATTGTGTCCTTGTAGAAGTACACAACGTGCTTCTACCCATGTACTTATTTCCATGTACTTGTATGTGGATTAACCCATCTATACCAAGCATGGTTGTGTCTTTGTAGAAGTACACAAAGTGTCATTGCTAGTGTATTCTAGCCCATGTCTATGTACCATATGAGGTATATTCTGATCCATTGGGGTGGGGTCACTTGTTGTGTTGAAGTCACTCTCCATGTGATCCTTATCTTCATCTTGAAACCCTAGCCACTGGTCAGAGAGTCCCACATGGTGGGTAGCTCTACATTGCATGGCATGAATCACAGAATTTTCTAGATTCTAAAAGGTAGTTTATACATTTCCAACCACTAATCTAGTTTCTGTTTTGGCCACACATCTTGCTAAAACATAAAAACGAGTAATTCCATCATCGATCAACATCATCATACCCTTCAATTTTGTTCAAAAACTTCCTTGAATGGTGTTCTTAAATATATTATGAATAACACATAAATAGGGTATCTACATAGTCTGATCTACCTCTACGTCTTTTATTGCACCATCATCCTGGAATTATGAGCCTGGATCTAAGATATTGAATCATTACACCATGAAATGAGTGGTCAATGATTATCTTCCTCTGTATCATTCAAACTATGCAATAAAAGAATAATACCCATGATGAACATAAAATCTAGGTATAAAAAGGAAGAGTCCATGGTTGATGTTCATGTCAAACTTGATTTGTTTATTTTAGAATGATGAACTAAGAAAGAAAAAATGATCATAAATATTTTCTCCCAATTCTCGAAAAAAACTAACCCATCGTGCAATAAACATGAACCATAAATCAATCTATTGATTTATTTATTAATTTTCATCATAGGAATAGAAAATGGGGTATGAATCAAAATAAATAGCCACCCTACCTTGATATGAATCAAACATTAATGAATAACGAGGCAACATATTTTTTTTTTGAGATCACTGAATCCCATTCCACACTATTACTTTTATATGATATAGTGGTTATTCGTCTGAGAGAGACCCTCCAACACTCTCTCTAATGGATCTCTAATGGATCTTGGTTTATGTGGATAAATCTATGTAACTAAAATCATCATATACTCATCGACTAAATTAGATCATTATGTCAACAGATGAAATAATATAGTTTTATTTAATTCGTTTATTTATTTTACACCGGCAATTACATTTCCACAAACACCCCATACTAATAAGGTTTATATAATTCATAGGGTAAAAACCACATTTTAAACACAATGGTTGCCCTAGAATTCTGATCCAATACCATGTTTAGAAGGTTATTCCACTTATTTAGGAAAAGTATATGCATATGATATTTAATATATTTCAAACATTTATTTTGGGTACACTGGACCTCAGAATTCCACTCCATCTTAGTGCATGTTACTGGAAATAATTCATAAAATATTTAAAAATAATAAAAGGTAAAATACAATTTATTACATGTTTTATGGGATAGATTTTGTATTTTAAAACATGTAGATTAAGGATTTTTTTTCTTTATAAGGATACTGATTTCTTATTTTTTTGTACCAAACCAAATGTGATAGACAAGGAATAATGGTAAATGTTGGATAAGAAATAATTGACACTGATCCATATGTTACTAAATCAAAATATTTCTTATAAAACCTATGATTAAAAATAGATTCATTACTTATAAATACACCTAGAAATATGTATGATAAACTAGAAGAAATGAACATGGTGTTCCTATTAAAGAGGATATTTAGTATACAAATATTAGAAATAAATATCACATATATTCATTTAAATGGATTTAAGATGATTTGATGTTATTTATAGCCTATGAAACTTAATTTTGGGGATCTTGGGTGGGTGTTTCTATTAGTTTCAGAACATTTATAATCATGAGATACAATGGTAAGTGTACCGAGTAAAAAAGACAATGAGACATAATTGGTGATTATAATCATTAGGGATATGATAAAGGATGAATATAATTTTAGGAAGTAGATATCTTAATTTATTGAAAATAACTATTTGGAGGAAGGTAGGAGATGTTTCATTACATGGAAGATTCAAAATAAAATTAAATGAATAAGAATTTAGAGTCATAGTAACACATTGAAAAGTGTTCCAAAGTGTTAGAATTTATCGAATAGAGGCCTTATGAAGAATTTTTATAGTGAGGGATGCGTCAATATTAGAATATATTCTTTCATAAGTGTATCCAAAAATTATTTTTTAGATTATATGAGATATTTGTTTTTGAGTAATTCATGTTAACTTTAGTATTTTATTATAAACTCTATACATTCATTTCACTTTACATCCAAGAGAGGGAATATGAGAAATTACACATCCCTATTTTTTGATATGGATAATCTTTTAGATGATCAAGCGCTCATGATTATCGGAAAGGTTGATTTTTTGTTCAGAAAAAGAATAATTATTTCAATTAATCCAAGTATTATAACACATTTTGGTATTAAATAAGAACTTGATATCAGTAGGACAATAAGAAAATAGAATTTCATTACAAAATTTTCTGATCGAGTGTGGAAATACATATATAGTTCTATTGTGGGGGTGAAATGAGTGAAATATAGAACTTTATACTTTATAAGAGTTATAGAAGGTGCAATACAAGATAGAAAAGTAACTTATATAAAGGTATTCAATGAATGTATAATTCAAATATGTGAGAAAGGAATGAAAATATTATATTCTAATATAAGGAAGAATATTAAATGTAATAAGTACATAACATGAAAAGAATATAATATTGAAAAGAAGCGGAAGGTGTTGTCTCAAATGAATGGTAATGCACCCAATAATTAGAGGTTAGCACTGGTTTATACAGATGTACGAGGGATAACATTGGATCATTCTCATATAGGTTCATTATACTATGAAACCATTATTGATTATGAAATATGAATGATGTGGTTATTCCATCTAAAGCAAAAATTAAAGGAATTAAGAACCTTTATGCAGTGGTGTTCAACGGTTTTAAAAGATAATAAGTAAAATAAAATATTTACGGCCTGAAAATCATGGAGAATATTGAATAAATGAATTCTAGAGGTTCTCTTGGTGGAAAGACACATAGTTTGATAAGGTAAGACCAAGTAATATGAAAAAAATAATCTTATATAGAAGAATAATTAGACATTAGCGGTAGAGAAAAAAATAATAAGGACAACTCTTGGGTTTCCAAAGGTATTTTGTGTACAAGATACGAATTATATGAAAAACATGGTGAATATTAGCTAATCATCTCTATTAGGGGAGGGAATTTAAAATTATTTTTATTTTAGTAGAAATATGATAATTTTACTTCTCAAAGTCTTTGGTTCAATACATCCATGTTGGTGCCAAGGAGAGGTACATGATAGAGGCTAAGTCCCAGCTATGTTATTTTATAGGGTATAATGTATGACACATTAGATTTTGGATATGGTATAATAACTATTAAAAGGTTTTTAGAAGTTATATTGTTATATTCAATCATTAGATCCTACAAAAAATATTATAACCAAGAAGAATATATTAATGAGATCAATGTATCAACATATACTGAGGTTTGATTGAATAAAAGTTTATTAGTTTCAAATCATTCAAAAATGAAAAGAAATACTCTAGTTTTTGAAACACTAGAATATTCAGGAGAATTTCTATATGATGGCCTTGTTTTGATATTTTTTTAAAGGAATTAAGTTCCAAAATTATTGAAGACTACAAATGATCTGGGGAGACCTCTAAGAGATAATGTTTTTAAATAAGTGGAGTTGGAATTTTTATTTAGAGATCTACCCGGATTTGTCACCATGTGAATATAGACATCTATAATCTTTACTAATTGCATATCACGGTCAATAGGGAACCTAATGTATAGATGTGGATAAAATATTATATGATTTAAGTTACTGGGAGTTATTAATGAGTAAATATATAGATTCATTACATGTTTTTGTAGTCCTAGGATCTAACAAAATAACCCACTCAGAAAATTGTTCTTTAGAATAAATGGATTTATAAATTGAAGGAGTAAGTGGATGATTGAGAGAGTTATAACGAAAGGATTGTTTTGAATGGGTTTTCATAAGAAAAAGTTCTAGATTTTTTATATATTATCCATATTTGTTAAACACATTACTATTTGGACAACACATATCTTTATTTCCATGGATGGATTACATATAGATCAATTATATGTAAACATCCAATTTCTTTTTAGAGACTTAAATGAAGAGATTTACAAATAGTTTCCCAAATTTTTCATAAATAAATGCAATAAAGATATTAATTTAATGTTAAAATGGAGCCTTTACTGACTAAAGAAAACAATAAGCGAGGGAAACTATAAGTTCACTCAAATTATGGTGGAATAAAATTTCAATTGGATAAATGATGATCAATACTATTATCAGTAGGTCCATGGTTATGGGGTTCTTATTATCAACTTATCTTTATATATGAGAAGATAATTTCCAAACCAACAAAGGAAAGGATCTATGAAATGAATGTTTAATTATCTAAAAGTTCTGAGATAAAGGATATTTGTTTAATAAAATTGATTCTAGGGATGTGGATTATAAGGGACATAAATAATAAAACATTATTTTTGACCAATTTTTTTAATATCTGGATGGTGGTGGAACCTTTAAAAATGAGTGAGGTTAAACCAATTACCACTTCCTTGGATGAAAATTTCATTTTGATAATGGACAAGGAACCTAGAATAGATGAAGTGGTTGATTACATGGAATGTTATACTTTTTAACTATTAGGTCAAAATTGCATTTATTCCATGGTTTTTACATAGATAATAATTTCACATGTTGGAGTAGTTATCTAGTTTGTGGATTATCACAGAAGAGAGAACATGGAAGATTTAGTGTAGATCCTTAAGTATCTCAAGTGTTTTTAAATTTTTTTAAATGGATGAATCATTATAGGGTTTTGTAGATTCATAAATTGGGTGTGATAAAAACACTTGAAAGAGAACTAATTACTCTATGTTCACTAATTAATTTATATCTGGGATTTTCTTGGTGATGATTCAACTAATAATTTCATTTTCTACAATATAAGTAGAGTATATTACATTGATGGAAATTTAGAAAGAGTTTATTTAGTTGTATAGGATGATGAATTATATCAATAGAAGGTAGGATATTGGGAAACTATTATTTTATCATCAATAGTGATCCACTTGGACAACAATATAATGATTCATTCCAGGAAAAAGAAAATTCAATTAAAGTATCAGTTTATTCAAAAGTGGTTGGAGGAAAACGTACTAAATTTATAGGTGTAGGGTGTTCATAATTAGTAAATTGTTTTGAAAAATATTATATTATGAGATTTTTAAGAAGGTATTATATATCAATTAGGTTGGTATAACCATAATTATGTTGGGGGAACCACACATCAATAAAAGATTTTTTGAGAGTGGAAAAGGATTTACAGATGCTGAAAGAAGACTTGGTGGTGATGCCTAAAAATTATTCTCATATATGATTTTGTTTGGTATAACCTTGTAGAAACCATTTTTTGGATAAGTTATTAGAACATACAAAAGGGTTGATTTTGGAAGAAGAATATCTGATAACATATAAATTTTGTTATCAACTAGAAACCAAATTCTGAGAAACTTAAGGTAGATAGAAGTATTCAATAAAAATATACCGTAATGAATCTCAAAGGTAATTCAATAAAATGAAAATGAATTTCCTAAGGGTTACATTTTTTAAAATTAAGACATTCTTAAGATGTTATGTATGTATAAATTAAATAATGATAATCTGAAAGGATATATAAGAGTAAACTAATAGAGTTTATAGAATCATATAATTTTTACCAAAAGGATAATTTTATGAGATGGATGTCTTCTAACATGAAAAGCAATGATAGTGAAGATTAGATTCAAGTGGAAATTATCCCAAAAAGTATTGGAAGGTAATAAAAATATTTCATCAAACTATATTATACTAAAAACAATAGTGAGGGATTAACATGCATGATGACTAATCAACATTGTAATCATCTTGCATTTCTTGAATAAAAGTATTGTAGTTTCCCCAACATGGAGTAAGTGTAAGAAACTGAATTTTCTATGAAGTAATAAATCCTTTGATTTTTTGTTCAATTCCTTTTTTTGACTCAATATTAATTCCTAGTGAGGCTATGGAAGAAACAATAGTGTTAGGGGTTTTTTTGGAGCCCAGAACCCCATCTGGTTGAATAAATAAATTGGATGCATGGTTAGTAGAAACGATACCACCCAGTCCTCATGGTTTCGCCAAACTGCGAAGGGTGTTTGGTGATATAAAGAGGGATACACATTTTTCCCTAATGAAGAAACATAGGCCACATGCTCTTGCGATATTGTTATAATTTTCTATATGGGAAAAATGTACAGTCATTTCAAGGTCTGTCTAACCATAAACCATGACCATGTGAGGGAGGTATTGAAGTAGGGAGTGATATATAGTTGGCACATGGTCTGGTAAAACATGTGGCTAAACCATACCACTCATATAAGTTGTGTAAAATTATCGGTTACCATTAAATTTTTAATAAATTAACCCTCTTTATTATTTATTCCTTCCAGTGGAAAACAACTCTTTTTTCTTCCATGTAGTTCTCTTAATCCCCTTGCACCTTGGTTCGTTGATATCTTCTCTTAATGAACTCAAAATCAGGACCCGCCTATATCATTGGATTCCTCTTTGTAGGTGATTTACTCCTTATTCTCCTTTATAATTCTTATTTCTATTGATGATGCGATGTTGGTGAGAGCTCATATTCCCTATTTTCTAGGCATTCTTCAGTTTTTCTGTTTTCTTTATTCCAAGAAAAACTAATTGATGACACTAGAAAATGCATCTAATATAGGAACAAGGTAATTAATATATGAATCATCCATTAAGGAATCACTATCTATACATTGTTTCAATTGTGTGTACACAACTTTAACTAGGCATTTCCCCTTAAAATTTTCTACTATAATTTAATGTGTATAAATTTTATGTTATAGTCTTTAGGGGACCTCTTGAAACTATTGCAGGTTGAGCCATCAATTCACACCACCCATTTAGGCTGTGTTTCTTATTAACTCCTTGATAACTTATATTGAGATTAAATGGGAAAATGTTTATATTTTTTCTATTGGAAGTTTAATAAGGTATGTGCTTCAATTTAATAAATGAATCATAAATGGTTAAATGGAAAGTATTTATATATATATATAACTTTTACTAGGATTATATAATTGAAATGATATTGGTTTGATGTCCTAAAACCACCTTTTCATGTTAAATTAAATGTAATGTAATGAACATAATGAAATGATTATGTAATTAAATTTAAATTAGTTTCATGCCATTTATTATCATTTCCATGTTATTTAAAGGTAATTGAATAAAAATATTAACTGATTAATAGGAATTGTTGATCCCGGTGATTGAATTTTTTTGTCAATAGTAAGTCAATGTGTGCCAATTGATTGAATGATTGAAGCAATGAAGATTGGATAATTCTAACTATGATGATTTTTGAACTGGTCCTAAGTTCAAAGAAATGTATAAAGGTGATACATTGTTACAAAACTTGTAAAATTCCATGAAATACTCAATTTCATGAGGAAATAAGTGGACATCCATCCATAGTCACTAAGTGGATGAAGTGTTGAGGATCCATTCATTGAATCTAAAATAGTTGAAGTTTATGATATCAGATGATTTTTTGAGCTGTCCTCAAAGTCCAATTCATGTGTTAATGGAGAACACATCCATCACATCAAGGGGATCCATGTATTATGCCTTAATACCTAAGGATAGAATAAATGATCCATTCGTCATCCATGATTTGATCAAAACAACATAAGGAAGCATGATGATGTTTCAAAGAAAAAAAAAATAAAAGACAATGAAGAAGGGGCTTTGGTAGTGGAAGGCGGCTATGCATCTTATTTTATTATCTTGGAACATTGATTATGATATTTTTAAAAAATTAGCCAATAGTGGAGGGATAGCTGAGGTCCTCACCACAATCACATGATGGACTCATGGGACAACCATGCTCGAGGGAAGCCCTCAAGGCCTGCCCCAAATGAGGCTATGTGTGTAAGATCTTTATAAGATCGAAGGTTCCGCACAGTGGTAAACCAGTGCAGTGTGGCCGCTAGGAGCATGCCCAGAGAAAGTATAGTTGGTGCTAAGATCATGCCCTTAGAACATGGTATAGGGTAATACGATGGAGGGGGAGGAGAATTCTGAGCTGAGGTTGTTGTGGGTTGTTATTTATAGAAGCCAAAACATGCGGAAAATTTCAATGTGGGATGGGTTTTGAAAACCCAGAAGCAATCTCAGCTGTCCTATGTATCACAATCATGCGGTCTTATGTCCGATCACTACACCATCAATCCATCCATTCAAGGCCATCCATCTAATCACGCACTTCATGGATTCAACCAACACTATCTGATCTCTCCATCAAGGTTTCCTTCAACCATTGGACACCCGGGATTCTCCCGAAAACTAGTTATGATCCATAACACCAATCACATCACACCGACCACCATTTGAACTCCATACAAGATCATTTTGATCGTCTGAAAAAATAGAACACATGATTGTATTAAAAGTTTCAGGCATGAATCGATATAAAAAGATTATATGTCGGCCAAAGAAAATGGATTTGTGAGGCCACTCAAAGACTTCGGGTTAATGATACACATGAATTCTTAATCTCATGCACATGATTCTCTCACCGGTAATGAAAGATCCAAATATTGAATAAGAAAAAGGAAACAAACGTGATTTGTAGGATATATCATCTTCATTTGAATATATTCGAATATGAAGATCTTGGATATTGAAAGCTTTGGATCCCAAGACATCACATAAGGATTTTAATGGTGATCCATATCTATAAATATAGAGCCCTCTACTGAGGCTCTACTGTTGAAAATATTGAGAGAAAGATATTGTTTCTTTGAGAAATAGAGCATTGTGTGAATGGTTTAGTGCAGCCCTGCTACATGAAGAAGATCCATGCAACTCTTGTGTGAAGCAGTCCTGCACATCCCTTGGGAGAAGAGAAGAAGTGTAATCCACCCTGGTTTGCTAAAAAAGCCGAAGACATGACAGGTTCCCTCAAACCCTCATCATGATTCATGCATGAATAAGATATCATTTGTACACAATTGGTGCACTTGCACCCTTTCTGTACTCAACAATGATAGAACCCACAAAATATCACGGTTCTATACAGGAGATTAACTCGCACTCCTTGCGCGAAGAAGAAGACCACATGTACTTTCTTGTTTGTATGATGAATAAGAAAATATATCTGTTAATATATATATATATATATGTTCTTGATTGTTTTTGGTATTAGTTATCGAAAAAGAAGGATAATTCACCAAGGACAATGTATATATACACTGCCCGAGGAGAAGAAGAAGGCACCAAGGGAACATTGTAGAGGAAGTAAATTGCATGCATTATGCACATGCATGAATATTGTAACGACCCAGAATTTCCATGTAATTTTTTTTTATAAATGATAATTTTACGAGTCTGAAAAAATTGACGGAGTTCCCAGAATAAATTTCTGAACTTTTGTTCAGGTATGTTCAGTAAACATGTGAGCAGGTTTCTCTATCTTTTGATCTAGTGCTCAGAATTGCAATCTGAGTGCATCGTTGAATTCGCAGTGCCGATTTTCCCTTGAGGAGACGTTCATCTCGATGAAAAATGGTCGAGGGTGACAGTTAGTTTTTGGATTTTAAGTGAAAGAATAAAAGAAAATCAAAAGTGTGTAACAAATTATTTTTAACTGAAACCTCCACGAGGAAGTTAAGAAGTGGGGACCACTAGACCTTAACCTCTTGTAAGAGGTTATGGCGTTGGGGACCACCCGAGCCTAACCTCCCATGAGAGTTTATGGTGGTGGGGACCACCCGAGGTCTAAACATCCCAACTCCCTCGTTAAATGTGGAGAAAATTCCCAACTCCCCAATATTCCACCCCTTCCATTAAATTGGGCCAATTAATTAAGCTAATTAATTATGCCAACATAGTACATTATTTAAGGCCCCGACCTTAAACCTTACTTAATATTGAATTTAATGAATAATTCACATTGAGGATCTTTTCAGGTTTAGAGTTTTAGAGAATTATAACATAACTATTAAATCTCAAAAGATTACAAAGTAGACACTTCTACTATGTTTCCATACTAAAAAAAACCCTTAAAAACAAACATGTCATGTTTCATGTTTTATATAGCATGACATTCCCTTGATCCCATCCTTGACCTTATTCCACATTAAGTCCTGTGAAAAAAATTTCAAAAAAACATGGGATGAGCATAAAAATCTCAGTAAGGGATACACAAAGAATGAAAACTGTTAGTTTTTCAAACATCAAGTAAATAATGTACACTCTATCAAAGTAATACCTTCACCTTCATGAAGTAGTAAAAACTATTCACTGAATACAGTATCATTACTTACCTTTTTGTAACCAAAGTATTACCATAAAACCCATATAAATAACACATAACATATATAAAGGTAACTTGGGATATAAACATACTTAAGTGGAATAACCATACGGTCGAATTCCACACATATCACTTAATGGAATAGCCATACGGCCAATTTCCACAAATACTTAATGGAATAGCCATACGGCCGACTTCCATACCCAATGCATTGGAGGTTATAATGTAACCACCCGTCCTGGTATTCACGGCACCACCCGTCATATGGTTTATCACATAACCACCAGTCAAATGTCCAAGTACCAATATAAAACAATAAAACATAAAACCAATATAAAGGAATGATAACATTTCCACATTTCAATCACAATATATCATAATAGAATCATTTATCAAAACCATTTTCAATACCAAAATACATAAAAGATTATATGGTATTTATTTTAGTTTTAAAAACATTATGGCTTGTTGAGGAATCCAAATACCAAATAATACTCGCGGTGGCGGAAAAGAACGTTGTCACCACGTACGTTAAAAAAAACATTCCTTTTTGTCGTTTAGTAAAACGCTTCATAGAAAAAGATTCCTTTTGTATAAAAGTAAAAGACAATGGGGTTTATACACCGTATAAAAGAAAGTTGTGTATAAAATGAAATATGTCTCAATGAAAAGAGTTTGAGACGAAGTCCCTTACCTCGGGTCCATCTTGACTCGATCGTTCTTTAACGTCCTGAATAATAAACTTCAGTTAATTTATACTTGATTAAGAACCTTTTTAAAGTTCATTATTCATTTTATATCACTTATTTCCATGTTATAAACATTATGTAACCATTTAAGTTAATAATGTTTTTTTTGTCAATATTTGGTTTTAAGTCGAAAGTGGACTTCTTAGAATTACATGTTGTTCGTGTGGTGAAAGGTTTTTTTATATCCAGAATGAAATTCCTGATTTGGATATCATATATATCATATATATCCAGCATATACATGTATTTATTATATTACATAATCATTTAGAGGTAAGAAATGAAATGCACCGTTCATGGAGACGGTAAGCCGTACGTACGCATGAACGCTACTTTCATTTCTTTGTCATATTAATGGAATTAAAACTAAATGAGAGGTATGTATATTTTAATTCCGGAATTATATTCATCATTTAGATGTATCATTCATTATATATATCCATTATATACATGTACTTTTAATAGTACATTACATTTGGGGATAAGAAATGAAATGCACCATTCATGGAGACGGTAAGCCGTACGTACGCATGAACGCTACTTTCATTTCTATCTCATACATTAATGGCCACTTTTGAAGGTGTTAAAATAATGTTGAACAATCATCGTTTCGGGAGGCAGAAATTCGCCATCCACGGAAACAATATGTTCTTTAACCATTAGATGTTTGTGTGTGTATGTGTAGCTCAAATACTTCTTATAAAAAAATCCTAGTATATTGAGGATACTGAATTTGTTACAAAATAAAATAATAAAAGAGTTTAGGGGGTTGGAGAAGCAAAATAAAACAAAAGGACTCAAAAGAAGACATTACCTTAAAATCGGGTAACTCTCCTTGGTTTGAGCTCAAATTCTTCCTTGAGAAGACTTATACCAAAAGTGAGGCTTCAAGGAGTAATATAGGGATGTGGAGAGCCAAAATGGGCAGGGGTTGGCCGATCAAAAGGCTTTGGGAGTGTGGGTAAGGAGGTAGAGGTGGGGTCTTTTATAAAAGGAGAGGAGGGGCACTCTTGGAATGTAAAGAAAAGTCACTTTATTTTAAAATGGTATTCAGATTTAAGAGGTCCCAAATTGATTTATTTCGAGGATAAGGTGATAAGGGTTCGAAATCCACTCATCCAATAGGTTTTGGACATGTGTAGGTCTTAGATATTACATTATCTTTCCATTTTATTTAAATCGTTAAATAATGAGGTTATCGCTGCATCATCATGATGTCATAAATAATTTAATTTATTTAATGTCTAAAAATTATAAAAAAATACCATGATGTAGGAAATCTTTTTATATTTCCAATGACTATTTATAGTCAAAAATCTGACATGTATAACCCCATGTAAAAATTGTTTTAGTAAAACATCTCATGTGTGTGTCATTTTTACTTTAACATTAAATAAAAAGTTATTTATGTCATTTCCCATCCAAAGTGGCTCCATGGGGTCCCCAAGTTGACCCATGGATTGTATTGGTCGGCCATGACACATCCAATAAGGGTAGGACATGTTTCAAGATATTTTCATTTTATTATAATATCATTTTTTCATTAAATTGCACTAATTACCTCTAATCGTGATTAAAAACTTAATAAGTTACTATTCACCAAAAAAATTATTTTTATCTCATTGAACCAAATTTTACTTCTTTATGACAACCATGTATGTCGGATATTTAAAATTAAAAACACGGAAGTGGTAAAATTTCATTTAAATGAAAAATGAGTTTTTATAAGTACCACTTAGTGGTTTCACTATTCATCAAAAATTGAAGTTTTTCAGAAAAATACCAAAAATTCACCCTAATCTATATTTGATATTCCGAATTCAAAAACGAAGTCCATTTTACAAAATTCACAACATATATGTTGAATTAATTAATTTAATAATTAATTCCCGCTGTCAGAGCAAATAGCATGTTTTTATGAAACAATAAGTATCAAAACATTGACACTAGTTTAAGTCCGATTTCAAAGTGAAATTAATTCCAACGAATAATATTGGATTTAATGGTAAAAATATTTTCAAATTTCACTTTAAAACCAATTCAAATGATAATCTAATCATATAAATAAATTAGATTAAAAAGAGGTTTTGAATTAAAATACAACATTTTACACTATTCATTAAAAAATGAACTTTATCGGAAAGATACCAAAAATTTACACAAAGTAAATTTTGATGTCCCGATTCTAAAAAGAGTTATATTTGGTCCAATAGAATTTATAAGATTTATCAAAACTATATTTAATGACGTTTCTCCGTCAAAAGGTGATAAGTGAACCCTTAGTGAAAATTAGGGTATAAATGCCTAAAATTGAATTCTTTCCGTATTTTAAGCCTTTATATTTTATTGGATAAATGTAAAACATTTAAAAACATATATAATCATATTTTAGTTATTTCTATCCATTCCCGCTAGTACAACAGCTACGTGTTAACTAACATTTAAAATATTATTTTTTTATTACTAGTGTGCAACATAAGTTTTCAAAGAAACTCATCGTTGCGTATTGACTACGCTATCGAACGTAGAAACCCCTTTTAATTAAAATTAATATTTAATTCATAAATATTAATAAATATGAAAATTATTTATTCTTTATTTACCTGGGATGTTACATCATTCCCCCTTTTGGGAATTTCATCCTCGCAATTTTATTCACCTATCAAAATAAGTGGGGGTATTTATCCCTCATAGCATTTTCAGATTTCCACGTTGCCTCTTCAATCACATGGTTTTTCCACAAAACCATTACCTGATGAATCACCTTATTCCGTAACACCTTCTCCCTGTGGTCAAGAATCTGGACTGGTTGTTCTTCATAAGATAGGTTCTCCTCCAGCTGAACTACCTCTGGACTCAAAACATGAGATGGATCTGGCATATACTTCCTCCACATCGAAACATGAAAAACATTGTGTACCTGAGATAAACTTGGAGGTAAAGTCACTCGGTAAGCAACTGATCCAACTTTCTCCAGAATTTCATATGGTCCAATAAACCTTGGACTCAGCTTTCCTTTCTTACCAAATCCCATCACACTTATCCAAGGAGAAACCTTGAGAAAAACATGATCACCTACCTCGAAAGATAGATCCCTCCTCCGGTTATCTGCATAACTCTTCTGCCTACTCGGAGCTGTTCTCATGTGCTTCTGAATCAACTGAACTTTTTCTACCATCTCTTCTACCAATTCTGGTCCCATCAGCTTCCTTTCACCCACTTCATCCCAAAATGCTGGAGTTCGACACCGCTTCCCATATAATGCCTCAAATGGTGCCATCTGTATACTGGAATGAAAGATGTTATTATAAGAAAACTCAAACAAAGAAAGATGTTGGTCCCAACTTCCCTGATAATCCATCGAACAAGCTCGTAGCATATCCTCCAAGGTCTGAATTGTTCGTTATGACTGCCCATCTGATTGAGGATGAAAAGCTGTACTAAAATTTAATTCAGTACCCAACGACTTCTGAAGGCCATTCCAAAAGTTAGAAGTAAACCTGGGATCACGGTCAGATACAGTGGAGAGAGGAACACCATGTACCCTGACTATCTCTTTAAGATACAAACAGGAAAGTTGATCTAGGGAAAAAGTATCTCGTATAGAAAGGAAATGAGTAGATTTAGTCAAGTGATCAATAATAACCCAGATTGCATTATTACCTCGAGATTTATTCGGTAATCCCACAACAAAGTCCATGTATATGTTTTCCCATTTCCACTCTGGCACTGGTAAAGGCTGAAGCATCCCTTTAGGTAACTGCCGCTCTGCATTAACTTGCTGACAAATCAAACACTTCACAGTAAAATCAGTAATATCAATTTTTATCCCATCCCACCAGCAATACTCCCGCAGATCACTATACATCTTAGTACTGCCAGGATGAACTGAAAACGGGGAACTATGAGCCTCACATAACAACTCATTCTTCAACTGTGAATCACAAGGCACACATAATCTCTTCCGAAACCTCAAAACACAATCATTATCAGTGTTGAATTCAGGAAACTTACCTTTCAAAACCAGCTCTACCTTTTTCTGCAACTCGGTGTCTTGCTTCTGTGCTTGCTTGATTCTGTCTGATAGAGAAGATTTCACTGATACCTGAAAAAAAACAGAAGGACTTCCTGCACCAACAACTTCTATCCCAAAGTTCATCAAATCAAAAACCAAAAGATCTCGTTCCAAACGTAGCATGGTTAATGAAGCATTACTTTTTCGACTCAATGCATCAGCCACTTTATTTGCTTTTCCTGGATGGTAGTGAATTGTACAATCATAATCCTTGATTAATTCCAGCAATCTCCTCTGTCTCATGTTCAATTATTTCTAAGTTAATATATACTTTAAACTTTTGTGATCAGTATATAATTCACACTTTACTCCATACAAATGATGCATCCAAATTTTTAAAGCAAAGAAAACAGCAGCTAATTCCAAATCATGTGTAGGGTAATTTACCTCATGAGTTTTCAACTGTCGTGATGAATAAGAAATTACCAGATCATTCTGCATAAGGACACAACCAAGTCTCTTCAACGAAGCATCACTGTGTATAACAAACTCACCATTCCTGGAAGGAAGTGCCAAAACTGGAGCATTCAGCAATCTTCTTTTCCACTCCTGAAAACAATCATCACATTCTTTTGTCCAGATGATCTTAAAACCCTTATGAGTTAGCTTAGTCATTGGACAAGATAATCGTGAAAAATTTTCAACAAACCTTCGGTAGTAACCTGCCAAACCAAAAAAACTATGCATCTCGGTTACATTTGTGGGTCTTGGCCATTCTTCAACAACTTTTGTTTTAGTAGGATCAACAGTTATGCCATCTTTTGAAACAATGTGACCCATGAAAGAAATTTGTTGTAACCAGAACTCACACTTGCTGAATTTTCCATATAGTTTCTTTTCTTTTAAGGTTTTCAAGATAACCCTTAAATGACTTTCATGCTCCTCTTTACTTATAGAAAACACCAAAATATCATCGATGAAAACAACCACAAAATTATCCAAGAACTCATGGAAAATTCTATTCATAAGGTCCATGAATACAACAGGTGCATTGGTTAACCCAAAAGGAATAACTAAAAATTCATAATGGCCATATCTAGTACGGAACGCAATCTTCGGAACGTCTGCTTCTTTTACTTTTAACTGATGGTACCCCGACCTCAAGTCAATCTTCGAAAAATACTGAGCTCCCTGGAGCTGATCAAACAAATCATCGATATGAGGCAATGGATACTTGTTCTTAACAGTAATATTATTCAAGGCCCTATAATCAATGCAAAGTCTCATTGATCCATATTTCTTTTTAACAAACAAGACAGGGGCACCCCATGGTGATGTGCTAGGTCGAATGAAACTTTTATCTAATAACTCATGCAATTGTTTCTTTAACTCTAAAAGTTCAACTCGAGCCATTCGATAAGGGGGTTCTGAAATTGGCTTAGAATCAGGAACTAAGTCAACAGTAAATTCAACTTCCCGATCATGAATAATACCAGGAAACTCATCAGGAAAAACATCAAGATACTCATTTACCACTGGCACATCATTAATCTGAATAGTTCCTTTATTTTCAACAATATGTGCAAGGTAACATTCATTTTCATCTTTTACTAGTTTCTCAAATTCCTGATATGTTATCAAAATCAAGGGTCCATTCTTGTACACAAACTGAAAATCTTTCTGAAAAGAAACCATTTTAGCTCTTCATTCAATCCTAGCATGATAAAACCAAAGCCAATCCATGCCCTAAATAACATCAAACTCTACTAGAGGCAAAACAATATGGTTTGCTGGTAGATTCTTTCCACACACAAGGAAAGGGAGGTTCTTATAATTCCTTTTTGTCTCAACGTTCCCTCCGGGTGTTTTTACCATAAGTTCAGGGTTCATATCCTGAGATTGAATTTTCAATTTACTAGAAAACTTCTCAGAAATGAAAGAGTGTGTAAACCCAGAATCAAACAACACATTGGCATAATCTGAACAAACAAACAGTGTACCTGATACCACTTCATTCGATGGCCCAACTTCTGCTGAAGTTGTTACAAAGGATTTCACCACCCCTTCCTGCTTGTAGTCTAGCTTCATTCCCCCAGTTGATTTCTTCGTTGGACACTCGTTTGCATAATGACCCATTTCATTACACTTAAAACATCTTACCGTTGGCTTTTCATTGCCTTCTTGATCATCTTTTTTACAGTTACGAGCAATATGACCAGACTTACCACACCGAAATCACTTACCAGACATGGATAAACATTCTCCAGGATGCATTTTACCACAATTCTCACAGGATGGATATTTGGATTTCTTACCTCCTTGCTTCTTTGATGAATTATTCCCCTTTGCCTGCCAACTAGACCTCTTATTCTATTGTTTGTCATAGAACACCTGATCATCGGAAAACTCCATTTCCACCTTCTCCGCACATGGAACAAGTTTTTCATAACTTTTGAACTCACGAGAGGCTAAATACCTTCGATACTTCGGATTGAACCCCGAGTAAAAATGGTTTATTTTACTATCAAGATCTCGTATGAAGTTTAGAGCATACCTTGCCAATCGAGTGAACTTTACTTCATAAGTAGCCACTGAATCATCCTCCTGCCTCAATTATAGGAACTTTTTTTCCATCCTAAGATGAACCACCTTAGGAAAATATTTCTCAAGAAACATACCTTTGAATTCTTCCCAGTGAAGATCCTCAATCTCATCACTATCCCTGATATTTTTCACCATCGACCACCACTGATCAGCTTCACCTTCAAAACGGTAAACAACAAGACTAACCTTTTGACGTTCTGAACACCCCATGACATCAAAAATCTTCTCCAGTGCTTTAATCCACCCTTCAGCTTGCACAGGGTCAGATGATCCTCTAAATGATGGGGGGTGTTGCCTCATGAAATGTTCCACCACTGACATGTTCCGCTGCGGTTGATCTGGCTGATCTCGTGCATGGATACCACGACCATTTATAGCCCGAGTCAACTGTTCCATCACTGAAACAAACTGTTCAGTTCCGATTCCGACCATCTCAGGTTGCTGATTTGGAAGGTTTTCTTCCTCCTGATGTCGTCCCAACATAGCTTCTTTGTTTCCTCTGCGGAAAACCATTCTGAACACAGAAATATCTTAGGCGAAGCAACATGGTAATCTGTAAATGTTATATCATTTCAATCATATTATAATTTAACACTTTTCTAACTCGTAAAGTTGTCTAAACACACATTTGATACCAACTATAAGGCCCCGGCCTTAAACCTTACTTAATATTGAATTAAATGAATAATTCACATTGAGGATATTTTCAGGTTTAGAGTTTTAGAGAATTAGAACATAACCATTACATCTCTAAAGATTACAAAGTAGACACTTCTACTAAGTTTCCATAATAATAAAAAACTCTTAAAAAGAAACATGTCTAGTTCCATGTTTTATATAGCATGAAATTCCCTTGATCCCATCCTTGACCTTATTCAACATTAAGTCCTGTGAAAAACATTTCAAAAAAACATGGGGTGAGCATAAAAAGCTCAGTAAGGGATACACAAAGAATGAAAACTGTTAGTTTTTCAAACATCAAGTAAACCATGTATACTCTATCAAAGTAATACCTTCACCTTCACGAAGTAGTAAAAACTCTTCACTGAATAAAGTATCATTACTTACCTTTTTGTAACCAAAGGATTACCATAAAACCCATATAAAGAACACATAACATATATATAGGTAACTTGGGACATAAACATACTTAAGTGGGATAACCATACGGTCGAATTCCACACATATCACTTAATAGAATATCCATACGGCCAATTTCCATACATACTTAATGGAATAGCCATACGGACGACTTCCATACCCAATGAATTAGAGGTTATAACATAACCACCCGTCCTGGTATTCCCGACACCACCCTTCATATGGTTTATCACATAACCACCCATCAAATGTCCAAGTACCAATATAAAATCATAAAACATAAAACCAATATAAAGGAATGATAACATTTCCACATTTCAATCACAATATATCATAATAGAATCCTTTATCAAAACCATTTTCAATACCAAAATACATAAAAGAGTATATGGTATTTATTTTATTTTTAAAAACATTACAGTTTGTTGAGGAAGCCAAAGACCAAATAATACTCGCGGCGGCGGAAAAGGTTGTTGTCACCGCGTACGTTAAAAAAACATTCCTTTTTGTCGTTTAGTAAAATGCTTTGTAGAAAAAGATTCCTTTTGTATAAAATTAAAAATCAAAGGGGTTTACACACCGTATAAAAGAAAGTTGTGTATAAAACGAAATATGCCTCAATGAAAGGAGATTGAGACGAAGTCCCTTACCTCGGGTCCGACTTGACTCGATCATTCTTTAACATCCTGAATAATAAAGTTGAGTTAATTTCTACTTGATTAAGAAACTTTTTAATGTTAATTATTCATTTTATATCACATATTTACATGTTATAAACATTATGTAACCATTTAAGTTAATAATGTTTGTTTTGTCAATATTTGGTTCTTAAGTCGAAAGTGGACTTCTTACAATTACATGTTGTTCGTGTAGTCAAAGGTTTTTTATATCTAGAATGACATTCCTGATTTGGATATCATATATATCGTATATATCCATCATATACATGTATTTATAATATTACATAATCATTTAGAGGTATGAAATGAAATGCACCGTTCATGGAGACGGTAAGCTGTACGTACGCATGAACGCTACTTTCATTTTGTTGTCATATTAATGGAATTAAAACTAAATGAGAGGTATTTATATTTTAATTCAAGAATTATATTCATCATTTAGATGTATCATTCATTATATATATCCATTATATTCATGTACTTTTAATAGTACATTACATTTGGGGATAAGAAATGAAATGCACCGTTCATGGAGACAGTAAGCCGTACGTACGCATGAACACTACTTTCATTTCTATCTCATACATTAATGGAAAGAAATAATAATGATATAGAGGTATATTATAATTCTAGTATAACATCATATATAATAACTTTAAACCCGTCCTTTATACATCCCACATATGGCATTAACGAATCACATCACTTTGAGGGGGCGGTAGTCCACACTTCCTTAAATGAAGATATCGTGTTTACCCATAATGGAAACCATAAAGGTATGCCCAAAATAAAAAATACAGAAGCTTAAGGAAAACATAAACATATTATATATCATATATAAATATATTGTCATCTTAATGGCCACCTTTTAAGGTGTTAAAAGAATGTTGAACAAGCATCGTTTCGGGAGGCAGAAATTCGCCATCCACGGAAACAGTATGTTCTTTAACCATTAGATGTAGGTGTGTGTAAGTGTATCTAGAATACTTCTTATAACAACATACTAGTATATTTAGGATACTGAATTTGTTACAAAAGAAAATAATAAAAAAGTTTAGGGGGTTGGAGAATGAAAATAAAACAAAAGGACTCAAAAGAAGACATTACCTTAAAATCGGGTAACTCTCCTTGGTTTGAGATCAAAGGCTTCCTTGGGAAGACTTCTGCCCAAAGTGAGGCTTCAAGGAGAAAGAGAGGGATGTGGAGAGACAAAATGGGCAGGGTGTGTCCGAGCCAAAGGCTTTGGGAGTGTGGGTAAGGAGGTAGTGGTGGGGGCCTTTTATAAGAGGAGAGGAGGGGCACTCTTGGAAAGTAAAGAAAAGTCACTTTATTTTAAAATGGTATTCGGATTTAAGAGGTCCCACATTGATGTATTTCGAGGATAAGGTGATAAGGGTTCGAAATAAACTCATCCAATAGGTTTTGGACATGTGTAGGTCTTATATATTACATTATCTTTCCATTTTATTTAAATCGTTAAATAATGAGGTCATCGCTGCATCATCATGACGTCATAAATAATTTAATTTATTTAATGTCTAAAAATTATAAAAAAAATACTATGATGTAGGAAATCTTTTTATCTTTCCAATTACTATTTATAGTCAAAAATATGACTTGTATAACCCCATGTAAAAATTGTTTTAGTAAAACATCTCATGTGTGTGTCATTTTTACTTTAACATTAAATAAAAAGTTATTTATGTCATTTCCCAACCAAAGTGGCTCCATGGGGTCCCCAAGTTGACCCATGGCTTGTATTGGTCTGCCATGACACATCCAATAAGGGTAAGACATGTTTCAAGGTATTTTCATTTTATTAAAATATCATTTTTGCCTTAAATTGCACTAATTACCTCTAATCACGATTAAAAACTTAATAAGTTACTATTCACCAGAAAAAATATTTTTATCTCATTGAACCACATTTTACTTCATAATGACAACCATGTTTGTCTGATTTTTGAAATTCAAAACACATAAGTGGTAAAATTTCGTTTAAACGAAAAATGAGTTTTTATAAGTACCACTTAGTGGTTTCACTATTCATCAAAAATTGAAGTTTTTCAGAAAAATACCAAAAATTCACCTTAAGCTATATTTGATATTCCAAATTCAAAAATGAAGTCCATTTTAAAATATTAACAACATATAAGTTTCATTAATTAATTTAATAAATAATTCCTGCTGTCAGAGCAAATAGCGTGTTTTTATGAAACAATAAGTATCAAAAGATTGACACTAGTTTAAGTCCGATTTCAAAGTGAAATTAATTCCAACGACCACTATTGGATTTAATTGTAAAAATATTTTCTAATTTCACTTTAAAACCAATTAAAATTATAATCTAATCATATAAATAAATTAGATTAAAAAGAGGTTTTGAATTAAAATACAACATTTTACACTATTCATTAAAAAATGAACTTTATCAGAAAGATACCAAAAATTTACACAAAGTAAATTTTGATGTCCCGATTCTAAAGAAGAGTTATATTTGGTCCAATAGAATTTATAATATTGATAAAAACTATATTTAATGACGGTTCACTGTAAAAAGGTGATAAGTGAACCCTTAGTGAAAATTAGGGTATAAATGCCTAAAATTGAACTCTTTCCGTTTTTTAAGACTTTATATTTTATTGGATAAATGTAAAAACATTTAAAAACATATATAATCATATTTTAGTTATTTATATCCATTCCCTCCAGTACAATGGCTACGTGTTAAGTAACATTTAGAATAATATTATTTTATTACTAGTGTGCAACCTAAGTTTTCAAAGAAACTCATCGTTGCGTATCGAGTACGCTATCGAACGTAGAAACCCCTTTTAATTAAAATTAATATTTAATTCGTAAACATTAATAAATATGAAAATTCTTTATTATTTATTTACCTGGGATGTTACACATTAATTACCCCAACTTGGGTGTGCCATCATAATTTATTCATAAGTTAATTATATTGTCACCTCTTTCTTTTTATTGGGTGGAATTGCGAGAGGATAGAGATTTAGGGGAAATAAAGTTCTCTAACAAAGAACATCGCCTCCCAACGAAGAACGCTACTCCAAAGAAGAACGTCGACCTCGACTTCGACCTTCTTCCTCGAGACTTCTTCCGATGTGGGACGTCTTCATCTATGACGAACCGATGTAGGATCCCGGAATTGGAGGTTTGTAAAAGACAAGATGAACGTCGACAACTTCACCTTTATCCCTCCTCACACCAGCGTCAACGAAAAACCTGATGTTGGGGTTTAATTTTGTGTGTGATTATATTTCCTTGTTCTTCCATTTTTTTAAAACAAAGAACGTGGATGATTTTATTTTTCAGGTTGGGAACAATTATTGTGGGAGGGTTTTACATCCTTCATTCTTGTTCATGTTGAGCCATTTGCTACCACCCTAACGCGAAGGGTACGATCCAAAAAAAACATGGCCCGACCCGTCTGAAAATACTGTGTTGATTTGTGGTGTTGAACGCGATGAAGGCCGCATTACAACGACACTGCCCCACGACCATAGACACCTCGCGACCTCTGTGCTTCGTGGCTCTGCCCTCGTGGTACCCCGCCACCGAGCTGCCGCCGCTGCCCGCGGGGCCGCCGCCGCCGTCCGCCGAGCCGCTGGAGCCCTTCGCTGAGACACCGATGCCTTTCCAATGGTCGGACCGCCGCCCTACGGCCAGTCTGCCAACCTGTGGCTGGACCGCCGACCCACAGTCGGTCTACCACCCTCACGGCCGGTCTGCCGCCCTCGCGACCGGTCCTTCGCTGACCCACGACCGGTCCGTGGCACCACACCCTCGCGGCCGGTATGCCTCCCTCACAGCCGGTCTTCACCCTTGTGGCCAGTCCATGCCCTCACGGGCGATTGCCGCCCTCACAGTAGGTCCGCGCCCCATGGCCGGTTTGTGCCCTCGCGGCCGGTCCGCGCCCTCGCGGTACCCACGACCGGTCCGCGCCCTCGCGATACCCCTCGGCCGAGCTGCCCTCGTGGCTCTCACAGGTCGAGCCAAACCCGACGGGTAGGGCCACACTTTGTGTCGGGTCGGACTAAATAGGTCAGGCCGGGTTGGTCTGACCAGTTTGGACCGAACCTAGGCCCACTATGACCCAATTACTTTATTTTGGCCATAACATTGGAACTGAGCGCCCATTTGACGAACCATCAGTGGAACTAGAAATCTTGGAGTGAGACGATCCATTTGAGTGACACCCCACTGAGATTTGGATTAAGATGGGGAAAATTCAGGTTGTATTGAGCATGAATCCAACTGGGCGCCCAAGACTAAAAGAATAATAAATCACAGACCGGGCATCCGATTGATGTGATGTCTGTTATGTTGAGATCCCTGTAACATGGATGACCTTTGAGATAATTCTTAATGGGACGTAGTGGTATTTGTATTATCAAGCAATAGTTTTCGGAGCCGATCCTCCTGGAGATGAGCGAGCATAGTGTGGAGACCTAGTGACTCGATGAGACTTGACGACTACTGACCGTTTCGACTAGGAGTGACTCGACAGGCCCAGTGGAGAGTGCCTTGGTGACGCGGCAGACCCACGGTGGGGAGTGACATGGTGACGCGGCTGACCCACGATACTCGATAGGAGGAGTACCTAGCAGGCCTCGAGGGGGGGGGGGGCACCTCTATGTGACGCGACAGACCCACAGTGGGGAGCGCCTCAGTGTGATGTGGCAGACCCATGGTACTCGATAGGAGGAGTACCTCAGCAGTCCAAGGTTAGTGGGAAGCACCTGTGTGTGACGCGGAAGGCCCACTGTACTCGATAGAAGAGGAGTTCTCCAGCAGCCGAGATGTTCGACGTTGTGACTCAAAATGTTACTTGTTACTACACCTAGAATAAATACTAGTTTGAGCTAAGATATTACTTTTGTGTTTTCCTCATGATTGAGATGGATTACAAGATAAATTTGGTATATATATGGGAATATACCAATGTAGGGTTATCTATTGATTTCATAATTTGTGTTTTATCCTTGTTGGATTTTGTGAGACCCAGAGGGTCTCAGGGTCCCTATTGAGTATCGTTATACTCAACCCTGAAGGTGCTTTTCCCGCACCTTTCTCTGTTGGATGTAGACGAAAGACAGTGCTGACTAAGGCTGAGAGTACCAGGGCAGGATGACACCTAAAGGTGGACCTTATGATGAGTCAGTACACAGAGGATACATACAGAAGAGGAGTGCTGAGGAGGCAATCTGTAACCACCATTTAGGTAGAAAACTTAGAGGAAGACCCAACAACTGACTTTCCCTTTTCTTCAGTTGTATTGAACCATAGTTGTACTTGAACTTTCCAGTTGGTCATGTATTCTGGCCTTTTTTTACTTTCAACACTCTTTTGTTATACATTTACTTGGTGTTTTGTATCTAGCTGTGCGATTGTTTGTGTGTGTGTGTTTACAGGTTATAAATGAAATTCCTTCCCAGTTTTAGAGAATTACGCCTTTGGTGCTATCCGCCAGCCCCTGGCCTATATAAGGTGGACTTGGGGTAGTCACAGAACGGGCCCCGGGGGACAAGGGGTGACAAATACGCTTGAATTGATACACACAAGTGTGGAATAACAAATATAGACATTGAATACACCCATTTGAGTCTGAAAAAGAACACAAATCATGTAAGTATTGTTTGTACATATTTGAAAGAGGGAGAAAGAAGAATAACTCAGTAAAAGGAAGAAGATAATTCAAACTATTAATTGGTTAGATTTCTAGTGCCACTGAAGGTTCGTCAATAAAAGGAAGAAGATAATCCAAATAATAAGTGTGTGTCTGCAAATAACCAAAGACAAGAAATCATTATGTGTGCAAACTGATTTGAGAATGGCCAACCGATTTAATAATATTTTGTTGAAGCTACTTGAATAAAAGGAAGAATATCAATTCATTTAAAACAAGAATTTGAAATTGGGGGGCATAACTAGTTTCCGGAAGAATAAATAAGGTGTGGAAAAGTTAGGGGGGGGGGGGTTAACCAACTAATAATTAGGGGGTCTAACCAATTAACATTTTGAATTATCTTCTATATATTGAAGAATCCATGCTGGGGAGAATAACCAACAAGGAAAGGAGTAGGTTTTTGTACCGAACCTTGTAAATCAATGTGTCATGTGCTTTTGTTTTACAACATAATTTGAAGAGTGGATCATGGATTTAACCAGCCATAAAGGTTTAATTGATAAATGAGGAAATTCATAAAAAGAAAAAATTAAAATCCAAAAAGGGGATCACTGATTCACCCCTCCCATCTTAGTGATCATTCACTAGTTTGGGTATTTCAAGTGGTATCAGAGGGAGGTTCCCTCGGTAAGGATATACTAATTTCAGAATATGTACAATGTGAATTATATTAATAGGATGGGTGTTCCTACTTTCAATAGCATGAATTTTCACAATTGGGATATTATGATATTACCCTATCTTATATATCTTGTCCTTGAAGATAGAGATGCAGCTATGTTTGGTCTCCCTCTTATTTATGATGAAAGTGTTAGGACTTTCGCTAAGAAAAGAAATATGGAAGTTGAGCAAAAAGGTCAAAATGCTATCTTTACGTCTCTTTTAGAAAATGTGTACACAACTGTTTTGGAACTTAAAAATGCCAATGAAATTTGTGACAAATTGGAAAGTAGCTATGAAGTAAACATGAATGTTAAGGAAGCCAAATTGCAAATTTGGAGGAGAAAATTTGAAGACATCAATATGAGAGAAGAGGAAAACATTGATGATTATTTCATATGAGTAAACGAGATTTTCGGTAATATTCGTGGCATTGGAGAGAAGTTGGATGATTCATCTATTGTCAAAAAACTAATGAGAAATTTTCCTGATAGGTTTTATCCAGAAATATCAACTTTGGATGATAGAGAAGATATTTTTCTGGATTAGTCACTTAACATTCTCATTGCTTATTAAATACAAAAGATCCCAATATTTAAAAAGAAGATGAAAGATGAGAGGGATTTTGTGGCCATGAGAAAAATCAAAATCAAAGACGATGAAGCTTCAGAATCATGTGAATCTGATGATGATGATGATGATAAAGATGAATAATATAACAAAATCATTGCTCTTATATAAAAAAGATTCAGTAAAAAATATTTAAGGGAAAATGGAAACTACCGCAAAGGTGTTAAACATGCAATAACATTGGACACTTTGATGTTAATTTTCCTAATAATAGGTTTATTGCACCTGAGACAGGAGAAGGAAACCCAAAAAAGAAGAAATTGGGTAGAAGCTTAAAACAATCAATCAAATTTGGTACAGGAATGAAAATTTTATTTTCTGGAGAGAGAAGAAGCTATATATGAAAGGAAGAAGATGTAGACTTCACATCAGATAGAAGACCAGAAGAAGAAACTAATTTCATGGATCATGTGGAAAAAGGGTTTGATACTTCTAGTAGTGAATATGATGATAGAGAATGGATAGATCTTGAACATTTATTGAAAAAAGAATTATAAGCTTGTATTGAGCCAAAGAGATATCTCAATATAGTTAAGAGGTTATTACTAAAAGAAACAAAGAAGATTAGTGGAGAAAAGAAAGAGTGTATAAATAAAGAAACATTTTAAATTGAAGAAATACAAAGATGAAAACTGAAGGTAGATAAAATGTAAAATATGGTAAAATAACATTAGGAGAAACTGCACCTCAAGGAACAAGAGAAATCAATGACTCAGCCCATGTGTCTTGAAGCACATAACAACTTTAAGAAGATAAAAAAATATTTCAACAAGGTTATTGAGTTCAAGGGAAAATCATCACACACTGTTGAAAAGGATAAGGTCAATTCGATTCAAATCAAATATCAAAATACACCTGTTATTTCTAACAATGAAGGTTCAAAAATAAATCTGATACAAGTTTTGAGAACAACGTCTTGTGAAAAATCCTTTTCTAATCAAAAGGAATAATGAAATCCTCAAATAATATTTACTCAGGTTCTCAAAAGAAAAGAACAAAAATCATCCAGAAAATACTTTTATTAGTGGGGAAGATCATGGTTTAGAGGATATTGCTGGTGTTGTGGAGTTTTTTGGAACAAATAATATTTATGCTATTGTATCATGTCTCTAACTCAAGTAAGTCATGAATCAAGGAGGAGCTATTCTGAAAAAAATGGAAATGCCGAAATCAACTAATCTACTAAATCAGAACACATCTAACTACTTGGAAGAAGCTTATGGAAGATGTGATTAGCAAGGTCATGGTGCTGAAAATTGCAACATCGTTCTTCCTGAAAAATCCCTCAATGTCATGAATGGAAAATGAATTCAAAAAATAAATGATGAAAACTCATGTTTTTCTAAAGCTTATTTGAAATCTATTAGTAAAACTACGTAATGGATTCTAGATAATATATTTTTATCACACATGACTGGTGAAAGAAAAATCTTAAGTAATATAGAAAATCATGAGGTTGGAGTTGTAATATTTGGAAATGACTGTTCTCTGAAAATCAAGGGAGTTGGAAAAGATACGATTGAAGACAAAAATCTTAAGTCCAATGATGTGTTATTTGGTGAAGGGTTAAAACAATATTTTTATAATGTGATAAAACTATGTGGTAATGGACATGAGGTGTTATTCAAAAAGGATTCATGTGACATCAAAATATCAAAGGATGGATGAATAATTACTTAGGGAAAAGGAACCATTGGAAATCTATTTCAAATTGGCGATTCTATTATATCCTGTTACTTGAGTCCATGGATGAAAACAACCTATGGCACAGAAGACATGGTCATCTTGTTCAAAGGAGTATATCAAAAATCATAAAGTATGAAATTTTGAGAGATCTATCAATATTTAAATGAGAAAGGGGTGATGTTGGTGAAAAATGTCAGAAAGGAAAATTGACTCAATGTTCACACAATAGAGTGGCTATCCTATCCACTAGGGCCCTTTACCGTTTTTCATACAGACATATATGGGCCAATGAGAAAGAAATTATAGAAGAGGTGATCTTTATTTCATAAAATTTATTAATTAATACACCCGAATGACTAATTTCATGTTTATGAAACTCAAGTCAGAGGCAACCACAGTGTTCAAAAAATTTAGAAGGCAATCTGAGAAGGAATTTGGTATCTCTATCAAGAAAGTGAGATCAGATAATAGTAAAAGGTATACATGTGATTATTTTGAAAGTTATCTCTACAAGCCTGGAATCAATCATCAATACAATACAACCTATACTCCATAGAAAAATAGAGTACCTGAATGAAATAAAAGCAGATTAGTTGAAATGGGAAGAACATTGTTGGATGGACATAACATCTCGAAGTTTTTCTGGAGAGAAGTTGTATGAACTACCATAAATATACAGAAAAAATGTATTCATAGACCAGAAACAAAAATTATAGATTATTAAATGTGGTACAATAGGAAACCAACCTTGAAATATGTCAAAGTTTTTGGATGTCCCTACATCATAATGATTAAGAACATTATGCTAGGAGAATTTGAAGGAAAGGTAGAGGAAGGAAACTTCATGGGATACTTACCTGATTATAATGGATACATATGTTATAACAAAAGAATGATTTTTTTGGTTGATTATAGTGAATTAATAATTATTGAAAACAATATCAAATCAGATATTGCTAAGAATGTTGATTCAGAATATTTGGAAGAAAATGATATGAATATGGAACAAAGGAATGATGAAGCAACTGGAAAAAATAAGACAATGTTGACACCAATTCTGAACATAACTGTGATTAATAATAACCTGATGCAAAGAAAATAAAATAATAAAACAAATTAAAGAAACATTTTGAGATTGAAAATGTAATTTGTAATATACAATCTCCAGTGCAAACAAGAAGAAGGTTGAGAATTGAATCTCAAACTGCAATTATTTCTCTAGTTGAACCTCATACAATGGATGAGAAAGTTGAGCATGAGGAATGGATTCAATCTATGCATGAGGAGCTTGATCAGATTAAATATAACTTCAGTTGGGATCATGTTTCATGACCGATGAATAAAAATGTTATTAGAACCAAGTATGTTTTTTGAAATAAGATAAATGAGAAAGGGATAGTTTCATGAAACAAGGAAAAACTTGTATGAAAGGGATATTCAGAAATGGAAGGAGTCGACTTTAAAGAAACTTTTTCACCAGTAGCAAGACTAGAAACCATTAGAATGTTCTTAGCAATTGCAACACACAAGAATTTTTAGGTTTATCAAATGGATGTGAAATATTCATCTCTAAATGGAGATATAGAAGAGGAGTTATATATCAAACAACTAGAAGGTTTTATTTTTTAAAAATATGGTAGCATGGTATGTAGGTTGAGAAAATCTCGATATGGTTTAAAACAGGCCCCTAGAGCCTGGTACTCTAAATTGGATGGTTTTCTAAGGGATACAATGTTTTTAAAGGGCTCACTTGAGAGTAATATTTATGTTAGAGAAATGTCCACTGGTACTCTCATTGTCATTATATATGTGGATGACATCATCTTTACTGGAGATAGGGAAGGTTTATCTGAATAATTTGTTGAGTGGATTAAAAGAACCACTGAAATGTCCATGCGTGTTCAAATGAAATATTTTCTAGGATTTCAGGTTGAAGAAAAAAATCCATTTTTCTATCATATGATAAGTATGAAAGGGAATTGGTGAAAATATTTGGATTGGAATATGAAAAAGAATATTCATCACCCATTTCAGTTGGAACCAAATTATGCAAGGATAATAATAGAAAGAGTGATGATCAGAAATATTTCAGTAGAACCATTTAGAGCCTACTTTATCCCACTACATCAAGGAGAGATATCACTTTTGTTGTAACTATATGTTCCAGATATCAGAGTAATCCAAAATAATCTCCCTTATCAGTAGCTAAAAGAATTTTTAGATATGTGAAAGGAACTTTGAACTATATGTTATTATACAAACATAGTGGAGACCTAAAGCTGTTGGGGTTTACAGATGTTGATTAGGCTAGTGATAGTATAGATAGAAGATCTACCTCTGATGGAACCCTCTTTTTTGGAGAATGATGAGTTAGTTTGTACAACAAGAAACAAAACTCAATAACTTTGAGCACAACTAAGGCAGAGTATGTGACAGCCACACAATCATGCACACAAATGATTTGGAAGCAAGTACAACTAGAAGACTTGGGAATTGAAACTGATAAGGTTCTAAAGATATTATGTTATAATCAAAGTGCCATTTGATTATCTAATAATCCCATACAACATTCAAGATCCACGAATATTGATATTATATATTATTTTATCAAAGAAAAGGTGGAAAGTGGAGACATCAAGCTTGAATACATCTCTAATCTAGATCAAATTGCAGATATTCTCACTAAATCAATGTCGTTAGAGAGGTTTGTTGAGATAAGGCTAAAAATTCATACTCATCTTTCTCCTCCTATATGAATACCAAGAATAGGTTCCTCCTTATTCCCAAAATATATATACATGCTATTGAAATTTTTTTTAGGGAAATCAAGGTGATGAATGCATCCCTTGAGGGGGAGCATTGTTTGTTGAACGTTTGTGTATGGTATTTTTCAGTTCAATGAAAAATTTGTTCATTTCCATCCCCTAGGAGATGAGTTGATTTAGTATGAGCATGATTTCAGATGTATGGTTGTATCTTAATAGTATTGAAATCCCTGGTTATTCTCTTGTTTTCTACATTGGGTTAGCCCATGTAGACTTAGAGTTTATTAACTATAGGCTCTTTGCTAAGTGAACCATGCGATATCATCTGTTTTCATTTGTTTTCCAATAAGGGGGAGAAAACATAACAACACATATGTTGACTCTACCAAAGTGTTCTTAGGAGATATTGAAAACTAAATTCAAACCGGGGATTGTTGAGCCCAGTGATTTCATTTGTAGTCAATAACATGTCACTGTGTGCCTGCTGATTGAATGATTTAAGAAATGAAGATTGGAGCATACTAACTCTAATGAATGTTGAATTGGTCTTATGTTCAAAGACTTGTATCAAGTTGATAAATTGTTACATCAATTGATTAAGTCAATGAAATACTCAATTTCATGGGGAAAGAAGTGGACATCTACCCATAGTAATTATGTGGATGATGTTCTGAAGATCCGTGCAACATGGGTGCAAGGGGAATTCCCGGAGGAAGCATAGTGCATGATAAGATCATGCTTGGAGAACATGGTACATGGAAGTATCGTGGAGGTAGAGAGGATAATTCTGAGCTGAGGTTGTGGTAGGTTGTAATTTAAAGAAGCTTAAAAAAGCAGCGTGTTTCGATGTGGGATGGGTTTTTATAAACCCAGATGCGATCTCAGCCTTCTGATGTATCGCATATACATGATATTCTATCCGATCACTACACCATCGATACAACACATATGGGCCATCTATCTGATCGTGCACTTCACAAATTCAAATAGCACTGTCCAATCTCTCCATCAAGGTTTCCTTAAATCTCTAGACACCCTAGCTTCTCCTGTGAACCAGTGATGATCCAGAACACAAATCACATAACTCCATCCACCGTTTGAGCTCAATCCAAGCTCGTCTAGATCATCTGGGCAAACCGAACACATGCATGCATTCAATGTTGCGTGCATGAATTTATATAAAAAGTTTATATGTCAGGTGAAGTGAACGGAGTTACAGGGCCACTTGAATCCTTCAATGAAATGATTCACATTCATTCTTAAACACATGCACGTGATGATCTCTACAATAATGAAGGATCCCATTGTTGAAAAAGAAAAATCAAACAACAGATATTTTCAGGATATCTCATCTGCTTTTGAATATATTAAAATCCCAAGATTTCGGCTATTTAAAGCATTGGATCCCACGAAATCTCATGCGAATTTTAATTGTGATCCTTATCTACAAATATAGAGCCATCGACCGAGGCATTGTTGTTGAAAATATCTGGAGAAAGATCTTGTTTCTCTGAGCAATAAAACAGTTTTTAAATTGTTCCGTGCAGCCCTGCTACACGATGATGTGCCACACAACTATTGCGTGAAGAAGTTATGTGCATCTCTTGTGTGAGAGAAGAAGAGAAAACCATCCTAGTTTGTGAAGGACACCGAATATGAGATAGGTTCCCTCAAACCCTCACTGTGCTTCGTGCGTAAAGAAGAAATCATGTGTACAGAACTGGTGCACTTGAACCCTTGTTGTACTCCACTAAGACAGAACCCACGATCCTTCACGGTTTTGTGAAGGAGATTAACGCGCACTCCAAGCATGAAAAAGAATACCCATCGTGCCCTCCTATTTGAACGATGAAGAATACCATCCTTATGTTAATATATATATTTTGTTGATGGATGCAGGTATTTATTCTTGAAAAAGAATGAGAATTCACAAATTACAATATATATATATATATACATTGTCCTAAGAGAAAAAGAAGGCACCCGAGGCACTTTGTGGTGGAAGGAAATTTCATTCATGATGCATATGTATGAATAAGCATAAATTTAGACACCCAACTATTGAAGAACAAGTCCACACATTGAATACACCCATTAAGGTTTGAAAAAGAACACAAATCAAATAAGGATTGTGTGTTAACATTTGAAGGCGTGAGAAAAAATAATAACACTAAAAAGACACAAACCTATATCTAATATAATTTAAATAATAAGTGTGTGTTTTCAAAGAACCAAAGAGAAGAAATCATTGTGTGTGCAATGCGATTTGAGAAAGTCCAACAAATTCAATTAGAGTTTCTTGAAGCTACTTGAATAGAATGAAGAATATCAATCCATTCAGGGGAAGAATATAAAAATGGGGCGGCATGACCAGTTTTTGGAAGAAATAAGAAGGTACAGAGACGTTGGGGGGTTTAACCAACTTTTAATTTAGGGGGGTATAACCAATTAATATATTTAATCATCTTCTATATTGGGAAGAATCTGTGTTGGAGAGAATAACCAACACAGAAAGGAATATGACTTTGTACTGAACCTTGTAAATCCTTGTGTCAAGTGATTTTGTTTTACAAAATCATTTAAATACTGGATGAAGGTGCTAACCAGACACATAGGTTGAATTTACAAAGAGTCAATTCATAAAAAAGAAAAAATAAAATCCAATAAGGGGATCAATGATTCACCCCTCCCCTCTTTGTGATCTTTCCCTAGTCTGGGTATTTCAAGAATGCGTATTACATGGAATATGATGATATATATATATATGGCATGATTATAAGGTTCCAACCATATTTGGAACCTCTTAATCTTTATAGGAATGTCCAGACTTTATCTGTCCTTGGATTTCTTTTGGAATGCCTTCTTCACTCAGAGGTTGCCATTCGGAATGATTGATATGATTTCCATGAGAGATATCCACAAAAAGATCTGGTAATTTCTTTTATAAAAATTCTTTAGTGTGGACCAATGATTCAATATAAATATTTTATGGATATTATAATTCTTTGGATACACTCATTAGATTAATCTTGATGCCTTCAGACATGCAGCGCCCTCGAATAACCCTAGCAGTGTTAGTCATTCTTAACATGGGATTTCCTTGTATGATATCCATGGACTTGGTTAGACTAATTTATAGTATAATTCATTTTTTGTACCCATTGGATTACACTCATAAACCTTATTTATAGACTAAATGAGTTACTACTATGAGTTATCTGACCCTTATGGTTAAGGATTCCTTGGTTTCACCTTGGATCCTCTTTTATCATTATTATGATATATTTCAGTGATGTTGAAACATTACCATGTTCAATAAATATGCATTGAATCTAAAATAAATTAATTAAATGTTAAATTCTTTAGACAAAATTGAGGATAATTCCAGAAATAGTTATCTGTTTTACTACTTTACATTTATATACCCACACACTGTAAAATTTATATTCACACATTTTATTGTATAGACACTATTAGTGGTTTCCTACTAAGATTTTCCTCACACCCGATCTGGAACACCATTGGTACTTGAGAATTTTTTATGATCATAGGTGTAGACAAGGGGAAACATCGAACATTTCATTTTTGACTTAACTACTTTAGGATGGGGGCTTGGTAGCAGATGATCGGGCTAGTACTCGAGATGAATGGATAATATTTTTCCTTTTTGATTATTTTTCAATAATGTATCATAATTTATACCCACATCCAAGTATTCATGTTTTCCATTTTATATAGTTAGTACATGACATCGTCATTTTTTAAATGGTATAGTTTTCTACACATGAGTTGGTTATTTATTTCTTGGATGTTTAGGCTTATTTTTCAATACTTTGTTTCTTATTTTCACAGTTTCTACTTATTTCTTCATGTTATATAACTAATTTATTCCCCTCTAACATGAGGGAATAGTCTCCCAACAGAAACACACTAGGCCGTCACTACTAGTAAGTATCCTATGGCTTATGAGGAGGTGCTCTTGAGGCCATGTGGCCAACCGTGTTTGGTTACTGTGGAGTGAAATGGGTTCCAGAAGTCAAAAAGAGGAATCATATATATAATATATTTTTTCATATTGTTTGGTAAATTTATATAGGAGTCTAGGAACCTTCTAAAAGTTGGTCATAAGACCTTCCTATGGGCATCTAATCGATGTTTGGGGTGAATACCAAGTTTCCTTAGAATAGTAATTATTAGTTCTTTATTTATCCTATTATAATGGATATATTTTCATTATTGAGTGATTCACATGAATGGTGGTATTTTTCATAAATTATTAATATTTACATTGGCTTATTATGGTAAGGATAATTGTTATATGTATCATTATAGGCACACATGATTCACATTCCATGCATATTCCATGGCATATTGGTACATTTTACAGCTTCCATTGCATGTGTTTCCTGTAATTTTTGAGTGAGACATGATTTATATATATATGTGCTATTAAAATATTGTGTTGGGAAAGGATATTGGTTTTCTGAAGTGTCAACATAAATATAAATAGTGTTTTCCTATAGTGATTTATGATGGCATCTTAAATATCTATTTTCGACCCATGTAAGCTATGTAACCCTAGTTACATGTGCTGTGAGTTGGCTATGATTACATGAATACCAATTTCAATTAAGAAGGTGTATATTCCATTATAAATTGGAAACTGTAATTAATTGAAATGAATCCTTTTTATTTTACCCACTACATTCTGAGATCGAATGTAAGGGGGTTTAGTTATAATTAAATGAGGGTCAATTTCAGTTATCAAGTGTATGGGCCTTTATAAACTAATAACGACATTCCATTTAATTAATTCTTGTTCTATTTGTTAAAATCACTTATAAAATTAAATTTCAAATTATGAATTATAAATGAAAATGTTTCTAGTAATTGGAAAGCCTAAGATTAATTTAATGTGCTTTCTCTCCTTAAATTGAAATTGAATATCTATATATCAAAACCCCTATAAATAAATCTTGAATAGTTACCAACACCCTGACCATCTAAGTGGGATGTTGCAATAGTATTTTGGGTATTGAGCCTTTATTATTTTGTTCTTATTCTATTAGAGATTCTACCTTATATAAAATATTATTCCGAGGCGTGTTCTTGGAATTGTAGAGCTATGACACCATGATATCCTCTAGTCGTGAACCGACAGAGTGGCAATGATCATGAATAGAAAGTGGTGATACCTAAGCCACTAATGATACCTCCAGTAGTTCCAATTTAGGAATTACCTTCTATATCCAAATTGGGCACTGATGTTTACCTTTGATAGAGTTTCCTATACATGATGTGGTCTATACAGGAGGCTCCATGACATGCACCTAGAAAGTCCGATCTGGCTCATCAGTTCCAACAGAAACATCCTCTCTTATTTTTGGGAGATGGAAGTCTTTAGGCAACTGAGTCTAGGATAGAATTATTTTTGTCTATCTTCAATTATTTGGAGATTACTTTATAGAGGAAGCTTAATATATCCACCTATATGCTATTTGATTCTACCAAAAACTAGTGGGATGTGATTACCCTCGAAGTGTCATCATCAACTCATGGTCTAGGAAGATTTCAAGACTGCCTTATATGATTACTTTTCCCTTATTTTATGAGAGATGACTGAGCTGGAGAATTAATTAACATAGAGTAGGGTTCTATGTCCATCATTTACTATTCATATAATTTCAATGAGCTTCAATGATTCACATTGTTTGTTATGGTGATGATATACCATGAGAGACACACTTAATTAATGGGCTTAGATATTCCATCTGATCTTAGGAGAATGTATTTTATATATTGACTTTTTTCTGAGATCGTGAACCAGTCTCTTCTCAATAAGTAAAACTTGAGGTAAGATAATAATACTGGGCATAGAGGATCAATACTGATAGAGGGAAGTATTTCTTCTAGTATTATGAAGCATAACCTTGAGTTTTCTCCTCAGAGCAGCATCATTCTAAGTATTCACACTGGTAGCTCTGTAGTATGCCATCAATATGGTTGGTAGGGTCATGTAATGCTACAATGTGATAGAGAGACACTTGGTTCCCATACTTTTAGCCGGATGGGTTATCTTTAGAGATTTTTAGACATTTCCACCTATTTTTAGTGGAATATAACCCACAATAGCTTCACATTCCGAAGAATTATTAGTTTTGAAACATCAGAAATTAGGATGGAGTAACATCAGTCGAGCATGCTAATGAAGAGGTCATGGAAAAGGAATCCAGGCTTCTGACTTTTAGTGCTAGCATATTGGATCTACTTAGGGTAGTCACTATATAGCTTATGGAAATTGATCCGGCCAGTTTCCTAAATTATAGTAGATACTCAAGGAGTGGAGTGTAAGGCCATATACTAAATGAGGTACTATTACTGTATCCTCTACTATCATAATTGATTTATTCGATACATGTTCCTCTCACTCCTTTATTTTGTATTGATCATGGAAATTCTAGGGCTAGAAGTTCTATACCATTATGGGGTGAATCCCTTGGACACACCAATACACTAGTGTAAGGAATTTCTTATTGAGGTGGGGAGTTGTAATTTCTTATGGGAACTCTCAATACATGAGATTATTGGCTTCAATTTCATTTTCATGATGAACAAGTTGGTCCCCTATCATACATATTTGGACTTCTATCACCATAGGGTATCATTTAAATATTCATAGGGTGATATTTATCTTCAAAAGGGTGAGTGGGATGTCCATGAAAGTAGAGTAGGACCTAAGAATCATGGGATGGGATGAGTGAAAATCCAAATTTACAACCTTTTCTTAGATGTTGGTATAGTTCGCTTGATAGATTTTCCTCCAATGATGGATTTTTAAGTTATGTTTTCTCAGGTGACTTCTTTGGCATACCTCCGAAGAGAGTGGTAGAGTTTACCATTAATCCTGTTCCATGAGTAGCTCCAGTATCTATTCCTCTATTTAGTATGGAACTTAATAATATTTAGAATATTAAGAGTCAATTGAAGGATTTAGTGTCTATGGGTTTTATCTGACCCATCACATCCTCTTAGGGTTCAACCATTATTTTTTTCCAAGAGGGTAGATTAAAACCTCATGTTTTTAGTGAATTACTGAAGGTTGAATCAACTTATGGTAATAAATAGTATCCATTGAGTGAAATATATGATCTCTTCAACTAGATCCAAGGATCTAGAGTGTTCTCAAAGATGGAATTGGAATTTGGAGACCATTATCAGTGAGTTAGGCCTTTAGATCTACCACATATGACTTTCCAAAGTCGGTAAGGTTTGTAAGAGTATCTGGTTCATCTGGTCAATCTTATGAACACACTCTCTATTTTTATGGACATGATCAATAAGGTTTTCCACCCCTACCTGGATTTCATTATTGTGGTTTTTGTGGACGAAATATTATTGTATTCTCATATATGAATCAACCATGCCAAATCTCTTAAGAATATACTATATACATTGAGAGAGAATCAATTTTATTATAAGCTCACAAAGTACCACTTCTATATCAATAAGGCTCACTTCTTGGGTCATATTATCTTATAATAATGAGTTATAGTTGACCTCGAGAAGGTGAGTATTGTGGATTCCTAAGAGCATCCCAAGAATGTGTTTCAAATAAGGATTTTATTAGGGATGGATGGGTTTTGTATGAATTTCATATAATATTTCTCACATCATGATGAACCTCTTACTTGTATTAATTATAAGGGTGTGAAGTTATTGTGGTCTGAAACATGTGAGAAGGCCTTTGAGGAGTTGAAATGTAGGCTTAATTCTTCAATAATTCCGATTCTTCTAGAGCCTAGAAGAGGATATACGATGTTATATAATGCATCAAGAAACATTTTATGTGTAGTAATGATAAAGGAGTAAAGATTAATTTCATATGAGTCTCACCAATTTCGATATCATATGTTTAATTTCCCAACACATTACATCAATATTGCAGTATTCATTCATGACATACACTTCTAGATGCATTATCTGATGGAAGAGAACCTTGTGGTGTAAAAGGACCACAAGTGTCTCAAGTATAACTTTAAACAGTGTGACTTGAATCTCAAACATTGAAGAATGGTCTAATAACTTCAATTTTTTGACATTGAACATGACTATACTCCTAGAAATAAAAATGTGGTAGCTAATGTGCTGAGATGAAAAAATAAAGAACAATCCATTCCCGAAACAACTGATGAATGTAAGTTAATGGACCTTATTCTTAATATACATATGATGTTTCAAGAATGTCACAAGTTATATTTTATTAAAACCCTATCAATTACATCTTTACTCATGAACAAGGTTAAGAGAAGGTAGTTCTCATATACAAAAGGCTTGGTCCTATGAGAGAGTATTTCTAGTGAGGACTCACCTCCAGATTGGTCCACTGATGTAGATGACATCAAACATATACATGAGAATATCTAGGTTCTTGTAGACATGTGAGAGGATTTGATACAAGAGTCATATGATTCTCATGGGAAATGAACCCAGTTATTTCATAGATGTATTGCGATATGCATCACCTGTAATGGTGTCCTTCAATGAAATGTCATATTGTAGGTTTTATCACTTGGTGTTGCACTTGGCAGTTGGTGAATGTGGAACACTAGTGACGTGTTAGCTTTTTATAGAAGTTTATATTCTTGGAATGGAAATAGGATGATGTCATGATGGATTTTTTTGGTCATTTTACCTAGGTATACTTGAGGTAATGGCATTGTTTAGGTAGTCGTGGATTGAAAGGCAAAGGTACGAGAATTCCTTCATATCTGAGAGACTTTCTTAGTGGTGATAAGGGAAGAATATATGTTTTTGAGATTATACACCTATATTTGGTCCCTTTTAATATCATTTACGGTAAGCATTATTGTTTTACATTGAGGTTTTGGAAAGGGTTATACAATGATATTGGTATAGAGGTGCTTCTGAGCACATATTTTTTCCCTTAGACTGATGTCCAGTTAGAACAGACCATAAATGTTTTATAATACATTATATGAGAATGTTTATTTGATTTGAGAGTTTATTGGGGGGGATACCCTCTCATTGAGTTTTCCTATAATAATAGATTTTGTGAAAATATTTAGATAGATCCGTATGAGGAATTATACAGTATTATATGTTTTTAACATTGTGTTGTCTAGGTATAGGGGATGTAGTTCTACTATTTCCTCCTCTCCTATACGAGAATTCAGAGTAGGTGTAGCTGATAAAAATGAGTATGGATACTAATCTGTCTAAATATAAATCATATTCATATCTCAATTGATTACATCTAGAGTTATAGGTTGGGAATCATATTTTATTAATGGTATGACCCAGACTTGGTCATAAATAGATATAATGGAAAGGGAAGTCGTCACCTCATTTTATTAGGCCATTTGACATGTTAGAAAGAGCTAGACCAGTAGCCTATGAGTTGATATTAACATAGATCCACCATTCCCTGAATGAAGACTTGCACATTTCACAACTTTTCTATTACCATGTGAACCCATATCACACTTTTTTATCCTGATGATTTTTAATTGAATTCCAATACTCCTTTTGAGGATTATAGTATATACATCATTGAATAGAGCATGAAGTATATCTGAGGATTTTATTTCCCTTTAAATCGGGTTTTATAGTAGCACATTAATGTAAAATATGAGAATTGGGAGCCAGAAGATGATGAATATTCTTAGTGGTCAGAGTTATTCTCAAACAATGTTCTACCACCCTTAGAAGGGCAACTCGAGGATGAGTTCCTTTAAGGGGTATTTTTATAATAAACCAGTTTTAATATGAGGTAATTATCATTATATATTTAATTAAATTACACAATTTTTACGTAATATGAATTGAAAGTGAGAATATGGAGAAAAAGATAGTGTTTGGGCTTGTTGGGTGTCCAAAACCTCAACTAATGGAAGAAACACCTAGGCCATAGGGTTAGTAGAAACTGTGTGGCCCAAAATAAAAAATTTCTCCTAATCATGGGGAATGTTTAGTGAGTATAAGAGGGCCTCTAGGATTTCACTAACATTGTGACATCGGAAGCACACTTGTATGATGTTTTTATAGTTTTACATATAGGGAAAACACATGGTCATTGAACTATTTATCTAATCGAGTTCAATGAAGGTGCATGGGGTATTGAGGTGGTTAATGGAACACTGTTAGCACACGGTTTGGGTAACCATGAAGCCCCTATATGTTGGGTAAAATAAACATTTATCATTAATTTCTTATAACATAACCCCTCCTTATTTCATAATTCCAGAAGATAGTGGATCCCTTTTCTCCCTTGAAGAGATTTCAATCCCCTTCCACTTAGGATGGTTGATATATTTTCTAATCGAATTTTGATTCAAGACATATTGGTCTTTTTGGATTCCTCTTGGTTTTTCCTCCACTCATTATGCTCCATTTATAGTTCTTCTTCCTATTGGAGATGCTATTTTGTTATGAGACCATTCTACCTATTTTAGGGAATTAATTTGTTCTTACAATTTATTTTGATCCATGACATACTATGGGATGATAGAAAATTAGTTATATACTACATGAATAGGGTATGTAGTATATGAATCATCCATTAATGTCTCCCTATCTATAATTTTTTTTGTTATATGATCACTGGTTTCACTAGGTGTTTCCCTTAAATTTATCTTCCATAATTTAACTTTATAAATTGAAAGCTATGTCCCATGTATGACCTCTTGACATAGTTAATGGTTGATACCACAATATGGACCACACCTTTAGGGTGTCTTCTTTATTAATTCATCCATGACCAATATTTATATTGAATGATAAACCATTCGAGTGTGTTCTACTTTTCCATTAATAAGGTAAGTGATTCAATTTAATAAATTAATTTAAATTGTTCATTAGAAAGTATATATATATATATATCAATTGGCCTCAGATATTATAATTGACTTGATATTGGTCACATGACCAAAAATCACCTTTTCATATTTAATGAAAGGTAATGGAATGAACCAAATGAAATGATTATGTAATTAAATGGATACTGGTTGCATGTCCTTTATTCACCTAGTCATGTTAATTAAAGGTAATGGAATGAACATATTAAATGATTATAAGGAATATGTATTACATGTAATATTATGGAATATGTATATAAATGAAATTCATATAAGGTTCCCATAATATTTTGAACATATTGATCTTTATAGGAATGGTCAGACTTGAGTCAGCCTTGGATTCCCTAAATAATTCTTTATGCACATAGAATATGCCATTCAAATTAATTGAGCCAATTTCTATGGGAGATGTCCACTACAAAATATGATCTTTTTATAATTACATGAATTCATCGAAGAGGTATTGATGATTGGGGTAACATAATTTTAGATATTAGAATACCTTGGATACACTCCTTTGATTCAGATTGATGTGTTTTGACATGAAGTTCCCTAGATTCACCCCATTGGGATCAGTCATTATTAGCATAGGATTATAATGGATGACCTCATTGGACTTAGTCAGACTGTTTTATAGTGTAATTCCTTGGGTGTACCCCTTAGATTAAACTCAAACCCATATTTATAGACTGCATGAGTAACTAATATGATTTGGCCTAACCCCTCAGGTCATAGATTCCTTGGTTTAACCTTAAATCCTCCTTTATCATTATTATAATATATTTAGGTGCTACAAAACTTTCACTTGTTCCATTTTTATAAAAAAAATCTCAAATAAAATAATTAAATGGTTACATGTTCAGACACCAGTTGAGGCTAAAGTAGGTATGGGTTTTTTATTTTTACCAATTTACTTTTATATACATGTACAGTATATAATTTATAGCAATATATGGGATTTCATAAACACTATTGGTTGTGGCCAAATTAGATTTATCTCACACCTTATCTGGGCTATCTTTGGTACCGAAGAATATTATGTGATCACAAGTTTGGACAAGGGGAAGCTTCCAACTTAGGACACCTCACTTGATTTATTAGTATGTGAGCATGGTAGCAAATTATAGGGGTAGTTCTTGGGATGCTTTGATAGTTTTATCCTTTTTTCATTATTTTGTACATCATGTATCATACTATCTTCCTACTTCAATTTATGCATGTTTCTCCTTTTATAGAGACATGAAATGATATCATCATTTTTTATATGACATAGCTTATAACTCGTGAGTGGGTTATTTATTGAATAGATTATTTTGCTTATACATATTCTCTACTACTTTATTTATCATTTCATTGATTTTGGTTATGTTTTCAGGTTATATCATTACTATTATCCACTCATACCTGAGGATATAATATCCCCATGGACAAACACAAGGATGTCGCTAATTTCAAGATCCTTTGGCATACAAGGAGGGGAAGTTGAGTCCATGTTGTAAATCCCCGACCCTAGTTACCTAGTGTCATTTAATTATTACATAACATTGTCATGATACAATGAATCATGTCCTGAAATATCAATAAGTTTGTTATCCTTGGATGTACTAGATACACTCATATGTTTTACATTACATCATGAAATAAAAACAACAACAACATTTCCCCCTTTTTAAACACACTTATATCCTTAGCCTATCCCTACAGGTCAACCATAAAATACTTCTTCACATCCTGGAGAAAATAAAACATAGAAAAAGGTGATCTTAGATTCTTAGTAATGATTACAATATAGTATAAACCTTTATAAATATGCATAAACATTTAAAGAAATGTATAAGACTAAAACACAAGCCTTTTAAACTTAACCATCAACATAATATAGAAAAGATAAATTCAATAATTCCATTTAATTATTCAAATGGATATTCTACTAGTTGAATAATCACATGTAATATCAATATCGAATTTCATAATGATGGAATGTATAATGAAAGACATTCTAAAACCTCTTGTCAAGGCCTCGTCCAAGACGTCTAAAAATTATTTAGGCCTCGGCCAAAATCATATATCAAATTGGGAAATTCCTCGACCAATTCCACATCTAATTGTGTCATGAAACCTAGTGATGCATCAAGGATATATAGAGGGCTCCACCCACCACTTACTAAGTCCAATGCATTCCTCATACGAAAGCTTGAAACATAATCTAAACATTTTTATTAAAACTAGAATACGAAATGTCAATATTTTAACTAGAAACCATGAATGGCGTAAAAATAACTCATACACAGTCAAACATAACTCATTCAATACAATTTAGATGATTGTATTATGATAAATCAACATCAATTAAAAATAAAATACTCTGAAGGATATTTCCATGGATGAAAATAGTCATTAAAAATATTTTTATTGAAATATCCCCTTTTTCTTGAAAAAATTTAAATAATGCACTATTTATCCCAGAAGTCATTTAAAAGAGATTTTTGAATAAAATTTTACCATACCCCTTTGAAACTTTTAAAAGGAATTTTAATTTTAAAAAATTAATATCTATATAAATAAATCCTTAAAATGATTTTTAAAAAATGGACATTAATGAGAATTATTTTAATGAATAAATCTTTAAAACATTTAAAATGATATTTTAGTTAGAGATCCAAAAAAATGAGAGACGCTTGAATAAAAATAATTGAGTTAATAAAAACATTATAATATCATGAAAATAAAGGGATTCAAGATATACTATGTCAAAGTACATTATATACACCAGATAAAAGTGAATTGGTGCATAAGAACAAAGAAGTCTCAATGGATTGTAAGATGAGATAAATTACTTTATAAAGATCGTATCATTAAGTTAAGGATAAATCAATGATATAGATATGTGTGAATAATATATATACACTCAATATGATTGGATATTCCATGTAAATCAATCATAGGACATTCACACACATTCTTGTAAAAACAACACCAATGAATTTCATGTTTAACATAATGAATAGAAATTGAGTTAAAATTACTATTATCATGTTCATATCGATGGCTTGAGAATTTATAAATAGTTTTATTATGTGTATAAAAAGTATATACACACAAAGGGGAGTGGAAATTACTACATAAGTAAATAAATAGTGATTTCCCACATAATCATGGAGTAAAGTAATAAATGAAGTTTGCGTAAAACCGAATTAGTGGAAATTAAAATTTGATATTCCCTTACTGATTTGGTAACTCACGAAACATACACCCCATGAATGAAGGATCATCCAATGAATATGTAAATACCCATAAATTAATTTATTCCACAAATAATAAAATCATGGGTAGTACATACACCACACTAATGGAAATCGTGGCAATATAGCACGAATCTCTCGGGAAAAAGAAGTGAGATGAAAACCCCTTATCATGTTGTAATCAATCGAGTTGTATGATAAAAAGTTAATAAACAAAAAATGAATCACATAAAACCTTAAATTTATAGATAATCATGATAATATATATCAAATGTAAGTACACAATAAACCATATAAAATAAATAAGTGGAGAACAATGGAAATCTCACAGAATTAAAAGTGAGATAAGAAACCCATTACCTTTTACTTTTCCTTGATCGAGTGTACATTAAAATCCTGTATAATATTTAAATAATTTTTATTAAAATATAAGATAAATATATAAATAAATATGATATCATATATGATCTTCTAATATTGCTTTGTTAATAATATATTAGTAATATCATCATTTCATGTGTTAACTAATCTGTTTTCCATTATATACTCGGTTACATAATCCATGTTTGATATAAATAGGATGTATTTTATTCATATACAAAATTATATTAAGTTCAAAAAATTATATTTTACCATAAAATGAAAATTATTCTTGAATGATTACAATGGGGAATGAATCTCATCGCGTTCATGGAGACGGTAATCCTTATGTATGCACAAGCGACAATATCATTATATTTATGGATAAATCATATGTAATTGGATGGTATATCACATATAAAGATTCATTAATATGTTATATTTATAATTTAAACCATTTATACTCATTATTATATCCATCCAAATAATTAAGTGTTTGAATAACAAACTACACCACGACGTGTAGGCGGTAATCCGTATGTACACACTTATGGTGACTTTTTCATTTATAGGATGGATAGAATAATAAATATGGTTATACCTATAATGCCCTGACCCTAGTCACTCAGAGTCAGTTCATTATTACATAACATTGGCATGATCACAAAATATCAAGTCTCGAAAGACCGATTAGTTTAGTAGCCTTGGAAACACTAGATACAATCATAAGTCTTACATTAAATCATAAAGTGAAAAACGACAACAACATAGTCTCCATAGTCCACACACATATACCCTCAGACTATCCTTTCAGTTCAGTCATAAAATACTTCTTCACATCCTGGGAAAATGAAGCATAAGAAATTGGTGATCTCAAACGCTCATTAAGGGTAAAAAATACAGCGGAAGATAACATAAATATTAAGTTTGGTGAATAATTGAAACCACATGCCTTACCAATAATAAACATGAACAATTTTATGGTTGGAATATGAGTTGAGTAAATAATTCCATAATAAAACCTAATAATTGGTATTCTACTAGCCGAATGACCACATGAAACATCAATATTATATTCATAATAAAGAAATGTATAATGCCGGACATTCTGAAACATTTTGTCAAGGCCTCCACCAAGACATCGAAAAATGATTAAGGCCTCAGCCAAAACCATATATCAAAATTTGGAAAGGGCCTCGACCAATTCCATGTCTAGGTGTCTCATGAGACCTACAGATGCATCAAGGAGCTATAGCGGGCTCCACTCATCACTTACTATGTCTAATACATTCTTCATATGAAAAGGTTGAAACATAACATAAACATTAATATTAAAAATAGTATTCAAAATGTTAATACATTAACCATAAACCATGAATGGTAAAAAAATAACACATCCACAGTCAAACATATCACAAAACCTCTAATACAATTGGGATGATTTGTATCATAATAAATCAACTTCAAACAAGTTTAAAATCCATCAATGGATGTTGACATAGATGGAAATGATCGGTAAAATGATATGATAAAAATACACTTTTTTCATTAAATCATTTAAAAATATCACAATTTATAAAGGAAGTTATTTAAAATATATTTTTTAATCAAAGTATCCCATACCACTTTTAAACTTTTGAAAATAATTATCATTTCAAAGCATTCATGTCCATATAAATAAATCCTTAAAAATCATTTTGAAACCATGGACATTACTTAAAAATATTTAGAAAGATAAATCTTTAAAACATTTAAAATTACGATCTTGATAAATGTTACCTTTCAAAAATCCTTAAAATATTCATTTTGAAAACATTTTTATGAAAAATGGTAATGGATGATAAAAATGTCCCAGTAAATACTTACACATAAACAATCTCGGATAATAATGAGATTGAAGAATTTACCATTACCTTGTAATTTTCCTTGGGTGAGGGTAGGTTAAACTCTTGTTTAATGGTTAAATAATTGTTATTAAATTATACAATAATCATTTACATTAATATGATATCATATATCAGCTTTTAACATTGCTTCATTAATAATATCTTAGTATTATCATTGTTTCGGGTGTTAAATGATTCATGTTCCTTTATATTATTTGTTTTTTGAGACATATTTGTTATGTATGGGATGTATATTATTCATACACATAATGATATCAAGTATTTAAATTTTACATTTAATCATAAAATGAAAATTAGTCTTGAATGGATACTATGAGGAATGAATCTCATCACGTTCGTGGAGATGGTAATCCGTACATACGCACGAGCAACAATATTATTATTTTGATATTAAAATAAAATATAATTGGAAGTTATATCATATATAAAGAATAATTATCATGTTATATTTATTATTTACATCAATTACACATCATTATTATACCCATCCAAATAATGATGTATATAATAACAATTACACCACGTCATGGAGACGGTAATCCGTACATACGCACATATGGTGACATGTCATTCAAAAAATGGACAGAATAATGAATTTGGTTGTACCATATTTATAATCGAAAAACATTATATGTAAGATACTGGAGTAATTATTTTATAATTGAATCAACAAAGAAAAAGGAAGTGGAAGAAGAAAGAAACTTGAAAGAGGTGATGAAATATTTACCTCTTCTTCTGGTTCTTCCTTTTGATTTGATAAAAAGGTATACATAGTTTGTATTTATGAAAACATTAGGGCGTCTAGGATTAATGGAGGAGAGTTTAGAGGGTATTTGGGCAGAGTTTGGATGATCCAAAAGGATTTGAAGGTCCGAATTAGAGAGAAGGGGGAGTGCCCTTTTATAAGAGGGGTGAGGGGAACATTAGGAAAAGCTAGAAATATTATTTTTTAATAAAATAATTTTCGGTTTATAATGGATCCATAGTGGATTATTTAAATTATTAGGTGGGTATGGGTCTAAATACACTCATCCAATAAGTTTTAGACAGGTTTGGGTCACTATATTAACCTTATCTTGTAGATTTAACTCTTAGTTAAATAGTTTGACATTACCATGTCTCTTTGTATTTTTATATTATATGGTTAATAAACATACTATAAACATCCAATAGAACCCCAATAGGTTCATTAATGTCACATATAATATTATTTAGGCACTTTGGATGAAACTTATACTTTTAGGAATATTATATCAACCAATAATATTTTATTTTTTTTAAACTCATTTATGTCAATTTTGATATTATTTAATAATTGATATTTGTTAAAGTCCTAACAACATTATTAATTCAAAATAAATACATTTAATAAAACCTAACAAGTCATAATAACATATAAAATTTTTTCATGGCATCAAAACATTCAATGTATATCTATTTTAGTATTTATAATATCATTTATTTGATACTTTCACTAATAAAGTAAATACTGCATCATCATTATGTCATAAATAAATTTAATTATTCAACGTATAAAAATTATAAATAAAATACCACTATGTATGAAATAATTTTATCTTTCTAATCAATATTTATAGTCAAAGAGATAACATGGATAACCATATGTATTTTTTTACTAAAAGATATATGCTTTTGTCATTTTTGTATTTACTTTATCTTAATTAATATAAAGTGTCATTATCACTTACAAGTGGATCCATGGGGTCCCAAAATATACCCAAAGATGACTATGGTCGGAAATGTATCATCCAATAGGGTTAGGACACGTTTAAGGATAATTTTATATTATTATTATATTATTTTGTTACCCTTTTTTACCAGATTTACCCTTTAACCACGATAAATAAAATATTTACCGAAGTAATTATTCATAATGTCTAAAAATTAAAGTTACCTTTTTACACAATTTGGAATTCTTGATTCCAAATATGGAATCCATTTTTCTAAATTCAAACATAGAAGTGGAAGAAATTAATTTAAAATTAATTCCCGCTGTGAAAACAAAAAGCGTGTTTTTATGAAATAATAACTACCAAAAGATTGACACTTGTTTATGTCAAGTTTAAATGTGAAATTACATCTAATGGAAAACATTGGATTAAATGGTAAATATATAATAAAATTATACTTTAAAACCTCTCAGTAGTATACTTTTTCACAATAAATTATTTTGATTAAAAAAGATGTTTTTAATTAAAATTTAGTATTTTCACTATTCATTAAAAACTGAATGTTTTCAGAAAAATACAAAAAATTCACCATAAGATAAATTTTATATTCCAAATTCAAAAAATAATTCTATTTTAATAATTTAAAACCATAGGATTTGTAATTAAAATTAATTCCCATTGTCAAAACCAAAAAGAGTATTTTTCAGAAATAATAACTAACAAAAGATTGATACTTGTTTATGTTCAATTTCAAAGTGAAATTATTTCCAATGAATAACATTGGATTAATTGGTAAAAATATAATCTATTTATTCATAAATACCATTAAAATTTATAATTTAAAACTACATATTATTTTGATTAAAACAGTTGTTTTCAGTTTAAATATAGTATTTTTCACTATTCACCAAAATATGAAAGTTATCAGAAAAACACCAAACATTTATTGAAACTAAATTCCTATGTCTTGATTATAAAAAATAAGTTTATTTTGTATAATTTAATATATAAATGTTTCAAATATTGGATTTAAAAAGGTTCGCCCTTAAATGGCGGTAAAATTGCATTTTTTGAAAAATACTTCTTTCATCTGAAAAAAATGAATTTGTTCATACATTATGTGTAAGAAACTCATAATATGGAATATAAAATTATAAGGATTATATAAAGTTCAAAATTTAGTTAAAACTATTCATAACCGCATTTGAACGGCTAGTTTGGTAAGTCATGTTGCGCTTGAACTCAGTGTTGCGTGTAGTGCAAGTTATTGAATTACATTGAAGAAATAATGTACTATGAAATCTGGGTGTGTTACATTCTTCCCTCCTTCAATAAATTACGTCCTCACAATTTCAAATTTTTCTTCTAAAATAAAATGTTAAAAATAAAAAATACCTTTTTGGGAAAACCCACATCGAAAATTGGGTTTATAAAATTTAGTCTTAATAAGAGAAAAATGGGAATGAAAAAGTCAGCACCAAATTGTGATCTCGATTAAGAGAACATTGGTGGAAATAAGAGACGCATAATTGGAGGGAAAATGTAAATATTTATAGCGAGTGATTGAGGTCATCAGTCACAAACAGTTGTATAAATGAGGGCCTCAAAGCCATCAATCTATGATTATTTAAAATATCATCGGTTTAACAAAACATAAGGTATTAGGATAACACATTTTTAGTTTTAAGATCCCTTACGTAATTTTTAAGAATTAATTTCTTCATAGAATATGAGAAGACAAAAAAATATACTTGACAAGTAGAGTTCCATCCTTTAACTAATTTCTACCACAAACTCACCTTTCACTCTAAAATATAATAGAACATAAAAATAATCTATTTATCTTAATCTTATAGGGTTCCAAATATAAACATATACCATTTAAATGATGAAAAATATTTTGTAACAACCAGGGACTTCCTGTAGGCTAGTGGTTAGTAATAAAGGCCTGTCGCACTATGATTATAGGTTTGATTCCTACAGCTTTGTCTGACACAACAGGTTATTGCTCTAACTTCAAGTTGTCCTTTTTATGGAAATCCAAAAATAATCTCAAAATAGAATTATCCAAAATAATTCTGTCCGAACTCATAGTCCAAAATTTATAGGGAAGTTAAACACAATGAAGATCCTTTTTCCCATGTAATAACATGTTAACACCTTCATCATGTATTCTTTTAAAACACTAAAACATCTTGAATTACCATAAAAACTTATTGATTACATTAATGCTCCCTTATTCATTATAGAATACTGGATAAACTCATTCTATCCCAAAATGTTTTAAACTCAAACAATGATGGAATATACAAATCATTAATCAGTTTCAAGGTAGTCATGAATATCCAATATAATATATCCAAATCAAACATGTATTATTCCAAAATCAGTACCTCCATATCCGAACCATATTATGGTTTATCTTTATCTCAACCAAATATTTTCCAAAACTTTAACCTGCTATTGAGTCACTTTTCTTGGTTCCACACAATCTCAAGTCCTTAATGAAATAGTACTGCATTAAAATCCTTTTATACTCCATAATTATTATAACCGGTACATCATTTATAAAACACTCAAATGACATAATTCTTTAATAAAAACATAATAACTCTAATCATTACTCCTCATCTGTGGTAGTATCATAACTTGATTATTATCCAATAGCCTCATTTGGGGAATACTCTGATGATTTGGACATTAGTTCGCGTAGTGTCCCAACACCATGTAGATGAAGTATTTTACATTTAAAACCGTTTTCTTACCCTTACAGTCACGTACATGGGGTCCCTTTTCTTCACACTTATAACAAACTCCCATTCCCTTCTAGAAAGGTCCAGGGTGTTTCTTCCCACATTTATCACATATGGGAAAATTCTTCTTTTCCCTCTTCCCTTTATCCATCTTTCTCTCCTCCATAATTTTCTTCTCTTACTTCCCTTCAAATCCATAGGACCTAGATAATTCTTTACTTATCTTTTTAACATGTGATACTATTTATTCATATGTTTAGAATAAATTGGAGACAATTTACATTCTAAATGTTAGATTAATATGGAGAAAGATATGATCCTCCTTACACTTTGGATCATACTTATTACTGGAGTTCACATTCCTTCTACTGGGCACCATTTCTATACAATGGCATACACTAGGTAAGTTTATGAATTTCAAGGAATAAATCCAAACTTATAAAATACCTAACATAGATTGAACAGTTTATGGAGATAATCCATAATCATAAAAATGTTTTCTTTGAGGAAGTATATACTCATAAACCCTTCATAATGGTTTGTAAAGAAAATGAGAATTATCCTAAGAATATCTCATAGGAGTGTCGTAACCAAGAGTGCATCAAGTCCCGTTGTTGTGCACTAGTTCACATTCGAGTCTAGATCATTGTAGTGTTTTCTGGTTTTACGTCTAGGTACATCTGTGCCAGAGCCACCTTTACATGCTCATATCCAGACAGGAATGTATTGCTCAGAAAACTCACAAAATCTCTACATTCACATAATTATAGAAAGTTATTCTATACTAATCCTCAAAGTCTATCTTAGGGTAATGTTCCATAATCAATGTTTATCTAAATCTAGCATCCAAAGTTTGTACTAAAATTCCTCTGATACCAACTGTAACGCCCTGAACCCAGTTACCCAGAGTTGGTGCATTATTACATATCATTGGAATGATCATAAAAGATCAAGTCTTGAAAGAACAATTAGTTTAGTAGCCTTGGAAACACTAGATATATTCATAAGTCTGAAATTACATCATAAAGTGAAAAACTAAAACAACATAGTCTCCAAAGTCCACACACATATCCCCTCTGACTATCCCTATAGGTCAGTCATAAAATACTTGTTCACATCCTAGGAAAATGGAGCACAAGAAAGGGGTAAGCTTGAACGATTAGTAAGGGTAAGAAATATAGCGGAAGTGAACGTAAATATTAAGCATGGTGAATAATTCAAACCACATGCCCTTACAAATAATAAACAAGAATACTTTTATGGCAGAAATCTGAGATGAGTAAATATTGCCATAATAAAACATAATCATTGGTATTCTACTAATAGAATGACCACATGAAACATAAATATTAATTTCATAATGAGAAAATGTATAATGCCAGACATTCTAAAACATTTTTTCAAGGCCTTGGACAAGAGTTTAAAAATGATAAAGGCCTCGGCCAAAAACAAATAGAAAAATTGGGAAAGGACCTCAGCCAATTCGATGTATAGTTGTCTCATGAGGCCTACCGATGCATCGAGAAGCTATAGCAGGCTCCACCCATCACTTACAAAGTCCAATACATTCCTCATATGAAAAGGTTGAAACATAACATAAACATTCATATTAAAACTAGAATACGAAATGTTAATACTATAACCATAAACAATGAATGGTATAAAAATAACACATCTATAGTCAAACATATCACAAAACCTTCAATACAATATGAAAGATTTGTATCATAATAAATCATCTTCAAACAAGTTTAAAATCCATCAAAGGATTTTGACAGAGATGAAAATGATCAGTAAAATGATTTGATAAAAATACCCATTTTTCATGAAATCATTTATAAGTCTCAGAATTTATAAAGGAATTCATTTAAAAAATATTTTTGAATCAAAGTGTCCCATACAGTTTCTAAACTTTTGAAAATAATTGTCATTTCAAATCATTCATGTCCATATAAATAAATCCTTAAAAATCATTTTGAAATCATGGACATTAATTAAAAATATTTAGAAAGATAAATCTTTAAAACACTTAAAATTATGATCTTGATAAATTTTACCTTTCAAAAATCCTTAAAATATTCGATTTGAAAACATTTTTATGAAAAATGGACATGGATAATAAAAATATCCCAGTAAATACTTACACATAAACAATCTCGGATAATAATGATATTGAGGAACTAACCCTTACCTTGTACTTTTCCTAGGTCGAGGGTAGGTTAAAATTCTGTATAATGGTGAAATAATTGTTATTAAATTATTCAAGAATCATATACATTAATATGACATCATATATGATCTTTTAACATTTCTTCATTAATAATATCTTAGTATTATCGTTGTTTCAGTTGTTAACAGATTCGTTTTCCTTTATATTATTTATTTTGTGAGTCATATTAGTTATGTATGGGATTTATATTATTCATATCTATAATGATATAATGTATTTATATATTACATTTAATCATAAAATGAAAATTATTCTTGAATGGATATTATGGGGAATGAATCTCATGGCGTTCGTGGAGACGGTAATCCGTACGTACGCCTGAGCAAAAATATCATTATTTTTATATTAAAATAATATATAATTTGATGTTATATCATATATAAAGAATAATTATCTTGTTATATTTATTATTTACATCAATTACACATCATTATTATACACATCCAAATAATGATGATTTGAATAACAATTACACCACGACATGGAGACGGAAAGCCGTACGTACGCACGTATGATGACATGTTATTGAAAGGATGGAAAGAATAATGAATTTGGTTGTAACATATTTATAATAGCATCAAATTATATAGAATATACTGGTGTCATTATTTTAGAATGGAAACAACAATGAAAAAGGAAGTGAAAGAAGAAAGAAACTTGAAAGAGGTGATGAAATATTTACCTCTTCTTTGGGTTCTTCCTTTTGATTTGATCAAAAGGGCTCTTTAGGTGGGATTAATGACTAATAGAGGGCCTCTAGAATGAATGGAGGATTTTTGAGAGGGTATTTGGGTATAGGTTGGCCGATTCAAAAGGTTTTGAAGGTCTGAATTGGAGAGAAGGGGGAGTGCTCTTTTATAAGAGGGGGGATGGGCACCTTAGGAAAAGCTAGAAATATTATTTTATAATAAAATAATTTTCCATTTATAATGGCTCCACAGTGGATTATTTAAAGTATAAGGTGGGTATTATTCGAAAAATACTCAACCAATAGGTTTTAGGCAGTTTTGGGTCACTATATTAACCTTATCATGTAGATTTAACTCTTAGTTAAATAGTTTGACATTTACCATCTCTCTTTGTATTTTTTTATTATATGGTTAATGAAATTTCTATATACATAAAAGTGAACCCCAATAGGTTTATTAATGTCACATATAATATAATCTTGTTCCTTTTTCTGAACCATATACTTTTAGGAATATTATATCAACCAAAAATATTGTATTTGTTTTAAAAACTCATTTATGTCAATTATGAAATTATTTAATAATTGATTTTTTTAGAGTCCAAACAACATTATTACTTAGAAATTAATACATTTAATCAATTCTAACATATCATAGTCACCTATAAATTTTTTTATGGAATCAAAAAATTAAAATTAAAATTATTTTGTTATTTATAATATCATTTATTTCATTAATTCATTAATAAGGAAAATACTGCACCATTATTATGTCATAAATAAATTTAATTATTAAATGTCTAAAAATTATAAATAAAATACCATTATGTAGGAAATCCATTTATATTTTTAATGAATATTTATAGTAAAATAGATAACTTGTATAACCCTATGTAAAAATTGTTATAGGAAAAGATATATGCTTTTGTCATTTTTTATTTACATTAACTTAATCAATATAAAGTGTCATTATCACTTAAAAGTAGCTCCATGAGGTCCTAAAATAGACCCAAAGAGTACCAGGGTCGGACGTGTATCATTAAATAGGTTTATGGCACATTTAGGGGTAATTTTAGATTATTATTATATTATTTTGTTTGCCTTATTTACCTAATTTACCCTCTAACCACAGTAAATAAAATATTTACCGAAGTAATTATTCATAGTGTATAAAAATAAAAGATACCTATTTACACAATTTGGAAATAATGATTTAAAATATGGAATTAATTTTTCTATATTCAAAACACAGAAGTGGCAGAAATTAATTTAAAATTAATTTCCGTTGTCAAAACAAAAAGTGTGTTTTTATGAAATAATAACTACCAAAAGATTAACACTTGTTTATGTTTAGTTTAAATGTGAAATTACATCCAATGACCAAAATTTCATTAAATGGTAAAAATATAATCTAATTATACTTTAAAATAACTCAATACTATAATTTAACATAATAAATTATTTTGATTAAAAATGTTGTTTTTAAATAAAATTTAATATTTTCACTATTCATCAAAAACTGAATGTTTTCAGAAAAATACCAAAAATTCACCCTAAGATAATTTCGAAATTATGAATTCCAAAATTAATTCTATTTTACCAATTTTAATACATAGAATTTTCATTTAAAATTAATTTTCGTTGTCAAAACCAAAAAGCTTATTTTTACGAAATAATAACTAACAAAGGATTCATACTTGTTTATGTTCACTTTCAAAGTGAAATTATTTCTGATGAATTCCATTGGATTAAATTGTAAAAAAATAATCTCTTTATACTTCAAAACCATTAAAATGTATAATTTAAAACTACACATTATTTTGATTAAAAAAGTTTTTTCCAGGTAAAATATAGTATTTTTCCCTATTCACCCAAGTATGGAAGTTATCAGGAAAACACCAAAAATTTATTAAAACTAAATTCTTATGTCTTGATTCAAAAGAAGATTATTATTTTGTCAAATTGAATATATAAAATTTTCAAATATTAGATTTAAAAAGGTTCTCCCTTAAAAGGAGATAAAATTGCATTTTTTGAGAAATACTTATTTCATCTGAAAAAAATGAATTTGTTCTTACATTATTCCTAAGAAAATCATAATATGTACTATAAATGTATAATGATTATATAAAGTTCAAAATTAAGTGAATAATATTCATAACCTCTTTTCAATGGTTAGTTTGGTAAGTTGTGGTGCGCTTGAACTCGATGTTGCGTGTAGTCCAAGTTATTGAATTACAATGAAGAAATAATGTACTATGAAATCTGGGGTGTTACACTACCAATTTTATAATAAAATAAAAGTATATATAAGATACCAGAGTTATTATTTTATAATTGAAACAAAAAAATATAGAGGAAGTGGAAGAAGAAAAGAACTTGAAAGAGGTGACGAAATATTTACCTCTTCTTCGGGTTCTTTTTTTGATTTGATCAAAAGGGCTCCGTACGATGGTTTTCTGAACAAAGGAAGGCCTCTAAAATGAAGGGAGTAAAATTGGGAGGATATTTGGGCAGGGTATGGCCAATCCAAAAGGCTATGAAGGTGTGATATTAATAGAAGGGGAAGTGACCTTTTATAAGAGAGGTGTGGGTCACTTTAGGAAAAGATTGAAATATTATTTTATAATAAAATCATTTTCGGTTTCTAATGTCTAAAAATGAATTATTTAAAGGATAATGTGGGGATAGATCTAAAACTTTTCAACCAATATGTTTCAGATAGTTTTATGTCATCATATTAAGCTTATCTTTTTTATTTAACTCTTAGTTAAATAGTTTGACATTTACCATGTATCTTTGTATTTTTATATTATATGGATAATAAACTAACTATAAAAAGCCAAGAAAACCCCATGTGGTTCATTATTATTATATATAACCTTATCTATGTATTTTGGACAAACCTTAGATTTTTAGAAATATTATATCATTTAATAATATAATATTTGTTTTAAAAACTCAATTATCAATTTTGACACTATTTAGTATTTGATTTTTTTGAAAGACATAAAAACTTTTTCACTTCAATTAAAATTTATCCAAATAACCTTAACATGTCATATTAACCTATAAAATTATTTTAATTAATCATAAGTATCAATTTTTATTTATTTTTATATTTATAATATCAATTATTTTAATATTTCATTAATAAGGTAATTACTGCATCATCATTGTGTAATAAATAAATTATATTATTAAATTTCTAAAAATTAAAAATAAAATACCATTATGTAGGAAAATATTTTATATTTCTAATTAATATTTATAGTTGAATTTATATTGTGTGTAACCCTATATTAAAAAATGGTTCAGTTTTTAACCTTTGAATTTAACTCTTTTAACTCTTCTTTAAATAAAATAAAAATAAATGTCCTAATCTAATCCAAGTTGACCGGAGAGGTTCATATTTTATTTATAAGGTTATTTTTGGTCGAATTTTACTTATCCTATATAATTAGGACATGTTTTAGGGTAATTATGATATCATGTTTCCCTTAATTACACTATTTACTTTAAACGTGGTAAATAAAAGTCAAAAGGTAATATTCACCAAAAATCATTTTCATCTTATTGAACCACATTATACTTACGGATATTAACTATGTCTCTAGGATTTTTTAAATTCAACTAACAAAAGTGGTAAAATTGTGTTTTATGCAAATTTGTAAATGCTCCTAGAAGGTGGGTAAACGATGGTAAAAATGTCAATAAAATTTTGTACATCTAATTTTATTATAAAATGACTTAAATGAATTACATTGAACTTATATAGGTATTTTATATCTATTTTGACATAAAATAAATTTAAATAATATAAATAATTAATTAAATGTCTAGTTTGGTAAGTCGTGGTGTGCTCGAACTCGGTGTTTCCTATAATGTAAACTATTGAATTACATTAAAGAAAATAACATACAATGAAATCTTGGGGTTTTACATTCTTCCCCCCTTTGGGAAACATCATCCTCAAAATTTTAAAATTGGTCTTGGGAACTTCATTGAATGTCCCATATCGGAAAAGAGTCAATAAAACTATCACTTTAAATGAAAGAAAGAGATGTACAAAGGTCGCCTAAGATAACCCATACTAGGATTCCATGTTGGAAAAAACAGATATAGAATATATTCTAAGTTTCATGTTATGGTGGAGAGTGATAGAAAAAAATATTAGAAGAAAGTTAACAATAAGAGAACCACAAACTTGTGATGGGATAAATGGTCATTAGTTTCCCAGTAGAAAAGTAAACAGATAACGTTTTTTGTTTTATGTTTCATTTCATAATGTTTAGGAATTTATTTATGAGATTGATTAAGAACATAAAGAAATATAATTACTTTTTAAGTAGAGTTTCATCCTTTAATAAATTTCTACCACTAACGCATCGTTTTTTCTAACTATGAGTATTCAAGATAACTTGGTCACACCTGAAGTACTAGAATCAACTTATAGAGAATCGCATAATCCACAATGGATAAAATATAAATATTTACCTCATATTTAGAGATTAACAAAACTAAAATGATTAAGACACTATCAAATGCTCCCCAAAAATGATATTCCTTTAGAAAGGAAATATTATTCTTAATTTTTAAAATTAACCCAACAATACCAAAAGTTTTACAAATACCATTCAATAAAATATTGTCCTGAAAATCATTCAATATAATCTAAAATAATATTAAAACCCAAAAATTAGAATAATTTGATTACGGAGTATTCCATGTTAAATTGTATCTCCAAATAACATTGACTACTCTTAAATTCTCATACTTAAATGTAATTAACCTAATCACAGATTCCCTATGATAGGTTAATCGTTTCCATAAATAACCCAAATCACTATAATTCCAAAATAAGAACATAGATAAGAATCCACCATTACTCTTCAAATAAAATCCCATGGTATTCTATTTTCCTTGGGCATATAGTATTCCCAACAGAGTGAACATATTCCAAAATATCATTTATCACATAATCACCAAATAATTATCCTATACTAAGGATATCCATTTTATTAGACCTAAGATACCAAATCAAATTATTATTTATCAATAAATTCATTTAACTAAAAATAATTAGTCACACTAACCATGGACTTCACCTAGTCTAGTGGTAGGCGATAAATCCCAATTGCACGATGGTTGTGGGTTCGATTACCATAGCTTTGTCCAACACGATGGATTGTCAAACTTTCTGTGTGTTGTATTTTTTTAAAAACTATATTTTATAACATTCCCAAAATGATAAAAATTCCTCAAAATAACTATAACATAATTTCACCACAAATGTTATCTCAAACCACTCATTTTCATCCCAAATTTTAATAAAATGTAATTTCCTAAAAATCAAGGATCATATAAACTCACATGGTTATTTATAACTATATCAATAATAGAAAAAACAATTCTTCCTAAAATATAATTTTCACATAACAAACTGTAGGGTTACACATACAAGAGAAAAGGCTTCCAAAGTAATCCCATAAAAAAAGAGCACTAATAATTTTAAACATTTCACCATCCATTTATTTCCAAATAGGTTCTTCCTTAACCATGTGGTTATCCTATAGAATCAAGAATTCAATCAGGTAATTCCCAGGTCCCCTACATTTACCGAAAATGACTGTAAATGGATTATGGGGATCATTTTTATTTTCTTCTATATCACTATTCATTTTTCCTCAGAAATTATTTACTTTATGTCCTTCTTTCCCACACATAAAGAATTTATTTTTTCCATTAAGAAACTTTCTTAGGGGTTTCCTTTCAAATTTCCTAGATTATCGAAATTTAGCTTTCTTTTCTCCATGGTATCCACTACTGGAGCTCTTATCATTCACTGCCTTTATTTTCATTGTTGATTCTGGGAGTTGGTTAATATATATGTTGTTGATTATATTTTTGGAAAACTGATTTGGAATTACCATGATATCTTTTACACCTATCAAAATTCCATTTTGTTTCTAATTTCCACATCCATTCCCACCTTGTACATCATGTTTAATGTGACTATGAATTCCTCAGAATCCATTAATTAACATATATAAGAAAGCATAGTGTGTGTCATAAAATAATTTAGAGAATATCATAACACCTTATTTTGAATCTAAAACACATTAGGATTAACCAAGGTTATCTATTCTCATCTTATATCAAAATATATCAAATTGGTTTGTAATGGAAATGTGAATTATCCTAAGAATATCCCCAAGGAGTGTAATAACCAAGAGTGTAGAAAGGCTTGTTATCGTGAACTAAAAAACCCCGAGTCAAGACCTAAACTCCTTGTCAGAGTTTTCATTCCAAGGTAAATCTGTTCCAGATCCACCACTACCTACTCATATGCAGACATGGATGTATTGTTTGGAAAACCCACATAATATTCACATTACTAATTTTTTTGGATGTTCTTCTATACTAATCCTCAAAGTCTATCTTTGAGAAGTGTTTTTAATCAGTGTTTTTCTAAATATATCTTCCAATGTTTTACTAAAATTTCTCTGATACCAACTGTAACTCCCTGATCCCAGTTACCTAGAGTCAGGGCATTATTAGATAACATTGGCATGATACATGGAATCATGTCCTGAAAGACTGATCTGTTTAGTATCCTTGGACGTACTGGATACACTCACAAGTTTTACATTACATCACAAAATAAAAACATCTACAACATTTTCCCCCTTTTTAAACACACTTATATCCTTAGCCTATCCCTACAGGTCACTATAAAATACATCTTCACATCCTAAGAAAAATAAAACATAGAAAGGGGTGATCTCAGATGCTCAGTAAGGATAACAATATAGCTGAAACATTCATAAATAAACATAAACATTTAAGGCAATGTATAAGAGTAAAAAAATCCTTTTAAACATAAACATCAGCATAATATGGAAAACATAAATCAAATAATTCCATTTACTTATTCACATGGATATTGTGCTAGTAGAATAATCACATGTAATACCAATAACCAATTTCATAATGATTGAATGAATAATTCCAGACATTATGAAACATCTTGTCAAGGCCTCAACCAAGACATCTAAAAAATATTTAGGCCTCAGAAAAAACCATATATCAAATTGGGAAAGGCCTCAGCCAATTCCACGTCAAATTGTTTCATGAGACCTACAGATGCATCGAAGAGCTATAGCAGGCTCCACCTATGACTTACTAAGTCCAATTCATCCCTCATATGAAATGGTGAAACATAATCTAAACATTCGTGTTAAAACTAGCATACGAAATGTCAATATTTTAACTACAAACCATGAATGACATAAAAATTGCACATACATAGTAAAAAATAACTCATTCAATACAGTAAGAATGATTTTATTATGATAAATAAAACTCAATCAAGAATAAAATACACTAATGGATATTGACATAGATGAAAATAGTCTCTAAAACTATTTTTAGAGAAATATCCCCATTTTTCTTGGAAGCATTTAAATGACACGCTATTTAACCAAGAAGTCATATAAAAGATATTTTTGAATCAAAGTGTAGCATACAACTTGGAAAATTCTAAAATTAATTTTATTTTTAAAACATTATTTTCTATATAAATAAATCCTTAAAACTATTTTTAAAACATGGACATTAATAATACATATTTAGAAGAATAAATCTTTAAAACATTTATAATGATATTTTAGTTGGAGATCCTATCCAAATGAGAAACACTTGAATACAAATAATTTTTGTAATAAAAACATTATAATATCATAAGAATATGCACCAAATAAAAGTGAATTGGTGCATAACAACAAAGAAGTATCAATTGAATGTAAGTTGAGATGAATTCATTTATAAAGACCATATCTTTAAGTTACGGATAAATCAATTAAATAAATATATGTGAAAAATAAAAATACACTCTGTAAGATTAGATATTCAGTGTAAATCAATCAGAGGAAATTCACATATTTTCTTGTAAAAACAACACCAATGACATGGATGTTTAACTTAATAGATAGAAATTGAGTTAAAATTAATCTAATCAAGTTTATATCGATGACTTGAGAATTTCTCAATGGAGTGACTATGTGTATCAAAAGTATATAAACACAAAGGGGATCCGAGATTACTAAATATGTAAATAAATAGTGATTTCACACATAATCATGTTGAAAAGTAATCAATGAAGTTTGCGTAGAACCGAATAAGTAGAAATTGAAATTTAAAATTCTCGTACCGATTTGGTAACTTAAAAAACATACACACCATGAAAGAAGTATCATACAATGAAGATGTAAATATCCATAAATTAATGTATTAGACAAATAATACTATCATGGGCAACACATACACCACTCAAAAAGAAATAGTGGCAATACAATATGAATCTCACGGGAATAAGAAGTGAGATGAAAACCCCTTACCATGTTGTAATCAATCGAGTCGTATAAACAAAATTTAATAACAAAAAAATTAATCTCATAATACCATGAATATAAAGATAATCATGATAATATATAACAATTGGAAGTACACAATACACCATATGCAATAAATAAGTGGTGAACAATGGAAATCTCACAGAATTTAAAGTGAGATAAGAAAGCCCTTACCTTGTACTTTTCCTTGGTCGAGGATAAGTTAAAATCATGTATAATAGTTAAATATTTTTTATTAAATTATAAAATAACTATATACATAAATATGATATCATATATGATCCCCTAATATTGCTTTGTTAATAATATTTTAATAGTATCATCGTTTCAGGTGTTAACTGATCTGTTTTCTTTTATATACTATGTTATGTAATCCATGTTTTTTATTGATAGTAAGTATTTTATTCATATCTATAATCATATTAAGTTCATAAAAATTATTTTTAATCATAAATTGAAAATTATTCTTAAATGATTACGATGTGGAATGAATTTCATCACGTTCGTGGAGACGGTAATCCGTACGTACACACAAGAGACAATATCATTATATTGATAAAAAATCATATGTAAATGGATGGTATATCACATATAAAGAATAACTAAAATGTTATATTTATTATTTAAATCAGTTATTCTCATTATTATACCAATCCAAATAATGAAGTGTTTGAATAACAAACTACACAATGACTTGGAGATGGCAATCCATACCTACGCACGTACAGTGACTTTGTCATTTATAGGATGAATAGAATAATTAATATGGTTGTACCCTTTCTATAATAACATCAAAGTATATATAAGATACAAGAGTTATTATTTTAGAATTGAAACTACCAAGAAAGAAGAAGTAAGAGAAGAAAAGAACTTGAAAGAGGTGATGAAATATTTACCTCTTCTTCAGGTTATTCCTTTTGATTTGATAAAAAGGTCTCCTTATGATGGCTTTATGAACAAAGGAAGGCCTATAGGATGAAGAGAGGGAATGTGGGAGGATATTTGTGCAGGGTTTGGCTGAGCCAAAAGGCTTTGGAGGTGTGAAATTAAGAGAAGGGGAAGTTCCCTTTTATAGGAGAGGTTAGGGTCACTTTAGGAAAAGCTTGAAATATTATTTTATAATAAAATAATTTTTGGTTTCTAATGGCTCCAAAATAAATTATTTAAAGGATAAAGTGGGTATGGGCCTAAAACCTCTCATCCAATAGGTTTTTGATAGGTTTAGGTCAATATATTATCCTTATCTTTTAGATTTATCTCTTAGTTAAATAGTTTGACATTTACCATGTCTCTTTGTATTTATATATTATATAAATAATAAACATACTATAAAGATCCAGGATAACCCCACCTGTTTCATTATTGTTATATATAACCCAATCTAACTCTTGTTGCCGAACCTTAGATTTTTATGAATATTATATCAATTAATAATATAATATTTGTTTTAAAAACTCAATTATGTCAATTTTGACACTATTTTTTATTTGATTTTTTTGAAATCCATAAAAACTTTATCACCTAAAATAAAATTTATTCAACTAACCTTAACATGTTATATTAACCTATAAATTTATAGTAATTCATCAGAAGTCTCAATTTACATTTATTTGGATATTTATAATATCTATTATTTTAATATTTCATTAATAATGTAATTACTGCATCATCATTGTGTCTTAAATAAATTATATTATTAAATGTATAAAAATTAAAAATAAAATACCATTATGTAGGAATTATATTTATATTTCTAATGAATATTTATAGTTTAATTTATATTTGGTTTAACCATATATTAAAAAATGGTTTAATTATTAAAATATGAATTTAACTCTTTTAACTCTTCTTTAATGAAAATAATAATAAAGGTCCTAATCTTATACAAGTGGACCAAATAGGTTTCTATTTTATTTCTAATTGTGTTTTTGGTCTAATTACAGTTATCCTATAGAAGTATGTCATGTGTTATGGTAATTATGATATCATTTTTACTCTTAATTACAGTATTTATTTTTAAGAGTTGTAAATAAAAGTCAAAAGTTACTATTTACAAAAATTTATTTTCATACTATTGAACCACATTTTACTTACTGATATTAACTAAGTATCTTGGATTTTTGAAATTTAACTCATAGAAGTTGTAAAATTATGTTTTATGCAAATTTTTAAATGCTTCTAGAAGGTGGGTAAAAGATGGTAAAAAGTTTAATAAATTTTATACATATAATTTTATTATAAAATGAATCCAATTAATTAAATTGAACATATACAGGTATTATATATCTATTATGAATGAAAATAAATTTAATTATAAAAATAATTATTTAAATAAAAATTCCATTTTAAACTGTAACAGAGTGTTTTTCACTATTCATCAAAAATTGAATGTTTTCAGAAAAATACCAACACTTTAACCTAAGATAATTTTGATATTCAGAATTCAAAAATGAATTCTATTTTAAAAAATTACAATCATATACATTTCATTAATTAATTTAAAATTATTTTTCGTTTTCAGAACCAAAAAGTTGGTTTTTAAAAATTAAAACTATCAAAAGATCGACTTGTGTTTATGTCAAATTTAAATGTAAAATAACTTATAACTACCTAAATTGTATTATATGATAAAAATAAAATCTATTTATACTTCCATAGATTTTAAATTCATACTTTAACACTATAAATTATTTCAATTAAACGAACTTTTTTCAATTAAAATTTTAATATTTTTTAGTATTCATCGAAATATGAATGTTGTCAAAAAAGTACCAAAAATTTATCCAAATTTATTTTTAATGTCCGGATTATAAATAAGAGTTTAATTTAATTAAATTGAATATATAAGAGTGTCAAATATTTGTTTTAAAAAGTGATTTCCACTAAAAGGTGGTAAAATTACATTTTTTGAAAAATAATTCTTTTATCTAAAAAATTGAATTTCTTCTTATATTATGTCCAAAAAACACATAATATGGATCCTAAATTTTTATGGAGTATATAAAATTCAAAATTCAGTTAATACTATTCATAACATCTTTTTGAACAACTAGTTTGGTAAGTCGTGGTGTGCTCAAACTCGGTGTTGCGTGTAGCGCAACCTATTGAATTACTTTAAACAAAATACCTTACTATGAAATCTTGGGGTGTTACACTTGTGGCCAACAATGTTTGGTTACTCATGTGTGAACCAGGCCTGGGACATCACAAAGTGGTGTGAGAGCTTTATTTTATTTTTTCATATTGTTTGGTAAATTTAGATAGGAAACTAGGAACGTGTTGGAACTTGATCATAAGCTTTGTATGGGAGTAGATAACCCATGTTTGTGGTAAACACCAATTTTCATAGGAATGTGATATTTTGTTTTTGTATTTCTCCTTTTACAGATGATATATTTTCACTGTCGGGATATGAACATGGATTATGGTATTTTTTATGCCTTATTGTGATTTACCTTGGATCAGAATGGAAAGTATCATTGTAAAATACATCATTATAGGCACCTAGGATTCACTTTCCATTAATATTCCATGCAATGAATATAAATTTTACATCTTTATATTCCTATAATTATTGATTGATCTATAGTTCTTACGAATACCTATGCTGCAAACTTCTTCTTTAGGGAATGAATTTTTTTTCATTAAAGTTTCAACATCATCCTAAATAGTGTTTTCATTTATAAATTTATAGTGGAATCCTAATAACCAATTTTGACCCTTGTAAGCTCTGTAACCCTAGTTACGTGATATAGGCTTTGGATAAGCTTATATGACTACCAATTAAAATTTATAAAGATTATTGGCCCTTATAAATTGGAAAGGGTAATTAATCAAAATTGGTCTATAACATTTTACCTGTTACATCATGAGATCGAATGTAAGGGGATTGGTTCTAATTAAATGGGAGTTAATTTCCTTTATAAAGTGTATGGGCCTTTATGAAATAGGAATGACTATCCATTTAATTAAGAATTTTTCTATATATAAAAATCAATTATGATCTTAGAATGTAAATTATAACATAAAAATTAAATGGTTTCTAGTAAATGGAGAGGTCAAGTGTAATTTAAATATTGTTTCCTAATTAAATAGAAATTAAACCTCTATATATCAAAACCCATGTTATAAAAACATGAACACTTACCTATAACCTGGCCTTCTAAGGGTGTAATTGGGGTAGTATTTTGAGTAGTTCACCCCTCATCTTTTGTTATTCTTTTAATAGATATTAAAATTGCATTAAAATACCATTATAATTCATGTTCTTAATTTTTTTTAGATATTATACCATGATATCCCCTTGTCGTGCCCCAGTAGGGTGGGAATGATCATGCTCTATTAGTGGTGGGCCCTGAGACACTAATGATACCTCTAGTAGTTCCACTCATAGAACCACCTAATGTACCCAAATTGGGAAATAATTTTCATCTTCAAGATAGTTTTATATGAATGGTGATGTCTATCCAGGGTGCTCCATAACCTATACCTAAAATATATGATCTGACTTGTGAGTTGAAATAATGGAATCCTCCCATCTTCACGGGGGATGGTGATCCTCCAGACATTGAGATGTGGATAAAATAATTTTTTCTCCTACATATGACAATCTGAATATTCATATAGAGGAGAATCAATCTCTCAACCTACATGATATGTGATTCATCCATGTACTAGTGGGATGTGATTACCCAAGATAGTCAACATTAGGGTATGGTCTGGACAGATTCCTAGACTGACTTGTATAATTATTTTTCACCTAAGACATTAAGAGAAAACTGATATTGAGTGTTAATGCACCTATATTAGGGTATTTCTATCATAGACTATTCATCACTTTTCACTGAGCTTCAGTGTTTCACAAAAACTCTTGACGATGATGATATATGAAGAGTGAGGGACTTCAAGGATGGTATTAGGTATTCCATTCTCTCTTAGGTTAATGTGTTTCACCTATATAATTTTTTTTTGATAATAAACTGGGATCTTATCATTGAGGGAAACTTGATGGAAGCTGATAGTACTAGGAAAAAGGTTTAATGCTGAGATAGAGTAGTAGTTCATCTGGTAGTAGGAAGCATAGCCTTGAGGTTTCTTATAATATTAGTGGAAACTAGAGTACTATAACTGGAAGCTCTATGGTATTTTATCATCATGGGAAGAAGGGGAATATAAAGAAATATAATAGTTGTATCCTTCTTGAGTTCCATGATAATGTCCTGATGGGTCATCTTAAAAGTTTTTTATAGACCTTTCCACCTATTTATAGTAGATTTTGGACCACACCTACTCCACCTTTAGGAGAAAATTAGTTATTATGCATCAAGAAGGTTATTTTATTAGCACTGGATGAGCATGCCAAGAAGGAGTTCATGGTCGAGGTCGCTAGGATTCTGATTTTCAGTTCTAGCAGATCAGACCAACTCTGGGTAGTCCAATAGTAACTCGTAGACATGGATTGGGGTGGTCTCATGAATTATAGAAGATACCTAAAGAGAAAAGTATAATACCATCTCAATTCTAGTATCCTCAACTATCATATATTTTTTATTCAACATAGGTTCCCCTCACTCCATTATCTATGTATCGATCCTTAAATTTTTATAACGGTAAGTTATATACTTTTGTGGGGTGATGACCCTGGAAATTTTTTTGGGTGTACGGTCAGAGGGTATATGCCACTTTATGGACTTTCATCTTGAGGTAGTTAGTTATCGTTACTTATGGTAATTCCTGATCCTTAAGATGAGTGGCTTGGATGCCATTTTCATTATAGGCTAGTTGGTCCCCTATCATGCCGATATAGAATTATATTTCCACAGCGAATCATTTACATCATCATATGGTGATTTTTATCTTCACAAGGGTGAGTGGGAGTCCCGTAAAGTGGAGATGGACCAAATAATAATGGGCTAGGAGGAGTGAAAACCTATATTTCTGGAAGTTTCATGGATGATTGGACAGTACATCTGATTGATTTTTATCTAGTGTTGGATCGTTTTAGGGATATTAACTAATGAACTTCTTTGAACTAACTCCTAAAATAGAGGTATAATTTCCCAACAAACTTGTTCTAGAAGTAGCTCCGATATCTATTTCTCCATATGGGATGGAACTTACATAGATCAAAGAGCTCAATAGATAATTGAATGATTTATAATATAAGGGCATTATCTAACCAGGGACTTATTCTTGGGGTTCTCCCGTTATTTTTTTTGAATAAGGTAGATAGAAAACTCATGACTCTTGTCGATTAATGATGGATTAAACAACTTATGGTTAAAAAATGAAATCCATTTTCTTGAATAGCTCACCTCTTCGAATAGGTATGGGGAGATAGAGTGTTCTGTAATATCTAATTTTGGTTACTCTATCATAAGGTGTGAGTTAGGCATTCATATATACCACGTATGACATTACAAGTTAACGATAGTTTATATGAGTATCTAGTTATGTTTTTATATCTAATGAAGAAACACTATATTTTATATGAACTTGAAGAATTGGGTTTTTGAACCCAACCTAGATTCATTTTTCATGTTTTTGTGGATAAAATCATGGTGTATTCTTATACTTTAAGTGACTATGCCAAAAATTCTTAGATCACATTAAATACATGTAGAGAGATTAAAGAACACAAAGTTCCACTTTTAGATTTACAAGGTTTACTTATTTAGTCATATTATCTCGGAATCGAGAGTTTAAATTAACCTAGAGAAGGTGAGTGTTATGATTTTTTAGGTGAATCCTAAGAATGTATTTTATATAAATAGTTTCTTGAGGAAGGATTAATATTACATGAATTTCATAAAGTAATTATCTTTCCTTACTGCTTCTCTTACCTAAATCACTAATAAGGGTGTGTTGTTCTTGTGGTTTGAAGAGTTTGATAAGGCCTTTTAGGAGCTAAAAGTAAGGCTTACTTCATCCCCAATTATGAATCTTATAGAGTCTATAAGATTCTATATAATGTTATGTGAGGAATCAAGAATTGGTCTAGGTGTCGTATTGATACAGAAGGATATATTCATTACATTTGAGTCCCACCAGTTGTGATGTCATTAACATAATCACCTGACAATATGACCTCGATCATGTAGCAGTAATTCATTCCATACTTTTATAGAGGTTTAATCTTATAGGAGAGCACATTGTGGATTATATGGACAAGAGATACTAAATCATATCTTTACACTTCATGATTTTAATCTCATATAGTGAATATGGGTTTAATAACATCAATAATTTGACATTGATCTTTCCTATATGCTTAGATATAGAAGTGTGGTAGCTAATGCATTAAGCTGAAAGACTCATGCATAAGTAATTTAGGAATCCCATGATGAATGGAAGTTAATTTCACTTATTTATGATATGTATCTATAGTTTTAAGAGAGTCATGATAATTTTTTTTCTTACTAATCTAGGAGTTTCCTGTTCACACATGGATATGGTAATGATAAAAAAATTTTCAGAACAGAATGATTTGGTACGAGGAACCAATATTTCTGGTGAGGACCTGCATCCATATTGGTTTATTGATGGCGTTGACATCTTGAATATACATGGGAATATAAGGGTTTTTTCATTAATGTAAGAGGATCTGATGTGAGAGTCCCATGATTCTCATGGAAAGGCTACCCATGCATTACCAATATGTATTTTGGTATTAATCGCCAATATTGGTGGCCTGGGAAGAAACATTATATTGTAGGGTTTATTTATAGGTGTTCCACATTTCAGTAGGTGAAGGTGGATCATGAGTGACCAGATTGGTTGTTACATATGTTTCTAGTCCTTTAATTGAAATGGGATGACTTGAAAATAGATTTTTTGGTTAGTTTACTAAGACTATATTGAGGTAGACACATGGGTTGGGTATTCATGGATTGACTGGCGAAGGTATGCCACATTCTTACTCTCCAAGAGACATTCTTAGTTGATAAACTGGGACGAATAAAAGTTTGTGAGATTATAGCCCAAATGGTGTCCCTCATATTATAATTTTATATATGGACTCTCCAGTTAGATCGAGGTTCTAGAAAGGGTTACCAAAATTTTTGGGCTACATAAGTGCTTCTGACCAGAGAATTACACCCCCATATAGATGTCTAGTACAAAAATACTATTCATGTTTTAGAGGATTTTCTTTGAGCACGTTTCCTTGATTTTTTAGGTGCCTGGGATAAACATATACCTCCCATTGTGTTTTACTACAATAATAGGTTTCGGGAAATGATTTAAATGGCATCGTTTGAGACCTTATATAGTAGGACATTCCGTTAACCTATGTACTAGCTATAGGAAGGGGAGGCAATTATATTAGGTCCTCATCTAGTATAGGATAATTCAAGTCATGTGTAGCTGATTAGAAATATGATTACTACTACTCAATATGTAATGAATTATTATGCTAATTTTCATAAAATACCTCTAGAGTATTGGGTTGGGAATCATGTTTTCTTATGGGTATCACCCAAACATGGGAATATATAGATACAAAGTAATGGGAAGATATCACCTCATTATTTTGGTAAAATTGAGATATTTGATAGTGTTGGTCCGATAGACTATCAGTTTATATTACCTCATAGGTACTATTCCATGAATGACATATTATGTGTTTCATAGGATCTCTATTACTATGCTGACCAATATAATACCTTTTATCCCGAGTATGTTGAATGGGATAAAAATATTATTCTAAGTAATATCATATACCAATCATTGACTTGAGGATCAAGAATCTATGATGTCATTCTATCCCATTGATGCAGGAGCTTTGGAAGCATGACGACGTACATGATAATACATGGGAGTTAAAGGTCGATGTATGTGCTCAGTGGGTAGATTTCTTCTCAGATAGTGTTCTACCACTATTGGAAGTGAAACTCAGGGACATGTTCCTCAATGGGGGGGGGGGAGACTATAAGGACTCTGTTTTTATATATGTTATATATCATTTTATTTTTAGTTAAATTCCATGGTTTTGACCTAATATGAATTAAAATTGAACTGAGGGAGGAAATGTGGGAGGTCCGAATTATTCAAATTCTATAACACCATCTGGTGGAAGAAACCGATAAGAAGAATAGTTAGTATAATCCATGTAGCCCAATCTATATGGTTTCCCTAAAATGTGTGAAGGTATTCCGTGAGTAGAAGAGGGTTGTATGGTTTCCCCTAACCATGTCACCTAGTTCTCCTACTCGTATGATCTTCCAGCTATTTTTAACTGATGGAAAACACACAGTTGAAACACAGTTTACCTAATCATGTTCAATGACCATGTGGTGGGGGGGGGGGGGTATTGAGGAAGTTCATGGTGCACAACTGTTGAAAATTTTGACAAACTATTTTTCCAAACCATATGACACCTGTAAGTTATGTAAAATTGTTGCTTCCCTTAAATTCATATAACTTAACCCATCCTTATTATTTTCTAACTCCATTAGTTGTGTAAAATTTCATTCCTATCAGTAAGTTCTCGTCACCTTATGCTAATGTCAAAGTTCATCTCACTATAAAAAATTATATTTTGTGCAAGTTTATATGACCTATTTTTACAGAATTAAGATATTATTCCAATTTATTCTAATCTAGGCCAAACTAATGGTTGATACTAGATGAGTAATCTTCTATAAGTATCAAGTTGGTGATCTATGACTCATCCATTAAAATTTCTTCTATTTATAAATAATTTCTATTGTGTGAAAACTAGTTTCACCAGGTGTTTCCCATTAAATTTATCAAATATAATTTAACGTGACAAAATTGTATGATATGACCCTAGTAGAACCTCATGAGATTATTTGATTTTGAGACCTCAACACCAACCACCAATTTAGGGAGAGTTTCTTATTTATGACCTGATGACCTATATTGAGATTAAATAAGAAACCATTCAGGTTCGTGTTACTTGGACTTTATAAAGGTAAGTGTTTCAATTTAATAAATGAATATTAAATTGTTAAATGGAATGAATATGTATATATATATAGATATCACTTAGTCATGGATAGTATAATTGGCTTAATATTGGTTTCATGTTCTAAAATAACATTATCATGTTTAATGAAAGGTAATGGAATGAACCTAATAAATTGATTATCTAATTAAATTGATATTGGTTGCATATACTTTAGTCACTATGTAATGTTAATGAAAATTAATAGAATGAAACTACTAAATGATTAAAATAAATGTGTATTACATGTCCTATGATGACATATGCATATAAATAAAATGATTATATAGTGTCAATAATATTTATAACTTTTTCATATTTATAAAAATGTTAAAAATTGAGTCATCCTTGGATTCCTAAGGGAATGCATTGTGCACTCAGAGGACCCCATTCTAATTCATTGAACCAATTTCCATTGGATTTGGATGCCATAAAATATGGTCTACGTATTATTACATGAATGCCTCTGAGTGGTACTGATGATTCACTTGAAATATTTTGTAAATATTAAAATGCCTTGTATACTGTCCTTGGATCCAGCTTGATGTCTAAAAATACATGGTTCCATGGATTCACCTCATTATGCTCATTCATTCATGGGACTGGGTTACTATGGATGGGCTCCATAGTGTCAATTAGACACATTTATAGTGGAATTACTTCGGTGTACCCCATGGATTATCATAAACCCATGATTTCCATGTTTCGTGAGTTAATACTATGACTTGGACTGATCCCTGAGTTCATGGATTCCTCGGTTTCACATTGTATCCTTGTTTTCATTATTATGATCTATTTTAGTTCTAATAACACATTCACGGGTTCTATCAATATAAACGAAATCATAAATAAATAAATTAAATGGTTACATGTTCAAACACAAGACGAGGTTTAGGTATGAATGGGTTGTTTATTTTTATTACATTACTTTTATATACCTACAAACTATATAATTTATATTCATATGCTTGATTAAATAGATTCCATTTATGGTGGCCTATAGATATTTATCAAACACCCTATACGGGCCATCATTGGTACTCGAGCAAATTATATGATCATATGTTTGGATAAGGGAAATCATCCCACTTTGGACACTTGTAATACTTGCTTTAGTATTGGATCTTGGTAGCAGATGATTGGGCTAGTGCTCTGGATGTTTGGATAATTTTTTCCTTTTTTGAATCTTTTGCATATCATGCATCATACTATCTATCTGATGCAATTTATGCATGTTTCCCCTTTTATATACAAATGAAATGAAATAATCAATTTTTTATTATATAGTTTATAGTTCTTGAGTTGTTTATTTGTTTCTTGGATGCTTAGGATTATTTTTCACTTCTTTATTTACTATTCTACTGCTTATTCTTATTTTTTATTATTATGTCACCACTGTTCTCTACTCTGACTTGAAGGAAAATTCAACCTATGGTCACACCATAGTTCCTCACTACTAGTTTGAAACCTAAATCATAAAGGTAGGAATGATGGAGGCATTGAGGCCAATCAGGTTTGGATACATAGGAGTAAACCAGGTCCTGCATATCACAATATGACTATGTTTGAACCACATAAAACTTGTGTTGTTTCATTTAGATTTGAGTTGAGGAAAACACTTTTTTTCAAGAAGTTCCTCTAGGTTATTATATTAATCTTGAGAAATTAAATGGAGTATGTTAAAGTGGATGTGATTCTTATATTGTGATTTTTTCAACACATAAATCATATTTAAATTTAAATTTTATGATTTTTAATTTATTATTTTGACTAGGAAATTTGCTAATGATTTTTGAATAAGAAATTACTTTTCCTAAAATATTGTTGTTAATGAAATATTATAGATTAAAAATTGAGATATTATGTGGCCATGAAAAAATATACTAATTTTGATAAATAATATTTGATGAGAAACACTATGAAGCTATCTACTAAATTTATGGTTAAGAATTTTTCATGGAGTTTTAGAAAAAAGTGGCCAACCATAACTGCTATCAGAAAAATCTCAATTATAATTAGGATTTTATTCAACCACACATATTCAATCCTGATGGTAGATGTGTGATACAGTGTTAGACCCTATTCATAGGTAGGAATGAGAAACTTGGGGCATGCATGAGGTAGGAATGTTATAGTTAGCCTCTCACATGTGGGATAAAATGATAGGATATAAGATATCATCAACACCTATGGGACTTAATCGAATGATATGGTGAAAGATAATATTTATTAAGTAGTTAGAATTGAAGTTATCTTTCAACACGGGATAAATTATTTGAATGAAATGATTCACCCATTATTATAAATATATACATAACATGGGCTGTAAGATCGTGGAAAAAAATAAAATTCGATTAATAGATGGATTATCTTTAGCCACCATCCAGTAGGGTTTATTGGTCTTGGTTTTTCCATTTACTGAATCAATTTTAATTGACCTCCATGTTAAAATAAACCATTAGGTCTTCGTGGTAGGTTGATATACCATAATGGTTGATCAACCAAATCAAATATTAGAAGATACCATGAGGTAACTTACTATGCGTTATGAGAAGCATTGACCATGCGAAAATCAACAAATTGTATGAAATCTGAGCAACCTTGTGTAATGATAAAAATTAACCATATTATGTTAGAATTATCATGAGTAATTCCAACCGACTATCCATACCCACTATTGGTGAGATGGACAAATTTCATATAAAAATGACCTACTATTATAAGTAAATACGGCATTAGGAAGAGGCCAGCATACTATATGAAATATATTAGGCCTACTATTTTTTGGATTTAACGTATTGATGTGATGCATGTTTCCCCACTAGTTTTTTACATTCCACCGCAACCATGGTAATTTTGGGATCAAGTATGTGATATTACAAGATTTTTGTGTTATGGATGAAAATAATTTTTTTTCAAGGGGTTTCATGTCATCACCATATTTAGGATGATTACAATACTAAGAAACATGCACATAAAACATAAAAGAATATGTTTATGATATCATTTTTACATGTACACACATGAATGCTATCATGTATGCATGAATTAAAAGGATTCATGAATTTAAATAAGAAAATAGGATGCATGTAATATTCAAGTAAATAGACGTCAAATAATTTATGGATGATCCTACCAAAAAAATATATAATTCATGTAAATTATTATGGGGAGAGTATGTTTTATGTTATTTATGAGTAAGAGTTCCAAGATTAAATAAGGGACAAGTTTTCATGAGATAAAGAAGAATCCATGAATAAATAAATAATTTCATGAATATAAATCCATGTTCTCAATTATACATAGCGATTTAAATGTATGAAGATTTATAGGATAGAAAGAAGAAAAAATATTTTGATAATTATGAATGTGGGAATTTATATAGTTTATGCATAACTACATGTGGTTTAAAGTAGTTATTGAGGAAGTTATGTGGGAGATTATAGATATATAAATTTCTAGAGATTTGAATTTTAATTATTCACATGGTATTTTATGAATTAAATATTAATCCAATAAAGAGAAAATTAATATATGAGTTTTTGGTATAAAGTATGGAAGTGTGTGAGTTTGGTTAAAAAGATTAAAACAGAGAGTGAGTTTGAAGAAATTTATGTTACAATTATTCTTTGACGTTTTTTATCCTGATGGTGATGAAATTATCCTTTGATAAAGTTGAATGAAGTGTCGTGCATGTGATCTTAATGATAAAAGATATCATAATACCCAAAAAATATAAATTCAAATTGGTTTAAGACATACATATTGTTACTAAAACATATAATATTTGTGTATTAGTGTAGGATAAAATAATTTGGTGGATACATAATGAAAATTTTGGGACTTCTAATATGAGTTCTAAAAATTTTCAATTCTCACAATGACACATAAGAATTTATTATTAGATTATATGATCATTGGTTTTATTATATCATTCCAAAAACTAGATAATCACATTTAGTAGAAAACCGTATAAATTTCCTATTCTCGATCTGTGATATATTGTGTGTGGTATGAAAAAAAATTCCCTCATAAAAGTGATAACGATTATTTAAGGAGAAAAACATAAAAAATAATTAATCACTAATTCTCCCCCTCCAAGTTTTTCTTGTTATCATATATTTCTAAAATTTTATCAGAGTATGGTTTCCTTTATTTGTGTTTGTCTATTTATAAATATTGATTTTTAATCACTCTTTAATTAAAAACATTACTAATTTCTATTTTTTAAATGGATAATGTAAATTAATTATATAATAAGGGGATTACCATGTTTGATGGGAATAGATTTCATATTTGAAAGGAATTGATTCTATATTATATCTTGTCAATTCAGTATGCTGTTTGAAAGTCACAACTATTGTATTTTTTCCCCATGATGAGGAATTTTCCATTAGAGAAACATATATTTTGATTTTGTAAAATAATTATCTAGCTAAATAATTCTATTTTACATTCTATTTAATAGAGTGTATTTTTCAATGTTAAACTCCACCAGACTATAAAATATGCCTTGAACAAAAATCATAATATATTTGAGGGAATGTCTAAAGTGAAGCAGGATAAGTTACAATTTTTTATTATTAATTGTTAAAATACTTATATGAATGATGATGAAACTATTTATAGTTTATTCACAAGGGTAAATTATGTTGTGAGTACGATTTTAGGATACAGTAATAAGTTGGTAGGTATTTTATTAAAAATGTTTCATGTATCCTACTAGAAATATTTTATGACAAAGACTCTAATTTATAAGAAAATGATCTAGGTGATATTGTAATTGATGATTTTCATAGAATTCTAATTTCATATGAAATGTGTAAATATTATGCTATTATGAGAAAGTTGTATTCTAATAAATAAGTATCTTTTAATTCCATAAAAAATGTAAAAAGTAATAATATGTTTTTTGAGGATAATGAAACTAGATCCTAAAATATATATTTAATTATGGAGGTAAATTTTTATAGAATGGTATCACATATATCTAGAAATTTTTTAAGAGGCATGGGAATTTTAAAAGGGAAGCTACCACTTGAATGATTTAATTTTGGGGTAGTTATAAATTTTCTATAAAATTTTCCAACAATTGAAATAAGATGAAACTAGTGATAAATAAGAAAAAAAAAATATTCTCAAAGAAGATTTAATAAAGGGAAATATTTTTTCTTTATGAAAGGGTAATAATTTTTCATAGCATAAGGATAAAATGTTTTATCTAATTATAAGAAATGTAAAAGTTGATATGGGGATAAATATGTTAATATAGATAATTATGTTGGAGAAAGTATTCTCATTTATAATGTTCATAATGAATATTTCACTACTGTTATATATATCAATTATAGATATAAATATGAGTAAACACAAATTTAATTCATTTTTAAGTGATAACTATGATAATATTTCTTAAAAATTTCAAATATATAAAAGGATAATTTATATTTGAAGAAAGATGATCATTCTACCAATAATATAAAATTAGTTAATGAAGAAGAAAAATTTATTATTTCAACTGATATTATTGATTTGAATAATTTACTTGATGATAATAATTCCTTGAGTGATTATATGGAATAAAAGATTAAATATCTTTTGAGGGATCTTGATCTTACTCAACTAAAACTAGTCGAATTTGATGAATTACTGAACATATCTTAACTCATTTTTTGAAAATCTATTGAATATGATAGAGTGTTTTTAAAATATATTTGGGTGTAATATGATAAATAAAAACATATTCCTAGGATTATCATAGTTATTAAAAGTTTAAAAAAAATGTTTTATAAGAATAATAAATTAAAAATAACCAAATTTGTGGCTAAATGAAACAAGTCTCAAATATAAGGAAATGTAGGAAATTCAAACTTTTATTAAAAATACGTAACATCTAGTGAATCTAAAAATAATGAAATTAATTATATTAGGAAGAGTAATATTTTAATATTTAATCAATATAATGACTATTAAATAGTGAAAAGATTTATTATCAAAAGATAGAGAAGAAAAAGTTACGATTCAAGATGAAAGGATATTTTCATAGGTAAATATAATTTTATAGATATTTATGGTACTATAGAGATTTAAAGAATATAGATAATATGTTATATTTTAATTAAGAACAAAATTATGAGTTAACAATACTTCAATTATAAAACTCTAGGTGATTCAACCCACCTAAAAGAGAAAAATTCATAAAAAAGATAAAAAATCATAAAAAATGATTGATAATAGATTTCAAATATTATAAGAAGATAGTAAAATAAGTTTTCATCTAGGTAAACTTTATAAAGGATATATCAAACTACTACCATCTCAATTTGGATATAATTCTCATGATAAAAAGGATAAATTTAAAAAAGGATCTTGTTGTAGAAGTTTCACATAAAGAAACAAAGAAATAAAGTTCAAGGTTTTTGGATAATGGGTGTTCTTCACATATGACCACATACATAAATTTTTTGAATGTAATTAAAGATTATAAATAGGGATATATGAATAATATAAACAGGGTTCTATAAATTTTTTACATGATGGGTCAGTCAATATCAAAGGTTTGGGTTAAGGTATTATTGGAAAAAAGAAATAAAAAATCCAAGAACTCCCTTTATTTTGATGGGATTAAAAAAATCCAGTTTAGAAGGTTGAAATTCTTCCCCAGCTGCTGTCAATAGGCACCAATGAGAAAGAAGCTCAGAGTACCATTACTGAAGATGTTAGTAACTCACAGGTTGACAAAAAGGGTTGCGAGCCGAGTAACCCACCTGAGAACAGGACGAAATCTTGGGCTGAAATATTCTCAGAAGAAGCAATTTTCCCAGTACTAAGCAAGGTAGAGATGAGAAATTGATAAAGGTACAAGTTACTAATGATGAAATCCAAAAATTGGTTGATCATAAGCTCTCACAAGAAAGGATGGCAGGCCCAGGTAGTTGAAAGGGTAAGGAAATTTTTGAATCTGACTCATCGGTCATGTAAAAAACATGTCATACTTCTTCATAACCTGTGGAGGAGAGCGAGGGTTTCCAACTTGTCTCATAAAAGAAGACAAAGTATCCAGTTGTAGCCTCCGTGGTGGTTGAACAACTGAATTTAGGTAGCCCTGCACCTCTTTCGGATAAAAATGATGTTAGTTCCATTGAGATGTAGGAAAATGAGAAAACAAACATGGATACTATCTCTCCGCGTCACAAAATGGAGATTGAGAAGGTGAAGACTCCAATGGAAAGAGAGGTCTCTTCTGATTCATTCCTGGAAAATAAAGACAGTTCTGATTTAGTAAGCACTGATGTTGAGACTCTACTTAAAAGGCTTCAATAAATTCCCCCAAGCAGGGGGAGATCGAGAGGTCAGCGATGTGATCGAGGAATGACTGGATGACACATAATATCAGAAGAGGAGAGTATTCTAACAGGGAGATTCAGGAAAAAGATAGGCTGCTAGTTGTTTTCCTTGGGCACTATTCTTTGTTTACCTGCACTCTCTTGGGTTTCAGTTATTTGCATGCTTTGAATAAAAGAGGAATAGCCTCAATCTTTCTCAAAAAACGTAATTTTTGTGAAAGGTATCATGGATGTAAAAATTCTTACATGTTGTATTAATTCAAAGGGTAACTTATTTTAGGTTATATATGCATATAAAACCAAATATTTGAGCATAAAATTATAAAATATACTTTGAAATATATGGGTTGGTCATCTTTTCTAATTGAATATGAGAAAAAAATACTCAAATAGAAAGTGTTAATGGTATTCATAAGATGAATATGGAGTTTTATTTTATTTTACCTATATATATATAAAGGAATATTAGTAATTATTCACACAAAAAGGATGAGATAAACATATCACATCTCTTGGATCTAATTCATTATGATATTTGAGGGAACATGAAAAAGGAAGTCAATGAATGAAGATATGTATTTCATTTACATTATTTATGACTTTAATCACATTATATGTATTATTTTTATAAAATATAAACCATATGATCTAAAAATGTTCATCATTTTTAGGGTAAGTGATTAAAAAGAATACAGTTACTCTCGTAAGAGATTCCAGAGAGAAAATGGTGTTTAATACACTAATAAAAAGTTTCAAAATTATCTTTAAAATAAATAGATTAATCAAAAACATATTGTATCATATCCACCACAATAATAGGGTCTGTCAGGGTGGAAGAACATAATCCTTGTAGATATGGATCAAACAATGTTTTGATAGAGAACGATACCTCTAGGTATTTTTGGAGGCAATCAGTTGGAAAAATATTCATGTTAAAAATCACTGTCTTTATAGTAAAAAATATTATATGACTCCATGTGAGATATAATATAAGAAGGCCACATATTTTATGTATCTTGGAGTATTTATCAGTCTTTGTATCAACAAAATTAAAGGTAAAGATATGGGTATATTAAAGAAAAGAGGTGAAGCTAGATTTTATTTTGGAATAATACCAAAATAGATGGTGATACTACTATTATAACTAGGAAACACGAAGAATTATTGAAACAAATGATGTGAATATCCAAAAACATTGAAAAACGTAATATAATAATAATGAATAATGTTCAAGAAGAAATGATGATGTTGATTTTATTAAACATCCTAACAAAAATGGCAGACAATTAAGAATGTTATGAATATCATACAAGGTGAATAAAAATATTCAACCATTTGATATGATGAGGTATAATTACATTCAACTCATCTATGTTTTATAATGTAAGTTCGCGTTCAACCACATCATTGGAAATCAGTGAAAATAGATTCATACAAGTTGAAATATGAGGAAAATATCTCTCACATCATTTTCTCTCAAGTTGAACCTAAATATATAAAATAATTATTGGACCAGAAATAGTGGGTTTGATTCTATGGTAATGAATATGTCCAAACTGGAAATAAAGAGACTTGGGAGTTAGTTTCCAAATAAAGAGATAAGGACATGATTGGAAAGAATTAGGAATTACAAAATAATTTTAATGAAATGGATGAAATAATGTGAAATAAATAATGATTAGTGTGTAAAGGATACTCATAGGTTTAATGAGTTGATATTTATAAGAAATATTCCCCTATTAAAAGGATTAAAACCATTATTATTCTTCATTAAACTAAATTAAAAAGGCAATACCAAATATTAAAAATGGTTACCATGATTTTTTTCATTTGTGATGAGGTAAAAGAGGTCTTTTATATTGAGATACCATGTGGATTTATTCTTAGAGAATTTTAGAATTATATTTTTAGGTTAAAATATTTTTTATATGGACTGAAATAAAATCCATTATTTTGGTATTTTAAGATAGAGACCTACTTTAAGAGATTTAATTTAAAAAGGAAAGAGTAGAGAACAATATATACATCAAAGAATACAAAGAAGTATATGTTATTGTTATTTTTTATGTAGATAAAATCATATTTACTAGAAATGATGATAATATGTGTGAGATGTTTTTTATGGAGATTAAGAAAATATTTGAACATTCTATAATGGGAGAAATGATTTATTTTATTATATTATATGTATCTCAAGAAACAGATCATATTTTACCTTTTTAAGAGTAGTATTCTATATTAACATTTAATAATATTGGAATAAATGATTGAAATATTATTTCCAAACCAATTTTAGTGGAAAAAATATTTCCAAAGTAAAAAAAAGGAATTTTATTGATTCAAGGGAGCTCAAAATGGTAATGAGAAGTTTGTCATATCTCAAACAATCAATGCTAGACTTGATATATATTGTCACTCTTTGTTTCAGATATCAAAGAGAACCTAAAGGACAAATTTCATTACATTATAAAGGATTCATGGTATAAATATTGAACAACATATTTTGGGATGAAATATTATAATAATGGAATGTTGGATACGTTTAGTTATACCAATATATATTGGGTGGGCTGTGTTGATGTCATAAGATCCACATCTACTATAGAATTATTTCATGGTGATAATTTTCTTTTTTAGCACAATAAGAAGTCGACTTTTGAGACTTTAATCACTAGTGAGGTAGAATATATAGATAAAAATCATGGTAAAAATCAATTAATGTAAATGAAGAGAAAATTAGAATATATAAAGGTTATGGGAATGCATGCACTTCTCCTTCAATCTGATAAACAATGAGAACATAAAAACTCAAATTTTATTAAATTATAAAGGATTCATGGTATAAATATTGAAGAATATATTTTGGGATGAGATGTGATAATAAAGGGAAGTTGGATATGTTTAGTTATACCAATATATATTGGGCAGGCTATGTTGATGTTAAAGATCCACATCTACTATAGAATTATTTCTTTGGTGATAGTAACATTTTTAGCACACTAAGAAGTAGAATTTTGAGGCTTTAACCACTAGTGAGGTATAATATATAGATTAAAATCATGGTAAAAATCAATTAATGTAAATGGAGAACATATTATTAGATTTAAATGTTATAGTAAAGTATCCACATCTCCTTCGATGTGATAATAAATGTTCTATAAATTTGTTAAAGAATATTTTGTAATATCCAAGGAGACAATAAATTGACATTTCATATAAATTTAAAAAGGATTATATGAATAGATATGAATTATAGTTAGATTATGTTCCTATAAAGGATTGGATAACTTATGTGATGGTGATGCCTTTATCTAAAGAAGGTTGAAGTTGTATATTCTGCCTCTCCCATCTCCAGGCTATGGTATGATGTTCAAGTCCTGTAACTCATATCATCTATGGGTATTTATGGAAACGGGGTATAAAAAAATGATAACCTAAAGTGCATGTAGAAATTCATGTATAATATATTCTATGATCAGTTTAATAAGATAAAATGTTGATTCTCTATGAACGTAAATCACTATCTTCATTTGGATAACATGAGTTAACTGTTAAAATGTATTTTTTTCTAGGCCACGTTTTATCTTGTTGGATTATAATTATTGAATGATAATTATTTTCTAATTGAGAATAGTTTGAAATTGATTTATTTTTTCATTATTTCCAGAAAAACACAACGTGGGAGATCATTGAGAACAAGTCTATTATATACAGAAGTTCACTAGGTTATGATACTAATATGTTTTAATGGGGCTGGTTAAAGTGGATATGATTTTTGTGATGACATTTTTTTTACAAAAAAATCAATTTCAAATTTATATCTTATGATTATTGAACTGATATTAATGACCATTACATGTTGTAATCTTTTTTGAAAAAAACACATTTTATAAAATTTTATAATTGAATAAATATTAAGGATTGATGATTGGTATTTTATGAGAAGGACATGAAAAAATACACTATTTTATAATGAATAATATTTTTTGAGAAATTATATGAAGTTATATTTTGAATTTCTGGATAGTCCTTTTAAACGGAGTTTACCAAAAAATTGGCCAACCATATCCATTCATGGGAACCAACTCAACTGCAAGAAGGATATAAATTAAGTACACCTATCTGAACATGGATCAATATGTTTGACACAGTGATATGTTATTTCTAGGGGAGGTCATAAGCACATACATCGTGTGAATGAAGCATGATTATAATGGTTATCCTCTCAAATATGGGGTAACACAAGAAGTCATAAGGGACCATTGAAACTAGTGGGACTTGATCAAGTTTTATGGTGAGAAAGGACATTTAATAAATTGATGGAATAAATGTTAAATTTAACTGTTGGATAGATTTTTCATCAGTAATTTCTCCCCCTCATATAAAAAATGATCATCATATAGACCACCCAATCTAAAAAATGACATTTTTTGGTTGAAATTTTGATCATTATCTACCATTTTTCAAAATTGTATTTTTTAGGAGTTTTCCATCAATTGAATGAGTTTTGGATGACCAAAATATGTGAATAGACCACAAGGTTTTCATGTTAGTATAATATATATTAGAGTTTGACTTAATACATGATGTACTAGAAGATACCAGGATATGAATTGCCGTGATTTTTGATATGCATTGACTGTGTGAACATTAATTGACCAAATAAACTCTGACATACCATGATTAATGTTAACTATCAACTATATAATGACATAACTACCTTGAGTGATTAAAAATAACTATGTGTACGTGAGATGAACTGAATTCAAGTATAAATGACATACTATTAGAATAATTTACTACATAAATAGATGGTGTACGAAATTCATGAAATAGACATAACTTCATATATTTTAATCAACTATATTGATATGATGCATGTCACATGATTGGTTATTTTCATTCTATGATATCCATGATCAAATTTGTGTTGAATATGGGGGATAATGATCTTCTAGTGTCATAGATAACCATACATGCATTCTAGGGTTCTAATACGAGCTACAAATTAAAGATGAGACCATTGACCAATATCATGTGCAAGAAATATAGAAGAATATATAAAACTGAGTTTCTTAATATGTATTCACTTTCATTACAATATGCATGCATAAATTATGTGGTTGTGTGAGTTTAAATGTAAAAACATGAAACAAGTGATACCCATTCAAACAAACACACATGAATTTGAGGAAGAGAATGCCATGTATAGATTTACTGCATATAAATTATTGAGAAGATATAAGGATTGGTGTTATTTATAAGGAATTATTTGAATATTAAATAATGGATAAGGGTATTATAGATGAATGAGAATTTAGGAATTATTGAATAATACTGTTATAGAAAATCCATATTCTCATTCATATGTGGTGGTTTAAATATAGTTTAATTTATTAGATGGAATATTGAAATAATGCTATGATAACTTTTCCTATTCTAATTTACATGGTTCATGCAAGACTATATGAGTTTTTGAGACATTAAGAATAATTATCTACAGGAGATTCTAGATATAAAAATTCTAGGAGATTTAAATTTGAATTATCATGTAGTATTTTAGGAAAAAATAGTTGATTAAATAAGGAGAATAAATAGTTCAGTGTTTGTGAGAAAGGATTTGGGTGAGTTAGTTGTGAAGTGAAAAATAGATATTTAAGTAGAAGAAGTTCTTAATACCATTATTCTTTGAATTATTTTATCAATGATTTTTATACAGGAAACATGTAAATATAATGCCTATAGTGTTTTTCATGTGATTTGAGGTGAAACTGATCTGAACACAGAAGATAACTAAATAATTTTATATATGAGAAATATATATCCATAATTTCCCAATATTTTTCTATTTTTATATTAGTAGAGGATAAAATAATTTTATATAATTCACTAAAATATTTGGTATACTTGTAAAATGATTTCTATGGTTTTTCCTGACTTACGGTGGTTCATAATAATTTACTACTAGATCATATGAACATGGGTATTACTACATAATTCCAAAAAATTATCTACTTAGATTGAGTAGTGAACCTTTTAAATTTTATAAGATATATTTTTATATTCTTGTGTGAGGTATGATAGAAAAGAAGTTCACTCTAAAAAGTGTTGATGATTATTTAATGAGAAAATATTAAAATTGATTAACCACTAATTCACCCCCACTCTTAGTTGTTCTAGTAAACCTCTGTTATTATACATTATTTAATTCAATGTTTTCATTACTATGTTATTTACTAGATTATTTTTTTGTGTTTTTGTTTGGGGGATTAAGTTTAGTTTTCATTTAATTTCTAATACATCATGTTAGTGGGTTAATTCGGATTTATTTTCCCTGATTTATGTTTTTTTATGATTAATTTCCTATGGTTGAATTATGGCTTGTATATTTAATACGAAAAAAATTCACTACCAAAAAATTCAATATAAAATGTCACATGACTATTTTTGCATCCCCATAGTTCTAAAGAATTATTTTATTGGTGTTTTTGAGTTTGACTCAAGTATACCTAGTGTATTGTTATTTTTCTGAGGATTATTATTAATTATAGTTTTATTAGTGTTTGTTATCTCAATTCTATTTCTAGTAGGGTATCTTAAGAGGTGTATAATTGTAGTGATTTTATATATTTCACAATACATATTTCAAGAAATAATCTTATATGTTTCCCTAAATATAATAAAAGATGATTTATTAAAAAATATTATTTAATTATGATGAATTGTAAATTTTTTTAATGATAAATCATTTTGATTTAAAAATTGGATGCAATGTGTGAATTAGTTTTTTATTATAAACTATAATTTGTTCACAATGACATAAGATGTATGGATTTTATATGATATTATTTGAATTTTTGTAATGACATAGTACCTCATAGGAAATATAAGGATCTTAAGGGGAAGTAAGACTTATAACATGATAGGAATAGAGAATATTATCTTCATAGTGGATAATGTTAGTCTTGTATAACGTGTAAACACACTAGCTCATAGTATTTCATTTATAGAGGATATTTACATATTAATTGTTTGTCCACCTAACATGGGTGAATTATAGGGCATAATGATATTCAATCCAGTGGATCTTATGCATATATGATTGTTACCTTAAATTATCTATAGGCCACTCTACCTTAGTTACCTATATCCCTTTGCAATGATATTATATTGATACTTTTAATACTCTTTCTAAAATTATGTATTTCTTTCATAATCCAATTATTAACTTCCAAAATGAAATATAATTTAATTAACTTTTTACTTAAAAACATAAAAAATTATTTGATATATTATAGGTTAAATTATCAGGATATAATATATTTCTTATGTATTTCACATATATTTTTTGGTGGGTACCAACTGAGATTTTTATGCTCACACCATAGATACACACTTTTTGTTTATCTGGACCTTAAATTGACTGATATAGTTAAAGTTAAGGTTCCTCTTAGAGGGGGTGGTCTATCTTGTTATTAGGTACTCTGATTTAAAGATGGTTACATGGATTCAGTTGGAATTTATTTAACACAAAGATGGGTAGAAATGATTTTTTAATTTATTTTCAGTTTTGTATTTTTATCACAGTTTTCATGTAAATTTTCTCATCATATTCCATTTAAATATTTTTTTCCTTTTTGGAACACAATGTAATGACATTATAGATTATATGACTATGTTAAATGTTATATATGTTGATTAGACATTTTTTTTTCATGTTATGGTTTTTTGAGATTTCCATTTTATATTATTCCATGTTAAGTTGTTGTCTATGTTTTCTAAGATACATGTTTAGCTCTACAAACCTATATATATATTTGATGGTAATGTGGGTTATATATTGAAAACCCTTTTTAATTTATTTGTTTATCAAAAAATGGATCCAAATAGTATACTATTGATTCATGTAACACAATCCAAACATGATGTACTATAAAAATATCATTATTTATTATAATTATTAACAATTTCCATTAGAATGGTAGAAATAAATAAGATTATCTAAATTATGAAAATATATGGTTTACACATGTACCTTTATTGAATTATTTTGTGACTGTTTAATTATAAATAAAAATAAAAAACCATTTAAAAAAAAGGAAGTCAATTTTTGAAAAATATTTTTATGCAAATAAACATGTTTTACCTCAATATATTTAAATATTCACTTTTGGTGAATGATATTGATTAAATATATATATTATATATTTAATGAAATGTATAGAATTCATATTTCTTGTTTTTTAATGAAGAGATATGAATAAATCCAATTTTACAGATAAAAAATAAATTTTATAGAAAGCAGTTTGGTGACTATGAGTGTACTTATTTTAAAATTTATTTATACTCTTTTTTTAAAAAATTATTTGAAATAGTAAATTACATTTTTGATATCAGAATATCAAAATCATCTTATGGTAAATTTTTAGGATTTTTCTAAAATGGTTCATTTTTTAATGAATATTAAAAAATAATGAATTTTAATTAAAGACCACATTTTTTAATTTATTATTATTATAAATTATATTTTAAATATGTTTCAAAGAAAAACTAGAATAATTATATAAATCAATAAAAATTAGGTCGTTGGAATCATTTTCATACTTAATTTTGATAAAAATCATTATAAACTTTAGAACATTTTCTATTTCAAAACTCACTTTCTGATCACACCCATGAGGTTAATTTTAAATTAGAATTTTCCACTTTTAATAATGGAATTTTGAATTTTTTTTCCATATATGGAATCATAATATGTTAAACATGGGTTTACCAATGGGGGGGGGGTTAAACTAAAAATATAAAGGAAAAACGTAACCGAAAACTTTTTCAAAAACCATTTTTGCGAAATATTTAGACCTTATATATTCTAGGTTATATAATAGTTCATTATTGGAGCCTAGTTTCATGAAAAAAGGTTTGGGTAATTCTTTCTTTCATAAAATTTAAAATGTGCCACTCACCTCACATATAGAAGGCCACACTTCTCCTCTCATATTCACTCATTAAAAAACTTTTTGTTGTTCGAAGACCTACCCAAAAAACGTTTAAACATACAAACTCTCATTCTAAAATCCTTATTTCCAAAAAAATCCAACTTATAATGGGTTTTAGTGCAATACTATGGAGGATACCCGAAGAAGAGGTAATTTTCATCAATGAGCATTTTTGTTTTATTTTCCCCCCCATACCATTCAATTAAAATTATAAAATACTGATATAATAATCCTTGTATATTAGAAATATTTACATGTATTTATTTTAAGTTAATTAACTAAAACCATATCCACTTCTATCAAATGTGTTACAAATTCATCATTCGTGTGCCCAATAATCTACCATCTCGTGAACTAATGTGATATATTTTTACATTACCACCTCTCAAAGAAAGAAATAACGATGGATTTATTATTTATATATGTTATTTATGATAGTTTTATACTTATTAAATTATCATACCACAAATTCCATCATACTCTTAATTTTGGGGAAATACAATAACGTCGCTCGCATGTAAAATGAACTACCACCTCATGAATTGATTTGATTCATTTACACATTACATGGAAGTTAATAAGGATGGGTATATGAAAAAATGTTATTTATATTAAATATAAATTATTCTATAATCATAATATACAATTTTATCTTTATTTCTTTATATATATGAAAATAAAATAAAAACAATGTTCAGGCGTACGTACAACATACCGACTCCATGAACTATGTATTTCATTTTCCATCATTAATTTTAAGGATTACTCTAAATACTTATACAATGAATATTTATTATATTTATATCATGGTTAAAATTCTATATATTATGAAACCACGAACAATGTAATATTACTAAAAATAACAAATCAAAACATATACGAAAAATAAAGCAATTTTTTCATTAAACATGAATTTAACAGGGAATAGTTAATTAATGAGTAATAAAATTTCATTAGTAAATAATATATGGTATAGTGTATATTTATATATATATGTATGTTTATATAACAGAATTACTAAAAAATTATATTTATCATACATGGGGATTGAACATGTATGATGGAATTCAAGACATAAGGTAAGGGATTTCCATCTCACTTTTTTTACTTCTATGAGTCGCATGACATATTAACCATCTATATACTTTATGTGATGTATATAATTCCCATGAATTTATCTTATTATTCTTATCATGAAAATTATTTGGGTTTACACATCCATTTTAGGATATCTCTTTCATGGGGTTTATCGTTAAATTGTAAACAAATCGATAAAGGTCTTTTGTCTCAATTTTAATTCATTGGGATATAAGTTATTATATGAGATTATCTTCTTATATGAGATTTATATGCATCCAATTAACATGGTATATGTTGAATATCCGTCAATTAATGATAATCAAAAGATTCATGTAATGTTATTCTATCATGGGTTTTATGTTTCAAAGTTACTAAAGTTGTAATGATTTTAGGTTACAATCTCATCGCATATCATGATTATTTATAATTATATATCCGATGATTGAAATATTATGATCCATTTATCAAGAAACTCATGGATTTTATTATCCTTTTATTATTTATTAGTTTAGTATTACCATTTTTACATTTTATAGTACTTAATAATTTAGTAAATGCTTTTACAAAAATTTGACTTTACCTCTCATAAGTCAAAAATATATTTTATTCCAAAAAAATGTTTTCAAAAAATATTTTAGAATTTTTTAATATTATATTATGATTTCAAAAATACATTTATAAATTTTTTTAAATGTTTATAAAAATACTTTAAAAAATATTCATTCCATTTTCAAACAATTCCTGTTTGGATTTCACTAAAAATGTGAAAGGAGTATTTGTTTCAAAATTTATGGCATGAACAAAAATTCTATTCCTCATTACAATTATTTTACATTAAGATTAATTTAGAAGTTGTGAATTTTATTTTAAGATAAAAGGTTTTTTAAAAATTCTTTATATTTTAAAAATAATTTTTCAAAGGGGAAAAAAGATTTTCCTCATGAAATATTTTAAATGATATATAAAGATTCCATTATGATATTTCAAGGTTATTTTCAAAGAAATGGATTTTCAACAGGTTTTATGTTTTTAAGAAAATTATTTTCAAAGAAAATATTTTTTCATCAATATAATTTTTAAATCATATTCGAAAATAATATTCCATCTAAGACAACATCCATTGATGTAACCAATGATTTACTAGAGATATAGACCAAGGATAAAAATATTATTCTTTATATTAATGGTTAATTATGGAAATATGTTAATGAAAACCATTTCTGTTCCATAGATTATAACATGATAGGATTATTATAAAACCCAATTCTTTTCACTAGTTATTCTACGATGAAATGATGACATGATTTTGAAACCTATATATTTTTCATGGGTTATGATATGATGAAATGTATATGAAACACATTTATGTCATGAGTTATTATATGATGCATATTTTATGATATTATGTAACACACATATATATATATATGATTTCATTATATGATGGGTGGGACCTATATCTCCTCCTAATTAATTGGGTAATGATTAATGTTATATGAACTCAAAGGGTACATGAGATGTTATCCCAATCTTGAAAAAGGGTACACATAAGTTCATCTCAAGCCTAAAGTTGGTAATCACGTGGTTAAAGAAATCCTAACATATAATGAATGTCTGGGTGGGTAGAATGAACATAATATTTTCAATTCTTATGTCTATGTCAAAAATATATGTCTTATACCAATGTTATGCTCTTATGACACATATTCATTGATTTCCATATGATCCATGTCTTATAAACTATTGATATTTTTTCTATGAAACAATATTATTATATTTGATATGAGGGGCATGGTTTTCAAATGTTAAACTCACATTTTCATACCATTATATTCATGTTATGATCATGTAAGTCCCTTGTTTACCCTTACCAAGCATATGACCTCACCCTTTCTTACGATTCCTTTCCCCCGGATATGAAGAAATATATTATGTATGATATGTCTAATATGTATGATAGTTATGAAGAACATAGTGGTAGATTATGTATCAAACTTATGGAGCAATGTTTTATGTTTCCTAGATTCAAAAGTCATTAAACAATTATGGTCCTTAGGCATGTGTCTGTTTAATGTAATGATTTTTGATTTAAAATGATGTAATACATATTTATGAAAATCCTATGTTTTTATAATCTATATTTAATACCGCAAAATCATCTTCACATTTAAAACACTACATATATATCAATATATTTATAATACAATGACACAATCATAGAAACTAAAATATTGGAATTCCTTCTCATAAATACCTTCAAACCTACATCACGTCCCATTTCTCAGTTATTCATTTGTGAAATTTTGTATACGTGTAAATTATTATCCTTGTATTTAAATTAATTTTATCAATTTACAACATACAAAGAATTATATGAATTCATGCTTCCATTACATATGTGGTACCTCATTTTATGATATCAATCTTGAAATTTTCTCATCATTTAATACTACAACAAGCATGAAACAATTTGTAAAAAAATGTACATTATCATCTCCTTATGTCCATGATGATTTTCATAAAATCAAGATTTCATTTAGATATGAATTTATGCATATCATTGAACCTTCCTTTATGATAATCTATTCGATTATAAATTTGAGTTATCCCACAAATTCTTATTCTATTTAATAAATTCTAAAATATAATAAATAGTATATAATTTTTTAATTGAATATTTGCATCACCTCTTATCACTAGAATAAAATATAAATTCTTAATCCCTTTATTATTCCTACTATTGAACTATATAACATACGTGGATATCATTTTTTCTTTTTTTTTTGCAGTTTAATTACAAGAATTCAAGTGTAACTACATTCCTAAATAAACATCTTGAACTTAAATTTTTGTATAATCCATTTTATACATAGGTTCAATTAATCTAATACAGGAATACCACAGGTGATCTGATGCTTGTAGTAGTGTTATATCTTCATCAATTTAGTTTAGTTGTTTTATGACCATCTATAATGTGGATGTTTAAATATTCATTTGTGGTTGATACATCAACTATGAAATCAAACATAGACTTAAATGGTAATTCATCTTATTGTAGATCAAGGATTGTATGTATTCTATATTTTTGACGCAAGATCACTTAGAAGTGATCTTGTAGTCACTCGACCTTTACTCGTGCAATTACTATACATGAATACTTACAATAGCTTAAAATTTATCTTATGGGCAATTAATAGACTCTAAAAACCATCATATGAACATTAATTAAAATGGAATATTATCATCTATAACTAATTCATACAACAAAACTATTCACCTAAGTGTCCCATTACATATAAAAAAAATGTACAAGAACAATTTTATCTATAGAAGAACATTATGGTATGTTGATTATATTATGTAGACAATCACAGATAGAAATATATGTATATGGATATTTGATTATATAGATATTTTGTAATGTATCAATGCATTTGGAAATGTAGATTTTTTATGTATAAAAATTTATAAAAAGATATATAAAGTCACATATGTGGTTCTAAATTTCTTTTACCATTAATTAGACTCCATATTATTCCCTTTTTCATATTCTTACTTCAATTAAAAAATAACCCAAAACTCATTTGAAAGAATCATGGTATTCTTTATAATTATATTTAAGCATTACAAGATAATTTTACTTTTCCTTTTCAAATTTAACATCCAAGATATGACTTTTTCATTAATATTTTGATATTCCTTAACAAAATATACAAATAAACACCAAGGGGTCTGAATAACCTCATTTTATTTTATGTAAATTACATATAAATAATTCCTTCTAAATGATATGATATAATGTGAACTGTTTATTCATTCTCTACCCAGTTACCATCAAACATTAATTTCACTTTCACCTACCTTATTAAAAATAAATAAAATCAAATTGAGAAAACTATATCAATTCACTCTTATGGAATGTTCCAAAAATTATCTCACTCTATATCTTTGTGAGAAATTCTTGATATAGGAAAAATAGGATTTGATTTAGATAACAATATTTTCAATTAATAATAAACAATTTTACCAACAAAATGGAGAACATATTTACCTTTATTAGAAACTATATAATAATTTTAGGTTAAGACCACTAATGATAAAAACTTAAATATAGATTTATCATAAGAAATATAAACCTGATTTTTTTGTACTTAGTTTAACACATAGGTTAAAATAATTAAGGAATAAATGAAATTATTTAAGACAACTATTAAACTTCTTTACAATATAATTTTTTTGTTATCAATTTAAATTAGTATCTCCCCCTTAGACCTACAATTTTATTTTTGTTATCAATGATGATATATTGAGAATTCATACATTTTCAATGATTGTTTCCTCAAAGAACATTATATAATAATAAAATTTGTGTGAAAAAATACTTTTTTTCGGAAAAATGTTCAACATTATTCAACTATATCTCCCTACATTTCTCATGATCTTCATAATGGTTGAAATATTCAAAGGATAAATCAAATGAAGTTTCAGATTGAGAATACACCAACATAGTTCTTCTTCATCTATCTATATAGATTTTAGGAATTCTACATCATCATTAAGGGGAATAATATTTAATACATTCATTTATTATTATAAATATATAATAAAACTAGGATGGTAACTCTATCAAATTATTGTATGGTGTTGACACCACACTCTATAACTTCATTAAAAATAATACATTAATCATATTTTTAGAATACCTATTGAGAGATTAATCTTAAATGAAAAATTATTCATTTTGGATATCTAGAATGAATAATCAACACTTCAACTCAGGTTATCCCTAAAGGCCATTCTTAACAACAAATTCCAATGTATTATAAGTTTAATTAAAAAAGAAAAGGTTAAGGGAATAAGGTGGATCTTCATCATCCTCAACATGAATAAAAAGTTTTGGATAATTTTCTCAACAAAGTTACTACATTCATCATGATTCAATATTTATTTCTATAATTTATTTCTATTGGGGAAATATAGATCATATAAGAAATACTATTTTATTGTGTCTGATTTTACTTCTTTATTTATTCATCAAATCATATTCACAATATTGTGTACTCTTCATCCTTTTCATGACTTATTTTTTATTAGGAATGTTTTTAAAAAAAATCTTGTAGTGTGTCTAGCCTTATTGCATATCTTATATAGAGGTTATTTAACATGATGTTTTTAATTTTTTAAAAACCTCTAATGATATTCATATTCTTCATATGAACCATTCTCTTATCCTTTGGAACTACATTTTTCATATACATATTCAAATTTTATTACCTTTTACAATCTGCTACTAAATTACTAATATATCTTTTAAAAAATTAGTATATGGATTGGAATTTACACATTAATTATCATGAGTACCATTCATATCGACTTATGTTTTAGAATATGGAACCTTCATGATATTCTTAGACTACTTTTTATTAATTTTTTTAATTTTTATTTCTATAGAAGGATCTTTCACGTGTCATATTTGATATTTTTCTTGTTTGAATAATGATTTGTAACTTCACATTTATTTTTTTACATTCTGAAGTATTATTCTTCTTTTTTAATTAAATAATATTTTTTATATTCTTAAATTGTTTCCATATCTAATGAGATAGTAATGAAATATTTTTATCATTACATGAATTAAAGAATATGACATTTATTCTATATTTACAAATTTCATTGAGGTAAACCATTTAATAATATCCGAATGTTGTATCATTCGAGGATTTAATTCCTTTGGAATAGAATTATTATAATAAAATGAATTGATGGATAGTATCAAAAACAAAATTAATAGTTACCAAATCTATAACATTACAAATATTTCCCAAAAAAACCTTGAAATTCTATTCTTCACAACATACTGTTTGGAATTTAGAGATTTTGAAACAAGCTATTTTTTTGGATATCTTCATCATTTTTTGTTCTCTTGTTGAGGAACCAACACTTATATTATTTATTTTATCCACTATATACATGGTGGTAGGATCCTATTCTTTTATCCACTTATATAATTTATTTGAAAGACACATTATCAATGAGAAAAAAATTAAAAAAAAAAATAAAAAAAAATAAATGGATGGTACTTATTTCTCCAAGTCAACTTGGGAAAGACCAAAAGATGAATTTTCGTATATTTACCACAAAATAATGGTCTTATAATGGAAGAATTCATTATATGAAAACCATTAAAAATAATACATTTCTATTTTAACTATCGAGGCTTATTATGTTTCACTTATATATTTTCTAGTCTTACTTAAAATGTAGGTAACTTCATATTGAGTCTGTTCGTTTAATATTTAATCAACACAACCTTATCATCATCATTTTTATTCATCCTTACAATTATATCTTCATATATCTTGAAATTTTACCGAAGTCATCTGCAAATTTCATTTATTTTTTTCGATTTAATTTAAATTATGAATTATTTACATTAATGAATGATATTCTATTTTCCTCTTATTCATATATCTTAATTTACATTTATTTAGTATCCTCATCCTTTTCTCAAATTGTGTTGAGTCACTTTTCTTCAATTTTGAAGTGTATTTTTTCAAAATATGAATACATATATTTATTTTTTGTAACTTGTTTAGGGATATTTATCAAAAAAAGTGATCTTTCTCATAAATCATTTTCAAAATTATCTACCTCACAATCAAACTTGTTAATCTCTGCCTACTAGATTTCAACAATCCCAAAAATTAATGATACCATTTATTTAGTAAAATAATCAAACATATATTTTAATGTTAAAAAAATAATGTTAATTAGAATATTAATGATCACTCACACTGAATCTTGTATCTTATTTAGGAAACTTTGAACAATAATTTTCACATACCTCAAGATCTCTCGACTTCCTTGATATTCTCATGGTGAAATGGATTCCAACACCTTAGTGGTAGACTGATCCACCCATACTTCACCTCCCTATATATATATCTATTTAACCATTATTTCATAGTGAACCTAGAAATTTTTATTCTCTTAATAACAAGGATAAACTTATAATACCTTTCTTATAATTCTTTCTCATTTTCACCACATGCATAATAGAAACTAAATTATAATTTTAGATGGACCTAACTTCACCAAAACTGCACTTAATTATGATTCTGGAAAGAAAACTCAAAATATGGGAATTTAGTCAGAGGTATAATGAGGATATGGTACCAATTTAAGTGGACCCATTATGTTATAACCCACACTGGTAGGGGGGATGAATTAGTTTTGGTGACTATAAATCCAATTTGTATTTTAATGCTTTTATCAATTCTCTATTACCTATGTAATGTATTAAGGTTAAGGAAGGAAAATTTTATTTCTACACTATTTCATTCTTTTATAAACATCCAATCACGTAAAAAAATTAAGGTACATAAGACATTATATGGTTTACCTCTTAGTTTGATAATGATAACCCTTGGGGTTTTCTTTTAAAACCTAAGGTCACACAACGCATTAGTAAAACTCTATGATTATCTTACTATTGTCTCTTGATTATTTGAAGTGTGAATATAACACACAATTTTGGTTTATCCCACACTAAAGTATATTATTTACTTATAAAATAAATTATAGTTGTTAAAAAAATAGATTCTAACACCAATATTTAATGATTCCCCATTTTGATGTGGTACTTCTTTAGTTTTCTACTTCCCATACACAGTTGTACATTAATCGTATATTTGTGTAGACAACACTGAACCCATAATCCTTTTCTTCTTTACTTATTATATAAAAAATATTTCATTTTATATATTCTTAACCCAATCATTTCATTGAAAATACTAGTCTATATGACATATTATTCTTCTTTGAACTTCATGGCCAATTTGAATAACTTAGTCTTCTTATAATTTAGTGATCAAAAAAGACGGAATGAATATTCAGTAGCATAAACATATATAAATTCTTTATAATATTATATAGGTTGGTGAAATATTTTTCATGGATCAAATAATTAATATATCAATAAATATTAGTGATGAAAAACTCTACACAACACTTATTTATTGACTTATAATAATATATATTAAAATAAATATTTGCATCATTATTTCTTCCTTTATTTTATCTATATTTTTAATTTTTTAATTCAAAATAAAAATTAAATTAAAATATATATATTTGTCGAAAATTAAAAAATCACTAAAATAATATATCTTGAAATTTGAGACATCCATGATTATTACTATGGTATTTATAATAACTTTTATAAGAAACCACTTCCACAATTGAATTTGATTACATGTAAACAAGAAGAAATATCAAAACCCATTCATCATTATTCAAACATTTATTTCATCCATATTTAATCCATCATAATAATATTAAAATTTAAATCACTATTTATGTATCAATTCTTTATTGGAATAGTGATGTGACAATGGTAACTCCAATCCTGGAATTCATTCTCACAAATACCATCAATCCTATATACCTTCCTATTTTTCATCTACTTCATATGTGAAATTGAATATATATATATATGGGAATTCATCATCTTTTACTCCACATTTGTTGAATACATTATTATCATATAATTAATTATATGTATGCATGCATGCACTACTTTTGTGGAATCTCCATTTATTACATTAATCTCAAATGTTCATCTTCATTCAATAGTTAAAAAACGTTTATTGTAAAATCATTGGATAATAATTATTGAAAGCTATATAAGATAATATCCCAAAATATATGATTATTTTCATTCAATCAAGATTATATTTGGATATGCATTTATACAAATAATGGATCCTTCCTTATTCACTTTTTTCCATTACAAAATAATGTTATCCCACACTTATTTCTCCTTTTTAATACATTCTAAAACATAAAATAAACAGAGTATCATATTTTTAATTGAATATCATCATCACATGGTATCATATGAATGAATTATCAATTATTTATCTATTTATTATTCCCAATTTCTATCCTTAGAAGATACCTAGATAACAAATTTAGATTTTTTTACTCGAATTAAAAGCATGAAAGTGGAATTGATTTATTGAATAAATATATTGAACTCACATGTCTATAAATTATATTGTTTATAAATAATTAGTTCACTAAACATTGGATTCCCATATTTTATTTGATAATTTTGGTTGTTTTATATCATTATGTTTTAATTTGACTGGCCCTATGACTATCATTTGTGCCGTAAGTCAGATATTCTTCATTTGGTCGATATATTCACCATGACTTCCCACTTAATTAAATAACATGTATTTCATCTTCTACTTACTATTTTTATATGTTTTAAATTCATTATTCATAGTCACATGAAAATTTTATTTTATTGACATGATCTTGACTCACATGGTCGATAGACTCAATGACTTGTGGCAGCTTTAGATTCCTCTTACGATCACTTCATCATATGTGGAAGCCTTAAAATTCACATTAACTGATGTGACCCATTCTTATACATAGATAATTCATATAGGTGAACCATTTACCAATATGAAACATCATCTATTAAAATTATAATATGAGAAAGGATTCTTATATAGTAGAACATTCATGTTTATATATTTTCCTACATATCCAATCACGTATCCAAATTTGAAAACATAGAGATTTGTTCCCATGGATATTCAGACATTCAATAGTGTATTTGTCTATATATATTTTCTTATGTATAAAATCTCATATGTGGATATAAAAATTCACATATGTGGTTGTAAATTTCTTCAACCATCAATCACACTCCATCTTCTGCACTTTTTGAACTCCTAACTTAATTTAAAAACATCACCCAAAAACTTATTTTTAAGAATAATTATAACCATTATCAAGAAAATTAAACCATATAAGATCATATTACCATTTATCATTATAATTATAAACCAATAAAATAAAAATTCAATGAAATATATAAAATCAATGACAACAAATACAACTCGCCACAAATGGGCCTTAAAACAATCATCCTTCTAACCATGAACCAATAACTGTGCATACTTAGAAGAATGAAGTATTAACATAAAATGCTCACAAGAAAAAAAATTATCCATACATCCTTTCCATTGTCATATTCAGTTACGTTTTATATAAATACATGGATTATTCCATCGAATATAAATTTTTTTTATTAAATATGAAGGAAAACATACCTACAGAAAACATTAAGAGCGACAAAGTGGTCTTGTTGAGGGAATTCCGATGTATAAAAACCATGAAATTTGGTGAGAGGGAGGATAAGCTAGAGAAAACCTTGAGGGAATATATTTGTTCTCCACTAGAGCCCAAGATATCTTCTTGAATGTTTCTGTTATGCATAGTGTTATGAATCCTCACCTTGTGATTAATCATGGTATAATATAGAATTTTGAAGTAGGTAATAATCCAATAATTTAGGGGAAAACCTAATATATATTTAATAATTCAATATTTTTAGGATTGCAGCATTGAAAATAATATTATTTTCATGAAACAATGGGTAGGCCACTGAGTATTGACCAATACTATATAGTTAGAGGGTTTTATTACCTATATAATATTCCAAAATCCAATATGTATGAACCTTTAGTGTCACAAATTATTCCCCAACCATTCATGATAATATTCACATAGTCCCCATCAATGTTAAGATTATTCCATAACTCTTGCACCTTCCAACATACCTAATATATTATACCAAAAATCTTATGATAATGTAATTTAAATAAATATTATTTTATATATTTTATAAAGTATAAGAAGATTCCCACATATTTATTAAAATGTACATATCATTGATAATAGAGGGTTTTTATCTTCAGAAGATTTGTTTTCACTTATTTTTAATGATTTATAGAATCATTGAATGTATCTCAAATGGTCCATAATCCAATAATGAATTCCAATAAATGATCCAGGCATTTATTATAGGGAATATCCACACTGCTGTAACATGATTATATAAATTATGACACCCAATGTTTTAAAGGTACATTATGTTTGATAGTTTATACAAGAAGAATAACCGAACTTATATTAACCATAAAATATTAATATTTTGTAACTATTGTAACAAAACTACTGAATTGGCTGGCATAAATAATAATTAACTAAATTAATAAATATATATAATGTTAATAATCAATAAAACAATATTTATAAATTTTTAAGAAATGAGGACCCAATTTCTAAGAAATCCTTTTTATTATTTAAAATGCGTTTTCTTAAAAAATATTTTTATTTTATTTTGTAACTGAGTACTATAAGAAATATTTGAAACATTTAGAAATTTTATTTGATAAAATAATATCATTTTTAGAACGAGTATATTAAAATTATTTTAGTGTGAAATTTTGGTATTTTTGGAAAGCATTGATTTTCCCTTGAAAAGTAAAAAATTATGATTGTTATTGACAACAATTTTTTATTTCAAGAATTTATAACGTTCCATTTTCTTAAAAAAAATGTCTAAAAGAAAAAATGGATCTATTATTTCATAAAAAAATGATTAAATTAATTTTTATTAATTTTATTATTGGATTTTGTTTAAAAACATATTTATACTTAAAAATTCATTTCATTGAAAACTATTTTTCATTGTGTTTTGAATTTGTTATTTTAAAATTTATTCCAACCCCTTATGGAAATTAAATATTTAAAAATTTATTCAACATTTGGAATCATGATGCTAATATTTTTTAAATATTTTCCTTTTATTTTGGGTCATTATTATTTGTAATCATTGTAAATATTTGTCACATTGGTAAGGGTAAAATTGGTAAAACATGGTTAAAACCATGAGAATGGGTCTCCAAATCAAACCAAGTCTTTTATTTATTTAATTTTGTGGGATATATTCATCCAAACATATCCTAAATTAGAAAATATATATTTTTTCAATTTGACCTTGTTAATTAAATTTATATTATTTTAAGTAATGAAAATTATGAAATGTCACTCTCTTGACTTTAATTTTTCAATATTTTTTTACATAATGATAAAAAATGGATATTTTAAATTATAAATATGTATTTAAAATATTAGTTAATTTATATTATTAAAAACTTTATATTAAATTTTTTTGATATAATAATTACCTTAAATTCATGCACGACACCAACACAATCCTTGTGCAAGATGTATAAAAATCTTTCAATTGATTTCAAAAAATCTAAATGTAATATTGATTTTGTTAGTTATAGTTCCCAAAAAATTTTACATATGAATAAAATATATTTGGGATGTTTTAAATTTTTTATATATGAATTAAATTACTATATTTATGTCTTTAAAGTTGAATTATATAAATACGGTAAAAAATAAAATTAATGATATTTTATGAAAAATAAAATTTTTTAAAATTATTTTAAATTATTAAAAATATTTAAATAGGAAATGATTGATGATAAATCATAGAAAATATAATAACATTAAGATTTATTATCAAATTATCACCTTATATGTAAAATTATAACCATTTAAGATTTAAAGATTCGTTACTACATTTATGGTTAAAATTGGTTAACGAAGGTGTTAAACCAAAATACAAGGTTTAAAATTTCACCAAAACCAATTTAAGATGATTTTTATGATGACATTTAAAACATTTAATCACATTATTATAAATAATTTATATTTTTAAGCATTATACATAATAGATACATTAATTATATGTAATTATTTTAAGTAATTCCAAGTGCATCCTTTCCCTCCCTTATAATAGGGAACCCCTCTTTTCTCTTCATTACACCACATTGAAGTTTTCATATGGTCATAATATAGAACAAATATATTCTAATATTTCTTATAAAATAATTATATGTTCCTGTCATCTTAAAAAACTAACTAAGGGTCTGTAAAATTTGATATAAAGGAGGCCTATTTAAGAAGAGGCAATCATCCTACCCGACCTCTTTCAATTTATTTATTCTTTTAACTCTTAAAAAAATATTGGTTTTTAACATAAAAAATAAAATAAGTGTATTAAATATATTTAAATTTTATTATTATTATATAAACACAACAATTGAGCATATTTTTATCAAATGGTATGTCAATGTATTGGTCGTGCATGTGTGTGAACTACCACCTTCACGTAGCGATGCAATTAATTTTACAATCCTTATTTCTTGAAGGGTTATTATTATGGGTTTAAAGTTCATATATAATAATTATAAAAAATATTTTATTATTTAATTATAGTATCCTTTCTATAACATTACCTTCAAACTTGTTAAAAACGATAATGTTGTTAATGTGTACATGTGGACTACCAGCTCAAGAAGTGATGTGATTTGTTTTTCATTTCCACTTTACATGGATGGTAGTAATGATATATTTAGTGAATATATATTATATATGTTATATAAGAATTATATTTTAATTTTAAATTATTATTTACCTTTCTTTCATTCCATTCATCGAAAATTGAAAACAATGTTCATGTGTACGTACGATCTATCCTCTGCATGAATGGTCTAATCCATTTTTCTATATATACATTTTATTAATTATTTTAAATATAAATAATTAATATATATAGTATTTTTATCATTATTATTATTATTTATATGAGGTAACCATGATTAAAGTACAAGTATGGAAACTACTAAACTAAAATTCTCATGAAAACAAACCAGTTAGCACCAAAAAATGATGATATTAAAAAGAAATTATTAATAAATTGGTGTTAAAATGTTATAAGTGTATCATATATAATATTAAAATTTCATAAATTTTTATGTCATATAATTAAAATAGTTTTAAATTTATTATTTACTAGGTTAGATCACATTATTATCACTCCAACCTTCATGTATGTGTTTTATGTTACAATATCATTATTGACCATGATTGTTTATGATTAGGTTTTTGAAGAAGAAATTTCATGATCTACCACTTAATAATACATTTAATTTTATTATCCTATAAATATTTATTGACAATACATGTTTTATTTTCAGATTCCTCTCTTTATTAAATCATGATATTCAAATGTTTATTTAATTAAAATCTACTTAATTATCTATTTGGATGAAATATATTCTCTCCCATGCCATTGTTTTATTAAAAATATTTTTAGGAATGTTTTTAATATTATCTTATGAATTTTGAAATAAATTTTTAACAATGATTTAATTTTTATAAAATGGTTTAATATAAATATTCTTCTCATTTTATGAAAAAGTTATTTTTGGTCTTTTTGCTAAAAATATGAAATGAATTTTTGTATTAATATTAATGACATGAAAAAACATTATGAATCATGACAAATAAATGTATTTAAGAATATTTTATGTTTTTCAATAGTTTTTTCAAATTAAATGTTTTACGTTATTTTTTAATTTTTTTCATCCATTAATGTTACTTGTGATTAATGAGGATATGATCTAATGTTTCCATGCATATTATTTATCAAGATGGTTTTTGATTATTATGATTGGATTTCTATGGATTATATTATTTTTCCACAGGTTATTCTATGATGAATTGTTGAAATTTTTATGAAACTAATTTATTTTCCATGGGTAATGATATATTATGAATGTTTTATGATCACATGGAACACATATAAATTTATTTTTATTACTTTATGAGTGGGAAAAAAAATTATTTATACCTCCAATGCATTAGTAAATATGGATATCTAAGGTTATAAGAATAATTGGAATGTAGAGGAAACCCAGTTCAATAAGGGAGTGAATCCACTATGATAATATTGAGAGTGAACTGTGACTATGCATATGATTGAATGTTGAGTGAATCCAATCAACTATGATATAATTAGTAGTGATCCTTTAATATTGAAATTATTTTCCATGGCTATTTATATAAAACAAACTCAGGTCTTAGGAAAATTTTATTCCCCCATGTACTATGTTCTTTGTATACTTTATAATTCATGTTTTAAGAATATAAAATATTTATTACATGATTCAATATTATGATATTTGATACGATGGGTATGAATTTTAAAATTTTATTATCATGTTCTCATAACCATATTATCATTTCATGTTTAATTGATCAATTATATCGCATTTGTTTACCCTTAGTAAGCTTATGATCTCAACAATTATTATGTTTCCTTTCCAATGGTTTTAAAGAAAGGTTATAGATATGGTATCTAAAGAACGGTAAAATGTGAGAATAATATTATAATATATGATTAAGAATGTACCTAAATATGATGTTTATGAATCTATTCTTGAATTACACCAAACATTTATTATTATATCTTGGATCATAATCTTTTTTATTGAATATTAATATAAAAATATGTATTATGTGTGTTTAAAAATTATGGTTTTTTATAGTTGGTATTAGACTAGAGATTAGTTAATATCTCGAAATTAAGATGAGAAAAATATAGTGAGAATCCTGGGGATATGACTTAGTATTGGATAATATCCTATGGATTTAATTAGATAGATATTATATAGTTTATCTAAAATGTATACCAATATGGAAACAACAAGGCGTCTTGGTTTTAGTATAGATTTACTAAGGGAAAAGAATACCCAAAAACTGATCAAAGTATATCTCATCCATAATTCCAGTGAATGGTGAGTGTTCCCTTACTACACACATAGTTTGGCACTCCTGGGGGATTTTCTTGGGTTAACTCACATTATCCATATGTACCATTATGAGGGATTTAAATATGTGATAAATTAGGATGGAAAAGGTTAAAACTAAGGGTTATAGATTGAAAAGAAGGTGTAATTATTTAAGACTTTCATGAATGATTTTTCATGATAATATGATTCCTCACTATCACTGTTGTTCCTGACACTGTAATTTTTTATTTTATCAATATATGGAACTAGGAATATTCATATTAATTCATAATGTGATGGAATATATAATGATTTTCCTCACCGTAAACCAAATTAAATGGGAGATAGAAGGTGAATCCTCGGGAATATTTATAGTAATATTTCTCACTATATGACTAAAAATCTCAACATGTGTAAGTTTCCTGACACACTTAATAATAGACAAATGTAATTTTAGGAATATCATAGAGGGAAAATGATTCAACTTCCTACATGTAAATTATGTGGGAAAAGACACTTAATTAATTTTTTCCTATGAATGAAAATATTTTTTATAAATGGAATTGAAGGGCATAGAAAACATAAATGTTGTGAGAAAAATGAAGAGTTTGAAGGAGGGAAATGAAGTTTATCCTAAGGTAACATTTATAGTTCAATGTATATTGTGTGGGTAATATTGGAATTATCCTATCCAATGACCTAATCCAAGGGTTAACTCCAAGATCAAGAAAGAAACTATCTTATTTAATTAATTAAAGCCAAATGAATTATTTTTTAAGAAAATATATTCTAGAATCACATTTTTTAATTTTTATATAAATGATATTATAGATATAATAGTGATTAAAAATATAAGTATTGTTCCAAAGAAAGTTCTATAAAAACTTGAGAATATAAGTTGAATGGTACAGATAACCAAGAAAAGTGATGTAGTGTTAAGGTAATAATGTTTAGATGGGATAAAGAGATTATTGACATTATTTATATAAATAGGATAGTATTTATAACCTTGAAATTGGTTAGTGATTTGGTGAAAAATTTATTTCGGTCATCTTTGAGGAAGTTTAATACATTTTTTGATACTTAGTGTAATAACTAGGTTAACTCCAAGACAAATAATGGACATATGCTTTTATAACCATTAAAGTAAAATAATTTAATTGTTTATTTAATTTGATTGTAGAATTATATTGTTTAAGTGTCATATTAAGGATATTATAGATATTATTATCATTTAAAATATATGAATTATTCTACAAAATATTTTCTTTATGAATTTGAAAAAATATTGTGAATGGTACTGTTAACCATGAAAGTGATTTATTGCAAAGGTAATAATGTTTAGTTGGGATAAAAAGATTATTGACATAGAAGATGTAAATTTGATAGTATAGATGACCTAGAATGTGGTTTATGATTTTATAACAATGTTATTTAGGTCAACTTTGAATATTTTTTTGAATTTTTAAATTGATGGTGTAATGACTAGGATGAAATGATAGCATATAAAACCCGTCTTAAAATGGTTGTCAGGTCATGGCTCACCAAGCCACACGAATTTCCTCACAGACATGCGGTACTATAATTGGGGCCCATTAACATTCCTAAATAGGTCATCAGACTAATGACTATCCCCACAGTCGAATACATATTATTTCAACTGTGTCTTTTACTTACACATACACACCCTAGGAAACTTTGGAAAAGGTCACCCATCCCGATCACTCCTATAATCCAATCATGTTTAACTATGAAGTTATTATTAGGAAGGATCCCAGATAGGAATAATCACATTATGTATACAAGTCATATCATTTTTTTCATTTAACAATTTATAATCTTGAGATGTTATATTCACCCCCAGTTTAGATCAAAATATCCTCATTCTGGACCATACATCACAACCCAAGCAGTGCCACTGCACTTAATCCTATACCCCCACTCTGATACAAATATAACAACTAGTCCCCACTGGCCGCACATATATCCCACATTAACATGGAAATCAGTTCCTAACCATCCAAGTTACACTAGTTTCCCCACAAGTTTCCTCAAAAACACATGGTCCACATTATAGGGCCCACCCACATGCCTGAATGGGTTATTAGACTAATGATTTCCCCATAGGCCAACACACAATCTTTTTCCTCACTTTCACACATATTGTGAAACATCCTAGAATGCCACTCATCCTGATAACTATACTTGGAAAATCATGCTTAACTGTGGAGTTCTAATTAGGTAGACTCCTACAACAAAAGGTTCACCTTTTTGACATCATTCATATGATTGAGTCATTTAACCCTTTATCATTCGAGTTGTTATACGTGGAAGATACTCAATTGTATATTATTTTATTTGAGTAATAAAAATTGTGTTACTTTTTAGATGAATATATGTTTTTGTGTGAGGTAACCATAAGAGTTATTGATACCATCAAGGGATTATTTGTTTTAGGATGATAATAAGTTAAAAGTAATGTATATCAATTTAAGGATTTAAGTCATGGGATTTTGAGGTTTTTCTTAAACTTTTACTATATATTTGGAATAGTATCCTATTGATGTATAATTACCCCTTTGGGTTAGTATCTAATGTAATGTTACATTAATTATGGTCTATTAGATAGTGAGATATAAATAAAATATATGGATTAAAATTGATTCATTAATAAAGAAATTTTTTAATATATATTTATAGTAAACATAAGGATTACCTATTTAGTTAGAATCTAAATTTAATTCTTGTTATATTGGTGTATTTCAATACATTATAAGATTATATTGTGATTATCATGATGAGTAATGATATTTTGGGAGATACTTCACTTGATTGGGTATTTTTAAACATTAGGTTTAACATGTGATTTAACATGAAATATTATTTGGGGAAAAAGAAATTATTTATTTAGGGTTATAAGATGAATGTTACGACACACCCATTAATGTTAAAATATTATTTAATAGTCATGTTATTTATGTTATTTGGGTTATAGGGTTTTATATAAAATTACCTAAGTGGGTATATTGTTGTAATTGGGGAAATTTTGGAGTTTAATGTATTATTTCATCATATAAATTATTATAAATTTAGAATATTAGCTTAACATGTGCTCATCATTTAGTATTAGTTAATATTTAAGGATTAGAGGAATATATTGTTATCCTTTTGTGTATTATGAAGTTGATTTTTATTGCTTTAGGAAGGGAAAATTCATATTGAATACACAATGTTTGGTGAGAAATATAGGATTGTGGTGTAAATGGATTAATTAATGAAATTATATGTTTTAACTATGTAAATTTCATTATGTACTTAGTCTATATGGTAAAATAATTACTCGAATATAGGAAAATGATCTCAAATGTTTTAACATGTTATATTCATTTCTGATAAATCAATGGTATTTTTCACACCTCATTGATTTATGTTTGTGTTTTCATTAATTTTCTCAGAATCATTCATATTTTTGTGATCAATATTCTCTATCACTATCAATCATTAATTGAACATTACATTTTTCCCAATTCCTATATTATCACTTCCCACTAATGTTATTATTTTTTAAAAACTAGTTATGAGTTATTACTGAGACCATCAAATTTCTATTTATCTCTTTTCAAGAGGATGTTTTATAAACCCTTTTTGTGATGTTAGTTTTCAACAAAGGGATTTTTAAATTGAAAACCACTGGTAATAGAAAACAAGTTCAAATTTCAATGATAGAATTTATTAAATGGTTGGGGGGAATGTAACACAATGAGATTTAAAAAAAAAACAAAATGTGTAATAGAATATACAACATGAAAGAAACATATTAAATGAAAAAAAAATTATTTTTATTTTATGACAATTGTAGTTGTAACACCTTGGGATTTTGTGCATTTTTAAAATAAATTTAATCTCTTTGAAACTTTAAGTTATGACCAACACTAAGTTTATATTTTGTTACACACTACATCGAGTTTAAATGAAACATGACACAATATTAAAATATAATTATTTAATATTATATTTATGAAATAGTAATTATAATGAAGGTTATAAAAATGATGAATTAAAATTTGAAGAAATATTTTTTAATCATGTATCTAAAATGAATTATTTCGTGAGTAGTTCATTATAAATGAAAATAAAACTTTTTGAAAATAAGTAATATATTTTTTGAAAACTATTTTTATGCACAAAATTTGATTTATAATAAAAAATAATCCAAATAAATTTTGGTAAATGAATTTTAAAAAAAATTATATATTATATATTCAATAAATTATTTATCATTCTTCTTGGGTTTTTTCTTGATAAAAGATACAAATTATTCCAATTTTTAGCATCAAAATTGAATGATTTTAAAAAACATTTTTATTTAATTTTTAACATCTAATGTAACACTAATTTATTAACTTCCCGAAATTTTATTTGAAAAAATAAAAAAATTGAGATATTTATGTCAAAAATATCATATATTGAATATTTGATATTTTTTTGGGAAGATAATGTTTTTGAAGAATAGTTGAAGATATTGGATTTTCAATGAAAACTATCTCTTCATTAAACGAATTTATATGATAAATTATTCATTAAAATGGGTTTAAAAGTAAAAATAGTTCAATTATAAATACATTAATCCAATTTAATTCAATGTTATAAATTTTATATAAAATTTTCATGCAAAAAAAAAATATAATTTTGTGCCTTTTCTCTTTGGAAACTACTTTCGCATCATGACTATGAGAATAATTTTGAATTACAAATTTCCAATTATGTGAATGGAATTTGAAAAAATGGATTTTTTATTTGGAATCATAATAATTTCAATTATCTGATAAGGTCCACAAAATGTTTTATCATAATGAATAGTCAATGAATTAAAAAATATTTTTCACACTTAAGGTAAAAATTGGTTTACTGAGGGATCAACTAAAAGATTAGGGTTAAAAGGAATATAAATATTTTAAAATTAATATTATATGTAAATATTTAAACCTTTTAATTAAATTTTTTTAATCAATGACCTTTTAAAATCTTTATTCATGGTATTAAATTTTTTATTTTGGATTCTTTATGGATATTTCTATAAAGTATGAAGGTGGGTTGCTTTCCCCAATATATAAAATTCCACCACCACCCATCACTTCTTCACACATATCAAGAAATATAGTTCATAAAACACAAAAAAAAACCTCCAAAACATCCTTATTCATGTTATAGAGATGATGGTTATCCCAAAATACCAACACTGGGGTCCTTAATAAGATATCGAAAGAAGGTGGTTATAAGGGAGGGTAATTATCTTTACGAAACACCATTGTTTTCTTTATTATTTTTCCTCCTTAAATTATCTATTAAAACTACTAATAAAATAAAATAAATATATAACGAGGTGATATTATGTTAATGTAATAAAATTTATCCACATCCACTTCACTCAAATTTTAAACAAAATTGTCGATCGTGTATACGTTGCACAACCGTTGTGTGAACTAATTAAGTTTTTTCCATAACAAAATTTTAAGGATAGATATAATAATGTATTTAATATATATATATATATATATTTATTATTTTTGACATTAATATAATTCTTAATTTATAACATCATATATACCTTCTTACTTTCCATTCTATGGGGGATATACTAATATCGCTCGTGTGTACGGTGGACTTCCACCTTGAGAGGCCATGGGATTTGTTTTTTATTACACTTTCTATTGAATGAATTAAGGATATATTTAAGAAATAAAAATTATATATATAACCATAATTATTATGGATGTATAATATATTCTTTAACATTATTTCCTTCAATCCTTTGATAAAATGGAAACAATATTCATTCGTACATAGGGCCTACCGTCTCCCTGAATTTTGTATTTCATTCTCTATGTCTAACATTGATTGATTTATATAAATATGGAAATAAAAAATATTTATGATATTCATATAAATATAAATGTTATTTATATTATTGATACATTATGAAATTAAAAGGAACCAAAATAACAAATCAAAACATACACGTAAAACAAAGCAGTTATTGCCTGAAACATGAAAGTAACATTTAATTATTAATAAAAGGGTAATTAAAGGTCAGATGTAAATCCTATGAGGTATGATACGTATTATTAAGGTTCTATAATATATTTATAATAAAATTATATTTATTATATAGGAGTCTTTAACTTGTACAAAGGAATTCAAGACTTATGGTAAGATATTTCTCTGTCACTTTTTATATATGTGAGACACATGCCATATTCAACACCTACATATTTTAAGTGGATTATATAATAACCATTAATATTTTTTTATAATTATTACACATAAATATTTCGTTAATTACAAATATATTTTATGATATCTCTTTTATGGGGTTTACAGTTCAAACATTATCAAAAAAATATTGATTTTTTTCTTAATTTTCCTTCTTTGAGACATATGTTATGTTATGAACATATATTCTTTTATGAGGTGCATATAAATCCCCATTTACATGTAATATACTTAAATTATTTACATTCAATATATTTTATGTTTCATTTAATTTTATTCATTCATCGTTCTTACCTTTTATTGTTAACAATATGGTAAATATTTTATATTACAATCTAATCTTTCATTGGGATTATTTATGATTACATTTTCGATGATAATGTATTATGATATAACTCTCATGAAACTCATGAATTTTATTATCCCCTGGTTATTTCATTAAAATAACAATTTTCCTTCAGTTTCCTCTCTTTACATACTCAATAGTTCCAAAGAAATTAAAAAAATCATCATTATTTATTTTTTGGGTTGAAAACCCCTTTTTCCCAAAATAGTTTTTTATAAAAAAAATTAAATAATGTTTTTATAATTATTAAAATTATTTATTAAATACAATTTAACCCTTTTTTATAATTTTTTTTTGAAATGAATCTTCATATCATTTTCTAAAAAATTCGTGTTTTTCTCTTACTGAAAATTTGAATGGAATATTTGTTTTATCACATAGGACATAAAAATAACTTAAAACTATGATGACCATTATTTTATTAAATTATTAATTTTTTTGTTTCAAGGGTATTTAAAAAATTAATTTGACTTTATTTTATGGTTTAAGATGTATTTTTAAAAGTAAAATTATATTTTTTCTAAAGATATATTTCGAGTTATTTTTAAATAATCCTTTAATAAGTTTTCATAGTTATTTAAAAAATGATTTTGAATTTTATTTTGTGTTTTAAAAGGATTTTTCAAAGTGGAAAGATCATTTTAATCCTGAAGTGGTTTAAATTATTTTTAAATATTACTTTATAAAATTTTAAAGTAATTTTATCAAAAATGATTTTGAAAATGTTTTATGTTTTAATAAGTTTTTTTAAAGATGAAAGGGTATTTTTCTTAATATATGTTTCAATTTTTTTAAAGGTTAATTTATAGGTTTTCCAAGTAATTTTCAGAAAAAATGTTTTTCTAAATGTTTTAAGTTTTTTTTCAATGTGAAAAGGATAGATTCCTTAAGAATTGTTTTAAATGATTTTTAAAATATTCTGTTATATTTTTCAAAGTATATTTTAAAAGAGAAGAATTTCAAAAAAATATTATGAATTTTTTTTTAAAAATTAATTTTCAAAGAAATATTTTCCCTCATGAATTGGTCAATTTGTCTTTTCAAAATAATTTTCCATCTAAGATGGAATATATTGTAGTTATTTATGAATTTAATGGGGTAATGATCTAAGGATACCATTGTTATTATTTCTCTAAATATATTATGCTTTTGTTGGAATTATATTTAGGAAACCTTATCTTCAATGGGTTATAAGATGCATAATGTTTATGAAGCCCATTTCGTTTCATGGGTTATTCTATGATTAAATGATGAAATGATTATGAAGCCCATTTATTTGACACAGGATATGATATGATGAAATTATTTATGAAACCTACTTAATGTCATGGGATATGAGATGTTATATATTTTATGAATATATGAAAAAATTAAGTATTATTTTATTTATATGAGGGTGGGACCTATATCTCCCTCCAATGAATTGGGTAAATATTTATATCTTTTGAGATAGATAGGACATGAATGTATAATGAAAAAGATTCAATAAGGGACCTTGTTCGCTATGATGGTATCAAGAGTGAACCTTGACCACTATAATAGTTTGGGGATTGAACACATTCCACTATGATAGTATAAGGACCTGACATTATATGTTACATAATCATGAGTGTTATTTTAGAGTTTTCCTTTTTTTAATTTTAAAATATTTTTAGGTTTAATGTTTTTTAGTATTAGGTAAAAAATCAAAAATTGAAAAAACATATAATAAAAAGATGACACTTCTGATTAGTATCCATTATTTCAATAGTATGAAACATTCAAAATAATGCATGATTTATTTTCATAGAAAATATTCATTACTTTCAACATGACTTATTCCTTTCCATTACCTGCCCTTAAAACCTATGAAAAATATTTTAAAATTTTTGGATGATAATAAAAAGTTCAGAAAGGGATATATAAATAATGAAAACCATTATTCCAATGAAATAATGAAAATGTATATAATGTTTAATTTTATCACCAAAGTTCAATGAGCATTTGAAAAAAAAATCACATGAAAAAAACATGTTTTTTTTAAAATGATGCCTCAAAAACAGCAATAAGAAATTAAATACCCTTTTAATTAACATATAGAATCTCCTTCATAACCTATTTTAAACCCATGTCCGAAGTTACTAGAGCCCAATTAAATCTAAAAGAGAAACCATTTAGTAACTCTATCATTTTTTCTTGTTAAAACTTGTAAAATTACCCAATACATTAGACCACTACATGAGAACACCAATAATTTTCGATATAATGAGATCACCCAATTCTATCTTGTATTCCCTATTATATTATAAGTTACTGGGTGACTCATTTCTATCTAGGATGCCCCATCGTATAAGCTGTAACTAGATCACCCGATGCTATCTAGGATGCCACCTCATGTAAACTATAATAGGCTCATATAATGCAATATGGGAACAACCATTTCTCATGTATAATTCTTTTGTTCCAAACCATGAATAAAATATTTTATTATATAACGTTTTAATCTTAAAAATTTGGAAATAAAAATATTTTACTCTCATAAGAGAATAACATTTGAATATCAAAATACTATTTTGTTTTAAATTTTTTCTAATAACAACATAATATTTTATTTTAAAATATAATTTCAATAAAAAAATAACATAAAAATAGAAGGGTGTTTATATTTTAATAAAACATAAAATCATGTAAATATGTCTAGAAATCAAAAAATGGTCATGGCGGTGGAAAATTCATTATCTCCATATATAACATTCATTTTATTTTTTGCGAAAATATTTAATATAAAACATATAAAAATAGGTCTATTTTAAAACCATTGAAATAAATTAAGAGACACATAAAATTGAAATTAATTTTTTTTGTGCACATATAAAAACATTCTTTTTTTTAAAACATGGATGTGGAATGAGAAGAGTTGGAAGGAAAAAATTAAAGAATGTTTTTTAATGAAAATACCATTACAACCATGGAAATATTTGAATTCAAAGCCCCATGAATGAATAAAATTATGGAAAAAATTAAATACCCTGAAAATAAATAATTAAATGATGTAAAATTTTAAACATGATGTAAATAAACATCATAAAAAAAATATATGTTCATAACATCAAAACATTCCTCAAAGAAAAGAAATTGAGTCAAAGTCTCTTACCTTAAGTCGTCTTGTCACGTATGTCTTTATCATCATAAATAATAAACTTATGTTAGCTACTTAATTTATTGATAAAACTTTTCATGTTTATTATTACTTTCATTTTAGTAATTACAATGTTATATACAATTACTTGATCAATTAAGTTTACATTGGATGTTTTGACCATATTTGACTTATGTGTCGAAAATGACATTCATAGATTGACATTGGTCAAATATTACATTATTTAAACTTATAATGAATAATAATCCTATCATTATTAAAATATTTACAAAGAAATTATAATTTTTAAATAAATTCTGAAATATGATTATAAAAATTGACAAATGTTACAATCATAGAGTCGATTGGTCGTACGTACGATTGAGTAACATTTCCATTTCTCAATGATCATTATGGAATGATGGTAAGTAATATTTTATCATTATATAATGATATTAATATAATATTTACGCAAAATTATGTCATTTAATATAATTATATATATCATTCATGTAGTTTTGTGATGAAAAGAGAGTCACATCTTTTTTTGAAATTGGTAGTCCACATATACACGAATGACATTATCACTTTTTTAGTGAGAGGAAAGGTAAGAAATAAATTGATATATTATCATTTTACAATGATAAATATGTCATTAATTTTATAATAATTCCATATATATAAAATATATTCATTATATTTTCCCTTATTTGCCTTACATAACGATTGTGAAAATAAATCACATTGCTTCATGATGCAGTACTATGTCATACACACGAATGAAGTTATCATATCCCCTATTGAAAGGAAAGTAAAAAGTTATATAAAATATAATGACTCCATAGATATAATTATATTATAAATATCATATATATTGTTTATATAAATCATCACACTTTACCGTGCAAGGTGGTAATGGAAAATCGAATGACACGGGTTTATGGGGTAGATGTCCACGAAACGATTCACTAATAGAAGTAATTATACTAACTTCATTCCATTATTACAAATAAAGAGACTACATAACTAGGACTTTAATCTCCCTAGACCAATCTACTTCTGTACAACTTGTCATTCCTAGATATCCCATTTTCCCTATTGTATATATGTTCTTCCCTCAGGTGACATGAAGAACTCCCTTTGTCGATAGAAATCCACTTGGGAATGTTAAAGAAAAAAATATTTCATATAGAGAATTATGTGGAAAACAATCATCCTAGGGAATAATAAACCATAGAATAAATGGAAACCACCTATTTCAATGGGTAACACTTGACACTATCACATTCCCTCTGTCTTGAACCCTAATGGCGTGTCGAGAGAAAAGATTCCATATAAGTACTCAATTAAAAGTCTAAGAAATTCAACAACAACAAATGATATGAAGGAGTGTGATGTGTCTGTATCAAAAAAGGAAATAAAATAATGTAGATTCTAAATGAATAGTAGTTATAATTAATGATGGCCATGGAATTTTTTCCTCTATAATTGGCTATAATGGATAAAGATGGACCAAACTATGAACCTATGATGCATCCTAAATAGACTAAGTGGATCCAATACACCGACATTGATGATCTAAGGTCTGAGTACCTTTTCCACAGCCACTACCACCTCAGCATGATCATCCCATAGAAGACCAACCCCCTACCTGACCTTGATTTATGGATCCCATACCCGAAAGAGCTGTTGTTACCAATCCACTCTCAAAGGTTGTTGGAGGAAAATACCATAAGTAGTCAAGAAGTTTACACATCCCAATGTAAGATTGGAACATGATTGAGTTTCTCATGCATTTTGGATTCTTATTTCCTAGCCTTCCACATTGGTGACACACTATAGAGTTAATGCATATCACCTGGTAGAGACCTCCACCACATACACCAATGAAACAGTGATTAATACTTCGAGATGAACTGTCACCCTACCTCTAGACTGAACCACCATAGCTTATATTTCTCGCATTTATGATACTCCACCTAGTAATTAGTGAAAGGTTCACTATTTCTATAATGGCAGTTAAACACAATATGTTAACTTAAAAGAAGACAATTTATCCAATCCCATTCTCATAACAATTTGTAGTCGTCAACTCATCATCGATCAGATATAGATAAGAACACTGGATCTTGATGAAGATAGCAAAATACTCAAGCATTGTCATATTTACCTACTAAATATGAATGAAATCCATAGTTTGATCCACCCTCAAACTCTATGGGGGAATAATGGTTATAGAAGGTTGTCTAAAATTCTTCCCAAACCATACCTTGATAATTCTCTACCAATGATATGATTTCCCACCAGTACTTGGTGGAATTCTATAACATGTAGGTAGTGAGATTGACCCTCTTATATGGAGGTGTCTTAAGATGGTCGAAGATAGATACCATAGATTCAAACCATGACTCAACATCCTACGGTTTACTATCCCCTAAGAATGTGAGATGATGCTAATGTTGAATGTATCAAGTTTTCTCTTATTTGGTAGGGTAATACTAGGGATCACCCTAAAAAGACTTCAAAAACTAAATAAAACTATCAAATAACTATGAATCGATGCCCTATGAAATAATAGTAGGATGTTCCTCAGGTGGCACTAAAAGTGGTATCATGGGTTGATCAGGCCTGAAGAACTGCAGAGTGTGCTCATCACCACTTTCTTTGTATACATCATGAGGATGTTGTGGTGGAATATCTCTACAATTACATAGAACACTCATCAAATAGGATTATAAAAAATAGGTAATGTAATTAAGAATATGATAAAGAAGGGTAGGTACAAGGCCTCCTAGAAACACAAACTTAGCATAAACCTATAGACAAGTCTAAGTAAGAAGGAAAATGACATATAGGGATCACTAATTTATAGCCTACAATCAATTTCTATGGCCAGTTTAGGGTCAAGGTCTCACATTCCATATATAATGTATCCATTCCATTTTAGAGGTGATATTCATTTGATTCCATTATGTATCTAAATTTTCATTCAGGGGTTGAATTAGGTGGATCACAATTCCAATTTATAAGGTATAATACCCATTATATATTAAAATTGGGAATCCACTGAATCCAAACAATATCATATACTTTCAAGAGAAATTGGAAAATTTCTATAAATATTACAGTGAATCAAGAAATAAGTATATGTAATACTAAAAATTAATTGATGAAAATAGACATGGCATGCAAAAATTCATGGAATTTAATTCCTATAGGGCCTATTATTATTTACACTTTAACCCACCCTCACATAATTAGGCTAAAATAATAGAAATAAACATTTCAATAATACCAATATAATGACTCCCTAAAACAAGTGATTCACCTAATGATGATTTTGTATCAAATTTAATTAGAATTATCAATACGAAAATTTCCCATACGAGGTAATTTGGGTTTCCCTTGTACATGGGTTAGCTACGGCAAACCAATAAGTCATTACCAAATTCCATTAGCTCTTATTCTTTTATATAATACCCAAATAATATGAAAAAGGGAAAATAAGGGATCTGATACCACTTTATAGCATCTAACTATGGGTACCACTTTCTGATGCCCTGAGATAGTGGCCATAAGAACTCATGCATGCCTCCCTGAATACTGGAGGCTGACAACTAGTAGCATGGGATAAGGGTGTGTTAGTGGGGAGACTATTACCTCATAAATTTGAGTAATCACAAAATAAAACAGTGGTAACAAGTAGAAGAAGCATAAAAGAGAACATGAAATAGTGAAAATAATACAATAAACAAATCATGAGAAGTAAATAACTGGTGGAAGTAAAGTTACAATAATAGATACAATAACGATGATGATTATGATGCTAAAAAATAGTGTATAAGGGGAACACGGGAAACATGCATATTTGTATGCTATACCAAAATACCAAGAGTACCATAAACTACTACATCAAGAATATTGGGAATGTGTTTGGACCTCTATGCACAATATCCATTCTAAATCTATAAATAAATCAAGTATCATAAGTCACACACTTTCCTTTATCCATAATTATGATCATAAAATCTTATTGGGTTCCAAGTGTGGCCCAAGTAGGGTGTGAGATACAATCTCATTAGGCCATCACCAAGGTGTCCAGGACAACCTATTTGGTGGAATACATAATGAACAATGTTTCGTATATAAGTAAATGTATATAAGGGAAAACATATATAACTAAAATATTTGGTATGTTTTCCTAAATAGATACCAGACTGGTGTAAGTGCCTTCAGCCTAAGATAGAATTATGAACAAGGGAGCCATAAAAATAATGATTTATATACCTAATGAATTATAAATAAATAACCCCGATAGGTATACCCTAAGGTTATGGTTGGGATTGGCAGTCACCTTTAGATGAAATCATATAATCATGCGTAAATATAAATAAGAATCAACACATATAGAAAATACAATCAATCCTAAAATCCAAATTTGGGGTCCTGGGCTCTTCTATGGAAATCTATAAAGAATTTCAAGGGTCACTGAAAGATTCTTCGATATAATCAATGACAGTGAGTCCATCCATGAAAACTCATAACATCGTGCCTTATGTCACTCATTGCATGGATAATCTATGTTTGTACCATTTATCTCACATAGGGGACTAGGTATCATCCATGGAATGGAATATCCATTTTGAAAATGGGTTCATCCTCAGTTTCTCACAAAGGGAACCAGTGTCACTCATGAGTATTATCCCCACCAAGAGAAACAATACATGGAAATACAATTTATCTCTCCCAATATGTCAAGTTGGCCCAAACGAACATAAAGAGTCCATCCATGGAATCCTTAAATCGAGACCCTTATTCTCTACCAACACTAGTAAGTGAACCATGAAAATAAAAGAACATATATTAAAACATGGCATAAAATTTAAAATCACACGCCATCAATGGAATTTCAATATAAAATCTCACAAAATGTTCCAAGTATATAATTTCATTCAATCTAATCAATTATGACATATGCAATAAGAACATGGGATTAAGCAACAAGATCAAGATATAAGCCAATAGAACATGACATAAATTGAAATCAATATCATAAGGTAATAAAAGATAAATTTAAATATAAGGTGTTAGGAATGAATCTAAAAGACTTATTCTTATGACCAATCATTAATCCCAATAGAATTTAACATTTTAAGGAAATTGATAAAGGTAAAATATACACAGAAGGTGGTGAAAAACTCAACAAAATGGGAAAAAGGACATTCAAGTTGGGAACAACCATGTGGGATCCCAAATATGAGGTGATCAACCCCTAGATTGGTTTCACCAAAAGATAAGGTTAAAAAAACATGAAGGACCTATTTAATTAATTTATTTAAAAAATTAAAGGCATGATAAGAAGGGTCCAACAAATTGAATGAGACACACTATATAAAAGGAGATGAAATTAGTGGAACATACCTAGGCTACCCACATAAACGTATAAGTGCTACAATCATTCGTTATCAAATAATTAATCAACCTAGAATGGGAGAAAATGAAGGATTCTTCTAACACCCTAAAAATAGGGAAAAACAGTTACACATAAATAGCACAAAAAACTGAGAAGTAACCTTAAAATAGAATCAATTGGAAGAAGGATTGTACTAATATATTTCCATGGGATTCAAGTATGAGTGATTTAGTGGAGGAATAAAGGATATCTTTAAAAGCCTGTGAAGGATGAAGATGGAGATCCACACAAGGAAGAGGGGAATATATCATTTAGAGAGAAATGTGGAAAATACAGAGTTTAATTTAAATATTTATAGAGGGACATTTTGGGAATTTCACACATAAAACAAGGGGGCACATTTTTTCTACACAGTTGGACAAACCATGCACCAACCATGTGATATATTCTACTTTAAAGTAATACACCTCACAGAAATATGCAAATTTTCTATAACCGTGAAAAGACCATGTGAAATATCACTATCTCAAATGTCTGCCGCACTATGTGGACGTACTCATAGGGTCACATGGTTGAAGATAGACCATGTTTTCTCCTCTACCCCACTGTCCATAACTGCGTGGTTTAGGGAAACCATATGGGCTAGGATGCACGGTTTCTTCTTACTATGTGGCCCTGTATTTTATTCAATTTTCAGGGATTTTGGTTTAAAATGATACTTGTACATACTTTAGTACTCCTTGATTTCATTATGAATTGTTATAAGGTCATTGTTAATTAATTTAAGACAAAAAGAACTAGTTTGAACCTTTGAGAAAAGTTGTAATGTTACAACCTCCCCTCCTTAAGAAAATTCGTCCCTAATTTTCCCTTCAATGTGTGGTAAGATGTCATCTGAGAAGTTTGTCTACCACTATGCATGTATATCACCCCCACTCCAAGTTCATTTCTTGTACACACCTATATTTCCACAACCTGCAGACCACAGGTACTAACTTTCCTTGAAGATCCTTTATACTTCGATCAATGATATATATCAGATGCTCCACAAAGGATGCATCTATCCCCATATTTATATCCATAAGGTAAAAAATGATATGGGTTAGTATGATATATTCAAAGATGATATTTGTGTATGAAGTAGAGTATGGAATGATATATTTCACGTAATAACATCCAATAGGCTATTGACCACAATCTATCCACTCTCTAGAAATACCCGACATAGCAAGGTGATAACTTACTATGTATTCTGATTCCTCTATGTCATAGCCTAGTTGATCCACACAAAAAGACTGGATGTCCCACGTCGAACATCAGAGGCCTATGATGACGATTGGTATAATATTTCTTCCTATACTAATTAGTATCCATATACTTATGAAATGGATGGACATGCTCTAAAGTCTCCTGAATGATACAAGGACCAAGTAGAGATGTCCCACCTTCCTTAAGCCAGCATAGAGGTGAACTATACATTATATCATAGTGGGCCTCATAAGGACCCATAATAATTGTTTCTTGAAATATATTATTGTATGAAAAATATGATAGAGGAATACGATTTTCCCATAAACCTCAAAAATTGAAGATGTAGGCCCTAATCATATCCTCTAACACTGGTATCATTACCTGGGACTACCCATCAGTCTGAGTGTGATATGTTGTATTCAAGTGAATTTGTGAACCCAGTTCCTTTTTACCCCTTTCAAGATCCGTGAAGTGAACTTGGAATCATGGTTTGAAATGAACGAACGGGGTACACAATGAAGTCATACTATCTCTCGGATGTAAAGCCTTCCTATATTGTCAATAGTGAAGGTTTCTCACATAGGCCGGATGTGAATAACCATGGTAAAACTATTGGTGATCAACCATTAAACATATTTGCCTCAAGGGGAGATCATAAATCTCATCATGAAGTCTATGGGGATGTCATTCTATCTCCACTTTATAATAAGAGAGGATGAAAAAGTCCAGAAGGTCGCTGATGCTCTGCCTTCACCTACTAATATGTGGATCATCATGTGATGAAACCTCCTATCTACCTCTTCATACATGGACACCAATAAAATTTATGAATGTCTTGTACATCTTGGTAAGACAAGGATGAATTGAACAAATATAGTCATGTGATTCTCTCATTATCTCTTCCCATATATCATAAGTCACCCATACACATCCATGAATGAGGAGGGTCTCACTCCCATCTATAGACAAAATAGGAGGCGTATTTTCTTCTGTGACGATTTCACTTAAGATGGGGCCTATGAAATCATAAATCTTCCTCACCTAGACCAACTATTGAATAGAGGATGTCACTAATAGAGCTACTAATACCGGTTTCCCTGGATGCTCCTGAACCTCCAGGAGAAACCCTTAAAATAGAAACATAATATTCCACTAACGGTTGGAATTGAAGAAGGTATGAGTCTGAGTCTTCTATCCCAAGGATTCAGCTATGGCATTTACCTTTATTGGGGTATAAAAATGCTCAATGTATAAAAATTGAAGGTATTACACCCAACTACATTTTTAAATATGCAATTATCTCTCTGTGGAGATGTATATAATACTATTATAATATTTATAAACCAAAAATCAATAACCTATAAGATAGTGCCTCCAACAGTTTAGAGAAAAAACCATGACTTCTAGATTGAGCTCATGTGTAGGGTAATTCTACTCATGAGACCTCATTTAGCGAGATCCATACACTAAAAACTGATAACCTTGAATCAAAACTACACCTATCCAGATCCTTGAGGCATCATAGTTGATAGTATAACTTCTTCCCAGCTCATGCAGAATCAGGATCGGTGATAACACGATTCTTCCCTTTAGACCCTAAAAATATGTATAATAATCTTTATTCCATTAGAATTTCTCACCCTTCTTGGTCAAGATCATAATTTGTGTATCCAGTTGTGAGAAATATTAAATGGATTTTATATAATATACAACAATACCTAAGAATATGCATATCTCAAACACATTCTTGGGATGCTCCTTGAAAACCATGATGCTAACCATCTCCATTTCAACATATACACCTACATCTGATACGATATTCCCCAAGAAGTAAACATCGCTGATCCCAGAGTGTAATTTTTTTAGCTTTACATATAGCCGATTCTCTCTTAGTGTATTCAACACAATCTGAAGATGATTGGCATGGTAGTTTGTAGTGTGAAAATACACTAATATGTTTTCTATGAAGACCACCACAAATGAATCAATATGCAGGTTGAACCCCAATTCATTAGAGGAATAATGACTATCATTGTATTTTTTAGGTCGAATGAAATTACTAGATAATTGTATAGGCCATTATTTCTCCATAACACTATACATGGTATGTTCTATGGTATCAAATACACTTGATGGTATCCCAAAATAAAAATGATCATAGAGAAAATAGTTTCTTCTCTAAGCTAGTTTAATAAGAAATCTATATAAGGAAGTGGATACACATTCTTCATTTTAAGCTGGTTTACTTAGTTGTAATCTATGAACAGTCTGAGGTTACCATCTACCTTCAAGGCGAAAAGGACCGGGGAAACCGATGTAGTTGGTTTAGTTTGAATAAAAATTTTATCCCCAAGATCATCTAGCGATTATTTGAATTCATAAAACTCTATATGTGTCATTCTAAATGGAGGAATGGACACTAGTTATGTAGTTGGAATAAGCTCAATTGTGAAATCAACCAATATCTTAGGAGGTAAGATAGAGAAATCGTCAGGGAATCCATCCTTGAAATGATCCACTATAGGAGATAATTCTACTAACTAAATTCTACGATCACTCATAAATAAACTGGAAAATTGATCTTTAACACTTCCATGAAAATTCCACCAGTGTCTATCTCTAACTTCCTGCATATACCATTCACCCTAGTGTATATACGTGATTCTCTTGGGTGACCTGAAGGATAACCACCGACGATAGAAATCTACTTGGGCATGATAAGGGACAGGCCAATCCATACCAAGAATTAAAAAACCAATCATATTGAAGATGAGGAAAATCCAAAAGAAACGATACCCACCTATTCTGAGGGGGAACTCATAACACTCATGCATGAACTCTTCTTTAACCCTAACAATATATTGAGAGACATGAATCCAAATAATTACTCAATTTCATGGCCAAGACTTTCCACATCCAAAATATATATAAAGGTGTGTGATGAACCTATTTTGAAATTAGAAGAAGCTAAAGTAGAGGCTACCAGAATAGTACCTATAACATTATATGGCCATAGAATCTACTCCTATGGTGTTTAATGACCTAAAAATGACGGCCTGAAATGTAGCCTCGAGATTCTGCCAAACTATACTAAGAAGATCCACTATGCCATTATTGATGATATGGGGTATGAATACCTTATCTAAGACCACTAACTTCTCAACCTGATCATCTTGTAAAAGACCAATTCCTATCCTGGCATGGATTCATGGTTGTTGTACCTGATAGAGGTGTTCTTTTCGATCCCATTTCATTGTATACTAATGTAAACAACTAAAAAAAGCACTTAAGGGGGCCCAAACAACCATAATATTGAAACTCAACTGAGGTTATCCTGAACCATGGATTCTTATGGACTTTTCTACTAGACTAGTGAAACACTATATATTCATTTCATGTCACTTGGTGAGAACTGTCCCCATGTAAACCCTCTAAATAATGATTTCTTCTACCAAATGAACCCTCACCTTTCCCTTGGACTAAACCATCGTGGCTTAAATTACCATCATCTCTGAGATTACACTCTGTAATGAGATAATGGCTAACTATTTCTGCAATGGTATTCAACCAAAATATGTTCAGCTATGAGAGAATAATATATCCAAGACTTCCCTCAATGTCCCTCATAGATGCCAGATCTTCACCGGTACAAGATGGATCAATATACTAGAGCTTGGTGAAGTGAGAAGAATACTCTATCATTGTCATAATGTCCTACTAAAGATATATGAACTACCTGGCATGGTCTGTTCTCTGATTCTTTGTGAAAAAGAGGTCATATATGGTAGTATGGAAGTCTTCCCCAACCATACCTCAATAACTCTTATCCCAAGATATGATGTCCCACCAATTCATGGAAGAATCCCATAACATGTAGGTAGTGATATGGGCCCCCCACTATGGAGGCATCTCATGATGTTCATAGATAGATACCATGTATTCTAACCATGTATTAGTAGCCTAAGATCTTGCATCCCCTATGAAGGGGGGAGGATGTTGCTGCTTAAATTCTTGAGTCAGCTCTTCCAATGTCAAGGTAGGTCAGGGATCACCCTAAACAAACTGCATAAACATAAGAAAATTGTCACGGAAGTGGTCATGGGTGTATATTGGAAGATTATTATGAGGGACCTCATGTTTCACTACTATTGGTATCACATGTGGATCATATCCCACTACCATCAGAGTGTTCTCAATAACACTATATTTTCATACAACATGAGGATGTCGCAGTGGCATAACTCTACAATTTCTAAGGGAACTCCTTAGAGAGGTTTATAATAAATTGGGAATTAAATTAATAAAATTGTATTGAAGGGAATGATAATGTTCTCTCTAAAACACAACATACCACTCAACCTAATCATGTATCCAGGTCTAGGTAAGAAGGAAACGGTCATAGAGGGATCACCGAGACATAGCCAAATGCCCATTTCTAAGGATGGGCCATGTTCATGGTCTCAAAATCCTTATATAATGTAACATTTCTATTTTAAAAGAGGTATTCATTTGATTACTTTAAATATATAAAGTTTCTTTAAGAGGTTAAATTAGGTGGATTAAAATTCTAATTTATAAGGACCCATAAACATTATAAATAGAAAATTGGTTTCCACTGAATCCAAACCATAAAATGTTTCATAAATAGGAATTGGACCATTTACACACACACACACACACACACATATAACACATCACAAAAATAGGAAATACAAGTAATACACATAGGAAAATAGATATTTCATGGCTTAATTAATGAAATTAAAATTATATGGTGCATAATATGATGCATGATTTAACACACCCTCACAAAATTGGGTTGGAATAAAAAAAATCATCATTTCAATAATACTAATAAAATAAAAACGTAAAATAAGTGTGTAATCCAAAGGTGAAATCCTATAAACTTTAAATGAAATAATCAACAACAAAATATTCCATCTTAGGTAATTTTGGTTTTCCCTATACATGGCTTATCTACATCTAGGAAAAATTTCATTACCAAATTCCTTTATCTCCGAGCCTCTTGTTTAATACCCAAAAAGTAAGATAATAGGAAAAAATATGGTCTCTGATAAAACTTTGTAGTGTCCCGCCTTGAGTTCCACTTACAGGTTCCCCGAGATGATGGGAACAAGACCTCAAGTGCACCTACCCATATTCAAGAGGATTCAGAAATGTATAATGGGACTAGGGTATGTCTATGGGGAGATAATTATCTTAGTGATCAGAACAAGAACAATAGAAAATGATATGTAATAAGTATAATACTCATAAAAGAGAACATGAAACAATAGAAATAATGGAATAAACTAATCAAGAGAAGAAAATAACTCGCAGAAGGTGAGTAAATGTAATGGATACAATAATGATAATGATCATAATGCTATGAAAAATAAGAGTACTTGGGAAATAGAGGATACCTGAATATACCGCAAACTATAAAAAACTAATAAAATGACCAAAAACTGCTATATCAAACATCTCGAGCATATGAACAATTCCTTTGCCACAATATCTATCCTAAAGCTATAAATAAATCATGAATTAAAATCTAAATACTTCCCTTTATCGATATCTATGATTATCAAATCATCTTGGGTGTTATTGATGACCCAAGTAGGGTGTGAGATATAATATCAGTAGCCTGGAACACATGATTTTAGGGTCAATCCATTTCATATAGAAAATAATTAACAATATTCTATATTTCAGGAAATCCATAGTAGTGACTAAATAAATAACTATAATCAATGGTCTCGGTTACTAAATAGACACCCGATTGATACCACATTTTTTGAACTAAGCTAGAAGTATGAACCTTGGAACCTATAAAAATAATGATGTATGAACCTAATGCGCTATAAATAAACAACCATGAGAGACATGACATAAGATTCTTTTTTGTCTTAGTGGTAAAATATCCATGAAATCATTTAATAATGATCTAATATAAATACAACGAAAAAAATATAGCACAATTAATCAATATGTCCTACCTAAAGTTGGGGTAATAAACCCATAAAAGAAGATTTATAATGAATTCCAGGGGTTTCTATAGGAAACTATGATATGACCAATGGTACCAAGTCCGTATAAAGAAACCTATAATAGAGTCTCGTCTGTCACTCATGGCATAGAGATTCTGAGTCCATACAATGTATCTCACATAGGGGACTAGGTGTCACCTATGGAATGTTGTAACCATCTTACCAATGGGTCCATCCTCTATTTCACCCATAGGGAACAAGTGTTAATCAGATTATAAGTATTTATTTGAGATACTATACATGAAAATCCAATATATCACTCTCAATGTGTCTATTAGGTCCAATAAAGCACGATGAATCTATCCATGGAGTTCATAAATAAGCACCCATGTTCTCTCTCATCCTATAATAAGTGAGCCATGAAAAGAAAATAACATATATCACAATGAGGAATACCATTTAAATCCAAATTTCATAAATGAAATTTCAATATCACATGATAAAAATATTTCCTAAGCATCAATTTTAATACAATCCAATCAATTATATAATAAGAAATAAACACATGACATTAAATAACATCCTCAAGGTATAAGGCACATAAAATGACATAAATGGGAAGAAATGTCATAAGAAAATAAGGATAGGGATTTAAATATAAGTTATGTGACATGAATCTAAAATACTTATTATATTTTCCAACCAATAATCCCAACTTAATTTATAGGTTTAAGGCATTTGAATAAGGTGAAATACACACACTAGGTGGTCAAAAACACAAAGGCATGGGAAAATTCCATTCAAGGAGGGAAAACCTAAGGGGGTGGCTGAAGATGATGTGATCAACCCCCGTATGGGTTTTTCCATAATACAAGGTGACAAAAAATACATGAAGGACCCCTTTAATTAAACTATTTTATGAATTAAAATTTCCATCAAAAGCATTCAACGAGTGGCAAGAGGAAAATCTATTTAAAAAGAGGTGAAATATTTATAAAGGGAAAATACCACATACCTCAACATAACATCACTCAACCCATCCATTATCGAATCTTGAATCTACCTAAAATGGGAGAAAATGAATGATTTTTCCAACACTATAAAAATAGGGAAAAATGAGTTGCACAAAAATAGTGCAATAGTTGGAGGAAGAACATTGAAATTGAAGCAAGTAAAAAAATGAGATTATTATATGATTTCTAAGGGATATAATGTTGAGTGATTTTGTGGAATAATGAGGTAGATCATCCAAAACCATTGATGTATGAAGATGGAGATCCATGCATAGAAGAGGAGAAGAAACATGTTAGAGATGAAAGGTGAAAATAATGGATTTATGTTTAATAATTAAAGAGGGGAAGTATGTGAATTTCACAGTCAAAACAAGGGTTCATAGTTTGGACACATGTTTGTCCAAATTGTGTACCAACTATGTACCATATTTTACTTCAAAGGGAAACCCACACAGTAAGAAACACAGTTTATATATCCCTAAAAAAATTGTGAATAATCATGTTGTCTAAAGTTTTAACAACACCGCACAACCATACACATGGGCTTGTTGGGTTGCAGACAAACCATGAATCTCCATACACCCCACATTATACAAATACATGATATATCCTAAACATTTAACTGTGACATTTCTTTAATTTATGGGGATCTAGGATATGAAAGGGCCCCAATCACACTCGTGTCCTCCCAGACGTCATTTGGCATCAATATAAGCATTTTTAAGGGATTTAAACAACATATTACCGGTCCCTAACTTTGAAAAAAGACGATATGTTACTGGAATATGGTGAAAATTGATTAAATAATGAAATTATACTTTTTAACTAAGTATATTTCCTTATGTACTTAGTCTTTATGGTAAATCAATTCCTAAAATCTAGGAAAATGATCTCAAAAAATAGTAACGTATTATATTCAATTATGATGAATCTATGATCTTTTTCACATATCATTGATTTATTATTTTTTGGTCATTAATTTAATCATGATCATTTACATTTTTGTGAACAATATTGTCTATCACTCTCAATTAATATTTTAAAATTAATTTTTTCACCATGACTATATTTTCACTTCTCAAAAATTTATTTATTTTTTTGAAACATTATTATATGTTATTTTAGAGACCTTCATATTTACCTTTATCTCTTTTCAATATTTAGATTTATTAACCTATAATAAGATGTTAGTCTTCAATAAATGAATTATAAATAGAAAACTGTTGGTTACAAATCACAAATTCATATTTTAAGGATTCAATTTATTAAATGTGGAGGGGTAGAATGCAACACATCGATTCTAAAAAAACTATGTTCGATATCATATATAACCTAAAACACCAAGCTTAAATGAACCAAAAATATTTTTATTTTATGATTATTGTAACTGTAACACCCAATGATTTAGTGAAATGATTTTTTCAAATAAATTTAATCCCATTGATATTTTCTATTATGTGTAACACTAAGCTTTTCTTATGTTACATGTAACACCGATTATAAATGAAACGTTACAAAATTTAAAATATTATTATTTAATATGATAGTTGTCAATTAGTTGTCAGAATGGAGGGTATGAATAGGATTAACTAAATTATGAAAACATTTGGTTAAAAAATGTATATAAAATGAATTATTTAGTGACCTATTAATTGGAATTGAAAGTAAAAACCATTCAAAAATAAAAGAAATATTTTTCTAGAAAACTATTTTCTACCAAAAATGGGTTTTAAATCAAAAAGTTAACCAATTCAAAATTTTAAATTTATATATATTCTATATTCTATATAAATTTTCTATATTCTTATTTTGTATTTTCAAATTATGTGATATGAATTAAACCTTTTTTTTCTTCAAAACTATATTTTTCTAAAAACTAGTTTTTTCTCTATTTACACAATTATTTTAACATGAAATTTTTACAATTTCATAAAATTTATTTTAAAAACTAATTTTTTTGAAACCACAATGTCAAAATTATCTTGGATTGAATATATGCTAATTTATTGAAAAGATAAATTTTGGGATACATGTTTGAAAGTACTAGTTTTTCATGGAAAACTACCTTTTCTATTAAAGAATTTATAATGTAAAGTTTTTGTATTAAAATGGTTTTAAATGTTCAATTATTTCAATTATAAATCTATTAATTATATTTAAGTAATAAGAATCAAATTTTTATTGAATTTTTTTTAAAACTTTTAAAAAATTTCTCATTGGAAAACGAGTTTCTCATTGTGACGATGGGATTAATTTTAAATTAAAAATTTACAGTTATGTGAATAAAATTTGGAAAAATAGATTTCATATATGGAATAACAATAATTTATATTATGGAATAATGTGAATTTATTTTTTTACTATAATTAATAGTAAAAAAGTAAAAAATATTTACCGTAGTTAACGTAAAAATTGGTATACTGCGGTTTAAACTAAGAAGATAAGTGTTAAAATGAATGTATTTTTTTTAAAGTTACTATTATATTTTCTATATTTAAATCCTATAATTTCATTGTTTTAATATATGGTTTTTTTTAAAAAAAATTTGGGAATTAATTTTTTAACTTTTGATTCTTTTGGAAATTTCCATATAGTTTCTAAGTGGGTACCTTTCCCCCACTTATAAAAGGCCACCGATAACCTTGACTTATTAAAACATATCAAGCAACATTGTTTATAAAAACACAATGAAAATACATCCCAAAAATCATTATCCATGTTTTATATATTTCTCTTCTCACAAAAGACTAACACTACAGTCCTTAATAAGAGATCTAAGGGAGGTTCTTCAAAGCAAAGGTAGTTATCTCAATGAAGATCCTTCATTTTATTCAGTATCTTTCCTTATTAAATTAATTATTAAAACTTAAAATATCATAAAATAGTATATAATATGTAATGAGATTTTATTATTTTATTGTAATAACCTATCTCTATTTCCACAACCAATAAATGTAAAACGAAACCTTCGATCATGTGTAAATTCCACTACCACCTCACGAACTCATTAGGTTTGTTTTCCATCACCACATTTTAAGGTTGGATATAAAAATGGATTTAAAATAGACACACACAAATATATATATATATAATATTTTTTACATTAATATACTTCTAGAATTATGATACCATAGATACCTTCTTACTTTCCAATATGTAGGGGATATGATAACAATGCTCATGTGTACGAAGGATGACCAGCTCGCAAACTGATGTGATTTATTTTAAATAAATATTTAAGTGGAAGGAAATAATGATAAATTTATTAAATAGAAATTATATATATTAAATCATTATTATTATATAATGGTAATATATTAATTACATTTCTTTTATTTAACCCTTTGAGAAAATTTAAGCAAAAATCATGTAGACATATGACCCACATTTTCGTTGAATGGTGTATCTAATTAATTATCTCTAAATTTTATTTAATTATCTATATATATATATAACATTTATGATATTTATATCATTTTTAATATTCCAGATTTTATGGATTCATGATCAAATTAAATGGAAAAAATAACAAATAAAAATATACACAAAAAACAATGAATTTATTTCCGGAAACATAAATTTAACATGAAATTGTTAATGAAAATGTAATAAAAGATAATATGTAAATAATATATGGAATTATATTTATAATAAACATATATTTATTATATCAGAGGTTTGAATATTTATCATGGAAGTTGAGACTTAATGTAAGAGATTTTCATCTCACTTGTTACTTCTTCGATACACAGGTCATATTCAACAGATGTTTTTTTTGTTGTTTATATAATACCCATTAATTTATTTTATTATTATTATACCTATAATTATTGGAAATTAGAAATACATTTTAGGAACTGCCTATCATGGGGTTTGCAGTTCTGTCTTTATCAAAAGGGTATGTTTTTTTCCCAATTTGCATTCTTTGAGATATATTTTATGATATACACTTATATTATTTTATGAGAGGTATATAAATCCCATTTGACATTTAATATCATGAGTTTATTTATTTAAATTATATTTTAAGATTAATTTTATTTTATTTCTTCATGGGTTATGCAATATAATGTTACCAAAGTGGTAAATATGTTATGTTACAATCTCATCATTTATCAGAATAGTTTTGATTAAGTTTTTAATGATAAAATATCATCATCTATCTATCATGAATATCATTAATCTTCTTAAACTTTGGTTATTTCATGAGAATTAATGGTTTCCCTTCATTTTAATCTACATATGTACTCAATAGTTCAAAAGAATGTATTAAAATTGAATCATCTTTATTTATCTCTTTGGTTGAAAAGAATTTTTTCCAAAACCATTTTTTATAAACCTATTAAAAATAATGTTGATAAAATTCATAAAATTACTTATTAACTTCATATTTATCGATTTTTTATGTTTTTTTATTAAATGAATCTTCATGTTATTTATCAAACAATGCCGGTTTGACTTTTACAGAAAGTGTGAAAGGAATATTTTTTTAACATGCAACGAAAAACCTAATTTATAACTATGATGAATATTATTTTCTTTTAAGATTTATTTATTAGGCTTCAAGGTTATTTAAAAAAATAATATTTAATTTTTTAATGTCTTAATAAGTTTTTTCCAAAGTAGAATGTATATTTTATCCATCATATATTTTAAATAATTTTAAAGATTAATTTATAAGTTTTCAAGGATATTTAAAAAATATATTTTGAAAATGTATAATGTTTTAAAAAGTTTGTTTTTCAATGATTACTTTAAATTTTCCTCCAGAAATGTTTTAAATTATTTTTAAAGAAAACTTAATAAATTTTCAAGGTTATTTTTTAAAAAATAATTTTGAAAATATTTTATGTTTTAAAAAGACTTTTTCAAAATAGAAAGGATATTTTCCTCAATAAATATATAAAATTAATTTGAAATTTTTATTTATAAGTTTTCATGTGTATTTTAAAAAAATATTTTGAAAATGTTTTATGTTTTGAAAATTTCTTTTAAAAGTGGTAATGATATTTTCATTAAGAAAAAATTAAAAGTATTTTTCAAAGATTCCTTTATCGAATTCAAATTTTACATTCAAAGAGATTAATTTTCAATTTTTTAGGAATTTTTAGTTTAAAAAGTTATATTCAAAGGAAAATTGTTGTCCTTAAGAATTTTTCCATATGTATTTTCAAAATAATTTTCCATCTAATATAGAATCCACTTTTGTTAACTATTACTTAATGGGGATGTGATCAAACGATTCCATTATTAATTTTTCTCTAAATGGGTTATGTTTATAACATTATGATGTTTATGAAATATTTTTCTCTTACATGGTTTATACCATTAGTAAATTATTACTAAAACCACTTCTTTTCATGGGTTATGATATGTTTAATTGATGAAATGATTATGATGCTCACCCCTTTTCCACTGGTTATGATAAGATGAATTTTTTATGAAACTCAATTCATTTCATGGGTTATGAGATGTTTTATATTTTAGGATCATATTTATCACATATATATGATTTTAATTATGTTAATGTTGATACATGTATCTCCCTTCAATGTATTAGGTAAATATCTATATCTAATGATTTAGATAGGACAATAATGGGGAGTTGACATGGTTCATTAAGGGACTGTGTTTTTTTATGATGGTATTAGGGATAAACCTAGAAAAAATATAATGTCTTCGAGATTAGATCCATTCTAGAATGATATTATATAAACCCATCCTTAAAAATTACATAATCCTGTGTTTTATTCAAGACATTACTTTCATTCACTTTTGATGATCATTTCAGGTTTACAGTTTAAGAGAAATAGGTTTTAAATAAAAAATTACCAAATCATATAATACAAAGTTGAAAATTTATATTATTATCCATTTTTCACATTGTATAAAAATTCAAAATAGAGAATGATTTTTTTTTCATGGAAAATCTTCAAAAATTTTAAATTGACTTATTCTTTTCCCTTACTCATACTTAAATCCTATGGGAATAATTTTAAAATTTTATATGAGCACAAAAATCATAGTAATGGATCAATAAATAAATAAAACCATTAGTATAATGAAATAATTGAAAATATATGATGTTAAAATTTATCTACAATGTAATTTGAGTATAGGAAAAAACATTGTCTCCTAAAAAACAAACACAATTTTTTTTTCAAAGGAAGCCTTAAAAAACCAAAGTATGAAATTAAATAACATTTTCAGTAACATAAAGAATCATATTAATATCATGTTTTAAACCCATTTAATATGTACTTGGAGTATAATTTAATACATAGGATGAAACCCTTGGTAACTCCCTCATTCTTTATTACTAGTATAAATAACATTACCCATTACATTAGGCCACTCTATGGGAACACCCATTATTTAATCTATAGAAGACTCCCTTAGCGCTATCTAGGCGGCCCGATCATGTAATATATAAAGGGGTAACCTGATACTACCTTGGAAGCCCCATTATATAATCTATAATATGATCACCTAGTGCTATATGGGCCTCCCCATTGTACAAACTATAATGGGATCAAATGATGCTATTTGGGCACACCAATTTTTCATTATTAATACTAAAGTACCATAACATTAATAAAATATATTTATTTCATTCCATTTTTCTTCAGAAAAACTCAAAAAAAAACATACTATACTCATAATCAAATCACCATTGGATCTCAAAATACGATTTTCTTTTAAAAACCCATTTCCAATACCAAAAAAATAATTTATTTGAAAAGTGATTTTTAATACCAAAATAACCAAAAAGGGAAGATGTTTTTTATTTAAATAATAAAATAATTCTTGGAAATAAATATTGAAATGAAATAATGGTCATGGTGGTGAGAAAGTCATTGTTTCCATATAGAACATTCCACTTATTGTTTTCTAAAAACATTCCATATAAAACTAGTAAAAATGTATCATTCTGAAAACCATTGAATGAAAATAAATGACACATAAAATTTACATTATAAAATCTGTTAGATATATGAAAAATTATTTCATAAAACCATTTTAAAATCATGTACATTGAACACGAAGAGTTGGAAGGAAAACATGATAAGAATATTTTTTTAAGGAAAATTACATTACCACCTAGGAAATATTTGATTCATAATCCCATTGAATTAATAACATCATGAAAAGTATTAAATACCATTAAAATTGTAAAATTATTGATATAAAATGTAAAACATTCTTTAAATACACATTGTAAAAGAATACAGGTGCATAACTTCAAAATATGACTCAACTAGATGAAATTGTAATGAAGTCCCTTACACTGAGTCTGACATGTCACACATGTCTTTATCATCATAAATAATAATTTTTTTTTTAATTTTTTAATTTATTGATAAATTTTTTCATCTTTATTATTACGTTTATTTCACTCTTTACTAGGTAATATACAATTACGTAATCAATTAAATTTACATCAGATGTTTTGACCATATTTGGCTTATGTGACAAAAACAAATTTGGTTGGTTGACTTTGGTCAAAGAATTAATTATTTAAACATATAAAGAATAATAATCCTTTCATAATTATCATAATTATACATTAATTATAGTTTAAAAATAAATCATGAAATATTATTATAAAAAATGATATATATTACAACTATGGAGATAGTAGGTCATACATACAAATGAGTAACATTTCTATTTTAAACTATCATTATTGAAAGGAGGTATGTAATATTTTACATTTATATAATGATAGTTATATCATATATATATATATAATGTAATTTATTTAAGTATAATAATTTATATCATCCATTTGGTGTGCTGATGAAAAAGGAGTCACATCTCTTTGTGAAGGCGGTAGACCACATGTACGTGAATGATGTTATCACCTTTTCAGTGAGTGGAAATGTAAGATAAAAAAGGATAAATTATTTTTAATAGTGATAAGTTTTTTATTAATATCATAATAATTCCATTTATATCAAATATATTCATTATATTTAAAAATTTTACCTTCTGTGTAAAGCATTAGTGAAGATGAATCACATCGCTTTGCCATGTGGTAGTCTTTCTTAGACATGAATGACGTTATCATATCCTATACCGAATGGAAAGTAAAAAATTTATATATAATGTAATTAATACATATGTATTATTATTTTATAAATATCTTATATATTCTTTTTATACATCATCATACTAAACTGTGATAGGTGGTAATGGAATGACGAATGGCATCGGTCTGGGAGGCGGTAGTCCGCCATACACACAAATAATGATTTCATAACACATTTGATGGAATAAAAGATGTATTATTGTTATTAAATTAACATAATAACATATAAATGGTGGTAATGTAGTGATGTTATTATAAAATAATGTTTTAAAAAGTATTGAAGGTGGGGTGGAAAAAATAAAATAAAAACCCTTGTTGAAGAATGTTACCTCTTCTTCGGGTAACAACATTTAGTTTTTATAAAAGGAGGTAATAGGTTAGATTTATACCCCAAAAAAATTATATGGTGATATAATAGAATTATATAATTTAATATAGATGGAATTTTATGAAACAATGGTTTTTAAGGTGTGAAAATAGAAGTAGAGTTAGTGACCTTTTATAAGCAAGGTGAGTTGCACACTTGTAATTTTTTAAAATAATAGACTCAATCCATGTTTTTTATTAGAAAAGGATAAATAATGAAAAATTATTGACAATATAATGTATATGGTCAAAATATTGACATGAAATATATTTTATTAATGATTATGTTATTTTAAACCTTATCCTTTTTTGTTTAAACCATGATAAATCAATTTTTACCTAAATTGTGGAAATTACTTTTTAATGTTATCACTATTATTTTTAGTAAAAAATTCAGTTAAACATATTAGAAAATAAAATTTTTGAATATTAAAAATATTGAATAAATGTTTTTAAATTATATTTAACTAAGTGTAAAATGTTAATTTAAAATTAAACATGAAAACACGACGAGAAAGCGGGGTTTTAATGAGAAACGCTCAAAATTATACAATGTGTTTATATCAAATTTCAATATGAAAAAGATTCCACTAACCTTAATCGAATTAATATATATGTATATATTATAACTGTTGTTACTTCAAGTCAAATTAAAAATATAATTTATCATTATAAATAATTTAAATGAAAAGGAAGTTTTTAATTAAAATTCAATATTTTCACTATTTATCAAAAAGTGATTTTTTTTAGAAAAATCCCAAAAATTCCCCATAGAATAATTTTTGTATTATTATTTAAAAAATTACATTTTTTTCAATAAATTTCCTAAATTTTTAAAAATTATTTATAAATTATTTGCTCAAGACACGAGTAAATCGACTTTTACGAAAAAAAAATATAGTTTTTCAAGAAACATTTTTTTATTTCAAATGTTTATAATTTTATCTCTAACAAATATATATATTTTTTATTTAAGTTCAAACCAAATAATTCTCAAAATTTATTTATCACTATTCATACCCTTATATTTAATGGATATGTTATAATGGTAATGTTTATATAATAATTCTTTAACAGAGTATCCATTTTCATTCAAACCCAATGTTGCGTCTATTGACAGCTGTTGAAGAAATTTATTTTATTTAAAATGAAATAAATTATAAATTCTTGGGGTATAAATTCTTATATAACATTATTTTTATGTGTTATTTACTCTATTAAACATAATTTTCTTTTTTAAAATATCAAGGTGTGACATCCCCCCTTAAAAAATTGTGGCTTCACAATTTATACATTTTCTTGGTAATAAAACGATGGATATTTTCAAATAATATAATTATAAAATAATATCATAAAAGGGTTAATAAAACAATATCATAATAAGAGAGAAAATTAAATTACATGGTCAATATGTAATAACACATAAATAGGATTCTAATTCAGAGAAAATTGTTTGAGATTAAATATATAGATATAGAATAAATGTGTAAATAATTTAAGAGAGTGATTGAGGTCATTGATCATAATCAAGTGAATGAACAATGTAATCTTTTAGGGCCTCAAAACCATAAACAAGTTATTATTTAAAATACCACATAATTCATAAAATATGAATGTAATTTGATACCATTTTTTTTTCGAGAAAATTTTCATAAAGGTCAGAAATTATTTTAGTGTGTTAGAATATAAGGAAATATACTTACTTGATGTGTTTCTATTTCAACAGCAGAATTTCATAATTTGGTTTTACTTCTATCAATTTAAAATTCATCACTAAATCTATGAAAAGAATACCCAAAATGATATTTTTTCCTGAAGTAATAAAATTCAATTTTAACAAATCATAAGATCCATAAAAGAGTGAAAATTCTTTCCTTCTGTTTTTAAATATTTTCCAAAAATATTATCGTTAGAACAAGTTATCCAATAAAATAAATTTTTTTATAAACCTGAAAAGTAACACCATTGGTTCATCATTAATATTTAATTTTTATGATCATTTAACTAAAAATAATATTATATTAACCAAGAAATCATGTAGTCCAACAGTAAGCACTAAACCCTTATCATCCTTCGGTAATGGGTTCAAGCCTGAAAACCTTTCTAGATGATGCAGGTTTTCACCAAACATGTGGGATGTACATTTTATGAACTTTATTAGTATAAATACTATAATCTTACTAAAAAATATGTTGTACATCCTTGAAATAAAATTAGTCATTTAATAATATCTTTACTAAAGTTTTCAATACATGACTTATTTTTCAAAAATGCTAATAATATTTTTTGACTGATATTAACATGTCATTAATGATCATATTAACCCTTACGGTTACCAATACCTTTAAAAATATGTCTATAAAATATAAAGGAATTATTTCTCAAATAAATTTTCTACTAAAAAAAATACTTTATATATTTATAAAAAATCAATAAGTGTCTTGCAAAGTATTTATATTATTTAAACCATCAAAATTGGAGTGATTAATATATTGAGATTATGACCACCCTTTGAAAAATAACGATCTCTATATAGCTTTTACCACTTCACCAGATGGCCCAACATCAACTATAGAAGTAGAAAACTATTTTCCACCCCTTCTTGCTTATAATATTTAAGACTTCAACCTTGAGTAGGTAACTTTAGTGACACATTATCATAATGTCCCAACTTATTGAAACTGAAACATATCACTATTGATTGATTATATATTATTTAATTCTTGGATTCTTGAAGACACTTTTCATTGGAGTCACATACATTATGACCAAACTTACCAATGTGGTAACAATTTAAAGATACTAAAATAAATTCCCCAAAAAATGTTTCCCCGTATTTGGAACATGTTTTTGGATTACATACAATGTTCCTAGTTTGTTGATTCTCTATTTACTATGACTTTGACAGTTTCTTACTCATTTCATATCATAGCACCTAAGAGTCTAAAAAATCCATCTCAACTTTCTCAACACAATAAAAAAATTTATCATAAATTTTAAATTATCAGGTGGTAAAATCCATTTTCAATATTTTTTATCTTAAATAAAATCAATTAACATTATTGTCAATGTCCCAAACAATATGTAATGCGTACCTGACCAACCTTTTAACATTTTATTCATATGGGGACACCTAAAATTATCTATTTAGTAAAATTATATGAATTGTTTCACTATCCTAAGATGAATAACCTTAGTGAAATATTTATCACGGAAAATATTAATAAATGTATCCCATTTCATTAAATAAATATCATATTTATCCCTAGTATTCTTAAAAAAAGGCCACCATTGATCAGATTCCCCTTCAAAACGAGTAATGGAATGAGTTAATATTTATTGTTTTGAACATCCCACAACATCAAATAACATTTTTGGAGAACTTATCCATCCTTCAGCTACCATAAGGTCAAATGATCCTCCAAATGACTGGGGATGTTTCCTCGTGAAATGATCCTCTATAAACATGTTTCTTTATGGTAGATATGGTTCCTCTCTAGCATGGATAACAACACCATTTATAGATATTATAAACCAATAAATCACTGAAATATATTGCTATATGCTAATTACAACCATACCAGGTTTCTGATTTAGAAGAATATTTTTTATAAGTGATTTCACACTACAATTTACTTGTTTCCTCTATAAAAAACAGTCTAAATTGACACAGTTTTGATGAAGCAACATGAAAATATTAAAATTATATATCATTTCAAATTAATCACAATTTAAAATATTTAAATGGAATTATATTAAATTTGTCATAACCACTAAAGTTATTTAATTTTCCTCTAATACCAAATACAAGGAACAAACCTTAAACATTAAATAATATTGAGTTTTAGTCAAAAAATTACATTCTATCACTTTTATTATCTTCTTAATTTTTATGTTTTATAGAATTTGTTCAGAACTCATAAATTTAACAATATTATAAAACAAAATAGAAACTATTAATTAATATAAATCTTTTCCTATAATATAACGAAATAAAATTAAGTCATGATTTCATTTCATGGAAAATCTTAATTGTTTTCAAATTGAGTTTTTTATTTCCCTTACTCATCATTTAAGTAAATACCCAATCTATTTAAATGATATTTTTTTAATGAGTTAATGTGAGTTGTATTGTACCATACACAAAAAACCACATCTCTTTAATAATAAAGTAAGTATTAAAGGAAATGTGACCACATGGATTTTAATTTTTTTTACCATTGGTCTAATATGATATTTGGTTAATATAAACATTGGAAACCATACTATTGGTAATAATTTTTATTATATAATTGGTAATTAAAAATGATAAAAAGTAATTAATGTATAAAGGAAAAATGATGGACTCAACCAGAAGAGTCATGCCATATGAATCCTATCTATTAGAGCTTAGGAGGGAGGTAGAATCACTAAGGTTGTCTCTTGACCAAGCCCAATCTAATATTTAACAAGTGAGTATAGAATGGAATTGCCAATGAGATAAGTTCATGTGAGTTGAAATTACCACTCAGATGATTTTAGGTGAGCCACCACATAAATCATACAGCATCACACACCTTACCCTTAGGTCGCATGAAGATTTTATAAGGTGTTACTTTTGGAGAACCTAATTACATAAAGAGTAATTCCATAGTTTAAATAAAATTGTTATTTCATCAATTACATTTTATGAATTTTTTTATCAATAAAATTGACTTGGAATTGGAGAAAATGATTTATTAGATAAAAATTGTACTGTAAAAATAGGATATAGATTTTTATAATATACAAATATATTATAAATAAAAATTGTTTTAATGAAATACTATGATAAAAATAAATTTATTTTAATATAAAAGATAAAATATTTTTTCCATGTGTGGGAAATTTTACAATGCATTTTCAATTCACTATTATTTTTAATAAAAAAGCGTTATTATAATTAAAGTTTAGAATTATAATATTTATATAATTATTATGATAAAATAAATATCTATTTTTAATGTAGTACACCACAATTAGGTTAGGCTGAATTTATTATAATTTTTAATTTCTTTATGAATAGTAAAAATGCAGTATGAGTTTTTTGGTATGTTTAATGACTTCATAATGACATCGTAATTTTTATTAACAAATTAACCAAAATACACAGCCTAAAATATATCATTTAATTAATATCAAGTATTTTAAAGGAGTTTAATAAATTTAATAACCTATTATTTACTTTTAGAAGTCTGAAATGGAATAATGAACATTAAAACAGTATTTTTGTGGAAACATCACTTTTCCATTACAGAAAAGGTAATTTAAAAGTATGGTAGACTATTTTTTATTAAAATAACATTATATATGACCCATTTTTCCCAAAACATGAGAAAATACCATTTTATAGATCATGGTTTTTCATTTCCTATAACCTCTGTTTCCAAGTCATAAATTTAGAAATTAATAGACAAATCCTTTGCTTTTTCTACAAATACACAACCATTTCTCATTTTCATTTCACTCTCAATACATCCTCCATAATGATGTGATATTTTTACCACCCATGGAGTCCTCCCAAGGTGTGCTCAATCCCCCAGGGTACCAATTCCCAATTTATAGGAACAACTCTTTCAGTTAAGGGAAATATCCTTCTATGCTCTTGGTTTCAAGAAATTATTTTTGTATATGTATTATAAATGCTCTGTTCACACTCTCTTATTTCCTTTTAAGTCATTAAATTACATCCAAATTTTTTTAATCAATAACAAACCCCCTTTTCCAATGATTTATTACCATTTTCTAAAAGAAGATTTCATACCATTTTGCTGCCAATTTTACTTCTCAAAATTTCTCTCATGTCATAAATAAATTACATTTTATTTTATTTTTGTGGATAACAAAACCTCTTTCATTTCTAAGGGAATTCACCAAGATGAAAAAATGATTATCTATTCTTTTACTTATGTAGATAAACACTGAATTCCCTTTTCTTGGGTTAAAAATGAGATAATGATCATCTTTGTAAATCCCTTTTAAAATGTCCTCATTTTGATATAAAACCCATTTTCTTTTGTTATCATTAGGTTATTTATGAAATAAATTTTTATGTTGTACATGGTTAACACAAAATCTAATAAATATGATGGGTTCTCCCAAACAACGCTGAAATATGTTGGGTAAATAATTTAATCTCTAGCAATTACATGTTATACGATACCTTGGAGAATAACCTTGGTATTTTTTATGACTCCATAGTAATTAAAATTAAGGATTTTCTTATGAATGTATAATTTGAATTTTGTGAAAAATTTTAAATTTATCATTCTTGTCTTTTATTATGTTATTCCTCAACTTCTATTTCTCATTCCACAATTATATTTCTCAATTATTTATTGATTTTCCCCAAAATCTCATGAATTTATTTCCCATTTCTTTTCCTTTACTGGGCCGTATTCTTACCCTTTCATTTGATGTATGTCCCCAGGTTATGAAAGATTGTAAAATTACTTACAATGAACTAATGAATAGTCATTTTATGTTTTCAAGAATAAATTTTTATGTTTTTATGCATTATGTTTCTTATTTCCATGAGACTGAAATTTAACAGATCCTCTATTTGTACAATGTAATGAAGATTTATGTAACAAATTCTAGGATTCCATAGTTTGTATATAATTAAGTTTTAGTTCTTTTTTTAAATTAGTATTTAAAAACTATTGTAATAACCTTAGGGATAAGTTAAAATATATGCAAACATCCAGGTATTTTAGGGAAGTATTAATTAATGTTTTTTAGAAAATAAATCTTGGTATGCATACAAACAAGTGGATGTGACTTTGACATAGATGTATCCATGGGTAAAACCTGATAACACTTCATTGAGTTACACTCGAATATGAACTGGTGCATGACAATGAACCATGGTGCACTCATGGTTTGACACTATCAGAGGATATGTTTGGTTTATCACAAGCTTATTATGAATTATTTTGAATGATTTATAGAAAATGAAATTATTGTTAATTATTATCATTATTAGTAATTATTTTTAAGTACATAAAACTCCATAATAATTTTAATACTCTCCAAATAAAAATGATTCTCACTATGGTTTTTGTCTTTTAATAAATGAATGTAAATTAGAGGAACAACTTAAATGGTGAGAGAAATATACCATTCACTAATGACCATTCGATGAAAGACAGAACGGAAAAATCAATGGGAATGAAGAATCCAATGACTCATGTTGCGAGAAATAACTAAATCAATATAAGAGAATAGATTCACCTTAAAGGGAATAACTTTATGTTTATTATTTTATTTTCAGCTAACAAATTTTTTGAGTGGACCTACCTACCCATCTAGTTATTGGTAATTGATAAGATATATTGGTGTGATGTTTTCTATAATCTATTTTTTGGAATAATATAATGTCATAATGGATGTAAACTGCTTAGCAGGAGGAGCTGATCATTGGTGGAAACTGATTAAATACAGGAATCCATGAAGGGATATTGATGCTATGGAGTGATAAGAGTACTGGGGAACCGTTTTGAAAAAACATATTTTCCTTTTTTATATGAATGAAAATATATAAAGAATTTATAGAGATAAAGTATAAAGAAAACAAATTTTTGGGAAGTTATGATATGAACAATAAAACAATTTCTCATTTCACCTCTATCTTTGTCGTGGATCCTAAGGGAAAGGTTGATAAATTATTTGGTGGACTAGGACACCATATTCAGAAGAATATAGCTAATTGAGACTACGAAAGCTATGAGGAGATAGTGCAGAGTGATATAAAGTTTTAATTGGAGTTTAGAGAGATGCAGTGGTCCCATAGATCATATGAAAAAAATATATTAATGGATCCAAGATTCGGGAGGAACATTGATCATGTAAGAGGAGTAAATCATGTGAAACATCCCACATGAAACAAATATGGGATGAATAATTTGATGAACTACTTTCATAGGAGTGAAAAATGTAAGAAGTGTAGAAGATATGCCCACATTACTTATAACTATCCTAGTGAGGTGAAGCCTCAACTTCTCAACATTAACAATAAAGGGAAGATGGTTCAGACCCAAACTAAAGTCCAATTGTTCATGTTTGGGCATCATATTACACTTTAAATTAAAATGTAATTAATGGGAATCACCTTTATCCTTAGCATATTCAAAGGTAAAATGTCCAGGATTTGGATGTCACAATAGATGAAGTTGAAGCTCCAAATGATGTGGTAGTAGTTACTATCATGGTTCTATCTATGATATCATGTAATCTATTTGATTCAAGTTCTGCGCATTACATTATTTCATATAAGTTTTCAAAGAATATGGAACCAATACTTGGACTTATAAAATTAAATCTATTAGTTAAGACTCATGGTGGGATTATCTAAGAAACAAAAATGTATAGAAACTCCCATATTCACTTTAGTGAGAAAAAGCTTATCAAATATCTATTACTCATTCCCATGATGGAATTCAACACTATACTTGGGATGAACTTACTATCAATGTATAATGGTAAGATCAATAGTAGAAGTAATGAAATATAAGTATTATAGAATGGAAAACGAATATTCTTTTTCAAAGGAGAGATATCTACACATGATATTTGTCTAGAAGCCCTACCCATATACTTATTTAGGGAAAATATCAATGAAGTTGAATAAGAAAATGAAAGTATACAAAGAGAAAATGTCCCCATCATGAAGGAATGCAATGGCCTATTTCCCAAGGAGTTTTAGGGAAATCCCTTAGAAAGATAGATAGATTTATCCATTGAACTAATGCCTGGATCCAAGAAGATATCAAATACCTCATATAGAATGAAAAATATGTAGTTGGATGAAATATAGAAACAACTCCATGATCATTTAGGGAAGGGGTATATCCAACCAATTTTGTCTCCTTGGAGATATCCTATTATATTTATAAAGAATAATAGTGGATCACTGAGTCTATGTAGTGACTATAGAGAACATAATGAGATCATAATGAATAATAAGTACCCTCTTCTAAGGATTGATGATTTATTTGAGAAGCTTTATGGGGCCTAATTTTTCTACGAGATTGATCTTTGATCTAGATATCATAAATTATGGGTGATGAATGAAAATATTAAAAAGACTATCATCCGATTAAGTTATGTTCATTGTGATATTATTGTTATTCCCTCTAGATTTACTAATACTCCATTTATATTTCTGGATTTGAGGAATATAGTCTTTAAGGACTACCTTAATAACAAAGTGGTAGTTTTTATTGATGATATTGTGATATATTACAATTTTTTGAGGATCATAAAGACTATATATTTCATATATTGAAATATATAAGTAAGGTGAAGATATTTGGAAAGTTTAGAAAATGTTAATTTTTTTTACAATAATTTTATTTCTTAGGGAACATTGTAACTAATGAAGGAATATTAGTTGATCCTGCCAAGAAAGTGGTTATAGATGAGTGGAATCATCATATATTAGTAACTGATATTCATAGTTTCCATGGTTTAGTATAAAATTATAGGAGGCTTATCACAAATTTATAATATAATAACCATGTTAACTTAAAATGGGGATAAATTCATCTACACAACTGAGTGTGAATAATGTTTCTAAGAGATGAATAAGAGATTGGTTATGTCAACCGTGATAACTCTACCCTATATTATAGAAGTATTCAATATTTTTAGTGATGAATCCTTGAAAGTTCTTGGGTGAGTCCTCATGAAAAATGAATAGATGATTGGTTAAGAATATTGAAAGTTTATGCCTCATGATAGGAATTATCCTAGGTATGACCTAGAGATAGCAACAGTTATTTAGGCTATGAAATTATGGAGGCACTATCTTTATGGGAAGAAATGTGATATATAAATAGACCACCAAAGTTTGAAGTATACTTTAATGAAAAAGTAATTGAATATGAGAAAAAATAGATTGTTAGAACTTTTAAAATACTATGATTTTTCAATTCATTATCTCCCTACAAGACCAAACAAATTCACTGATGAATTAATTAGGAAAGACCTTATTGTGCTAGAAATGACTATGATTCAAGGATATAATTTGATAAAATACCAATTTAAACTTTAAATGGGAATCATTATGGAATAGACATTATCAACCCTATACTAAATGATTTATCAACCATGATTACTAGATAAGATCAAGAAGGCTGAGGGAGAATATCCCTTATTACAGAACAAGATAAAGGATGTAAATAATGAGAAGTTTCCAATGTTTATTTTTGAATAAGATAGTGTACTAAAATTTCATATAATGATATGTGGTCCATATGTTATGTAAATAAAGAGGGAGATGTTGGATGAAGCTCCTAGCCATCAATTTTATATACATCCTTGAATAATTACAATGTATAGGGACCTTTATGCTCATTAAAGTTGGTATAACAGGGAAGGAGGTATTGCTGAAAATATTACAAGGTGCTTGGTATGTCAACAAGTTAATGTAGAGGGAAAAATTCTTAAATCGGTATCATATCCACTACCCATACCAACATGGAAGTGGGAAAATATCAATATGGACTTATTTAATATACCGAGAACATCTGAAAGAAACAATTTGATATGGGTTATAGTGGATAATATCTCCAAGACTTCCCATTTCATCGCTATTCATGATGAGTTATCTCTTCACAAACATTCCATGATTTACATAAAGGTAGTGATGAGGTTATATGGGGTATCACCTTCTATCATTTTTATTGTGATCTATGGCTAACATCAAAATTATGGAGAAGTATTAAACATGGTATGAATAGTGAATTGAATTTTAGAAAAGCCTATAACCACAAAAATGATGACCAATATGAAAGGAATATTCTAACACTTGAGGATATAGTAATATCATGATCCATGGAGCTTAAATGTATATGGGATCTACATCTCCCATTAATTGAGTTCTCATACAACAATAACATCCATTTAATTATTCAAATGGAATCTTATGAAGCTCTATATGGGATGAGATGTAGAACTCTAACTTGTTGGGAATAAGTTGGTGAGAGAATTTTTCTTAGGCCAAATATTATGCAAGATATGATTGAAATGATTCATTTCATCACAAAAAAACATAAAGGATTATTAGAGTCATCAAAATATCTATGTAGACATTCTTCAAATGGACTTGATGTTTGATATTGGTGATATAGTTTTCCTTTGAATATCACCATGGAAGAGAGTCATGCGATTTAGGAATAAAGTGAAGCTTATCCCTAGGTATATTGACCCCTTTGAAATCCTTGATCATATAGTACTAGTGTTCTATTGGGTATCACTTTTTGATAAATATAACTCAAGTTTATGACGTATTACATGTATCACTACTAAGGTAGTATATACTCGAGCCTTCACATGTACTAAATCTAGGGGTGTTACAATGGGGACATGACTTATCTTATGAGGAGTGGTTGATAGAGATCATATAACATAGTGGCAAGGTTTTACATGAAAAACTACCCACCTCATCAATGTGTTGTGAATGTACCATAAATATGAAAAAGAAACATGGGAAACAAAGTAGAAAATGAGATAGAAGTACCCACCCATTTTCACAACTAAGAGAATGAGTTGAAATTTTAGGGATGAAATTTCTTAAGGGGGAAAGAATTTAACAAACCAATCTTTTTAAATGATATTTTTTCCTAAGAAAATGCATGTTTTATTTTACCATACACAAAAAAACCAAATAAATTTAATAATTAATTGAGTATAAAGGTAAATGTAACCATAGAGATTTTAATTCTTTTTGACCATTTGTTAATATAACCATTGGAAACTACATTCTTGGTATTATGTTATAATTTTTAAGTTTAAATGATAAATAATATTTCATAAAAATGTAGATATGATGAAATCAAATAGAAGAGTCATGACGTATGAAGCACATTTTTCAGAGCTTGGGAAGGAGGTAACATTACTAGTGTTCACTCTTGACCAAGCCCATGATAAGCTTCAACAAGTGTTGCTAGAATAGAATTGAATATGCGAGAAGTTTATGTTTCTGGAAATTACAACTCTTACTATATTATTTAAGCTACCTAATGAATCTATCACCATCTCATAACTTATCCTTATTTCATATACCAGGGTTATAAGGGGTTACATGTTGAGTTCCTAGTAACTTAAACATTAATTCTATTGTATAAATAAAAGTATTATTCCATCAATTATATTCTATGAATATTTTTTCTTAATAAAATTGAGATGGAATTTGAGAAATTGATTTTTCAGAAAGAAATTTTACATTTCTAAAATGATATAGATATTTATAATAAACTTATATATTTAGAATAATAGATATTTTAATGAAATATTATGATAAAAAACTCTTATTTAAATATAAATGATTAATTTTTTTCAGGTGTTATAAATTTTTCTATGGATTTTTATCCACTATAAATGTTAATAAATAAGGATTATTATATGTAAATGCTATAATTTTCATATTTAGAGAATTATTATGTAAAAATAAAATATTATTTTCTAAATTATCACTCTAAAATCAGGTTAGGTTAAATTTATGATAATGTTCTGAAACACATTATTGTTTTTCATGAATAGGAAAAATACACATTGATTTTTTTATATGTTTAATGACTTTATAAATATTTAATAATGCAATAATAACTCATTAACCACAATTAATGATGTAAATTATGTTATTTTATTAGTATCATGTGTTTTAACATATTTTAATCAATTTACAAACATATAATTTAATTTCCAAATTCTAATATGGAAACTTTAACATTAAAAATATTATTTTTGTGGAAACAATAAATTTCCTTGATAAAAAAATATAAAATTATGGAATACTATTGTGGAAAAAAATAAAATAAAATATTAAACAACTATCCAAAACCATGGGAAAATACCATGGAAAATCCCATGATTTTTCATTTTCCACAACGTAGGTTCCAAGGCATATATTTTGAAATTAATATAAAAATCCTCAACTTTTTCTATAAATTTCAACCCATTTCTCCATCAACATTCACCCCCAATACATCCTTGATGAATATATGGCAATTTTACCTCCCAAAGTGTCCCCGTATGGTCTCGTCAATCCCACAAGGCACTAGTCGCCATGTTTTATGAACAACTCTTTTTGGTAATGGATTCAAAAAAATATTTTTGGTATATGTATTTTGAATGTTACAATCAAACTATATTATTTCATATTTAACCATTACCATAATTCTAAATTCAATTTTATATATTTTTTACCCATGTTCACACTTTTTTGACTTTTTATAAAACCTTGTTTTATACCCATTATGTTGTTGCTTTTAATTCTAAAAATATATATTTTCTCCTTAAGAAATTCCCTTTTATTTTCTTTTTATGAATACCCAAAACTCTTTCTTTTATAGAGGTATTCACCAAGTTGAAAGAAATATTTATTCTATTATCGGATTGTCATATATAAAACCCTTATTACCTTTCCATGCATTAAAAATGAAATAATGATCATTTTTTTAAGAAGTTTTGAAAAACCATGACTTTGATATAAAACCCATTCTATTTTATTCTCCAAAAGTTATTTGAAAAATGATTTATTATGATCAATGTGGATCATAATATAATTAAATATATGAATGGTTCTCCCTGATATAACTCTAATGTATTTGGTAATGAATTTAATCTCTAGATATGACATGTTATACGATACCCCATCAATTTTTACAACACCTTTGTGATTAAACTTGGTGATATTATTATGAATGTATAAGTTAAATGTTGTATCCACATTTCCAAGTTATGAGTCATGTTATTTTTTTATGTTATGCCTCATGTTCTCTTTATTATTCCATAATTATTTTCCTCATTTTCTTATTGATTTTCATCAAAATCACATGAAAATGGTGTCCATTTATTTTCTCTTACTGGGCCTTATACTCACTTTATCCTTTTAGGTATGTCCCCAGGTTATGAAGTGAAGTAAAATTAATTTGAATAAACAAATGAATAGTCCTTCCAAAATTTTAGAGGAATTTTTTATGTTTTCCTTTTTATGTACCTTATTTATATTAAATGAAACATTTAAAGATCATATTTTGTAAAATATAATGAAAAATAATGTAATAAAAATGATGGATTCCATAATTATTTCCTATGAAAAAATAGATTATAAATTAAGAAAGATCATAAAAATATTATTAATGGATATAAAAAGAATTAAAACCATTAGTCCAATGAAATCATGAAAACTCATATAATTTTCACCTTTATCTCCATATTTCTTTGAGCTTATGAAAAAATGATTACCACACGAATAAAACAGTAAATTTTTTCACAAACTAATCCTCAATAAACTAGAGAATGAAATTAAAACCCATTTTTAGTAAATTATATCATCATATTCATAACCACTTTTAATCCTCTGTTAGAAGTAACTAGAGCCTGGTTAAATCTATAGGAGAAATCATTTGGTAACTCCATCTTTCTTTCCTAATCAATAGCCAATGAATTAAATCACTATCTAGGTGCACCCATTATTTAAGCTATAATAGGATCATCCAATGAACTATATTCCACCCCATAATATAATCTATAATGATATCAAATAGTTTAATCTAGTATTCCCCATCATACAAGCTTAAATGAGATCACCCAATTTTGTATGGGTCTCCCCATAATATAATATGTAACAGGCACACCCGATGATATCTATGTGCATCCATTTATAATGTATAATCCTAAAGTACCATATCATGAATAATTTTTTTTAGTATTATACCTTTTTATTTTAAAAATTTGAATGAAAACTATTTTGAACTCATAAGAAAATAACCTTTAAAAATCAAAATACCCTTCACTTTCTGAAAAAATATTTTTAATACCAAAATAAAATTTTCTTTGAAAATACATTTTCAATAACAAAAAATTTAAAAAAATGGGAAGGGAATTTGTCTTTGAATAAAACATGAATTCATAAAAAGGAATATAAGAACCAAATAAGCGTCATAATGGTAGAAAATATATTTTCTTTTTATATAACATTCCTTTTGTCCTTTGTAAAAACATTCCAAATAAAAAATAAAAAAAATATTCCATTTTGAAAAAAATAAAAATAAAGTAAAAGAGGAATAAAATTTACATTATAAAATATTTTATTTTCATATAATCATTTTAGAAACATTTACATGGAACAAGAAGAGTTATAAAGAAAATATTAATACAATATTTCACAGCTCCTTATCACCATAAAAATATTTAAATCACATAACCTATGAATAAATAACATTAAAAAACATTATATAAAATTATTATGGATAAATTAATTATATAACTTGTAAAATTTAATGTATATAGATATCATAAAATTATATAGAAGAATTACCTCAAAATATTCCTCTATAGAATGAAATTGAGATAAATTCCCTTACCTTGAGTATGACATATCACATGTGTATTTAAGATCAGGAATAATAAAATAATGTTAGTGATATACTTTATTTAAAACAGTTTTAATTTTTTATTACTTTTTTTTCATATTACCATGTTATTTATATTTACATAATCAATTAAATTTACATGAGTTATGTTTACCATATTTGGATTATGTGTCAAAAATGATTTTGGTAGGTTGTCTTTGGTCAAAGTGGCAATTATTTAAACTTATATAAAATAATAATCATGAAAAAATTATCATATTTGTACAAAAATTATACTTTTAAAACAAATAATGAAATATGGTTATGAAAAATGAACTATGTTTCTATCATGGAGACGGTACACCATATGTTCGCATGAGTAATGCTTCCATTTTTCATTGATCATTATAGAATAGATTTAAGTAACATTTAACTTTCTATAATTATAATAATATTATATATAAAATATTAGTTCTTTAAATATACTTATATATATCATATATTTGGTGTGTTGGTGAAAATAAACTCATATTACTTCATGAAGGCGGTAGTCCACACGTACACAAATGACATTAACAATTTTCCAAAGAGTGGAATGGTAAAAAAATGATATATTATAAATTTAAAATGATAAATATTTTAAAAATATAATAAATATTTCACTTATTTAACAGAAATTAATTATATTTAAACTTATTACCTTCCATGTAAAGTGTTAACCAAAAGGAATCACATCGCTTCGTGAGTCGGTAGTCCGCCGTACACACAAACAACGTTACCGTTTACCATACAAAAAGGAATATATATATATATATATATATAATACAAAGACTCCATTGGTATAAATATTTTATAAATATAATATATATACTTTATATCCTTCAACATACCCAAACATTAGTGGTAGTAATGAAAAACATAATGATATCGGTTCGCGAGATCGTAGTCCACCATACACATGAATAATGATATATTTATCCATTTAATAGAAGGGGAGAATGATTTAGGTTATAAATTAACATAATAACATATAATTATATTAAATATATTTAATTTTTATCTAATAATTGTTTAATAATAATTTAAGGTGGTGGTGTAAGAAAGAAAATAAAAACGCTCGTTGAATAATGTTACCTCCTCTTAGGGTAAGTTCATATGGTTTTTAGTAAAGGCCATCCTTAGTTTGTTTTCTCGCCAAAAAAAGAGTTATCTAATTATATGAGGAAATTATGGAATTTATTAGACAATTTCTTGGCCTAAATATTGGGGTTTTAATTTGTGAAGATAAGAGGAGAGGGAGTGACCTTCTATAAGTGAGGTGAGTGGTACACTTATAATTTTTGAAAAGAATAAATTCTATCCTTTTTGCATGTAAATAGTCACCAATGATGGACCATTATTGATACTATAATAGATAAGGTCCTAATACGGCCATATATTAGTTTATAATATTATTTATGTCATTTTAACCCTTTTTGTTTTAGTTTAACACCTAGTAAATCCATTTTTACCTTAACTACAGTAAGTAATTTTCAAAATTTTCATTATTAATATTGGTAAAAAGTTAAGTTGAAATTATTATAAAAAAATATCATGATTATAAATATGGAATAAGTTTTTCAAAATTAAATTCACATAAGTTGAAAATTTTAATTCAAAATTAATCCTACAGATGCGTTGAGAAAGGGGGTTTTAAACGAGAAAATATTCAAAAGTTTATAATGTTTTTATATCAAAATTCCATATAAGAAATATTCCGTTGACATAAATTGATTATGTAATATATAATTGAAATAATATTTCTTTAAAACTGACTAAAAATATAATTTAACAATATAAATAATTTAAATGATTTAGAGTTTTTCAATTAAAATATAGCATTTTTTACTATTCATCAAAAATGAAACTTTTTAGAAAAATTCCCAAAATTTACCCTTGGATAATTTGGATATTATGAATTTAAAAAATGATGTTTATTTTTTCTTATACATTTATTAAATTGGTAAATATTAATTGTTAATTATTTATGAAAAATGTGACTAAACCATGTTTTAGAATAAATATAGTTTTTTTGAAAACCATTATTTTTCCTTCAAATAGTTATAATTTTACATATAATACATAGTTATCACTTTTATTTTTTGTAAACCTTATAATTTTAATAATTTATTTATTAATATTTATACCTACCAGTTTAATGGTTAGTTTATAGTCATAATTTTTAAATAATAATATTTTAATAGAGTATTACATTTCTTTCAAACCTTGTGTTATGTGAATTTAATGATATTAATGGGATTAAATTTATTTAAAAATAATTATTTTATAATGTTTTAGGTTGTTACATAATCTTATAATAACATTATTTTTTATCATTTATTCTATTAAGAATAAGTTTTTTTATTAAAATTTTAGGGTATGAAGATAGCCTTGGCAATGAACCTTGACTTTTATGGAGATCATTTTCTATGCTTATGTGTATGCCAAAATTTTATGTCTTATGCCAAAATTATGCTCAATGAGATCAGGTTAATTGATTTCTTTATGATATATGTCTTATGAACTTCCAATATTTATTACATGGCCCAATATTACGATCATTTATATACAGGGTATGATTTTCAAATGTTATGCTCATGCTTTCATACCCCTACACTCATGGCATGCTGAAATATCTATCTTTTATACCCTTAATGAGAATATGAGATCATCCTTTATTATCCTCCATTTTCCAAGGTTATTAATAAATGTTTTAATTAGGTTATTTCTAATTAGATTACTATATAAGACGATATTTATGTGAGATATTTGAGATCCTTCAAGAAATAGAAACACGATCTATCTTGTCACAAAAGGCACAAAATCATTACGATATATAGGCATGTGTTTTGTAATTTAATTTATATACATATAAATAATGTAATATCAATGTATGATAAGTTAAGGTATTTATATTGGGTATCATAGGATATATTTTGTTAACCATTGGAAACAATGATATAAAAACATTAGTGAGATCCCAATGGGTATATATGAGGATATATAAAAGTATAAGTATAAGTATTAGTCAAAGTATATAAAAATATCATGGAATTTTGGTAAAGGATAGTGTGAGTGGTTTCCTGGAAATTTTATCTATATATGGATACTACAAATGGATGCATCATTATAACATCTGTATGTAGGGGTAATAAATTTTAAAAGGAAACATTGATATGGACTCAATTATCACTTGGTACATGATAATGGACCTTACTGTACACTTGGTTTGACACTCTCACGGAAAATGTTTTTTAAATCCAAAAAATATATATGAGAAATCATAACAGATTTTAACAATGCCAATAAATGAACTAGGTTAAACCTAAGGTTTAATAAATTGATAATATGGTGTCATGGTCATCTTATAAATAATTTTACATGATTATGTGGTTTCCTACTATGAATATTGTTAATCAAACTATGCTTTTTAGTATTAGTAAACGGAGGTAACTAAAAGGATATGGGTTAACATTGAATGTGATAGAAAACACATTAATGATAAAACCAAATTGTATGATTACTGGAGTTAAGGATATTCTGATTATACATAATCAATTTTCATGATATATGATTAAAAAGATAAAACTCAACCAACTCATTGAATCACCAAATAAGGGAAGGATCTATTTCGTTGAGAGTTTGAATGGTGTAGAAAATTTGGGAAATAATATTTTGTTTCCTATTTTTCAGTAATGTAGGAAGAATAACTCTAGGTAATGTTTCAAAGGAATAAGAAGATTTTTTTGTGTGGCGAAGAATGACAGAGAGTAAGAAATTGCTAAAAACAAATTAAAAAGTTCATTTAATGAAATGGATGGGAATATATGCCTCTATAATGTTTTATAAATGGATTAATTTTTTAACTATGTAAAGTATGGAAATTATAAAAATTGATGTCCTGGGGGGAAATATCAAGATGAGGGCTAGAAAGGTAGTAAATGTAATGGATTTTTATTGATGTTCAAGAAACTTCAAATGACATATGAAATTAAATAAGTATTTTTGAATTATATAATGAATCCTAGTTGATGGTTTTATAATGATGTATAATGAGTTTAGTGTTTAAATACTGGAATTCAAGAATTATAAACTATATGAGGATTTTTTTAGTGTAATGTTTTTCAAGGACATTGAAAGAATATGTTGAATGGTTTTGATTAACTAAAAAATTGATTTAAAGGCAAGGTGATATTTCATGAAAAACACATGATTAAGGGAAATATGACTCTTAATATTTTCTTGATGATGAGATAATGATGTGAGGGATAAAGAGATCATTGATATGTATAATTTAAATTGTATAGATTACATTTGAACTGATTAATGATTTGTTCCCAATGTGGTTTATACTCACATTGATGGAGTTTGCAACATTATTTATATTTAAGGAATATGTAAAATAAAATGTTTTTAATTTAAGGAATAATGATGAAATAATTTTTTCAATTAGGATTTATGTTAATTTAGGTTATTACCATGACTCAAGATAATATATGATATAGGTATTCACAAGTTTATTATGTGAAAAATAAGAGATACTTCATTTTTTTTGTGGATTAATGATAAGATAATTTTTGAAATTTATTTATCTTATTTTGATAGATTTTTATTCTAATCTATTGTTGGTTCATAAGGTTAAACATTTATGAAATGTTTTTTGTTTTACTTTGGATGTGATTTTAGATATTAATTTATTAGTTCACCATATGAAGATTTACCATAATAGATAACTGGTGTAAGTCATTTTGTTATAACTAGAGATAGAAAGAATGAATTGTCATTCTATTATGTATATTATGATCCGTTAGTGAATCATGTATCAAAAATATCTATCTTCATTTCTTAAAATAAGAGATGTTATAAAAAATTATTTGAATAAAAAATAAATGATGAAATTATTTTTATGATACAATGGAATGAAAAACCCTTGGTATATCAATCCATCTAAGATTTTTGATCGTATTGGGATGGTATCCAATTGATTAGAGCTTGCCCAAAACCTATATTAGGTTCACGATATATTTCATATATCTCTCCCAAGTAAGTACACCCCTGATCCATCATATGTACTGAACTCAGAGGTAATACAATTGGAGCATTATATTTCATATGAGGAATCACCAGTAGAAATTATGGATCAAATAGAGAAGGTTATATGAATCAAGACCAACGACTTGGTCCATCCTTTATGAAAGAACCACCAAATTAATGAAGTTAGGTGGGAATGTGAGGATATAATGAGGTAGAATTATCATTAGTTTTTAGTACTAAAGTGAAAAATTTAGAAAGAGAAATTCATTTATTGGGGTAGAATGTAACACCTATATATTTGGTAGAACATTTTTTCAAATAAATTCTTTCCCCTTCATATTTTGTATGTGCAACACTGAGTTTATCACGCGTTACACACAACATTGAGTTTATACAAAACATAACATACTATTAAAATATTATTATTTAATATTATATTTATAAAATAGTATTTAGAATATAATGTATTAATAAGATTAAATAAATTTTGAAAATATATGGTTAACACGTGTATATAAAAAGAATTATTTAGTACCGAAATAGGGATAAATTAAAATAAAAACTTTTTAAAAAAGAAATATTTTTCTGAAAAACTACTTTTATGCTAACTAATGTGTTTTACATAAATAAAATAACCAATTTTTTTAGATTTCATTTAAAGAAATTTAAATATTAAGTATTAAATAATTTTTTTAACATTTATCTTTTGAATTTTATATAATAGAGATAATAATTAATCAATCTTTCCCTACATAATTGTATCTATTTAATGATGTTTTGTCTACTTTTTCATAATTATTTTCAAATTAATTTTTTTCAACTATAGAAAATTGATATAGAAAATAAAATTAATATTTTAAAACATCATGTCAAAATTATCATGAATTTAATTATTTATATTTTTATGAAAACAATTATTTTTCTATGAATCTTGAAAAATACAGGGTATTCATTGAAAACTTACTTTTGTTTAAATAATTTATATGGTTAATTTTGTTTTTAAATTATTAAAAAACTAAAATTAGACGAATTAAATATTTAGTAATCCAATTTATTCTAATTTAATATATTTATTATTGAATTTTGTTATAAAAACATTTAATTTTTTTTTCCAGATTTTCTTGTTAGAAAACTACTTTATCATCACAACTATGGGTTTAATATTATTTTAATGTTTTCCCCTTATTTGAATGTAATTTGAAAAAATTGATTCTATATTTTTAATAAGAATAATTTTTTAATTAAATAAGGTCAACATAATATTTACCATAATAATTATTAAAAATAGTGAATATTATTTAATGCAATTAAGATAAAAATGAATTTACAGGGGTAAAATAAAGAATTTAATGATTAAAATTAATATAAAACGTGTAAAATAAATATTGGATGTAAAAATTTCAATATAATACTATGAATGTTTGAATCTATGGTCATTCTTAATGTTTTTCTTCATAACGACTAATAGTTTATAATTTTTTCGGAAATTTTCATTATGTTTTAATGTGGGTTTTTCCCCACTTATAAAAGGCCATCAACACCATAAACATATTCACACATATCAATCCATTTAGTTCATAAAACCTCCTAAAAATTACCTCCCCAAAATACATATATATTTTCTATAGCTTCTGGTCCTCCCTAAAGACCCACACTAGGGTCCTTAATAAGAGATTCAAAGGAGGTTCTTCTAAGAGAAGGTAATTGGCATCACTAAACACATTTTTCAGTTATTTTAAACCTTAAATTATTTATTAAAACTTAAAATTTAATAAAAAGTTTAAAAAATATTATTATATATTATTTTTTTAATATAATAACCTATATCTATCTTCCCACCAATCAAATGGAAAATTAAACCATCGATTGTGCATATGGTAGACTACTACTTCGCAAACCAATGAAATTTTTTTCCATCACCAACATTGAAGGGTTGATATAATGATGGATTAGACATATTTATATTATATTAGGGACATTAATATAACAATGTAATTATTATATCATGTATACCTTCTTACTTTCCATTCGGTTGGGGATACGATAATCTCAGTTGTGTGTACAACTGACTACTACCATGCGAAGTGAAGAAGTTAATTTTCTATTACACTTTAAATATGAGGAATAAAATATTAATTTAATAAATATAAATTATATATATGAAATAATAGTTATTATTTCATTTTTACATATTATCTTCCATTATTTACTTCAACCATTCGAGAAAATGGAAACGACGTTCATGTGTACGTACTACCAACTATCTCCATGAATGTTGTATTTCATTCTCTATATCTAAATTTTATTGATTTATATAAATACATATATGCATAATATATATGAAAATTATATAATTTTTAATTTTTTTTTAAGGAAGCATGATGAAATTAAAATCAATGAAAATAACAAATCAAAATATACATGAATAATAAAGTAGTTATTGCCCGAAATATAACGTTAACATGGAATTGTTAATTAATGGGTAATAAAAGATCATAAGTAAAAAAATTATGGTATGATATAAATAATTATTTATACTTAATATATGTATAATAAACATATATTTATTACAAAAGAGGTTAGAATTTGTAAAAAAGAATTTTGATACATAAGGTAAGGGATTTCATTATAACTTTTTTCTTTCTGTGAGACAAAATCCATATTTACAACTTATTTATATTATGAGGTGTAAATACTGACCATGAATTTATTTTAGGATTATTATTCTAAAAATTATATGTATTTACATATCTATTTTCGGATATTCATTTCATAGGGTTTACAGTTCAAACATTTTTAAAGTAGTAATGTATTTTTCTCTCAGTTTTCCTTCTTCGAGACATATGTTATGTTATGAACACGTATTATTATATAAGGCATATATAAACTCTATTAACAAGTAAAATAATGAAATTATTTATTATAAAATAAATTTAGGTTTAATTTATTATTATTCCATCAAAGTGTAGACAATTTATTGTTTCCAGAGTTGCACAGATCTTATTTGACAATATAATTGTTTATTAGGTTGGTTTATTTTTTTGATTTCTATTATAAAATATTATGATCCATATAAATATAAAACAACATATTTTATTATCCTATGGTTATCAAATTAGAATAGAATTTCACAGTAAATTTTATCTATTTATGTACTCAAGAGTTTAAACGATTTTTTATGAAGAATCATCTTTATTTCTATCTTTTGTTAAAAACCCATTTTCCCAAAATTATATTTTCTAAAAATGTTTTTAACATTCTAATTTTTTTTAAATATATTTTTAACCATTTTTAATGTTTATCAAAATATTTTGAAACAAATATTCATGTCATTTTCTAAATAATGCCCATTTGGATTTTACTGAAAATTTGAAATGGATCTTTGGTCTAACGTGTATAATATAAAATAAATTTCCTACCAACAAGAATATTATTTTCTACGAACATTAATTTAGGATTTTTAATTTTATTAATTTTATTTAATTTTCTTAATAACATTTTCATCAAAATAGAAAGTATATTTTCTTCAAGAAATGTTTCAATTGATTTTAAAATCATTATTTTTATGTTTTCAAGGATATTTTCAAAAAAGGATTTTTAATTTTTTTATGTTTAAATTTTTATTCATAATGTAAATGATATTTTCTTAAATAAAAGCTCAAAATTATTTATCAAAATTCCTTTATATTTTTCGATGTTCATTTAAAAAATCATCTTGAAAATGTTTAATGTTTTAAAACTGTTTTTTTAAAATAGGAAAGTATATTTTCCTCTAGAAATGTTTAAAGTAATTTTTGAGGATTCCTTTATATGTTTTAATATTTATTTTTAAAAGGATTTTTCAAATTGATTCATTTTTTAAAACGTTTTTTTCAAATAAGAAAGGATATTTTCTTCCAGAAATGTTTTAATTGATTTTTTAATAATCCTTTATATGTATCAAATCATAATTTCAAATAAAAGGATTTACAAAATATTTTAGAATTTTTTCATCTTAAAAATAATTTTCAAAGAAAATTAATTTTCTTCAAGATATATTCTATGTGTATTTTCAAAAATATTTCCAAACTATTATAACATCCCTTGATGTTTCCCATGATTTATTGGGGGTTATTATCCACATATACCATTGTTATTATTTATGTGAATGGTTTTTATTTATGTTGAAATGATGTTTATGAAGCCTATTTCTCTTTTATTGGTTATAAATTGAGGACATAATTATGAAATCCACTTATTTTCATGTGTTATTCAATGATTAAATTTTGAAAAGATTATAAAACATGTCACTTTTTTACGGGATATGATATGATTAAATGTTTTTGAAAACCATTTCATTTCAAGAGTCATGATATGATGAATGCTTTTTTGATCTTGTGGCACAAAAAGATATGATTTTAATTATATGATGTCTGAGATATATTTATCTACCCAATTCATTTGGTAAATATTTATATCAGGTGATATAGATACGACTAGAACATGGAGTAAACCCAATTCAGTAAGGGACATCATTCTCTAAGATTTGTTTTAGAGTAATCCTTGACTAGTGTGATAGTTTTATGATTGAACCCATTCCACTATTATTACCTTCTAATTGATCCATGACTAATATGGAAATGAATTTAGATTCTTAAGTGTATTCCACAATTCTATGTCTTATTCCAAAATTATGCTCTCATGTAACATGTTCTTGATTTTCCCTTGAATTATGTATTATGAACTACAAATATTTATTCCATTACCCAATATTATGACAATCGATATGTTAAGTATAGTTTTTAAATGTCATTATCATGATATAATACCCTTATTCTCATGTTATGATTACATATCTCTATTTTTACCCTTATTAGCAAATGACCTCAACCTTCCTTTTGTTTCCTTTCCCCTGGTTATGAATTTTTTTAAGTAGGGTATGTATAAAAAGAGTACTATGTGGGAAGATATTTGTGAGATATGTTGAATATATTTCAACAAGTAAAAATATTGTGTTCATAGTCTGTAAAATGAAAAAATCATTATGATCTTTAAACATGTGTTTGTGTGATGTAATAATTATTCATTTTAAAGGTGTAATGTCTATATTTGAAAATCATGGGTCACTGTAGTAAAAAATCCATCAAATTAGTAGGTATGAATATAAGTTATTGAAATATGAAATCTATATAATTTTCATAATGAATAAAAATGTATTGATTTTTTTGGATTTAAGAACTCAATTTTTAGTAAAGTATTTTAATTCTTCAAAATATGTTTTCTTAGAAAATATTTTTGATTTATTTTTTTAGAAAATATTATAATTAATATTTGTAACAATTATAAATTTTATTTTATAAAATAATTTTATTTTTAAATATATATATATAAATTATATTAGGGTAAATATTTATATTTTTATAAAAAATCGATTATGAAGAGAATTGTGAAAATACTAATTTCTATTGAAAATGTATTTTTATTTCTAGAATTTTAAAAAATAAATTTTCTTTTGAGATGATTTAAAATTAATATTATTTCTCTTATATTATTAATGATCCAACTAATTTCATTTTAGTCAATTTAATCATTTAATTTGGAATAAAAGAAATTTATACTTAAAAGTCATTTTTCTAGAAAATTGTTTTTCATATTTATTTTAAATTAACTACAAGAAGCTTTACAAATTGAATATTGGAAAATGGATTCAATATTTAGAATCAGGAATTTTGAATTTGGTAAATATAGCTTTATTATTCTTGGCCATTATAAATAGTAATCATTGTAAATATTTATCCCCCAGTAAGGGTATAATGGGTAAAATAGGGTTATTACCGAGAGATAAGGTTCCAAAATCAACCCAACACAATTATTTATTTCATTTTACGGGATAAATTTGACCATATATATATCAAATTAAAATATAATTCATTTGGTTTCATTTTCCCATGATAATGATGTTTATATAAGTAAAAAAATTTCAAAATTCCACTGTATTGAATTTAATATCTAGAAAATTTTAAATATGGATAAAAATTTATATGTTAAGTTATAAATGATTATTAGAAAAATAATTTATTTTATTTTTATAATTTATTTTCAATTTTTATTGATGGGTAAATTACTATAAACACTTACACAATATAGACATAATGCTTGTGAAAGTAGTAGAAAAATCAAATAAATGATTTTAAAAACATTACAAGTAACATATTCTAGTCGGGTATGAGTTATATAAGAATTTTATATATAAATTAAACATATTATGGATGTGTTAGATGTTTAAATTTTATTTAAATTACTACCTTTATGTATTTATATTCCAATTTTTTTAATAGTATCAAAAATGATATTAGAGATACATATGAAAAATAATATTTTAATAAATTATATAAAAATAACAATAAAAATAAAAATAGAAAAATTATGATGATAAATGGCCTAAAATATCATCCATTTTCCTTTTATGATCCAATTTTTACATTATAATTAAAATTAGAAACCCTTAAGATTTAAAAATTTGTTACCACAACTATGGTTAAAATTGATTAATGAAGTGGTTAAACAAAAAAGAGAACTTTTAAATGAAATAAAAAAATAGTTATATTTTATTTTATTATTATATTTAGACAATATAATATTTTTATTTTAATTCATGGATATTTTGATGCATTATTCATAAGAAATACCCTAATTATATTTAAATCTTTTATGTAATTCTAAGTGTGTCCTTTTCCTCCCTTATCAAATGATACCCATAGTTTTATATTCATTACACAACATTGATCTTTTATATCTATAAATAAATTCCAATTATGTTATACAAGTCCATGTAAATGAATTATAGGTACTATAATTATTAAAATACTATTCAAAAGGTCTTTAAGACGGAATCTAAAGGTGGCTTTGCAAAAAAGAGGTAATTGTCCTACCCAAAAAATTTCAATTTCATTCTTAGTATAACTTGTCAAAGTTTGTGGAAATTATCATAAAATAATAAATTACTAATAATAAATATATTTAAATATTATTCTTATTTGGGAACCAAAATTATGAACCCCATTTTCCATGAAATATGAAGTGAGAGTATCACTCGTGCGTACGTGTAGACAACCACCTCCACTTAACGATACAATTAATTTTACTTAAAAAATTTCCATGGATAGTTATTATTATCACTTAAAAGTTTATATATTATATTAATGAAATAATTATATTTTCCTATCTATAATATCATATATAGTTTCTTTCCTTCTAATCTACTTGAAAATGATAACCTCACTCTTGCGCACGTATGGACTACCACCTCCATGAAATGATTCAATTTTTTTCATTAACACAGTACATGAATGGAAATAAAGATATATATAATGAATATTTATAATATATATGAAATAATAATTCTTCTTTAATGTTTTATTATTTTATACTTTTCATTCATTCTATCTGTCGAAAAGTGAAAACATTGTTCTGGTGTACGTAGGACATTCTATCTCCATTAATGATGTAATTCATTTTTCTATCTCTATATTTTATGGATGAATATAAATATTTATATAATGAATATATATAGTATTTAAATCACTATTAAATTTTTTGATATTATATATGTTTGTTCAATGAATATAAGATGAAACTACCGAATAGAAATTCTCATTAAAACAAAATAGTTAACACATGAAAATGATGATTTCAATAAGGAATTATTAATAATTGGGTGTTAAAATGTCTTAAGTGGATAACATATGACATTATAAATATATATATGATTGTGGTATATAATTGAATTAAATTTAAATCTACTAAATAGGATTTTATAATTCTTTTAGTGAAAATCAAACTTGAGGTAAGGGTTTTATGTTTCATTCTCATTATTTTTAAGGTTTTTTAAGATTATGTTTTTTATGATGAAATTTCATTATGTTACTCAATATAATCCATTTAATTTTATTTAAATCCATAATTCTATATGTTATATTATTTTCTTTCATCTTTATCTCTTTAATAACTCAAGAGAGTAAAAGAACATCTTTAAGGAAAATGAAATTTATTTATCTCTTCAGTTGAAAATATTATTTCTTTCATTCCCATGTTTTATTTAAAATGTTATAAAAACGTTTTTATTACTCTCGTATGAACAATTATTTTATTTTTACCCATTATTGAATTCATTAAATGTTATTTAAAAGTAATTTTCTTGTCATATTTTGAATGAGTTACTTTTTTACTTTTTATCGATAATGATAATTGAATATTTGTTTTAACATACATGATCTGAAAAATACTCTATTCCATTAAGAACACTCAATAATTTGAAGATAACATAATAGTATTCCATAATTTTTTTCAATTAATTTTTTTTGATAATATTATTGATTTATTCACATTTTAAATATGTGATTTCAAAATGAAAATGGAATTTTTCTTAAGAAATATTACACGTGACATTTTAAATTAATTTTCTTATAAAATGAAATCATGTTATATTCTTTATGATTTTTTGGGGATATCATCCAATGATTCTATCCATATTATGTCTTTTTATGGTTTCTGAATACAATGATGAGATATTTTTTAAGCTATATATTTTCCATGAGTTTTTCTATAATTAATGGTTTAGATATTTATGAAAATAATTTCATTTATAGGGGTTAATATATATGATAAATTTTTTATGATATTTTGGATAAAATATGAATGTATTATGATTATGTTATGCATAAAACTAGAATTATATTACCATGCAATGTATTGTGTAAATTCGAATATATCATGAGGTAATAAAAACTGGAATGGAGAGTGAACCCAGTTCCGTAAGGGACTCTGTGGACTATGATAGTCTTTTGAGTAAACCCAAAATAATCATATGATGGAATGAAGATATAAAAAATCAATTAGGATATTATTCATATTGAGCATAAAAAGGATATTATTTTATATTATTATGTGTTTTCCAAAAAATTATATATCATATAGATTTTATGATCTCATGTATCATGTTATTTTATTAAATAATTATTCATCTCTAATGAACAACCAAGATTTATTCAATGATTCAAAATTATGATCTATGATATATTGGGTATGGAATATTAAATTTTTTCTCATGTTATTATACCATTTTTTCCCTGTTCTATTTATGTGTTCATTGATATCTCCCTCATTTACCCTTACTAAATACTTGAGCTCATAGTTTCTTATTTTCTCTTTCCCAAGGTCACGAATAAAAATTTTAGGTAGGGAATGTTAAGTATTGTAAAAATTGAAAAGAAACTTATAAGAGATTATTAATAGTGTACTTGATAATTTATTTATGTATCAATTATCAAATGACACTAAAACGTTATGATTATATCATTGATCGTAAAGTTATGTATTGAATATTCTTATAAAAATATATAATATTTATGCATAAAAAGTAATCTTAGCTATATAAACTAATAAAAAGAGATGAGATAATTGATTATATTGATTAGCACCCCAGAAAACTATGATATAAATCACACCCACTAACTTATCATGAAAATATTCTCCTTCATATATGTACTACAATTTGTGTAGTATAATAATTTTGAGCTAAGAAAAGTTTCAATTCACTAAATAAAATTAACCATTGGTAAAGTGCTTCATTGGGTACTTTAAAATAGTTGACTATATTTATATGAGATAAATATATCCTATAAATTAATATTCTAAATTATAGTACATTTCTACACATGCTTATGGTTTTATAAAAAATTCATGTTAAAATATCAAGAACTGTAGTGGTGAAAATTTAATGGTCTGGTTCATCATCTAATTTAATAATGTTACAGAAGACCCCAAATTCATTATGAATCATGTAATTGGTAAAACATGGGTTATCACCCAACATTTATAATCTCATAATAGGGTTTATTAACAATGTTAAGAAAATTGGGCATCCTATAATTTTGTCTTACCATAATGAGATTCCATTTTACACTATAATCCAAAAAGAGTGTTCAAGGAGTGGAAGATGTGTATATTAGAGGATCTGTTAATGTGAGGATTCTAGATAATTTACATTTAATAGAGTAGTGTATATATTTTTATGTTTTACCCATTTTAACCTCACCTTTAGATATTTAATTTCAATGAAATATCTTGAAATATTTTCATGTACGATTTGCAGGTACTCTTCAATACTCTTCATGATTATACGTTTTTCTTTGATTAGTTTTATAATAGATTCTAACTCTTCTAGTGACCTTTATACTCATGATGAGAATATGATAACATGGTATTAATAAAAATATCATTGTTCATAAGAACTATTTTGGGGACCATGATAACTATCCTTATATACATAGGAATTCCTGAAAGGAAACTATTGGTAAGATTCATGGTAAAAATAGTGTATGGAAGATTACTTTTATAGTATAGTATGAAACCAGAAATTATATCAAACAACCTATTATTGTATTGTATATCGATCCATTCTAGGGAAAAAAAATTTTATTAAATTTATTTGGAATATCCTTTTTGTAAAATCCAATATACCTCTCATTCATCATCTCACATTATAATTATAAATTTATATAAATATAAAAATTTATTTTGATATAGTTCACAAGTTTCTATCTCCACATTTCATATGTTCTCTATTTATCATTGATGAACTTGAAGAAGTTATAAATTATAATTGAGAATGATATCATATAATCTTCAAAAATTGGCGAGGTATACATAGAGATTCAGATCATCCTCTGAAAGTGTTTACCATTACATTAGAAAATTTCATTATTGAGATTTCTACTAAGAATTTCTTGGTATAAGAAAAAAAGGTCAGATGAAAGTAGGTCCCATTTTTGATGACCATGGGAGGACATGTAAATAAAAAACATCCTCTGTATAAGAGTGAATAAGATTCATATATAGGACTAGTTTAAAAATATAAAGTCACATAACCACTCAAAAAACCAAATAATAACATTACATTTAGAATATAGTTATATTCTAGTTGGTTTTATGATTTCTATGTTTTTTTTACTATGATGATAGTTTGAATGAATTTTTATTAAATACTAGTTGTCATATATTATTCCAACCCAATTAATCTTTGAATACTTCTCTCCTATATAAAATCATGTTTCTATTTTGAATCTAGGTTAGTAAGAAGGTGTGAGATTATTTCATTATGAATATTTTCCAAGAATTTTGAGGAAGAATTGAACATATTAATTAGAGAGTACTGGTGGAAATAGTTTTTTTGTTTAATTTTTGAGCTGAGGACATAATTTATTATGTACTTAGATTTTGGGAGTTGACATCAATTGAAAAATATTTTACAACCTTAGTAATGTCTCTTTTAATGATGTCCAATACTAAAACAAAAAAAAATCAAAGGGAATCCATCATGAAAATTATAACTAATTGATTTTTTTTATAATTATATACAATTATTGTTCTGTACATGAATAGATTATAATAATACATTAGTCTGATCCTTTAAAATAGAAGTGATGGAACTGAGGAAAGTGTATATGTTTTCCTCCCTAAAATATCTTATCCTAGAGTCTTTCCTTAATCTTATATGTATGAAGGAGAAATGGGTTTTGTGGGGGGTTTTTCTATGTTGAAATCACTAGTTTGGGATCATTATCTAAGTTATATTCCTAAATAATTTATCCCATTAATAAATTAATATATGTAGGTAGTATTACTTTCCCAATCGTTGAGCCATATCTTCCGCTATTTGTTCAGGAAATTCGTTCCTTAATAGGTAAACTTTGTACTAGATAACATTGATCAATCAACTAAGATATTAAAATTTCATCATACTATCATTCTAGTAAATTAATATCAAAATTTATGATTTCTAATTTTATGTATTATAAACTTGTATTGGCATTAGGTTTATTATTCTATAATTACAAAATATCACAATTAAGATGACTGGGCTTATTTTGAAGTATTTGACATGGTTATTCGTGTTTGAGTCCCATCAAGGAAATTTAAATAATCCAAATAATGTATATATCCTATATTAAAATGTTTTATAACTATAATTTATTATTATATATATCTGATATCGAAATTTGTATCATTCAAGGGTAATGGTATGATAGGTACCATTTTGGGAAAGTGATTTAGGTGTTAGAGAAGTTGTATGATTCTCAACGATCAGATAAACAGAAGTAAAATCATCTCCACTTACATCTATTACGTATATTTTTAATGCACTATTTCAACTAATCACCATAGTATGAATGTTATAAGAGGATATTATCCACAATAAAATGTTAAAATAATAAATTACATTTCATTAGTAGTGTCCTCCTCCCTTGTTCTGAGGCTGTTAGATAATAGGATGAGGTAATAACTAATTAACCATGCAAGGGGACATGGGATAATAAATGGGAGCTCTCTTTCCCTCATTTTGTAAAATCAATTTTAGAATATATTATTTTAATTAAATATTATTGTGAATCATTATAGATTTTTATTGAGATTTGTTAAGGTTAAAAATAAAACAATATCACATGAATGACATCATTATATAAGTCATAGTCAAGATTATTGGTTGGGAAATCATGCATGAAATTTAATAAAGGAATTTTTTATACAAAACCATGTATAAATTTAATATTGTGTTTTACTTCAAGTATCAATTATACAAATACCATGTTTTTATATGTTTTTTAATGTGAAAATCACATATACATACTCATTCATGTCCCCTTACATTTGATATAATAATGGAAATCAGGATGAATCTATGACAGGGACCTTAAGGGCCTTCTATTATAGTCACTTGGGGGATGGAGGATCTCTAATAGAATAATTAATTGATATGTATTTGGATAACAATCACATAAATATTTATAGGATTCATTATATTTCCTCTTATGTTCTCATCTTGAGAGTGGTGTTGTGTATAATTCTTTTTCTATTTCCACTAGTTCCCCAAATTGGTTTGGATTGATTATTTACTATGCCTCAGTATTGTTCATAATGTAATATATATTGATTCATATCATTGCACATGTGATATCAACCTTTTTGAGGGTAGGTATTATTACAAAATTAAAATCATTATGGTGTTATGCATAGGAAGTATGATTTAAATATAGATCAGAATAGACTTTACCCTTCTTGATAGTCTCTGTGATGATATTGGACACTGGTATTTTTCATTAATTTTTTTCTAGATTCAATTAGTGTAATAAATTTTGTGGATGGTGTTCCAAACTACTCTATATCATCCCTATTGGGGGAACCATGCACAGAATTGTATAGATCTAGATTGGAACAATCATTACCATTATGCTTCAGAGGTTTATTCAAGAGAATCTACTTTCCTACGACCACACATAGATCATTATAAATATGGTTTGAGTATTTATTTTTGGGAAAACAAGGTAAATGAATCCCCTATGGGTGTTCCCTAATATATTTCCTGTTATTTTATGATTATCACGAAATAGTGAAGATTTAATTATTCTATAGGATGATTTTAAGTATCTTTTAAGTTGGATCTCATAGTAAAATCCAATCTTATTAATGAAAAATATATTTTAGAAAAGTGATATTGTGGTTTCCATACAAAGGATAATGAATTATATAAAATCATATAATATATCAATTTCAATGGAATTTTTCACTACGATAGTAAAATTTAGATTTAGGGTTCCCTTATCATTGTAGATAAAGTTAACATATAATCTCATATGAATTTAAGGATAGAGGGGTTTTGAAAAAATTGATGTGTCCATATAAGATGAACCCAAATCACTATAGTTTAATGAGCCCATAATATTTAAAATTTCATATAAAAATGAAAATGGAGGAAATTACACTTACCAGGAGACCTAGATTCCCTTTCCCAAGTTCATAGAATATCATCCTTAGAAAAGAGATTATTAAAATAGGACCTTATATTCATTATAAAAATATCCGATGGAGAGGATTGGTTCCATGTTGGGTGATGTGGCACCCTCCGAGCCAGGGTCTGATGTTGAACATTGATGGCACCTTTATGGGGGAGTCATGAGGGGAAGTAGCCTACTTCAGGACTGTTGGGGATCTGTTCTTCTTGCTTTTAGTGCCTTTTATGGCCTTGATAATTCTTTGGGTGCAGAGTTTTGAGCTCTTCTTTATGTCTTGATGGTTTGTAGGTGGAGAGGGTTGTAGGTGACGGAGGTGGAGTTAGATTCTAAGACTCTGGTGAATATGTTACAGGGAATCCATGACACACCTTGGGATTTGATATGTCTCATCCGAAGGTGCAAGGCAGAGACTAATCATAGAAGGATTATTCATCATAGTTGGGGGGAGTTCAACTTTGCGGAAGATGCTCTTGCTCACTTTGGCAGACAGGAGGAGTCACTTATGATATATGATAGTCTGAACTCTCTTCCCCTTGAGTGTTTTACTGTGGTGTAAGGAGATGTCGTTAGACTTCATTACTTTCTCCCTCCATGAAGGGCTACTCTTTGTTTTATATTTCCCTCCTCCAAAGAGTAATAAAAAAGTAACTTTCAGCATTTAAAGACATTGAGTTTATAACTCTGATGGTTTTTTCATTGTTATTTATGTTTAGAAAATGTATCACTAAGTTATTTATGAAGAAAAATTATTTTTTATAATGTAAAAGGAATATAAAGCATTCAATTGTGTTTCTTGATCAAAGTATGGTTAAAGATTATTAGTGAGATTTGTTGAATTAGGTAATGAAATATTACATTACATAATGAGAACAATGCAAGAGGTTACTTTAAGACCATGAAAATATTAATTTTAATGAAGAATAATTTAATGAAGGTAATTAAAAATATCATTTTTAATGACAAATATTACATGAAGACTATGAAATATATCCATAAGGATCATAGAAAGAATATTTATTTATTTCATGTTGCATAAAGAATGTGTGAAGGTATTTAGGTTGGATTGGAATGATCATAAAAAGTATTATATAATATTAGAAAATTATTAAAAATTATTTTTGATACCATAGCTACCCATATAGCACATATCAGCCACATTTGGGGAGTTATGCTCAAACCATATGGTATTTGACCTGCAAATGGGAAAATATGGTTTGACATGCACATAGAGAGAAAACATAAGATTACCATGTTATCATAGGTCTTAAATAAATAACACATGAAGGTGCATAAGGGGTATTCATATCACACATGGAGTTTATTGAGTGGACAGTTTTGGTGAGGTACATCCAATAAAAGTTGTGGGTGTACTATGATGATTGTCGAACAACATTTTCATCTTGAATGAATAACAATAATAGATCTACATATTTATCAGGGGTCAACTAAAGTGAAAATCAATGTGGGACTCTTCCATCTGAATTATTGTTCCTTCTTTTTAAATATATTAATATAAAATTGGCCATATGATTTGATTGATCAAGACCATACTATTGAAACCTTTTATTTCCTTCAACCTCTAATGGCCCTTAACATCAACCATCAGTGCCAATCATTTCTGGATGATGAACTAAGATCAATAGTTTTGATATCTCCTCATTTTTGAGACATTTATCACCATATGAATCACCAAAAAATTCATGGTTCGATGTTTTTGAAACCATCAACTCAAAGAACATGGTTCATCGAAATGAAGGCAAAGTTTTAGATGATTTTTTATGAATCCAATATATATACATGAGATAGTGTATGAGGAGGAGTATGTGATTATAATTTCTTTTATTTGATTCATTCATCAAGTATGAAAATAATCCATGATTATTAGAATCATGAGGATTAAAAATAAATATACCCACAATTGATTTTAAAATATGATATCTTTAGGTATTACAGATATTACGTGAAGTGGAATAGAACTCAGGAATCTAAGTCAGTGAATGTAAAAATAATGTTGTAAGATCCTTGACTATAAATATTGATTCCTAGAGGAATATAATGCTACTTCCACTCATGATATATCCAAGAACTCAAAAAATACACAAATATCTAATACTTAATTTATGATAATTTTAATAAATTTGAGATTCCTAGGAATCATGAAGAGTGAAGTTCTGCACTCATATATATGGAGAAGAAAAGTCATGAACCGGTGTATGAGAAATACACTCCAACTATGTCAGGTGAATAAATAGTGAATAATATCCATATATGTTTTAATTTATTTAAACAAACTCAAATGGATTTTTGAAGAACATTTTCTTTAAAGAGTTTATGCTTGTTCATATCTCCCTGAATTCATGTAGGAAAAACTATTATATAACAAATACTTCCAATCTATGTGAAGGAGAATAACTACCTTAAAATTGATTTCATTACATTCTTAAAGGGGAAAGCACCATACTCAACTATTTCATGAAGAGAACCCACACCAAACATATTAATTATATAAAATCATTTTCATAAAGAAGATTGAATAAAGTGAACAGTTGTAGTCGATTCATTAAAATGGTATTAAAAATTACATGCAATTGTAAATTAAAAATCCCTTGATTATTTTTTAATGAAACTTGATTAATAACAGATAAAATAGTACCATGAAATATATATGTTCCAGGGCTTGAGAAGACCCATGCATTTTATTACACATGCATCAATATTGATAAATGAACATGAAATATACATTGAAATGTGTGTAGTGAAATTGAGACTAAATCCTAGAGTAACATCAGTAGTGTTCATATTCAAGTTATTAAAAAATTTAGTTGATGAAATATTATTAAAACTATAATACTATTCAATTTTAGAAACATTTTCTACATCAATAAGAACAGTTATGAATCATTATACGAATAATTTTTAATATCGTGTATCGAGGAAGTTTGAGATAGTCCTTCTATTACACAATCATATATTTGTGACTAAATTATAACTAATTATGATGGTGTTAAGTTGAGCTGATGTTATATTGTTTCAATAATCAAAAAAAAAAATTTTGATTATAGAAATAAGAAGAAGTTTCAACGTAGTCTATTTTTCCATAAATAATTAAGAAGTGAATAAGATAAGAAAGTATTTTGAATATATGTTTTCATAATAAAAGGTATAATAAGATATTGCAACTTTTAGTTTTCTACTATAAATAAGAATAGTTTCTAACCTACTACTATGAAAGTAACTAGTGAAAAAGTTAGTATAAAAGATGAACTAGTGTTTTATTATTTTGAAATGCAAGTAAATGTTTATCCTTTATTTTTTGTAACCACATTTGTAGGATTTTTATCTAGCAGTTATGTGGTTATATTATTTATTGAATTTGAAAAAGAATAGCTACCATTATTGAGTATGGAATCCTGTAAAAATATCATATTCCAAATTTAATACTTACATATACTTTCATGTGATTAGAAAAAATGATGAATAGAATCAAGAGCTTAATAGGTCTAAGAGGTAAAGGGAAAAAAATTATAATTCGTGAAAAAGACCCCAACACTAATTCCCCATGCCTCTTAGTGTTGAGTGAATCCCAAAGTGGTCCTGTCAATGGGTATAAATGTAAATGTTAATCTTTCTTGGATTCTGAAATTTTCAATTATTATCTTTTAAATATTTTAGGTTTCTTCTAGTGTTAACAGTGAAGTGAATTTTTAGTGAATATTGAGTTAGCATTGAGAAAAGGTCGATATCTACTAATACAATGATGAATATGATAAATAATGGGAAAATTAGGGTAAATATGAAGTTCACCATCCCTAAATATGATGAAGTATCATTATCTTCACACGTTTCAAATAATGAAGACATATCAGGATTAAAAACTAAATGTTATATGGCTTATATTTCTACCAAGGAAATGGAAAACCTTATTACCTAAAGTGAATCAACATATACAATTGATTAGGAGTTATGTGTTAGTTTTTTCAAAATTCTAGACAAGATTAGGATATTATCATAAGTGGTAATGATGATTGATCTACAACTTCTCATAATATATATATTGATATATTAAGAGATATTCTGTAGTGTTTCCCCAAAAAATAGTCCGTATTATTTGTGGAGTCTTTCAAAGTATGAAGGAAGATAACACCCTAATGAAAGAAGAAACATATTATATAAAGAAGGATTTATATATAAAAGATATAAATTGTTTAAACATATCCAAATAGGCCAGAGCATTTGAAAAAGAAAAGGGAGAGCTGAAATAAGTTCCCCAAAATGGGTCAATTTTTTTTTTAAAATATGGTGTAAAAAACACTTGTATAAAACATCCAATCACATTAATAGAAATAGAAAAAAATATTGATGAGAAGAAATCATAATAAGAATTAAAATATAAAAATATAAAGGAACTTCACTCTTTTACAAAAGAAAGTTAAATTATAAGAGGAGGAGTTTGAAATAATTAAGAAGGTTTGTGAAGAGAATGTGATTATGATTAAAGATCATAATGAAACCTCTATATGAAATTTCTCTATTTTGAAGTTCAATTGGAAAATTTTGAGAAAACACATATTGAGACTTCCGAAATGAAGGCGATTGTTTCTTCGAGGAATAAATACCTACTAGAGGAATATGTGGTTACAAGGAATCCAACATGGGATAATAATATCATGAATTTATTCAATGATCTATCTGAAGAAGATATAATGAAATGGGTTCCATCCATATAATGATTTAATAATGTTTCTAAATATATTATCATTAATAATATTGGTTAGAAAATAAATACATACAAGTACATATGAATAATTTTGTTGATAATCCTACCATCATTATTAGGGCGGATAGGAAATAGTGGGAATGTTGGTTCCTCATAAAGATCCTGAAAAGTTATGAAGAAAACCCAAAAACATCATACTGAAATAATTATAAGATCATTTTTTTGTGGTTCAATGTTGGTGATGCAATATATTTAGAAATATTTCACTAGATTGATTATAAAATTCTCTAAATTCTTAAGCATAAATGAATCCCATGTCAAAGAGGGAAATCCAAATAAGAAGATGAAACAACCATAGTTTAATAAAAATTAGTATACATTGTTTTTTTGGAGATACTACAAATATATATGTTGTATGAAATGGTAGTGGTTGTGAGATTGGTGAATTGTTATCTCAACATGTATCCAAATAATATAAGTAATGAAGACCAAATAATTTTTCCAAGAAAGAAGAATCATCCTTGTGATGAATTTATGAAAATGTTATAAAGACAATTTTTACTAAGAGGAAAAGTGAGAATAACATAGATTAAAAATACAAGAGTCTAAAAATAGTGGATAAACTAAAGTATCTGGTAAAAAAAGGAACCCAATAGAATCTATATGGGTAATCCAAATATGCTGCTAATTTTCATAATGACATGTTAGTAATATTGATAAAATATTTAGAAAAATGTGGAAAATATAATATTCATAGTATAAGGATAGTGTTAAATAATTAGAAAATATCCCACATGATGAAAGTAATGTACATTACACATTATTAATAATAGAAAAATCTTGTGAAAAATAAGTTTTGTGTGAGATATGTGACCAAGATGGACATTGTGAAAAAGGTTGTTTGAATATTCTTCTAAATATAGAAGTGACCATTTAGAAGTGTAAGAATGTATCATCTATGAATGATATTAAAAATAAACAATCACCACAAAAATTGAAATAGAATCCAAATATATCCATTCTTTCTGATAAAAAATTAAACAATAGTTCAAATGTGAATGCATGATGACTAGAGAAAATAGATAAACTTGTTTAAGAACAATATCTCAAACTTTTTTTTCACATTAATAAATAACTGAATATCCACCTTATTCCCATAATCATTGAATAATTTATTCATTATTATAAGTTATGGAATTTAAAGTGAATATAATTATATGTGGAAGAACCAAAGATGTAGTGAGTGATGACAATTCTTGATAGGAATGCTAAAGAAGTCACTATCTTTGAATTATTCCTCAATTTTGTATGTAATGTTTAAATCCTACATGAAATGTGTTCCTCTAAGCCTACGTTCCATGTAATACTTACACCTATAGGCCTTTTAAGGGTTTCACCTCACCCCTTGAAAGGTGGATTATCAAAAATCAATAAAAAATGAAGGACTTAGGGACATTGGGTGGATATAAGATCATTATTTATATAGATGAATATTGTTATATCATATCCTTGAAAATAAATATAACAAATATATAATCTTGGTTTCATCTTATATGTTTTATCCTAAAGAACAAGTTTTGAATACGATCATTCCTTGTGAAGTTCTATATGTTTTCAAATATTTACAATCACAAATTGGAGATCTATTTTGGTATATTCTTTACATTGTAACATCTTAAAATCCATTCGTGAAGGTATCCTCTATTATGAATATAAGAATAAGTGTTTACTATTGAGGTGGAATCACATAATGAATTATAAAGATGCTTGTAGAATAATTATTTCAACTGGTACCAAATATAATTATTTTGGAATGTACGTGAAGATCATGTTATTGAAAAATGTATGTCATTCTTAATCTATCATCCTTGGTTATGAAAAATGAATAATTTAACAAGAAAGGGGAGTTATTGAATAATCAATGACATAATAAAAGTGGAATAATGGATGTTCCCTAAGGCCAATTATCATTATTGTTGGAATTTAATGTTATTGATATATTTATTGAAGTGAGCGAAGGTGTTTTATGTTGATATTTCAACAAATGTTCCATATGACATTTAAATATGTTCGTACTAGAATAAATGTTGACAATCCTTTAAGATAAGTATATAAGTAATCATTTCACAAGTCATCATGATTAGTTGATAAAGTACAAATTTATTTCCTAAATTAATTCCTCTTGTTTTATACACCAAGCTTGACTTATGTATAATTAGAGTGAAATTATGGATGAAACCTTTCATAAGTATAGACAGAAACAATTTCAAATAAACTTTTTCTTTCATCAACATTTGGGATCAGATGTGAAATGAATATTTAGAAATGTACATGGCAGATTAAGAAGGAAGTTATTTATAGATTTACATATTAATTTTGGAAATAAATTTAGGGGTATTTCCGTCAAATAAAAAGGGGGATAATGAAGAGTCCACATTCTATATGAGTTCTATTTGGTTATAATTATTTCATTTGTTTGAAATGGTGGTCAATAAAATAATAATATTTTATTTACATTAATATGATGAACAAGTTAGCAACAAATCAGTTGATGTAGTATCCAAGATATCCAAGCCTGATATATATGTTGATATAGTTAGTATGATTAGTGGAATAATATACTCAATATTTTGTAGATGTTAGAAATAATACAAGTTCTATATGATAAGTATCCAATATATTGAATCTTGATATCAATGTGAATACAACATGGATTAATGGATTATAAAAAAGAAACTCAAATCTTATTCTATTAAGGATGTTATTTTGGATAATTTTGAGTTTATAACTCTAATGAATGTTGAAATGCACTATATGAATAGAACATGTGTGACAGGATATCTATGTATAGAACATGTTCCCTATATGTATAGCAACAAATAATTTGATGTAGTATCCAAGATATCCAAGCTTGATATAAATTTTGATATAGTTAGTATGGTTGGATGAATAAGATACTCAATATATTAAAGATGTGAGAAAGAATACAGTTTCTATATGACATGTATCTAATATATTGAGTCCTGATATCAATGTGAATATAACTTGGAAGAATGTATTATGTAAAAGATACTCAAATCTTATTCTCTTATGGATATTATTTTTAAATAATTTTGAGTTTATAACTCCGATGATTGTTGCAATGCCCTATATGTATAGAACATGTTCCACTAAGTTAATTGGGATTAAATATTGCTTATCATAATGATGAAGTAAGATGATCCATCCAATAGTTTTTATTGATTGGTTGATGCTTAAGTTAGTTTAGTGAGTGTCATGGAATAAGGTCATGTAATATTTTATTTTTTTCATCAGAACAACAGATGATATTATTTAATGACAAATAAAATATTTATTTCCATGAAGAAAATATAATGATTACAATTCAAAATATCTTTTATAATGATGTATATTACTTAAATACCATGTTATATATTCATAATGATCATAGAAATCATATATATTCATTTCATTGTACATAAAGAATGTTTGAAGGTATTTGGTTTGGGTTTTCAACCTCATACCTTTTATTTACTATAAGTTATACCGTATGAGAAAAATTATTAAAAATTGGGGCTGTCACCACAACCACCCAAGGATGATAGATCAATCACATATGGAGATCTAGGCTCACCCCATATGGGGTCTAGCTTGCTCATGGGAAACCATAGTGTTGTATGCACATAGAGATTGCACAAATGAGAATAGTGGGAGCATATATCCATCAAGGAGTTTAGAAGAAGGTGTTTAAGGGGTTCACATATCATACATAAAGGTTCAAGAGTGGGATAACATAAGTGAGTTGCATCCTGTTTAGGGAATGGGTGTACTGTGACAGGTTCCAAACCCCATTTCTGGATTGAATGAATAGCGGGAACCTATTTAATTAGGAAGAACACCTTGAACAAACTAAAAAACTATTTTGGACTCCACCATGAGTATTAATATTCCTCTATATTAAAATATATAGACATAATATTTTCCATCCAATTATATTGATCTCGTCTGTACAATCGAGCCATCAATCATCTTCAACCTCCCAAAACACTTGGCACTGACCTTTGATGTCAATCAACTCTATCAACTTTACCGAGCTCAAATGTGTTGAGATATCATCAAATTGAGATATCAAGAACAATATTAGTCACCATGGAATCTGCTTCAATTTTTATGAGACAATCTAATCAAATAAAAAGGTTCGAATGATTGAAATTTGTTTTCTCATAGGTTCTGTTGTGAATCCATTGTACATGCACGAGTTCAAGAATGAAGAGTATCCTGAAGTTATAATCACATTAATGTGATTTTTTTTTCATTGAATCACGACTAAAATTATCTTATTAACCATTCAAGGGTCCGATGCTCTGATAATGTTTATAGTGGAACTCGGGTTGAATACTCGGTGATGGTACTTTTTATAGTAGATTTTTATTGTGATTTGTACTTTTAATGGGAGGGGGTTATCTTTAGAGATAAAAAAATTATTTATTTAATTATTCTAATTTAATAATTTTATAAAAATAGGCACAAGTTCATTATTTGGAAATTAATCAAATGATATCTATGATCTTTTCTTCATATTTCATTGAATTAACTCCCACTTAACAAGATGACTTTGTTTGGAATTCCAAAGTGTTGATACTTTAGTCCAAGACTTAACATAAAATAGGTTTCTAATATCAATCAATTTTTTTTATAGTCTATTTATGTTTCCAATAGTCCATGAAAAGAATATTTCGAACAAAACATTTCATTAATCAATAACATTTTATGTTCAAGATAAACAATGTTAACCAATAGAATTTTAATCGGGAAAATGATCTCAATCACTTAATATCCTCAAATTATGACCGACCATAATTTTATATTTACATAGACATTGATATGTCTAGTAATCTGGTAATAAGTTTTTATGGTGATTAATTATAAATATAATGAAAATAACAGGATAATAAAAGAGTTGTGCATCGAACAAACACACGAACAGTGATGAGAAGTAAACACAGAATCTTGATTGAATGACAAAGTATAAGATGGGAAGGTGTTTCAACTTGATGTAAAATATAATAATACCATTAATATTTAATAATATACAGATGATGATTAGAATATAATTTTAATAATAAACTTTCATTAAAATTGATATGGAATTGAAAAAAAATTACAAAATTAAAATAGAAAAGAATGCAAAAGAACATGAAAATAAGAGAAGAGGAAGGGTCTCTAAAATAAAAAATTGAGTTTTTGAGGTCTTACAATGAAATTGGAATGTCTTTTTTCATGCCAATTTATCCTCCTCTATTCTGAAATGGAAACCCCTTGTATGTATAAGAGGAGGAAGTATTTATAGGCCAAGGCGGTGGACTGTTTTCATTCCAAAACTCACCCTCCATTTTCATCATTGATTTGACCATTCAAAAAACTGACTCCTGAGATATATTCATATAACGAGTTTTATATGTGGATGTTTTTCATATACTTTGAAAATTTGGTGGCCATTTTACCTAAGTATCCAATGTTAGGGTATTTTATATAAACAATATTAATTTGTCCTTTTCTATCTAGGATTTTCAAAAGACAAAATGTTAATTGTTTTTTGAAAAGTAATATTCCCACAAACATGAACCATTTCTTCTAAAAATTTGGCCAATTATATCTTGGATTTCATAAGGAAAAATATTATCCCAAATTGATGTCTATATAAGGAGAAAAGTAAATAATTTTCTACTAGTTTTAAATTATTGAATGAATGGTGTGATGATTTGAAGCATATATCAGGACCATTTTGTGGGATTTGGGGATTAAATATTTTATATGTGATTATTTTGGATAATCAAGAACATATTATAGAGTTTTATCAAATTTGGGAATCCATATTGACCCCATAAATTCAATCATCATGGATAGTCCAATTTATTCAAAGATTATTTGGGAATTTTTGTGTGGACCATATGACCCTTCAAATGGTAGAATTGGCACAAACTCTAGTATAATTATTTATATGAAATTAAATAATTATGCATAAAAACAATAACCATTCAATTTGGATTGGTAGGGTAAGATATAAAATTAATTTAGTAAACTGAATCAATTATATTGAATCAAATAATGCCCAAAAATTATATTTAGTATTAAAACATGGATATTTCACACCAATTACGTACATTTACATGAAAATTATTAATGGGAGTAGAGAAAACGTTTTTAATAAATTAATAATATAAAGTCCCCCACACTTATACTTCTTCATGTCCTCATGTGCAAAAAAATATAAAAACATAACAAAATCACTCTCACATTGCAACAAATATTAAATTTTTTTCCACAATCAGGGGAGTTTTAGACCTTTTCAATCATCCATAATGAATTACACCAAAAATTGTTATGGAAGAAGTATTCTAGAAATAATTCCTTTATCATGTTCATATTTAGAAATGGAGAATGGTTGTACTCAAAACTAACTCCTCTCAAGATGATAAAAATTTATTTATAGAGGTTTACTCATTCACAAACCAGAACTAAAAATCATAATGTTTGAAAGAGATCCTAGCATTTATTCCCTATCTAAACATGTACAAGAATCAAAAGGTAATTTTTTAGTTCATTTTCTATGGCTAGGTGATAGTTTGAATTTAATGTCCAAAAGAGTGGAAATGTGAGGTAAAACACCAAGATAGGTAAAACAATTCACAATTTCTTTTGAAATACTGGATGAAAGGAAATGGAAACACATATTCATAATGGCATAGTTATGTGAGGCAAGAAACAAATGAGGAAGAAAATATGAAAGAGATGATAATATGAAATATTTACTAAATAAAAAATTTCACTCAATGACATAAGTGTTTTTTCTTTTCTTTTCATTTTATTTTATTGAATGTTGAACTTGAAACAAATCTCAGACTCATCTCCAATACTATGTTTGATATCCTAATCACACTGGTTATAAATTTTATAACATGAACAAAGGATTATAAATAGTGTTTATTAACCCTCCTAAGACACAAACAATTTTTATGTTTTTTTCAATATTTTTTTACACTTTTCAAAAACATGTACATAATTAAATAATTGAAAATCAATTCCCCAAAAATCATTAAATGAAAACCTCTCTCCCACACTTAAATATATTCTTTCCATCAATCATATGATAACACCGTGAAGATAAATAAATAGATTCCCAAAATGGTAATTATTTCCCCCACACATAAATTTAAAAAAAATTATACAACTAAAATCATAGTAGATGTTGGGTGGGAAGAGGTTTTGGGATTTTAAAATGGATATCAAGAAAAAGTTTTTCATTAAGAAGAAGGGGCTTAAAAAAGGATGATTAATCTGAAATTAATGGGAGGAAACTTGGCTATTGTTATTCTCAGATGGTTCATAAATTCCTCTACCATATTAATTTAATCCAAATAAGGCAACTCAACTCGAAGGTCCATAAAATCAAGACTCACAACCGGGGGTGAAAAACATACAAAATAAAAAGATGGTCATATGAAACCTTTCTATAGATACTAATGTCCCTCTTCATGGTTGGGGAGGAATCATTTTTGAAATATAAAATTGAGCATTCATGTTTTTTTTGGTTTTGACGTAAGGTTACTTATCTGAATTTAAGATGAAAATAAAAAACTTTGAGGTTAAAATATTTCTTTTGACTCAGAAAAATAGTTGGAAAAAATTTAAAAAGTGGTTGGTGAGTAATTACGACTCCCTTTTTCTATATTTTTTTGTAGTTTTAGTTTTTTATTAGTTATTTATAAATACAAACCGACACAAAAGGAAAATTGTAAATTAAAAGTTTTATGATGAATGTGGTAATGAATATGAGAATTACATAGTAATAAGAGAGAGATATAGAAAGAGGGAGAAGATGATTTAAAGGGAAAGTGGTTCCCCCTTGGTTATATTTTTGGGTTTCCATCTCCATCTAGTGGTGGATCAACTATATATTTTTAGGATCCAATAGATGTTTATGTGCTACCTTGTATGTGTGTCCTCTCATGGAGATGCTTTAATCGATGTTTGTTAATCGTGAATGTCCTTCTAGAAGAGGGGTCTTGGACTTACACTGCACCAAATGGGTAAACATTAGTAAAGATAAAAGGTCCATCTCAATGAGAATTAATCATAACTTGGTAAATAGAAAATCAAGATTTAGTGATCATTACCTTTTTAACTTCATTAAATACCTTTTTTAGGATGTTTTTTTATGGAGTACCTTGTCGTTTTCTTTATAAAGATTTGAATTCTCATAGGAATCATGTCGAGGCTCCTCCAATTCAGTCAAATGAAATAATATTTCTTCACTACATTTTTCACAATCAAAATTACATGTTTTACATCCCAAAATGACTTTTATTGGATTTATACTCCCAAATGACATTCTTTACAAAAAGACTAGCCTAAATAGAGAGGTCCAAATGGGGGGGGGGGGTTATAGGAAGTTCGATAAGCCCAAAGTGCATTAACAAGTTTTTTTATCTAATTTTTTTATGTTGGGATTTAAAATAATATCAATAACTTCTTTCACTTTACTATTATAATGTTCATCAATGCCATTTTTACGGGTGATATATAGTTGAACATTTATAAACAACTCCATTCTTTTTTAGAAGACATTCCTTGGTCCGATTATAGAAATGAGTTTCTATGTCAATAATCAGGTCACAAGTTGTTCCAAATTGGTGAAGGATGTGGGTTTTTGGAAACTCAATAAAAATAAGTGAATCATCCTTTTTAGTGGGTTCAGCCTTGAACCACCAAGAAACATAGTCGACCATAATAAGAATATATGAGAATCAATTAGAAGGGGGAATGTTTCCATGAAATCGATGCCCCAAACATCATAGATCTTAGAGAATAATAATGTAATTTGTAGAATTTAATTTCTTTTGGAAAATTTCCCCAACATTTGGAAAGTGTGACATGATTAATATTACTTTTTTGAGTCATTTATGAGTAAAGACCATAAGAATCAAGAGTCGAGAACCTTTCTGGAGGTCCATTATGGAACAATGTGGCCACCACTAGGAATTAAGTGACAAAATTCATAGATGGAGGAATGCTCATCTTCATCAGAACATATTCTAATAACCATGTCATTCCAATTTTTCCAAAGTTTTTTATCTTCCCAAAAATAGAATTTGGAATCACGTTTCAGCTTCACTCAGGGTTATTTTGAAAAACATTCAGGAAAAACACCATCTACCAAGTAGTTTACAATTGGGGAGTACTATGGTAACATTGGAGTGATATATGAGAGGTGTTATATTAGAAATTCTGGATCATTAATTTCAAAATTATAAGAATTTTAAATTCTACTCATGTGATCAACCATAAGGTTTTCTTTTCCAGATATATATTTAATCAAATTCTAAAACTCTTGTACCATTATGATCTATCATATGAGCCTCGGTTTGGAATCACTTTTCTAATGAAGAAACATAAAAACTGAATGGTCTATAAAAAATGTGATTTTAGAATATAATTGATCGGGCCAAAATTTCTAAAAGACACAAAACACAGTTTAAAGTTCTTTTTCAGTCATAGTGTATTGATATTGAGTTTCATCCAATGTTTTTGAGTTATAATAGAATACATGAAGAATATGTTCTCTTCTTTGACCAAGAACAACCCCAATGGACCAATCCAAGTAATCACACATAAATTTAAAGGGTAAGGAAATATATAGGGGTTGGATTATCAAGGAAGATATAAGAACAGTTTTGAGTTTAACAAAGTCTCTCTTGAAAGCTTCATCAAAATATATAGTAGTATAATTTTGGAGTAGCTGAGTGATTGGGATGGAAATGATACTGAAGTTATGGATGAATCACCAATATAAATCATCATAAACAATGAATGAACATAATTCTTGAACAGATGTGGGTTCAAGAAGTGATTGGATCACTTCAATTTTGGAAGAATCAACTTCAATACCCTCTTATGAAACTGTGTACTCTATAATGATCCCACTTGTAACCATGATGTGAAATTTTACAAAATTCAGTTCAAGGATACATTTGACACACTTTTAAAGGACTAGAGAGAGTTAATTAAAGGATGAATCAAATGAATTTCTATAAATGGTAAAGTCATCCATGAATACCTCCATGTAATGCTTAATGAATTCAGAAATAATATACATTATAAACATCTAGAATGTTGTAAGATAATTGTAAAGGAAAAAAGTCATTATCCTATATGCATATGTTCCAAAGGGGAAAGTGAAAATAGTATTTTCTTGTTGCTAAAGTGATATTGGGATTTGAATGTATCTGGTGTATCCATCATTGAAGAAATAATCTGACTATCCAGCAAATGTTTCTAAAATTTGATTAATGAAAGGAAGAGAGTAGTGATCTTTTTATATTTTAGCAATTAATTTCCGATAATTGATGCACACACACCATTTTTTTCACTCATGTTATGACCACATCCCCATGTTCATTTGTGAAAATAGTTATCCCACCCTTATTTGGTACCAATCGATTTGAACTAACCCATTCATTATCATAATTGGATAGATAATACCATATTAAATAATATTGGTGATATCTTCCCTAAATACCTCATGGATGAGTGGAATGAATCTTATTCGTGGTTTTCTAATTGGTTTGGATGACTCCTCAATATGTATATGATGCATGAAAAAGAAGGTTTAATTCATGGTATGTTTTCTAGGTTCTAATCTAAGGCTTTTTTACTTTCCTCTAACAGCTGAACAAGTTTGGAATCATCATTTTCAGGAAGTAAAGTGATGAAAATTACAGGATAAGAGAGATAATTGAAGAGGAATTCATATTTTAGGTGTGTGTAAAGAGGTTTCAGATCATTCTCATATTTCATTTGTGGTTTAGACAACTCTAAAATGAGGGAAAAATTTTCAACTGATTCTGATTCAGTTTTCTTAATAATATCAAAGGTGGAGAAGTAGAGATTAGAGTTGATGTGGGATTATAGAGAGTTTTCATGATCTTTTAGATTGATGGAGTCTGTGAATAAATGGTCGACATAAACTTCTTCATTTATGAATTGGTTAATCGTGGTGAAAATTTCACAAGCTCCACTCTCAATAGAATATAATGAACATGATTGAATGAGGTTAAATTGACACTCAGAAGTATCCTCACAAGCATGAATTTTTAAGGAAGAGTGATCCTCAAATGGGTATCACATTGCTTGAAAAATGTTGAACATGACCATCTAGTCATCGAATTATATCGATAAGAGTCTTACATGGAAATCAATAATAGTATTAGATATTAATATGAATGGTCTTCCAAGAATTAAGGGAGATCGAGAAGAGGTTATATCACCTTCTATGTTGAGGACATAAAAATCAGTTCAAAAGATATGATCATTAATGGAGACAAGGACATCCTCAATTATTCCCTCAGGAATGGAATATCTATAATTGGATAACAGTATGAAAACATATGTTATATGTAAGTGACCTAGACCAAGGTTGAATAATATGGATTTCATAATGACATTTATCGAGGATCCTAAGTCTATGAGTGCATTATTAGAGATTGAACTTCCTATTTGGCATATAATTATAAAGGTACCAAGATCATTGCACTTCAAGGGTATGGACTACTGGTCTGAAACATTCTCAAAGGTCATAAGTTTCCTCTTATGGGTACATAAATACATAAGATACTTAAAACAATTATAAATTTTTTGATGGAATCTAAGAGGGAAATGTTCACTTCATCCCATCTAAACATGTCAAGAATTTTATGATCAAGTTTAAAGGACTTCCTTGACATAGATATGGAATTAGGAAAAGAAATTGTGTTCCTTACAGGAATGGAATGAGGTAAGGGAGTGGATTCAATTTCCTTTTTGGTTTATTTTTCTATTTTATTTTTCAGATCAAAATTTAAAGGGCATTTAGAGGTCTCATCATCAGGCATAATCATTTTCTTTCTTGATCTAAGTGTAATTAAACATACATTTCCCTTGGATTTAAGAAATTACTTAGTTGGGAATTGGGAATAATTTGGTTATTGATACTGGATTAGGAGGGATGAATGTTGACATATTTGGGTTTCAATGTTTTTGAGGCTAGAATGGGTTAAAGATGAAAGATCAACCCCAATGATTTCCCATGGTTACCTAGAAAAATATGCATGTCCCGCATTGGGATTACCATGATTTTGGTTCATGGGAAAGTGCTTGTAGTGGGTTGAAAATTGGGAAGGCTCATTAGGATAGTGGAATCCAATAGGAGAAAGAGGAGGATCGATTCTTTGAGGTTGCGGAACAAAGGTTATAGTTGTTTAAAGTTACCAACACCTTGACCATACTAAAATTAGTTTTGGTTTTTTGGAGGGAATTAAGGGTGTGAAAGACAATATTACTATACCTCATCCTTGTGAAGAAGGTAGAAGAGAATGTCTCAGAGTGGGGTTGGGGGATGTTTCTAATGAACAGAGATGATTTTTGAGGGTTGGTATTCCTCTGAGAATATGATTCATTGAGCGCCATTGGTCTAAATTAATCATATGGTTCCTCTAGAATTTGTGGACGTGTGTTAGTTGGATGAGCTGGTGATCTAAAAATTCAACAATTCTGGATAGGTCTAGGGAATAAATATGATGATGAAAACGAGGTTGGGGATTTGGAAGCAACAAATTATTATCTCAAAAGACCTGTAATTTCACCAATCCACTCAGCCATATTTCTCAGCTCTATAAATTGATTCTCTTGGACTTTTTTGACATGAACATGTTCTCAAGTATGTAATGATTTCTTGTTTCATCCATCTTTCTTATGAGATCACATGAAGCAGAAAGAGTTTTTTCAATGAGAGAACTTCCACTAGTGGTATCAAAGAGAATTTTCTCCATAGCTAGTAACACCTCATAGATGTATTGGATAAAGAGTTTGTTAGGTATTTGATGGTGTGAGAAAATTTAAAACATATTTTTGAACCTCTCCCAATACTAATATAGTGATTAATTACGAAATTGATGAATAAAACTTATTTCCTTTCGAATAGAAGCAATGTGAGTAGAAGGAAAGAATTTCCCTAAGAATATTCACTTCATGTCATTCCATGTGGATATGGAACTAGGAGGGTGGTATTAGAGTTGTGACTAGGAAGAGTCGTCCAAGGATAAAGGGAATGAACGTTGTTTTATTTGTTCTTCAAAAACCCCATGAGGTTTCATGGTAGGGAACACTACATCGAACACTTTGAGATGAAGATGTGGATCCTCACTAGCTCTCCCATGAAAATGAGTTTGAAGATAAATAAATCATGATTTGAGTTTGAAATTAGAGTCAATCTTTGGATATTGAATACCAAGGGGGTGGTAATTCATTTTAGGGGAAAAGAGTTCTTGAAATACTTTTCCTTTGGATTGGCCATATCTAGTGAAATTGGATATAAAATGAATGGTTATTGAGTGATTTTATTATCCCAAATGTTCCTTCTAATTTGGTGAAGATTTGTCTCTCTTTCAGGGACATATAGATATGAGGAATGTATTGGGAGGCTATGGGGCCTTTAGATATGTTTTAAAGGATGATGATGTTTGGTTTTTCATTATGTTTTTTTTTTCATAATTTTTTTAATTAATTTATTTAAATAATTTTTTTGTAATAAAAAAACTACTGAAAAATTAAAACACCATCCCTAGAAATAGTTCCATTTGATGCATGGTCTATTGTCACCTATCGACGGTTCCAGGGACTAGTGCTCTGCTAATGTGTATAGTGACACTCAGGTCAAATCCTCAACAATGGAACCTTTTTTATAGTCTATTATTTATTATGATTTGTATTTTTAATGGGGGATGATGTTGTTTACATAGATAAAATGAAATTATGGATTTATTTATATTGATTTAATGAATTGATAAAAATTGTACTGATTTCATTATTTGGTATTTAATATTATTATATACTTGAGCTTTTCTTTATATAGCATTAAATTGCCATATAAATAAAAATATGACATTTATCGTAATTCCCAAGTGTTTAGACTTCAATCCAAACCATAAATTAACTTATGGTTCTAATCTCAATCATAACTAGTTCATGGTAGTGAATTTATGGTTTCAATAATCCATAAAAACCAAATTTTAAACAAAACATGTCATTAATGCATGAAATTTTATGTTCAACAAACAAATTATCAACCTAAAGAATATTCATTTTGAAAAAGATCTAAATAACATAATATTACTAAATTATGACTCACTCTAATGTTATATTTAATCATCCATTTATATTTTTAGTAATATTTTAAAATGTGTTTATAGTGATTAATTATAAATAGAATTAAAAGAATTGGATATGAAAAGAGTTGTCACCAAACCCACACACAAATTGCGTTGAGAATTAATCACATAATTTTGATTGAATGAGAAATCAGAAGAAGGGAAGCGGTTTGAAATTAATTTAAACTATTTTATGACCATTAATATTTAAGAAAATTTAGTGTAATATTAAAAGGGAATAATAATAATAAACATTCATTAAAATTTAAATGAAATTGAAAACAACTTATGCAATAACCATTGAAAATAATGTAAAAGAACATGAAAATGAATAGAGAAGGAAGGGTCCCTTAAGTGAAAAATTGAGTCTGTATAGTTCTCTTAGCCATTTGGAATGGATTTTTTCATTCCAATTTATCCTCCTCTATTCTAAAATTTCAAACCCTTGCAAGGAGAGGAGGGGGATTCATTTATCTCCCATGGTGGTGTAATTTTTTCATTCCAAAACTACAACTCCACTTTTACTGATGAATGGACATTTCATAAAGAAAAAATATTGAGATATATTATTCATATAAGTCGTATATATGGATATTTTCTGTTTACTCTAAAAATATGGTAGACATTGGACTTAAGGATTCAATGTCATAGTGATTTGAATAAACATTTTTAATTATTCTTTTTCTATCCAAGATGTTTTTATGGAAAAAATGAGAATGGGTTTTAGAATAGTAATATGACCTCAAATATGTACCATTTATTCTGAAAATTCTACTAAATATATCCATTATTTCACATTGTAATATCCCAACTCTAATTATTGGTTATATCAAGAGAAAAGTCAATAATTTAAAAACATATTTTGGGACCCTTTTTTGGTGTTGGGATTTAAAATTTTCATCCATGATTATTTTGAATAATAAAAAAAAGTATAGTGTTTCATTAAATACAAGATTTTGGATTGAGCTTAGAAATTCAATCATCATGGATGGTCTAGTTTCTTCAAAGATTCTTCGGGACTTATTTTTTGGAGTATATGACCCTTGAAATGGCCGAATTTTCCAAAACATTAGTATAATGATTTATAGGAAATTGAATAAGGAAGACTAAAAAACAATAACCATAAAATTTATAATTGTAGGGTGAGAGTTATAATAAAAATAGTAAACTAAAGAGATTGTATTAATTCCAATAATGCTGAAAAATAATATTTAGTGTTAAATTATAGTAATTTAACACCAATTACGCACTGTTACAAAAAAGTAATTAATGTTAGTAGACAAAACGTTATGAATAAATGAATAACAAAAGTCTAATAAGAAAAGACTCCATGATTATTGGAATCATGATGTTTAAAAGTAAAGAAATCCCCGATCAATGTTTAAACAATATTATCTTTGGATGTTAAGGATATTTCCTGATGTGGCCTAAAAATTATGTTCTAAGTCAGTGAATGTACAATGGAAGTTATTTCTTATAAATACTAATTCCCTAAGGGGGAGAATTCTACTAACCATCATGATTTATTCAAGAAATCTATAAATAAATAATTCTATGAGACCACATTTATGTGATGAAGATGAACCACAAGACTCATAAGCATCAAAAATAGGGGACTCACACACTCATATATAGTGTGAAGATGATCCACGATCTATTCCAGGAACAATAAACTCCCACAATGTTATGCGAATAAACAATGAACAATATATGTAGAAATTTGATTTTTTTATATACAATCAAATAGATTCACAAAGAACAAGATCCATGAATCTCTTGTTCTTGCATAAAGATACTTGAATTCACTTACTGAATATTGTTATATCTCATACATTGCATATATATGTGATGGAGAAGAACTACCATACACTTATTTTCATCACTTGTTTGAATGAGAAATATCTTTGCTCATTTATTGAATAAAGATATACTATACAATACATATGAAGTACCAATATTTGTTTGTGAAAATAATATTAAATGAAGTGAAAAATTTTGGAGAATTCATTACAACATCCTTAGAAGTCAGATGCATATATAAATTTATAATCCCTTGGGGAAAGTTGAATGAACCTGGATGAATAGTACATAAAATAATAACATGAAATATATATATATATATATTCTAGGGTTTTAGAAGAACCATGAAATGTATTACACATACATTATTATTAATAAATGCACATGAAATATATGTTGAATACTTTTTCTATTAACACGAGATAGAAGATGAATCAAATATTAAAAGTGTTTATATATGAGTTTTCATTTAATTTTATTTGTTAAATAATATTTAAAGTACAATATAATTCGATTTCATAAGCATTTTATACATCATGAAGAACATAGAATAACTAGTATAGTAAAAATTATTGATATTGTGTATCGATAAGGTTTAATATAGAAAATCCACTATAAATTTATATCAATTTTACTGAAGAGGAAATAATTATAATTATTCTTATCTAAAATTAGCTTTTATTGTTCCAAAAATCACAAAGGATTATTGTGATTCTATAAATAAGTATAAGTTTAAGTGTTGTTTATTTTTTACTAAAGAATAATGAATATAAGTGGAGAAGAAATTATTGGAATATCTGTTTATAAAAGAAATTGAAGAAAAAGAAAAATAAGCTTTTAGTTTTTTATATGAATTAGAAGAGTTTCTCTCCCACTTCTCTGATTTTGTCAAGTGATTATGTTAGTGAAAAAATCATCACAGTAACATTCATCATATGTCTTAATAGGTGGAACATATTATTCATGTCATAGAGAACATTAATAGGTGTAGACAGTCTTTAGAGGAGAAATAATGAACCATCACAAATATTTAAAAAATGCACTAGCATTTGATCATAATGAAATTCAAGTGAATGATTATTACCTACACTCTATAACCGCTTTTAAATAATTTTGATCTAGTTGTTGTGTGGTTGGATTATTTCCAGACCATGCTTCGGAAAATCTTCTCTTATTGTGAAGTGAACCATATAAAAATATCATGTACCATTTTTTATTATTTTATATACATTCATTTTATAATAAATATAGAATAAATTATTCAATATCCTAAAAAGTATAATAGGTAATGAGATACAAATTTATAATTAGCTAAAAATTTCCCAACACCAATTCACCCCCCTCTCAGTGTTGAGTGTATCCCAAAGTCTGCCTTTCAATTCTCACTTATTTATAAGTTGTATGATCTATAGTAGAACTTGAATACCATAGTGTATATGAATTTACATCCCTTTAATGTTATGATTGGAGAATTATTATGTGGGAAATATGATCAGTGTATCCCCACTTCCCACCTTATCATAACTTGTGACCCAGGGGTTCCAGAGTGAGGCCATTGCTTTTGAGGACACCGAAAATTCAATGAATGATCAATATGATTATTCAATGATTCCAAATATTTTTAAAATAAATGAGTAATATTCATTCCATAATATGGATATTCATATAATACGTATAATAAAAAGGTAATATATGTGAATCACACATGAAACGATGAAATATCTCCAAACTATGCCTCCAACAACAGAACCATGCACTATCTTTGAATAATGCAATGGTACCATGTTAAAATTTCCCATATGATAAGAATTTATCCATGAACCCAATTTACTAGGGTTATAAGATACATTAACTGAGTATACTACATTAATACCATGTGATAATAATGATTCCTATAGGGAATCCTCGGTGGTCATACTACCTCACATAAAATAATAAGTTTTGTCTATCCCAACAATATAAACACCCTTTTTTTCAAATACATAAAAAATCATTTCCAAAATAAACATGGAACCATTGTGCAATTTCAATTCAAATCCCTGGATTGGATAATGTGAATTTGAATCCCTTTAATAAAAAATACCCTGTAGATATTAAAGGTATTCTATAAAACTCCTCTTCCTCTCATGTAATACCAAGGTGTGGTTAATTACACTACCCTTAGTTAATGAAAATATTTTGGATTGGGTGCCATGGAATGCTCTATTGGACCACATTTTTAAACTATTACTTGGGATAAAAGATTCTCTTTAGATATACTCATTCAGTATAATCCCTACCCTTCTCCTTGTCCATTGAGGCCCTGATATGTGACATGTAATTCTTTCTGTGACAAAAAATAAAATAACCTTTATAAATAATGTATCCTTACCCTTTTCATGGCTATTTATTTAGAATAGGCTCAATATATCTCCCACAAATACACATTATACCAATTTTTAGTCATCTTACATGTATTAATTTTCTAACATGTAGGGGAGAACACACATATGGGATTTCGGTCCAAAGAAAGACCTCCACATGCATCTTTAGAATATTAATAGTTCTTGGGATCTCATATCCCTATAACTCAGTGTAACCCTCAATATACCATCACCTAAATTTTATTTTAGGTTAATCTTGAATGATCCACTGATGCATAAGTTCCACATGAAACTATTTCAAGGTATCTTTTCCTTAGTATTCCATTAAACAGGACATTAAAAACATGGATTTTTTCAGAGTGGTATTACCTTAAATTTAATAATACAATGGTATTTGATTAACAACGACGAAAGGAAAATCATGGGATATGGTTTCAGAATAATAAAAGGTATCACTATGTTTCTGGTCACATGATAACAAAAGATATGAGTTTCTCATGAAATATAACCAAACTACATGGGGGATTGATTCCTCTCATAGGGAGATATATATCCCCCATAACGAGTAAAATCATAATCCCAATAGAACTTAATCCACTTTTAATAAAAACTCACAACTTCTAGGATGACATAAAAATATATCATAATCCATTTTATCATATTGTATTACCTTATATTCCAACATAACCGTAAACATTCTTAATCGACCTGAAACAACAACACACATTTATGTCCTTACGGGATACCATAAATTTTAGTGTACCCTTATGAATTCTTAGAAAAAAAATAAACTCGATCACAATATTATATCATTCTAATATGCATTAAAACTTTATATACCATTAATCATTAATTGATGACATGAATCTTATGTATACCTTTAAGTCCTCCAAAGAGACCATAAATCTTAGTATACCATTAATCCTTCTTGGATATTTAAACACTCTAGTTTATCTTTAAGTTGAATTTGGATACCTGGAATCACAATATACCCTTATGCCTTTTTGGATAGCATAAAACACTATCATATATTTATATAACCCTATGAAACCATAAATAATAGAAAACCCTAAATCTTTATGTGATGGAAGGAAACTAAAATGTTCCCTTATCACTTCCCTGAATAATATAATTCCAATATAACCTTGAGATTCATGTGATGGCCAGAAACTATAACAATACTCATTATATATTTCTAAAATATTATAAGAAATAATTCTATAATAATAATTCCAAGAAGAAAATGATAATATAACCCACCCATAGATTTTACCAGGATACATTAAATCAATGTATACCCTTAAGCCCTATTGGACAACATGAAAATCTATTATACCTTTAAGAAATACTAAGAAATTATAAATCCCAACATATAAATAATACTTTATGGATAAAATGTAACTCTGGTGTACCTTTATGTACTTTTGGGGACCATAAATCCAATTGTATTCTTATGGATTACTAAAATACATGAAACTCCAGTGTAACCATAATTCTTATGCGTAGGGATTAAATCATAGAGTAGCCGTAGTTCTTCCTGTATGGTATCAAAATCTATCTAGACCCTTTAATCCTTCATGATGGTCTGTAAATCCTAGAAAAATCGTAAGAATTCCTCTGTGGAATGAAGAACTAGAATAATCCTTTATTTCATCATTAGAGAAATTAAATGTATGAATCTCATTAAGACTAACTATACTGTAAAAACTATCTCTTTAAATTATTACCTCATAGGATATTATAAATCATAGTATACTATTAATTCTTCTTAGATGTCACAAAACTCTAGGGTAATACATTAATTCTTCTACTCCTACCTTAAACTTGAGTGTAGCCATATAAACCCCAATTTATACCTTAATTAAATTACACACCATTACACACCTCCATGGTAGGTATTGAATTATATAGGTCCTTCCAATTTATCTTTTTGAAAATATATTAACAAATCACCTTAGGGGGTATGCATAAGATTCCAAAAAATGGGATTATTTAAATGTATATAGTTTTAGAATACATGCATGGAAGATAAAAATATCCATATAAAATAGCCATTCTCCCTACCATGGTGTTATAAACAGTGTGATATATTGGTATTATTACCATGAAGGATTTCATGAACATAAACTGAAATATTTTAGAGAGTCCCAAATTTGAAATTAAATACCCATATGATATGATCCAAAAAACCATAATCTTGGTTTTTTTGTTTGTTTATGGAAGGTAAATGTGAGATATTGATTTAATAAAAGTGATCATTCAAATGAAAAAATTTTAAAATAGACATGAAGTCATTCACCTATAATGGAGCTATATTTCTTATGCATATTTTCTTGTAATACTACACTAATTGATAATTTTTTTTATTCAAAAATTGTTTCTTATAATATATATTATGCAGAAAAATGGACAATTATAATGTAGGAGATATAGTTATCACTAGTGCCCAAGAAACTCAACATCACTATAAAATTTTCTCCATCAAATATATAATTACTTCTCCAATTACTACCACAATTATAGAGCTGTGATTATCATTGTCTTGAGTTAAAAACATTTATTGTTTGATGGAAAGTATACTTGTAAAGGGTTATAAACTAGAGGGTTGATCCCAATCGTTGTAGTGACATTGGTGACTATTATCAAGAGGATTTCAAGGAGGTATATAACTTAATGGGGATCCAAGTAGGGTCAGATGCCTCTCTCTTGAATACTAGTAGGTTCAAGAGACTTTCTCCCAATTAAAATAATATAATCCTTTCAAATATGGAGGAGGATTTTGAGGATTTAATGAAAACAACTATGGCTACAATGGAGCCTCCCAAGAGGGATCCCACTCACAGAGGCTTCTTCAAGCGTTGTATGCACACACATATCTGAGAGAATGATGGATGGTTTCTATAACACCATAATATTAAATATTTTTTTAAAAAATAAATATTATGTTTAATATCATTTACCACAGACAACTTGAATTTAAAAAAACCCTGATATATTATAGAAATATTATTATATAAATATGACCGTGAGAACCTAGATGTTTTGCTGGCAGTATCAATATGAGTAAAAAAATAATAAATAATATGATGAAAAGTTCTCATATTAAAAATTAACTTATTAGTACTTATTATATAAGTACTCAATTTTGAATGTTTAAACTGAAATCTTATACGGTTAAGAAAAATTAATATTTTAAAGGGTAATTTTTTAAAGAGAATTTTGTTTTATATTTTATATTTTCATGTAAATGATAAATTTGTAATTTTAATAAATTTATTTAGATAAAAATAATTTAATTTTATATTCATAATATATAAATTAGTTTAGGTTTATTTTTTTTGGGTTTTTTACACATAGTTTAATTTTTGGTTTATTAGTGAAAAATATAAATTTTACAAATAATGTCCCTTTTATAAATTTATAGTTATATAAAAATGACTTAAAAGTTTTTGAAACATTATTTATTGAAAAAATATATATTTAATAAATAATATAGTTTATTTATAAATATAATTTTTAACATAGACATATATGATTTATATTATCGAAATTTAACTATATGTTTTTATTCAAATAAAAACTATTTTAAACAACCCTAATCTAATCCAGTTTTCGAAAAGTTAATTTATTTTTGGTTTATTTTTATGGTAATACAGTTGTCCTTTGATTAAAAATAATCCAATAAATTCTATGGTAATCAATATTATTTATGATTTTGGTACAAAATTAATTTTTTCATAAAATAATCATTTTTAAAAAAATGGGTTATCATTGTACTTTTTGAAATTATATGAAACATAAAATTTATAAAATATAAATATTTAAATATATAAAATTGATTCCATATTTAGGATCAAAATTTTCTAATTTGGTATTGAGTTTCATTTCGTTTTTAATCATAATAAATAGAAACCACATTAAAAGATTATCACCTTGGTAAAGGGTAAAATGGGTTATTCATTATCAAAATGAAGAGATAAGGCCAAAAAATATCTCAATTTATTTCATTGGATGGGTTTATTTTTAAAATGGATTTTTCCCATTTTACTTTGATAATGGAAATTATATTATTTTATGTTATGAATAAGCACAAAAGGCCACTCTCTAACTTTTAATGAGTCTAATACATTTTCATAAAAAGAAAAAATAATAATGGATAAAATAGGTTATTTCTAATATTAATATTTTTTGTATTATATTAATTTATTTTTAAATTTTTAGTGTTATATTTACCTAAAACACTTACAAATCACAGATGCAGCCCTTGTTAAATAAAGTGAACAATCAAAGTAAATAATTTATAAAAATTAAATGTGATGATTTTTGGAAATGTTAATAAATTAAATTTTTTTATTGATAAAATTTATAGGTATATAATTTTCAAAATATTAAAATTATAATTCCATTATAATATATTTTCTAATTTGATTAATGTGAATAGTCTTGGAAATGTATTTAAGGATATTTTATATTAAACTACATTTTAATAATTGTTTTAAAAGACATAGAAACCTTATACTTTTTATATTTAATAGTAAATGGTATAGAATATTACAAATTTTACACTTATGATCAACTTTTTATTTTAGAATTACAATATTTACCCATAAACTAAGAATCTTGTCACCCTGGTAAGGAGTTAAAAGGTTTAAAATAAGGGTTAAATAAAGTCAAATGGTGTCAAATAACCCAAAAATATGTTTAAATATTATTGGTAGAAAATATTTCAACATTACATAACCCCACATTGTAAATTGAGCCAATTTTTTCCAAAATTTTAAATTAAAGTGAACTTATATTATTTTGACGTTTAGAATAATCACAGGTGTGCCAATCCCCTCATGTATAGAAAGTAACCTCATATACTCTCTTATTCACACCCTATTGATCCAAATTCATGACCATAACTTGAAAAAATGTCTTCTAAATTTTTTTATCCATGTTCTATATGTTTTTTTGTTACTAATATATTATCCAAGGGTCCTTAAAGAAGAGATCCACATGGGGATTCTCAAAGAAGAGGTAATCATCCCCACCAAATCCTACTATGTTTATTTATTCTTCCTCCTCCTTCACATATTATTTAACCCTGTTTAAATAGTGAAATAAATAATATTATATTAATAATATTTTTATGTGAATATGTAACCATTATATATTTATCATCCATCCCAATGGAAAATGGAAATTTCATCATGCATATATATGAACTATCATCTCTATGACAAAAATATTATATTTTTATTCAATTTCACTCATGGTTGGTTATATAGATGGATTAAATTATTAAATATGTTTTTATAACATTATTATGATTCTTTAGGAATAAAATATTATCTACCTTATAACATTACATTCTACTGTATGATGATAAATTCACTCAGGTGTATGTGTTGGATACCACCTCAATGAAGATATCAAATAATTCATCCATTTCTTATTTATATTGATGGTCATAAGAATATAATAATTTAATACACATAATAAATATGATATAATTATTGGTATATAATTGTTTGTTAAAATTTACCATTTTTTCTTTTTATCCATCAAAACATAAAAACATCACTCGTGTGTACGTAATAACTACAACCTTAACGAAGTGATGCATATAATTTTTAATTGGCACATTATATAAATGGTCATAAAAGTGTATATAATATATAAATAAGATAATTTGGAAATAATTAAGATTTCATAGAGGATCAAACCATGACGAAGGTGTATTCAATCAAACTTCTAAACTAAAACATGTTTGAAAAATGAAACTTTGAGCACCCAAAATAGTGATTTCAGTTAGGAATTATTAATAGAGGAGTAATTAGAAACTATAAGTGAGTCATGTATATTAATATAATTATAAATATTTTTCTGATATAAATTTTTTATATAGGAGGTTAATATAATGTATAAATAATTTAAGTGGCTAAGGTAATGCTTTCTCATCACACATTTAATTCTATGAGACATATTCCACATTAACGACATGTTTTTTCTATGTTTTACAAACTACCCATGAATATATTTTATGAATATTTTAAATAAAATTATGGTTATTTTAAATCTATGAAATGTTCATTCTTTCAAGAGGATTTGTCTCAGATAATACTAAATTTGCATGAGTTCTTCGTCTAAATAATGCTTCAATGAGACATGTTTACTGTTATACAAATATTTGATAATATATGGAATATAGAAAGCTCATTTGATATATTATTCCATGAATATATTTTTATTAATAGTATTTAATGTTTAATGTTTAATTTTTTATTTCAACGGTTCAATGATTCAAAGGTAACAAAAGTGGTAAGGGTTTATGTTGCAATCTAATTTATAATTAACATTTTTAATTATTAAATCTCATTTTAGAGAATTATATGCTACATATCTATTAAAACACATATATTTTATTGAACTTTAATTATATTTAGGGTTATCATGTTTTTATTCCATTCTCCACTCTTCTTTAGGTACTAAAATAATAAAATATTTTTAAAGAAAAGAAACCTCATTTTGTATTTGGTCAGAAACATTTTTCTTCCGTAAACGTCTTCATTAACATGTTTTAATAAATGTTATTTTATAAGACAAAATTATCATTTATATTCATTTTAAACCATATTTTAATTTTCTTCTAAATTTTTTAGAAATTACTTTTTTATAATGTTTTCCAAAAAGGTTATTTATAGATTCTACAAAAAGTGTAAATTGAATATTTGATTTTTTATTTACCACATGATATAATTTTACCACCATCATAAAAAAAATTTAATATTTTTTTTAATCTTTCAAGGGTTATTTTTAATAAAAAAATTTCTCAATATTCTAGTATTTTTTATCTTTTCAAGATTTATAGGGGAAAAAATATTTTCCCATGTTTTCAAATAAATGATTAAATACTCATTTAAATGTAATTTTATTCTTTTCCAATACCCATTGATGATTCTTATATACACTTAGGGTTTTTTCTAATGATAGAATCCATCTTATTTCCCTAATTGGATTATTATTGTGATGATTTTTATGTAATATTCTATGAAACCAGTTAATTTCCAATGTGTTAATTATGTTATGAGGAAATATTTATGAAATCTGTTTTATTTCCAGTAGTTATACTATTATAAATTCATTTATGATCTCTTAAAACAATAAATGAATGTTTTTCATTATTTAATTAGTGGGAAAAAATTATATACCCTACAATGCATTTGGAAAATATTGATATCCCATGTGATAATATGAACTAGAATAGGGAGTAAATATAGCTCAATAAGGGACTCTCTCTACTTTGATAGTCTTGTAAGTGAACCTTAACTAAGTAAATGAGGTAATGGGGAGTAAATAAATACAATATTTGAATCTAACCACTATTATAGTCTTGTATGTGATAATTGAGTAAGGAAATCATTTAATATGCTTATGTGTTTACCAAAAGCATATTTCATATTATTATGATATGCTCTGACTGTTAATGGATTATTATTGATGATCAAAATTTTATGACACACATCACTTGTTATGAGAAGGTTTTTTTCATGACACTTAATTTATTATCACTAACTAATTGGGTATAAATTTCATAAATTATTCTCATTCTCTCATATTCTTATGTATATATTATCCTTATATATGATCATTGATTGATATCTCATTTTCTTATCATTATTAAGTATCTAATCTCACCCATTCGTATGAATCCATTTCTTTAGGTTCTGAATAATGAGGTCATATTAGATATTAATATATGGTCACCATAAGTTGATTATTTTTTTGTAGGAATTTTTATGTTTTCTTATGGAATTTAAAAATCTAGGTATAATGTAAAAAATTTAATTTTAATGGGAAATATATGGGTTTTATTTATATAAATGGTTTTTCCTAATTCATTAATATATTATACCTAATCCGTAGTTATTATATAATTGAATCACTGTTGGATATTAAAATTGTAATTACATATAGTCCAAATTTGTTTATTTCAGTTGGTATCAAATCAAGTATATAAAGAATATGTTTTTAGTACTAGATTCAGGGGTACAAGTCTCAAGAAATCATAGTTTGTATTAGAATAGGATTTAGAGAAATTTTTTGGTTATAAAGTTATCATATGATGAGATAGTTTAAGAGTTAAAAAAACTATTATGGGTTGATAAGTTTAAGGATTAAAAAAATAGAAAAGTTATAGATACTATTTTAAGGTTTTATATTATACGTTATTAAAGAGACTAATTACATTTTAAGAAATTTTTATTGGGGTATAATATATCATTTATTTATATATAACCCATATATTTACCATGTGATTCGGTGTGATGTTATTGAAGAAGAATATTTTTGGGGATAAATTTTTAAAGAAACACATAGTCTTTAAGTTCAATATGTTATTTAATGATGTTGAAAGTATGGTTAATGGGAATAAAGGGGTATTAATATTTATAGAATATATGTTTAGATAACTAGTAGGTTAAAAGTGATTTAGGATGACATAATTAAAGGTGTTTTTTGGGTATGTTCTCCATATTTTAAAAATAATATGAATATGTAAAATAAAATTTTATTTTTTATGATGGAATTTTATTTTAGGAATAATGATTTAATTAAACAGAAAAAAAATATTTTTATGTTGATTTGGGGTATTTTGGGAAATTATTATTGTATTTTGAAGAATACTTGATTATGGTATATAAATTATTAGTATGTGTAATTATGAGTGATTAAGTTTATTTAAGGATAAATGTTAGTTTGATCTTAGAAGAATATGCATTCAAATTTTTATTTTATTTTGGGATTCAAATTTGTTCAACCATTTTTTGGAATAGTTTTATGGTTATTTATTTATGGAATGATTTATGTTTAACTATGGGTGTTATTGTTTAGGTTTTAGACACTGATTTAGATGGTTTGGTTCATATTGGATATTACAATAACATGAGAAAACCATTATGGTTTTAGTTAACGGTTTAAAAAAAGAAGAATACATTTTCAACATTTTTTTTATATTGTAATCCATTTAAAGATAATTTTAGTCTTTTAGGAGTGAAATATTAATCATGGTTATTTAGATGAGATGAAGTGGATTTTAAAAATTCTGAAAACAAAAACATAGAATAATGTTATGGGAAAAGATAAAGTAAGTATAGTTTCTGACATTTTCTATCTAGGTGGAAAAATAACTCCTAAAAAACAAGAAAGTGGAAGATAAATATATAGGGTCTTATGTGGAAAATATTTCTCATCTTTGAAGGTTTGATTTATGAAACTCATTCAAAGTATGAGAATAATAAATGCATATTTTATAAAATATTTAAAAAATGATATATTTTATGGTCATGGAATTGACATTAAAGTAATTTTCAAAAGGAAATGTTACTAATTCAGATTAAAAATATGGCTTTGCAATTAGGTATATTTATATTACAGTACTTATAATTGATTATGAAAATGCTGTAACCTCCAATTATTATAAATGAGATAAAATTGAAATAATTAAATTTCCTTAAGTGGTATAATGTATCATGCTAATAAATTAGAATGTGTTTTGTTTTAAATAAATATAATATTCTATAGTGTGGAGCACATGAAAAACCCAACTAAAACAAATAATTGTATATTATAGAAATATTATTATTTAACTATGTATGTTATAACACAGTTGTTCTATTTTCTATTACAAATAATAGTAATTGTATTATGAAATGTATAATGAAAATTTATCTTAATTCAATTTTACTTATTTTCAGTTAGAAAATAAGTACTCAATATTGAATGATAATAATGAAATCATATATGTTTAAGTAGATTTAATATTTAAAAGGGCCATTCTCTATAATAGCGGGTTTGTAGAATATTTTTTATTTTCATTTGATTGAATTTTTTTAATTTTGTGAAATTAAATTAGATAAAAATGACATAATTTTTTAATTCACTATATCAAAATTATCTGAGTGGGAATTTTTGGGAGTATTTAGATATATTTTATTTTTTGGTGAATAATTAGAAATCCATTTTTTTACAAATATTTTATATTTTTTGACATTATAATGATATCAAAATGACTTGAAATATAAGGTACCATTTTTAATTGAAAAAATATATATTTAATAACAAATATATTTAATTTTAAAATTTAATGTTGATCTTAGAAATTTAACTTTTATATTATTGAAATAAATGTAAAAAAAAACTGTTTCCAATACTTCACTTGTAATCATGTTTTTCAGTAGTTAATTTGGGGTTAATTTGGTATCAATGTCAAATTAGTCTTATTTGATTTAAAAATATCAATTTAATTATATTTTAACCTTTATTATATAATATTTTGGTGTACAATCATTTTTAAACATAAAACATGCATTTTTCTGAAAATGGATTTTGGATGTGTTTTTCAAACTCATATTAGAAGTGATTTTTACTAGTTACAGAAAAATTTAGCCAAGAGAAGTTATTATATATTTGGGATCAGTACGTCATAATTTTATAAAAATCAAAATTTCAATTTGAATTATAATGAATAATATACATGTTAAATGTTTAGCACCTATGTAAAGGGTAAAATAGGTTAATCAGGGTTAAAACTATTTGATAAGGTCTCAAATTATCTCAAGAACTTTTATTTATATCTATTTATAACATTATTTAGACGAAAATAATCCTATATTTTAAAATATGGATGTTTTCGTATCATCTTACATCGATAATGACCTTTATATAATCATAAGTAACAAATAATTATAAAATGACATTCTATTTATTTAAAAATTTCTAAAATGTTTTCATAAGAACAAAAAGATATTGTTAAAAATTAAAAAAAATAAATTTGAAAAAATTCTAATTATAATATAAACCTATTTTTAATTAATGATAATTTTTTAATTACATAATGAAATTACGCATCTTCGAGGAAACACTTGTGCATGCAGGTGAAAATTCAAAGTAAATAATTTTAAAATCATTAAAGTGATGTGTTTTTCATATGTTAAAGTATGGTATTATTTTTATGGATCCATACGAAAGGTAGGTAATGTTTTAAATATCTTCATTCCGTCTATATGGTAATCATGATGTTTTATAGTCAAATTATGTGAATAGTATTAAAAATAAAAGAAATGTTGATTTTGATAAAAAATATTTAATTAATTTTTATAATAATAAAAAAGATATTTTTTTCATTAGAATAGTAAATAGTAAAAAATATAATCCATTGTACACTTATTATCCTCTATCCATGTTATAATTTCATTATTAACCTTAAAGACTAATTAGTGTTTTCCACGGTAAGGGTTTAAATTGGTTAAATGTGAGGTTAACTTCAGGAATAAAGATTAAAATAATTTATTTATTATAAATATTATTATATGAACTTATTTAGACCCCACATCATCCAAAATTCTATTGTGGAAAAATTTGGCTCCAATTTTACATTAATATGATCATATATTATTTATTGTTTAGAGTAATTATAAGTGTACTACTCCACTGACTTATAAAAGGACACCAGCTCTCCTCCATTCTTCATAGATTCTTGAGAAAGTTATGTCCACAAAAAATAATAAGAATAAATTTTAATTTTTTTATCTATGTTCATGATGTGATTATATTCATAAAATCCCATCCTAAGAGTAATTAAGAAGAGATTTAAAGAGTGTTTAACAAAGAAGGGGTAATCCTCTTCACAGAATTGTTTTATGTTTGATTGTAGTTCTACCTTGTCCAAGCATTATTTAAACAAAATAAAATAGTGACATAAAAATTATTATAAAAATAAAATATTAATATTATAATATAATTACCACTATATATTTATCATCGATCCCAATGGAAAATAAAAACATCATCTCGTGTATGTACATACTACCATTTTATTGTTCAGTGTTTTTTTATTTTCCTCACTACCACACATGGTTGGTTATATTTATTTGTTAAATGTGTGTATATATATATATATATTATTTTTATAATGTTATTTTTATTTATGAACGATAAAATATTATATATATTATGACATTCCAATCCATTTTAAGATGATAACGACGCTCATGCATATGTGGGGACTACAACCTCAATTATTAATTGGGATTTGTTTTCCATTTTTTCTCTATATGGATGACAATAAGGATAAATGTAATGAATATAAAAAACATAATTATTTTTTTTTTAATATTAATTACCATTTAATTTTTTTTACATTCATCCATTTAATTGTAAAAACATCACCAGTGCATACATAGAAACTACCACCTCCATGTAGTGATGTAATTTACTTTTAATTACCAAATTATTTGAATAGTTATGTAAGATTATATTATGTGTTAATATTATAAATATTAAATCATTAAAAAAATTATATTATGAACCCATGAACAATGTACATGGAACAGAACCCCGAGCTAAAACAAATATTAAAAATAGGACAACAAGCACCCATAATGATGATTTTAAGGGGGAATTATTAATTATGGTGTATTTAGAAATTATAAGTGAATAATATATTATAAGATAATAATGAATATGTCTATGGTATAAATTCATAATAAATCTAAAATTTCATACTAGAGAATAAGAGTGCGTAAAAAGAAATCCAGGATCTGAGGCATGGTTTTCTCAGCTCACTTTTTTTGGTGAGACATATGCCATAGTCACTAATTATTTATTTTTTGTGCTAAATATATATACCATGAGTGAATTTTATGATGATTTTAATTAATATTACATGGTATTACAAATCCATATATGTTTTTATCTATCATGAGATTTTGATTTAAGGATTACTAAATCTGTAAGGGTACATCCGCTCAATATTATTTTATTGATACATGTTTCATGTTATGCACATATTTTTGTTTATATTTTATATATTCTTAATATATTATATGTGGTTTAGTTAATTTATTTATATTAATGGTATTTAAAATTTCATTTCAAGTTATTTATTTCATGGGATTTATGAATCAAATGTTGCCAAAGTTGTAGGTATTTATGTTTCAATTTAATTATTAATAGAGTTTTTTATGCTTGAATATACATTATGGTAATTATATGAAATTTATGTCATAAACCACATTTATTTTACTCTCCTATATTTATTTTTTTCCATGCATTCCTTTCATTCTACTATATTTGGTACATAAATTGATAGAGAATATTTTTTTTTATAAAAAGTTGTCCACATTTATTATTTTGTTGGAAAATTTTTTCTAGCATGTCCATGGTCTTTAAAATATTTTCAAGAATATTAATCAATATAATATAGATATTATATAAATTTATTTTTAAACATGTTTTAATTTATTTTCTATTTATTATAATTTAATTTGTATAATTTGTTTCTGAATAGGTTATTTAGAACTTTTTACCAAATGTGTGAAAGGAATATATTTTTTAAAATTTATCAAAAGAAAACATTTTCCTACCAATAAGACTATTATATTATATGAAAATTAAATAAAATATTACATGTTTATTTTCAAACAAAATATTTTTCTCAATATTCTGGTAATTTTTAGCATTTATAGACACTGTGGGGAAATATGATTTCCCCTTGTTTTTAATGAATGGTTAAAATTCTATTTTTTATGTATTTTTCATTTTTTTAACATTATTTTCTTGATTATTATGATCCATTAAGGATATATTATAATGATATCATCCAATTTCATTCTTTTTCTGGCCTATTTGGATAATGTTTTATGGATGATTCCATGAAACCCGTCATTTCACACATGTTAACTATGTTATAGTCAAATATCAATGAAACCGATTTCATTTCTAGGGGTTTCATTATGATTGATATTTTTATGATCCTATGACACACATAAGAATGGTTTTTATTATTTTATAGGTTGGACCTGAATTATATATCCATCCAATGCATTGGGAAATCACTATTTTCTCATGATATAATACTTACTCCAAAGGGTAGTGAACCCAGTTCAGTAAGGGACTTTGTCCACTATGATAGTATTGGTAGTGAACCTTGACAAGGGAAATGATAGAATGGATTGTGAACACTATCTATTATAGAAATATTTCAACTATGATAGTCTTGGATGTGATCCTTGACTAATTAAATGGTCTTCTATTCTTATGTGTATGTCATAAACTTATATCTTATGATTATGATATGCTCTCATGGATCATGATTAATTGTTGATTATTCGAAACTCTTATGGCTCATGCATTTTCTTATAATAAAGTTTTATTACATGAATCCTGATTTATGATCTATGATTGATTGGGTTTTAATTTCATAATTTATAATCAAGATATAATACCCTTTTACATATGTTATTCAAACATATGATCATCAATCAATATTTTATATATTTATCGTAATTATCAATTTTAGATCACTATTTCTTATGTTTTATTGTCCCTAGGTCATAAAGATTGATATTATGTAAGATATGTCTAGAAGGGTATTATGTGAGTATAATTTTTGGGAAATGTTGTAGTATTCTTATGGAATAAGGAAATCATGGTATAATGGAAAAATATACATCTTATGGGAAGAAAATGGGTTTTTTTCAAAATTTAATAAATGTATAAAACTAAATGTTCTTGGTTATATAAGTGACTCACATTTTTATGTTTATATAGAAATAAAGTTTGGTTATAATTAGGTCATTTTAGTTGGTATAAAATTCATTATGTAATGAATATGTATTTTTCATTTAATCCATGTGAAAGAGTGTCATTCTACATTAGTTTCATTTATATGTATACTAAAAATAGGGTTTAAATTCTAATTCGAATTTAATTTTTTACTTAATTTTAAATACAAATTTTTAGGGTTGATTGCTAAAAATATCATATAATAAATCATATCAATCATGTAAACTTCAATGTGAAATGTTTAGCTGATGAATATTGGGCTCCATAAAGTAGATATCTTTTAGTTTAACATAAACTATTCATTTAGGAGGGTGTTACTCTATATGAAAAATGTGATTCCTTAGTATCAACCTCTTTTATATGATATAATTTAAGGAATAATATAGGTTACCCTTGTACTGATGAAATAAAAACCAACTTGTATTGAGTAGGAAATATAGTGTGACCACCCTATTCTATTAGAGTACCGAAGTACCCTTGGAGATCCTCCAAAAAATCACAATTTATCTCATCATATAGATATTACACATGATAGTTATAGGGAAGTAATATTTTGAGTGATCATTAATAGGCATGAATTAGCACACAATAGGTACTAGTAATTTGTGATTGAATTTCATTCAGCATTCCAACAATATAAGATGTAAGAAAAGGATACTAGTAGAATTAAATATTATATTGTAGAGTGAAACCCATGATTTGTGATTATTTTATACTGTTGGAGGAGATGCACACTATTATCAAGTCCCTTTGAATGTATATTCATATGGGGGATTGGAGTATAATCTCCACTCCCAGAACATTCAAATCGGATGAGTATTGATCTAGAAAAGTGGTGATAGAAACACATTAGATAAACACATTGTAAAAATATATTAAAACCACCATTATATTAGGATTTCCTCCCAAATATTGAACAAAGTTCATCAGTAATCTTCTCGTTATCCAATTGAGGGACAACACAACTATACCTATATTCAAATTCTCAGTCACTAAAGCACCTCAATCACAATGAAATCATATATGGTAATAAAACAATAATATTATGTGACATAGGTGGAATAAAATTGATCATATAGTTTAATCATGTGGAATAAACATTTTCATTGGGATTGATTTATTTAGATGACATGTGGAATGAGTTAAAAATTGAAGGATGTTGATCATGTATTTATCTTTTTCTACCCACCAATTTAGCATCCCCAAAAACATTTAAGTGTATAATTTACTCTATATCTATAAAAACAAGTTGATAATAAGTTGCCATATTGTATTCTAGATTATACTATATGATGAGTGGATAGATCACAATAGGTTGTTGGATAAAAACTCAAAAAAACCACTAATCATTTCACATCTAGGAGTTATTAGTACCTCTATCCATATTATTAATTTATCCAACCTATGATGAAAAAATTATAGTAGTTTGAATAGTAATTGGGGAATATTTCCACTTATACACATCTTGAAGATGGTATAAATAAAAAAATTCTATTTTCTCCACTGATGCATCATCTAGGATCACCGAGAAGTCTTATAATGGAATAAAATTCTAAAAAACTACCAATGGATGATTATAATAAAGACACATTCTTTAACACCATGAAAAAAAGGAAAAATGGTATTGTGTGGCCCACTCAGTAGTTTTTCATTATCTCTATGGTAATAAAAATATGATATGCATGATATCAAGTAATCAACTACCTTACTCATGAAGCTCTTCATATAGAAAGTGGGAACTCAATAAGAGGGAATAAATAATCTACATGGTTATATTATCCCCAAAATAATATTCCCATCAGAAAAAAATTTACTAGGAATAATTCACTCCCTATATATAAAAACATTCATATGAAGATCATTAGAATATAGAACAAATAAGAAAATAGGGAAGAGGAATCAGTTGCAACTACGACTCAGGGGAAACCAAACTCACATAGATGGGGGAAATTTTATATCGAGGTAATTATTTTTACATAAGGATATATAAATTTATATCTAAAACCCCATCATCAACCCCTTGGGATGAGTGAATGGATTACTAATCTTCAACTCCTCCCCTCTATATAGATAAATCATCACAATGTATGTATCCACCCCTACAATAGTAAATTAATTTTTCTATCATAACCTATGATCAAAGTGGGTCCCTAAAAATCCATTTGAATAACTTATTATATGTAACCCTCTATCCAATAAAATATACAGTTCTGAAAGTGTAGTGTGAAACTTAACAAGAATAAAAATTCACAAGCTCCTCCAATGAGTCGACCAATATGGCCAATGATAATGACTTCCTTTATATCTTAGCCATTTTTGAAAAAGATCCATATTACATGGAAGTATATGAGGTTGAAGTCAACACAAAACAAGCATTACTGCATGTAATTTTTTCAAGATATATTTGAATTTCAACACATGAGGAAAGAAATGAACTCGATCGTAATGTTCCTTCAATCAAAAATACGCCATGTATAGAAGGAAACGATAAAGGAAATCATACTCACTAGTATAGGATAAATCTAAACATGGCGTTTCTATTTTACATCCCTATAATAATTATTCATAAAGTAACTATTTAATAAAAGGGAAAGGATATAGCCACCAAATCATTTCCCCAATGAAATAAAAATATTGGGCCACTTTTGGTTGAAGATAATATCAGTAAATTTTGAAAATAACATGAATAACTACAACAACATAATATCATTGTCTGATAAGGTATAAGTCTTTCTGATAAAGATATTGGTGACGATTCAATAAAATTTAAATATTACTCATACCCTAATTAAAGAGCCCATCTGTTTTCTTGGTTTAAACGTACCTACCTATATAGAACTAAGAAAAAAAACCTTTTCAAATAACCATATACCTAGTATAATATCAAAAGTTCCCTAGATTAAAATTCCATTTAATCCAATAATAGTAAATAGATATTAAAATTTACCTAACACAATGGATGACACTTCCTATTGAGGTGACCAAGGACATCTCTATATGATTGGATGCGATTGAAAAAATCATGAACCAGTACAACTAGAGAAGAAAAATTATCCTAAATGGGGTTCTATGAACCCTCTTTCTATAAATTATTATAATAATTGATAGTTATCCTTTAATGGTATAAGTTATATAATTACATAACTCACCAAATTATCCTCCTAGAGTGGACTGATGTTTGTGACCCTTGAGTCATATGAGGTGAAAATACTCTAAGGTTATTTCCAAACTGTGGATAATAACATATTTTAATGGTAATTAAGCATAGAAACTAAGTCCACTTTGTATTTGAAAGACCCTATTTAAATATTCATATATTATTTTAGTTTTATGTTGTGTAATAGGATCATAAGTGACCTCTAAAAAAACAAATAGTGAGAGAAAAAGAGAGACATAGTAATTGTATTACTTTATGGAATATCACGATATATTCCTCAGATACGTAAATTCCCTTGGAAAATATCATTGAGATGTACATATAAAACCTAATGAATAAATTTTTTATCATATTTATCACACCAAATTACTAAGTTGTATTTTGATTGTTTCCACAACAATGTATTTCTTGGAGAACATAATCTGTTGATCTACGGTGAAATTTCGAGAAGTGTCATTCATTTAGAACATGAAATATAAAAATGGGAAAATAGCCACTATTTTATTTGAGGCGAAAGCACTATCCATATATCTTAATCTACTAAATATCTATGAAGAAGCGTTTCCTAGGCCTCAATAGCTATTCAAACCCAGTGGTCAGAATCAAAATCCATTGGATTTTGACAAAGAAGAATAATTTTATGATTCTGAGGGTGAAAATAATTTTTTTTCTTTTTGGCCCGAAAAAGTTCTTGGATACTTCATATATTCCCTTAAAAATAATATGATAACATTATTTAAAGTTATAAATCCTATGAAGATGGTTCTTGAGGACTATCATTATTATTTCCCATAACACTGAATATTAGGAAATGTTAATAACAATTAATTTGTCTTCAACTTCCTTCTCTAGGAAATGGCCACTGAATGAATAGTAATACTAGATGATGTTGATGCATGAATTAACCATATTTATATTACCATATCCAAAGATGAATGAGATTGGTAGGATGTATCATAAAAAAGATGCAAAAAATCTTGATGACTAGTTCACCTGAAAGATCATCCACCTTGTGAATTTCGTTATCATGGAATGGTTGAATCAACCAATCATGATCCAAATTATGACTATATCACATATTGTGATATAAATTATAATAAAACCCTTATAGAGTAGGTTTTATTGTTATAAATATTATAAGAATCTAGAATAGGAGTCTCCTTTGTTTCTGAATCACATACAAATTCTTATGGACTTTATGCCGCTGACAATGGGACATTGTTAATTGCCACACCAAATTCATCCCTCTTATCGTAAAGAAATATATTAAACTTCCATTAAATTATAACATTTATTTTACATAAATGATATAAAAATAGTGGCATATTATTTGGATTTAACTAATTAATTTCATGTAAGGGTTTTTTATGGAGGAATAAAAACTTGACACTTGATCATGCCTTGGAGGGTTTTCCTAAAACAAATTCTGCTGTTTTGAAAAAAGGAGGATAGAAATCATGATATTTAAATAAGAATAGTGGCTTGATCTATAAAGATATGATGTATTATATACAATAATTATATTTTTGGATCATTTAGCTATATATAATCAACATGTTTAACCATAGAGGCCCATGAGACTAGGTTCTTCCATTACTCATATCATAATGGCACCTTGAAATAATTCTCCAACAACACCACTACCATAGACATCAAAACACTTTACTCCATTTTATTTAGATTAAGTATAGTATATGAAACCCATGATCTTTACCAGAAATAAAATACATTATATTTTCAATACATAGTACCATCATTTCTATCAATCCATGACACTCTTCCTTTATGAAAGGAACTAAGATAATAACTTATTGATAAAATAACCAGCCTAATAAAATATGAGACAAAAATTGTTTCCCTTGAGGAGTACCATTCTAATCACGATATCCTAAAATTACACATTATGGGTTCTTTTATGAACAATAACCATAGGGTAGTGTTCCAATTAGACAACCACCATCTGTATGTGTCTTCAAACATCAACGATGTGTGAATCTATCATGTTTTGGTATATAATTCTTCTCACATTAAGATCATTCCAACCCATCCCCCAACCATTTCAGATTATAGGTGATGAATATGGATCCTTTAAACATGATCGTCTAGGGCTACGATAATAAGGAACAAAATCCATTGTGGAATATCAAGATGAAAACACAATTCATTGATCTCAGGGAAAATAATATATTTATAGTTATCTAATAAGACATAATGTTTAATGATTTTCTAATCTAACCATATATACACTCTCACGTGGCTATACCTTCTTCCTAACTTTTGTGCCTAAAATACTCTCAAATATAGAATAGTAGGAAGACTTTAGGGTGATGTTTTACAATTTTATATTTAAAATACACTATATATCGATTACCGGTACTATAAAATACAGGGAAAGAATGCATATACCAAAGTTCCTTCCCAAGAGTCCATATCCAATGTTATAGGTGGAATTCAAAACATCCCATTAGATTAAATGATGGTTTTTATCCTTATTTCCCCCCAATTTAATCTAGGTGGAACGAATTGATTGTTTTATAAGTATGTGCCGGAAAAATATGATATATGAATTGTATGTAATTAACACTATTCATATGGTCTTCATTGAGATAGTGATTTGATATTACTATGATTATGTATATGGTCTTCCTAGAGATAAGAGACTCATCATAAAATCCAGATGATAATAAACCTAGATAAAATATACTTAATAATGAAAGAATACGAATTGTGCCTTTATGTGATGTTATAGAGGAAGATCAATACACTTCATGTGAGGGTATTGAGTAGTACGAGCTTAGTGATACTATAAACACCATTAAAAAAGTTATTTATGACCAATGATAAACTCATACAAGTGAAACAAGGAAAAAAATACTATTCATAACCCATGTTAATTAATTCATTCACACTCTCTAATGAGAATGATCTGTTTGAAGATTTATTTAAAAACACTGTGAAATTTTGGTAAAACATTACATATAAATTTTGAGATTCAATCCTTAAGTTTTATTTCATCAAATTTTCATTACATTAGGTTATTGAGGACATAAATATACCACTAGGGGAATGAAACCATCTTAGGAAATGACAATTTTTGATAATATCACCACCTTTCCAGAAAATGCAAAAATATAATAACACTTAGTTTTCCCCTTAAGATATGGATTCCACTGAATTTTATAAACCTCAATGTTTATATAGAAAGAAAAGTGATTAATGTAAATTTAACTAATTTCAAGGCCGCATATCATCCTACTATACACATCATCTTGATTTCCATTTTTGGAAAGATAGTTGAATTCTAGGTGGACGACATGGTTTTCAAATATCTATATTAGCATGACAGTTTCTTAAACTCTAAGAATTTTTTCACTAAAATACAAACACCTAGTTTGATGATATACCCAATAAAATATAAATCTTCAATCACATTTAAAATAAATATAGAATATATAAATCTTCATAAAGTCATTGAGGTCTTTACTAAAATTGAAATAAAAACATAAAAAATTCCCCCATATCTAAATTATGAAAATCTAACATTCATTCATGATTTTTTCTGCTATCGTAGGTGTTCGAATTCAAGTCACATATTTAGGGTTTTTCCTCTTACAAAACCAATGAAGAGGGGTGTGTCATATAATTGGGATATATATGGACCAATCACATTTGATAAACTAAAATATTACATTTCCCACCCTTTATTCATGATGATTCAAATAGAAGGGATACCTCTCATTCATACATCATAGCTCCAGAGTCGTATCTTGACAATATACATACATAAAAATTCAACGAGAGACACTAAAATAGATTACACTACATAAACCAAAACATATTATATGATAAGAGAAATCCTAATACGGTTGATAATAACATTGTTACCCCAATCATTATAATATAGAAGATAATACATTCCCTATAACATCATAAGTTCCAAATGGTATCTGTTGACGCTCCTTTCGTCACAGAATCTAAAGATCAGAAAAGGGAATATCTGAGCTCAAAGTGATTCAGCCTTTGAAGAAAACATCAAAAATCAACAAAGCAAGGAAGAAAGGATCAACAGCAACCTCACCGCGCAAGTTATCTAACTGGCGCGCAAGTGTACTTGCACGGCTACCTTGGTCGCGCAGGTGACGTGCACGACCTAAGTGGTAACCGCCCGGTAACCGCCCGGGGTCTTCTTTTGCCTATAAATAGACCCTGTCGGCCCCCATTCGAGAGGATCTTTTTCCAGAAACTCGGATTGAAGCTCCCAACACCCAAGTCTCTTCTCAAAGCTTCTGGAACACTTCTAAGGTAATTTCTTACCTAGAATGGAAGATCTAAAGAGAAGAAGGAAGGCCTAAGTGTTGAAACTTATCAAACACTTGTGCGCCGACTTATTTCCTTCAATATAACTTGCGCGTCCCTTTTCTAGAAGAACCACAAGAACATTCTAAAGGGTTTAAAAAGGAGTCGCTCAAGTATTTCAATGCTGGTTGAAAATCGCGCAAGTACACCATGTGTCGCGCAGGTATACATGCGCAACCAAAACATGCGCGCCCACGGAAGACTTGCGCGCCATAAAAGACTTGTGCGCCCGTATATTTTTGGGTGCCCATCTTGCCCATTTTACCCCTCTCAAGTCGTTTCACCTTTCCTTTTCAAGATTCAGTCTTCAAGACACTCTTCAAAGCCATTTATGGCATGATTTCTTGATTTGACTTCCTTATCTGAAAGTAATTTTTTGGAATATCTCTCAAAACCTAGGGATTTAAATATCCTTATGTCACCAAAGATTGAGAGTTAGTTCATTTAACCTCATCCTTTAAAATGAGAGAATCCTTAACCTGGGTCTCCTTTTCGGGAATAATCCCCAGTTATAAAAACCTTTAATATGTGCATCCTCCTCAGGAGTAAGCCCCAAATTCTTAAAGTTCCCAAACTTGGGCATCCTCCTCAGGAGTAAGCCCCAAACCTTAATTCCTTAACTTGGGCATCCTTTTCAGGAGTAATCCCCAATCAAGTCCTCTAATTTTGGGCATCCTCCACAAGAGTAAGCCCCAAACCTTAATTCCTTAACTTGGGCATCCTTTTCAGGAGTAAGCCCCAATCAAGTCCTCTAATTTTGGGCATCCTCCTCAAGAGTAAGCCCCAAATCTTAATCCCTAACCTAGGTCTCCTTTTCAGAAAAAGACTCAGTCATAACCTTGGGCTTCCTTTTTAGGAGTAAACCCCAAGTCCCTTAACCTGGGCCTCCTTTTTAGGAGTAAGTCCCAGTCATAATCTTGGGTTTCCTTTTCAAGAGTAAACCTCAAGCCCCCTTAAATTTCTCTTAACCAGTCCTAATTTACCCTTGATTTGGGTTTCCTTTTCCGGAGTAAACCCCAATCGTATGTCCCCTCCTAACTTGGGCATCCTCCTTAGGAGTAAGCCCCAAGATTAGAGTATTCAAATCTCCATGAAGCATATATAACTTTATGGACCATGTTCATGGATTTTCTCCATAAAAGTAAATCCTAAACCTTCATCTATCTAGGCAGTCATACATGCATAAGCCCCAAACAAATTCTTATGATTGCATCTTTCATGGCACAATTGTCTAATTTTTACCAATACATCTTGTTTCTCACACCGAGCATGACTCACGTGAGCTTAGAGTGTAAAAGTAATTATGACATTCTTCTTTGAGCCATCAATCATAAACATCATACTCCATTACTCGAACTACGTGGGTTCTGATTCCTTTGCCAAAACAAAGGATGCGTAGGTAGCCCATTTATGGGTTCGATCCCAACTTTGAAATAATCTCTGTCGTTCTGAATGACGATAAACTTCAAGTGCCCCACTGAGTGGCTTTAAAACCAGCCTGGTCATCATAATGACCAAGAGACTTTTTGTTTTGAAAGATACCATTGACCAAGAATCTCTAAACAGATATAGATGATTCTCTATTGATGAAGAACCTCGAATACATATAAAAGATTCTATAAATTTCTGGCATATTTAATCATTGATTGTTAAAACTAAAGGAAAGCTCATTTTATACTTGGTGATGTAATAAGGATTCACGAACATAACTTAAATCTATAAAGAGAGTCCCGGAGTAGACAATAATTCCCCTCAAAAAGGTGTGATGAGTCCGACCTCCCATCCTCTCGACCAATGCAAATTCCTAAGCCTCATTAGTCCACAAGCTAATGAGCGCCTACCTTTGGGAAGTAGGTCCAAACGGATGTGGAATCATTGGATGTTTCCGGTTCTACGAACAAACCCGTTAGAAACCGATCGGAACGTTTGAATCTCCCGTCCAGGAGGTCATCCCCGGATTCTGTGTGAAACAAAAAATGGTGAACCCGACGTGAATCCTTAACCAAGTTAAAGTGATGTTCTTCTTATTTGTTAGGCCCCTTGGGCCAACAAAGCAATCATTGATATGTGCTCATCCAAAAGATGCAGTGGCCGGATTCATCTTGATTATGTCTATTATATGGAACAGGCACTCTTTTCTCAAGATCTTCTGCAAAATGGCTTTCCTTAAATTCACCTCTGTGAATACTGTTGCTGTGAACACCTCTACTGTGAGGTCTGCTGCTGTGAAAACAAATGCTACTACTCCTGCTGGAACGTCGTCCGCTCTGAGGATGACATCACCAACTCAGCATCTTCAACGCTGGGTTTCTAATGCACTGGTTAAGGAGTACCGTCGCAACGGTACTATCCCAACACTGGAGGCCGCTCGTCAAGCCCTCCAAGTTAACAACTCTACCTGGTCGTCCGGACAACGGTGGCCAGCGATCAAGAAGCAGGCGGTGCTGACTACCGTCTCTAACCGTTTCGGGTCGTTATCCCCGGAACGCAATTTCCATTCACTCCCTTACTCTGAGGAAGTGAATGAGCAGGTCCCGCAGGACCTGAATTCAAAAGGACATGAGTCCTTCTCAAGGGCTCCCATCAACAATCGCCGCCAGACTCATGTGGTAGTGTGCCCTCAACATGATGAGGGTACCGACTCCAGGCATTCAGCTCAGGTTCCTCGAACCCGACCAGGCAAGATGAACCGCCAGAGACAGAATCCGGTTAACAATAGGCAGGTTGTCATCCCTGCCATCTCCGGAGAAGTCCACCAACCTAACTTGGTGGAAAACAACGAGCAGGCATACACACTTGTCCGCTTTAATTCCACTGTCCAGCAGACTCATCTGGCAGCATCAAGCCGATCCCTCCAGGCAATTCTGGTAGAGTACCATAGGCAGGAACATACACCTGCTTATACATCACCAGTTAGTCAGCAGGCTCTTCTGACTACATATGATGGATCTCGTCAACCGCGTTTGGCGAAGTGTAATCAGCAGGCACATACACCTGCTAATACTAATCAAGCCTACCAACAGTCTCGCTTGGTAGCACACAGAGAAGTCAGTAGGAATGTCCCGACGACAAACAGGAGGTAGACTCAACTCTCTGCCTCCACACATTAGTACTGTCAGGATTCACTGATAGGAAAAGGAGGACAAGAGCAGGCACATAAACCTGCTCCAAGCCCGGAATGGACGTATATCCCCGTTCCGGCGGCTGAAGTCACCAAACATATTTTGTCAATGGTGAAAGAGCAGAAGAAAATTCCTGCTCATATTCTGGATGCTTGCCAGGATATCATAACAGCTTCAGCATCATCTCAGGGACAGACACATAAATCTATCCCTAGCAATGGAGTGACACACCAACGATTCACTCCGGAACAGAAACACACATCAATTCCAGTCCAAGAGGGTTATGGGGCATACTCCCCCATATCATACGGACATCCAAGTCAGGAACATACACCTGATTTGAGTGGAGATCGTCAGCCTAACCTAACCATCTTTCCTGATCAGGCACATACACCTGCTCAGAGCAATAACTTTCGTCATCAAGTGGTTTCTAAAGCGAGTAATAAGTCATCTAAGAAAAAGATCCACCCAGCATAGTCAGGAGATCAAAGGCCAATCTGCAACAAGGCCTTGCTCGATGCTGGAGTTCTTGAAGACCTCAGGCATTTATCTGTCAGAATTCAAGATTCTACTCCCTCAGTTCCCAATAACGGGAACATTAATTCTGAAGGTCTTCAACAGACACTTCCTCATGAAGACTTGCTTCATGAAAATTCGGTCAATCTAGAAGTTTCTTCTTCAGATGAGAGCCACAGGAACCCTCTGTGTGGTTAGAAGACTAAGGAGCAAGAGATTTCATCTTTTTCTGTAACCCATCATGACGGTCCTCCTCATGGTGATGAACTTCGCTGCGAAAGTCCTCTCCGCAGTAGTGATTCACGTTGTCTCGAAAATTTTTCAGAAGGAAATGTAGTGAAGAGAAAGCCCTCCTATCTCGAGGCACTTGCAAACGTAAAACCAGTCATGTATGATGCTTTACTATCGGCAGGTGAAACTCTTTCTCCATCAGAAGATAGCCTGGGGTTCAGGTTATTCTCTGAACCATCCCTGGGTCATTCATCTTTCAGCATGAATAGTGATTTCTCTACCAATCTTGTTGAATCCGATGAACAAATAAGGAAACACCAACTCTGGTCCAAACAGGTAGAAGAATCTTCATTTAATGATAAAGAGGAAATGCTGAACATGAGGAAAAAACTGGTAAAAGGTGAAGTACCAGTCATGTTTTGGCCTTTGGATGACTCCCAGTACGACATTCCAAAGATGTTGACGGATGATGGAATCCATGATATTTGTCTCAACATATGGAAAACTCTTTGTCAATTAATGAAGAAGTTATTATCATACGATGAATTTGAAAATCATCTTAAGATAATAGAAGGGTTACAATGCCAGATTGATTTGGCATCTCTATCAGTCTCTCGGTATCCAAAGGCTGAAAGGCAATAGAGAACCCTTCAACGTTCATGCATTGGCACACTAAGAAAATTGCATCAGTTAATTTCCAATGCTCCATCTGATGTTCATATCAGAGGATGGGGTGTTCACGGAGCACTACATTTCACAGTGCTTTCCAGTCAGCAAAGCCCGCCGAAAATGTTCTCATGCAATGTTATTGCCCATGGCCAGCCACAGTCAATGGGCATTGTTCATAATCAAAAGCTTGATCAAGAACAAGCTTCAACTAGTTCCTCTCAAAATCAAGTATATAGAGAACAAGTTGTTGAATTGCTCCTACATCAAGCAGGGGAGAATACTGCACAAGCCTCTCGTCTGGAGCAAACACATCATCAAATGACAGAAGTTTCGGAAATTATCCAACGGTCTGTTGAACCAGGTGATAAAAGTGGATACAGGTTAATGCATCCAGCTAATTTCCGAACTAAAATTCGAAAGGTCAAGAGAGATTTTAAGAAGATCTCAGACATAGCATGTCAAGAGACGCCCCAGTTTTTCAGACTCGGGAATTCTCTAACCCAACCCTCAGAGTCAACAAATGGGATTTGAGGAGTTGAGCAGAAGTAGCAGGAACATCCCCAGTCCACCGGACTGGGGACTTTTTCAAATCCTCAATCCCTCCCTCAGAGAAAGTCAGTATTCTATCAATTAGGGAATAAGCCTCAAGAGGAACGAAGATCCAAGCTATCAGGAGATTCTCTCCAAGTGACGGTTCTCCAAGAAGTTCTCGAGGGATCAAGTCAATGGAATGCCATGTCTCATCATGGACATAGAAGAAGACAATATCACAGAAATGCTGATAGAAAGGATTCCATGCAATATGCATCCATTAATGTCATCAATGCCGTTGCTGCTGATTCACCAGATGAGGCTCAATCAGAGGGATCAGACGAAGAGGTTCCTGCTCAAGAAGTTGCGCACACAGACCTAAATGAGGAAGGTGTGCACACACGTAATCAAAGGCTTACCCAAAATATGGGTATTTCTTCAAGTAACCCACTTCCCCCTCTCTGAAAAGGATCCAATAAGGGGAAAGGAAAGAATCAGGTTACTTCTCACCCTTCCTCTGAAGGAGATCAATCGCTCTCATTAGAGAAGAGGTTTGCACAATAGGAGGAAGAAATGAAAGAATTAATAAGGTTGAATGCAAAACTACTTCAGAATAGTCTTCTTATTAAGAATACTGAAGTCCGACAGCCGAAGGAATTTGTTGTAACTACTGAGATGGATCATGAATATCCTCCTTTATCAGTAAACCCACAGAGGTCTAATCCTACGGGTCAAACGCAACAACGGTTGGCAGCACTACGATCAGTTGCAGCACCAACCACCACGTCTGTCCAAACTCTATTCATTACACCTACCCAAAACCAAGTTCAACCTAATGTTTCTCAAAAGTTAATAACTACTATTGAGTCATTAACAGCTCGGTTAGAAACTATGGAAGGGAAACGGGCGCAAGTTCAACCTGAAAAGAAAGTTTACCCTGAATGGGTAGATTCAATTTCTCCTCCATCCAGTTTTGGAAACCCTGTTTTCCCTAATTTCAATGGATCAGGCGACCCTGAACAACATTTGACGCATTACGTGTCTTGTTGTGATCCTATGATGGGAACTCCAGAGCAGCAAGAAGCAGTGAAACTCAGATGCTTCATGCGAACCTTGCAAGGACCAGCTTTTGTCTGGTACACAAGCTTGCAATCCCGGTCAGTCATCGGATGGGAGGATCTTCGTCAAAAATTCCTTCTTCAGTTTAGCTCAACTTTGCCAAAAATGACAGTTTTTGATCTTACAAACTACAAGAAAAGGGAAAATGAAAGAGTCTTTGATTTCATTGCTCGTTGGAAGGGATTAACGTATTCCTTGAGTTTAGCACTCCCTCAGGAGGAATTGTTGCCAATCTATGTGGAAAATTTGCGTGACGAATTACGCACGCCATTGATCCCTGTGAAATACACAGGAGGGTTTCGATACCTTACTTCAATCGCTCAGCAGATTGAAGATTCCCTTATATAGGCTAAGGTTAAATCTCGTATAATTCCATCAGCTCCATGAAGAAGAATGGGTAAAGTAGAAACTGCTACAGTTATGCTTAAACAAGCACCTGTACCTATTTCTACTTCAAAACCTTCATCTTATCGAAGGGCTCCACCTCCTGAACGCCAACAACAAAGGCTGTTTCGTCCAAATGATCAAAAAGATCAACGACGAAAACAATTTGAGGATATGAAGAGTAAAACATACTCTTTCCAAAGTGAGAAAGTTCCTGGTTACTTCATTTCAGCTCTGGAAAATAATTTGGTTCAATTACCAGTGCCGAAGAGGCCAAACAAGGAAGGAGATGAAGACCGTCCCAATTATTGTCCCTTTCATCAAATGTTGGGGCATCCCATCCATGAGTGTTTTGTCTTTAAAGACCTCCTGCAAAAGATGGTCGACTTGGGACAAGTCAAATTGAAGGTTTCTTCAGCTCATGTAGCGTGTATTATCGCTACAGATCTAGAGGAAGGAGGCGAGTGGCAGGAAGTTAAAAGAAAAACTGTGAAAAAAATATGATGATTGGATGGTCAGAAAGACAATCAATCGGACCCATTCCATTTTGTGAACACAATTGAAGAAGCCAATTGTGTCTCCTACAAAAGCGGCAGTAAAGCCTCCATCAAAAGACAAATCCTCAAAAGGGAAGTGCAATTCAAAGAAGAAAGAGGAATAAGGAGAAGATGAGTATGTGTCAAAGCCTAAATTGTCTTTGACTCTGGCAGATTTCATGCCATGTACTTCAAATCCACGGGCACCGCCCCATCAAACGGCGCAGCCTAAACAGGCTAACCAGGAAGAGTCTTTATCAGACGAAGAGTTAATCTTTGGTTCTGTTAATATGATTCAATTAACAGATCCATATTCCAATCTTGATGAGCCTGAATTCCCTGTATCAAATAAGGGAACCCGAGGAAGTTCTAGAGGTTCAAGATATAGGGGAAGACGTGGATCTTTCCGAAGCCACTACTCTAATTCTACCCCTGCTAGCACTGTATATGCAGCAGAAACTCGTGGTAGATCCCATCAGCGAGCTCAAAAAGAACAAGCAAGTTCTTCTGCCAATGACCAACTCAGTTTCGGCATAGTTATTTTGGAAGACCGATTAAAAGTTCCATCTTCTTTATCTCAGCAAGTAAATGGATCTAATTAGTCTAATCTGCCAAAACCAAGGATGTTTCCAGCTTCAATACAAGATGCATCAGCTTCCAAAGCATATGCTTCCAAGGTACCTGCTAAACCGCATATTCCTATTGGGAAACACAGACCTCTAGATCAAAAGTATGATATATTGAAACACTTGGCCCAATTACCAGCCAAGTTATCAATTTTGGATGCTTTGAATCTGTCAAGAGATCTTCGGGAAGCACTCATCAAAGCTTTGTCAAGTCCTCAGGAGTTTGAAACTGAAATTGCTGCAGCTAAAATCTTTCACATAGAGAATAATCCTGCAGAATGCCATGCAGTGATATCTTTTACTGATAAAGATGAAGATGATGTTGTGCATGGGCACATAAAACCTTTGTACTTATCTGGAAAATTCAATGGTATAGATGTTCGAAGAGATTTCATTGACAATGGTTCAGGAGTCAATCTCATGCCCATTTGTACACTTCGTCGATTGGGCCTCACGGAATCTGATTTATCTCCTTCTACCATGATGTTACAAGGATATGATAAAAATGAACAAGAACCGCTGGGAGAAGTTACACTCAGAACTCAGTTTGGAGATCTTGTTTCCAATTCGGATTTCATGATTGTTGATCAAGACACAGCTTTCAATATCTTGCTTGGAAGACTCTGGCTACATCAGCATGCAGCTATTCCGTCATCATACCATCAATGTCTCAAATACTGTTTCGATGGTCAAGTTGGAACATTGTATGGTGATAAGGCCCCGTTCAAGACATGTGAGTCTCAATACATTAAGGCGGAATTTTATCACATGAAGGGAAGAGAAAAATCTACAATGAAGGAAATTACCAAAGTTAATGCTCCATATGGTTTGGAAAAAATTCCAATAAATCCATTTTCACATGTGAGTACAGATTATGTGTTACCTATCAGTCAAATTGACAAAATAGGCCCAAATCAAAATACTCTTATGGAAAGATCCATAATGTCAATTACGACAATCGAGCCAGACAACATGGGAGAAATTGGTAACTTACTAAGCAGTGATGAAAGCATAAGTGGTGACGTTTTCATTTCGTCTGCTGAAATCCAACAAGTCTATACTTCGCTAATCAGGCTATAAGAAGTTATAGCAACACCATAGGTGAATAATTATGTTGATTCTCAATCCATCATCTCCTCTTTATTTCCCAAAGAAGACCCTTTATCATCAATAGGGTCGGAAATGGAAGCTTCTTCTTCAAAATGTGAAAATTTTGACATCTCTTATGATCATGAGAATTTCGTTTTTTCATCTACTTTGCAAGTAGAATCGGAAGAAATAACACATGATGAAGAGGAAGAGGATGATCTTAGAGATGCTCCTCCAGCATTTGAAGAGGGTATCTCTACCACTGCGTATGAACTCAGAGAAGTAAATCTGGGTACAGAGAAATATCCACGCCCCACTTTAATTAGTGCGGCCATGACCCTTGAAGAGCAAGAGATGTATATTTCTTTTCTAAAGAAAAATAAAGATATTTTTGCTTTGAATTATACAGAAATGTCTGGTCTTGATACTTATGTTGCTACTCATCATTTGGGTTTACCAAAAGAACATCGTGGATTCAAGCAAGCCCCGAGAAGAACACACCCAACCTATGCTTCCAAAATTGAGGCTGAAGTGGATAAGCTTATCAAAGCTAACTTCATCAGAGAAGTTCAATATCCCAAGTGGTTGGCTAATATTGTCCCTGTAAAGAAGAAGAATGGACAAATTAGGGTTTGCATCGATTTCAGAGATCTTAATCGGTATTGTCCTAAAGATGATTTCCCAGTTCCGATTACAGAACTCTTAATTGATGCGACGGCTGGCTATGAAGTACTTTCTTTAATGGATGGATATTCTGGATATAATCAGATCCGAATGGCCCCATAAGATGAGGAATATACATCCTTCAGAGCTCCTCATGGTTTTTTGTTACCGGGTGATGCCCTTTGGTTTAAAGAATGCAGGTGCAACATATCAACGCGCCATGCATCGTATCTTCAAACCTCATTTAGGGAAGTTTGTTGAATGATATGTAGATGATTTGGTGGTTAAATCCAAAAAACGTTCTAATCACTTTGCTGATTTGAAATTCATATTCCACAAGCTTCGACAACATAATTTGAAGATGAACCCCTTAAAATGTGCTTTTGGGGTAACCTCAGGAAAATTTCTCGGCTTTGTTGTATGCCATCGTGGTATTGAAGTTGATCCTGAGAAGACCAAATCAATCCTTGGTATGTCACCTCCTCAGAATTTGAAAGAATTAAAAGGACTTCAAGGACACTTAGCCTACATTCGGCGTTTCATCACTAATTTGGCAGGCAAAAGATTACCCTTTACCAAATTATTGAAGAAAGGAGTCACTTACCAGTGGACTGAATAATATCAAGAAGCATTTGATGTTCTCAAGAAATACCTCTTGAGTCCACCAGTACTCATGCCACCTGCTGATGGTAGACCGCTTATCCTCTATGTGATAGCTTTAGAGCAATCATTGGGTGCCTTTCTCGCTCAAAAGAATGATGCTGGGAATGAAAATAGTCTCTACTATCTCAGTAGAACTATGCTTGAAGCAGAAACCCGGTATTCAAGTATTGAAAAGTGCTTCCTAGCATTAATCTTTGCAATTCAGAAACTAAGACACTACCTGCAAAATCATGAGGTCCAATTGGTATCTCGTAATAATCCGCTAAAATTCATCCTTAGTCGTCCAATGCTTACAGGACGTCTGGCAAGGTGGGCGGTTATTCTACAGCAGTTTGACATTCAGTATGTGTCTCAAAAGGCAATTAAGGGCCAAGCTCTGGCTGATTTCCTGGCTGAACATCCTTCAGTGGAAGACACGTATTCAGATATCGAACTCCCTGAGTAGGAAGTTTTCTCTATTCAAGAGAGTCCTCAAACATGGGAAATGTATTTTGATGGTGCTTCTAGAAGTCCAACAGGGAAGAAAATGGAAAATCCTAAATTCAACAAAGTTGGTTTAGGAATTGTGCTCATTTCTCCAGATAAGGCAGTGTTACCTTATTCATTTTTGTTGTGGGAAGGTGGTACCAATAATGAAGCTGAATACCAAGCTCTCATTACAGGCTTGGAATTAGCGCTTCAAGCACAAGTGAATCACCTAAAGGTGAAATGTGATTCAGACCTAGTAATCAAACAAGTCAATGGGGATTATGCCATCAGAAAAGAAGAATTAATCCCTTTGTATGATTACGTCAGAGAGTTAATGTCAGAATTCCCTTCAGAACGGACATTTTCTTATGTCCCATGATCACAAAATGCTCAAGCTGATGCACTGGCTAATATAGACACAGCTTTAGCAGATCCAAATCGGGACGAAACAACCATCTGTATTGCCCACCGTCGTGCAATTTCACCTTATGTTCAAGTCATAATAGAGGAAATTAATGAAATTAGTCCCATTCCTGAACCGTATGGTCATACTACAGGATGGATGTCACCTATCAGGGAATACCTTCAAAATGGAACACTTCCACCTGATAGAGCCGAGAAAGAACAAATTCGGCGACGTGTGGTCAATTTTACTCTTTATGATAGCCCAAACCACCTCGAGAAAATTCTCTACAAACGTGGTTTTGATGGAGTTCTCTTCAGATGTATTTATGGTGAAGAGACAATGGCTGTCATAAAAGAAGTGCATGCAGGAGTCTGTGGTGCCCACCAGTCTGGACATAGACTATCTGATCAAATTCGAAGGCTTGGATACTTTTGGCCTTCAATGATACAAGATTGTGTTAATTTCACAAAGAAGTGTCATTCATGCCAAGTATATGCCAACTTCATTCATAAACCTCCAGAGTTGCTTCATACAGCTAAATACTCATGGCCATTTTCCACATGGGGAATGGATGTGGTGGGACCTTACCCTTCAGCTACGGCCAAGCAGTTTAAGTACATTCTTACTACTACTGATTTCTTTTCCAAATGGGCAGAGGTAGTACCTCTCAAAGAAGTCAGTTCTAAATGCATTGTTAGCTTCATCATGTCTAACATCATTACTAGATTTCGTGTCCCTCATACCATATTGACGGACAACGGCACCAACTTCTGTTCTTCTGAGCGGCTAATGGCCAGATAGAGGCCTTCAACAAGACTCTTTCAAATATACTGTAAAAGATGGTGGATAAAGATAAGAGGTCATGGCCTGATAAACTCATTCATGCTTTATGGGATTATCGGACTACCACTCGCAATGCAACGCGGTCAACTCCATATTCATTGGTATATGGAACAGAAGCAGTCTTGCCAATTGAAGTTCAATTGCCCTCACTCAGAATAGCCATTTGTGATCAGTTATCTACAGATGAGCAATCCCAAAAGCGGTTGAATGAATTGGAACTGTTAGATGAGAAAAGATTGTGCACTTTGCACCACATGGAAATCTATCAGAATCGGATAGCACGAGCTTTTAACAAAAAAGTTCGTCTTCATTCATTCATTCAGGGAGAATTGGTATTGGTTCTCAGAGCACCAATGATACCAGGAAATAAGCCTCCCAAGCTTGAACCAAAATGGGAAGGACCTTATTCAATACATAAGGTCTACTCCAATGGAGCATATTCTCTAATCTCAATGTATGGAGAACACATCACGACTCCAACTAATGCCAAATTTCTGAAGAAGTATTTTGTATAAACACAAAATATTGTTCCCAGATCCAAAAACAATCACATTGGTTCATATTATGTCCTACATGACATTAAACTGTATTTTGTCCGAGATGACATTAAACTATATTATGTCCGAGATGACATTAAACTATATTGTGTCCTACATGACATTAAACTGTATTTTGTCTGAGATGACATTAAACTATATTGTGTCCTAGCAACATGACATTAAACTGTGTGGCACTTCCAATGTCCTGCATGACGATAAACTGTAAAAAGTCCCCAGAACTGATATTCTCATATTGATTCACCTTAGTCCTAGTTACATGACTTTAAACTGTACAGCACCAGTTCGTCCATGCTATATGACGTTAAACTATACAGCAATGGTCTAGTATGACTTTAAACTGCAGCTTCGTCCCACACGACATTAAACTGCGAAAAATTTCCCTAAAACCGTCCAGCATGACCTTAAACTGCATCATCCTTGGTCCATGTATATGACCATAAACTATTTTCAAATCCCTTATGTCCAGCAAGACATTAAACTGTGACGTCCTAAACTACATGACGCTAAACTGTATAAAAGTACCTCACGTCCGAAAAGACGTTAAACTATATAACCATCCACGGTCCATGCATATGACCTTAAACTATTCACACTTTCGTCCGACATGACGTTAAAATGGTACACTCTTTTGTCCTTACTGATTGACATTAAACTGCACAATCCCCCTTTCGTCCAATATGACGTTAAACTGTATTGTCCCCATCATCCTAACTACATGACGCTAAACTGTACAGAAAGTCCTTAATATGTCCTACATGACATTAAACTGTTATTTTGTCCCTCCTACATGACACTAAACTGTGCAGCACCAATAGTCCTAACTGCAAGACCTTAAACCGCATAGTCCCTTTTTTATGTCCTACATGACATTAAACTGTGCATCGTTAAGGTTGTTATTACCTCTTGTTTCTCACACCGAGTATGACTCACGTGAGATTAGAGCAAATATCAACCATAATACTCCCTTTGGGCCACTAACTATGTCTAAGTCCCTACAACATTTTAATTAGATTGTTGTCCCCAAGAACAACATGATCATTAACTCATTCATTAATTTAACTACACGGACTTTGATCCTTTCCCTCCAGGCTGGGTATGTAGTCAACCTCCTAGGGTTCAAGCCCAAAAATAATCTCTTCACATCGGTTCACCACCATCTCATATGATGATGATTTGTGAAAACGCCCCTGGAATCAATATCTTTTCATTGATTCACTTTTGTCCTTGTTATATGACGTTAAAATATACAACACTTTTGTCCGGTACGACAATAAACTACAGTATTCTTTGATTTACTCATTTGAGAGAGAACTATTATTGACATTGATTTTTTCAATCATGGTTTTCATTTTCAAAAGACTACGTGCATACATGGTAATGCCTGAACTTTTTATCTTAGGTTAAAACCATCATTGCACTAAAATCCCCTTTCACCCTTCACATGTACGAACCAAATTTGTACAAAGGGTAGTTCTAGAACTACGTGGACTTGATTCCCATCCTTATGGGATACGTAGGAACATTCGAGTGTCCCTCGAATCTAGTCCCATGTCTTTTGGGCCTAACCCCAAATTTCACTTTCAGTCCATTGGCTGAAAAGTCCTCATGAAAACACACACTGTGTATTCATTATTATGGTCCGAATTCTATGACCCTAAACTAAGATCACTCATACTTTCGTCCTTCACGACGTTAAACTGCATTTCAAGAACTACGTATGGCTTGATTCTCATTCTTATGAGATACGTAGTGAAGTCCAAAATTTCAATTCAGGACCCAGCCACAACATGATTATGGTTTTCATTGACCTATGTATCTATATATACATTGGACAATACCCATCTTTATGTATTATAATCCTACCCTTAAATATTTTCAGATCTTCAAAACCCTTTTCATGACTTCTAGTCACAAAAATGTCAAACTTCTGAGAATTCTTTGGCCTGACTATGCAGCACGTGCCCATATGTGGCCTTGCATAAACAGTCCACATAACAGACTTATCAGCCAAAAGATGCTATTCATTTGACCATGCAGCCAATGCCCATAGGTGGCCCTGCATATTTCAACCCCCTAACGGGTTTTGTTAAATAATAGTAACTTCATTATTGGGAAGAATGCCTCTTTTGTCCTTATTTGTCTTAAATGACAGTATCTAGGGATCCGCAAAAAATAGCCATCCTTAACATATTTGTCCCATATCCTTTTTCATGATCTGAAAGTATTCAAGTCTATGGTTTATTCTTCTTCCCTACGTTTGGGTCAGACCTTCGTAGGAGTGATATTCATCCAGTTCTTTGATATTCTTGTTCGGAAATATCTTCTCCATATTCAAGTACCTCTTTCCATACAACAAACTCTATACTTTAGAAAATTTGAATCTCCATAAACTTTCACTGGCTTTTAGCACTAGGAAAGTAAATTTCTGGGAGTTCTTTTGCCTGACTATGCTGCACGTGCCCATAGGTGGCCTTGCATAAACAGTCCATATAACAGACTTGTCAGCCAAAAGATTCTATTTATTTGACCATACAACCAATGCCCATAGGTGGCCCTTCATATTTCAACCCCCTAACGGGTTTTGTTAAATAATAGTAACATCATTCTTGGAAACTACTTCTTCTAATTCCTTTTAGCTCTTTTTCATATCATTCCTCAGATTCAAATATTCTTAAGCCATAGTTTACATATTTTCTCTCATACTTGAGTATGGTAATTTGTTTTCAGATAAATTGTCAAGGAATTGAATCAATTTTAATCCATTTTGGTCAAATATATTTCGACCTTAAACATTAGCCCCTTTATGTCTGGCGTGCATGACTTTAAACTGCCCACACAAAAGACAAAGGAACTCTGAATAAAAGTCAAGTTCCAGCTCACTAAATATACATTTTTGTATGATTTAGGTAATATTGAGCAGTTAAAAGGTTTAATGTTTGTAGGATTATTTGTAATAATCCTAGTAAAAATCAAACTATGCTTACTAGGCCCATTGGCTTAAGTAAATTTGAAGCAGGTAATGAAAGAATGAAGGTACAAATGATTGAAGAAGAAAGTGTTTTTCATTGATACACAGGATAGAGAAAGACATCCACAGACTGGAGTCTCTTCTCTTTGTCAAATAATTACAGAAGATTGTCAACATAAGTCTTCATTTGATGTATAGCATCCTGATCCTTATCAGCAGTTACTTGAAGCTCGTGCACTTGACCAGCTTCACTCTTTTCAGCTTTCTGAAGTGCCTTCTTAGCATCTGCGATGGATTTCATGCGATTCATATGAGTTTCATCCAATGATTTATTAAGCTGATCAAGTTCCCCAGTAACAGCATCTAACTGTTGCTGGAGTTGCACCTGCTGGACGACCTTTTCTTTGATTTTTTGCTTCAGATCCTTTATCTTGGCAGCATAATCAGCTTCAGCTTGGGATATCGCAGCCTCAAATTCGCCTATGTTGACTGACAATTTCACTCTGGTCAAATCTTCGCGACTTGTCTGCACTTGCTCCCTCCTGAAAATGATCTGTTTCACCGCAGCATGGATCTTTTCATACCCAAAACCACCAAGTCCCAGTATAACAAATTGGGATGACAATCGAGAAATTTTTGATGGTAGCTCTTCTAAAGGCACCCTAGATATGATGTTCCATATGTTGTTCTATGCCTTACGTCGTGAAAAGGTGAATCCTTTAAGCATATCTGGATCTGATTCAATATCTTCGTCAGAAGGGGGTATGTAATCTGGAATTAGCACGCTTAAGGAAGTGCCTTGTCCTGCTCTTTCCCCCCTGACTTGTGCTTCTTCACTTTCAATTCTCGTTGGGGAAGAGGCTGAGGCATCATCTACGGATCTACTCATTGCAGTTGATGGTCCTGCATGATTAATTGAATGGTTTAGTCATCTTAAAAGGATAATAAAAAGAATAGATTGTCTTGCGAATAAAGTACAATCACAAATATTGTTATCCCTTACCTAAGGGTGGTTCAACTACCTGAGAAGACTTCTCCCCATATTTCCCGGTTTCAACAGGATTTTCAAGATGGGTCTCAGGAGAGTTTATTGGATTTAGCTCTACTTGAGCTAATGTTTCTGTAATGATAGGGTTGACATCAATGTCCACACCCTATTCAGGCATTGGCAGTTCAGCGGCTTCTACGGAAGAAACTGCATATTGTTTTCCATCATGGTTAGAAGTATATTTTTTTAAAAAAATTCGGGCGAAGGGTAGCACTCACGCCCAAGGTCTTCTAAATCATATGACAACTTAGCATGATCATAAAATTATTCAAAAGTCATTCCTTGATTCATCATTTCATCCAATGATACTTCAGAATCTTGATTAGTCTCACCAGTGGGAGCATTTTCTACATCTTCTTGCCGACTTATGTCCTGCAACCCCTGACCTTGGACAACATCTTCAGTAGTAGGAGGGATACTGGGAATGGATGGTAGCTCTTCTCTAGGTGCAACCAAGTCAGCCTGGGTCTGTGATTGTTCTACAGCACCCTCCACGACCTTTGAAGGAGGGTCAGTCCCTTCCCTCAAGGGGGAAATTGAAGAAGCCCCTGCAATCCTCATAAATATGAGTAACCATATGATTATGGGTATAAACTCATGATTGTTTGAAGGACTTACCACTGCTAATGAAACGTTTAGCTATGGATTTTCTCCTTCGTTGCCTTGGCTTCTTTTGTTTTTTCGGAGTATCAGTAGTCTCCCTTATTGGCACTTGGATTGGCGAATTGAAGGCTATGTCCAGTGCCTCATTCATGGCCTGCTGGCCTGGAGATATCTCGCCTGGTTCGTGAGGAGAATCAGCAGCAGCCCCGATAGCAGTACCACCAGGGCTATATTGTGGTGAAGGAACCCCAGTTCCTTTCTTTGCAAGCTGCAAGATGAATAAAATAACTTCCTTAAGTAATGAAGCTTCAACTGAAATCAAGTTGCAATAAAAATAAGGAAAGAAAACTTACATCTTCAGGAGCCACGTACTCCTGCCATTCCTCATCTCCAGAACCACTAGCCCCCTCAGTGGTGCCACGATCAATCATTTCCTTCACCCACCTGGTGATAGGAACCGAGTCATCAGTGGCATATATGAGCATTTTCAGATCTCTGATGTAAGCTCGCACTTCATTGGGGTTCTCTCCGTATTGAAGTTTTTTAGAAGCTAGAAGATATCCTATTCCAGGAAGTTGTAGGACCTCACACAAATCCAGCCAGGCGGTCTCAGTATCACAGTATAAGCTCTTCCATAGCTGAACATCCTCTGGTCTTAGATATAAAGGCTGTGAGGAAGGTCCTACAATTTTTGATTTTAATTTCTTCCCAACTCCTGAAACTACAGATAGAGAATAAGAATGTAAGACTTATTACTTTATAAAGTAGCAGTGATTTAAATTACTACAATGAAATAACTCACCAGGAGTTGATGGAGTGGGTATTTTAATTCTGGCTGGAGGATTATATCAGGCACGAAACCGCTTTGCTGCCGGTTGTGCCTCATCATCCCCATCATGATAATCCGATGAATCAGTTCTAGAAGAGGAGTCTGTTGAATCTATTTCAGGTGGAGAAGCGTCACCTTCATGAGGAAGGGTTTCTTTCTCTACAGTCCTCTTTCTCTTTCCCACTTGATATACTGGGTGATTCAATATCCCTTTGGGGTATGATGCTATCTAGTGTTTGGCATAAAATGTAGTCAGATTATGTGCCGCTTTTTCAACTGGTAGATCAAATACTGCCCTCTCTCTTGATGTCAACAACCATAGTTGTCGAGAAACCATCAGATGTTGCTCTAACCTGACATGTACTGGAGGGGATACAACAATCTGTTGCAAACATTTGAATTGGCATGCAAATCTATATGGAGTATAGGCCTCACATATGATTTCTCCATCAATCCTGGCTACTAACACACCATCCCTGCAAGCTAGCATGTATGCCCTCAAATCCAAATGGGATGTCCCATCATCAACAAACCACCCGGATGGCGGACTTCCATAAGGAAAGAAGTTGAATTCCTTAAACATGCTTAGTCTTACTTTCATGTCATAACCATTAACATCTAATGGAGCAATTCCAGAGAATGCTTGCACTGACGGTCTGAAAGAGATTCCAGGAATTTGTAATCCATTCTGTACGTTGTAAGTCCTGAAGTGAGTGGCAATCCATCCCCACAAAACCTGGAATGGTCCCACTATTCTTAAAGGATATTTACCCTAGAAGACGTAAAGTAAACTCCTGTGAATCTTTTCTAAAATGGGGGTAGCTAACACAACCATTTTTCCCTCAGCCAACTTTGCCGCAATGACGAAGGTCCCTGGCCTAACGCCTCCCTTCGAATCCCTGACCGGCAAGAGATAAACACTAAGCCACATTTCCAAGAAACCCGCCAGACGAGTTTTCTTTGGAATTCTTTGATTCACTTCATATCCCCACTTTTCAAACTCTCCTGCTTCTAGAGTTGGCCAGAATGTGCCAGGAGCTCATCTCTTCTCAGGTTTTGGAAAAGTGGTAGGACGTCTGGGCCTGGTATCCTTGGATTTCTTTTTCTTGGATCCTTTTTCTTTTGGCTCCATCCCTTTATTCTCAGTAAAAAACACATTCATCCATTCTTCCGGATGAATATCTTTTCTAAAATGAGTTAATGAGGTCTCCAAACTCTTGAGCCTATGAAAGATTTTAAATAATTCTCGAGCCAAAGCAGGAGTCTTCTTTGAATCATTCCAAGTCACCTTGGGAGGAATGAATTCATCATACATATTGGCCAAGATTGGAGCTCCTGAAATCTTGTGGACATCCCACAAACTGATATATACTTCTCCATGAGTCAAATGGAAAGAATTAGTCACTGGGCTCCAGTGGCTGAGTATCTCTGACACGAAGTTATCATGTCTATATACATATGTTTGCCCAACCCAAACGGCCTCATATATTGCAGCTCTCTTCAGATCCTCAATAAACTCTGCGCAAGTTTGTCGCACCCAGTATGCCCACACCCTAGATGGCTTCACACCTCCCCCAGGACGGAAATCCCAACTTTTCTTCCAGCCTTTGGATTGATCCATCTGAGAATTTCGAAAGATTGAAGGATGACAATGTGGTTGAAGCTCAGGTGTATGATCTTTCAGATCTGGTGTGCAAGGGCTATGATGCATCACATAAGCCTTCTCCACTGTTCCAGCAGTTAGAAATGATCCTCCACCTGATATATTTGCTGAAGCAAAATTGGTATAATTCTGAAACCACAAAAATGGAAGATATTTCTTTACTTCTGGAATAATGACTTCTTTTAGATGACCATAACCATACAAAGGTAGATAAGTGCAGTGAGGAAAGTCGCGGTGATATTTCTTCAGATACTTAGCCAAATCTGGAAGAGTACTATCTTTGACAGTATAGTAATGGGGGCCAATGATATCCATCATATCATTTATCCTCTTGCTAGCCAGTTCATCAATTAATCCAGGTCTAAGAGCCATTGAATCTGCACAAGAGTTGAATAAATTAAATTCTTAAATGGGTTTATTTTTTCATAAAATTTGTGAAAGAATTTGGAAAAAATGGCTAAGGCATTAAGGCGCGCAAGTATGGAGATGTCGCACAAGTGATATAAGTGACGCGCATGTTTTTGTCGCGCAAGTATTACCACGCATGCCCTATTACCTTGAGAGTAGCGCGGTAGTGAGGAAACAATGAAAAAAGAGACTTGCGCGGCGAGGAAGACTTGCGCGGCGAGAGCTCGAGAAATTCGGAATCAGATGTTATCCCCGGCCAAAAGCAGTGTATTTATAGGCCATGAAGCCTATCTGCGCGCCACACTCCGAGCGCTTAAGGCCTGCGCGACGCAAACTTGCGCGCCGCCCTCTGCGCACTGAAAGACTTGCGCCCCCCCCCTTTTCCTTTGAATGGATTCGATTTCCTCATAGTCAAATCCTCATTTCTCTCCGGATCCAACTCTGAGGGGGGACTTTTGTTGACGCTCCTTTCGTCACAGAATCTAAAGATCGGAAAAGGGAATATCTAAGCTCAAAGTAATTCAGACTTTGAAGAAAACATCAAAAATCAACAAAGGAAGGAAGAAAGGATCAACAACAACCTCACTGCGCAAGTTACCTAACTGGCGTGCAAGTGTACTTGCGCAGCTACCTTGGTCGCGCAGGTGACTTGCGCGACCTAAGTGGTAACCGCCCGATAACTGCCTGGGGTCTTCTTTTGCCTATAAATAGACCCTGTGGGCCCCCCATTTGAGAGTATCTTTTTCCAGAAACTCGGATTGAAGCTCTCGACACCCAAGTCTCTTCTCAAAGCTTCCGGAACACTTCTAAGGTAATTTATTACCTAGAACGGATGATCTAAAGAGAAGAAGGAAGGCCTAAGTGTTGAAACTTATCAAACACTTGCGCGCCGACTTATTTCCTTCAATATAACTTGCGGGTCCCTTTTCTGGAAGAACCTCAAGAACATTCTAAAGGGTTTAAAAAGGAGTCGCTCATGTATTTCAATGCTGGTTGAAAATCGCGCAAGTACACCATGTGCCGCGCAGGTATACCTGCGCGACCAAAACTTGCGCGCCCACGGAAGACTTGCGCGCCATTCAAGACTTGCGCGCCCCTATCTTTTTGGGTGCCCATATTGCCCATTTTACCCCTCTCAAGTCGTTTCACCTTTCCTTTTCAAGATTCAGTCTTCAAGACACTCTTCAAAGACATTTATGGCATGATTTCTTGATTTGACTTCCTTATCTGAAAGGAATTTTTTGGAATATCTCTCAAAACCTAGGGATTTAAATATCCTTATGTCACCAAAGATTGAGAGTTCGTTCATTTAACCTCATCCTTTAAAATGAGAGAATCCTTAACCTGGGTCTCCTTTTCAGGAATAATCCCCAGTTATAAAAGCATTTAATCTGGGCATCCTCCTCAGGAGTAAGCCCCAAATTCTTAAAGTTCCCAAACTTGGGCATCCTCCTCAGGAGTAAGCCCCAAACCTTAATTCCTTAACTTGGGCATCCTTTTCAGGAGTAAGCCCCAATCAAGTCCTCTAATTTTGGGCATCCTCCTCAGGAGTAAGCCCCAAACCTTAATTCCTTAACTTGGGCATCCTTTTCAGGAGTAAGCCCCAATCAAGTCCTCTAATTTTGGGCATCCTCCTCAGGAGTAAGCCCCAAACCTTAATCCCTAACCTGGGTCTCCTTTTTAGGAAAAAGACTCAGTCATAACCTTGGGCTTCCTTTTCAGGAGTACGCCCCGAGTCCCTTAACCTGGGCCTCCTTTTTAGGAGTAAGTCCCAGTCATAATCTTGGGTTTCCTTTTCAGGAGTAAACCTCAAGACCCCTTAAATTTCTCTTAACAAGTCCTAATTTAACCTTGAGTTGGGTTTCCTTTTTAGGAGTAAAACCCAATCATAAGTCCCCTCCTAACTTGGGCATCCTCCTTAGGAGTAAGCCCCAAGATTAGAGTATTCAAATCTCCATGAAGCATATATAACTTTATGGACCATGTTTATGGATTTTCTCCCTAAAAGTAAATCCTAAGCCTTCATCTATCTGGGCAGTCATACATGCATAAGCCCCAAACAAATTCTTATGATTGCATCTTTCATGGCACAATTGTCTAATTTTTACCAATACCTCTTGTTTCTCACACCGAGCATGACTCACGTGAGCTTAGAGTGTAAAAGTAATTATGACATTCTTCTTTGAGTCATCAATCATAAACATCATACTCCATTACTCGAACTACGTGGGTTCTGATTCCTTTTCCAAAACAAAGGATACGTAGGTATCCCATTTATGGGTTCGATCCCAACTTTGAAATAATCTCTGTCCTTCGGAATGACGATAAAATTCATGTTCCCCACTGAGTGGCTTTAAAAGCATCCTGGTCATCATAATGACCAAGAGACTTTTTGTTTTGAAGGATACCATTGACCAAGAATCTCTAAACAGATATAGATGATTCTCTATTGATGAAGAACATCGAATACATATAAAAGATTCTCTAAATTTCTTGCATATTTAATCATTGTATGTTAAAAATAAAGGAAATCTCATTTTATACTTGGTAATGTAATAAGGATTCACGAACATAACTTAAATCTATAAAGAGAGTCCCGGAGTAGACAATAATTCCCCTCAAAAAGGTGTGATGAGTCCGACCTCCCATCCTCTCGTCCAATGCAAATTCCTAAGCCTCATTAGTCCACAAGCTAATGAGCGCCTACCTTTGGAAAGTAGGTCCAAACGGATGTGAAATCATTGGATGTTTCCGGTTCTACGAACAAACCCGTTAGAAACCGATCAGAACGTTTGAATCTCCCATCAAGGAGGTCATCCCCGGATTCCGTGCGAAATAGTATCCCATAAGGTCCACATCAAGTACATACCCTAACACCCAATTCTAACATATTGTTTATATGAATGGTCAATTTCAAAATTTTATTTTATCATTCAACATGTCTCTTAGAAATATATCAAATTATATGTACTCACTGACTTTCTAAAAGCCCATTTATCTCCGGAGGAAGCATCTATTGACATTTAATTTTAACATAAATACATATTCTCTATTCATAATTATCCCCAAGTATGGGATATATATATTTGTGGATTATCTTGGAGCCTAACTATTAATAAAATGGAAGACCCTATGTTAAAAATAGTTTCCATAGGGGTTGTAATTATTTCCCCTATAATGGAACTTCACTTACTTTCTTTTATACTCTTAGAGGGATATACTAAAAACAAGGAATAATTAATACATGATCATAGATTTATAATTGAATATATGAATCTCAATTTTATTCATTTATTTGATGGATGATTTAGAGTTCATTATTAAACAATTCATCATAGAATATTCCACAAAAAGGTGAAAATAAAGGATCCTACTCAACATTATATAGTATTTTAAGACCCAATATCATATAGTTTCAGTTATTTCTTACATCATGTAGAAAACATATGCTCTTATAAGTTAATAGATTATTTTGTTGACTTTCCTTTCCAACAAAAAAAATGAAAAATATCAATTGATGTTGTGTATTTGAGATTAGTTTCCACCTTTTTCAATGAGGAGGCAACAAGAGTGGTTGAAAATGTTTCATTTTATATATTATCTTTTATATCCATCTCTACACATAGACCAAATGGACTCATGGATATTTACAATAATGGATTATCTTCAGCATCTATATCTTCCACATGAACAGTGTTAAAAAATGAATATATAGAAACCCAGAACAAATTTTTTCCTCCATAAAGAACTCGATACTATAGAAATGATCTATACACATAAAATTTATGGATAACTCATTAGGATAGTTAAAGTAGAAAAAACCATTAATGTTATGGAGGAATTTAATGTGAGAACATATGATTTCTACAAAATGGGAACTAACCTCTACCCTCATATTAGGATTCCTTGGTACTTCTGTCCCCCAATGATGCATGACTGCATTTTATTTACTAAAAGATTTAATGAATTTGAGATTTAAAATAATTTAATTCAATAAACCATGTATCTAATACATTATAAATATTAATCATTGTTGTTTAAAATTTATGGTATGTATGTTATGAGCCTGTATCCCATAGTGATAGTTTGTTTGTTTCATATATTTCTAACATCGACCAATTTCTTCTCCAAGTGTGATCAAGAGTTTCCCTTGAAAGAGGTAGGGATGAAAGAAATAATTTTTTCCATCAAGTCTAAATTCATTAATATATTCAATGTCCTACATTTTATCCTTATAGAAAAAGTGATTAATTTTTATTTACATTATTAAATATATTTTTATAAAATTCCAAGAAACAATTATTGCATATCATCCTATTACCATACCACTTCTAAGGGATATACAGAGGCACTAAACAGGACTTTATAAAATATTTTTTAGGTGATGGTGAAAAATTATAAAGGAACATAACTAGGATGTCTTCTTAACACGCTATCATATTATCACATCCCCACATATAAAAACAAATAGTTGACCCCGTATTCCATATTGTATGTGAAGAAAACCATTTTCACATTAATTTTATCATATCACACATATAATAGAAATTTAACACAAATTATTTTATGATGTATGATTATGAATTCATAAGGATAAACTATATAGTCTTTATAAGAGTTGGTTTCATACACTGAAACACCTTATAGTTCACTAGAGTGAGGAAATTTGGAAATTCAATATGAACTTACACTTTTATCAACAATTAAGGGGAAACATGATCTAGACCATGGGAAACCATTGATACTAGTGAATATGCCTCACAAATTGGAATTGAAATGGGATGTGACCTATGTTATATATATATATGTTTTACCATAATGATGCACATTTTTTTCACATTGGATAGAGAGCGTATTAAACCTCACAACGATAAGAGGTTCCAAAAAAATATTCATAATAATTCCCTCTAGTGAACTAATTTCTAGTTTTAAGACTATAAAAATAAAAACATTTTGTTCTTTCCACATGGTCTTAAAATCTTCAACAACAGAACCATATTGAATGAAATTTAACAACATCAAAATATGTTTATACCACCTGAAATTAAGATCTATAGTATAAGTCTCCATCATCAAATTTTAAACTGCATGACATAAATTTTCTCCATTATGACTAATAATCTATATACACTTTTCTATTCCATAAGACATAATTTCAATATATATAAGATCTCGATCCATTTAATTGTTCCTATTGTATTTGTTTTTCAATAATCCAACACATAAATAAAATCCCCCTTATTCTAAGTACTAAATGTAGTTTGATAAATGTTTTACAAAATGCGTACTTTTGTCCCAATATTTTAACATGGGAAAATAAATTATTTTAATGATTTAAAATTCACACTCTAAACTAATTTTATCCTCATATCAAATTCATAACTTGTACTTTATGGTGTAATTACCTTAATATAGAGTTATTTCATCAATTTTCTATTTACGATCCTGATCTGGGTAGAGTACCATTTATTAAACTATTGGGGTGTCATTTTATATTTTGGAGCGGTGTATAATGATGGATGGATTTATAATTATTGTCCCAGCCTAAAGTTACATATCAATCAAACCCCCTACGAATATGTTTTCCCTTCATGAACTTCAGGTCCCACCCAAATGATCTTATGCGTGAATCCAAATCTATACATGATCCACATTTGTATTGAGTATATTAATAGAAAAATATATGAATTTAATCAAATTACTAAGAGGGATATACATATTATTGGATTTATTATATTATGACTACCCAAATCTATAACTTAAAACATGTTTACCATTTTACTTTAGTAATTGGTCCCTTATAATTCTATTTCAAGTATTCCATCTTAAACCACTCACTTAGGAAATCCATCATTTAATTAAATTTTATATTACTCATGAGTTAGATGTACATAGTAACCACTAATGAAATATGTATGGAAAAATTCCTATTACCATAGGATATAAATTGATGTGAAAATTTTTAGAATCAGTACCAACAAAATCCTTTTTTGTACAATATTTATCTATTTAATCTAGTAAGAAGACACATGTGTCTTCAATTCCAATATCACTTAGAAAACCATATTGTTTAATAATATATATAATTCCATTTTATACTATAAAGGATTTATATATTTGAAATGTAATCTCCAAAATAATTTGTTCCTTGATACCTACCATTATATGGTATATAGTGAGTCCAAAATCCCACATCTTAGAGTATACATAAATATTATTACTTCTTACTACCAATGCATAGATCAAAGAAAAAACTTTTAATATATTAATAATTTCCCTTATAGGGTTACTTACACTAAAATTGGGTTTTACTACTTCATTTTAGGATTCTTCACCCCTTTAATTAAACAATTAAACTCACATCATTTTTTGGTTAATGTGGTATGACTTTAAATTTTAACAATGTGAGGGCAAAGCTATACATAATTAAATATCCCCCATATTTTGATCAAATTTCCATGACCTTAATTTTCATATATATATATATTGTTAAAAGATATTGGACCTTATAACTGATCCATATCTAGTCAATTATGTATGAAATTAAACAAGAACCATTATTTTTTCAACTATTCTTGGTCTTAAAATTTTTCAATATATTAGCCAAAGATATACACAATTAATATATATTAGGATTCTGGATAAATATATATTATGTATGAAAGTAATATTCATGAATATTATATGACAAATTATACAAACCTTATATATGTGGAACTACATGTCCTAAATACTAGAACAAACTATGATATTGTGAGGTAAAAATATTAACATGTCCAAAAACCCTAAAAATTGATAGTTGAGAAAAATTCAATCTCTCACATAATGAGTTGAATGAAGAATCTTAATATTACTTTATTCCATAATTAAAGATTCAAAAATCTTTTAGGGGTATATTTTAAAATAATACAAGTGTAGAAACACTTTCTAGATCCATGGGTTAATGAAAATGTAAGAGGACATAATTATTATTCTAGCTACTCTATCATGGAGGCCCAAAAAATGGTATAGATAATTACATTATATGTGTATATGAATCTATATTGATAAATCCATCCCATGAAACCCACTTTGTGTTTTGAAAAACATTGAGTGTCCAAACATATCCATCCCCAAAGGTCAAAACTCTACTCGTGATGATGTCTAATGAGAACCATCAATAACCTCTACATCTATCAATGTATGGATGTCTGAGAGGAAATAATCACCTATAATATTTGATCAGGACAACCTTGGTTTGTAGTGATGGAATATATTCACAATTTACTTCCCATGTATACACATTGGAGAGTCAACATCTGGGGGGAAATTAACCATTCTTATTTTATCTAACTGACCATTCCTTGCTTTTGGTGATGATGTTTTCACCCAAAATATAACTTAAATATATCCATTTTATTGAAAATTTATTATGGATAATTTATTTACTAATATTTACTTCATGATCTTGTTTTTTGGATCAATACTAAAAAAACACCAATTTATGGTCAAGAGTGTTGTAACTACATATGAAATTTAGTCAACTGAACTATTTATATCCCACTAATTGTAAAACATATGAATCAAATAATTATTACTCATTTCAATAGAAAAATGAATGCAAATAATTATTTTATTTCCTTTGACTACATAAAGAATATAACTATTGACACCTCTAATTATAAGAGAATTAATGTTTAGGTATGTGTGGTACAATGAATTTCAACCAAAAGAGGCCCATTTTTATTAATTGGTATGTGGACAATAATTGATCTCCATATTTTAGAGTCTCTTATAAAAATTATTTTGTATGCCCCTAAGGAATTAGATAGACATTGAAAATGGTTAGGATAAGTATTTGTCCATGGAACATTTTTTATGGAATATTAATTGGCATTAAGATTTAATTTCCTATCATTAGTTATTTCTTCATTGCTACCCAAACATTCTACAAGACTTATTATAAAGAATATTTTGATCCAAAACACACTTTTTTAATAAAATATAAATGGAATAAATTTTAAATCATTAATTTTTTCATTTAATTTTGAAAATGTAATAGAAGTTAGACATTCCATGTACGACTCTTGTATTCCATGTGTGGATCACAAAACACTTAGGTGAATAAAAGTCTAATTTATTTAATTTTATGTTAAAATATAATTTCAAAGAGTTTTATGATGGGATTAATGAATAAATTATACATAGAAAACTTCAAATTGGAAAAATGTTTTCCAAATAAGTTAATCTATGGTGTACTCATTCTATATTTATAGGTGGATCGAAGGATTTACTGTATTAGATCCGTCAACCAAAGATATTGGACAACTAAAATGTCACCTATTCTATTTATAATCCAATAATTTTCAATACAAAATTATCTAATTCTAGGAGTGTAGATCGTTTATTAACAAATAATATCATACAACATTCCTCATCAAGGATGTTATGAAAAAGATTGTATAATATCATTGAAAAAATGAAAATTCTTTCAATGGATGGCCTTAAAATATTAATAAAAAATATTTTTCCATGAAACAAAAAAACATGTGGTATGTGTGATCAATATTGTTCCACTAATGTCTAATCACTCATGAATCAATCAATGATGGGGTTTATACTATGGAAACTCCCATACTAGAAGCACAAACCAAACATCTTCCAAATCTATAACTATGAACTGCATTTCCTATTAATAAATAATTGAAAATATATTATATATGCTATAAATATATAAGGCCATATTACCTTTAAATACCTGATGATTTCCAAAATTGTGAGTATCAAGAAACTTTAAGTAGAGGTAATAATTTCTTAAGACCTCTTTGAATTATGAACCCCTTTGATATTCTCACACTTAATGTTTTAATAAGTCTCTATAAGAATAAATGTAGAAGAATTTATGTACCACATATCCCATCTTCCTATATTCTTGGCACATTTTACCCCTTGATCCCTGAGAGTGGGATATGTTGTTAAGGCCACTCAAAACTCCCAAATAAAATATTAACAATAATGAACCACATATAACTAAATACGATTTTGAGGAATGATAAAGAAATTTATAATTGAATTCATTATCTTTAAAGTAAATTCATGAAACATGTATCATAAAAGGGACCAATGAATAAATATCATAACTTATATGGAAATATCCTAAAATATTATCTCTTAAAATGGTACCATACATGAAATAAAAATAAGTAAAAGGAACATTACATGAATTATTCTTTCAAGGGTAACATATTTTTATAATAAATTTCTTATGGTGGTTCTTTGTATCAACAATATTTTACGAAATGGTACCATACATTAATCATGCATTTTATAGGTAAATAGTAGTGATAATGCTAGGATTCATAATATTTCATTTTTTTCTATCCCAATTAACCATAAAACCTTGTTGGAATATACCCATGAACTTTCATAATCATTGAAACATGAACTCTTCATGTAAATGTTAATAAAATCTTATAAATATCCAACTAGATTTCACTTTATTCTGACAATGGAGACCAAAACACTGTTATAGTGAACCCTATTTGACACTACATTATCTTCCATTATAACAAATCATGTGTCTAATTCCACAGACCTTTAATAATGGAAATCATTTTGAATAAGTTTCAATAAATGATATATTTTCCTACATCATGGAATTGTTATCAAGGCTATTAATTTCTCACTAAGCCTTTCAGTATTTAATAATCCCATATTTCTCTTTATATCTCAAGGAATTGGGCTATGACACACCTTTCTTCTTTGAAATATACATTACATATTTCTATGAATCTCTATAGCTCTACCTAGATACTAATAGTTGATGCAACATAATCCCAACTTTATTCCCATTGAATTGCTCATGACTTGTCTTCAAACATCCAACACTATTAAGATACCTATAGGTATCTAAGGAAGCACACATGGGAAATTTTTTTGGAGTACTCTCTTATATCATTTTTATGTTTACTAGAGAATTAAATACCTCATGGGCCTCCAACTTTGTATAATCCCTCACATACATTCACTTGAAAAATCCATCTAGTTATGATTTATATGCGTTATCTTACATATGTCCTTTACAAAAAATAATTAATCAAGACCATAATCCAAATATTATATTTGTAATAATTTTATATTTCATGGAATTGGTTTTAATAATATGTCCATAATAGAAAATAGAGAATGGTATTAGATGAATACACATAAAATAAAATTCAATTATCATTGTTGTGTGACATTAAATGGTGCCAATATGGTCCATGTATGATAAAATTTATAGGAATAAAAATCCTTAATAAATATAATTGAAAAAACATTGTTTAGATTTTTTTATGGGTGTTTGTTTTTATAAACTCCTATGGATACAATCCCAACTCCAACATTACACAAACCCCTGATCTAAAACAATTTTTACTTATTGGATTACATGAAACTCCTCTGTATTATTTTATGTGTTACTCTGAGAACATGAATCCCAGTATACCCTTAATCCTTCCACGATGGAAGGAAATGGTATTATACATGTATTTATTCTTGAGATACATTAAATACCTATATTCCACTAATACTTTATAAATGGAATGAAACAATATAATACTTTTATGTATTCTTACGAAATTTGAAATCCTAATATTCCCTTAATCCCTTTTGGATGGAATAAAACTCTATATTTAGTTCTAATCATTCTAGGAGACCATAAGTAATTGAATATCCTTATATATTCATATAAATAATGATATTGTAATGAAAATTTAAGTCCACCTAGGAGGTATTAAAATAAAAAATACCCATAATTTATCATAGATAACACAAATATCTAAAAAAAATTATGTTATCCTGTTGAACATAAATATCAGCATTCAATTAATCCTTCCAGCATGACACTAAACTTCTTCCGGCCCTTAAGTCTTCTTTTGAAATTTTAAATCCTATAATATAATTAAGTCTTCCATGTTGGAATAAAAATCAAATATATCCCATTAAGTATTCTTGGAAGGCCTTAAATCCCACCATACTCTTAATACATATTGAATTAAATGAATCTACAATGTAACCATAAGAATTATTTGAATACATAATATCTAAGCATACCATTATGCATCCATGGGTAGAATGAAACTCCAATATACCATTAATAAATTATAATGGACCCTAAATACAATCATAACCATATGTCTTCCTAGATAACATATAACTACACACACCAGTAATTTCCATATGGAGATATTAAATCCAAACATATCTTTTATACTTCATGGATGAAATAAAAATACAGTATATTATTAATCCTTCCATAGACACCATAAATCCCAATATAACATTTTTCCATCTTGGATGTTCTTATTCCCTATCATAAAACGTTAAGTATTTCTAGGAGGCTATAAATCTGAGTGTACAATATATTTTCATGTAAAAAAATTAAACTCTAGGATAACCCTTTAAGTCTTATTTGGAGACCATAAATTCCAACAATATCTTAAGTATTCTAGGATGGAATAAAACACTAGACTAACTCTTTATGTATTGAAAGAGAGTCTTAAACCACAATGTAACAATTGAACCCTCATTTTAGCTCTTAATCATAAAAAAACTACTTTCTACACCTCCCATGATGGAAATGAATTAGAAAGCGCCTTCATATATTTATTTAATCTATATAATATTCACTTTATTCATGTGGAATATATAATATTAAATACTATAGTATTATTTACAGTGAATAAGTTTGAATAAAAATTTAATAAAGTGTAATAAATCCATGATTACTTTTTATTTTCCTTTCCATTGTGGTAAGAGATGTAAAATAAACTAGTATTATTATAAGTAAAATTTCACAAATAAATTCATAAATGTATAAAATATTTATAGACAATAAAATAAGATCTTTCATGAGATTAGTTGACCACACATTTTCTCAGTATATGTATTTGATGTTTAAAGAATCATTAATTCATTTTAATGACCACCAACATTTAAAAAATAGTCTTCTAATTTAATTTAAGTGAAAATTACAAGAAAATTATCATTTAAACGAAATAATGGTAATATATAAAAACAAAGAGCAAAAGACGAAAATTTATATAATAGTGGAAATAAATACTTTTTATTGATTTTTACGTAGCCTAGATTAAAAAATGGATAAAAAATGGTTTTAAATATAAAAAAGGGGAAATTAGAAATTTAAAAATGATATTAAATATTTAACTTTCAAAATAAACAAAATATATATTTAGGGAATAAAAAATATATCCATGGAAGAGATATACATTATATGGAGTGTGAAAAAATGTTTTATAATAACTTATTTTGATGATATAAGAATCATTGTAAAAGAATATTTATTTATTAAAATACAAATAATTTTTTAAAAAATATAAAATATTTCATCATAAAAATGTAGAATAATATATTTAATATATAATAATGTTGTTAAAGAATAAAGATTACAACTGAATTAGTTGATATTGAGTTAATACACCCCTTATCTTGGATTAATTCATTATCAGTCACACTATAATGCATTATATAATTAAAATATGTTTATAATTAATATCTACCAATATATTAAATATATTTGTATTAATTAGTAGTTTTCATGTAAATATTTTTATTTCTAATTTATAAATCAATCACTATTATAATTAATCATGGGGTGTTAATTTTTATATTTATTCCATGCTTTCTTCAATATGATGGTTACAATATTTTTTCCTTGATCATGTGTTAGTAATATCTAAAATGTCATGTAAATGATATAGATATTCTTAATTATTTTATGAAGTTTCATGATTATTTCATGGATATTATTGGAAGAGTTCATAAATAATAGTTATAAAATTTCTTATTTTGTGAATATTGAATCAATAAAAATAAAATATTTATTTAAAAAATAATATTATATATATTTCCATTATTTAGTACTAATATAATTATGATTTGATCATTAAAAAAATATATGACAATTAAGTATGTGTTAGTTATAATTCATTATTAAAATGCCATGTTATCATTCATGTGTATCATTAAATTGACCCAAATATTAATGTTTAATAACACATGAATGAGTGAGATTATATTATTGAATTATTGTAATATCACATTTAGAAAATAATAATTATTTTAAATTTATATTATAAAATATTACTAAATAATAGATTTATAAATTATATAATGTAAATGATTAAATAATGGTTATTAGTTAAGTTGAATGGTCAGATCTTCTTATAAATAAATTCGTTGAAATGAATGATTTTGGAATCCATATGAAAATAATAACTCAAACATTAGATATTATTATTAGGTATGTCAATTGGATATATGTTTAAGAAGAAAGTAAATCAGATGTGTGTTTTTGAATGTTTGGATGAGGGGTCCTTTTATATATGAGTTTGATCGACACATTTGCAAATTCCTATTACATAGTGTGAAAGAAGTATACTATTATAATGATAATTGACAACAGATAGAAAAATGACTATAGGAATTGTTGGATGAATGTTCTTTTATATAATGTCAAATTTTTTTAACAACTTGTAAAAAAGGTAAAATGATAATGTGTGGTCCAATCATAAGTGTTTCTTTATCGTTAATGAAATAAAATTATGATAAAAATGGCATCAAGTAAACAACTTCCTTACTCATGAATCTATTCATATGTAAACTAAGAAATAAATTTAAATGAATCCAAACTATAAATGGTTTGATAATCCCTAATATAATCTTCCAATCGGAAAAACAATTACTATGAATGATTCACTCTCGATATATGAAAAAATTCATACGTTGCTCAATAGAATATAAGATAAAGAAGAAAATTGAGAAGGGGTGTCAGTTGAAACAATGACTCAGAGGAAACCCAATTCACATAGATGGGGGAATTTTTACATCACATTTTAGGGAATTACTATCCCATAAGGCTATGGGTATTTATATCCAAACTAATATCATCAACCCCTTGAGATGAGTTAGTGGATGACATATCCTCAACTCCTCCTCTTCCAGGCCAACAAACATTACAATGTATGGATCCACCCATTAAATATTGAATTAATTTTTCCATATTAGATTATGTAAAAATTTTGTCCATAAAAATACATTAGAATTAATTATTATAGGGAAATATCTATCCTATAAAAGGGAGTGTCCTGCAAGAGTAATATAGAACTTCACAAGAATAAACAAATCACAAGTTCATCCAATGAGTAATCTAATATGGCTATTAACAGTGAATTAATTTATATTTAAGACATTATTAAAAAATATTCATATTCCATGGATATATATGAGGTTAAATTAAACACAAAACTTGCATTAACACACATAATTTTTCATAGAGATTATTAAATTTGAACACATGAGGATAGAAATGAAATCGAGCATAATGTTGCTCTGATCAACAATACGCCCTATATAGAAAGCAATTATAAAGGAACTCATAGTAATTAGTAAAGGATAAATATACACATGGAGTTATTTTTCTAACACACTCTTATAATTAGTCATTATTTCACTAGAAAAAAAGTTAAAGTATACAACCTCCACATCATTTCCCCAACAACATAAAAATATAAGGCCACTTTTGGTTAAAGAGATGTTCATTAAATTTTTTAATGAACCATAATGACATCGAAAACATAGTATTGAAGTGTGATAAGGTATATTTCATAGTTATGGGGATGTTTCTATTGATCCTTTATAGTTAAATGTTGACTCATACCCATATGAAAGACCCAGTCAGGTTTCATGGATTAAACCTACCAACCCATATAGAACTAGGATAACAAATCCTTTTTGACTAACCATCTCCCTACTATAATATGAAAACATTACTCCATTAAAATACTAATAAATCCAAGATTAATAAATACAGATGAAATTTTTTTTAACACAATCAGTGGCACATTAAATTTAGTTGACTAAAGATATCACTATATGATTGGATGTGACTAAAAAAATCCTGAACCAGTACAACTAGAGAAGGATAATTATCTTGAATTGGTTTCCATGACCCATATTCCTTTGTTTTTTAGTAATAAAAGATCATCATCACATAATGGTACATGTTATATATAGCATAATCTCTCTCACTTATCCCCCTTGTGTGGTCCGACGTTTGGAATCCTTGAGCCATTTGAGGTGAAAAAACTCTAAGGATCTCTACAAACCTTAGATAATAATATATTTTTCTAGTAATTCATCATAGAAATTAACCCCCTTTAATGTTTTATATGAACCATATGAATTTTAATATATTAATTTTTTTTGTGGAATATTATCATATGTGACCTATCAAAATAAAAATACTGAGGGAATGATAAATACACACTATTTTTATTACTTCATAGAAGAGCATGATATACTCCTTGGATATGATGCTTCCCTTGGAAAAAATATTTGAGACATGCATGTGAATCATAATTGATAATTTTTTTACAATATTTATCTTAAAAAATAACAATGGTGTATTTTGAGAGTTTACCACAATGATACAATTCATGGAGAAATCACTCCTTTGATCTAATGTGAAATATCAAACTATTTCATTCATTTTCAATATGAAATATTGACGTGTGAAAAAAAAAGATTCATTCATTTTCAATATGAAATATTGAAATGTGAAAATAAAATCAATTTTATTGGAGGTGAAAGCCCCTTACCTGAATCTTCATCTAGTTAAGATCTATGTGGAACCGTTTTATAGGCCTCAAAAACCATGCAAACCCATGGGTTAGAATCATAATCCCTTGGATTTTAATAAATAAAAATAATTTTATGATTCTACGGGTGAAATATTTTTTATATTAGGCCAAAACACGTTTTTGGGTACTTCATCTATGCCCATAAATGACTATTATAACCTTATTGAATGTTAGAAATCCTAATATTTTGATTCATGAGGATTATACTTATTATTTACCATGTCACTAGATATTAGGGAATGATAACAACAATTAATTTATATTATATTTCCTTCAATTAGGAATGGTCAGTGAAGGAATGGTACAACTAGATAATACTGATGCATGCTTAAAACATATTTATATTACAATATCCATGGATCAAGGGGATTGGTACAAGTTATCCAAAAAATGTGCAATAAATATTGATGACTGGTTCACATAAAATATCATCCACCCTATGAATTTCACTATCAAGTAATGGTTGAATCAACCAATCAAGAACAAAATTTCAATTATAAAACACATTGTTAGATTATTTATCATTAAACCCTTATATATTATGTTTAATAATTTTAAATTTTATAAGAATCTATATTAAGAGTCTCCATGGGTCCTGAATCCCATACAGATTCTTATGGACTAGATGTCGTTGACAATGGGATGTTCCAAACTACCTCACCAAATAGATGCCTCCTATCTTGAATAAACCAATATAAATTCCCTCAATTTTGTACATTTAATAGAAATTTGTGACAAAATAATGGATTCATATGAGGTAAATACCCTTAATTAATCCCATGGAGGGGGTTTCCAAGGAGGAAAAAAACATGAGTCTTGATTTGGAGTTGGGGAGTCTTCCAAAAAAAATATTTATTACATTAAAAAAGGAGGATATAAATCTAGATATTTTAATAGGAATAATGGATTTACCTCGATTGATTTGATGTCTTATAGGCAATAATTATACTGTTAATTCATTTATCTAGAGTTACACCCAATTTTGGACCCTAGAGTCCCATGAGACCAGGTTATTCCATTCCTCTTACCACAAAGTATCGTTGAAATAATACTCAAACAACACCACTACGTTATCAATCCAACCCCTCTACGCCCTGGAATTTGGAGTATGTATAGAAAATAAATCCCATTCACTAGGCCCATAAATAGAATAAATCATATTATCATTACATAGTACCATAATTTCCCTCAATTAGGGACACTCTTCCTTTATTAAAAGAACCTAGATAATCACTTATTGATGAAATAACCAGCCTTGTAAAATATGAGACATAACTTGTTGCCATCGAGGATTACCCCTCTATACATGACTTCCTAGAATTTCATTTCATAGTATCTTTTATGAACCATAAAAATTTGGTAGTGTTCTTTGGAGACATCCACCACTTATAAATTTTCTCAAAACTCTATGATGTGTGAATCTATAATGTTTTGGTATATAGTAGTTCTTATATTTTGATCATTCCATCCCAAACCCCCACTAGTTCAGATTACTAATGTTGAATTTAATACCTTTCTGAAATGGATGCTTAGAGCTATGATAAGAGGGAACAAAATCCAATGTGGAATATCAAGATGAAAACAAAATTCATTTACTTCATGACAAATAATGAATTTATAGTTATCGACCAATACATAATGTTCAATGATTTTCTTGGATAACCCTATATACACTCTCATGTGGCTATACCTTCATCTTATAGTAGGTGCCTAAAATACAATGTAAATGGGACTTTAGGAATAATTCATGATGATTTTTTACAATTTAAATTTAAAATACTCAATGTATCAATTATAGGTACTATAAAAGATAGAGAAAAGGGTTTATACTAAAGGTCCCTCCCAGGAGGCCACAACCAATGTGTTAGGTGTTATTCTGGACATCCCATTGGATGATTTAAAAGTTATTATCCAAATTCACATCAATTTAAATGATGTGGCAAGATTCATTGGTTTTATATGTATGTTCCACTTAAATATGATATAAGTCGTGTATGTCATTTCTACAATGCATATTGTCTCTATAAAGATAGGGATTAGCTGTCACTACTACTAGGAATGTTGTCTCAATAGGGATAATAGATTAATCACTAAAATTTGATGATAATTACCCAAAATAAAATATCCACAGTGAATAAAAAATACAACGTATGCCTTCATGTGAAGATATAAAGGCAAATCAATCAACTTCATCCCATGTTATTGACAAATATGAGCTTAACGATACTCTATCAACCATTGAGGAATGTGTATTAATGAACAATGATTAACTCATCCATGTGATTCTAGGAACAAACTAATATATATAACATATGTAAATTAATTAAGTCACACTCTCTAATGAGAATGATATGTACAAAGAGTTACTTATGAAAAATTGAGACATTTGGTACAAAATTACATTGAAATTTTTGAGATTGGATCCGGAACTTTTATTTCATGAAATTGTTATTACAGAAGGATATTGAGGTTGTAAATATACCACTAGGAGAAAAATCATCTCATGAAATGACCAGTTTCGATAATATCCACATCTTTCATGCATATTCATGATAAAATAAAATTTATTTATCCACTAATGATGTGTATGATACTAAATTTTATAAATGTGAAATAGTATAATGAAACTAGGTGATTCCCTTTGATTCATTGAATTTTAAGTCTTCACATCACCCTTCCATACACAACATATTAATTTCCATTTTTGGGAAGATAGTGAAATTCTACTTGAAAGACATGGTTTTCAAATATATATAAGAGCATGACAGTTTTTTAATCCATTGTAAAATATTCAACAAAATATTAAAACATAGTTTTAAGATGTATTCAATAAAATATTCATTTGGAATCAATTTTTAACAGATTCTTAAATTTATAGTTCTTCATTAATGAATTGTTGTTGATACTAAAATATTAAAAAAAAAATCCCCCACATTAGAATTATCAAAAGCTATGACACATTCAAGGATTTTTCACATATAATATAGTTTTTAATGTGAGAATCATATTTAGCTATTTTCCACTCACTAAACTAATGAATACGGGTGTGACCTATCAATGGGATATCGATGGCCAAAAAACATTTGATAAACTAAATTAATACCTTTCCCACCCTAAAATCTTAATTATTCCTATAGAAGGGATAATTATCATTCTTACATCATAGCTCTATAGTAGTTTCTTGATAGTATTTATACATTTAATAATAATGAGAGATAAGAAAATAGATTATACTACCTAAACCAAAACAAACTAGAGGATAAGAGAAATCCTAACATGTTTGAGAAGAACATCATTTACCTAATCATTTTATTGCGGATGATGAGAGATTACCTATAACATTATATGTTCTGTATGGTATCCCTTATGTTCCCCCTCAATTACATCCCATACAACCCTATTAAAACATTTTGTTTCGATAAATGGTCTATTTTATAAAAGTGTTTTAGCAACCAACTTTTCTCTCAAAAATTGAGTGAAGGACATGTGCTCACTAACTTTACAGTATCCCATATATATTTGGAGGAAGAACCTATTAACATTTAATTTTCTAATGAAGATATCTTCTCTATTATAATAATATTCTACAAATATGAGAGATATATTCTGGTTGATTATCTTGGAGATTAAATATTAATAAAATATATGACCCGATTATAAAGACAGTTACCATAGGGGTCGTAATTTATTCCCCTATAAAAGAACTTCCTTTACTATATTTCTTACTCTTGGAGGGTATACTGACAACAACGAAGAAAAAAATACATGATTATAGGTTTATAACACACTCTATAAATATCTATTTCATACATTGATGTAAAGGATAATTTAGATTTTATCATTAAATAAGTCAGTAAAGAATATTCTTTAAAAAGGAGAATCTAATGACCATACTCAACATTATATAGATATTTATTTCTCAATTACCTATAGTTTCAGTAATTTAATACATCATGTAGAAAAAATATTCTCTTATAGGTTGATAGACTAAATTTTTTTGGCTTCCCTTACCAACCTAGATAATGAATAAATATTAATTCTTTATGTGTATAAGAGAGAAGTTTACAACTTTTTTAAAGAGTAGAAAACATGAGTGTTTGAAAATGATTATTTTTCATGTCTTTAGTGGAATATACATCTCTATAAATAGACCAAATGGTTTTAGGGATATTTCCGATCATGGATTATCTTCACATTCTATCTCTCCAATAAAACTGGTGTAAAAATTGGAATATACACAAACATACAACCAATTTTGACCCCCATAAAGACCTAGATCCTATAAAAATGAGCTATATACATAGAAATGATGTATCCTTCCATAGATTTACTAATGTATTTGAAACAATTGAATTTATGATGGAAGTTAATGCAATCACATATAGTTCCCACAAAATGGGAACACAACTCTCCCCTCAAACTTGGAGTCCTCGATACTTCATTCCCTCAATAAAGTGTGAATGGATGTACTTCACTAATAGATTCAATGAATTTGGTATTTACAATAATTTAATTCAATTACACATTTAGCTAATATATTTTAAAAATTACAGATGGATATTTATAGTTTATGAGATGGATGCTATTGAAGTTCCCAGTCAGGATCCATGTATCACTGAGAGGGGGAGGGGGTGAATCAATGATATCTTTTTCTTTTTATGTTTCCTTAGAATTGAAACAAACTTCACCTCCTGTTAAAGATTTTATTCTCTGCTGAACACACTCAACCATAGGAACACAAGATATACAATCTTCACTACTAAACAAGAGTAGCTACCTATTTGGTATGGTATGAAAATAATCCAGTACCACACAATCCACTATTAAACAATCCTTTGATGTAGAATACAACGAGTGGGATATACCCTTACACTCATGTAGCACTTGGAAAACAATCTGCAAGCGCGTGTTCACCCTCTTAGCACAAATAAGGAATTACAATATTTTAGTTCTTCTTTCAAATTGATCAATTTTATTCTCTTAAGTGTAGATCTTCACTTTCCTACCTAGAAGCTGGTAAGAACTCCCATACGCACAATTGAATATGTGCAAAGACCCCAAATTTTTTTGCGCAGCCTTTAGGGTCTCTTGCACACAATTCCAAATCCTTGGACGAAAAAATCTTCTTTTGGCGTGGAAAACTTATTTCGTGCCACTCCCTTTTTCACGCAACTACTCACTTTTTCACGCAGCATCCCTTTTACACACAAACCACTTTCTTTTCATGAAACTCCCCTTTTACGCCCAAATCTCTCTCTTTTCACGTAACTTACATAGCATATAATTTTACATGCACCAGAGCTCGATATTTCTTCTATGTGTCTAGTATTAACAAATGATAAAGGTTCACCTCATATTTATAGGCATTTTTGAGCCGGCACGAAAACCACTAATCTGCACATAAAACACTCTTCATGCACGTAAAAATTCTTTCACGTAACTTCACATTTTGCGCAATGCTTCAATATTTCACGCACCTCATGCCTTTTCTAATTTTCGAGCTTCTGATCTTGAAACACATTTTGCACGGAAAACTTCATTCCTCTATTTCGCTCACCAATCCAATATTTCACGCAGCCTTCATTTTTTGCACATCCCAATGATATTTCGTGCACCGATTCATTTTTTGCGCATCCCGCTGATATTTCACTCCAGAAAATATTTAGTGCAACCCGCATATATTTAGTGAAACATTTTTATTTTTCACGCATCCCACTGATTTTTTTCACAACCCTCAACTATTTTGTGCACCACTTTATTTTTTCGCACAACTTTCCTAAATTTCCACGCACTCTGTGGCTTTGGAATTTTTCATGCAACATGCCTAAATTTCCGCGCACTCCACCTTAAACTATGATTATGTGCCGCCTCTAGATTTTCCATTGCATTGTAATTTATCTATTCACTATATACCATAAACATTATTCTTCTTTTATCACAAATTCTACTATTGTGATATATATCCTTTGATATAATAGATCTTGCATCATCAGAATTACAATAGGAAGTACTAAAACATCCCTATCATCCACCAGCATCACTCCTTCCAATAAAAACTGTATATGACTGGAATCATCATTTCTCCCCCTTTCTATCATAAGGATTGCAACATAAGTTCTCTTGAATTATGATATTTGTGAAATAAATATAAGGAATTCATCTCCTGGTTTCAAGTCCTTTACAATGCGAGTTGATTTATCTTCTTTGACAACAAAAGACAAAACTTTGTAAAAGCTGACTCTTCAAACTTCCTTCTCTATCTAACTTGGTCCCAACTGTTATGGGCATGTATCCCAAAGTGATAGTTTGGTAGTTTAATATAATTATTATATCCATCTATTTATTTTACAAGTGGTATAATGAGTTACCCTTTAATGACATGGGGATGAGGCCGTAATTTATCCCATCATGTCAAAAATCATTAATAGATTAAAATTCGTCTATTTCATCTTCATATAAAATGTCATTAATTTCAATTTACATTATTTATGAGATCTATATATGATTCTTGGAAACTATTATAACATATATTCCTACTACCATAAAAATTATAATCAATAAATAGAGGCTCTAAACATAACTTTGTAAAATATTTTTTAGGTGATGGTGAATAATGATAAATGAACTTTACAATGATGTCTTCTTGAGAAACTACATGCAGATCAAGTCACCACAGATACAAACGACATTGATGACCCTTATTCCATATTATATGCGATGAAAATGATTTTTCCAATTGAAATTCAATATATCACACATATAATGAAAAATAGGACCAATTAACTGACAATGAGTGACAATTAATTCATTGGGATAAATTAGACAGTATTGATGAGATTTGGTTTCATACATCACACCACATTATGATTCAATGGTGCTGGGAAAACTAGAAATTCAATAAAACGTTACACATTAATCATTCATTAATGGGGGATATGAACTTAAACATAGGACACTAATGATACTTGGTAATAAGCCTCAAAAACTGGAATTGAAATGGGAAGTGACCAATATTATATAGACGGTCGACCTCAATGATGCATACTTTTTTGATCACATTGGATAGAGAGAATACTGCACCTCTCACTAATGAGAGGTTTCAGAAGAACTAATTCATAAGAATCCTGTCTAGTAAATTAATTTCATTTTTCATGTCTATACAAATGAAAAATATGGGTTTTTACACATGTTCTTAAACTCTACGATGTCAAATAACTATCACATGATATTTAACCACATGAAACTAATTACATACCACATGATATTAATTTATATAATATATTTATTCATTAAAATATATTAAAATTCAAGACATAAAATTTCACCATATATGACTAATAATCTATATGGAGTGTTCTATTACATAAAAACTAATTCCCATATATTTAATATCATAATGCATGTAATAGTTTCTATTGTATGATTGACCTATCCAAAATCCCACTATTAACTAAAATCCCAACATCTTCTAAGAACAAAAATAGTTTGAACTCTATTTTATAGAAGACATAGATATTTCCCAATCCTATATTATTGTAAAATCAATGATTTTACCCCTTTCAACTTCACACTCTACCCAAATTTTCTCCAAATTTATAATTTATAAGGTGTCATCTCTAGTGAAATTACATTAATATAGAATTATTTCCTCAGTTTCTTATATGTGAGCCAGATCTTGGTATATTCACATTCCTAGAACTATATGTGTGTCATTTCATATTTTTTTGGGATATATAGTGATGGATGGATTTCCATTTCATAGCCCAACATCATTTTACTTATCTATAAACCCCCCACCTGTTTTCTTATCATGAACATCATATACTCCTATAATGATCCCAATATTGAATCCAATTCTATATGGGAGCTATATTTTTATAGAGTATTTTCCAAGAATAATATATGGATTTCTTCCAATTACTAAGATGAATATAGGTATTCTTGGATTTATTTCATTACGATATGACAAAATATATCACTTATAAAATTCGTTCCATTTTACCATTGTAATTGGATCCTCATAAATCAATGTTAGTTTTTATTTCATTAACCACTCACTAGGAAAATACCTCATTTCATCCCATTTTATCATTCACAAGTGTTAGATATACATAAATAAATTTTAAAGAACTATGTAAAGAGAGATTTTTGAAACCACAGGATATGTAGTGATGTGAAAATAATAAAAATGGGTACCAACCAGAATCCTTTTTTGTACAATATTATTCAATTTATCCTTTCAACTAGACTAAGGTTTCTCCAATTTCAAAATCACTTATAAAACCATGTTGTTTAATATTCTATATAAATCCATTTTATACTATATAAGATTTATATATATGCCAAGGAATCTATAAAATAATGTGTGTGTTGATACCTATATTCATATGGTATATATTGAGTCCCAAATCCCACATCTTAGATAATAGATAATAATTATTCCATATTAATCTCAATTCATTGATCAAAGAAAAGCACACTTATAATATATTAATAATTTACCTTATTATTTTACATAAAGAGAAATATGGTTTTACTAGTTTGCTTTACCCCTTTAATTGGATAGTTCACCTCCAAACATATATTGGTTATTGTGGTATGATCATAAAATTTAACCATATCGAGGGAAAATATATACATAATTAAACATCAACCATATTATGATAAAAGATTCATGACCTTAAAATCCATATATATCATGTTCAAATATATTTGACATTAAAACATAACCATATATTATTCAAATATTCATGACTTCAATTATCAACCATAATTTGTTCAGTGATATATAAATTAAAAAAAAATTAAATATATTTTCCAGAGATTTATGACCTTAATCTATATTAGCATTTGGGATAAATACGTACAACGTATGAAATCAAACATGAGGAATGTTCTAGGAACAACTCTAAGACATTAATCTTAGAGAATCCACTTATCCAAAATGTGATTATAAAATATAAAATTGTGAGGTGTAAATTTTTATAGGTTCAAACCCAAAACATTTATACATGAGAAAAATATGAAGCCTTAAAATGATGAGTTGAATCAAGAATATTAAGAAAAAATTAAATCACAATTAAAGAGACAAAAATATAACAAGGTTATAATTTAAAATAATATATTTGGAGACCCACATTATAGATCCATAGGTCACTGAAAATGTTATAGTACTCAATTATTCTTCCTACTACTCTAAATTGGGGGCCCAAAAATTGTATAGATGATAACATTATAGGAATTTATGAATTCCCATTTAATACTCCATACTATAAAAACCACATTATATTTTAAATAAATTTGTGTGTCCAAACATCTCTACTTCCAAAGGACTAAACTATACTTATCAGTATGTCACATGAGCACCAATAATCACCTCTATACTCAACCATGTTTATATGTTTTAGTGGAAATAATCCTATATAATATTTTATTAGGCCAACCTTGTTTTACAATTATGGTATACATTCCCCATATATTCCAAATGTATACCAATTGAAGAGTAGGCATTTGGGAGGAATTTAAGCATTATTATTTTAAATAATAGACCACTACTGTCTTCTGGTGATGATATTTTCTCAACAAATATTACATTACCATATCCAACTAAGTGCATATGTTTATATGATAATTTATTAACTAAGTTTTACATCATGACTAAGTGTGTTGGATCAATTCTTTAAAAACCCACCTATTTTTGGTCAAGAGTGTTTTGAATACATATCAAATTTCATCAATTACACCATTCTAAATCCATTAAAGGAAAAGCCATTGATTAAAATAATTATTCCGTATTTTATTATAGAAATCAAAAACAAATATTTTGTTGATTACATTTTTATCCATGAATAAAATAACCTTTCACACCCCCTTATTGTAAGATAGTGAATCTGTGTGTAAGTGCAATATAATGAATATTAACCAAAAGAGGCCCATTTTTATTAATTGGGGTAAGGAAATTAATATATGCCAATATATTAGAGAAACTTCTAAAAATAATTATTTATTCCTATGAGGAAGAATATATACATTGAAAAGGGTTGTGATACACATTTCTCCATGGAACATTATATATTCAATATTAATTTTCATTAAGAGTTAATTTATTATTTTTTCTTATTTATTTATTTCAACCAAAATATTCATCAAGATTTATTTAATTTATGGTATGATACAAAATACATTATTCTTGTAAAAATTCAAGGACATATATTTGAAAACACTAAATGTTTTTGAAAATTTGACAAAGACATGGATGTCTTACCTAACAAGTGTCACTCTTGTATTACATGTGTGGATCATAGAACACTTTGGTGAGGAAAAGTACAATTTATGTATTTTTTTAAAATAATACTATGTATTGTATTTTTATTATGGGATTTATGAATGAATTATGCCTATAAACATTTAAAAAAGAGAATTTTTTAAGGGAAGTGAAAATATACTATACCGAGCAAATATTTATAGGTGGATCCAAGGATTTAATGCATGGGATCCACCAACCATATATGTTGGACACCTAAAAGGTCACCTATTAAATTTATAATCCAATCCTTTTCCTTAAAAAATTTATTAATTATAAGAGAGAGGATTATTTATTGAAAACCAATATCAAACACAATTCCTCATCAAGTATTTAAAGAAGAAGTTTGTATAATTTCATTGAAACAATAGAAATTAAGTAAATGGAAGAGCTAACCATAAGAATCACGAATCCATTTCCATGAACCAAAAAACATGAGGGATGTGTGATCAAGATTCTTCCATTGAAGACATGTGACTCATGAATCATTCAATGATGGGTCGTAAACTATGGAAACTACCATACTAGAAGCATGAACCAAATTTCCTCCAAATCCATAAAAATGAACTGAATATCCTCACAGCAAAATAATTGAAAATATATTATATTGTATATAAATATATGAGGCCATATTACTTATAAATACCATATGAGTTCCCATATTGTGAGTATCATGACACTTAAAATATATGTATGAGTGTCATGAGACCACCATGAATTATGAATCCCTTTTATATTTTTCCCCTTTTGTTTAAATAAGTCTATAAAAGGAGAAAAGTTGAAGGATTCATGACTCAAAGATCCTATCATCCAAAATTCATGACACCTTTTACACAAGGATCCTTGTGAGTGGACTATAGCATTGATGCCTCCCAAACCTCCCCAATAAAGGATTAATAGGAATTAAAGACATTTACCATAAAAGTATTTTGGGGGATGATAAGGAATTTTCAAAATAAATTCATTATCTTAAAAGGGAATTCATGAAACATGTATCATGAAAGGGTACCATGTAAAAAAACCCATTAGCAAAAATGAAATATCCAAAAAAAGTATCTCTAAAAATGGCACCATATATGAGATATACATCATGAAAAGGTACATTAAAAGAATTATTCTTTTGAAAGTTACATATTTGTATAAAAAATTTCTTATGGTAGTTCTATGTATCAATAATAAATTATGAAATGGACCCATACATTAATGTTTCATTTTATAGGTAAATATCAGTGATCAAGATACCATACATAAGATTTCATTTTTTTCTATCATTAATAACCATAAACCAATGTTGTAATATTCCCATGACCATGAATCCTCATTGAAACATTACCTCTTCATGTTAATATTGATCAAAGCGTATAAATAACCATTGATATTTCACATTCCTCTACTAATGGTGGCCAAAAACTATTATAATAAAACAAATATGACACTACACTATCTCTAAATAGATCCCATCATGTGTCTAATTACAAACCCCTTTATTAATGGGAATCTTTTTCATTAAGTGTCAATGAATTCCATGTTGGATGGCATCATGGAATAGTTACTGGGGCTACTAATTTCAAACTGATGCTACTATAATTCCATAATAGCACTCTTCTATTTATATCTCAAGGAATTTATATATGACACACATTTATTTGTTGAAATTTCCATTCCATATTTCTCATAATCTCTATTCCTTTACCCACATATTATCAGTTAATGAAACATAATCCCAACATTATTACCATTGAATTATACATGATGTGTCTTAAAACATCTACCCCTTTATAGATACCTATATGTACCTAATCAAACATATATGGGAATATTTTTTGAAGAATCTCTTAATATAAGTTTCAATTTTTACCAAAGAGTTACATACCCCACGAGCCTCCAACCTATTGTTTTCTATAACATATTGTCACTTGAAAAGCCAATCATGTTAAGCATGATTTTCCTACTCTTTTGAAAGTCCTCAAAATAATTAAATAGAACCATACTCAACGTATTATATTTTTTTATATTTTAATATTTCATGGAATCAGTCTTAATAATATGACCGTAATATAAAACACACATTTGTCTTGGATGAATGAAATTAAATGGAAATTCAATTTTCATAGATACATGACCTTAAAGAGTTCCACTTTGGTTCATGTATGATTACATTTAAAGGTATAAAATTACTCACTAAATAGAATTGAATAACCTCAGTTGTAATAAACTTTTTGGGAGAATATTTTTATCCCTTCTCATAGTCACAATACGAACTCAAACTTTACTGACACCCCCTTAACAAAAAACTTTGGACTTGTGGGATGACTCGAAACACCTCCATTATATTTTTTAAGTATTAATGGGTGAATTTAAATCCCAACATTCCCTTAATAATTCACATATGGTAAGAAATAGTATAATACATATATGTATTCTTGAGAGAAATTTAATCCTAGTGTACACTTAATCTATTATAGATGGAACAAAGTTGTTGCATACATTTAACTATTCATTGGAAATATTAAATCTGATAATTCCCTTGATCCTTTATGTATTAAATAAAACTATATCATATGTTTTTGTAACACCCCGAGATTTTATGAGAAATAATTTTTTTAATTTCATTGATGTATTGTGTTGTACGCTACACCAAGGATAGCTTGCACTATAAAAAACACCATATTAGATTGTAGTATATGCAAACACTATTCTTGGCTTGTGTTGCACTCAAGAGAGACCTTCCTCAATAGCATGTGTTGTACACAATACCGAGTTTCACTAAACAATGATATATTATTATAATATTATTATGAACTAGCCTTGATGATTAGTATTAACAAATTATTGAATTTTATAACATTATCATTCATCGTACACATTATATATAACATGTTCTGAGACCAAAAAAAATGTTTCGGGTAAAATAAGTATTTTTCAAAAAAATCAGGTTTTCCGCCTTTTGATGGCACACACATATTAAATCTAGTATTTGACATGTTTATGAGTTAAATTTGATAAAATAAACTTTTTTATTTCAATAAGTATATAAAAATTTAGTTTGGATAATTTTTTAATATTTTTCTGTTAACTTTCATATTTTGATGAATAGTAAAAATATGCTAAATTTTAATTAAAAACAACTTTTTTCATCAAGATAATTTATATGGTTAAATTATAATATTTAATGGTTTTAATGTACAAATAGAATATATTTTTACCACTTAATATAATTTAATTAATTATCATTAATTTTACATTGAATTCATAGGTAAAAACATTTCAATCGTTTGAAATGTTTTAACTATTAAAACCTGTTTTCTCAACATCAGGATTAATTTTTAAATTAAATAATACAACTTCTGTGTTTTGAATTTAAAAAAATTTATTCCATATTTGTAATTTGTAGGTCCAAATTATGTCAATATTCTAATTTTTATTTATAAATATTATGAATAGTAACTACGGTAAATTTTATTTTCTACAGTTAAAGGTAAATCATCTAATATATAGTAAAAATAAGATTATAAAATTACCCTAAAACCTACCGCAATTATATTGGATGGATAAAAGTAGACCCATATTACCTAAGTCTCAAAATAGATTCATTTCATGGACTTTTCACCATGAAAGGGATGTAATTATTATTAAAACCCATGAAAGTGACAACATGTCACTCTCTTATATCTTATAAGTATAATAATTTTAATTTTGTGATAAAATTAATAAAACAATTAGCATAAATAGTCACCAAAAATATAATAAAATTATATATATCATGGGAATATATTTAGGATTTTGAGGTATTAAATAATTATCCTTAAGGGTGACATAATAGTGATGCAAAAATGGTTTATTTAGTGAAAAATCAATATTACAGTTATTATTAAACAAATAGTGACCATAAAAGGCACAAACAACTAACTAAAACTTATTGGTCGTGTACATGTAATAAATAATCATCCAATGGTTTAATATTTAACCATTTAGATCCTTATAAAAGCGATTATGACACTTATATTATTTTATTTTAAATGATGTCAAAGCTATCACCTTCATAATTTAATAAGTATAACAATTTAAATGTTGTGATTTTACGATGATTAAATTGAGTAAAAGTATTATTATGGAATATAGAAGACTTATCTGTATCATAGTATTTTATTTATTATTTTTATGTAACAAACATGTATATTAAATAATTATAAAAAAATGTTAGAGTAATTATTTTATTAAAGAGAATATCAAATAAATGGTTTTAAATATATTAAAATAAAAGTTATATGAACAAATTAATGTGCTCCATGAATTTTTTAGATGAATATGACAAGTTAGTAATCTATTAAATATTTTATTTCTAATATATCTTTGGTATGGATTTAATTTAAATTCAAATAATTGTATAGTGTCAAAATTGATACTATTGTTATTTTATAAAAATAATATATTATTAAATTGTTTAAAAATTACAAAAAAATTATAAATTATAAATTAAAATATATATGGTCTAAAATTTCATAAAATATACAATTATGGTCAATTCACAACAAAAATTCAATTATTTATAACATTTTAAAATTTATAATATTATTACTACAAATAAAATTAAATAGATTATATAAGGATAAATCAAGTTGATAAGGTTTCAAATAAATTTCAAACATATATGAATTTAATTGGATGATGAGATTACAACCCTATATCTTATCATATTATAATTTGAGTCATTTGGGATTTCTTTAATTGAGGTTTGTGTTTATAATAAATTAATATTTTAGATGTTTCTAAAAGTGCCCCTCTCCTCTCTTATAAAAGGGAATCTCCTCCCTCTCCTCTATTATAAAAGGGAACCTCCTCCCTCTCCCCTTCACAACATTTTGAGCCTTCAAGCTTGGCCAAACCCTATCCATTTCTCTTATTCACTTCCATATAAACATACTATATGTCTTGGTCTTCCTGAAAGACTAATTTTAGTGCCCTAAGAAAAGGTTTAGAAGAGGCGCGTCAAAGAAGAGGTAATATCCTTTACCGATTCTTTTAAATTTATTTCTTCTTCTACATTATATTATTTATTTGTTTCATTATAATTTAACGAAATAAGTATCAATCATATAATAATATGTTATTATAAATATGAAACAACCATATTTCATCTTCTATCCATCCTAAGAATATTGAAATCACCATGTGTGCGTACGTACGGAATACCGTCTCCGCGCTGTGGTGTAATCTGTTTTTCCACCACCACCATACATGGATGGGTATAATGGTGAAAATAATAACTATATATGAATATTATAAAATTATTATAATTATTATATATTATATGATCCACTATAATTCAATTCAATAATTATGGGAATGATATCATCGCTTGTGCGTACGTACGAATTATTGTCCCCATGATTCTATGAGATTAATTCTCCATGTTAACCATTCAAGAATGATTATAATGTATAAATAATAAGTAATCCTGAAATATATGACATAATAATGCTTTTGGATTTATGTATATATATTTTTCATTTACTTCAATTCAAATTAATAAGGAAACGAAAACATCGTTAATGAGTACGTACGACCTTCCGTCTCCATGAACGGTGTTTTCCATTCCAATTATTGACCTATTATATATAATTATATAATAAATATATATTATATATAAATAATGTTTTACATTATGGAAATATTTAATAATGATCTATGTAATCATATAAATAATTACAAGTCAAAACATGTATAATAAATGAAACAATTTTTCCCAAAATGCAGCTTTAACATGGAATTGACAAATGAACGTGTAATATAAAGTCATAAGTGAATCATATATGATATCATAAAAATTATTATGGTTCAGTTAAAAGTTAATAATATGTTTAAATACACTATAAAATAGTCTCAAACACATTCGAAAGAAATTAGACATAATGTAAGGGTTTATATCATCTCACTTTTATTTCATTGAGACATATGCCTTAATCACTAACTATTTATTTTGTATGGTGTTTAAGTTTGCCATAAATGTTTTATGATTCTTATTATGAAGGATATTATATTTAAATATGAATGAAATTTTCTTTATTTTATTACACGTATGATTCCACCGATTATAAATGGTAAGGGATAATTATTCCAATCTCGTTCTTATCCGGGATTCTTTATTCGTAAGTATTTACTGGGGTTATGATTGTCATCCATGTCCATTTTTTCTAAAAATGTTTCAATAAAATGTTTACTATTATTCCATGTATGTTTAAAGTCATTTTGACCCTTTTTTACTTTTACCACATGGTATGGATGGAATCTTTCTTTTGCTTACCATACGAGGAACTTTTTGACTTTTCCATAAAAAGTACTAGAAGAATGATTTTTTAACTTATATGGCATGAACAGATTTTTATGGTTTCATAACAACTTATTTTCATGAATATTTCCCTACAATATTTAATGATCATTTAAAAAAATAATTTTCTTTTAAAATTGCATGGCATTTTTTGAAAGAAAATAATTTTGAAGAAGAAAGGATATTTTATTCAAGAATTTATTTAATGTTTTTTATCAAAAGTATTTTCCAAATAAGATGATATTAGTTATTATGTTTATGTTTCAAGTATAATTTCTCTATGATTGAAATGGTTTTATTTTTCTTATGATGAAATTATATCCATTTATTTTATATCGATTATATTATGATGGGATGATTTTTCTGAAACCCAATTTATTCATTGGGTTATGATGAATGATTTATATTTATTTTGTGGCACACGAAAGAATGATTTAATTATGAGATGGGTGGGACCTATATCTCCATAAAATTCATTGGGTAAAGATTTATATCTCATGAGATAGACATGGAAGGAATGGAAAGTTAATTCGTTTCAGTAATATAGGGCTGGAACGACAAGTAAATCTGGTTCAGTAACGGACTTTGTCCACTATGATGGTCTAGGTAGCAATGCCTTTTCTACTATAGAAATCATATCATGTGATTAATGGTTTTTCACAATTAAATTTTTTATTATCATGCTATTTTATCATGATTAATGTTTATTTATGATCTATGCCTTAGGTAATGCCAATATTTATTTCAGAACTCAAGATTTTGATGTTTAAACTTTATGTTCATGTTTCTATGTTCAAATGTATATGGTTTGTTTTATTTTCTCCACGATTACCATTAAAGGGAATTCGAGCTCACAATTTTTATGTATTATTTTCCCAAGGATATATAGAAAGGTTTTAGTTAAGAAAACAAAAAATTGAAGATATTTATGGGAGATGTTGAAGATATTTTACCATTATTAGAAGATTTTGTTATGAGTTTCCAAAGACACTAAACTTTTATGGTCCTTGGGTGTCTATTTTTGTTATGTATTAAGTATTCCTCAAAAGTAATGTGATTTACATGCACATAAAGCTTAGGTCTCTACAATTGGTATCATAGGAAAGGTTTAGGTAACCTTTGGAATCTACGATGCGAAAACTTTAGTGAGATCCCAAGAGATTTTTCTAAGGAATGTCTAGGGATTTCCTTAAGGTTATGTTTAAGTATAAGTTTTAGTCCTAGAATTATTGTAATAATCTTAGAATTAAACCTAATATGTTAGATATTGATGGTACACCCCCATTATTATGTTGTTTTCCTAGTATGATTTTTGCTTCTTACACTATTCTTTTTGGGTTTTAGAAAATGGCTGGAAACAGGAAGATTCACGATAATGGAGGATATGATGGACAATGGAATGATATTCTTCATGAGAATCCAAATGAAAATGGATTTGGATGTGCACACATCATTATTATGCCTAATCATCAATCTCATAATATGATCAATAATCTTAACTTTGGTAAGTTTCCTGACTTAGCTAACAAGAGAAAGATGGTGTTTCATGATGATCATAGAGGAAAGAAAGTTCAATTTCCATCATGTAAATCATGTGTTAAGAGGCATCAGGGAGAATGTTTCAAAAGAACTAGAAGATTATTTGGGTGTGGAAAAGAAGGAAACAAATCTAGTAATTCCAATGGAAAATGTTTAGTTAACACCATGGACAAGGATAATGGTATTGCTAAGACATCAACAATAGTTAAATGTTTTAAATTTGGAATGTATGGTCATTATGAAAACCAATTCCCTATGGGAAAATCTCAGGAATAGAATCACCATGGTCGTATGAGTAGTATTTATGTTGATGATGATGAAGAGACTACAAATGATATATGATATGAAAGAAGTATTGAGGAATAAAGTGATGATGCTCAGTCAATGGTTAATGAAGGAAGTGGAATGATTGTATGTTTATCAAGAGTTATGTTGTCTAGGTAATTTAATGATACTATGGAATAAAAAACATCTAAGTATTGTTACACTATTGTTTTTTCCTAATGTATTTGAATGTATATGTTAAATGGTACCGGTAACCTTGAATGGTTATTCAGATATTTTTGGAAAGTAGATGATATGCACATAATGAAGGGATAAGGAAATAATGTGATGTTTTATAGTATTAATGAGCTCATGACTGGTATAAGCACAAAGTGATATCATGTTTTGAGTATATATATTTTTATTTGGGATTTTGGTATGTGGAAAAATTTAACTTTTGACAGTATTTATGTTTTCACTAAAGATATATGGTAATTCATGTTTCAAGAGAATATATGATTGAGGTATTCACATGTTTGGAATGTACCCAACAAGACATATATTATGATATGTGCGGGATAAATTATGGTATTCACATACTTGGTAGATGACCTCTCTAGTAATATTTTTCTTTATAATATGAGATTTGATAGAAGTATTTTGTATAATCTTAAAGATTGGAATGAATTATGTTAGACATTAGATAGTATTGTTTATGGCTATATGTTTTTGATATTATTTCTGAAAGTTTATAATAGTATTGTTTAGGAAAAAGGAAAACCCATAGGACGTGAGAAAACCCACTGCGTTGGACATGGCTGCGGGAATCGAACCCACAACCGAAGTACGAAAGGCCTTTATCTCCTACCACTGGCCTACATGAAGTCCATGGTTAGTAGAAATTCGTTTTATTTTATTAAGCGGTATGATAGTTGAAGTATATGACCATTTTTGGAACCATATATGATTAATATCACTATATATGTACTTATTGATATTTAATAACTTTTGCTAACCTTATATATGAGATAGATGGAATCACATATCATTATATCGCATGATCTACTTAAACTTCATGAATGACAAATTAAAATTCATTTCTTTAAGATATGAAGAATAAAATGTTCACGTAACGAACAACATTGATATTGTCCAAAATCCAGTAAGTATTTATTTTAATTCAAAAATTCTTCAACATTAGGGAAATTATCTTGAAAACCAAAAATATTTTCCAAGAGCCTTCATATCTGATAAATCAGATGGTACCTTAGATTAACAATTTTTTTTTGCTTTGTGATTTTTGTATTTTTCAAAGACATGTTATATACCACTCTTCATCAGAACATGATGGATAGATTTCACTTATATATCTATATTTTAACTAGTATTCTCTTATGTCGAAACCCAGTGTTTTGGTACTTTGGGAGACCATTATGTTTCTATCCTTCCTTTTTAAAACTAAGTTTTAGTATTACTTTTTACAATGTGGGTTTCTATGAATGAAACCTTCAATTATTAAATGATTTATAAACCCGACGAATTTCGAGGGAGAAATTCATTTTAAGGGGGGTAGAATGTAACACCACGACATTTTATGAGAAATAATTTTTTAATTTCTTTGTTGTCTTGTGTTGTATGCTATAAAAAGATTATATTTTGCTATAAGCAAAACCATATTATCTTGGCATATACGTTAACACTATTCTTGGCTTGTGTTGCATGCAAGAGCGACCTTCCCCAATAGTTTGTGTTGTACACAATACCGAGTTACACTAAACAATGATATATTATTATAATATTATAATGAAATAGATTTTATGAATATTATTAACAAAATATTTATTTTTATAAAATTATCATTCATCTTACACATTATCTAGAACATGGTATGAGAACAAAATAAATTTTTCGGGTAAAATTAGTATTTATTAAAAAATGCAGTTTTGCAGCCTTTTGAGGGCGCACCCACATTAAATTTAGTTTTTGACAAGTTTATGAGTTCAATTTTACAAAATAAACTTATTCATTGTGATAATTATATAAAAATTTACTTTTGATAATGTTTTAATATTTTTCTAGTAAACTTTTATATTTTGATGAATACTAAAAATGTGCTAAATTTTAATTAAATTTTTTTTGCATCAAGATAATTTATATTGTTAAATTATAATATTTAATGGGTTTAAAATGTAAATATAATATATTTTTACCATTTAGTATAATTTAATTCATCATCATTAATTTTACATTGAATTCATAGGTAAAAACATTTCAATATTTTCCAATGTTTTAACTTTTAAAACATGTTTTCTCAAAAGATGGATTAATTTTAAATTAAATACTAAATCTTATGTGTTTTTAATTTGGAAAAATGGATTCCATATTTGGAATCAGTAGGTCCAAATTATTTTAATAGGCTAATTTTTGTTTTTAGATATTATGAATAGTAACTACAGTAAATTTTATTTACTACAGTTAAAGGTAAATTGGATAATTAATGGTAAAAATAATATAATAAAATTACCCTAGCACCTGCCACAATTTTTTTATGAATAAAATTATACCCATATCACCTAAGTGTCTTAATAGATTCATTTCATGGACTTTTGACCATGAAAAATATGTAATTATTATTAAAACCAAATAAAGTGACAACATGTCACTCTCTTGTATCTTATAAGTGTAGTAATTTTAATTTAGTGATAAACATCATAAAACTTCAAAAATAAATATTCACAAGAAATATAATAAATTTATCTAAATCATGGAAATTTATTTAGAATATTTAGGGATTAAATAATTATCATTAAGGTTGACACAATAGTGAGGTAGAAATTGTTTATTTATTGAAAAATAAACAATAATGTTTTTATTAAACTAATAGTGACCATAAAATTGACAAAAAACTGATTAAAAGTTATTTTTAGTGTATATATACTCCATAAGAATCCAATGGGAGAATATTTGACCATTCTTAGCCTTATAAAAGTGATTATGACGCTTATATTATTTTATTTTAAATGATGTCAAATTTGTCACCTTCATACTTTAATAAATATAACAATTTATATGATCCGATTTTAAGATGATAAATTCATATATAACTACTCTTATAAAATATATTAGATTTATCTGAATTATAGTTCTTTATTTTTAATTTTTTTGAAACAAATAAGTATATTAAATAATTATACAAAAATGTTGTAGTAATTATTTTATTAAGGGAAATATCAAATAAATGGTTTTAAAAATATTAAAATAAATGTTATATTAAAAAATTTATGTGGTCCATGTATTTTTTAAATGTATATGACATTTTAAGAAACTATTAAGTATTTTGGTTTGAATATATCTTCTGTATGGAGTTAATTTAAATTCAAATATTTGAATAGTCTCAAAATTGGCACTATTGTTATTTTATAAAAATAACATATTATTAATTTTTTAAAAATCACAAAAACAATTTAAAAATTATAAATTGAAATTTATATGGTCTAAAATTTCATAAATATACAATTATGGTCAATTCAAAACACATAACTAATTATTTATAATAATTTAAAATTTAGAATATTATTATCGCAAATAAAATTTAATATATTAAATAAAGTTAAATCAAGTTGATAGTGATTAAAATAAATTCCCAACACATCTAAATTTTATTATTTGATGACACTAAAACTCTATCTCACCTTATCTTAGAATTTTAGTCATTTGGATGTTTTTATGTGGGGTTTGGGTTTATTATAAATTAATATTTTAGAGGTTTCCAAAAGTGCCCCTCTCTTCTCTTATAAAAGGGAACCTCCTCCCTCTCCCCTTAACAACATTTTGATCCTTCAATATTGTCCAAAATCTTTCCATTTATCTTATCCACATCCCTAGAAACATACTATAGGTCTTGGTCCTTTCTAATGACATACTTTAGTGCCCTAAGAGGAGGTTTAGAAGTGGTGCGTCAAAGAAGAGATAATATCCTTTACCGATTCATTCAATTTTTCTTCTTCTTCTACTTCATATTAACTATTTGTTTCATTATAATGTAATAAAATCAGTATCAATAAAATAATGATATATTATTATAAATATTAAACAACACTATTTCACCTTTTATCCATCATATGAAAAATGAAATCACCGTGTGTGCGTACGTACGGAATATCGTCTCTATGCTGTTGTGTAATCTGTTTTTCCACCACCACCTTACTTGGATTTGTATAATTGTGGAAGTAATAACTATATATTCTTATTATAACATTATTTTAATTATGATATATTATATGATCTACTCCAATTCCATTTAATAATTATGGGAATGATATCACCGCTCGTGCGTACGTACGGATTACCATCTCCACGATGTGATTAGATTCATTATCCACGTTAATCATTCAAGAATGATTATAAAGTATATATAATATGTAATCATGAAATATATGACATTATAATGATTTTGGATATATGTATATATATATGTCATTTAATTCCACTCAATTTAATAAGGAAACAAAAACAGCGTTCAAGCGTACGTATGACCTACCATCTCCATGAACAGTGTATTTAATTCCATTTATCATTCTATATATATATTTATATGATGAATATATATTATATATAAATAATAGTTTACATTCTTGAAATATTTAATCATTATTTAAGTAATCATATAAATAATTACAAGTAAAAATATGTACGATAAACGAAACAATTTTACAAAAAATGTTATTTTAACATGGAATTGAGAAATGAACGGTTAATATAAAGTTGTATGTGAATCATATATGATATCATAAATATTATTAAAGTTCTTTTACAAGTTAATAATATGTTTAAACCCACTATACATCAGTCCTGAAAACATACGAAAGAAATTGGAAAAATGGTAAGGGATTATTTCGTCTCACTTTTATTTCAATGAGACATATGCCTTAATCACCAACAATTTATTTTGTATGGTGTTTAATCTTCCCATGAAAGTTGTATGATTTTTATTATGAAGGATATGATATTTACATATACATTTACTTTTCTTTAGTTTATGATAGGTATGATTCCACCAATTATAAATGGTAATGGATAATTATTTTAATCTCGTTCTTATTCGGGATTGTTTATTCGTAAGTATTTACTGGGTTATGTTTCTCATCCATGTCCATGTTTTCTAAAAAAAATTCATAATATTTTTACTACTCTTCCTTGTTTTTTTAAATTCATTTTTACCCTTTTTGAATTATACCACATGGTATGGATGAAATCTTTCTTTTTATTACCATAAGAGGTATTTTTTGAGTTTTTTTAGAAAAAGTACAGGAAGAATGTTTTTTTAACTTATATGTCATGAATGGCTTGTTACGGTTTCATAATGCCTTATTTTCATGAAGCTTACTCTACAAGAGTTCATGATAATTTTCAACAAAAATCATTTTCTTTTAAAATTTCATGGCATTTTGTAAAAATAAAATGATTTTAAAGAAGAGAGGATATTTTCCTCAAGAATTCATTTCAAGTGTTTTTTCAAAACTATTTTCCTTATAATATGACATTATTTAGTATGATTATGTTTCTAGTATAATGTCCCTATTATTTATAAGGATTTATTTTTCTTGTGATAAATGATATCCATTTTTTATATGGATTATGTTATGATGGTATGATGTTTATAAAACCCATTTTATTCATTAGGTTATGATAAATGATTTATATTTATTTTGTGGCACATGAAAGAATTATTTCATTAAGAGATGGGTGGGACCTATATCTACCTCCAATGAATTGAGTAATTTTTTATATATCATGAGATATACATGGCTGGAACAGAATGTAAATCCGGTTCAGTAATACACAGATGGAAAAGCAAGTAAACCTGGTTCAGTAATGGACTTTGTCCACTGTGATGGTTTTTACAGCAATTCCATGGCTACTATAGAAATCATATCATGTGCTTAATGGTTTTCAACAATTACATGTTTTATTCCCATGCGATTTTATCATTATTAATATTTCATTATGATCTATTCGTTACGTAGTGCCAATATTTATTTAACATCTCAAGATTTTGATATTTAAAATTTATGTTCATGTTTTTAAGATCAAATGTATATGGCTTGTTTTATTTTCTCCATGTGTACCCTTACTAAGCATTTGAACTCACCATTTTTATGTATTCTTTTCCCCAGGATATAAATTATGGGTTTAGGTAAGAAAACAAAAAGGGGAAGATATTTATGGGAGATGTTGAAGATCATTCACCATGATTAGAAGATTTTGTTCCGAGTATCCAAAGACACTAGACTATTATGGTCCTTGGGTGTCTGTTTCTTTATGTATTATGTATTCTGCAAAAGTAATGTAATTTCCATGTACGTCAATCTTGGGTCTCTATGGTTTTAATCCATACAATAGACCCAAGATCCTTCCATACCATTCTACCTTTTAAAAAATAATTTCACTATAATTCACTTTTAATTCCCCCTAGTAGATATTAAATTTAAACACACCCTTAGGTCATTATAGATAAAACAAAGATCTAATAACATGTTATGTTCTCCCGATAACCATAAATCACAGCATACGATTAAGCCTTATAGCATGAAACCAAACATCCTCCCTCCCTCAAGTCTTACTGGAGAGTTTAAATCCCATAAAATCATTATAACTTCCTAATTGGTATTAATATCTTACATAATACTTTTAGTCTTCTTAGATGGACATAAATCCCACCATTCTCTTAATCTGTCTTTAATAAAATTAAACTTAAATGTTACCTTATATATTCATTGAAGGTATAAGATCTAAGAATACTGTTATTCCTCTATGGATATCTAGTAAGAATAATATACCATTAATAAATTATAAGAGATATTAAATCCTAGCATACCTTTAAGTATTCAAAGATAACATAGAACTCGAACACACATTTAATTTATATAACGAGTCCTTAAATAACAACATATCATTAATAATTCATGTATGAAATAAAAATCAAGTATATTACTTCGAGAGACACCATAAATCCCAATGTTTCATTTTTCTATCTTGCATTACTTGATTATCGGGAATTAACTTTTACATAATCATAGGAGGCTATAAACCATAGTGTACCGTTTGTTTTCAAATAAAAAAAATTAAATTCAAGGATAACCCTTTAATTTTTATGAGGAGACCATAAATTCAAAAATATCTTTATGCCTTTTGAGATGACATGAAACTCATGTGTACCCTTAAATCTCCCACAGAGACCATAAATTCCAACACACTCTTAAGCATTCCTGGATGGAACAGAACATTATAATCAATATTTATGTTCTTCTAGAGAGTCTTAAAACATAGTTTAATCATTGAACCCACAATTTAAATCTAAATAAAAAAAAAATCAATTATACACATCCTTTGATGGTAGTTAATTTAAAACATCATTCATATATTGATTTAGACAATAGATTATCCAGTCTCCTCATGTGGAATCTATAATATTACACGTGATAATATTATATATATTTAATAAATTTTAATTTAATTTTAATAAATATAAACAAATACCTCTTTAATTTATTTTTTCCTTTCTATTATGGTATGAAATTTTATAAAAACTAGTATTATTATAATGATTTTTTCAATAATACATTCTTAAATACATAACAATGTTCTAGAAATGTAATTAAGAGATTTCATGAGAATATTCTACCTCCCATCCTCTCAATGTTAGTATTTTATGTACAAAGAATCATTAATTCATTTTAACGACCACTTATTTTTTAAAAATAGTATTCTAATTTGATGAAAGTGAAAATTATAAGATCGTTATCATTTAAAATAATTAATGGAAAAATATAAAAACATAGAGTAATAGATGAATAATGATATAATTTGGGAAATAGAAATATTTTTTTAATTATTTTTATGTATCCTGAATTAAAAAGGGATAAAAAACTGGTTTAAAATACAAAAAAGTTAAATTTGAAATTTAAAAATGACATTACAAATTTACTTATCAAAATAATGAAAATATAGATTTTAGGTAATATAAAATATATCCATGGAAGAGATATACCTAATATAGATTGTGAGAAAATCCTTTGCAAGAACATTTTTTTATGATATTGTATTCAATGAAATGGAATATTTTGGTGTTAAAATATAACTAATTTACAATTAAATATTAAATATATCACTATAAAAAAAATATAGACTATTATATTTAAAATATAATAATTTTTTCAATGAATAAAGATTGTATCTCAATTAAGAGATATTAAGTGAATAAAACCGTTATCTTGGATTACATCACAATCAGTCAAACTCTAAACCATTTTATAAATAACTTAGGTTTATAACTAATATGTATCAAAAAATTACAAATATCTATCTTACTTAGTAGTTTTCATTTATATTTTTATATTTCTAATTTATTAATCAATCATTTTTAAAATTAATCCTCAGGAGTAAATGTTTCTATTTTTTCCATGATTGATTTAATATGAATATCGTTAAGACCAATAGGGGCCTATATACCAATGAGAGGGGGCGAATCAGGTTATGGATATTCTTTTTAGTAAATTATTCCTAACCCACTAGATCTTGACCTCTTTATTACAAGGGTCACTTTGTTTGCAATTGTTTGTTTATTATGACCACTTCTTTACTTCTTTATCTGATGATGTAGCTTTAAATGCAATGCAGGGAAGTAAGAAGGAAACATAGAGATTCTTTCTTGGTTCACCCTCACTAAGCTATGTCCAAGGAGCATACAAAGACGATGTTCCACTGTACCAAATCCACTAAAGACCATTTATTTTTACACAGTTCGGGATAGATCACTTCTATTCCTAGGCTCCCTGCCTTTACAAAGTTTAGGGTCAGCTCACTGCTTTCCCAATGCTCACTCTCTATTTCTCTCTCTGGCTCACTTCCGAGGGAGAGGATCACCTTCTTCTTCTTCCTTTTCTCCCTTCTCTAGAAAGGATCCACTCAGAGTTTATAGACATGTAGGTCTCTTTATTATCACTAATTAATACATTCTATGTTGTATTTAGATGCTATTTTGAAGTCCAACTTTCACCCATAGATGAATATCAATTTTCAATGAAGGTATCGGGCAATAATCCAGCTTTCACACAGCCCTGAATCTCTGCCGTGAATCAAGATTACAAGGTGTTATTCTCCAAGATGGTGCGCAATTCAAAACTAGCGTGAAATTCCACCTCAACCACTTGCATCACACAAGCTTCTCCAACTCCAAATTTGCATGACACACACCCTTTTACCCCCAAACCAATATTGGCGCACAACCAAAAACTTTCACGCTTCTTCAAAACATGGTGTGAAAGTGTCACCAAACCACTTGTGCAATACTTCCTTCTTCAACATAGAACCTGCGTTACTTTATTCCTTCCTCTCCTAGACCACCTTGGGCGTGCAACTATCACCTGGTGCACAACCTCTACGTGCGCGATCATACACCACTTGCGCGACCACCACACCTGCGCAGTGAGAGATTTGATTTATCTATGTGTTGAACTCTTCACTGAATGAGGAGATGTCGACTTCTATTTATAGGCATTTAGACACCCTGTGCGTCGACGCGTAAGTCTCCCCTGGGTGTGCATGTTTCGGTGCACATGTCTATGTCACGCAAGTCACTTGTGTGACCAACCCTAAAACATGGGTGACCCTTACCCCTTTTAAATATTTTGATGCTCTGATCTAGAAAATAATTGGGCATGAATGTTTCCTATCCTTCATGTACATGGTAGAGAATTAACTTCTCCAAATACCACTATTCTTCATTTGTCTATTTTCAGGCCCAAAAATTTGGTAAACACTGGAAAACAGTGCCACCTTGTATCTCCTCTTTTTGTACCACCTCCATATCATCCATTACTTTGTCTATGTTCATGAATAAAACATTGATCGTTAACCAAAAATCTTGAACTGGACATGCCACCATGAAATCCCCTTTGTCAACAAATCTGTATGTCATGGTTTTCTTTGTCAACAATCACAACACAGATGTCCACTTTGACAACAAACACAATCACCTCAAAAATGCTTCAATGATACCTTGAGGGATTTTTTCCCAAAAATGTTTACTATATTTTTTCTTGGATCATGTGATTTTAATATGTAAAAGGTCATGTAAAGAATGTATTAATTCATAATTATTTTATGATGTTTCCTGATTATGTCATAGATGTTATTGGAATAGTTCATGAAGAATGGTTAGAAATTTTCCCTCTCTGTGGATATTGAATCGGTAAAAATAAATTACTTATTAAAAATAATATTATATATTACAATTATATAGTAATAATATCATCATAAATTGATCACAAAAACAATATATTATATGTAATTATGTTTTAATAATAATTCATTAGTAAAATTTCATATTATCATTCATGTACAAGGTTAAATCAACCCAAACAGAAATTTGTTAGAACACATGAATGGGTGAGAATATATTGTTGAATTATTATAATATCACATTTAGAAAAGAATAATGATTTTAAATGGATTCTATTAAATATTATTTTTGAATTGATATATAAAACATATATTATAAATGATTATGTAATGGGTATTAATTAAGTTTTTTGGTCAGATATTCTTCTAAAGAAAGTCATTGAATTGAATTATTTTGGAATCCATGTAAAAATAATCACTCAAAAATTGTATATTATTATTAAAGAGGTAAATTGGATATATATTGTAGAAAAAACTAAATGAGATATGTGTTTTAGAATGGTTGGATGATGCTTACTCTTTTAAATGAGTTTGATCAACACATTTGAAAATACATATTACTTGGTGCTAAAGGATTATAATTTAACAATGATAACTGGTAATAGATAGACAAATAAGAACTATAGATAATGTATTACCTCAGATAAAACATTAAATTATTTTTAGAGATATTTTGTCACATTACACCAAAATTTACCCTTTTATATCATTTTACTTTCTATCATTGTGATAATTTTTAATTGGGTAACATATTTTTTGTATAAAAAATAAAATTGAACTTATTTCTAAATTTTGAAATATTTTTTCACATTACACAAAACATTACCGTTTTATCTCAATTGATAGTCATTATATGACTGAATTGTTATTCATACATACATAAAAATATATAAAAAATACATTTAATGAAAATAATTATTTAAATGTTATAGGTTTAACAATGATACATTATATATAAAAATAAATTTTTTAGAATAAAATATTCTTTATAATAAATTATTATGTTTTATACTTTGTTCAAGAATAATTTAATATATTTTGATGAAATTTAAAATATATAATTTTTAATATATTAATTAATTCCATAAAAAAATTTAAAAAACATCAATATACAAGTTAGAAATACGAGTACCCACAAACCATATACTTAACGAGCATATATCCAATAGCCATATGATAGTAATTTTACAATTTTACCTTCAAATATATTTCCTTATATACCCCTTTAAAATAAATAAACGCATGTTTTTCTCAACATGTGTGTAAAATTAGTGATTTATTTCATACATACCACTCTTATACCTAGCATTATGATCGTCATGAGAGACTGTGAGGAAAAATACATTATTCTCATATATATGGTTTTTTTAAGTTGGGGTCAATGCATCATTTTATTATGAAAGAAATGTCCTCTTTATGTATGTGTATAGGGAAGCCCATTACATAGCCCGAAGCCCCAAGGCCATGTGGCCCATGAACATGACAATATTTTATTCTTATCGTTATTTTTCTAGATATGTTTTTTGTATTTCATGTAATACCTTAGTTTATATTATAATATTATATCTTAATAAAATAAGGCATTGCTTATTTTATCTCAATGTGTCATGTAAAAATAGATATAAAAATGATACAATAATGATATTATTTACTAAAAATATGTGGTGTTATAGATTCTGCATTGGTATAGTAGAGAATTGGTGATATTTTTCCATTTACAGTTTGGTTAGAGAATCGTTATGGCAGTAGCGGTCTCTTTATGTGAATGTTTTAACTTTTAATCTATATGATATATCTAAAAAATGTTATTTTATTTTGATTATCTCTTTTATATTAATATTTTTTATATGTTTAATGCATGATTTATTATATCATGGGGTAGGAATATGGAAATTTCATAATTCAAGAAGAACATTTGAGTTAATTCTATGTGTTTTGTGATACATTAGTGGTACAAGTGAAATACTTATTTCCAATATACTTATTTTTCATGAAAAATACATTATTAATTATTCTTATATATAAGATCGACATTATACAAATGATAATATTTTGTTAAAGTGATAAATATTTTAGAAATTGAATTTCTTATAGTTTTGGAAGTGTGATGAGTTTGATTATATGTGGTGGTTGTTTATTTAATCATGTGTTGATGGTGGTAGAGGTATTTGTGAGGTTCTTCTTATGGTATCAAAAAAATTTATGAAAAATATTTGGTAGTTTTGTAAAAAAATATTTGATGAAGCTAATGAATGAAATTGAATATGGTAAATTCGTATGGGGATTTTTTAATAATGAAATTTTTAAAAAATATATAAAATTACTAGATTATTGTGATTAATATTGTTATTATATGATTAATTAATTTACATTTATAAATTATGGGGAATAAAAAATTATATGAGAGTGATAAGTGGTTAACAATAAATTTAAATTTATAGTAATTAATGTTTTCAAAAAAATATAATTTGAAATTGGAATTTAAATGTTGATAATGATGTAAGGGGTTGTTTTTATATATTAATATTTTTAATTTTTCATGAGTGTATTTGTGGTAATGATTTTTATTGGATAAATACATTCAATGGGTGATGTGTAATTTTTTTATGTTATTTTATACCACCTCGATCATTAATTTTTCCAACAAATGTATTTATTTTATGACCATTATATTTTTATTTTTACTTTTAGTTTTATCAATTTGAAAATATTGAATTTTTAGGTAATTATCCATAGCATATAGTTAGTACATAGTTAGTGATAACTGTGCAGAAACCATGTGGTAGGGGTAAATATTTACAATAACCATTCCACATGAATTGGAAACAGTATTCCCAACCATGTGGACAACTAGTGTGATTCCCTAAGTGTCCAGTATGGGGTGGCCAATTTGGAAAATAGTTCGAGGCACCCAGTTATTAAAAAATTTAGTTTTATAAAAATACCCTCACCTTTTTAGATCCAAAATTGGGTCTTACTTCTACCATCACACCTCTCATGAAACACATCCCTAGGAGGATAACACATAACCCCAACTTTCAACCGAATATTCTTTTTGGAACTTCTCAATCTAACTTCAAACAAAATTGGTATTGGATAAGGTGATTTCCCCAATTATTTATTCTTTCTTCTTATTTCAATACTCCCCTTCACTAGGAATCACATAAATCGAAGACTATGTGGTGTTTTGGTTTTAAATACTTCTAGTTCCATGTAGTTTGGGTGTGATATTTGTTCTTCTTGTCTTATACCTTCCAAAATTGAGGGTTTCATCCACTATTTTTGTCCATGGTTGGTGCTTCTTTATATTTTATTTTCCCTAACATATCATGTGTGTATGAGTGTTCCAAATTAGTCCTATTCAAATTTATACATGATATTTGGGTATTAACTGATTTATATATATTTATTAAATTTGTTTTTAATGATATTATGAATGATACCTAAAATGTCTCTTATGTGATCTAATTTATTTTATGTCTTCACCCAAATAATAGTTTTTTTTGAATTAAAAAATCTTTAATTCAATATTTTTGTAAAATATGAGTGTTTTAGGGTTGTTTTTAACTATTATATAATTGTGTAGGGTTGAAAATCAGTCTAAAGGGGGGTTAATTGTTTGAGATTTCTTTTTTGTGAAATTTTATTAAATTTTCTTCTTACAATCACATGATATACATTTATACTCGATTTAATGAATGTATTATGTGATATTTGGTTCATATAAAATTATATACATGTGTCTATATATAAATGTTCATATGGGTATTTTCCCATGATAATATGTTAATTTAGGGATGTACATATAAACAAACACACATTAATGTATATTTGTATAATGATAAAGGGGAAGTGATGAAAACAAAACACCATTGTTTGAATTCAGTTTTAAAATTGTTTTTTAAAAAAGGAATTGAAAAGATCTAATTGGAATAACTTATATTTATTTTTTATAAAGGATGGTTCAATTAACCTAAGATATATATTTGGTTTCTTTTTACACCCTTAATTTATGAAATAATTTTGATAGTTGTGTTTTAGAATGTGTTTTTAATTAATTAATTCCATGTCATGATATCTTTAATGAATTATTATATACATAATGGAGATTTTGGAATGTTTTTTTCTTTATTAGATAAAATTGATTAAATAGGATTGTATTTCATTTTATAAATTTAATTGGATGTGATATGTTGATGAAAGGGTCCTTTTTAATAAAATAAAATGTCATTGAAATGTGTAAAGAACATGGGAAGCTGGGTTTTTAAGAGGGGAATCCTTTTATATATCTCTACAGTAACAAAAAATTTATATTTTTATAAAGATCATGGTACTATGGGTTATAATCACCAAACCACTAGGGAAATTCATTAAGTCCTTAGTAGTTTACTTGATGTATCAACACAAATGGACATCATCATACCACTAGGATAAGTAATGTTCTCCATAGAAGTTGGTGTGTGAATTTGATTTTGGAAAATTAGATCATTAGTTGATTCCAGAAAATGGGATTTATATAAAGTTGCATGACATTGGGATTTTTACATGGGTCTTATTTATGAAATAATTATTTCTATAGTACTTTATTTAATTTAAAAATTGGTAAATAATATTTTTTATCTTAATTTAATTTTTTTAGTTATGTACTATCTTTCATTTTTATTTTTTTTTGAAATTATGTTTTATTATATCTTGTTTATAAAATTTAAAATCATTCATTCATGTAATGAATATTTACTTATAAATTCTTAATGAAATTGACTTTTTTTCTCATCTTTTAATGAAAATCCAATATTCTTATTATTTATTTCAAACCATTAAGAATGAAATATTTTTGTAATTAAAATATAAGGACCTATTGGCGACACCATAATGGGACTTTATTTCTCATATCCTACAAACACCACATGGTTTTTGTAGACTGAGTATCTTTTAGAAGTTCATATTCATTTCTTGTTCAAATATATAGTAGGATGGTATTTAGGTTGCATTATAACATCGGGTTGAATTGATATCATGGTCTGGATATGTTTGTTTTTTTTTCAACTTAGAATTATTATCCAAATTTGGGTCCTTTTATTTTTCTTCCTTTCTTTAATGTTTGGAGTTTATCAATGTAGAATTTTATACATTGAATAATAAGGGTAAATTCTTGTGAGGGAGTTAGAGGTGATGGTGAGATTGTCTTTTGGATTTATTTTATGTTGAATATACTTATTATTTCTGCATGGGAATGTTATGGGTGGATATATAATCATGTAATTTTAATAAAAATATTCAATACATGTTATATTTATTTTTTGGGTGAAGTTGTTCCCATAAATAATTTTTCGATGCCCCTGTGCTTATCACAAGCTCATGGGGATCCAGAATGAATTCAACCCTATTATAATCTATATTAGGCATTTTATGGATTTATGGATCATGTTTATTAATGAAAAAATGTTACAAGAACCTTGGTTCTAAAGAGAACCTATGTTTCCGATCATCTCTTTTTATTTGGGATGTAAAGTTTGAAAAAAGATACAAATATTAGGACTCATGTGGTTAGAGTATTAATAGTTTAGCTAGAACATTCCCGTTTTAAGATTAAAGTTACCATGAGATTTTAGGCCATGATTAATTGATTTTATAGCTTTATTTATTGATTAATAAGACATTTTAATTTAATTTTTTGGTATTTAAGTATTTTGGTGTTATATTATTTGTTTTGTGCTTTTATATTTAGAGTTAAGATAGGAGTTGAACTGGTTCAACCAGTAGCCCACATGTCCTAACAAACCATGTGGATCACACTAATATGTTTATAAAAACTCTCATTAGTAGTGGAATAATTTTAACAAGGTATATCGAACAGAGTGACCATACTATACATGACCACTTGCCTCTATGAAGAATTTTTCTCAGATTCATTTGGATAAGAAATTATTTATGATCTTATTTAAATGTTCAATTATATATAATTGATGTTATGTAGATTGATTTGATAAATTTTATATGACAAAATTATATAAAATTGAAAACTAATGTTTTGAAAAATGGATTGAAGAGGATTGGGTGATAAAATTATAGTATTTGACCTGATTTAAATGGGTTATCGAGTGGGGAGTTGGTTTTAAATATTAAGTGTATTATAAAATTAATTATGAATATTTTAAAAATTTATTTAATGGGATTTGATGGAGTGAGACTCATAGGGTTACATAAAAATATTATTTTTATTGTCTAAAAATGATTTGAAATGGGAATTTCATGTTTTAATGATTTAATTATACAATATCAAAATGTCTTTTAGTAAAATAAATTATTTAAAAACATTAATGTAAGGTTTAAATTTTTTTGAGAAGGAATACATGGTTAGTAAATGTTTTATAAATGTATTTTGTTGGTCATTTAGTTTTAGGAACATGGTTTTAAACAAATGAATGTTTTTAGACTATTAAATATGTTTTATAAGGAAATAAAAATTAATCTAATGTTTGGTGATTTATAATTATTTTAAATATTAACATACATTATTTAAAATGGGATGATACATATATCCTTAAAATTTTAATGTTTAAACATCAAGTTTTGAAATTTTTTAAAAGGATAGTTTAGTTTCATTAATGTTTCATTCCTCTTTTGAAATATGTACACGATCAATTTTCATAAATTGAAGTGCTATATTGAGATGTGTTTTCTGGAAAGGGTTGGATATTATTTCATAGGTATTTGACTAGTTTATATATCTTATCGATTATTTAGGGTAATTATCCTAGTAAGATTCCATGATTTTCATATATGGTTTATTGTCTTATATGGGGTTTTATTTCATTATGTTTTATGAAAATAATTGTTCAAGTACATCTCATTGGATTCCTTCTTAATTTTTTTTGTGAAATAATACCATTTTTGGGTTTTCTCATTCTTTATTCGAGGTGGTAGGTATTTGGTGATATTTTTGTCTTTGGTTATGGAGGATTTTTTATGGGTTTATTGACATGGAACAAACCCTAAGAGTATCTCTAAGGTGACTCTGATTGATACTGAGCTAGTTGAAATTTCACACTAGCTTGTGTTGTCCTAGATTTTATGGGGATCATCCTGGATGTTGTGATGAGTTTGATATTCTAAGAAATTTTTTATTATTATTTCAAATGTGTTTAGAGGACATGCTATTTTGATAAATTATATTTGTGATTTAGGCCTCAATCCATATTCATTCTTAGGTAGAATAATTATGGCTTGTGGTTTGGTCATCCATGTTTTGATATTTTTAGATCGATCTTATTTTTCATTATCTCTAGAAAATAGGTTCTACAGTTTATGAGATGTTCATAATTCTCTCCCTTTCAACTCTAGAATTTCTTATTTCTATTAGTTTATTGGTTTCCATTTATCGGTGGCTTGTTACATTAGAATTTTGATATCTCATGCCTATATGAATAGGGATCATTAGTTCTTGTGGGAATTATGAATGTGTTTTAGGTTGGGTGTGCACCTTGAATTTTTTACAATTTGTGATTTGAGACATACCTCTAGGGATTCTTTGCCGATTCCCTTCTCTAATTGATCCAACATAACTAGAAATTTTCTAATCGTTGGCGTTACCTAATAAGGGCCACTGTTTCTTAATCATTTTATGGGATGATCAAGTGTGATATTTTATTAGAAATGGATTAATTATTGATAGATTTATCATATTATCATAATAATGAGAGTCCAAAAGTTGATGGTTTTCTCTCTTGACATCTTTATTTCCATTTAATATGTATTTATTCTTTGTATTGATTGATTTTTAGAGGTATAAATGGTTATGGTGGGGTTTTTATTGGTATTTCATTATTTTTTTAGTTTCATTAAATTTACTTCTTCCAACCTTATGCTATTATTTTGTGCCCTATGTGATGAATGTAACATGTGATGTTTTTCACATACAAAAAATATGTATGGTTATGTGTATATACATATATATGTATATATTTACATATTTGGGTATATGAATATGTGCATTAAGGTATATATATATACATACATAAATATATATGTGTATTATGATAAAGGAGAATCATTGAAAACTAAAATCATTTACTTACCATTTTCTTTTAAATTGGTTTTTAAAAGCGGATTTTCAAAGGAATTATAATGGATTGATTCGAATTATTTACATTTTTTTACAAATTAGTTTTTTAATTGACATAATCCGTGAATATGGTTTATTATAAACCATTTGTCTTATGAAACAAATCTATTTTTTATTTTTTATTAATGGTGTTTCGATTAAATTAATCTATTTTATGATAAATTTTATGATCTACTATGTACCTCATGAGAATTTGAGAATATTTTCATTTTATTGAAGAGAAAAATGGGTTTAAGAGGGACATATTGTATTATAAAAAATCTAATTACTTTGATTGGATGAAAAAGGATTACTTTTAATAAAATGTTATATCATTAAAATGGGTAAACAACATGGGATCCTAGGTTTCAAAGAGATAATACTATTTTAAGTAATCCTTTTGAATTTCCAAACTATCAAAAAATTTATATTTTGAAAAAGGTATTGGTTCATTGGATGTGTGTTACCACAATAATAGGCCAAAGCATGTACTACATATTTTATTGATTATATATATTTCCAAGGGTGTATTTAACCATTCAAATATTCAAGGGAAAGTTCCCATTAATGGTTATCAGATACCATAGATTTTAACTAATGTGATCAAGAGTGGATATAAGGATCTAGGGTTCTCATAAACAAGGATGACCATGGTATTTTCCCATGGTGCGTGTTTATGAAATGGTTATTTATAAATTACATTATTTCATTTAAAATATGTTGATGTATATTGTTTTTTTCATTTAAAAATTGGTAATACATGTTTCATGATTTCATTTATTAAATGTTTACGTTATATTGTGCAATATCTTATTTCTAAAAGTTACGAGATCAAATTCAAGGATCTAATATTTATTTAAAAATTATTCAGGTGTGTTACCTATTTTTAAACCATTATAAGCCAAAATTTTCATGCCTCGATATTTTAAATTATATTTCCATTGAAACCTAATGTGTTTGGTATCTTTCTTGACATGGATCATTGCACTAAAGTTAACCATACAAAATTATATTACCATCATAAAGTAGTTTTTTGATTGGAATGCATAAATAATGGTATGAAAATTATGAAATATATGTATAAAAAATAAAGATCACTTTTAATATTAATGAACTGATGAAATTCAATTAGAAATGGTTAATAACTAATACGATCATTTTATGATAAAAATATTTTTTTTATAAATTGGATTCCTATACATTTTTTTATGAAACTAAATAAATTATGTATATATTATATATTGGATATAGATAATATATTAACACCAATTTAATTATTAATTTATTGAAAATAATAATGTGAACATTTAATATGTTAAAAAGGTTATTTTCCTATAAAAATAGTTCTCATTATATTATTATGTTTTCATTTAAAAGTTCAATGTAAATATTTTGAATATTATTTTCATTAAAATAATATAATTTTTGGATTTAGTGAAAACATATTATCTAGGGATGGATTTTTGGGGCCTTTCTTAATTAGTTGTTTTTTATGAACAGGAAAAAATACATTTTTTAAACAAAATTGTAAATTTATGACTTTATAATTATATAGGAAATGAATATAATATTATAAAACCTTTTATTTGTACATATATGTATCTAATAAGTAAACCAATGAATTTTAAAAATACAATGTGGAATTTATAAAGACATAAAATTATCATTTTCAAGACTTATATAATATTTTCAAATAAAAACATCAGTTGATATTTCAAGTAAGTAAAATATATTTTTATTAAAAAAATATTTGGTTGTGTATGATGACCCATATATTTTTTCATAATAAACCAATTTTTGTCATCAAAATTAAAAAACATTGATAATTTTACTTTAATAATAAATTTTAAGTATAATAATGAAATTTTTCTAAAAAATGTTTTTAGGTTTTATATAATATAATATTAATATTACATTTTAAAAAGATTTAAAATTTTAATTAAAAAAATATTTCATATTTAGATTAATTAGGTCCAAATTATTTAAAAGGTTTTATTTTATTTTTTTCAAATATAACGTAAATTAATTTAGTTGAAACTTATTATAATAGTAAAACCCCATAATTGTAAAAGTGAAATATATAAGAGAAAAAGACATAAAAACATGATAAAAATGTGTTAACATGTATTTATAAGGAATTATCAGCAACAAATGTTTCCCAAAATCCATTATTATGTGTTATTTAATGCATTTTCACCAAGAACAGTGACTTTTAATTTTATATTATTACAAAACATTTACTCCCTCCACTAATAAAAGGAATCCTCCACCACCCCACATCACCTCACACAAAAATCCACATATAGAAACAATAATTATACCTTAATTCCTCCCTAAAATTCATATCCAAATTTTAGTTTCCATTTTATTCTTAATAAACCACCCTTCAAAGGAATAATCATTTTTTCAATAGAGTTTTCCAAGATCCAAGGTAAAAATTCCTAATTACTCTATTTACATTTCAATTATTTTCTTTCATCTTCAACCTCTATAAGATCCTTTTTATTAGTTATAAAATATTTAAATTTTTATTATCAATATATTTACCTATTATTATGATTATGGAGTAATTAATAACTAACATTTCAATTTTACATAGAAAAAAATGTCATCATATGTAAGTCCACAATACCACCTCTATAAAAGACATGTTTTATTTTTCATCACATCCTTGAAATGATGGTTAAAATTGAGTTTTAATGTATTTATATTATATTTATAAACATAGTCATATTATTAAATTATTTACCATTAGTTATATTCCTACACTTATATAGATAATTAACTTGTTCCCACATTTAAGTGCAAACTATGGTCTCCATGAAAGTGAAATATTTAATTTTTAATATAGTTTTTTATTAGTTATACAAAATTATTAAAATATTTTTCACCAAGTTAAAAACAACTAAATTATAATATTTTTCTTCTTTAATAATTATAAAATTAAAAAAAATTACATTTTTAAATATACTAACCCATAGATTATAGTTTGTTTATCTTCTATTCGATTGAACAACCTACAAAAATAATGAAATAAATTTAAATCATAGAGTAAAATAGAAATAGAAATATTGGTTTCATTAGAAATTTATGGGAAAATATTTTTATATAATTTTAAGAATTTTCTAATAATATTTAACATATTAGTAAGGCACCACCTTTTTATTCATTAAAAATTACAGAAACAAGATCACCACCATCTTCATCATCAAAAATAAAAAATAAAAAACATATGAAATAATAAAATAATTTTATTTAAATTTTAAAAAACCATTTATAGTACATAAAAAAATCTTATAAATGTGAATGTATAATCTATAAAAATTAATTGACACCAAAATTATGTAACTAGTACTTAATAACCAATCAAAGCTAATAACATGTGATGATGATAATAAAATATAACTAAGTAATATATTGATAATAAATGATAATAAATTAATTTTATAAAGTGTTATAATATTTAATGAGGTTATAAAATTGGATATTAATATTGTTATTTTTTTATGCTGGAGGTTTGAGCATGTTAAAAAAATAAGTGTAAAAGGTAATGGTTTTCTGATGTCAATTACAACTCTTTGAGACATGTAATATTTTTTATCCATTTTAACTTATATATGGAGACCTATAATTTAATTACAATATAAATAATTTAATATATTTTTATTTAATTCATTGGATATAAAAAACAAATTGGATTTATTTCTTCATTCTTCATTCGATTCAACTGTTACCCATGTTGTAAGGGTTGTCACATCTAATGTTTTGCTTCATTGAGATATAATTCATATTAACCAATTTTTTTCTTATTTTAGTGTATGTATTTTCCATGTATTTATTATATACTCCTTTTCCATGAAATATAAGTTATTTAAAAATTTAACTCATTTTCTACCTTTCATGGGTTTTCAATTTTAAAGATAATGATTATTTATGGCTTTTTTCATCTCAATTTTTCTTCAATGACATATGATTCTTATTCAGTACCAATTTCATTTCTGTGGTGTATATTTTCAGCATGGATTTAGTTTTATCAAATTTTTTATTAAATATCAGGTATTTAAAAATAAATATCAAATTAAATATTACATAGGCTTCCAACTAAAGATATAACAAAATTCAATGTGTTTTATAAATCTCAATTTCCATTCTCTGAGTCATAATGATTATTATTGAACTCCATCGTTTTGTTATTGATTTATTTTTTCATATTATTGTATAATATTTTTCTTACACTTTAATTTCATTGTATTTAAATGTATTTTTCATAAAATCCTTTGAAATGTTTTTTTACTTCAACGATTATGATATTAGTAAGGGTTCATTACCTCAATTTTCATTTCTTGGGGCATTCTTATTATTATAAACCAATTTCATTTTATATGGTGCACCTATTCTCCCATTTTATTTTATTCTTATTATTAAATTTTATTCCACGGTTTTACATTTGATTTTATGAATTCACCCATCCAACCCACTTTAACCAAGTACTTCTAAATACATACCTGATTTTCTAAAAAAATCATTAATTGTGTTAGAATCATTCTCCCCATTATTCTTATAATTTGGGTAACATATATATTATGATTTAATTTTATTATAATTTTTATTTTATCAATATGGATTTATATTTATTTCACATGATCCCCTTTTTCAATGTTTTTTACACCAATTATTTTCCATTTATGGATTTTATTCTTTTTAAAATTACAAATGTTTTGAGAATAATTTTTATCCTATTTTATTATGGATTCTGTTCTACTGCCTTCCTCTATGAAGACCTAGTTTTAAATTTATTTAATTAAATATAATTCACCTAGATGCCCATAAATTTGTTTATATAGGGAAATTATTTACATAAACCCACACAGATTAATCTATATGGTGTTAATTGGAGGGATAGTTACATACAAAATTGTAACATTTATTAATTTAAGAAATCTTGAAAATCCATATAAATATTATTTAAATATAGATGTTAATAAATTACAAATTTATGTTGGTTATGTATTATGTAATTTAATTTTTCATTCATATGATAAATCCATTAAACTTAATTAGTAATGTGCGGTGCTCGTAATATCCCCTTTACGCCTCAATATGTCTCATGAGACAAACAATCCTGGTATTTTTTACATTCTTTCATATTTATTTAGATGCATTGATTAAAATTTTTACAAAATGTATATTTCTTTTCATAAGGCCTTGATGGTATGATATCTCTTAGCACAAGGCCATGACAAGTGAAGTGTTATGTATTATATCACTTGAAAATCAGTTAGTATTTCCCATGTAATTATTTATATTGTCGTCCCTGTACTTGTTTCAAGTACAGCAGATCTATTATGTGGAATTATTTTGTTACCATTTATTTATTTTCGAATTATTAAGGCCTTTTTTATCCTATGATATCTTCTAATGTATTATTTCCCTAACTAAGAATTTTAGATCACCCTTTTTATGGAACGATTTCCCCAGATTATAAAAAAAATTATTAAACCTGATATATCTAAATGAATTACATGTGTTTAGAATTTATGGGAGATATTGATGACATATTATAGATTATTTAGTTCCTAAAATAATGTAAAAAATCCATTTTATGATAAATACATAGGATTTATTAGTTAAATATGTTACATAATTCTCTAAAACACTAAAACTAAATAGTTATGGGAATGAATGAAATGATTTTTTTCTATAACTCATGTAACTATGGGATTGTTATATAAGATCTGTTAGAGTTGGTATCAGATTAGTGTTGAGATAACTTTATAAATTTTTATTTCATCAATTGAGGATAATATGAGATTTATAAATGTATGTGAGAGTTGAAGAGTTACGGTTTATCATGATTTCAGAGGCATAGATAACCCTTTATGTTTGTAGAGGTAATATTAAATATTTTATGTGGGTTGGGGAAAATAATGAGATAAAATTAGTGAAAATTATTTGGTTGAGTATAAGTATAGGATAAAATTGAATAATTTTATTAATACTTTGATTATGTTGTTTTACTCGAAATTACATCCCTATCTAGACACTCGTAAATGGATGCGGCTATGGTACAGATGAACATTTGGATAATTACACTGAAAAAACTAGTTATTTATCAATTTGATCTTTACATAGTGAATAAAGAGTTATCCTAAGAATATCCACATGTATATACACTTCTATCTATATTATTTGGATAACCAATATTCATTTTATGAACCATTATAATGACTGTGAATATATTTAGGTTGGAGAACCTTATAGGGAAATAATCATGGAAAACTAATGATATCCAGAGTAGTTATGGGTTGATACAAATATTTAAAAGATAAAATAAAAGTGATATATTTTAAAATAATGGCATAAACATAAAAGAAATGATTTTATTGAGTTTTTATATTCATACAATCCTTTAATCAAATTTTATAGGATATTATCATTACCACATTGGTTTTAGTATTTGGTTGGAATCAAGATCATGTGAAATAAGTTGTAAAATGTTTGTATCATGATTCCCCTATATCTTATCATCCATCTAATTAATCATATTTAGAATAAATTTATATTACAAATAAAAATATATATGTGTTTATTATGAGTTCAAGGATGATTTTCCAAGATGTACTTAATATAGTGAGGTTAAGGTCTTAGTATAAATCTTATCTTATATCTTGCCTATCATGTAGGTAACATTTTCTATTTTAAATGTTATTTATAATTATAATTGTGAGGAAAAAAAATTATGAACTGGTAAAGACTAAAAAACACATATATTTTAAATCATATTTTGTTTTAAAATGAATTGTGTTTTATAGATTTCTCCACACACAATATCTAACTAAAATAAAAAATGTAACATTATATTACTATCATAATTTTTCCCTTAAATTAATGATAATAAATATAGGTAACTATATTATAAAATATATATAGAAAGGAAAATAATGTTTAATTTTAGTACTAATAAACTCCAGAAATTCAATTCACATAGCTGAATAACTAATAAGATAATCTTGTGGTAAAAATGATTTTTTTTTCAAAAATAAAATTTTTTATGCACATTATTTTAAGAAAATAATAATATTAAATATAATGATATCGTTTATATGTATATTATTTTCACACAAATTTAATAAAATATTTATAAGAAACAATAATGATAACATTTAATATTATAGAAATTTATTTTCCCGTAAAAATAGTCTTCATTAAATTTTTATGTTATTATTTAAAAGATAAATAATAAAATTTTATAATTTTTATAACTGGATATTAACTTTATTTTTCTTTTTATAATTTCAACATTATATTAGGTTTATTGTTTAGGCATTTTATAAAATTTATGTTTTTTGGCGAGTAGCTCAAAATATATTTTTTAGAAAAACATTAAATGTTATGAATTTATAATTTTATAATCATAGCCTATAATATTATAAAAAATTTTAATTTATCAAATATTTTTTTTAATTAAAAAAATAAATTTTAAAAATATTAAATTTAATTTTGGAAAAACTATGTTTAATATTTTTATGTTTTCAGTAATATGTAAAAATATATTTTTTTAGTCTTTATTTTAATAAATTTTTTGGGAAAATTATGTTCTGGATTATATCATAAGACAAATAAATTTAATTTTATTTCTTAATAAACATATTTATTTCATTAAAAATCATCCTCTATAATTGTATCTTAATCGTAATTTGTTAAAATAAAAATACACCATTCCTAAAAATAGTTTTTTGCATCATGTTTGATAAAATTAAAGGTAATTTATAACACACATATAAATTTTATTCGAAAAAATTGATTTAATATTTCTAATCATTATTTAAAAATTATTTAATATATCCCCTTTTATTTTTAATCATTAAAGTTAAATTACATAGGTAAAAATCATTTTACATTGTAAAAAAAATGATAAAAGTGAAATATCTTAGAGTAAAAGGAATAAAACCATGTATGAAAATGATTGAGTGTGGATTTCTATACATTATCTGTTCCCAGATACATTATTTCAATTTATTGGATCTATTTAACCATTAAATAGAGAATAACTTTTACATTGTCACAAAAATTACACTTCCTCTACATATAAAAGGTGCCTTCACGATTTTAATTGTCCCCACACCCAAATCCTCTTTACTAAAAGGGTATCACCCCAAATCTGTAACCACATATATTTTTATGAATAAAAATTACTTTCTTATAATTATGTCATATAATAAAAATCATAAATGTCACCTAGAGAAACCAAAAAAACATTATTCTCATATATTAAAAATGATAAACTAGTCAACAAATAAACTAATAATAATTACAAATATGAAAGCAGGATAATAAATAAAAAATAAAATTATAAGAATAAGAAAATTTGGATCTTCACAATCCACTAGAATGACTGCACTCATGAACAAAGATGTAGAAATATAACATAATGTTAATAATAGAATATTTATTTAAAATAACGAAGTATATTTAACCATGGATAAAAATAGAAGTGAATGATTAATGGAATAATATGTACATATAAGTGGTAGTAAACCCTTGTAACCATTAGAAATATGACTATTGGAATAGTAACATGACCATTGGAATAGTAGTGTGACCATTATGAATAGTAATTTGGATGATAGAATAGTAACATTACCCTTTATAGTATAAATACAATTTTGGTACGTTATAAGTTAAAATCTAATTTATTTATATAATTGAATAAGTTACTAAATGTGTTTAAAATTGATAAATTAAGTGCTGGTATTTTTGAGAAATGTTAATGTTTATTTACAATTTTAAAATTATTATAATGATTTAAAAGAAAATATATTTTGATAAAATAAATTTATAATTTAATATTTTATTATTATCATTATAAAATAATTTTATTAGACCTTAATTAAGTTTTCAATATGTCATAAAATCAGTTATAATAATATAATCATAATTTTTTGTTTAAACAGTGATTTTAATTACATATTAAATTTATCATATTTAGAAAATGATTTTAATAATTTGTAATATAATTTTCTAAATATAAATGTTAATAAATGGTTAGGGTGATGTCTTATGAGTTTTCTAAAATAGATTATTTTTTGGTGAATAGAGAAATATGACAATTTACAATATTTAACATTATATGATAATACATGAATTTTTGAGTCATGTTTGAGTCATGGATGATGTGAGTTTCCATTATCTTTAAATAAAATTCTCTAGTTGATTTATTTGGTCATATTAATCAGTACTATTGATATTGTTGAGCCAAAATAATAAACAATTTAATAAAATAAAAAAAGCACTCATCTCCTCCCTAAAAATTCAACCCTCACCACCCATTCTTCTCAAAACCACCCAACATTGTATCCTGTATTTTTTTAAATTTCATTACCAATCCTATTACCCACATCCATGACCTTCTGGCCTCAACAACTTTCCAGACGCATCTTTTTTATGGTGGCTCTTAAGGGGACAACATTCAAGAGGTAAAATTTTCCTTCATTATCTTTTAAATTATTTATTTCTACATCCTTATCCTCACCTACAATATCTAAAACAAAATGATAAGTGTATTTTAATATATATCCTGGAATATTATTATGTTAATATAATATCCATCATAGAATATCTTCTCTTAACTTTTATTCTAAAAATGATAATATTTTCTGTGATGTGTCGATTCACCATCTTGGTAGATGATGATTTTTTATTTTCCTTTACCACCTTCAATGATGGTCATAAAACTATTATAATGGTTAGAATAATTTTTAAATGTATGTTATCTACTATTTATATTTTTTTGATTTAATATATATTCCTAATAAGAAAAAAACAAAACAATTTTCTTATAATCAAAAAAATGTTCAAATAAAATAAATGATTTTAATTAAAAATTTATTAACAAAATTATCCTCATATTAGAAAAAATGATATGTGGGAAAATTTAATATTATGAATGTATATTAATACCATTTAATTTATCTTATTTAGTTGTCATTAAATTTGAAAATAAATCCCATAATAAAACTCAAGGGAACCGACCGTAAAATCATGAAAACCACAAAATTAAACATCACAGCTCATCAAAAAGGCCTAAATGAACATAATAAAATGATAATAAATAAAATATATCATTAATAGGTCATGAACTAAATTATTAATGAATATAATATTATTATCTATTATATTAACCTCATGTGAAGTACACATTCAAACATAATGTAAGGGATCTCTCTGAACCACCATTTTTCATTTAGGTTATATTTTCTTACCCTATACCCAAATTTTTTTCTTTATTATTATCATAAAATTATACTGAATTCTGTTTATATGTTCCAAAAATGTTTTAATAGATCATTTTATCTTTATTTTATGGCGAAAAATATTTTTTATAAGGTTCCCTTCTCAATTCCTCTTGATTAGCAAGCCCGATTAAAGACAAAGTCCCTATTTCTTACTCATTTTTACGAACCTATATAAACTTTTTTAAACCACCAATATTTTAAAATCCCTATAATTTTATCTTTAAAAACTATATTTTTCATCATTTTTAATGAAAATAATTAACCATTTTTCCATTTAATTACTCTTTATTATTTCCCCTTAAACGACACTAAAATGGCTTATTTATGAAGTGTCATAAACAATCTTTTTATTATATTCAATTAAGTTGGACATACTTATTCATTAAATATTATTATTCTTATATATTATTTTCTATAAATTATTTAATACATTCTTCCAGGAAACCATTATGATACACCCTTTGGTTATGCCTTGTTACATGATTACGATACCCATCTATTTCCTTGGTTATCCCTGATTTTTATTCCTTATTATTGATTTTTTATGTGTAAGACATATGAATTAACATGTTATGATGGATGCACCCAATTAATTTTACAATTTAATGGGTAATTTTTAGGCTCATGATTTGTCATGTATGGGATTAAGGAGTAAACCTAATCCATTATGGGACTTTGTCCACTATGTGATATAGTCGTAGTAGTTAGCATCGAATCTTTTTTATGTCATGTTATATGTTGCTACCATATTCCAATGTTCCCATAATCCTTTAATTACATGTTCTATGTGATAATAATCGATATTTTAATTCTTGTACCATGCATTTTATGTTATCATGTTATTCTTTCTAACTCTTGTGTCATTATATCTTCCCAGGTTTATTACCATGATTGGATTTTAGATCATTCCCTTTGCCTATGTATTCCCTAGGTTATCCTATGAAGATATAGGTGCTAAAATTAAGTTAATAATGAATTATGGAAATTAATAAATATGAATTTTATTCTTGTTCATTTTTTTCATTTTTATGTACCTAATTATACAAATATACTAGACATTATTATACTTGGTTTTTATTTTGTACATAATAATGCTTAAAATGATTTAATAATATGTGTAAAAGTCTAGGGTCACTATAGTTGGTATTAGAGAATGGTCATGTTTTTTGACTATTAAGACTAGAAAATATTAGAAAGAACCCTAGGGATAATTCTATCCCCATGGATAATGTATATTAAAACATTGGGAATCACAACATAGGATATACAGTTTGTTTATAAGATTACCCTTGTATATTTAATGTTACATTTTTATATTCTTATTAGATAAGTATTCAATACCCCTAACTATATTTTATTTATTTTTGGTATTTAATGGTGGTAAATAAGAGATATCATTACTAAAATTATCATGTTATGCAATGTGATGAATTACAAAATGAAATTCCAAATATGAAGGGAAAGTGTGCCCAAAAAATTATGAAAATACAATCTCATTTAGCTAACCTTAGGAATAATAACATGAATCACATATAATTCCAACCTTCTGATTAAAAAGAGAAAGTTTTATTTGAATAATTTATGTGAAAAAATGCCTCTTAACTTTAGTAGATCTTTTAATCCCATTATTATAGAATATCTAATTATCATCATTAAGAATATATTATCTTTCCTTAGATGCTCAAAAGAAGAGAAATTCAAAAAGGGGGTTTTATCATTTTGATGGGGAAGATGATGAATAGTGGAAACTGATCAAAAACTCAATGTATAATGAGGAAATTTATTCCATGGAATGAGATGGATTCAATAAAACACTTTTCAAAAAATATTTTTTCCAAACACCTTGTCTGAAGATGGAGAGGTATTTCCTCATACTAAATCAAATGAATGATGAATCTATCAAGGTATATGAGGAAATATTTACATTTATTAATTATATTCCCTTGGAATTATCAATAACAATAACAGAAACATCTATTTATTATTTAATGGATTGAAGTTCAGTCTGTCAAAATCTATAGAAATTCTAGACATTGAATGTTATGAACAAATTATTTATTGTACTCTTATAGATGAGATATAGGTTGGATACTCTTAGTGGTATTGTGGCATTGAAGAGAACAAGTGGAAAATGAAGTTGAACATTGGTAGGATCAATAGATAAATCTCAGGAAGGAAATAAAACTCAAAATCCAATATTTCAAAATTGTTGGATGAAGCATCATAGAATATTCCTAACAGGAACCAGGAGATGCTTCAAATTTGTAAGAGAGGGTCATCAAGCTAATTTTTTTGAATGGATTTAAAGAATCTCACTAATATGGAAGATGTAAGTTCCATACCAAAACGCATTTTGTAGTGTAGTGTTTCAACAACATGGAACATGGTAATTATCAAATCTAGGGGTTGTTAGAGGAAATCAACAACAACAACCTCCAAGACAATAAGGAATGACCTATGTTATCACAACAATTGAGGTGTATCATAATAATGATGTGGGGACATGTATTCTGGCTAAAAAATCAAGAATATTGTAAATAATTTTTGATTATTATCTACACATTCTCTAATATATTATATGCTTTGAATAACTATTCAAACACGACCTCAAATTAATACAGTAGAGTTATTTGTGAGAATATTGAATGGGGTAATTATTACATCAAAATTATATAATTTCTCCGTAGTCCATTTATGTGCACTAAACCTCCTAGAAAATATTTTCTTACTTCCTTTTGTGTAATTTGATTCTCTATTGGTTTTTGATTGATATATATTTATATAAATCCATCATCGACTTTTGGTAAAGGGATATTACTCCTTACATCCCAAGGAATCATCCAATTTTGTATAGGTGTAAGGGGGTTTTGAAACTGCTTCATAATTTTCCTCTCAAATTTGGATATTTTTTCATTATGATCAATCATATCTAGCTCAAATTATTGAGAAAAAATATAAGATCATTCTTGAAGACATGCTCATTTCTAGAGAATAAACTAACGTGTTCCCAGATGAATTTACCAGTCTCCCTCCAGACCAAGAGGCAGATTTATCAATTTATCATAGACCTATTTCCCCAACTATATCAAATACTCCTTACAGAATGACCACAATTGAGTTGTAGGAATTGAAGATGCATTTATAATAGAATCTAGAAAATGGTTTTATTTGCTCGAGTGTTTTACCACGAGGTTCACCAATCCTCTTTATCAAGAAGATGGATGGATTACTATGCATCTATATTGATTATTTTGAATGGAAGAAAACCATGATAGAGAACAAGTATCCACTTTCACATATAGATGACCTGTCTGGTCAACTAAATGGGGTCAATTATTTCTCTATGGTGGACATTTTATTAGGATACAACAAATTAATGGTGAAGAAGGAAGATATTCTCGAGAATTCCGTTCAATCATGCTATGGAAACTATGAGTCCATAGTGACACCATTGAGACTCACCAGTGCTCCAAAAATAAACATGGACTTAAAGAAAAGTGACTTTAGAGATTGTCTTGAATATTTTGTGGTAGTATTTATCAATGATATTCTGATATACTTTAATATTATGGAATATCATGAGGATAATTTGAATACTAAGTTATGAAATTTTTGAATGGAGAAACTCTATGCATAGTACTATAAGTGTGACTTCTAGATGGGGGATTTATCATTCTTGGGGGATGTTATCACCAAAAAATAAATATCTATAGACCCTTGTAAGACAAAGGCAATTGAGTAGTGGCCCAAAACATCATCTTTAATGGAGATATGTAGTTTCTGTGGTCTAGATTGTTATTACCAATGATATGTAAAGAACATGTCACTATATAAAACCCACTAAATAAGCTAACTCATATGGGAGTAATGATATTCAAGACTAGTGAATGAGAAGACAGCTTCAAAGTGTTGAAAAAGAGTCTTAAAAATGCACAATATATATAATACTAAGAAGTGGGGAACTCTTTTTGGTATATATAGATGCTTAAAATAAATGATAAGTCTATTTAATAATGAAAAATGATAAAATAATATCATAATACTAAATGAAGCTAAAATTTTATTAGTAAAACTATACCATGTCTGATCTGGAGTTAACTGTTGTTATCTTCACATTGAAAATCTAGTGGTGTTATCTCTGTGGGGAAAATTGTGAAATATATACTCCTCATAAGATCCCCAAATATATATTCACAGAAAAGGATCTTAACATTCACAAAAAAAGATGGTTAGAGCTTATCATGGATTATGAATGCCCAATCCACTACCATTCAGGTAAATAGAAAAAAGTAGAAGATTCTATATATAGAATAGATCATGAAACTTTATCAATGATGGGAATTTAGAAGGATTCAATATTCATAGAATTATAAAGGAAGGATTTGAGAATAATAAAGGATGGTAAATAGTTATTACATTCTCCAATGATTTCTTAATCATCCCTTTTACAAAATATTAAACATTATTGAAGATATGATATAAAAATTTAAAATAATATGGAAGCTTTCAATATAGGAAAATTATCAGAGTTTAGAATTTTTGAGGAAAGAGTTATAAGATTTGGGTCATTAAAATTGTATCAAATAATCCTGATATAAATAGGTATATTATGAATGATGCAAATAGATTGACCTTCTTTATTCACCTCAAGATCAGAAAGATGTATTGAGATCTCTAAGAGTAATATTGGATGGACAATATCAAGGGATAGATCACTAAATATAGGTTATTGTTCCTAGTGTGTTAGAAAGTTAAGGTTAGAAGACAAAAGGCTAAGGGGATGATGCATCAATTACCCATACGAACATGGAAATTAAAAACTTTATAATTTACCTTTTCATTAGACTTATTAAGGACTCCAAAAAAATAACCCTATATGGGTAATTTTTTATAATTTAACAAATACGTATCACCTAATTGGTCTTCAAGAGGACTTATCCCTTGACAAAATTGCACGGATATACATAAGAATTGGTGAGACTAAATTTAATACCACTATTATTTATATTTAATCATTATCATATATTTAAATACATATCTAGGAAACGTCTCCAACATAATATAAACACTTATATGAATTTCAGTATGGCTTATCATCCAGAATCTGATTTCCAATATGAGAGGACTATTTACAAATTGGATGACATGTTGGGAGAAAGTTCTATAGACTTAAAAGGTTGATGATACCTGAATTAACCTCTAACAAGTTATATTACAATAATAATTTCCACTATATAATCCATATGGATCCATATAATGGTTTTTATGATAAAGAATGTAGAACACTTTCATTATATGAAGATGTTGGTGACTGCAAGGTGTTTGGACCTAAAATTGTTGAATAAATGGTAGAAAAGGTAAAAACAATCACCAGAACATTAGGGTAGCCCATAGTTGACTGATGATCTATAGAAATAATAATTTAGACTAATTATAGTTTGAGGGTAGTGAAAAGGAATTCCTCTAAATATCTATTTAGATGAGAGTCCTGATATTTTGGAGGAAAAGAAAGCTAAGTCCTAGGTACATCGACCTTTTTGAGATTCTTAATCACATTAGAGCTATGAAATATCGACTAACACTTCCACAAATAATGTTTGAATAAAATGATGTATTCCCCATATCCCGATTAAATAAGTACATTCTAGATCCCTCCCATTTTCTAAATATAGTGGTGAAACAACTTGAAAATTATCTCTCTTTTGAGGATCACCTAGTGAAGATCTTGGACCGTAGAGATAATTCACAATGAAAAAATACTACTCACCTAGTCAAAGTACTATAGAAGAACCATAAATATGAAGAGGAAAAATGGGATCTATAATAAGTAATGAAGGATAAAAACCATCACTAGTTTTCATCTTAGAATTAAAAATAATTGAGAATGACATTTCCTAAGGGCAGAATAATGAAACATCCCAAAAAAGTTTCAATCTAAATTACATTCTTATAATCATGTCATATAGTAAAAATTAAAAACATCACATTGAGAAATGAAAAACAACATTATTCTATTAAATGAATAATGATAAATTAATTATATATTAAACCAATAGAAATTCCAAATATTAAAGTGGGACAATGAAAATAAAATAAGATAATAAGAATAGGATAATTTGGATCTACATGTTCCACTAGAATGACCGCACTCATGAAGAATTCAACAGAAATACAAAATAATTTTAATAATAAAGTATTTATTTTAATCAAAAAATTATATTTATCCTTTGAAAAACTGTAAGTAACTAAATAATGTAATAAGAGGTAGTACAAAAATGTAGTAAACCCTTATAGCCATTATAAATATGATCGTTGGAATAATAACCCGACCATTGGAATAGTTATGTAATTGTTTGGAATAGTAATATGGTCATTAGAATAGTAAATTTACATATGAAAGTATAAATAAAATTTAGGTATCTTATAAATGATAATATGATATATTTATAGAGTGGAATAAATAAATAAATTCTTTAAAAGTGATAAATTAAGTGTTGGTATTTTTTCAGAAACGAAAATGTTTATTTACAATTTTATAATTAATATAATGATTTAAAACAACTATAATTTTCATAAAATAGATTCATAAATTAAAATTTTATTTTTATTATAATTATAATATAATTTTATGTGACTTTAATTAATTTATCAAAGTGTCATAAAATTAGTTATAATACTAAAATTAGTATTATTCAAATAAATTATAATTTTAATTAAAAATTACATTTCTTATATTTAGGAAATTATTTTCATATAATGTGAAAAAATTTTAAATCTATACATAGTCAAGTGGTTTGGGTGAATTTTTGGTATTTTTATTAAATAGGTTCGTTTTTTGTGAATATTGAATTACAATAATTTATGTTATTAAACATTATAAGCTAATACATGAATTTTTGAGTATTGGTTGAGCCATTAATGATATAAGTTCCCATTATATCAAAATAAAATTATCTATTTTATATATTTAGTTATATTTATCAACACTATTGATAGTCATGACCAATAATAATAAAAGAATAAATAAAATAATAAAATAATAAAAAAATCATATCCTCCCCTATAAATAACACCCCTAACCACCCCTTATCCTCACACCTCATAAGATTTATGTCATATCTAAAGTCTTCCCAATTACCTTCCCAAGACTATTACACATGTAAAATCCTACTAGTCTCTACAATAGATCAAACCCGAGTTCATTAAGAAGGTTCTCAAGGAGACTACATTCAATAGGTAAAATTGTTATTCTTTCTCTTTTAAATTATTTCTTTCATCTACTTATTCTGACCACCGCCATATAAAATATCGTGATAAACCCAGTATCATATATATAGTATAATTTTATTGTGTTATTGGAATACCCATCATAAAATTTCTTATCTTCTCCATTTATTATAAAAATTAAAACATCATCTGTGGTGTGTTGATTCAGCACCTTCATGGATAATGTCTTTTAATTTTCAATTACCACCTTCAAGGATGGTCATAAAACCATTATAATGTTTAAAATATATTTTAAAATTTATATTTTAAATATTTTAATGTTCTTGAGAAAATATTTATATGTAATATTAAATAATTAGACAATACTAGTTCATGATGACTAAAAAACAAAAAAAATGAACATAAGATATATCATAAACATTTTATCAATATAATCATCCTCATATCAAGAAAAAAATTATATATAAAAAAATTTCAAATTATGGATGTATATGAATACCATTAAATTCTACTTCCAGAGTTTTTCATCCATTATACAATAAATCCCATAATTAAACTCAAGGGAACTAACTATAAAACTATGAAATGAATGCTTCCAGAACAACAAAATTAAACATTAAAAATCATTAAAATATAAAAAAATGAACTTAATAAATGTGTACTTAATAAAACATAAATTCAATAGGTTATTAATTAAATTAGTAAGGAATATAAATTTATTATATTGGAAATTATGTGGAAGTGATGAACACATTCTTATATAATGTAAGAGATCTCTTTAAAACTCTATTTTTTTCCTTTGGGTTATTATTTCTCTCCCTTTATCCAAATGTATTTGTTAATTTTTGTTATATAATTCTCCTAAATTATTTTTATTTATTCTTAACATGTTTATATATTTCAATTTTTCTCTATTTTATGGTGAAACATCTATTTTATAAGGTTCCCTTCTCAGTTCCTCTTGATAAGCCATGCCGATTAAAGGAATCTTCTGCCTTTCTTTACCATTTTAATATACATTTCATAAACTATTTAAAGCCACTAATAGTTCTCTAAAACACATAATTGTATCATTAAAAAAATTATTTTCATGTTTTAAAAAATTATTATTCCATTCACATTATTAATGTATCTATATTATTTTCTATTATACTCCACTAAATTGTATCATTTATGAAGTTCCTTGAACATACTTTTTCATGTATTGAATTTAGTTTTATATCCTTATTCATGATCTATTTTTATATTTATTTTATTTATTATCAAAAGTTATTTAGTCCCTTCTTTCATGTATTTCATTTTGATACACCCTTTGGTTATTCGTTAGGACATGATTATGACACCCATTAATTTGCATGGACTACATTTATATTATTTCCTTAGGTTTGATTAATTATGTGGCCCACATATTTAGGAAAATGTTATGATGGGTTCATCTTGATAGTTCTCCAATTTATTGGGTAATGCTTATTCTCATTATAGGTCATGTATTAGATTTGGGAGTAAACACAATCCATTATGAGTCTTTTTCTGCCTTGTGATATAGTCTTGGTAGTTATCCATAACACATGTTTATTTCATGTTTTATGTTTCTACCACATTCCAATGTTTCTATTAACATAAGATTTCATGTTATATGTTCTTTTCTTCTATATTATTATTCGCAAGTCATGCCTTTTATGTTATCATGTTAAGCCTTAAAATTCATGTGTTATTCTTTATTGTCATGTTTATTCCTTTAATAGAATTTTTATCTAATTACATTTGTTCAATTATTTCCCAAGTTATCCTATGCATTTATAAGAGTTAAAAAGTTAGTTAAGATAACATTATGGAGAGTAATAAAGATATTTTTTATTCTAGTCCCATGTTTTCAATTTTTTGTACATAATTTTCAAAATACAATTATAATTTACAATCCATGGTTTGTATTTGATGGATAATTATTCTTAAAATCTTGTAATAATATGTGTAAAAGATTATTGTCACTATAAAATACCTCCCCAAAATTCCCAGAGATCTATTAGTTGTTCTAATATTCTCAAAATAAAACCCTTCAAAGGATTAATACTTTTCGCGAAGAATTGTTCCATAGAGAAAGGTAACAATAATTTCATACTCCTTTTCTATTTCAATTCATTTATTTCATCTTCCACCTCCTTAAGAAATATTTTATCCAATATATTATATTAAAATTATGATTTTTATCATGCTTAAATTTTTTTATGTTTATGTAATAATCATTAAAAACTAATTCCCTTTTACATGGGAGAAAAACAATGTCAGCATTTGTACATGTAGACTACTACCTCCATAAATAATGTGTTTTATTTTTAATCACAACCCAACATACCTAGTTTATTAGGGGTATTCAGTATATTAATATGATTTTAATATCTTTATTATGATTATTAAATTATAAATCGTTAGATATATTCATCTTGTTCTATGAAAAATGAATGTGTTGGTCATGCATATGTGCAGACCACTTACTCCATGTAAGTGACATATTAAATTTCACCATATAGTATTTTATTATTTATAAAAATCTATTAAAAAAAACATTTAAAACATTAAAATATCTAAATAATATATTTTCTTTTCTGTAATAATTATATTATACCAATATAATCATTTTCCTAAACATTCCCACCCATAGATTATAAATTTTTGTTTTTTTGTCAGTTTTACCATGTACATAAACAGTGATATAAATTTATATCAAGGATTATTATGGAATAATAAGTTCTATTGTTATTTATAAATTAATTTAAAATAATTTTTTTTGGTTATGGGAATGTTATATTCATATTTGAATTTTATTTAATCTACGACCCATTGGATTGTTAAAAATTATTGAAAACTGATTTTAACCAACCTTAACATCACAAAACATAACAAAAATATTTATTGAATTAAATTAAAACATAATAAATAATTATAAAACATATATTTAATACCTATAATTTTCTCCCAATGATGAATTTTGAATCAATAAATATGAATCGACACCACCATTATAAAACTAGTACAAAAAATCAATCAAAGAAAATAACATCTGATGGTGGAAATAAAATATATAATTTTTTTGTGATGAATTACAATAAAGTAGTCCATAAAAGGTTAAAATTATGAATAAGGTTCTAAAATATTTTATTAATATAGTTATTTTTTATTATAAAATTAGTTATAACTTTTTTGGAAAAGAGGGATTAAAGGTAAGGGATTCATGTTCATTTCTCCGACTCTTTAATACATGATATGTTTTTCTTAATCGGAGTGGATACTCAAGAGGGGGGGGGGGTGAATTGAGTTACAATTAAAATTTCTGTTAAAAATATTTCTCTTAAAATCCCCCAATTTAAAAACAAAGTTAAACTATAGTGAATCTATACAGAGTGTAAAGGTTCAATTAGTTCCTCGAAGATTGATTAGGTCTCAATTAACTTAATATTAAGATTAAATTAACTTTTGAAACTGACATACTGATTTACAATAAGTATAAACACTTTTTAATTTAACTATCAAAGTATCTTTAAAATAGTATTATATTTAAAAGTAATAGCAGGTGAATAAATATATAGTACACTTATAGAATTAAATTAAAATGCCCAGTAGAGTAAACCAAGAGGTTCTGTCTCAAGCCGAGACTTAGTCCTCTCAACAATTTATATAAATTGATCCACACCCTGGATCGGGGTTAACAACAGTGAATGACTATCCAAGACACAAAAGGACCTCTACCACAGTTCATTGTGGGAAATGAAAACAACAGCACACAGGCTGTTTAGGTCTTACTCGACCTCTACCACTATTCACAGTGGGAAACAAAGAGTTATAAAGTTTGAGTGAGGATTAAAGAATCCTCCAGTTTAGGTTTGGAGACAGTGTGTGTGTAAAATAAACAGGGTACACACACTGCTCAAAATGTAAAGATAAGATTACTAAATAAAGAGTGTATCAGAGTTTATAAAGCTCTAGTGATTGTTAGTTCAGCCCTGGACTTGTTGGATTTAGCAGAGATGCTTCTGAGTCCTTCGGTGGTTTTGCTGTTAAAAACAGATAATCATGATACAGCTTGATGTCCTTCAGAGGACTGTGAGTTCTCTAATTTCCAGATTCCTTCGTATGTTCTTCAGTAGTGCTGGATTGCGTGCTTAAGATTTTTCTTTAGATCTTGTAAATTCCCCTTTTTCCACATTGTCACTAGTTCCTCAGTCTCTCATGTACATTCAAGGTATAATTCTCTCTTTATTCCTTTTCACGCATCCATGATTTTACTGCAGCTCAATCTTCCTTTTTAATCCACGAGATCCAGAAATGGAAATTATTACCTTTCCGTAGGTATGAGGTACGATATCCTGACATTCCAATAACTAACATTAAATATCATTAATTGCATTAAAAACATCAATTATGATCGTTAGAATTAAATACAAATTTATAGAGGTTCAAACAGTTTTCATGACTATCGGTGAGTCATGTGATCAGTGAGACATTTTGAATCTGCATCAGTTTCGGTTACATCAGCATCGGTGGCTCGACATCATCGGTGTCTTAGAATCGGTATCTTAGCATCAGTGTCTTAGCTTCAGTGTCTTAGCATCGATGTCTTAGCATCAGTGTCTTAGCAGCAATGTATTAGCATCTATGTCTTAGCATCGGTGTCTTAGCATCGGTGTCTTAGAATCAGTGTCTTATCATGGGTGTCTTAGCATCGGTGTCACTTTGGACCTTTGATAGTTATCGGTGTGGCCATTCATCATCGGTGCGACCGTTCATCATCGGTGACTTAGGAAAATGAGTATCGGTGAGTCAAGACATGGAATTCGTACAAAGTGTTTGTTCAATCCAGAATACTTATAGGTCAACCATAACCATACATTTATCATAGATAAATAATTGTAGATATTATTTAAACTCATTTAGAACAAGTTGATCAAAAGACTAAAAGGAAATAAATAAAACTAAAATGTCTGATTATTCAAACAACCATTCCACAGAGAGTTTGATATTTTTTCACCATTTTTTATTTCATGTGGTGTTAATTTTTTTTTAAAATTACATGAAATTATTTTAAAAAATATAATTCCTTTAAAAATATGTATCACATTATATCTTTCATTGGATTTTTATTCCAAGGACACCAAAGTTGTAAGGTTTTTTCATAACCCAATTTTCATTCATTGAGTTATAATCATTATTCTTAAAACCTGTCCTTTTAAAATCGATTTATTTCATAATATAATTATATTATATTATATTTCCAATTTTATTTCTTTATATTTACAATTAATTCTTTTAAGGTCTCATATTTTCCGTGTATTATTTTTGGATATTATATGAATTATTTTCGAGACCAGGTGCTGTTATGGCGTGTGATTCTGAGGCCTAATGTTCCAAAAATAAATGTTTGAAATATATTAAATACATTAAATAGTAAATGTATGATGTTTTACTAAAAAAATAGAATAAATCCATAAAAGGTGCTCATATAATAAATTCAAGGGCACCATTGAGTTCAGAATGCAGGTTTAACCCTAGGTTCAACACAACCTTTGTCAATGGGCCATTTGGAAAAAATACATAATGTGCATTAATTAATGAAATAAATTAAATATTTTTTTTTGTTTTAATTTAAAGAATTATTTTATACTTTATGTATATTTTTATTGGGTATCCTTAGGGTTCGTCACTCAAACCATAGTGATTCAGATAAATGTTAGGGATATTTCTTGATGAACAATGAAAAATTATTGTCAGATTGTTTATCATTGCACCAACAGAGTTCATGGATCTCATAAAAAATGTAAGCAAAACCATTTATTGTCGATGGTCGATCCAAACTCTAGGTAAGATGTGATTTACATAACTTTCATTAATCCTAGGTAAAGGCAGATCAATTCTACAAACATAATTGATATGTGCATCACCAGTAGATATATTTAATGGAATTTTCTTGTTCATTTCGATCATTTTCCTCTTCATTCATAACATTATATGATAATTAATCAAGGCCAACCAAACAAAAATTGAGTTTTGTTAAATACTCATTATGTTTTTTGGTCTCTCCCCAATTTCACTGTTTAATCATCATTAGTATCCATTTTGGCAAAAGGTTCAAGAAATACCCTATTTACAATGATTTTTCAACTATTATTTGGTGCAACAGATAGAATCCATAGGTACAGAATGTGATGAAAATTTTGATTTGAGGATCGATGACAATGAAGTATATATTGAGTTTCAATGAGGTTGTATCAAAGAGTTTTTTATTCCTCCCACATGGTTCAAAACATTTCGAACAATATAGGTGTTTTCGTGGTGCATTTTGAGGATATATTTTAGCAATCAAGTGGCAGTGAGTCTCATTGAACGATGATCCAAGATCTATGGAGTTATTTTTTTGTAAATCATGGTGGAAGTGGTGCACAATGTAGAACAAAGGAGAAACATATGGATTAGTAAAATATTGGGTAGCAGACCATGTAACATGAGATTAAAGGTTGTGTGGGGCCCATTCAATGGGGGACTAGGTTTTTAGGAAAAAGTTGAGGATTAATCATCATGTAAACCATAAGACATGGAATGTAACTCCTTTAATGAGGTTTGGAATGTATTTCGTAGATCACATAGACATATGAAAAGGTACAGAGCCAAGTGGCACGACATTTACATGGACACATGCATGACTTGGTGTACATGGTCTGATGCATAGACATGTCCATGATACAAAAACATAACCAGGTGACATGGTCAGGATACTGTGTGTACCTACACAACATGTACTTCTTTTACATGATGTGTGTATGTATACTTACATGTCATGTGAGGATATTCCACACATGCAGTCATGGGGATAGATGGACAGGTTGTTTACCCTCTTGTACAGACCATGTACACCATTCAAGAGTGTCTCTAGCTCTATGTATTTATAGTTTGGATCATTATAGGTTGAGTGTGTTCCCATGGTCATTTCTCTCATGGGTAAAATTTGGAATTAAACCCACATCATAGGATTGTTATCCCCTCTAGTGTAGGAATCTCAAATAGTGTTTTAGTGCTCCTCTAAGAGACTGGAGTTTGATCCTCTATCATCATTTATTCCCTTGGTGGGATTTGGGGAATCATTATGATCTCCCTGAGTATGGTTTTGATAATCTATCTGGTAGGTTATATTGGCAATGTTGGTGGTATCATTGACACATGGTCTTTTACCTAGTGGGTTGATCCAAATTGCGTACGTGGTGTCCCCCAAAAATCTTTGTCATGACCCTTATCTAGGTATCAGGGTATTATTAGACTAGTGATATTTAATTCCAAGGGCCCCAATGATCTAGACCTATACATTGATTTTAAATAATGATATCATTGGCTGTGGAGTAGATTCTCCTGAAATGAACATTTCTTCGAGAATAATATTTATGTTAATAGTTGGTTATAACGTCATAGTGGCGTGGTGTCTTTCCTGAGTATATCTCATTGTTTATATAATAAATTATTTATTAAATATTTTACCATGATGAATATACATGTTTCTTATTGTTTTGTGTTTTCATGGTGTCCTAATGAGAATTGTTATACTCACCTCAGCATGATCTTTTTTCCCATGTGTTTTTTCTTATACAGATGACGACCTTCTTGACAGTGTCCTGATTGGATATGAAGTGGATGGAGCATAGATGGATCATATCAGATGGAGGTTTTTACAAAGATCTTTCAATTGACTTTAGTTTTCTCCCTTGGGGAAGGTTCGACTCTTTATAGTTTTTGGTTCGGTATATTTTTGGACCCTTTTCCACATTCAGTGCTTTACTATTGTACTCTATTATATGATCTTAGATGTATGGATGCATTATTCTAGTTATTATTACGTTTCATCATTGTTTGGTCTAATATATTTGTGAATGTGTATAGGTAATTTAGGATAATGCATTCCATTTGTGGGATATGCCTACTCTGCACTGGTCACCGGCCCTTAGCTTATTGGAGGTGGTCTTAGGGTGATTATGGGTCGGACATCGGTAGGATAGGCCATGAAAGAGTATAATTAAATCTTCCAGGTTCTACCTTAGGACCAGGGTCATTGAGTTTCGTTTGGGAAAATAGTGTTTAAGGATTCAAGTTTGACGTTCTGTCTAGGGATCCAAATGTTAGTTTTGCGGCTCACATATCCACACATCAAGTCTCTAATAACCCATCTTTCGACTCAGTACATGTAAATATTTGTTGTAGGGAAACTTTTTGGTACATTCATTATATAGAAATGGTTTTTTCCATTTACTTAATGATTCAGCTCCCCAAATATACTCTATTGACTGTGTTATATCTTGTTTTATTTATGGAATTCACCATGAAAAAAGCCAACTAGGATTTCACATATTGATCACATGGATGATTATACCATTGAAGAGGCATTGGTACAAAGGATTGTAAAAGAGGTAACAACTCTAATTATTTTACTAGATATACCTACACCCATAAAGTAGCATCTAGTAATGGAAGTACAATTTTAGTATGTATGGAGGCCGAGTGCATTGCCTAAGTTTTAGAGGTAGATACCTCCCAGAATTTAGGGGTACACAGAACCGCATGTGGAAGAGGATTTGATATAGGTATTCACTCACATTTTATACCTTTTGGGAATGCCTACAAATCATATGGTAGTACTCAAAACAATTATACTCACATATCTCTTGTAAAAAGGTGGAGCATATTGAATTAGTCACATGATGAGACATCTCGATCCTAGTAAAATTTGGATCATCTCATTTGGTATGAGTTTTATCTGGACACATTTCAATTGTTACACAAAAATAAACTTCTACATCTGTTCTTTGGAAGTATGACCACGAAGGAGTAATCATCGAGGTTTACTAATCTCTTAGATCATTCCTTGGATATGGTGTGATATTAGTTTATCAGATCTTTGACCATTGAGCACAACTTGTGTTGGGACATCGAGGATTCAATTGAATTCCTTTTTAATTTCCACCTATTATTGGATTCTTGAAAAATAATTATCAGTAGAGAGATTTCTGGAAGAGTAGACACTGATTGTGGGAGATAGTAGTGAGAACTTGATAGCTTAGAACTTGAAAATTGAAATATGATCTCAGTCATTTGGATCCAAGTGTGTCAGATTCTTTAGGGGGAGATCCTATGAAACAAGTATAGAGTTTCAGGGATCTATGGGTGGCGTGAATTCTCTAAAGAAGATGACATATTTCTCCTGCGATAGTCGAGGACATCTGTCTCTAGATTTTCTGACCCATCATATAACAATTCATGAAATTATTAAGGTTCCATCAAGATAGATACAGAGGCAGCATCATGGTGGTCTTCATGGTATAGGACATGTTAGTGGATCCAATAGGGTAGCATGAGTTGGTCAGAGGTTTGACCTATTAGCACCACCACCCCCAAGTTGTTCGCAGTAGGCTCAGGGTGATGGTGGATAAGGATGAGGCCAGTTGTAGTTGATGGAGGCCTATGAACCTGAGGATATAGTGATGCCACAATGTATGATCTATTTATTTTCTTCATTAGATATAGTATTGATAGAAATAAGTATAACTCATTCCTTCATTCACACTTATCTAGTTTGATATATAGAGTTTTTGGTTGATCCATTGGCTCAACCGTTGTAGTTGGAGACTCTGATAGGCAGTGACTCAACGACTTCACATTTGTGTCAATAGTGAAACACAATTTTTGTAGGTAAGAGAGTTTTATAGTATCTCTTAATATAAACAATGATTCCTTACATAATCATCCTAGGTATGGACTGTCTATCCACAATTTGTGTCTATATTGACTATTTTAGGAGAAGGATGTCATGTTTATGAAGTGATAGAACAGGTTTTTCCCTTATGGGTGAAAAGGAATCCTTAGCGGGGGAGGATGAGATCAAGAATAGGGGAGTGTAACCAATTACTCAATAGTTGGCCAACATGAATCTTCATCAGTGTATTCCTTGGGATATTAGTTTCCTGCAGTGGTGGTGGAGTACGAGGACATCATTCCTAAGGATGTACCGTGTTTACCTCCCCAAAATATGATATTCTTATACATTGACATGTATCCAACAGGGGTGAAAATGATATCTTTACCAATATATTGGATTAATCCTTTTGAGCATAAAATGATGAGGGTGCAGTTGGTGGACCTTAAAAAGAAGGGATTCACAAGAACCATCATTTTTACATGGAAATCCGCAATATTGTTCTCTATGATGGTGTATGAGAGCTTGAGTTTATTTTTGGATTACCAATGCTTGAATCAGTTGACCATGAATAATAAGTATCCACTACAATGTATTGAAAATATATTTGATCACATGTGACAGGATTAGGGGTTCTTGATGATCGACCTAACATCAGGCTTTGACGAGTTGTTAGTACAAGATGAGGATATACTGAATCCATCGATCAGATATCGTTATGGTCATTATGAGTTATTTTTAATTTTTTTTTCGACATGATGAACTCCCCAGTAGTGTTTATGGGAACCATGAACCATGTCAACCAGAGATTATTATGAAAGTTCATGATAGTCTTTATCGACATCATCCTAGTGTATTAAACATCTGATGTGGAGAACATGAGTCTCTTGAGGGATGTCCTAGAAAAACACTCATAGAACTAGATTAATGGGAATATATCAAAGTGAAACTTTTATATTCTAGAAGTCCACTTTCTTGGAAATTTCATTTGAGAGGCTGGAGTAGTAGTAGATCCATCAGTGATGGAGGTAGTGTTTTATTGGTAGCCACTCAAGAGTGTCATTGAGGTGAAGAGATTCCTCGAGATAGAAGGGTACTATCAAAGATTTGAACCTAATTTTCCAAGACTATAATCAACCTTGATAACATTGAAATGAAAGGGGAATCCTTTGTGCTGAAGTAATGGTGAAAACAATGCTTCCAGAAGATAAGATAGAGGTTAATGAGTGCTCCGATCTAGAGATTTCCAAAGGAGGGTGTCAAGTATGTAGTGTTCTGCAATGCATCATGGACCAGACATAGTTGTGTATTGATGAAATGGAATGTGGTTATTTCATATGGTTCATGATAGGTGAAACCACATGAAATGGAATAAATTCCCCCACAATCTTAGTTTAGTAGTATTAACCTTTGTATTAAAGATGTGGTGATAATACCTAATGGGTGAGTAATTTATCATTTACTCTGACCACAAATTCTCAAGTATATCTTCTCACAGAAGTGTATTAACATCTGATTGAGTTAATAGATAGAGTTCCTCAAGGTCTATGAGTTAGATATTTTTTATACTATAGGGAAGGTAATGTGGTGGTACAAGATATATATAACAGATCTTGTCCTAAGTTATTGGATGAGGTGTCAGAGCAGTTATCGTCATTATAGTTGTCCATTGTGGGAAATGATATTTCATCATATATTAATTCCATTATTTTTTCCCCAACCCTTTTATAACATAACACATATACTCAATGTGGGGATTAAGACTGTGAGACATTATGTACTCAGACATACATTGAACATTCTTCTGATGGATATTCTGAAGGTGGGGATCACAAACCACTTTTTAAAGGATAAATGATGGTACCATTGAAGTTATTGGAGGAGGTGATATGGGTGTTTCATATGTTCACTTTTGTGGTAAATACTAGTGTAGAAAAGATATTTTAGGACATTGAACCTCTATTTTATTTTCTAAGAATGAAGAAAGGATTTCCCGAGTTTGTCTCTCAATGCCTTAACTTTTAGCAGGTGAAGGAAAATCTGTAGGTTCTAGTGGGTTTAACTCAACCAAATGAGGTAATAGAGTGAAATTGGGATGAGATATCCATGGAAATCATGATGGTCTTACTGTGTAAATCCATGGGAAATGATTCTATATGGGTGATCATAGACTGACTCACCATGTCATCCCACTTCCTAGCTATTTGGAAGCAGAGTTCAATTGAGATATTATAATGTCTCTACATGCAGAAGATAGTCTGACTACATGGAGTTCCCTCGATGATCGTCTCCGAATGTGACACTCACTTCACATATCAGTTATGTTGATTATTATAGGAGGACATTGGGAATTATTTACACTTGAGCACAACATTTTAACCTCATACTATCATCCAGACAGAGTGAACCATCTAGGTCTTGGAGGACATGTTCTAGGCTTGCATTCCCATCATTTACCCTAGTTTGGAGGATCAGTTACCCTTGGTGGTTTTTTATACAATAACAACTACCATTCCACAATTGGTATGGAAATATTTGAGGTTTTTGATAAGAATCTCTATAGGTCACCACTTTTTGAGAATGATCCAAGAAAGTTATCCCTCATGTGCTTGATGTTGGTGTGAGCTTCTAAGAAGATGGTGAAAATCAATTATGAGAAATTGAGCACTACACAAAGCTATCAAAAGACTTATGAAAGCTGACAATGAATATATATGGAATTCAAATAGGGAGACCTTGTGTTCCTGTGGGTCTCACCACAGGGTGGATTGATGAAATTTATCCATAATGGCATGACATATTTATGATTTATTGGTCCCTTCCAGATATTGTGTAGAGATGGAGAGGTACCATACCACTTAGATCTACCATTGTAGTTAGACTGGTTACTTGACATATTCCATGTTCCATAGCTGATGATGTATGTGAATCACCCATCACAAATTATAAACTAGGGAGAGAATTACATCTAGGATGAAGTTACATTTTATAGTATTTTTGGGGATTGAGGATCACTAGGAAAGGATAATTCATGGGTGCCATATTCCCCTTTTTTGTGTCCAAGGATATCATAAAAATTTTCAGGAGAGAAACTGGGAGTGGGAGACCTAGATGAAAGACCAATACCCTCATCTTTTTAGAATAATTTTCTATTTTTGGGATGAAAAATCCTATATTGGGGATAATTTTATAACTTATATTTTATCTGTATTATTTTTGGATATTATATATATTATTTTTTTGATCAGGTGTTGAGAAGGAATGAGTTTCTGAGGCCCGGTGTGACCGGAATAAATGTTTGAAATACATTAAATATATTAAAAAGAATATGAATATTGTTTACCAGAAAATGTTGAATAAATCCAAAATGGGTTTCTAGATCAGAAATTTTAGTGAACCTTTTAGTTGAGAATGTGGGGTTTACCCTAGGTGTTACGTAATCGTTTTCGATACAAACTGTTTGTGAAATAGTCACCAAATCCATAAATGAATCAAATAAAGTAAATAAATAAATAATTTTTTTTCTTATTAAGTGACCTGTTTTATAAATTAATTATAAGATTTTATTATTTAATCTGGGTTTTCCACTAAAACCCTGGTGATTTAGACAATCTTTGTAGAGATTTCCTTGTGAAGGATAACAGATCAGGGTCAGATCGTAGATCGTTGCACCAATGGAGTTTGATGATTTTTTGGATGTTGGAAACACAACCAATATTCATCAAAACTCAATAAAAATCTAGGTATGATATTTTTATTAATGATATCTATCCCATTATTCAATCTGAGGTGGCCATGGATCAATTCCACAAACAGAATTGACACACCCATCACTCGTAGATTTATTTTATGAAATTTTTTTGTTCATTTTGATTATTTTCCTCTCCATTATTACCTTTCTATTTCAACTAATTGAGGACAAAAATCTATTTTCATGGTTAATTTCTTACATTTTATGTTTTTTAGAGTTCTCCAAAACTTCTTCATTCAATTTTCATTGGTATACTTTTTGGGCAATGCTTTGACAAATACATGAGTTATGATCATTACGCAACCATTCTATAGGGGAACAAATAAAAAACATGGGTACCAAAATGTGATGAAAATTGATATTAAAGGATTAATGGTGATGGTGGATGTGAGATTGTGAGATAACATAGTTATATTGAGGGTTCTTTCATCTTCTCGGGCGGCGCATGATGTTCTGAACAGTGGGTGTATTATTTCCAATGCATTTCATGGTCGGATTCTAGTTATCTAGTGGAAAAAAGTTATGTTTACCAAGATGTAATATTTATATAGTTATTTAAGATGGAAATAATTGTATAATTAGTGAAAAGAGAATAATATAGGAGAAACCTCTAGATTTAAAAAATCCTATGCAACACGACATGCAACACGGGATTACATGCTGTGTGGGGACCATTCAGTTGAGGCTAGGGTTTCATGATGTAAATAAGGATCACATGGTGTTTGACCCCTATAAAACATCATGTGGACCCTTATATGAGGCTTGGAGTGTATTTTTGAGAGTATATGGACCTGTGAAAAAGTATACATCCTGGTGGAATGATGTGCAGTTGGACACGACCACAACATGGTGTAAACAAGAATAAACACAGACACATCCATGGAACACAAACATGGCCAGGTGACATGGTAAGGATACCTTCTGTGTGTAAAAATAGTTTACTTTTATACACGCCATGTATATTGATACTTACATTCTGTGTGAGGATCCTCTACATGGGTAGTCATGGGAATAAATAGTCATGCCTTGTACCACCTTGTCAAAATGATGTACCACCTACAAGAATGTTTGTAGCCTGTCATTTATTATTTTGGACTATTATATGTTAAGTTTTTTCCCTTCATCCTTTTCATAGTGGATATAGTTTGAAATTAAGTCTGCATCATAGTATTTTGATACCCTCTAGAGGTCGAGACTCATATAATGTTGTAGAGTACCTCCTTGAGACTAGTGTGTGACTCCAAGACATCCTTGTTTCCCTAGGTGGGGTTTGTAGATTCAGTGTGACCTCTATAAATAGGGATTTGATCCTCAATCTAGTATGCAGTATTAGTAGGGTTGGTGGTATCATTGATACATGATCCCCTACATAGTGATTTTATTTATATTGGGTTCATGGTGTCCCCAAATGATCTTGGGCGTGACCCCCTATATATGTATCACGATTTTCCTAGAAAAGTGATATTTCACTAGGAGTTGACCAATGATCTAGACACATTTGTTGTGTTTCCCCAATGATATCATTTCTCAGGGAGTACATTCTCATGGAACAAATGTTTCTTCAAGCAGAATCACATGGATGTCAGTTGGTTATGACTGCCTAGTAGGGTGGTGTCCTTCCTGAGTATATCTGAGTGGTTCTATTATACATTAATCATTATATATTGTCTGGATCTGAATATATTTGGTTATATTTGTTTAGTTTTTTTACATGTTCTACTGAGTACTGTTATACTCACCCCTATATGATCTTTTCCCACACATGTCATGTCTTATGTAGATGATGTCCATTTTGACCGTGTCCTGATAGAAAACAGAGTTAGTCTAGAGGAGATAGAGATTTTAGACTATGGTGTTTATTGGGATCTTAAATTTGACATTATTCCTCACCATTAGTGAATTTTGAACTCTTTAAAGTTTTTTTTGTCTAGTATCTGGCCCGTTTTTTTCACTTTTTGTAATTTAATATCAAACTCTATTATAGGATATGAGATATATGTATGAATTTTTTTTGTTATATTTACATTTATGAATAGTGTGGCCTTGGATATGTGTGCATGTGTACAAGTACTTTAGGTTAATTACTCCCATTCTCGGGACATGCATACTAGACACTGGTCTCAAACCCTTATCCACATTGAGGCAAGATTGGGGTAGTCATGGGTCAAACCATGATGGGTTAGGTCCTGAAAATGTTAATGACCTCCTTTCCAAATTATTTTCAATACAATTATTTTGATATTAAAAACGGTTCTTTGTCCAAATTTCATTTTCTTGAGGCTTGATTGTTATTATGATTTTTTTAATTTTATATGGTCTAAGAACTCACTAATTGGATTATATTCCTACTATTAATGTTTATTTCATGACATTTACATGTATTTTCTTGAATCCCTACTCCAAAACTTTTTATCTATGTGTCACTAAATCTATTATTGTTTTCTAAATAAAGTTACATTCATTAAGTCAAGATTGTTCTCTTTAAAAATTTTACTTATATTTCTTTTATATTATTCATTATTACTAAATTATATTTTAATTCTAAAAATTTATCCATGGTTTTACATTTATTTTCGATGATCTCATTTTTGAAGGATTTCTAAACCATTCCATTTCATTTGATGGATTTATTACTTCCTAAAAATACAACATTGTTTTGAATAATATCCATTCTCTATTTTTATTGTTTTTTTCTAATGAATTCCACTATTAATAAAATATTTTTATTTATTTGATTGTAGTGAGGTAGACTTCATTACCACACATTATTTTAATTTTTGTAAATTATTGACTTAATTTTATAGACATTACTCTGTTCATTTTTTGTTTGAGGGATAATTAGATAGAATGATATCCCATTTATTGATTGGGGGTAATATTTAAAATCTATATATTTTTTATTTTAATATGAATGTTTATTGATTAATAAGGACTGCTGGATATTAATTTTATAGTTTATTCACTCATTTATATGAATAAAGAAATGGGATTAATTAGTGATGGTGGGGACCAAAATAGACCCCAATAAACTGATAGGTCTCATGAGACAAACTAGTTTAGGTATTTGGTATATTTCTACCCATTTATTTATATTTATTTTATATTGTATATATTTTATGTTGATGCATTCGAATAAGTCCTTTATGTATTTATTATATTCTCATGAGGCCTTGAGATGTCCATCATTATGAATTCCATCACCATTCATTCTTTTATTGTAGTCTTTGTGTTTATTCTTATAGTAAACCCTGGATTTTTTTTCAATATCAAGTGATCAATTATATGGAATTATTTATTTTTCAATTATTACCTTCTATACAATTAATTAATTTTTATAATATGATAACATCTGGTATAAATTTTTGATTATTGATTATTTAAGATCACTATTACCATGTTTCCATTTCACCTTGTTTTGAAGAAAAGTATTACATAATATATGATTAGAAGAATAACATGTGTGGATAATTTATGTGAAATTTTTATGAATTTCTATATATTATGAAGTTCCTGATTTAGTAGTAAAATTTCTATTTGATGATAAATACATTGACTATTTTTTAATTATGTATCATATTTCTCGGAAACTATAAACCTAAAAGGTCATGGGAATGTATGTGATTAAATATTTTCCATAAATCATATAATTATAGGATAATTATGTGTGAATCATCATAGTTTGTATCAAAAAAGGTTATAATAACATTATACGTTATTATTTCATCATTTAAGGATGATTTAAGAGTTATAAATTTCATTGAGAATTTATAAGTTTTGGATGATCATGATTTAAAAGGTATAGATAAACCTTTAGTCTGGTAGATGAAATATTCTATATTTTATGTTGTTTGGGGAATATGATTGCATATCTTTAGTGAAAAACTTTAGTATGAGTTAATGTATAGGATAAAATCTTTTAATTTGCGTAATGTCTTAAGTATGCAGTTTTTATAGAAATTACATACCTTCCTTTATATAAGAAATTAGATGTGGCTATGGAACACATATTCTTATGGGTATTCGTAAAAAAAATGGATGATTGAGAATCTACTCGAGCTTCACTCAGTGCATGATGAGTGGAATTAAGATTGAATACATAGATATAATCTCTTGTGGGATATGATTTAGAGAATACATATGGTCTTTATAAACCATTATTATAGATTTTTATATAATTAGGTCAGAGAAAAAATAAGTAAATGACCAGGAATAACATTGGTTAAACAAAATTAGTTATAGTTTTTCCAATTATATCATTATTGAACAAAAAGTGTTTTAATTTGAAATGTTGTTTTCATAAGAGAATAAATTATAGGCGAGGAATCCTATGACCCACACTCCTAGAACAATGGTAAAAAAACAAACATTATTCATTATCCTTGATTCCCATCCATAAATACATGTCTGGACCTTAACCACTAGGTCCTGCCTAGCTGGCTAAAGGCTGAGTGTGATAATACCAAGCCTGCATCCAATAGGCTATGGGTTGGAGATATGATCTAAGATGGTGTAACTCAAATGGGAGTGTTTTTTATAATGTATATATACACACACTCAACCGACTCCATGAAATATATGGAGGAAAAATAAAAGAATGTAAAATTTAATGTAAAACAATGTATACAATAATATATAGGGAATTCATCACAGTACAATAGAATAAACCAATCAAAATGAAATAATTCACACCGAAATAGAAAAGAATTCACAACCTGACAACAAATTGATTAAAGTAAAACGAAAGTGATCTTATATTTTGATCACCGAGTATTACTACCGTATGAAATCAATGCACCTAGGTATCTTTAAACTTCACCAATTTCATCTCTAATCTATCTATCACCATCAAAATACCAAAAAAGTGTAGAAAAATATCATGAAATGGTGGGTATGTACATACTGAGAAGGATTCCTACAATACCAAAATGAAAGAAATAGAATGATATAATAGAAGTCAGATAAACCTAGAGAAAGAGGGAAATGAAAAAACAATATATATATATATATATATAATCATAAGAATCCTAAATAAGGGATAATGGGTATCATTATCTCCATATGCCTTCTATGTACAATGAATCTTCTTGAATATTCATAATCCATCTACAATGCCTATCATAACATTAAATATCACATGATTTTGTTTAGAGGGACCCACACCAAGCTACCAAGATCAACAACAGAGGAAGACAAACCCTAGAAGAATACCACTCCCCATCGGATCTCAATTACGGGGTAGTACCAATCCATAGATAAATTACACATGACCAACTATAGTATGAGGGAGCACCAACTCTAATAATGTGATGAGTCTGCAGACCCACAACCTTGTGAGAAGGTGGAGTAAAAACTCATCATCACATTGATGAAACAATTCTAATAAAATCCATCGTCAAGTGTTTCCTAAAGAAGTTCCACACTCAGAACACCCCACACCATATCTCACACGACACATGAAAGGATATAATCACATCCTAAATGGAAAAAACTAATGATAGGCTTGTTTCTGAATAAAATATGATTCCTAAAGAAGGAGATATAGCAGTTAGAATTTACTGGGAGAAGTACAATCCATGTACATGGTGTCACACAGTCTGTGACCTCACCTCATCATATGGCCATTTTCTCCCATGCACGTGGCTTGGAAATCCATCTCCCACTATAAGGACTGTCTTGGCTATACATGGAGTGTCAAAAAAAACCAGGGTATCCTATGATATTCTTTTCCATTATTATGTACATTGGTTTGTGACCTTGTATGTGGTTGTGTTAGGGTATCCTAGAAAAGTTCATTTAAAAGTTCATTCCGGTGTAATCTTGGTTTTCAATGGTTCATGGCTCTGTCCATTTTCATGTACCCTTACAGTACATGCCAATCCAATAACACAGGGTTATAAGATGTTTATATTGATATACATGGATTGTGATATTTATCTCACCCTAAACCCTATCATTTATAGATAAGGGACTACATGTAACATCATGTTATCTTATTTGAGGTATTCCTCATCCCTCTTTTAGTTTCTCTTTTTTTGGGTGCAATTCATGCCCTTTGAGAAAGGAGAGTGTTTATTGTGTGAAATGACATAATGTTTGGGGATGTATTATTGTTTTAATTAATATATTATAGGTATAAATTTATTAATTGATTTTGAGGTATCTCATTATGTTCAAAAATATTTGGATGTGGTTCATATTTTTTCTGCATAATCCAGACTATGAAATTTTTTCTTGACACATTCATGTAATGAACCAGTATCATGATGTGAATCTACAAGTAGGATGATTCCATGAACTATTTTATATTATGAAAAGTTTATATTCTTTTAAATTATTTGACATTGTAAAATGTTTGTTTAATTCTATTTTATGCCAATGTGATTCCTTTTTCGACATATCTTGTTCATCATTAAATTCACATCACGAAAGTTGTTTACATCATGATTTATTTGGGGCTTGTAGATTTAATCATGTTGCACATATGACTAAATTTTCATTTGATGTGTCATATTCTCTCTTAAAACCTAGGATATCCCCCATTCTATTTTGGGAATCTCTTATATTTTTGGATCATTTCATTTGGAGATTGTGATTCCTGGTAGATGTTTTGTGTATATATGGGTATGTTATCATTCTATTTAATCATTACCATTGGTTGCATCAATGTTTTTGTGCTATATTTTATAATCTATCAATCTTATGGTGGTTTTATTCTTTATCCCTTCATGATCTATTGTGTGATTTTGTTTTGGGGGATGGTCCATTGTTGGTTTTAGTGCATCGATTTCATTTTCTCTATGTTATGTGTGACCTAACCTCTCTTAAAACCTTGGTAGATATGGAATGTGATTCTTAAGTACATGAATCCTATGTAGGTCCTCTATTTATTATTTTATGTTCTTTATGATGTTTTTAATCTAGTTGTGGGTGAGTAAGACCCATGTTTATTATAGGTTGTTCCATATATAGCCTGTGTTGGATGAAATATTATTGCAATGTCTTCAAAATATAATTGTAAATAAATTTTCATGATTTATTAACTAATTTTCTTGTTAGTGAAAATGGATTTTTAGAAAAGATGGTTTTCACCTTATTTTGGTAAAAGTTATTCGTACTTTTAAAGAATTGTAAAACTGATTCATGAAATGGTTTTCAAAAAATGGTGTGATGAAATGATTTGGAAAATTTATCATATGAGAATCCTTGTGTAATTAGGTGGGAGTTATAATAATAGGCATCGCCTGTTGATACTATCAGGGGGTTCACTCATGGGTTTTTCCTATTCTCCTATGGCTTGTTGTTCCAAGGAATTGTTAGACCTATTGGGATATTCAATTTTTGAAGTGTTCTTATATGGTATAGATTAGTTACATTTTCCTAGAGACTTGATACACATGATATTATATATTTTGGTATGAGTGTTCCAGATTTCTTGAATTATAGTGATCCTGGAAATGATGCTACCCAAGATTTTGGTTTTCACTATTTTGGATTTGATATGATATGAGATACATTCTTTGAACTTCTTTGATATATGTGACATGATTTGAAACTATTTTACCAAAATTATTTAGGACTATGGAAGAGGGTGAAATTTTTCTCATGAATTTTATATAAAACTTTTTTATTTGACCAGCACCACTTGTTTAATTTAAAACCACCCATTTTAAAATTATTGTACAAATAATTTTTATGGAAAAACTGGGTTAGATCCCATTGATATATATGGATCACACACTACACACCCCTTTTAATGTGTGTAGACCTTTTATGTACTTTGATGTTGGTAAAGGTAGGGTTCTATAGGGAGGTGGTGATGATTTTATCAGTTTATTTTTCTATATTGTGGTGAGATGATAGGATATAATTATCTTATCTCAAGGAGTAGTTGTTTCTCATTTCGGATTTCATCCTTTGTTATGGGACTAATACCATTGATCCTTTCTAATTTATTTTAGTTTGAAAAACTTCTATTATTTCATTTTTATTATTGAATATATTTTCTGTTTTACACTTTCACTTCTTGTTCTTCATAGGTATATATATTCCTTTTTAAATACATTAGTTTGGGAAAAAAATATCCCTATAATTTTTTTCATGCTTGGGTGATAGTCGTCTTCCCATGGGGATCAATAATTCCCTTTAGGTATGTGACATGATTATTTGGGTACTGGATTATGTGGGTATCTAGTTCGGTTTTTTACAGTTCTGTATCAATGGTGTTTTGTGTCTAGTTTTGGTAGGTTTATAGATTGCAGATTGTATTTTCGAGAATTGAGAGGTAGTTTGTGGTGAGTTCGTAGCCATATATTTTCATGAAAAGTCTCAAGTCACCATGGGATGTTGGTATGTCTATCTCCTTTTTTATTTATTTATCTTCATCAGAGTATTTCTTAGGATTTTTATGTTTGAACTTAGATTTTACAATATTTTTAATTCTTCTTGTATTTATGGTGTGTATCGATATGCCTACAAGACTTATTCCATAGAATCCATAAGAGGGTGCAGTGGAGTACTCTCAAGGGAATATTCCTTTGGATAGAAATAATAAAGAGACTATTGTGAAAGTAGTTCATTACGTGGAATAAAATGTACCACATTTCTAAAATGAAGTTGTTGTGGAACCACAAGGTGATGTGTGAGAAAGGAATTGGCTATGGCAATTCTTATGTGGGAATACACCACCCTTTATAGGTATAAATGTTCCTCAAGAGGAAAAGTACTAACTAGAAATGATTTATTTGTTCTGAAACATCTTGGATACACCTAAGAATATCAATGTGAAGTGCACAATATTCAGACTCCAGGGTCTCAACATTCGATGGTGGGATTCGATGGTATATACAGATAGACGCGTGGGATTGGAATGGTAGGGTTTCAAGAGCCTCTTCTTCCAATAGTTTTTCCTTGTGTCCATGATTATGGAAAATTGTATAGAGTTTATTTGTTTACAGTTGGGAAAAGGTTCAGTGCCAGCACACACCAATCAATTCATCGATATGGTTTGTTTTTCTATAGATGTATTAATATATTACCAGATGAAAGATTATAAATACCTATAGGTTTGGTGATCAGATATTTTAAGGATGGTATTTATACTAAATATTTCAACCTATTCTATTATTATAGATAGGTCTATGATGGGGGAGATGTATATGGATGGAAAGGTTGGTCACTCTACCACTACTCATTGTCCCGGTGGAAACATTAGTGTTATATAGGGAATGAAGAATAAGTGGAATGAGAATTGAAGAGGTGTTGGAGGTAGTTCCCAGTAATTAGAATCCTCTTCACCATCATTTATAGCTAGTAGACTAACCTTACATGATATAAATGTGGTAAAGATAGAAACACCAATCATTCTTATTATTTTCCCCAAAACCTGTGTAATGGATGTGGCCCAATGGCCATCCGAAGAGATTATATGAGGCTATGTCTATTACTCTTTTTTTAGCATTCATTGGATCTAGATGCTACAGTGGCATTATAATATGCTTCAAAGACTATAAGGCCCTAGCCATATTAATCATTAGGAAACAACCTTTAGGTTGTATATGAATTTCTGATGAAGGCAGATGCAAGCCCATTGATAGTGAGAGGCACCATATGTATTTCTTCTTCTATAGAGACTATTTCATCTTATAATGTTGGATCTCAATCATTTATCTCTACCCATTTTTTTAATATATTTAGACATCTAATGGATCTCATGTACATTGTTGTGGAGTTAGAGACACATCTAGGGAAGAGTAAAGGGCATTGATTTTGTTGTCCTTCATGTTCTCTATTGATAGATTTTGTACATTTATTGTAGTATTTCATTATTCTAGATCTGGATCTATCTGATGCCATCATTAGGATGGATTTTCTTATTGTTCAACATGTTGAGATTAATTGTCGTCATCATCAGGTCTTGTTATTCACTTCCAATGACGTATATTTAGTGTTTTAGTGGAAGTGAAATCTGATGTCTGGTTATGAAAGACCATCCAGCCTAGAGATTAAGAGTTTATTGTCTACTATAATAGTTTAGTTTTATGCAGTTACGTATATTTTTATATCTTCATGTTGTTGTTTAGGAATTTTTAGATGTCTTTCTAGACAACTTCTCTAGTCTTCCTCTAGCGAGATTGGTAGAGTTCACAATTGATCCGGTTCTAGATACACTACTGATTTTGATATCTCTTTATCTTTTAGAACCAATAGATATGAAAGAGACCAAGATTATGTTGGATGACCTAATAGAGAAAGGCTTTATTCAACGTAGTGTTTCACATTAATAATCCCTTATGATCATTTACAAGAAGGATGATATTTCAATCTAATTGTACATGGAATATCAAAAGTTGAATTAGATGACATTCAATATATGTATCCTTTCCCCAAGCGTATTATTTTTTTTCTAGTTAAAGGAGGAACATGATTCTGAAGAACGATCTTTAGTTGAGTCATCACCATCTTCGAGTTGGGGATTCTGAAATACCAAATATAGATTTTAGGAGAAAGTATCACCATTATAAATATACTATGATTCCTTTTTCTATGAGTAATGCAGCTATAATTTTTATGGCTTGTATAAGCTGAATATTCTATCATTATATCGATACTTTCTATTTTTAATTCATGGATGAGAGTTTTGTTTATTTGAGATCTGGGCATGAGGACAAACATCATCTGAGTTTGGATCTAGAAATCCAAAAGTGTCATTATTTTCCTGGAAATATTTCAAAATTTAGTTTTTTTATCCATGAAGTGACTTTTCCAAGGCACATGATTCCTAAGTGTGTCTTAGTACTGGATCTTGAGAAGTTGATGTTTTTATTTTCATGGGAGGATATGTGAAACATCATTGATATTTAGAGATCCCTTGATCTTGTTGGATATTAGTGATTACTCATGATGGATTTCTCAATGTTGGTGTCACCATTGACCACTATTACTAGGAAATTGGTGAAATTCATATGGGATGTCATATTTTATTTTTCTTTTAATGAGTTGAAAAAACATATGAAATCGACACATATTCTAATCATACGTATGTTCAGTAGAGGGTATTGGGTTTTCTATGATGCTAAAAGTGATGTATTAGGTTCCAAGATTATATAAGATGATAATATTGTCACTTATGGATATCTTTATCCTAATTTGGATTATTGTAATTACCCCACTCATTATTTAAAGCACTTTACAATTATTCTTGTTCTTACGTGTTGGTAACACTTTTTTTGGGAAAGAATCACAATCTTTTTTGATCATAAGAGTAACGTTATATATATTCTCTGAAATACATTAATATTATAAAAATAAGGCATGTGGAATAACATCATAAATTATAATTTTACATCTACTAAACCCTAAGGAAGGGGAATTATATTATAGTAACACTTATTAGGAAAGTACAGTCGCATAATATTTTTGGAATCGAAAGAAGATTAGAGCCTTATATTACTCTTCACTCCATTTAATTTAGAAAATTAAGAGGTTGTGTACAGTATTTTTATGAATATATTTAATTTATCATCTTCTCTCATTGAGACTATTCCATAGGGTTAGAATTAGGATTAGGATTTTAGATATATTTGATAAGCCAATTAATGAGGAGGGACAGTTTGAGGTTACATCTCCATTTAGATTGTATTATCTACTTTGGGGATCATTTTATCATCCAACATAATGGAGGTGAATTTCTTTTAATGTCATAGTTATTTACGGGTCGTTTATTCAGGGACTATGGTGATATATTATGACATAAGATACTAATTCTGGTAGAGTATCTAGAATCATATTATTTTCCCCATCTTATTTAGGTTCTTGTTTGGATATGGGATGAGGTTTCCAAGGAATTTTTTGTTTGATTACACGTAATCTCGGAGGGAGGAACACTATCTGGGAGGTGGTAGATTGGTTTATAAATTCGACTAATATCATTCTAAGTATAGAAACCATGATATTTCAATATTGAGGTAAGATATATATATAGGGAGTTGTAATGTTACATGGGTTTCCATCTATAGTTATCTCAGAAAGGGAACATAGGTTTACCTTATGATTATGCATGATTCCCTAAGAAGTAACGGAGGCTCAGGTTAGGTTGAGTGATAATTACCATCCACAAACAAATGGTCACACAAAAAACTCTATTCAAATCATGTAAGATACGATTTATGCCTATGTATTAAATATTGGTGAATTGGGGGATATCCATTTGGGAGTAGTTGATTTTTCATATAAAAATGTTTATTATACATCTATCAGAATGTCCCTCTTTGAGGCTGTGTATGGTCACATGTGCATATAATTTTTTGTTTGGAAGAGGAGGGTGATGCCTCTCCTTTGGGACCATGTATCATTCATGAGATGTTGGTGTGGATCCATGGTAAAAAATGGAATATGCTTACAAAATAGAGTGAGTATAAATATTATGTGAATCATAGATATTATCCTTTGTATTTTTCTATTAGTGATTGTTCTTTCTTGAAATTTTCTCTGTAGTTGGGTCACTATCATCTTGGAAAAAAGGGATGGTGCCTCTGAGATAAACTGGAAAATTTGAGGTCACTGAGTGGATTGTGTATATATCATATTGGATGGTATTTTATATTTAGTGGATGGGTATGAATAAAATTTTCTATATATCTCAACTTATGAAACATCAACCCGATACATCTAATGTTATGAGATGGAATAGATTGAGTTACATCCGTGAATTTATGTTGTAGAAAATTTAGTAGAGATCATTCAATATCATGTTAAGGGTTTACATGGGATTTATATCCTGTTAGTCAAACTGTTGTAGAAACACTGATCAAATTTTCATGATACATGAGTGCATGAGGCATCAGTGAGGGATCCATCACCTCAAATATTTCTGGATCTATATTCTCTCCATCCCTTTTGGGGATGTACAGTCTTATGGTGGGGTGTTAATAACACCATTTTACCTTATTTTAGGTATTTTTTATCTCTATTTTCATTTCCCATTTTTGGGTTCATTTCAAACCTCTGAATTATAGAGATAATTGTTTGGTGAAAATTACTAAATGTGATGTGATTGATGTTTTTTTGAATTAATAGAGTCTAGATATACATGTTTTAAAGTATTTTTAGGGTTATATTTTGGTTGTAAAAGCTTGATAGGTGTTGTGGGTTTTTTTATGAACTATATGGTCTATGAATTTCTTGATAGTATTTTTTTACTTCATGAATTGATTTCACAACGTGAATTATTTTATAGGAAGATGTTGAAAACTAGTTCAAAACAATAATTGTTTACTAGATTTGAAGCTAGTTTATGTCATGAAAAATTTAATCACAGTTATTTTAATCCATTGAAATTTTATTTTCAGCATATATTGAAAGGCCTGAGAATCAAATTGATAATTTGTTTCATGTCCTAAATGGTTTTTGGACAACAGTTTCATCTAAACTACACATATGATTTCTTTTTTTCCATCGATAGACATGATTATATCTTGTTACTGGGAGCTCTCCAAGACGATTCTGGGGATATATTATCCTTTCATATCATTTAAAAAATAACATTATCATTATGGTGGATGAGTCGTGTATCTCTAGGTAAGTGATCTTTCACTTATTCATTTTAGTTGGTCATAGTAGTGTTGTTGCATTAAATTTTTAAACCCATTGATCTTCTGTTGATATTATTCTTGATCATTTATAGATCCACCATGTGATATTTTTCTCGGGGATATTCCTTTGTTGTTCATGGTTTGGAGAATGTGTTTTCTATGAGTTATCTATGACCTAACCTCTCATCCAAACTGATTTGTTATGGAATATGATAATGAAGTGTGGGAATCATGGGTATGTCCTTCTTTTGTTGTTTTTTGTTCCTTATAATGATTATGGATCTAATTGTGGGCTTGTGCGACCTGATTATGAGGTATGTGGTTGCATATCTATCCTATGATGGATTACAAGATATTTCTTTTGTATTGATAAATTTTTTAATAAATAAAATGTCATTATTAATTTATTTATTTTTGTGTGTGTTCAAATGGGTTTTTGGGAAAAGACGGCTTTCCCCATGTTTTAGTAAAATAGATGAGTACATTTAAATCAATGTGTAATATATTTATGATTTTTTTTCAAACCATGGTTTGTTGAAATGATGTGAAAATGGTAGATATGGGAATCTTTGATTATATAGGTTGAAGGTGAAGTACCAGGGCTCATCCATTAATATTGTCGGGGCGGGGGGGGGGGGGGGGGGTTACTCATGGGGTGTTACTATTATCCCATGGTTTATTTTTCATGGGACTTGTAAGAATTATTGATAGGGTCACTTTTTGGGGAGTTAAACTTCTCTATTGATTTGATACATGTTTCTAGAGACTTGATTCTTGTGATTATCTATATATGTGTATGATTATTAAAGTGTCTTGACCATTACTTATATTTGGAGTGATGATACCTAGGATATTTTTCCACATTTTGGATTTAATAAGATATGTATTACATTATTTAAAATTATTTGATATGTATAATATTATTTTGAAACTATTTTACTAGGATTATTTAGAACTATGAAAAATGGGGAAATGTTTTACCATGATTTTGAAATGATTATTTTTAACTAAATATCTTGATTTGATTTCTTTATTGTTGAGCATGATTAGATTTTTGGATAGTGACTTGCTATGGAACACTTGGTTGAGATACTAATCTTGTTATCTTACACTATGTTTACACATTCAACAGTGTCTAGACAATGTAATGTAATCTGATGCAGGGAATGAAAAGGTGTTATAGTGAGGTTGTGCGGTTTCTATAAACTATGTTGGGTATATGATGGTGTGATGTAGGGACTTTGTCTACTTATCACATAGAGTAACTTCTTCTCATTTTGGGATTTTTTTATTTTTATTTTTTGGACTCATAACATTGAAATTATGTAGTTTTTATAGGTTGTATCACTTATGTTGTTTCATTTTTTTAATGGCATGTGTTTCTTCTTTTACCCTTCTCATATTTCCTAATTATATATATATATATTCACTTTTGTCTAACTCCTGTTGGGAGAAATCATTCCATCTCATCTTTGTTTATTCCCTGGTGGTGGTCACCAGATTGTGGGGATTAATAATTCCAATTCAGTATGTGATGGGCTGGGTCGAGAACTGATTTTTTTGGGTATTTAGGTTGATTCACTACACAACACAATTCTTGTTCTTCATAGTACGTTCCATGCAGTCGGGTTTTATTGCTGGAAGCAAAGCCTATACATTTTGTGGTTTGCAGATTCATCCTCCGGACCACAAATTCCATTGTTTGTTCAATTGAAATCAATGGAAAACGATTTTCACCATAGATTAATATCCTTTTATGGTTGGAAATAATAATATATACACCTTCATGGGAGTCCTTTATTAATCTTCCACCATTCGAGGTCTTGAAACCCATATCAATATCTAAAAATCATGATCCAAAAAAGATCCATCCCAAAATCACCAGTCCTTCTATCATTCCCACAAACACTATGAATCTGGGTGTTTGATCACACTCAAAATTTCCCCATCAATTTCAAACAAAAAACATTCTAGGACGATTAGGTCGAATAGAAATAGAAATGGTGTAAAATAACATGAATAAATGTGATGAGCATCATTGGTCGATATAATCCTAGCCAATATTAAAAAGTATTGAAACATGGGGTGATATCATGACATAATAAAATAAATTTTTATAAGAAATTCAATTTATTAAAATGGAACATGTAATGGAAATTAATGACATATTTATAAAACTAAGAAATTCAAATTCATGATCATCAATCAAATATGAAGGAATCTAGAAATAACGAGTCCTAACTCAGTAAGGGATTGTTCATTCATGAAGAGAGTGTTTTCCAGTGTGGAAGAAGACCTATTGTGTTTCCTTCATGCCTATCGATCCAACTCAATATTCTCATCAACATTCTACAATCCAGATCATTAAACAAATAATTCTCTCCTCTAATTCTCCCAAGGTTATGTGGAAAACTATAGGGAAACATCATAGTGATGTATTTACAGAGGATTAATAATGGTTACATAAATTAATTAAAATAAATATATTATTTATTTATTTTTATAAATTCACATAATAATATTCAACTCCCAATAAGTGTCTCATTCCAACCAACATTATGTCCTGCCTAGGGAAAACCCAACATTCCAGATTCATCATTGGCCTTTGATTTCCCATTTTAGGTCCTGAATAATGGGGAATTCATTTTTAACTAAATAATGAGTTCATGTGTATTAAAACATATTAAAATTTTAAATATATTAATTTCTAGGGTATTAAGTCCCTAAAATTCCCAACATACTCTAAATATATATATATTTATATATACATAGAAATATTCAAAGGACTAATCCATCATATTCAGAATCATTACATTCTCTCCCCCTTTAAATATTTTTACCTTAAAAAAGAACAAGATAAACAAAACATTGAGTGTACTAAGCCTATATATGACTCTCACACTACAATATATCTCCTACACAATCTCAAGTTGGTATAAGACATATAACAAAGGGATCTTCTATTTCCTTAGGATGATCTCATAACGATCCTTGATCTCTACAAGGTACAATGTGAAGGTGATTCCATCCTCGATGTCTAGCTCAACCCATTCATTAATTTTATTAGGATCATGCACATATCTCATTATTAGTGACACATATAATACATCATGAAATTTTCCTAAATATAGGGTCATGCATAGGAATTATGAAACCTCGCAACCCAATGTAGGATATCAAAAGGCCCGATGATCCTTGAAGATTAATTGCCTCTCTAGAAATACATCTACAATAATCATCATGAAGAGGCCCTTAAAAATCATGGTCTTTATAATAAAAATAAAAGGTCCTACCATGTAGAAATGCATAAATTCATATCATCTTAGGGTTTTCCTCATATTCTCACTGATCACCAGAAATTTCTCTATCCTCACCTTTACCTTGTTTTTCCTAATCATAGATGTCTCGTAAATCGCCTTCCAACTTAAGGGTGACAAGCTTGGTCCCTTGTATAGGTATTAAAAAGGTCTCATTCCAATAGTATAGTGATAAGTTTTTTAATAAGAACAATATATCAATTTAATGTGATCTTCCTAGCTCATGATAGAGTCAAAAACAGACGCCCTCCATATATCCTCAAACACCTAGATTGTTCTATCAGACTAGTCATCGTTCTAGAGGTGAAATGTTTTACTCATCTACAAATAGATCCCAAAATATTTCAATAAGACTCTCCTAAACCGTGAAATGAACCAAGAATTATAGTTGGAAGTGATAATCAAGGGGACCCCATGAGGCCAAGTGATCTTTTCATGTAAAACTAACCAAGACTCTCAGCCAAACACCAATCATGAATAGAAAGAAACTCCACCAACATGGTATGCCAGTTATTAATCACCAATACCTACTCATTTAATCTCATTATCAATTGAATCCCCAACATAAATAACATGAATATGTTATCCTATTGTCAATCAAGGATCTCCAGAGGCAGTGTCAGACCAATTTAATGTTGGTGCTCATCCTTCACATGATGAAATGTGAAACACCAAGTGATGAACTCATCAAAAATAAATGCCTCATGGTAACCCACCAAAACTAAAACTAGGGATATTTTTACATCTTTTTCATGCCGAGATGTAAAAACCAAGGGGGATATTTAAAAATCCCTCATAACCTCCTCTACAACATGACTGGAACCGTTATCCATCTTTGGAAAGGGATGAACTTCCCATGTATATAAAGTACATCTAATGGTTAACATAATGATTTTTTGTCATGTAGAGACTCATATTTTGCTTCTTCCAACCAAGCCTCTCTTGCAATTTGATAAGTGGAGGGGTTATTACCATTGAATGAAGAAAAACTAAACCCCTATCCTCCATCAAGGTCTACTAAAATGAATCCACATCTCAGATTCCTCCTCCCCTATATGGGTAAAAGACTTAATGGTAAGGAAATATACAACCACATATACCTTTTAAGGAGTATAGACTTTCACAAAGTAATAATCCAATATAAAATCCAACAAATGTCCATATATAAGGTTTTAATATCTTTGACTGAATATTTACATTGGATTATGGTGGTATAAGTATACAAAAATGTGCTTACCCAAAAGATAATGCCTTTACATCTATAGAGAGATGACCACCACTACTATCTCATGGAAATGACATAGATAATTCTACTCATTGTTTATTAACAACCTCAACTCACATGGTATCCCTATCTACCTCTTCATAGTCATAAAACTAATACCAACTCATGATTTATAAAAAAACTCAATACTCCATGACCTACTCTAATAGTATCTACACAAGAGCACTAGTCGGCCTCATACTCAACTCCTCAAAATCTCTCTGAGACTACCTAATCCAAATAAATGGATTCCCTTCTAGTTTCAGGCCTATCAAAAGGGATAAAATCATACTGATGTCCTCCACAAAAAACCATTAGTACTCTTCCAATAAAAAAAAACTTTATACATCAAACACACTCATGTGTGGACCATGATAAACTATTGCATCAATATTCATTATGTCCGTAGATGAACCATTATTATAGAAATAATTCTCCAAAAATAGAACCTCAGATATCCAAATATGAATCATTGAGAGATTACTATATAGATGGTGATCCCTGAGTAAGTATAGGATCATCCTCATTTCCTCTATATGATTTTCCTATGATGTAGAGTAAATGATTATATCATCGACAAATAAAACTAAAAATTGGTCCAAGTATGGGTGGAAGATCTTTTTCATAAGATCTGTAAACACAGAAGGGGAATCTATCACACTGAATGGAATCACCAAGAACTCATAGTATCTATAGAGACATTAGAATTCCTTATTCAGAAGATAATCCTTGTAAACCTCATGTGATGGTATCTGGACCTGAGATCGATCATTGAGAACCAAAGTGCATCTCTCAAATGGCTATAGAGGTAATAAATCCATAGAAAGGGGTACTTTTTGTTTTCCACTACCTATTTTAGGTGATGAAAACATATTAACTTCCATATGAACATGTATTCCATTTTCATGAAATAAACTCGATCTACCCAGTTTGATAGATTGATTATGAGAAAAAACATCCCTATAAGGTGTTCCAACTACACCCTCATCTCTTCGAGCTCATTAAGGGACATCTAATATGTTATTGAAGAAATAAGTGTGGTATTGGTGTGAAATAAATACATAATTCCATCTCCTATTGTGGAGGTTATCCCATAACATCCTCATTGAATACATCTATGTATTAATCCACTATATTAGGAATAAAAATGCTGGAATAACCCATTTTTCAATGAAATACTCACAAAGTGATGGGTGATGGGTTGTTTATTTGTTCTCTTAAGGCCCACTCACATAGTCATGATATCTCTTTCACCTCAAAAGGATAATCTCACCCCATCTGTCCAAAGAAATAAAAATTTTCTATGATGAATGAAAATCTATGTTTGTATCATAGAAAACCAGTCTATACACAATGTGATGTCATATATTTTCATTGTGATGACCAAGATGTCCCATGAGAAACTCTCTCCACTGATCGCTATCTTGCATTACTGGAAGATATGTGATATCAAATAATCATACCCAGTATGAATATCTAGAAAAGCTACTCGGATAAGGTCTCGATGGGGATATTTATCTCTCATATGAGGGATGTGAATATGAATAAAGGTCTCATGATTTTATCTAAAATTATGGAAAAAATATTATAATAGACACATATCATACAACAATTCATACTGTGTGAAGCACTGTCATATCCCTCCCTATCCTACATCTACCCATGACATTGACCTCCAGATCTATAAGTCTAGATTGGGCCTCCTAATGGTGGTAGTGGAAGTAGATCATAGTTTTTTCATCCACTAACTCCTCGTCCCTCTGGAGCCCCACTGACTCCTCTATTGGGACCACCTCCTAGGGCCTCTCTAAACATTCCTGGTAGATCTCTTGTAAAAACACTATCTCTTATATAGTGGTATAACCATCGTTTTTCTATCCTTTTCTGCATGAAGGGTTAGGAAATCACATTCTATGTGACTCCTCTCCTCATAAGAATGGAACATGTACTCATCCAGTTGGTTGAATAATTTATTCTATCCATGAGCTGAATATCATTGCATATGATTTCAAGAATGTTATGTCTTTTCTGTTGATAAATGAATGTGTAATACTTCCTAGATACTATTGACATATTAACCACATTTATTTCTCCACCATCTTCTTCTACACGACATACCTCTTCTAGGAGTTTATCATTTACTAGATCCTTATCTAGAACATCGTCATAGGCCATGATGCACAAGAAGACTACAATGGAAATAATGTCTCTCTAGAGAGAGTTCTAAAACGTTCACACACAGAAGAATTCATCCCAAACCATTTCCCAGTAGTAACATGTGAGGCTTGTGAACCTCACAACATTATCTAAAACACCCAAGTCACCTTGGTACAATGTTATAAGCTTATAAATCTACAGAAATCATAAGCATGAGGGGTAATACTCAAAAAAAATAAATTCTAAAATTCTATCCATGGGAGAGTCCACTAATCATGGTTATGTGTCACTAGACTACACAGGTACAATATTTAATGATGAATAAATATAGCCACAAGAACAACCATCTAATCAGTTAGGTCCATAAAATATTAAATACATAGACTACTGACTTAAGACAACCATCTGCTACTTTCGGATCTAGATGTCAGCAGAACCGTCAAAGTCTCTAATCCTGGAACAATCATAACATGTTAATCCTGTGAAAATAATCATCGTAACCTACTGGGAATAGTTAATACTCAACATGTGGTGGTGAATCTCCCTAACCACATAGAGGAAACACCTCATTAGATAACCTTTGAACTAAGGCCCCATCACACAATAGATCATTATCATGGCCTTGTATCGGTAATGTAGCTAGTTCTATTCAAAGTGGCATACTAAAAATGTTAAATATTTAGAATGGATAGATGAATATATAGATATATATTTAGGTATATGACAAAATATTAAAGGTCAAAGTACTTAATTGTATTTGATGTGTGTATCAATGGTTCCTTGAAACTGATGTTTCAGTATAATAATCCAAAAAAGATGTCAGAGTCCTGGTGAATGGATATATAGGCCTTCACTCCAACACTATATTCCCTAGACTAAAATCTATACTTGTGACATTTTGATACCATTTCTCTATGTTCCCAACAAATTATCACCATGGGTCCCACTATAACAACTACCTGAGGACAAACTGCTATGATACCACTCCATCACAACCCAACCCACCGAGGCCTACCTAGCTGGTGGAAGAAAAAGTGTCAAAACACCAATCCTAACTCCAATATACTAGGTGTTAGAGAAAAGTGATGAAAAGGAAAAATCAAAATGGTAGGATTTTTCCTAATATAGCTGTTTGAACACACCCAACTAACTCCATGAATTTGTACAGAGGAAATATATGCCTGAAATATATAGAGTAAAACCATTCATTTAATACCCTCCAGGTAATGTTTTTGAGTAAAGTAATATAAATATAAAAAAATGAAAAAAAACATTCCCAACCATAATTGATGTCCCAAACTAACAATAACTAAAATAAAGTAGTACTAAAGATATCACAACTATTGGTCTCCCAATCTAACTACTATATCTGGTCAATTCACCCTGGTATTACTAAGCTTCACTAATGTCACCACTGATTTTTCCATTGACATAATAAGAAATAAAAAGTGTAGGAAATCCAATTTATGCGTGAGTATTAACAGACATAGTAGGATAACTTGAAAACTAAGAAGGGAAAATTAGAAAGGTAGAACAAAAGTAATCTAAAACTAGATCAAAAAGAGAAAAAATTACCCAATACATATATATATTCACATAAAGAATAACAAATGAGAGATTAGTGGGATCTCCATATCCACAACCAGTATAGGTAAAATGATTAATCCTAAAACTCTAAAATTTCATATTTTATGTCCATTATCATGCTCAACCTTATTAGAATCTGTATGGAGGGACCTGCACCTCACTACTGCACTCTATATATGATGGATCCAAAACCCCAGTGGTAGAATCTATCCCTAATAGAGCTAGAAGTTATATTATTAAAACTCTATAGATAGAGTACCCATGCACTTATATAGTGTGTGGGAGTTGCAAGTCAAACTATATAATGAGTATAGTGGTATTCCACTATATTAATATAGGGGGTATTGACCCAAAAATCACTTCAATGATCTATCCATGATCAATTACATCATCAAGCATCACCTAAAGTGGCATCATTACTGGATAACCCAATATCATATCTCATATTCCATAGTGAATGATACCATTTAATTGCATTTGGAGAAATAATCAGGATAGGCTACTCTTAAGAAAAAATCTGAGTCCAAAATGATGATATATGAATCATAGAAGTTATTGGGATAAGTATACAACATGTACATATGGCCACACAATGTGTGAAATCACCTCGTAGCCTTTGTGTGTTCCCCCATAGACAAGTATTGGAAATCTTTTTCACACTACATGTCATGTACAAGTTGAACATGGCGTGCCTCATCCACTTAGGGATTGCCCGTTCTCTTTCGGCCCATGCTTATGTAGATTTTCTTGTTCTTATGTAAATTTATATGTTTAGGTATCCTCGTCATGCTTGATTACATGACTGTGTTCATGTACTCTAGCCATGACTATATGCCTAGGCATGTCAGGGCCCGTGTACTCCTGTAGTAGAAACCAAGTGACCAACATATGGACACACACTACGTATATCGACACACATGATGTGTGATATTTATCTTGCCCAAAACCATAGCGGCCACAACTTTGGGACTACATGACATGTGTTATTCATAGTACATTCCCTGTATATTGTTTTTTCAACGAAAGTCAAATTTTTTCTAAATAATATTTTGATAGCTGACCTCATTTCAGTAAATCAAAAACTTTTAATACATGGAATCAATGGAAATTTTCAATGACTCTTGATTCCTAACCTCGAGTGGTTGGAAATCAGAATCTGATAACCTGCATAGGAATCTGTTGCATGTCTTCTACCATTTCAGGTCCTAAAACTTATATACATCTCCTAAAAAAATATCCCATAATTATATGCCACCAAATCAGCAATCCATCCATTATTCATCAAAACACCATGAACATGGGAGTTCAATCATTCTAAAAACTACCCTAGAAATGTCTAACCACAAATCCTATAGACCAATGATGAAGAACGTGTAGTGAAATAGGGGGAAACAATATGAGAAAATATTATGTTCATAATTGTACACTTATACCCTTTCTAATGATCAGTTAATGTATAAAAATGGGGTGATATCAGGGTATGGAAAAATAAATTGGAACCAATATTTCAGTTTATTAAAACTATACATAGGAAGGGAGGATAACCCTAGGTCAAAAAAAAGATATAAAAATCCATTCTCATCAATCAAATAGAGTGGAATATAAAAATAAATTGTCCAAAGTTATTCATGTATTGATTTAGGGTGAAGAGATAATTCTCCAATGATGAATAAGATCATATTCATTCATTGCCCACCTATCGATTATCCTTGATATGATCATCATCCTTCTATGATCCCAATCCATTAATGAAGAAAACGTTCCTATAATACTCTTATGGTTAGGTAGATAACCCTATAAAAACATAATAAGGACTTATTTATTATGATTTAGGTTAGGTTATGTCATTTAATTGAAATAAATACGTAATAATTTATTTTATTAAATTCACTCACCCATGGCCAACTCCCATTGAATGTACAACATTGTCCAAACTTATATTGTACCTGGGGTACACCCCATGTTTTCGATTCAATAATGGTCTAGAATTTCAATACTAAGGTCCCAAAAAATAATAAATTCATTCTTATCAAAATGATGGATGTATGTATATTAAAATATATAATCAATATTAATATATTAATTTTCAGTATCTCAAAACACCAAAATACCTTGTCAACACCTACGATAAATCAAGATACATACATATAAATATTTAAAGGACCAGTCAATCAAAAAAAAGAAGCTACATTACAATATATTTAAATAGTTACAACTAAATGAACTTTTTTGGTTTATATTTTTAGATAAATATGAATAATTAATATACTAATAGATCCCATGTTTATTTCATTAAAATGACACTTTTACAACTATATAAAAAACTAATTAATCCATAATAATATTTTAACTTCTCTCCCAAATTTCCCATAAAATATACTCTTCTAGATATATATTCTGTTTTAATTTTATTCATAACCTAGTGAAATTGAAACACTACTGGAAAATGCATATATAGCCACAGTTATGGGAGAACCTGTGGGTATAGGCAACCCTATTCCCATTATTTTCCCAAAACCATGTGTATATGTATAATATGGGGGAATATTCAAATGGATTCAAAAAACTGTGGGTATATTCCCACTATAGTCACGTTTCTAGTAAGACTATGGGTATAGGTTTAGTATCCTGACCTATACCTACGGTTTAAGAAAAACCGTAGTTATATGGTTGATTTTCTAGACATATACCCAATGTTATTTTAAAATAGTGGGTATAGGGTTGTTTTTTAAGGACCTATACACATAGTTTTTCAAACCTTGGGTATATCTTTACCATATTATGGTGAGATTTTTTTTCATGAGACTAAATTTTTTTCATTCGAACACATATTCCCACAGTTTTTCATCCAATAATCATAGTTTATAATAATATATTTAGATATATATATATACACACACATAAGTTAAGTATCAAGAGTGTTGAGGTTCTTGAAGATTGAGGAGGAGGTCATGGGATCTAAACCCACATCCATCATTTTTCGAAAAACTATTCCCTTAGTTTTAAAACCGTTGGTATTAGGATATGACATGTTGGAAAAAACCTAAACCCACATTTTGGAAAACCATGGGTATAGGCTGTGGAGCTATACCAACACCTCAGTATCCAGCAATTATTAAAACCATGCTTATAACCTATACCCATGATTTTGGCGGCTATACCCACGATTTTGAACCATGGGTATAGGTAATTTTTCCAGTCGTAAAATATAAGAAATGTGTGGGATGAAATACTCAGTAATAGTAAACATAACTGATAACAATATAAGATTATAAGTTATAATAAGAAGACAATATGGGTATAATTAAGAAACATAATAAATATATAACCTAAAAGGCATAGATCATAAATTTGGGAGTAATATGATACATGACTCAAAAGAGTATCAAAACAAGAGTAAATAAACATTGTAAATGATTGAATAAAATATTTATGATAATAAGAGTAAAACTGTGACACCTTGAAAATATGGTACACAAATTATTATTGGGAAAAATTACTTTCCTGAGACACACAATAAAAGGACATGCCTATGGGAGACTAAAATTTACATGAAATACTTGTCTAATGATATTTTAACTTATAACTAATGAATTAGAGGGTGGTTTAGGATGACATAAATCAATAAAACAAATATACATGTGCTAAATAAAATCAATCATTCATCATTTCACAAATTATCCATAGAAAGAAAATTAGTTTCATTCATGAAAACATAAGGAGATATAAAAATTGGGTTACAAATTCTTTTAAAATTGATTCACATAAATAAATCATACATAATTCAATCAATAATTATAACATGATATAATAAAGGAAAATATTTGAGTATCCAATGACAGCATGTAACATTATATTAAAATATGATTCACTCCAGATAATAAAACATATTGTATTTACCATATATATATAACATTTATAGAATTAATTCAATAATTTCCCCAAATTTTGAAATTCAAGGCATCTAGCCTAACACCCATAAATCATAGGAAGGAAAAAATAGAGTTTTCATGGAAGAAAACATTAGAATAAAAATTATTATTATACAATGGTGTTTATTTGGGTGGAAAAATTAAAGAAAAAAGGAAGCGATGGATCATTCCTCCACAAGATAAGGATATAACATAAAGTATACTTTGATAAAATGTAGATGGTAACATTTATAGAATATCCTCTTTCAATTATAAGGGTTTTTAATGGATGTGGATGTGGAATAAAAATTTTATTAAGATAATTAAGAGAATTTTTTATATAAATACGAAAAAACCAATGCCTTTTTGAAATCATTTATTTATATTAAAATATTTTTAAATTTAAGGGTAGAATAATTTTATTATACAAAACCAAAAAATGTTATAAATTATGTTTCATAAAAAACAAAAAATATGCCAAAAATATGTGTTCACCTATAAAATGCTCGAAATCTTTTATTTTTACACATTTATGAAAATCTACCATATGGAATATGGTAAAACATTATTTAAAATATTTTAAAGATGGTCAAGAAGTGTAAAATAATCATAAAAAATATTTTTATATAGGTAGGGACATTTTCAGAATCATTCAATGAATACATATAGTATAAGAGGTGGGTTCATGTATAAGAAGAAGATACAAGGTTACATTCACCTACATGGAACCACTCAGGTAAAATATGTGTTAGCGAGGAAAGAAACTTTGATGGGAAATGTAAAACCCCATGAATATCCATTGAAAAGGATGTGGATTTTTATAAATAAATAAAATTACTTTGATATATTATCTGTTAGTAACAATATAAATTTTAAAATATGTATGGGAAATAAACCCTTAGAGTTTGACTAAAATTTAAATCAAAACACTTGAAGAAGAAAACATTGGAAATTTAATATAAAATACCATTAATAAAATATAATTCATGATATAATATAGAAAATATGTAATATATATAAAATATAAATATAAATTCATGTATAACAAGTGACATGTCCGAAGGATTTAGATTTGTCACCATGAAACCCATACAAGAAGAATAATATTTTAGGTAAGAGTAATATGATAATGATTCCATAAGAAAGAATTGTAAAACCCCATAAAGGGAGGAAATATGTTATAAATTATTCTTCAGGTATAATAAATCAAACATTGAATAATAGAATTAAATAAAAAGTATGATGTAACACCCTGAGATTTTATGAGAAATGATATTTTTAATTTCATTGATGTCTTGTGTTGTACTCTACACCAAGATTATATTGATCTATACAAAACACTTTATTAGATTTTAGTATACACAACACTAATCTTGGCTTGTGATACACACAAGAAAACCTACCTCAATAGCTTGCGTTGTACGCAATACCGAGTTTCACTAAACAACGATATGTTATTAAAATATTAAACAAACTAGCTGTTATGTATAGTAATACCCACTTTTTGAAATTTTATAAATTTTATCTTTCAAAATTTAATTGAATTCTGGATTTGGAATATCAAAATTTTTCTAGGGTTAATTTTTGGTATTTTTTTGAAAACATTCAATTTTTGATGAATAGTGAAACCACTGAGTTATTGGTTAAAACTGACTTTTTATTTCAATAATAATTTATTTTATTTAAATATACTTTAGGTCAAAATAGATACATAATACCTATATAAGTTCAATATAATTCATTTGAGTCATTTTCTAATAATTTAAATATATATAAAAATTTTACTGAACTTTTTACCTTCTTTTACCGACCTCCAAGTAGATTTTGCAAATTTACATAAAACATAATCTTACCGCTTCTGTGAATGGAATTTTAAAAATCCGAGAGACATGGTTGATATCAGGAACTAAAATGTGGTTGAATAAGATAAAAATAATTTTTGGTGAATAGTAACGTTTTACTTTTATTTACAACGATTAAAAGTAAATAGTGTAATGAAGGGTAAAAATGATATTATTATTACCCTAACACATGTAATAATTCTATTTGATAAATTTAATTTGACCAAAAACAACATTAGGAATTAAATATTACTATTTAGGTCCACATGGATTAGATTAGGACATTTATTATTATTTAATTCAAAGAAGAGTTAAAAGAATTAAAATCAAATTTTAATAAGTAAAACATTTTTAATATAGGGTTATACAAAAGATAATTCTACTATAAAAATTATCTAGAAATTTAAAACTATTTCCTACATAATGGTATTTTTTTTTTTAGATATTAAATATGTTAATTTATTTATGACACAATGATGATGCATTAATTACATTATTAATGAAATATTAACATAATTGATATTATAAATATCCAAATAAATGTAATTTGATACTTTTTATGAATTATACTAATTCTATAGGTTACTATAACATATTAGTGTTGGTTATATGAATTGTTTTCGAAGTAATAATGTTGTTATGAGTTTAGAAAAAACAAAAAACAAAATAGTGTCAAAATTGACATAAAAGAGTTTTTAAACAATTATTATATTATTAATTGATATAATGGTCCTAAAAATATAAGGTTCGGAAAAAAGACTTATTTAATAATATATATGTCTTTAATTAACCAATTGGGGTTCTATTGGAAGTTTATAGTATGTTTATTAACCATATATTGTAAGAATAAAAGAAGACACGGTAAAAGCTAAATTATTTAACATAGAGTTAAATCTAAATGATAAGGTTTAAATGGTAACTTAATCATTCCTAAAACCTATTTGTTGAGATTATTTCGACCCATACCCACCCTATCCTCGAAATACGTCACTTTTGAGCAATTATAAAGATAATTGAAATTTATTATAAAATGATACTTTAAGTTTTTCCTAAGGTGCCCCCCCCACTGCTCTTATAAAAGGGCACTCACCCTACTCTCTAATTCAAACCTCCAAAGCTATTTGGATCGGCCAAACCCTGCCCAAATACCCTCTAAAATGTCCTCCCTTAATCCTAGAGGCCTTCATTTAGTTATAATGATTACCTATGGAGCCCTTTTGAACAAATCAAATGGAAGAACCCGAAGAATAGGCAAATGTCTCACCACCTATTTCAAGTTCCTGTCTTCTTCCACTTCCTCCTTCTTTATTGTTTCCATTATAAAATAATAAATTTAGTATATTATATGTACTGTGATGTTATTAAAATAATTTTACAACCATATTAGTTATTTTATCCCTCTTATGATAGAAAAATTCACCACACATGCGTACGTACGACTTACCGTCTCCACGTCATAGTGTAGTTTTTTATTCAAACATTTATTCATTTGGATGGGTATAATAATGAGTATAAATGATATAAATAATAAATATAAAATTATTATGATTCTTTATATATGATATACCATCCAATTATATATGATTTTAATAGCAAAAGAATGATATTATCGCTCGTGCGTACGTACAGACTACCGTCTCCACGAACGTGATGAGATTCATTTTCCGTGATTAACCATTCAAGTATGATTATAAAGTATATAGAATAAATAATAATGAAAAATATTACATAATAATGATACTGGATTTATGTACATATATGTTTAATTTACTTACTTCCATTCAATTCAATAAAGAAACAAAAACATCGTTCATTTGTACATCCGGCCTACCGTCTCCATGAACGGTGTATTTCATTCCATTTATCGATCTATCATATATATTTATATGATGAATATATATTATATATAAGTCATGTTTTAAATTCTGGAATTATGTAAACCAATATATTTTTAATAATATTAAGAACAACATGTCTAAATGCATACGATAAATGAAACGATTTTACCCAAAACATTACGTTAACATGAAATTTACAATTGAACGGGTAGTATAAAGTCCTTAGTGAATAATATATGATATCATAAATATTATTATGCTTCCATAACAGGTTAATAATATACTTAAACCCAAAATAGAGGAGTTTCAGACATGTACAGAATAAATTGTTCCTAAGGTAGAGGATAATTATTCCAATCTCATTTTTATGCGAGATTGTTTATTCATAAGTATTAACTGGGGTTATGTTTATCATCCATTTCCATGTTATTCTAAAAAGGATTTCATAAAATGTTTACTATTATTCCATGTATTTTTAAAGTCTTTTTTACTCTTTGTTGACTTTTTACCACATTGTATGAAATGAATCTTTCCTTTGGATACCATATAAGGTACTTTTGTACTTTTCTACCAAAAGTACAAGAAGAATGTTTTTTTAACTTATACGGTGTGAATGGATTTTTACAGTTTCATAACGGCTATTTCAATGAAGATTACTCTAAAAGATATCATTATTAATTTCAAAAAAATGATTTTCTTTTAAAATTGATTGACATTTTGTGAAAAAAATGATTTTGAAGAAGAAAGGATATTTTAATCAAGAAATCATTTCAAGTGTTTAATCAAAACTATTTTCCATATAAGATGACATTATTTAGTATGTTTATGTTTCAGGTATAATGTCTCTATTATTTACATGGTTTTATTTTTATTATTATGAACTGATATCCATTTCTTATATATGCATTATGTTATGATGGGATGATATTTATGAAACCCATTGTATTCATTGGGATATTATGAATGATGTTTGTTAATTTTGTGGCACACAAAAGAATGATTTAATTATTAGATGGGTGAGACCTATATCTCCCTCTAATGCATTGGGTAAAGATTTATATCTCATGATATATACATGTATGGAACATCAAGTTTATCCATTTCAGTGATACAAGACGGTAATAAGGAGTGAAATTGATTCAGTAAGGGACTTTGTTCACTATTATGGTCTTGGAAGAAATGCCTTGGAAACTATGGAAATCATAACATGTGATTAATGGTTTGCCACAATTTCATGTTTTATTTTATATTACTAATGTTTCTTTCTGATCTATGACTTATTTACAGACAAGATTTATGTAATTGATCAAGATTTTGATTTTTTATGTTCATGTTTTTACGTTCAAATGTTTATGGATTGTTTTTAAGATCTCCATGTTTATCCTTACTGAGCATTTGAGATCACCATTTTTATTTTTTCTTTTCCCCTTTAATATAAATAAAGGTTTTAGGTAATAAAACCAATGGGGGAAGATCTTTATTGGAGATGTTTAATATCTTTCACCTTGATTATAAGATTATTTTCTGAGTTTCCAAAGACACTAAACTAATACGGTCTTTGGGCGTCTGTTTTTGTATTGTATTTAGTATTCCACAAAGTAATGTAATGTCTATGTATGTCAAGTATGGGTCTCTATTGTTGGTATCATAGAAAAGGTTTATTTAACTTTTGGAAACTAGTATGTGAAAACTTTAGTGAGATCCCTAGAGATATTTCTACGTTATGTCTATGGATGTCCCTAAGGTTTAGTATAACTATAGGTTACAGTCCTAGAATTATGATGATGATCATGAATAACCTAGGGTGAACGTAGGGTATCATGGATGAATTAATGTGTGATAAGATAGACATCCCATACATCCCATAAGTGTGTTTTTTAATTATGTGGTTCCTTGTTATTTTAACAGTTTCTGACACCATGTTTTCGGGTTTTATTCAATGGAGGGAATGAGAAGGAATTCAAATAACATTGATTCCAATGGACAAATTGGTGATTGTGATAAAAAAATTGTGTAATTCTTGGAATGAATGATATTATGATTATACCGAATCAGTCATCGTGATATATAATTAACAAGGTGAACTTTAGTTTTATTCCTATGTTATCAAATAAGAGGAAGATGGACTTTTAGGCATGTTCTCATGGTGAGTAACATAGAGGAAGGAAGATGATGCTTTCTACATATCAAGAAGAAGGGAAGAAGAACCTTGTGGAATACCAAAAATGGAGGGGAATATGTTATCTGTGTGGGGGAAAAGGGGTCATAGGGTGACAGACTGTTATGGATTTCAGTGTCTTATCTTTGGAGAACATGGGAATCACCCAACTCAATGCACTGACCTAAGAGGTTACTTTTAAATCAAAGAAGGAACTATTCCATGACAATCATTGAAGAGGATGGATTGAATTTTCTATGTATTGTTATTCAAGAATAATTTTTTGAAGTACTTTTATGGTATATTGGAATATATATGTAATGGTCCATTGTAATTTTCCAAAAGAATATGGTACAGGTAACCATGAAAAGTGATTGAAATATTTTTTTTAATGCAGATGATATGCGCATAATGAAGAGATAAGAAGAAAATAATATGTTTGATAGTACTCATGGGCTCGTGATTGAGATAAGGACAAAGTGATATCATGGATTGAGTATATATAATTTTTGGGATTTTGGTATGTGGAAAGAGTTAACTTTTGATAGCATTCATGTTTTCACTAAGGTTCTATGGTAATACATGTTTCAAAAGAATACATGATTAAGGTAATCACATGTTTGGAATGTGACCATCAAGATATATCTTGTGATATATGAGGGATAAATGATGGTATTCATGTGCTTGTTATATGACCTTTTTAGTAACCGTTCTCTTTATACTATGAGTTTGGAAAGAAGTATTTTGGATAATTCTTAAGGTTGGAATGGATTAAGTTGAACATCAGACAATATTGTTTAAGGCTATAAATTTTTTTTGATTTTATTTATGGAATGTTATAATAGTATAGTTTACGAAAAGGGATAACCTGTAGAACGGGCGACAACCTGTTGCGTCGGACAAGGATGCGGGAATCGAACCCACAACCAAAGTGCGACATGCCTTTATCATCTACCACTGGCCTACAAGAAGTCCTTGGATAGTATAAATTAGATTTAATTTATTAATTGGTTTGATATATGAAGTATAAGTCAATTTTAGGAACCATATATGATTAATCTAACCATAGACGGACTTATGTACATTTAATATCTTTTGCTAACTTTTTGAGATAGATGGAAAAACATATCATTCTATCACATGATCTGTTAATATTTCAAGAAGGAAAAATTCAACTTCATTTCTTTTAATAAGAGATGAAGTGGAAATTTTTCATGGAATGAACAACAATGATATTACACTAAAATCAAGTAATTATTTTTCCTTGTTCGACAATTTATCAATATTAGGGAAATAGTCATGAAAACCAAAAATGTTGTCCTAGTACCATCATATTCGATGAATCATATGGTACCTTAGATCATCACAAATTTATGGCTTTGTGATTGTTTGATTTTTCATAACCATGTTCTCTACTACTATCCATTAGAACATGATGGTTATATTTCTCTTCCATGTCCATATTTTCACCTATGTTCTTCTATGAGGAAACCCAGTAATGAATTAATTTGGGTGACCGTTATGTTTCATACATTATATTTTAAAATTAAGTTTTAGTATTCCATTTTACGATGTGGGTTTCTTTGAATGAAAATTTCAAGTAATAAACCATTTGTAACCCCGACAAATTTCAAGGATGAAATTAATTTTAAGCGAGGTAAAATGTAACACCCCAAGATTCTTTGAGAAATATTATATTTAATTTCATTGATGTCTTGTGTTATATGCTACAACAAGATTATATTGAAATATACATAACACATTATTAGCTTTTAGTATACGCGACACTATTCTTGGATTTCATTACACAAAAGAGTAACCTTCCTCGATAGCTTGTGTTGTACGCAATAAAAAGTTTCACTAAACAATGATATGTTATTAAAATATTATATAAACTAGCCATTATGAATAGTAATACCAAATTTTTGAAATTTTCAAAATTTTATCTTTCAAAATGGACTTCATTTTTGGATTTGTAATATCGAAATTAGGCTAGGGTAATTTTTTGGTATTTTTCTGAAATCATTCAAATTTTGATAAATAGTGAAAACACTGAGTTATTGGTTAAAACCGAATTTTTATTTAAATAATAATTCATTTTATTTAAATTTATTTTTGGTCAAAATAGATACATAATACCTATATAAGTTCAATGTAATTCATTGGAGTCATTTTATAATAATTTTAGATATATATAAAAATTTTATTGAGATTTTTACTGTCTTTTACCAACCTCTTACGAGAATTTTCAAATTTATATAAAACATCATTTTAACTCTTCTGTGAATGGAATTTAAAAAATCCAAGACACATGGTTGATATCAGTAAGTAAAATGTGGTTCAATAAGATAAAAATAATTTTTTGTGAATAGTATATTTTTACTTTTATTTACCACGGTTAAAAGTAAATGTGGTAATTAAGGGTAAAAATTATATTATTATTACCCTAACACGTGTCATAATACTATTTGATCAGTGTAATTCAACCAAAAACAACCTTCAGAATAATATATGACCATTTAAGTCCACTTGGATTAGATTAGGACATTTATTATTATTTAATTCAATGTAATGTTAAAAGAAATAAAATCAAAGATTAATAAGTAAAAAAAAATTAATATAGGTTAATACATAAGATAAATTCGACTTTAAATATTTGTTATAAAGATAAAAATATTTCTACATAATGTTATATTATTTATATTTTTAGACATTAAATAATTTAATTTATTTATGACACAATGATGGTGTAGTAATTACCTTATTAATGAAATATTAACATAAATGATATTATAAATACCAAAATAAATGAAATTTGAAACATTTTTTGAATTAAACTAATTTTTTAGGTTAATATAACATATTAGGTTTGGTTAGATGAATTATTTTAGAAGTAATAATGCAGTTATGAATTTAGAAAAAACAAAATACCAAATAGTGTCAAAATTTACATAAAAGTGTTTTTAAAACAAATATTATATTATTAATTGATATAATGGTCCTAAAAATCTAAGTCTTGGAAAAACAACTTTTATAATAATATATATGAAATTAATGAACCAATTGGGGTTCTATTGGTAGTTTATAGTTAGTTTATTAACCATATAGTGTAATACTACAAGAAGACACGGTAAAAGATAAATTATTAAACTTAGAGTTAAATCTAAATGATAAGGTTAAAATGGTAACCTAAACTTGTATAAAACCTATTGTTTGAAAGTATTTCTACCCATTCCAACCCTAGACTCTAAATAAGTCACTTTTGGAGCCAATATAAACCCAATATGAATTTATTATAAAATAATACATTAAGTTTTTCTGAAGGTTCCCCTCACCCATCTTATAAAAAGGCCACCCCCCTTCTCTCTAATTCACACCTCCAAAGCCATTTGGCTTAGCCATAACCAGAAAAAATACCCTCTAAACTACCCTACATTTATCCTAGAGGAATTCCTTTAGACATAAAGCCAATCAAAGGATCCCTTTTGATCAAATAAAGAGGAAGAACCTGAAGAAGAGGTAAATATCTCACCACCTATTTCAAGTTCCTTTCATCTTCCACATCCTCCTTATTTGTTGTTTCCATTATAAAATAATAACTCCAGTATATACTATATATGTTTATGTTATTATAAAAGTTTTACAACCATATTAGTTATTTTATCCATCCTATGAATGAAAAAGTCACCACACATGTGTACTTATGGCTTACCTTCTCCACATCGTGGTGTAGTTTGTTATTCAAACATTTTATCATTTGGTTGGGTATAATAATGAGTATAAATGATAAAGATAATAAATATAACATTATTATGATTCTGTATATATGATATAACATCCAATTATATATGATTTTAATATTACAAGAATGATATTATCACTCGTGCGTACGTACAAACTACAGTCTCCACGAACGTGATGAGATTCGTTTTTCGTGATTAACCATTCAAGTATGATTATAAAATATATATAATAAATAATCATGAAATATATTAAATAATAATGATACTATATTTATGTACATATATGTTTCATTTACTTAATTCCATTAAATTCAATAAGGAAATGAAAACAACGTTCATGCGTACGTACGACCTACCGTCTCCATGAACGTTGTATTTCATTCCATTTATCGATCTATCATATATATTTATATGCTGAATATATGTTATATATAAATCATGTTAAACCTTCTAGAATTATGTAAATCAGGATATAAGTAATAATATCAATAAAAAAAAGTTGAAACACGTACGATAAATGAAACTATTTTACCTAAAGTGCTTCTTTAACATGAAATTTACAAAAGAACGAGTAATATAAAGTCCTAAGTGAATTGTATATGATTTCATAAATATTATTATGGTCCTATTACAAGTTAAAAATATTTTTTAAACCTACTATACAGGAGTTTCAGACATGTACTGAAGAAATTGGACATAAGGTAAGGGATAATTATTCCAATCTCGTTCTTATCTAAGATTGTTTATTCGTAAGACTTTACTGGGGTTATGTTTATCATCCATATCCATATTTTTATAAAGACGTTTTCATAAAATGTTTACTATTATTACATTTAAGTTTAAAGTAATTTTTACCCTTTGTTTACTTTTTACCAGATTGTATGAAAGGAATCTTTCTTTTGGTTACCATGTAAGGTACTTTTTTACTTTTCTGGAAAAAGTACGTGAAGAATGTTTTTTTAACTTATACGGCATGAATGAATTTTTACAGTTTCATAATGACTATTTCAATGAAGCTTCATCTATAATATTTCATTATTATTTTCAACAAAATCATTTTCTTTTAAAATTTAATTTCAATTTCTGAAAAGAAAATGATTTTAGAGAAGAAAGGATATTTTCCTCAAGAATTCATTTCTTGTGTTTTATCAAAACTATTTTCCATCTATGATGACATGATTTAGTATGAATATGTTTCAAGTATAATGTCTTTATTATTTCCATGGTTTTATTTTCCTTATGATGAAATGATATCCATTTATTTTATATTGATTATGTTATGATGGGATGATATTTATAAAACCCATTTTATTCGTTGGGTTATTGTGAATGATGTTTGTTTATTTTGTGGCACACAAAAGAATGATTTAATTATGAGATGGATGGGACCTATATCTCCCTCCAATGAATTGGGTAAAGATTTATATCTCATGAGATAGACATTGTTGGAATAACAAGTTTATTTGGTTTAGTGATACATGATTGGAATGTGAAGTGAATGCGATTCAGTAATGGACTTTTCTCACTATGATGGTCTTGGCAGCAATGCCTTGGATACTATGGAAATCATAACATGTACTTAATTGTTTTCCAAAATTACATTTTTTATTTTATCATGATTAATATTTCTTTATGATCTATGACTTATGAACTACCAATATTTATTCCATTGCACATGATTTTGATGTTTTATTTTAATGTTTTTATGTTCAAATGTTTGTGGATTATTTTTAAGTTCTCCATGTTTACCCTTACTGAGCATTTGAGCTCACCCTTTTTAGGTTTTCTTTTCCCCATGATATAAAGAATGCTTTTAGGTATGATAAAACCAAATGGGAATATCTTTATGGGATAGGTTTATGATCATTCACCATGATTAAAATTTTATGTTCCGAGATTCCAAAGACACCATAATAATACGATCTTTGGGTGTCTGTTTTTGTATTGTATTAAGTATTCTGAAAAAGTAATGTAATTTCTATGTACATCAAGTATGAGTCTCTACAATGAAACTCAATGGAATGAAATTGAGGTAATACAAACTCTTATAATATTATTATCCAATGAGTTGATTTAAATTTAAATAACAAGCCTGGTATAGATCTTAAAACACTGTATAATTAAATGAATATGTTAAAATAAATAAATAATACAGTAATCTCACCATATTAAAGATGACATTGGGCAAAATAAGTAATATGTCTTATGAAATTAAATTTGAGACAAGAACCCCTTAACATGATCATGATTCATTCCACACAGTCTCTTAACTCCTTGGATAATCAAATTATGTTTTCTGAATACATTTTTGATTTATTTAGTCATATATATTTATATTAAAAGGTTTATATATTATTATATGTTTTTTATTTATTATATAATTTTCACTTATGTTTATTACTTAGGGTTGTTAGGTAAATTTTTATGTAACTATTTATATATATTCAAAATAATGAAAAGTTAAATAAAATTGATTCATAATCTCTATATATAGATAGTATTATGTAATTTATTTTTACATTATTAAAAAATTCATATAGTTACATTTTTTTCCATAATGGACAATAAGTATGAAAGGTAACTTAAATATTATATTTTGGTATTAAAATTAATTCTATCCATTTTTAATTAATATCACTTATAAAATGTAAAATATAATCTTTTTAGAAAATTAAACTAAATATTTATTTAGTATTATTATAAAATTTCACTTAAAATTATTTTTTCATTGTCACCCAGGAGGTAGTAGTCTGCAAACAAGAATATATGATGCTTTAATTGTTTCATAAGATGGTGGGGTGTTAGTTAATGTTTTTTAATTCAAAAAAATAAGAATTATAGAAATATCATATTATTTCATTAATTACACATTTATGACCAATAATGTTTGGTGGTTTGGAAAAATATGACACATCATTCTTGGAGGTGGTGGTCTGCATGTACACATATTGGAAATTTTTTTCTTTCAATGAATTGGAGGGATTGAATATAAATATTAATTTGTATTTTAATACACACAAACATAATTGATATAAAATATTTATTAATTAGTTACATCATTATAACCAACCATGAGAAGAAGTTATGAAAAATGGGATGCGTTGACTTGTGGAAGGTGTAGTCCACACATACACACTATCAACATTCCATAGTTTTTAAAAGTGGATGGAAATAAATAAATAAGGGTTATTAATTTAATTTAATAACATATAGGAATATGAATTATATGACAGTATTTATATTAAAGTGGAAATAAATGATTTTTAAAATGATTATTAGTATGAAATAACTAATAATGAAGAAATAATTATGTTAAGAGATCGAATTTTTAGTATAAATATCCTTGAAATGGAGGCCTTAAAATAAATAATGTTGTCCTGGGGACTAAATAAGTTGGAGAGGGTTATAGTTGGAAAACAATTTAACATGTTTCTGAATAAATTCAAAGTTAAAGGTGTAATATGAAGTGGTGGAACGATCCACTCTTATAATTAATGTGGAGGGGAATTTCTGAAGCACACATAACATTTTAAAAAATATAATTTTTTTATTCAAGGTAAAAGGATTAACAAATGGAAAACATATGACAGGTAGATAATTATTTTACCATTAAACCCTCAAATACTCATTTGGAATCATATTTTTCATATATTTTGGTTCCTTTTCTCTTAGAAAATATATTTTTACACTTTTTACTTTTACATCGTAAATAATTATCAACCATATTAAATACTTTTAATTTAAAAATTGATATTTTTGTTTAATATCATATTTATGATTTAAAATAATTAAATAATTTTTTTAACTACAAATATTAGTAGTATGAAATATTAATATTAAAATAAACACACATAACGTGTAAAAAAAATTTATAAAAAAATTTATGTAGAGTATAAAATTAAAATTTTTAAATTTATTAAAATGATTTTTTTTATTATAATAATTATAATTATTATTTATAATTAAAATAAATACAAAAACAAAATTTTATTATTATAATAAATAATTAAGATAAATGTTTAAAAATAGTTTTTATAAGAATTAAAATATTAATTTTGTTTCATAATGACAAACATAGATTTTAACAATAAAAATGTTATAAAATTAATATCATAAATAAATATTTTACCAATTTATTTGTTTTATAAAATTATAGATCCCACATTTATAAAAAATTTAATAAAAGTAACCATTTTGTAGAAAACTGTATTTATTACTATTTATCAAAAAACCACTAGTTAAAAAAATTCAAAATATGTAAAATTATATATGTGGAATTAAAAAATTAATATCATTTTAAAAAATGAAAATACTAAAATTTAAAACATTATCATTTAAATGAAAATAAATATATTAGAAAAAATAATGTTATTGAAAAATTCTTTTCTAAAACATTAAGTATTATAATTCTATTTTTCATGCAAATTGTAATTGTTTAAAATATTATTATTTACTATGATTTATTAATATTAAATGTAATTACTAATATTTTTCTAACATTCCTTGACTCATTCTAGTTCATTGGTGTATGTAAAATAAGGTATCAAACATAATTTATAATTGAAAGGGAAATTAAATATTGAATCTTTTGGTCATTACATTCTTCATCCATTAAATAAATTGAATTGTTGCAATTTTAATTATTACCCAGTAATCAAAGTAGGTGAGGGTATTATTAAAATGTATATTATTTGATGTATAACATCAAATATGACATCTATATTACTATATTAGGTTATATAAAATTACTTATATTTCCTAAAATAACATTAATTTTTCATACAATCATAAACTCAAGTATGTATATAACCTAATTATACTTTCTAAAAAATGTACCTTTAGAAAAAATATTTAAATCTCTGGGAAATTAAAACATTGTAAAATATTTAGCCAAAAATTTAAGTGTATATTTAACTCTAATATTTTATTAACCACTAGTTCATAAGGTCACACAAAAGTCAAATAATATTATAAACCCATAAAATATGATAATATTCAAAAACATTATCATGGTTAAATTTTTCATTAAACATTAATCAATTACACAAATATAAATAATAACTAAATCACTTTTATCAAAATCAATCATCCCTATATTACGTCAACATAAAAATATATTAAACCTATGAGTTACCCATCCTTCAGTAATTGTTTTAATAGTTATCCCGAAAAATATAACATTACTATAAATTCACTTTTACGGTTATTGATACCATTGAATATATGTTTCCAATCCTTGAATCAAAAATTTTGATGAAAAATATTTATATGATTCCTATAATCCTTATAACAGTTAGAATATACCATAATATCATTGATAAATATCATACACTAATGTAAATAGATATGAGTTTCAAGATTTAGTAACTATAATTATATCAACCACACCACATTAGGTATGACCCAAGAAATCACCATTTCCACCATAATATGCATATACTAGGACTTTGAACCATATAATTATGATCCCTTATTTAGTAATAAGATAATGTGGTTTCTATATAATACCTTTCTCACCTTCATTTTCTGGTTCCAGTTTCAACCAAACGCTAAACCAACACGGTTATTATAATATCCAAAATATAAATATGAAAAAATTAATCTCATGTTTTATTCCCCTATAAAACATTTTTATTTAACAAACAATACTTTCAGTTCAACCTATGACTTCTCTTGGTTTAAAATATATTTATGCATGAATATTTTCTTATTAGGTCCTATAACCAAATTAGTTAACATCATAATCAAATTCTTCATTATGAATCATTAGAGAGAATGTAAATTTACAATACCATATCCCCTGAGAGTGTCAAACAAGTTGTGTAATTTGGCCTCTTTTCCATTCACTATGTGGAATTTGATTTAATATCCATCATTCCATTTTCAGGTTTATAACTCTTAGGTACATTTGTGCCAGAGCTTATATCCCCATGTAGTATCTAGACATGGATATTATTACTAAGATAAACACAAAACATCAACTTTATCAAAACATCATGATATTATCATATATTAAGTCTTATCACATAGACTTATCATTATGGTTTTACCTAATTCTATATCATATTCATCCCCTAAAAACATAAAATATTTAATATAACCGGCCTAATTTTTTATCTATTCCTTTGAAAAAATGAAAAATACTAGCTTATCAATCCCTAAAAAACATTATATATGACTTCTTATATTTTCTTAATTTGATATAATCATAATCTATAAATATATCTAAAACCGCTTTTGATTCCAACCATGGTGACTCAAAATCTAGACTCCTAGATCTAGATTTAAAAACATAAACGTAACACAGTAGATTTGATATGTCACCATAATTACATAATAGTGTAACATTTATATAGGAAGGACTTTTTTGGTTTAAATATTTACATAAATAAGAACTTTTTTTACAAGTAGATACCTTTTTCATTATATCAAAATGAATTTTTTCCCACTATATAAGAAACTTATTAATCCTTGAAAATTATTCCACATCTATAAAAAAACATACAAACAAGATACACTTCTAGTCACATCAAAAGGATTAATCTTCTTCATAACTGGGGAAATGTAATCATAATAATGGGGATGCTTAGATGCTCATAAAGGGTAAAGATAAGTGATAGCAATCAATTATCATAAGTGATCATAAGATGATAATATGTGTATAATCAAGATACATATTAAAGTGATACAACAAAATAATAGATCATAAATCATGGCCGAACATAATTTGTGATTTAGAAGAGTGTGGAAACATGAATTAGTAAAGATGATCAATAATATCAAAAAATAATAATGTGAATAACAATAAAATTGTGACATCTTTTAAATATGGAACAAACAATGTTATTTTGAAACATTACATTCCTTATCGACTCCATCATTTTCCACAGTTATGGGCAACTATACTTTTTTCATGAATTCGTATCTCATGGAAATTAAACTTTTGACTAATGCATTAGAGGGTGATATAAGACCACACCTATCATTCAACCATACTTATGTATGCCACTTAAAATCATCCATTCTTAATTTTTTAAAAACCCAATGAAAAGAAAATGGGTTTCATTTATCAAACCATAATGACCCATAAAAAATAGTTTTCATTATATGGGATAGAAAAAAATAATAATTCAAAATTTCATGAACAATTTTAAAAATATAAACCCATAGAGTCTAAATGACAATACAATGACATCAAGAAACATTTTTTGTAAATAACACTAAATTAATATAATAATTATTATTGTATTTATGATGTATAAATAAATATTATACAATTAAGATAAAAATTTCACCAAACCAATTTATTAATGAAATATAGTTGAAATCCCATTAATCAATTAAAAGAATATAGAGTATTCACAAAGGGAAACATTGGAGTACAAATTATTTCAATACACCAAAGCTGATTAGGAATAACACGATTAGTGGATTATAATTCCTCTAAAATAGAAAGATAAAATATAATAAATTCAGAGAAAAAAATCTGGATGATAGAATTTAGATAATATTTTTAATCATGAAAAATGTATGTCAAAGGATGTTCATTTAGGGAAAAAACATTTTTGATGAGAAATAGGAAAATTCCCATTAGAAATCAGAAGAATCCATAACCATTCCAAAGACATTTATATTGATAAAAATCCTTTTAAAAAAATTATAATAGAATTTTCATTTATAAAACCATTAAATCATAGAAAATATTCTATATTGGAATTCATAAAAATGTTGTAAGGATATGTACGCATGAAAAATGCCAAAAAGTGATTCTTTTAAAAAAATGAAGATGAACCATATAGAAAAAAAAATAATTATTTAAAAAATTTCAAATAATTTAATGTCCTATAAAGTTAATATAATAAATTACTAATCATAAGATATGGAAATTTCCATTCTAATCCAATGAATACTGACCTGGAAAAAGGGAGTTTCCTGACTGAGAAAAAGAGATGAGTTCAGTTTCAATTACAAGAAACCCTTCAGGTAAAATATAATTCAATTAGAAATGAAATTTTTATGGGAAATATAAAAAAACAAGAATAAAAAAGATAATTATTTTGTTTTTTATAATGAATATAAATTATTTTTATGAACAATCTATCAAACCCGATCTAGATTTGAAAATAATATTTTCAATCAAACCCTAACAGGTTGGGTAACATTTAAATTAAAACCATTTAAGGAGAATAAGTTGGAAATTGAAATTAAAATATCATGAATAAAATATAATTCCAGATATAATATAACAAATAGTTAATATATGGACCATATAGTATTAAATTTGATCATAACAAGATGCATCTCCAAAAAAAAATTGGAATTAAAACCACACAAACGTTACAATAAGTATAATCTTTGAGGTAAGATACATTTGACAATGATTCATTAAAAACAATATTAAAACAAAAATAATAAATTTTTAAAATATTGTAAAATATTCATTAGATATAATAATTCAAAAATTTACTAATAGAGTTCAATTTTAATACTTATAATTTATTTAATTGAAATTGTGTCAGCAAATATTCATAGGACAATGATATCCTTTGAATTGATGAGAATTTAAATAGATAATAGGATATGGATAATAAAACAAAAAATAATTACCTTAATATTTTTAAATAAATCAATTATTTTGAAATAAAACCATATTAATAATTTCTTGATGGATAATAGTAAATATGTCTCAAGAAATTAAATTTGATATGAAAATACATTACATTAGTCCTGATTTATTATGCACATGTGTATAACTTCATGGATAATAAAATTATTTTTTTCAAAATATTTTTATATAAACCTATTCATATTTATGTATTTTATATCATAAGATTTATTTATTTGATTTTTTTCATCTATTAAATAGTTTTCTCTTATGTCGTTTACTTTGGTTGGGCAGTTAATTTTTTCATAACTCTAATTGTATATTCAAAAAGGTCAAAAGTATTATGAAATTAATTTATAATATCTAGATTTATATATTTTCATTTAATTTATCATTAAATTATTAAAAATTGCATATATTTATATAGGTTTAAAAATATACTTCAAGTATGAATAGTAACTGGAAATGATTTTTTTGGGAAGTCAAAGTCACTACGATGATTTATTTTCATGATCACTTATACAATTAAATATATAATACTCAAGTATCCTCAAAAAATCAATATTTGTTAATTATTATAAAATAAAACTATTTATTATGTTTTCATAGTCACCAATGAAAGAAATTTATAGCATTTTCATATAGGTAGTTAAACAGACCAATTCATAAAGATGATTTAATTGAAGAATATATGTGATTATGTGAGGATTTTGGTATAATATCATTATAAAATATCTATAATTAAATTTTTTTATTATGGAATCATATTTTAAAATATTTGGTCAGATAATATAAGTCTTCATGAAAAAAATATATCACTTTCATTGAGGTGGTAGTTCACCCATGCAGACATTAGATGGATTCACATTTTTCATAGAATGATATTAATTAAGGGAAGGGTTTATAACATTAAAACCTTAATACATATATAATAATAAAATTATTTATTTCAATATACTTTTTGGACCATCCGTGATAGGTTTTTATGAAAAATTAGACATTACTTTCAAGTAGTTGATTGTCTGTATGTATGAAGGTCGACATTTTAAAATTTTAAATGAATTTGATGGGTTGAAAATAATTATAAATATATAATTTTATAATAATATATAGTTTGAATATAAATTATTTATTGATTAATTATATAATTATCATTATTATTTATAGCTATTTTTGAAAAATAGAGGGTGTGAATTTGTGGAGATGGTTGTCTGAACATATACAATAACAACGTTTCAATGTTTTCCTTAATGGATAAAAAATAATAAATAAGTGTTGTTGCATTAATATAATAATACATTGTTATATTGATTATAATTATTTAATATTATTAAGGTGTTTATAAAATGCTTGGTATAGTAATATTAAGAAAAATTGATGAAGGGAGAGGTAATACATACGTTAAGGGCTTGTGTTTTCTCTTAGAAATATCTTTGTAGACAGATACCTTAAGATGAATAATGGTTACTAGAGGGATAATAAAGTGGTATAGGTTTTTAAGAATATTTTTTTTATATTTTATAAATTAAATTATAAGGTAAATTTGTAAAATGATGTCGTATAATGATCCATTTTTATAAGAAAAGTTAAAGGCCATTTTGTAAGAACTCTCTTCATTTTCAATAATGTAAAGTTACCCTTCATGAATAAAAGTCTCAAGAAATGAAAAAATAGGAATTATATGAGTGTTTTTGTTGAGACGGATCAAAAAAATTCATTTTGAAAATTTTTTCTTACATGGTAGGGGTCATTTTCCATTAGTAACTCTATTTTCACACTTTTTTACTTTTATTGAGATTATAATTTTCCTACCATTTTAATAAATTTCAATTAAAAAAATTAAAATTTTCCAATTTAAAAAATCTGAATATTTTGATTTCCAGTATTAAAATCAATTTATCAGATAAAATTTCTAATTTTGGGAAATTTCAAAATTAAAATAAACACTCACAACTCTTAATAATTGTTTTTAAAAAAAGTGTGTTTTTAAAATTAAAATTTATGTTTAGGAAAATATTATAACTGTTGTGGATTTTAAAGAAATAAATCAATATATTATAAAAAATATATTTTCTTCTTCTTTAAAAAAGGGGAAACTGAATTTTACAAAAAAAATATAATTAAAATAAATGTTTAAAAATAATCATTATTAGAACCAAAATATTACTTTTGTTTTATTTGGTTAAAGATGTATTTTAAAATTAAAAAATATATTTTAAATCTACTAATTTAATCCTTAAATTAATATTATTCTAATTAATAGGTTTTATAAAATTATTGATCACACCTATATACAGATAACGTAATAGAAGTCACCATCTTGAAAAAATAGCTGTATTTTTTACTTTTCATTTGAAAATCACTTATCTTAAAAAAGCCAAAAAAAATTATACTAAGAAAATTTTTATATAAGAAATAAAAATATTAATTTCTTTTTAAAAAATAAAAAATTTATAAATTTATAAATTACTATTTTAAATGAAAATGAAATAAAAAAGGAAGACTACTTTAAAAAAATATCATTTTAAAACAATATGTAGTTTAATACATTTTGTATCTAATTCGCAGTGATTATAATGTTATTATTTTCTAGGTGTTTTATTATACTTAAATTTTCATAATAATATTTATCAAATATATTGTGACTAATTTTATTCTGCTTTTGAATATATAAAATGTTATCAAACATAATGTATATTTTAATAAAATATATTATAATTTCTTTTGTTACTATAAGATTGACTTTTAATATTCATATGAACATTTACTCTAATTTTTATAGGATATTATCATAACTAATTTTTTTTAGTATTTGGTTGGATTCAGAAACATGGGAATGATGTTATGGAAAGTATGTCTTTTGAAACACATACGTCATATTTTTAGACTAAGGAAGCATATTTGGCCAAAATTGGTGTGATAATTGAAAATAAAAATATGTTTTTTATTAAAATGTAAAAGAATAGTTTTCTAGTATTAAAAATGATAGTGATGTTAATGACTTAGTATAAATTTTATCTTGTATCCCTCCAATATTATGGACACCATTAGAAATTTTAATAAAAAGTGATAAAAATAATTATGGTGACTAAATTTATTTAAATTGGGTATAATGAAACACTCCAAGATTTTTATTTATATTTTCTATTGACACATAATTTATTGATATCTTTATTTAGATGAAACATCAAACCAAAAAAAATAAAATATTATTATATAATCATTATAAAGTAAATAATGATCACTATAAATATAGGTAACCAAATTAGGAATAATATATTAAAATGAAAATAATGGTCCCTATTAATATTAATTCATTGATAAAATTTAATAATCACAGCTAAATAACAAATAAAATCATTTTATGATAAATACTTTTTTTTATTTTTGTTTTATATGATCTATTTTAAGAAAATATACATATCGTGGATAAATGATATTTTTTTACATTAATAATTAACAAAAACCAATTTCATTACCATTTTCTAAGAAATAATAATGATAAATTTTAATATTTTTTTAAAAAATTAATATAAAAAAACATATCATTATATTAGTATATTCTTTTAATGTGAAATTATAAAATTTTTTAATTTTTGTTTTTCCAAAGTAATTCATTTTTTATTTTATAATAAAAATATTAACATAGGATGTAATTTTGTGATTTTTATGATTTTTTGATATTTAATTGAAATATAAAAAATATTGTTTTTAGATGAACTATAAATTTTATGAATTTATCATTATAGAAGGAATGAATATATGATTATTAAATATTTAAGTTAATAAAATAAGAATTTAATAATTAAAATTATTCATATTAAAAATCCATTATAGAATTTATAAAGACCTATGAAAAAAATTTAGGAGTTAAGTACTATTTTCAAATAGAAAAACTATTTCTATTCTTACTTTTAATTAAATATTTTTCATGAAAAATTAGGGTTTAGATTAAATTAAAAGGAAAATTTGTTTTTTTATAATAAACTAATTTATTTAACTAAAATTAATAACATTGTTAGTTTTACCTTAATAAAAAATTTTAATCTTAAAAGTTCATTTTTTCTAAAAATGTGGTTTTCATGTTCTGTATGATAATATTGAAATTAATTTTTAAAAAAATTAGAAATTTTATTTAAAAAATTATTTTATATTTATAATTATTTAATAAAAAATTATTTATTAAGGCCCAGAATTGTTTTAAATTAAATGTAAATTTGGTAAAAATTAGTTACCACGATAAAGAAAAAATTTTGTCAAAGTGAAATATCATAGATTAAAAGGAATAAAAAATGATATTAACATGTGTAAATATTTATTTTTAAGGACTTTTCAACCTCAAAACTTCTTCAACCCCACTATTTCCAATAATTGGATACATTTGATCCTTTAATAGTTACTTTTCCATCTATATTATTATAAAAACACAAATACCTCCACATATAAAAGGATCCTTTAGTATCGCACTTATAATCACACCAAAATCCACACAGATCCAATAAAAATGATCCAAAATCCAACCCCAAAATTCATACACATGTAATAGTATTTCATAACATCTCAATATACCACTATTGAAAGGCCTAATCCTTTTTATAATGGATTTTTCAATGGAATAAAAAACAAATTCACCATTTCCCTTTTCTCTTTCAATTATTTTAGATATTTTCCACCCTTCATAAGATATATTGTATATATTAATTTATAATTAAATAATTATTCTTAATACCATGAAATGTTATTATTAATTTGTAACAATTATAAACCGCCATTTCCCTTTTACAAAGAAAATTACATTGTCATGAATACATGAAGACTAACGCCTCTAAGAATGACATGTTTGATTTGTTAGAACCACCATGAAAGAGAGGTTAAAAAGGGTTGTTTAATGGGTTAATTTGATATATATAAAATTATTAAGATTCTAAAACTCTATTTCATTCCTTATTTTCATCTAGTTATATAGAAAACAAGTTTGTTTCACAAGAGTATATATAGACTACCACCTCGATGAATGTGATGTGTTTTATTTTTATCTATAATTTTATAATCTATAAAACCCTATTAAAATATTATTGAAACATTAATAATATATATATTTTAATTATACTAATTTAATAATTATATTCTGTGGAGATAATCATTTTCCTAAACATAGTCACTCATAGATTATAACTAGTTATTTCTTGAGTAAGTTTAATAACCTATATGAACAGTGAAGTAAATTTATATCATGGATAAATATGGAAAATTAACTACTGGTTTTATTATCCATTAATTATAAAAAAATATTATTTAACAGTTCTCAAAATGGTATCTTAATATTTAACCAGTTATTATTGAACAAACCATCTGTTCAATAAAAATTACCAAAACAATCTTATCATCAACTCTATAATCATGAATTATAACTACAATAATTATGATATGAAATTATAAAATTATAAAACATTATAAAACATGTATTTAAATAAATATACTTATATCATATTTATAATTTCAATAATAAAAAATAATCACCTCTATTATGAATATAACACTTAATAATTAAGCAAAGCTAATAACTTCCAATGATGAATGTGAAATATAACTAACCAATATATTTTTAATAAATTATATAATTTAAATTTTAAAAAAAGCTATTGTTTTTAATAAGTTTTGTAAATATGTGATTATTATAGTTATTTTTTCTATACAGGAGGTTTTGAGAACATTCTTGAAAATGATTTTAAAGGAAATGGTTTCTTGGTATCACTTCTTATTATTGAGACATGTTATGTTTTGTGATCCATTTTTCTGTGAACATGATTTTATTTTGTTTTAAATATATTGAAATAATTTTAAATTATTATTATTTTTATTAATGGGTTAAAAAAATCCATATATTTTTCCTTTATTTATTCTCTTTTTGAATTAAGTGATACCCAAGAATATGTGTTTTTTATTCAAATTTAGCTTCATTGAGGATTGATATATACTAAACATTTATTTCCTTTTTATGATGTCTATTAGGGAAATAAATTTATTTTACCCAAATATATTATAAAATATAATAGATATAAAAATCCAACACATGTTTTACCTTTCATGGTTTTTCAATTTTATTGATAACAACGACGTAAGGGTTTATGAATCTCAATTTTACATCATTGTTAAATGAATTGTATTCACCGATTTTTTCATATTTGTGGTGTATATATTGACCAAAAATTTTATCCTATTTTTCATTAAATATAAAATATTTTTATATAAATATCACATTCTATCTTTTATAGGCTTTAAATTCAATATATACTAATGTTCTTAGGGTATTTCAAAACTCAATTTCATTTCATTGAATTATAATGATTATTTCATAGCCCCATCATTCTATGGTTTATTTATTTTATCCTATAACTGTATAATATTTTATTTCCAATTTTATTTCTTTGGATTTACAATTCATCAACATATACTATTTTCGACAATATTTTCACTTCATGGATAATGATATTTATAAGCTTTCTTTGTCTCAATTTCCATTTTTTGAGACATGATTATTATTATGAAAACCATTAATTTTATATGGTGTACCTTTACCCCATTGACTATCATTCTTATAATTAAATATTATTCCAGAGTATTTTTATGTATTTTCATGAATCCCTGCATCCTCTCTTTTTTATCCAAGTGATACCGAATCTATACGTTATTTGGTAACTTAATTTACATTTGTTGAGATATGATCACTCTCCTTCAAATTTATTCTTATAAGTTGGTCAAATTATACATTATGATTTAATTATGTCATATTTACAATTATTCATCTATATATTTACATTCTATCCCATGAAATCCTTTATAATGTATTTTTATGTTAATTCTCATAATTTTATGGATTTATTTATTTTAAAAAATACAACATTGTTCAGAATAATCCTCATCTTATTTTATGATTATTTCTCTTCCAATGAATTCCTCTATAAATAGACAATTTTAAATTACATTAATTTATTTTAATTCTCCAAGAAAGAAAGAAATTGATATATATGGGGGAATTAATGATCTAACTATACACCTATTACTCTATAAAATGTTGTTTTAATGTATTCTTTTATTAAAATTTATTTCATTTATTAATTGGGGTAATATAATAATATATTATATCTATTAATTAAATAAGGATGTTTTATCATTACAAAGACATGTTTGTTATGTATAGTATATTTTGATCATTCCTTCACTCTATGAATGCATTGGACATAATTTGTGATTGTTGGGACCCACAATAGCCCCTATATATATTGATATGTCTCATGAGATGAATTACCCTGGATATTTGGTTCTTTCCTTCCAATTATAGCTTGAGTGGGTGGTTTTATTTTTTTATTTTATAATTATTTATTTATTGAAATATTATTCCTGACTTATTTATTCTAAGATATATTTTGGTATAAAGTTTTCATTTTTGAGAATTTGAGACCACCCTTATTATTTTTTCATTTCCTAAGGTTATAAAATAATGTTTTAAAATAAACTTTCAAGTAGAATAGAATGTGTGAATGACTTATTATAGATTTTTAGGTCTTATTATATATTATCTAGTTATTAATTTAGAGTAAAAAAATTACATTTTATGAGAAATACATGGACTTTAGATGTTTATGATGTTCCACAATTTTCAAAATTTCTAAACCTAATTGGTTTTAGGAATTAATGTAATGAATTTGTTTCAATAAATTACATAATTATGAGATAATTACATATGGTTGTTTATAAAGAATACATTATTGTAATTTATTTTAAACTCACATATATTTAATGTTTTAAAAATTAAAACACATAGACCCATTGGTTAAACCCTACCATGCCATTTGGGATCAGAACCAACTTATACAACTAGGTGTTTGTAGATCGAGTAACTTTTGAATGTTAAAATTTAATTCTTGGTCACTCATGAATTTGGTTGGTATTTTGGTTTTAGTGTAAATTTGGGTTCATGGACTTCTTCACCTCATTATGTGATTTTTTATTCTGTATCGTAGATGATTCACCTAAGTCAGCCAACCCTATTTTCATTCATTCCTTTATAGTTGATGTAGTTGCATGTGTAACTTAGGATATTGAATAATTGGGATTGTTTCTTGTGAGGATTTTTTTGGTGTGAATGACCATATGTTTGTGCTTTATTTCAGTTTGTATCTACTTTTCTATTTCTTCATGGTCGTCCTATGTATAAATATATAATGTCATAGTTTTAGTATAGTCTTCCATAATTTTTTAAAATTATATTATGTGGAAAATCCATGGTATTGGGGAATTCTTCATTTTTCAATGGTTGTTACTAGACATTAGGGATCTATAATTCCCCTCATAACTTATCATGAGTCGGCTTGAGTTTCCAATGGATGGAAAACTCAGGTTGGTTCGTGATATATTCGATTGGAAGTGGACCCCAATATTAGATAACATGATAGTATATATTTTTGATATTACGTACCATTGATTTTATTATTACTATTATGAAGCCCCATCCATATTGGGAAACATAGACAATATAGTTATTTGGTTTTGGGGTACAAATGAACCCCAATATCTAGGATATGTGGGACATAAATGACTATAAGTTGTCCTCTTTTAAATATAATGTTATTGAAGTAGGTTTCATCACGTGGTCAATATTGTATAATAATGGTATTAGGTTTTGGAAGGAGATTGATAAGATAGTAATGATATATATTTTTGGTTTGATGGTGTGGTAAGAGGCTCTGGAATGTGGATATGAGAATTGATGTGAAAACTATGGAATATTTCATTAAGACATAAGGGAAACAAGATTAGTATTGAATTAGGGGTACCTCATATGTTTTATTTTCATGTTTAATATATTAAATATACTATTTTTGAATATTTATACTAAAAATATAGTTATATTTGTTTAGAAAAACATCGATGGGAATGGAGTTGAATTTATTATTTATTTAATAATGATTTATCTTGATTTATTCACATTAGTAAAAAAAATTGGAAGGAACTTCTTGAATATACCTTCTTCTTCATCCATACTTCTATAAAATATTTTTAAAGGCTCATCAATGAGCATGGGATAAATAACAAGACCTTACTATCTCATTATGTGATGAATAGTCGGCAATATAGTTTCTTTATTAAGAGATTTTTTATCCATAGTAGTTTATTTATTTTTATCATTAATATGACATGAATCATAACGTCATTAATTGATTTTTTGAATTATTTTATTATATTTATTGTGATTATTTATAGTTAATTATTTTTTCTCATGTTTTAAGGGTAATTATTACCATAATATTCATTTTATACCCTTGGTTATAGTCCTTAACCTTTAGTCAATTAATTATTGTCTTTTGGGGCTAAACATGGATTTACAGACATTAAAAGTGGGAATCTACTACAGAAAGATTATAAGATAGTGGAATAAGAGGAATTTATAATGTTAGGTATGAAGTTTTAGATAACAAGTACTAAGGGTTTATCAATTTTACATGGAAATAGTCAATTAACCCATTCCATGGGGTGTTGTCCAAATAGCATAACGAAAACAAAGAAGGGACCCTGTAACAAGATGTGTGAAATTTGTAGTGTTATAATCATATATATTTATGTGTGTGTTAATTATGGTCTAGATACCTAGGTGTGGTATGTAATTCATAATTACATAAACCTATGAATGAACCTATGATGATATCTAGAAAATTACAATGAAATTTTAATTGAAATGATTTAAAAATTAAATCGATATAATGAGATTAGAAATTTGATTTTATTTTAGACATTTTTATTGAAAAAAATGTAGTAAATTTTTATTAGGCTAAATAGGACTTTTTAAATGGTTGTATTTTATTTCACACTGATAAGAGTAATTTATAAAGGATGACCATGTGAGAGTTTTTGTGACAACGTCTAATGATTCTGAAGGATTAATTTCCCATCAATAGATATAGTGGTATCTATATGACAATTATATCACTTTTTTGTTAATTCATTTGAGGATATAGAATTATATTAAATTGATTATTATCTTCTTGTATTTTATTTCTTAGTAATGGTGGACACTCTATATAAAGGACCATAATGAATCTGAAATCAGTTGTGGGAAGTTTAGTTCACTATATTGGATAGAGATCTTACTAGTGATGTTGAAGAGGTTATAACAATTTACTTTTCTCACCATGTAGCTTGGGAAATATTGTGTATAGAAATTAAGAGTAATATTTATAATCATTTTATATATATATTAAAAAATATTTATTTATGTTGAGGAATGAGGACCGCATTCTAAGGAGTTGTGTCTTCAATTGATCTAGCATTAGGTTATCCTTTACTTGATATCATCTTATATTATGTTGTTAACATATGTTAATATGTTTTAGAAGACCATGGAATGGATTTATTGAATTTAAATAGTGTGTTATAATTTTTTAAAGGTGAATCTTTATATATGAACACTTGGTTATCAAGGAAATTCATGTTTTTTACAATGAGTTAAATTCAAGACCTTATTAAAAAATTTCTTCCTTGGTAGTTCATAGGTATAATTTTGAAACTCTTACATGATATTGTAGTTTTTTGGAGGTTGTCAAGAAAATATCAGGTTTCGAACATTCATAGGTGTGAGAATGAATTAAGATCTAGTTTATGATTTTACATTGATAGGATTTGACTTTTTAATGTTATCACTGACGTCCATGTCCTAAGGATTTTAGTCTACAAATGAATGATGGGGATAGAATGGGATAAATTTAGATGTTACCCTTCCTTTGGGACAATTATGCTAGCATATATGAGGAAAAATTAAACATCAATGTTAAGGAGGTGAAAGTATATGATTCATCATGTTTTATATAATTGTGTTTCTAGTACTAGGAGGACCTAAAAATGGTTGAGGTACTATTGTACATGGGTTTACACATTTATTACAAAAGTGTATTTTGGATAATTTACTATACATACCTTAGTTGTAACATTTTTCAATTTTTTATCTATGTTATTTGTAGTATAGTATTAGTTAATATAAGGCTGTTTGGGTTAAAAATTTGTGGATGTTTTTTATCAGCTAATCAAACATGTATTTTTTATTACATGTATAATCAAACACTATCATCCATATCATGGATTTATTGATATTTTTATAGACTATGATCTGGTTTTATCATAAGGTGGATTTAATTATAAGTTATATATGGAGATAATATGATATTTTATGGTGAGTGGGAACATTTTAGACAATATTAATGATTTTATCTTACCTCAACATAGATGGTATGATTGAACTTGATTTCAGTGGATGCGTTTGCGGGATATTTTCCTTGAATTAATGTTTAATTGAAGGATTTTTTTTCCAGAATTATTTGTGTCACTACCGCATGTTGTGAATTCATGGTTACCATAAAATTTATTTCTGAATCATTTCTGTAATGTCCCAGACCTCTTCAGTCCATTCCATTGTGAACATGTGGTGCTAGAGGTGTTCCGAGAGGTCAAGGTGACTTGGGCTGTGTTTGGGCGGACTTTTAAGTAAGTCTAAAGGGTTATGGCCTCTGCACGGGAAGTGCACGATTTTCCTAAACCATGCTACCAAACCGTGCAAGGCTGGTCTTGGAGGCAGTGGCTAACACACTGTTTGTCTAACTGTGTGGACTAACCGTGCAAGGAGTGATTGTCGAGGCAGAATCTAACTCAGGGTTAGCGCACGGTTTGTTAAACCATGCGGGCACTTAATGTTATATCCTAAAATTGTGGATATTACTCGTTTTTTCTTTTAATAACCTTGTTTATGACCATAATCGGCCATAACTCAAGATTACCCTTCCTTGGAGGTGGAAGAACCTCTCCCAAGAATTTTGGAGGCAATCCAGAGGCTTCTATTCATGAATTGAAGCCAGTTTCTTGAGGTATGTGGTCGTTCTTCCCCGTTCTTGTTTGGTTTCATAGATCTGCTTAGATTCACTCCTCTTCTCTCGTCTACTTAGATCTATGCCCATTATGGGTCGATCTAGGTATGTGGATGTCGTTTGTAATGAGCTTTGGTCTTGGTTGTGTTAGGAGAGGATATCTAAGGAGGATTCAGTGAGAATCGACCCGGTTTCTTGGGCATTCATCAATCGTTCTGGTTTTCCACGTAAACCATTGAGGTAGGGGATTTGTGGATTCTCTAATTTATATGTGCAATCGTTGAGTTAGCATGATTTATCCCTTTGGATAACAATGGAATTGACCTAATTAAATACTTGAACCAGATTAAAAGAATTGGTTTGATCGCATGTTGTTGCTTTGTACCGTGATTACGATTTGCCTCTTGATTTGCTAGATAAGTGTGATATATATGTCGTGCTTGTTAGCATGTTTCTCTTGATGAAATTGATAAAGAACCTAAAGCCGGAATTAATTGTTAATTAATTGGATAAAGATAAAGATGCATGTAAATGAATCCTGCTGTTGCCGTTGTTGTAGTTGTTCTAATTTGATGTTGGTCAAATTTTTCATAGTAGACATGTTTAATCTTCGGTGAAAGCTTGATGTTTTGGTTCAAGATGTTGGACCAATAAATTGAATTTGTTAATTCAATATGGGTTAAATAACTTGATTGAGTTCCACGAAGGGTTTGGAGTTACCCTCTTGTTGTGAAGTAGGGCTAAAATCCCATTTGATGTGATTGTTGGTGTTTGTTGTTTGAACGCTGAATGCCTTGTTAAAGGGCCAAGAGACAATTTGTTGTGATGTTTGTTTTCCTGGTGCTTGTGTTTTTCTGTGACCCTGGAAAGGTGTTTTGATATCTTTTGATTTGACCCTGGAGGGGTGTTGTGATATGTGGAGGCAGGAAGGCATTGTGGTTGTGGCAACGGATGACGCCTAGAGTGGCGAGATGTATCAGTTTATGCATGTGGGTGTCAGGGAGGACACTGGGGATGATGGAATGGTATGGTTGTGATTGATGGATGTTTTTTGATTCTTGGTTGTTTATCTGCTTTACTTTTCCCCACTTCTCAAGGCAGCTGGTCTTGCTTACCCTTCTTCTAAAAGGGGTGAAGACGTGCGGGGTATTCCACGTGATTTCTATGTTTAGCCTCTTGAGGGAGAATGGGCCTACACTCTTGATATATGCGGAAAAGAATCAATGGGTAGTATATCTACTCACCGTGTTGAGCCCCTTGTGTTGAGTAGCATAGGATGCTTTTCTAGAAATCATGGAAATATGGGAATGTAATTATAAAATGAAAGTTTGATTAAATGGTGATAACCCACGGGGATGTAGATACTGGTATTTAATGGTGATGTTGTAACTTTAAAGGAATAGAAAATTTTAAATGTGATCCCTATAAAGTTAATGTGGGTTGTTCATGGTTAATTAATGTATAAAGAATTAGTTAACGTATAGTGGAATTGATGAAAAAGGGAATGAAGTAACCTAATGAAGTTCTTTAATTGATTTTGTTATTATAGGATACCTAGTCTTAGAAATAGCAGCCCGAAGTCCGAGAGATGTTAGCTGTAGTTGAGGCTAAGACTAGGTTATTCCCATAGTGTGGTTGTGAGTTATATATATTTTTTACTTTTTGTGTTTCTATATACTACTCCACCATGTCGGTAAGGGAAACTGACACCCCAAGGATTCTGAGCCCTGACTGGTGTTTTCCCCAACAATCTGGTGGGAGGATGAATGGCTGACTACCCCCTTTATCCCCGCTCTCTTCTCTTGGTAGATACTAGTGTCATTCACACAACAGTTAGTTTCCCCATATATGTGTGTAGAGGGCTGTAATGTCTTGTGGTTATTTCACACACATATATTCTGGAGATAGTGTCCTATGGACTACTATAGGTGTAACGTGTATGGTTTGTGACGGCTTGAGTATCCTTACTCGGTGTATAATCTGTAATAGCTTGAGGTATAATGCCCGACGTATGATACATGTTATGAGAGCTGTGGTGGATCCTAGAAACTACCTGGTTACTTTCGGTTGTGAGGATGATGTGGTGCTCAGCCCAGCTGTCTGTGGGAAAGCCTTTGTGATGCACGTGGTGCAGATTGTGGAGCTTAGCCCAAGTTTATACGGGCAGTCTTTTGGAGAGAGATGCACAGGACGTAAGTCGTTGGAGAAAAGGGGGAAACCAGTTGGGAAGTAGTAGAGGGGTACCTTTGATATTCTTTTTTATATTCTATACTCTTGTTTTCATTACATGGTGAGAGTAGCCATGGTGAGGTTGGGAACATAGTATACCTGTTAGGTGATGAGTTAGTTTCACTGTTGTTCATTGTGCTTTGCATGCTTTATTTAGTTTTGCACGAGAGGCTTAGGGAAGGATCCTAATGAGTATACTGTTATTCTCACCATACGTATATATAAACTATTTTTCAGGTCACTTAGGGAAGGTTGGAGGTTAGGCTGGTTACTACTAGGTTGTGGTTGTAGGAGCTGTTCGGGCTTGTGGTCGCTTCTGTTTTGACTTTCTTTTGGGTACTTGCTATTTTCCCATTTTAGTATTAGTTCTTTTTCATGACATTTCAAATGCACTCAGTTTTTATTTTATACTTTAGTTCTGAGTTGGAGTTGGTTGGTTTCTATCTTATCTCTATCTTCCGCATGTGTTCTCGTAGAGGGTAATGCCTCTCATTTGTGTGTTTATTATACCCTCGGTGCTAGTCCCCAACCTGGGGCCTACTGGAGGCAGGAATCGAGGGTCATTATCTCCCTTTTTCACATAGTCAGCCTAGGAGGGGTACACTTTATGGGGAGGGGGTCGTGACAGAGTGGTATTAGAGGGAGGTTGAGGGATATGATGGAGTTTGGATTTAGGAACAGGTGAGGTTGCATGGTTTGGTAGAGAAATTGTGTCATTCATGTTTAGAAAGTGAGGTAAACGCTGGAGACCGGTTGAGACATAGGCGTTTAGGGCCCCATATGATCTGATGTACGGAACATTAAGTTTACAATGTCTACTAAACATGGTGATACTGGTTGCATGGTAGAGACCTAGGAATGAATCATACATCATTCATCTTTGTGCCTGTGTTGGAATGGGTAGACCTTGGGATAGGTTAACCTAAAACAAATGAAAGAAAAAAATTAATTAATTAATGTTGAGTCTTCCATATTTCAGGATTAGGAGCTCTATTTTTTTTATTTTGTAGGTATGGCTCCAGGTCGATGTCCTCGTCAGGTTTACATAGAAGACGTTTAGCAGGCAGTTCCAGCAAGTCGCCGCAGGGTTTAGGTTGATGAAGATGATTCTCGGAGGAAGAAACTCTGAGAGTTTCAGCGCCAGAGTCTACAGAAGTATGAGGGATCCGTTTCATATGCAGTCACATAAGACTGGTTGGAGGAAGTCGAGATACGCTTCAGTTCAATCTGTGATAGGAAGGAGCACTGTGTGTCCTTGGTTGTGAAGATGTTGCATGGAGAAGAAAGGCAGTGGTGGTTGTTGTTTCTCAAGGATTGTGAGGAGTCAGTGATTTCATGGGAGGAGTTCCGATATAAGTTCAGAGTCAAGTTCCTTTCCTCGACTACAAAGGTGTCTATTCATGAGGAGCTTCTTACCCTTCGACAGGAGAGCTCTACTATTCGAGAGTTTGGAATCTGTTTCAGGAACCTTTTACGATATGCTTCAGACCTGTTACCAGATGAGGAGGGTAGGGTGAGGCATTTCGAGGAGGCTTTGCTTCCAGAGATCCAACGCAAGGTCACCCCATTTATGTTAAACACATATCATGAGGTGTTGGTGAGGGAAGAGGTTGTTGAGAGTACTTTGACTAGGACCGAATCATCACGAGAGGGGGATCAACATGATTCCTCACGAAGCATGGATGTAGTCGAGGATCCCAGTTTTCAGGGCAGAAGAGTATCTGTTCAGCAGGGGTAGGTCCCAGCCCTTCACATCTCGTTTCATTGGAGGCAGAAACTCTCAGGCATATGCGAAGGGATAATGAACTTGTTTTTATAATGGTGGTCGAGGTCATCAGTAGCGGGAGTGCCTGAAATTTTAGAGCAGTCATCATGCACCGGGCGCTCTACTCCAGGTTCCTCCGTTGAAGCAGTTCCAACCGAGGCAGCTGCAACAGGTTGCACCATCTTTCGATCAGTAGAGGGGAGATGGGTCAGGCATATGACAACCCCATCATGCTCCCTTTCCTCATAGAGTAGAGTGAGACCATGGTGGTGGTCTTCATTAGGGTCAGAGTGTTCCATGGTTCTCCTTTAGTGGTGCATCCTGGTGTGACAAAGTTGTACTGATCTTTGAGGGACCAGTTTTGGTGGCCTGGGATGAAGCATGTGGTTGTGGAGTTTGTGTCTCGATGTTTAGTCTTCCAGAAGGTGAAGGTCGAACACTGTGTTCCTAGTGGTCTTCTCCAACCATTAGAGATTCCTCAGTGGAAGTGGAAGGACATCTCAATGGAATTTGTTACAGGTTTACCTCGAGCTCCGGGAGGACAGGATGCTATTTGGGTGGTAGTGGATCGTTTAACAAAATCAGCCCACTTCATAGCGATCAAGGAGTTGAACTCAGTGGATGTTTTGTTGAGGCAGTATCTGGATAAGGTGGTGAGACTTCATGGAGTCCCAAGGACGAGCATTTCTCATCGAGATCCTCATTTTACCTTCAGGGTGTGGAGGGGTCTCCAACATGCTTTTGGTTCTCAATCATGCATTAGCACTGCTTTTCACCCACAAACGGATGGTCATACGGAGCGAACCATGCAATCTCTTGAAGACATGTTGTGCTCTTGTATTCTTGATTTTAGAGGTTCATGGAGGAGGGACTTACCCTTGGTGGAGTTTTCCTACAATAATAGTTTCCACTCCACCATCAGTATGGCACCATTTGAAGCCTTGTATGTCCAGCCTTTCTATTCTCCGTTGTGATGGACTAGGGACGGAGAGTCAGCAATTCTCAGACCAGAACTAGTGATGAATAAAACAGAGATGGTTGAGGTGATTCATGAGAGGATGAAGGGAGCACAAGATCGTCAGAAATCATACACCTATCAGAGAAGGAGACCCTTAGAGTTTAATGTTGGGGATCATGTGTTTCTGAAGGTGAATCTCTGTTGTGGGCAATGAATGTTTGGTCATGGGAGTAAGTTTTCTCCCCGGTTTGTTGGGCCTTTCGAGGTGTTAGCTCATGTTGGAGCTGTGGCGTATCGAGTAGCACTTCCGCCACAGATGAGGCAGATACATGATGTTTTCCATGTATCGCAGCTACGTCGTTATCTTCATGATGAATCTCATATCATTGATTGGGGAGAGATCGATGTTTATAATGATGCCACCTTTGAGGAGCGACCTATGGAGATCCAAGACCGCAAGGAGAAGGTGTTGTGCTGGTGATCCATCCCTTTAGTTCGTGTCTTGTGGTGACACGACAACTTGGAAGAGAGTACTTGGGAACAAGAGTCACAGATACGTACTTAGTACCCAGAGTTTTTTGATGTTTAACTCTTTTCGTGTATCATTGTAACTTATGTGGCTGTGGAAATTTCATGTTTATGAGATGGCATCCTTTGTTTCTTTGGTTGAAAGATCTCTTTTGAGAGGTATCTCTTTGGGTGGTTGTTTAGATCCTATTTTTTTTCTCTTTAGGTGGGTTTTGGATTCTCATGGACAAGAATGTTTTGATAGGTATCTGATATAATGGAACGGACCTCTCTGGTCCATTCCATTGTGAAAATGTGGTCCTAGAGGTGTTCTGAGAGGTCATGGTGACTTGGGGGTGCCTTTGGCTGGACTTTTAAGGGAATCTAAAGGGTTATGGCCTTCGCATGGGAAGCACACGGTTTGCCTAAACCGTGCGGCCAAACCGTGCAAGGCTCGTCTTGGAGGTAGTGGCTAACGCACAGTTAACACACGGTTTGTATAACCGTGCATACTAACCATGTGAGGAGTGATTGTCGAGGTAGAATCTAACACATGGTTAGCGTATGGTTTGTTAAACCGTGTAGACTAACCACGTGGGAACTTAAAGTTAGATCCTAAAATTGTGGATCTAACTAGTTTTTCCTTTAATGACCTCGTTTAATCCCTTAATCGGCCATAACATGGGATTACCCTTCCTCGAAGGTGGAAGAACCTCTCCCAAGAGTTTTGGAGGAGATCCGGAGGATTTTCTTCACGAATCGAAGCCAGTTTCTTGAGGTCTGTGGTCGTTCTTCCTCGTTCTTGTTTGGTTTCTTAGATCTACTTAGATCTACTCCTCCTATTCTCTCGTCTTCTTATATCTATGAACGTTATGGGTATATCTAGTTATGTGGATGTCGTTTGTGATAAACTTTGGTCTTGGTTGTGTTAGGATAGGAGATCTAAGGGGGATTTGTGGAGAATTGACCCAGTTTCTTGGGCATTCATTGATCGTTGTGGTTTTCCTCGAAAACCGTTGAGGTAGGGGATTTGTGGATTCTCTAATTGTTATGTGAAATCATAGAGTTAGCATGATTTATCCCTTTGGATCCCAATAGAATTGACCTAATTAAATACTTGAAGTGGATTAAAAGAATTGGTTTGATCGCATGTTGTTGCTTTGTATCATGATTATGGTTTGCCTCTTGATTTTCCAGATAAGTGTTATATATATGCCTTGCTTGTTAGCATGTTGATCTTGATGAAATTGATAAAGAACGTAAAGCAGGAATTAATTGATAATTAATTGGCTAAAGATACAAATGCATGTAAATGAATCTGGTTGTTGTCATTGTTGTAATTGTTCTTATTTGATGTTGATCAAATTTCACAAAGTAAGCATGTTTAATCTTCGGTGATATCTTACTGTTTTGGTTCATGATGTTGGAACCAATGAGTAGAATCTATTAATTCAGGATGGTTTAAATAACATTATTGTGTTCCATGAAGGGTTCAGAGTTACCCTCTTGTAGTGAATAAGGGATAAAAGCCCATTTGATGTGATTGTTGGTGTTTGTTGTTTGAAGGACAAATGCCTTCTTAAAGGTCCAAGATCCCATTTGTGGTGATGTTTGTTTTTCTACTTCTTGTGCTACGTTGTGACCCTAGAATGGTGTTGTGATATCTTGTGATGTTACCCCGGAGGGGTGTCGTGATATTTGGAGGCAGGGAGGCCTTGTGGTTGTGGCAGCGGATGACTCCTAGAGTGGTGAGATGCAATAGTTTATACATGTGGGTGTCAAGGAGGACACCGAGGATGATGGAATGGCATGGTTGTGATTGATGGATGTTTTTTTATTCTTGGTTTTTTATCTTCTTTACTATTCCCCACTTCTCAAGGCAGTTGGTCTTTCTTACCCTTCTTCCAAAAGGGGCGAAGATGCGTGGGGTATGCCACGTGCTTTCTATGTCTAACCTCTCAAGGGAGAATGTGCCTATGCTCTTGCTATAGGCGACAAAGACATGATGGGTAGTATATCTACTCATCATGTTGAGCCCCTTTTGTTGAGTAGCATAAGATGATTTTCTATAGTTCCTGGTAATATGGTAATGTAATTCTAAAATGAATGTTTGGTTAAATGGTGGTAACCCACGGGGATGGAGTTGCTAGTACTTAATGGTGATGTTGTAACTTTAAAGGAACATTAAATTTTGAATGTCATGCCAAGAATGTTAATGTGGGTTGTTCATGGTTAATTAATGTATAAAGAATTAATTAACGTATAGTGGAAATGATAAAAAAGGAAATGAAGTAACCTAATGATGATATTTAATTTGTTGTGAGATTATAGGATACCTAGTCTTAGAAATAGAATCCTGGAGTCCGAGAGACATTAGCTACAATTGAGGATACGACTAGATTATTCCCATAGTGTGGTTCTGAGTTATATATATTCTTGAACTTTTTGTGTTTCTATACGCTACTCCACCTTGTCGGTAAGGGCAACTGACACCCCGGGGATTCTGAGCCCTGGGGGGTGTTTTCCCCAACATTCTGGTGGGAGGATGAATGGATGACTACCCCCTTTAGCCCTACTCTCTTCTCTTGGTAGATACTAGTGCCCTTGGCACCATAGTTAGTTTCCCCATATATGTGTGTATAGGGATATAATGGCTTCTGGTTATTTCACACACATATATTCTGGATATAGTGTCCTATGGACTAATATAGGTGTAACATGTATGGGGTGTGATGCCATGAGAATCCTTACTCGGTGTATGTGATGTAATGGATTGAGGTATAATACCCAACATATGATACACGTTATGAGAGCTATGGTGGCTCTCAGAAACTACTGGGCTACTTTTGGTTGTGAGGATGGTGTGGTGCTTAGCCCAGGGGTCTGCGGGCAAGCCATTGTGATGCACGTGGTGTAGATTGTGGAACTTAGCCCAAGTTTATATGGGTAATATTTTGGAGAGAGATGCACAGGATGTATGTCGTTTGGTAAAATCATAAAACAAGTGGGGAGGTAGTAGTGTGTTACCCTTGATATTATTTTTTATATGCTATACTCTGGTATGCGTTACTTGGTGAGAGTAGCAATGGTGAGGTTGGGATCATAGTATACCTGTTAGGTGTTGTTCTCTGTAATTTAGCATGCTTTCTTTACTTTTTGACGAGAGGATTTGGGAAGGATACTACTGAGTATACTGTTATACTCACCCTATGTATATATATACTATTTTTCAGGTCACTTGGAGAAGGATGGAGGTCAGGCTGGTTGGTACTAGCTTATGGTTGCATGAGCTGTTTGGGCTTGTGGTGACTTCTTTTTTGACTCTCTTTTGTGTACTTTCAGTTTTCCCCTTTTACTTTTAGTACTTTTTCATAACATTACATATGCACTTGGCTTCTATTTTATACTTTAGTTCTGAGTTGGATTTGGTTGGTGTCTATCTTATCTCTCTCTTCCGCATGTGTTCTCTTAGAGGGAAATGGCTCCTATTTGTGTGTTTATTATACCCTCGGTGCTAGTTGCCAACCCGGGGCCTACTAGAGGTGGGACTCGGGGGTCATTATCTCCCTTTTCACATTGCCAGACCAAGAGGGGTACACTTTGTGTGGAGGGGGTCATGGCAATTTCCAATTTTTATAGATCCTTATCATACAATACCTTTTCATGTTAGTGTTTTTTGGATTGATCTTATTGATTTGTTTTTATTTGTTTAGTTACAATTAGACTATTTCTCTAAATATCACTATTATTTAATTATACAGAATCGTTAGGTTATATTACATTGTGTATCGATTTTCCATAAATGGATAAGGTGAGGTAGAAGAACCATAGTGCCCCCCAAGGATTAAAAACCAATTTAATTTTTTAAAGGAATTTTGTTGGTTCTTGATGATTGATCCTTGATTAGGATATCTTAATGTGTGGGTTATAGAGGGGATATTCTATATAATACCTTTAGGTTCAACTATATTCATTTGGAATTTATGGTGATGAATTTCATAGTCATTAATTTACCCATAGTCTTCATGAGATGTTCGACCTTTTTGTTTGATTAGTGTTCAGATCATTTAATTACTGTTTTAATTATTGATATCCTAGGGTATTTTAGATTAGATGAGGAGTATTTATATCAATTTATATTTTTTCTAGAGACTCTTTTATGGATTCTGGTGAAATTACTTAACACTCATACTCTTAAATCCAGTGTAAAAAATATATAATTTAAACATATATTTGATTTTCATTATGATGATTCAAGACCATATATAGTATTTTGAATAATTTTAATAAACAAAGAAAATAACTTTATTAGTAGTGGAGAACATTGTATACCTATAAATTTCAGTTGGTATTGAAACTAAAACAATGTTCAAAATGCTAATTTATAATATTCTATAACTTACATCATAGATCATAAGAAAATTGCATCTGTCACCGTATGATGAAAATCCCTGAGAGGTAAAAGTTAAACACTTATGTTTATATTATATCCATATGATGAAACTAAATCAACATATGATTTTTAGTAAACCCCCATAACTCCCATGGTATGCTAGTGCCTCTTATAGGCAGAGGAAGAAATAGTAAGAGATCCTTGAGAATGTATCCACGGAATAAATGAACACATTTCCATAGACTTTAGTATATTCATATAGCCTCAAGGACCCTCCCGAACCCATAAATAATTTTTTTTAATGTTAAAATATGATAACTTAAATAATTTTTTACTATACTTTTACACTATTGTCAAGCCAACTCATCCAACAATTCATCATACAATATTTTTGTTAATGATAGTTTACATCGATGAGAGATTCATTAGATAATAATTAAAATTCAGTAGGATCATCAATAATATAATATGATTGAACTATTTTAAAATTAATGGCAGATGATTATATCATATAATATGATATATATTGGAAGTAATATTATTTATGTTATTTCATACCTTATGGTATTACCATATCATTAAAAATGATATTTCTATGAATGGAATATACCTTGGAAATTAAAAAATTATATATCCCTATATATTTACATAATATATAAGACAAAAAATATTACCTATATATATTATGATTTAGGAAATATCTCATTCAAAATCCCACACACACAATGACCATCTAGTATTTGGGACATTTCACCTTATATTGTATAATATATAATAACTTGTGAAACTGTATCAAAAAAAATCTTTTTTATATTTATAAAAAAACATTTGGAAAACTATCACATGCTTCATATTTATATCATATCATATATAATACCTTATTAATATAATTAAAATATTCCTTTCGGTTAAACACTAAAGAACATTTAAAGTTACCCTCTATGTTTTATAAAAATAAATCTCTATTCGGTCAACCAAAAAGTGAAACTCAAAGGATTTGTAACTTTAAAAATGAAAACTAGTTCTTTGATTAAAAAATATAATAAAATTGTGTTACATATAATAACATATGTTTTACTTAAGAAACAATGAGTTTCAGAATGGTATTTCTTAGAAATATGATCCTATATAACATTTGAATGGTTCTATGTATTTGATATAGTGAATTCGAGAAATATTTGGATATATTATGTGTGATTAGACCCTCTAATTGTGGCATGTGATTTGTTATATTATAGGTAATGTGCCCTTATGTTTTCTAATTTTGGGTTGTGGACATATTATACAAGGAAAGATTCATGTTTCAATATAATGGACCCATGATGTGGATAGGTTTTCATGCTAAGTCTAAAAATTTATACACAATTAATGTATAAAAGTAGATTTATTGGCTACATCTTTGATTTACATGATATTTTATCCCCATTAAATAAAATATTCATTCCATAATAATTTGGGAATTTTTTATAAGGATTCATTATATTTTTTATTTTGAAAAAATATTGTGGTTTTGGGACATTGTGCCACAATGGGAATAGTTTCTTTATGATGGGGGTGGTTTATGTTTCATATTGGTTTATAGAGGTTACATTCAAGGGATTATCACACCTTTTATGTGAAGGGTCAATCTAAAACCCAACCTTAAGAGGCGAATCTGGTGATTTAATGGAGTTATGATATGCTATGAATTGGGTATCATGCCACAAGGGGTCTAAGTGATGGTGTTTTCACCCCTATTCCTCAGGCTTTCACCTTGATCTATGATATACACTTATAAAATTGGTGTTGATTAAGTAAATTTAGTGTTTAAATTAGAAAATATGTAAGGAAATGGTATGTTTCATCCAACTGAAATAGACCCCATAAACTCTCTCCTCCCTTAAATTCCTTATTTACATGTGTAGGTTCTACCATATTTCATGTCTAATTGTGGTTTCTTAAAAAGAAAATAATATACAAAGGTAATGATAACAGTCTATAAGCATCCAACATATATATTTATTTCCCATAATTTATAATTAATTACAAATACATATTACATTGTATGTTTCTATATTTTACTAAACCATTTTATTTGATCCAAATTAGTTAGAGTCTCATGGTGAGTGGATTTTTACTTACTATAGTTAGGTGGTTCTTATATTTTCCCATTTGTTTAATATATGTTATAAATTTTTAATAAATTGGAATGGGTTGGGTTGTTTATATGTGATTAAGAATAAAATCACTAGTGGTTTTTTTGTTTACGAGGGATAACCGAGGGTTGTATAATGTGGTAAATAATGAGTATATGCTGGATATGGAATGGATTTTGTGTTATTTGGTCCCATGCGTGGTTAGGTCTCATAATGTCAATTATTTATGTCTTTACTTTGGTTTGATAACTGATATAGTTTTTTGGGAACATACCAGTCATGGACTACATAATTTAGAGTGATGTTGATTATTAGATAATGGGTTATAAGGTATATAATATGATATATGTGGTTTTGACCATTGTTTCATGTAGTGAAATAGTTTTTAAAAAGTGCGTCCTAGGTTATTGGAAATTTTTCACACCATGGAAAGCCAATGTTTCTGTTAGTGTAAATTTCACTTAGGAAAAAGCCCATGATGTGGTTTGGTTAACTCAATATGGGTGGAAGAGTATATAAATTATGTGGAAAATATGGATGGTGTTAGAAACTAGTACAGAGGAGGTGTACACCGTAGAAGACAACAACATGAGGTAGTTGAGGACACCATATAAGGGATTGATGGTTTGACTTTTTATTAGGATTGATGGACTAGAATTGAAAGTATGGGTGTCATTATTTCTTGGGTTCACTGGTCTATTAGATTAATGTTTAAAAAATAGTCTCCCATGATTGTGGTTCATTTGAAATTTATTTTGGAAATTGATTTGTGGATGCTTTAGGACACATAGTGTTTATATGGTCATGTTTGGTTAATGATTACATGTACTATGAAATTAGTAGGAATAATGAGGGAACTTTTGAAATTATAGTCTATGGATATATCATTCCAATATGATACTAGTTGAATCATATATAGGCTAACTCAATACTATTATATCAAGAGTATAGTAGGATGATAGATTTAAATTTATTTATTGTTTCGTGAATTTATCAAATAATTGTACACATATGGATATACAAAATGGACATGACTGGTGAAAGACTATTGATTTTATACTCACACCATGATAAGACCATGTATAACCCATGGAAACATCATGGATCTTGATATAGGTTGAGGAAAAATTTATTCATAAGTTACCTAGTAAGGGAAGTAATAGTTTGTGTGATGGTCAGTGTGTTTTTCATATGGTTCGAGTGTCCCCTCAGTGGAATAATGGTTTTTTTATCATATAACTTTTACATATTTTATTTACCTATAGGATTTTTTTTATTTTTGTATGAAAATCATGGAATGGTATATATATTTTTTGGTGGTAAAGTGTCTATTTTTCTTGTTTTTTCATATATTTAAAATTTATTATTTTGTGTTGTATAAATATTACTGTTAATATTATTAGAGGATAACTGTAAGTAAATTTTTTTATCGACATTCATACATCAAGGTGATCTTATGACTGAGTAGCATAATGTCCAGGAAGCTGAGAGTGGTCTCATACTGATGTGTAATAAAGAAGTATAAGAGAAGGGTGTTACCAAACATTCATCACCAATTTTTATTAAAAAAGTCTAATTATAAAGTGGTTTTTATGTGGAGTTTTGTACACGTTGGATTTTATAATGTGTTCAAACTTGGGATGGATGTTTCATTGTCTGTCTAACCAAATCCTACATGAGTTGATGTACTAGATTCGTTACAAAATGTGACTTATATTGTGTTCTCATGGTTATAGTTGGGTTATTTTTTGGTATAAATATGTTTTTGATTTATCTCATTTAATTTAAAACTCTTACTCTAAGTGGTATATAAGAGTAATCATGAATCTTGTTAGGAACATTGGGATAACATGAAAAATGTATGTTTATTATTCTTGTTTTTTAGAACCTTGAATAAAATGGATGGGTTTTACTATTTAATGTGTCAAAAATAGGCTAAATAATTTTTTTCCTTAGTTTTAGGGTGAAACTATACTCATCTAACCCAAGAAGGTTTGTTGTAATGGAAATTAAATTGTGTTTCATTGTATAAAGTTTTAAAAAAAACCCCATACCATGTTTTCCTATAGAACATTGTAGTTCTATTCTACTCATCCAAACTAGATATGTGACTCTTGGTATGAAAAGTATGAAATCCAACATGTGAATGATGTTTATGTTTCATCACCACAAAATGGTTAGGTGGGGGCCATGATTATAAGTGATATGTTACTTGGGTATAATAAGGAAGATAAAGGAATAGTTTTTTAGGTTGTATGTTACAAATTTTTCAATATTTTTTTGGATTGTTATATTTATGTTGATTACGGGGTTTGGTTCTCATAATTATTACACCTAAAAAACTATCTCAAAACATTATAAGTTTGATGACATGGATCGACTAAGGAAATTATGATATGGGCCCCCTAAGTGTGAGGGTGAGAATAAGCCAGAGATGGGCTATCCATAGATGGCTGGACAACCCCAACAAAGAATAGGAAATGGGGTAGTGTAATGACCCAAAATTTTATAAATGAAATTTTTTGTTCGAATAAATGTATGTGTCAAATAAAATAATTAATATCTTTATTTTAATTAACATAATTTATGTTTTTTATATATTTTATATCTCTCTCACCCCCACATTTGACAATGACCTGTTAACGGTCGGTTAACACCATATAAGGATGTTTCCAATTATCTCATTATCAAATCCATTATGGATGGATATAATATATTATTTATTATATATAAATTTATAAATATATTTAGTTTTAAACATTAAAGTGAATTTTAATAAAAAATATATAATAGTAAAATAAAATCACGACATTTAAGTAAGAGGTCATATTTTATAAAAATATAATACAAAAACCTTTCAACCATAAAAAATAAAATGAAATGATTATAATTGATCAAAAGTAAAAACATTGGGTATAATTTTCAAAAGGTTTCATGCTTTTATAAACACATGTTTTTTATAAAATGTGAAAAAAGTAGTGGAATAAATCAAGATCTATGGAAAGGGGAATCTCAAAATCAACTCCCTCATTTTGGGTTATCTACTATTTCTCTTTATTTTCTATATGGATTATTCTATAATGTCTAAAAAATGAAAATTCACTATCTTTTAGATCATATAACTAGATATATACATGCTTTCACCACATTAAAATTATATCCAAGAATATTATAATTATTATTCAATTAGGATTTATTTTTTGAAACTTCTCAATCACTCTTATTAAGATGTTTCGTCTTCATTCAAGGAATAATGATAATTTTTTTAAATATAATCACCCATATTAATTTTTTCACCTTAAATAGTTTACTTTGAATTATTAATTTTTATATCATTATGAAACACATTCTTTTTCATTGATTTACTCCAAAACTATAATTGTTTTTTGATTACTTATTTTGTGGTATAGATGAAAATGATCATTTTATGATGTGACAGACTAGACAAGAATTATATCGTCCTCTAATGAATTTTATAATGTCATATATATCATTTAATAATCAATATTATTCATGTAAATAATACAATATTTGTTCCAAACATTTCTGTTAGAATCTATCCATATATGTAATGCACGAACATAGTGCTATATTTACAAAAAAAATTATGTATGATAATTGAACACTATGTTATGATGTTTTATTATTATACATACACCACATGTAATGAAATTTTAATTTATTCCCTTATACCTATATTGATGATCTCATGGTTGTGATATGAAGGTTATGATTATTCTCCCTGATGTACTTTTGATTCATGTCTCATATTACTTCTTTGTTATTTATCCCCTTAATTAGATTTTACATCACCTAATATTTATTTAGATCCCTAGGTTAATATATATAATAAAGGTATAATTAAATATTTTATGATGTCTATGAATAAGTATTCAAATAATGATGAATATTTATCATGTATTGGTTACATATGAACCTAATTTCTATAGATACAAAAATGATTGATTTTTAATTGTATTATTATGATGTTCTTTATCATAAAAATTATTTAATAATAATATATAAAAAAGGAGTGTGTCTATTTTTTTTATTATATATGGGTTTTGTAAATTTTGTAAATATGAATGTAAAAATATTATTAAAAACATAAGGATAACACTGAATACAGGAAAACATTTTCAAATTTTGGTAACGTCTAGAGTATTTTATTTCCTAGAAATGGAATTAATGTCTAGATACAAACATGTGTATTTAGTTCCTAACACATACTCACTATGTTTTAATAAACTCAATTTTTTTGGTTATTAAATAAATTTTCACTTAGGGCATGGAAATATGGCCTGACTACACACCTATTCTAACACTCTTAGGGGATATGATTTGGTTGATCATAATATCTTTAAAATCTATTATAAAGGATATATAAATAATGTATTTTTTTTGATAAATAATATCAAATTATATTTTCTGAGAAGAAAGGTTTGGGAATTATTTTAATAAAAACCCATTGTCTATACTTACTAATCACATATATGACTTTAATATTTATTTTCACATACGAGTAGAATAATTATTCTTAATTTACAAACATAATTTGTTATAACCTATTCAAATTAAAATATAATAAGTAGCATGAGAAACATAACTAATAACTCATGTTAGGGAAAATGAAATGAATGTATGAATTGTATTACCACTGCAATGTGGGTAGAGTTAAAAACCTGATGGATGTACTTTCCTAACTTTATAATTGTCTAAACAATGATCCAAACCTTTTGTAATGTCTTTCTTCATTAATGGAGGGTAAGATATATAATGATTCCATCAATCATCTACAACCATTTATATTTAGTGTATATTCATTTATACTTGTCATAGAATAGATGGTAAACTCCATAGAAAATATATTTTCCATGCATAATTCTTCTGAAAATGACTAAGTTGCATTTTTTTTACAATTGTTTAATTTAAGAAGCTGGTCAGTGGTGTAAATTGATCACTAATTCAATTTAATGTAATGAATTGGAATAAATGAAGTAAAAAAATCAAAAAATTTATTTATTAATTACTATGTCCCTCCAACACTTTGAAAATGATGGATATGAAATTTATATAGAATAAAAAAATATAGGGAATCTATTGTGACTTATGAATCATATTTAAAAAGGAAAAAAGTATATACCTCTGGTTTTGATATCAACATTGATAGAACATTGGTACATTATTTAGTGGACTAAAAATATCTTGAAACATATCTAGATACCCAATAAATTAAGAGTAATGAAGAAGTAGTTTGATATTATCTCAAATTGGATATGGAGTTTGTAAAATTTTCCTCTAGATAAAAAGATAAGAAATTATGGATATAGTTTCCAGTTGGAGGATCAAACGATGAATGATGAAATAAGATGAAACCATAGAAATTTTAATTATTTGGAAAGAAGTATCATGGAAATTGACTAGAAGGAATGAGTAAATGATTTATGTGTGGTAGAAAAGATAATCAAGATCATTAATATTTATGAGACATGAAAAAAAATGTTAACATGATAGAGTAATGGAAGGCACCACTAAATTCACCACCCATAGTTCAATGCATGAACTATAAGGACCAAAAGAAATTTGTAATCTAGTGCACCAAACCAATTTTCATTGAGGAAAATAAATTTCAATAAAAACCACAACTGAGGGAGTAATGGAAACCTTATTATATCACCACCAATGAGGTGGATCAAGAAAATAAATTATTACAAGGTACAGTTCCTATTCAATTAGTAGTGGAAAACATTTTATTTGATTCTGGTTTTACACATTCCATTATATCTCGAATTTTTTCTATAAGTATATATTCACCACCCTAATACAATAAAGTAGATATATCCATGAAAACAACTAGTGGTTCACTAATTTAAACCCATGTTTTACATTAATCCCTTGTTATAATTTGTTGGAATATTATTCTAGTGAATATTATAATCATCTCTTAAGTGGAATTTGACACTATACTAGGAATTTTTTGATACTCATTATATAAATATCACATTAATTACCATGAAAAATAAATCTCTTTATCTTTCATGAACCATTCCATGGTCACATACAAATTAAAGTAAATTAATGAGTGGCCAAATGAAAATCCCTCAATGGTGTGGATGTTGATATCCATTAATGAATAATTTCATGATTATATGGTTGAGTAATAAGAACTAATCATCCCAAAAAACTTTCTAATTTTTAGAGAATATATATAAGTGTTTCCAGAAGTGTTTTTTATACTTCTTTTAGATCATGAGGTCTATTTATAAATAGAACACATACATATAGCCACTCTAATATCTAAAAACCTATATATGATGACCTGATAGAATTAGAGGATTCAAAGAATAATCTTTAATATAATTTGGATAAAGGGTTTATATTACCTATTATATCTCCCAATGGTTCACCATTTCTACTTAAAAAAAGAAACATACATCTAGGTGGATGTAAATCGATTACTAAGAGCTTAACATGGCCATCATAATTAACAAGTATCCATTACCATGTATTGATGACTTGTTTCCAAAAAATAGGGGAGCATAATAGTATCCAAATGTTAATCTTAATTTTGGATATCATTATTTTAGGGTTAATATAGATGATATTATGAACATATACCTCTTTATAAGATACATACAATATGAGTTCATAGTGATACTATATAAACATACTAATTCCCCTAAAATATTTATGGACTTGGTGAATAAGGACTTTAGAGACTACCTTTAATATTTTTTGTGGTATATATTGAATTAATTATCATATAATAAAAGAGTAAATAAAAAAAATTAATTGAATATATGGTTTTTGTATAATATAATAATAAATGATTTGTTGAATGATAATTTTAGCAAGTGTGGATTTTAGATACAGAAATTCATAGTCTTGGGGAATGTTATTAGAAGTTAGGGAATTTATGTAGATCCCATAAAAAAGGTAATTGAATAATTGAAAATACCCTCAAGGGTTATAGATATCAATAGCTTTCATTAATTATTTGGTAACTATTGATAATTTTTTATAGACATATCCAAATTTTCTAAAACACTAACTAAGCTATCATGGAATGGGGTAAATTATGTCAGTATAGAGGAATGATCAGAATTATTCAAGGAGATAATGAGGAGGCTAATCATGCTTTCTATACTCATAATAACCAGAAGTGGATAATGGATTGGAATTTTGATTAATGATTAAATGAATGAATTTTGTTTTTTATCACAAAAAATGATAAACTTATATCCCCCACCCATAGACACTTGATGATCCATTAACTGAATTACCAAACACTTGACATTGAGTTTGCAGTTGTAATATACACTTTGAAAAACTAAAGACACTATCTCTATGAAGGGAATCATAACATATATAGATGCTAAGATAATAATGTATATATTCACATAAAAATACCTCAACATGTTTCAATGAATATTGTTAGAGTCAATCAAAGATTATGATTTCTCAAATCACCACCCTCCTAAAAAATGTATCATGGGAGATAATTCACCTTCAAAAAAATAACCTACATCCTTTTCCATGATGATGATGAGAAATACCCTATATTAATGAATTTTCAAAGGATGGATTTCAAAATCAAAATAGTAAGTAATAAATCCTACCTTTCCCAACAATTTTTAACCATCAATCAAGGAGAATATAAAGTATTCACAAATGGATGATTTGACCCCAAAAAATTAAAATATCAGTCATAATATATGTTTTTTCCAATGTTGAATAATATAAATCTTTGATGGATCCACAGATATATACTCAATTGAGATTATATGACCCAAAAATAAAACATTATATATCCAAAATTCCTAATTGGTAAAATTTTCATATAGATTTTCGTTTCATCATGTCTTTATTAAAATACTCATGATATATTCATGTTATTACACTCACAAATAATATATATGAATATCATATTTAACGACAAGATAAAATGGATCATGTTAATAACTATAGAAAATATTGTAACGTCCCGATTCAGGTAGCCACCCAGAGGCGCCCCGTAACTGGTTGGTCACATGGCCTCAAGCACATTTCCCTAAATGCTAGAGGCTGACGAGTAGCAGAGAGTGCCTTGGGTGTGATAGTGTGGAAACTATGCCCTCATTGGCAGAGTAACATAGAAGAAGTAAAAAAAATCCAATAGTAGAAGCAATAATATTACCATACAAAAAGAAACAATGGAATACTGAAGAATAAATAGGTGGATCACATATATGATGATTCATGATACATATGTCTAGGAAAGCTACCAAAATAGTCACAATGTCGACATACAGTACTAAACCAAAGTAAAATAAAAAAAGTAAGCAGCTCCACATCATCAAAAGCCAATGTTTGGTCCTAAGCTCTACAGTTTCAAAGCAGTCATGTACTTACAGTAGATGGGTGCTTTCCCTTATCTATACCTGCAACAATATAATATATTTGGGCCACAAAGAAAGGCCCAAACAGGGTGTGAGACGATTCCCAGTAAGCAACCACCAAATCCTTTGTGCCAAACAGTCAGTGAATATATGACAGGTAATAAGAAAAATAAATCAGTAAACATGGATGTACCTAGTAGTAACCAATCCACAGTTTCAATGCATTCAGTCTCATATATCAAGAAACAACTAATTAAAGCAGGTATCCCTTTGGGTAATATTCATAGCCTAACCCCTCTAGTTCAACCAAACAAACAATAGAAAGTAGCTAAAGACAAAGTGTACCCCTATGGGAGGTACTCATAGACTAACCCCTCTAGTTCAACCAGATAAAACAAACAACCCTCTAGGCAGTACACTCAGTCTAACCCCTCTGGTTCAGCTTAAGTATAGACTCTCTAAGGAAGAACTCAAAGTCAATTCCTCCTATAGTCTTGTATCAATAACTAAAGGCACTCTGGGGAATAACTTACGTCACATTCCACCCATGTCATACGTCGAGGAACTGCAGACACTTTGAGGAAGCACTTGCATCAATTCCCCCCTATGGTACTGCATTGTAATACTAAATCATACACACTATATAATCCCTTACGTCCATTCTCCCTATGGTCTACTACACCAGGTTCTCACAACCCTATCTATGTCAAGAAAGCATTGAAAAACATATCTTCCAAAGTAAACATCAGGAAATACTTTGCTAGTAGCCTAAAGTGTATCATCATGTTAGATAAACAAATCACTCCTTCTGACAATACTAGGCATGGTGAAAAACAAGCTATCCTAACAGGCTAAGTAGGACCAAAAGGCCATAAAAACAAGCATGGTAAAACACTTACAAACATATCAATTTAACCTATTCACATTCAATTAACCTCTATTCCATACTACAATAATAGTGGGAAATTAACAGGGATGAAATAGTAAACACTCAATACCCCGTTCAAGGGTACTTGATGATTGTGCACATATACTCAATGAATTTCTATAAAAAGGAAAACCCCACATACATGGGTGTTTCATGATCGTTATACATGAACCTCAAGCCTTGAATCACCCATGAACACCTTAGATCTATAAAAACAAATAAAATATCCAACTGAGGCTAACTCTTGAAATAGAAGGAATCTAGCAACTAAGCTCTAGTAGAAGGAAGATCTTACCGAGGTGATCCTAATGAAATTGAAGATAGTCGATTCGGAGAACAGACACTCAATTGAGTGCTCGAAGAAGGATCGTAGCTATTTCGACACTCTCAGACAAACTAGGTCGAGAAAGAGGTGGTTATGTCCATCAGACGTGACCTCGGTACATTAAATGAAAAAAAAGTACATGATGTGTGCTTTAGAAGTACAAGACATGTACTTTCCTTCACCGGATCCCTGTATTAGGTGGTCTCTAGGTCACCACACACGGCTGTGTGTAGGGCCGTGACCCGGACAGCACCTGGAAACATGCAGTAACATATTACACGACATGTAATTATAAAGTACATGGTCTGTTTTTACGATATTTCTAGAAAACTCCCCTTTTTCTTCAAAAACACCAGAAAAAGGAAAACATAAGTGAAAGAAAGATATGGGTTCTTACAAATGTTCAATAAATCTATCATGAAAGAGACGGTAATAGTAAGAATAAATGGTATGATTATAAATCCATAATATCCAAACATTGATCGGAATGATGTCATTGGTATGTATTCGCTTTTAACCCTTAATTGAGATAAATCATAAAAAAATATTATGATCCTCAGAATTGGTCAATAAAATCATTGATATAGGGTAATGGTTTCATATTGATGATCATGATCTAGTTATATTACTTAAATTCAATTTATATTCACATATATATACATTTCATTTTACTAGAAGAAATTGGTTGACCCTATGGTAACACACATGGATGAATGAAACCCTTATCAAAATTTCCCTATATTTTCTTCATAAATTACTACAACTCAATCATGAAAATTATATATGGATTCATTGACATAGTTATAGAATTGATAATGAGTTATATTTAATACCTTACTACATGATTCATAGTGATACTATGAAACTCTTCCATAATAACATCAACAAACTCAAAAGAAATTGGAATATATTTGATATAAATTTTCTACTAACCATATAAGATAAATTCCAACTTTTAATAGGAATCAAGACCCATTAAATGTATTTTCTTTCCCCTGGAAGTGCATATTTACTCTCCTTACAATAATAGATCATAGTATGGTTTATAATATCAAAACTTTACTTCCTTATTCTTTCAATTTATATGGGATCTATGCAGAGAGAAATAATCAATGAACGAAATCACATCAATTCCAACTAAATGTAGAATAATAATATTTTCAATGGAAATATTATTAAAAATAATAACATGAAATATAGTGACCTATTATTAATGTACATTGATGTTACACCATTTTTTATGAATATTAAGTACATTATAAAAATACATGCATGAGGAACATAATAGTTTTGTGTATTTGGAAGCATGGAAAACAAAACCTAGTATCCGGATGAAAGATCTTAAACATCTATCATAATGGTTTCCACTTTTATTACTTATACTTAAAAATATTCTTCATATCATGGGGAAAGGAAACATAGAAATGGGTGAGCTCTAATGCTCAGTAAGTGTAAACATGGGAGTCATGTAAGAAAAAACCTAAACATAGGGGTATGATAATGTGATCGTAACACTAGATGATCATACCACGCAAATCAATGATCATACACATGAGTTATGGGATAAATCATGGTACATCTTAAGACATGAATCCTAAGTAAATAAAAATCATTATCTATGAAATTAAATATGGTGAATAAGGCATAGGATTTATAGGCTATATATTATAATAGAAAATTTTATGTTAAGGATACCTAGAAATACAATTATAAATTGTTGGGATTGGGATATTACTCTTGTACCTACTATGATATTTGGATAAGAATCTATTTACCCTTTTACTTTTAGTCTTGTGCTACAACCCATGTACCTTCATGTTTTCATGCATGGGCTACAACCCTTATACCGCCATTGCATTAGGATTTGGATAGAAACCATGTACCTTATTGTTTATTAAATTGGGCTACAACTCATATACCCTCTTCTTTTAGCCTTGGGATACAACCCATGTGCCTTCTTGTTTTTTATCTTGGACTACAACCTGTGTGCCCTCTTTCTTTTAGGCATGATCTATAACCAACGAACCCTCAGGCTTTCAGGTGTGGGATACAACCCGTGTACCCTATGCTCTCATATAAAACATATCATTTCCCATTACATTGGATAGAGATATAGGCTTTGCCAATATCATAATATTATTCTGACATGTGGAATAATATTATAACGCATTCATCATATCACGATCCATCAAAAGTCATAGGTTTTATAAACAATAAATCATAACCCATGAAATAAATGGGTATCATTAACATTTCATCACATTATAACCTATGAAATCAATAGGTTTCAAAATCACATCATGAATTCATAACCCATGAGAAGAAGTGGGCTTCAAAAGCATAAAACATGTGGAAGTTAAACAGGTTTCCTAAGATTCATTCCATTAAAACCATATCTATTCAAGGAAGATTATAAATGTGACATTTGTAAAATTTATTATAAGGGAATTAATAACATCAAAAGATGATATCTTAGATAGAAAAATACTTGGAAAAATATTTTCAAAAAATTTTATGAGGTAAATATCCTTTTTAATTTTAAAAAGGATCATTAAAACATAAAACCTTTTGAAATCTGTTTTTGATAAAAACCTCTAAAAGAATTATAAAAATCCTCTGATAACCATTTCCAGGAAAATCTATTTAAAAGAATCTTAAAAATTAACCTTTCAAACAGAAAATAAATCTTCAATGAATTAATGGTGGGTTAATCCATACATGGTGTATGTGGTAAAAATAAAATTCCCTTTTTCATGGTAAAAATGAAAGAAAAAATACCTTTTTCAAAGAGTCATAAGAATATTACATTGATGATATTGTTAACATAAAAAATGGAAAAAATTTATATTAATTATTTTAAGATAATGTTACAGTATTATTAGTACCCTTTTCAGAAAACCTAGATTTATGACTGAAGAGAAGGTAACATTTGGCTTTGTTAAAAATATCTTCTTAATGATATTATGTACTAAAGTGTGCAAAAATGGTACTAATACATAAATATATCATGAATTACCATAGGAGAAGCACTTTATTTAAATTTCATTAGATATTGGTTATAATATTTAATCAAACAAATCATAGACATAAACAATATTAAAAAGTGATGCGATTGTTTCAATAAGCTCACATCACTAGGTAACATGGGATTATACTCTCCATGTAATAAAAGGAAATTCAATAAAGCTTATAATATCATGAAAATATATATATTTCTGATATATCATATAAAATTGATCTATATAGACCAAAAAATTAATTTAATAACATAAAAAACATGGTTCTTAGAGAATGAAAATTGATAAAAAAATAATTTATCGATTTGGTAACTTTTCAAACTGAAACACCCTGAAATAATGGTTATAGAATGGATATATAAATACCCATAAATTCAAGTATTAGAAAAATTTATTACATCCATGGGATGTATACAAATCACAAAAAAAGGAATTGTTGGTGAATAAATCATGTATCTTATAGAAATAAAAAGTGATATGAAATCCTCTTACCTTGAGTCTTTACTCCCATTGTACTAATTCTAACTACCTCTTAATCAGTTAAGGCATTTTGTTTTGTCCCAAAAGTATCACTTGTATTGATTTATACCCATGGAGAGGCTTATATGAATAAATTTTGGTATTTTTAGAGGTGTATTAGTCAGATATTGGGTACACCTAAGAGGTTTGATTGTGAGAAGAAGAGGGAGATTTTGTGGTCTTTTCTAGGAAAGCAAAGGGACTCACTTGGAATTTTTAAAAACATGTTATGTGTAAACATGTTATTACCTAAAGTATTCATAAAAAACCATCAAAATAAAAAATGGAAGTTGTACGACTGATATATGTCTAAAAAATGGGTTCTAGGAAAGTGGATATGTCATTTATCCCCCTTTGATTAAGGTTAATTCCCTAATTTAGTTTAATTTTACATTAATCGTGGAAATTGATTTTAACCACTTTTACAAACAATTTTGGTGTAAAATTAAGAAGAACTAATTAGACTAAAAATATGATACTGAATAAAAAATTTATTTATGTTTTTTAAAATTTAATTCATTGAACCAAAAAATTAAGATAAATGCTAACCCCAAATACAGGAAGAAATAATGGGGTTTTAAAGTAGAGAAATTATCAAAGGTTTGGTATGATTTCATATTCAATTTCATATAGAAATTGATTTGACGATATTGATTTTATTAATATATATAAAATTAATTTAATGTGACCATATAACAAATTTAAAGTATATTTAAAATAATAATTATTTAAAAAAAAGAGGGAAAATTTAACTAAAATGCAGTATTTTTCTGTATTCATCAAAAAATGATGTTTCTTAAAATTATCCCATAAATCACCCAAATCTAATTTTGGAATTATAAATTAATAAATTATGTTTATTTAATCAAATTATAATTATATATGTTTCTAAAATAATTTTTTTATCCCTCATAGAAGGACACAAAAAGTAGTTCATTTGAGAAAATAGATTTTTTAAATATATAAATGCTTTACAAAAAAAATATTTTTCTTTCATCAATATGTTTTTTATAAAAAATCTTTGTAATTTTTTTTGTAAAGTAGATATCACTATTCATATTACTATGTTTTAATTAATAGGTTATAAATCAATCATTTAAACTATTATAACAATGAAATGATGTTTTGTATAAACTCGATAATGCATGTAATGTGCGCCAAATTGATATTGCGTGTAGATAAATAAAAATCAATATTGTGTGTAGCCCAAGCCAACTCAGTGTTTCATGAAGAAAAACCCATGTTTCTCCCATTTGAAATGAATTTTTGACTTAGTGTTTTAATATATATATATATATATATATAACTATTCCCAATGTCATGTGAAATAAAATAATATAAAAAAGATAAATTAATCAGAAAAAAACTATTTCAATATAACTCAAGGTGTTACATTACATCCCAAACACTAGAGTGGAGGATAATTTTTCCTTAACAATTATTATAGACTAATATGATTGACATAACATAGTCCCTTCCTTGTTAGAGGAGTTAGCCATTGGAATATTTAATTGACCTAGATAAGGTCAATGTTACCCACATATTAGATGTAAAACAATAGGGAAATTTGGTGATTTATTTCCATCATTAAATCATAGAAACCATTTACCCTTTCATTGAGAAATTTTCATGGGTGGTTCATCCCACATTCTAAACATAAAGAAAATTGAACTTCATTTCCTCCCTGATCGTTTCTTATTAAACATCCATAAATGAAAAATTTCCTCTTATTTAATGTGTTAGGTAACTCATCTGTATTTATGTTTTTAATATTATATTATGATAAATGATTAGTCATAATAATATGGATTATACCTATAAATCTTATATCAATCTGTTTATTAAGAGGGAAATCACTATATTTTCCATAACATTAATCATTAACATGATTCCTTTCTGTTTTATCAATTAAATGAGACCAAAATTCATATTATGAGAAACAAAAATAATAGTGTAAAACAAAATTATCATGAAAATCATTGATAGTCAATCTAAATTATTAAACATTCTTTTTAATATATGACACCTTTAATTTTGCCTATGTTATCCATAGATTTAATCTATTAAAATCCTTTGTAATGGTTCTTATGCTATATGAGAATTAACTTAATCATATCCAATAGTGGTGTAAAACCATCTAAATATTTAGGGCTCATTAAGCATGAACTAGAATGATTAATCAGTTATAACTGATTAACTCTTTCTGGGGTTATTAACTGTGGATTCATATATTTCAAAACCACATCCCCTTTCAGTATATAGATAAGTATATATGTTTTTATGGAAACCACGAGCAATTATTTATCATAAAATAGGACGATGTTATATAATTAGGATTATATTTTTGTTTTATAATAAATTTTCCACATCCTTGTCTCAAAGAGTTTCTAAATCTTCTGTCTGATACCAACTATAGTGATCCATAATATTCATACATAAATATTACATCTTTTTTAGATGAATATTTAAAACATTTCACAATTATACACAACTAAGGACAATAGAGTCTTGGGGTATTTTTAAACATCGGAACATAAAAATATATGATATAAAATATCTACATTATTTATGATTAATTACAACAAAACTAGAACACTTCTTATTCATATAACACTTAAAACATTTTTTCATAACCTGGGGAGTATAAACATAAAATTGGTGAGATTAAATGATCAGTAAGGGTGAAAATAACATATAAAAATCAATTATCATAATTGGGAATAAGAAAATAGTAAGTGTACAAGAACATTATCAAAAAATAAAATTATCATACTGAATAATTTGAAGATATTTAATCATTAATCGCGGGGTATGGTTTTTTCAAACAAATGAAATAAGACATAAGTGTGTGGAATCATCAACAATTAATCATGTGCCATGAAAAAATATCATAAGTATATGAAATATGTATTTTCAATAAAAATAATAATATACATTTATTTCTTTAGTTAATGATCACTTGCAATATATTTATAGTTATTGGGTTAACTCCACAATCAATAATTTCTGTACTTAATGTTCACTCCCAACATCAACATTTTAGAGAATGTACCATACTAAACTAGGTTCACTCCCCATTATATTCTTTGTTAACTCATGATATATTCTTATTTACCCAATAAATCATATGGATATATATTTTATGTAACACCCACTTAATAATGAATGTTGTATGTTTGTGCAATATAGGATCATAAAACATTCATCATATCATTAAATCATAACTTTTTGAAAATGATACTAGTTTCATAGAAATTTAATCTTCATAATAAAAAATCCTCTTGGTATGGAATAAATATGGTAACATATGATCATATACCTAGTAAATAATGATAACCATCAAATGATTTTTTCATAAATATAAATTACATTGAAAGATCATTATAATAATTTCTAAGGAAAATGCACTTTTATTTTAAAACACTAATGTATAGTCTATATATTTTAAAACAATTATGGAAAACTATTTATTTGAAAAAAAGATATTATAATGTAATAATTAAATAAAATATCACCATCTATGTTGGATAAATATATTCATTCATTGTAAGTTAAAAACAATTCCTTCCACATTATGGGTAAAAATTTAAAAGCACCTTATTCATAAAATGATAAGAATATTACATTGATTTTTATTAAAAAAAATTAAAAAATGGGTATATATTAGTTTAATAAAGATTTTTATAAAAAAAACTCATGAAAACATTTTAAACAAAATTTTCACAAGGAATAAAATATTCTCGACTGAAGAGAAAAACATTGTCTGTTTTCGTTAGAAATATTCTTCCAATCTCTTGAGTACTTAAAGAGATGAAAATTGAACAAAAAATGAAATATATTTAAATACTTTTTTTAATAAAATTATTAAAACTTGGGATAGATATATTATATAATTTATTCATCATAAAATCAAATCATATACAATCCCTTTAAAATGAGATTGTAACATAAAACCCGTACGAATTGAGTAATATTCAAATAAAAATTCCTTGGATGATTGAAAATCATATGGATATGTAATTATCATGAATTAAATCATGTATTATTCCAATATTAATTATTTGGTAGTATATACATTATAGAGATAATAAATTGGTGTATAACATTAAAACATTACCTAATGATGATAAATTGAAACCAAAAAACCCTTACCTTGATTTTATATTGATCCATAGTTTCTATAACATCTTTTATAATAAATATAAAATAATTATGATATTAAAAAAATCATAATTATAAATATGATACCAAAAATAGATTTACTTACAACATTTTGTACCCTTCATTAACAATAATTCATTATCATCATCATTTTGGGTGTTAACTACTTTGTTTTTTGTGTATGCTTTGGTTTAATGGTCATGAACCTGGAAAATTTATACTAATTACTTGATTTAATTTTTTTAATTATTATATAAATATCATATATATTCATTACATACATATTCATAATCATTCATATAATGTTGGGATGACAATTTAATTACATCAATATGTTGAGATGGTAGTTTTTACATATACACGAGTGACGTTTCAATATTTTGATGTATAAAATAAAATAAAGGTAAATGTTAGTTAAAATTTATAGGGTAATTAATATAAAATAAATATAATTTATTATCCTTAAACTGATCATTATAACCACTGATAAATTTTGGTGTTTTAAAAAGAGTCATACTGCTTATTAGAGGTAATGGTCTATAGGTATACAGGAGTGATACTTTCATCTATCAATGGATTGAGAAGAGGAGGTAAGTAGATGTTACCTCATAAGAATACCATATCAATGTATTTATGATACTATATTAATAATACTTTTATATATAAATTTTTTAATTGGATTTACATGAAGAAATAATACTGAAAGAGATTGGATAAGACCTACACCTCTTCTTTGAGAGACAATATTTAGATAACACATTAATCCATGAGTGATTGACCCTTACACAATAAAATAATACATATTATACAATTAATTATTCTATAATGGGTTTTTTGTAGGGTTTTTTGGATCTATGTGGCTCAAATGGTGTGAATAATGGAGGAGAAGTGATGCCCTTTTTATATGAGGGGAGGGGTATTAGAAATATCTTAAAATATTTTTATGAATTAAGGTCAAATTCATGGGAATGTGGTTTTAAATAAAAATATATTTAATAGTAGTATAAGTAAGTATAAAATATATTCATCAAATAATTATTTTATGGTTTTAGTGGAAATACTACCCTTATCTCTTTCTTTAAACCCCATCCCCTGGAAAATCTTTTTTTACCTTAACCGCGGCAACACAATCTTACTCTATTTCTTTTTTGCTATAAAAAATATTTTAGTTGATAATTTAAAATTATTTTAATTCTTGTAATTACAAAAATGGAATTCATTATTCTGAATTCAATTTCATTATGTGGCATAATTTAATTTTAATTACACATGAAAACCACAAAGAAAACCTATTTTTGAAAAATGAATTATTAAGAGGAAAAACTAACTAACATCTATTTCATACCTTTTAAAACCCATAATATTAATTTTATAATATCATATTGAATATAAAATATATAAAATTTGTTAAAATATTAATTTCTACTTATTAAATGAATTTATTAATGTAAAAATAAATTTCATGCGAATAAATAGTTATTTTTGAAAAATATGTTTTTAAGCCCAAATATTATTTATACAAAAAACAAGTATTTTGATGACTAATATGAGATTAATCCAGAAATAAATAATTGATGTATAATTATGCCACATAAATATAAAATTCAAAATAAAATGGGATATTTACATGAAAATGAATCTTACTTTTTACTAAAAATATGTATTTTTCATTATATAATGAAAAATGTTTTTCTAGAAAAATACTAAAAATCGACCATATGAAAATATTTAAATACTAATTTTAATAATTATAATAATTTAATAAAATATATTTTTTAATGTTGTGTGAATTAATTACTAAGGTCATATGAAAACAATGTGACATTTTTCTAAAGAAAACATATTTTCAAAGAGTAAATGACTTTATTGAAAATTTAGTACTTATTTATGGTCGATTAATTAGTGAATTTTAATTAACAAAATAATTATAAATATTTATCATAATATTTTCATTATAATTCATACATAAAAATTTATTTTCTGGGTTATGATGATTTTTATATCATGGTTTGTGAAGAATGGGAGTTGCATGTATGGAGAACTATTAAATACATAATGTTTTATTTCAAATGAAATATGGAAAAAATCACGGGGTGTTACATTATACCCCATTAAAAATAATTACACAATTAAAATCCTATCACTGTAGTATAAATAAAGGAGGATATCACTACTTATTAACACCCGTAGCTTCCAGTGTACCTTCTTAAATTTTTTGATTCCTCCAAACATCATTACCTGTATAAGTATCCTTCTTATGTTGAACATTATCTCTATGATCAATGATTTATAAAATTTTCTATTTATAGGAAAGATAATTATAAAATAGAAAAACATCTTAGTTTAGTACAAGTGAAGCATCAGGTATGTACATCCTTATGAGAGATAAATGGAACGCATTGTGAACTTGATAGAGGTTTGGAGGGAGAGTAAGATATAAGTTACATTACCAACTCTATCAAGAATCTATATGGGACCAATAAACATATGGATATAATTTACATTCATTTTTATTATCATAACCTTATTCCATTGGTGAAATTAATTGAAAAAACATATCACCAACATATAATTCTATATATATTTGGGGATTTAAAACTTATCTATTTTGTTGAATTAAGCTACCATGATGTGATTTTGAATGACTATAAACAACTATACCATTTTCATAGATAGGTTAGGTTCCAATACATTTCATTATCCATATTCATCCTATTATGATGGAATTATATACTAATTTCAATATAGGTCTTTATAAAGAGGCATATTAATTCTATATTGAAATATATTATTGTAAGAATACATGAGTAGACAAAGGTATTGATCCCAACCACCATTGAAAAATATAGAATATGATATCAACATATCATATTGGGTTATAATGTTCCACTCAAACTAACCAACTATATGATGATGATAAGTAGAATTAAATCAAAAATCGATATCTAGATCTTACTGAATCCTTTTACGAAAACTCAGGGTAAACCTCAAATATCGACCAGATATAATTGAATGTGGTACCCCATTTAACCTTACAAATTCATTAATATATATATATTTATATTTATATATATATTGATGAATGATCAAACGCGAAATCTTAATTGATAGTAATTAATTTTAGTACGTCATGAGACGATCAACTATAACCCAATTAAAATTATGGCCAACATATATTTTGGGTAGTCTAACAATGAAAAACATGGGAATGTTTTCCCATTTAAATTTTGGTATGTATAATTTTTAAAACATATCCTTAAAATTATGTCTCTAAACCTTAATTTTATGAAATACCATGCACTGAGATATATACTCTGCAATGTCCCTCTTCATATTATGACACCTAAAATACTATTTTATTTCTATATCAATCATTATACTTCTAGGATGACTAAATAATGATGAGAAATGATATTATTACAGTAGATAAATCTATAGTTCTTATATTGACAAGAAACATACTCAATTCATAAACCTCATCATTCCATAAAAATCAAGGTTGAAATACAGAACATTTTTCATTTCATTAATTGCTCTCAAAAATTATTTTATACCTCTTTAATATTTATATGGATAGATAATTGAACAATCATTTTGGAAACATAGTATTTCTCACCTTACTTCATGATTTTAAGGATAATCCTTTTCAGCTCTGTAAATGTTATATTTTTTTGATCCTCATCATAGATTTGATAACCTGATCCTTTCAGCTCAATGAATTATCCACAATTTTCAATTTCCCAAAGTGGTAGTATATTGAGAAATCACAATCCTTAATGAAATACACCAAAATTATAAGATTATATATTCTAAATATTATTCATGAGTTGGTTAATTTCATTCAGGGAACTTCAATTATAATTTGGAAAAATCTATCAATATATAATTATACATGACAACACATACCAAACCTTTCATTGATGTATCACTATTAATCACAAAACCTTCTCCACTATAGGGTAGTGTGAGTATTAATACATTGACCAACCTTCACTTTAGTTATTTGAAATTTAATTCATAGTCACCAGTACAAAGGAACATAATTCAATTCCATGTTAAAATTGTGAGCGGATTAGATAAATATTGTTAATCCTTAAAAAGCCTCAATAATATCAGGATAAACCATTTAAACTATAGATCTCAGTTACAACAGTTGGTATAAATCAATATTAAATAACTTTGGTCATTTAGTAATCCATAAATATACCATTCCTTGAGATTATATGTCCCAAAAAATGAAACATTATATAGTCAAAAATAACACTTGGTAATTTTTGCACACCCCTTCTACATAGAGTGGATCTTTGATAAAATCCTCAAATGATCATCAGGTTTTTCCTTTATTGTGATATATATTTGAATTTAATCTCAATTGATGACCACAAACCAATAAAGGTAATATCTATAGTATATATTCATTAAATCCAAAAAATTATTTGGGGAATTAATAAGACCATATTACATTACTATACATTCAGAGTTATCATAACTTGATCAAGAGTATATATTTGGTATGTATTCACTTTTTACCCAGAATTGATAGTATCCAATCATCGTAATTGATAAAAATAGTCATTATTATGGGGAAGAGGACACATATTCTGGATTATGATCTTATTAAGTTGAATATATTAAATATAGATTAACATACAAATCTTTCTTGTTAACAAAAAGAATTGGTGAAACCCATAGTGATGAAATTGTCTAAATAAATCCATTTTATATATTATCTTGGAGTTTCTTCTTCAATTCATGTAACATAGTTGGGTCCATTATACCTGGGGACTTTGAAATAGGTGTTGTACTAAGTTTGAGTTATATTGAAAACTCAACCACATTATTTAGAGGAAGACTGTGCATCTTTTCAATAAATTCATCTACAGTATCCCAAAAAATAAGCATATCATTGATAATTATTTTCTCCCCAAAAATTTGAGATAAATACCACCTTTTAATATGAATTAAGACCCATTAAATAGATGTTATTTCTATTCAAATATCATATTTATCCTCAAACTAATAGAAAATAATAATCTATCTCAAAATATTAATTGTGATTTCATTATTCTCTCAATTTATATGGGATCTATATAGAAAGAATCAATAAAATCTAAAAGCACATTAAATTAAAATAAAAGAATAATAATAAATTTTTCATAGGGAATATTCTTTCAAACATTAACATGATACCCCATATCTGGAGTGGAGGATAAGTGTGGGTTAACCATTATGATTCACATTAGATATTGAAATTTTATTGACCCTTAGTTGGTCTAATAGTATGTCATTGGAATAAATAGTTTAATCATATAATTCACAAGTTCCCCATATATAAGGAAAAAAGATGATTTTAAAATAATTTCTCTATAAAATTCCTTCCAACATAGAAAAAATATTCCCCTTCTATTGAGACATTCCCTAGGGTGATTCTTCCAGCATTCTTGACATGAAGGAAATTTAACATTCTTTCTTTTATGTTCATTAACCTTGAAATCCATAAAATTAAAATTTCTTCTTATTTTTCAGGATATTAAAATCACTTAGGTTTATATTGTATATTTTATATCTTGATTGCTAATTAAGAATAATCAAAGTATTTCACCTTCTAGATCCTATCTCAATCAGTTTACCAATAGGAAATTTATTGCATTTTCCTTCATATTCTATTTTAACATATTTCATTTAGGTTGTGAAATTTGACTAAAACTATAAATCAAAGTAAGATAAACAATAATAATATATAGTAATAATAAAATCATAAAAATTATTTTTAAGATATATAAATCATGAAAAATTATTTTTAATCAATGACACCTTAGTTATATCCTAGTATATATATGGTCATTATTTAATTAATTATATGATAAAATATCTTAAATAAAATTTGAATTAAGATATGATTATCTCATGAGAGTATCAAACTGGGTCCGTAGTAAGGAATCATTCACTATGCACCAGAATAATGGCTGAGATATACTTGACCAACTATTTTTGTGGTTAATACACATAAAATGAGTTTGTTGTAAAACCACATCCACTTATAGAATCTATATAGGTATGAATTTTCTTTTGAAAATCAGAATATATTCCTTATCATAACATATAATATTCCCCTAAAATTATTCTTATCCTAATGATTCTCAATAATGTTTCCTCCTCATAGTTTCAAAGAGATACTAAACCTTTCCTATCATACCAACTCTAGTGAATCGTACATTTCATACGAAAATATTACATTATTTTAGATAAATATTCAATATGTTTCACAATAATACCTACCTAAGGATTGAAGAGGATTATGGTTCTAGAATCATGGATCGAAAAAAATTTAGTATGTAAAATATCTATATCATTGTTTATTAAGTTCTTCACAGCCACCACCCTTATTGTATACATCATACTTAAAAACATTCATCATATCCAAGGGAAGGGAAACATAACAAATGGTGAGTATAAATGCTCAATAAGGGAGAACATAATAGATATCAATCAATGATCAGAACTGAGAATATGATAAATATAAGTCTATAATAATTTTATCAAGACATATAATAATCCTACAAAATCATTAAAATATATTTATTCCTAAAACATGGAATAATTTTTTTTCCAATAAAAGACATAATACATAAGAGTGTGGAATAATAAAAAAAATCATGATCCATTAAAACATTTCATAACTATAATAAATAATTTTTTATCATACAAATAAGAATATGAAATCATTTCCTTAGTCAAGGATCATTACTAATACAATCATATAATATTTAGTGCACTCCATACTCCATATTTTAATTATTAAAGGTTCACTCCCAAAATTATATTATTGGATAACGTTATTAAATAAATTATGTTTTATCTTTATTACAGCCCTTATTATCCCATGGGATATAATTATATACCAAATTCTTGGAGGGTTTTATAATTTTAGTCCCACTAGTCATATACTGAAAACCATACATATGTGCTTCACAATATCATAAAACAATCATCATAAACAATGGAAAGGATATAATTTTAATAATAATTAATCATAATAATCATAAAATATATAGGGAAATGTTAGAGATTGTATCATTGGGTCCAATCACCCTTAAATCATAAGAATAATTTAAGGGTATTTTTTTTAGATCGAAGTACCTAGAAAACGTCACCTCACCATTTCTTGAGGAAAATACCCTTTTATTTGAAATCAATTATTCCGAATCTAAACAATTATGAAATATCAATGAAAATATATTATTTGAAATTAAAAAAATAAAAAAATAAAGTTATCCTAAAATAAAATAATGTTAATTTTGGAAAATAAAGCCATTTATGTGACGAATTTCAATATAAAAACTCCAGTCACATTGTCTGGAAAAAGGATGAAGAAAATTATTAGGAAAAACCCAATAAGATATCTTTATTGTACTTTTATTTAAATTAAAACATAAGTAAAATTAAATTAATAAATCTTCTATGAGTAGTAAAAAAAATTTGGAAAACATTTTATAGAAAATATGATCTTGGAGGAAATATTCCCAACTGAAGAGAGAAGAAAGGCTAGATTTCTTTAAAAAAAATTAGTATGTTGAGTACATAATGATTGTAACATTAAAATAAAATTTTAAATATATTGAAATAAATATAGGATAATAAAATCAATAATACATGGGAGAGATATATCATATAATATCCTCATTGGAAAATTTAATCATAAATAGTCCTAAACAAATTAGATCAAAGCACAAAACCCTTATGAATTTAGTTAACATTAAAGAAAAGGTAATTGGATGCCTAAAAATAATAGGGATATGTAAATATATTGAATTAAATCATTTATTATTCCAAAATAATTTTTTAGGTATATACACTATAGTGATAATAAATTGGTCCACAACTTTAAAACATATCCCAATGAAAAAAAATTGAGACAAAAAACCATTACGTCAAATATGTCTTACATCATTTGCACTATTAAGTCCTATATAATAAATTTAAATTTATTATAATTCTATAATAGATCTATAATAATAACTATAATACCAAAAATAGTTTACTTATAATTTATTTTTAAAGAAGAAACCTGAAATATCATTTATACCGATTCAACAGTAACCCAAATAGAGTTCATGATCTCCAAGGTAAAATGAAAAGAACCTGAGGACCAATACAAAACCATTGGGAATTATTTTTCACTCAAAATATTACAACAAAATATTAAGAAAAAGAAATATCATTATACATATAAATATATGTATATATATCAATGTACAAGGATATGATAAAATGTTATGAAACAAGATGTAAAAAACCAATCTTCTGGTGGACCATGTTCACCCAACATGTCCCAGGTCACCCAACCTTAGCCACCCTAACATGAATCCACAAAGTAAGGTGATATCATAAACATGTTATATAAGAGGATAATGGCTAAAAACACCAAATGATACAATAAGGGTGTGATATAAATATCCTAGTTTGTTTCTAACAAGGCATCTATGTAGTTACGTCACAGGGTATGCGAAAAATGCTAAAAGGGGAGTAAAATAAGAAGAATTCAAGGATTAGTTAAAAATAGTTTTAAAATTAAAAGAAATATCAAACCAAACATAAACAACATGCAATTTCACTATTTGAAAATTCATGTAAAAAGCTAAAGAAGGATAATAAAAAAATATAAATATACCCTTGATATATAAATGAGACAAGAGTCAATAAAATAGAGGAAATGTACATAATAAATATAAATAGATCAATAATGTAAGGAAACATTAGTGATAAGTGGTGAAAATGAATGTTTTCATGTATCGAGTACCCTGTATATGGATGGAATGGGTACATCAGAGGTATGATAATCAGTCAACCATATAATAGCTAATAAAATTAAAAACTAACTAATTTACATGCATACATGTAGTCTCACGGGTGACAAGAAAGGTAGTTCCACACACACCTACAACCCTGGCAACAAATCTATTACCGAAACCTTTCATGTTTTATATGGATCCACTGGATAGTGTATGAATACATTAATGAAGAATATATGTATTACATACCATTTATCTATCCAGGTTCCCATGAATAGAAAAAATAGGTTATTATGGTTATCAAGTTGGGAGGATCACACAAGAATCCTAATCAATATCAATCATGAGATCATGTCCTTAAATCACATATCACTCTCACCCCAAATCTACCTTATAGTAAATAATACATTTTTAATAGCCAACAATGGGAATTATAATAATCAATAAAGATACATATGGGATTATTACAGTAGTGGATAATCATAAAGTTCCAACCGAGTCATCATGAATCAACAATTCAATTAAAACCCTTTTGAACAATTCAACAAACAAGAACGGTAATCATATCCACATCCTTTCACAAATCATCATTATAATTCAAAAATGGAATTTAAAATAATCATTTCATTCAAATCAACACTAGATAATTCAAATGAAATTTTATATTTTTTAAAATGTTTTATTATATTTCAAAACATGGGTTTACACCCTCTTTATATATTAATTAATATTTATTTCAAAAATATCAAGAACTACCATTAAAAAACTATTCAAATCGATTAAAAATGGTACTTGGTCATTTGAAAAATTCATTCATTTTAAAAAATTTAGAAAAAAGAAAATATTTTAACTCAGTTCATTTAAATCATGGTATTTCACTTTAGAAATCAAAAACCAAGTCAAAGGCATCAATTTCAAAATGATATTGATTAAAAATTATTTAAAAATAAATCCAAAAAAACCCTAGAATTTATAAAATTCATAAAATGATTGGAGAGATCAAGATCAAAGACATTTAAATCACCCCATACTGAATTCAAAGATATAAGGGCCAACAAATCTTCTAAAAGTAATTTCAATAAAAATTGTCAAAAAACATGAATAAAATATTAAGAAACATGTATTTTTGAATTCTTAAGAAATGGTGAATTAGAATACAAAGGAAAAGAATATAAGAAACAACTTGTAATATTTAGAACCCAACTAAAAATAATCATATATGTTTCACATCCAATGGTAATCGCGGGATCTAAGAAGAGAGATATTGAGAGGAGAGAATAGATCCTAAATCTATAATTACACATCAACCAAACAAGATCCATCAAAATAAAATTACATCATAAACTCTAGTAATAAGGAATCAAAATGAGAATATATGTACAATCCCAAGGATAGATTAAGTTATCATAACAGGATCACCACTTTTGATAGATCTTTACTTCCTTGAAATGAGTTTGGGAGAGTAAAAACAACTCATGATGGCTCCCAAAACACAATGGTTTAGATTTTAATTTAGTGGGAGGGTATTAGGTTCAATTAGGGGTGGTTTGGGGTTTTAATTAAATTTTTTAGTCTTTAATTACCTTTTAAATTGTTCCTTGGGTTAGGTCACACTAATAGTACTAACCATGTGACTAATCGTGCACCCAGAAAAGGGCCTCTAGAAGATATTCACACTTAGGCTGCACACATAGTTAAACAGTTCTAAAACTATAAACACCAATTCTCTATAAGTAACATTATTTGACAAAGAATGTGAAAGCCATGGACAAACCATGAGATACCCTACATGGGATACTAGAAATGTTTCATGGTCTGGCTGCATGGTTTTTCAAACCACACACCAACTGTGCATTGGCCTATAAACCTAAAAAATTAACAAAAAAAACTAAAAACTACCTTAAAAGATGTCCAATAATTGGATATTTAAATAAATGGTTCAAAAACATAAAAACAGATAACTAAATGTTATATAATTCTCACCATAGGACATTCATTCCCAATAAAGATTCCATCGGAATGATAGAACACCATGACATAAGAAGAACTCCCTCGCTTATCGTGTGAGGTGGAGGTCTGTGGTCCAGAATAAAGACTCACCCAAAGGAAAAAAAACTCCAAGAGAATAACACCAAATCATTACACATTTCCAAATTAGACAATAATAGGAGACATGGTATAGTCATCCCACAATATAAAGATTAAATAAAATGGTGGAACATAAGAAAAGAACATCCCTTATACCAAAAGATGAGGCTTCCACCACTAACCATGGAGAAACATCTAACCTCAAATGCCACTAAAAAGGGAAAAGAATGGAAAATGATTTATATAATGGGTAACCACTCAATGGTAATATATGATTTTCAAAACTAAGCCTCACCTTTTGACGATATCATCATATCAATTTCCAGCACCACAGGGCTCCTGCTCTATCAAAAATCCTCATCATCCAAGTTAGTTATGTTTATTCATTTGGGATATCCAAGTCCCACTATAAAGATAATAATCATCTAGTTCAATGAATAATGGGCATTGCACTCTCACAAGGGAGATCACCCATCACATCACAATTGATCTTTAACCAAAAAGAAAAAAACAATGGAATAACAAGGAAAAAAATTAAGCTAATAATGACAAGGTTTCCTAAAAACATATTACAGTCCATCACCAGGATAACAATTAGAATCATGGAACTAATTTATTTTGAAAAGAAGTATACAAATTGATATGTGCACATCCATAAGGCACAACCATATAAATATCAATAAATGAAAAAAAAAACTCACGTAATCATCCAACAAATGAACCAAACTATGTTCAATAATATATACTTACAAATATCCTTAAACAAATGGTTAAAAAAAAAATAATCACACAAAAAGTAAAAACTCTTGTTGTTTCCACTCTGACGTAAGAAGGAATCAGATGAATCAACAATAACCACATCCAATCACTGGAAGATGAAAACACCCCTAATATATGAAAAATGATCACTCTATGTCCTATTTACAGATCCTTAATATCATGAATCATATCTTACCTTTAGTTAACATATTATTTCCTCCCAAAAACATTCATTTCTAGTTTACCAACATATAAAAAATATTATGGTGAACCAAACAACCACAATTTCCACTAAACATTATAGATTTTGAATAAAAACCTCTTATAATTACCACGTGATCCACATTGGAAACATATGATAGCCTTATTATTTTACTAATGATGTTTTCCTTTCTCAATCACTAAATATCCCTTCATCCCTTCAATTTGTTTTTTTATCACCTCTTAAAATAAAAAATCCCTATCAAGCATTTCGAAGAAATAGTTTATCCACGCCAAAAATGGTGGTTAAAAGGTATGGGTAATGTCCTTTTATGAAACAAATATCTTTTATGTATTCACAAAAAGAAATCATTGGTATAAAACATAGAAAATATAAGAATTAAATATCATATCCTGCAACTCATAGCTCATCATGACAAAAAAAATAGATCATATACTTTGTCAATTTAAACTTCCTATGGATATTTCTACTTAACGAGGAATAAACTAAATAATTCCAAAGAAATTATTTTATACATACATGGTAGATTAAAAACATCCCAACACTCTTGTCTAATCCCCTAAAATAAAGATTTGATAAAATTGACGTTTATTGTATCAAGAGTCTTGAGAGAATTGAATATCCCAACAACTACATCATGTCACTATTGTGCCTCAAGAGAGACTCATTGAACATTATAATAAGGTATATGATAATATAATAAGTAAATGATATAGTTAAAATGTTTTAATGTATCTGGATAGAAAACTCGATATGGAGTGTAGGTAGATTTTTTGATAATATATGCCTCTTATGGAAAACCCAAAGGACCACTCTGACTACTAGACCCATGATTTGAAATTATATCATTCATGAAAAATATCCAAGACTCTATTTCTATACATCAAAAAATATAATCATATCATCAAACACATCAAAAAATAGTAAAAAATATCCCAAAAGCTTTTAAATAAATTCACTACCCACTTTTATCAAAGCATAATTGATTCAGAAACACAAAAGACATCATCATTTATGAAAAATTAACCTTTCCATTAATAATTGAAAATCTTATTCTAAATCTATCATAATTTTACATAAATTATTTACCAACGTAGCTAAATTCATCCAAAATTTTTAAAACAGTAATCATATTTCCTATTTATCAAGACAATTCTCATTTTAAATCCATTAAAAACCAGAATTGCTTCTTAAAACATTCTTTACCACATCACACCAAAGTCATTAAAACTAATTTTTCTAAATTTTTGTCATAAAAAACATTATATTAAATGAAAAAACTTTTCATATCACTCAAAAAAATATGACACAAAAAATTAGATTTTACGAATGATTTAAAATCATAAACAAGGGATTAAATATAAAACAACCACACAATATCCTAAAAATGACAATATCATAAACTCTCATAACTAACATCAATCATGTGAATCGACAAGAAATATAATAGAAGAGGTGTAGATGTTCGGTTAGATTAAAAATATGCATGGATTAGTATGATGGGATGGTAAACTATGCACCAATTTCACAATAGTTGCTAGATTGACATACATACAAGCCAAACCAATCTCTGAAAATTTACCAGACCATTAAAGAAGAGTGAAAATCTTACCATCTTTCCATTACAACCTAAAACTCATAAGATACTCCAAAAATCATATATAATTTGATAAAAAATATAAATATTACATTTAATCATTATACCGATTACTCAAATGAAAGACTCATGTACCAATATCACTTGTAAATAAGGTGTCATCATGAGGAGGTGGTGGTCAATTACTTACTCATGGATTCCCTCATGAGTCATGACACATTCTTAGTCTCCGTTAAACAAAAAATAATCTCACCTAAATAACTTAAGGATTTATAATTCAAGTACATTCCTTTATGTAAAAATTGTCTCTAATACTATTTCTAATAAACCAACATAGAATACCATCAAAACCGATATTCAATCCAATTCTCCACTAACCTAAAGTTCTTTCATGATCTCTACCAACTAGTGAAAATCACCTAATTATTAATAAATAATTGTTTAGAATAATTTTTCCTAAATAATTACCATAATAGAGAATATTATGAAATTATAATCAGATTTATAAATCAATACATACAAAATCAAAGAACAAAGAGATGATAGAAAGTGGTAAGTAAAAAAAATATGTCAAAAGCGCATCTATAAGTTTTCAATAACCATCCGCCATGTCCCATGTCAACCAAATATAGTCACTCTAACTCAAATAAATTATTTAAGGTGTGAGAAAAAATAATTTATATAAAAAAAATAATTGTTGTAAACACCAAATGGTGAAAACAGGGTGTGATATAATAATAATAGTAGGATTCAACAAAATATTCTATGGAGTTACATAGTAAGGGAGTTAAAATAGGATAAAAGATTATTATAATAAAGAGTGTATTGTTCTTAGTAAAAAAGAGTTTAAAACAATTAAAAATCAGTTATAAAAACCTATAAAATATGCCATTTCACTATTTAAACACAAATATTTATTTAAAATATTTGAAAATGATTTCCCAAGGTAAAGAAAAATATTCAGAACATATGGGAATATGAACCTAATGAAAAAAATATAAAAGAGTCAACAAAACACAGTCAAGGTGAATAATATCAATAAATAGATCAATCATGCAAGGAAACATTAGTTCTAAGTGGTGACAATGAATATTGTCATATCTGGAGTATCACATATATGGATGTCATGGGTACAAACTATGAATCATTTTGAGTCGACCATAAGAATTTTTAATCAAATTACAAAATCAATCATTAGTGGAATTACATCTAGTCTCACAAGCCTCATGAAAACCTATTACACACACTCGCTTCCCTGGTCAAACATCCATAGTCATAACCTTTTATTTTTCTATAGATCCACTAGATGGGGTGTGAGATTTATAATGAATCATATATATAGGTTATACCAACAACTACAATGATTGACATGAATATTAAAAATACTGGAGTTAGAAAATAATATTATAAATATAAAATGAAATCCTTATCAATATCAATCATTAGATCATCCCCTTAAATCGCATCTCGATATCACACCAAACTCTTTAAAAAATAAATATTCCATTTTCTATGCAGAATAATGGGAAATATAAGAATAAAAAAAAGTGATTATTACAACAGTGGATCATCATAATGTTCCAAATTTCAGTCATTAATCATTAATTCAATTCAAATCATTTTAAATAAATCATCATCCAAAAATAGAATCATACCCAATTAAATTAAAAAATCATCATTAAAATAAAAAATGGGACCTCAAAACAATAATATATTTCAACGATACCCTAAAATATTAAAATTAAGTATTATATTTTTTGAAATGTTTTATTACATTTCTAAACATGGGTTTACATGCTATTTCACTATTAATAATTCATCCATATCAAGTACTCCAAGAACAACCATTTCAAAAAAATGGTAAAATAAATGAAAGGGGTTTATTGTTCACTTATAAAATATTATCATTTAAAACAATTTATAAAAAATAAAATAGTTCCACTCATTTCTAGCAAATCCATGAATATAACTTTAGTAATCCAAACTCAGGACAAAGACCAAAATTTCACCAAAATATCCATTAAAATATTTTTTAAAATAAAGAAAAAACATGTTATATAAATAATACATAAAATTTTGTGATAGATCAAGATCATATACATTTAAATCACACCATATTTAGTTCACCTAGATTAGGGTCAAAGAAAACATTATATAGAATTTCATGAAGAATTTTTATATAACATATGATATATGTTAAGAAAAACATATCTATGAATTATCAAAAAAAAAATAGTAAAAATACAATGTATAATAATAGAAACATCTACTTATAATTTTTTTAATCCTACTATAAATAATCTGGTAAGTATTTTCACTAATGGAGATCACAACATCTAGGAAAAGAGATCTTAATAAAAGAGAAAACAGATCCTATATCAACATTTCCTCATCAACCAACCATGATCCAAAGAAACACAAGTACATAACAATCTCAAGGAGGAAGGAATCAAAAGGAAAATATATATCCAATACCATGGATAAAATAACTCGCTATAATAGGATCACCACATTGATTGAAACTTCAATCCACTAGGAAATGAGGTAGGGAGGTCCCAAACACTCCTTAATGGATCCAAAAATCCAAAGAATTAGATTTTTTTGTGTGGAAATATTTTAGGGTTTATTATGTGGTTTTATGATTTTAATAATAGTTTTAAGTACTTTAATTACCATTCACATAGTTTCTTGGGTTAGGTTACATTGTTAGTACTATCCATGCACCCGACCATTCACCCAAAACAGATCCTCTGAAAGAGCATCAATCTTTGGATGGAAAAAATGTTTAGCTATGATAAAATTGTGTGACACCATTATATATAGGCTTCCAACATTTTAAGATCATGTAAAATCCATGTTCAAACCATTATACCCTTACCTAGACTTCTAGAAACGTTCCATGGCTTTAGTGTATGGTTTTTTAAACTGTACGCCAACTATGAACAAGCCTAGAAACCATCTAAAACCTCTGAAAAAAGGATCAAAACAACTTAAATGATATCCAATCATTGGATATTAACATAAATTTGTCCAAACACAAAAACTAATAATTTTACATTACAATATTATCACATATTTATTAAAAATTATTCCTTGTCATTATCATTTTAGGTGTTAACTAATTCGTTTTTCCTGTATGTTTTGGTTTAGTATTTATATTCCTTATACTTTTACCATGGTTAATTAATATAAATAATGTTAAAATTTATATATATATATATAATATATTCATTATATTAATATTTATAACCATTCATATAAATCTATGATGAAAAATGAATTACATTATTATATGGAGATGGTAGTCTATACATACGAACAAGTGACTCTTCCATTGATTGATGGATGGAATGAAATAATTCTAAATATTAATTCATTTTTAAATAAATATATATTATAAAATTTAATATAATATATAAACATTAAATTTATAATAATAAAATACCATGAATTATGTGGTGGAAATGAGTTGTATTGTTATATGGAGGTAGTGGTCCCCACACACGTACGAGCAAAAAACTACTCTCCCATTGGATTGAGAAAAGGTGGTGAATGGACGTTAAATAATCATAATAAAATCATAGTATACATATTATATAATATTAATCATATATTTAATAATAAAACATGTTTATAAGAAGTTGAAGATGAAATTAAATTGGAAGATATTGTTTAAGATCTATACCTCTTCATTGGGAGACCACCTTTGAATTTTTCCTAAATAATTGAATGATTGGACTGAGAAGAAGATTGTAAATCTTGGGATAAGAGGAAGGATTATATAATGGTCCTTTAGAAATTATTTACTAAGATATATGGATTTAATTGTGAATATAAGGTTGTAGAAGATCTTCCCTTTTATAAGTAAGGCGAGAGACACATCTGGAATTTCTTAAAATCATTTAATGATTTGTGATCTGTTTAATTGAAATGTGGATCTAAACATATATGGATTTTAATTTACGATAAAATAATGTTTAAATATATTTAAAAAATAATATTTTTACATTTTTTAGGGGAAATGATACCCTTATCTGTTTTTTTAACCCCATATAAATACATTTTCACCTTAAGAGAGGAAAAAACATTTACTATATTTTCTGTCCCATATGGTAAACATTAATATTATCCTATTAAATTATATTATTTTTTTCATTAAATTAATGAAATAAATTTTAATTTATTGAATTTATTTATGTGGTAGAATATAATTTTAACTAAGTACACAAACCGCAACGAAATCTTATTTTTTAAAAATGAATTATATATGTAAAACAATATTTTAATTCATTTCTATGACCTATAAGAATCATCAAATTAATGTAAAAGGGTTTTAATTAATATATAATATTTTTTTATTATAAATAATAATTAATTTATATTAAATTATTTTATTAAGGAAAGAAACATTATTCGCATAAAAAATATAGCCTTTGGAAAAATGGGTTTTTAAGCACAAAAGCTAACTTACACTATAATATCATATAATAATTATTCTTATGTAATTATTTATATTAAATTTAAGTAAATTTTTCTTATATTACTATAATATCCAATTAAAAATATAATGAGATATTTACTTCAAAAAATGACATGTTTTAAAAAAATTGATATTTTTCACTATTCAGTGAAGAATAAATATTTTAGAAAAATACTAAAATGTAACCCAGAGATTATATTTAAATTATTATTTTAAAAAATTTATTCATTTCCATAAATAAATATTTAAATAAGGGTATAAATTAATTTTAATGTTAACATGCAAAAGATGCATTCAAACCCATTCTTGAAGAAAACCTATTATTAAGCATAAAATGACTTTACTATAAATTAGGTGCTTACTTATTTTAAGTTAATAAAAAAATTTAATTTAATAATAATAAAATTAAATATTTTTTATAATGTAATTATTAATATTTATACGTACCAATTTAATGACTATGTTATAATTTTTTTTATATTGTGGGTTTTTAAGACTCGAGGGTGTGTATAAAGAAAAGTATTGAATACCACAAGTTTAATTTAAAAATATATGCATATAAAATATTGGTGTATTTTAATTGACTTAATATATGGATTATATATATTTTATACAACTCTTACCTTCACTTTTGACATTTTCCCAGTAACGGTCTGTTAGTTTCCCAAGCAGACATTTCTAATTATCTATATATCACCACCATTATTTATCGTTATAATAATTTTTTATGATATATAAAATATTTAAATATATTTAAATATAATATGATGGTGTTAATTATATTAATTAACAATTATATATAAAAAATCCAAAAAATTTAATCAATATATGACATTTTAATAAAAATATAATATCAAAACATTCCACTATTAACATAGAAAATAATCAAATAAAATAAAATTATTAAAAGTGATAAATAATTACAAAAAATAACATGACATAAACATTTTTTTCTATTTTATTAAAAATAAATTTATTATAATGGGATAAAAAATGTGACAAAAAAATATGGGTCTATGGGAGGGGAATATGGAACCCAACTATTTTCTTTTGGGTTATCTCATCTTTCTCTTTATTTTCCACTTGGATTCTTCTCTAATTTATTCGATGTAATGTTTCTATATTATTTAACTCTTATATAATGTTTTATATATTATTTTAACTCACTAAAATGATTTCAAATCTAATTAATATGATTCATCAAAGAGACATTATTTCTGAAATCATCTCTTTGACCCCTCTTGAGTTGTTTCTTCTTTAGTCAATAAATTATCTTTTATGAAAAAATATTATATCTTTTATTAGTTTAGAAACCCCATGGATATTTATTAAATTATTTTTTATAAAATTATTTTAAAACCCACTCTTTTACAGAGATTTTATTCATTACTACAATTGTTATGTGATTTCCTCTTATGTACCATACATGATTACAAGAATTTTATAATGTGAAATACGATCCTAAATTATATATCCCTACAATTAAATGAGTAATGTGATATTTATCATGATAATATTTGTATTATTTATAAACATAATGCACTTTTTTCATAATAATTATATTATGATTTATTCATATATGTTACGCCAAAACACAATGGTATATTTATTCACTAATCATGTGTTTAATTTGAATGCTATGTTATGATGTTTCACTATTATTTATATTCTGTATTCCATGACTTTTAAATTAATTCAATAATTCTTAGGATGATGACCCCTTGGTTATGATTTTATTTTGATTATTATGCTCTCCCATGTACTATTGATTCATGTATCTTATTCATTACATGGTATTCCTCTCCTTACAATAATTTTATCGTATAATATTTTTGATGTATATCATCTGGTAAATAAATTCCTAAGGAGAACATGAGTGATTTTAGAGTAATATGGAGATGGATTTAAATAATATTTATTTTATATATGTACTTGGGATGTATGAAAATAATGTTTCCTAAATATTAAACCTAATGATTATTTATTGGAGTCTTATTATGTCATTTCTCATAGAATTATTTTAATAATAATGTATGAATAAGTGAGGTCACTATGTGAAGTAGTTGGATGAGTATCTTTATAGGATATTATTACAATTTGTATATAGAATTAGTCAGGAATCTTAGGGAGTTGATCTATCATTATCATACATGAAAATGGAGTTCCAATTATATTGTAATTTTTTGTTCCCAATGAGAGTGGAACATTAGAGGTGGAGTATTAGATAATTTTTGTGAAGAAAATATTCAACTATATTCAGACCCCACTTAGAAAGAGGTTGATGCTATCCATATATTTATGTATGATCAGTTGATTATAAAAAATCTATTTGGATATATAGGTTTGGTATGGAAGGGATGAGGTGTTAATATGGAAAGACATAGTGTATATGCTTCTCAAGAACATATTTCTCAAGATGATAATAGAAAACCAATATCATGAGTTCATTCACATGGATTAGGGAGAGACGTTAGTTATAAATTATACTAGGTGGTTCAATGATCTAATTTTATTTTCACCAAAAATGGTAGGAGATAATGTCTCCATGGTGCAAGGGGTTGAGGATGATTTCTAGAATAATATGAGAGTATATGTAAATATGTTTAGGTTGACCTCATTTTTAAAGGAAATGAAAAAATAAATAATTACAATGTGAAACCATAGGGGTGGGACATTACTATGTAAGACTATTAGTTCATGTGAGACATTTTGTGGGGATTTAGGATTCTAGAAGTAAGGATGCATGGAGAATTAACTTGGTTATAATTGTAGAGAACTGATTATTCCACCACTAAGTTGGACATCTATAATGATTTTTCAGTGTAGACAGAAAGAGAATATTTAGGGATAGTATGATCGACCTCTAAAATTGTATAGGGTATGTAATCAAATAGAGGATTCAAGTAGGATTATTCAAGCGATATAATAGGATTCTAGAGGAATGGATTATGTTTGAATCATGGATCTAAGGATGGGATAGGGGTGGGACTATGAGTTAGTAGTTGAGATTCATTTATATGCATTATATGTGGTAGTGGGTGAGATACCCAGGGGTGGATATAGTGGTTAATAGTGATTATCTATCCATAGGGAATAAATTCAACAAATAGTTGTCATTTATCCAATTTACATGAGGTTGAGAAAACATATTCTATGTTGGATGGATAACCAATGATAGTAATAGGTGCACAATATGTGTGTGGAAGAATATTTTATTATAGTATGATAAATTATAGTGCAAAATTGTAATGGTTGATGGGTGGAACAATTTGATGTCGGTTGATGTATGGATACATGATGTGATTTATGTGATGATTTTGGTTGGCACAAACATTAAGGATAATTGTGGGTATTATGTGTGATGCATGAAAAAATAATGAATTACGTAAGATGTATGATTAAAGTGTACATATTGTTGATGTTTGAAAAAATATTTCATTAGGTTTGATGTAGGATAGTATGTAGGAACCATGATCTTGTGATGTAAGGATAGGTGATGGAGAGTGATTATAGTTGGTTAGATAGAGTGTAAGGAAATGATGGGTGTGATGGAATCATTATATTAATAGGTTGTATTGATATGCGATGGGGTATGTAATTATTCACACTATGATAGTGGGTATGGGTTCCATGAAGGGGTGTTTTTTAAATATGTATCTGACATGTAAGATATCGTCACAATACAACCTAGGGGTGTTACCTCTAGATAATATGTGAATTTTATTTGTGGATCTATGATATTTTAGACATGAGAATAATTTGAGTTTAGGAAATTACACTATGATGAGATAAATGATTCCATGATAGGGGTGGTCCTAGATGAGATTTGGAATATAATGGTATCTTGAGTGGGGTCATAACACCACATAAGATAGTGGTCACCCCATTTTGAAATCCTCAGTAGGCAGTTCTGTCACATTGTGCTAGGGGGAATGTACTCTGATTAGTATAGGCAAGAGTGGAATGATTCCACAATTCTGGTGCTCCTAACATGGAAATCCAAATACACCAAAAAAATGTTTAATTAATTTAATTTATTGGATAAATTAGAAAATAATATTGTAAATGGGTGATTTTTTGTTGCAAAAATAGATTCCCTAAAATCTCACCCATAATTTTTATCTCTATTTGTGAGATCTCCCTCATTTCATGTAAGATAATTGTACCAACATAATTTGGTAGAATTAATGGGTAAGGTTATAAAAATGAAATTATCCCTCTTATATATTTCTTTATTTTTTATTATGTTTCACCAGAAATCATAAATTGTATGGATATTCTTGGTTTTGGTAAATTATAAAATTGGAGATGAATTAACTAGAATTGTTTGGAGAGTGAAATCATAGAAACTCTAAGTAAGTGGTTCTTAGATTTTTAAATTGATATACATGTCTTATGTATGGGTAGTGAATTTGTTTTGGGAGGTTTTTATATGTGTGCTATGGAGTATAATTTCTAGAGGTTTCTATTTTCAGTAAGGGATTCCTAAGTGTACTCTCGTATTAGAAATAATGGGTTTAGGCTTAGTATGAGATGTTTTTCCTGTTATGTGTTTCCATTATTGGATGGGTAGTATGAAACCATATTTAGATGTTTTTATGTGTTATGATAACTAGAATGGTTCCATAGTAATTTTTTGGTAATGGATCATGTAATTAAGGGTGATGTTTATCCCAGATGTTGTGTGATATGGTCACTAGGAGGATTTGAATGGTGTTAATCAGTACTGCCCATGGTAGTATTGGTTTTCCAATAGTGTGGAATTGGTTTTTGGTGAATTCACTTACACTTGGTAGTTAACGAGGTAATTTTTTTATTATACATATTGAATAGGGAAGATGAGGTGGTTTGGTTTACTCTTGGTGAGTGGGTACCTCTATTGATTAATAAACAAAAAGTGTTGGTGTTTACAATTAGTATGTAGTAATTTCACACTATAGAAATCCATGGTTGATGAGAGTTAAGACCACCAGATGGGTGATTGTGGACCAATGCCATTTTTGGGTATGATGAGATAAAATATTAATGATTGTTATCATTTTTCCTTGTGATTATCAAGATATTGGTCCAATGGATAATAGATAGACAATATTATTCATGGATCTTGCGATACATAATGTGGATGAACTTTTTTTCATCATAATTAATTGGTTTTCTTTTAATGATTAGTGGGTGATTCTATATTGTTGGAAGTTGGTGGTAAGGATGAGGGAACATCACATGTGATAGATTATAGATATATCATTTCCCTTTTAACACTAGAGGAAGTAGGTAGAGGCTCACTCATGGCTTGTTAAAAATGACTAGAGAAATTGATCGACTCAAATTAGGTTATGATTGATTAATTTTTCATACAATGGTATATATATATATATACATATTAACTAGGAACAACATTAGTGGGGGCCTATCAAGTTAATACCCACATCATATATATTCCCCTTAGGATACATGATGATTTCATGGTTCTTAGTACAATTTGTGGTAAAGGGTTGAAATCATGTATCCTTTAGAGATGCGATTATTGGTAGTGCCTGATCTTGTTGTAATTGATTGCAGATGTTCTGTGTGGTCCCTTGGTTCCTAAATGGTTATCTTTTGGTGTCTTTTATACTTTTACATGTGGGGTTTCTGGTGGCTCAATTAGTTGAATTTTTTAATGTTTGTAATAGAATGATATAAATTTTTATTATGAACGATTATCTATTAGGCTTATCAATGATAATTATTTAATTTTTTGATATATTATTTTGAAATTATTAATATTATCATTAGAGCATAGATTCTCCTCAAAATCACCCCTTACAACCTCACAGATAGTCAATAACATTTATTGTATGAGGAACTATTCTTATGGTATAATAGTGAATCAACTGGGACACGAGGAGTAGTGTTATACTGGGATGTTATACCATTTCCCACAAGTTATATAGTATTCAATAATATGTTTCAATATGATCTGTTTCTCTAAGACATTAATTAGAAAAAATATATGTTGTATTTTTATCCCATTTAATAACTAATAAATTCTCAATTACCTTAGAGTAGAATGATCCAATCGATAAATGCATCACAGTTCATTCACCCTTATGAATAATCTTATCACATTCCCCTCATCCAATAAGTAATCATGTCACATATTGGTATTGTCATAAACTCATACAATCTATCTCAATAAAGTTCTCAAATGTGATACTTTTCATATGAGAGAAAAAATAACATCTTGGTTATTCTCAAGATATCAACCTGATCAACATCATACCCAACGAGCCAATGATTAGTTAAGAATTAATACTTGTGTAAGAAAAGTATACAATAATGACAGTTCCAATGATATGTATATCATCATCCACAGACATATGATAATCTATATATGAATCACGTAATCATAGTATACTAATGACATTCTGTATGAGAAAAATTTCTTACAAATTGTGGGTCATCGGGAGCATAAAAACTATTTCATACCTCATGTGAAAATTTCATATCTCTATACATAATGTTACCCATGCTAACCATAAAATTTCCCCACAACCATTAATACTCAATAATGATAATATTTTATATATAAATCAAAGTGATATATTTATAGTTCAATTATCATTTTACATCAATAGAATATATAACCAAAAAGAATAAATGATAATGTAGATACTACCTTTTGTATAACATGATAAACATTATATTATTAAACCCTTTTCAAAATACTAAAAAAACACATGTAAAGTCTCATATAATAATATCACAGATGATATACCATTATATTTTCTTATGATTTCTATATTTTTGGGGTTTTATAAAACTAATTACATCTCAATTTAATTCATGGAACATCTCTATGTGGCTATCTGATAAAATCCCCCCACTAAAATTGTTTAGTATATAAAATATTATAATTATGAAAATTTTAATTAAAATGATACTTATTAACCATAATTATATTGTTAAAATCATTTAAAGATCATTAAAACCCCTTTAAAACCCAAATTCCCATGTCACATTTTTAAAAACATATATTTTTTACTTATAATATATTTATGTTTATTAGCATCATCATTCCTGGAATATTTCCATTAGACACATTCCTTGTGATCATTTTGTAAAAAAATGGTACTCTATATATTAATCTTTATTGGTAAATCCTGTGTTATTTAAATATATTAAGTGGCATTATAAATGAATTTTTACTAGAATAATGTAATGTTTGTTAAATATTAAAATTATCTAAGTTAAATTATCTTTCAACTATCCTATTTGAGGCTATATTTAGTAAATAATAACTTTCAAATATAAAAAATACTTCATATAATGTAATAATACATAATTCCATATGTTATAATATTTATTAAATAAACTATAATATATATATATATAATAGGTAATTCTATGTCTTTGGTTATTTTCATGAAACGTATATATTATTCATTAAAATAGGCCAATGATATGTAGTAGGATTAAATCCCTAAAATTTTCTCTAACATCATAGTAAACTTATTTTTTTGGGATAAATTGTTTTTCTTATATATTAAAAAGTATATTAAAGAATCTAAGCAAAGATAACCCATTTTTGTTAAATCCAACATCTCATTTTTTTTATAAAAAAATTAATTCTTATACACAAAATATATTTGTATATTGGATAAATGATACTAATATAAAAATACATTATTTAGATCTATATAGGATTGATATACTCCTTTGTTTTCAACACTATAATTTTACAACCCTTTCCATTATCAACTAAATAAAAACTAAAAGACCTATATATTATTTCCTTGACTTTTAACTGCCCTATATTTATAATATTTTTAAAATATATGTTTCCTATCATATTCCCTAAAAATAAAACCATTTATTTTTATAAAATTAATATCTATAATGTAATTTACAAAGAGTTTCCAAAAACTCATCAGGTATAAAAAATAATCCCATTATATATAAAGCATTTCCTTACATTATAAATAACACCACGTTTAAATGATTGTGGTTGGATAATGAAATAAAAAGACAGTCTTTTTATCAAGATAAAATTATCCCCCACATTACTATTAAAACAACATTAGATCCCATAAATCACATGGGATGATTCATCTATCGACAACACTATGAGTAAATCACCTAAACATTTTAGGAAATCAATCATAATCTTATAACATTTCCATTGATTATTCAAGAATGAATTCAATAGAATGATCATTCCATAATGGAAACCTCAAGACTCTCATATTTAATAGAACAATCAACCGTATTGATAATATGAGTGGATACTAATATTAATGTTGTAATTTATGCATTTAATACCTTTAAATACTTAACTGAATCATTCTATACTAATTATAAGCATCTAGGGTAACTTTTTGAATGAAGTTAAAATTATGATACTCATAAAATTATTTTTATAAAACCTATAAATTTCCATATTTCATAAGAGATATTCCTATGTTTTGGTTATATTCTGAGAAATTACATTCATTTATTCCTTAAATAAGATAGATATCAAGGATAATCAAAATGATTATGATAATTCCATTTGTATCTATAATAGGACTATTTATCATATGGGTATCTTGTTTTCTATTATTTTAATATGAACATTTTTATATTTACTTATTCTAAAATGGTCAACAATTTTACCATTTCCATTATTAGGACAAGATCCAAATTTCACTATACAATTTGTTTTCTATGGAATTTATCCAACAAAATTGTCATATATGTATAAAATAGTATCCATCATATCTAGATGAATCTTAGATAGGTTAGTGGATAACTTTTGCCCTATTTAAAAGTATATATTCACTGAAATTTATTCCTTTAGTAACCAAAAACTTTTATTATATAAAAGATATTTCTTAGCCAAAGTAAAAACAAATATTGAGTACCTATTCCTATTAGGAATAAGATTTTATTCATTCTATACATATTATAATGTAACGGAACATTTCTTGGACATGGGCTACCTGGTGAGTTGACTAAGGGCTCAACAAGTGTTTACATAGGAAGGAATCTGATAGAGAATAATATAAATGATATTTAATGTCACAATCATATGAAATGTATAATTTTTACAGAAATATGTTTTTTCAATGATTTAGTTTTTTAATTATATTCCTTATACTAAATCAATATGTTCAAAAAATATTGATGTGGAACTATTTACTGAACTCAATAATTTTATTACCAACAAAAATTTAAGCACAAATACTTTAAGAGATATATAAATTCATCTCATGAACATGGTTTATAAAACATATTCTGGTAAAGTGTTAGAAAAAATGAAATCAATAATATACATAAGAGTAATATCAGAGCGACCGATAGCCAATCTAAGCTTTTTTTTTCAAGTAATAAGCCTCAAGGAAAATGAATTATCCAACCTAATGTCCATCAACATTTGTATACATTACTCAAGAGATGCCTCTATTACATTATAATTTTAACCCTTAATAAATAAAAACTATGATCATGCTTCTTTATACAAATTATAATATTTACAAGACAAAGTTAAAGGAGATTTAAACTAAATCCTCTATCATACCTAACATGTTACTTCTCTGACACATGATCAAAAATTTAAAGATGGAATTTAACCCTTTAAACTGAATCAGATACTAATTCAAATTATAATAATTATAATAATGAATTAAAAATAAATAAACAAAATAAATGAATAATATGTATTTTCAATGTGAGATAAAATATTTATAAAAAATACTTAAAAATTAAATAATAAAAAAATAATAAAAATTAGTCAATCATTATGGATATATAATAATTAACTATTTATAGACACATTTTATTTAATAGTAATAAAAAAATACATATTTTTATCATTTATATGGAAGTTTACATTAATTAGATGATATTTTAGGAAATTTAAATATTTTATTTTCCCATTTTATTATGTAATCTAAATATAAAATATATAACACAATTTAATCAATGATAATATCAATTATTAAAATTAATTTTGACATGGTTAAAATAATTTATCAAATAAGAACATTATTCCGAATTATTCAAATTAAATACTTTTATTGGTTCATAATACTATAAAAATAAACACCCCTATATTTTCCATTATATTTTTAATTTATAAACCTTTTCTTAGTTTGCACAATCTCTTTACAAAAAAATTATTTTTAAATTATAGGACGTTTCATAAGACATTAAAAAGGTATTTTATTATTACTAATTAATATAGTTGAATAATAATTTAATAAATGTTTAATAAATATTTATTAATTAATTAAAATCATTTTAAATTTATATAATTTATAGAAACTTAATAAGTAAACTAAATATATCGAATAGAATCTCCCATGATTAATAATCACTTTATGAACCACATAATTAAAATCATATTTTAATTATAAAAAATTTTAATTCTATTTTTTATCTTATTTTATGATATACCCCATATCGAAAGACATAATTTTGATCAAAATAAAAAATGCAGCAATTGTTTGACATGTCACAACTTATGATTGGTAATCCTGAATTGTCAATAATTTTTAGTGGTATATCTATATTATAGGTTGTGACATGCCTATCACAACTTCCAATAAGTAAATTTTAATACGAGTCAGTAGATTTAGAAATCAATATTTATAGTATATTGCCTACAAAATAGTAACCCATAACAGCATGGAAATCATATTATAATATTGGCTTTGAAATAAATTTTTTAATAAGATTCTATCTTTTATTAAAATACCCTAAAAACATCATATGATAAAATTCCTTATATGATATAATATGTGTAACGACCTATATCATTAATGGTTTTGAATACCTGGGTATGTTTACACTTTTGGTGATATAGAGGGGATCGTGTTTTAAAATGAAAATTATGTTAGGAATCCGAGACTTATGATATTATTATGAGGTGATTTTGATAGAAAAAAATGTATTCTGGTGATAATGCTTTTTAGATGATCATCAAATTAGGTCCTAGGAGGACATGCCACAAAAATTGAACTATAGTCTAAATTGGCAATTCAATGGCCTAGAAAGGTTTTTGGGAACACTCTCTCTACAATTGGTTCACTGGAAGAGCCTTAAGAGGGGTGTTTTTAGGGTGGTACTTTTGGTATTTGTAGAAGTTATTATTTTTAACCCCTTGGATTTCTCAACCTCCAACCATGTGAACATAAGGGGGAGAACACCTCTTAGACCTACTTTTCTCTCCCTTGTATTTCCATTTATTTTTCTGATTTTGAAGGGCTTTAATATGTGATTTAATGGTAGGATATATTATTTTATCCCCTTTGTTGTACTTCATTGTTCCTTGATTAATTAAATTTCTTTTTATAGGGTTTGGATGGATGATTTCTCAAGATAATGGAAAAATTATTAAAAATTATGGATCTTTTATGTGTGGCTCAAACTAAGAATCCAAAGACACAGAAATCAAGCAACCACTCATAGTTTATCATGAGGTATTTTGTTTCAGGGATTTCAAGAAGGTTTGTAAATTTTATAATACAATTTAATATTAAATGGAGTTTGAAAATTATGGGTTTTTATGGATTTAGAACTGCGGTCCGTAGAGAGGGAAATACACCACGTTTCTTATGATTCTGACATTGTTGGATCACCCGGTGAGTTTTATCCCCATTATAAAAATCAAAAGGTTTTAGGTTAAATTGATTTAATAATAAATTTCATGATTTTTATTGGTTAAAAGGTGACTAAAGACTTTTTTTGTTGATAGTGACCATATAAGGATTTTTTTAGACCACAGTGTGCGTTTTTTAGCTTTAATCATACTTCATTTTAATTAAATAACTTATTATAAGATATTATAGTTTATTTCTCTGAGTTTATTAAGGTGATATAGAGAATTTTTAGTTAATAATGGGTTTATACATTCCTAGAAAATTATGGTTGGATAATTAAATTAAAGTGAATAGATTTGGTTTGATGTAGGGTGTCATGAATTATTTGACTATCTTGGTCGATTTGGTGATTTTAATTTCATATGAAACATCAGTATAACTTCTTACATGTTTAATATGTTGTGTTTGTTTCCATAAGGATGTGATGGGCCTATATTGAAATAATAATAAACATGTATTTTTAACTTATTAAGTGGTATGGTTATCTAATCTTCATCAAATGGGTTCCTATAGCTGTCTTTATGGTTTTTATGGGAGGAAAACATTAATTTTCACAAATAAAATGTATTTAAAATATTTTTCAGAAGAAAATGAGAACATTCGAGAAAGGAAACGTCCCTAATATTAAAATTAAATCAATGTTACAAACATATGAAATGGTATTATTTTGAAAAACCCATGTCGAAATGGGATTTCAAAATAGGTAAAGTGTTTTATAGAAATTTTTTCATAGTACATTGGATAAGGGATATGTGTGAGTAAAGAAGTGGGTGATTCCTTTTGAAATTATATAATGTATTTTTTGGCTTAGTTTTATGAGGAACTAGAAGTTAAATGGAATGATTTGATTTTTTATAGTTTTATTGTGTCTGTTGGATACAGTATTTGTAAAAGCATATCTGCTTTGTGAGTGCTATTTTTTTACGGTGACACTTTTTTGGGTATTTTGACTAATGATATATTCTCATGGAATCAAATTGGTGGTGTTATCATGATGGAAGTGACAAACCCCTATATGGGTGAAAATGTTTAAAGGGTCCTAGGTGGGTACATGAGTGCACGACTAGGTTCTGAGGTACTATTTCCATGATGATCAATTGGTTAATAGTGAGAAGGATATGTACCATATTTTTTATTTTCAATGTGTGTTGACATCATGGGTGGTGTGATCTCCTTGAGTGAACATGGATGGTTCAAGGTACAAGATTATTAGGCCACCCAATAACCCTCATGATGGTCCATAGTTAGGATTGGGACTCCCTAGAACCTGCTAGATGGGATGGTGTGATTGATTGGACACACCAAAGCATACATGGATGAGCCGATGTACATTTTTGGACTACAAGGAGTCCTTGATGATGGGTTAGAGTGACTTGGTGCACCACCCAAACAAGTAATATATGGGTTTGGTTAATTATTGAGGCCATGAGTTTAGTGATAAGTATATGTCATGGTATACTAGAATTACTATGTTTCACATTTATTTCCTTTAAGAATGGTTCTGATGTAAATATTGTACGGTTTATAGTGTGTTATGGATTTAGGTGCAAAGATGATGAATGTATTGTATGGTTGTGGTGAAAGGTAGATCCCAACATAGAGTTAAAGTATCTATATTGTTGTGTGACCATGTTTTTAGTTTTAAAGATATTTTTTATGAACATGACCAAACTATATATATGAATGTCATGCAGATCTACTTCATCAAATAAACACTCATTTTTGATGAGGCACTAGGGATACCTTCTAGGTCATTACACACACACCCAAAATAAGTAATCTACATGGTCTCTAGTGTTCAAATATATACTCTATTTTATCATCTCATGAAATGTATAACTTTTGTAATTGACCTCATGGTATAACTTTTTAAGTTGTAGAGGCCATGGATATGGAATGATGACATTGGGGTTGGGCCTGAGTATGTGTATTTATTTTTTCTATTATCGCCAGTATGTGTTCTCCCGTGTGAATTTTTATTGGTGTTTTTTTCTATTTATTTATTATCTACTAATTATCCTATTATCTGTATTGAAACATTATTTAGATTGTTTACTAATTTTTTATAATATAATGTGGGGGCATTTAGGGCTCCATATTTTTTTCATAGGTTGGTGGGACATCCGCTATATAGGTGGGTCATGAAAAATTTTCAATAGGTTTTGGAAAAAATTATCAAGGATTGTTTCATGGGAATATCCCCCATCACTATGTTATTCCCTTGACACTAGTCGTCAGCCTTCGGAATCATTAATGTAAATAAAAGGTATAGTGTTGGTTTTTCAAAACCGACGTGAAATGGTTAGTATTTATATATATTTGACAATGATTATCTAAAATATTATTTTTTTTTTTTCACTAAAAAATTATATTTTTTTGATGTTTTGTTGTAAATTTTTATGGTTTGTCATTGTGATTATTTTAGTGATGGTTTTTTTAATTTGTGCCTCTTTTCTTGAGTAAAATATTTAGCAATGGATTTTTCAAATATAAAATCTTTAGTATTTTTATAATTTTCTAGTAAATATGAAAATTTTAAATATCTTATGTTGATTTTAACTGTCATAAATTTATTTACAATTGAAAAAACCACCACTGATTTAATATTGGTGGTTTTAACTTTCATTAGTTATATAGTTTCATAAATAGGGGAATTCATTGCAACCAGATCTAGAAAAAATAGAGTATACAATTTTTTTACTAATAATGGAATGCAATAATGAATAACAAAAAAATAACTTCAATATAAAAAAATTACTTAATATACAACAAAAAACATTTAATTACATAATAGTTTACAAGATGTTAACACAAACATGAGTCATTAATCCTCTAATATATACATTCCCATCACCCTCTATTATATAGTCATGCTACTAGACATCACCTTATTCCCCAGTTACCACCTCTTGTGTCTATATTTATTGTAGTTAACCAAACATCAATAATTGGAATATTCAATTAATAAAAAATGAAGTTAATTTACAATGATATATTATTTGATCTAAAATTATTTTAGGGAATGTTATAATAATGGCTAATCTTATTTGAATCCACATTAATTATTTTACCAAAATTGGTTTTCCCTAAAAAAATTAATCTCTGGATTACAAAATTAATATTTCTAAATATTTACAAATAAATTATTTAGATTAAATATAATTAAAATAATAACCAATTGATTACATTAGTATGCCTTTGATTCTATGTAATTAAATTATTTTACCAAAATAGTACCATCAAGGTAACTCTATATTTTTGGAATATACGATTTATCAAATCAAGAAGTAGTAAAGGATAATTATTAATATAAAATTTCTTTACTAAGAATTCATAATGTACATAAAAAATTCAGAAATTATTTTTTATGGAATTTTATACTCCTTTAATCATGAATGATGATATCCCGAAATCCACAGCTTATCTCGATCAGAAAAATTTCTAATATAAATTATTTGAAGAAATATATAACAATAAAATATAAAACATTATTAAAACATTATTATTAATCAAATAGAGATTAATACTATAAATTATAATATTTTTTTGGTGATCTACAATGATGTTTTTCTGTTATTAATTAGGCACGCCTTTAGGGAGCTTCTCAATCATATATGGTAATGATAGAGACATGTCATTGAATTCATTCCATAATCAATAGATGAAATATTTCCATTTTAAAAAAACTATTTAAAGGTCCATGGAAGTGAAATTGAACAAGGTACATCAAAATAGATCACCATATACAAATAAATACATAAAATTCATTAAATTATTAATACATTAAGTAACACAGTTTAATTTAATCATATATAAATACATATAAATTATTGTAAATTTATTTGAGAATCCAACCACTCAATTTTATTGGACAATGGAACGTGTCCCCAATATAAATAATGAATAGGAAGGGTTTTTTCTCATGATTATTTCCATAGGACTTAAAAATAAAATATAGCTATATCCTGAGTGTGTATATCATATTCTTCCAAAGGAAAAGCCAACATTATGTTACTATAATTACAAATATATTGAATATTCCTATTTTTCTTTTTTATATAATTATTTTAATTTTTTTAACATAAAAATTATACAATTATTATAAATATTTAATAAATTATTGCTATCATGCTTCATTGCATAATGATGACTGTGACCCACCAATAACCACTCAATGGAAACTAACTATTAGGCAGATTCCCTGACAGATCCATCATTGGTGTGATTTTTGATTCCTCCGCATCATCAATAGAATTCATACATATGGAAGGAATATTATTGGAATATTATAAAATGATATCAAAAAATTATGTGTTGTATGTTAGGAATTATACCATGTTTTTTAAAGAGAGTATGATAATCCTTTTATATTGAGTAGGTACTGTCACTAAACATCTTCTGGTGTGGTATACCTATAAAAACATTCCATATGTACTTGCCATATAACACATTCAAATAGAATAAAAATTATATTATTAAATATAAAAATTAAATTTATTTAAATTCAATAAATAATTAATTTGAAATTTTTTATATTACTGTAAAAATATTAAGAAACATAAAGTTTTCATTCTCAAATATTTTTACATATATATTTATATTATAATATTATATAACCATTGGAACATGAAATGAATATATTTTTTAGAAGCCATACACATAATTTATAACCAAATGATCAATAAATTGAACTCAATTCACAAATCATTAAGTTAACACTAAAAATTAAAACATATGGTAATTTAACATCTTAATATAATCATCATAATAAATATCATAGCATCGAAGAAGAAACCTATATTAATATATTAAAACAATCAGAACCAAGAATGGATGTCACCCTAACCATTAAACAAATAGAATTAGTAAATATACTAATCTACAAGCATTTAAGGAAAATTAGAATAGGTAAATTACTGAACCTAAATTTTTTGTACAATTCAATAAAAAAATAGGGAACTAAACTAGCTAATTCTAATTAGGTATAAAAGAAAATGTGAGAGATATCCCAAAAAATTTATTGAGGTTATGGTGGAATAGAGTTACAGAGGGAATTCGATATGTGAATTTGGTGCTGATTCCATGAGGGAAGGTGGAATCATATCAAGCGATGTTGATTGGGAGGCTGTGAGGTAGTCTGAAGTCAAGAAATAGATAGGGGTATACTGAGAAAATTCTAGTGTTGATCAGTGGGGAGGCGATGTTTTTTTAGGTCTGATATCATGTAGTGATTAGGGGGAGGCCATGGCTAAGGGGTTTTCAAGTGAAGGGAGGAGTATTGGGCCCCAAAGATATCATTAAAAATATAAGTGTAGTTTTAAACATAACTACTACTAAAAACCACCATAATTTACTATATTTAATTTAGTGTTTATATGAATTCATGCATGAGTTCATTGTGAACCCTACTCAAGATTCATTCAGGCAACACAATATGGATCACAATAGGTGGTATTAGAGGTATTTCTGAATGTATAGAGTTAGTAGATGTGGAGATAAAATGATGAGTCATAAGTGGTACATCAAATGAATTTATGGACAATATGACAACGGTTGAAGCTTGTGTCTCTAGGGGATTCCATTTTTTATATTAGGGAGTCTAGGATGAGTGAATTGTTTTCTTAGTGACAACCCAAATGTGTGATGTATCATCCAAAAAAGTTTGTTTTTTCTTTAAAATTTAAATTGTAAAAAATTTACATTTTTTTAATTTAAAACTAACTAAGAAATGTTTTTTTATTAATACAGAAAATTAAATGACTTTTTTAAAGAAAAGTCTTGGATTTTAAGTTAATTTTTTTATAAAATATTAATTATTTTCTCCTATATATATATTTCTATTAAGAATAATTTTGATATTCAATGAAAATAACAATTTGTCTATATAGTTGATATTTTGAAAATTAATGATTTAATATGTTAGTGAGAAATTTCAATTTTATTACATAAATTATATATAATATTAATTACAAAAAATATTGTTAATTCAAAAATTATTTCAAAGAACATTTAACATAAACCTCCCTCTACAAAATATATCTTTTATTAATATAAGTCTATTTAAAATTAATTGGATTGAAAATTTATTTAAAATTTTCTTTACTTATAAATTTCAAAATATTTTGGTTATAATATTATTAATGTTAAATAACATAATATTTTTAAAACATTTGATAATTTTAAGCAGAAATTATTTTTTAATATTTTTAAAAAATATGTTACGTTTTAGTTAAAAGGGGACCAAAAATCAAAGGCTGGATATTGAGAGGAGGCGTAGTCTTATGGTGGAATTAAGGCTACTACCTAAAAGATTATGGACCCCATAGGCTTTTCAATGGTGGCTATATAGGTTTAACGTTTTCTTTAGACCCCACCAGATAGCTGGTGTGGTGCCACTGGCTAACTGGTGGTGCTGTCAGATTCAAGGTAGTTCATCTAGGCACACCAACTAGATGATTTCCAATCAATAGCCAATGAGGCCCACCTCCATACCGATGCACCCAATCTATGGGTGCATTAAATGAACCACATGATATTTTAATACAACCTGGTTATTACGCTCTTTAACATACGCTTCTAAAACCAAATCCCCTATTTAAATGTTGATGCCTTCCCACTTGTCTTTAGAGATATCCCTTTTATCTCTCATTGGTTCATCGTGGTTGGACATAGGATGCAAAAATAGTGAGTTTTATCAATATAAATTCCAAATTATTGTTAATTTTTTTGATATGTGTAACAACCTTATATTTTATTTTAAAAGAATAATAACATTTATAGTTTTATCAACAAGAAACAGAAAGATTTAACTGAATTGGGGCTTTTTATTATTTAAATGTGACTATTATAACATTTCCATTGAAATGATGGTTATTAATATGAGTAAATTAATTATTTGTTAAATTTATTATTATCATAATCAAAAAAATTATTGATTAATTCTTAAAAGAAAAACACATTTCGTTTCAATCAGTTTATGCTTCAAAATGAATTTTTATTGGAAAATAATTATTTCATTTTATACGTCGAAATTATTAATAATATCAGAAAATTTTTAAATTTTAATCTTATAAAATTAATTTAATTTTTTAAATCATAATATCAAAATTGGATTATGTTTAAATTTTGGTTTTTTTCTTAAAATGATTTATTTTTTACTATATAATGAAAGACACATATTTTTCAAATATTATCATTTATTTTCGCAACATAAATTAATTTAAAAAGTCACATTATATTTTTATATTCTATATTAACATTACATGTGATGATATGTTTATAATAATCAAATATATTCCCTTTTAATTATTAATATTAATGATTTTTATATATGTTAATTTCTATGGTTAAAGAACTTTCTCTGAAAAATATATTACACTGAGTTTTAAGCATTTTTAATTAAAAAAACTGAAACTTATATAGATAAAATATTGAAAAAGGGATAACATATTTTCAATTATAATTGTTAGATTTTGTAAATATGACACTTTTATTTTTTTAATTATGAATAATAACTGTGGTAAGTATTTATCAACTCGACAATGGTAAAATATGAATATAGGGTTAAAATAAGGATTTAGGGACCCAAAATCAATCCAAAAAATTATTTATTATCAATTTATGGGTGGAATTAGACCATTACCCCAAAAATTCTAAAATATGGTATTTTGGTTCCATTATTCTTTAATAATGACATTTAAATTATTTTAAGCAACGATAATTCCAAAATGTCAGTCTCTTGATATTAACAGCTCTAGATTTTTTACATAAGAATAAAAACTGGGTAAATTATTATATATATATTTATTTCAAATATCATTTATTTTTTTTGTGGTAATTTATTTATATTTTTTATTTATAAAATAATTACCTTATATGCTTACATAACACCCGCACAATATTTATTTAATTAATTGAAATATAAAATAGATCACTCTAAAAACTATAATAGTAATACAATTTGATTAAATTATTTAGTTCCAAAAATATTTGATAAAGATATGACCAATATGGATGGGTGGTAGGATTATAATGAACATCCTTTTTTCTTTGGGGTCATTAATGTCAAATTAAATTAATAGTGTTAAAATGACATTAAATATATATTATCTCAAATAATATTTTATTAAATAATTTTGAAGTTATAATAAATATTCAAATGTTATATTTGGATAATAAATGGTCTATAATTACACCCATGTTCCTTTTATTAGCTATTTTTTACCTAATGTGTAAAATTATTACTCTTTAAGAGTGAAAAAGTCATTGTAATGGTTAATATAAAACATAGATCATGGGTTATTCCAAAAGATAAGGATTAAAACACTCAATAAACCCATACAAATTTTATTAGTTTATATAACTTCAAACTCCTACTTCATATTAATATCTGTATCCTTTTGTAATCTTTTTCTAGATAATTAATTTAGTATATCTCAATCCTTTAAGAAATTCTGTTATTTCCTCACGCCTCACTTATAGAAGGGAACAACTCGTTTCACTTCATTATAACACATTGATCTATATATATCAATAAAACCCCAATGTATTATCTTCTAGACTACCGTATACATTAATTAGATGTTTTTGTCTTATAAAAATACCCTTTTAGGAGTCTTTATGAAAGTATCTAAAGGATCTGTCCCGAAGAAGAGGAAATCATCATACTTGACAAATTTAAATTTATTTTATCTTATTCCTAAACTAAATATGTTGCATTAATGATTAAATAATATATTTAGTATTTTAAATATGATAAATAAAATAAAATATCAAGAAACAACCATTATTCACAATTTACTATCTAATGGGAAATGAAAGTCTTGCTCATGTGTATGTCTAGAGTACCACGTTAATGAAATTTCACGATTCATTTTCCATCATCGTATTTCAGGGATGGATACTATAAAGGTTTTAGTGTTTATATATTATATTTATGAAAAAATTATTCTTTTCTACTTATTTTTTCATTACAAACATTTAATCTCCAAATCCTTTTGAAAATGATAACATCACTTGTGTGTATGTGTTGACTAAAACCAATATAAAGAGATGTGATTCATTTTTTAGTACCAATTACATGGATAATAATAAGGATAGATTTAATAAACATGTATGATATATATTAAATAATAATTCCTTTATGAAGATAAATTATTATTTATTTCTATTTTATTCTATACATTGAAAATATAAATCAACATTCAAGTGTTTGTATGACTTACAATCTCTATTAAAGGTGTAAATCATTTTTCTATCAAAAAAAATTTGTGATTAAATATATATATATATATATATATATTGAATATTTATGATATTTATATCAGGATAAAAATGATTCATATTATTTAACCATGATCAATGTACAAGGGCTGTAACTACCAAGCCAAAATTCATTTAAAAAAATACTTAACACCTGATAAATAAAGAATTTAATAAGGTATTATTAAAAAATATGTGTTAAAATTTTATAAGTTGAAAATATATGACATTATAATTATATATATTAATATATTTTCAATATATAATAAATTGAAATTTAATATATTTGTGTTTAAAGTTATTTATAAGCTAGTTGAGTTAAGGGTTTATTGTCTCAAATTATCTTCTTGAAGAATTATTTTATGTTATCCACCTATATCATTTTATGAGATGTATATACTGAAATTTGACATGTTATACCAGGATATTATTTATATTCATGAAATTTAATTTTTCATTTATTGTTTTTATTTCACCTATATTAGGATTCAAATGTTACAAAATGGAAATTGTTTGACGTTACAAAATCATTGTTTACTGAGATTGATTATGATTACGTTTCCAATGGTTAAATTTTAGGATCTAAATCTCATTAATATAATTAATTTAATTAATATTTTTTATTTTTTTAGAATCATTTTTTTCCTTTCAATTTTACCTCTTTATGTATTCAGGAGACTGAAACAATATTTTTATGGAAAACTAATAATGTTTTACTATTCAGTTGGGAATTGTTTTCTACTAAGTCCATGTTTTTTTAAAATGTTTTCAAGAATGTTTCACATGTACTTCTATAAGATTTTAATTCCATTTTTAGGAATGATTATTTTTTCAGTTGTTTTTAAAGCATTCTTCTCATAATTTTCTAAATGATTTACTTTTGATTTTACTAAACATGTGAATGGAATCACTATTTTAATATACACAGCAGGAATAGAATTAACCACCTCCATAACTAGTAAATACTTTTAATATTAAATTACAAGTATAAACTGTTATTTTGAAATAAAATAGTTCCATTAAAATTTTAAAAACATTTATATTTTTGAAGAATTTGTTTAAGGATGATTCTTTTAATCCCATTACATTCTTATAGTTTTATTATGTTATGATGAAACATATTTCATTTCCATGGGATATGCTGTGATGAATTATTTATAATCTTTTAGAAGACATATAAATGATATTATTTATGTGATGGGTGTTCTTTGAATTTTATATCACTCTAATTCATTGGTTAAATATGAATATCTCATGGTATAAATATGAATAGAATAGGGAGTGAATCTAGTTCTGTAAGGGAATTTATCAACAATGAATTTCATGGGAGTCAACCTTGACTAATATGATAGAATGTGGACTGAAGCCGATCAACAATGATATCCTGGGTAGTGAACCTTGACTACTGTAGATATGATTATATTATTATGTGTATGTAACAAAAATATATCTTATGATAATGTTATCCTCTCATGGATCATGTTATTTTATTTATTTAATATTAATTTCTTATGAATAACCCTAATTTAATCACAGAATAAAAATCATGATCTATGATATAGAGGGTATGAATTTAAAATATATTTTCATGTTTTAAAATCCTTAAGCTCATGTCATGTTTATGTTCATTGATATAACCCATGTGTACCGTTGCTGAGAATCTGATCTCACCCTTTCTTATGTTTTCTTTTCCCAGAATATAAATAATGGTTTTAAGTGTGATATGTCTACGAAGGGTGTTAGTTATGAAGAAGTTAGTGGGAGAAGATGTAGATCTATTATGAAATAGTTTTTTTATGTATCGATGTTTCCAAAGACATTAAACTAATACAATTATTGATTGAATAATAATTTTATATACTAGATAATCATTTAATACATTGTAATATGTACATATGAATAGTATGGTTCACTATAGTTAGTAAGAGATAATGATTTTGTTATAATTCAAAACTATAATGAAAAAATAATAGTGAGAACCTATATGATAATCCTATTTATAAGAAATAATTACAATGTTTTGGTCAATAGGAATTGTGGTTTTCTTAGAAAAAATCATTTTGGGGTACTATAATTCAAAATGGTTTTGGAATAGATGTATATAGGGTTAATAGCCATGATAGGAGTTGTTCGAGTAATCTCGACCATTATTCCGGGGCATGGTGAGTGGGTATTTATGATACAAAACATTTAACACTCCCATGTGATTTTCTTGCTATAATTCACATTTTATTTATAAACCATTATAGATAATTTGAAAAAATGATGATTATGTATGACTTGGTTTAAACACAAGGTTTCAAATATTTAAAGATAGTTTTCATGATTTAGATATCCTATAAATTATTTTTCCTTATTGTGTGGGTGTAACTATGTTTATTTATAGTCACTATGGTATTTGGTTTTAGTCAATGGATGAAAACAACAGAGTTTGTGTTAATATTGAATATGAATGAAAATTGAATGATTGTACTTATGATAATGCAGCTGAAATTGGGGGCTATATTCCAAACCATGTTATTATGCTTTATCAATAATATTATTAAATTACTAAAACATCACAATGAGTGAGTTTCCAAACAAAAATAATATGTTAAAAATGGAGTTTCATTCAAACTATTTAAGGAAGAAGATCCATTTTCCTATATTTCCAGTTTTTTAGTAGAAGAAACATAGGAAATGTCTAAAAGGAATAGGAATATGATATAGGTGTGGAAAAGAGAGTCATAAAAAAGGAATTTTCAATGAAAAATGAAATTTTTTGTTTACACAGTGTATGAGAATTATGCTTTCCCTAATGTATCTTAAATGGTTGAATTTTTTTAATATAGAATATAGAGAAATCAAGAAAATCAATGTCCTAATGGAAAATTTTGAAAGGGGATCAAAATTTCTTTGTGAGTAATGTTTTTACTATTGATAATTAAGAGACTAAAAAATAAATATGAAAGGAAGGAGGTATTATGGAATAAAATGATGAATCCAAGATAACAGTTTAATAAGGAACTGGAATTATTAATTTTTTTTATATTGGAATTTGAGAATAGTGTTGTAGTTATTTTTATATCAATTGTAATATGGTTATAATAATAATGATATATTTAATTATTTTTCTAAAATTGTTTTTATTTAATGATTTACAAGAATATATTGAATAGTAATGATGACCTATAAAAGTGAATTAATGGTAAAGTGATATTTTATGGAAAACATAAGATTGATGGAAAGTTAAACCTTAATATGTTCCGTAGATTTAAATAATATTGTTTATTTGAGATAAATTTATTATTAATTTAGTAAATGGGATAATATATATGACCATGGAACATATTACTAATTTTTTTACTAGTCGTTTTTGTTATCTTTTAGAAGTTTACAAAAAATTTTGATTTATGGAATATATTTGATAATCTATGAATTTATTTAAATAATGATGATTGAGTTGATTTTTGGAAGAATATGTTTTTTCATTGAGGTTTTATATTAATTTATATAAAAAAATGTTTCTAGATAATGTAGGATGATGGTATTCAAATATTTGGTTTGTGACAATTAAATCTAATTTATATTTTTTTGCGAATTAAAGATAAGTTGATTTGGGAAATTTAGTAACCTTATTTATATTTTTTGAATTTTTAATTTGTCTAGAAAAATGTTGTAAGGGTTTTGTGGTTTTCTATTAATGGAATAGATTAATTTGATCTTTGGTATTATCTTTTGAGATTAAAGTATGAATTATCATAGTGGAAACACTATTGTGATCATTTTTTGAATGTTGAAAGATAGGGGTAATAGATTGATATCATTTTATAGATTTCATTATCTATTATAAGTTTTCTTTTGTTCTACTAGAATTAAAAATTCATATAGAATATTCATTTCATAAAGTAATAGATTATTTTGAAATTGATTGAAGTAAATCCATAGAATGATTTTGTTCATAGTGTATGGAAATAAATCAAGTGATTATATTTTCTCATGTTCACTATCATAATATTAAAAATATTACCTCAAATTTAATAAATTGATATTAAAGTAAAAAGTTATACATTTACAATCATTTATGATGAACTACTGTTCTTTTTATGTATCATAAATTTACGGTTTTATAGTACTTATCATTCTCATGAAAATGTTCCCTATAACTCTTTATTTGTCCTTGGGAATTAATTTTTCGTTATACTTTTTTATTTTATCATCCACTAATGTTCTTCTTATATGAGAACCTGATTTTGGGTTATTTTAGGTAACCATTATGATTACTATTTCCTCATTTCCAAAGAAGATTTATTATCCCTCTATAAAATATGAATTTTAAAAAATGTAATTTGAAATATTCAACCTTTGAAGATTGGGAAAAATTAAAATGGGAATAATTTATTTAAGGGGGATAATTAAACACTCTAAATATTTAGTTTAATATAATAATAATATCATTATATAGATTAACATGGATCCCTGAGATTTAATCAAGTTATGATGTATGATAATTTAAATTTGAATATTATAGCCTTGCTATTGAATTGATAGGAATTAATATGAGTATATTAATTAAAAATTAAAATCATAATGGTCTTATTGGATAAGAAATATTGATTAATTATTAGGAAATAATCACAAAATTTTTATTCAAATCATTTTATGATTCAAAATTAACTATCATCAATAATGATATTTATTTCATTTTGTGTTAGAAAATTATAATTAATTTCTAAAACTTTTATAAATTTCATTTTGTAAAATAAAAACTTTTTTCAAATAATCAGATCAAAATTAAAATAATGAGAATTTTTGGTAATTTTTAAAATGATTTCTTTTTCACTGAGTAGTGAAAATTGAATATTTTTTAAATATTGTCAACCCTTTTCATTGAATCAATTAATTTAAAATGCCCATTAATTTTGGGATTTATTCTTAAATTAAAATATGATCCGTTTTATTTATTATATTTTAATTTATTCCATTTGAATCATTATTATTAAATTTTTTTATATAAGTTTATTTTTAACTGTTAAAAACACATTTTTTCTAAAAACTATTTTTCATTGTTTCTTACACATTTAAGATAAAATTGATTAATTAAAATTATATTAGTTTAATATTGAAAAATGAACACCATATCTGTAATCATGAAGTTAAAAATTTTTAAATTCTTTACATATATTTTTGTTCTTTTTGAATAACAATTTTGGTAAATATTTTTTTCACCTCAGTAGGGGTAAAATGTGGAAAATGGGGTCAAAATAGTGTAGTAATGTCTACAATCATCCAAAAACATACCTTAATTTATTAGTACGGGATTTATTTGACCATATTCATCCAAAAGCTGAATATATAGAATTATTCTGTACTATTTCCCAACATGGGAGCCACTAACAGGTGCCCCGAGCGGGTTATGTAACACCCTAGGTTTTCAAAGTACGTTATCTCATTAAAGTAATTCAATAGCTTGTGCTACACGCAACACCGAGTTCGAGTGCACCCCAACTAATAAAACTATTCATTCAAAAAGATTTTATTTATAGTATTAACTATATTTTTAATTTTATATACTCCATATAATTTAAACATCCATATTATGTGCTTCATATACATAATATAAGAAAAATAATTCAATTTTCAGATAAAATAACTATTTTTAAAAAAATGAAATTTTACCACCTTTTAATGGAGAACCCTTCTTAAATACAATATTTTATTCATTTTATATACAACTTTATAAAAAAAATCTTATTTAGAATCAGGGCATAAAAAATTTCGGTTGGATAGATTTTTTGTGTCTTTCTGATAACCTTTTAATTTTGATTAATATTGAAAGAAACCAAATTTTAATTGAAAAGAATTTTTTTAATAAAAATAAGTTATAGTGTTAAATTATAAAATTGAATGGCTTCCAAGTATAATTATATTATATTTTATTCATTTAATCTAATATTGGTCATTGTAGGCAATTTCACATTTAAATTGGTCATAAGCACATATCAATATTTTGATAGTTTTTACATCACAAATACCTGCATTTTGGTTTTGACAATGGGAATAAATTTTAAATTAATTAATGCAACTCCTATGTTTTGAATTTGGTTAAATAGACCTCATTTTTTCGTTTTTAATATCAATGATTTCTTTGGGTGAATTTTTGGTATTTTTCTGAAAATCTTCAATTTTTGATGAATAGTGAAAATAATGTGTTATTGGTTAAAAGCGACATCTATTTAAATAATTATATTTTTTATTTAAATTTATTTTAAAGTCAGCAATGATAAATAGTACCTATATTATTCCAATGTAATTTATTAGATTCATTTTATTATAAGATTATTGAAGTTTTTAACGTCTTTTACCAACACTTCTATGGACATTTTCAAATTAGCATAAATATAATTTTACCACTTTGGTGATTTGAATTTAAATAATCCAAGGGACATGATTGACATGAGTAAGTAAAACTTGGTTCAATAGGATGCAAATAATTTTTTGTGAATAGTAACATTGGAATTTAATTTACCGCCCTTAAAATTAAATAGGGTAATTAAACGTAAAAATGATATTAAAATAACCATAACAGTTGTCATAATTCTATTACATAAGTTTATTTAGAGTAAAAAAACCTTAGGAATAAAATATGATCGTCTTTGATCCATTTGGGTTAGATTAGGATATTTATTATTATTTTATTTAAAGTAGAGTTAAAGTTTCCAAATTCAAATTTTAATAACTATAACATTTTTATATTGTGTTATAAATAATATAAATTTAACTATAAATATTCATTATAAATACAAAAATATTTCCTACATAATTTTATTTTATTCATAATTTTTAGACATTAACTAAGTAAATTTATTTACAACATAATGATGATGCAGTAATTAACATATTAATGAAAGATTAAAATAATTGATATTATAAAAATGAAAATAATGTTCAATTGAGACTTATAATAATTTCCATTAATTTTATAGGTTTATTTGAAATTTTAGGATTGATTTAATGAATTTTTTCCTATGTAATCATGTATTTCTGATTTTCAAAAAAACCAAATACTAAATTGTGTGAAAATTGGGAAAAATATTTTTCTGTAACAAATACTACATTATTAGATGATATAATATTCCTAAAAATATATGTTTCAGTAGAAGGACTTATATAATGATAGATATGTCAATAATTGAAAACATGGGGTTTTCTTGTCATTTTATGGTATGTTGATTAACCATGTAATATAAGAATACTAGAAGACATTTTAAAAGTTAAAATATTTAACTTAAAGTTAAATCTAAAAGATAAGTTTAATATGGTGACGTAAACTTGTATAAAACCTATTGGTTGAGAGGTTATAGACCCATATAATCCATATCCTAGAAATAAATCCATCTTTAGCCATTATAAATGAAAAATGATTCTATAAGAACATAATATTTCAAACTTTTCCTAAAGTGACTGTCACCTCTCTTTTAAAAGGGCACTTCCCCTTCTCTCAAAATCACACCTCCAAAGACATTTGAATCTACCAAAACCTGAAAAAACATCATCCCATATATGCTCATTTCTACATAGAGGCCTTTGATCATAAATCTATCCTAATGAGCCCTTTTGATGAAATCAAAAGGAAAAACCCGGAGAAGAGGTAATAATTACATCACCTCTTTCAATGTTCTTTTCTTCTTCTATTTCCTATTTCGTTGTCATTTACATTCAAAAAATAATAAATCTTGTACCTTATACATAATATAATATTATTATAATTATGGTACAACTTTATTCATTATTCTATCCATCCAATTAATCACATTATCACCATATGTGCATATGTAGGGCTTATAGTCTCCACATTGTGGTGTAGTTTGTAATTCAACACTTCATTATTTGGATGGGTATAATAATGAGTGTAATTTATTTTAATTATAAATATAACATTTTACTGATTCTGGATATATGATATAACATCAATTTATATACTATTTTATTATCAATAGAATGATATTTTCACTCGTGCATATGTACACATTACCATCTCTAGAAAAATGATAAGATTAATTTCCCCATCATATCCTTTCAAGAAATATTTTCATTTCATGATCTTAAATTACATTTAAAAACTTAATATCATTCTGGATATGAATCCAACACATCATATCCATTACAAATATGGATTATGTAACAAAACATATAAAGTAAAACGAATCATTTAACACCTGAATCAATGAAACTACTGAAATATTATTAACAATGCAAGATTAAATAATCATATAAGATATATTATTTAGGTATGTGGTTCTTTTATAATTTAATAACACAAATTTAACTATTATACTTTAGGTTAACATACCCTTCACTAAATAAAATTCTAAGTAAGGGTTCATTTTACAACTTCCTTATTATCCGTGGTTGTTTTTTTGAAAGTATATACTTGAAATTATTTATCATCCAAATATGTGATTCTTAAAAATTTATTTCAATTTTTTTTTACAATTTCCTATAATAGGGGGTAAATAAATTTATACCCATTTTTGACATTATATAAAATGTTTTTAAAGGAATCCTTCTGACATTTTTAAAAAAATGTTACTTTTGACCTTTTCGAAAAATTAATGTAAGAATGTTTTTTAATCTTATATAGAAGGAGGGGATATTTTCATCCATTATAACACCTTCAAAGATTCCCTTACAATCTTATAATAATATTTCCAAAATATTTTTTTCGTAATTACATGACTTTTAAATGATTTCAAAATAAAAAAGAGATATTTCCCTCAAATAGTTTTGATTTCATCTATTTCAACATCATTTGAGGTATTTTACACTTGTATGATGTTAATTTATTATGATATAATCATCCATATTGTAATGATTGATATTTGATATTTTTGACTATGGATTTTTTGTTTTTATACCATTCATGGTTTGTGGTTAAATTATTAACATTTCATATGATGGTTTTAATACAATTGTTTATGTTATGTTTAAACCTTTTTATATGTGAAATGCATTAGACTTAGTATATGATGGGTGGAGCCTTCTATAGATCCTCAATGCATTAGTTGGTCTCATGATACAAACTAGTGTCTTATAACAAGGCCTTGAAACATCATATTGGTAGTCAGGGGAGGAGGACTTTTATATGTGGTTATGATATCTGACATTACGCATTCTATCATTATGAAATTAGCTATTGATATTATATCGGATTATTATACTAGTAGAATATCAATGTGAATAAGTAAATGACATTATGTTATTTATCTTTTCCATATTATGGGGAAGCTAAATTTTAAAAGGCATGTGTTCTCTTTTTATACACTTACTTCAATAATTATGCTTATTTATGAATGTTTCTTATATATTTTTATCCATACCATGGATCTGAGCTCACCCTTTTCTAATATTTTATTTTTCCCAAGATTTGAAGAGGTATATTATAATTGACCTATAGGTATAGGATCTATGATATGGGTGTGTTCAATGGAGAAACAATGTTGTTTTCATATTTTATAATGTAATGTAAAATTTATATATGTGTCTAGTACTTCCAAGTATACTAAACTGATTGGTCTTTTAGGATTTGATTCCTTCGGATCATGCCAATGCTATGTAATAATGCACCGACTCTAGTAAACTATAGTTAAGTCATAAAAATTTTTAATATAGGAATTTTAGTACAAACCGTAGTAACTAGATTTAGAAAAACTCAGAATAGAGAACATTACCCTAAGATAAACATTATGGATTAGTAAAGAAGAACTTCCTATAATTTTATTAATGTGGAGATTTTTTTAGTTTTCTATGCAATACATCCCTATATGGATATGAGCAGGTAGAGGCGGCTATGTAACAGATGAACCTCGAAGTGATAACTATGACATGGAGTTTCGGGCTTGACCCAAGGAATCCTGGTACCCAATAACATTCCTTTCTACACTCTTGGTTACTACAGTCCTAGGGGATATGTTTTGGATAATTCACATTTTCTTTAAAACCCATTATAAAGTATTTTTAAGTAAATATTTCCACAAAGAAAAAGTTTTTTATGATTATGGATTGAATGCATAAAACATTCAATTTATGTTAGGTACATTACAAGGTTTGAATTATTCATTGTGATTCATAAACAAACCTAGAGTTTTCCATTTTTTAGAAATGGTGCCCAGTAGAAGGAATAAGAACTCTAACAATACACATGATCCAAAGAGTAAGAAGGATCATATCTTTCATGGTCTTAATCCAACATTAAGTAGGTAAATATTATCCCACATATTCTAATCATATGGATAAATATTATAATGTTTTAATAAGATAAGTAGAGAATTATATAAGTCTTATGGATTTTAAGGGATCCCAGAGAAGAAAAGGATGGAAGAGAGAATGATGTATAAAGAGAATAAGGGAAAGAAGGAATTTCCCATATGTGATCACTGTGGAAAGAATTAAATTGTAAAATGCTTGAAGGGGATGGGGGTTTATTATAAGTGGGAATAAAAAGTAAACCTTTTATGTTATTATAAGTGTATTAATAATGCTTCCAATGTACAATGCTTCATCTGCAAGGAGTTGGGACACTACACAAATCAATGTCCCAATCATCAGAGTTTACCCTAAATGATGATATTGGATAATAATCCATTTATGCTACTACTGCAGATGAATATGAATAATTAGCGTTCTTATATTCTTATTAATTAATTATGTCATTTGAGTGTTGTATCAATGATGTACTAGTTATATTAATTAATGAAATAAATAAGGTTTGTACTGGAGTAGTATTTCATTGAGAATTTGAGATTATATGGTACTATGAAAATTAACTCAACAATAAGTTAAAATTATTGGAAAATACATGGTTTAATGAAAGATAAACCTTTATATTTTCATGATACTAGGGTAGTGATTTTGTAATAGTGATGGTGGATTTGGATAAATTATATTGGATATTCATGACTACCTTGGAACTGATTAATAGTTTGTTTTTTCCATCATTGTTGGAGTATTCAATGTTTTTCAATATATGGAATATATCTCATATTATATAATGTATAATAGAGTATGACTATAATCAATAAAGTTTTATGGTAATTCAGGGTGTTTCCATGTTTTTAGAGAATACATGATAATGGTACTCACACGTTATTATATGGAAAAAAGAGATATTCATTATGTTATGTTGACCTTCCTTATATATTTTTGGGCTATGAGTTTGGACAAAAGAATTTTGGATAATTCAAAAGGTTGGAATTGATTAATTTGGACATTGGATACAATGGTCTATGGTTAGAATATTTCTTATGATTATTTTTTGATTTTTTTTATAAAAAGTAAAACATGAAGGTTGGGCGACAACCCATCACGTCCAGCAAGACCGAAAACTTGAACCTACAATTGAAAGGCGATGATGGTGCCTCACCTACCATAGGCCTATATTATGTAATAGTTTTTATAATGTAATTTGTTTACATTATCTGATAGATTTATTATAAATACATTTTTTAAACCTAATACAGTTAGGATAAATTGTATATTTTCGAGTTATATTATCTTTTGGATTGAAAGATGAGTTTATGGTAGAATTTTGTATGGTTTGGAACTCAACATTTCAAGTATTTTTTTTCTTATTCTATAAAAGAATTAGTTCTTAAGCTTCATGGAAAGGATATTAAAACCAAAAATGTTTTATCCTAATACCTTATGTTTTGATGAACCAATAAATTTTTAAGCCATCTTAGATTTATGGATTTGAGGCCCTCAATTTTAAATTTATTGTTCACTTGTTTATGATTGTTGACCTCAATCACTCCCAACAAATATTTTCATTTTTTCCCCAATTTAGTATCTCCAATTTCAACCAATGTTCTCCTATTCGAAATCCTAATTTGGTGGTTAATTTTTCATTCCTCATTCCCTTTTATTAAGACGAAATTCTATTAACCCTATTTTCTTATGTGGGTTCTCCACAAATGTATTTTATATTTTTACCATTTTAATTACAAAGAACAATTTAAAATTTCGGGGAAGCAATTTATTAAAATATTGGACACTGTAACTCCCCGGGATTTCATAGTTTGTTATCTCTTTAATATAATTCTATTGATTTCACTACACGCAACACCGAGTTCAAGCGCACCATGACTTACCAAACTAGCCATTCAAAAAGTAGTTATGAATAATATTTAATATTGTTTGAATTTTAGATAGTCCATATAATTTTAAGATCCATATTATGTTTTTCCTGGACATAATATAAGAACAAATTCAATTTTACATATAAAATTAGTATTTTTCCCAAAAATCCAGAATTTCCACATTTTAATAGATAACCATTTTTAAATAAAATATTTTATACTTTTACATATTAAATTTGAAAAATAAACTTCTTATTTTTAATTTGGAAATAAAAATTTAGTTTGGATATTTTATTGTGTTTTTCTGATTACTTTCATATTTTGATGAACATTGATAGATAATTTTTTTTAATTATAATCAAATTTTTTAATCAAAATAATTTATAGTGTTAAATTATACATTTGAATGGTTTTGAAGTATAATAAGATTATATTTTTTTTCATTTAATCCAATATTGGTCATTAGAAATAATTTCCCATTTAAATTGGATATAAACACAAATCTTTCTTTTGATAGTTTTTACTTTCAAAAAAACACTTTTTGGTTTTGACAACAGGAATTGAATTTAAATTAATTAATTTAACACATATATTTTTTATAAGGTAAAATTTTCATCATTTTAGAATTTGTAATATCAAAATTATCTTAGGGTTAATTTATTTTACTTTTCTTAAAACATTCAATAATTGATGAATAGTGAAAACACTGCATTATTGTTTAAAACCGAAATTTATTTAAATAATTATATTTTTATTTAAATTAACTTTAATGTAAATGTATATAAAAAATACATATATTAGTCTAATTTAATTCTTTTAAGTCATTTTATAATAACATTATATATATAAAATTTTATTGATGTTTTTAACTTCTTTTACCCACCTTTCAGGCACAATTGCAAATTTGCATAAAACATAAATTTACCACTTCCATGATTTGAATTTAATAATTACGAGAGAGATAGTTTACATCAGTAGTTAAAATTTGGTTCAATAGGATGAAAATAATTTTTGGTGAATAGTAATTTTTGAATTTTTTTACCAAGGTTAAAAGTAAATAGGGTTACTACAGTTAAAAATGATATTATAATTACCCTAACAAATGTTATAATTCTTTTGGATATGTCTATTTCGACTAAAATAAACATTAGGAATAAAATATTATCCTCTTTTATCCATATGGATTATATTTGGTCATTTATTATTATTTTATTTAAAGAAGCGTTAAAAGTGTTAAATTCAAATTTTAATAACCAAAACATTTTAATATAGGGTTATACATATGATAAGTTCAACTATAAATATTAATTAGAAATATAAATGTATTTCCTATATAATGGTAATTTATTTATTATTTTTATACATTAAATATTTAAATTTATTTACAACACAATAACGATACATTAATTACCATATTAATGAAAGATTAAAATAATTGATATTATAAATGTAACAAAAAATATAATTTGAGGCTTCTGAGGTATTCCACGAATTTTATAGGCTAATATGATATTTTAAAATTGATTTAATGTATTTTTTTTGATGTAATAAAATTTATTTGACTTTCACAAAAACCAAAAACTAAATTGTGTCATAAATGATATAAATGAGTTTTTAAAACAAATACTATATTATTAGATGATATAATTTTCCTAAAAATATAAGGTTTGGTAAAAAAAATTATATAATGATATATAATTCATTAATGAAAAAATTGGGGTTCTTTTGTCGTTCAATAGTATGTTTATTAACAATATAATATAAAAATACAGGAAGACATTGTAAATGTTAAACTATTTAACTAAGAGTTAAATCTAAAAGATAAGGTTAATATGGTGACCTAAACTTGTCTAAAAATGGTTGGTTTAGAGGGTATTGACCCATCCTCAGATAATCCTCTAAATAAATCTACATGGAGCAATTATAAATGGAAAATGAATTTATGATAATATAGTATTTCAAAATTTTCCAAAAGTGACCGTCACCTCCCTTATAAAAGGGTAATTCCCCTTCTCTCAAAATAACACCCCCAATGCCAATTGGTTCAGAAAAATCCTACTCAAGTATCATCCCAACTACCCCCAATTAAAACTAGTTTAATTACATTGATCATATATCCTACCTAGGGAGCCCTTTTGGTCAGATCAAAAGAAAGCACCCGAAGAACAGGTAATAATTTCACCACCTCTTTCAAAGTTATTTTTATCTTCCACTTAATTTTTCTTTGTTATTTCAATACCAAAATAATAACTCTACTAAATTATACATATATTGATGTTATTATAAATATGGTACAACAATACTCATTATTCTATCCATACTATTAATGAAAAAGTCACCATACGTGCGTACATATGGCTTACCGTCTCCATGTCGTGGTGTAGTTTGTTATTAAACACTTCATTATTTAGATGGGTATAATAATGATTATAATTGATATTTTTAATAAATATTACATGTTATTGATTCTTTATATATTAAATACCATAAATTTAAAACATTTTACCATTAATATAATCATATTGTTTCTCATGCATACATACAGATTACCGTCTCAATAAAGCCAATAAGATTCATTTCCCCATCATAACCATTCAAGAATAATTTTAATTTTATGAGTATAAATAAATTTAAAGAACATAATATCGTTATATATATGAATCAAATACATCATATCCGTAACAATCCTGAATTATGTAAAAAAACATCAAAAAGAAAACAAATCAGTTAACAGCCGAAACAATGATATCACTGAAATATTATTAACAAAGAAATATTAGAAGATCATATATGATATCATATATATTTATTTGGTGATTCTATAATTTTATAACAATTATTTATCTGTTATAAAGGATGTTAATAATCCCCTGACTAAGGAAAATTATAAGGTAAGGGTTAAATTTACAATCTCTTTATTATCTGAAGTTGTTTTCACGAAAGTATCTACTGGGACTTATTTATCATCCACATCTGTGATTCATTAAAATGTATTTCTAAAAAATATTACTATTTCATAGAATATGGGTTAATGTCATTTATTCCATTTTTTGTCTTTATGTAAATTTTTTGAAAGGAATCTTTCTGTTGTTTTCCAAATAATGTACTTTATGACCTTTTCGGCAAGTTAAGGTAAGAATATTTTTTTAAATTATATAGCAGGTCCGAAAATTTTCCACCGGTATAATACATTCGATGTTTACCTTACAATCTTAAAAGAATATTTCCAAAAAATGTTTTCTTTTATAATTACATGAATTTTAAATGATTATAAAATAGAAAGACACATTTCTCTCAAATAGTTTTGATTTCATCTCTGCCAACATACTTTGATGGATTTTACACTTGTTTGAAGTTGATTTATTATCAAACAATATTCAATACTATATTGATGTGTTTTTCATCTTTTTGACTGTGGATGTGTTTCTTTTATTCCATTTATGGTTTATAGTTAATGTATTTACATTTTTTATGCTAGTTTCAATACAAATGTTTATGTTTTGTTTCATCCTTTTCATACGAGGAATGCATTGGACATAGTAAGTGATGAGTGGATCCCGCTATAGCTCCTCGATGCATCGGTAGGTCTCATGAGACAATCTAGGGTCTTGGAACAATTCCTTGACAAAATCTTATTTGTAGTACTTAAACTAGTCCTTGACTATGTGGTTATGATGTCCGGCATTATGCATTCTATCTTTATGAAATTTTCTTTTGATATTACATGTGATTATTCGACCTGTAGAATATCCATGTCAATATGTAAATGGAATTATTTAATTCATCTTTTCCATATTATGCTGAAGTTTAATTTTAAAAGGATTGTGTTTTAGTCTTATACATAACCTCCAATGTTTATTCTTATTTCTGATTGTTTTTTCACTATTGATATCCTAACTAAGCATCTCAGCTCACCCCTTATGTTTTATTATTCCTAGGATCTGAAGTGGTATATTATGATTTACCTGCATGGATACGCTATGGAAAATGAGTGTGTTCAAAGGAGGAATAATGCTATTTTTTTATAAGGTAAGGTAGAAATTATATATATCTATTACTTACAGGGCTACTAAATTGATTTGTCTTTTAGGACATGATCCATTGTGATTTTAACACCCCGAGATTTTATGAGAATTATTATTTTTAATTTATTTGATGTATTGTGTTGTACGCTACACCAAGATTATATTGCGCTATACGAAACAATGTATTAGCTTGTACTATACGCAACACTATTCTTGGCTTGCGTTACACGCAAGAGAAACCTTCCTCGATAGCTTGCGTTGTACGCAATACTAAGTTTCACTAAACAACGATATGTTATTAAAATAATATATAAATTAGCCATTATGAATAGTAATACCCACTTTTTGAAATTTTATAAATTTTATCTTCCAAAATGAACTTCATTTTTGGAATTTGAATATTGAAATTAGCTTAGGGTTTATTTTTTGGTATTTTTCTGAAATCTTTCAATTTTTGATGAATAGAGAAAACACCAAGTTAAAGTTTAAAACTGAATTTTTATTTAAAAAATGATTTATTTTATTTATGTTTATTTTAGGTCAAAATTGATACATAATACCTAAAGAAGTTCAATGTAATTCATCGGAGTCATTTTATAAAAATTTTAGATATATAAATATTTTATTGAACATCTCACCGTCTTTTAACCACCTCCTTGGAAAATTTGTAAAATTTATATAAGACATAATTTTACCTCTTCTGTGAGTGGACTTTAAAAAATCTGAGAGACACTTTTGATATCAATAAGTAAAATCTGGTTCAATGAGATGAAACTAATTTTCGATGAATAGTAACTTTTAACTTTTATTTACCACGGTTAAAAGTAAATAGGGTAATTAAGGGTAAAAATGATATTACTAGTACCCTAACACATGTCATAATTTTATTGGATAATTTTAATTCGACCAAAAAAAACCTTAGGAAAAAATATTACCCTTTAGGTCCACTTGGATTATATTATGCTATTTATTATTATTTTATTTAAAGAAGTGTTAAAATAGTTAAAATCAAAGTTTAAGAACTAATTTGTTTTAAAATTTGGATATAAAGAATATAAATTATACTATAAATATTAATTTTAAAGATAATAATATTTCCAACATAATCATATTTTATTTATATTTTTTAGACATTAAATAAATTATTTTACTAATAACACAATGATAATGTAGTAATTACATTATTAATGAAATATTAACATAAATGATATTATAAAAATACAAATAAATGTAATTTGATCCTTTATATGAGTTAAAATAATTTCTAAGTTACTATAACATATTATGGTTGGCTAGAAGAATTTTTTCGAAGTAATAATGCTGTTATGAATTTAGAAAAAACAAAATACCAAATATTGTCAAAATAGACATAAAAGAGTTTTTAAAACATATATTATATTATTAATTGATATAATGGTCATAAAAATCTATGGTTTAGAAAAAAGACATACATGATAATATATATGACATTAATAAACCAATTGGGGTTCTATTGGAAGTTTATAATATGTTTTTAACCATATAGTGTAAGAATATAATAAGACACGGTAAAAGTTAAATTATTAAAATTAGAGTTAAATCTAAATGATGAGGTTAAAATGGTAACCTAAACATGTATAAAACTTATTTGTTGAGATTATTTCTCCCCATTCCCATCCTAACCTAGAAATAAGTCACTTTGGAGCCATTATAAACTGAATATGAATTTATTATACAAAAATATTTTAAGTTTTTCTTAAGGTTCCCTTCACCCCTCTTATAAAAGGGAACTCCCCCTACTCTCTAATTAACACCACAAAAGCAATTTGGCTCAGCCAAAACCTACCCAAATACCCTCTCAACTATCCTACCTTAATCTTAGAATCCTTACTTTAGTCATAATTCCATCTTTAAGAGCCCTTTTGATCAAATCAAAAGGAAAAACCCGAAGAAGAGGTAAATATATCACAATCTATTTGAAGTCCTTTTCTTCTTCCATTTACTCCTTATTTGTTTTTTCAATTATAAAATAATAAGTTTAGTATCTTCTATATACTTTGATGTTATTATAAAAATGGTACAACCATATTAGTTATTTTATCCATCCTATGAATGAAAAAGTCACCACACGTGCGTACGTACAACTTACCGTCTCCACGTCGTGGTGTAGTTTGTTATTCAAACATTTCATCATTTGGATGGGTATGATAATGAGTATAAATTATATAAATAATAAATATAACATTATCATGATTCTGAATATATTATATACCATCCAATAATATATTATTTTAATATCAAAAGAATGATGTTGTCACTCGTGTGTACATACAGACTACCATCTCCACGAACGAGATGAGATCCATTTTCTGTGATTAACCATTCAAGTATGATTATAAAGTATATATAATAAATAATAATAAAATATATTAAATAATAATGATACTGGGTTTATTTACATATATTTTTCATTTACTTAATTCCATTCAATTCATCATGGAAACGAAAATAGCATTTATGCGTACGTAAGGCCTACCGTCTCCATGGACAGTGTATTTCATTCCATTTATCGATCTATCATATATATTTATATGCTGAATATATATTATATATAAATCATGTTTTACATTCTGGAATTAAGTAAATCATTATATAAGTAATATTATCAAGAACAAAAATTCGAAACACGTACGATAAATGAAACTATTTTACCCAAAATGCTGCTTTAACATGAAATTTACCAAATAATGGGTAGTATAAAGTCCTAAGTGAATCATATATGATATCATAAATATTATTATTGTTCTTTTACAAGTTAATAATATGTTTAAACCCAGTATATAGGAGTTTAGGACACGTATAGAAGAAATTAGACCTAAGGTAAGGGATAATTATTCCAGTATCGTTCTTATCTGAGATTGTTTATTAGTAAGTATTTACTGGGGTTATATTTTTCATCCATGTCCATAAAAATGTTTTCATAAAGTGTTTAATATTTTTCAAAGTATTTTTAAAGACATTTTTTCCACTTTTTGGCTTTTAAATTGTGTTATGGAAGGAATCATTCTATTGATTACCTTATGAGGTACTCTTTCATTTGTTTCGGTAAAAGTATGAGGAGAATGCTTTTTTAACTTATACGGCATGAACAGATTTTTATGGTTTCATAATGCCTTTTATTCATGAAGAATACTCTACAAGATTTCATGATTATTTTCAATAAAATACTTTACTTTTAAAATTGTGTGGCATTTTGTGAAAAGAAAATTATTCTGAGGAAGAAATGATATTTTCCTCAAGAATTCATCTCAAGTGTTTTATCAAAACTATTTTCCATCTAAGATGACATTATTTAGCATGTTTATGTTTCATGTATAATGTCTCTATTATTTACAAGGTTTTATTTTAATTATTATTAAATTCTATCCATTTGTTTTATATGGATTATGTCACGATGGGATGATGTTTATGAAAACAATTTATTCCTTAGGTTATGATGAATGATTTATGTTTAATTTGTGGAACACGAAAGAATGATTTCATTATCAGATAGGTGGGATCTATAACGACCTCCAATGTATTAGGTAATGATTTATATCTCATGAGATATACATGGCTATAAAGGCATGTTAATTTGGTTCAGTGATACAGGAATGGAACGAAGAGTGGACTTGATTCAGTATGGGAATTTCTCCACTATGATGGTTTTAGCAGCAATGCCTTCGGTATTATGGAAATCATATCATGTTATTAATGGTTTTCCAAAATTCCATGTTTTTTCCCAAGTTATTTATCATGATTAATGTTCCTTTATGATTTATGCCTTATTTATTGTCAAGATTTATGTCATTACTCATGATTTTTATGTTTTATGTTCATGTTCTTATGTTAAAATGTTTTGGGATTGTTTTATGTTTCCATGTTTACCCTTACTGAGAATTTGAGCTCAATTGTTTTCTTTTTTCTTTTCCCTAGGATATAAATAAATTTTTTAGGTAATAAAACCAATGGGGAAGATTTTTATGAGAGATGTTGAAGATATTTCCCCATGATTAGAAGACTATGTTCTGAGTTTCCAAAGACACTAAACTAATACGGTCTTTGGTCACCTGTTTTTGTCAGGTATTAAGTACTCCGAAAAATTATTGTATTGTCTATGTACGTCAAGTGTGGGTCTCTATAGTTGGAATCGGAGAAAAGGTTAAGTTAACCTTTGGAAACTAGGATGTGAAAACATTAGTGAAATACCAAGAGATATTTCTAAGGTATGTCTAGGGATGATCCTAAGGTTTAGTATAAATATAGGTTACAGTCCTAGAATTATGTTGATGATCATGAATAACCTAGGGTGAACCTAGGGTGTCATAGATTGAAGGATGTGTGATATGATAGACATCACATACATAACATAAGTGACTTTTTATGATTATGTGGTTCCTTGTTATTTTAACATTTTCTTACACAATGGTTTCTGGTTTTTCTCAATGGAGGGAATGAAAAGGAATTCGGTTAACATTGATTCCAATGGAAAAATTGGTGACTATGATAAAAAAATTGTCTAATTCATGGAAAGAAAGATATTATAATTATCCTGAATCAGTCATCATGATATATTATTAACATGTGATCTTTAGTTGTATTCTTATGGCATAAAATAAAAGGAAGATGGACTTTTATCCATGTTCACATGGTGAGGAACATAGGGGAAGAAAGATGAAGCTTTCTACATATCAAGAAGAATGGAAGAAGAACCTTGATAAATACCTAAAATTGAGGGGAAGATGTTATCTGTGTGGGGAAAAGGATCATATAGTGACAGAATGTTATGGAGTTCAATGTCTTATCTGTGGAGAACATGGGAATTACCCAACTCAATACCCTGACCTAAGAGGTTACTTCTAAATCAAGGAAGGATTTATTCCATGAAAATTAGTAAAGAGGATGGATTGAAGTGTTTATGTATTGGTATTCAAGAATAATGTTATTCAAGTACTTTTATGGTATATTGGAATATCTATGTATTGGTCCAGTGTGGTTTTCCATAAGAATATGGTACTGGTAACCATGAAATGTGATTGAAATATTTTTGGAAAGCAGATGATATGCGTATAATGAAGGGATATGAAGAAAATAATATGTTTGATAGTATTTATTATCTCATGATTGACATAAGGACAAAGTGATATCATGGTTTTAGTATATATAATTTTTGGGATTTTGTTATGTGGAAAGAGTTAACGTTTGATAGAATTCATGTTTTCACTAAGGATCTATGGTTATACTTGTATCAAAACAATACATGATTAAGGTAATCACAAGTTTGGGATGTGACCAACACGATAAATATTGTGATATATAAGGGATAAATGATGGTATTCACATGGTTGTTATATGACCATTTTATAAATTGTTCTATTTATACTATGAGTTTGGAACGAAGTATTTTGGATAAGTCTTAAGGTTGGAATGGATTACGTTGAACATCAGATAGTATTGTTTAAGGATAAAATTTTTATTTTGATTTTATTTCTAGAATTCTATAATAGTTTAGTTTAAAAAAAGGGACGACTTGAAGAATGGGTAACAACCCGTCGCATCACACAAGGCTACGAAAATCCAACCCACAACCGAAGTGCGACAGGCCTTTATCACCTATCACTGGCCAAAAGGAAGTCCCTGGTTAGTATAAATTAGTTTTAATTTATTAAGTAGTATGATATATGAAGTATAAGTACATTTTAGAAACCATATATGATTAATGTCACCATAGATGGACATATGTACATTTAATAACTTTTGAAATGTTTTTGAGATAAATGGAATAACCTATCATTCTATCGCATGATTTGCTAATATTTAAAGAAAGACAAATTCAACTTCATTTCTTTAAATAAGAGATGAAGTGGAAATTTTTCATGGAATGACCAATGATTATATGACACTGAAATAATGTAAGTATTTATCCTTGTATAAAAATTTATAAACATTAGGTAAAAGTTCTTGAAAACAAAAAATGTTGTCCTAGTACCCTCATATTATTTGAATCAGATGGTACCATAGATCATCACAAATTTATGGCTTTGTGATTGTTGGATTTTTCATAGCCATGTTCTCTACCACCCTCCATAAAAACTTGATGGTTAGATTTCTCTTCCATATCCATATTTTCACCTATGTTCTTCTATGTGGAAACCCAGTGATGAGTTAATTTGGGTAACCGTTACGTTTCATACATTAGTTTTTAAAATTATGTTTTAGTATTCCTTTTTACGATATGGGTTTCTATGAATGAAACTTTCAATTAGTAAAACATTTCTTTTATATCTTGTGTAGTACACTACACCAAGATTATTGTGCACTATATGCAACACTGTAGTAGCTTTTAGTATACGCAACACTATTCTTGTCTTGCGTTACACGCAAGAGAAACATTCCTTGATAGCTTGTGTTGTACGCAATACCGTGTTTCACTAAACAATGATATGTTATTAAAATATTATATAAACCATCCATTATGAATAGTAATACCCACTTTTTGAAATTTTATAAATTTTATCTTTCAAAATGGACTTCATTTTTGGAATCGGAATATTGAAATTAGTCTAGGGTGAATTTTTGGTATTTCGCTGAAAACATTCAATTGAAATGTATAGTGAAAAACACTGAGTTATAGTTTAAAACCACGTTTTTATTTAAATAATTATTTATTTTATTTAAATTTATTTTAGGTAAAAATTGATACAAAATACATATATATGTTCAATGTAATTCATTCTAATCAATTTATTATAATTTTAGATATATAAAAAGTTTATTGATCTTTTCACCGGCTTTTACCCACCTCCTAGGAGAATTTACAAAATTTACATAAAACATAATTTTACCCCTTATGTTAGTGGAATTTAAAATATCTGAGAGACACGATTAATATCAGTAAGTAAAATGTGGTTTAATAAGAGGAAAATTATTTTTTTGGTGAATAGTAACTTTTAACTTTTATTTACCACGGTAAAAAGAAAATAGTGTAATTATGGGTAAAAATGATATTATTGTTACCCTAACACATGTACTAATTCTATTGAATATGTGTAATTCAACCAAAAAAACCTTTGGAATAAAATATTACACTTTAGGTCCACTTTGATTAGATTAAGACATTTATTATTATTTAATTTAAAGAAGAGTTAAAATAGTTAAATTCAGTGTTTAATAAATAAAACATTTTTAAAATTGGGGTATAAAAAAGATAAATTTGACAATAAATATTCATTAGAAATATAAAAATATTTAATACATAATTTTATTTTATTTATATTTTTTGAACATTAAATAATTTAATTTATTTATGACACAATGATTATGCAGTAATTACCTTATAATGAAATATTAACATAATTGATATTATAAATACCGAAATAAATGTAATTTGAGACTTTTTAGGAATTACGCTAATTTTCTAGGTTAGTATAACATATTAGGGTTGGTTAGATGAATTGTTTTCGAAGTAATAATTCTGTTCTGAATTTAGAAAAAACAAAATACCAAATAGTGTCAAAAATTGACATAAAATTGTTTTTACAACAAATATTATATTATTAATTGATATAATGGTGCTAAAAATCTAAGGTTAGGAAAAAGGACTTATATAATAATTTATATGACATTAATGAACCAATTGGGGTTCGATTGGGAGTTTATAGAAAGTTTATTAACCATATAATGTAAGAATACAAGAAGACACGGTAAAAGTTAAATTATTTAACTTGGATTTAAATCTAAAACAAAAGGTTACAATGGTAACCTAAACTTGTCTAGAACTCATTGGTCAAGATTATTTCGAGCCATACCCACCCCATCCTATAAATAAGTCACATTGGAGCCATTATAAAAAAGAATTTTAATTTATTGTAAAATAATATTTTAAGTTTTTCCTAAGGTGCCCATCACCCCTCTTATAAAAGGGCTCTCCCCCTTCTCTCTAATTCACACCTAAAAATCCATTTGGATTAGCCAAAACATTCCCAAATAACATTATAACTATCCTCCCTTCATCCTAGAGGCCTTCCATTAGTCATAAAGCCATATTAAGGAGCCCTTTTGATCAAATCAAAAGGAAGAACCCAAAGAAGAGGTAAATATCTCACCATCTATTTCAAGTTCCTTTCTTCTGCCACTTCCTCCTTATTTGGACTTTCCATTCCAATATTATAAATCCAGTATATTTTATATAATATTATGTCATAAAAAAATTTTTACAACCATATTAGTTATTTTATCCATCCTTTGAATGAAAAATTCACCACAACTGTGCACATACAGCTTACCATCTCTACATCGTGGTGTAGTTTGTTATTCAAACATTTAATCATTTGGATGGGTATAATAATGAGTATAAATGATATAAATAATAAATAAACATTGTTATGATTCTTTATATACGATATACCATCCAATTATATACTATTTTAATATCAAAAGAATGATATTTTCACTCGTGCGTATGTATGGACTACCGTCTCCACGAATGCGATGAGATTCGTTTACCGTGATTAACCATTCAAGTATGATTATAAAGTATATATATAAAATAATTATGAATGATATTACATTATAATGATACTGGATTTATGTACATATATGTTTCTATTTACTTAATTCTATTCAATTCAATAATGAAACCAAAATAGCGTCCATGCGTACGTTTGACCTACCGTCTCCATAAACGGTGTATTTCATTCCATTTATCAATCTATCATATATATTTATATTCTTACTATATATTATATGTAAATCATGTTTTAAATTCTAGAATTATGTATATCAGGATATATGTTATAATATCTAGATTAAAAAGTCAAAACACGTACGATAAATGAAATGATTTTACCCAAAACGCTGCTTTAACATGAAATTTAAAAAAGAATTATTAATATAAAGTCCTAAGTGAGTCATATATTATATAATAAATATTATTATGGTTCAATTAGAAGTTAATAATATTTTTAAACCCACTATATAGGAGTTTTAGACACGTACGGATGAAATTGGACATAAGGTAGTGGATAATTATTCCTATCTCGTTCTTATCCGAGATTGTTTATTCATAAGTATTTACTGGGGTTATATTTTTTATCCATGTCCATAAAAATGTTTTCAATGAGTCTTTAATATTCTCACATGTATTTTTAAAGTCATTTTTACCCCTTATTGTCATTTACATTGTGTTATGGATGAAATCATTCTTTTTTCACCATACGAGGTACTTTTTGTCTTTTTCGGTAAAAGTACAAGGAGAATGATTTTTTAACTTATACGGCATGAAAGGATTTTTATGGTTTCATAATTCCTTTTCTTCATGAAGAATAGTCTACAAGATTTCATTATTATTTTCAATAAAATCCTTTTCTTTTAAAATTTTGTGGAATTTTTTGAAAAAAGTGATTTTGAATAAGAAAGGATATTTTCCTCAAGAATTAATCTCAAGTGTTGAATCAAAACTATTTTCCATCTAAGATGAAATTATTTAGAATTTTTATGTTTCAAGTATAATTTCCCTATTATTTACAAGGTTTTTTTTATTATGATGAAATGATATCCAATTTTTATATATGGATTATGTCACGATGGGATGATGTTTATGAAACACATTTTATTCTTAGGGTTATAATGAATGATTTATGTTTAATTTGTGGCACATGAATGAATGAATTCATTATGAGATTGGTGGGAATTATATCTCCCTCCAATGAATTGGGTAAAGATTTATATCTCATGATATAGACATGACTAGAACGTCAATTTAATCAGATTGAGTGATACAAGACTGGAACGAGGAGTGAATTTGATTCTGTAAGGGACTTTGTCCACTATGATGGTCTTGGAAGCAATGCTTTTGATACTATGGAAATCATATCACATGCATAATGGTTTTCCACAATTACATGTTTTTCTCCGATGTTATTTATTAGGATTAATGTTTATTTATGATCTATGCCTTATGCATTGTCAAGATTTATGTCATTACTCATGAATTTTATGTTTTATGTTCATGTTCTTACGTTAAAATTTTTAGGGATTGTTTTATTTTTCCATGTTTACCCTTACTGAGAATTTGAGCTGACCCTTTTTATGTTTTCTTTTATCTAAGATATAAAGAAATTATTTAGGTAAGAAAACCAAAGGGGAAGATATTTATAGGAGATGTTGAAGATCTTTCACCATGATTAAAAGATTATTTTTTGAGTTTCCAAAGACACTAAACTAATACAATATTTGGGCATCTATTTTTGTCATGTATTAAGTATTCTGAAAAAGTAATGTAATGTCTATCTACGTCAAGTGTGGGTATCTACAATGATCATGCCAATATTATGTAATAATGCACCGACTATGGGTATCTAGGTCGGGTTGTTACAGGTTTGTTACTTAACCTCAGATGAGCCTACGCATACTCAAAAGGCTCATGACTAGTATTGAGGGTGTAAGATAACACATGGGGATATTATCCCCCCTTTATATGAGTAATACACAAAAAATAAAAAAATAAAATAATTATTCTACACAAAAGATAATCTTTCATTACCAAAAAAATCTCAAAACTGTGTACATACTCACAAACAATAGTAAATATTTCATGTCATTTCATATAGTTCCAAGTAAAAAAGTAAATAAAAAATAAATGCATGGGGGAGAATCCAAAAACAGGATGCGACACCACATCTGGTCCCCTCATCTATGCACATACCATGTCAAAATCAACAATCTAGTGTAGGGCCATAACCCTTGTCCAAAACTGCAACCAGAAAGTCTACTTGTGTACCCAATGGTGGCCCAAGAAGAGTGTGAGTATAACTCAATAGTAAACCACCAACGATATATACAAAATATCCAGTATAATATAGTATATATAGATTAACATGTAATAAAAAATATAAACTAATATATTTAACATTATGAGATCATTTAATTTCATTTTTTTATTCCTCATTTTAATCATTTTCATCAAACCTTCTTCGTTTTGTGCTGGACATCTGAGTCACGATTTAGATTAGGTCATAGTTTATAAAAATGGATCCTTTTTCCATGAATTCGACATATATTCCTAATTCCTTTTTAAAACATCCCAACCATGATATAGAACATCATATCCATGCCCTTCGTTTCAAGAGCATCAGTCCATTCCCTAAATTTCTACTCTGTATAATGGTACCCGAACGTTAGTCAGGACCACCCTTGGGAGTGAAGAATCAATCCAAAATCTCCCTACCACATATCACAATCACATAGGCTAATTATCATTAACCATTTCATTACTAAAAATCAAAAAGTGTGTACCATTTTTATTTACTCACATTTCCATGGTTCTTTACCATTATTAAGGTTTCAATTCCAAAAAAAAACTACCTCTTAACATTTAATACATTATTACTATTTATTCTCATTTCCTATCCATTTAACCAAGAGTCCATGCCCAATTAACCAATGATCATATCCAGTCATTTTCCCACCTTCAATTACTTAACACTTAAAATTATGTTAAATATCACATCTTTCAATGTTCCAAGGTTAATCACATTTACCATTGGGTTAATATCATAATTCCTAAATTTTATCATTTAACATACAAATCATTCATGTACATAGGATTGGAACACCACATTAGTTTCCATAGGCTTGATCAACACAACCTCATCAGATCCCTTAGTGATCTTGAGGGTTCAAACACACCATTTAGAAGACCAATTAACCAAAACATATCATGGGACGAAAAATGAAACAAAAAAAATGGATACCAAAACCACATACACATAATAAACATCAATACTATGATATATAAATTTCAGACCACCTTACTCATATTCTATGGTAGACACTCTCTTAGCATTAACCCTTGATTCGAACTCAAACACCCCTTAACACCAAAACCTATAAATATTTTGGAAAATAGATATTTAGATATTATGAATTAGAAGAACATATATAGAATCCCCTAACCAAAATATATAATGAAGATGAAATTTAGACACTTCCAGATATTCGATCTACACCCAACAATGCTTCAATTGGATTAAAATCGTGGGATAACCATCTCGTGGATATTTGGGATGGTTTGATTAATCACCAAGTTTGTTGTTGCGAAATTGAGATGAAATATAATGAGGTTTTATAAATTATAAGGGATAAAATGTTAAATTTCCCAATGTTTAATGAGGAACATGTTTTTCTTCATGTTTGGCCATACCATGTACCAATAGTGTGGCAACCTCTATACAAAAGAGGGAATTGGTAGCATGGTCTCCTAAAAGCCTGCATGGTTTGAAAAAACATGGTGGTGGATATGAAAGATGGCTCTATCAAAGACTTTATTGTTTTCCCCACTCTACATAGTCATACCAACCGTGTACCACGTGACTCTAAGGAGTATTGTTAGAACTGACCATACACCAAGTGCACATCTTATTAGATGGCCTCTTATTCATCCTTTTCATGCACCGATCCCCTGGGACACCCTCGAGACTCCTCATACTCATAGGAAACATTTCATTAAACCATTTAAAGGATGATAAATTTAAAAATAAAAAATAAAATACCCTATTAGAATTCTACGATCTAACAACCTCCCAACCTTATAATGTCTCATCCTCGAGCCGCACTTCCATGCATAATTGGGTCTCCAAGGTAAAAAGATCATACCAGTAGCCCTAAATATCCTCTATCCACTCACAACTCTACTCCTAAAAATTACCATGCTACCACCACACTTTCACCAAAGTTACAACCTTACTTCCATGATCTTTCTCACTATGAGCCACATCATGTACACGATAATCTTAAATGGAAACTTCAACCTCAAGATCAAAATCATCAACATCGATAAGATGAGAAGGGTTGGGGTGATACAGCTAAAGTCATAAAACATGAAAAAAATCATTAATTCAACTATATCGATGAGAAAGATCCAATAAATAAACCACTGATTTGATCATCTCTATAATATCAAATGACCCCACATTCTAGAGTGCCAAATTTACCTATTTTGGAATCCATTGGGGAACCAACCTTACTGACACTTGAAGGACCACATGATCCCCCACTAAAAAATCACTATGTTAACGATGTTTATTTTTATATGAATTATTCCTACTCTATGCCATATCCATACATTTCAAAATCAACTAAAACTGCTCTGATGTATCTCGTAATACATTTGAACTAAATAAATTTAATCCCCCTTCCTCTATTTTACATAATGGGGATAAAAATGGCCTACAATAGAGTGCCTCTTGTGGTTCTATATAAATTTTCACTTGGTGACTATTGTTATAGTACAACTCCATACATAATCCAACCTTTTATTAAATAAAATTTTCATTAACATGGTACGAACATAAGATATTTTAAGGTTTATTTCCTCTAAATAAGCTAAATATTTAATAAAAATATATAAAAATATTATCATACAATTTAAGTGCTTCTTCATAGGATCATAATAAGTAAATTTAAAACATAGAATAACCTAGGGACACATATAAAAGTAATGAGGTGAGTATAAGGCCTTTTAAGGGGGAAATATACATATATTCATGGGGATTCCAATAATAATGATGGGGAATATCATGATGTCATCATAAAAAGAAAAATAATGCATATCCTAATAATATAACATGAATCATAAAATGTAAATGTTTCAAAAAATTTAAATAAGACATTCATAAAAATATCCTTTGGGTTTTTTACTGAGGTCTCATAAATGAAAATTGCCAAGGTAATTCACCAAGGTATCATTAAACGTTTCATCTCAAGAGATTAAAATATTTACATAAGGAATTTCTGTGATATAAAGGAGAACCATAGATATATATTATTTAATATTATCATAATATATTATAAGAATAAATTATATAAATAACCCATAGAAAATATGAAAATGTGTTTCATATCAAAATAAGTTGTTTCAAAAGTTCTTAAAAACATTATCATTATGACATCTTCATCCCATGGAAAAGTAATGTAGGATTAATGTATTTTATTAAAAGAAATAATAAGTTATTTTTAAATCTAGTTGATAACCCTTTCAAATGAAATAGGTTTGGGTAATCACAGAAATAAAATGAAAGAGAATTTTATGAGGAGAAGTGGGAAATTTTAAGAAGTAAATTATTCAACATTACGTGTATAAAACATGGTTTTAAAAAATGTTAAAATGAATGGTTAAATGGATATCCCATTGATAAAACATAATTTTGAAGAAATAGTACACTAAAATGATAATATAAGAGAGTAACCAAAACATTTAGAAGACATATATGAAAATATTTTTCTTGAATCGAAGTGAAGAGAAGGATAATTACACTAACATGATGATTTACACCAATATATAGAATAATGGACCCTTATGGTATTGAGGACACATTGGTGGGACTCATTGGGAAGTAAAAGTAATATATCATCAGGGATTATGGATTGTGAGTGAACGAAAATAGGGAAATGGGTTGATATTAATAACAAACATGGAGAATTCGTTTAATAATTTCCAAATATAATCATTAGAAATCTAGGATATGAAAAAAGAAAAACCCTGGTATTTCACATAGGTTTGGAAATTTGGGAAATATTTTACGTTATTTTAACCAACAAGAACCGATCATCATATTACATTACTTATTTTTTCAAGGAAAACAAATTTTTTCAAAAAATAATTTTTTAAACAAGAATATTTTATTATAGACCTTGGAATGTAACTTATAGTTTTTTGAGTTGATTATGATATAGTAAATTATTTTATATTAATAAAATAACATATTATAAATCTTGGATTGTGGTTTTCTAATTATTATATTTTTGGAACCTACCAAATGATCATTGATAAATTCACAAAGGAATAAATACCTAGATATGGGTAATATTTTACCAACAAAAGAAATGGAAGGAGAAGACAACTGAGACATAGGAATCATGAAAGAATATAAGATTCACATTATTTTATAAACATCATTAGGTCATTTGAAGTAATCATGTGAAACACATATACTATGGAAGATCCTACAAAGTCCCTTTGATAAGTCCTTCTACTCTCGCAAAGGTGCCTCAAATGACTTGTGAGGACACAGTGGTAACCATTTTTGATCCCCAAGTCATATAGCTTTTAAACTGATGAGAAACTGAAAAACCATCTAAAAATCATTCAAAAATAAGATTAAAATTACCAAATTGTGGAATCCATTTTCATTTTTAAGGATCTAGTGATGGATCACCAATGGGGAGAATAGTAGTCCAAGAAAAAGATCAAGAAAAATCACAAGATCCATAAGAAATTGTAAAATAAAATAGCGGAAATAGAAGGGAATGAGGTGGGATCCACTTTTGGTTGTAAAATTCAAGAAAAACATTCCCCTAGAGTTATTAATGAAACTACAAGACCTGAGCGACATATCCATCCCACCTCACAATAGACCTCCGGATTTCCATCCTCATCACAGGAAGATCCTTGGGAATGTGAATGCAACCAAAAACATACCCTTTGTCAAACTAAGAAAAAATATATAGAATTTTATGTTATATATATGAGCATCTCTGTATGGAAATATTTTGGTCATCTGACACATCACTGAGAGGTATAGTTTTTTTATTTGACATTAATCATGAAATCTCTCGTAAAACCAAGACACTGTAAAATTAAAAAAATAAAATAAAAAATAGAATTCAAGTGCCACTCACAGTTGTAAAACTATTTTGATGAATTAAGGATTTCATAAACATGGTCTCATTATACACATTTATGAGCCGAATATATCTCACAAAGTCCCCTTAATAAACCATCCTTTTCTCTCAACAAGTCCCATAAAAGTCACATGAGATCATGTGAAGGCCATTTTACAGGCATTCTTATATTGTGGAAGAAGTTGGACATGTTAATATGAGAATAAAGTAGTCCTTCACTATGCTACCATGATTCAACAATACCATATTAATTGGAAATAATCTAGTAAATAAGGCATTGTAGGATGAGCTTCCAGTAGCATAAAATCAAGTTACAACCATAGAGAGATCAATGTAGAAACTAGTGACGACGCCTGATGCCGAAGACTTCACTAACTCTACCCTTGATTCATAAAATAGTAACCACACAAATAATAGAACAATAATGGTGGAGAGTCCTATAAATCCCCCATCCTAGAATGAAAAATTCACCACTACCTAAAGTGAGGAGGAGAAATATTTTATAGATGAAATGATAAACTGTTTCCATTCAAGAGCTAGAGTTGGTTTCTCGACCAGTGAATCTGACGACCAACAAGCTTTCTATTATGTAAGCTACTGGAATATAGACAGATCAACCATGAAATATGAATAATCACATTGCATGATCACTCATAGATCATATGAATGACTTCTAGAATGTAACATGAAGAAAATCCCACACACCTACTAGGTAATGTGAGACAGAAAATAATGTTACAATGAAAAAATATAATAAATTCAAAATATAATGGATGAAAACAAGACAAAATCAGGGAGAATTAATAAAAGAACATATACAATGAACCACATGTGCATCACATGATCCATCCAAGATAAACAACATCACTACGACATGTTTCCCAGATCATGTGATTGATCTTTATTATATATTGGGATCATGAAATTTCCTCTAGACATATCATAGAAAGTCACATGGTGCCCCTCGGGCATACCTCCCAACTCTTAGGAAACCATTAGATACCAACAGTCATGTATCAAAAAGTACATTAGACGTGTCTCCTGACTCATATAATGGAACCATCACATGTTAGATGATTCTTACGGTAGAACCCAAGAATGTAAGTAGGCTCTCATGAAGTCCCACAGACAATCCATACAAGCTTCATGATGTCCTCCAAACATGTCAGCCATGACATGCCACACCTTAAGAGAAACGTTTCGTAGACTCTTATGACACCCTATATGTGTGTCAGGCATCATTAGTGATAACACCTGGGAATATCAACAAGAAAATGTGATTCCCTCTAGAGAATTAATCCTTTTCATGTTATAGATTCTTGGTTCAACTATTCATGTCTTGTGATGTCTTCTGAACATATTAACATTGATCATGTGGAAACATTCTAAAATTCCATCCATGTAATGAGAAGTCATCCAGTCAAGTGAAACAAACAAAATAATTTTCTTTGGACCTATCAAGAAGAAACTCTCTTACACATCAAGACGAATATCAATGTATATAAAACAGAACATTAGCTTATGTCAGGAAGGGAAGAATTATAAATAAAAGGGAAATGACAAGACATGACAACCTTGTCTATCCTTAGTTTATAATCCCCGATCAGAAGGACAACATTAAAGTTCATTCCCCAATCAGTGGAATTTTATGATAGGTCCCAAAAACTAGTGAAACATTAGTGTGTAGACCCTGATGAAGGAAACTAAAATGACTCTAATTTTTACCATAAAAAATATATGTAGGACATCTTCCGGATGTTTGATCCCCATAATAGTCATCTAGGGTAAGTCCCAGCACATAATTCCCACATCAATAAGAAATTCCATTGATTACATTCCATCTATTGTTTCTCACAACAAGAACAACTAAATTGAGATTATTGAGCTATAATAATCATACCATTTGAACAATAGACCCCCATAAGGACAAAGGGAAATGTCAATGTGTAAGCCCCAAAATACTAAACTATGATGAATATGATTCTTGATATGACCCAGATACATATGAATCTACTCTATGACACGATTTCTATATTAACCTCCAATGGGTTGTCCTATTACATAAGTCATGTACCCATGATAAATGAGAATGATCATTTTCTATAAATTTTTTCTCAAACCAATCATATCTCATGTGGAATTATGATGTAAAAAAAACAAATCCTTTCCTCCATAAATAACTACAAATCTAGGGAAACTGGGGATTGGATGAACCTTCCCATCCTTGCTGTGTAAGCCCCGAACCTAAAGTCAACATAACTGTGTAATACCCAACCAACTGAATTATGGTCTCTCTCATTCCTATGATAACCAAGATATATAGGATGCATTCATATGGATCAAGCCCATTCACAAATTGGCTTCCACCATAATGTGGGTCATCCGGTATCTCATAAATTTAAACCATTGGGACCCAATTATTCCCATAAAATGATAACTCTACCTCATTTATCATTGGAAAGAGAAATTTGATGAACTATGATTACTTTGATTCCTGCCACAACTAGGATACATAAGACACCTCCATGAAGACTATGTTCCATGTTGAACATCCCAAAGTAAATACCAACTCATATTATCAGAATCTATATGTGGTGAGATGGATTACTTATTATCCCTTGTTTCCCAGACTGAGAATAGCTCACATGGGAATAGGGAGTTTCAACAGTCTTGTCACATGAATCATGAATCCCCTCTATCTAGGGAAATTGCAGTATGTAATCCATGATAAGTGTCGTGATATAAACCTCCCAAATTTGAGGAAATATTCCATGGGGGTAGTCCCAAGGGTAATAATGAGTTACAATAACATTGATTCCAACTATAACCATGATATAGAATTCCATTCCAAAGGTCTGATCTTAAATAGGCACCCACCTTAGTGTGGGTCCCACTATGTATCTAAAATTTCAACCATAAATACCCAATAATTCCCATGTATGGTCATCCTATCTCATCAATTTGTGCAATGATAATTAAAATAAACTATAACAACTCTAATTGTTTTTATAATTGTGATACATATGATGTCCTCCATGGGACTCAATCTTGAATATGTGATTCCTTAGAGAACTCATATATTTCATATCCCTGTGATTCTAAATGACATATTTTTAATGAACTATAAGGGTTTTTATTTCTAAAACAACAAGGATACATAGATTGACTCATAATGGATCAATCCCCTCCTCAGAATATTAACTGCGTCCCTACAAGGCACCAAATTCCAAATATCCTAGTTATCGTGATTGAGTACATAAGTAGATGTTCACTTCTGCTAATGGGATAGAGAACATTATATACATAAAGACTGATTCGTAGAAGATAACCATATCATTTTTACAAAGAGATACCTAAAACATAATCATTTATTTAGGGTAACCAGTCCCCTGTCAAGAGTATGAAGATATTCATAAACATATCAAAAATATATAAGAGTGTCCCAAAGTATGCTATAATTCCTCCCAAGAAGATGATATGAGCCCGAACACCCATTATCTCGACGAATCCAAGTACCTAAGTTCCATTAGTCTTAAAGACACTCGTTACCACCTACCTTTGTAGTGAAGGTATGTACATAGTTATGGATGGTGGAACTATTGGGAGTTTCCATTAAAGAGAGACAATGATAACCTGATGTTAATGATTGTGAATGGGGTAAACCCCCAAAAATCAGCTATGTTTCCAAACAAGATCTACCTTGATTAGGGTTCAAGGTCACACTCTTCTTCCCATGTGAAATATATATAGAGAACCTAATGTGAAACTCAATAATAAAAAAATTATTGGGTTGTTAGCTGTTAAGGAATTTTGTTTGTCACACTAGATAAATAAAAATGGAAGACACAACATGAAACTCTAAAATAATATAATGATCTAATAAGCATACAAAATGATTATTTGTTATTCATTTCTTATAAAAATAAAGCTGATGAGCCTGAAATGAATTTTATAGTTGATCCTCTATAATTAGGGTTCTCCTAAAATAAGTCCATCCTCATTTTGAATTTTCCATTACAGAAGAATGGCTAGATCATGAATTAATGAACAATCATGTTAACCATGCATATCTATTTGAGCATATCATTCCTATGATATTATAGTAATCAGTAACATTATTTAAGGTTGCCTTTCTGACTACAGATATTTTTCTCATCAACAACATCCCAATCCTCAATAATGTCTTATTAATCTGACAATATCACTAGTAAATCATCTATAGATGAAACCCCAGTGGGTCACAGAATGGTCCCACATGCTCAATAGATCCAACATCAGGTGGAGAACATTGTGTATGGGGAATACCACCGATGTAGTAAAATACCAACCCAGTAAGATTCCAATAAATGTTTGGAAGTATGGAAACTGGTGAGTTCAAATCACTTAGGGAAATATGTATCTAATCTAGTGGTTCTTATTGTCAAAACAAACCACTTAAGGATCTTATCCCTGAAGCATGAAAACCAACTCCTTCAGTCTCTAATCATGGTGGACCATGGAATAAAATATGGATCCCTTCTTATTTAGGTGCCACCACAGAGGGAACCTATCAACCGTTGTTGCCAGCACCATCCCACCAATACCAACCCGTTACTTATTGAGGGTACCACCCAATATGCTACGACATTTGACACCCATTAAGGGGTAGTAAGGATGACACATTGGTTGAGGATAATGTCAGATACCCATGAGTGGGTTCATATCAATCATCATAATATCAATGTCTACCAGTATAATCTAGTAGATAACAATGAGAGTTACCATATTTGTTCTCAATAGGAAGAATTTTGTGGGAATATTTTATCATCATGCATCCAAGATGAACATATCCTAATCCCATGTGTAAAGCCCATCGGTATATTCTAGCAGAATAATGAGGATAGTTGTGGGTTCATATCCTCACTTCAATCAAATATATATGTCAACATATAGTGGATATGGAAAATGTAATGGTTTATATCCCTACACACACATTTCTAAAATGTCATTAAATATTAGAAATAGATAAATAAATCCGCCTACATATTCTGACACTGGTAAAAATATAGGAATAGTAAAATAATCCTATCCCTATATCTAGGGCATCTCAACACTCCTATCATTATTAACAAGTGGATGCTATGGAGAATTTGAACATTCTTTCTGCCATCTAGGAGGATTATCTGTATATTATAATAGAGGACGTGACATCGTACTAGGATCATAATCCCATTACAACCAAGGATCACCAGGTGATAGTGGAACATGCCTTGTGATATTGGTTAATTCATGGAAAATGTTTTGTGGCATATTCCAAAGGCCTAGGATTGGTCTCATATGTCCATTCTAGTAGGGGATCACCAAGTGAGGGGAGAACAATCCTTGGTACATGCTCATATTCCTATCAAATATGTACAACTACATACTCAAAAATCCAATGATTCATTATATATCCATATTTAGGATGAGGCAATCCATTTGAGAGTGGCACAAGCCTTAGGAAATACTCACATTACTATTAATGAATCTGCATGGAATTTTCCAGAAGATCATGGATGCCAGGTTCATATTCCTAATTTATCAGTTGAACTACTACACTAACATCATTCCTAGGTAATAAAAGAGGAGTCCCATGTCCCTTATCTAATTTTGGAGGTCCATCAACATATTCCAAAGAGGAGTTAATATTCAAATGAGTCTCATAATCATGTTCCAACCAGGGATCACCAGTTGAGAGTGGCACATGCACCAAGCTAGGCTCATGTACTTACCATGAATGACCAATGAAATATCAAAATGTCTTATGATCAGTCTTCCACTCTCATCCCAATCAAGTCTCACCATGTGGTAATTACACATGAATCGAGAGAGGCATATATTCCTATCAATAATGATACATATTATGGGAATATTCTACCAACTTCTCAGTATCTGGTGAATATTACAGTAGCACTAGATGTTGATAAAATATTTCTAGAAATTTTCATCTAGAAGGCTTATATCGCTAAAAAATTATGAATGGTAGGTCACCATATTCTATCCAGAACTCTTAATGTGACCCTTATTTATAATCAGCTCATTGCTTGTGTCCTTGAGGTTATTTGAGATGCATTCCATACAAAACAATGTGCCATCCAATTTTAATACAAGGAATAAGAGTATTATTACCATGATAGTACTCCTCATGTTAGTGTGGATATGGATCATATGGTCTCTACTCTAGAGATCCACCTTGGTCAACCTGCACATGATTATATATCCAATGAAAAAATAAATCCTAACATTTCCTGGATATCTCCACATAGAGAGGTGTTCAACAATCTAAGACCATAGTATATATAGATGGTAAAAACATCCAAGTCAACAGCATATGGTACCCTATAAACATCTAGAAGCACTCCACTCCAATCAGCAATAGATCCTCAACAGCATTTTCTATGGTCTGACCAGATGTTGTCATGTAATTCTAATGAAGAGGAGTTTGAAATTTACATATGGAGAGAGTTCTCCAGAAAAAACCTCCACATCATATTTTTTACCCTCTCCACTTCTCATTATGAGATCCTAAATTATATTAAAAAGGATTTCATGCCTTATCTACACCAAAATAAGTGGGAAACTCATCGACAACTGACGTTTCAACCTCTCCCTTATCCAATATAAAATTTTCAACATCACAAAATATGAATAATCTATTTTCCTTAAGCCTGGTAGCTATCTCCCTGGCTTGAAATCCAAATCTAGAAAAGCATTATTCCAATCAGCTACATTCATTCCACCATTTCATCCAAACCATTTTGAAACCAATATCTAAATCCACATCATTATTCTATATTTTAGGATGGGAGATTATTTAGTGTTATAATTTACCTCACTCAAGGAACATCAGAACCCCTCATATATGGTGTCCTGTAATGTCATAGCCTCCAGACAAATAGGGGGGCCTGGTAACACTCAGTCCATTTCATCACTTCAAAAAAATCACCCTACTTCAATGATTCCCAAAAATGATGGACAGAGGGAGTAGATAATCAAAAAATCTGGGAACTGGCCACCATGAATAAATGTAAATTCATTTCATAATCAAAGACAAATGTTACTATAATCTGGATAAATTACCATAATGAATGGTTATCATCATGGGATGCAATAACACTCATCTCATACTTGAGCATAGTCGTGCCACATCAAACATGCCGCAGTAGCTGCATCAATGGTAAATTTCTAGGAGCATACCGAGCCCAACAAGATTAGGGGAATATCTACCACTACCTAAACCCCTCAGACCATAAATTCTTGAGAAGATTTATGACATAACCTCATCAGCTGTAACACCCCAGGATTTCAGAGTGTGTTATTTCTTAAAAATAAATCAATAACTTGCACTACACGCAACACCGAGTTCAATCACACCATTAAAAGAAGTCATGAATAGTATTAACTACATTTTGAACTTTATATAATCCTTATAATTTTAGAATCCCAATTATGAGTTTCTTAGTCATAATGCAAGAACAGATTCATTTTCAGTATTTCACTTTTATCAACTTCTAATAGTGAAACCGTTTTAAATACAATATTTTAAACTTTTTGGCTAAATGGGACATCAAAAATTTAAAATGAAACACCCCAAGCTTCCACGGTACGTTTCCCTTCGAATAATGTGATAGCGTGTGTTGTACGCAACCTCGAGTTCTAACACACACCACAACTAATTAAACTAGCCGTTGTGAATAGTAATACATACTTTTTAAATTATATATATTTTATATTTCAAAATGGACTTCATTTTTGGATTCTGAATATCTAATTTAGCCTAAGGTAAAATTTTGGTACTTTTCGGATAACTTTCATATTTTGATGAATAGTGAAAATTACTAAATTTTAATTAAAAACAACTTTTTTAATCAGAATAATTAATAGTGATAAATTATGAATTTTAGTAGTTTTAAATTATATTTAGAATATATTTTTACCATTTAATATAATTTTGGTCATTGGACATAATTTTACAATTAAACCGAACATAAACAAGTGTCAATCTTTTGAAAGTTATTATCTCTTAAAAACACGCTTTTTGTTTTGACAGCGGGAATTAATTTTAAATTAATTTCTGCCACTTCTGTGTTTTGAATTTAGAAAAATGGATTCCATATTTGGAATCAGGATGTCCAAATTGTGTAAATAGGTAACTTTTATTTTTAGACATTTTGAATAATTATTGCGGTAAATATTTTATTTACCATGGTTAAAGGGTAAATCCGGTAAATAAGGGTTAAAAAATAATATTATAATATTACAAAATTACCCTAAAACGTGTCCTAACCTTATTGGTGGACACATACCCGACCACGAGCATCCTTGGGTCAATTTGGGGACCCCTTGGAGCCACTTGTATGTGGTAGGGACACTTTATGTTAATAAAGTTAAAATAAAAATAAAAATGGCATAAGCTTACATCTTTTAGAAGAACAATTTTTACATAGGGTTATACATGTTGGATTTTCGATTATAAATATTCATTAGAAAGCTAAAACGATTTCCTACATAATGATATTTTATTTATAATTTTTAGACATTATATAATTTATTTTATTTATGACACAATGATGATGCAGTAAATACTATAATAGTGAAAAATTAAAATAATTGATATTATAAATACCCAAAAAAATATAATATGAAACTTTTAATAAATTAAACGAATTTTATAGGATAATATGATATATTAGGATTGATTTAATTGACTTTGTTCGAAGTAATCAATCTGTTATGAGTTTCACAAAAATCAACTATTGAATAGTGTCAAAATTGACATAAAAGAGTTCTTAAAACAAATATTATATTATTAATTGATATTAAATTCCTAAAAATCTAAGGTTCGGCCAAGAGACTTATATCATGATAGGTTCATCATTAATGGACCACTTGGGGGTCGCTTGGATGTATATAGTAAGTTTATTAACCATATTATATAAAAATACAAAGAGACATTGTAAAAGTGAAACTAATTAACTTAGAGTTAATACTTAAAGATAAGGTTAATATAAGTACCCAAACCTGTCTAAATTCTATTGGTTGAGTTGTTTTCGACCTATCCCCACCTCATCCTTTGAATAGTCAACTTTGGAGCCTTTGTAAACCGAATATGAATTTATTATAAATTAATATTTCTAGCTTTTCCAAAGGTGCCCCTCACCCCTCTTATAAAAGGGAACTCCTCCTTCTCATTTCTTCACACCTTCAAAGCCTTTTGGTTCGGCCAAACTCTGCCCAAATACTCTCCCAACATCCCTCACTACAACCTAGAGGCCTTAGTTTGATCATAAAGCCAACCTAAGGAGCCCTTTTGATCAAATCAAAAGGAAGAACCCGAAGAAGAGGTAATGATTTCACCACCCTTTTCTAACTTCATTTCTTCTTCCACTTCTTCTTCCTTTGTTCTTACCATTCTGAAATAATAACTCCAGTATCTCACATATACTGTGATTTTATTATAAATATGGTACAATCATATTCAGTATTCTATCCACCCTTTGAATAACATGTCACCATACGTGCGTACGTACGGCTTACTGTCTCCACGTCGTGGTGTAATTGTTATTCAATATAATATTATTTGGATGGGTATAATAATGATGTGTAACTCATTTAATAATAAATATAACATGTTAATGATTCTGTATATATGATATACCATCCATTTATATATTATTTTAATATCAAAAGAATGATATTGTCGCTCGTGCGTACGTACGGACTACCGTCTCCACGAACGCGATGAGATTCATTCTCCATCGTATCCATTCAAGTATAATTATCATTTGATGATTTAAAAATGATGTTTAAGGACTTGATATCATTCTGGATATGAATAATATACAACCTATCCTTTACAAACATGTCTTACGTAACAAAACATATAAAAGAAAACAAGTAAGTTAACACCCGATATAATGATAATACTAGGATATTATTATCAAATCAATATTAAAAGATTATATATGATATCATATTAATGTATATGATTCTTGTATAATTTAATAACAATTATTTCACCATTATACAGGAGGTTAACCTACCCCAACCAAGGAAAAGTACAAGGTAAGGGTTTACTTTACAACCTCTTCATTATCCAAGGTTGTTTATACGTAATAATCTACTGGGATCTCTTTATCATCCACATCCATGTTTCTTAAAAATACATTTCAAAACATTTTTACTATTTACTAGAATATGATTTAAAGTCATTTATACCCTTTTTGACTTTTATAAGAGGTTTATAAAGGAATCTTTCCGTCGTTTTCAAAACAAGGTCCTTTTTAACCTTTTCGACAGAATTGAGGTAAGAATGTTTTTTTTAACTCATACGGCGGGTGCGGTTATTTTACGCCGTTATAAAATCTTCAAAGCTTTCCTTACAAGCTTATAAGAATATTTTCAAAGAAAATGTTTTATTTTATATGGATCTTAAATGATTTCAAAATAAAAGGAGATATTTCTTTAAAAAGAATTTTGATTTCATCTATGTCAACATCCTTTGATGGATTTTAAGATTATTTGAAGTTGATTTATTATGATACAAAACTTCTATATTGTATTGAAGGTTTTGTGATATGTTTGACTGTGGATGTGCTATTTTTATACCATTCATAGTTTATTGTGAAAGTATTGACATTTCGTATGCTAGTTTTAATACGAATGTTTATGTTATGTTTAAACCTTTTCATATGGGAATGCATTGGACTTAATAAGTGACGGGTGGAGCCCGCTATAGCTCCTCGATGCATCGGTAGGTCTCATGAGACAAACTAGTGTCTTGGCACAAGGCCTTGACAAAATATTATTTGTAGTCTTGGCACGAGGCCTTGACTATGTGGTTATGATAGTCTGGCATTATGCATTCCAACATTATGAAAGTGGTTATTGATTTTTGCATGTGATTATTCGATTAGTAGAATATCCATGTGAGTAAGTAAATGGCATTATTTCATTTTATTTATTCCATACCATGTTGAAAGTTCATGTTTTAAAGGCTTTTGTTTTAGTTATACATTGCCTTAAAAGTTTATTCTTATTTATGAAAGTTTCCGCTATTTTGTTATCCTTACTGGGCATTTGAGCTCACCCCTTTTCTATGTTTTATTTTTCCCAGGTAGTGAAGAAGTAAATTATGAATGACTTGCAGGGATATTATGAGGGGTTAATAGTGTGGATATGAAGACTTTGTTGTTGTAGTAGTTTTTCACTTTGAAATGTAATGTAAAACTTTATGATTATATCTAGTGTTTCCAAGGCTACTAAACCAATCGGTCTTTCGGGATTTGATCTTTCTTGTGATCATGCCAATGTTATGTAAGTAATGCACCGACTCTGGGCAGCTGGGGTCGGGGCGTTACAGTTGGTATCAGAGGAAGTTTAGTACAAACCTTGGAAGCTAGATTTAGATAAACTCTGATTAGAGCACGTAGACCTAAGATGAACTTTGAGGATTAGTATAGAAGAACTTCCTAGAATTTTGGTATTGTAGAGATTTTGTGAGTTTTCCAAGCAATACATCCCTGTCTGGATACGAGCAGGTAGAGGCGGCTCTGGCACAGATGTACCTAGGGGTAAAACCCGAAAACACCGCTTTGAGCTAGACTCGAACGGGAACTGGTGCACGACAACGGGCCTTGCTGCACTCTTGGTTACGACACTCCCGGGGGATATGCTTAGGATAACTCTCATTTTCTTTACAAATCATTTTGAAGGGATTATGAGTATATACTTCCTCAAAGAAAACATTCTTATGATTATGGATTATATCCATAAATAGTTCAATTTATGTTAAGTGTTTTATAAGTATGGGATTATGTATTTTGATTCATAAACTGATATAGTTTATGCCATTGTATAGAAATGGCGCCCAGTAGAAGGAATGAGAACTCCAGAAATACACATGATTCAAAGAGAAGGAAGGATCATATCTTTCATGGTCTTAAGCTAGAATTTATAAGAGAAATAGTCTCCCATGTACTATCATCATATGAATAAATAATATCATGTGTTGATAAGATAGGTAAAGAGTTTACTGAGTCCTATGGCTTTGAAGGGAATCAAGAGAAGAAAAGGATGGAAGAGAGAAAGATGGATAAAAGTAAGAGGGAAAAGAAGAATTTTCCCATATGTGGTAACTGTGGAAAGAAACACCCTGGAAATTGCCTGAAAGGAATGGGAGTTTGTTATAAGTGTGGAGGAAAAGGGCACAAAGTACATGACTGCAAGGGTAAGAAAATGGTTTTAAATGTACAATGCTTCATTTGCAAGGAGTTTGTACACTACGCGAACCTATGTCCCAGTCATCAGACTATGCCGCAAATGATGTTATTGGATAATAACCAAGTTATGATACTACCACAGATGAAGAGGAATTATTAGAGTTCTTATGTTGATTATGTCAATTGAGTGTTGTATCAATAATGTACTTGTTATAATAATTATGGAGTATATAAGGATTGTACTGCAGTACTATTTCATTAAGGACTTGAGATTATGTGGAACAAAGAAAAGTGACTCAATAGCAGGATAAATTTTTTGAAAATATATGGTTGAGAGAATGATAAATCATAATATAGTTCTGATACTGAGGTAGTGATTTTGGAATAATATGTGATTGTTTTGGATAAATTATATTGGATATTCTTGACTACCTTGGAACTAATTAATGATTTGTATATTCCATCATTGTTGGGGTTTAAAACATTTTTGGATTAATGAAGTATATCCAGCATTCTATATGGAATAGGGGAGCATGAATGTAATCAATAAGGAATATGGTAATTCAAGATGTTTCAGTTTATTAAAAGAATACAAGATGAAGGTATTCATATGCTATTGCGGGGTAAAAAGGATCTATATTATGTTTACCTTCCTTATAAATGTTGGACTGTGAGTTTGGATAGAAGTATTTTGGATAGTTCTAGTTTGGATTATTTTGGATTACCATAAAAGGAAAACCCGGAGGTCGGGCGACAACCCGTCGCGTCCGGCAAGGCTGCGAGACTTGAACCTGCAACCGAAGGGCGACAAGGGTGTATCACCTACCACTGTCCCACGAGATGTCCTGAATTAAATAATGTAGTTTTTTTTAAAAGATCTGGTAGATGAATTATAAATTCATTTATTTTGGAACCCTGTACGAATAGTATAAAAACAAATTACGTTCTAGAGTGAAAGATGAGTTTGTGGTAGAAATTTATTAATGGGTAAAATTCTAATTATAAAGTAAGTATATCTCCTTATTATCTTAGCCAATCTCATAAATAAATTCCTCAAAATTAATAATAGAAACTTAGAACAAAAATGTTGTCCTAGATGGTACCTTAAATCATCACAAATTTATGGCTTTGGGATTGTTGGCCTTTTCATAGCCATGTTCTCTACCACTCTCCATCAGATAATTGATGGTTAGATTTCTCTTCCATATCCATATTTTCCTACATGGAACCCTAGTATGTGTTATTTTCGGTAATCTTCATACTTTCCACTCTTTATTTTAAATAGAGGCCTCATTAATTCATTTTTCGATGTGGGATTTCAACTAAGATATTTTGAAATGTCAAAAATGTGTTGTCCCAATACCCTATATTTTGTTGAACCGATGGTACTTCAAATCATCATAGATTGATGAGTTTAAGGACCTCAATTTTATACTTGTTTGTGATTGATGACCTCAATCACTACCTATAAATATTTACGTTTTTCCTCCAATTATATGTCTCTAATTTCCACCAATGTTCTCCTAATCGAGATCATAATTTGGTGGTGACCCTTTCATTTCTCTTTTCCTCATATTAAGACTAAATTTTAGTAACCCAATTTCCGATGTGGGTTTTCCCACAAATATATTTTCTACTTTCAACCTTTTATTTTCGAAGAACAATTTCAAATTGCGAGGACGCAATTTATTGAAGGAGGGGAGAATGTAACACCCCAGGATTTCAGAGTGTGTTATTTCTTAAAAATAAATCAATAACTTGCACTACACGCAACACCGAGTTCAATCACACCATTAAAAGAAGTCATGAATAGTATTAACTACATTTTGAACTTTATATAATCCTTATAATTTTAGAATCCCAATTATGAGTTTCTTAGTCATAATGCAAGAACAGATTCATTTTCAGTATTTCACTTTTATCAACTTCTAATAGTGAAACCGTTTTAAATACAATATTTTAAACTTTTTGGCTAAATGGGGACATCAAAAATTTAAAATGAAACACCCCAAGCTTCCACGGTACGTTTCCCTTCGAATAATGTGATAGCGTGTGTTGTACGCAACCTCGAGTTCTAACACACAGCACAACTAATTAAACTAGCCGTTGTGAATAGTAATACATACTTTTTAAATTATATATATTTTATATTTCAAAATGGACTTCATTTTTGGATTCTGAATATCTAATTTAGCCTAAGGTAAAATTTTGGTACTTTTCGGATAACTTTCATATTTTGATGAATAGTGAAAATTACTAAATTTTAATTAAAAACAACTTTTTTAATCAGAATAATTAATAGTGATAAATTATGAATTTTAGTAGTTTTAAAGTATATTTAGAATATATTTTTACCATTTAATATAATTTTGGTCATTGGACATAATTTTACAATTAAACCGAACATAAACAAGTGTCAATCTTTTGATAGTTATTATCTCTTAAAAACACGCTTTTTGTTTTGACAGCGGGAATTAATTTTAAATTAATTTCTGCCATTTCTGTGTTTTGAATTTAGAAAAATGGATTCCATATTTGGAATCAGGATGTCCAAATTGTGTAAATAGATAACTTTTATTTTTAGACATTTTGAATAATTACTGCGGTAAATATTTTATTTACCATGGTTAAAGGGTAAATCCGGTAAATAAGGGTTAAAAAATAATATTATAATAATACAAAATTACCCTAAAACGTGTCCTAACCTTATTGGTGGACACATACCCGACCATGAGCATCCTTGGGTCAATTTGGGGACCCCTTGGAGCCACTTGTATGTGGTAGGGACACTTTATGTTAATAAAGTTAAAATAAAAATAAAAATGGCATAAGCTTACATCTTTTAGAAGAACAATTTTTACATAGGGTTATACATGTTGGATTTTCGATTATAAATATTCATTAGAAAGCTAAAAAGATTTCTTACATAATGATATTTTATTTATAATTTTTAGACATTATATAATTTATTTTATTTATGACACAATGATGATGCAGTAATTACTATAATAGTGAAAAATTAAAATAATTGATATTATAAATACCCAAAAAAATATAATATGAAACTTTTAATAAATTAAACGAATTTAATAGGATAATATTATATATTAGTATTGATTTAATTGACTTTGTTCGAAGTAATCAATCTGTTATGAGTTTCACAAAAATCAACTATTGAATAGTGTCAAAATTGACATAAAAGAGTTCTTAAAACAAATATTATATTATTAATTGATATTAAATTCCTAAAAATCTAAGGTTCGGCCAAGAGACTTATATCATGATAGGTTCATCATTAATGGACCACTTGGGGGTCGCTTGGATGTATATAGTAAGTTTATTAACCATATTATATAAAAATACAAAGAGACATTGTAAAAGTGAAACTAATTAACTTAGAGTTAATACTTAAAGATAAGGTTAATATAAGTACCCAAACCTGTCTAAATTCTATTGGTTGAGTTGTTTTAGACCTATCCCCACCTCATCCTTTTAATAGTCAACTTTGGAGCCTTTGTAAACCGAATATGAATTTATTATAAATTAATATTTCTAGCTTTTCCAAAGGTGCCCCTCACCCCTCTTATAAAAGGGAACTCCTCCTTCTCATTTCTTCACACCTTCAAAGCCTTTTGGTTCGGCCAAACTCTGCCCAAATACTCTCCCAACATCCCTCACTACAACCTAGAGGCCTTAGTTTGATCAGAAAGCCAACCTAAGGAGCCCTTTTGATCAAATCAAAAGGAAGAACCCGAAGAAGAGGTAATGATTTCACCACCCTTTTCTAAGTTCATTTCTTCTTCCACTTCTTCTTCCTTTGTTCTTACCATTCTGAAATAATAACTCCAGTATCTCACATATACTGTGATGTTATTATAAATATGGTACAATCATATTCAGTATTCTATCCACCCTTTGAATAACATGTCACCATACGTGCGTACGTACGGCTTACCGTCTCCACGTCGTGGTGTAATTGTTATTCAATATAATATTATTTGGATGGGTATAATAATGATGTGTAACTCATGTAAATAATAAATATAACATGTTAATGATTCTTTATATATGATATACCATCCATTTATATATTATTTTAATATCAAAAGAATGATATTGTCGCTCGTGCGTACGTACGGACTACCGTCTCCACGAACGCGATGAGATTCATTCTCCATCGTATCCATTCAAGTATAATTATCATTTGATGATTTAAAAATGATGTTTAAGGACTTGATATCATTCTGGATATGAATAATATACAACCTATCCTTTACAAACATGTCTTACGTAACAAAACATATAAAAGAAAACAAGTAAGTTAACACCCGATATAATGATAATACTAGGATATTATTATCAAATCAATATTAAAAGATTATATATGATATCATATTAATGTATATGATTCTTGTATAATTTAATAACAATTATTTCACCATTATACAGGAGGTTAACCTACCCCAACCAAGGAAAAGTACAAGGTAAGGGTTTACTTTACAACCTCTTCATTATCCAAGGTTGTTTATACGTAATAATCTACTGGGATCTCTTTATCATCCACATCCATGTTTCTTAAAAATACATTTCAAAACATTTTTACTATTTACTAGAATATGATTTAAAGTCATTTATACCCTTTTTGACTTTTATAAGAGGTTTATAAAGGAATCTTTCCGTCGTTTTCAAAACAAGGTCCTTTTTAACCTTTTCGACAGAATTGAGGTAAGAATGTTTTTTTTAACTCATACGGCGGGTGCGGTTATTTTACGCCGTTATAAAATCTTCAAAGCTTTCCTTACAAGCTTATAAGAATATTTTCAAAGAAAATGTTTTATTTTATATGGATCTTAAATAATTTCAAAATAAAAGGAGATATTTCTTTAAAAAGAATTTTGATTTCATCTATGTCAACATCCTTTGATGGATTTTAAGATTATTTGAAGTTGATTTATTATGATACAAAACTTCTATATTGTATTGAAGGTTTTGTGATATGTTTGACTGTGGATGTGCTATTTTTATACCATTCATAGTTTATTGTGAAAGTATTGACATTTCGTATGCTAGTTTTAATACGAATGTTTATGTTATGTTTAAACCTTTTCATATGGGAATGCATTGGACTTAATAAGTGACGGGTGGAGCCCGCTATAGCTCCTCGATGCATCGGTAGGTCTCATGAGACAAACTAGTGTCTTGGAACAAGGCCTTGACAAAATATTATTTGTAGTCTTGGCACGAGGCCTTGACTATGTGGTTATGATAGTCTGGCATTATGCATTCCAACATTATGAAAGTGGTTATTGATTTTTGCATGTGATTATTCGATTAGTAGAATATCCATTTGAGTAAGTAAATGGCATTATTTCATTTTATTTATGCCATACCATGTTGAAAGTTCATGTTTTAAAGGCTTTTGTTTTAGTTATACATTGCCTTAAAAGTTTATTCTTATTTATGAAAGTTTCCGCTATTTTGTTATCCTTACTGGGCATTTGAGCTCACCCCTTTTCTATGTTTTATTTTTCCCAGGTAGTGAAGAAGTAAATTATGAATGACTTGCAGGGATATTATGAGGGGTTAATAGTGTGGATATGAAGACTTTGTTGTTGTAGTAGTTTTTCACTTTGAAATGTAATGTAAAACTTTATGATTATATCTAGTGTTTCCAAGGATACTAAACCAATCGGTCTTTCGGGATTTGATCTTTCTTGTGATCATGCCAATGTTATGTAAGTAATGCACCGACTCTGGGCAGCTGGGGTCGGGGCGTTACATCAGCTATATAAAAATCCCATCCCACAACAATGGGGGAATTTATATCTCCATTACTATCTACAAGTTCGACATCCTTTTAGAGGGACTTTTGGGACATCAATGGTGATTCCATATCACTACTATCCCATTGGGATGGGGGAATTTATACCTCAATTCCCAACTCCAGAATCATAAAATCCCTAACTGGAATCACTTTAACCATAATAATAGGACCAATAAATTAAAATTGTGGGCCCAAAAAATTTCAAATCCATAAGGATAGGGGAATTTTCACCATAATAATCCCCATATAGGTAATAATTCTTCTACAATTTGGAAGGATTAGATAAACATTCAGCATCTTACATATTCCAACCAATTTAAGACAAACCTCTATTGTTTTGGGCTCATTTTACATCCATGAACCTGATGGGGGAGTGTATGTTGAAGACTATCAGACCCCACCGAGTTAAAAAGAAAAAAACCAAATGTGGAAAATGGATCATATAATGAACCTGATAAAAGTGGTGAAAAATCAAGCCCATTGCGTTAAAATTAACAGAACAAAAACCATTTCCCGAATTATTTTAGTGATTTCATCACTATCAATATAGAATATATTGATGACCAATGTGAAAAATAATAGTTTCACAACATAGATAACATAACTAGAGAGGAGGGTGATATGGATGGACCATCCTTGGATACATGGACACGGAACCTGAGAAGGCTCCAAAATATAGCACCTTCGAATACTGAGTTTCCACCTCTATGGAAGAACGCATATAAAGAAAAAAGGGAAATGTGTTTCAACAACCTAATCCCAACACTTGAGAGGTGAGATTCCTCCCATATACGAAATAAAATCCCAATATGATAGTGAAATAAAAACTATTTTGACAACTCAACATGGAGATATTTATGTGGAATATTACAACTGGAACTACTGGAAGTATGATCTATACCAACAGTTTTGGGAAAACCATTGGTATAGTTCATTAATTTGGACCTATATCAACAGTTTGGCCAAAACCTTTGGTATAGGCCACATATATGGACCTATACCAACAGTTATCCCAAAACCATTGGTAGAGGTCACGAATTTGGAGCTATACCAACGGTTTTGGGAAAACTGTTGGTATAGGTCACTAATTTGGACCTATACCAATGTTTTTTTTCCAAACCGTTGGTATAGGTCCCTCATATACCAATAGTTTGTCCAAAATCGTTGGTATAGGTCCCAAAATCAATGAACCTATACCAACAGTTCTCCAAACCATTGCTATATGTCTATACCAAAGGTTTTGAGAATTTTTGGTATAGGTAAATGTATTTTTAATAGAATCATATTACAAATGACATTAAATAAATCAAAATTTTAAATAATTATGATAATACATATATATATATATTTATGGAATTATGTTCACAAAAGTAAGTTAGGTTATTTCTTAGGTCATTCAATCACAAACATGAGGTTTCAGGATCCAAACCCACTGAATGATTGTTTTTTGAATTACATATACCAACGATTTTATGGAACCGTTGGTATAGATTTTCATATTAATTATACCAAAGGTTTTGAAACCCATTGGTATATGTCTATAACAATGATTTTGGGAAAACCATTGGTATACACCTATCCCCACATGATTTCTTTCCCACGGTTCTCTAAACTATTGGTATAGGCTATACTAACGATTTGGAGGCCTATACCAACAGTTCCAAACCGTTGGTATAGTGTATTTTTTTAGTAGTGTGGGTATCATATTTCAGATGAGGTAAATATCCTTCTTCCCATAAGAGCTGTTCAAAAAATAAAAAATCAACTTCTAAGCATCAGACCAATTCTAGATACAAGAAGCTAGTCTGCATGAATGGGGAAGATGAGAATGACAATGACTTCCCTCCATTATGGTTAAATCCTTGCACATGATAAGGTAATAATTCAATATTAGGATGAATCTATAATAAACATGAGTCCTAGGTGAGACCACCTCAATGAGCCCCATATAATCCCTATAGATGAGAGATTTTTAATGTCATCGAGTATATAAACAATCTAATGGAAGTAATGGAATGGAGAAGTGTGACTATACAACCTGAGATGAATACTTATCCTAAAAGGGTGGATGGAACTTTCCCTCCACCCTATTTTAGAAATACTACTCTATCTACCATTGACAATCCATGTGATCTGGAATAGCACATCACACACTTCGTATTTTAATTTGGGCCAATGAATGGTCCTTAAGATCAATATGAGGAGATATTGTTGTGGTGGTTTGTGAAAACTATAACAGATCCATCCTTTGTTTGTTACATCAATTTTTAAATAGTATCTTTTGTAGAATGGGAAGACCTTCATCACCAATTCCTTTATTATTTCGTCTCCACTATGTGGAAATTCAAAATTATCCACCGAAAAAACATCACGAAACAAAAAAAATGAGAGGGTTTATAACTTCAGAGCTATGTGGAAGGGTTTAAATTATTCACCCATCATCCCTCTCTCATAGTAAACATTTTTTGAGCTCTGTACCCAAAATATATAAGACGAGTTGCAGACACCTATAATCCCTATGAATTATTCAAGTGGGTTCTGTGAGTTTGTAGAAACTGAAAATGTCTTGAAGATGCCATTCAATGAACATGATCGAAATCTCATCCTAGTCCCTTAGCATAGGGGAAAAGGTTTGGAAACAATGAAGTTATATGTTTCACTCTCAATCTAACAACTATACACATCAAGGCATATGGTAGTTCCCAAACCACCCATCATGTCTAGTCTAGTAGCGATAACCATAGAATTACCCTCATCCAAAAGAATAGTGAAATTGAGGTCACTTGGAGTTTAAGGAATAAATGAATAATGAATACTCCTTCTAAAATGAACAATTCATTAATTATTTTTCACTAGCCATGGACAGTAACCTATTTATGATTCCATACCCTAAGAAGCCTAATGAAGTCAACCTCACTGACTGTCTCTACTACTGCACTTTCCATAGAATGATGGGTCATAATATATAAGAAATATTTTTCTTCAAAAACATCTACCAATGAATGGTCAATTCTAGAAATTTTGGGTTACATAACTCCTCATATTAGGTGGACTACATAACCACAGCCTAGTAAGAAGAAGATAGTGGTTGGGATAATGTCTTGGATAGACATGCATAGAAGTTCAACAACTGGATGAATCATAAAATAGTTGACTGAGTTGATGCCACCCTGAGATTACACCAACATAGACCCATAATAGGTTCACCACCTAGGGAGGCCACATAAAATATACCTCACAAAGGATGGTGTGACAACTCGACATTTGAAAAAATTGAAGGGGAAGATTCACACTCTACTTCGACAAAACCCCCCACTATTACAGACTTCTTCCCAGTGAAATCTAAAACGCAAAAACCTCCCCATCCAAATAGAATCCCTATTAAAAAAGATATATTATTTGGTTCTCTCCATATGATATACTTTTAATTCCACTTCTCTAATGATTTAGATTCCCCGGAATATGACTTTCTTTCACATAACCAAGGAACGGGATGTCACATTCACATGACTTAGGATAAAAGGGTTTGTGCTGGTGCGATAAAACAAAATGTTTTTTCCACATACCCAAAGAGAATATATATATATAACTGATACCCAAATATTATAACTCTATAAAACTCAGAAAAAACAGTGTATGTGTTCTAGAACCCTCCACTAGTAATCCATAACCAATTTTATTACATGAACACATTGCGGGGGTTCAATTATCTGATTGACCCAAACAACGGGGAAGACCATGAAGACCAACAATACTTTTAGATAATACTCAAATGAACTCTATAAAAGTACCCATCCTTTCTATATCAAATTCATCATTTCCTAAGTAACGTGTCTAGGGGAAACCATAACTCAGAAATTACTAACCTCTAGCACAAAAGAAAGACATTATAAATAACCTTGTTATTGTCCCATCCAATATCTCAATCACTGACGCGCTTCATCTTCCAAATTAACTCATGGAGGCACTCGTTAAAGACATTTAATGACCACAACAATTTGAGATAGATGTGTCTACATCCATGGTCTATTGAATGGATTCCAAGTCAGTATAATTAATTGTCGCTATCTCATTCACAAGTCATGATCTAGAGGAGGTCATCCATGGGAAAATCAGACACCTATATGTTTCAAGAATACTTTATAATTCCATCATTTGAAGATATATGACTGAAAATGGATCTGGGATCATTATCATATTTATTCTAAACCTCTGACTTTTTGTATATAGGGAAGGGTATTTTCTCCAACAAATATAACCATTCATGTGTATGATAAGAGTTAGAAAAGACCTCTTGGGAATATCAAACTCAAAACATAGTTTGAGAGATCACATCTGAATATGATTTTATGGTTATCTTATAAGACACCACATGAAATTTTCTTATTGGAAGACACTAGATTCATATCCACATGGCAGTACCAACAAAATTAGGAAAATAACCAATGATGGTTGATGATACATAGGTTCCATCCCCCAACGGTTTAGGGATAGCCCCTGCAAACCCATAGAGTATGATCAATAGAAACTATATTCTCCCCATAGTTCTAGTTGATGTTATAGATTAGGCCCTAGATATCCATGATCATATTATCCCTAGAAACAATGTAATAACCAATTCGATCTAGATTCTCTCTAAAACCACACTAGAGGATGTCATGATAATGTTTCTTCTCATGGCCTCCCTCAACCAGATAGTGAAAAAGAATCCTATGGATTTCAATGTTCATTTGAAAATTTCTCCCATACATGAATTGGAGGAAGATGAGGATGACCTTAGGAACTCTCCTCCAATATTCATGGAAGGTGTCTCAGCCAATATTTGTGAGTTTAGACAAATAAATCCATGAAATGAAGAAAACCTTCATCGGTCACTAATTAGTGCTTCTATTACCCTCAAGGAGTAACAGATATACAATTTGTTTCTTAAGAAACACAATTATATGTTCACATGGATCTATACAAAAAATCATGGTCTAACCCTAGATGTGTATACACACCATCCCATCCTACCTGATGAGCACCAAGGCTTCACAAAGACAATTAGTAGGATTAACCCCTCTCATTCCACCAATGTAAAGGTAGAAATTAAAAATTTTATCAAATACATGTTTTTCTGAGTAGTGAAATACCCAAGATGGATTTCAAAAATCATCATTTTCAAGGAAAAATAGGAAAATTTGGGTTTTCAATGATTTTATAGACCTTAATCACCATTTCAAAAAAGATTGTTTCCCTTTTCTAATCAAAGAACTCTTGATCAATGCAGCTTCTGGATTTCAAGACCTTTCCATGATGGACAAATTTTAGGTTAAAATAAAACAAATATAGCCCCTAAATATTAGAAATACATAGACTTTAGATAACTTAAGGGGTTATAATATTATCAGGTCACACCCTTTAGGTTATAGAATTTGTTAACCACATACCAACTTTCCATGTATCATATATTTAATCCATTACTGGGAAGGATAGTGGAATATTATCTTGGTGACCTATTTTTTAAATCTTGAATGGGATTTGATCTCTTTAATGGTCTTAAAATAGTCTTCAAAAAAGTATGAAAACACAGTCTAAAGATGAATCCACTGAAATTCACTTTAATGGTCTTAAAATAGTCTTCAAAAAAGTATTTTTTAAATCTTGAATGGGATTTCATCTCTTTAATGGTCTTAAAATAATCTTCAAAAAAGTATGAAAACACAGTCTAAAGATGATTTCCATATGCTCTCTCATGATGAACCACTTGTGTAAATACTTGGACACAATATGTTGATTGGGAACTTGTCCTAATGTTCTGTCATTCTGTAGAAATATTTCATCTAGTTTGTATCAAAAATTTTAAAGTAATGGAAATCCCTAGTTGATTTACTTACAACACATCCTACGCAAAACAAATACACTAGTGGACAGAAAGCTTCTATTTGAGGAGTTATACTATTCCAATGACACTCCCCATACATGGGAGATGTATTTTGATAATGACTACAAATATCTTATTTGAAAAATTATGGAAAACTTTAGGCTCAATCGATTTAGTCTATATATTTTATTTTTCTCTCCTAAAAATCATTTTCCTCCTACTCTTTCTCAGTGTATGAATGTCTAATGAATAATGAGTCATGTACCAGTCCGTCATCATGGGGTTGTAACTATCCCTATATGTTCACATAGCCTACCATGAAAACATAGGGGATTCAAAACTAGTGATAAAGAATATTAGTGGAGAATATTCCTTTAAAAATTAAGAACTAACCCATCTCGTCTGTTATGTAAGTGGATTAATGGATGAGTTCCATTTTTATCCCACGTTGCATTTTGTTCCATGATCAAAAAATGGTCATGCAAACAAATTGGATAATATATCCAAAGTCCTAGAATAACATTGAAAAGAGTGAAAAACCATTCATATAATGCATCAAAAAATGGTCCTATCAATTGTTGTATATGATATGAAAGAAATAAATTTGTTCAACACCACCTCATAGGGTGAGAAAATGAAGGACCACCCATGGATTGATGGAGGCCACAATCAGTTATCTCTGAAATGGTAATATCCCAAAAGACAGAGGAAGAATGGAATAGATTTCATTCCTTGCAATAAACGTGACCTAGTAGGGTGGTTCAAATGAAAAAATCCCTCTATAGGATATGATTTAATAGAATAATACTAAGATCCATAGAAGAAATAGATATTTACTCTTTCATGGAGGAAGTATATGTAGGCTCTTGCAGAACTGATCAATATGGGACAATGATCTCCCAAAAAATCAAGAGGTTGATATACTACTAGAAAACCATGATACAGGACTATACGGAAATTATCCAAGAAATTTCATGCAACAAAAATCCATGAAATCTACATCCATCAACCCTCCTTATAACTACATATATCTAAATATTCATATCCATTTTATCTTTGGGGAATGGATGTTGTGGGGATATATCCCCCTTCCACATCTAAGAATTTCAAGTACATCCTTACTTTTACAAACATATTATACAAGTGGGATGGGGAAATACCCATCAAATAAATTTGTGTAAAGAACATTATAAACATCATAAAGTCTAATATCATCTCCAGGTTCAGGGTCCCTCAAAAAACAATAATTAAAAAATATCCCATATTCAGTTATAAAGAGTTGAAGAAACTGTACCAATAATACAAAATCAAGTGAAATCGACCATCTTGATATCATGAAGAATACATTTAATAGATAGAGGAGTTCAATAAGACTCTATAAAATATACTCTATATGATGGTGAACAAGGTTAATATGTCATGTCTAGAAAAGATCCTCAATGCTTTATGGGACTACCATACAACCACATATACTACTACACAAGAAGCACCATAATTAGTTTTTTATAGTAATGACATATTGTTACCCATAGGGGTCAAACTGCCTTCGATCTGAATAGAATTTTACAGAATTCTCTCAGATGATGATAAATAAAAAGAGTGGTTGGATGAGATAGAGTTTCTTGATGTGAAAAAATGTAAAACATTTCACAACCATGAGATTCATCAGAATAAGATCACATTGGCCTTAAATAAGATGGTTTTACTCTATTAATTCCTCAAAGGAGAACTAGTTTGGGATTTCAAAACCCTAATGATACTAGTCAAGAAGCCTTCAATTCTATAACATAAATGTAAGGTACCTTATATCATACATAAGGTCTATTAAAATTGAGCACAATCATCATCTAAAATGGATGAGGGCATGATAGCCCCCCCCCCCCACCCACAAATGTGAGGTTACTAAAGAAATAATTTCAATATCTATCATCATATGGGCATCCAAATCAGTGTATGTCCCATCATTCATCCTGGTTACATGAAACTAAACTACGGAAAATTCATTCTAATTATATGATGTAAAACTATACAAATGTCATAATTTTCACAAGGTGTTAAGATGTACCAGAAAATCCATAACACATGATGTTTAAATACATTTTTGATTCCTTAAAAAATGATATCAAAACTGCATGGGTTTATAGAACTACATGTTTCTTGATTCCTTCCATCATAGGATACGTAGTGGTGCCCAAATATCTAAATGAAGGCCCATCAACAAAATTACATTTATTTCACATTAGGTGTCCCCCATCCTTGAAACTTGATGTAAAAATTTAGTGATACACAATTTTCCGTTCCTCATTCAAATCTGGTTATCCATGCCATTACTAAATGACATTAAACTGACAAGATAATGTCCTTTCCACATGACATTAAACTGAATGGGTTTTCTAGAACTATGAATGACTTGATTATAATTTTTAACGAGATATGTTTATATGCATTGATCTTATATATTAGTATATATACCATATGATAAAATATACCCCTTTCATATCCTTAATTTTCTTTCCATAGTGATAGGAACCATTTTCACTCCCTATTTATCACATCAAGTGTAGCTCCCATGCGACACTCGGTTTTCTTCATGTCTAGGTTTTGACCTTGATTAATGGAAATATCGATTCTTTTCATGGGTTTTGGGTGAGATTAATGTTGATTTTTGATCTACCATCTATGTATAATCATCCTACTATGGGTTCCAAATATCTTTTTTTGTATATTTTGGAGAAACGGGAGGTTACACTATGATTTGGGTCAACCGTGAGCACATTTACAGATTTAAAAAAATAAATTATTTCTTTTATAAATCCTTCATTTATAACAACTTTTCTCTAATTACACTTCTCACATGGCCTCCCCTAACATACTCAAAACCACTATACCATTTTTTACCCCCTATTTAATTTATAATATTGGTGGATTTGGGTTATTTATTTTGGTATTGCACCTGCCCGTGAACCCATTTTGAGATTAAAAAAAAATTTGATTGTTTTATATCAAATTAATTTTTTTAATATTTCTTCTTTATTACACATATCACCTAAGACCAAGAATTCAAGTCCCACCCAATGTTCCATTTACCCTCCTGGGATCTCATATTAGTGATTTACTTGGGAAAAATATCCCAAGGCTTCTCAAATCATCCATATTTGGTAATATAAATTGATTCTTCCACAAATAATTCTTTATTTCTATTTTTTCCAAAATCATCTTTCCCAGGTTTTTCTATACCATTGTAGCATCTCAAAGATGATTCAATTCATTCCCCTTCTTCTAAGGGTGTATATTTAAGGGAAGATGAAGAGTTCTCTAGTTTCCAAGGTGTGATTCCTTCCCCTTTCTCCTCCCTCTTCATTCTTATTAAACTTTCGTTGGGCTTAATCTACTCTAATGTTCATGAAATACCTATGTTTATTTTATCTTATGATTTTTATGTGTTTTTCATTCGTTTAGGTCTGAACTTTATAGATCTAGGCTATTTGGAACCACGACGGGTGATATCAAGTGTGTGGTTCCTTTCCGCAATGGTTATGAGGTAGGATATCCCTTTAACATGACTATACAATATAAGTCACATAATTTTTAATTTTTAGTACCTTATATATATGTATAGTATTATTTTTAGCCTTCATATAATTTTATTGGTTTGTACAACAGTTTTTTAAGACTTGTTTTGTTAAAAGTAGTGTTGTTTTATTAAAAATGTGTACACCACTTTCTTGTTTAAATGTTTAGTAAGATTACATACTCATTTTATGTTATTATGAACATGTTTTAGTATCTAGAATAAATTTATGGCATGAAAATGTGTTTTTATCCTTTTTGAAGTTCTTAAAACATGTTGGTTATTTAAAAGTGCATGCCATGTGTTCGGTAAATTGTCTGGTTGGATATTATTTTCTTAATAGGATTTAAAAGGAATTTTCTCTATTTATAAATTCATTTGATGTATAAAATTGGTATTTTGGGGTCCTTTTAGGGATTTAAAAAGTTGTTTTGGTTTAATAAACAAATGAGTTTTTTTGGCAAACATGTTTTGGCCCGAGTTGTTGGAAAATGGCTTATTTGTGAACCATATAAAAATGGCCATGCTTTGGATGTGTAACCTGAATGGTTTAAGGGATTTGAAAAAGTGTTTTTCGTTTGTAATTTTTTTTATACACCTATATATTAAAATTTATATTCTTACTATCAGAAAATGTTAGTTTTGAGTAATGATTAAAGGACAGTTTGTAATTTTTCTTATAAAAATGGTTTCCATGTGTATTTCATATTGTATCATTTATGTCCATTTTATAGTCCATTAAATTGATTTATTAAATGGTTTATGGGGCTTACAAATCTAGTTTGATATGGTAATGGTGGGGATTTTGCTTTAGAATATCATTTTTCAATGGATTTTATGTGTAAGGCCTCTTTGTACCTTTTGAAATTATTTAATGAAAATTTAGGAGGGTTATTGATTCATGAAAGAAATGTGAGACATGTGTGTGGGATATTTGATTTGTGTATGATTTTTAAATTAAATATTCTTGATAAATGTTATTTTATTTATGTGTTACTCTTTCGATCACAGAAACGTAAAACCCATGTATCTAGGTGGGTGGACATGTACTAATATGCTAGTGATTGAGAGGGGTTTTGTCCCTATTTCACATAACAAGTTTGATGATGAATACTCTAACTAAAACATGATGATTATGATGATTTTGGGGACCAATATCTTATGTATTATTCTACTACTAGTGTATCATGTGATTGAGAATGCATAATAGTTATGTTTACTTTTACACCAAGATATGATGTTCCTAGGGCCCACAACGGACTAGTTCCTAGCGGTGTTACTATGACTTGGGATCATTGGATATTTTTTATTCATCGTAGGATTACATTGTGTTTAGTTGGAAAATTCTGTAGCATGTGTGTTTTATTTGAATGTTTATATTTTTTAATTAATCCCTCTTGAAAACTATTTTCATTTTGAAGTTTCATATCTTGGAAATTTGTTAGCAGCATCCCCTTGTTATGAAAACTTGCAAGTATTTTACATTATAATGATTATATCATTGAACCATGTTTGTAAATAAAATTATATATATTAAAGCTAAACCATGAAATTGGTTTTTCTTTTAATTTAATGGATTTTATTTGGGAATAGAATATCGGTCTAACCAATTGAGTTTTAGTACTAGCACCTATAGTTTTCATCTATTTTTATCCCTTATGAAGGATTCATCTTCAGATTGGTTTCATTGGGTGATGAGTATTAGTTGTGTTGGATAGTTACCAAAGGGTTCAAATAGTGTTAGTTTGGTCATCATGTTTGGTTATTTGGGTGTATTGTTTTTTTGTACATTCTATTTCTTATATAAATAATGTTCAGATAAATTTATATAAATATATGTTAGGATGTTTCTTTCCTTCCGCTACATATTTTTTTATTATATTTGGTAGAAATAATTCCCTTGAGTACTCTATTGAATCCCCATTTTCGTTTCCAAACAAAGGTGAATGGGAACACTCTTTAGACCATGCAAATGATCAGCTTGGATGCCCAGTTTGTGGTCGACCAGGGATGGTTCATGGAAAAATGTTCTCAAAGGGAGGATGGATCATAGATGACTGTTTTTTATAGTTCCCTTTTTTATTTGGGTTTGTTAGGGTAGATGGAATAGGATTTTCAAGACTTGAGGGGTAGGTTTAGGAAGAGAGTTGCAAACTCTTTCTCATTTCGAGACTCAAATGTCCATGGGATGTCTTGTTTTATTAGTGACTTTAGTTCTTATTTATTTTTTTATTTTAGAATATGATAAGTGGAGTTTTACTAATGGTATCTATGAGTTCGAGGGGCCTATAAAGACACGTGGATCCAACAAATGGGCATAAGAAGTCTCTCTATGTTGGTGATGTGTTAAACATATGGCTGCTCACCATATGGTCATGTCATCCAAAAAACACTAGTTCCCTTTTCTGGGTTTCATGAACTTTTTTGGAATTAAGAATTTTTTAGAAAATCCTTCCATGAGAATTGTGAAAATGGGTTTTAAAGGAAAGGTTGGTTGATGAAAAGTAGAAAATGGGTTTTTAAAATTTAATATGAGAAAGGTTTTGGAGTTTTTTGTTTTGTGAAATAAATATTGGTGATAAAGAGGATATGATTTAACGGGATTGAATTTCCGTAATCTAAACTTATGGTTCCTAGAAATGGAATGTTTTGAAAGCATGGATTAGTTTAAATTGATTTTAAAATTTGTTTTAAATGTGGTGTTTTGTGCTATTGAAAACCATTTGAATGTGATGAATTGGTTTTGGAAATTTTCATTTGAGTTGCTTGTGTGATTCTGTAATGGTGTTTAGGAATTTTTGGTTGTTGGATTATAAAAAGAGACCTTTCTGAATTTTCTAAAATTGGATAAGGCTATTTTGAATAGAATTATTTTTTTTAAAAGTTCTATTAAATTAAATGGAATGGGTTTTTTATGAAATAGTTTTTAATAAAGTGTAGTTTTTTTTTAAAATTTCAAAATAGATTTTGATTTGGTGGTTAATGTGTCTTTGTAAGGTACAATATTCTTTTTGGAGTGATTATTGTTTTATTTTATCCTTTGGTGTTTTCATCGGTGCTCACATGCATGGTTTATGGAAATATGAATTAATAGTTAGTATGACACGGTGGTTGGGTGCCCGAGGTGGCACAAAAATGTGTATATGAGTGAGACTTGATGAAACAACTTTGGTGAATGAGAAGATCCCCCAAGTTGGTCTGTTTTTTTAAAGTGTTTTTGATGAAAAATTTTCATGTTTGTTATAAAATAATTTTTATGTGGATGGTTTTCCTATATCATAGATGTGTTTTTTATTCAGTATGATTTCTTGTGATATAGAAGTCATACTGATGTTGTGTCTTTATAGGGGATCTCATTGGTGGCTTTGTTTTGGAGCAATGTTCAATGGGTTTATAATAACATGTTTGCTATTGTGATGTATCCATGGATGGTTCTCTATTGGAAAGACTTCCGGGTGATCAACCAATGGATTCATTCCAAAAGTTAAATCAACCACTTCAAATTATACCTTAGATGGTTTGTTTGAACATAAAGATTTTTAGGCTCAATTTAAAGTGTCTTTCCATTATGGTGTCCCTCTCGGTTGGGGTAGTTTTTCTTGGTGAGGTTGATGTGTTTCTCTAGGTACCTAGTACATTTTTTCTCTTCATTTGGAGTGAGATAAAATAGTGTTATGTAACTCTAAGTTTTTGTTTGGGTAAAAGTGTGTTCTTTAAGGAATAGAGTTTCACGGTGTCCCTTGACCTATTGTTTCAGCTTAGGTGTTTTATGTTTCACTCTGTGGAACTAATGGGAAGAGTTCAATATAGGGATTATAAAAACCTAACTATGAGGCTGGAGATCCTTCATCAATCAAATCTCTATCCATAGGTATCAAAGTGAAGCTGGCGCATAGTCAGGAGTCCCAAAACTATGGGCAGTATTTAAATTCTTGTTCCTTTACCATTATAGTGAGGTGGTTCTTTAATTTCTTTTGTGCTTTCAGTTTCCCAATGATAGGGTCCCCTTCCCTCCCCACCCCATGTTGTGGAGGTTGGGATCTGTGTAGAGAGTTTTGTCCCGGTTCTTTTCCACTCCATTCAGGAGTGGGGATTTGAATTTTCATGTTTTTTCATCTTAACATGTGTTAGTAGGTTGTTTTGGGAGAGTTTCTATGTGCCTGTGTGGGATAGACCCATTCCTAGTTAATGTCTAATTCTTATTTGGTCATTGAACATTGGTTCTTAATGGTGGGTAGATCAACCATGGGTCTCGTAGAGTTTCCTCCTCTGCATATTTTGAGTTCTAGTTGTTTCTTAATGGTGGGGAGTCCATTCCAGGATCCCCTTGAATCATTTTCGTTTTTAGTGACCTTTGGTATGGGTGATCTTTGGTATCATTGGGAGAAGTCCCAACAATATGGTTCCTGGTTTAGTTGTGGATGTAGTGACTCGATATTTCGGATGATTCTAATGAAGCTGTTGGGAGTTGGTGTTTTGGTTATGGTAAGAGGTTTAAGTTATATTTATTTTTGATGCGGTGTCATTGGATTTAGAGGTTAGAAAATATTCATATGAAATCCTTTTGAGTTGATCAGACATCTTGCATGTGTTGTGGCTTTCCAAGTGTGGAAACCCATAATGATGTGGAGAATTATCAAACCTGATTTCTTTCATGTATTGGTTTTGACGTGTTCATGGGAAATCTAAATCAATATCTTAGGTTTTGAGTGAGAATAATTTTGACTATTTAGCAACCATATACGTATAATCATCCTACCATGGGTGCCCCATATCTTTTTGGGGGTTTTTGGAGAAAAGGGTGGGTACTTCAAGATTTTGGCCAACTGTGAGGCCATTTATAAATTAAAAAAAAAATTTTGTTTCCTTAAGAAAACCTTCTTTTTTCTTAAAAATTAACTCATTACACTTCCCACATATAATCCCTTGATATATTCAAAAAAATGTATCCTTTTTTAACCCCTTATGAATTCTTAATAATGGTGGATTTTGGTTATTTATTCAAGAATTGGACCAGCCTGTGAGTCCATTTCTTATTTTGAAAAAATAAATTGATTATTTTATATATTATACAATTTTCAATATTTTTAGGTTATTCCACATCTCACTCAAGACCAAGAGCCCTAGACCCACCCCCATGTTTCATTTATCCTAATTTTGAGCTCATTGTAGTCTCAGAATAAGGAAATATATCTCAGTGATTTTCAAATCATCCAGATTTGGTGAGTTAATTCGGTTTCTTCATGAATAATTTTTTTTATATTTGACCAAAAAATCATATTTCCTTGGTTTCCCTAGACATTAGGAACCTATTAATGATGTCCCAAGACATTTCATTTCCTCTAAGTCTATAGATCTACTAAAAGATGAATTGTTCTCTAGTTTCCATGGTGAGATTCCTTCTATTATTTCCTTCCTCTCCCTTCTCCATCCACTTTAATTTGGTTTATTCTTCTCCCCTCGTATTTCAATAACTAGGGTTACGTTATCCCATGATTTTTATGGGTATTTGGTTCATTTACGTCTAGTCTTCATTTATCTAGATAGTTTGGAAACGCAACGGGTGATATCGGGTCTGTTGTTCCTTTCCGCCATTACTTGGTGGTATGATATCAATTGCACATGCAATTATCATTTATGTTTCATCATTTTCATGATTATATCACCTGATATATGTGTTTATTATTTTGTTCATCCTATTTATAATTTTATTAGTGTGGAAAACAGTTTTTTAAGCCTTATTTTGTGAAAAGTAATGTTGTTTTTTTATAAACGTGTACACAGATTATTTACATAAATGTTATGTTAGATTAAACACATATTTTCTAGTATTTTGAACATGTTTCTGTATCTAGAATAAATATATGGCATGAAAATTTTATTTTATACCTTCTCAAGTGCTTAAAATGAGTTTTTTTGAAGTGTATTCCATGTGTTGGGTAAATTGTCCAGTTCAATTTTTTGTGCTTAGTGAAATTTAAAATGATTTTTTTGGATTTATAAATACTTTGTATTCAAGAAAAATTTTATTTTGCGACCATTTTATGGATTTGGAAGTATTTATTGTTTTATAAACAAATGCTTTTCTTGTGGTAATTTTTTTTTTGGCTTGAGTTGCCAAAAAATGGCCCCTTTGGCATCCTTAAAAAATTTTGTGCTTTTGAGGTGTAACCTTAATGTTTTAAGGGATTTGTAAAAGTGGTTTTCTATTTTAAATTTTGTTTATAAACCATTTTTATTAAAATTTTAAAGGCCCATTTGTAATATTTCTTGTAAAAATATTTTCATGTGTATTTCATGTTGTAAAATTTGAGGCCATTTTATGGTGCAAGAAATGGATTTAAAAAATGTAGCTGGGATTCTAAATGTGTTTTTATATGGTATTGTCGGTTTTTTCCCTTAAAAGATCATTTTTATGGATTTTATGTGCAAGGCCTCGTTATAATTCATAAAATTGTTTTTTGAAATTTTTTGTGGTTTATTTATCTATGAATGAAATTTGAGACATGTCTGTGGGGTGTTTGATGTGTCTATGATTTTAAAAGGAACGTTCATGAGAAAATAATATTTTATAGATGTGTAAATTTTTTGAGAACAAGTAATGGAAAAACCTGGGTATCTAGGTGGGTGGACGTGTACTAGAATGCTAGTGATCCGAAGTGTTTTTGACCCTATTTCACGTAGAATGTTTGAAGATAAAAACAATAACTAAACTATGATGATGATGATGTTGGGGACCTCTAGGTTTTATATGATTCTCCTGTTAGTATCTCATGTGTATGAGAATAGATATTTGTTATGGTTACTTTTACCCTAGGATATGAGGTACCTCGGGCCCACAACCAAATAGTTCCTTGGGGTGTTCCCATGATTTGTGTTCATTGGCTATTTTGTACTTACAATTGGAAAATGGTGTGTTTAGTTGGTAAATCCATAAGTTTTTTTTTTGTTTTATTTAATAGTTTTAATTCTTTAAATCAACCCCCTTGTCAAATATTTTCATTTTTATGTTTCATCTCATTGAAATTCGTTTCTTGCATTCCTTGGTTATGAAAAATTGCAAGTATTTTAATTTATAATGATTATATAATGGAGCCATGTTTGCAGAAAATACTTATAGATATTTTAGTTCAAACTTGAAATTCATGTAACATTTATTTTAAATGATTTACATTGGTAATAGAATATCATTAAATCCTACTGAGTTTTAATAATTATGCATGCAGTTTTCATATATTTTTAGACCTTGTCCAGGATTTATCTTGATTTCCGTCACTTTGGGCAATGAGTATTCATTATGATGAAAAGTGACCAGTGGAGTCACGTGTTCTAAGTTTGGTCCTCTGGTTTGGTCAGTTGGTTGTGATTTTTTTGTTTTACATTATTTTCCTTATATAAATAACGTTCAGTGAAATTTTATATAAATGTATGTTGGGATGTATGTTTCTTTCTACTTCTTAGTTCTTGATTATATTTCGGAAAAATTGTTCCCCTGAGTACTCTGTTGATGCCCAACAACAGTTTCTAGCCCATGGGGATTAGGAAATCCCTTTATTCCATCCTACATATTAGTTTGGGTTATTGATTCAAGGTCTACCTGGGCTAGTTTGTGACATCACATATGTTTAGGGGTTTCTATAAGGGACCCCACATGAGAATTGCATAGAATATTGTGGTAAGATCATCATTGTGATGAAAAAAGTCCAGAAGAGGAATACTATGAGTCTTTCCTACATGATTTCAATATATATTGTTGAAGTCCCTGACATATCATAAAACATTACATTCCCATGGAACTCGATTGAGAGGACAACCATTGATAGTTTTGGTGCCATACCAAACCGTTATTTAAGAACTAGGTGTGACTAGATTCTTGACATCACATGATACATAGTGACACTTGTCTCTTCAAAATCTGGTTGAGTCATGAAAAATATAAAAATACATCCTCTCTGCATGTAGGCCAGACTTATGTAATATGGTTATTGTCTATAAACTATGTGAGGCTTAATTATCATTCTCAAGAGATACATAGTGACACTCAAACATCCTTTCCTAGTTCTAATCACAAAATATTCATTCTTTAATGCTTTTTAATATTCATCCTCACCACATGATGTTAAACTAGATTGGAATTCAATAAATTCATGCAACTTGATTCCTTGTATCATAGGATATGTAGTGACATCCATATATCTAGTCCTGATCCTAGCTAAAATAGTGAATGGAAACAATTACCACCTCTACACATGGGCCAAAAATATAGAGTGTTTCTTGTTAATGAACTATGTACTTCTTGATTATTATCATCACAATATATGTCATGACATCTAGATCTCCAATCCTAGGTCCAGTTCTAATAAAAGATAATAAATTCAACCCAACTACATAGGATTCGAGTCACAAAAGCTTGTTTTTTCATACATATGATCCATATATATGAATATATTTCTTGTTTTCATAATATATCATGCAAAACAATTTATGTTAGTTCCCACATCCTTATGGCTTGACATTAAATTGCATGGAAAATTTCATGGTCACATGACCTTAAAACTACAAAATAATAATTTCCTCACTACACGATGATAAACTAGATTGAATATGTCCTTACCACATGAAATTAAACTAAATAGAAAATTTTCCCACTACATGATGATTAATTGTTCAATCCAACACCTAGTTGTCATCCCCAGTCATGGGAACATAGGATCCTTACCACGATCATCCAGATTTTGAGGTGATTTTTCCAATTAATAAAGAACCTCACTCCATAAATCAGATTCCACGTATTGAGTTCCTTGGGTCACCAACACATTCCAAGGACATTGGAAAGGAGAATTGGCTTCAAAGAACATGTTCTTGAAAATGAATATATGACTATGGCTTCTGCATATGCACTTGAAGTCATCAACCAAATGCATCACTACGTAACATGGGCATTCCAAAAAAATGTGATCACTGACATCACTGTGGCAAAGCACAACACCACAATGTAATATGAACCACTCAAAGTATTATTTTCCGATATCAGTAATCATTATTATAGGACCTCAATAAATGATTTAAAAAAATTTAAATTATCATTTCAGAGGATGTTGGGGTACTCTTGACCCTGGGTATCCTAAAATGGCCCATATTTATCAATATCCATATTAGGTCCATGAAGCTAATTACCTTAAACAACATCCACATTGGTCAAAAATATACAGACATAAAGTATACCTTATAATGGGTTTAACTGATGTACAATAAACTTAAAGAGAAATATACACAAAACATTTTAGGATGAAAACCTTCAGAGAGAGGTCTGATAAATATTCAAGTCTTTACTCGCTAAACTCATCATCTACAGAGTTATGGAAAAACATTAAGCCTGAATGAATATGAAATAAATAAAAGAGTGTATGATTTATAGAACAATTAAAGGCCAATATATTCTCTTTAGATCCATTGGTTTAGGAAAAAGCTAGAGTAATGATTTATCACATATAATCACCATGAGAATATGTTCCATAGATGGTGATGAAACATCTAGTGTACTCAAACCCTTCTTAGATATTACATTTTACACATGTCACATTTCATTATTTGACTATCCCATATCACAACATTCTTACAAGGATCATGGAAAGGATTCTAAATTTCATGGACACTTTTCTTGACAATGCATTTATGCCTATGGGTCTTGTATATGAAACTATATTCATTAACCAAATGCATCACTCTAAAAAAGGTCTTTGTAATCCTTGAGATCCCTGAAATAACTAGGGAAGAACCCAACACCCCAGCATTTTTCTAAGTCATATCTGATAACATTTTCCCATATTATTCTCCTAAACCAAGAACATTTATCTTCATATCAAAATATTCAAGTAGATCTGGAATACTCCAGGTTATCTCACCAACTTTTTTACAATTTCTTAATAAAGGACTGTGACACTCCATCCATGAACCTTTGATGAACTAGTTCTCCTGACTCAAAACCATAATGCATTGGGATCAAGCATTATGATACAAGATCCAAATTTCCCCAGGGTTCTACAATCCATCCTATATTACTAAACCTCCCATACACAACTTAATCATCAAGATGATTGAGTATTCAGAAATCATTAATGGTCTCAGGAAATGAGTTGAGATCATATTTTTCATTACCTTGCTACCAATGTAAAAGGGCCTTGACCCATCAACTAATGAAATATAATCCTTTCAATAAACGATATTTAATATATTTGTTCCCTAACAACACCATGATGGAGCTCAGAACATCAAAGTGTTAAGGGTTATCCATATAATATTTCCCTGTACCATATTCATAGACTTATAATTTTTGGTAATGACTTATGTCTCCCTTTTTCAAACTATCTAGGAAGACCATCTATACCTAGTATTTATCCCTCAAAAAATAATACCACCATAAATCTTTTATATCCCTTTTAATAGATAACCATCTTCAAGAGACCATTTTATTGACTTTGCATGTATTATTATGGATCCTTCATATGAACCTATATTACATAACCAAATGAATCACTATATAAAAATGACATTCTAATCCTTGAAATAACTTGAAAAATAGTAAAATAACCTTACACCTCAGAGTGTTTTGGGGCATTCATGGCATGTGTACACAATATTCCATAATCATTGATCTTGTCTAGGCTACAAGACCCTAAATTAGTTATTACATACACTAGGATAGATACCCTAATAGGGGGTGTGAATCAGGGTATGATAAATTAAAACAAAAATCCATATTGATCTGGTTTCGTTGTTAGAGAAAACTCTATTATCTCTCCTTCAAATTGCAGAGTATGAAAAAATATTAAAGAAATCACTGGACATGGCATTTTTACTTGGTTCACTTTCACTGTTCTCCATCCAAGAAGCATACACTTGTGATGTATCAATGTACCAAATCCACTAAAATTGCACTATTGTTTAAAAAGATCAGAGTGGAATCAATTTCCTTCTAGGTTTAAAACCAATCACAATTTCAAAGCTCACTGCTCTCTCAACTGAAGAGATATAATTTCTTCTCTAGAAGATCCACTCATTGTTTAAAGACATGTAGGTCATTGAATTATCTCTAATGAATACATATCCAATATTTTTATATGGACAGGTGAAGCCTAGTGTTCATCCACTAATTAACAACCCTTTACCACAAGTGTACTAGGAAACATACAACTTTCACGCAACCCGAGGGTGACTTTGGTGCCACATTAACTAGTGATCAACATCTAACTTTGTTATGGGAAAACCAACTTCGACACTAATTTTATACTTTCATTCCACATTATACTTGCACGCCACTACGTGCATGAATTTTCTTGTGGTCCACTGCTTGTGTGCCTCTTCTTGTGCCCCACTACATTCGTGTCACACTTATGCACCTCTACTTGTGCGTCGGTACTTGCGTGCCACTAACTATGCAACTCAATGATTGCATGCCACTCAAAACATGTGTGACACTTCCACTTGCATGATAATAGATCATATTTTCTCTAATTTTTGAGTTACCACAAAATGATGAGGGTAGTTGTCTATTTATAGTCATTTTAGTGACCATGTGCCTGAGGCATGCAACTCACCTTGCATGCCACATTTTCACTTGTGAACCACTCTATAACATGCATGATACTTCAGGACTTTCACACCCCTAAATGACTTCTGTTCCACTTCTTTACATGCACACAACTTTCTTTCCATTTTCATATTTCAGTGTGATGATCTTGAAATATGACTTTCGTTCCACTTCTTCATTTGTGCGCCACATAATGATGTGTGTGACACTTATTCACTTGGATGCCATTTTCATTCCTTTTTTATATTTTGATGTGATGAAAATGAAATATGAATTTAATGCCACTTCAAGACATCCACTACACATAATGAATTGCACACCACTTCATGACTTGCATTCCACTTAATAACTTGTGTGACAATTCTTCACTTGTGTGCTAATTTCTTTCCTCTTTTCATATTTTGACTGGATGATCAGGAAATATGACTTGCACGCCACTTCAAGACTTGCACGCCAATTTCATTAATTTTCCATATTTTAATTTTTTGATTTGGAAACATGCTTTGTGTGCAATAATCCAATCGCCGACATTTTCAACAATCTTAATCACCTCAAAAATGATTCAATGATACCATGATGGATTTTATCTCAACAATATCTCCCTTTGGGTTTGTTGAAAACACTTTTGTCATTCAATAAATTGTTTAAGATTCCTCAATCATTAACCATCACTCACCTCATGTCATTATGATAGTGATGAAAGATTTAATCAACACATATTCTAAGAAAACCTGAGAAATGCTCGGTGTGAGAAAAAACTGTATAATGAAAATTTAATCAATGAATCGATTCAATCCTAGAAATAATTATTGAAACCAATAGAATTATTTATTCATAAACCTTAGATGCCCTGATATATCATCTTCGACTGATCACTACTAGGATCACCTGATTTAAAAAAATATTACGCCCCCAATCTTGTTGCTCAACCTATCTGACTGCCCCACCTGATAGCTTCTCCACATGTCAATGACTAAGAAATTTTCTCCCATAAAAACCCACACATTCTACCCCTTGAACAATCACAATTTTCCACCTTTGTCAACTAACCAAAATGTCACTCCTTTGTATTCTGCAATAAGGTAAAACACGTATCAGTACACCAGGGAAAAACACCACATACCTCGGGGAGAGGGAGGTTCCACATCTACACTCTTTCAAGTGTGAGGAGTTGACAGAACTCCCTGATCTAATCAATGCCACTTGAAATTTTTTCAATGGTAAGGCCTTCATCAGAATATTAGCAACCTATAGCTATAAAGGTGCATATTCCTAAATAACTTTCCCTGACTCCACCTTCTCCATAATAAAATGATATTTTATGTCAATGTTCTTGGACTTAGAATTATGGATGGTATTTTTTAAAATATTTATAGTACTTGAATTATCATACTAAATTCAGATCGGAGAATGAACTATAATGTCTATTTCAACATGCTACTGCTTCATCCACAATAACTGTGTGCATACATGAGTGGATGCAGTATGCATAACTTTTGGGTGATAAAAAAATGAAATCTTATTTCTTGAACAAACCAAGAAATACAAAATCCACCATGATATAAATAACCTTCTGATGTTTATTTTCTATCATCTGCTAAACCATCCCAATCTGCATATGTATATCCCAAAATCTCTGGTTGATATTTCTCACTAGACATTAGGCCTAAATCATCCATTCCCTTAACATACTGAAGGATTATTTTCCCTTCATGTTTATGGATTTCTTTGGGATTACTCTGATATCTTGCTACATGTCATGTGGATAATACAATTTTATGCATTATTGAAGTCAAGTATAACAAACATTCAATAATTTTCCTGTATTCTATGATATTAACTTCCTTGCCTTCCATATCATTCAACAGTTTCATCAGAGTAGAAAACATAGTCTTTATTTCCATGGAATTTTCTATCCCAAATCTTTTCAGAACCTCTATGGAATATTTGGACTGAGAGATAAATATGCCATTCCTTCCTTGTGTTACCTATAATCGAAGGAAATAATTTCATTTCACTAATCATAGACTTTTCAAATTCATGATACATGAATACAAAAAACTGTATGCACTGTTCTTTATCTAATACTCCAAATATTATATCATCAAAATATAGCAGCACCATAATTTTTTATTAATTTCATTGTTCACATATAAATTTTAATCAACTCCACCGCACGAGAAACTGATATTCTTCAAAAATTGATCTTTCCTTGAATTCCATTCTCATGGTGAATACTTAAATCCATATAAATCCTTCTTCATCCAATAAACGTTTTCTCATATTCCTGAATGAGAAAACCATCTGGATGTTCTATATATACTTCTTATTCCATAACCCCATTCAAAAATGCGAACTTGATATCCATCTAGAACACATTGATCTTCTATTTAAATGTAATTTCCAAGAATAGTATGATTGTATCCAACATTTCCATAGGTGAAAACGTATATTTAACATCAATTCCATCTAACTGGTAGTATCCTTTACACATGAGACATGTTTTTTTCGGATCACAAGACCATATTAATTAATTTGTTTGCAAAAGACCCATTTTTTCTAGATGAAATTATTATCTTATATCCTTGAGATAGTCTCCCAAGTCTGATTATTCTCAATTGGGTCTTGATTTTCATTCATCACCTGAACATAGTATTCATCTTTAGATTTATAAAAAAAGAACATTTAGGTTCAGCTTGAGAGAAGAGATATTTCTTTTGTAGGGACTTTATTATTCTTGTTTGAACTAACATTGTCTTATCCCCAATGATGGGTTTACTATCAATCTTAGCTTGAAACTTTGGATTATTTGGAGACACAAACTTGAATTCTTCTTGTTCATCATTAGTATCTTCTTCTGAGTTAGCATCTACTACTTTTGAACCCCATGTGTTACATTCCTCTTCATCACTTTCATTAAGAAACTATTCAACATACTATAGAGTATTCTAAAAATTTTAAACAATAGTTACATAATTGAACTCAACTAAATTTCCCATCCTCTTGTTAAAGAATTTGAATTCTTTTCGTTTTCTTGAGTACCCATGGAATATCCCCTCATCTCCTTGTGACAAAATTTTCCTATTTTTTTCTTTTATCGAGAATCCAGTACTTACTTACAATGATTCGAAGGTATTTTATTATTGGACTATTTTCATACCACATCTTATACAAAGTCATTTCCTTCATTTAGACACAATTGATCCTTGTTAGAAATGTATAATGATGTCAATACTGCTTCCTTCTAAAATTTCTCATGTATGTATTTTTTTATAAGCATCATTCTATACATGTTGTCGATGATCCAATTTCTTTTTTAAACCACTCTATTCACTAGGGGAGTTCTTACTGAATAAACTTGAGGTATTATCCCATGCTTTTCAATATAGTATTTTAACTAACTATTTGTTAATTCTATACCATTTTCTGTACGAAACATCCAAATTTTCTGCCCAAGAATCCAATTCGGTTCCCATTGATACTGTTTTAGGAAACTGAACACATCAGAACTAAGGGAAATGATGAATACCCATGAAATTGTGTTGTAATCAGAAATTAAAATAACATTATATCTATTTTTTCAATGTATCTTACTGAGATAGGTCCATAAACAACATCATGCACCAATTTGGGAACTCTGGTTGGCTTCTTTTTCTTCACTTTGTACGCCTTTTTTATGATCTTCCACTATTGAAAAAAATCACATGCATATATATGATCATTTGATATCTTGGGGAGATCTCTTGCTGCATCACACTTTACCAGATCCTTTAGTGAAGGATGGTTTTTATGACCAAGCCATTTATGCCATAACATGTTTCCCTCCTCTTTGACAAAAAGCACACATCTTCATCACCCCATACATGGTAACGATTTTACATTTACATTTTTCCTTGAAGAATCATTGCACCATCTCTTGCTTTGAAAATAGACATCTTCTTAGTAAAGCATAGAGAATTACTTGAGTCACATAGTTGACTAACAATAAGAAAATTGACATTTAGATCTTCTACTACTAAGACATCGTCATGTCTTATTTGTTTTCTCCCAAACATGGCATTTCCAAAGACAATAATCATTAGGCATTCATCATTTCAAAACATAAAAACCCATTATTTTTCATATTTTATACCTATAAAAAGATATCTATTTCCTATCATGTGAGATATCACTAGTGCAGAAAATGTGTTTTACGTCGGTTATTTTTCATTTTTTACGTCGGTTTTTAGCTGACGTAAATACGTATGATGTTATAAATAATGTTTTTTACATTGGTTATTTAAAAACCGACATAAAAAACATAACATCGCGATTTTTATCACTTTGGTTAATTAATAACCGACATGAAAAAACCAGGGGAGAGGTGTTTATAACTTAGGTTCTTATATAACCGCCAACCGACATGATAATACCCCCTCCCCCCGGTTTATAAAGTTGGTTATTAATTAACCAACGTGATAAACTCTTGGGAGATGGTTTATCACGTTGGTTATACAATAACCGATGTTCTAAACCAGTCTGGGGGGGGGGGGTCTCACGTCAGTTAATAAATAATTGAGGTGATAAACTATTTAGTAGGCCTTTTATCACGTCGGTTATTTAATAACCGATGTGATAAAACATTTCCCGGTCCATTTATCACATCGGTTATGAAATACCCAAAATGATAAACCATGCCACAGGTTTTTATCACGTCGGTTATTAAAAAACCGACGTGATAAACCCTTCCCAATTTCTTTATCACGTCGGTTATAAAATAACTGATGTGGATGCGAAATTTTGTTTAATAAAATTTGAATGCAGTCCTCTATTCACCCTCTAAATCAACCAAAAACCAAATTATGAAATCGTACCACAAAAATAGAATGAGATCAAATCAAGAACTAAAGAAAATTCAATCATTTACATTGATAACATATAAAACGTACCCCACTTGACTGCCCCCACCCTCATGTATACCCCCTGGACAGCCCTCCCCCCACCCCATTGGAGCCCCCACAACACTCCTGGACTGCCTCCAGACCCCTTGGACATCCCCAAACACCCCTTGACAACCCCCACCATCCTGAATAGCGCCCCACTTGACATCCCCCACCACATTAGAGCCCCCACCACAGCCCTGGATGGCCCCCTGGCCCCCTGGACAGCCCCAAACACCCCTGGACAGCCACCACCCTCCTGAACAGCACCCCCACCCCACCCCACTTGACAACCCCCACCCCATTGGAGCCCATGCCACAACCCCAGACTGCCCCCGACCCCCTGGAAATCCCCAAACACCCGTTGATAAACCCCACCCTCCTGAACAGCACCCCCTCACCCCACTTGAAATCCCACACCCCGTTGGGGCCCTCACCACAGCCCTGGACTGCCCCGACCCCCCTAGATAGCCCCAAACACCCCTCGACAACCCCCACCCTCCTGAACAGCACCCCCTCTCCCCACTTGACAGCCCCCACCCCATTGGATCCCCCGCCACACCCCTGGACTGCCCCCGACCCCATGGAAAACCCCAAACACACCTCGACATCCCCCCAACCTCCATAACTGCACCCCTCACCCCCTCACCCCACTTGACAGCCCCCACCACACCCCTGGACTTCCCCCCGACCCCCTGGATAGCTCCAAACACCCCGGGACAACCCCCCACCATCATGTATAACCCCCACACCCTGGACATCCCTCCCCCACCCCATTGGAGCCCCCACCACACCCCTGGATAGTCCCAAACACCCCTGGACAACCCCCCCCCCCCCACCCTCATGTATACCCCCACCCCCTGGACAGCACTCCCACACCCCTGAACAACCCTCCCACACCCCTGGACTGCCCTCCCACCCCCTGGACTGCCCCCACCCCACCGGATAACCCTCCCAGACCCCTGGACACCCCCCAACCCGACTGAACACCCCCTGATACCCTTGGAACCCCTCCCCCCAGACCAGAATCCATACCAAAAAAACCATCATAAGTAGACCAAAACAAGAAGTAGAGAAAAATTAAACATTAACATATATAACATTAAAAACTTACACTGTCAACTACAAAAAAAACTAAATCCAACCTAAACGACTACCAAATACACAATTACAACGACAATATTCAAAATTACATTTTACATTACAAACAACTAAAATTCAATCAAACCTGTAAAATAATTTGACCACTCCACTTGTAAGTGTTTGATGTCTTCAGCAGTATATGGTTGAGGGTCATCAAAAAGGTACAAATGAAAAGGATATTAGTTAATGTGTATATTGAATAAATCAAATTGAAATATTATGGAAATGTTTAAGAGGAAATATTACCCGGTCAAAATTCACAACTTCCCCAGTTGTTATTATTTCATAAATAAATCCTAACATATAATATCTACATTCGATGACGCCTTGTTGTTCATGACAATTCTGTTTGAATGAATGTAAATTAAATATATTATTTTTTTGTTATAAATCAAAAAGTATAAATTATAAATGTATATTTACCTTCTCATTTACATATTTGATCTTCGCACTCCTTTTCATTGTGATTTTTTGAATGTAGGGCCATGCACTTTTAGAAAATAATACGAATGGGGTAAATTTAAAATTAATTATAATATATAAAACTATTGAAAAATTGAAACATACTTTTCCAATATATTCTTAAAACATTCCCACACATCATCATGGAGAGAGCACCTCCAATAAAGTGCTTTTTCCCTTGGGTAAAAACCCCTAACATCCAATGATCACTGATAAAAGTAAATTTAACATTAGTGGTTTTTTATGTTATAAGATAATTAACTCTTTGAGAGAGATGTGTTTCATACCTCTCACAAAAAGGCATCATCCAACGTTGTGAGACTATATTCTTTTCAAGTCATTAAGTAATATAAACCATTCTTTGTTCCTCATTCAATGCACATGCTTTAGGGGAAATCAATTGCGGGTCCATGAATCCATATACATATGTTATCTCATTCCTATCACAAATTTTATAAGGATACCTAATACAAAACATACATAAGTATAAATTTTTAATAAATATAACATAGGGAAAAGGTGTTTAGACTTACATGGAAAAAAATTTCACCACATTGATGCCCAACTTATCTTTAGTAACAAGCTCCATGATATTAGTTTTCATAATCCCCACACTTATTTCACGTCCACAAACATGAGCTTCCATTGGAAACTCATAATGACCCGCCAACAAATTTGAATATCTTGAAAATCTGTCAAGACTACTATAATTTGTATCTGATGTCATATCCATTTGTCTTTGTTGTTGTCTATACAATATTTCTTTACCTTTGAAGTATTCCTGTAAAAATAAATTGAATAATATATTAGTTTTTAAATGAAAAAACAACTTTAGTAAAAAAAATAAAAAAAAAATATATAACATTCATACCTCTATGGTAATGAGTCGAAGAAGTATGGATGGCCAAATTAAAAAATGGACGGTACTATGTCAAACTGTCGCCACATCATCGGTAGGTAATGGTACCCGAGCTGATCTATCTATAATATCCTGTACAGTTACCCTCTGATTCTCTACCTCTAATTTTTTATGATGAACTATATCTCCTATACAATATAACAACCCATATTCTACTATATGATGTTGAGAATCATCAACATACAACTCACAATAAGTAGGAAGCTACGAAGGAGGAGTAGGATAAAAAATGGGGTCCGCAGGCTGAGGTGGGGGAGTGAGATCTACTAGTGGAGGTGGAGGATAAATAATGGGGTCTATAGGGGGAGGTGGAGGAGTGGGAGCTGCTGTCTGAAATTTTCTTTTCATTTCTACAAACATAGACTGCACCGACACTCTAATCTTATCCTCCATCATCGCATTAATATTATGAACTTCAGCCTCCAAGGATTCTATTTTTTTTATAAACCCCATGAACATTAAAAGTTTAAGAATGTGGAAACACTTTTCTTACCGATACACTTGCCGGATATCCTCTTACATGACCAGGATGTTCGGGCCTTCCCAATGATATAGATAAAATATCATCCCTCCCAGTAGCTGTAAATGTCCCCTGTGAACTCTGCTCCTCAAGAGAGTCCTGTATGAATTAATTGAACATTTCTATAATGATTGAATATATATGAAGAAAATAGTTAACTTAAATAGATAAAACAGATATATTACAATCATCTTAGCTACGATTCCCAATTCTTCCTAAAGATACTTCCCTTTTTTCCCTTCGGAGCTCTCTTCCATTTTTCATGTCTAGATGGAGGGGATGGAGGGGCCACCTCTCCAGAGCTTGAAGAATCAGTTCTTAATTGTTGATATTTTTCAACCATCATTTGTTCTTCCAAAAAATCCATACCCTCCCCGAGATAAACTATGAGGGTATAAATTTTTATATTGGATCTTATGATTATCATTCCTTGTTTGATGTAAATTAAGAATAATAAATCCTTAACAAAACATTAATAAGATCATTTATATAAGAAATATTATAAAAGTTTACATTTCCCTTACTAAAAATGAATCTTTTCTTCTCCATTAAAAAAAATTCTCCCTGATTCTTCATCTATAAAAGGATATATACGACATGTATTTTCATGACTCCTATGACCATAAATGCAATCAGATGAGAGGGTTTATTTGAAATCCCTCCATCTCCTGGCAGCCAACGATAAGAATTTCTTCCTGACTCATCAAGTGTCAAGAATATCAAATGTCATCTGATAAAGAAGAGGTTAAACATATTATATATTTTAGAAACATTAAAATAATAGTAAAACCATAACAAAAGATCATACCAATATCGTCTACCACAACTGAGAGATTATTGATTTATCCACACTTCTCCAGTCATTATACAGAATGCTTACTTTTCTCTTAGCCTGAGTTGCTACAAAACTCTTAAAATCACTTTCATTCGGACCTCTAGGAATATCATCATCATCAAAATCAACGAATGTACTCTGATTCTGCATATGGGAAAGTGATAATTTTTGTAAATGTGTGCACCCACGTTTACCAACCTTTGAACTCATTATCGTAATAGGATCATGTGAATGTTCATCCCTAGAGGTATGACCAATATGCTCATCTCCAGAATCATGTGGTTGATCAACTAAATGTTCTGTCATTATCCTTCAAATCAAAAAAACAAACCTTAGTTCACAAATATAAAAATTCAAATATTTTAATATTACTCTAATCAGGAAATAGAAAAGCTTCTTATGTTACGTAATATTAAAAATTGGTAATATGGTAAGCATGTTAAACAATGGTAAAGATGGTAAAGATGGTAAAGATGGTCAAGATGGTCAAGATGGTAAACATGGTAAAAATGGTAAACCTAGTAAACATGGTAAAGTAATTGTCACTGAAAAATAATAATAGATATATAATTGATGTAATGGTTATAAACATGATATAGTAAGAAAAATAAACATAAAACAAACAAAAACTTATACTTATTTTCTTTTAAAACATGTTTTAATAAATAAAAAACCTACAATATCTAAAATTTATGAAAAAAATAAATGTAAAAAATAAATAAACATTTGTTACCTGTAATTTTAGGAATGTACACATGGATTGTTTTCTCAAATTTTTTCATCGTGATCATTCCTTATGGCACAAACCATGTATTAAACATGCTCTTCATTATGTTATGTTAATCTTTCCATGGAAGTAGGGATCTCACATAAATAAGCATCTTCATCAAGTTCATCCTCACCAACATATATTTTTCCCTTGTAAAACAAAAACCCACTACATATCTGATTAATATACTATATAGAAAATTTGTTTTCATGTTTTTCCATTATAAAAGAAGCAGCTCTATCTTCCAATCTCTTCAGATTAACAAGTGTCATTCCAAATTCATTTTTTCTGACACTGTTGTTACCGATAAACCATTTACAGTTAAAAATAGGAACATTAATTTTAATGTAATCAACCTCCCATATGTCTTCAATCACTCCATAATATTCCCTTGTTGCAGAAATTGGGTTTTTGTCCTTAGCACTCAAAAACTGATTTGCTTATGTAAACACAAATACACCACTATTCTGAATTGCACTTATGTTGTCCTGAGATTTTGTATGAAATGTACAGCCCTTAATGTCATAACCGGACCATGTTATCACATTTAAAAATGGACCACCCACTATCCATTTTAATGTATCTGATACATCTGATCTACGAAGAAAATTCTTTTTAATCCATGACAAAAACGTGTTGTTGTGCTCAATCAAAATCCACATTTCTTTATTCATTGGATGACATTGATTCAACTCATTAATATTCAATGTGATATATGGTTGAGCATCAGCTATGTTATTCAAGATGTATGAGTCTAACTTCTTCATTTGTTCAGCTGAAAATGATTTGACTTTCAAGCCATGAATCCCCTTTCCCTCATTATTAACTCGTTCATGGAGAGATGGAGGCAAACCTATGTGTTGTGCCGCATCCAAGTAGCTCATACAAAACTCTTCTACCTCCTCAAAAATATACATTTCAATAATAGAGGCTTTAGGTCGATATGGTTTTTTAACATACCCCTTTAATATTTTCATATACCATTCAAAAGGATACATCCATCAAAGATATACAGGTCCACAAAGCTTAACTTCTTGAACCAGATGAATCATTAAATGCACCATTATATCAAAAATAGTTGGAGGAAAATATATTCCCAATTGAAAAAGTATAAAAATTTCATCCTTTTCCAAAATGTTCAAAGCATTCACATCAATCGCCTTGTTACAATTTTAATTGAAAAAATAACACGACTTCATTATAGTCTTGCTGACATGAATGGGAAATATTCCATGCAATGCAACTGGTATAATTTGTTGCATCATGACGTGACAATCATGTGATTTCATACCTATCAACATCAAGTCCTTCAATGCGACAAAATTTTTTACATTTGAAGAATAACCTTAAGGCTCTTTGATATCATAAAGACACTGAAAAAAATCTAATTTTCTCCATCTTCGATAATGTATGACATGCCAGGGGAAGAAATGTTTTTCTTCCTTTAGGAGTGAGAGCTAACTCCAAACATATTCCCATTGATAGTAAGTCAAATCTTGCATTCAACCCATATTTTTTCTTTCCTTTAATATCTAACAATGTTCCAATAAAAAATTCACAAATATTCTTCTCCACATGCATGACATCAATATTATGTTTAACTTCATGATACCTCTAATATAGTAGCTCAATAAATATTGACCTTTTCTTTCAAATATGTCTATCAATACCGGATTTCTGTGTCTTTCCCAATGTCACATCAAGGTTTTTCACCCTCTCAAAATAATGATCAGGGGATAATGGTTTTGGAGCAGTATCAAATTCTTGTGAGCCATTGAATGCCTTTTCTAGTCTTCTATAAGGGTGACCCATAGGCAAAAAATTTCGATGACTCATGTAAACTGTTTTCCTCCCATGATGAAATTGACAATATGACGTCTGTTGTTAGCACATTGGTCATGCTTTATGACCTCTAACACTGTACCCAGACAAAATTACATACACTGGTGAGTCATTTATAGTGAACAGAAGAACTTCATGTAGTTTAAAATATTCAATTTTATAAGAATCATACACCCTAATACCATCAGCCCATAACAGTTTCAAATCATCAATCAACGGTGACAAGTAAACATCAATATCATTACTGGGTTGCTTTAGACCAGAGATCATTATAATCAACATGAAATATTTGCACTTCATACAAACTTTACAAGAGAGGTTGTAAATTACCAATAAAATAGTCCATGAACTTTCTGTGATACTGAGGGTTTGGTATGGATTCATTCCATATGTGCACAACCCTAGTCTGAGATTTCTAATTTCATTTCCAAATGTAGAATACTGCGAATCAATTTTCTTCAATTGTGGGCAATCAGCTGGATGATGTATTTTTCCATCACATACATGCTCATTATCATGAAATCTTAACCTTTTTTCATCATGTGAATTAGCAAATAAACGTTTGAAATGATGAATTATAGGAAGATACCAAAATACCTTTGAAGGGAGATTTGTAATATCTACATCAGCCTATGATTTTTCTTTCACCTTATACCATGAGGTCCCACATTTAGGAAACGCTGACAGAAATTCATATTCATTATTACATATAATGTAGTCATTCGGACAGGCATGTATTTTCTTGTATCCCATTCCGATGAGGGATAATATTTTCTTGGCCTTGTAATGTGAATCTGGAAGATCGTTATCTTTTGGAAGAATGCATTTCATCAATTATAGTAGTTCTGTAAAACTTCTGTCACCCCATCCATGTTTTGCCTTCAGGTTAATCAATCTTAACACCACCGAAAAAACCATAAAATCTGTACAACCACGATATAATGGTTTTTCAGCATCACCATATAGACGTAAAACTGTCGGTTCTATCTCAATTTGTTCTACTACAATATCGCGGATCATTTCTTCAATTCCATCAGAGTTACCATCTTGCGAATCATCATCATCAGTGACATTCCGTCCAGTTTCACCATGCCAAATCCAAGGGATATAACTTTGATGAAAACCATGACAAATCAGATGATCTTTTATCTCTATAATTTTCAACTTCTTCATATTCAAGCATTTCAGTCATGGACAGAAAAAAATGTCACTACTTGGAACATTTCGTTTAGAAAATTCCAAAAAGGAATCAACACATTCCTCATATTCATTTCTCATTTGATGTACCATAATCCAACTTCGAATCATTATTACCTATAAAAAATATCAAAAATATATATATTTTTAAGATAAGACAAATATATGTTTATATGAAAAAAATCATATTTTGAATGTAAAATAATGTTGAAATATAAAACAAATCTATGTGTATTAAAAAAAATATGCTTGAATATTATTTTTAAAACAAAATATATTTAGATATAATAGTTTTAAATTCCATTGAATCAAAGAAAACCATGGCGCCTACATGGTGGATAGAAAATTGGAGAAAATGGAGTAAACCTGAGAATCACCCCACCCCTCGGACAACCCCAAAACCCTCTGGATAGGCCCCCACCCCATTGGACAACCCCCACACCCACCCACCCCCTTGGAAGCCCTAGACACCCCCAACCCTCTGGATAGCCCCCCACCCCTGGACATCACCCACCCCTCTAGAAAGAACCCCACCCCTCCTGGACACCACCCCCACCCCCTACCCCCTTGAACACCCCCTGGACACCACCAACCCTCTTGACCCCCCCCCCCAGACAACCCCCAAAACCCTCTGAAGAGCCCCCACCCCCGTGGACAGCCACCCACACCCACCCACCCCCTTGGACACCACCCCAGACACCCCCAACCCTCTGGACAGCCCCCGACCCCCGGGACAGCCCCCCACCCCTCTCGACAGCACCTCCCACCCCTCCTGGACACCACCCCCACCCCTGCCCCCTAGGACACCCCCTGGACAACGCCCAACCCTCTAGACATCCCCCCACTACCGGACAACCCCCAAAACCCTATAGATAGGCCCCCACCACCTTGGACATCCCCCACACCCACCCACCCCCTTGGACACCCCCTTGGACACCCCCAACCCTCTGGACAGCCCCCACCCCCTGGACAGCCTCCACCCCTCTAGACAGCACCCACACCCCTCCTGGACCCCACCCCCCACACCCTACCCCCTTGGACACCCCACATGACACCCCAACCCTTTGGATAGCACCCCCACCCCCTGGATAGCACCCCACCCCTCCAGACAACACCCCCACCCCTCCTAAACACCACCCCACTCCGACCCCCTTGGACACCCCCCGGGAAACCCCCAAAACCCTCTGGACAGGCTCCACCCCCTTGGATAGCCCCCACACCAACCAACCCACATGGACACCCCCCCTGGACACCCCCAACCCTCTAGAAAGCCTCCCACCCCCGAACAACCCCCAAAAATGGTTTACATATAAAAACTAGGCATGTTGAACAACTAAAAACACATGCATTTAATATATACATTAGCATAAAAAATATGGAATTAAATATTATTAAATATGGCCACTTAAATGATCGTATGATAATTAAAAATAACCATTGATATTCAACTAGTCAAATGAGCACAAGATTTCTCAATAACTAATATCATAATAAGGTAATGGATAAATCTAGAAATCTTAAACATATTGTCAAGGCCTTGGCCAAGGCCTCAAAAAATACTAGGGTAAGCCCTCAGCAGAACCCATTATTATTTGGAATCATGAGACATAGTGATGCATCGAAGGGCCATAGAGGTCAACAACCAATACATTATATGTCTAATATCTTCTCATATAAAAAAGGATAAACATAAGCAGCAACAAAAATGAAATATCATTTCTAAATTCATACATTTAATCAATAACCATTCTATGTAGTAATATAGGTGAATGAGATCATTAGTTGTCAATGACAACAAAAATTACCATCAATGTCGGGCTTTCGTGAAACAAAAACAAACTAAGTAGAAGTAGTTGAGGCTAAAATGAATATTGCGATTCGATCTAATAGATCACGGGATGATAAATAAATGATGATGGCAAAAAGAGGTAAGAGGGTTCGAAATGGAAGAATCTTACCCAGTTTAAACACAAAAACCGCAAGTCTTAAATATATACTATCTGGGAAAAAACAAATGAAATAAATTCGTCGAAGTATTACTTGAGTGTTTAAAGTTGAGATGATAGATCTGAGGAGAGTAAAGATGATAAATGATGAAGGAAAAATGATTTTAACACAGTGAGATCGACGATCCGATTAGGGTTTACCGCACGAGAGAGTCGAGCGTTCGGACTGTCGATCGAAAAATCATAAATGACAATCCTCGGGGTGTGTTAATTTTTTAAATGTTTTATAACGTCAGTTATTTAATAACTACCGTTAAAAAAAAAAATTTACATTTATAACGTCGGTTATTATAATAACCGACGTTATAAATGTATTAGATATGACATTTTTTTACTTTGATTATTTTATAACCGACGTAAAAAAATCCACGTGTTGGTTTTTTACGTCGGTTATAGAATAAATGACGTAAAAAAATACATCCTAAATCACAGTTTTTTACGTTGGTTATTGTATAAACAACGTAGAAATCTTCTGTGGGTTGTTTTTTATGTCAGTTATAAAATAACTGACGTCAAAAGGCCTCAAAAGCCACATTTATTACATCAGTTATAAAATAACCGACATAAAAAACTCGTTGATATCTCGTTTTTTCCGTCGGTTATCAAATAACCGACGTAAAAAACCCAGCGCTTTGGTTTTTTAAACCGGGTAATTTATAACAGACGTAAAAAACGAACGTGCGTGATTTGTAATGTCGGTAATTAAAATAACCGACGTTAAAAACATACTCACCACATTTTTATGTCGGTTATAAAATAACTGACGTAAAAAACCACGTTTCACAGATTATCACGTCAGTTTTTTATAACCGACATAAAAAATGGTGATGTAAAAAACGTTTTCTTCACTATTTTGTGGAACTGCTATCAAGGATCCATACACCAGAACAGTGATATACTTTAAGGGAAATTTTTGCAACCACTACCTTCTCAACTCTCTTCTTCTTCATATATGTTTTTGAATTAATACACATAATAGATTGGGAATCATTAGATTCCTCAGGGTACGTTGAACTGACTTCATCCTATAGAGTTGAAAATAGATTTTTTGTTTTCATCTCATTTTTTGATTCTCTAATTTGCTAATTTTTACCACTTGGAATCTTTATGGTAACATTTATCTAGATGATTGATTTACTATAAATAGATTTATTACCAAATCCTCTACATCAATAAAATGTCCCTCAAAAGATATTTTAGAATATTTATACCTATTTGGATGGAACTATTTCTCCTGTGCTCTTCGGTATCTCTTTACTATGGAACATACATTTTGTTAATTCCCCATATTTCCACTACAATAACTCCTAATGTAGGATGCATTCTGGTGTGTCACTTTTTCACATATAATTTCTCCTATGGTTCTCTGAATCAACTAATTTTTCTTCTTACCCAAATGATTCTTCAATTTCAGAGTGGGTTTTTGATATGTGACTTCAACATTTATAGTTTTATGTTTTGGATTAAGCCCTATATCAGCAATAACATCTGAACACAATTTTTGATTTTTTTTCTTGGAATCTATGCTCTAATTTCAATTTTTTGTATTTTAAATGATTTTCTTTCCAAGTATCATATTATGAGTCAATATTTTTTCATGATCCTCTAATTTTCATTGTATACCAAAAACTTCTTCCACATGTTCTTCAATACAGTTGACTTGATCTTCTACTATGTTATTCATGTCATTGATCTCCCTTTTCTATTCTTCAACATTGAGTTTATGTTCATCAACCTTTTCTCAGCTCTCTAGCCTCGAGGAATTACATTTTTTCATTTCTTTTACCATCTCAGACTTCTCTCATTCCTATTGTTTCATATATATTTTGGCATCATGTACCACTTTGATGGATTTCATTATTTTTTCTATCCAATCATCTATCACCAAAAGAGCTTCTTCTAATTCAGATTGTATATCAAATCTCCCTTAAACTAATTATTCTTCATCATCAATGCTGGATTCTTCCTTTTTATGAGAAATATCGACTACTAACACCATAGAATTATTTCCCTGATATTTACTATTCTCTATCTCTTAAACCTTTTCTACCATAGACTCATCTCAACCATCACATTCTTGTGAAAGAGGATTATTTTTCTTAATGAAATTTCACTTGAACTATTTCTTGCCATTCACATAGGATGTAGACATCTTCTTGGGAATTTCAACTTTATCCTCATCATCTTCATGGAACTTATTGGGGAACCTCTCCATAAGATATCCAATTTTTCCACACAGAAGACATGCTAGTGGTAGTTTCCTTTTAAACTGTTCTTTTCCTATTTGTAGGTTTGATGAAAGGAATGGAATCACCCCATCTATCTCTTTATCTTCCTAAGAATATTCAATGGTGAGATTATTCATGGCATTTAATGCCACCTCTTTAGATTTCCCCTTTTCCAAAACCTCATTATCATCATTTCTAATTTCATATGAAACAAGGGTGTTGCACTGGTTATCCAATGTCATTTCTTTTGGGTCCTTATCGTCCAAAACTAAATCTTCGGATTGAACCGAGGTGGAAGCATCCTCAATATACACTTCACATTTTTTAGGTCTTCAATAACTTCACCAAGACATCGTACATCAATGATGTTTACCTTGTCAAATAATGCATCAACAGACTTATTTTGGTTCATTATAGGAACTTATTACTTGTTCCACAAAACCTGTAGCTTTGCTACTCTGACATTTTTATCTCTTTCATATATATTTAATAGATTTTCCCACATATCATATGCTATTTTTCATGAAATAACCTTTGTATAGAGTGTATTTGATAGGGATCCCCCTAAGTCATTGATTCCTTTGGATTCAGCATATTGTTCACATTCCTTCAGCCTTTGATAGCACACCGCTATTGAATTCGGTTGAGATACCATTCCTCACAACTATAAACACATTCTTTCCCAAATATTAAATGTAGTGTTGCGTCATATTATTCTATAACTGAATGTTTTTTCCTTTGAAAATCAGAAAACCTTTATGAATGGTGACCTCCATTAAGATAGAAACACTAATATCAACCATTCCCTCTAATACCAATTATTAGGTCCAAGAGGCTAGATACACTGAGAGGGGGTGAATCAAGGTAAGAAAAATTAAAACAACTAACTATATTGATTGTGTCTCATTATTTGACAAAACTCTCTTATATCTCCTTCTCATGGCACAGTATAAACAAACATTAATGAAAGAACATGAAAAAATAGTTTTTCAAGGTTCTGCCTCACTGGGATACATCCACGAAGTATACACTAGTGATATGATGATGTACCAAATCCACTAAAAGCGCACCATTGTTTAAAATATTCTATGTGGACTCATTTCCCTCTGGGTTTAAAACCAATCACAATATGAAATCACACTTATATCCAAAATGAAGAGATATCACTACTTTTCCAAAAGATCCATGCATAATTTAAATATTTATTGGTCCTTTCACTATATCTAATGCATACATTTTCTATTGTATATTGATTCTGCGGTGAAGTAAAATTTTCATCCACTGATGAATACCCCTTTATTGTAGGGGTATTGGACAACTTCTAACTTTCACATCCAATGGCCCAAAGGCCTTCAAATTTTTTATTTAAAAGAATAACCCCCTTTTAAATGAAGAAGGGGGGAAACCTAAATAGACATCGATGGCTTAAAACAAATCATGACCCGAAGGTCATGTGATTCAAACCATACTAACAACACAGAGCTACCCCTCCCCATCAAATGATCATGAAGGAGCTCTCTATCGGTGCAAGGCAGAATGGAAAGCAAGTGTCCTATGTTAAAGCACAATCCCGATCTGATGACAAACGTCATAACCACTCAACCATCCAAATCCATAAAGCCTGCAATGATGAATAGCTAGCTATGGAACCACCTCTGGGGAATGTTCCACGTGGTCGAGTCTGGGTGCATCACTGTACCCCCAGCCCACACAAATCCTTTCACCATTCCAAGAAACCAAAAGACCTCAAATAAACAGTCATCATGGACCAACACAGCGTTCTCCGTAGGAACCCCTGCCACCGCAACCACAGAAGCCCAGAAGGCTGTCCAAATAACAAAGGTTCAATCAACCATCACCTAACACTGGATGGCCCAATCCTGCATCGAGGGACTTCCACCAATGAGGGAATCTGGGTCATCCTGAAATAGAAGTGACGCTCTGGGCATGGATCTTCTTTGATCAGAACCGCAAATGCACCCTCACAGGTTCTAGCACGCCTCACGATGACAATAATGAGATGGACCATTAAATTGAACTAGGACAACCAAAACCAGATCCAATTAGAATAACAACTTCACACCATCACCAGATCTAACCCAAAAAACAAATTCACACCATCACCAGAGTAAAAGACTACAAAACCAAATTGTGCGCCAATGTTATACTTGTGAGCCAGATTATATTTCTGCACAACTACTTGTCTGCCACTACTTTCACACCACTCCTTGTGTGCAACTCCTTGTGTGCCACTCCTTGCGCGTTAGTACTTGTGTGTCACTGACATCACAACTCAATTCTTGTGTGCGACTCAAATCTTGTGTGGCACATCCATATATGCGATCAGAGCTATAATTTTCCCTAAGAATTGATCTACCACTGAATGAAATGGGTAGAAATTTATTTTTAGGCAATTTTGTGACCATATGGATAAGGCGTGCAGCTAACCTTGCATGCCGCTTTATCACTTGTGCGCCACTCCATAACTAGTGCACTGTTTCAAGACTTGTGCACCCCCAAATGACTTGCATGCCACTTCTCAACATCAATGCCATTTTCTTTCCATTGTCTTATTTTTATGTGATGATCTTGAAATATGACTTATGCTCCACTACATCACTTGCACTCCAAAAAATGACTTGTACACCACTTCTTCCCTTGCATGCCACTTTCAATACTTTTTCATATTTTGATGTGGTGATCAGAAAATATGACTTGCACACCACATCAGGACTTGCGTTACACTTTATGACTTGGGATCCACCTTCATGACACGCAAAATAATTAATTAATTTCATTACAATTCATCACTTTTTGGCCATTTTATTTTATTTTTTACATTTTTATGTGATGATCTTGAAATATGACTTGTGCGCCACTTCAAAACGTGCACTGCCACCTTATGAATTGAATTCCACTTCATGACTTGTGTTCCACTTTATTTCCTTTTTCATATTTTGATGTTATAATTTTAAAAAATTATTGGTTTGAAATATTCCAATATCTCACTTTGTTATCAAACACAATCACCGCAAAAATGATTCAATGATGACCTTAAGGATTTTTTCCCAACACCAGTGAAATAGAAGGTCCATGTTAAATGAAACTACACTAATGTGATAAAAGTTCTCTGATAAAAGACCCAAAACTAAATAGATAGAATGTATGAGCTAAAACTACCTAACCTAAAGTGATAGAGGTTTTGAGCAGAAAGAACCTAATCTAAAGTAACATAAGTTCTAAAATAAAATACCCTAAACTAAAGAAACAAAATTTCCAAGTTAAAGATTCTGAACTAAAGAAAAAAATGTTATAAGATAAATTTCCATAAACTAAAGTAATAGAATCTTTCAGCTAAAAGTCTTTAATATAAAGCAATATATGGTCTGAGTTAAAAATCCCATAACTAAAGAAATACAAGTTATTAGCAAAAATACCCAAAACTAAAACATAAAAACTATTTGGCAAACAAAATCATGTAAGTCCCATTATATGGATGTAGCATAAATCATGTTATTCTCACTATGCCTATTGTCTTAGACCAAAGAAGATAACCCTTCCTCTGGGACACATATATTCTACCCAAGATATCCTTAATCAAATCAGGCATTCTCAATATATCTGGAACAAATTATCCATTAAAAATATCATGTTGATGGGTATTTATGAGAATTTATCAAGAGTGAATCTATTAAAATTTTAATACTAAAATATTCATATTCTTGTTTACTTAATATTATGAAATTTATTGGAATTTTTGGTTATTCGTATAATATAAATGTAGAAAAATTCATGACCATCATGAAAAATATAAACTTGGGAACACATATAATGTTCAAAAAATATGTTCATTGATAACATACAAAAAAAATTGGAATCTCCAAATTTCAGAGTCTATCCAATAAACTCACAAAAATTACACCAAAGTAGGACAAGACTCGATATGCTAAACTTGAAACATATGCAAGGGTTTGATGAGAATAATTGATCAACCACTAGAGTGTTGTTTGGCCAGAATCTTTTACTTCTACCCTGAGATAGATTTTCATAAACAATGTATTCAAATCCTAAACTATTTTTTGAGAAGTTTCCATTAAGGATGATTATCTTGAATGGTTGGACATCAGACATGTTATGATTTACTCATGTATCCATATTTTTGTGGTCCAGTAATCCATCTAAGATGCAGTTTAGATATCAATTGGCGACCCTAGTCTAATACATTAGACAAATTCCTAATCATCCTAACAAGAGGAGCTTTATCTAAAAATCCATGAAAGTCTCTCTCAATGGAGACCAAATCATGTTGGTTCAAAATAAATTACATCTGGATTTCATATAACGGTTTGTGATCAAATACATAAACCCCAAGTCATGAATTAGCTTATGAACGTGTTCCCCTTTGTCACAAAGTGATTCCAATGGATTCTATTTAATCAAGTCATGAATGTATTTCCAAATCAGCCTATGTTATTTATAGGTATTTGTGACCAATGATGTAGGGGTGAAATGAGTAGGAATGATGAGTTGTGTTTTTAAATAAGTAATCGTTGAGGCCTCAAATGATCTTCAATTGACTGGAATATCATTCATTACCTATGATAGAAGACTAATTTTCATCATAGATTCTGTCACACATTTAAGGTAGTCTTCACTAAAATGAGATAACTTCCTTGATGTCTAATCTTGGCCTTCATCCAAATCCATTTTCACCTTAGAGAGATGGGTTGATGAGGAAAAATTCTTTTCCATATGATATGACAGTTGGCTTAAAAAACATTTTGGATATGTTTCTCTCAAATTATGGGCATAATCCTGGGTAAAAAAGGTGTGACCATCATCATGAATATGTTTGATATTAGCCTATTTATCTTCACATTCAAGAATCATCCATAGAAGATAAGTGTGTAACATTAAAATATGCCTCCATTAAGGAAAAATGAAATGAAGTCCCTTATAGCTTTGGTATTCTATAGGTCAAAACCCCTTGAAAAGAGAGTTCCTCATATGGATATGTAAAACCATATATTAGTTTTTTAAAACCATGGGTAGTGCATACACCTCAAAATAAAATAAGTTGTGAAAATGATGCATGTTAAACATATGTAAAAGAGAAACCAAAAAACTCTTACCTTGAGTGAAGAATTACCATGTCCATTTTTTGACTCCTATATAATAATATTTCATCAATTAGTTGATTTCATATGAAAAAGTATAATCATTAATAACTTATAATAAATTATTTCTTTTATTTCTTTTCCAGTACGGTTTTAAATAATAAATTAGATATGTCTATGTTGGGTGTTCTGAAGATGTATGGTTCATTCCTTCCTAACAACCTCGGTGGGTTGACCATTGTAAAAGATTTAATTATTTAAATATCTAAGAAATATTAATCATGAAATAATTATCAAATTTATTCATAAATTTTACTTTAAAAAGAAATCGTTAAAATTTTTTTATGAACATTGTATTATGTTATGATCATAGAGATAGTAAGTCATTTTTGCTATTGAGTGACATTTATATTTTAAAATGATCTTTTTGGAAATAAGTTATGAATTATTATAACATTTAATAATGAACATAATATCTTAAATTACATGGTATTGCTTTAAATATACATATATATATCATTCTTTTGATGTTGTGGATAAAAAAGAATCACATCACTTCGTGGAGGAGGTAATACACATTTACAAAAACAACATTATCATTTTTAGTGTAAGAAAAAAAATATTTTATACATTTATAATGATAAATATTAACTTAATAGGATTATTATTTAATATATATCACATATATTAATTTAATTAAACCTTATTACCTACCAGGTAAAGTGTTAGTGAAAAACAAATCACATTGCTTCATGAAGCGGTAGTCTAACATACAAACAAGCGACTTATCATATTCTCATTAGATTGGAATGTAAGAAGGTATATATGAAATATTAACTTAATAGGTATATTTTTTACCAATATATTATATATAATTTAAATATATCATTAAAATTATCTATGATTGGGGATGATGGAAAATGAATGTCACCGATATACGAGGTGGTCATCCACTATACACATGTATGATGATTTAATATCCCATTTTATGGAAGGGGAAATGGATTTAAGTTATTAACATAACCAATAAATTTCTAATTATATGGTATTTCATTTTTATGTAATAATAATTGAATACTATTATAAGGACATGTTAGAAGAAATAATACAAAGAAGTTTGGTTAAGCATGATACCTCTTCTTTGGACTGCCTCCATAGGTAAGTACTAATAGTCTTTATAGGATGTATTATTGATGAAAATAAAAGATCTAGGATGTTTTTTGGGAAGTTAAGAAGTAATATATTTAGGTATTCTTATATAAAAATGTATTTTAAGGTGTAAACATTAGAGGAGACTATGTGTCCTTTAATAAGTGAGGTGATTGGAACACTTGTCAATTTTTGAAAAGAAAAAGGCTTACCCAAGTTTTTTACATTCCAACCGGATCCAAAATAAAACAATTATCAATAATTTTAAATAATATGGTATAAATTTGGCCAAAAATAATTTTTATAAATGTTTTAGGTCATTTGGACCCTTATCAGTTTTGCATAACCCCCTTGGTAAATTTTTTTCACCTTAATAATGGTAATTAATTTGTACTATTTTCAGTATTCAATATAGTTAATAATTAACATAGACTAGTAAGATAATATAAATTATTATGATTAGAAATATTGAATTCATTTTAATAAATTTAATTGGTAGATATGGAAAATTTTAATTTTAAATTAATCATGCAGATGTGACAATAAGCAGGTTTTGAAGAAGTGATTTTTTTTAGGATGCGAGGATTTTGTATTCAAAAATTTAAAAACAATAATCATTTTTTGAGTATAAATTTATAATTATTCACATATAATATATTTATATTATTTTAACCATTATTCATTAGGGGTTTTTTAATTAATTAAAAATGTGAAATAATATGTACTATATATTATTTTTCTGAAAAATACCATTTTTAGACCCAAAAATAAACTTATACTAATGTCTAATAAGAAGTTAATTTTATAATAATTAATTACATTAAATAAAACTAAATATTAATTATTATACTTTATATCATATTTGAAAAAATATTATAAATTTTTTACTTATTTTTTTAAAAGAAATCACATTTTTTAAAACAACTGGTATTTTACACTATTCATAAAAAATCAATATTTTCGAAAAAATATAAAAATTTTACCAAATTTATATTTTTATATGATGCCTTAAAAAATAAATTCCTTAAATAAAATAAATTTTCCAAAATTTTCAAAATTTAATTATACTATTTTTTAATGAATGTAATAAAAATAATTTCTTAAAGAAAACATATTTTTGAAAAACATAATTACTTAGATAAAAATTAATTGATTTATTACAAACAATTTATAGATAATTTATACATAGTAAAATATTAATATATTTATATTTCACAATTTTTTAGATATTTTTCATACTCTCCAATTTAACACCTATGTTATAATGGTTATATATTTTTCTAGTTGTTTAAGAACAATGTTGTACCTCAAATTCACTAGAAAACATTTATTTATTTTCTAAAATCATAGGGTAATAATTATATGTGGAATTTAATAAATTTTATTTTCATAATTTTAATTTTTTCTTGGCCTTAAATATGTAATAATTTAAAAATATAATTTTGGTAAAAAATATTGTAAAAATGGTTAATAAAACACCCTATTGATAAGTGAGAAATGGAAGTATGATGGTAATCTAGAATTTAAAATATTATATTTATAAATAAGTGAAAATAGGTGGGAAGTGAAGAGTTATACATGGATGAAAAGTGTAATTCCAAAATAATTATATAGTGTGACATAGATCATTGATTATGAGAATGTTAATGGCCCTGAAAATGTTAACAACTGCAAAACAATAAAAAAAGGGGTGTAAAAATGTTATTAATATCATCATAAATTATGGTAATAAGAGTTTTTTGATGATCATTTTCTTAGTTTTGTGGAAATCCATTATCGAATAGAATAGTAGAAAAAATAAACATACTTTCTTGATAAATAGAATGCCACAAATTAATCCATATCCACCACAATATCATATTGTTATGAAAATGATGATTATTTGAGATGATTTTTTAATGCCTAAAGCACTAAACCAAATTTTAAATAACCACATTACTATAAAAGGTATTAAAATTAACTTACACCCATAATTAGATATTAACCAAAACCAGAATGGTTAGAACATTTGATGTTGTTTACCAAAATGAGTAAACGAGCATATGATGAAATAATACATTATTCTTAAAAATTCTACAGTAATACCAAAAGGTCAAACTAAATCATTCCTAAAAAACCTCAACATTAAATTGTTTTCTAACCTCAATGTTTACTTCATTCAATTTATGTTTCATGTTTAAAAATATTTTGATATTTTTCATATAACATTAATCACTTAATAATGAAATAACTTTTCACACTCATGGTTATCTTTATGAAAAAAACATGTGTTCCAATAATTACCTTAGAATCCAAGATCATATAAATTATAAAGTTTGTAAATACAATAAATATTATTTTTGGAAAATGTAAATGCGTTCTTCACATTAATATAATTCATTATATATAATTCCATATTATAAAACATATCATAAGATTCCATTAATCGCTTTAATTTCTCATTACATAAAATCACAAAGAGGTTTTTAAGACATTAATCTTATAATCAACCTGAATATTTTATACCTATGATCGTAACCATAACTATTAAGATAACCTCTGCTTGAAAAATTTTAATCCCCAGAGTTATCTAAATTTTCCACTTATATTAACTACAAAACCTTGAACCCACACTCCCAAATCTGAAGATGAAATATAAAGCAATAAATTTATAGGTTTGATAACAATGATGGTTACCCAATTTTCACCATCCAAAAATATACCTCACTAGAAGGAAATATTGGATCACATAAATTTTCATGTACCTTTTATTATTATATTTTTATATAAATAGGATAAACACATAACATCATGGATTAGTAAAAAACTATTTCATAAATATGAACAACAACTCCCACTGTACCCAGATTTACATATTATACATTTGGCCATCATTATCACCCATGTAAAACCCATATATATATATATATATATAATTTAAAATAATTAATGATAACCTAAGGAAAAGGATATATAACATGGGTGATCCCAAATGGACAGTATGGGAAAACATATTATTTAATAATTGAATTTTATTAGTGACCATAAGATGTACATATGGGTTTGAATATGTAATAAGTGTGCATGCCCAAATGATATAAAAACTCATATATATCAATACCTAAATCATTAATCAGGAAATATGGAATATGGATTTAAAAAAGGAAGGATTTATAAGAATCAATAATCATGATCAATGTGTATCAATCATGATCAAAAGAATCACTATAAAACCATATCATGTATAGATAAAACATATTGGTATCCTAGAACATAATCATCAAATAAATATTATAAACCCATTAAAATTAGAATAATTATATGAACAAATTACTATATAATTATCAGGACAACATAATCATAACTCAGTGAATTGGAGCATTATCTAGGCACACCCACTAAATAAAATATTTCTGTCTCACCCAAAGCTATTTTGGTACTCACTTAATATAAGATATTATTGCCTCATCCGACATTATTGCAGTGCCCCCATCATATCTGCAATACTGATCTCATACAGAGCTATCAAGTCATACCCACAATCATCTATAACTTCTATGTACCATTAATAAAATAATGTAAATAAAGAATTCATTTCATCATATACAAATATAAACCCATTTATTCTTTTCATATATTGAATAACCTATGGAAAAAACATGGGTTTTATGATAATATATTTGAAACATAATTAAAGAAAGGAAAAGAAATGTGTTCCATAATATTCTCTTTAAAACATGATTATCCCATGTAAAAAATGGGTTCTACAAAAATCTATTGCAAAATTGTGGTTAACCCATGGAAAAGAAAAAACATCCATTATAATAACATAGAAACATAATTAACACATCTAAAATAAATAGGTTCCATAAAAATATTTTTGAAGAATTAATAAAACAAAAAAAATACATGGGTTCCATAAAAAATAATTTTAAACATGATTATATTATGGAAAATAAATGTGTTCGGTAATAATATCTCTGTAACACGATTTACCTATGGAAAGGAAATGTGCTCTGTAACAATATCTTTGTAAAATGATAAACCTATGGAAATTAAATGGGTTCACTGTCAATATCTTTTACACAATATTATTCTATACATAGAGATAATGTGGTGGTTATCATTAACAAATATCACCATTATAGAATAAATAATAATAATTTATGTTAATATTGATGGATGGAAATTCCTATAAAATATTATTAAAATAATTTTTGAGGAAAATAAACATTAAGTTTTAATAATACCTTATGAAAAAAAATTAAAAAAAATATTGAGAAAATAATTTTATTTTTAAAAAACCATAGAAATATATAATGTAAAATCCAAGTAAAATAATGTACATGAAAACGAGAAAATCCATAAATGTCATGAATTTTAAAAATAAACATTCATTGTAAAAAATTTAAACATGGAGTTAAAAGTGACCCATTTGGAAAAAAATAAAAAAATTTCTTTCAAAAACTATAAAAATAAGGTAAAATATAATGTAAAACGAAATTAGGAAATCATAAATTTTAAGAAAATAACACTGTTTAAAACATTTTAGAATACATGGATGTGGAAGATAATGATACCCAATATATAAGAAATTAATTTATTTATATCACTTACAAACAAATTTCTTTGTGATTCTTTAATTTATAATGAAATTAAATTTAAAAATGTTTAACATATTCATCACTATTGTATAAAAAATATTTGTAGTTCACGAAAATAGGAGATTATGATTTCCTCGAAAAGATACTTCAACCAAAACAATCCCAAAAATAATCGATATTATAATATAAATCCTCTTCAACTCTGGTAACTCTTCAAACACAATCCCCATGAAATAATAACATCAAAAAATAATTTATATATCATTAAAAAAGGAATTTAATTATATATCATATATAAATGGGATGTTTAGACACCTTCTAAAAAAATATTGATATGTAACAATATAATATTCCTTAGTGAAGGGAAATTTGAGATGAAGCCTCTTATAATATTGGTAATATATGGATCAAAACTCTTTGAATGGAGAGAAAATAATATGGATTTTTAAAATCCAATAATTTTAATTAGAAAAACACTAAATTATATATATTTTAATTATATACAAAACACAATAAAAATAAGTGATTCTTAAATCATATGTCTCATTAAAGTAAAAGTGAGATGAGAAAACTCGTACCCTAGGTCCATAATTTCTATGAATGTCCTTTAAATCTTGTATAATAAGTTTCCATAAATTATTTTATTTCATAAGAACCATTTAAATTTAAAATAACTTATACATGATTCATTTATTTTATTTCACTTAAATTATATACATATAAACTAATTCATTTATGTTCATGTTATGCATTATAAGGACACTCCGCTCACTGTCTCATAATGGAATCGGTGTGTTGAACATGATCAAAGATGTAATTTCTCAAAACATCCAGAATAATAATCATGAAATAATCATAATATTTATTCATAAATTAAACTTATATAACCAATAATGAAAAATGGTTATGAAAATTAAACAACATTATAATCACGGAGATAAAATGACGTACATACACATGAGCAACATTTCCATTTTTTAGTGACCACTATTGATATAAGGTAGGTATTATATTATATTTACAAATTTATAATAATATAAACAATTCAACATTAATTTTTTAATATAATTAAATATATCAATATTGTGATGTTTTGATGACGAAGAAGAATCATATCATTTCATCGAGGCGATAGTCCACATGTACACGGACACCGTTATCTTTGTTATTTGTAAGGAAGTATAATATATTATCATTTAAGAATGATAAATAAGTCATTATTATCATTATTATTTCCTCTATATAAAAAATAGTCATTAATGTATTCATTATAATGTTCCATGTAAAGCGTTATTGAAAAACGAATCACATCGCTTCGTGTGGTGGTAGTTTGCTCTGCACACGAGCAATGTTATTGCATCCCCAATGAAATGTAATGTATGAATTTATATGTAATTTATTAACTATATAGCTATAAATATTTTATAAAAATCATTTATATATATAAATAAATTAAATACATTATTTCAAAAAGAATTGAGTGGTGATGAAGGAAAATGAATTTCTTGTGTTCGTAAGTTAGTATTTTTCCATACACAAGATTCATGACTTCGTATTACATTTTTTGGAAAAAGAGAATATTTTAGGTAATTAAATTAACATAATTACATATTAGTATATGTTAGATATTTTTTAGTCATAATTGAATAATATCGGAAGTAGGTGGAAGAAGAAATAAAATAAAGAATCTTGGTTAAGCACAACACCTCTACTTACGAGAACCTCCTTAGGTAAGCACAAATATAGTATTATGGATGGATTTATAGTCATAATATGATTTCTAGGATTTGTTTAGGGAATTTATGAATTAATTTGGGTAGTTATTTTTTGATCTAAATAGAATTGATGGTATGAAGAGTATAAGAGAGGGTGACCTTTTTTAAGGGAGATGAGTGGAACACCTGTAATTGTTTAATAGAAAAATATGTACCCATGATGTGGCCAAGAAAAAGGTATCAAATATGGACCATTATTTATCCTTATAAATTTTAAGGTATCAATATAGAGATAAAATAGTTTCTAAAAAGGTTTTAGGTCATTTTGACCCTTATATTTTTAGTTTCTCCCAATTTAAAACCATTTTCATCTTACCTTTGTTAACTAATTTTTAATATTTTCAATATTCATTATTGAAAAACATTATGTTAATATTATTATATAATATAAATTTTTTTTTCACAATATATAATCCATTTTTGAAAATAAAATTCATAGAAGTGAAATAATTTAACTGAAAATCTAGCATGTATGTGTGATGAAAAAGCGTGGTTTGAAGAAGTTTATTTTTTCTAGAAAAAATGATTTTATATTTAATATTACACTAATAATAATAATTTTATGAATATATATTAATATTTATTTAAATATAATATATAAATTTCATTTAATTCATTCATCATAAGGGTTATTTTAATTTAGTTAAAGGAGAAACATTATGTACTTTAAAAGAGTTTTTAGAAAAATCTCATTTTTAAACCCTTAAAAAACATATACTAATGTCCATTAATAATTTTATAAATAAGTAATTAATTTGGTTAAATATAGATAAATAATAACTATATTACATTACATCTTATTTTTTAAATAATGGTACTTTTAATTTTATTAATTTATTGGAAAGAAATGAAAGTTTGACAAAAATCAATATTTTTTCTATTTACTATAAATCTATATTTTTCGATAAATCAAAAAATTTAATCTAATGAATATTTCAATATACTTTTAAATAAAACATTTTAATTATATAAAATATATTTTATAAAATTTAAAAAAATTAATTATAATATTTTTTCATGAAAATCAACAAAAATCAATTTTTAAAAATACATATTTTTGAAGAATAAAATCACACTATAAATATTTATTGATTGTTTACATGGAATTTATCAATAATTTATATTGAGTAAGAGATATATATATATATGTGTGTATATATATATATTTCCAAAATTATTTAATATACTTCATACCCTCCAATTTATCAGTTATGTTATAATGGTTATATATTTTGGCGGTCATTTAAGCTCAATGTTGCTTGTCAAATACATTATTGAACAATGATTTCTTTTCTAAAATCGTAGGATGTTATAATATAATTGCCAAAATTTTATTTTAATTATTTATTTAATACATATTGAACAATATATTAAATTTTATGTTTATTTAAATTCATTTTTCAAGAGAAACACTATAATTGTTTTATATTTTAAGAAATCTGAATAGTTCCCCACCCCTCAATTATAAAAGAGAAGTTATATTTTTTATTATTTACACCACTTTGATCCATATACCTTGAAAATAATATATCCAATTCACATCTAAAATTTCATATTCAAAATTTATAGTTCTTTTTTTCTTAAAAGACTATTCCATGGGTCTTTAATTAAGGATATAAAGGGTGTCTCTCAAAGAAAATGTAATCATATCTTCCGACCCCATTCAATTTATTTCTTCTATACCAGCCCTAAATATATGGTATTAGTAAGAGAGTAATACATTATGTATCCTAAATATTAATAATTTTTTTTTATTATCATCAAACCACCTTTATAAAACCATTATAAATAAAATGTGAAGTGAAAGTATCACTCTTGTGTTTATATGAACTACCAACTACATGTAGAGATAAAATTAATTATCTATCACCATCCTTCATGGAAGGGTTTGATGATGGTTTCAATGATTATGTATTATATTTATAACATAATTATTCCTCTACAGTTGTTTAATCATATATACATTCTAATATTCCATTTCATTGGAATATAATAATGTCTCTTGTGTGTACGTGCATATAACCAACTCCATGAAGTAGTATGATTCATTTTTCATTAATGATTAAATGGGTGGAAATAATGATAGTCTTTTTGAATATATATAATATATATGATATAATAATAATTATTTTATGAATTAATTATTATTTACATTTCATTCCATCCATCAAAAATGGGAAGATCGTTTATTCATAAGTATGAATTACCGTCGCCTTAAATGATGTAATTAAATATTATATCTCAACTTATTTGGAATATATATATAATGAATATATATTTTATTTTTACCATAATTAAAATTCTAGGGATGATAAAACCATGATCAATGTTCAAGGATCAGAACTTATAGACAATAAGTGTCATGAAAAAACAAAATAGTTAATAAAGAAACATAATAATGTTATTAAGGAATAATTAATAAATTGGTGTTACGATGATATAAGTAGATCATATATGATATTATAATTATTTTAAGGACTATGGAATATAATTATAATGAATATAAATTTATTATACTGGATGATAAATTTCTTTTGAATCAAGTCAAACTTGATATAATAGTTTATTGTCTTAAATCGTTTTCTTTGAGACATATGTTGTACAATGCGCCTATCTTATTTTATGAGATGTAAGAAATATGATTTTAAATTTTATATAATATGTTTATTTATAATGATTGTGTTTATAGTCCCCTATTTATTATTATTTCTTTTGTATTGTGATTCAAATTCTATTAAAGCGGTGAGGGTTTTATGTTACAATATAATTATTTACCAAGATTGTTTATGATTACGTTTAAAATGTTGAAATTTCATCATAAAACTATCAAGAATACAATTAATTATGTTATTATATAGTAATTTCTTTTGATTAAACGTTTCCCTTTTATTTTCCATTCTTTAATAACTTAATATTCTGAAATAATATTTTTGAGGAAATTTGACTATGTTTTACTATTTGGTCAGGAATCATTTCCTTCCATGTAAATTTTATCTAAAAATGTTTTAATGACTATTTTTAATATTACTATATTATTTTTTATTGATATTTTTATCCATGATTGACTTTATAAAAAATATTTTAATATAAATATTCTTGTCATTTTCCAAATGATGTTATTTTCAATTTTACTGAAAATGTTACAGGAATATTTTTTCAATATAGATAGAAAGAATGGAATTTTCCACCAAAACAAAAAATAAATGATTTGAATTTTCATTTAAATGTAAAAAATTTCATTTTAAACATAAATCCTTAATACTTATAAATTATTATTTTTTAAGAAGTTGTTTCATGAAGAAACTGGTATTTTCATCATGAAATACTAAATATATATTTTAAATGAATTTTTTTCTAAGATGAAATATTTTGGTGTTAATTATTATTAAATTGGGATACAATCAATAGATTCCATTAAATTTTATTTTGTTGATGGCTTATTATGGTGGTTATTTAATGATGTTTCTATGAAAGATGTTTCTTTCTTATGGTTTAATTATGTTATGATATAACCTTTATAAAAACCATTTCCTTTCAATGAGTTATGATATGATGAATTATTTATGTTCATATAGAACACATATATATGATATTAATTATGTCATTGGTTGATCTATATTTTTATATCCCTCCAATGGATATGTTAAATATGGGTACATCTTGAGATAAACTGGACCTGAATGAAGGGTGATCTCAATTTGTTAAGGGACTCTATCTATTATGATAGTCTTTAGAGAAATCCTTTAGTAATAATATGTCAAAGGGAGTGAAAAAAATATATTATGATATTCCTGAAAGTGTGGCTTGACTTATAATTATATTATTTTTTATGCATCTCCGTCTTCTACAATCATATGTCTTATACAAATGTTATTCTCTCATGAATCTTGTTTGTTTATTATTTTATGATATGTATCTTATGAACATACTAGATTTTTTATATAACTTAGTGTTATGTTATATGATAATAATTTAATGATTTTCAAATGTATACTCATATTTTCAAACACTTTTTCTCATGTTATATTTTATTAATCATTTATATCTCCATTATTTATCATTAACAAGCATATTAACTCACCCTTTCATCTAATGAGATGTAATATTTAGGTATGAAAATTAGGGGTTACAATAAAATAATCATGAATATATGGTAGATCTATCATGTCTTTGATAATTTGATGAAAAATTATTCCTTCCGTCATAGATCAGTGATTGATCTAGCAATTTGGTGACACCACTTGACCGAATGTAGATCTACCCTCAAGTAAGAATGTTTTAGGTGAATGTTTTATGAAATAAGTTCCAATAACTCATATTGTGGTTTTATAGATGACAATATAGAAATCCATTTATGTTCATTTTGTTTATTTTTTATGGATTTGATGGATCAATGGAATCCCTTTAACCAAATATAGATTATTCAGGAATGGTTGAATTTTATCTGTATATTTCCTTTAATATAACTTCTTGATATATTATTCTTCATTAATTAAATATTTTATCCATTTTTCATTGATGTATTTTTGTTGGATCAATGATTGTGGGATAGACCCAATATTCACATATAAATTTGATAATGAATTCACGATCAATTCATTAATTGGAAAAAGTTCTGGTGAATTGACATTTTCTTCTCTCAAATTTCACAAAAATATTTGTATTGATGAAATATATTATGTATATAATTTTATAATAAACTTATTTAGATGGAATATCATTTTTTATCACTTTATAAACATCTTTCATGATGAACCATAACCCAATTTAGGCAACATTTAAGTGCAAGAAAGTTATATGTTGGTGTGAAATGAGGTTTGGGATATGATCATTTAATAAACATTAGACTATATTTTCAATAAAATTGAGGTAGGAAGTACCTTACCTTTTGAGTACCTTGTATTCTATTATTTACTTCATTTATTATTGTGTTGTAATACATTTATTTCCATGTTAATGGTGTTGTATTATTTGTGTGTGTAGCCCAATATACCCATATATAAAAATTGATTCCATAATAATTTATTAATTAGATTGTAACTATGATTGATGATGATATCCTATTTATATATGTTTCTAATATATGGTCATTATGGGGTTTTATGCATATTTTATTGTGATCTACAATGTTTTTCATGTAACCATTCAATTAAAGGTTTTTTCATGGTATTTTTAATCAGTGTTTCATGGTATGATTATTACAAAGAGGGTGAGAACACTCAACATTTTGTGAAAATGACTGTGGAATAATATATGGGGTAGAAGAATGGTATCCTTTCAGGTTGTGCCGAAACATGATGCCAAAGGGGTACTATATAACATTCCAAAACTAAATTCCTTATGGACACTGAGTATACATTCACAAGTCAACCTTGGGACCTGATCATATACTATATACCTTGATGATACAATGTAAAACATCACTAGCCTTGTGTCTTGTTATTGATAACATATGAAATCTATGCCCATTATTTCGGCATGGACCTGAATCATGTCTGGTGGGAGCTTATTGGGCTCTAATATTAAATGGTTTATCAGTATATAATTGTTTATTATTTCTATAACATTTATTATCATCATGGAATACACCTGTAATAAATGTTCAAACTTGTTAAGGATCAATTAGGGGTTTCCAAATGGTGTTTACAACTAACAACTTGTATGAAAATCTCTAACCATTTGTAGTACTTATGTATAAGGATTCAGGTAAGGGTAATATTTTGATGGAAAATATTTTATCCAAGGATCATGAAGCTAGTATTGGAATTGAGATAAACTTCAGAGTATATATGTAGTGTTACTTTATTTATTTATCTTCCTCCACTTATTACATTGGTTTGGCTTGCCACACTTTGTGTCCATTTTTTATTATATAAAATGTGTGTAATCTATTGTTATGATCATTTAACTTATTTAATCTTAGTTGATTTTTTATATAATATTATTGGTGAAGTTATATTATACAGTGTGTATAGTCTCCCCACTTATAGAGTTTAAACCCTCACTACTAGTCGATGGCCTCTTGTATATAGGGAGGCTTGTATAAGGTCTTGATATTGTCAAACTCGAATCTAGTTGTTAGGGATATGAAATTATTGTATGATATCATAAATTTAAACATATTTCATATATGTATGAGGCTTTATGGAATACCTATATCACATTAAAAAATATATTACTATATAGATCAAATTTAATGCCACACTTCCAGAACTCAATAGTTTTTTGACGTTATAGATTAACTACATGTAAATATTATTACACAAAAAAATAAATGTTTATTTCCTAAAATTATCATTATATGATTCCCTTAATATTATTCCACTATATCAAAAATATTGGGGAAATCGAAAATAGAAAAGAAAGGGGTGGCCTTAAATGGATAGAATGTTGAAAAATAATTTCAATGACTCACAGAGGACTTATGAGTAGATATTAAACACATGGAAAACATTTAATTGAGTTAAATTTATTGATTAATTGAAAACTATCATGGAATACTGATAAGTGATATTGTTTTAAAATACCATAATCAAAGATTATTTCAAATAATTTTTAAAGGATGACTGAAATATAATAACATTTTAAATGGAATGAAAATGAAGAATAAAAAAATTACATTAATAGACCGTGGTGAAATAGATTATGACCGTGTTACCTAAATAAGTATAAAAGATCCCAAAATATATTAATAATATCATCCATGTAATTTATAATATAGTGTAAAAATTAAATTCTATATTTTATTTTCATAAAAAAGTTGATAAATTTAATCATAACATACTATTAGAAAACATAGTTAACAAATATAATTATACCTTCTCTTACCCAAAAATAGTGAACAAGGCTAACCATATTACTTCAATAAGTATGATAGTGATATTGTGTTTTATAAATAAAAAATTACTTAATTAGAGATATTTAAAATTCCAAGAACAAACATCATAAAATTTTATCCTTATATATATTTTACAAAAAAACATGAAAATAACCATATATAAATAAAAATTAATAGCAAAAATAACCAATGAATATATAATGGGTTACAAATAAATTTATACAAGGAATATAAATTCTCAAAATTGGAGAAGTTATAAAATTATATGAATATATAAACCCCATTAATACCAATATTAATTATTGATGATTATCATACAAGGTCTCTAAAATATAATAAGAATATAAAATTTCATATAAATATATTTTCAATGTTAATTGAATGGAATGCTTATATAGTTTAAAACAATTAAATAAAAACAATTATGTATTAGGTTTTCATAGTCAAATGGTATTATAATACATATTACAATTATTAATACATGTAGATAAGGCTAGAAAAAACTATTAATAGACCATTCATCTCATAGATATTTCATATTCTCATTTATATGAATGCATATAAATTTTGGTAATAAATCAAGAAGTTATTTATATCATAGAAACTAATGATGAAAAATATAAATTGATGTTGAATATATGAAAAAATGGTATTAATTGATAATAAAAATTCTTCTGAGGAAGTTAATAAATTATGAGACGTATAAGAAAAAAAATCAAAGTTATTTGTTAAAGAAATGTTCAATACAACATAAATAAATAATATAACGGATTAAACATCATTTTAATTAAATTAACTTAATATAAGAATATTTAAAAACAAATATTATATAAATATATTTTCAAAATGAAATTGAAATAATTTTATTGATAATTTACCATGATTATAAAAAGAATAAAATAAATGATAAATCTTAGAAAAACATTTATAATAAATTTTAAATGTTTCTATAAATTCAATGATATAAAAAAATTCATTATATAATAAAAAATAATGAAAAATAAAAATGAAATCATTATTTTAAAAATAAAAATATGAAAAAGTATTATTATTATGAAAAAGAATTCTCTTTTAGAAGAATAATGAAGTGAAAAATAAGAAATGGTATAAATGATGATTGATATAACATTCATCATGTTAATTATTTTTGAAATGAAAAATATATCTATCAAAATAGATATAAAAATAGATTTTAGAAAAATTCAATGGGACTATATTAAGTATTTAAGAATAAATATTTTTCTTTCAAAATAATTAAAATAAATATATGTGGTAATAATAAATATTTATATAGAGGTAAAATATTCAAAATTGAGAGTTGATTTTTTGTTTTACAACATCACATTTTATAATTTAATAATGAACCATAAGTTATTTAATATTTATCGTGACCCATACATGCTAGAAACCTTATTTATTTCAATAATTAATGGTTTTATAACAACCCAATACCCCATTATATTCTATTATATCATTATATTCAAAACATATATATTGTTTCTTCATTTCATTTTAGTTCTGAAAGTAATGTTCCTTTAGTTTAAAAGTAGATTGTTTCAGTTTTTAGTTTTCCCCATTATCTCATTACATTTATGTTTCATCCCCATTCCCATTACCTTCTTAAACATATAAACCAATTTTAAAATATTCATGAGAAATAAAAATGAAGCATATCACATCAACACCCACTTTTCTATACTAATATTTCTCTATAAGGATTTAAAGAATAATGTTTTTTTTCTATCAATAATAATTTTCATTTTGAATTTCAACATCCAATTAAAATTACATTCACACAAACCAAATTATTTATATTTAAGGAAAATACAGAAAAGGGCATAGGAAAAATCCCATAAAAGTGGAGATAAATATGTAAGGGGAATATCCTCATGCGTCAACAATATTAAAAAATCTAAAATTCCATATTTTATAAATTCCCTCTTCATCACCAATTTTATGTAATTATAATATTAGAAAGGTAATATTTTTTTAATGATTTCAAAAATAAAAATTCTCTAGAAAAATGAATCAATAAATTAGTTTCAACTCATATAAAACAGCAAGAAAATATACAATGAACATGAAACTCCAAGTCCCAACCAATTTTCCTTATATCATGTTTATTTATTTCATCATGTTATTTATTTCTTAATGAAAATCCTCCGAATGTTTTCCTCCCCATCGTAATCCAAAAACACACATGAGACCATACTTACACAATATTTCATTGGAAGATGAGAAAAATATGGGAAGAAATATCATTAATTAAATCAACCACATTAATTCCATATGGTAAAATATGAGTTTAGAAATCCCCTATCTCATTTGAAACTTCAAAATTCACAGAAAAACTATGTAGAATATGAATATAGTGGGTAAATGACCCAAATACATAATATGAACCCGAAAATTAAACTAAAACACAATGATATTTATCAAATATCATATCCAAACCACTACGCCACCCCTCAATGTGGAAATAACATAAAAATAATGAGTAAAATAAAGGATTAAACTCACATATAATAACATGGAATCGATCTCCAGAATCTATGGGATATAAAAATCTATATAAGATTAAAGGGCCTATAAAAACACTTGAGTACACCCAAAGGCCATGAAAAATAAATTGGATAATGGAGGTCATAGGTACCTCCAAATTTATTTATAGGATTTAAAAATATAAGGCAATGAGGTAATGGAAAAAATAATGGAACAAGGGTATAGGTTAAATAAGAAGAAATTCTGTAAATACATGGGATATACCAAAATGGGACCTAGTCAAGAAAATATCCTTAAATAATGATGGAAATCCCCATACATGAACGTTTTTCATCCATTACATCTAATAAAAATTATGAGTGATTATGACACCATTATTATCACCACTATGTTCGTTCTGTGATCTTGGACAAGACAAAAACTTATAGCCCCTCAATATAAAAGAACCCCTAATATCCACAAACCAGAACCCCATTCTAGAACTGTAGAGACATTTTTTTCATTATAAAGCATTGAGATGTTTAAAAATATATTTCCAATGATTGGCACTGAGACTGTGTAAAATTACGAGGCCTAGTGTTCCCTAAATTAATTTTATAATAATATTTAATATATTTAATATTCAACACATGTATATTTTTAAATTAAAAAATATAACTCTGAAAAAATATATTAAATTATAAATATGAGACCGTGGTTAAGTCTAGAACATTGTGTTTACCCTTTGTTTGAAATAAAATTGTTCGGCGTGGGGAGTTCAGAATATTTACCTATTAGAAGTATGTTCAATGAGTTAATTAATTATTAAATTAGTTAATTCATTCATTTTGATGTAGAGAAATGATATATAATATTATTTATAGGGGAAATTATATAGGGATAGTGGAACAAACCCTAGGAGAATTCTAGAGCTCCTCAATCCTTCTTCATTAGTTGATCTCATCAGGTGACTATAAAATAATGTATCTTATCAAATCAAGACATTTTGAACACATAAATGTCTTAAAATGATTGAATATAATGTTATTATTTGAATAATGATCCAATATATTTTTAGGACTCATCTATTTGTGTTTTATGCACTTCGATTTAATTGATTGAGCAAATTGATCCTTATTCTTGGATCTTCACCAATTATGGGCAATTACAAGAACCTTGGTACAAAAACATAATTATCTTCAATTTTATTCTAACCCTGGATACCCATTAATGATCATTATCCAAGAAATTTCTCGAGAAATTCATAAACATTTGGTTTTTTATCTCTTCTTTTATTTTAGTTCATCAATGGTTGGACACCGCAGTCCTAGTTCGCCATTGTCGAGCGGTATCAAGCCTAATCAGACCCCCAAAATCATGAAAAATCGACTAATCGAAGCTGGATCTATTATTTTTACGAGGTGAGGATAATAATTTTGAGGATAGTTGAACACATCATTATTGAATTAAGGTGAGGTGTCATGAAAAATGTTTAACAAACCTATAACGAATAAATATGACAAATTTCTATTGAGTAATGGTCAAAAACCACAATCCATGTCCATATCTGTATGTTTTCGTCTGATTTACAGAGAGTTATAAGGTGAAATGTATAGATTAATGTGTGGAAATTATATCTTGAAATTCATTGAGAAACTCAAATACATGTCGTGTATAGGGATGAACAAATGGAATGTATCCCCATAGTGGTAGTGGCTTGTGTTTTTGAAAAATATAAGAATGGAATGGTATTTAGCTGTCCTACACGCCATGTACCCATTCCCATCTAGGAAAATCCATGTGATGGATTACATAGACATTATACTATGTGGACGTACATTTTTCGTTAAATAGATATGTAATTGAGTACACAGACATGGGGTCTATTACATGGATATGGTGAATAGGACACAGCTCAATCTCAATTAGCCTGGACATGTCATGTTATCCACCTACATGGCATTTAATACTACAAGGTATTGGATCCATGTACCTTCTAGGGACACAAATAGGTGGTGGAGTGGCACTACACATCGTGTGGTTCCTATCACATGCCATGTACCCCTTGATATCATTTGAAGAAAACATCATATATCAATATCTCTTTTATTTGAACTATTATTTTGGCCCACGAATAGCCTATCCTAAGAATTTTTTGTAGGTATAATGTGATGTTTCTCTCAATTTAGTATTTTGAGATATATTGTTTAATGTTATGGGAATGATACTTCTTGATGAAATTCTAGATGGTGACATCCATTAGAATGTGTCACAATAGACAATCGTGTTGTACCGTCACGTAGAGCTAGGTACTGGAGTGCTCAATATTTAGAGTGTAACCCCCAATATGCATGGTTACAGGTCCTCTACCAATACCTTCTGAGTAAATCCCCTAACTGGGTAGGGTGTGGGTCCTAGATTACTATAGTGGAACCCATGTTATTCCAGGGTGTGAGTTCTCGACTTTCAGGTGGAACCACATTCACGGTAGGGCATGGGTCGTCAATAACTATAGTGGAAAACCCTATTTTACTAGGGAATGAGTCCTCAAACTAGAGAGTTTAATCCCCCATTAGCATGTGAGTGAGTAATATTCTATAATTAGTTCAACCCCTTATCAGCATAGGGCGTGATTCCTCATGAAACTATGGTGGAACCCATATTGACATGTGCACAGGTCGTCTATAGATATTATTAGAGTGGAACACCCTAACATACTCAGGATAGAGTCCTCTGATTCATGTTTGTGGCTCCTCAACAGTGAGACACAGTGAAAAGTTATGGTTTGACTTCCACGATTACTTCTAGATGACTCGTGAGATGTTGGGCATCATCAATAGTCTTTTGAACTATTGGAAACTCTTCTTATTGGGTCGAGCTATGAGATATATATATCTACTTACTCTCTCATTTTGGATTGTTTTAACTATGAATATATATATATTTTTCTATATCCACGCCATGTATTTCATTACTCTCCTTCTAGGAGAGGTGAAATCATGTGAGGTATGCAACATCCCTTTCATGTTTATCTTCTTGTGGTTGTATGAGTCTAATATTTTACTATAGGTGGCGAAGACTCAATGAGTATTTGATTTACTCACCATGTTTATCCACATGTGTTTGGGTGAGGTTACTTTCACTCTTTTCTGGGTTTATCTATTATCTTTAATGGTATATTTTATCTACCATCTTTTCTTTCTTGTTGTATCTCTTACTTATCCGCCTTTTGATATTGGGGTCTCTTAGTAGGTATGTGTATAATGACTCCTAAATTGGATTTTCACACATGTGCCATGTCTTATGCAAAAAATTGACAGGTCTATAGTGACTTCTGAAAGTCTTAGGGGTATTGGGTACTTTCGGGTGTGTATTGTGGTCGTATAGTGGGATTCAAGAGATTGTATCTCTTAGAAATTTACTTTTCCAGTTTTTTTATGTTTGGATATATTTTTAGTTGGGTAGGTATTGTTCCCATTTAATATTATGTTTTCACTATCATATAGTTTTACACCATAGAGGTTATTCATGAATGGTTTAGTTTCTAGCTGTGTTGCCTCTTTTTCTATTTCCATGTGCACTTTTTCACCGAGATGGATGTGTGTATATTTTAGGTACATAGGAAAAGGCATCCCCCTGTTAATTATTCCTTCAGTGCTAGTCGCCAGCCCAGGGGCATGTGGAGCTGGGCATGGGGTAGTTGCAACTCGAGCCCCAGGTTGGGTTGGGTCATTACATATTGGTATCTTAGTTTTTTTAACATTTGTAATTATTTCATACTTCTCCCACTATAAGTATTTTTTTGGGTTTAGGTAAATATTGTAAAAGTGTATTGATTGTGGATCTCATTCCGGGGAGTTTAGTGATGTTGCGGGTGGCCGGTGTATCCATTCATAAAGACCCTAACTATATAATTGTTGACATAGAATATCGATTCATTTATTAGAGGTATTAATGGTACATGCATCATATAGGATTGAATATTTGACCACCATACTAGAGTAAGATCCCCATTATATATAAATATATGCACATTTGACCATGGTACATCCTGATAAATCTCAGGATGCCACTAGATTGACAACCATCCTGGATACCATCGTTGGATCATGACGAAGATTCAATGATCGATAATCCCTCAGTTCATTTTCCCTCATATGACCCCTTTATAAAGGTGGGTAGGTATAATAATTGGAACCTATTGAGTATTTTATCATCCTAATAGAGAAGAATGATGATTCACACAATCTTAGCTAACTATATGAGTTTCAATGCTATAGGCCGCTGAGTTTTCACTTTGAACCAAATCCCTAGGAATCAAAGGATTGGATATAGTCAATGGTCCATATTCTCATGGTTTTTTGGAATTCAAATGATTGGTTCCTTATGCTAAAAGATAGATTTTACATAGACTTGTAAGGCACTAGTTGAGTCCCATTAAGAAGATGCATGATGGGTCGACACTCTCATAAACCAAATTCCATAATCTATTCCATGAGGATGAATACCCCTAATAATTGTACTCAGTTTAGACCCAAGAGATTATAGAGTTAAATTAGGGAGGGTTGGGAGTGGATGATTATGCAACATGGTTCAAGGACCTTACACGGTACTCCCTAGACACGATCTGGGATGGATAATTTTGAGAAATGATCATTGAGCAGGGAATCCTCAAAGAGAGATATTCTAGAATTCCACACTTCTGAAACACCACCTATGATGAGGTATTGGAAAAGGCACTAGTTTTAGATATATTTCAATTAGATGGATGAAAAATAAATTTATTTAGAAGTGGGCTCCACAGAGTTGAGTCCTCTGCAACATCTAGCAGATGCTTTGAGCCATGATCTCAAAATAGGATACCTCCCCATGATCATACTAATGATCATGGTTAGAGGAAGAATAGAGGGCCAAATAAACCAAGATTGGGGAAATGATTTTCTTATAATTGGTTAGGTCAGGTGAAGCAAGACTTCCAGACCAGACGTGATGAGCCAGACAGTAAGATAACTAATGGATCTCTATAAAAAACGATGATTTGTGACCAGAAATCTCCCTGGTATGGACATAGTGGTACCCATGGAGTTGGAGATAGAATAGGAGTATAAGGATCTATGAGTGGTGGATGATGTTATGATATCCTTCCAAAACTACCCCCAGACATTAGATGTTAGGTGCATGGAGTTGGAGGTCATGGTCATGGACACCTACCATATTTAGTGGTTTATGATCCCGCAACACATGAGATGATTAGAGGTATAGTATGTGTTTATTATACACTTTATTCAGTATTAGTAGATATATTTTTTAGTAATTTCTTCATCTCCACACTCTTTGTGCATGAGATAGAGATCCAAGTTGTGGCGCTAGCCCAGTAGCTTCTTATGGACGTTCATATAAAGAATTATTCTTCTATATATTTAATTTGTCGACATTAAGAGCTATTACTTGGTGGAGATGGTTTCACATGGGATATATTGGTCAAAATAATAAAACCCTATGACATCATATTGGGAATTTATTGGTTGTATATTTTCCATTCTGAGAATGAATTTCACCATAAACAAGTCATAATCTTAAGTGCTAATAATATGAGATTCACTTTCTTTGGAGAGATATATATCATGGAATAGAAACAGTGTTCTGTGAGAAGAATGATGCAATACATTACCCATATGTTAGTGATTGTATCCATTGAAGGATTAGGATACTCATCAATTTGGATTCCATTAGTTGTGGTGGATTACATGGACCTCTCCCATGGGGATGTTCTGGCAGTCTCTTCAAGTTGGGATATGTAGTTTTGCATTATTGTGAGTCATATCACCTCTCAAATATATTTTGCAGCATATCATATGGCCCTTAATGAGATCATGGGGTTGTGTTAGTAGTTGTAGGACATTTGATACATGGGTTTCATAAGTCCTAGTGTCTCCCCATTGGTCGTTATTGAGTTGGTCATGAAATTGGGGACATGATCTTATGGATATGGATGGATTATCATTTCCAGAACCAGGAAACAATAAATAAAAAGTAACCCTTTCCAAGGATTGATGAACACTTTGACTAGTTGTGAGGTGTGAGATGGTTCTCAACGATCTATCATTGGTTTGACTACCACAAGGTGATGATTCATGAGGCCAATATTACAAAGTGGGCATTTTGATGTCGATAAGGACACTATAAGTTAATAGTGATTCTCGTTGGATTGAATGACTCCCCCACTATGTTTATGGATTTGATGGACCATGTCATCGATTCGTACATGGAATTGTTTGTTGTTATATTAAATAATGAAATACTCATCAACTATATATTAGAAAATGATCATGAAGAGAGCTTGAGGATGGTCCTAGATTTACTTCAACAGCACCAGCTCTATGTTAATATCTCAATGTGACAGTTCAAGATTCATGAGGATCACCATCTGGAGGAAAGTAAATTTTTAGCATGGTTTCACCATTGACCCAACAAACTTCATTATATTGTTTTCTTATGATCCTCCCAAGTGGTTTTTAGTGGTCTGGATATTTCACGGATTGGGGGGGTACTACATGTAGTTTTTTCTATAATTCTCCATATTTTCATCATATTTTACCACCCAAATGTAGAATAGGTAAATGATTACCTGGTCTTAGCTATTATAGAGGCCCTTAGTGGATTTGAGGTTTATAAAAACATGTTTTCTAGTGTTTGGACTACCAGAGGAAGGCATGGAGTTCGTAGTGTATCCCAATGCCTTAGAAACTGGGTATATATTATTGTTGATTTAGTAGAAGGTAGTTAATTCATTTGAGTCAAAAAAGTTGAGACCCCATGAGGAGAAATATATGGCTCCTGACCTAGATATGGTAGAATTATTCTTCTTCCTAAGTATTTGAAGACACTAACTTCTGAGGGAGCCCATTATGATTTACTAAGACCATCCGAATATGAGATATGCCTTTATGCAGACAGACCTGGACCTGAGATAATGCTTCTAGTTGGAGTTCTTTCCAAATTATGAACTGGAAATTTTCTATAGTCTATGGAAGGTAAATGTTGTAGCTTATTCCCTTAGTAGTAATTTCTTGCCTCTCTTAGAGTAGAATGAATTGGAGTAGTTTTCCCCCTTATAATTGAACTTGGTAGAGCATGAGGGTGCATTGTTTATATAGTATATGGTGGTTACTCCACTTCTCAAGCATGTAAGAGAGTCTTAGTTAGGATACATCGACAGTGAGGTCTTCCATGATCAGATATCCACATGTGAATCACCATATTTATATTCTAAAGGAGGGAATCATGATATCATTTTCCAAGTATGGACACTGGTCCCAATCATGATATAGGAGGAGGTGATGTTAGATTTCCACACTTCTCCCCAAGTTGTACGTCTTGGTGTAGGGATGATGTATAGAGACCTTCAACAATAGTTTTGGTGGTCTGAAATGAGACATAGAATATTTGTGTTGTTCTTTTGGTGCTAACCTGTCTATAGGTGATGGTAGAGAACCATGTTTCAGTATGTCTATTGCAGCCCCTTGAGTTCCCAGTGTAGAAATGGGATGGCATATCCATGGACATTATCATAGGGATTTCATACACAATAAATGGTTGAGACACTATCTTAGTGATTGCTGATTGACTCATGATGTCTAAAAACATCCTTGATATCAAGGTGCTATTTTTAAGGGATATTTTAGGGAATACATAAGAAAAGGTCACTATCGGCCTTTATAGGGTGCCCTCAATGATTCTATCTAATCATGATATGCAATTTACATCATAGTTGTGAAGAGGCTGGTAAAAGTCATTCGAGACTCAAATGAGATTGTTTAAAACCATTCACCCCATATAGATGGGAAGACTGACTACACTAACTAAAATATGGAGGATATATTGAGGGATTACCTTATAGACATTGTTCGGAGTTTGAAGGAACACCTACCCTTGGTAGAGTTCACATACGATAACAAAAACTACTATAACATCGACATGATACATTTTGAAGACATGTTTGGGAGACCCTATAGGTCAACATATTGCTGGATAGTGAGTGGTCAGACATCTCTTGTGAGCTAAGAGAGGGTATAAGTGACAATAGAGAAATTCCAGGTCATCTGTTACTGGATGAGGATGGCCCAGAGCATACATAAATATTAAAAAAATCTATGTCATAGGCCTTTGGAGTTTGACCAGGGAAAGCAAAATCTCATTAATGACTCCGCATGATGAAGATTTCATATGATTGGGTGAGTAGGAAAGATATTCTTGAGGTTCATCGGGTCATCAAGATCATACAGAGGGTTAGTGGGGTTTCTTATCACCTCACCATATCCCCACAACTGGAGTGGGTGGATGGTGTCTTTCATGGGTCAAAACTAATGATATATGTTAATCGGTAAAAATACATTATCGGTCGGGGTGATATGGACATCGAGGATGGATACACCTTTACCAAGAACACAATGGTGATTGAGGATAGATAATATAGGACCATTTATAGATGGACCATCCCCATTGTTCACATGCTATGACAACATCAAAATGTGTAGAAGAGTTCCAAAGAACTGGAGAGCCATGTGAGGGCTCAGTATCCTATGTTTTTTGTTTAGTTATTTATTTTTGAGGATGAAAATATTAATGGTGGGAATTATGTGTAGAACTAGTTCTTCATTATAATACTTTAAAATATCTATATTTATTTTAAGAGCAAGATGCTGAGAAGAATTCTGATTTTGAGTCTCAGTGTTCCCAAAATTACGTTTATAAAAATATTTTATATATTTTATATTTTGTTCACATGAATATTTAAATAGAATAAGATAAATCATAAAAGTATGCATGTATCAGAAATCTATAAGAACAGTTGATTCCAGAATGAGGATTTTACCCTAGGAACAACATAAAATGGTACTTCGTGGGGTGTTCAGACTCCTCACTCATTGGTAGTATATTTAGCGAGTTAATTAATTATTAAATTAATTAATTAATTAATTTTTATTATGTGAAATTATCAATAAGATAATTTATAGGATGAATTATATAGGGTTATCTACATTAACCCTAAGAGATTTTTAAAGCTCATCTGTCCTCCATCAATGGAGGATCTCATCGGACAACGATGAAACACCCGATCAGATCAGATCCGGACACGACAAATGAAATGATATCTTCCAATTGTAAGAGAATGAGTTATTCATTAATAAATGATCCAATATCTAGGAATGACTAATCAATCGGTGGTTTTTGACCTTATGATTATATTTATTTAGAATATCTCATGTGACATGGTATAGAACCATAATTATCCTTTTTTTTCTAACCATGGATTCTTGTATTTTTCCATTGGAAAACAAATCATGGACTATAATTCTTATAAATTTAGCATTATGATTTTATAAATTTATTTATTTTTTTCTTCAATGGATCAACCCCACGGTCCTCGTTTGACATTATTGGGTGGTGCCGAGCCTGATTAGACCCCCAGAATCATGAAATATCGACGAAAAAAGGCCTGATCTAGAATTTTTTTGAGATATTGATGATTTTTTTATTATTGGTGAATAAATCATTACTTAATTATTTCATGCTGGCATGTGGAATTTTTTATAGACCTTTGACGACTAACAATGAGCAATTTCTAAGAAATGATGGCTAGAAACCATGATCCATAGTTAGATCTATTTTTTTGGGAGGATATTAAGAGATATATATCTATAGAAAATGAATAGATTCATGCATGGGAAGTATATCTATAAATTATGGTGAAACCCTAATTGTATACCATGCATAGGGATGAACACAAGGAATATAGCCCCTTAGTGGCATCTACTAGGGTTTTGGTAAAACTTAAGGGTGATAGAATGTGTATCCCTCCTACATATCATGTACCCTTTCCATTTAATGAAAAAAATTTGAAAGATCACACGAACAAGATCCCATGTGGATGTACATGGCTAGGAAAATGGATGTGTATTTGAGTACATAGACAAGGGGTACGATACACAGATACGACCAACAAGACACGAACAAGCCATAATCAGCATGTACAGACCATGTAGTCCACCGAAACAACATGTACAACTACATGGGATGGGATCCAAGTGTCGTCGATGGACATGACTAGGTGGTGTAGTGGGGCCACATGTTAGGTGTGTCCCCTAAAATGTTCGGTACCCCTTGAACTCTTTTGATGAAAATTTAATTGTCTGCATGTCCTTAATTTGAACTCATATTTTGGTTAGTGAATGGCCTATCCTATGTTTTTTGTCCGTGCAGAACATGATGGTTCCGTCATATGATGCTTTTTATATTGGAATTGAAATGATTTTAGAATGGATTATTTTGAGGTAATTATTTATAATGAAAATGATCTGGAATAATCTTCAGAAACTACTAGGTTTTACTCTCTATTAGATCTAGGAATTGGAGTCCTCAAACATTAGAGTGGAATCCCCCATTAGCATGGGTGTAGATCCTCTACAGAAATCTTCAATGTAGAAATCCCTGTCTAGTTGGGTGTGGGTCCTCGATGACCCGAGTGGAACCCCATATTTTACAAGGGTGTGGGTCCTCGAATTTCGAGTGGAACCCCATATAGAGTAGGGCGTGGTTTCATGATGACCAAAGTGGAACCCCCCATGTCATACCAGTGTGTCATTCATCGATATACAGAGTGAAACCCTCCATTGGCATGGGTGTGGGTCCTCTACATTAACGAGTGGGAGATCATATCTGCATAAGGCAGATATCCTCACGATACATGGGTGGACACCCTATTAATATGGGACCACTTCCACTATGAATACTATTAGAGTTGAACTCTTTAGATATACTCGGGTGAGGGTCCTCTACTTTGAGTTTGTGGAACCTTGACTGTGCGACATAGTGACAAGGCATGGTTTGACTTAGATGGTTACTTCTAGAAGATGTGTGAGATGTTTGGAATCAATGATGGAATTTCGCAGTTATTGGATACTCTTCTTCTTGGGATAATATGTTAGTTATATATTCCTTTACTCTCTTTCTTGACATTCTTTCCATTGAGAATATATAAATTCTTTTATAAACACCCCTTGGATTTTGATAATTTTTCTCGGAAAGGATATGACATGTGGGTTATGGTACATGCTTTCCATGTATAATTTCTCATGGATGGATGAGTCTAATATCCTAATATAGGTGTTTATGAATTTACTGGTTGTTTATCTACTAATTATTTTATCCCGTTGTGTTTATGAGAGGTTAATTTCACTCTTGGTTTGGGTTGAGTTATTCTCTCTGACTCTATCTTGCATATATTTTCTTTCATGTCTTGTTGTTTATCTTTTTCCCACCTTTAGCTTTTAGGGTATCCTATTACTTAGGTATATATTGTCCCATGCCTGAGATTTTCCCACACATGTCGTGTCTTGTGCAGGTGACAGATAGGTTTGTGGTGGATTCATAAGATCTTAGGGGTATTGGGTGCTTTGGAACCCACAAAATGGACATATCTTGGGATTTTAGAGTTGGGATCTCTCTCCAATTTATTTGATTAGTTTTTTCAGGATATGACCTATTTCTGGCTGGGCGTGTATTTTTCACTCTACTTTTATATTTTCACTATTATAATCTTATACACCATAGGGTTTATGCATACATTTTTTACTTTAAGCTTTGCTACATCTTTTACTCTATCCCTTTTAAATTTTTCATTGAGATAGTATTGTCTGTGCATATAGGTACTTAAGTAATATCCTCCCCATGATAGTTATTACATTTTCATTGGTCTCTATCCCCCACCAAATATAGTCGAGCCCAGTGTTGTTGTGTCTTAGCCCTTGGCTTGGGTCGGGTTGTGACAACATCTTCTGGAAGCATTCTCTAATACTACTCTTATAAAATAAATTCCTCTAATACCCATAACACACCATAATAAGATATACACGGAACAAAGATCCTTGAAATATAATCCGTATTGAAATTCACCTCATAGGGTCCTATGATGAAATCATCAACACCATATCACATTAAAAACCCATAGCAATTTCTCAAATTATAACACATCCCTTCATACCATGATCAAGATGATGAAAAAAACATTTCCTTAAACTCCACCCTATACACCTCATATATTTATGTAGGACTTGTAACTCATAAAACATGAAAATGAATAGGATGATAAATTTGATGAAGTTACATTATAGATCATCAAAAATATTCTCATCAGGTATAATCAATACTAAATCAAAAATAGAAATTCATACAGCCACCAATCCAACACCTCTCAGTGAGACACCACTCAAACATGGCAACCACACTACCGACACCCTTAAGTAAACAACTAAACCATGTCATAAATGTCATATATTGATGAAAATGGTACAATAACCCACAAATACAAGATATTAATATCAAATAAAAATACCACCATCATAGAATGATAAAAATAAAACGAACCAAACCTTCTCACAACTGAATCCCCATCATCCAATCCTTTATCCTCAACCACGATTTTGGATATTTATATATTAAAAACAATTTACCCACCCATTTAACAATATTTTTAAGGAAAATAATTCTACAATTTTGATAGAATGCACAAATAACAAACACTTAATAGTTATTCTATATTAAATGAAATCAATATTCATTAAATAAGTTTCTTCAGAATGGGTAGTATAACTAAAAACATTCTCACAATTAACTCTCCACCAATGATTGAGAAATATGTTGAATATCATGGAAATCACACAGATAGTTCCCAAAAGCATTACATTAAAAATATTTCAGTTCTCTTTTAATAAGAATACATGATTTAATCGTCCCATTGGTACAAATCATCACTATATCTATATAAGAACACCTCACTTACCTCTTTTGTATATATTATTTCCCCTAACATAAATAATTCATCTCAATATTCGCAACCAGTCATGAGGGTCCTTCACCAGAACCCTTTAGTATAGTTAATCGTCTATCCATAATATCTTTTCAATATATAATTACTTCCAAAGAAACCAACTGAGTTGGCATGAAAAAAAAGATGAATTTCCATGATCATGGTAGACTCAAAATTATAGACTCATTCCACCACATTAGGTAGAAAACACACACACCAACTAATACAATCCCACATAAATCATCCATATATGTTCACATTCATAGATCCCTAAAAAATTTATTGAACCCAATTTATATGATCTCACATTTACTTATATGTAAGTAAATATCTCAAAAAAATATAATATATTTTACCATGACACCCCTTTTGTGATACTGAGATTTATCTCCCACTATCTCCAAATGACATTCCAAAATATCCCAACTCACAACATAACATGTAATCCATCCTGGGTATTAACGAACTGTAGAAAACCTAACTCCAGTAACCCATATTTATTGATTACTAATTACATTGGTAAAAGAAACAATGGATGAAACCATTAAATATAAATTAATTTTTTTAACATGGGAAATTTGATACAAACATTATTTCTATAAAAAAATTGGAAAGAATAAGACATTTCATGAAAAAATATGTCTCATTTCGAAGAAAAATCAAATATTCCTTTATCATATCATTAGAAAAAGGAAGACATAAGAAAGGGTAATATCAGATGCTCTCTAAGGGGCACATAAAACAGAATTTTTAATGACTAAATAATTAATAATAAATATTTTATAGTGGATAATCAAAATACAAGACATTTCTCTTAAGAAATTTGAGTTTAGTTTATATCCACTACTAATATCAAAAAATAAATTACAAGGATGATGAAAAATAAATTATTTTTAATGGAAAAACATAAATTCATATATTTATAAACTTTCAATCAAGCCCACGCAACTATGATATTATAAATCTTACCGTTATAACATATTTACTAGGGAATCATTCTTAATAAATTGGTAAGTTTAACCCAAATTACCATTTAATGTTGCTACTTATTTTCACTGATGATACATTTTGATGCATTAAATGGATACATATAACCAATATATACATATCACTTTCATGTTATATTTATTCTTAAACTTTTTAATGATCAATAAAATTTATTCTCAAAATTCTATATAAATAAAAATTTATCCATATTAAATCAAGAATATCGAACAAAATCATTTCCCCAGTATATGAAATTTTTTTTTAATAACATTTATTTAACTAAAACTATATATTGAGAAGTTATATAGTGAATAAAATATCTATATATTGAAATAATACCCAATAAAAAAATGATATATAAAATATGTGTATGAAAGACCAAAGTAAGTTCAAATGATACACTAGAAAGTAAATGAGTTCAAAATGATGTATAGTCCCTTATCATTAAATCATGGTAAATTGTATAAATTAATCATAAAAACGTTTTTTAGTAATATCAAGACTATAGAAATGAACATATATGTAAAACATTAAAATTAATATCCTTGTGACTTTGACTATGAATAGAGTAATAAATCAGTAATAAAAATTATTTTCCTTCCATTAATAAAATGATACTATTTCCATTTTATGTCATTATATATATATATATATATTATACAAATATTGAAAAAAAAATTCTTCGAAAATAATCAAGGAAACATGTAATGGAAGTTTCAAACTAATGAGTGGTATTGATTTAAAGAAATTTTTTTCATTTAGTAAATTTTAATCTAAAGACTACATTTAAATTTTCATAAATTTTTTAAAAAGACCTAATTTTGAAAAAATAAAATAATATTATATTTATAACATTATAAATAAAGTTAATTGTATTTAAAAAATTTTTAAAAAATGTATTGAGTTTAAGTAATAATATTCTTTAAACTATTTAAAATAACCATAACATGGAAGAAAAATATTTTGGAATAGAAATATAAGCATATAAATTTCTATGAATTATTATCAATTACATGATACTAACTTGAGCATTATTAATCCAAAAAGAGAATAAATGGAAAATAAACCTAAAAACCCTAAACATAACAATAATTGAATAAAATATATGTAGTTTAATAGATTATTATCATAATATTTTCTAATGGATATATGAAATTAAACAATCCCAAAATAATATGATATTAGAATATAATTCACTTATGATATTAATAAAATTTTGATAAAAATCCCATAAAAGAGTAATATTTAATTTAAACATTAAATTACATTAATAAATATGAATTAATGACTAAATGTTTTAATGGGGATGTATATACACCATATAAAATAAATTAGTTTCATAATGTAAAGTATGCCTCATTGAAGTGAAAATGAGATTAAATTACCTTTACCTTGGGTCTCTACATAGTAATACAAATTTTATTAATACACATAATCAATTTAAATTTTCTAAATACATGATTAATAAAATTTTCTGAGGTTTTTATTTTTTCTAATGTCAAATTATAATAATTTGAAATCCAATCATTTAATAGTTCTTTCATAAATTGACAAATAAATTGTTTTCAATCAACTTACCTAAAATTACTTTGTTATATTGATCATGGGTAAAGGAGATAGTAAATGGTTTAACAATTTAGAAAATATTAATAATGTAAGAAATAAATTTTTTATTTATTATATATTCTTTTTTTTATCATTCTTACTTTGGGGTAAAACAAAAATGAATCGGATCACTTTACAGAGGTTGTAGTCAGCACATATGAACGAGTAACATTATCATTTTATAAAGGTCATAATGTTATGATATTTTATGATAACTTACATTCCTATAGTCATAATTATTTCATAAATATTATATATATATATATATTCATTAATTATACATTTATTATAATACCCTATGATTTTAAAATATGGAAATCATGTTTCCTAGTGTGTAACACACGCGACACCATGAGTAGAAGGGAATATAATATCTCAAGGCATTAAAATTTATTTATCTTTAAATAAATTCAATCTCTCTAATATGTTTCAATGTACCAAAAACCTTCTTTGAAAGAAACTTTATATTATACTAAAATATTTTTATTTATACATTACCATTATATAACCCAGCCATTAAATCCAAATTTATTAATTGTACTAAATAAAGTTTGAAATTTCATTATATAAAGATTAATAATATAAATAAAATGGATAAATATTTATTATAGATAATTTTATAACAATTTTAAATTAAAAATATTTTAACAACGAATATATTTTTTAAGATGGGGTATAATAGTTCATTGCGCACAAAATATATAATTAAATTTAAATAATTTAATACTTTTGATAAAAATAATAAATATAAAATTTTAAATCTAAATTTCAAAAATATATTAGGGTCGATTATTAGATCTTGTTAGAAATCATTCTTTTTTTAAGGTAGTAAAAATACTGAATATTAATTGAAAAATGCCTTTTTGTTTAAATATATTATAATGGTGAATTTAATAGTATATTAGCTTTATATTAAAATTATGTAAATTATATGTCTATTAATACAATTAATGTCATTTTAATCATTTTCATAATACATTTTTTTATAAAAACATTTTAAACTTTTCAATATTTTCTCATTGTAATCCTATAATCACACCGCGTTTATGGGATTAATTTGAAATTGAAATTTTCTAATTATGTAAATGGAATTTTGAAAAATGGTTTCCATATTTGTAATCATAATTATTTATAATATAAAATGATGTCAAAATAATATTTTACCAAAATTCATGGAGAAAATAGTAAAATTAATGTTGTTAATGTAAAAAATGGGTTTACCATGGTGTTAAACTAAAATGATAAGTGTTAAAAATTACCTACCAAACTGTCAAAATATTACTAAATGGACATATATCCACCATAAACATAATAATATCGAGCCTAAGGAAATGAAAATCTTGTTTAATGTGAATATTTTTATAATTTTGGATTATTTTTGGAAATTTATAAATAATTTCAAACAGGGTTTTCTTTTCCCCAGTTATAAAAGGGTACTCCCTCTCTTCATTTGTTAAAACCACTCAAATAATTTTGTTTAACCAAAAATAGAAATATTATCTCCAAAATATACTTATTCACATTCTATAGATATCGGTATTTCCAAAATACTACCCATATGGTCCTTAAGAGGAGATCCATTAGAGGATTCTATAAGAAAAGGAAATTATCATAAGAAATCAATTTCATTGTAATTATTCATTTTCCACAATAAATTATGTTATAAGACATCTAATATATCCATCCTATTATCTCTTATATAATTAAATTTCTTTTTATTTATGAAATAATATTTAAACATCTCTAATTCTAATAAATTTGAAATAAAATCATTGATTGTGGGTACGACAGACTACCCCCTTGCAAACTGATGTATTTAGTTTTCTCTCACAACCTTTCTTGGACCGATATAATGATGAATTTAATACATGTATATGATTTTTATGATATTATTATACTTATTTAACTTTAATGTAACAAATAAAATTTTTCATTCTATCCATTTCAAAATAGGTCAACATCAATAATGTGTATGGAAAAAACCACATAAAAAAGAGATTAGATTTTTTTTCACGTAAGCTTTACATAGAATGTAATAAGGGTAAAATTAATGAATATGTGTGATATATATAAGATTATTAATAATGAGTAAAATTTATATATCACCCAAATACATACCCTTTCACTCGTTAATGGAATGATCTCATCGATTGTGCGTACGTATGAACTACCGACTTCATGAAGCGATACAACTCATATTCAATACACAACATTAAATAATGATTATAATAATGTATCTATTGGGTAAATATGAAATTTATAAAATTAATATAATTGTGGATATGGTGAATTTATATTCTATTTAACAGAAACATATCTTTTATTACAACACATGTCACGGAAAACAAGACAATTAACACATGAACAAATGAAAAAATTGTAATATTATTAACAAATGAAGGATAAATGTTATAAGAAGTTAATATATGATATCAGAAATTAAATTATGGTTCTTTTATAAATAAATAAAATTATTAAAACCACTATTAATGAGTTTAATGTATGTTTAATTATAGGAAAGAATTAGGTATGCGTTTCCCATCTTACTTTTACTTTTCTAAGACATATGCCACATTCACCACTTATTTCATATTTATGGTGTATATACTACCCCTTTTATATGTTATATAAAAAATATATTTCCTTTTATGGTATTAAAAGTTAAATTTTATGTCATTAATTTTATAGGGCTTACAATTCAAAAGTTAACATTGTGGTAAGGTTTTATTTCATAATGTCATTATTATTTGGGATTATTTATGTTTTCTTCTCCATAGAGGAATTATTTTATATTTATATCATAAACTCAATAAATTTTATTTTAATCTTGTTATCAATGAATTTTTTCCAGTAATAGTTATATTTTCTACTCTTCTTTTACATCAAATGAATGAGGAAGTATTTTTTTTGAATATCTCACATTACAACTCTCTTTGATTAGATGTAATTTTTCCATAAAAACCGATGTTTTATAAAAATGTTTTAAATATTTTAAAAATGATTTATTAAAAACATTTTTATTCATTATTACATTTAAAAAAATTTAAAGGAATCTTCTTGCCATTTTGAAAATCTAGTCCTTTGGATTTTACTGAAAATGTAAAATGAATTAGTAGTTTAACATACTCAGCATATATGATATATCCAATTCTTAAGAACATTTCATGTTTTAAAAGAATATGTATATTTTTCAAAGTTTATTTTCAACGAAATATTATTTTAAAATATATTTTAACTTTTAGTTTCATAAATATTTTTAAAAGCAAAAGGTTATTTTCATAAAAAATATTTAAAAACTTTTTTAGGGGATTTCAATTCATCAAAGTCATAATCATTTCATTATAAATATGATCTATTAGGGATATGATATATTTATGTCATCCATACTATTTATATGGATGATTTATGATCATTTTGAATGTGGATGCACAATTTTATTACCATTCCCAATATTAATCTTGATGATTTATGTTTATATTTATTTATTAGAGAAAATAAAAACATTACGTCTGGTAGTTTTTCAAAAAAAAATATATTGTTGATTGTGTTTCACCTTTATTATATGAGTATTTAATTAAACATAACATGTTATGATTGGGGCCTACTTTATCCCCTTGATTCATCATTATGCCTCATCAGAAAAACTAGACTGGGATTTGGCCATTGACTAACAAATTTATATAGAGATATATTCATAAGGGATTTACAGTATTAAATTTCTTGGAATATAGCCTCGATAGTATGTTTTATATGTCCTGTATTATGCATTATAACATTATGAATTTAGTAATTGATATTCCACCTAAGTATTAAATTTATTAGAATGTCTCTTGTTATGTTACATGGTCAGGTTATTTTATATATTTTATTATTTGAAAATGATTTATTCATTTTATATAATGACCATGTTATGGAATAAATGGAATGTGTTTAATTATTTATCTTTAGATATTGATTACAAATTATATATTCATAGGCTACACTATACACTTACCCGGATTGAGAATGTGATATCACCTTTTTCTTATGTATTATTTTTATGAGGATACCATTATGTGTTTTGTGATTGGTATTTAGGTATACAGTAATGGGAATAATGGTGTTCCCAAATAAAATTCTTTGTGTTTTTATCTTTTAAAATATTATTTAAATTTCAATTATGTATCTAGTTTTCTAATAATACTAAATTATTTGTTCCTTAGGAATTCAATTAATTTTATATTATGAAAATGTAATAATGCAACCATAGGCTCTCGGTTATGGGGGTCCGGGGCACTATAGCTAATATCAAATGATGTTTAATAAAATATTTGGGAACTATATTTAGAAAAAACATTTATTAAAGAACATAACCCTTTGATTAAAATTGAGAATAATTGTAGAATAAAATCATATTTTTTGGTGAGAATGTAATTTTGTGGTTTTTTTCCATGAAATATATCCATAGATGAATACTATAAGGGGTTATGGTTCACAGGTACTTATGTGTAATGAATCTGAAAATGGTATATTGGTTTTGACCCGATCATTACCTAGTTCAATGCAACTATCCTTATTACATACCAGATATTACTCTATTAGGGAATTTGATTAGGATAAATCAACTTTTATTCACAAAAAATTACGAATTATTTGAAAAAAAAATATCCCCAAAGAAACCATGTTTATGATTTGGAGATTAAATGAGATTTTTTTCCAATTTATGTTATTTATTTCAATAGTTTTGGTATTATATATATCGTTTCCTAATTATACAATCTACTCAAATGAAATGAATCATTTAGAAATGAAACCCAACCAAAGGAATGAAAAACAGAATAATATACACAATTAAAATAGAAATAATGATCTTTTAATTTATGGGATTGATCTAATATTTCTTAGTTAACTAGACTCCAAAACATTCTAATCATATGAGGACATATTATCACATTCTAATAAGATTGAGAATGAATTACCTAGGTAATACAGCTTATAATGAAACCAAGAAAAGAAGAGGATGACATTGAAATAGGTAGATAAAGAGAATAGTCGAATGAATTATTTTTTCATATGTGATAATTAGGTAAACCAACATCCTGTGACTTTTCCAAGGGAATCGTAGTTTGCTACATGTGTGGAGAAAAATACCACTGTGCTTGTGACTGCATGACAAAGAAAAAGTATTCCAATTTGTGATGCATTAACTATAATAATATGGTTCCCTATGGAAATGAATTCCCCATCAAAAAATGTAATACACATAAAAATTTTGTAATGGATCATGGTCAATATTACGATATTACCATATATGAAGTGGAATGATGAATTTTATTGTTTCTGGATTCAAGAATAATGTCATTGGGGTAATTTCTCGATGATATCCCTATTATAAGAAATATGACATGTATGTACTACAATACTCTTCTATTGAGGATTTTAAAATGTGTATTGAGTGGTACTTAAAACCAAGGAAAAAATTTCAATGGAATGTTGAACTTCATCGATAACATGTGATTAAGGGAAATATAACCTTTAATATGTTCCGGACGTAGAGATTATTTTGGTATAATAAGAGATGATTGATAATGATAAATTAAATTAGGTAGTGCCTTCAATATTTTAATTTATTAATGATTTTTGAAAATGTTTTTTATGTGATAATTGACAGTGATTAAAATATTTTTAGATTTTAGGGTTATATCCAATAATCGATGTTTTATTTAAGGAAAAACGAAATAATGCATGTTTTCAAAATGGATTTATTTAAATTTAGGTAATTAACACATTTCAATAGAATACAAGATGAAGGTATTAAATTATTTGGTATGTAATAATTCAGATCTATTAAATTTAGTTTGGGAGATTAGTGATAAGTTCATTTAGGAAATTATGTGACCTTATTTCTATTGTTTTAGACATTAATCTTGTAGAAGGGTCATATAGTTATCCATTAATGAAATGGTTTATGTTTAAATTTCTATATGGTTTTAGATATTAATGTATTACTTCACCTTTTTTTAATTTATACATATTGGATAACCTATTCTAAACATTTTTCTATAATAATAACTAGAGATATAAGGAATGACTTATCCATCTATTTTGGGACATCTGATCCATTAAAAGTGACTTTGAGTGTATTCAGAATTAATTATTTAATTTTGGATATTAATTTCATGGAGTAATAGATGAATAGAAAATTGAATTAATCATTGGATTAAATTTTTCTTATGAAATATAAACATATGAACAATGTATATTTCTGTATATTCATTGATAGTAAATGAATATCTCCTGGTTAAGAAAATAATCTTATAGAAAAAATGTTACTTTATTACCTTATTAACTAATAAATAATATTGTATTTCAAATTCTCATAGAAGTATTTTTTTGATGATGTTAACATTCCATTTATCATTTACATTCATGAGATAAATTCACATATCATTCTCTATAATTATTTATGAATATATTCAATGTCCACATCATCACATTCCACCAATTTTATCCTACATAATAACCTAGTTATGTGTTATTCCATATGAAATTTTTATTTTCTTTCTCTCTTATCAGTAGAATGTTTTATAAAACCTTCTCATGATGATCGATTTCAATAAAGATAATCTCAAATGAGAAACAATTTATTTCTACTAACAAGATTAAATTGTGAGGATGTAATTTCTTTAAGGGGGTAGAATATAACACCCATGGATTTTAAAATATGAACATCACATTTGATAGTTTGTATGACATGTAACAACAAGACTATATAAGAATATTACATAACTAAACGTTATGATATATATATGTATATATTTAAATAAATTAAATATATTTGATATCTTTTAATGAACGCAACATCAGATTTGAACAAAATACAATTGTCTATTGAAATATAACTATTTAAACATTAAAATTAAAAGCTAGATATTAAGTTAATTGTCGTTAATATTAATAACTAAGTTATGAAAATTATATTTTTTACAATTGTATAAAATATATAAAACTTATACCTATTATTTAGAGATAAAACAAGAACCATTTTAAATAAAATAATAAATGTTTTCTGAAAAAACATTATTTTTTAAAAATGTTGTTCAGACTCACGTTACGTGCAAGGATTTTAATTATTTTTTAGTAATATTCAAAAATTTATTTGAAAAAATAAACATATCACTAAAATTATTCCATTCAAATTTATCTTAGGTATATGTTTTGGTATTTTTATGAAAACATTACTTTTTTGATATAGTGAGAAATACTGGATTTTAATTGAAATATACCTTTCACTTTAAATTATTTATAAAGTTAAATTTTATTTTAAATAGGTTTTAATTAACATTAATTAAATTAAATATTTATTAATATGATTTAGGCTATTGGAATCATTTTCTTAATGAATTTTAATATAAAAACATTGTAAACCTATTAACATTTTCTCTTTGAGAACATTCTTTCTCATCATGAATGCATGATTCATTTGAAATTAATGTTTTCAACATATTTTAATGGAATTTGGAAAAATGGATTCCATATTTTTAATTATTATAATTTATACTACCAAATAGTGTCAACATAATTTTTTACAGAAATTAATAATGAATACAATAAAAATTAACTAATACACATATGGTAAAATTGGGTTTACAGTGGTATTAAACTATAACAATAAGTATTAAAAATAACCAAAATACATTTAAAAATATTGTAGTATAGAAATTTTTCTATCTATTACATAAAAATATCCTCTCAATGGTAAATTTTTATCTTTAATAATGTGAATAATGTTACCATTTTTTATTCTTTTTTGAGAAATTTCCAAATAATTTCCAAGAGGGATCCCTTTCCACACTTATAAAAGGGTAATCCATAACCATAACTTCTTCACACATACGAAGACATTTTTATTGGAAGCCTTCATGATTAATATTCCCCAAAAACTATTAGTCACACTCTATAGCTTCTAGTACTCAAAAAATACCATTCCTATGTTCTTTAATAGGAGATCCAAATGAGGTTTCTCTTAGAGAAAGTAATTATCTTAACAAAGCTATTTCATTTTCATTATGATTTTTACACCTTGAATTATTTAGTAAAAAAGAAAAGAAAATATTAATACTATATACCACATACTAGAATTTTATAATTTTTACACTATATGTTTTATCAAAATCCACTTCCATTAAATGTGAAATAAAATCAACGATTGTGTGTACGGTAGATTACCACCTCGTGAACCAATTTAGTTCATTTTACCTCACCAATTTTAATGTATTGATATAATGACAGATTTACCACATTTATATTATATATATTATATAATTATACATATTAATTTTTAATGTCGAAGAAAAAAAAATTTATATTGCATTCTGTATTAAGTACAACAATGTTTCTCATTTGTATGGAATACTACCGCCTCACAAAGCAATGTGTTTTGTTTTTAACTTGTTAATTAAATAGAATGTAATAAGAATTTAGATAATAAATATATTTGACATTTATTATATTATATTTATTATATAAATCCAATATATCACACACTTTATTACCCTTTCACTCATTCAGGGTAAAATATCGGCTCTTGTACATTTGTACGACCTACCATTTACATGAAGCGATGCAACGCATTCTACATACCCAACATTTAATAATGGTTCTAATACTGTATATAATGAGTATATATAATATATATAACATTAGTATAACTTTGTAGATGATTTATTTATATCATATATACATAAAATGGAACATTCGATTCAAAACATTTCATAGAAAACATGTAAATTAACAGTAAAAAACAATTAAAATAATCAAATATTATATAACAATTAGTGTTAAATGTTATAATATGATATCAAATGATATTTTAAATATGATTATCATTATACTGTATATTAATAACCTATTTAAACCCATTATACAAGAGTTTATTATGCCTTTAACTAAATGAAAGCATGAGGTAAGGGTTTCTCATCTTAATTTTACGTATGTGAGATATATGTCATTTTTACAACTCAGTTTCTTTTTTTGGTGTATATAATTAACCATTGATATGTTATATCATAAATATATTTATCTTCATGGTATTTAATGTTTTATTTTATGTAAATTATTTTATGGGGATTATTGTTCAGAAGTAACTAAAGTGGTAAGGGTTTATTTCATAATCATGTAATTATTCGATATTATTTATATTTACCTCTTATTTGGGGGAATTAAAAGTTATTTATAAATTAATAACAATATATTATCATTAACTCTAGTTATTAATGATCTTTTCTTTATATTAGTACCATTTTCCACTCATTGGTACATAAAATAATTAAGAATGTTGTTTAAATAAAAATTGACTTTATAACTCTCTATAGTTAGAAATCATTTTTCATAAAAAACTTTATTTTTTTAAAAAACCTATCAAAATATTTTTAACATTTTACAAATGATATATGAAAAGAATATTATAACCATTTTGAATAATTAAATTTTTTATTAAAGGAGTCTTCATTCCATTTACAAAACATGGAATATTTTGATTTTACCAAAAAAAAGTGAATGAAATATTTAGTTTAACATACTCATCATGTTTGAAATATCATATCATCATGAAAAAATACATGTTTTAAAACATACATTATACTATTAAAAAAAATTTAAGATAAAATTGTTTTCAAAATATTTTTTGAACATTCAGTTTGGAAAATATTTTCAAAATGAAAAGGATATTTTCCTGAATAATTTTTTAACAATATTTTTTATGGAATTATAATCATATGATCATAAAACCATCACAATAATTATGATACCTTGGGTAAATATTGTATTAATATCATATTTATTTCATCTTTGGATAGTTTATATTCATTTCGATAAAAGATGTACAATTTTATTACCATCCACTGTATTAATCTATATGGTTTATAATTTTTCTTATTGATTGGGGAAATTATTAACATTTAATATGATATTTTTATTATATGAAAGTTTACACTTATTTGTTTTACCTATTATATAGGATGAATGCATTGTACTAAGTAAGAGATGGTTAGGGCCAACTATTTCCAATCAATGCATCAATATGTATTTTAAGATAAACTATATTGGGTTATGGAAGAGGCCGTACCCATTTATGAAGATTTCATGGAACAGGTCCTCGATAATATTAGATATCTTGGAACAAGGCTTAGATGATATTTTTTAGATGTCCAACATTATGAATTATTTCATTGTAAATTTATTTATTGATATTCCATGTGATTAATCAAATAGTTATAATATCCATGTTTAAGTTTCATGCTCAGGTGATTAATTATATTGAATTATTTGATCATCATTTGTTTCTAATATATTATTCTCAAGTTTTTGATTTAATTTAATATGTGTTATTTATTTACCGTACCATATTGGTTATTCCTTATTTATGAATTTCATCCACTATATTCTTACAATTATTGAGCATTTTATCTCTTCCATTCATTTTTTTCTGATCCTTAGGATACTATGAAGTGTTTTTTCTGATTAGTAGGGATACACTAAAGATAATAATGTTCTTCTTAATGAAAATACTTCGTGTATTTTATGTTTTAAAATTTAATTTGATTTCAAATATGTGTATAGTTTACCAAGACAAATAAACTATTTATTATTTTGTGATGAGGTACCATAAATTTTATTCTAATGTAATAATGAATGCACCGAATTCAGTCTATTAGGATTGGGGGTTCTACTTTTATAACTATACATATTTATTTTTGATGAGAATCCAATTCGACTACTATATGAATATAGTAGGTTATATATATGCATGATCAATGTTTTCAATTTCTATAGATAATAATATTGTTCAGTAAGTGTTTCCCATCCATAATAATAGAAGTTTAGTATATTTTAGAAACTAATGTAGTTATATTAACTTTTTATAGAATATTTGAAAGATGTATAAATTTATATAAATTTAAAACACTAGTGTAAGAGTAATGACTATTGTTTGAAAAAGTAACTTTCGAATACACCTCAATATTTCCAGGTTGGATATTTTTTTAAAAAAATGCCTCTATGTTATGAGGAAGAAGTTTGGTAATGTATTTTCATCTGAATGGTTTATTTAAGTTTCTCAAGATGTGTGAAGAAGATACAAGAAGTGGTTTCCTTTGATATGTGAGGGGAGTGACACTATTGTAATTATTCAACATTTTAACACATTTAAAGGTCATATTCATGGTCATGGGTAACAAGGGAATACCAAATTTATATTTATAGGTGGTAAGTTTTATATAAACATAAACAATCATATTTATACATGTATTGGATACATTTTAATCCTTATATTCTAGAAAACACATTTAAACCCAAATTTAATTTTAACCAAGATAACATAATATTTTTTGAGGATGATTTACTTATATGAAAAATGTAAATGGGGAATCCTTAATAAATAGGGTGTTTTGATTGAAAATATTAAATTGATTTTATTAGATTATTTTTATACAATTAGTATAAATTACTTTTAATAAAATAACACAAAAAAAATGAAAAAATGTTTTTATGAAATTTCCTGATTTATGCATAAAAATAATTTTACATTCAAAGAAAATAAAAAAGATGATTTAAAATAGTTTTTTTATTTACTTAATAAAAAATTAAAGTTTTTACACTTTTTTATCAATTAAAAACTAAATAATATTGTCCATCAATATCACTAAATGCAATGACCTTGAAATAGTGTTTAATTTACTCAAAATATAATCAATGTTCACAAAAGTCAATATTATGATCCCAAAAGAAAATTAATTTTTTAAAAATTGTCATTTAACCCGTCAATAATATACTTTTCAAGATAATTTTTTAATATTTATTATATCGTCCATATATCATAGACATGTTATAAATGTAATTGTAATTTGGAAAATTGGTAAATTTACTACTCACTAAAAAATATATTATTTTTAATGAAACCAAAAAAATTACCCTAAGAAATTTTGAACATAATGTTTGGAAATAGATATCATTTTTTAAATAAATTTTATTAAATTAAAATAAATTGATAATAATATCCATGTAGAAAATACAATAAAATCATTTTTAAAGAAAATTCATTTTTAAAACATAACATGACTTTATTCTCATTACAGTCCATATGGCCATATTTAAATAAATTTTAAATAATTAAATTTGGATATATAATGTAATTATTTTGTTAGAATCATTTTTCAAGTGTATTTAATATAATCAATTAAGATCAATATATATTACTCACATAATTGTCTTATGAAACAAGTCTCTTTTACCTTGAAGTATTTTATCTTCGGTTCAAAACAATAAATAATTAATGATTTATTTATTATTCATTTTAATTATATTTATATTATATAATAAGGTTATTTTTATTCATATCCACCTACCAAATGACTAGGTTAAAATAGTCATTTTCAGATAATATTATTTTCTAGTTTATTTAATCTTGAGGATGCATGTGGTGTATTTTATCAAACATAATATTATTTTAAACGAAAATGTGAAGTAAAATATCAGGGTATTACAAAAACCATAATGAAACATCAAATTATTTCAACCAATCCTGAACATCAGTTCTAGTATATTAAATAAATAACCTCATTACTTTTAACCATAAAATTCTTGCAGTGTTATATCCAAATAATTTTCCTATTATTTTTCATGTCCAATATATTGATGATGTTATAATGAAATATATATAAATAAAATAACAGTAATGATTAGAAAATCCCAAAAAGTTATATCAATATCATAAACAATTAAAAAACTTCATTTAAATTACATCAAACTATTCACTACTATTATAAGATTGTTCACCTACACAAATGTCAGACATGATCATCAGTACTCCCCACGAAACACAACTTCATATCACCTGTATTACAACACTTGAATCACCTAATTACTACAACATAAATAAAACAAAAAAAACTAACTCACATCACCATCTAAATCACACATAAAATCTATAATTCCACGCCCTTTCACATAACAAACTGTGTCATCATTTTGAAATCATACGTTATACCACACAAAAGTACTAAAAACCCACAACTACAACCACACACCACGTCTCCATCCCAAAAAACTATCCACATCATCAATAAAATATCATCAATCATAAATTCTCACACCCACTATGGTATCTATCAACAATCCCATAGACCAACACATCTCAACAACCAAACCAGTGACAACAACTCATAACCACATTCAAATGATAAAATCAAAGGTAAAAAATAAAATTAAAATAAACCAAAAAAAAGAAACACAAAAATAAATTTATTTAAACTAATTCATTGATAATAATTATGTATTTATTTAAAATACATAATCACTAAAATTTATATTTTATAAAGTCCATTTAATTGTTAAATTTTAATTATTATTATTTTATGGGAGGTGATTCTAGAAACTAAATCCAAAAAAACACATATTCATAGGACCAACAAACAAAATAGAGAATAATCACTTGACACTGGTTTTATGTAAATGGTATATAATATATGGGTATAAACATTATAATATGAAGACAATACATGTAATATAAACTTTAGAATGACAATTTATGATTTAGAAAATATATTTTTTAGATAAATATATATAAAATTTATAGAAATAAATTATAAATTATCATAACATAAATAACACAAAAATATCCTCCCAATACACTTATGGGAGATCATCAAAATTATAATTCAATAAATTTAGAATTCTTAAGAATTTTAAATGAAAAGTATATATGTTTTACTGGTATGCACTATTCTTAGAATGCTCATAATAATAATTATGTAAATTATCAACCACTAATGAAGAATTATTTTATGTTATAAAAATTTTGAAATGATTTTACTTCCACATTTTAGTACAACATATTTCATACACAACATGATTAAGAATTAAATAATATTGTTTACAAAATAAATACATATTTTATTCGACATTATTCGGGATTTTAGTTGTATAGAATCCAAACCTTACAATAGATCATGTTAGTCAATATTTTTACAATTACACGTTGAATACCAATCATATTTCTATATGTTCCATATAATTTTTTAGAAAAAAAATTATCCATGATGGAAAAATAAGGGATATATTTATACATTTATAGTTATCTAAAAGTTTAATAGAGTTCCACTAAGAGTCCTTGTCATCTTCCAATAAGATTTTAAATAAATAATATCATTTTATATGTAAAACAATTTCCTAATACTAGAATATAATATATCAAATTTGGATGGTAACATATGTCATAGTAACTTTCATGGAAATTAAAATACTCATATGCACATAACTTTTACAATATATTTCACTATCACACTAATAAATCTACAAAATGAGACTCATTTTATAAGGGCTCTAAAAATCAACAAAAATATATAACTATAATACATTAAAATTTATTTACAAACAATTATAAACATCGCAAATGTATTTTATCATTACATTCAATTCAATAACCCAAAGATAAATATTTTATAAGGAAAAATATTATAGAAATCATAGAAGAAGCACAATAATGTTCCAATATGGTTTATATAAAATAATATTGCAGTTATTTATAATTAAACTCCTTCTAGTAAAGGAATTTTTCGATGAATCAATGAATAAAAAATCATTTAAAACTACATCACATAAAACTAATCATCGAAACTCATATAAGATGTAGAATGTATATTCCAATGAGACTACTGATAATGTTAAATTCTCCCAATTATTTTTACATTAAAAATTTTAAACCATTAGATAAATAATTCAATGGTTTTAAAAATTCAGTTTGGCTAATTACAAGGGGCCCAAAATATATGTTTCATAACCATCCTCTTTCCCACACATCACATGTTAAACATGAGTTTTACGGAAACCCTAAAAATTAAATGTTATACTTATTTTTTCTAACTATAATATCTTCCCTAAATCTAAAACCAAAAGTATAATTAAACTCTATCATGACAGAACCCATTAGAACCCCTTCGATGTTTCCAAAAATAGGCATGAAAATACATGTAATGAATTGACCTAGGGTGTCATCTTGCCTAACACCTAACATGGTCCACCATAAGGATCATAGTATGTTCACGGTCTACATGAGATTTTAAAATGTACATGGGAATTAGAAGAATAACCATGAGTATAATTTCGTCATCATTAAATAATATATATATAAAGAATAAATAAATCAAAAAAAGATAAATAAATAAAATAAAAATAGAACTAAACTTCCCAATAAAATATAAAACTCATGAAAAAATAAATTAATATAAGGATTATATGAAAATCAAGTTGAAACAGAATAATACCATACGTCAAGTGATCCATATTGAACTCAAATATAAAGTTATGCCCCCAAACTAGCTTCACTGAGTCTGTTCATAACCAATTTTCGGAAACCTAACCTAATAGGTCTTGATCGACAGGCCAACAGATGGAATGAATTATAATAGACATGGGATAAATAAGATACATGAATGACATAAAAATTCCAATACATCACCATACACCGAATAAAAAAGGTCACATTACTATTAAATTCTAAAATTATAGTTTAATATACAATATAAAATGTATATATTTTTCATGATCCCTTACATAAAGAAACAAGAAACACATTAAAACTAAGATTAAACATATTTTATTTATTTCCTTAAAATGAAAACAATCACTTCAAAAACACTTTTTTCTTAAGAAAATTCATATTTTACCAAACAATCATTTTAAAGTACCACTTCAATACCATATTTTAGATCCCATAATTTGAAAATTATCATTTTGAAACTCAAAATAAGATTAATAATCTGATATGAATTTCCAATTTCCATTAGAAGCCTATGTTCCCAAGAAGACATGGAGTGATGACGTAATACCATGATTTCAAAACCCATTCCCACCAATGTTTAAAAAACAAACCATTAATAGTTTCTCAAAAAAACTCTAAACAATTAGGGGAATACATTACTCATTTTAAAGAACCGCATTCAATATCATTAATAAAATTGTTTGGAAGACCATTTATATTTAAATTCTAATTTCCTTCTTTCCTTAACATTCAAAATTTTCTTTTGAAAACACTTGGAAATTAATCCATAAGTAAAGATAAAATAAACCACACATGAATTAACCACTATGTCTAGTCACACAAAAAGGGTAAATAAACTATAGTTACATTGGTAAGAAATAAAAAAAATTATGTATAGGATAAAAATGAATAAGAAAAATGATAAATAGCCTAAAAATCTTAAATAAGATCCTAGTGTCCTCGAAATCATTCTAAGACTCCAGTAACAATGTTTAACCTAGATACACAATCCCTTTATCCACAATAATGATCTTATCCATTTAACTAGTAGTCTCATTAAACTATTTGAAAATAAGACATCCATAGAACTTATTTCCACCATGATCCCATGATATAACTGCTAGATCACATTGCCCACTACCCCTCATGGTTTGATAGACATGGGGTAGCTATGATACATTCCCTAGTTATAAAATTTATATATTAGAAATTTTAATTATATAGATATGTAAAAATTCATTAAGAAATTACAATGAAAAGTCAAATGGAGGTGATCATAATAAATCATCAACTATTTTAAATATATACAATTTAAAAGAAATTCTTGTGTCACCTATTTACATTATAATAAGAAAATCCCTAAATGCATCAAACCATAAGAATCATATATTGATGGATCAGTATAATATATCCCCTTATTGGATTACCTGCTACCATATGCACATAAGAATAACATAGGTCTATGGAGGTTCTCGCACCTTTTCATAGAAACTATTTTTTTTATAAATTACCAAATGGGGATCATCCAAAAACACTAGATTATATTTCCATGAAAATACACATGTTTCAAAATTCACAATAATATACTCTTTACACCAATTTTATCCACACACCGCTAAATCTCAAGTGGAATCTCACATATTAAATATATATCACCTTTAAAAATGTTCAAATCTACCAATGAGTTTCTGAATATAAATCACATGGGATAACACACCCCTTTTAAATAAAACAATCCCAGTATGAATATCTAAAAATATTCCAACACCACAAGAATTTAATTTGAAATTAAAACTATTTTGTAGAAAGGTTTTAAATATTAAACACAATGGTTTACAAATCATTTTGAAAAAAATTCAAATTTCAAAAATTTAAAACCATTTAAATCAAAGAATACAAGGATAGAAAATTAAATAATAGAAAACAACCAATTAGAAATCCAAGATATCAAAATTATATGATTTTAAAAGTACTCGCATGTTTTGAAAATCCAGATGGATTTTTTTGAAACATGTGGTATGGAATCCAATTCTATGAATATATTCAAAATCATTTGAAAACATATTTTTCTGATTATAGGTCATAAACAGAAGAATATATTTAGTGAGGAAATAATATAATACCAACATGAATCCATTGAAATGAAATATAAAGTGAAAAAAAGATATAATTTCCTTGGTTCAATGTTAAATAAGATGTAAGAAAACTCCTATGAGAGATAATGCTCAGAAAATCCTCAATAGGTCCTCTACATTCACAACGAAACGAAATCCCTAAGAATCAAACACCTTGATCAAAAAATCCAAACCCCGAAATCCGATGTTATTGTGGGAGAGGGATAAATCAAAGGAGATGGTGATGGGAATAAATAAAGGCGTAAAATACAAGAAAATATGCTTACAAGAAAATGAATCCTCATGTATCAGATTTTTCAACCACCAAAATAGAATACTGGAAGTGGAGAACCTCCTCATTCACCATGGAGGGTTGTGTGGGAGTGAAGAGTGGTATTTTGGGTTATAAATCCAAAAAATAGACAAATTGATTTTGATTACTTCATAAATATTATGTGTTTAGTATGACTGCATTATATGGATGAAAGGTTTACCAAATAATGAACTAAAAACTCCAAGGTTACTACCTAGACAACACCTACACACATGGTTTACTTTATACTATGAATGTTTGGAAAATTCATGCACCAATAATTCCAAATGGCACTGTCAAATTAAAAAGATTAATATTACACTTATAAACATGATTACCAACATATGATTAATTAATGAACCCTAATACTTATATAAAATATTCCCTCTATGGTTTCCCCTTGGATTATTATGTTTTCAACTGAACCATGAACCACCATTGTAGGCTAACTGTGAAAAACTATTTTAATCTTGGAATCCAGCTATAATGGGTAATCAGACAGTTTCCTCTAAAACATGATTGAAATCTTCAAAAAGTAATAAAATAATATAACTTCCATGTTTCTAGAAGAGAATACCTAGAAACATAATGTGGCCACTAGAAACCGAAAATACCATTAAATAAACTCCCCTATAACATAGTTGGTTTTATAAACCCATGAATCCCACCTCTTATTGGCCACGTGTTTTAAATCAATACTGATGGTATAAAATATACATATGGGTGGAATTGCACTAATTTGAAATGAAACCACATGAGTAAAAAAAATTTATGTCTCTCTCATTCCAACCATTTAACTTTTACCAGCATCATTTTTTTCTTATGACATTCATTCTACGAAACCCAACAATTCAGAATTCTTAGACCCATTTTAATCTATTTAGTAATATTTTATCAAATTAATTTCACCTAAAATTATGAATTCAAATCATTAACATTTTAAAAATAATCCACAACCCCTTTACATTCTAGTATATCACCACATTCATAACCACCACCACTTTTCCTCCTTTCATTTTAGTTTAATAAGTCATCAACCTTTATTTTAATAATAGATGTTATCAGTTTCATTTTACACTATTGACACATAAATTTGATATTCCAATCCCATTTACATTACATTATAAAAAAAATATTCCCATTTTACAACATTTAAGGGAAATTGAAAAAAAAACATAGCACCTTAACACCCACTTCTCCACCATTGTTTCACTGAAGACGTATTTAACTCATCATGTTTTCATTTTTCACTATATATTTACACTTCCCATTTTAGTTTCCAATTAACATTACTTTCTCAAAAAAAATATTTATTTTTTAGGAAAAAAATTTATAAAACATAAAAAAATCCATTTCAAACCACGATTAGTCCACAACAGCTATATTCTCAAGAATCAACAACCAAAAAAATTCATGAATTCTACTTTACAAAAACTCTCACTTCGTTTAACCACCATATCTAACAAATTTTGGGGAATACCATGACACAATTCTTGTCTCCATGCCATAGGGTTGGGGCTCTCAGACCCAGTAAAAACATTTTATTAGCACCATGGTGTAGAGCCCCTAAAAATGGAAGGACCCCCAATGTCAAACACTATAATCTACACACCATTGAAACACAGACAACACTTCAATTCAAAAAATTGAAATTTTATAAATCCTATAATGCCCATAACATGCTATAATAAATAACTGTGGTAAAATGACCCTTAAAAGGGAAGATACATAAAAATAGGCCTCATGGTTCGAAAATAATAATAAAAACACAAAATTAGAGGTATAAATATATAAAATACATCTCATTATGCAAAAAAAACCATAACTATTCAATCAAGACTATTAAATGAAAACATTACCCAAAACTCTACCTATTCAACATGAAACCTCTCAATGAGACTTCCATCTCCCAAAAATGAAAAACAATAGGAAGATAAATACCACAAAATGATATTTTTATTTAAATGAAAATTATTTAAAAAATAATTGAAAATAAAATATGTTAGAATAAACTTGTCTAATATTCCAAATATATAAAAAATAATAAATATTAAACTCAACTATAGAAATTTTAATAAAAACTTGTTTATGTTATCTAAAATCAATTTAATGGGACATCAATATGAAATAATATATAAATTAAGAGGATAAATAAAACTGAAAGAAGAAATAATTGATATTATAATGATGGTTCGAGGCATGAAACGAAAGTATAGAAAATGAGTATATTAAAATTTCATCACTGATATTATCTCATGAATGAAACATTGAAGAAGTGAAAACTAGTTATAACTTGGTGATCTCAGGTGGAATTATTTAATAATGAAATAAAAATTTAACTTTAAACGTAATTGATTTAAATAGGTTTGTGTGTTCCACTTATGATTAGTGATCGTTTCTTATAGAAACATAGGTCGGATATGTCTACATCATAAAAAAATTATTCAATAACATGAAAACACATAAATATTTTTTATTCAGGTTCTAGTTAGAGGAATTGATGACGACTTCAACATCCTCTAAATCATTGGAGAATATTATCTTTAATCTATAATGGAGAACATGGATCAGGGTTCTTGGATCTACACTTTATCCCAATGAAATTTTTGAGATAATAGATATAGGCTCTCAAGTTCACTGGAATGAATATTCCCTTGAATCATGGTATTCTCATGTGTTATATAAGTAGGATTAAGGAATTAAAAATTTCATTTTGGAACCTATATAATATAAACCATCTAAATAATTACTATATAAAACTAAATGATTTTGAAACTATGATATAAATTTCATTTTTATTTTATTCTCTACATATAACATCCAATATATGATATGTTATAATATTTAAGGCATTGACGTGACTTGATTATTCTATAAAATACGTAATTAAATATTGGATAATAATATTAGAAAGATTTTTTCTTCACTTAATTACATATAAATAAAGTGAGTAAATAAATTAATAATATATTATTCACCACTACAATAATATTGAATTTATTTATTTCTTATTGATCAATCAAAATATGAAAATTACCTAAACCATATGGTGGGTCCCACGATATCCAAAACTCATATTCACTAGTATATCCCAAAATACTAAATAAATATAGTTTGTGAATTTCTAGGGATTTATCTCGGTAAGAGTGTGTACCAGTCATTATCCACAGGTGGAGTTAATCAACAAATCAATCCCTCTAATGAGATAAGGTATATTCTTAATAATGAAGACCTCTCTTATGAACAGATATCACAAAATGTAACCTCTTTTATATAAAATATCACCTAAATAAGGATGAATCAGTTGTTTGAGAATCCATACATTACATATTTATCCTTTATATGACCTTAATAGATATATTTACCCTATCCAACATTCACCATAGAATTATTGAAGGTATTACCATCTTGCTTAACTGGGGATGAAATATAACATCAATAAGGCCCCATCCTCAAACAACAAATAATCTTTATTTAATTTATGAATTCACATTAATTAACTTTTCAAAATTATTGTTTTAGATAATTATCGTACAAATATTATATGAAAACACAAAAATTAAAAAGTATCCACATATACTCATTATCCATTTTTTACAACCTAAAACCCATCAGTACATGTTTTCTATTTTATATATATAGAAAACATCATAACATTAATAATGAATTATTCTTTTCTATTACTCATCCTTATACCCTACAGAAGATTTTTCAAAAACATAAGATGAACAAAAAAAGATTATTAAGGGATATAAGTAATAAATTTGACCAGTAGTCCATGAATATTTAAACTCATGGATACATTTTCACCAAATAATACTTTTCATACATAAAGAATAATTTCATTAACACACCTCATGAAATAATAATAATCCTAAAAATATATTATAAATCATAAATGAAAAAGATAACATGTGTAATCTATATCATACATACATTGTAACTTTCACAACTATATATGGAGTAACCTACATGGTTACATTGGGAATACCCATAAAAATATATTCACTAAATGTCGTTGGATAAACATTATCATTTAACATCATCCCATTACCCAATTCACTGGAGCGCTATCAAAGGATCACCCTCACTTGTTTTATCATTGAACCAACCTTATAAATAAGAAATTACCAAGATCCCTAACATAATTATAACACATAAAACAAGATTAAATGAAAAATTGGCATTTCAACATTGAAATCACAATTCATCTTTTCATTTCAAACACTCATAAAAGAAAACATTTCATTTTAAAATAAAATTGTAAACCTATAAATTAAAAATAAATTTATAATTGTGACATGAATGTAAGAAATTCCATTCATGGAGTATAATATAAAAAATCCAATGTTATTGAAATAATTATTCCCATTTTAAAACACAATTAAAACACTTAAAAATAATATTTTTCAATTAAAGTGTAACATACCACATTGATACATTTCAAAGGAATTAAAATTTTTAAACATTCATTTTCAAATAAATTAATCGTTAAAACCATTGTTAAAACATTTACGTTAATAATAATGATTTAAATGAATAAATATTTAAAAAAATTTAAATAATGATTTAGTTAAAGAGTCTTTTACCATTTTCAACAATTAAATTATAACCCACTAGAAATTAGAACATTTTCAAATAAATTAAATAACATGAGTATTGATATAGTATGAATATTTAATTTCAAAGGGACATCATATACAATTTATAATATAATTAATGCGTATATCATCAAGAAATGTCTCAATAGATAGAGATTGAGAAAAAAATACTTTAGCTAGAATACGACTCGTCACATACAATATTTATATTCCAAAATAATAAAATTATGATAATTTATAAATTCATGAAAACCACTTTCATGTTTTTAATTCCTTTTATATCACTTATTACCATGTTGTAAGAATTATATAATTATTTGTGTTCATATAGAATGTTCATTCGATATTCTGTTCTTGAGTCAAAAATGAACTTATATTGATTTAAATAGTCTATATGGACATAAGATCAACATCTATATATTAAAATTCACGAAATAATAATCTCTTTTAAACTTCAATTTAAATTTTTTAATCAAAACATTTATGTATGGTATGAAAATTGTACAATGTTATAAAAATGAAGATGGTAGGCCATACATACACACGAGAAACATTTACATTTTTCATTGGTCATTATAGAAGTAAAGTAATTATTATTTTATATTTCAAGAATGATCATAATATAATTAAAATAATAATAATAATTTAAATATACTTATATATATCATATAAGTATTATAATGAATAAAAACGATTCACTTCACTTTGCGGAGGTGATAGTTCACATGTACATAAGAAAACATTATAATTTTTATGTGCATGGAAAGTAAGAATGTAATAGGTATATTATTATTTCATAATGATTAATATGTCATGAATATCACATATAATCATTAATTTCATTATTATAAACAATCTTTAGAGATGACTATGGAAAATTATTTAGATCTTTTTATGGAGGTGAGAGTTCACATATAAGTACAAATGATTAATTTGTTTCCCTTTTAATTGAAGTGGAGATAAATTTAGTTGATGATATTAACATTATAAAATATAATTATATTTATTATACTAAATATATTATTTAATATTTGAATAATAAAATTTTAAGGAAGTAGAATAATAAATAAAATATAAATATTTAAAGAAAATGATACATCTTTTTCTGTTGATAACCACTGAAGAACACATTAACAACCATAATATGGATGTTCTTCATAAAATAAGGCCTCAAGAATGTGGTGATTAATTTTATGAAGGGGTTAAGAGTTATATTTCCCTATATAAATGGTTCTTGAAGTGTGATTATTAGAGAATAGTGGGTATCTTTTTATAGGATAGGGGAGGGTCACCCATTAGAAACTCTTAAAATATTAAATTAATATAATCTAATTTTTTAATACAAATCACTCCAACGTGAGTTATATATATTATAAGATAATTATAGTTATAAATTATCTCATCATATAATATTTATACATGTATTAAATTTTTTTAAACCATATCTTTTCAGTTTACCCTTAATTTTTCTCTTTTAATTTTGATTGTCGTAATAACATTTTAAATATCCAGAGGCTATAAATTTTACATATAATGGGTCAATTCCCCATAATTGGAAATTTTTTAAACTTTTATACCTTATTATATATTTTTTCAATTTTCAAATGTTTTTTAGGATATGTAAATAATTTAATGAATTATTATATTTATAAATATCAATAATGTCAATTTTGTCACTATTCATTTTATTAAATTTAAATAAAATCCAAACAGGTTGTTAGCATCAAAGAAAAACATTTAATAGACATAAAAAATTTCATTGTCACCTATAAAATTCATGGATGACATAAAATAATTCATATTATTATAATTTAAATATTTATAGTATCTTTTATTTGATTCATCCTTAAAAATCTATTATTGCATCACAATTGTATTAAATTATTTATTTCCTAAAAAATATAAATAAATTATCATGATGTAGGTAATGTTTTTATCTTGATAATTAAAATTCATAGTCTAATAGATCAATTATAATATAAAATATTAAAATCATTTTAGTAATAGAAAACATGTTTATGTTATTTTTACTTTTACATTAAATAAAATGCTATTAATGTTATAATCACACCCATGTTTCTTATGAAAAGCAAGAATTTCATCCCACGTATTGTATAAGTTAGCCATAACTCGTCAAAAAATATTAGGAAATGTTTTAGTGTAGTATTATATTATTATAGTATTGTTTTTCCCATATTTACTCCATTTTCCTTCAACTATGGTAAATAAAATAGTAATGTCGTTTTCACCAATTTTTTTAAAATGTATTGGACCAAATTTTTCATAATGAGTACAACCATTAATTTCTATTTTTGAAAATTTAGCTCACATAAGTAGTTAAATTAGGTCTAACATTAATCCCATTGACGGATTGAGAAAATGAGTTTTATGTTAAAAGTTCAAAGGTTCACATTGTTTTTCTATTTAATTTTAATTTGAAATTGCATCTAATGAATTACAATGAATTAAAAGATAAAAAATCATATAATTATACCTTAAATCCATTTAAAAGGATAATATAACAATATAAAAAAATTATATGAAAGGAACATTTTGAATTAAAATGAAGTATTTTTTACTATTCATTAAAAAAATGAATATTATGAGAAAAATATCAATAATTTAAACAATGTAAATTTGGATGACCCACACAAAAAGAATAATTTTATTTTGTCAAATAAAATATATAATATGTGCAAAAACTGTATTTAAAATGGGTTCACCGTCAAGAGGCTCTAAAACTACCTTTTAAAAATATTAAATTATTTATGATTAAAATTGGATTTATTCCCTTTTTAAGCCTCTAAAATTTATTAGAAGAAAGTAAAAACATTTAATAAGCATGTATAAACGTAATATAATTAGTTTTTTTCGTTCCCAGTATTCAAAAACTATGCAGTAACAACTATTTAAAATAATAATACTTATAATATATTATTTTTTTGTATACCTATGCCTTATGTGCAACATAAGATTTTAGAGAAACCCATTGTCACATATAGAGTATGTTATTTGAAATAGCATCCATTTTAAAGTTAAATTACAATCTAATTCATATATATATATATATATATATATTATTCTATAATTACTAGGGATGTTACAACATTCCCCTCTTTTGGAAATTATATCCTCGAAATTTAAAATTTTTTATTGATAACAAAGGTTTCACTTTTCAAAATTTCATCATAGAAATACCAGATCAGAAAAAGAGTCTATAAAACATCCACTATAAAATAATGAAAATCAAGTATATAGGTCACCTGAGATAACCCAAACTATAATTCCATATAGGAAAATATAGATATGGAATAAAAAATAAACATTATGTTATACTAGTGAGTGATAGAAAATAAGATCATGGGAATGTTAATAATTATAAAATCAGAAACATGTGATGGTTTAAAAGGTCAATGATTTTATCGTAGGATAAGTAAACAGTTTTTTTTAAGATCATTTTTCATAAATTTGAAAAATTATTTTACTACTTAGAACAAGTACATATGTAAATACACTTACTTGACAAGTAGAGTTTTATCCGTTAATAAAATTCATCTACAAAATCATTTTTCCTCAAAACAATGAGTATTTAAGATGATTTTATTCATGCCTGGTGTATTATAATCATCTTCTAGAGAATCACAAAATTCAAAAAAGATTACATATCTATTCACCATGTCTGTAAACACTAACCAAAACAAAAAAAAGGTAGGATAATATAAAATATTTCTCCAAATATAATAAAATTTAATAGAATAATGACTACCTTTAATCTCCAAATTTAAATAATAATACAAAAATTCTAACATAGACCATTCAAAAATTAACATTCCTTAAAATTTATCAAATAATTAAAACTAATAATGAACCCAAAAATTTAAAAGGAATTTATTTGATAGTCTTTAATTATATGTTTTTAAATTTATCTTAAAATAAAACAATTCAATCTTAATGTATCATACCAAAAAGTAATTTCATAATCACATATTATCCATGATAGGTTAATCATTTCCATAAATAACTGAAATCTCCATATGTCCACAATAAATTCATAGATTTTTTCTAAAATAGAATTCAATCATTACTCCTCAAATAAAATCTCGTAGTAATCTATTTTCTTTAGGTATATTGGGTTCCCAAAATATTAAATGTCTTCCAAAATAACATTTACCACCCAATCCCTGAATCATTGTTCAATACTAAGGATATCCATTTGATATAACAAAAGTAACCAAAATCAACTTATTCTTATTCCATAAACTCATTTAACTAAAAAAATTAAGCCGTATGAACTAGGGACTTCACATAGGCCAGTGGTTTGTGAGGCATCTTGGTCGCCCTTTGGTTTTGGGTTCCATCCCCATAGCCTTACTAAATGTGATAGGTTGTCACCAATCCCAAATGCTTTCCTTTTTCTAAAACTATATAATTCTTATAAAATACCCCAAATATGAGATAGAATCCTCAAAAATAACTATAATATGTTTTAACCATAATGTATGTCTTATACCATTAATTTTCATCCCTACTCATAATTACCTAAAAATAGTTATTCCTGAAGCCATATATATATATATATATAATTTTTTTTACTTCACATCCAAAATATTTTATCAAATATTCCAAAAAAAAGAACATCATACCTTGACCATGATTTCCACCTAGTTTCATCATCATTTTTTTCATGTAGATATAAGGTGTATTAATTGCAATAATTATTTAGAGATTCTTCAAAATAATATTCTTCCTTTTACTAAATAAACCTTGTATAACATGGTTCGTATGGGTGTTTTTAGGGAAATAGTTTTGGAAAATAATCTTTTATGACATATAATTTTAAAACATCCGATAATACATGCTCACTATAAACATTCAGATCGAGTTTTAATTTAAGAATTATATCAATGGTCTTTTTAAAATATGATACATATGTGATGAAAGATTATTTTAAAATATAATATAAATATGTTGTGGAAGGGTCAACTTCTTCAAAATCTTTTTCAAAATAATAATTTAATTCATAATGTTGTGATAAAGTAATATATCTAAAAATTCCTTGATAAAATAGAAATTTTTTTTGAAAATATTATAATTTTGAGAAAATAATATGTTTCTAAATACAACCAATGGTCCATGATGGTATCGAGGAATGGAAGTGTTGTTTTATATCTCGAGAAAATTCTTGTTGGTGAGTTTTATGTTTGAAAAAGTTTCAGATTCATCTACACTTGACTTGATAATAATTATTTTAATAAAATCATCAGGAATAGATAGGAATGTTGTTTGAGATCCTCCAATTTCCATTTTTAACTGAATTTCATTGATCAAAAAATGTTTTAGAAAAATGATTTAACCAAAATAATAAATATATAATGTTACCATATGTTTATGAAAAACTTATAATACCTAATGTTGTCTAAAAATTTCCTTTGATACCAACTATAAGTCCCCAGTATTAAACGTCACATAATATTGATTTATGTCAAGAATTAAAATTGAGGATATTTTTCATGTTTATAATTTTAGAGAATTATTCCATAACTATTACATAACAAGTAAAAAATTTATAAGCCCAAACTTCTACTCATTCTCTATTTTTTTCACAAGATATCACCCTTTAAAACATGATTTAGTTTTTTTATAGAAAACCTAATAACATTAATATTGACATATTTCACCCACTTACTCATCCTTATACCCTATAAGAAAATAATTAAAAAACATGGGATGTGCACAAAAATCTCAGTAAGGGATATAAATTAGAAATTAAACTGTTAGTCAATGAAAATTTAAACTGATGAAAACATTTTCACAAAATAAAATTTTTCATCCATAAACAATAATTTCTTTAATATACCCCATGAAATCAAAATATTCTTGAAAATATTATTTATAGTAATAAATCTTAAAGGTATCTTGGTGCATCCATATCATACATACATTGTAGATTCCAGAACTACATAGGTATTAACCTTCGTGGCTACATTCGGAATACCCATAAAATTATATTCCTTAACTATCTTATGAGAAACATTATCGTTTAACTCTATCTCATTACCCAATTATTTGGAGAGATATTATGCACTAACCACCCTAGGTTTACCATGGTAACACATGTATACATACAAAATTCCAAAAAACGATAACATAATAATAACATATAAAACATTCATAATGGAAAAAATAACATTTCCACTATCAAATAACAATTCACATTTTAAATCCACACAATCATAGAATAAGACATTATTTTAAAATAAGATGTTAAAATTTTCATGTAAACATAAATATATAATAAAAAAATTAAATCATGAAGTTATATTCATGATGTATATGTTAAAAACAATCCATGTTATTTAAAAAATAAACACATTTTTTAAACACAATTAAGTAATTTAAAATGAATATTTTTGAATTAAATTCTACCATACTACATTGAAAATTTTGAAAGGAATTAACATTTTAAAACATTCGTGACCATATATATAAATCCTTATAACCATTTATAAAACATGGATATTAATAACAATGATTTAAAAGAATAAATCATTAAAACATTTATAATAATGTTTTAGTTAAAGAGTCCTTTAACATTTTTAACATTTAAATTATACGCCACATGAAATTAGATTATTTTAAAAACATATTATAAAGTGAATATAGATATAATATGGATAAAAATTTCAAAGTTGTTGTATATTTTATTTATAGAATAATTAATTTTAATATCATCAAGAAATTTCTCAAAGAAATAGGATTGAGAAGAAATCCCTTGCTTTGAGTGTGACTTGTCATGTACAAAATTTATATTCTCGAATAAAAAAAAAGGTGATATTAATTTTTCTAATTTTTTTTCATATTTATTATTTTATTTTTATCACTTATTACAATGTTATAATAATTACATAATTATTTATGTTCTTATGGGGAATTCACTCGATATTTGGTACTTGAGACAAAAATAATACTGGATTGATGTCAATAATCTGTGTGGTCCTAAGTACGTCATCTAAAAAATAAAATTTATGAAATAATAATCACTTTTACACATCAATTATAATTTTTTAAATAAAACCATTCATTTATAGTATGATTAGAGAACAATGATATAATCATTGAGATGGTAGGTCGTACATACACATGAGAAACGTATCCAATTTTAATTGATAATTATATAAGTAAGGTATTTATTATTTTATCTTTCCAGAATAATCATAATATAATTAAAATCATAATAATTATTTAAATATACTTATATATATATCATACAAGTGATATAATGAATAAATATGAGTCACATCGCTTTATGGACGTGGTAGTTCCCACGTACACACGAACGACGTCATCATTTTTATGTGCATGGAAAATTGGAATGTAATTGATTTATTATTATAATTTAATGATTAATATTTCATGAATAATACATATGAATATTATTTCCATTATTATAACCATTCATGAGATATTGATATGGAAAATGAATTAGATCGGTTCGTGGAGGTGATAGTTTACACATACGCATGAATGATTAATTCCATTACCATTAAATGGAAGTGGAGAAGTATTTGGGTGACAATATTAAAATAATAAAATCATAATATATTCATGATATTGTATTTATTATTTAACCTTTGAAGAAGATGATTTGAGGGAAGTGGGAGAATAAATATAATAGAAACACTTCAGGAAACGATACCTCTTCTTTGGTTAATGACCTATGAACAATAACTTAATGCCTCAAAGAAGGGTTTTTTTCCTAAAATAAGGACTCAAGAATGTGGGTAGGAATAATAGGAAGGGTTTTGGTTATATCATGGTCAATGAAGATGCTTCATGATGTTTTTTTATTAGAGAGTATTGGATACCTTTTTATATGAGAGGGGTGGGGCACCCCAAGAAACTCTTAAAATAATAAATTAAATTAATTTAATTTTTTTAATCCAAACAACTCCCAAAAGATTTATGATGAATATAAGATGAGGATATTTATAAATAATCTGCGAAAATAATTTTTATACATGTATTGATTATATTTTAAACCGTATATTTTTGGTTTACACTTAATTTTCCTCTTTTATTTTTTTTTGTGTTAACAACATTTTATCTTTTAAGAGGCTATAAATTTTAATTATAGGGGTCAAATTACCATTAATTGGACTCTTAATGTACTTTTAAAAATATTATAGTTACATTTTAATTTTAAAACATTTTGAAATAATTTAATAATTTTTTACTTTTAATAAATATATTTTATGTCAATTTAGACACTTTTTATTTTATTAAATTTAAATAAAATCCAGAAAAAGAGTTAACATCAAAATTAAAATTTAAGAAACTAATAACAGGTTAAATTCACATATAAAATTCATTTATGGAATCGTATATTTCAAATTTTATTTATTTTTATGTTATTACTATCTTTTATTTGGTTCTTCCTATAAAAACTATTATTGCATCATCATTATGTCATGAATAAATTTAATTATTTTTTTCTAAAAATTATAAAAAATTACCATGATGTAGGTAATATTTTTATATTTCTATTAACTATTTACAGTCTAATATATCACTTATATAACACCATATTAAAATTTTAGTATTAAACAACATTTTTTTGATATTTTTATTTTTTTTACTTTATATAAAATGTTATTAATGTCATAATCCGACCCAAGTGGCTTAAAAATGAAATAATGTCAGCAAAATTATTTTATTGGTAGGCCATAACTCATATAAAAAGATTAGGACAAGTGTTTTGTTAGTTGTATATTTTTATAATATTATTTTTACCCTTATTTTCCTTATTTACCTCTAACCGTGGTAGATAAAATATTAAAGTTATTATTCACTAAAAATTGTTTTGATCTTATTAGACATCATTTTTCATACTCAGAACATCCATGTACGTCCATTTTTTAAAATTCAATTCTAATTGGTTTTCAAAGTAGGATTCACACTACTCTCGTTGACTGATCGAGAAAACTTGTTTTTTAAGTAAACATTCAAAAGTTCAAAATTTTTTCCTAATTAATATAAATTTAAAATTACATCCAATGAATTATATTGGATTAAATGATAAATAAATCATATAATTATAACATAAAACCATGTTAAATTATAAACAAAAACTATACATAAATTATAGGAAAAATTAAATTTTGAATTAAAATTCAGTATTTTTCAATATTCATTTAAAAAATGAGTGTTATTAGAAATATACCAAAAATTAAAAAATAGAAAATTTGGATGTCCCTCTTCCAAAAAATAAGATTATTTATTTTCAAATAGAATAAATAATATTGACAAAAACAAGATTTAAAAAGGGATCAACATTAAAAGGAAGTAGAACTACATTTTAAAAATTGTAGAATATTTATTCCTAAAAATGAATTTATTCTTATTTTAAGCCTATAAAATTTATTAGAAGAATGTAAAAACATTTAATAAAAATGATTAAACATAATATAGTTAGTTCTGTTCATTCCTACATATATAATAGCTATTAGATATCAACCATTTAAAACAATAATAATTACTTGAAAATAACATGTGCAAACTTCTTGAGGAGATGTCTTAATGATTATAAACCTCGAACACCTTTTATACATAAATCACATGTGACCAAGCAGTATGGTTTATATAAAATTTATAAAATATGTTTATGAACATTTTCTTAGTATAATTGAATTTCCATTATTGGTGGAAAATGTAATTACCTTTTGATATGACATGAAATCAAAGAATATTTTCATTAATATAGTTAATGAAGAAGTAATGTTACAAATATTTTAAGGGAAAAATATAAAATATAAAAAACTGTAAACATGTTATAGAAAGTAATGTTTTAATAAATATGGGCATTGGACACCCACTCATAGTATTACCATGTGCATTAGATACAAATATTATCAACTCTCAAATAGTACAAAATCATAAGAGAATCATGATTTTTATGAGATATGGATTTAGTCAGGCTCTACCATGAATCACTTTGTGGATAATCTGCTAGCAATGGAAAGATAAATCAGAGAAAAACAACTCAATATATGGATCTTATATTGAATATACTTTATCATTTTGTGTGACCTACGCTTCTTAGAAAGTAATACTGATATGGTATTTTAATAGTATACTAAAATAGGGTCTAGAGTTCATGGTAAAAGACCAATATTTGAGGAAAATATATATATCATGAGTGCTTCTTAAGGAGAATCTAAAGACACTATATATAGGGATTATAAATTGGTATTTGTTACCTTAAAAAGCTTTAATATTCACCATATTAAAACACAATTGTTAAGAAAAATACATATCATAAAAATGATTTAAGACCATAATGATCTACTCAGAAGATAACTTTAGTGTATACCCTCACTACTAGATCCATATATCCTCTATATACTAGAAAAATATCCTCTATATGTCTCCATTACTTCATGAATGTTTTTACTATTTCCCAATGCAGATCCCATGGACCATCTTGATATCATTCCTCTATTCTTAAAATGAAGGATAATTAATCCTAGTACATATAATGAAATAAATATAGAAACCCCTACTTAAGTATAAGAGATTATACTAATTCATTCAATGGCCTCTTATGTTTTTTTGGAATATTTTGTTAGGGATATTAATACCCTGTATCTTTGCAAACAATCTTATCCCCAATTATTCCATGTAGTAGCTTTTGCGTTCCTTATCAATAGATATTATTTGAAAAAGACCAATAATCCTTTGAGATCAATCTTTATAGATATTAATTTCAAGAATATATGATGAGTCTCATAAGTAGTTCTGGTCGATTCATTCAATTATCCAATTCATCACTAACTAAATGTCTTTCACTTCATTCCCAAATATTAATATGTTTTCAACATATATTATTAGGAAAACAATGAGATCGCCAAAAATATTATTGAGGACACATAGATCACTTTAATTCTTTTAATAACCATGACACCAGAAACCTAGTTCCATTGGTTACATTATTACTTTCGTACATGATAAAATGTAATACATTACAGAGTATCACATTGTTTTGTAGTCCTTAGATATTATATATATATACATGATTTAACAATAAATTTAAACCGTGAAATAGAAAATAAATTCTAGGGAAAATTTTCTAATTTACTCTAGAATATCCATGAATTCATTCAATATTCAATTCATATTACCTTGGGGAAAAATTACAAAGGGTTTTCTCAAATTTCTAGTAATGAGGAACATAAAGTGGATGATATCACAGAATAATAAATTCATGAATAATTTTGTTGTGATAAAAAATAATACATATTTCCATACAACTAATATCATGATAGATGAACATATCCATCTATGATATAAAAATATAAATAATCACATTGGTAGTAATAAACGGTTTTATGGTGATATAATGAATATTTCCAAAAACCTTAATCATACCATTTTGATATTTGAGAATGAATCATACGTTACATTAATGCATCATTTAAAGACATTATATATAATTAAGAATACATTCACCCAATACTAAAGATATTTTTTCTTATAATGCTTATTGATGAATCAGTGGTCTATCTAATTTTAAGAGCAACCCATCACTCACTAAGTGGGATGCATTCATTAAATGGACAATAATGAAATTCATTATTAACTTTCCTGGGGTGATATCACACCTGCATTAACACACAAGATAATAAATCTCCTTAATAATAAATGAACATCTGTATTGATATAAAATAATATGATATGTCAATACTTTCATTAGTCAATAATATATAAAATCATCATCATAATACCTCAATATAATGAATATGGATGATATTATTGAATCATACCAAAATGGGAAAGAAATGAGTTTCATGAAAACATAAATAAACATCACTAGAATATTACTTACAGAGAATGATAGAGGTTGGTATCGTAATAACATATCCCATGTTTAACATAAGGAATGTGATAGGGTTTTGATATAGATTAAAGTTAAACTTTTATGATTATTTGATAAATTTATTTTTATAATAAAATGTAACATATCATTTATGAAATTGATTAAATCACGTTAAAATGTTCTCATAAAAATGATATAATATGATATTTAGATGGTTATTATTAATTCATAACACCGTTAGACCTAAGTCATTTATATTTAAAGAGGGGTATTTAATCAAACATATAAATGATACTTTATAAAACATTTCTCCAAAATTTTATAAAAATAACAAGTTATCTTCCACATTCTAAATGATCACCTTCGAATATTGAAAGGAATTTATTTCCAAATTAATTATTTTTTAAGAAATATCAATAATTAATCAATGAAAAATACCATTATTGAAAACCCACACCATTAAAAGGGATAATTAAAATTAGTTTTAAAAATATGAAAAATAAAATATGAAAATCACATGAGATAACATATATTTTGGTTTTCAAATATAATGGAGAACATTGGTGTGAAGAGAAAAATGTATATATAAGATAAATAACCTTTAGAAAGAATGAGAATTACTCTTAATTTTTTTAAAAAATTATGGTAAAATAATTCTCTAGGGAATGGGTTTTCAATTAAAAATGTTCCCTCGAGAAAGATGTGAGGATATCATATAAAATAGTAAATGAAAAAATACAGGCAACTTATAAGAATGATGATTAATAAGTAACACCATAAACCAAAGAAATAATGATTTAGTTGATAAAATACAATAAAAATATAATAATAATGGATGAAATAATCTAATGAGAATAATTTAAGGAGAAATAATTATAAAAAATACATTGTAAATAGAAATTAAAATTTATAGTCCTAGAATAAAATAAAAAAATATAAAAGATTGAGGTTTAAGAAAAATAATTATTACTCAATGAAAGGAAATTTAGTTATGAATAATCCATATAGATTTAATAAAACATGAATGAAAAGACCTAAAAAATGAGAACAGAATATTAATTTTTATCTCCCATGGAATGTTTGATAAAAACTTAATTGGTTAGTTTATAAACCACAAAATGTAAAACAAGTTGTGGATATGTCATAAGTCTCAAATGATAAAAAATTAAGAAATAAATATCATAAAAATTTGGTAATTTTAAAATCCAAATATTTGGAAGGATGAATTTAATATTATAGATGTAAATATATGAAATTAAATATTAATAATATTTTTTAAAATACAGATTAGTTATTTATCAATTATTTTCAATATTTTATATTGTAAATCCTTTTTCTCTACACATGTTTTGTGATAGAAATATTTATCATTATGGTTCGAATATTATGATTATTATTAATATCTAATTAAACATAATATAATTGAAAAATATCTTGTTTCAGTAAATTTTAACGAAAAATGAGTGGAATATTAATAAATATTTAAATATTAATACATCCTTTACATAACCTTAACAACCCATAATTTTATAATTTATTTATAATAATGTTACACATCATGTTTACTTGTTAATTAGTGATATAATGTTAACACATTATTTACACATGTGGTTAAATAGTCGAAAACAAGAACTTCGTTTAATCAATGGGCGAGTAAGATTAATAAAGTTAGTCCTTTACCAAATATCATTATTAAATAAGTATAATGATTTTATTTCTATTTTTAATGTTCATGAATTATATTTTATAATTTTGGGATAATGATAAAATTCAATATGAAATAAATATATATATATAAATATATTGTATTGTGGAGGTTTTAGTCTTCACGTACACATGAGAAAAGTTATCATTTTTTAATGAACTAAATGAATGTAAAACTTTCTTGATATTTTCAGAATACTAATCCTTAAAAATTGAATTTTTATTTTTTAAATACCCCTTATAACTATCCATATAATTTTGTTATGAAAATTTTATCTTATCCCATATTGAGGCAGTAGTTTATATATATCACATGAAACATTTTTGTTTTTCAAATAGTTGAGAGAATGATAGAAATTGGTTATACTATAAACATACTAAAATTTATATATATCTATAATAATGGTTTAATTATTTCAACATGTGTTGATTTTATATCCATGGTTTATAATATGAAATAAATTTATGGAAATGAAAAAAGGTTAATTGATAATTTTTCCTCAATCTATGGAAGAGCTACATTTAAAAATAAATTAAAGCTTTGAGTGCCGGAATTTTGAGAAGAACAAAACAAAAAAATGGATAGAAGTGTTGGAATATTATTTGGATATAATAATGGAAAATAAAAGTGGAAAGGGTTATGAGGATAAGAAGTGTTATGATTATTCCTTTTATATGGTAGATTGGCATTTTTGTAATAATTTAATAGAAAAACTAACTTCTAATAGATCATGTGGATCTGATAATAGAAAAAAATGGTGGTGGGGAAGGGTTAAGGTCTATTAACCCTAAAACATAAATTTTCACACATTTTTTTTAAAATTTTTTAAATAATTTTAATCTTATATTGGTTGTTACATCTACCATTTTTGTTTTTTATTATGGTAACAAAATTTTAGCTCTGTAATTTAGATTTAACACCAAAAAAAGTAAATGGTTCTTATTGAATTATTTATATCTAGTGATTCAAAATTTAAAATCCATATTTTCAAAAAAGAATAATGGTGAAGAAATTGATTTTAATATTAGTTCACTTCATGCATGAAAACTATTTTTCCAATAAGTCAATTTTCAGGATAAAAAATTATGATTAAGTTAGAATTATCATTGTTGTTTATTTTGATGAAATTAATTTGTTTTATATAGAAAAGAAAATTATATAGATTTTAAAGGAATCCATAAATGAATTCCACCTTGTGGGTATGTAAATAATAGAAGTGGACTAAAAGTAGTTTTAATTAAAATTAATATTTTAAAATTAAAAATGAGCAACATGAGATTTATAAATCCAAATAAATAACTTTAAATGAATAATTTTACACCAAAAATTAATATTTGGTGAAAAAAATATTTTATGTGTCTTAAATTCATAATTAGTTTGTGGTAATTTCATAAAAGATATGGTATAGATATATACATGATTTTTTACTATTAATCTAAAAAAATCAACACTTTTAAAAAAACACCAAAACATAATCCCAAGATAATATTTATCTTTTGTATATAATAGTAAAATTCATTTTTAAAAATTAAATTTTTTATTTTTGGTGTTTAATACTAAGATAGAAACTAAAAACCTAATGAAAATTGTTTTCACTAGAAGAAAACATTTTCAATGATCTTTTATTCTTATTTTTATTTTGTATAATTTACTATATAAATTGGTGTTGATATTTTATTCGTATAGAAAATATATTTTACCCATGAAATTTCATTTTTACTAAATTATATCAAATAAAATACATATTTTTTAATATACATGTTTAGTATAAAATAATCTTATTAGTTATTTAGGTAAATAATTTTAATTATCAATGTATTAGTATTAAATAAATTACCTTTATTTTATTTCTATATATATTTCATAATTTGAATCCCATTATTTATTCCGTACAATTTGATGATTAAATTTTAATGAATATATAAATTTCATGATTCATTTTGGTTTATTGTGGAGCGTGAGGAAATATATTGAACAAATTAGGTGTTAAAGGGAAATATAATTCAAAATAATATGGTTTTAAATTCTTCCCCATAAATTAATGACATCATCATAATTTCAATTATTACTTAATAATTTACATAACGATGTTTATCTTTAGGATAGACAATTTTAACGTTATAATTTTTTATGAGACATCAGATTTACTAACTTCGGTAAGACTGGGAAACTCATTTATTTCTTAATGATAGGCGTATCCTAAATTTTAGTTTCCTTAAAATAATTTGATCATAGAGTCCCTTGTATTTTAATATCAATTCCATATATTATAATTTTCTTCTATATGGTTATTTTAATTATCATTTCATTATAAGGATATCATGTGCTAATATAGAATGTGTTATCCATATTCAAAAACTTAATTTTTTGATCATTATAGTGAGAATCATTCCATTTTAAAAAATAATATTAAATTCATATACGGTTAAAAAAAAATATTCCCATAAACTTTATCTTGAGGTAAAATTTTAATATAAATTAAACATTAATTTGAAAATGAAATCATTTTTTTGGTTATTTAATGTTCTTATAAAACATCCTAGATATAGTAGGGTTACTGGGATCAAAATACAACAAGACATGAACAATTATAAAGTGGGGTACAGGTGTACCTTAATTGTAAACAATTACTTCATTATCAAAACCTATATAAGGTGTAGTGATTGAATATGATTTTCATTGTTTCTATGGTTTTGTAGATTTTTTATTTTCATCATCCATGTAAGACATTGGATTACAGATATTACATGGATAATTCCATGTTCAAAATATTTAAGACATTGCACATTTAATAGTACATTATGATCAAATTCACTCCATTCATCTTCATAACTAAAATTTTCATTTTCACCCTTATTTATTTTCTCTCTATATTCATTTACCACACAAAAAAAGGTTTTAGTTCATTTAGGGAATTTTACTAGGAGTTTGTTGTTACATTCTTGACCAATAAAAAATGATATATTATTTATATCATTATCTTTATCACACAATATCACATGAGACTTTATCATTATATTATTTGTTGTGTTTTTGAATTCAACTATGGCCACAATTATAATTATAATTCATGATATATGGTTTGAGATAATCATAATATTTTTCACTCTAACTCTAATCTATTTTGGTTTCCCATTGGGACATTATCTACATTCCCCATAACATCCATAATTTAATTGGTATCCCATTACCCCAACAATTACATAAATAATGTAATGTTGAAGTATGACAGATTCAATATTTTTAAAAAAGGAAAAAGTAAATAGAGAATAAATGATTAAAAAACATCACATATAACACAGCTTATGAATATATATGTTTCAATATAGATTATACATGGACATTACATATTCGGGTATATAAAATATACATATTCAAATACCAAATAATGGTTCATAAAGAGCCTATGAATTAACCAAATAATATCCCCCAGGAATGTAAAACTGGGTTCACAGTTATGCCACTTTCTCGTTTACAGTGAGAATATTTTTTTAATACTCAACTGGTTTCATTTGTGTTATTACCCCTATATTAATCTATTCAATACCATGTATCCACTATTATTATCCATAAATGTATATTACTTATAGAAAATCAGAAAAATCCATACCTTTCTAAAATTCCAGGATCTTATCATATACTTAGACTTATCCCAAGAGTCTTTTATGATGAGGTGTTATGTAATATATTTTTTCTTAAATTCAGTTCAAAATTTTTTTACTAAACATTCTTTATTATAATCTACAAAACCATGAATTTAGTAACCTATATATAATGGTAAAATTATTACATTAGTTCATATTTCAATGGTTCACATTTCACAGGATCACAAAGTTTAGTAGTCCTGAGAGACTAGATACGTACATGATTCTCGTATGACATTTAAATACATTAAATACAAAATATATTTTAGTAATAAATTCATTATCTCTTCAAGTATATCATTTAAATCATTCAACCGTCACTTTTTCATACCCTTGGGATAAAAAAAACGTTAATTTGTGAACTAAGATAATCAGTATGGGATAAAATATAATGGAATATGTCATTGAATAACAAAGTCATGAATAATATGACAGAGATAAAAAATAGTCAAATATTCCATATAACAAATATAAAGAAAGAGGAATATATACATTTATGTAATAAAAACATAAATAATCACATGTACACCAATAAATGGTTTCAGGTGATAGAATACATAATGTTAGAAATTATAATCTATTTTTCAAGGCCTCAACAATGATATCTTACATAATTTCATGACTACATTCCAAAAAATAATCAATAATTTGGAAGATATACATTTAATACCCATTATTGTTTGTATAATGAGACCTACTGATGTACATAGGGGATATATAACATTTGGACCCACCTGTCACTTAAAATGTCCAATATATTCACTATATGAATAAAAATAAAATGAATAATAAAACTATCTTATCAATAAATTAAAAATTGAGATGAAATACAAAGGTAATGGATTTCAATAAATTCCACTATCAATAATTTTGAAAATAGTGATCCTAAGACATTATGAGAATGAAGGTTGATGGTATTATTAAATAAAACCCCCATAAAAAAAAGTGAGTATCCTGAAAACATTCTAAAAACATCCTCTCTATAATGCATACATAGGGAGATGGTGGATAGTCTCATAAAATGTATCTGAAGAATAACCTAAGGAAAAAAGGATATTATAATTGATGAAAGTCACCTTTTTATGATTATTAGATAAACGAATTTGAAGAATAAGAACAAATATCCCGTTTAAAAAATTAATGAAATATCTCTAAAAGGTGTTATCTTAAAAATTAAATACTTGGAAATTTAAATGGTAAATAATAAAATATAATTACATTGGATCTAAATATTTTAATGGACGATTCTTAAATGAAAAAAAATCGAAAGTTCCTCCAAAAAACCCTATTACCATTATAGTAAAAAAAATATGTGATTCATCACATAGGATAATAATGAATCCATGAAAATCACATTTTGGTTTCTAAATATTGAACTGAATTTTATTTGAAAGGTTTTACATTATAAAATAATAATCAATAATAGATCTACTAAAAATAATTAAAGACCCGATTATGTAATTATAGTTATGAAAATAAAACATATATTCAAGAAAATAAAATTCATTTTTATATTTTTAAATACATTTATTTAAAACCCCAGTCATGAAAATTGGTAATAAAACCTAAAATTGAAAATATGAAAAAGGAAATATGAAGGTAGCATGATATGGAAGATAATTATGTTTTTAAATAGACAACATAAAATTAGAGTAAAGATAAAATATAGTCCTAGAAGGGAAAGAACCGTTATACTAATTATGAATTATTCATGAGAATGTTATACATTTATGATCAAGAAATTAGTCAATGGTTTTCAATTAAAGAATTCAATTTCCCTAGATTTATAAGGGGAAACATAATATAAAATTAGGAACATAATAATATAGGTGAATTTGAAAAATGATGTAACAAAGGAATCATTACATACCATAGAAGTAATGTTTGAGTTAACAAAATACCTTTTGAATATCATAACAATTGAAGTAATAATCACTTGAAAAATATTTAATGTGAAATATTTATAAATCCACAAAAATTAAATAAGAATTAGAAGATTATACATTCATAGGATATAATAAATCAACATATATAAATAGGGTTCATGAATAATTATAACAATAAAAAAAGAAAATTGAGTTATTAAAAATCCTTATGAATTCTGTAACAACTGAATAAAAATAAAAATAAAATATAACCACATATGGATTTAAAAATAGAATTAAATGTATGAAAAAATAAACCATATGGAAGTATTCAAATAACATAATATAATCCATGTTGTAGATATATCATAAGTATCATAGAACAGAAATTGACAAAATGCATCCCTTAGAAATTTGTTAATGGTCAAATCAAAAAGTTAAGAGAATATATTCAAGAAAATACAGGTACATACCATAATGGAAATATTAAAAATTATCATATAATCCAATTAGATATTTTTTACAAAATATAAAATTAGAATAAGTTCCAAACGTGAAAACATACCTCAAGGAATGGAAATTGAGATAAAAACTCTTATCTTAATTCTCAGCTTCCACAAATGTGATTTAAACACGTGTATAACAATAAAAAATATTAATAACCCATTTCAAAACATTATTAATATATTTTAATCTTTTTAAATACTATAAATAATAAATTATTATACATTAGAAAATTATTTATCCCATATCTTCATTATCAATTGTTGTAATTCTAATTGTTTCACCAATCTTCTATAATGGAAATATCGATACATTTTATTTTGATACTATATTCATAATTCTGATAAAATTAATATTACAATAATATATATTTTAAAATTATTTATATGTTTCTTATTTCTTTTCATGAGTATTTTGGTTATTATTGATGATCATAGAATCAACGATGAGTATGTTTCCATAATTTTTAATGAATAAATGGTGGTATATTAAAAATGATTTATATATTAATATAACATTTCCATAACAATAAAATTTATCATTATATAATTTATTTCTGTTAATATATATACTTTTGTTACAATTGTAATCCATGATATAAATTTGTAGCATTATTTATATAGGAAGTTAAATCAACCCAAACATGAACATTCTATAATTGATGGGTGAGTATGGTATTGAAAGTGATTTCTTTGGAATGTTATCATTATAAAATATTTATAATGATATTATTTATATGTTTTTTGAGGTGTATAATTATATATAAAAAATTTCGCATAAAAATTAGTCTTGATGAAAATGAAATTCATTATGTCCTGGAGAGGGTAATCCATATTTACATGGATGTAACATTCATTTCATCCATATATTATAAAAAAGGTAGGATTTATTTAAGGTTTAAAAAATATTATGAATGTTGTAAATATAATATATATTTATAAAATAACTCCATTTACAAATCCATATAATGTAGTGACGATAAATGAATTGTGTCTCTTATGGTAGTGTTAGACCACATGTTATACAAGTGATGTTTTTTAATGGGTGATAGAAAGGTAGAAAATAGTTATCTAATAACTATAAAAACATTTTAGTATGATTATGATACTAGTTTCATTATTAAAACATGGTTACATTATATTTTTAGGATACATAAGAATAATTAAAGAAAAATAAATGAAACTACAGTAACTGAGAAATATGCATTACTCCTTGGAAGAGATCCCTTGAAATTTGTATTATGTACATGAGAGAAAATATTTTAAAATATAAGTCATATATTACATGAATAGGAGTTTAGAAGATTTATTTGATATGTTTTATATTAAATCTAAGAGGATTATGGTGTGCGGAAAAGTGGGGTGGTGATAAATCATATTATAAGGGATATGATCGATATTTATTATAATAATATAAAATCTAAAGTCCCTATTAAAATTTTATGTTGATCTAATAATGAATAATAATTGATTTGGGGGAGGTTTAAGCTCAATAATTCAACCATCATTCATTTTCATAATTTTATTTTACATGTTTTTATGTCTATTACTCTAATATTTTTTCACTTTTACTATTTGTGATTTTTTCTATAGAAAGTAAATTGTACTTAAGAAATTTATCCTAAATGGATAAAAATAAAATGGAATTTATAATAAATTTTTTCACATAAATCCTAAAAATATTAAATATATTTTTTTCAGACAAAATATCTTTGTTTGATAACAACTAATTTTCAAATTAGTAAACATTACACATAAAACCCATTTTAAAAATCGTATTTTTAAGCTTAAAAATGATGATTAAGATAAAATTATCAATATTGTAAATTTTTATGAAATTAATTAGTTTATTATTGAATAAATAATATTTATATTTATTACAAAAAAATTAATATCCAAATGACACCCTGTGGATACATAATTAAAAAAAGCAGGGGAAAATATTTTTTATTAAAATAAATATTACCTATGTATAAAAAAATTAAACACATGTTTTATAAATTAAATATAATATATTTTAATGAATAATTTTACTTCATAAATAAACATTTAGTCATTAAAAATTCTTCATATTATTTCAATATTTACAATTCTGATTATAATGTCATAAAATATATGGTATAAGTATAAACATTATTTATCACTATTCCCATGGGACTTTTATCCCAATTGATGTACCTTTGTCATCCATGATATCTAATTCTATCAATCATGAAAAAATTACCAGGACAGTCATCTATAGAAGCACTAAAACTACTTTCAATAAGTAATCATATGAACATATTCAAAAGTAGATTGTTGGATCTGAATCTACAGAAAATAAAGAACATATTGGTATATACATACTAAATTTGGGAAGAGCTGATCAAATTGGATGTGGAAATAATAAAATGATGTTATCACTGACTCTGATCAAGATAGTTTGAAATACATTGGGAAACCAGACCTGAATAAAAAAGGAAAAGTTTTTATGAACAACACAGTTGATGTAACTGATCTATTAAAGGGCTCCACAGCTCCCAAAAAGAAGGTCGGTCGAGCACCCAAAAATCTAGGGTTTAATAACATGAGGGGTCCCAGCCTCGAAGATAGTTTCAAATGAAGATGTTATATTGGAATTTTCAAGCCCTTGCTAACTTTGGAAGTACCAGATCTATTCATTTGTTCGTTTAGATGAACAAACCTATTCTTTAATGCCTATCTGAGCATAAAAAAATATTCCTTTTTAATATTTTCAACTAAAAGAAGTTGGGTTTTTCTTTAACTGATAAAAATAGGTATTCAAATGATGTCAAAAAGTGTTCAGTCTTGGCTCAATCTTCACTTAACAGTACCTCCATGGCTGTATCATGTGATCAGCATGTCACCTGCCCCTTTAATTTCTGTGGCACTGATTTTGTTTTTTCCTTCATATATGAAAATAATAGTTATCTGGATTTTAGGACCCTATGGGTGGAAATAGAGTCCCTGAACTCTGGAATCTCTAGTCCCTGGATAATTTTGTGTTACTTCAATATAATTATTAATCTGGATGATAAAATGGGAGCTTCCAACAATTCCATTTATTCACAATAATTTAAAGCTTGCATCGATCAAAATGACCTCACCAAGGTTTGGTAGGTGCCAAATATACCTAGTATAGGATAAATCTATGTACTTATATCTCCATCAAAATTGATATGGATTTCATCAATGGTGCTTCTCTAGATACATGGGGATCTATCTCATGTTCAACCCTCGCTAGACACAATTATGATCATCACCCAATTATGTTGGACCATGATGTAAGGGATCAAAATCACCATCTACCCTTTGGGTTCAATAAGGAATGGGTCACTCAACCAGATTACATGGTCATTGTTCAGAATAACTAGAACTCTATGAATTATAAGAATGATTCCTTAACTTATAACACCAGGCTCAAAATCCTAAAAAGGAATATGAAATTATGGAGAAAGGATCAATTTAGCTCCCTTGATTCAGTTATTTCTTCACTTGATTAATCCCTTCAGAATATTCAAGGGATCAACTTGATCAGTGATTTCTCTAATTGGTTCTTGAATGAAACTGAGGAAATAAACATTCTCAATAAACTTATCAAACATAAGGACACCTTGCAAAGGGATTCCATCAAGGCTAAATGGCTAAAGGATGGTGATAAGAACTTGAAAATTTTTAAGGTTCTTTAGAAAATTCAAATGATATATAATCCCATTTCCTTGATTGAAAATGGGTATAGACATATTGATAATAAAAATTAATTAGTGGGGCACATCATCCCTTACAACCAGAAGCTCTTAAATGGGTCACATTACACCGTTAACCATTTGGATGGTGCGATTCCAAGGCTTGTGAATCTGGAGAATAATTCCAACCATATTGATAATATTATTGAGCTGAAAATCAAAGAGGTTGTATTTAGCTTTATATCTGAGAGTTCTCTTGGTCCAGATGGCTTTGGTGATTTATTCTTTCAATATTTATAGAATATAATTTAATCAGATGTTTTCATGTTGGTTATACATTTTTTTCAATGGTTGGATCCTTCCCAGTGGATTGATTGATCAGTTCCTTCCCATAATTCTGAATGTGGAGAATGAAAATGAAACTCACCAATTCAGGCCAGTTCTCTTGGACAATACTATTTACAAAATCATTTTCAAAATTCTTTCTAGCAGGTTATCACACATTTCTTGAGAGATTTTCTCTACCAACTAGTTTGGTTTCAACATGTGGATGTCTATTCAGGATTTCCTTATAACTGCCTCGGAATGTGTGAATCTTCTCAATAGTTCCATTAGATGTGGTAACACTACCCTCATGATGGACATCAAGAATTATTTTGATAATATGGACTGGGTATTCTTATGAAATATCCTAACCATGTATATCTTTTATGATGTTTTCATTAATTTGGTCAAGTCTATTTGGAGCTCGGCTCACATTTTTGTTCTTATCAATGGATCCCTTGAAGGTTAATTTAACTATTGAAGAGGTGTTAGGTAAGGTGATCCTTTATCAGTGGTCATTTTCTCTATTGCCGAGGATTGTATAAGTTGGATTCTATCTATTATGGATAGAAATGGATTGTGGAAAACCATTCATTCTGTAAGGGGGTTGGTTGCACCATTGTATCTTTAATAAATTGAGGACAGTATCCTATTTAATTAAGGGGACAAAAGTAATATCAAAAACATCATGATATCCCTTTTTCACTATGATATGGTTTTGGGATAGAAGATTAGTTAGAGAAATTTCTTTGTATACTTTGTGAGAAATTTCACATCTACCAGGAATAATGAAATCATGAGAGAGCTGAGCATTCGTGAGGGAGCTCTCCCCTTCACTAACTTGGGGTAGCATTTTTTGGGGGGAGACCAAAGGCTTGTTATTTCTCTAGCATTTTTGGTTTGATTCGACGGAAATATTCCTTCTAGAAGGGTAAATATTTATCCATGGCTGGCAGTGTGTGTCTTGTGAAGTCCATTATTATCTAAATATTTGTATACTTATTCATGGTTTACATGTGAATAATTTATTTAATTAAGAGAATCAATTTCTCTATCAAGAATGTCATTTGGAGTGGAATTACCACTGAAAAGAGGCTTGAAACGATTCCTTGGGATTCAGTGTGCCATCAATACAATGATGGGGGTTGGGTATCATGAATCTGGTCTATTTCAATGACTCACTATAGGTAGGCTTTATATGGAGTCTTGTCAACACCCAATCTGAGGCTATATATCTTCATAGAACAAGATCCATACACAGACACAAATCACCAAAACCTTAATTACATTAATTCAATTATTTGGCCTTATTTTATGAACATATTTTCCATAATTGATGTAGATTATTCTTGGCTGATTTAAAAGGAATCCTCCCTTCCATTTTGGAAATGCAATGGGTCTGGAATACACTTGGAATACTTTGACCTTCCCAATAATTCCATCCTAGTTTTTTACATGTCAATCAATGACCAACTTGGATGTATAGAAGGTCTTACGAATTAGGTTATTCCCATCATAAAGAAGTAATTATTCTCTTCCAAGGGGGGACTTATGGGTATGGGAGTAGCCCTCTAATGGGATCCTCTCCTCCAAGGGATTTTATATACACTATGTTGACAGTGTTTTTGGTTTTTAGTGGATGGGTGAATTGAATAAGGGCTTCCTCAAACCCTCTCGGTATATTTTTTCTTGGAGATTAGGACACAGTATGCTTCCAATGGATGATCATCTTCAAAAATATGGTATATCCCGCTTCTATAGATGTTTCCTCTGTCACCAACATAGAAAAGACATTGGTCATATATTTCTTAGATGTCTCGTAGATTCAATAATATTGGAGGTTGTGTCCAATATCTTTGAAGTGCGCATACTATGAGTTAATTCGATGGCTGATTTTATGATGATTTGGTTGTCTCTTAATCTATTATCACATCACTCATATTTATATCTAACTGCTATATAGTAGTTAGTCTCTATTATATGGTGTTCCATAAATAGACTCATTCTGGAGAAGAATGACTTTTCTAAAGGTGCAGTTATTTCTAGAATCCTTACAACAGTCTAGGAGGCTGTCATCTTGAGAGGAAAACTCTATAAAAAATCCATTCACAATTTGTCAGTCCGAACTAGGGTGGGTGTCAAGGGGAATTTTTCATCACCAATTGTCATAATTAATGTGTTATGGAAAGAACCTTTTCATGGTTGGATCAAGTTGAATTTAGAGGGTGCTTCACAAGGTAATCCAGGGGATTCAGGTTTTAGTGCGGTTTTTAGGGATCACAAAGGGTGTGTTATTAGTTTCCTTTATGGTTCATGTGGGTTTTCACTACTCTTGAAGTAGAGACGTGTGGAGTTATTGAGGTAATTTAAAAGGATAATATAAGGGGTTAAAATATGTTATGTATTGAATGTGATTCCACACAAGTGGTGTTAGATCTCAAGACAAAGTCTCTTTATTTCTCTTGGAATCTGACTAATCAATGTACAAAAATTTTGGATTTTCTTTACTCAAAGGAACAAATTATTACCAATGTCTATAGAGAAGAAAATGCATTGGTGGATGTTCTCTCTAGAAATGCTGTTGGTGATATTGATTTTCATTGGGAGGATCAGGTTCCAAGTGATCTTCTTCCCATCATGAGGAAGGATCAATGTTAATATTCTTCTTTTAGACTAGTGTATGCATACCTTTTTTCAAATAAAGGGATCTTTCTTTTCTGAGAAAGGTCTCATACTACCATTAAAAATGTTTTAATTTCATCAATGAAATAATATTAATAAATTTTCGTTATTTTATATATACATTTACATCATAATTTATATTCCGCTATTCAAAACCACAAGTTTACTAGATATGGTTTAAATGTTATATAATGTTATTTGGTTCATTTTGTTTTTGTGTTTCTTGTGATGAAATCACTTGAATATATTATATTTTTAATGAAAATTGAATCTAAAATCTCAGGGTGTTACATTATCAAAAAAAATTCTTACGACCTAATGTAATAACAAATTATATGAATATGAAAACTTTTTCAATATATAAATGGATCTATTTAGCATAAATACTTTATTAGAACTCATTTTTAGGATAAAACCTTCAATTTGTGTAATATTTAAAGCTTCAATGAACATACCATATATAAAATAAATTTTGACATCCATTTTTTAAACCTCATAATCATGGATGTATGTTATTTCATGTATCATGTTAAATGAATTAATATCATAATAGGAGAGAATGATTCATCACATTTAATTACCTAAAATTTCCTATAACACTTTAAATCTAGTAATTATTTATAACCCTTTACTCATCCATGTTCATCTTTTTCTAGAATACCCATTTACACCCAATCAGTTTTAAATTAGTTGTATGGTAGACCAAAATCCAGACATTATTTTCTTACTTTGACTCTAAGTCATAATTCATGGTTTTAATAAATGTTTTAGAAACATTTACGTTTAAATTTTTATTGAATGTTACAGGTCCATCATTTTCCAAGAATAATGTATCTCCTGACACAATGAAAAAAAACTATATCTATCAAAATATTTAACCTATATAATAAATTTATTCATTACTTATGTCTTCGTTATATCACCATCTCCCACATTATCTTATTATTATTATTCCAGTACTAACTCTTGTGCAAATAGAGAATCAAATTCATCAAATTATTACTTTCATACAATATTTTCAATAAAAATGTGTTCCCTTTATATAAATATAGTATGTATTTCAACAATTATTCTTAAATCAGAAGCGTTATATATGAAATATACATTACTTTATAGAGAAGTACTTATATAGATATAATTAATGCTTATAAATTCGGGTTTTCATTAGACATGATCTTTAAAAATTCCTAACGTCCCCTTACAATTATATAGGAATACCCATATTTTCCCATACCATAACCCATATGGTATCCCTTATACCACAATAGTTTGTACGTAGGGTAGAGGATATTCTACTGCTTTTTGTATGAATCCAAAAAATGGTAACATAAGAGTTTTATAACTCCTCATCAATATAGCCACGTAAATAAATGTACGATTCAGCCTTACACTACACCTCACCACTATGGTTTATTAGGTGGAGTTATTTGAAATACAATCACAAACTCCGTTAATTGATCAATAGATAATTGGTTCAGATATTCTCTACCTCTGTATGAGTGGAGTTTCTTCATCTTAATACAATTATAGTTTAATAATTTATTCTTGTATTACATTAACATATTAATGGAATTGATAATATACTTCTTAAGTTAGATATATCCATACCTAATAAAGACATTAGTAAAAGTTATGAAGTAAAAAACAACATATTTCCTATAGTGAAAATGGACTACATAAATTGGTATGAATAAATTATAGTACTTCTATACCTATTTCCCCATTAATATTGATTTTTTTATATTAACCCAATAAACAATAATATTGCATGTCCTTGTGTGGTAAATCAATAAGTTATCTGTATCTATAAGGCCACAACCTTAAATATTACCTACTCACGAGTTATGTAAATAATTTGAATTTATTTCACATTGAGGATGATTTCAGGTTTAGTGCAATACAGAATTAGGCCATAACATATATATAACTACATAGATATTAAAAATTATACACTTATACTCACTATCCATTTTTTCATAATATAAAAAATGTTTAAAAAGGAACATGGTTTTGTTTCATAATTAAACTTCATAACTTTTCCTCGATCCCATCCTTGACTCTATTCATCCTCAAATCCTGTGAAATATATTTCAAAACATGGTATGAGCACAAATTTTTTTTACGGTATAAAAAAATATGGAAATTTTTTTTTCTCGTAAAAAAATGGAAACCATGAATACTTAATTTAATTGTAATATTGTTCACCTTGAAGAAGCAGTAAATACACTTCACAAAATATAAGCTCATTTTTCACCATTTTTGGTGATCAGAATATTACCATATAACCCATAGAAATAAAATATAACATATAAATTTATCTAGGGACATAATCACACATAAATGGAATAAACATATGGCTAACTTCCACACATATTACTAAATAGAAAATCTAAATGGCCGACTTCCATACCGATTGAATTGAATGATATAACATAACCACCCATACTTAGGTTATCATGGAAGCAAACATATTTGGTTTGTCACATTACCACCCATCTTTGGATTATCACGTAACCACCCTTCAAATTTCCAAGTACCATTATATAATCATAACACATAAAATATTGAAAATATCAACATTTCACTCATAAAATTTCATTTTCAATCCCAAAATATCATGTATTGATATTGAAACTAGAAATCCCCATTCATAACCAGTATCATTACCCAAAAAAAGGAATATGGTATTTATTTTCAATTTTTAAAATATTAAGGATTGTAGAGGAATCCAAATATCATATAACGATTATGGTTGCAGAGATGTTGTTGTAGCCTCATATTTTAAAAATACATTCAATTTATCATTTTATAAAGAATGTAAATTGATTAGTATAAAAATATTAATTTAAAAAACCAAGGAATGAAATTTAAATTTAGTGGTTTTGGTTATACATCTTTTAAAAGAAGGTGGTGTATAATATCCAAATATGCTTCAATAGAAGGAGACTAAGACGAACTCCCATACCATGAGCCTGAATCATGTCGTGCATTATTTATTATTATAAATAATAAACATAAGATAATATATACATTCTTGAGAACCAATTTCATGTTCATTATTTCTTTTATATCACTTATTACAATGTTATAACAATTACATAATGATTTATGTTCACATTGGACATTTTGTTGATATCTAGTACTTGAGTCGAGAATGAACTCGGTACGATGTCAATCGTCCATGTGGTTATAAGTAATTCATCTCCATAATATTATTCATGATGTAATTATAATATTTATAAATAAATTATACTACTAAATCAAACCATGAAGTGTGGTTATGAAATATTAACAACATTTTAATCATAGAGATGGTATGTCATATGTACACATGAGTAACATTTTCATCTTTTCATTGATCGTTACAAAAGGTAGTTCAGTATTTTTTTATTTACATAATGATCATAACATCATAAATACATTAATAATATTTCAAATATATATATATATATATATCATAAAAGATATATAATGATTAAAAATGAGTCACATCACTTCAAGGAGGTGATAGTTCATACGTACGCATGAACAATATTATCATTTTTATATGCAAGAAAAGTATGAATGTAATTGATATATTATTATCATTGAGTGATTAATATGTAATGAATATAAAATATGAACATTATTTATATTATTATAACAAGTAATGATATATTGTAATGAAAAACAATAAAGATGAGTTCATGGAGGTGATTGTTTACCCGTACACATGAAAGACTAATTCCTTTCCCATTTAATAGAAGTGTGTATGGATTTAAGTGATAAAACTTTCACGATAAAATATCAGTATATTGGGGATACTGTAGTTATTATTTCATCTGGGAAGAATAATATTTTAATTAATTGTAAGAATAAATAAAATAGAAATACATAAAGAAAATGATACCTCTTCTTCAGTTGATCACCTTTGAAGAACACATTAAAACCTATTAAAAGGGTGTCCTGCCTAAATTAAGGACTCAATAATTTTGGAAGGGGTTATAGTATGGTTTTGGGTAGATATTTGAGAAACCAAATGTTTTTAGGTGTTATTATTAGAGAGTAGTGTTTACTTTTTTAAAGGATAGGAGAGGGCACCTTTGTAATTATAAAAAGTAATAAAATTAATATAAATTAATTTTCGATTAAAAATGGTTCCAAGTCATTTAACTTTAAATATATGATAATGAGGGTACAAATATTATAACCCACTAATAATTAGACATGTTTTGAGAAATTTTAAATCCTTATAATTTTGTTTTAACCTTTTTTAACTCTTATCATTTTATCAATTAATTTACGCATTGAGAGTAAAAATAATTACCAAATCAAGACAAACGACCAATGAATGAGTAATAAATAAAATTTGTAGAGTTATCTAATATTTCTGTTCGAATATTTGATTTTTATAAATTTTATGGAATTTTATTAGGTATTTGATAATTTATGTAATGAATTATTTTAATTTTCAGATATTTCATTACACGACTTTTAAAAATAATCATAACTAGATTCCTTAGAATAAACTACATTAACTCAATTCTAAAATTTCATTTTCATCCATTAATTTCATTTATTTTATCGACTATTTCAAATTGTATTTATTTTAATACTATTAATATCATTTATTTGATTCTTTCTCTAATAAATCAAATATTGAATCATCATTGTGTATCAATTTAATTAAATTATTTATTTTATAAAAATTATAAATAAATTTCCATGATATGGGTAATATTTTTAGATTTATATGGACTATTCATAGTCAAATATATCACTTATATAACCCAATATTAAAATTGTTTTAATAAGGAGAGTCAAAATTATGACATATTTTCCTTTAATTTATATTAAAAGTTATGAATGTCTAAATCACACCCAAGTTTCTTCTAAAGGTCACCATTTCATCCTAAGGATAGATATGGTACATAATTAATCATCCAATAATATTACTATAAGTTTTAGGGTAATTTTATAATATTATATTAAAAATTTCACCTTTAATTACCTTATTTACCTTTAATCATTGTAAATAAAATAATAAAGTTACTATTCTAGAAAAAATATTTTGATCCTATTGGAAAAAAAATTCATACTGAGTAAAACAATGTATATATATTTTTGAAAATTAAATTCATAGAAGTGGTTAAATTAGTTTTAACACTAATATCATTGACGGATCGACAAAATTGTTTTTTGAGTAAAACATTGAAATGTTCTCATAGTATTTCTGTCTGTTTTCAATTTGAAAATGAATTTGTGAATTAAAATGAAATATTTTTCATATTCAATAAAATATTGATTTTGTCTGAAAAATACCAAAAAATCAACCAATGTAAATTTTGATGTCCCTATTCAAAAGAAGAAGTGTTTTTTGTACAAATGAATATATAAACGTGTAAAAAAAGTTATTTAAAAATGATTATCCATCAAAAGGATCTAAAACTAAATTTTAAAAAAATTATAGTATTTTATGCTTAAAATTGGACTTATTTTCATTTTTAGCCCCTAAATTTTTTTGGAAGAAATTAAAAGGAAGGAATAAACATGTGTAAAATTAATATAGGTAGTTATGTTCATTCCCTCTAATAGAATGACTATGTGGCAACTAAAAATTAGAATAACAATATTAATAATATGTTATCTTTCATTATAACTCAGTCTTGTGTGCAACATATGATTTCTGAGAAATCTATTATTGTGTGTTGAGTAAGCTTTCAGAAAAAGAATCCCCTTTAATGTAGAACGAATATCTAATTCATAAATATTAACGAATATTAAAAAAAATCTATAATACATACCATGTTACATATTTCCCCCTTTTATAAATGGTGTTCGGACAATTTTTATTCACTTATTAAATTTGTAGGGGTATTTATCCATCATATAATTTTCAGATTCCCATGTGCCTATTCTACCATACATCTTTTCCATAAAACCTTATGCTGAAGGATCACCTTATCCCACAACACTTTCTATCTATGGTCATGAATCAAGATTGGCTATTCCCCATAAGAAATATTCTCTTCCAACTAAACTACTTCTAGACTAAAAGCATTATATGGATCTGGCACGTAATTTCTTTACATTGAAACATAAAAAACATTATGTACATGGGATAAAAGTAAAGGTAAATACACATTTTATGAAACTTATCTAACTTTATCAAGTATTTAATAGGGTCCAATGAACCTTGGACTCAACTTCCCATTCTTACCAAAAATCATAAAACTTTTCCACAGAGAATCTCTAAGAAAGGCATAATCCTCCACCACAAATGAATTTCCTTCCTCTTGTTATATTCTAAACTTTTCTTCTTGCTCTATGTTGTTCTCATGTGTCTCTGAATAAACTGAACATTCTCTTCCATTAACTCTACCAATTTTGGCCTCGTCAAGTTCTTTTCACCCACATCATTCCAAAAAGATGTATTTCGATGCCTCTTTCTATATAATGACTCAAATGGTACCATTTGTATACTAGAATGAAAACTGTTATTATAAGAAAACTTAAAAAAAGAAATACATAAATCCCAACATCCTTGGTAATCCATTGAACATACACTTAGCATATCCTCAAATAGTTGATCTGTTCATTCTGACATCCCATATGATTGACGATGAAAGCTATAACCAAATTTAATTTTGGTACCCAAGGAATTATGAAGGCCTTTCCAAATGATAGATGTGATCCTGGGATCATGATTAGATATAATATAGAGGGTAATTCAATGTAACAAACTGTCTCTTTAATATAAAACTGAGAATGTTGATCTAGATATAGAATATCGTGACTTGGACGAAAATTATATGATTTGGTCAATCGATCAAAAATAACCCAAATCATATTTTTATCTCAAGAAGTCTTTTCTAATCCCACCACAAAGTCGATGGATATATTTTCTCATTTCCACTCTGGAACGTTAAAATTCTAAAGAATCCCTTTTGGTAACTGCCACTCTACATTAAAATGTTAAAAGATCAAACCTACTAGGGCATATTTAGTAATATCTATTTTAATTAAATCCCACCAATAATACTCTTAGAGGTCTCTGTACATCTTATTACTAATTAGAAGAATTGAAAATATAGAACTATGAGAAACACATAAAAAATATTTTTTCAATTGTGAATGAAAAGGAAAACATAATATATTTCTAAACATCAAATAACAATCTTTATCAATGTTAAATTTAGTTAACATACTCTTATGAATCAATTCTATTTTTTTATAAATCTTTCCATTCATATTCGTTATGATAGAGTTAATTTCACTAAAACATGAAACAAAAATATATGAATTAACTGAACCAATAACTTCAAAAAAAATTATTAAATCATCAACCAAAGGATCTCATTCCAAATGAATCATGGTTAATGTTGCATTATTTTTTTGACTCAAAGCATTAACCACATTATTTTCATATCCTATATGGTATGGAATCCTGAAATCATAATACTTGATTAATTCCAACCATCTCATATGCCTCTAGTTCAATTATCTTCGGGTGAATATATACATTAAACTTTTGTGAATATTATGTATTTCATAAATTACACCATATAAATGATGCCTCAAATTTTTTAATTAAAAAAAATTAAAACATTCCAAATTAATTTTAGGGTAATTTAACTCAAGAGGATTAAACTTATGTGAAGTATAATAAATTACCTTGTCATTTTGTATTAGGATACAACCATGTCCTTTCAATGAAGCATTATTGTAGATAAAAAATTCAACATTCCTGGAAGGCAGGGAAAAAACTAGACCATTTACTACTCTTATACTTAGTTCTAAAAAAAATAACCACATTCACTTTTCCAGAAGAACTTAACTTTCTTACATGTTATCATAGTTAGTGGGAAAGATAAACGAGAAAAAGTTTCATAAAACCTTCGGTAATAACCCACAAAATTTTAAAAACAACAAATATCTGTGATATTTGAAGGTCTCAGCCACTCTTTTACGACTTTTTTTAGATAGGTCAATAGTTATACCATCTTTAAAAACCATATTAACATGTAATTAAATTTGTTTCATCCAAAATTCACAGTTACAAAACATTCCATATAGTGTCTTTTCTTTTAATATCTTCTAAAGAATCCTTAACTGAATTTCATGTTCCTCCTGACTTTTAGAAGGTACCAAAATATTATCTATAAACAAAACCACAAACTAATCCAAACATGGATGAATGACTCCATTCCTGAGATTCATAAATATATTAGGGAAAATAGATAAATCAAAGAGAATAACTACAACTCATAATCCCTATATCTCATTAAGAATTCTATTTTTGGAATATAATCCTCCTTCACCTTTAGCTAATGGTACCCAGACCACAAATCAATATTACAAAAATACTGAAATCCATGGAGCAGATAAAATAAATCATGGATATAAGGAAACATTAAATTGTTCTTAATTGTGACATTATTCAGGGATCGATAATCAATACAAATTCTCATATAACCATCTTTCATTTTTTTAACAATTAAAATAGGAGATCCCCAGAGTAAAGTACTTGGTAGAATGAAACAATTATCAAAAAATTCATAATACTTTTTTCTAAAATATCACCAATTCTACTAGGGCCATTATATAAAGGGATTTAGAAATAGGCTTAGCATTCGGAACTAAATCAATAGTAAATTCAACCTCTTGATTAGGAATAATTCAAGGAAATTCATCAGGAAAAACATATATAAATTCATTCACTACGAGAATGTCACTAATTAAAACTATTTCCTTCATTCCAACAACATCTTCTAGATAAATTCCAATACCCTCTTTAATCATGATATAAGATTATTAGTTGGTTAACAATGGTATGAAATAATTTAATAAAAATTTAATGGATTTATAATCTATTATATCATGAAAAACAAAAGCCCAATACATTACCAAAATCAGATCAAATACCAATTTGAGAATTTCAATAAGATTAATAAGAAAAACCAACCCACTATGGATTATACGATGATTCCAATAAATCTTGGTTTCTTTATAACTTTCTCCCAGAGTTTTTACCAAATTTTCTATATCACATTAATGATGTGATGTTTCCAATTTACATTCAAAGCTCCCAAAAATGAATGAATTTTATGATTCAGATTCAAATAGAGTATTGGAATATTTTGAAAAATCCAGTAACATGCCTATCACTACTTCATTTGATGGCCCCACATTAACTGTAATTGTAGCGCATTATTTCTCTAGTCCCTTCTATTTTCAATCTTGTTGGTTCCAACAAAAGGTGATGCACATTGGACACACATTTGTATTATTCCCTAACTCATCGCAACTAAAACATATTATGATCAAATTTTCATTAATGTTTTAGTCATCTCCAATGTATTCATGATAAATATGACCAATCTCACCACATCAGAAACAATTACCAGACATTGAGAGACATTCTACAGGTTTGTTTTTACAACACTTATAACAAGATAGAAAGTAATTTTCTTTCCTCTAATCTTATTTTATGAATTATTTCACATTTATGCCCAATTAGATCACTTATATTGCTTACTCTCATGAAATACATGATCATTAGAAAATTGCATTTATATATTCTCAACAAATCATAACTTCTTTTCATTGATTTTAATGTCCCCAAAATCTAATGCCTTTCTATATTTCATCTTCAATCCTGAGAAAAACTGATTTATTTTACGATCAATATCTTAGATAAAATTTGGGATGTAACTTCAAAAATGGGAGAAATTTTATTTATATGTAGTGATATAATATTCCTCCATCTGTCTCAATTCCATAAACTTATTTTATATCCTAATTGGAAAACCCATATTAAAATATCCCTTAAAGAATATAATCATAAATTTATCCCATTCCATGGCATAAATATCTTCCCACGCCGTAATATTTTTAATCGTTGACCACCACTAATCGAATTCACCTCCAAAACGATAAACAACAAGACTAAATTTTTTATTTCTGGAACACCCCATTACATAAAAAATCTATTCTAGTGCTCTAATCCGCCATTCAGCTAGAATAGGGTTATATGATACTCTAAATGATGTGTTGCGTCATGAAATGCTCCCATGTAGACATATTCCACTATAGTTGATCTAGTTGATCTCATTAATTGGAACCACTGCCATTTATCACATAATTCAAATGATCAATCACTGCCAAAAACTATTAATTTCTAATTCCAAACATCTTTGGATGCTGATTGGAAATGTTGTTTTTCTTTATATGTCTTCCCAACATAGTTTCCTTGTCTCCTCTATATAAAACCATTCTGAGCATACATATCATAGATGAAGCAAATTGGTAATCATAATATGATATATAATTTCAATTTGACCACAAAATAAAAAAAATTATACATATTCTATTAATAATATTCTTACTCAAAAACATATCTAATCTGACTTTTGATACCAACTATAATGCCCCGGTCTTAAGAAATACTTAATCTTGAGATAAGATAATATTTTTTAATTTATTTAAAATTGATGATATTTTATGGTTTATTAATATAGAGAATTATTCCATAAACCATACATAACAACATAAATATTACTATGTAGACACTTCACCTACTATTCATTTTTTCCTGAATTTTTTTTTTTGAAAAGAAACATGGTATCATTTCATGTTTAAACATCATAGTTTTTCCACGATCCAATCATTTAATCTATTATTATTTAAATCCAATAAAAAATTTTCAAAACATGGGATGAGAATAAAAATCTCTATTATGTTTACACAAATAATGAAAACTGTTTTTCATGAGAAATCATGTAGACCTAGAATACTTAATCATAATGAGATACTTTTCACCTTTAAGAAGTATTAAATATACTTAATTGAATATAAACTCACTGCTTACCATTTTTTGAGTAAGATGGAGACTATAAAAACTATATATACCAAATATAACATAGAAAGGCAGCTTGGGAAAAAATCAAGCTTCAATTGAATAACTATATGGTCGTATTCCACACATATCAGTAAATAGAATAGCCATACGACTGACTTCCATAAATAATGCATTGGAGATAATAACTTAACCACCCATACTTGGATTATAATGGAACCAATAGTCTTTGTTTATTCACATAAAAACCCCTCTTTTTTTTTAACATAACCACCCATAAAATAACCATGTACCATTTTATAATCCTAACTCATATAACATTTGAAATATAAATATTTAAGTCATTAAATTTCATTTGAAATGACATGAAATCATGTTAAGATACAGAAATAGTCAATCCAGATTAAAAACTAGTATCAATTCCAAAACACCCAAAATGTTAATAAGTTATTTCTTTTCCATTTAAAAAAACATTAACGTTTATGTAGAATGAAAAATATGAATTAATGGTTATGGCGGTGGAGAAGTCGTTATCGCCATGTACGTTAAAAAAATTTCATTTGACCTTTGGTAATGAAATTAAAATTAATTGTATAAAATATTATATTTTAATTCCTTGGGATGAAATTTATTGTAAAAGGGTCTGATTATACAACTTATAAAATTAGGTGGTGTATAACAACAAGATACGCCTCAACGAAAGGTGATTAAGATGAAGTCCCTTACCTCAAGCTCGAATCATTTCGTAAATTCTTTATCATCATGAATAATAAATATAAGATATTTTAAACATTCTTTAGAGTAATTTTCTTATTAATTTTTCCTTTTATATCACTAATTACCATGTCATAAAAATTACATAACGATTTATGTTCATATCAGGTGTTTTTTAGATATGAGGTACTTAAGTCGAAAATGAACTAGGTAAGATATTAATATTCCATGTGGTCAAAAGTCCTTAATTTCCAAAATAATATTCATGAAAATTTTATGATATTTATATATAAATTATAACTTTAAATAAAACCATTAGGTGTGGTTCTGAAAAATGAACGATGTTGTAATCATGGAGATGGTAAGTCGTACGTACGCATGAGTAATGTTTTCTATTTTTCATTGATCGTTATGGGATGAAGTTAAGTATTATTTTATCTTTATATAATGATAATAAACTAATTAATATCATATTTATGCTATAAATATACTTATATATATCATTCAAGTGATATAATGAATAAAAATGAGTAACATCTCTTCGTGGAGGTGATAGTTCGCACATATGCACGAATGACATTAACATTTTTATGAGCATGGAATGTTAGAATTTAACTGACGTATTATTATATTATAATGATTAATATTTCATTAATGTCAAATATTAACATTAATTTTATTATTATTATGAGTATTGAGATATGGTTATGAAAGAGGAATTAGATCAGTTCGTGGAGGTGATAGTTCACACGTATACACGAACGACTAATTCATTTATCATTTAATGGAAGTGCAGATAGATATAGCAGATGATATTATCCTGATAAAATATAAATATATTTTGGATACAGGATTTTTTATTCCATATAGTAAGAATAATATTTGAGCGTAGTGGAAAAATAAATAAAATATAAATATTTAATAAAATGATACCTCTTCTTTAGTTGATCGCCTTTGAAGAGCGCATTGACACCTCTAAACAGAGTGTTATACCTAAAATAAGGCCTCAAGAATTTGGGGAAGTATTATAGGATGGGTTTTGGGAAGATATTTGATTATCTAAAAGGTGTTTTAAGTGTGAGTAATATAGAGGAATGGGTGCTTTTTTATAAGAGAGGGGTGGAGAACCCTTGGAATTTTTAAAAGTATGAAATTTATATAAATTCAACATTGATTAAACATGGCTCCAAGTTGATTTATTTTTATTATATTATTACTAGGGGTATAAATATAATCATAAAATAAGGATTATCCTTATTTTGAATATTTTTTTGTCCAAATATTTTTTATTTTTAACTTTTTATGTCATACAATTTTATCAAGTATTTATGTTTTAAGAGTTAAAATAATTTGAAAATAAGGAAAAAAGACTAATGATTGAATAATTAATGACATTTGATGAGTTATATCCACCTTTGGGTTGAATATTTGATTATTATAAATTTTATATCATTTAATAATGTTTTTTATAATTTCAATTATGAATTTTTTCAATTTTGACACTATTCATTATATGATTTTTTTAAAAACCAAAACAAAATGATTCCTTAAAAAACTACATTAAATAAATCTTAACAACTCATAGTCATTCTTTAATTTTTAACAAGGCATAAAATATTTCAAATTATATTTATTTTAATATTATTAATATCATTTATTTGATTTCTTCTTTAAAAAATAAATTATTGCATCATCATTGTGTGACCATTTAATATAAATATTTATCCCCTAAAATTTATAAATAATATTTTTTAAAATAGGTAATATTTCTATATTTCTATGTATTACGAAATAAATCACTTATATAAACCCATAAAATTGTTTTAGTTAGTATATACATATTTATAACATATTTTAAATTACATTAAATTAAAAGTTATAAATGTAATAATAACACACAGTTGGCTTCCAAAAGTCACTATTTCGACCCAATGATGGTCATAATCAATAATAACTCAGCCAATAAGATTAGGACAAGGGTTTGAGTAATTTTATAATATTATAATACTAATTTTACCTTTAATTACGATATTTACATTTAGTAGTGGTAAATAAAATACTAAAGTTACTATTCACCAAAAATTATTATGATCATATAGGACCAAATTTTTCATATTTAGTACAACCATTTATTTCTATTATTAAAAATTAATAACACAGACTTTTTTAAATTAGGTTCAACTCTAATCCCATTAACAGATCAAGAAAACAATTTTTTAATGTAAAATTTTGAAACGTACTCACAATTTTTCTATTCAATTTTTATTTGATAAAGCATCCAATGAACTAAATTTGATGAACTGATAAAAATATCAACTGATGATAACTTATAACCATGTAAAAATAAAATCTAACAATATAAATTAATTCCATTGAAAGGATGTTTTGAATTAGAATGGAGTATTTTTCAATATTCATTAAAATATGAATTTTATCAGAAAAATAACGAAAATTTAACCAAGGTAAATTTGGATGTACTTATTTCAATGAATTATTTTCTTTATAAGGAATAAAATATAAAATTTACTGAATTAGATTTAAAAATGTGATTCCAAAAATAGCTGGTAAAACTACCTTTTAAAAAATCTTAGAGTATTTTATGCTTAATATTGGATTTATTCTCATTTGAATACTTTAAAATTTATTGGAAGAAAGTAAAAATATTTAATAAACATGTTTTAAAATAATATACATAGTACTATTCATTATCTCAATTATAATGCCTAGGTGGTAACTTCCAATTAAAATAATAATATTAATAATATATAATTTTTCAGTATAACTTAGTCTTATTTGTAATGTATGATTTTTGAGAAACCTATTATTGCATGGAAAGTACATTATCAGACATAGAACCCCACCCTTAATGAAAAAATAATATCAAATTCATAAACATTAATAAATATGAAAAATTATTATTCTATAATTACTTGGGATGTTACAATACCCTTCTTGATTTTGTTTTCATAAATAATTTTTATTAAATGAACAATCCAAAAGTACAAAGGGTGTAAGATTTTAATCAATTTTTCATGATTTTTTATTGATTATCAAAAAAGGGTTTCTATGTTCAAGTATATACAATCCATTATTATGATAAACTATAAAAGTACATATTTTATCTTCATAAAATAAATAATATTTATTTGAAAAAATGAAATAAAAACCAAAAAAAATTAGACCTGACTAAGAGATCATGTTTAAAATAACGCAAGATATATAACAACAATTGTTTAATAAAATAATAATTGAACTGGGTAACGTAAGATAATAATATCTGATAGTTAATGATACTAGTCTTTTACTATTTTTTCATGGATATCTACTTAACCCTTTTCAATATTTGTTAATGTACTTGGTTCATGTTTCTAATAAAAATGTGTGAGCCACATAAGTGATCTTCAATTTTTCATTCAATAAATAATACACATGATTTAGAAGTATCACCTTTCTATTTTTCAAAGATATGAAATTACAATTCTGGTATCCTTTCATGAACCATGTCAAGAATAATTTCTCATGCTCTTTTACCCACATCTATATCTTTGGATTCATTGTGATTTGGATAATCAGTGTCTTTGGAAAAGACATATCCTTTCTCTTCCTTATTTTGTTCACCATAATAGAGAAAGAGTGAGACTTCTTAAAATAATTACCAATATTTTGAACTAGAGCGAACATATCTAATAGATACTTCTTCTTCTTATTCATATTATAATTTAGGCTGAATTTCATTAAGAATGATAGTAAATATTTAAGAATTATATCATTTCCAAGATCATGGATTAACATGAACCTAAGGGAATCTAGTCTATCAATGTACCCAATAATCATTAGTATATGAATTTTTTTGTGCCTCAATTTTTCTATCCAAATCCTATAAATTTCACATAAAATATTTTATCAATATTGTTGTTCCCTCTCCTAGTATAAAACAGAGAGTTGATATATAATTTTTTTACATGTTCAGCCACATGAATTTTCTACATCTCACTAGACATAGATGAGAAAAAACTGAATTGCAAATATAGGAAATTATCCATACTATTCTTAAATTTATATTTATTAAATATGCATAATTCTTGAGTAGCATCAGTAAGAATTTTTGATTTCAATACATTAAACATCCTCTATTTTAATAGTGTTGTCAGTAAGAACATGTACCACTTGTGAATGTTCTTCCCAATTAGGATATTATAATTATTAAATTTTCATTATGGATAAATTTAGTTTTTATTGGCATAAACTTATTCTAAAAAACTAAAGATTACCCGAACATTACTTATATTTTCTATGACAACCCTGCTTTTATTACAACTTAAACATGCTTTATTACATAAAACTTCACTTGATACAACAAAGAAGATCGAGAGGTTTAGTGTCTTTGGGGCTTAGGATCATTACATAAAAACTATAAACATGAAATACAACATCCTTATTGAAAACTTCCTTTACATGACCACTACATTCCTTCGTAATTAGCATTGCATGGGATAACCTGAGGACATGCATAAGAAAATGGTGATTTATAAAGCCCAGTAAGGGAGTACATAATGAATAACATGAGGAGTACAATACATGTTAGGCAATAGGCATATCAATAGATCATAATAGAGACATGAACATAAAGGCATGATAAAGCATGATAATCATAACATGGAAATGTGGCAACAACACTTAACATTGAATTAGCATGAGCCAAGGCTCATTGCACATGGAGCATGAGTAAACCCTCATTTAACTTGAAGCACGAGTAAACCCTCGTTGCACTTGAATTAGCATGAGTCAACACTCATTGCACATGACGTATCATGATACTATACTTTACCCAATGCATTGGAGTGCTATAAAGGGCGCACCCTTCTTAAACATTTCATTTCATGCATAAGTGTGCCACATGGATCATAAAACATGGATTCATAAAACATAATCATTTCTTCCACGATAAAGGAAACTGGAATTCATACATGAAACTTTATAATCAATATTTAAATGTGCATAAAGGTGAATACCCTTGATGGAGAAATGGGCATGGTATTCACTACACAAAGACATTGGCTTAGAAAATCGGTGCGATTTCGGCAACGTAACGGCGTGACATAAGAATTCATAAAAAAGGTTGATGAGAGAGAAAGGGGTTTATCATCATATTTACATTTAATGGACAGTAAGAAGATAATATATATACATGTCCCAACAATAGAAATGGAATTTAGATTCATGATACAAAAGTATTGCTTGAATGTAAAAGAAGAGAGAGAAGTTCCTTTCGGAATTTCGGCATAGTAACAGGTGTACATGGGAGGAATTTAATGAGAGAGAAAGGGGTCTCCCATCATTCAAACAATAAGAGGGAAGTATGGGAGCGGTGAGAAACCATACCCCAACATTCATAAATGAAATTAAAAGGGCAATACAACTTAAAGAAAAATTGACAAAAATGAGAAAGGAAGAAAACCCCTTACTTGGAAGTGTGCTTCCAAAGCCTAGAGAGAGGCTTGTGAGAGGCTTCTTGGGAGCTTGGGGCACCTTGGGAGGATTCTAGAGAGAGTAGGGCAGAGGTTGGACGAACTTCAAGGGCTTTGAGTGAGGATGAAGTGGGAGCTTGGGTGGGTTTATATAGGAAAGGTGAAAGAATTCTTTATTATTTAGGTTTGGGACCCCTTATATTAAAATAGTCCAAACCACAAACCATCCCATGGTATTTGCCCATGGTTTCTGGAAAAGGAAAGAGGAAAACAATATTTTACAAGGCCAAGGTCCGAACTTATTAAAAAAGTAGGGTTTCTTATGTGGAGGTGAGTCACACTCCCATGGAAATTAATTTAAAAAGGCAAAGTGTTGAATAAGTCTTGAGGGCTCCATTAATGCTTTGAAAAGTGAGTCAAACAAACCCAAAACCTCATTATTTTAATTATAAAACACATATTGGCCGAACATAAGGATTATGGTATTTTATTACATCACCATTGGGTCATTATGATGTCATAAAACACATTATATATTTAAATGGTATTCAATTTTTACCCAAAAATTTGACTGTCTCAGAAAATTATGAAAAATTCACCGTTGGATAATTTCGACGTCCTGATTCCAAAAATAATATTTATTTTATCTAAATAATTTTCTAAATATGTGAATTTTCACTTTTAAAAAAAAACCGACATTTATAAAAAATTCACGGGTTTTGACAGAAATGGCTTTCAAACCTTAATAAAAATTTTAATTGCATTCATAAAATTATAAGATCATTTATATTTAATAAAAATTAATTTAATATTAATAATAATATTTTATTAATATATTATTTAATTCAAAAATCCTTTAATTTAATAAAATATAATTCTTAATTAAATAATAACTAAAAACATCATTTGTACTTTAAAAACTAATTACAATGCATCAAAAATGACTAGAAATTATATTTATTATTATATAAAAAAAAATAATGTACATGAACATGGTGATACTTATTTATTACATAACCCCTTAAAATAGCCGCATAAGACCTAAGGGTAAGGTGTGCGATGTTGACAGACTCTTGGGGTTGCTAGGATAACATTGCTCGAGTGGTAATCTCTATCAACTTCCATTTTTCCCGTAGACGATCACGTTCGAGCTTGACTTGATGAAGCTCAGCTTGGGATTGGTCAAGGGCAAAGCCCAAAGACGCCACCTCTTTTCCGAGCTCCGACAAATGGGCTTCGTAAGGGGCGATTCTACTGGATGAGGCCATCGCTTCCTTTGTCTGAGTAAAAATGGTTTCGTTAAAGCCTTATATTTAAACTACCCAGATGATCACTGTTCAACGGCTATAAAAGTAACGGTCACAAATCTTAACGTTAAACTAAAGAAGTTGACATCATATAAAAACATAAAGAAACGTTTAACTGGATCAAGAGGGATTTTCCATTGATGAAATTTTGGGTCGTTACAACATTCCCCCCTTAAGAAATTTTGCCCTCGAAATTTTCCTTTTCCCACACTAAAACAAATGTGGGTAACTTAGCTTCATCATATCCTCCGACTCCCAAGTTGCTTCTTCAAACTTGTGGTTTCTCCACAGCACCTTGACGAGGGGAACTGTCTTATTTCGTAGAACTTTTTCTCTACGATCCAAGATCTTCACTGGTTGCTCCTCATAAGAATGATCATCTTCTAATTGTACCACCTCAGAAGAGAGTACATGTGAAGGGTCTGGTATGTACTTCCTTAAGAGGGATACATGGAAGACATCATGCACCTTGGCCATAGTAGGTGGAAGTGCTAGCCGATAGGCCACAGCCCCAACACGATCAAGAATCTCGAAGGGGCCGATGTACCTTGGACTTAACTTCCCTTTCTTTCCAAACCTCATGACCTTCTTCCACGGAGATATGCGTAAAAACACCATGTCTCCGACTTTAAACTCAAGGTCTCATCGACGATTATCTGCATAACTCTTCTGTCGACTTTGGGCTGCCTTGATATGCTGCTGAATGGTTTTCACCTTCTCCACCATTTCTTCGACCATTTCTGGTCCAAGCAGCTTACGTTCACCGACCTCATCCCAACATGCCGGTGTTCTGCACCTTTTCCCATATAGGGCTTCATATGGTGCCATTTGGATGCTCGAGTGGAAACTATTATCATAAGAGAACTCAACTAGAGGAAGATCTTGATCCCATCCTCCTTTAAAGTCCATTGAGCACGCTCTCAACATATCCTCAAGTGTTTGGATAGTCCGCTCGGATTGGCCATCAGTTTGAGGATGATAGGTCGTACTGAAGTTCAGTTCAGTATTCAGAGCATGTTGAAGACTCTTCCAAAACATAGAGGTAAATCTTGGATCTCGGTCCGACACAATAGATAGTGGTACTCGATGCAACCGTACCACTTCCCTGATATATATCCGTGCCAGTTTATCCAAAGAGAAATCCTCTCGAATAGCAATGAAGTGTGCAGTCTTTGTAAGACGATCCACAATAACCCAGATTGCATTGTTGCTTTTGGATGTCCTTGGAAGTCCAGTGACGAAGTCCATGGTGATGTTCTCCCATTTCCATTCTGGTATGGGCAATGGTTGCATCATCCCCTTAGACTTCTGCCTCTCTGCCTTCACTTGCTGACACACCAGGCACTTTGATGTATATTCAGCGATCTCCTTCTTCATATTATCCCACGAAAAGTTTTCTCGGAGATCTCGATACATCTCTGTGCTCCCTGGGTGAATAGAGAAATTTGAACTATGTGCATCATCCAAAAGTTCCTTCTTCAGCTCCGAACTTGATGGGACACATAGTCTTTTCCCAAACCGCACAATTCCTTCTTCATTAACATTAAACTCTGAGGATTTTCCCTTTTTGATAGCTTCCACTTTTTCATGGATTCTCGCATCATCCTTTTGAGCATCCTTTAACCTTTCCAAAAGAGATGGTTGAGCAATCATTTGTGAAAGGATTGATGATGTTCCCTTCTTTATGATTCCCACGTCCATCTTCATCAAGTCTAAGAAGATTGGATCCTTCTCAATTCTCATCATTGATAAAATTGCTGGATCCTTTCTACTTAGGGCATCCGCCACCTTGTTCGCCTTCCCAGGGTGGTAATGTATTGAACAGTCATAATCCTTTATGATCTCTATCCATCTTCTCTGGCGCATATTAATCTCTTTTTGTGTGAATATATATTTAAGACTCTTCTGGTCAGTATATATCTCACATTTCTCTCCATAGAGATAATGCCGCCAGATTTTCAAGGCAAAGATCACCGCCGCCAACTCCAGATTATGCATTGGATAGTTTCACTCATGGATTTTCAACTGTCTTGAGGCATAGGATATCACTTTATCATTCTGCATCAGCACACATCCTAAGCCCTTCTTCGAAGCATCACTAAATACCACAAAAAGCTCCCCACTTGTGGGTAAAGTGAGCACAGGTGCAGTGATAAGCCTCCTTTTCAACTCCTTTAAGCTTTCTTCGCATTCATCACTCCAAACAAACTTTACTCCCTTTCGAGTTAGCTTGGTAAGAGGGTTGGACAATCATTAGAAGTTTCTCACAAATCGTCGATAATATCCAGCTAACCCCAAGAAGCTATGGATATCAGTTACCGATGTTGGCCTCGGCCATCCCTCAATTGCATCTGTTTTGGAGGGGTCCACAGATATCCCATTTCTTGTGATGATATGACCCAAGAATGAGACCTCCTTCAACCAGAACTCACACTTGCTGTACTTGGTATAGAGCTTCTCCTTGCGCAAAGTCTCCAGTACAGTTCTTAAATGCTCCTCATGGTCCTCCTTGGTTTTGGAGTATATCAGAATATCATCTATAAAGACTACCACAAATTTATCTAGGTAATCTCTAAAGACTCTATTCATCAAGTACATGAATATTTCTGGAGCATTGGTGAGTCCAAAAGGCATTACTATGAATTCATAGTGCCCGTACCTTGTACGAAAAGCAGTCTTGGGGATATCTTCCTTCTTCACCCTTACTTGATAATATCCCGACCGCAAGTCGACCTTGGAGAAGTATTGTGCTCCACGCAGCTGATCAAACAAGTCATCGATTCTTGGGAGAGGATACTTGTTCTTTATCGTGAATTTGTTAAGTTCACGATAATCGATGCAAAGCCGCATTGACCCATCCTTCTTCTTGACGAAGAGGACTGGTGCACCCCATGGTGATGCACTTGGGCGTATAAACCCTTTATCCAGATTCTCCTGTAGTTGTTTCTTCAGTTATTCAAGCTCAACCACATCCATTCTATATGGAGTCTTGGATATTGGTAGCTCCCCAGGTATAAGTTCAATTGAGAACTCAACATCTCTTCTTGGAGGAAGACCAGGAAGTTCCTCGGGAAATACTTCAGCGAATTCCCTCACAATAGGCATTTCTTCAAGGGTGGTTTCTTCCTTGGACTCAATCATCTGAGCCAGATATGTGTGCTCATAAGGCAGTAATATCCATGCTTGAGATGATGGAGCTAAAGGAGATTCATCTTCCTCCTGACACTTGTAAAGAATCGGGGGTCGATTCTCCATATGGAGTGTGATTTCCCTCTCCCGACAAGTTATGTTGGCTCTATATAAGGAAAGCCAATCCATGCCAAGAATTGCATCAAATTCCACCAAAGGGAGTATGATGAGGTTCGCCGGGAAATTCAATCCATAGATTATAACAGGGGAGGACTTATACTCATGGGATGCAATGATTGCCCCATTTTCCGTACTCACCGGCATCTTAACTTCCAGGACTTGTGGTGGTGCAGGGATTGTTCTACTAAACTTTTGAGATATAAAAGAATGCGTAGAACCTGAATCAAAATGTACGTTCGCTATTCTTGAATGAATAACTAGCGTACCTGTCACCACTTCGTTGTGGGGGTTCACTTCGGCAGAAGTGATGGAAAATGCTCTTCCTTGCTGTCCTGGAGGTTGTTGATTGCCTCCGATAACCCTTGGATTAGGGCACTGATTCGCAAAATGACCCGGTTCTTTGCATTTGAAGCATTGAACCACACGTTGAGGTTCGAACGGAGCGTTCCTCCCCTCTGTCGCAGCCGTGGGTCCTTCTTGCTGACAGTTAATAGCTAGGTGCCCTTCTCTTCCACACTTGAAGCATTTTCTTGTCCCCCTAAGGCAATTTCCAGGGTGCTTCTTTCCACACTTTTGGCAAGTGGGGTGCTGGAATTTCTTAGCACCATTGGATTTATCCATCGGACCACCAGCATTGAAGTCCACCTTCCGCTTCTTTTCCCCATGATACCCCTGTGATTCTCTGATCTCCATTTCAACTTTGAGGGCACATCGGACAATTTCCTCATAGCTGTCGAAGTCACGGATCGCTAATGCTTTCCGCAAGCTAGGCTTCAGCCCACCAAAGAAGCGGTCAACCTTGCATTCGGGGGTAACGACAAAGCCTGAAGCGTATCGTGCAAGCCTTGTGAAGTTTGCCTCGTACGCTCACACAGATTCCTCAACGTTCTGCTTGAGGGAAAGGAAGTCTCTTTCCATCTTAAGACGGAGGGTGCGTGGAAAATATTTATCGAAAAACATCTTCCGGAATACCTTCCATTCCAAAGCCTCGATCTCCTCCTCAGGCTTCGTATTTTTGATCAATGTCCACCATTGATCAGCTTCACCCTCCATACGATAAGCCGCCAGGAGAACCTTCTCTTTTTCAGAGCATTGGAGGATGGAGAATATCTTTTCAATGGAGTTGATCCATTTTTCAGCAATCGTGGGATCGGATGATCCACTAAAATTAGGAGGCCTTTGTCTCATGAAGCTTTCAATAGCGACTTGTTCTTTCTTAGGGGGGTTGAACGTTCCTCTTGACCAGTGTTTCTATTCAAAACTTGAGTTAGCTGAGAGAGAAGCGTGACAAAGTTCGCGATTCCTGCTCCCATTGGATTGGGCATCTCATAAGTACAATCATCACACTGATCTTCACAACAGTTGTTAGCCCGAGTTCTCCTATTACCGGCCATTGGCTGGAATAAAAGGAAAGTTAGGGGTAACACATAAAGGGTAATCCAAAGACAAAAGTTGATGACTTATAAATAAACTTTAATCTCTTTAACTCATGAGTCTATAGGATTCAATCCAGGCTTTTCATGATCTTCCTTTTAACATATATTCTTAGGGGCATTTTTCCCTTAATAAGGGTTCATACTAAGATTGTGAATTTATCAAAACATATCCCCCGGGAGTGTCGTAACCAAGAGTGCAGCAAGGCCCATTGTCGTGCACCAGTTCCCGTTCGAGTCTAGCTCAAAGCGGTGTTTTCGGGTTTTACCCCTAGGATACATTTGTGCCAGATCCGCCTCTACCTGCTCGTATCCAGACAGGGATGTATTTGTTTAATAAAACACTTACTTAGTATTTACCAAAACTTATGGATGTTTTTATTATGCATAGTCTTGTATCTAAGGCTTTACTAGGGTTTCCTAATCCCAAAAATAACTAAACCTATCCTCTGATACCAACTATGACAACCCTGCTTTTATTACAACTTAAACATGCTTTATTACATAAAACTTCACTTGATACAACAAAGATGATCGAGAGGTTTAGTGTCTTTGGGGCTTAGGATCATTACATAAAATCTTTAAACTTGAAATACAACATCCTTATTGAAAACTTCCTTTACATGACCACTACATTCCTTCGTACTTAGCATTTCATGGGATAACCTGAGGACATGCATAAGAAAAGGGTGAGCTATAAAGCCCAGTAAGGGAGTACATAATGAATAACATGAGGAGTACAATACATGTTAGGAAATAGGCATATCAATAGAGAATAATAGAGACATGAACATATAGGCATGATAAAGCATGATAATCATAACATGGAAATGTGGCAACAACACTTAACATTGAATTAGCCTGAGCCAAGGCTCATTGCACATGGAGCATGCGTAAACCCTCATTGCACTTGAAGCACGAGTAAACCCTCGTTGCACTTGAATTAGAATGAGTCAACACTCATTGCACATGACGTATCATGATACTATACTTTACCCAATGCATTGGAGCGCTATAAAGGGCGCACCCTTCTTAAACATTTCATTTCATGCATAAGTGTGCCACATGGATCATAAAACATGGATTCATAAAACATAATCATTTCTTCCATGATAAAGGAAAGTGTAATTCATACATGAAACTTTATAATCAATATGTAAATGTGCATAAAGGTGAATACCCTTGATGGAGAAATGGGCATGGTATTCACTACATAAAGACATTGGCTTAGAAAATCGGTGTGATTTCGGCAACGTAACGGCGTGACATAAGAATTCATAAAAAAGGTTGATGAGAGAGAAAGGGGTTCCTCATCATATTTACATGTAATGGAAAGTAAGAAGATAATATATATACATGTCCCAACAATAGAAATGGAATTTAGATTCATGATACAAAAGTATTGCTTGAATGTAAAAGAAGAGAGAGAAGTTCCTTTCGGAATTTCAGCATAGTAACAGGTGTACATGGGAGACATTTAATGAGAGAGAAAGGGGTCTCCCATCATTCAAACAATAAGAGGGAAGTATGGGAGCGGTGCGAAACCATACCCCAACATTCATAAATGAAATTAAAAGGGCAATACAACTTAAAGAAAAATTGACAAAAATGAGAAAGGAAGAAAACCCCTTACTTGGAAGTGTGCTTCCAAAGCCTAGAGAGAGGCTTGTGAGAGGCTTCTTGGGAGCTTGGGGCACCTTGGGAGGATTCTAGAGAGAGTAGGGCAGAGGTTGGACGAACTTCAAGGGCTTTGAGTGAGGAGGAAGTGGGAGCTTGGGTGGGTTTATATAAGAAAGGTGAGAGAATTCTTTATTATTTAGGTTTGGGACCCCTTATATTAAAATAGTCCAAACCACAAACCATCCCATGGTATTTGCCCATGGTTTCTGGAAAAGGAAAGAGGAAAACAATATTTTACAAGGCCAAGGTCCGAACTTATTAAAAAATTAGGGTTGCTTATGTGGAGGTGAGTCACACTCCCATGGAAATTAATTTAAAAAGGCAAATTGTTGAATAAGTCTTGAGGGCTCCATTAATGCTTTGAAAAGTGAGTCAAACAAACCCAAAGCCTCATTATTTTAATGATAAAACACATATTGGCCGAACATAAGGATTATGGTATTTTATTACATCACCATTGGGTCATTATGATGTCATAAAACACATTATATATTTAAATGGTATTTAATTTTTACCCAAAAATTTGACTGTCTCAGACAATTATGAAAAATTCACCGTTGGATAATTTCGACGTCCTGATTCCAAAAATAATATTTATTTTATCTAAATAATTTTATAAATATGTGAATTTTCACTTTTAAAATAAAAACCGACATTTATAAAAAATTCACGGGTTTTGACAGAAATGGCTTTCAAACCTTAATAAAAATTTTAATTGCATTCATAAAATTATAAGACCATTTATATTTAATAAAAATTAATTTAATATTAATAATAAAATTTTATTAAAATATTATTTAATTCAAAAATCCTTTAATTTAATAAAATATAATTCTTAATTAAATAATAACTAAAAACATCATTTGTACTTTAAAAACTAATTACAATGCATCAAAAATGACTAGAAATTATATTTATTATTATATACAAAAAAATAATGTACATGAACATGGTGCTACTTATTTGTTACATAACCCCTTAAAATAGCCGCATAAGACCTAAGGGTAAGGTGTGCGATGGTGACAGACTCTTGGGGTTGCTCGGATAACATTGCTCGAGTGGTAATCTCTATCAACTTCCATTTTTCCCGTAGACGATCACGTTCGAGCTTGACTTGATGAAGCTCAGCTTGGGTTTGGTCAAGGGCAAAGCCCAAAGACTCCACCTCTTTTCCGAGCTCCGACAAATGGGCTTCGTAAGGGGCGATTCTAATGGATGAGGCCATCGCTTCCTTTGTCTGAGTAAAAATGGTTTCGTTAAAGCCTTATATTTAAACTACCCAGATGATCACTGTTCAACGACTATAAAAGTAACGGTCACAAATCTTAACGTTAAACTAAAGAAGTTGATCTCATATAAAAACATAAAGAAACGTTTAACTGGATCAATATGGATTTTCCATTAATGACATTTTGGGTCGTTACATTTTCTAATAATAGATATTACTGATTAATTACCTATTAAATTTCATTCATTAATTTATCTAATCCATTTACCATCAACTACTAAATTCAGATGATTAAACATATTAACAATTCTAATGGAAACTATATTAAAAACATTCCTTCATACTCTATGATATGTTAATTCCACTACCCAAATATCTTGAAGTTATGATTTGTGCTATCAAACCACATTTACTCAGAAATCCTTGACTTATTGAGTGAAGCCCCAACTTCTAAAAATAATCACTATGATTTAGTCAATGCTTTTAATCTAAATTAAATCCAAATATTGATACTTCTTTGTTTCAAACTATACTTATGTTATCCCACCTTTTTCATAATAACATCCCATTAGTAAGAGTCACCATCAACTATGTCTGGTGGGAACCTCATACATAAGTTTTTTTACAACTAATGTCATAAAATATGTTTTGACGAAATATAACTTTGAGGGAATTATAATTATACTTAGCTAATGAAACCATTTTCCATTAAAAATGTATTCTCTATGTGATAACACTCATAAAATAATAATATTAATATAGAAAACATTGACCCAATATTAAATCATTTTATTTATAAATTCCCATTTTTTATTCAATATGATAGGGAAATTATGTCACATTCACAATAATAATAAATCGTGCATAAATGTATAAAAAAGTGATTTATTATGAGTGTTTACTATTAGTTGATCCATTGATTGGATAATTGATTAGTCGAGACCCTAGGGGTAACTCTCTATGTTGGAACTAACATGAGCCATATTACCCACCTCATTCCAACTTATATACATCTTTTTTGGTACATTACCATGTTTTTTTCATATTTCATGTCTTCTTTCAACACTATTATTATACATAAATACTCATAAAAATGAGTGGGTATCTAATGAATGTCAAATAAAACTGAATAAAATTACCCATGGACACTCACACACTTATATATCTAATGTGTGAGAGAGGTAGAGAGAGATGAAAAAATCAATCAGTTATAAATTGAATATTAAAAACATCACAAATAGTGTAATAAATAATTAATTAAATAAAATTACTAGACATAATTTTGTAAGTCAAAACTCATCATTAGTTGGAACAGATTAACCTCACGTGATAAAATTAAATTTTTAATTGATTTTAAATGAGAATATTAATTTTGAATTAAAAAAAATTAAATTTATTTTAATTTATAAAATACATGCCGCATGGTCCTAAAATAATATTATTAACTTCCAAAAAATTTAATTTTTTTTGCAATTTTTCATGAATATCATGTGATTCCCTTGTATTTAAAACCATCCCCGAAGAGGTTTGGGTACTATTAATGAGTACTGTTCACATAAGAATATTATTCACTAATTGACTACTATTTTCTCACACCCACTATTCCCAGGTGGGTTATTTTTCACCTAGGAGTTCTATTCATGTGAATATATATATATTGTTTTCTACTTTGAACATTATACAAATGATATATAAATAGTATCGATGTGATACTATTCATCAAAATTGAAATATTTATTTTAATTGATTCTTAATCATAGAACCAATATTTCAATCTTTTGACGGAATATAATAGACATCCAAACTATGATAGAAACACTTTTTGTGGTGTTGGAACAATAAGGATGCCTTTTACTATAATTCATGAATATGTAATTTTAGAATGACTTAGTACTGAAAATCATTACAAAAATACCACTTGTTGATATAAGGTATTCAATGAGAGTGTAACAATTTGGAATTATAAAATTTAATCATTGGAAAAATATCATGATGGAATATAAATAAAATTGTAACTAGTTAAAACCCAACCATCTCATGTGGAAGGATGTAAGAATGAAATAAAAACATATGTGTTACCTCCTTCAATTTAAATATGTGGGTGTGTTCTTCTAATTTCTTATGATCAATTACGGAAGTAAGTAATACCTAATCATTTTATATTATCCACACAAGCATCATGAATCTTTTAGTACATCAATATTCGTTCTTTGGGTTCTATTGTAGAGAATCATAGATTCTTTTGAATTTATTTTGATTTCTAGATCACCATATATTTGGTAATAAATGAAGAACTTGGATAGGGTTCCGAAATACCCTCTTCCTCATAGAAGAATTTTGAAGATAATAGGGTGGGGCTACCAAATTAATGGGAATAAATTTTACCTTTAAAAATTGGGAATCTAATTTATTATATAGTTAGGTTAATATTACAAGAAAATATATTTAGTCCCCATCATAACCTAAAACTTATAAATATTCTATAAATTAATCTTATTGACTAAGTAATTTAGTCCTAAATGTCATTTATATTTTATCAAATACTTATATAAACAAATATATGTTACATGATAAAATTAAATCCATTAACTATATCGATTCTCCCATTAAATACATAACAAACATAAAATAATAATATTTTCTCATAAAATATTTAATTTCAGATCTGGTTAATAACTTATGTATACTATGAGTAATTAAATTTAAAATGTATTATTTAAAACATGAATAATACTCAATTTATTTATTTCTTGTAGGTCTATCAGACATTGAAATTATATAATCCACATTGTGGAACTAATCTTGTTCAAAAATAATATACTCTATAATGAATTATAGATGTTTATAATCTTAGTGTGTGACTCTATGCGCCTTTATCCCAATATCAGTGAGTAATACTCATAGAACATGAAAAATTTCTAGCAACCCATAAAGACCCCTATGGATATAATGAATATTAAAAAAAAGGATAACATATAATACCAATACATATCATGTAATTTAATCATATTTTCATAAGTTATTTTATAAGCAGGATGCATAACTTGTGCCACCATGTATACTCTGCTTTGTTATTATTTGTATGGCTCTATTCGATAGACTTACCCACTTTAACAAAATATTAATTTAGTAAAGGTACTACTAACTTGTCCAATTCTGTATGAGATGTCCCTTTCTCTATTTATAAGTGAACAATATTATCTTTATCCTTCAACTAATACCATACCCCTAATGATACACCCAAAAAAATATATATCAACACAATATAAACAGATTGATGTTTGTCTTGTATCAATGTATGTGATCAAATGGTGAACATTGATACTAATCTCAAGATAAGAGATGCCTAAAATGTTTTATAGATAGGAAAAAAATGAATCATTTAATTTATTGTATTAATATAGGTGGATAAATCCTCTTGATATAAATTATTTGATATCACAAAGGGAAAACATCATGATAAGTAGTGTTAATGCCTATAATCTCTCAACGCATGATTTTAAAACATCATATCTGTCATTTAACTTTTATTTATATAGACCATAAGACATATATTTAACATTAATATCATAGTATCTTGAGATTCCCATTATATCTGGAATTTATTTTGTCTTTTGATATGACATATAATATATAGAAATTACCATTTATAGAGTATATTTAGATATAATTTTTCTATCATGGTAAGAAATAACACATGCATATATAAAAATATACTTGTAATGATAATCATAGTATATGTTGTATTTGGGTCAAGGGAACCCTCAAAAAACATAAAATATTGAAAAGAATAATCTGTAATAAGAATGTATTGAGTCCCAAAAAAAGACCCATTAGTTGAACAACCCTTACAATGTTATTTTTTTACAATGTATAAAAGATCAAAAAGTGATATATTAATAAAATTAACATATATACTATAAAAAATTTATTATTTTTAAAAAACTAACCAATGAATATATTATATTATTTATAATAGAATATAGAAAATAAAACTTGAATTTCAAACACAATAAAAATTATTATGAAAGAAAAACCATACTATAACAACCAACTTACTAAGATTTGATCTAATAATATATGTATTAACTATATACATAGTAGTCATTTATTTTATAACCTTATAAATATTTTTTACCAACTATAATAATCATTTATATTAATTTCTTCCAATATATTATTTATCCATTGGTTATTTCTATTATTGAATTACAATAGTTTTGGTTCAAAAGACCACTTTCATATATCTGTTTGGAAAATCACAATACAAATTACAAAAATATTATCAAACATCATGTTTGTTTTAGTTTTTTATGTATTTCTTCATGATAATTAAGTAAACATATATATATAGGATTTGATTCTAACATAATTTTTTTACAAATATATTGAGCTATTACTTCATATCTCGGTTCATTTATCATATGTACAAGAATTATATTACGAATGATTTATTGTCATAAGAAGATGAAATCTAATGATAATTCATTCAAAATATTTAGGTATATTCTTAAAATTTCATTATAATAAAACCCATAGTTCATGAAATCATACCATTTTAATATTTTTTATAAATACTAACCAATTCTTCATGGATAATAAAAACATTACAATATGATATTTCTCTAGAATTGTTACTTGTCATTTTGAATCCTAAAATATCTTGTTGTGTTTTGAACTTTTTATTATTGTAGTTTATCATTGTATATATTTCTCCCTAGAGAATCCATTTTGGATTTAATTTCTATAGAAATTATAAGATCTATAATTGTAATAATTAAGTTTATTAATATATTTATGAAGGATTGAAAAAAGGAAAACTTCTATTATTTTGGCCATTATTGATTGAGTAATTTCTTAAGGAAGATAGAGAAACTACTAACATGGTTAATTAAGGGATACTAGTGATAATTATAGATTAATTTTCTATCAGTCTATAGTCCCGTATTCTTATGAATAGAAAGACATAGTACTTTTTAATGGTTATAATGTCCACATAATTCTAGGTTTGATGTTTTATACATATATCATGTTTGTGGTCATCCTGCTGCATAGGATAAAATTATACACTATAATTGATTTTAAAGTACTGGAAATAATATCATTTTGGATTTTATGAATTTTAATCCTTACTTAATTGAGTTTTTAAACACTAATATATTTATATATGACCATTTTTATGTTTTGTCATAGATTATCAATTTTTGAAGAGTTTATTTTTCTCATGTGCTTAGAATATTAAACAGATAATGCATACTTCTGATTGTCCACATTTATAAGATAATATATTATGATCTAAGTATAAAATTTTATTTTTGATCAACTTATAGATTTAGTTGGATGAAAATTTTATGTCATGAATTTTATTATCATTGACTAACCAATTGTAGTTTGTGTACCTTTTTATCTTGGATTACAAGTAGTTCTAGAAATTCGATACTTAATTTAGTATAGAGGTCCCCATAAATGACCCTTATTCCCCAGTTTATCACCTATATAATAATAAATAAACATGAACCATAATATTCTAATGATTTTTAAGCTCTATGATCATTACATGGATATTATGGGTAGGTTTTAGTAATAAAAAATACCTAACTCACTCATTTCATATAATTTTACCAATATTGGGAAGTTGCCCAAAAATGATATTAATTTGATATATTCCATTATATAACTATATTAGTAACTAAAATTAGTAGTACATAACATTAATATTCAGTTTTTAGTATTTAAAAATCTATAAATTTACAATTAACAAAATAGAGTAGCAACATTCATGTGAATGGTTTAATTGATTGAAACAAGAATATGATAATAAAATAATTATTTAAAAATCATTAATATTATTTTTTATAATGTTTTTGTAACTGTATATTAATGATAATTTAATACTATTAAATTGATAAATAAAAATTATTAAGTCTTAGTGGATGAAATAAATGAAACGCGATGTGAGTACAATAGTTTCCAATATTGAAGATATCACTTCCTCACATTGTGACCTTTATTTCCCAAAATTCCATTGGAATTATTCTTTATTCTAGGTAATAAATTATCTGGAAAATTCTTCCCTTGGATGAAATTTTATTATTGTAACGGTGTAAAATTTTATGTTTTTATATAAATATATATAGAATCATCATTTTTAAAAACTAAAATAAGGGAAAATTCATTGAAATCATTAGATAGGTGACGAGAAATCATTGAATAACATGTGATTTTGGAAAGTAAGTTGAGGAAATATTATTTGTAATTGTAAAATAAACTTCTACACTAAATAAAAGTTTTCTATAATACAAAAATATCAATTTATGTATTTGAAATTTGTATTATTTCTTATTTACCATGTTTTACCTAATATTATCTTAAATAATTATTTCTTATAGAAACTATTTTTTCAAAATATTAAATTATACATCCACTTACCAAATTTTAATATACATATTACAAATTTAAAATTATTTATATGAAATAATATATATATATATGTGTGTGTGTGTGTGTGTGTGTTTGTGTGGGTGTTTGAGAATTTTAACATATAAATAAAAATGATTACTTTGTAATAATAATAGTATCCTTAAAATGGAACTAATTAGTTTTTAATATTTATATTTTTAATTATTATTATTACATAATTATTTCATGGGTATTACATTATTATTTTTCAAATAAAACTGTATCATTTTAAACATTTTTAATAACTTTTACCTATGGGTTACATGTTAGTTATGACATATTTAATATACACTTTACTGATATGTATACCCAATAAATATATATCAATGTACATCTATCTAATGGATATTTTTTGTTAAATTTACCTTTTCCATTCATATATATAAGCATGTATACTTATCTAAAATCATTTCACATATTTGCTTTTTTGAAATTTTTACAAAATTTATAATTTTTTGAATTCATTTAATAAGTATACTCTATGTTATTATTCTAAATAGTGAATAAATGGAAGAGTATTTCATTCATATAGTATTTTTATTTTATTATTTCTATTATCCCATTATAATTGTATGAAATTTAAAGAACTTGTTAATCATTCATTTGAAATTTCATATTTATTAAGAATACAATTATTTTCATTTTCATTAAAGTGGAATATGATTTATTTTGAACATGAGTTTTATTTTATATAAAGTAAATAAAAATTAGTTTCTATATGCTTGAAAGAGAATACATAATAATATTTAGGATGCTACATCCTCCCACCAAAAAATCACTTTATCATTGAAAATTTAGTTTTTTTAATAGTGATAAACATTTGAGGGTATCATTAAAATATAATTGGATTTAGATACAAAATATATTAAAAATAAACATCATTGTCTGAGTTATTATCATAAAACATATAATTTCTGTCAAAATGGGAAAATGTTGAGTATTTTATTAATCTTATACAGTTTTTAATTATACTTCTAAATAAAAAATTGGACTGTATTTATAAAGATGTTCCTTAAATGTAATTAAAGATTATTCATGTATTTCATGATATATGTTTCCTTATTTTCTTGACATTAATGAATTATTTATCCTTTTAGAATATTATTAGGAGGAAAGTATTTAATTGGAATTCTATTTTACTATAGGATCAATTTTAACTTTTTTACATGTTAAACTATATATTCCTTCCTACCTTTTATTATAGATCCAAAGTTCATCCATTCATTTTCCTATAATATTCAATTAGATAAATAGTTGAGTAATATTTTTTTAATGTCAGACTTAACCTTATCACATTTCATATCAACTTCCATAATTTGTCCATAACGAGTGTATCTATTTTATTCCTCATCAATGATATTTTTTATTAACTCTATGAATAGAGAACCAATTGATACCTAGTATTTCCTTGAATATTCCCTAATGGGGATTTACATTTTTTATTTGAAATATCATCTAACAAATATCAATTGGAGAAGATTTATATACATGGGATAAAATCATTGCGGCATTGAGTGCCTTCACATATAACTCAACAGATGATCCATTGAAGTATAAATTAGGGTACATGATTTATCTTAATTATAGTCCAAATAATTGATGAAACATATAAAATTTTCATTCATAAGGATTTCAAAAAATCCATATTCTATCATGTTAATTCATTTCTAAAATATTAATGGCTTAAAATATCCACTAAAGAATAAAAGTAATAATTATTTGAATGAATAAATAAAAAATTTCTTATTCATCATTGACATTATAATTTTAATATGTTTCAAGTTATTTTTCATACCTTGATATAGCTAATTAATCATATATGTAATATTTTCCATAATAGATCTTATTCTATTTGGTTGACAATTCTGTAAACCACTTCATTATCCATCACATTTTTAACTTTACGAGTCCTCTGATTTCTAGTAATCTACTAAAAAGGTGGTTAGTTTAATTAGTATCTAATAATATCATAAAAATATATGAATAATATATATATATATATAATATGTTCTAATACATAACACTGTTAGTCAGTCCTCTCACAATCGTTGTTTCAATATGACACGGTTGGTTCAATAAATGTTCCTTTTTGTTTAGTCAAGAATTTTCATTATTTTTTCCACATGTACCACCTAAAATAATTCCTAAATATACATAAACCAAACTATAATACATACTATAATTCTAGAAAATTGATACTCAAGGATCCAATGCTACTAATATATACTATAGAGATATAATATAACAATATATATGTTTACCGCAAATCAGATACATCATTTTACATAAATATATAATTAATCATAATATTATTGTTTAAGGGATATATATTTAGTTCATATTAATATTTGTTATATTAAAAATATACATATCATGTTTTGAACTATTTGGTTCCTATGTGGGATTTGAAATAAGTTGTGTATACTACCCTATGTAAACATCATAATGAAGGTATAGCGACTAACACAAGATAGTATTAATTAAGGAGAATATTATTAATAATGAAAAATTATAGAAATATTTATACCAACGCATGATAATTAATATAAAAATGTACAAATATATAACTATATGGATTAACGATGAAAATTAAATATATGAAAGAATATATAACAAACCAAATATAAATATAACAGTAAATATATACTAATGATAATGAAGATATAAAATAATGATTATGAAGAAAATTCTTGAATAATTTAATGGGAAAAGTGTTCTTATTTACAAGGAACCATGAAAATTTCTCCACATAATCCATTGTCTTGATGAAATATTTTATATTGTAAATTATCTACACAGATACACACATGGGTGGGTATGTGTTATGATACACAGGTGAGATTTAAAATTTCTCATTGGATTTCATAAATAAGAAAGAAAATTAAAAAACCATCCAACATAATCTAGCTATAAAATGAAAATCCACAAATATTTTGGTGATTTTATGAAATTTTTTTCCCAATTTCACAATAATAATCTATTATAGTGAAGGGGTAAAAAACGTGATAATTTTATTAAATCAATATACTAATAACACCAATACTGGTCTCATTATGTTAACTAAAAAAATACACTTTCCTAGTTACCCATGATAATGCATGGTATCATAACAATAAAAATATAATACAAATCTAGAAATACAAATCTCTACATAAATCGTAGGGTGAATGATAAAGTAGATCATATATACATATTCTTTTTGATATTTATGCTACAACATCCTTACTAAGATCATAAATCTCTCAACATGTTATATTAAATGATAATAATACATAAGAGTATTGTTGTTCCTTGAATAATATCAAATGACATGAGAACCCATATAAACCCATCACACCATGAATATAACATTGAATCTCTAAAAGTAGTGTAGTAATTAAAACATTCTAGTTGGGTGTTCATTTGGAGAGGGAGTAACAACCTCAGATAAAGTGGACCCGCTTATTTTCCCATAGTGTAATTACCCAACAAAAAATATGTGGTGGAAAACTAGATTTTTTGAGAGTAAAATTATTCAGGGTGTCTCTAAATCACATGATTATAATCAAAGAACCACACCATAATATTTGAATTAGTTTCAAGAATCTATACATAAAGGGATCCAATGAATCATCCATGAGTTAATGATTAGTGTTTTAAATTTTTTTTGGACATAGATCATTTTTTAGTTTTGACGTCTTTGGTCGAATAATTGAGTGAAATGGTAAACCTACACTTTAAAATAATCTCAAGTTTTTTTGTGATAGTGTAATTGAGTTCATGTCCTCTTATTCACTCCAAAATGAACTTTTTTGTGTTTTTGAGATAATTGGGTTTTAAGTGACATTTAATATTTTTGCAATGAATAATTTTTTCTCAGGAATTTAAATATTTTTATCATATAAATATCCCCGAAGATAATAATTAGGAAATCAAAATTATGTTCATAATATAGTGTTTTACCTATAAGTGGTTGAATTTTCGTGTTCAATATCAGATTTTTTGGCTGAATATTGTTCAATATTTCTATATTTTTTTACTATGAAAAACTAGGAGAATTTAAATTATCATTTAGATCAATAATCCATTGGTTATACACTAATTATGAGTCAAGAGAAATTATAATTATAGGTTTCCTTATTTTTTTTTCATCTTGAGATTGCAGATTGAGGAAAGAGTTGGAATCAATAGTGAACCATTATCATTGTATGATTTGGTTTCCATTTTTCTCCTTTAATTTTATTGATTTGGATAATTGAAACATTAAAATTTCATATTTTTTCCATGATATATATTATTATGATCATTCAATTTTATCCCATTTTATTTATAGGTTAAAGATATGATTTACATGCTAAAGTGTAATCTTCAAGATATATTTCTTTCATTATTTTTTTCCCAACATGTTCTTTGTTTTTGGTTATTTTAGATTTCATAAAAATTTTATGGCATTAGATTCATAATTATTTTTAATCAATATCAATTTTTTTAATTTTGGATTATACTTGAGGAAACGAAGAATATAACACCCAAAGAGTATATTTTTGATATTTTGACTCATATATTATTTATAATAATGGCCTTTTTGGGAAAAAAATTATTATTATTTTTATATTTTTCAAATTCCATAGTAATATTGGGATAATAACATGATCTAATATTAATTTTTTTGTATCTTGAATATATATTTCACTTGAAAAATTCTTCAGAATGATATTCTAGTGGTCAGAATTACACTGGACACCACTTTCCGTTCTTTAATTCCCTATCTCATACCCTTATAGATCATCATTAAAAACTAATTATTTGGTTTTTTGAATAAATCCTACCATAATGGAGAAATCTGTTATAGATCAAAGATGGTTCCAGTTGGATGAGGTAGTTTCATGGGGAACATCATTGATATAGATCGATGACATGTATTATGATATTGTTACATATATGTTGGATATGAAATATGGGACACAATATATTTAATACATAGTGATACAATTATGTGATAGACTATGATAATTCAATAAAGGGTAGTTTAATTGTCTAAAAAATTTTCTCTATGAATTCCAATAATCTAAATATCTTAAATATATAGTCATAAGGATTAAATCCAACAATATTGACTCCATAAATCCTACTAATGTGATATGAAATCTATAAAATAGAACAATTTGGATTCCAAAACACAAAAATACATGGTGATTTCAAGAACACCCACTAGGCATAAGGCCACATGACATGAGAATATACATCGTACATACCTTGATACATTCAAATGAATACTTATCATGTACCTCATTTGAAAAACTATTTAAATTAACCCTGTATAAATGGATAATGGAAGTGAAATCTCAGATACTAGCATAGGCCTACAAAACTGTAATAGTGATGGGATTTTATTTACTATTTGGATTTTTATTATTTTCTCAAAAGAGTTTTAAAATTTGGAAAAAAAATTTATTATAATATTTCTCTTTCATAGAGAACCCAATAGATACAATTTCACCATATTTAGTGATTTATTTCAATGTGTTATATTTAGGAGGAGTTATTTATATTTTTAATGGAAATTAAAATAAAGGATTACATTTTTGGATTCGAAGTTGAAATGGTAACCTCACTTATGATACATAGATAATATGTTGTGGGTTTTATCTACTCTCTAATAAGTCCATTATAATTTTTCATGAATCTATGCCTTATAGAGTATGAAACAACAATGACTGATACCCATTACCACTTAATGAGACACAAATACATTATTGGGGTTGGTGCCCCATGACCTACATATTATCCTTATGGAGGTAAATTCCCTCACTAATGATCTAGACAGGCCATATTGATATTGTTGGAGTTATGTAGTTTAATAATTTTCCTCTTTAATTTTTGTTAGTGTTTTGGTTTCCTTTAAATATGAGATCCAAAAGGTTCTTATTTTTGTTTGAGTTAGATTCATACATTAGTTTTCGTTTTCTAGACCATATTTCATTTAATTTTTTTTATCATCTATATTGAAATTTACTCATTATCTATCAATATTTTTTGAATATGTTGAATCCTTCTTGATATATTTATACCCAACACAATATGATCTTGTTCATACATGTGTCATGGTTGTGAAGATGATAAATTTTTTAAGGCATCCTTGGTGGACATTGGAATGGTAGAGATGGTTGAGTTGATAAAGATAATGCGAAGTAGTATATAGTTATTAGTTAGAGAGACAAAATATAATGAAGGTTGTTCTGTGGGTCCTTATAGTGAGGTGTATTCCATATTCTTATATTCACCATACATAGAGACTATTATTATTTATTTTTTTGAATATATTTTTCCTTTTTTTAATTTTAAATGATTTTTTATAGTGAAAATATTCATTATTATACAGTTTGAATAAACAGATATATAAATAAGGATTTTTCATTATATTATATATTCTAGATACATTATTGTTTTTAGTTTTTATAGGCTAGGGCATTCCATTTTTATCATTCCCTCATGTATCTAGTCATCGGCCCTTTTACTAAAAGTGGTGAGTGTGAGGTGATTCGTATGACTTATTATTGTCCCAAAATTTGTTATATATTTTATGTTCATGTTAGAAATATTTCATAGAATTTGATTCATATTTACAAATACTAGTGACAATGGTCTTGGGAGGATCGTTGGGTATATTTTAGGCAATGAACTTAAGGGGTATTTCTTTTGGTTTTCATACACGGAAATACAGTGTTGGGAAATAATAGAGCATATCTATTAACTATGATTATAATAATATATTGATTGAATTAGAACACGGAGAAACTGGTTTCATAATAAAGTCTGAATAGTACATGCATCATAGAATGGGATGTTGTGTCTTTTTATAGTTTATATATTAGCACACTAAGAAATACACTACGAATAATGTATTCATTTTTTTAAAAGAAATATTCTACCTATATATATCCACATCATTTTTATAGGTATGTTTATAATGAGAAAAATCTAGAACATGATCCTTTTTTGTTAATTAGTTGAGTGAAAAGACACTAATCTAGGGACCTAATTATAGGTTATCGTTACCTAAAAATTATTGGGGTATCCTTTACCATTTTTTATCACTGTGTATATATTTTTTAGATAATTAAAATTTCCATATAGATTTATATAATGTTTCCCATGTATTTTATATATCCCACCATCAAAGGTCACCGATGTTTCCTTACATTCTTGAACTACAAGTGGTATATGATTTGTTATAATCAATGATATACATTTTACACCAAGATTAGATTACCATAGATGAGACGGTGGTTCCAATAAAAATTTCTAATCCCATTGAAATGAAGTATTTTTTTATTTTTAGTCAAAATCATGATGGTGATACACCATTATGGTTAATGTGTGTGATCTCATATAGATGGATGTCTATTTGGAAATGTGGAGGATGGATTGAGTTTAAAAGAACGAGGAACCACATTATGGAAGTATTCCCATGACTATGTTCTCATTAATGGTCACTATAAGGTCCCAGGTATTTTCAATTGTGATTTTTTGTGGTTTTTATTAAATATATGAATTTGGACCCCATATATGTATTAGAAGTGTTTTTATAAGTTAGGTAACAATCCCTAAGAGTTTACCCATTGCAATGGTTTTAATTTTTATACATTATTTAATTGATTTTATTGAATAGATATATAGATTTTAAAGTTTTGGAGTTGTTTTGAGGACTTATAAATTATTTTCTTGAGTTTTGGGGAGTTTTGGGCACTCATGACATTTTATAAAAAATCGATATTTAAAAACTTTTTGACCTTAATTAAATAATTAATAATTTGGTTGATTTCGTATAAATTCATTGAATTTATTAATAATTTTTACTAGAATAATAGTTTTTAGTATAATTTTTATGGAATTAATACTATTAAAGTATGTCTTTACTGATAAAGACATTAATTTAGTAAGACTTCTTTGAGTAAGAACTTTTTTAAAACAAGGCTTTGATTAAGAAATACAAAATTGAATATGAATTTTGGAATATATGACATGTATTTAGTTATATATTAATGATTTTGTATTATTTAATGTAATGATTTTATTTATCAATTCATAATTGATTATGAATTGAGTGAAAAAAAATTGGTTTAGTAAGACTTCATTAATTAAGTGTTTTAGGGATTAATACCTCAGATGAATTACAACAAAATTAATCCTTTAGATGCCTTACTACAAAATATTATACATATAGAAGGTATGTATTAAAAATAACCCATAAAAAATAAGAGATTAAATGTTTTAATATAAATGTAATGATTTTCTATTATTTTATATAAAAATGTCTCAAAAAAACAATGTTTGTAAAACCATCTCAATATTAAATAAACGACTAGAAAACACATTTTAATGAAAATTTTGGTATTCCCACAACATGTTCACATAACCCAAAATAATGTAAGGGGATTTAATGATTTTATCTTCTTCCCTAAGAATCATATCCTCTATTTATTTTCTGAACCATTTGATTTATGAATAAGGAGGGATATAAGGATAAGGTTAATCATCCACTTGAGACTAATTTTTATATTTCATGCTATTTATTTATATACATGTAAAAATTCAAAAAACAAGGGGTTTTTTATATTTTTATAAAAATTTAGTTATGTAAAAACGTGTAAAACATTCTTAAAGAGTGGTCTATTACAAACTCTATATAGTTTATCCCTATCTATTTTCTATTTTCACATGTGTTAAACATCTTGTAATGAATATTCCTGGGACATTTTTTGTGATATTAAGAATGAAACCACATGGAGAATCCATTATTCCATGAAGAAACAAAATAATAATATGTTGTGTTAAATAGTGGGATTATCCTTGAAGGAAATGGTTTAGTTGTCATAGATTTTGGCAGCAATTATGAATTATGTTAAGGGTTGTTTATTTTTTGTGATATGATTTTGTTGAGGTCACTATAATAATATGGATTGTGTTTATGACATCTTTTATTTTTGATAAATAACACCTTCATTAAAAATTAAAAAAATTAAATAATATATGTTAAATTTTAAGTTTTTGTTTCTTGGAAATTAGAAATCTAATATATTATAAAAAATATATTCTAATCCACCTGAATGGATTCTTCATTGATTCATCCCAGTTTAATTTTACTACATCTCATATCCTTTGGCCATAATTAAATAATGGGGTTAGCATAAAGCCTAGTAAGGGAATATATAAAGAAGATATTTTACATTAGATCATGAGGTATAAAAATTGGGAATGACCATATTAACAAGTTTCATAACATACATGGATGATTATGTCCCATGACATTTAATTGTAGATACAACAAATAATGATACATTCATAGACATATCACTGAGTTTTATCCTCAATGTGACATAAAACAAAATTACCATGGTTATTCACCAAGGTGTCATTAAACATGTCATATCTAGAGATTAATAATTAGTCACATGAATTGTAAATGTAGTAGGACCCACCATTTTTTTGTGTAAATTCACGATTTCAACATAGATCATAAAACATATTTCATTAACAACCCACTGGAAATAATGAACAGGTTTCATGTAAAAGTCATTAAATTCATAAATGAAATATCCAAAGGGATTCACATTATTTTTAACCTATGAGAAGATCATTAGGGTTTTAAATTTTGACTTACCCAACAAAAGAATTATTTTTATTTCTATATGAATGTCCATGGATATGAAAGGGGATTTGTTTATCCAAATATAAAAATATTTTAGGTAAAATGGTGAAATGAAGGAAATAAATTTAGCATCAAAATCTGTATGCAATATGTATTAATGAAAGGTATTAATGAGGTAGAGATAAGGTTTCCCACTAATCAAAAATTATTTTCCAAATACTAGTAGAATCAATTGTTTCTGATAGAAAAATTATTTCCACATTAAAAAGATATACAAAAAAATAGGTATAGGAATGAAAAAGAAAAAGATTAGAGTTACCTTACCTTACGGAGTGACATCATAAATATTGAAGAGGGAAACCATGGGAACTTAGACACACTATAGAGAGACTTTACAGTGATTAAAAGAGAATAATATCTTTATTAAGGGATTTATAGTGTAGATTTTTGAAGGAATTGGTTAGTATTTATAGAAAAGTAGGAAAAATTATTTAATGACTTATAAAAATATATCTTTGAAATATATGTTTTAGAAAACTAAAAAACATTAGATTACCCATGGGTTTTCTCAACGTTGTATATATTTAAATCATTTTTATAATATTTTAGTCCAAGATATCTAAAACACATTTTTATAATGTTACTTTGGACTTGTAAAAATAAATTTTCCAAACAATATATTTTAAAAAATTCTAATTTTCATTTTAGACATTAGAAAGTCAATTAGAGGTTTTGAAATTGATTTAAATCAATAAAAATACATAATATTTACAAAATAACATATTATTTTTCATGGATCCTATTTAACTAATTATCATTGTTACACATATATGAATTCATAAAACACATATATAACATAAAACTATATTTTTACATTTACTTTCCTAAAACATATTTTTTAAAAATTATCAAAATTTTACCTTAACATAATTTTCAAAATATTATTTTAAATTTAATTTTTATTTTATAAAAATAGTTCACTAAATATGGTAAATTTATCTTTTAAATAAAAATAATTATTTATTAAAACATATCTATTTTCAGGATATAGTCAAGAATTTTACACTTATAAAAATTTACCAAGACATTATAAAATCATTCCAGCATTTATATTTAAATAAATATCTATTTATAAGGGTAATTTTTGAACATAAATTTTTTTTCGAATTCCTAAATTTTAAAAAATATATAATTTGTAAATATATAATTTTGATTTATTTCTTTAAAAAATCAATTTATCAAATTTATGTTATATTCATGTGTATTTATTAAAAATTAATAAACCTTGAATTGAAGAAATATATATTCTATTTAAAAAAATTACAATTTTCTAACACAAATTTATTTATACATACCTCATTATTACACCAATATACATCGTATGGTAAAGGTGTGTGATGGTGGTAGTCTAATGGTGGGTCATAGAAAAACTTTTCCTAGTGGAGATCATTATTAAAATAAACTTCTTCCATTGTTGATTCTGATCCATCCTTAATTTTCAAATCTATACTAGGGAATGGTAATGGTTTAGCCATGTAATTATTCCTACCACTATATTTTGATAATTAAGAATCAATCGGTCTAGTATTACTATTTGAAGCAATCATTTTTTCTTTATTCAATCAATTATCTATTATAATTTTCATTAATTTAAACTAATCTTAATAGTAACTCTATAATGGATACATTGCAATGTTCATGAAAACCACTTTTCATATTCACCAAAGACAATATTGAACCATAATCATGTAATTATTATGTAACATAAATGTTTTAATAATTAAATTTCTTATTAATTCTTTTAATATCACCAAACATCAATAATTAATATAACGTTCCCAATGGTTTTTATAATTCCATTTATTAAGTAAATTATATTCTAATTATTTTATTATGATTTATAAATGTTGTAGTATTAGAAGTAGTGTTCAAACCTATAGAGTATACCACTGTGTGGTCAGGATTATTTTGTTTCTATATCCTTGTACAAGTATTAACTATAATAATAACTATTATTAAATATAAGTATTATTCTTTTTTGATATTAGTTCTATATACCCCAATTTTGAAATAAAAAAATTATTCATAACTAAATGGTATTCTTATATTAATAAAGTATGTAATTTGAAGTACATTACATTACTCCCCCTAAAGAAATTTCATCTCTGAAATTTGACTCATGCCTCAAATAAAATGTGGGTATTTTTCCTTTATCTGTTCTTTAGTTTCCCATGTATATTATACAACATTTTTATTTCTTCTAATGAATTTCAAAATATAGGTTTTCTTATTCCACAACACATGTTTCATTTTATCAAAAATATTTATTGGTCCATTTTTGTTATAAAATTTAGGTTCCAATTCCCCAACATTAATATCAATTATATATATTGGGTCAGATATATAAGTTATCAATAAGTACATGTTGAATAAATCAGGTACATTTTAATGAGTTGGACTTAGTGAAAATCAATAAGCACCAACTAAAATATTTTATACAATCTCAAGAAATCCATCTTTATTCAGAATTAGTTTCCCCTTATTTCAAAATTTAATAACTCTTTTCCATAGTGAAATATTGAGAAAAACATAATCACCAATATGAAATTATATGTCCTTTACTAATTTTCCAGAATAACATTTCTATCAAATCTGAGAAAACTTAATGTCTTCCTAAATCACATTTATCATTTCTATAGTCATCGTTATAGTTTATAGTCCCAATATATTTCCTTATATAACTTTATCACATCATGTTATAGTTATAAACCTTTTTTATATACCTTTAAAAGGATCTATTTGAACACTTGAGTGGCACCATATGTTTTGGGATAATTCCACAAGTGGAATATATTTTCCCCAACACTACTGAAAAATATATCAAGCTAGAACTTAGCATTCAATCCAATATTTAAATTATCCTCTCATATTTCCTAGTAGTATAAGGATTATTTTATCTACTTAGTTTAGATTATATGTTCATAGACATTTTATGGCTCCACCATAACATTTAATTAATTTTTTGATCTTGGTCTGAAATATTAGAAAGTGGTACTCCATGGTGTCTATTTACTTCTTTAATATAAAGGAGAGATAAGAACTATGTGATAAATCCTCTCTAATCGAAATGAAATGGGAAAAATATATACTATCATTGATTACCCGTATTTCATTTCTTCCCATGGTTATCTTAGGTTGACTAGTGAAAAACTCCACAGTTATGTTGTCCCACATCCATAGAGTTATGGGTAGTGGTTTTGATACCCCATTAGGAATTTTTTGATTTTTATTCACTTGTTGACTAACCAAGTTCCTCTCAACATAATAATATATATTCCTTTTCTTACAATCCTTCCCTTAATAATCATGAAGGAGACTATACAATTTAATGTATAAAAGATGTATATTGAACATAGAGCTATGAAATTTATCTATCAGATCCTTATATATATTATGAATAGATAGGATATATATCCTTCTACAAAATATAATAAAAACTTGATAGTAAATATTTAAAACATGAAACTTCCAATTGTCCATAGCTTATATCTTATTTTTCATTGAAGGGTCATATATTTGATCTCTCGTGTTCTTCTATGGTAATGACTGTTGAGAAATAACATGGAATACAATTTTTAATATCAAATCTCCTAAGATTGTGATGTATAAACACACGATGTCCATGATAAATATATCCCCATAAATACACATAATAGAAATAACACCAATATATTTCTTATTCCAAGCATCCATTACATTATTTTCCCTTCATGGGTGATAATGAATTAAATAATCATAGTATTTTAGAAGCTCCATCAACCTCTTATTTTGTCATCATTAGTTTATTTTAACTGAATAAATTTTTAAAACATTATTGGTATGTGTATATATTTAATATATTCCATAAAGATAGTGTATATATATATTTAAAGAAAAAATGGTTGCATGTAGCTCCAGGTTATAATTAGGATAATTCTTCTTTAGAGAAATTAATTGTTGAGCTACATAGGTGCTCACCTTGTCCTTTTTTATGAGGACACATCCAATCCATATATGTTTTTTATCACTGCTGATAAAAAAACTTTTTTTGGTAGAGGCTAATATTAGCATGAGTACACTATAAAGGTATTATTCAATTACTAATAATATTATTCACACTCTATTGTCCAGTTGAAATTAACTCGCTTTCATGTTAAATTTTTAGTTAATTAGAAATCCAATAATTGTTTTTTACAAACCTATTATAATACCTTTATAAACCAAGGAAATATTGAATCTCAGTTATATTTTTGGACAATTTCACCCCTCTACATCCTTTGTCTTTACATAAACAATTGCAATTTATCTACTAATTTCAATATTCCAAAAGAATGAAACCTATTGTAACCAGAGCATAAATTTAATAATTTACCAAAAAAATATCATTCCTAGTAGTTTTTAATATGGAACTTATATGATCCTTATAATCACTAAATTGTTTGAAATATATCAGAATATCATAAATAAATATTGAAAAAATGTATCAAGGTAGTTTTTTAAGACTCTATTAATATATGTCATAAATATGGTAGGACAATTTGTCAATCCAATGGGAATAAAAATATATATAATTTCTTATATATTTTATGGATAGTATAAATGGGGATATATTCTATATTTAACATTAATTGATGATACATAAATCCAATTTCATTCTTTAAAAATAATTGAGCCACCCAAAACTTATCAAATAAATCGTCCATCCGTAGATGGTGGTATTTGTTATTTACTATGGTCCGATTATGTTATCTCTAGTTATTGAATAGGTGTGTCAATATATAATTATATTCCACAAAGAGAATAGGTTCTATCAAAGGAGATAAATGTTTTTGACTAAAAACATTTTTCATTAGGTCTTGTAGTTTATTATTCAATTCATTCAACTCCAAGATTCCATTTTTTATAGGGCATTAAATAATGGAATGAATATAGGTATTAGTTAAATTGAGATATCAACCATTATTTATAGGGGGACAAGTAACTCTTTAGGATATAAATCAATGTATTACCAAATAATTGTAACATATTTAATCATTATATATTCTATTTTTCTCCTTATTCACCAATAATTTACATAAATAATAAAATAAGAGGGAGATCATGTAGAAAGTAAATCTAGGATATCTATCATATAAATATTTCTATGGGTTATCCATTAAAGATATCACAAATTACATTAATTATATAGTTCATAATATAAGTATACATTTAAATCCAATCCATCCTAAGTATTATAATCAATTCCACTAGTGGAATGATGACTGGGTTTGGGGAGAGATCTCACTCACCAATGTTAGTAGTAGGATCCAAATATATCAGTGAACCATGAATAATTTTTTTAGGAGATGTCACTAAAATCACTACCACTAGTAGTTCATGGACTGATTCTACATTCATTTCAAACCATATAGAAATAGAGTAATTTATAGAACCAGAGACTCACATTGTACTTTATATATTTGAGATCACAATGACTGTTCCAACCACCACATCAGTCAGAGAATATACATCAATAAACATGATTTTGAATACATGAACATACACCCATGGCCTATAATAAGTATGATGGTGGTTACCATTTATTATTGTCATATATGGAAACTAATTTGAATGGTTCCCAAGATATCCACACTTTCTTCTTTGAACATCATATTATTCTTCCACCAACCTCCCGTTTTCATTTTTATTTATATGTTGATTATTCACCTAACTATGAGAGTTTTAATAAATTTGTAAATCTCTTTCAAACATCTATAACATTACACCACCTTGAAAAACAAATCTCCAAAATATTGTTCCCAAACTTTTTACAATGGGTTGTTGTACATTCTACCCATCTGTATTTTTTTCAAATCATATATATATACATATCATATTTTTAGATTTTACATGAATATATTTGGAATCCCTAAAATCTATTTCTTATTTGAGAGAACATCATACTATATTTTTATAAATTTAGAAGTCTTGGATTTCCAACAGTTTCCATAGATGGGGTCTCTTTCTTCCCAATAAGCAGTCGATGTTTCCATTTGATTCATTGAAAAATATTGAATTGTATAATGAAGGACTTGTAACGTTCATATAATAATTACCCACTAATTCATTTTATCTTCTTTAAAACTCAAGGAATTCCCTATCTATCATGTTTTAGATGGTACAATGAAAATATTTATTGAAAATTTCTTTTTTCACTCTTCATATTCGATTGATTTATCTCATCCCTTGGTATCATGTTCTTGATCAATGTCCAACATTAATCAGCTTCCCATTTTTTATGTGATATATTACCAACTCGAAATTCTCTTAATCGGAACAATGGAGTAAAAAAATACCTTTTCTATAGTATTGATCCTTTTTTCATCGATTAGTGGATCAGAGGATCCACTAAAGAGGTGGTCATTTATGCATCAAGGATTAAATTGCTGGTCATTCATTCCATGGTGAATCAAGATACCCCATAAGGGTTTGGTTATTATTTTTGACCTGTGTTAACACTTAATCATTGAAATGAATTTTTTAACACCATCTTATCCCATATAGGGATGGTCTTCAATATATTTTCTGTTTTATCCAATGTTTATATGATCCCTCCAATATCCTACCATATTTCTAAAAGGATAAAACATTAGTGTGAAATTTTTTACCTTTAGTAATATGTTATTATATAGGGAATTTATGTCCTAAAATATTATTCTTCAAATATGTAATTCTTTAATAACTTGTAATAAAAATTACATTTACTAAATATCATTCAAAATATTTTATAAAAGGATTGTGATTAACAAAATAAAATCCCCCATGATTGTCAAAATAAGTGTGTATCAAGGGCGGTTTATCATGAGCAAGGTGATAATTGACGTATTACCTAATTAAACCTTTTACAATTTATTACTCCTTGGTATAACTATCTTACATCTATATCCACTTTTAGTATTCATATAACGATTTTGTTGTTTGGAAATAAATTACTTTATAATTCCCCAAAAAATATTTGGATGTTTTAATATTGTGAAAGTTTTACCTAGGGTTCTCAATAATGTTTTATATATTGAAATAAAAAATAAATATGTAAATAGGACTTTGACACTGACATTGGAATTCCACCTTTTAATTGATAAATATTTCCTAACAAATAACAATATTAAATGATATAGCGAATCTTTTTCATGTTTAGTTTCCTAGAAATTGTTACTATAATACATGAAAAAAATAAAATTTATTCTAATAAACTTCAAATTATTCTACAGATATTCATCCTAGGTTACTTTTAATACATCCCATATCCTAGGAATATACATTAAAAAATGTGTTGAGCATAAATCCCAATATGGGAATAAAAAAGTAGGTATTTAGCATTTTATCACCAGCCATAATAATAGGGAATATATATAATAACATGAGTAATAAAATAAAAAACATTATGATTCAGAACATGGAAATTATTCTATAATAAAAAAATGACGCATTCATAAACATATCACCAATTTTTATCATTAGGGTTTCAAAAAACATAATTACCAATGTTATTTTCCAGGTTATCCTAAAAAATGAAATCTCTACACATTAATTATGTACCTAATTAAACTTTTTATTTTTATACCATGGGAAGTAATGAAATTGTTTCATGTCAAAGTCATAAATTCATAAAATCATGACGAAATGAAAATAATATAATTTTTAGACCTAGTGAAGATAAAGCTGGTTTCGTATTTGGATGTCTGTATTCAATGATTTATTTTTGCATCTATGAGAATATCCATGTATTATAAATTATTTTGGGTAATCACAATTTAATAATATTTCATATAAAATAGAGAAATGTAAGAAATGAATTCTGTAACATGTGTAGTATGCAATATGGGTTAAGGAAATGAATAATGAAGGAGAAATGAGTTATACCACTAATAGAAAATAATTTTGGAAGTAATGATATAATAAAATGTTTATAATACAATTTAATTCAGCATTTATAAGTCGTACAAAGAATAGGTAAATGAACATAAAAGAATAAGATGAGTGTTCCCTTAACTACAAATGTACATTCTTCAAGCAAGGAGTTGGAAACCATAGGACCTTAGAGACACCTTGGATGGACTTTAGAGAGGGTAAATGAGAATAAAATCAAAATTAAGGAAATTATAGTGTAGATTAATGGGGTAATGTGGTTGTTTATTATAAAAGTGGATTATTTGTTTAATAATTTTTCAATATAGCTCCTAAAATTCTAGATTGTGTAAAATGAAACACCATTAAATTAGCCATTATTTTTCTCATGGTTTTATACATTTTTGTAATTTTTATAACAATTTAATTCTTTACTATCAAAATAAAACATATTTGATATTACATTTTGCATTAAATGAATAAGTTTTCAATAAAAAAAGTTTTTAAAATCACATTTTTTTGTTTTAGAATTTGGAATTTAATTTGTTGCTTTGTAAATTGAATTAAATCCACTAAAATAAATAATATTTATAAAATAAAATATTTTTAATGGATTATATTTTAATTAATTATTAAATAATTACTATGTATATATTGATTCATAAAACATATCGAAAACAAAATTTTGTATTTTATGTATTAATTAAAATAATAAAATAATTAATAATTTTTTTTAAATTTCACCCTAACCCAAATTTGATGTTATTATTTCAAATATAATTTTTATTTTATAAAAATTATACCCTAAATAATAGAATTTTATCATTTAAATAAAAATTATTACTTACTGAAAAATAATTGTATTTATAAAAATGTCAACATTATCCCACACATAAAAATTTCTGAAGACATTATTACATTATATTATCATAATTATTGAAATAAATACTATTTTATGAAAATATTTCATGAAAGTAAATTTTATTTAGAATATTTAAAATAATAATTTTTATACATAGTTTGAAAATAAAAGTATGCCTAATTTTTTTCTTATATCTATTTATAAATTTGATATTACATTCATGTATATTTATTAAAAATAATAATAATAACATAAAAAATTAAAAAAAATAACTACTTTATTTATAAAAGAATGTTCTTATTTTTTGAAACTAAGGTCCCCAGTAATGAACCCATATTACACAATTATACATTATAAGGGTATGGCATGTAATGGAGGTATTTCATGAGATGGCTCAGCTAACATTGGCCTAGTGATAAAATCCACTAACTTGAAATTAGCCTATAGTCAATTCCACTCAAGCCTTATTTATTGAATCTATTCTTGGGCATGGTCAATGGAAATACCCATTGATTCAATATCTCACCCAAGTTTTGATAAATTAGATTCAAAAGGAATGATCTTACGATATGAGGCCATTATTTTTTTCCTTCTTCATTCAATTAACTCTTATCAATGACTTTAATAAAAAATAATTATAACGATCACATTATATTGGAAACATTACCAACTTTTGTAATGACTAATAGTAATATAGACTAACATTCATATTGAGAAATGTTCATTTGGACCAGTGGCCATATTGATCAATGGTAATTTTAACCAGTGGTAATATTGACCAAAGGTCATGTAACAGTGACATAATGGTCATATTATAAAAATAACATTTCCAATTATACCTTATATATAACACCAAACATCCTCAATAACTACATAATTTCCAATGTCTTTTACAATTCACTTGATAATGCTAATTATATTCCTAAAACTCCTTTTTTACATTCAAATGTTATATTTTAAGTATAATCTTCCTTCAAGAGTTAGATCCAATGGATTATACTTTTACATGGTCACGATAATTTAGTACTATATCCATATACTAGATTTAGATATGTTAGTCAGTATTATTATTAGACATGTAATATTATTTTGTAATATAAGATATATGTACCTAAATTTGATATTATAATAAAATAGAAATTTTTAAAAAGTGTTTTTTTAATATTCAATAAAGGATTTTTCAGGTTATTATTGTGTTTACCATTATTATATGTGGAGACAAAGGTTTTCTAGAGATTTGCCTTAACATGTTGGTGATTAGTGCTCACTATGGCTGGCTGATGGGATTATTGCGGTCATATTCACCTAGAGAATGGCCAATGAAGTGGGTTGGTCCACTCATTATTGGTAATGGACTAATTTTTTTAGGAAACATAGTGGGATTTTATTGACCATAGATATAGTGGGTGTACTTACTTTAGAAGAATTGTTTGGTGGCGAGAGAGACCATGATATGGGAGTGTATTACACACCATTTATAGAGATAAATTGAGACTATATTTTTGAAATATTTTTGGAGGTGTCGGTGGGGAATCATGGTGGACCCAATATTGAAAATGTTACTATAGAGGTTGCATATTCTGAGTGAAACAGGTTTTATTAAAAGGTCAAGAGATTTTCATGTATCACATATAGTGGATGTATTATTCCACATTGGTACTTATTGAAGTAGGTGAAGACTATCTATCTTTATTGGTATGAATGGAGTTTGTTATTGTGGATAATTATTGGTATATTTTCATTTAATTTTTCATACACTAGTATATGTATATATATTAGATAGGGACACTATTGGTGTTAGACTATTAATTTCATACTAACACTCAACATGATACCTTTGATACGTGGGAAAAAATTATGTCTTATAGAACATGTACAAGAAATTTTCCATCATTATATGTTTAGTGGGTATGGACGTATATAAGTTACTTGAAAATATATATGATTTTCTAGACATTCCCTATGGTCAAATCATTAAAGGTGAGATGTTTCCTAAAATTTAATGTATCATTTATTATTCAAAAAAAGTTACAAATACCCAAATGAATGTTTTTTAAAATAATCACTCATAAATAAGTTCATTAGTTCACCCGATAAATAATCAGAAAAAACATAGCAATGACTACTTATCCTTTTGTCGGAAGTCTATCAGCAAGATGATTAACCTCTCTGAAAGCATGTGTGATGAAGTATAACCTTAATGAAAGTAACTAAAAACATCTAATCTATTAGCCTGTGTGTTTTCATTAAATATGTTTTTGGTCATTTCTTATTGATTATATATAGAATATAAAGTTACATTTGAACCAAACAATATTAAATCTTCATTATTTTTTCATGTCCACAACATTTATATGTCATAGAATCTCAAATTCAAAATTTGATTCAATACCACAACATCCATAAAGTCACCCTAAAATTTTAGTACTTTTGTTTTTAATGAGCTATAAATATCCTGAAGATCCTAGATTTCATTTGGAGGCCCCATTCATTTTTCATTGTATCCATCCCATGAATGAGGTAGTCCAACAAACATCAATAGTACCCTGAATTAGAGGAAAAATTACCAGTATACACATCTATCTAAGCACCATGAGATCATGTGTAGAATTTTAACATATACCAAGCTATAATGACATAGCACATTTTATTTCAATTAGAATATGATGTCGTGTAGAGTGAATATTTAAATATTCTCTCTCGTGAATTGCAGCATTCAATATTTTCCATGTGATAATAGTGAGTTCAATGAAATCCACTGGAAACAAGTTGAATAGTATAGTTTAAAGAGAAATACAAATGCATTTAAACATAACCACCTATATAGACAGTGAAAATGGTTACTAAATGCATAGATGATGGTTTATTTTTGTTATTTTCTATATCTACAAATATGATCAGACCATAAGAGTTCATGTTTACTCCTCTATGAGTATTATGACATGTGGATATTATTTGAATTATATTATTGGTGTTTTTAGATCTTTAGTTCATTTATATTATTTTTTCCATTGTGTTTGATTATTTCATCTATTGTTATTAATATTTTTATTTTATTTTTGTTGATTTTTTTATTATTAATACTAGAATGTATAATCTCCCCACTATCATAAAAAACATGAATGTTTCTAGTCTATATCATTTTGCATGTGGGTAGGAAAACTTATGATCCATTTTTACCGTATTCTAGTTACTTTAGAGTGCATCAAGATAGAGAGTTTCATGGGAATATCATTTCTTGGTTATTATAGGGTAGTCCAACAGAAGGGTGATTATAAAGAGGTTAGTTTGTTATGTTATTTACAAGGGTTGTTAATGTTCGGTTACAAAAAATTATATTCTTAATTGAGGTGTTGTGTTCTAATAGTCTTTTAGGGTTTCAAAACATGGGATATATGTCATTGTCTGCGTCTAAATGACACTTGCATGAGTTAAATTCCAATTTACTACTATATGGGATTTTTTTGTTTTTATAGTTATATTTGGGTTATTTATTTTGGATAAATTTGTATTTGAGGTTATTGATTTATTTTCACGACTCTTTTATTTAATAGTCAAGAGGGAGTAATCTCTAACCACATTATGCATGTATGGTTCATAATGAATATTCAAATTTCTTATGACTATTGTATAAACCTAGAAATAAAAGGACGGTTGGGAAACTTAAAGTATAAAAACATGTTAAAAGTTTTCTATGACATTTTTTCTTAGAGGTTTTCTAGTTATCTAACCTAGTAATGGTTTTGGTTTTAGAAATTAAAAGGGGGATTTCAGTTTAATGTTATAGTAAAAACAAATAATGATTTTTTTTCTTTATATATTCTTGGTGGATCTCTGCCCAGACAGACCAAGTATATAAACCTATATTATTAGGGTGTTTGTGGTATTTTGGTAATTATATGGGTATGATGGGGTCAAAAAAGTTCAGATGATATCTGACATGGGTGCATAGGGAATTGTAAGGGATAGTGGGTCTTACTAAATATTATAAATTTCCCACTCTGTAAAATTTGGATAGCTAAATCTGTACTGATTATATAATGAAATTTATTCAAGGGATTCCACATGTATGACCAATGATGGAGTTCCCCAAGGGTGGGGACATGGTTCTTACTATGTGTGATCCAAAGGTGTTTCATGATGGTATAGGAGAGTATAAACTATAGATAGAGGATCTAATATATATGAGAAAACCATATGGGCTTAGAATGATCAGAAAGTGGTTGGATATCCATCTTTGGTAAATCCTAGTTTGAGTGATATAGAGTATCAATTTAGGATCATAAGGAAGTGATCCATCTTCTGATTTCATGATGTATGAGTTCAATCCAAAATATCCCTCTTTTCACAGTGGAGAAAATATAAAAAAATAGATAGAATGCTGAATTGAGCTAGTGAAAATGATATTCATCTAGATTGAGACACCCCCAAAGTGGTGGTTGATGTTTTCCATATATATTCTTGGACGAAAATAAAATTTAGGTGGTTCATAATTATATAGGAGTGTAGTAATGAGGGGTTTTCATGAAATGACATTGATGCCATATTATTTTACCACTTATTCCCCAAGATAATGAGGGTAGATCAAGCCCGAGAGTTTGTATAGTTATAGTCCGGATAGACTTCATATATGGGTTATACTATGAGGTTTGTGGATTTGCTTCCAATTTCATTGACTATAATAGGAGAAGATATCATTATGATGTGATGATCAAAGGATGGTTTAAGTCATGATATCCGGGTGGAAGTAAATATCATCATATAGACATCATTACTGGGAGTGGTAAAACATGCACTAATAGTATTGTTGAACCTAATATAAATAGTAAACCTAGTGGGGTTGTTGTTTCTAGTGAGATATGATGTTGAGCTTTTATTTAACAAATGTAGGTCCATTTGGATATCCAATATGGTAGAAAGAGTAGACTAGTGATTTTTCCACCAAGGAGTTATTTTTTATGACATGGCTATAGTATTTAATAACTATAAATTCTCATTATATGTGTAATAAACCATAGAAAAAGTGTCTAGCATGGGTATAAATGGGACTCATTGAGATTTTTTATCAAAGAATCTCACATGTAATTCAGTGTCCAGAACCATGATCGAATCAAATATCCAAGGTATGAAAAGACGCTACTAGTTGAGATTATTTTCTTATGTGTAATTTTGTTGTGAATGAGATACCTATTATTAAGTCATATTGATGTTAATGAGTATAAATAATTTTGGAGGATAGGTATCATGTAGTTGGGAATTAATTAACTTAATTTTGATTGAGACAACAGAAATAATGAAAAGAAAATAGATATATAAAATTAGAGGTATATAGTGAGAATGGTGATTTTTTCCATATATGATGGGTAGGGAAGCACAATGTGCATATTTTATATATATGGGATTCCATTTAATCAGTAATTAAATGGGAAATATGTTACATATAGGATGATATATGGGAATCTAGAAGATATGGGGGCAAAAATAGATGTTGATAAATGTATATCACTTGATATTCAGTGTGTGAAAAATATATGGGTATGATACTATCATTTTTTATGGGGAGTGGACGTATTTATTTTTAGGTATTTCTTGGATAAAAAATGGTTGTGATTTTATGGAGATGATATATATTATTTTAGAGAGGTATTAAAGTGTTGAGGATTTAGATGAGTAATTTTCATCAAGTTTGTGATTGAAAATATGACATTAGATCCCTTAAAGGTGTTGAAAGTTCTAGTATTGGATGAGGAATGACCAATCAGAGTTTTCATGATCAGAGGGGTTTAATTTTTATAAATATTATTATGAGTTTTCTTACATTAATTTGTGATTATTTTAAGGTTTAAAGATGTTATGAAGCCCAAAATGGGTTTTTTCCTTTTTTGGGTTTTTTGGACTTCCAATAATTTTTAAAACAAATCATGGTATTGATATTACAATTTTAAGGAATTTAGTATGTACATAGTTGATTTACTATGAGTTTTATGGATTTTGTAATATTTTTTAATATAATTACTATACATTGTATGAATTATAGTGATTTATTAATATGAGATTATGACTTCAATATGTAGGAATTTGATTTGTTAATATTTCTGGAAAGTTAAACATTCTTTTAGTAATAATTTTTCATATATGCCTTTTAGAATGTAACACATTGATTATATAATATTTTTTTGAGAACTAATTTTATAAATAAAGATATTGATGTGTTAATTCTACATTAATTATGATTTATGTAATGTAAGTAATTGATTTAGTAATATATCATTGATTATGACTTCTAAAAATTGAAACATGGATTTAGTATGACTTAATTGAAAATAAATCCATGAAATTATGAATTTATATGTATTACTATTATTTTATGATATATATAATGTAATATATTAGATGTATTATTATGAAACTATGACATCATATGTCTTACTGTGAAATAATATATTTTCCCAAGCAATGTAACAAAAATTCATTAGATGAAAAACCTTCTAGAGCCTTCCCAATATTAAAAAATGTTTAAAATTATATTAAAAGGATTTTTTGGTTCCAATTATCTATACAAAACCCCAAATATTGTCTAAGGCGATCTAAAAAATTTCATTTATTTTCCATTGAGGGAGATCTCATACATTTTTTATCATAATCAAATGTCAGATGAAGTAACTGGAAAATATGGTTATGATGATCCTTCCACATGTGAATAATGTTTATACATATCTCTCTATTTATTTAATCCCAATTGAAAACATAAAATTTCATATATTTTATCATAGTTTTATAAATCATTCGATTATGGATGAACTGCCTAGATAATCTTAACGAATGGAGTCCTAAAAGACCAATGATGATGGTCCCTAAATATTTATTATTTATATGTAGGTTATGCATCATATAGTGAATAATAGTGGATTAGTTCTTTATAGTGACATTAGGATCATAACTTTTTGGGGTATCCATTATTCTTATGAAATACAGTGGTGGTAGTATCAGAGGAAAAATTGTAGTTTTACCCAAGCATATATTGGATTGGTGGATTCAGAGTATGGTGGGAAAGTGGTTGTTTGTTAAGGTTGGGGTACGTTTTAAGATGAGTTTTTGTATGTTTCATGAATGATGAAGATGATGATAAACATTTTCAAATGTGGAGATAGAGTTTAATTGATAGTGTGGACCATGATGGTGGTGGTTTCCACTTTTTATTATTGATTATTGGGGTCCAATGAACATAGAGAATTTTCCATTAGGTGGTTTTGTCCACTAGTTATTGGTGTCCAAATTCATAGTTTAATCTATATAGGGGATGGTGTGGACCATCAGTATAGTTGAAGTGAACACTATAGATTCCATGGTTGGTGATGAAGAAGACCACCATATGGGAGTGTATTTCTCACCATATTAAGAGAGATATTTGGGTGAAATTATTGAAATAATTGCAGACATATCAGTTTACCATATTGGAGAAATTATGATATAAAATTTAGATATATATGTTTTATATCCCAAGCCACACATTTTATGTTTAATATCAATGGGATATTCCAGTATGGATGGATATGAATTTATTTCTCCACTCTGAAACTAGATGAAGTTGTTAAAGAATCTCTATGTCTTGATGGTAAAGTGTTTACTATTTTATCATTATTAATTGATAAAGTATTTTTATTTAATTTTATAAACATTTGTTTATATGTAGATATTACATTGTAATGTTGTTGTTGGTGGGTAACTGAGTTCATACTCACACCCTACATGGAACCACTAGTACAGATGAAAACTTAATGGGCTTTGTAATGGGTATGAGAAAACTTGTTTCATATGGAAATATGTGGACATGGATGTGATGATGATTCATGACTAGATGCATAATTCTATAGACACTCAAAATGGATCCTCTATGCTTGGGTGAAAGTTTATTTCTATTATTTTATACATTTATATATATATATGTTTATACAACATGACATTTTCTTTACATGTGATTGACTTGAACTTTATGTGGATATTATTTATTCTGTCATATTAGTATTATTTTCTCATTATTTATTTTATTTCAATTTATTCCACTATGTTTGAGTTACTAATTACACAATTTAATAATTAGTATTTATATAAAAATTATTATTATTATAATTATAATTATTATTATTATAACCAAGGGTATAACTTCCCCACTATCTTCTAATAGCACCTTTATTATCTTTGGTAGCCCTTGGATTATATGGAGTTGTGCTTAAGGAACTATACCACTCCTAGCTAGTTACTACATCCATTATGTTAAGGTTGTAAGGAAATTTAGACTCTTTAAAACATTAGTTGGGGATTATGAAATTCTACATTGAGACCTTATGATAGATTCCTTTAAGAACACCTAATAGTTTACATTTTTATAGAGAATAAAATTTATTATGGGATTAAAAAAGGTTTTCAGTTTTATTGAAACACACATGTATTACAATCTATATAGGGAATAAATATCTTACTCTATAGGTTCAGTGGACTCCAAAGAGAAGTTTTTACAAAATGATATTATGGTGATATAGTTATTAGAGGTGGATCATTTTTTGACCCACTATCACTACTACTATAACCTACTGGTAGACCTAGAATAGCATAGATCACCAATTGCATGGGTCGTTTTATTCATTGACAGTCATACATATCATCACTAAATAATTTAATTATATTTAACCTTGAGTTATAAATCTATATATGGTAATATTAATTGATATACTAGCTCGATCTCTTTAACTAGAGATATATGATAGAGGAAATAGTACATTCCTTCATATAGGTTGATAAATTTTGGAGATATTTCAGAAGAAGATTGATATTTTATGGGATACCATCATGTGGGGAAGAGACACCATGAAATCGTTATTAGGGTTTATTTTATGTTTAGATGGACAACTATTATAAATTTTTAGGTAAATTTGATAATATTTTTCACGAATGACTACTAATGGTGAGGTAGTCCGTATTTTCTATTGACATAGGCTAAAAATAAAAAAAATCACATGATTACACATTAGTTTATGTGTTTGTCATGGTTTTATTTGGAATCTATAAAGGATCATTTTATCATTCTGGTTGAGATATGTGAGATATTTTTTCAAAATATTTCAAGATTTCAACATCATGAAATCAATTTCAATATCAAAATATTTTAAGGATAATAATGATGTTCTCTATTATTTATCAAATAACTCATCTGAGAACAAGGAGCCAATGGAGTATCTGGGAAACTTATTAGTGAAAATTTTAGTTGGGATATGTGTGATCTAAGAAACTTCTAGAAAATAGAAAAGAGGTTATGGATGGTTATGTGTTGTTTTGGATATCATCATCATCAAATTCTTGTGGATGATATTATAAATGAAATGTTACAGATCATTGCAGTCATTTTAAAATCATCATAATGTAGTTTGGGAAAATGAACACTATTACATTGTGAATAAGACCCAAGGATTATTCTTGGAGGTATAAATTAAATAATATAGTTACATAACTTATCCTTATATGAATATTAAATAACTTTTAATATGAAAAACATAATATTGATTTAATTTAGGATCCAAAGGTTTCATGTATTTGGAAAATTAATTTTACTCAATGATTTAACATATTAAAAAATAATCATTATTTAAAATCCTTGATATGTATCCACAAAAATTATATAATGTTATCTTTAGTAAATGTAGTCACCTAAGGATATACATCAACGAAATAGGTGATCATAAAGTTCAGTAATGGTAGGAATAACATAAAGGGTATAAAGGACATAAATTAAAAGTACATGGGTAAGAATAATCATCAAAATCATGATATAATAATTGTATCATCATCATAAGCATGAGTAAAACATTAGATAAAATAATGGACTATTTAATATTTTTATTAGTGAAACATCATAAAATATTGGTCAAATACGACACATAATTGTGAACAAAACTAGAATCATTTTAATGTATACCATATGTTCACAAATAATAATATCATAAATGTGAAAAAATATAGAATTATGTTCATACACAATACACATTATCTATAGAGATATTTAATAATTATTAATTCCTTTGAGGGATATATTATTATCGTACCACCCATGAGATCATAACTTTTTCATAATCAAGCATGCCATGTGGAAGGATATCAATCATAGTCATGAAATAACCCATGAAAAGGAATTATTTTTTTAAAATATTGAAAATATCATACTTCATTAAATGAACATTAGAAATAAAAAATGAATAATAGTGATCATAATTTGGAATAAATTATTTTTTTCTTCTTTTGAAGGTGAAAAAACTCAATAATTTCAAGGATTATTTTGGAAATTTAATTATTTTTTATCAAGTATTGTTAATTGCGTAGAATTTTGTTTGGAAGGGTTGAATTATGTATGTCCCAAAAAGTGAATATAAACAATATTTGAAGGCAAAATTTATATTTCATAAGAACATTAATAAAAAAATCAATGTCAAAAGGAAGATAAACAAAAAGAATGAATTTGGGTTTAAGAATTCCCTTACCCTAAATCCCGTATTATATCATCATTATTTCGTATAATGAATTATAAAAATAGGTTTTTTAAAACATTTAAATATAAAAAATTATATTAATCAATATAAAAATATATAAATTATTATAAATTCATCGTATATATTAATTCACATTGTTAAAACAAATCTCTTCATATCTGGTATTTCTTAAAAAAAATTCCCATTTTGTTTCGATTTGGCTATTTTATTCAAGGAAATTTATGAATAACTAGAATTAACTTATATAGGATTAAAATAAAAATAATTAAACATTTATATATCATAAATAACTTATTATAAACACAAATATGGTTTCTTATAAGATATGAATTGGAAACATCCTTGTTGGCAGTAATCTGGCTATTAACAACTCCTTTTCCAAAGATGAGTTGTGATTCGTATAATATTTGTTTATATAGAAAAATAAATATTTTATAGAATGTTAAAATTAAAAATATAATTTAAAAATAATATAGAATAGGGTTTATGAATTTTTAATTTGTAATTTTATCGATGGTATGAAATTAGAATAGGAATAAGGAATAAAATGGAAAAAACACATTACCAATTTTTTGAAGCGATTTTTTTATGGACCTTAAAATCCTAAATGATTATAATATGATTACTCAAAAAATCCATAATTATAATAGTGGTTTAAATAGAGGATGTTTGGGTAGATATATGGATTTATAATGTATAAGTGATGTGGTTTTAAAAGGTGAGATAGATGGGTTATTTATATTATATGGGAGGGGAATTTTTAGAATATAATGTTGAATAAAATACTATATACAAGGTTTACCTTGTAATTGTGATATTTTTAAATAATTAATGATATATGAATATAATATAAGGTTTTTAAGTACCTTAAACACGTTTATCAATACAATTCAATAGTTTATTAAATGTGTATGTGGATAAAAAATAAAAATTTGTTATTTTAATGAGTTACTTTTGTCTTTTGAATTTGGAAAATAATTTTTGGGATCGTAAAACATGGTTGATATATTTAAATTAAAAAATTATATAATTTAATATATTATTTTCATATATAAATTTTAGATAATTTACTAGGTCATTATTACAGCATCAATGATTTTTTAATATATATTGGTTGTGAAAAACCGTATTTTTACTATTCACCCAAAATTTAATGTATTTTATAAAACTAACAAGTAAAAAAGCATTGAAAAATTTTGATGTGATGATTTATAAAATGAAATTAATTTTATCAAAATAATTTTCTAATAATGATTATATTAATATTTAATATAAAAATTGTGGTTTATAAGAAAATTATGTAAAATAAAGTTCATTAATATTTTGATTATATTTTCATTGAGTTATTATTCATGATATTTATTTTAAGACGTTATTCAATATAAATTTATATATATTACTCATTATAATTATTAGTAATATAATCTTTTATTATATTTATGTCAAATTACTATTTCAATGGTTAGGTTACTATTCTTAATAATTATGTTACTATTCCAAATAGTCAGGATAGTATTCCCAACATTCATATTACCTATTATAAATACCAGTTAATAAATTAATGAATTATTAACATAAATTAATATAAATGTTAAAAAATTTATTTTCTAAAATTTACATTGGTTTACAATTGTTTTGTTTCATTTTTTTAGTGTTTTCTGGGAGGGTGGTGATTCTAGTAGATTGGGGTGATCCATTTTTTCCATTATACTTTATATAATTTATTTTTTTGCACCATTGGAATGTTTATAATTTTCAGGGGTTCATTTTATGGTTATTTTGATGATATACTCTAATTAGATATATTTTTTGGTTTCTTTATATGATGTTTGTCTATAATAGTATATAATATAATAAAATAAAAAATTTGTAACATCCATAGATATTATGAAATATTTTCTTTCAAATTATTTAAAATTAATTGAATGCTTGAGTTACATGCAAAGAAATTTTTATCTTGAATCATACACAACACTATGTTCATGTTTCATTGTATGTGATATCGAGTATCTTCTATATATTGTGTTACAAGAAAGGCTAAGTCTTTCCAAACAACAATACACTATTTATATTATTATCTAATATAGTACTTATCACCAAGACATTATATTGTAGGGTAGTAATATGACTAACTATATTACATATCCACATAATTATAAATGTTTCTGAAATTCATCCAATAGATATTATTGGCATAATATAAGAACAATTCTAGTCTTACACTTAAAAATGTATTTTTCTAAAAACAACTTTTACTATTTTTTAATGGCGTACTTATTTTAAAACAAAATTTTAAAAATTTTATAAAATTTAATTGAAGAAATTAAATTAATTTTTGAAATAGAAATATCAAAATACAACTTCGGTAAATATTTTTTATTTTCATGATAAAATTCATTTTTTTTAATTATTATTGTAAATAATTACTTTTAATTGAAAACATCATTTTCTTCTCATATATTTATATAGATAAATTTTATTTTAAATTTTATTTAATGTATAAAAAGTTCAATTATGCATCAAAATATTTTTAATTTAGAAAAATTAATTAAATATTTTTAATCAAAATAATTTATAATGTCTATTGAGTTCAACTTACCTTTTTACCAAAAATATTAGTTAAAATATTAAATTAATGATAATTATTATGGTTTAAATGAGGTTATTTAGTGGTCAAACATTTATTTTAAGGGGCCAAATTACATAGAAATCTGATCAAATCTCATTAAATGTATATGTATTTACTATATACTATATTTTATATAAACGTTTTTATTATTGGAGGAAAATTATCTAAGGGATACCTCCCAAAATTGTTTGTCATTTTTTATTTAAAAATAATCCACTCCTCCTCCGTTTCAAATGGGAATTCACTATCCCCCTCTCTTCACACCTCTCAAGACTTTTAAATATTCCCAAATCTGAAAAATTTATCTAAAAACATCTCTAATATCATACTATATGCCTCACTTTTGATATAAATCAAACCAATTATCATGGTTCAAATCTCACCAATCGATTCCTTTACTGAATACTGATGTTTGAGGTGTTATGGGTGGTCAAGGTGACTTATCCTCAACACTTCTCCAAATATCCTGTATTGAGAATAGTACCATCTCTGAGCCATTTGTTCTATGGGAAATTGAGAGTCATTTGTACTATCGGCATCAGTGAGACATTTTTACTTTCGTTGTCGGTGAGTTATTTGTTCTATCGGTGTCGGTGATTTATTTCTACCATTGGCATCGGTGATTCATTTATACTATTTGTGTCTTTGAGTTATTTTTACTATCAGCATTGGTGAGTCATTTTTAATTTTGGTGTTAGTGAGTCATTTTTAGTGATGGCAGTGGTGAGAAAATTGTTGTTTCATAATTGGTGAGTCGTTTTTTACTTCCAGTATCAGTGTGTTAGTTTTACTGTCAATGTTAGAGAGTCATTTGTACTATCAGCGTTGGTGAGTCATTTGTAGTATTAGTGTTGGTGAGTCATTTGTACTCTCTGCGTCAGTGATTCATTTGTACTGTCAATGTTGGTGAGTCATTTTTACTCTCAGTAGAAGTGATAAATTTGTACTTTTGGTGTCAATGATTCATTTGTACATTCACCAGTAATGTGTCATTTGTGTTTTCAACATCAGTGATTTATTTGCACTTTCATTGTCGGAGAGTCATATGTGAATAGTGTATCCAAAAATAATTCATTTCCTTTTTCAAATATTCATATTTTTCATTATTTTCCCCATTTTTCCCTTTTGACGTCATTCATTCTAATAAAAGAAAATAATTTTTATATTTATATTGGCATGAATCCATTCCAAGGTTAGAAAATCATATATTTAATTTTTATAAAAATCCAATGGCTTTTATTTGGTTAAACCAGAAGGTTTAATTTGATCTACTTTTAATGGAAAATCCAACATATCTTACACTGATGCTCCATTAAATATTTTAAAGGGAAGACATATCGTCCTCCCTTATTCTACCTTTTATTTATTTGATGAAGGATGCTGAAACATTTTCTTCTTCCCATAGGAGTCATGTGATCAAACATTCCTCCTTGGATTTTTTTCTATTGATGTTTTTCATACTGTAAGCACACCCCTATTTGAGTGCAACCAAGTAGTATCAATCCCTCATTGATTAAATGTATGATCTACCTCCATTCATTTATTTTCTTCAATCCATATTATCTTGTTTCTCCCAACCATATAATGGAATGTGATCTCCATGTTTCTAATGGAGTTTTCTTGGGTGTCTGTTCGTTTGGTTGTGTCGCGATTTCCTCAAGTGGACGCAGTTGTCATAGGGGGAGGAAATCATGATCTGTGGTGTGGATCGCTCTCATGTACAGAACATCAAGAACCTTTTGCGGTAGGGAATTTGTGGCTTATCTATTCATTTATGTGAAACTATAGAGTTAGTATGTTTCATCCTACTGGATCATAATGGAATTGACATAATAAATAGTGTAACCGAATAAATAAATTAGTATCGATCGTATGTTATTGCCAATTATTTTACAAGATAGTGTGATATTTATCCATTACTTGTTTAGAAGGACTTTCTTTTCAAAAATTGGAAAATAATGTAAACTGGGATTAATTTTAATTATTTGTAAAATATAAAGTGGCATTTAAATGATTCTGTCGATTGTTGCAGCGAGTATGTTTTATTGAACAAATTTATGAGCAATAGGCACATTTATACTATTTGATAATGAATTATAGGCATGTAAATAAACTATCTAGTTAATTTTTGATTTCGTAATGTTCTGGTTTCTTATAGTTGGAACCTATTAATTATAAATTTGTTAAATACAAATGGATTAGAGAACCATCTGTTTGATAAAAGATAATGTATAGTGGGGTTTCGAGGTACCCTTCTGCTTTTAAGGTCGAGTGTCTTGTTATTTGGAGCCATTTTTATCATTATCTATGATGGGTAGATGTCTTGTTTAAGGGAGAATATCCCATTTTATATAAAGTTTGTTTTTAGTAAGCATGTGTTGTTATTTGAGCTTGGATGGATATTGTGATATGTGGGTGTAGGGAGGCCCATTAGTTGTGGCAACAATAGATGCCCAGAGTGGCGATATTCATCAATGTATTCATGTGGGTATTCTGGAGGACACCAAAGATGATGAAATGTCTTGAATGTGAGTGTTGGATGCTTCTTGAATCTTGTTGGTTGTTTATCTTCGTTATATTCCCCACTGCTCAAGTAAGCACATATTTTTACCCTCCTTCCAAAAGGAGGCGAAGACAAGTAGGGTATTCCATGCACTTTTTTTGTTTAGCTCCTCTTGGATGGATGGATCTTCTCTCTTTCTATAGGTGGCAAAGAATCGACGGTTAGTTCTTCAACTAACCGTATTGAACCCCTTATGTTTGGTAGATTATAATGATTTTTGATGAATTCCTTATAATATGGAAAGGTAATAATGTTGTTAACAAATGATTTAATAAACGATGTTATCCAATGGGGTTTGAGATTATTAGGATGCAATGATAAGGTAATATTTCTGAGGAGTTGTTTACTTGGTTTGTTTATGATTGGAGGGCATGAAACATTGGTGTGATGGTAATGAAATGTATTGTGGAATTAATAAAATTTAATAAATGGTTAAAGAATTAATTAATGAAATGTGAAAATGATAAAAATGGATATTGTAATCAAATGTAGCTCTTTAAAGGTTGTATGATTTTAGGATACCCAGTCTTAGTAGTATTAGTCAGGAGTTTGAGAGATGTTAGATGTAGTTTAGTATTAGACTAGGATATGTCTATAGTGTGGATTTGATCTATAGTATATTATGTACTCTTTGTGCTTTTATATGCTACTCCACCCCATAAGTTATGTCAACTGACACCTTGGGGATTTGGAGCCTAGGGGATGTTTTCCCCAACATTCTGATGGTAGGATAGATGGATAACTAACCACTTTAGCCCCTCAATCTTCTCTGGGTGGTTATATGTGCTGGTAGGAAAAAATGGTTATTTTTTCCCATATATTTGTATAGAGCTATGTGATGGATTATGTGTATTTACAAACGCATATATTTTGGATATAGTTTCCTATAGACTATTATAGCTGTACCATGTATAGGCTATGATGGCTTGAGGATCTTTAATTGGTGTATGGGAAATAATGGCTTGAGAAATAATGCATGATGTACGATACATGTAACGCGATCTATGTTAGATCCTAGATAGTACTAGGTTATATCGGTTATGTGGACTTAGTGGTTGTGTTTCATGAGGATCATCTTGTGTTGCTTCACCCAGGTGTCTACGGGAAAGCCTTTTGGAGAGAGATAAATTGGATGTGTGACATTGGGGCAAAGTGAAATACTAGTGAGGAAGAGGTAGCATGGTGCCCTTGATATTCATTAATATATTATATACTCTTGTATTCAATAGTTGGTGAGAGTAGCCATGGTGAGCCTGGGAACCTAGTATACATGATTATCTAATGAGTTAGTTTTACTTGTAGTTCACAGTGCATTAATATGCCTTATTTTATTTTTCATTAGAGGCTCTGGGGAGGATCCAACTGAGTATACTATTATACACCCCCTATGAATATATATAAATTACTTTTCAGGTCATTTGTAGATGCTCGTAGATCAGGCTAGATACTACTATCTTGGGGTTTAATGAGCCATTCTGGATTTGTGGTCACTTCCATTTTTACTTTCTTTTGGTATATGTTTTTTTCTATTTCAGTTGTAGTGGTTTTTTTATGACATTATATAAGTGTACTTGGTATTTATTTTATATTTAATTCTTAGTTGGAGTTGGTTGGTTTCAATATTATCTTTCTCTTTCACATGTGTTCTCTTAGAGGGTAATGCCTCCCATTTGATGTGTTTATTATACCCTTAGTGCTAGTCTCCAACCGAGGTCCTACTGGAGGAAGGACTCTGGGGGTTACTATCTCCCATCTCTCATTGTCGGCCCAGGAAGGGTACACCTTCTTGGGAGGGGTCATGGAAAAGAGGTATCAAAGGGAGGTTGAGGGATAAGATGGAGTATGGTGTTAGGAATAAGTGAGGTTTCATGGGTTGGTAGGAAAATAGTGTCACTTACGTATATCAAGTGAGGTAAACACTGGAGGTCGGCTGAGACATAAGAGTTTAGGGACCCCTATGATCTGATTCATAGAACATTATGTTTACAATGGCTACTAAACGAGGTGACACTGGTTATAGGTTAGAGGCCTAGGAAAGGAACTTTCTTCATTATTCATTGTGCATGTGTTTGAATGGGAAGACCTTGATGTAGGTTAACATAAAATGAATAAATGAAAACAATTAATAAATTATTGTTGAGTCTTCCATCCTCTAGGTTTATGATCTATAACTCTTTGTTATTTTTCATGTATTGATCCCGATCTGAATCCACATCAGGTTCCCATAGAAGATGTCAAGAAGGTTTCACCATTAGATTGCCTCAAGGTAGAGGTTGACAATGATGACACATGGATAAAGACACATAAACCGTTTTAGTGCTAGTGTCTGTAGAATTATGAGGGATCTGTTTCATATGTATTCATAGAGGACTGGTAGGAGGAGGTTGAGTTAGTCTTCAGTTTGATCCTTGTTCACAAGGAGCATTGAGTGTATTTGGTTGTGGCGATGATGTGTGGGCAATGTGGTTGTGGAGGTTCTTCTTCCTCAGGGGTTGTGAGGAGTTGGAAGTCACAGGGGAGGAGTTCTGAGACAAGTTCAGAGTTGATTTTCTTTATTTGACCGTGAAGGCTTCTAGTCACCAACAACTTCTTACAATTTTACATGGGATATCTAGTGTGAGAGAGTTTGGAATCTACTTCAAGAACATTTTATGATATGATTCTAACTTGTTTCTAGATGAGGAGGCTAGGGTGATGCATTTTTTGGAGGCTTTTCATCCAAATATATTACACTAGGTCACTTGGTATATGATAAAGACATATCGTGACATACTGGAAAGTGTAGAGGTCATTGAGAGGACATTATCTAGAATCAGATCATCATGAAAGGTGATTCATATGGATTCTTCATGATGTAGAGCTGTGGTCTGAGGATCCTTGCTTTTGGGAAAAATTATTTTATGTTTGACCATAGGTGGGTCCTAGTCCTCATCATTTCATTTCTTTTGGGATGGTATCTCTCAAGTCTATTCCAAGGGACCAGACGCTTGTTTTTCTTATAGAGTCCGAGGTCATCCCCAATTAGAGTGACCTACCTTTCAGAGCAGTCATCATGCACAAGGTGTTCCACTCCAGCTTCCTCTATTAAGGCAGTTCTATTTGGGGCAGTACTAGCAGGTTGCACAATCATTGGATTAACATAGATTAGAAGTGGCAGTTAGATGGCAGCCCTAGGACTCTTTCTATTGTCATAGAGCAGAATGCAGTCATGGCAGTGGTCATCCTCAGGGTCATAGATGTCCTAGAGAATTTCATGGTTAGCTTCAGGCTTTAAGATTTCCATCACCTTACAATCTATACATTGTTCAAGGTAACATTTTCTTATTTTATACTTGGGTGTGCACCTTGTTAAATTTAGAAGTGACACACTCCTTCATATCACCTTCCCTAATAAATTAATTGGGACTTTAGGTAGAAAGGATTCTAGGGCCCTTGGTGTGGACAACAACTATTGGAGGTCAAGATGACTTGTCAGAAGTATGTGGATACTGTGAGCTAGTGTTGGGGAAGCACCACTCTTGGGATGATTTCCTATTTTTACAGATACAACCATATGTTTTAATCCCCATCTTGGATTGGTTTTATTTGGTGTTGGATATCGTGGTTTGCTTCTAGAGGCTGGTGGTGTTCTTCGATGCTAATGGAGATCCAGTGGTGTTTGTTGGTGAGTGAGACCCTCGGATGGGTTAGATTTATGTTCCATCCATGTCATCTATGATGGTTGAGATGATTCTAATTTCATCATTGGTTTAGCAGTTGTCATTTTTCAGGGTGGTAGAAGAGTATGATGATGTCGTTCCAGAAGGGGTTGTAGCATTACCCATCGATGAGAGATAGATTTTTGGATCTACATATAGCCAGGAGCATATCCAATCTCTATTTATCTATATAGTATGTCCCCTAATGTGTAATGGGAGCTGTTTATACATCTTTATAGTCTATTACAGTGTAGTTTTGTTCAGCTGAGTGTTCACCATGGGGTCCACTAGTTTTTACCACGAAGAAGGATCATGACATTTTTTAGTGTTTTATTGATTATCATAGAATAAACAACGTGATAGTGAATAATATCTATCCTATTACATGGATCAATGATTTATTTGATCAACTGAAGTGTGATATTTGGTTCTTAAAGATTGATTTTTTCTTGAGATAACATCATATGTGCGCGATGGATGAGAATATCCCCAAATAATTCTCTCTGTTTTCATTATGGGCATTAATAGTTCATTTTAATGCAATTAGGTGCAAAAAAATTCTCTAGCTATGTTCATGGGGTTGATGAACGTTGTGTTATATGAGTTCCTAGAATATTTAGTTGTGTTTTTGATCGATGACCTATTTCTGTACTCTATGTTTGAGGAGGACCATACTGGGCATCTTCATGCCATTTTGGGAGTTTTTTGTCAACATTAGTTGTTTGGTAAGTTGTCGAAGTGTTATTTTTGGTATCAAGAAGCTCATTTCATGGGGAATGTGGTCTTTTAGTAAGTAGTTGTTATGGATTCATCGATGATAGAAGTAGTTGGGTCTTGGTCATCCCCCAAGACAGTGGTAGAGGTGTGATATTTGATGGGGCTCGTAGGCTACTAAATGACGTTCTTAGCTAATTTATCTCTGGTTGAGACTCCTCTGACATCATTGACCATTAAGGATTAGGCCTTCATGTGGACTGATCAGTTAAAAGCATATTTTTATTATCTAATGGAGAAGTTTTTATGTTCTCCAGTTCTTCATATGCCAGCAGAGGGAGTTTAGTTTGATGATTTCTTTGATGCTTCACATCTGGGGTTAGGATATGTTCTGATTCAGAAGTGATCCATCATTTATTATGGGCTGTAGAAGATGAATCCTCATGAATGTAACTATTCCACCCATGATCTTGAGTTGGTGATAGTGGTGTTTTCTCAGAAATTGGAGAGACATTACCTCATTGGTGAGCGGTTTTTGGTTTTCACCAATCATAAAATCCTAATGTATGTTTTCTCCCAACATTACATGAACATTTTGTAGCATTAGTGGATGGAGTTCATATTGTAATAAGACTTTAAAATCACATATACACCTTGAATGGATAATATTGTTGCCAATGCGATGCTTAGGAAGTGGCGTATTGATGTAGTGAATGAATCTGTTGATTCTTTAAGAGGGATAGAAGACGATTCAGCATTACATCTCGATATGGGGGAAATTGGGGGGGGGGGTAGATGTTTTCTTTTTTAGATGAAGACACATTCATCTCTAGTGCGGCATGTGGAAGAGTTCGTGTTGGGTGATCTAGAGATATAGGTACGGAGAGAATGAGTTGTTTCTATCAAGGCCCCTGATGGTTGGTCTCAGGATGAACAACATTAGTTCTTGTATCATTGATGTATTTACATTCCTTTAGTGATACATGAGATGGTTCTCAGAGAGTTCCATAGGTCTCCTTTTGTATTGCATCCTGGCATGACCAATATGTACCAAGCCTTGAGAAGTTAGTTTTGGTGTGCAAGGATGATGTGTGAAGTTGTGGAGTTTATGTCTCGATGTTTGGTCTTCTATAAGGTGAATGTCGAGCACCATGTCCCTAGTGGTTTTCTCCAACCATTAGATGCTCCTTAGTGGATGTGGGAGGACATCTCAATATACTTTATTAATGGTTTAACTCATGCTCAAGGAGGCCAATATGCTATTTGGGTGGTAGTGGATCATTTAATTAAATCATCCCACTTCATAGTGATCAAGGATTCGTGATCAATGGAGGTTATGTTGAGTAATGAAGATCATTGTTTTACATCTAGGGTGTGGAGCGCTCTCCAAAAAAAATTTTTGTTCCCAACTATGACTTATCGCTACTTTTCATCCACATACGGGCGGTCAGATAGAGAAGAAAGTCCTAACTCTTGAAGACATGTTTCACTCTTGTGTCCTGTATTTTGGAGGTTCGTGGATGAGGCACTTACCCATGGTGGAGTTTTATTTCAACAATTTTTTTCACTCAAAAATCAGTATAGAACCATTTGAATCCTTGTATGAGAGACCTTTTCATTCTCTGTTGTACTCGACTGGGGTCAGAGAGTCAGTAATTCATGGGTTGGAACTGGTACATAACATGACAGATATGGATCAATAGATTCATGAGTGGATGAAGGTATTGTAGGATAATCAAAAGTCTTTTTCTGATCAATGGAGGAGTCCTTTGGAGTTTGATGTAGGGGATCACATGTTTCTAAAGGTGAATCACGTCATGGAAAATGATGGTTTGGTCATGGGAGTAAGATTTATCCTCAGTTTTATGGGCCTTTAGAGGTCTTTCCCCATGTTGGTTCAATGGAATATCGTGTATCGCATCCCCCATAGTTGAGCCGGATACACTATGATTTTTATGAGCCATAGCTCCATTGTTATTTTTATGATGACTCCCACGTCATCAATTGGGGTGAGCTCATCATTGATGATGATGCAACCATCAAGGATCGACTAGTAGAGAACCAATACCTCAAGGAGATGTTTTATGTGATCAGGAAATCTCCATGGTTTGTGTCTTGTGGAGGCACGATGGCGTGGAGGAGATTACATGTGAATGTGAGTTGCAGATATGCAGTCAATACCCAAGTTGTTTAATATTTATCTCTTTTCTTGTAATGAGTTGTGTTTGTGATTAGAGGCCTTTCATTTTTACAATATGGATTTTTTTTCTTTTTTAGATATCTCTATTTTGAATGTTATCTCAGTGGGTAATTGTTCAGACCTATTTTTTGTATTCCTTTTGGGTTGGTTTTCAATTCTCGAGGATGAGACTGTTTGGGAGGAATAATATGTAATGGCCCAGGCCACTCTGGTCAATTCCATTGCTGAAATATGGTGTTTGAGGTGTTCTGGGAGGTCAAGGTGACTTATCCTCAACACTTTTCCAAATTTCTAGTCTTGTGAATAGTATTGTTGGTGAGTCATTTTTATTGTCAGCATTAATGATCATTTGTATAGTCAGTGTTATTGAGTCATTTGAACTACCGGTGGTAGTGAGTCATTTGTACTGTCGGCTTCGGTGAGTCATTTGTACTATAAGAATCGGCAAGTTATTATAAATGTCAGTGTCAGTAACTTATTTTTATTTTCTATATTGCTGATTCATTTGTTCTTTCTGCGTCAGTGAGTAATTTCAACTATCCCTGTCATAGGGTCATTTTTACTTTCAAAACATGTGAGTTATTTTTATAGTCAATTTCGGTGAGACATGTGTACTATCGACATCGGTGAGACATTTTTTACTTTTGGTGTTGCTGGTTCATTTTTATTGTCGGCAATGATGAGTCTTTTGTACTGTCATCATTGGTGAGTCATTTGTAGAATCAGTGTCAGTGTGTCAGATGTGAACATTCTATACAAAACTATTTCATTTCATTTTTCATATTTATAGATATTTTCAGATTTCTCTATTTTTCCCTTCTGATAGCTTTTATTGATGTAAAATGATTTAATTAACTTAATTATGTGGGGTTGAAGCTGTTTCAAGGACTGTAAATCATATCATTGATTTTAATAATAATCTGATGGCTTTTAATTTGTCAAACCTGATGGTTTAATGTGATACTATTTTAACCAAAAATCTTGTGTATGTAAAAATGATGCTCCATTAAATATTATAAAGGGAAGAGATATATTCCTCCCTTGTTCTACCTTCTTGGTTTTTAGTGTAAGATTATTGAACCTTTCCTTATTCTCATATGACTCATATGAATAAAATTTATTCCATGGATTGGTTTCCCTTGAAGTTCATCCTAATGCAACCGCAACCCCTATTTTTGTACAACCAAGCAGTGTCGATCCTTCATCAATAGAAGGTATGATATACATTCATTCTTGTGTTTTCTCTGATCCTGATTATCTGATTTCTCCTTTCCATGTTAAATAATGTGATCTCAATGTTTCTAATGGAGTTTTCTTGGCTGGAGGTTGGTGCAGTCGTGTCGCGACGCCCTCGGGTGGATGTAGTTGTCCCGAGGGGTGGTGATAGTGATATGTTGCACAAATCATTCTTGTGTAATGAACATCAAGAACCATTTGAGTTGGGAAATTCTTGGATTCTCTATTTTTTTTATGTTAAACTGTTGAGTGAACATGCTTTAGCCCTCGGGATTACAATGGAATTTACATAAATAATATTTGAATCAAAAAAATAAATTGGTATCACTCGAATGATATTGCCTATTGTTTTAATGAATAGTTTGATATCTATGCATTCCATGTTTTCCAATTCATTCCTTTAGTAAATTGGTAAATAATGTTAAATTTTATTTATTTTATTTTTTTTCAAAGATAAAGAGGCATGTGAATGAATCCAGTCATTGTTGTAGTAAACATGTTTGGTTGAACTAATTGATGAGCCGAAGGGACTTTGATGCTTATTGATAATAAATTAATAGCATTCCAATTAATAGTTTAGTTAATTTTGGACAACTTACTATTTAGGTTTCTCATATTTGGAACCGAAAAATAATAAATTATTTAAATCCAAATGGATTAAAGAACCAGTTGTTTGAGAAAGGATAATTCCTGGTTGGGTTATGAGTTACCCTATTGCAGTAATGCAGAGTTCCATGTGGATTGGATCCATGAGTGCTCATTATGTATTAATTATAGATTCCTTCGTTAAGGGACAAGATCCTGGTTTATATGATTTTTGTTTTCATGCTTCTTGTGTTTTGATACGTGACTTGATAGATGTTTTGATATTTGGGGGTAGGGAGGCCCATTTGTTGTGGCAGTAGTTGATGCCCATAGTGGCGAGATGCATTGGTTTATGACGTGGGTGTCGTAGAGGACACCATAAATGAAGAAAAATGATGGATATGAATGTTTTATTCATATTTATTCTAGGTGGTTGTTTATTTTAATTAATTCTCATGAAATCTATTCTTGATACCCTCCTTACAAAAGAAGGTAAAGAAACACAGGGTATTCCACGTGCTTTCTGTGTTTAGCTTCTCAGAGATGGATGGGTCTTTTCTATTTATATAGGTGGAAAAGACTCAATGAGTAGTTTGTCTATCACTGTATAGATCCCCTTATGTTTGGTGGCATAGAATATTTTTCGAGAATTCTTGGAAATATGGGAATGTAATAATGTTTTTAATAAATGATTGACTAAATGATGTTAACCCATGGGGTTGGATCTTCATGGGATGCAATGAAAAGATAGTATTTCTAAGGAGCTGTGAACTTGGTTTGGTTATTCTGGGATGATATGAAACTATAAATTCTAATGAAATGTAATTTGGAATTAATAAAACTTAATTAATAGATAAATAATTGTTTTACTTAAACTCAAAATGATAAAAATTGATAACGTAATCTAATGTATCTCTTTAAATGGGTGTATGAGTATAGGATACCTAGTCTTAGCAGTTGTAGCTAGATGTTTGAGACATGTTAGCTGCAGTTCAGTATATAACTAGGTTATGACCATAATGTTGTTTTGCGCTATAGTATATTCTATACTTTTTTGGTTTATAAATGATACTTCACTACATCAGTTAGGGAAACTGACACCCTGCGGATTTTGAGCACTGGTGGGTTTTTTCCCCAACATTCTAATGGGAGGATGGATGGATGACTACCCCATTTGGCCTCAATCTCTTCTCTTAGAAGTTACATGTGCTGGTAGGCACAAAATTTAATTTTTCCCTATATATGTGTGTAGAGGGTTGTAATGGTTTCTGGATATTCAAACACTGATATATTTGGGATACAGTTTCCTCTAAATAACTATAGGTGTAATGTGTATAGGCTATCATGGCCTGAGAATCCATACTCAGTTTATGAGCTGTAATATCTTGAGGTGCAATGTCTGACATATGATTCCTGTTACGCAAGCTGTGGTTGCTCCTGAAAACTACCTGGTTAAGATGGTTATGTAGACGTAGTGGTTGTGTTGTATGAGGTTCTTGTTGTGGTGTTTCGCCCAATTTTTTACGACGAAGCCTTTTTGGACAGAGAAGCTTAGGACGTGCGATGTTGGGTAAAATCCACAAACTAGTGGGGAAGTGGTAGTAAGGTATCCATGATATTATTTGTTATATTATATACTCTTTTATGTGATATATGATGAGAGTATCCATGGTGAGGATGAGAACATCATATACTTGTTTAGAAAACGTGTTAGTTTCACTTGTTGTTCAATGTGCATTAGCATGCTATATTTACTTTGGCATGAGAGGCTCCAAGGAGGATCCTACTGAGTATATTGTAATACTAACCATATATATATATAATGTTTTTAGGTCACTTGTAGCTTGTTTGAAATCAGTCTGTTTAATACACACTTGGGGTTTCCGGAGCTATTCGGGCTTCATGGTCACTGCAATTTTTATTTTTTTGGTACATGCATTTTTCTGTTTCAGTTGTAGTAGTTTTTAAATGAAATTAAATATATGTACTTGTGTTTTATTTTATATTGCAGTCTGAGTTGGAGTTGATTTGTGTCTATCTTGTCTCTCTCTTTCACTTGGATTCTCTTAGAGGGTAACACCTCCCATTTTGTGTGTTTACTATACCCTCGATGTTTTTCGCCAACCTAGGGCTTACTAGATGCAGGAATCTAGTGGAAACTATCTCCCTTCTCACATTTCTAGACCATGATGTGTGCAAATTGTGGGGAGGGGGTCCTTAAACAAATAATGTAACACCCGAGACTTTTATGAGAAATATTTTGTTTTTATGTTATATAAATCATCAAATGAATCTTTCACTACACACAACACTAGCTTGGCTTGCTTTACACGCAACCGCGGCCTTCTCCGATAGCTTGCATCGTACGCAATACCGAGTTTCACTAAATAACGATATGCTATTAAAATATTATTAAAACTAGCCATTATGAGTAGTAATAACTGAATTTTGAATTTTATAACATTTTAATTCAACTTATACATTTTATAGAATGTGGTATAAAATCAAAATAAGTTTTTTTGGATAAAAGAAATATTTTTCAAAAAATACAGTTTTTCCGCCTTTTGATGGCGCACCCACATTAAATCTAGTTTTTTACATGTTTATAAGTTGAATTTTACAAAATAAAATTCTTATTTTGAATCAGGGTATAAAAATTTACCTTGGATAAATTTGTGATATTTTTCTGATAACATTCATATTTTGATGAATAGTAAAAATACGCTAATTTTTAATTAAAAACAACTTTTTTCATTGAGATAATTTATATGGATAAATTATTATATTTAAGGGTTTTAAAGTATAAATAGAATATATTTTTACCATTTAATATAATGTATGTCATTATCATTAATTTCACATTGAATAATAGGTAAAAACATTTCAATCTTTGGCAATGTTTTAACTTCTAAAACCCGTTTTCTTAACAACGGGATTTATTTTAAATTATTTACTACAACTTATATGTTTTGAATTTTGAAAAATGGATTCTATATTCAGAATCAGTGGGTCCAAATTATGTTAATAGGCTACTTTTTATTTTTGGACATTATGAATAGTAACTACGGTAAATTTTATTTACCATAGTTAAATGTAAATCGGGTAACTAAGGGTAAATATAAGATTATAAAATTACCCTAACACCTACCAAAATCCTATTGGATGACTAAAAGTCGATCCATATCACCTAAGGGTCTGATTAGATTAATATATTGGACTTTGTTCCGTGAAAATAATTTAATTATTATTAAAACCAAAGAACGTGACAACATGTCACTTTCTTAAATCTTATAAGTATAATAATTTTAATTTGGTGATACACTTAACGCAACTTTGGACATGAATAGTCTCCAGAAATCGAATACAATTATCTACATTATAGGAATTTATTTATAATTTTTAGGGATTAAATAATTATCATTAATTATGACACAATAGTGATGTTGAAATTATTTTATTAATTAAAATATCAAATAAATTGTTTTAAAAAATATTAAAATAAAAATTATATGAACTATTTAATGTTCTACACTAATTTTATAGATATATATGACATTTTATGAATCTATTAAAGCTTTTAGTTCGAACATATCTTCTGTATATATTTTATTTAAATTCAAATAAATGAATAGTGTCAAAATTGACAATATTGTTATTTTATAAAAACAACATATTATAAAATTGTTTAAAAATCACAAAAATATTTAAAAATTATAAATTAATATTTATATGGTCGAAAATGTCATAAATTGTCAAATTATGGAAAATTCACAACACATATGTAATTATTTATAATAATTTAAAATTTAGAATATTATTACCACAAATAAAATTAAATTGACAAATAAGAATATATCAAGTTGATAATGTTTAAAATAAATTCCTAACATGTCTAAATTTTATTGGTTGATTAGATTACAACACTATCTCATCTAATATTTGGATATGAGTCATTTTGGAAGTTTTTAAGTGGGGTTGGGATTTAATAAAAACTAATATTTCTTATATTTCCAAAGGTTCCCCTCTCCTCCCTTATAAAAGGGCACCTCCTCCCTCTCTTCCTCACACCAATTTGAGCCTTCAAGCTCGGCCATCCACTGACCATTTCACTTCCATACTTCCTTAGAAACCTACTAGAGGTACTGGTCTTATCAAAAGACTAACTGTAGTGCCTTAAGAGAATGTTTAAAGGAGGCACTTTGAGAAAGAGGTTATACCTTCTACCGTTTTCTTCATGTTCCATTCTTCTTATACTCCCTCTTATTTAGTTGTTTAATTATGAGGTAACCAAATTAGTATAACTCATATACTGATATGTTATTATAAATATGAAACAATCCTATTTCACCTCTTATCCATCCTATGGAAAACAAAATCACTGTGCGTGCGTACGTACGGAATACCGTCTCCACACCGCTGTATAATATATTTTCCACCCCCACCTTACTTGGATGGGTATAAGGGTGAAAGTAATAAATATATATGATTATTGTAAAGTGTTATTGATTCTGAAATAGTATACATATACTCCAATACAATTCCACGATCATGGGAACAATATCATCGCTCGTGCGTACGTACGGAATACCATCTCCACGATGTGATGTGATTTGTTCTACATGATTGTCATTGCATAATGATTATATAAATGAATTTAATGAATTAATATGATAAATATTACAATAATACCATTCTGGAAATGAGGTATATATAACCTAAAGAGAATAATAAGAATTTATTCGACAAACACACATAAGAACCAAAAGTAATAAACACCCGAATAACAAGTAGTAATGAAATATTACTTATAAAAAGCTAGGAATATGACCACATATGATATCATAACAATAATTATGATTCTGGAATAAGTAAATAACATTATTTAAATCATTATACAGAAAGTTCAGACACTTACGAAGTAAATCAGACCTAAGGTAAGGGAAAATCTCACAATCTCAATTTTTATTCGAGATTGTTTATACATCAGAATTTACTGGGGTCTATTTTATCATCCACATCCATGTTTCCTCATTTTGTAATATTGTTCCATCCACCTAAAGTTGTTTAAATCCAATTTTACCCTTCGGTGAGTTTTTATTAAAAGATATGAATGGAATATTTTGTCGTTTTTCGTACGAGGTACTTTTTGACATTTCCGACAAAAGTAAGAGAAGAATGTTTTTTTAACTTATACGGCATGAATGGATTTGTAAAACATTATTTCCAAGAAGCTTCCTTTACACGTTTTCAAGTTTATTTTTAATCAACTTCTTTTAGATTAAAATTTTATGACAAGTTAAAGAAAGGAAAATATTTTTGAAGTAGAAAGGATATTTTCCTCAAGAATATAGTTAAAGTGCTTTATCAAAATTATTTTCCATATAATATAATATAGGGTTCTGTTTCTATCCCTATTATTACATTGATTTGATTATGTTGTGATGGAATTATTTTTATGGATTCCTTTATCTTATATGAATTGTTTTATGATGTCATGTTGTTTAAGAATCCCATTTTTACTACATGGGTTATGCAATGATGTATGATTTATGATTTTGGGGCACACATAATAATGGTATCATTATGAGATGGGTGGGACCTATATCTCCCTCCAATTAATTGGGTAAAGATTTTATATCTCATGATATAGACATGGCTGGACCGGTAGGATAAACTGGTTCAGTGAAAGAGGACTGAAACGAGGAATGAAATCGGTTCAGAAATGGACTTTATCCACTAAGATAGTCTTGGAAATGAGTCTTGACTAATAAGAAATGATTCTATATGATTATGTGTGTAGGCCACAAAGTTTCATGTTTTAAGTTATGATTATTGGGATTACATTTCACTACTATGATTTATCCCATGTTATGATATTATGATCTCTTTTGCAGGTTATGATTTCCAAAATGTTATGTTCTTTTGAATATGATGTGATTGATATTTCTTTTGTTTACCCTTACTGAGCATTTGAGCTCACCTTTTTGTATGTTTTCTTTCCCCAGGTCAGGAAGAAGATTATTAAGTAAGATATGCCAAAAGGGACTATAGATATGATGAAATAAATGGGAGATAGTTTAGACGCTTTATGAACCAGTTGTTTATGTTTCCCAGTTTCTAAAGACATTATTCCTATATGGTCCTTTCATGGTTTTGTTATATGTTATAATAAGTATGCTTCAATTTTGAAGTAATAACAATGTATGTAAAGTATGGTTCATTATAGTTGGTATCAGAGGGAGGTTATAGTCAACCTTTGGAAACTAGGATGTGAAAGCCTTAGTAAGAACCCTAAGGAAAAGTCTAAGCATAGAACACAATCTTAGTGTTTTAGAAATGACAATGAATAACCTAGGATAATACCTTAAGTGTTAAATTTTATTATTTATTATGTGGTTTTCCTATTTTAATTAGTGTTTCTCACACTATTCTTCTTGGTTTTTGTCAATGGCTGGAATCGGAAGGAACGGTGATAATGCGGAATGCGATAGGCAATGCAACGATTGTCCCCCTGAGCAACCAAACGTTATGGGAGATGGAATGAAAAATCTTGTAGCCACGCTCACACAACTTTCTCAAGCTATGAATCATGCAGGACTTCCAAACGAGCATAGGAAGGAGAAATATTCTGTTGAATCCTTCATGAGGCAGCGCCCACCTTCTTTCAGCGGGTCTACTGATCCATTAGTTGATGAACAATGGATTAGTACTATTGAAAAGATATTTTGAGTTCATCAATGTTTCGAACATGGTAAAGTCATCCTAGAAGTGTATCGTTTGGAAGGAGATGTTGATCAATGGTGGAATCGTATTAAGAATATGAGGCAAAGGGATGAAATTGAGTACATGGAATGGGATGAGTTCAAGAACATGTTTTTAAATAAGTACTTCCCTCGTATTCTCCGAACAAATATGGAGAAAGAGTTTCTTGAAATGAAGAAAAAGGATGATGAATCTGTTGGTACCTATGAAGAAAATTTTACAAGACTTTCAAGGTATGCTTCTCGTATTATTATCCAACCTGAGAGTAAGATCGATCGATTCTTTAGTGGCTTAAAACCAAGTCTTCAAAGGGCCTTAGCCATAAGGGACTTCAATATCTATGAGTAAATTGTTCTATGTGCTCTCAAAGTCGAGATGGAGATTAGAGTAACACATCAGTCATATGGGTTTGAAAAAAGAGGAAAATGGAATTGAAAGGAAAATCTAAAGAGCACACCGAAACAAAGATGAGCTTTCCCTTATTCTCAAAGTGTGGAAAGAAACATGGAGGTAGTTGTCTTAAAAGGACAAGTAAATGTTTCAAATGTGGAAAGGAAGGTCATCGGGCATTTGAATGCCGCAATTATGGGAAGAAGATGTCTAATGATGCAAACAAAGGAAGGGAAACACAGAATGAACCTATTACACTTCAATGTTTCAAGTGCAAGGAGATGGGGCATTATGCCAATAAATGCCCAAATCAAAGGGTTGTTGATGATGATCGACATCAACAAAATCTTAAGGCTAAAAACAAAGGAAAGTCACATGCAATTTCTATCAGCGATGTGGAGTACAATAACGATGTGGTGAAAGGTACACTTACCATCCACTCTAAATTAGAAAATGTTTTATTTCATTCTGGATCCACCCACTCTTTTATTTATGATGATTTTTCTAAGGGTATCATGGTATTACCTCAACAATTAGATGTTTATTTAGCTGTGACAACACCTAATGGCACAACAGTCACATCAAAAGTTTATAATTCTTCCCCGATTAAAGTTTGTGGGAAAGTGATTCCTGCAAATCTTGTGATCCTTCCTATAGTGGAATTTGGCATGATTCTTGGCATGGAGTGTCTTTCATTGTATGAGCTCATATCAATTTCCAAAGAAGGGATGTCACATTTCATATTCCAGATCAATCTATGATTGTCTATCGATGTAAGTATGAACATAACCTTCCAGTGGAAATTTATTCCATCTTATGGGTCTTGATTCCACTAAATCAGGGTTATTTATCTCATATGGTTGGTGAGAAACTCACGATTAAGAATATGCATGTTGTACAGGATTTTGATAATGTCTTTCCGGAGGAATTGTCGGGTCTTCCACAAAATCGTGAAGTTGAGTTTTCAATAGAACTCGTACCGGGTGTTTTGCCTATTTCAAAGACACATTATAGAATGACCCCAATTGAGTTCAGGAAATGAAGAATAAACTCCAAGAGAATCTTGATAAGGGATTCATACGCCCTAGTGTGTCACCTTGGGGAGCACCTGTTCTATTTGTTAAGAAGAAAGATGGATCAATGAGACGCTGCATTGATTATAGAGAACTTAACAAGCTCACTATCAAGAACAAATATCCTCTCCCATGCATTGATGACTTATTTGACCAACTATGCAGAGAATAATACTTTTCCAAGATTGATCTTCGTTCAGGGTATCATCAATTAAGGGTCAAAAGAGAAAATATACCAAAGACGTCTTTTCGTACAATGTATGGACACTATGAATTTATAGTGATGCCATTTGGTCTTACTAATGCCCCTTCTATCTTCATGGATCTAATGAATAGAGTCTTTAGAGACTATCTTGATCAATTTGTGGTAGTCTTTATAGACGATATTCTTGTCTATTCAAAGAGTATGGAATAACATGAAGATCACATGAGAATTATTTTAAAGCCCCTGAGAAAGGATAAGCTTTATTCCAAATTTACCAAGTGTGAATTTTGGCTTCAAAAAGTTACATTTTTGGGTCACATAATCTCAAAAGAGGGAATATCTGTGGATCCAGAAAAAATAGAGGTTATCGAAAGATGGTCGAGACCAACAACAGTAACTGAGATCCGAAGTTTTATTGGTTTGCCAGGATATTATCGACGTTTCATGAAAGATTTTTCAAGATTATCTAATCCACTCACCAGGTTGACTCGGAAAGGAGTTAAGTTTGTTTGGATGGAGGAATGTAAAGAGAATTTCAAGGTGTTGAAAAGAAGGTTATCCAGTGCACCTGTGCTCACACTGCCTTGTAGTGGAGAAAGGTTTGTGATCTACAGTGATGCATCCAAGAAGGGACTGGGATGTGTTCTCATGCAAAATGATATGGTGATAGCTTATGCCTCACAAAAGTTGAAAATACATGATCAAAATTACCCAACTCGTGATTCGGAGTTAGCTGCGGTAATATTTGCATTAATGATTTGGAGGCATTACCTTTATGGTGAAAGGTGTGATATTTATACTGATCATAAAAGTTTAATGTATATTTTCACACAAAGGTAGCTGAATATGCGTCAAAGAAGATGGTTGGAGCTGATTAAGGATTACGACTGCTCAATTCATTACCACCCTAGGAAAGAAAACAAGGTTGAAGATCCATTAAGTCGACAATACCATGCCAGTTTATCCATGATGAGGATCACAAAAGATCCAATATTTATGGATTTACAAAGGATGGATCTAGGAATTTTAATGGAAGGGGGAAAATCGTATCTTTCTCAAATGAATGTTCAACCATCTATACATGTGAAGATTATACAGGCACATAAAGAAGATGTAGAGTTACAAATGAAGGAGAGAAATTTTCCTGAATTCAACCTTGATTGTGATGGGATAATAAAGTTCAGGAATCGGGTTTGTGTTCCTCCCATCCCCGAATTAAGGAAGGAGCTGCTAGATGAGGCTCATAGTGCTTCATTCTCTATTCATCCTGGAAGAATGAAGATGTATAGGGACCTGAAAGAGTACTTCTGGTGGGATGGAATGAAAAGAGATGTTACTGAATATGACTCTCGGTGCTTGGTTTGTTAGCAAGATAAAGCTGAGAGACAGAAGTATAAGGGGATGTTACAACCATTACCCATACCCGAATAAAAATGGGAAAACATCACTATGGACTTTGTCACAGGACTTCCTAAAACATCCAAAGGCAATAATGCTATATGGGTCATAGTTGATCATCTTACAAAGTCTGGACACTTCATTGCTATTAGAGAGGATTTCTTTCTGGATCAACTTGCCAGGATATATGTAAAAGAAGTGGTAAGATTGCATGGAGTACCACTTCTTATTATTTCTGATCAGGATCCGAGATTTACCTCGATGTTCTGGTGAAGTCTTCAGCATACTATGGATACATAGTTGAGTTTCAGCACTTCTTATCATCCTCAGACAGACGGTTAGTCTGAGAGAACAATTCAAACTCTATAAGATATGTTGAGAGCTTGATCTATGGATTTCAAAGGTGGTTGGGATCAACACATACCTTTGGTGGAATTTTCTTATAATAATATCTTTGGCTCCAGTATTCAGATGGCTCCTTATTAAGCTCTCTATGGAAATAAATGCAGCACTCCAACTTGCTGGGAAGAAATTGGGGAGAGAAAGCTATTAGGACATGATCTTGTTGATGAGATGGAAGAAAAGGTCTGATCTATTCAACAACACATAAGAGCATCTCAGAGTCGACAGAAACGTTATGCCGACAATCGAAGAAAATACCTAGAGTTTGAAGTGGGTGATAAAGTGTTCTTACGAATATATCCTTGGAATAGGGTCATGAGATTTGGAAAGAAGGGGAAGTTGAGCCCTAGATATATCGGTCCTTTAGAAATACCGGATTGTGTTGGAAAGGTAGCTTACCGATTGGCGCTTCCACCGAATCTCTCTCAAGTTCACGATATGTTCCATGTATCTCTCCTGAGAATGTACATACTTGATCCTTCACATGTACTCATCACAGAAGTTGTACCGCTGGAGCAATATATTTCTTATGAAGAACAGCCGATAGAGATTCTAGATCATAGTGAAAAAGTCCTACGGAACAAGACCCCTCGCTTGGTGAAAGTTTTATGGAGGAACCACCAACAAGAAGAAGATACATCAGAGCTTGAAGATATGATGAGGGTGTGGTATCCTCATCTGTTTGTTACAAAGTGACGAATTTTGAGGGCGAAATTCATTTTCAGGGGGGTAGAATGTAACACCCAAGACTTTTAGGAGAAATATTTTTTTTATGTTATATAAATCATCAATGAAATCTTTCACTACACACAACACTAGCTTGCCTTGCTTCACACGCAACGGCGACCTTCCTTGATAGCTTACGTCGTACGCAACACCGAGTTTCACTAAACAATGATATTCTATTAAAATTTTATTAAAACTAGCCGTTATGAATAATACTAATTGAATTTTTAATTTTATAACATTTTAATTCAACTTATAAATTTTCTAGAATGAGGTATAAAATCAAAATCAATTTTTTTGGATAAAAGAAATATTTTTCAAAAAATACAGTTTTTCCCCCTTTTGATGGAGCACCCACATGAAATCTATTTTTTGACATGTTTATAAGTTCAATTTGACAACATAAAATTCTTATTTTCAATCAGTGTGTGAAAATTTACTTTGGATAAATTTGTGATATTTTTCTGATAACTTTCATATTTTGATGAATAGTGAAAATATGATAATTTTTAATTAAATTTTTTTCTTCATTTAGATAATTCAAATGGATAAATTATAATATTGAATTGTTTTAAAGTATAATTAGAATATATATTTACCATTTAATATAATGTATGTTATTAGCATTAATTTCACATTGAATTCATAGGTAAAAACATTTCAATCCTTGGCAATGTTTTAACTTCTAAAACCCATTTTCTTAACAACAGGATTTATTTTATATTAATTACTGCATCTTATATGTTTTGAATTTTGAAAAATGGATTTAATATTCAGAATTATTGGGTCAAAATTATGTTAATAGGCTACTTTTTATTTTTGGGCATTATGAATAGTAACTACGGTAAATTTTATTTACCGTAGTTAAAGGTAAATCGGGTATTTAAGGGTAAATATAAGATTATAAAATTACCCTAACACCTGCCAAAATCCTATTGGATGACTAAACGTCGACCAATATCATCTAAGGGTCGGATTAGATTCATTTAATGGACTTTTTTCCATGAAAAGAATTTATTTATTATTAAAACCAATGAATGTGACAACATGTCACTTTCTTAGATATTATAAGTATAATAATTTTAATTTGGTGATAAACATAATGAAACTTCAAACATGAATAGTCTCCAGAAATATAATACCATTATCTACATCATAGGAATTTATTTAGTATTTTTAGAGATCAAATAAGTATCATTAAGTATGACCCAATAGTGATGTTGAAATTAATTTATTAATTAAAATATCAAATAAATTGATTTAAAAATATTAAAATAAATATTATATGAACTATTTAATGTGATACACTAATTTTCTAGATACATATGACATTTTATGAATCTATTAAATCTTATATTTCGAACATATATTCTGTATACATTTTATTTAAATTCAAATAAATGAATAGTGTCAAAATTGGCACTATTGTTATTTTATAAAAATAACATATTATAAAATTGTTAAAAATCACAAAAATATTTAAAAATTACAAATTAAAATTTATATGGTCTAAAATGTCATAAAGTGTCAAATTATGGAAAATTCACAACACATATGTAATTATTTATAGTAATTTAAAATTAGAATATTATTACCACAAATAAAGTTAAATTGATAAATAAGGATAAATCAAGTTGATAATGTTTAAAATAAATTCCTAACATGACTAAATTTTATTGGATGATGCGATTACAACCCTATCTCATCTAATCTTCGGATATGAGTCATTTAGGAAGTTTTTATGTGGGTTTGGGATTTAATATAAACTAATATTTCTTATATTTCCAAAGGTGCCCCTCTCCTCCCTTATAAAAGGGCACCTCCTCCCTCTCTTCCTCACACCAATTTGAGCCTTTAAGCATGGCCAAACTCTGCCCATTTGACTTTCCCACTTCCATCAAAACCTACTAGAGGTACTGGTCTTATCAAAACACCAACTCTAGTGCCTTAAGAGAATGTTTAAAGGAGGCACTTCGAGAAAGAGGTAATACCTTCTACCGTTTTCTTCAAGTTCCATTCTTCTTCTACTACCTCTTCTTTAGTTGTTTCATTATGAGGTAATAAATCAGTATCACTCATATACTGATATGTTATTATAAATATGAAACAACCCTATTTTACCTCTTATCCATCCTACGGAAAACAAAATCATCGCACGTGCGTACGTACGGAATACCGTCTCCACGCCGTGGTGTAATCTATTTTCCACCACCACCGTACTTGGATGGGTATAAGGGTGAAAGTAATAAATATATATGATTATTGTAAAGTGGTATTGATTCTGAAATAGTATACATACACTCCAATACAATTCTACGATCATGGGAATGATATCATCGCTCGTGCGTACGTACGGAATACCGTCTCCACGATGTGATGCGATTCGTTCTACATGATATTCATTGAATAATGATTATATAAATGAATTGGATTAATTAATATGATATATATTAAACTAATAACATTCTAGAAATGAGGTATCAATATCCTAAAGAGAAGAATAAGAATTTATTCGACAAACACGCATAAGAACAAAAAGTAATAAACACCCGAATAACAAGTAGTAATGAAATATTATTAATAAGAAGCTAAGAATATGACCATATATGATATCATAACAATAAGTATGATTCTGGAATAATTCAATAACATTATTTAAATAATTATACAGGAGGTTCGGACACTTACGAAGCAAATCGGACCTAAGGTAAGGGAAAATCTTGCAATCTCAATTTTTATTTGAGATTGTTTATACTTCAGAATTTACTGGGGTGTATTTTATCATCCACATCCATGTTTCATCAATATTTAATATTGTTCTATCCACATACAATTTTTTAAATCCAATCTTACCCTTCAGTGAGTTTTTAGTAAAAGATATGAAAGGAATCTTTTGTCGTTTTTCGTATGAGGTACTTTTTGACTTTTCCGACAAAAGTACGAGAAGAATATTTTTTATCTTATACGGCATGAATGGATTTTTAAAACATTCTTTCCAAGAAGATTCTTTACAAGTTTTCAAGTTTATTTTTAATCAACTTCTTTTAGTTTAAAATTTTATGACATTTTAAAGAAAGGAAAATGTTTTTTAAGTAGAAAGGATATTTTCCTCAAGAATGGGGCTCAAGTGCTTTATCAAACTTATTTTCCATCTAAGATAATATAGGGTTCTGTTTCTATCCCTATTATTACATTGACTTTATTATGTTGTGATGGAATTATTTTTATCAATTCCTTTATCTTATATGAATTGTTTTATGATTTCATGTTGTCTAAGAATCCCATTTTTACTACATGGGTTATGCAATGATGTATGATTTATGATTTTGTGGCACACATAAGAATGGTATAATTATGAGATTGGTGGGACCTATATCTCCCTCCAATGCATTGTGTAAAGATTTTATATTTCATGAGATAGACATGGCTGGAACGGCAGGTTAAACCGGTTCAGTGAAACAGGATTAAAACGAGGAATGAACTCAGTTCAGAAATGGACTTTGTGCACTAATATAGTCTTGGAAATGAGTCTTGACTAATAAAAAATGATTCTTTATGATTATGTGTGTACGCCACAAAGTTTCATGTTTTAAGTTATGATTATTGGGATTACATTTCACTATTATTATTTATCCCATGTTATGATATTATGATCTCTTTTGCAGGTTAAGATTTCTAAAATGTAATGTTCTTATGAATATAATGTGATTGATATTTCTTTTGTATACCCTTACTGAGCATTTGAGATCACCCTTTTGTATGTTTTCTTTCCCCAGGTCAGAAAGAAGCTTATTAATTAAGATATGCCAAAAGGGGCTATAGATATGATGAAATAAATGGGAGACACTGTAGAAGATTTATGAACCAGTTGTTTATGTTTCCCAGTTTCTAAAGACACTATACCTATACGGTCCTTTCATGGTTTCGTTATATGTTGTAATAAGTATGTTTCAATTTTGAGGTAATAACAATTTATGTAAAGTATGGGTCGTTATAAATGATTTACATTGGTACAAAACAAAAGGAGTTACCCTAAGAAGAGGTAAAATTATTTAATGATCACTTATACATTATTTTCTCTGCACCCATTCAATTATTTTTATATAATTATTATATAATAAACTAAGTATATAACATAAAATAATATTTTCTTATGTTAGGTGTGTGAACGAAAACTATACATTCTTCCATCAAATTGGATAGACAATCACCGTTCTTATGTATGACATACTACCGCCTCATGAACTCATGTCGTTCGTTCTTCCATTACCACTTATCAAGGATGGAAATAATGATGAACTTATTTTTTATATGATATATGTGAAATATATTATGAATTTAAGATTATGGATTTATTATATAACTCATAAATTCATTCTTTTCATTTAATGTTAATATTATAACATCATTTTTGGATGTGTGGACTACCGCCTCCTCAATGTGATGTGATTCATTCATGCTTTCATGGAATTTATTAATGATGAGTTAAATAAAAATATGCCATATAAAAGGTATAAATATGAAATTAATGACATAATTATCTTTATGTAAATATAATATATCACTATATTTCTTACCTTTTTCCCACACTGAAGAAGTAATAACATCATTTGTGGACATGTGGACTGGTGACTCCTCGAAGCAATATGATTATTATTTTGTTGTTACCACGTCAGATGAATGAAATATATAAGAATATATAATTTAATTTTTTTTATTTATAATATACTAATCATACAGAAATGGAAATGTTTTGTTGCCATCTTTAGATAGTGATTATATATTATGGTAATGTTACTCATTCGTACCTACGACCTACCATCTCCATTATTGTAACATTGATTCATTTTTCATAACCATATTTAGTTATTTATTTTAAAATTATAATTTATGTATAAGTATTTTACTTGTTTACTTATTATTATTCTTGGGATTTTTAAATAATTACCCCTTTTACCATATTCAACCTACAAAAGTCATTTTTCACACATAAATCTAATATGGTCAAAATTCCTATCATAAACTTCATTGATTAAGTAATTGTATATAGCATGGAAATAAGTTAAATAAATATAATATTAAACATAAAAATTGATATAAAGAAATTAAATAATTAACATATGGTTAATATTTGGTATTATAAAGACACATGTGATGAATCATACTCAAGTTATGGAACTTCGTCTCAATCTAATTTCATTGTGCCATGTCTAGATTTCATGCACCTATATTATTTTACAAGGTGTGTACACATCCCCTTGACATTTTATATAATGAATTTTACATTTTTAGCGGTATTTAATCTTTTTTGATGTTATCTTATATTTTTTATAATTATTTATAGATTTCTAATTTCTTAATGTCCACTTATCTAAAGAAAACATATCTTTAATGTTTTCATCAAAATATTCCTTTTTTCCATGTATATGATTCAAATATGATTACATGAATGATCTAATGGATATAAAATATTTTTAATTTATATTTACTTTCATTTTGAAATGTCTTAAAAATTAATCCTTTGTGTGATTTATACGGAATGTTTTGATAAACAAACAAAAAGAATTCGTAATGTACAAAAAGACAATGAATTTTCCAATATTGTGACTATTTAATTATTTATTTATTTTATTTTCATGATTATATGTTTTCTTAATTGAAAAAACTTCTTCATTTTTCTAGGAATTTAGGTATTGAATTTTTTTTTTCAAATAAAATCGTGTTTTTCTATTGAAACTGGGGTTTTAAAAGAAAACTGAATTTTTATCTGAAAGTGTTTTCAAATGAGTTTAAAAGAGATTATCAAAGGTGTAACAACCCAATATTTTATGATAAGTATTATTTTTAATTTATTTGATGTCATGTTTTTTATGCTACAAAAAGATTATCTTGTGCTATACGCAGCACTATATTAGCTTGCAGTATACGCATCACTATTCTTAGATTGTGTTACACACAGTTTCAAATTCGTTTGATAATAGTCATTCTACACAACATTGAATGTATATATATATATATATTAAATGTATAAATGAAATATTGTTGTATTCTGTTATATAAAACAATAAAGGAGTCTTCCACAATGCGCAACCATAACTTGGTTTTCATTACACGCAATCGCGACCTTCCTCGATAGCGTGTGTTGTACGCAATACCGGTTTTTACTAAAAAACAGTATATTATTATAATATTATTATGAACTACCCATTATGAATAGTTTTAACTAAATTTTTAATTTTATAACATTATTATTCATCTTACACATTTTCTAGAACATGGTATAAGAACAAAATAATTTTTTCGGGTAAAATAAGTATTTTTCAAAAAATGCAGTTTTGCCGCATTTTAGTGGAACACCCACATTAAATCTAGTTTTTGAAATGTTTATAAGTTCGATTATACAAATAAACTTCTTCTTTTGAATCAGTATATAAAAATTTACATTGGATAAAGTTTTGATAATTTTCAGATAACTTTCATATTTTAATGAATAGTAAAAACACGCTATATTTTAATTAAAAACATATTTTTTCATCATAATAATTTATGTGGCTAAATTATAATATTTAATGGTTTTAAAGTATAAATAGAATATATTTTTACCATTTAATACAATGTATGTCATTATCAATTGATTTTACCTTGAATTCGTAGGTTAAATCAATTCAATCTTTTGCACTGTTTTAAACAAAAAACCCTTTTTCTTTCGACAACGGGGTTAATTTTAAATTAATTAATGCGACTTATGTGTCTTGAATTTTGAAAAATGGATTCCATATTTAGAATAAGTGGGTACAAATTATGTTAATAAGCTAATTTTTATTTTTGGGCAATATGAATAGTAACTACGGTAAATTTTATTTACCATAGTTAAAAGTAAATCGGGTAATTAAGGGTAAATATAAGATTATAAAATAACCCTAAAACCTGTAAAAATACTATTTTATGACTAAAAGCCGACCCATATCACCTAATGGTCGGATTAGAATCATTTAATGGACTTTTTTCCATGAAAATAATTTAATTACTATTAAAACCAAAGAAAGTGACAACATGTCACCCTCTTAAATCTTATAAGTATAATAATTTTAATTTAGTGATAAACATCATGAAACTTAAAAAATTAATATTATAAAAAAATATAATAAAATTATCTACATCATGATAATTTATTTAGAATTTTTAAGGATTAAATAATTGTCATTAATGGTGATGCATTAATGATGCAGAAATTATTTATTAAGTGAAAAATCAGTAATATAGTTTTTATTGAAATAATAATACCCATTAAAAGGCCCAAAAACCTGGCCAAAACATATTGGTAGTGTATATCTACTCATTAATCATCCATTGACCTAATATGTAACCGTTTGGGGCCTTATAAAAGTGATTATGACACTTATTTTATTTTATTTTAAATGATGCCAAAGTTGTCACATTCATAATTTAATAAATATAACAATTTAAATATTGTAATTTTTTAGATGATAAATTCGAGTAAAAGTATTATTGCGAAAGGAAATAGATTTATCTTCATCATAGGATTTTATTTTTAATTTTTTATGCAAAAAATTAGTATATTAAATAATTATACAAAAATGTTGTAGTAATTATTTTATTAAGAGATAAACCAAAAAAATGGTTTTAAAATTAATAAAATAAATATTATATGAACTATTTAATGTTATCCACTAATTTTATAGACATATATGACCTTTTATGAATCTATTAAAGCTTTTAGTTTGAAAATATCTTCTGTAAATATTTCATTTAAATTCAAATAAATGAATAGTGTCAAAATTGAAACTATTGTTATTTTATTAATATAAAATATTATAAAAATGTTTAAAAATCACAAAAATATTTAAAAACTATAAATTTAAATTTATATGGTCTATAATGTTATAAATAACCAATTATTAAAAATTAACAACAAATAAGTAATTATTTGTTATAATTTAAAATTTAGAATTTTATTTCCACAACTAAACTTAAATAGATTAAATAAGGATAAATCAAAATGATAATGTTTAAAATAAGATCCAAAAATGTCTAAATTTGATTGGTTTATGATATTACAACCATATATCATCTAATCTTAGAATATGAGTCATTTTTGGAGGTTTTTAAGTGGGGTTGGATTTATTATAAATTAATATTTTTAAGAATTCCAAAGGTGCCCCTCTCCTCCATTATAAAAGGGAACCTCCTCCCTCTCTTCCACACACCACATTGAGCCTTAAAGATCGGCCAACCCCTACCCAATTCTCTTCTCCACTTCCCTAGAAACATCCATGAGGTCCTGGTCTTCTTCAAAGACCAATTGTAGTGCCCTAAGAGGAGGTCTCAAAGAGGCGCTTCAAAGAAGAGGTAATGTCCGTTACCGATTCATTCAACTTTATCTATTCTTTTACTTCTTCTTATTTAGTTTTTTCATTATGAAGTAATAACATAAGTATCACTCAGATACTGATATTTTATTATAAGTATGAAACAACCCTATTTAACCATCTATTCATCCTATGGAAAATGAAATCACCGCGCGTGCATATGTACGGAATACCGTCTCCACGCTGTGGTGTAATCTATTTTCCACCATAAACTTACTTGGATGGGTATAATGGTGTAAATAATGAGTATATATGATTATTTTAAAGTGATATTAATTCTGAAATAGTATACATACACTCAAATACAATTCCATGATCACGGGAATGATATCATCTCTCGTGCGTACGTACGGACTACCGTCTCCACGAACGCGGTGAGATTCATTTTCCATGATTAACCATTCAAGAATGATTATAAATTATATATAATGAATAATAATGAAATATATGGAATAATAATGCTACTGTATATATATATATATATATATATGTATTTCATCTATTTAATTTCATTCAACTCAACAAGGAAACGAAAACAGCGTTCATGCGTACGTACGGCCTACCGTCTCCATGAATGGTGTATTTCATTCCATTTATTGATCTATTATATATATGTATATTCTGAATATATATTATATATAAATCATGTTTTATATTCTGTAATTAAGTAATCATGATCTATGTAATCATACGAATAATTACATGTCAAAACACGGTTGACAAATGAAATGATTTTAACCAAAACACTCCTTAACATGGAATTTACAAAAGAAAGGGTAATATAAAGTCATAAGTGAACCATATATGATATCATAACAATGAATATGATTATGTAATAAGTAAAAAACATTATTTAAATCATTATACAGGAGGTTCGGACACTTAAGAAGAAAATCGGACTTAAGGTAAGGGATAATTTTTCAAATCTCATTTTTATCCGAGATTGCTTATTCGTAAGTATTTACTGGGGCTATTTATATCATGTCCATGTTTTATAAAAGTGTTTTACTGTTTGTATAAAGTCCCTTTTACCCATTTTTTACTTTTACTAAATGGTATGTATGGAATCTTTCTCTTATTTACGTTACGAGGTACTTTTTTGACTTTTCCGACAAAAGTACGAGGAGAATGTTATTTTTAACTTATATAGTGTGAATGGATTTTTACAGTTTTATAAAGCCTTGTTTTCATGAATCTTCCTCCTAAATATTTCATGACTATTTTCAAAAAAATCCTTTTCTCCTAAAATTTCATGACATTTTGTGAAAAGAAAATGATTTTGAAGAAAAAGGATATTTTCATCAAGAATTCATTTCAAGTGTTTTATCAAAACCATTTTTCATCTAAGATGACATTATTTCATATGTGTATGTTTCAAGTATAATGTCTCTATGATTTAAATGGTTTCACTTTTCTTATTATGAAATGATATCCATTTCTTTTATATAGATTACGTGATGATGGGATGATGTTTATGAAACCCATTTTATTTATTTTGTTACTATGAATGATGTATGTTTATTTTGTGGAACAAGTAAGAATGATTTAATTATGAGATGGGTGGGACCTATATCCCCCTCCAATGAATTGGGTAAAGATTTAGATCTCATGAGATAAACATGGATGGAACGGAAAGTTAAACCGGTTCAATAATACAGGACTGGAATGAGGAGTGAACTCGATTCAGAAAGGGACTTTATCCACTAAGATAGTCTTGGAAACAATTCCTTCGATACTATGGGAATCATATCATGTGCTTAATGGTTGCCACAATTACATGTTTTATTCCCATGCTATTTTATCATTCATAATGTTTCTTTATGATCTATGTCTTACGTACTTCCATGTTTTATGTCATTGCTCAAGCTTTTGATGTTTAAACATTATGTTCATGTTTTTAAGTTCGAATGTATATGGTATATTTTATTTTATCAATGCTCATCCTTACTGAGCATTTGAGCTCACCCTTTTTATTTTTTCTTTTCCCCAGTATATAAAGAAAGGTTTTAGGTAAGAATAAAAAGGGAAGATCTTTATGGGAGATGTTGAAGATCTATCACCATGATTAGAAGATTACGTTCCAAGTTTCCAAAGACACTATACTATTACGGTCCTTGTGTGTTTGTTTTTGTTATGTATTAAGTATTCTGCAAAAGTAATGTAATGTCCATGTACGTCAATCTTTGGGTCTCTACAGTTGGTATCAGAGGAAAGGTTTAGTCATCCTTTGGAAACTAGGATGCGAAAACATTAGTGAGATCCCTAAAGATATTTCTAAGGTATGCCAAGAGATGTCCCTAAGGTTAAGTATACATATAGGTTATAGTCCTAGAATTTCGCTAACGGTCTTAGAATTAAACCTAATATGTTAGATATTTAGGGTACTCCTCCTTTACTATGTTTTTTTCCCTAGCATGATTTTTTCCTCTCACACTATTCTTTTTGGATTTTAGAAAATGGATGTAAACAGGAAGGTTCACGATAATGGAGGATATAACGAACAGTGGAATGATATTATTCATGAGCAACCAAATGAAATGGGATTTGGAAATCCAAACATCATTATTATTCGTAATTAGAAATCTCATAATATGATCAATAATCTCAACTTTGTTAAGTTTCCCGACTCAGATAATAAGAGAAAGATGGAGTTTCATGATGATCATAGAGAAAAGAAAGTTCAATTTCCCTCATGTAAATCATGTGGGAAGAGGAATCAGGGAGATAGTTTCAAAGGAACTGGAAGATGTTTTGGGTGTGGAAAAGAAGGACACAAATCCAATAAGTGCAAAGTAAAAGGTTCAGTTAACACCATGGACAAGGATAATGGTACTGCTACGACATCAACAGTGATTAGATGTTTTAAATGTGGAATGTACGGGCAATATGCAAACCAATTCACTAAGGGAAAATCTCATGAAGAGAATCATCATGGTCATATGGGTTGTATTTATGTGGATGATGATGAGGAGACTACAAATGATACATGAGATGAAAGAAGTGTTGAATCTCAGTTAGTTGTTTAAGAAGGTAGTGGAATGATTTTATGTTTATCAAGAGTTATGTTGTATAGTTAATGGTACTATGGAATAAGGAATCCTCTAAGGATTGTTACACTATTGTTTTTCTTAAAGTATTTGAAAGTATATGTTGAATGGTACCGGTAACCATGAAAGGATATTCAGATATTTTTGTAAAGTAGATGATATGCGCATAATGAAGGAATAAGAAGATAATGAGATGTTTGATTGTATTCATGAGCTCATGATTGATATAAGGACTAAGTGATATCATGGTTTGAGTATATAGAATTTTGAGGATTTTGGTATGTCGAATGTGTTAACTTTTAACTGCATTCATGTTTTCACTAAGGTTCAATGGGTATTCATTTTTTCTAGAGAATACATGATTAAGGCCTTCGAATTTTTGGAATGTGACCAACAAGACATATCTTATGATATATGGGGATCAACCATGGTATTAAATCTCTAGTAATCATTTTCACTATATTATCAGAGTGGACTGCAGTATTATGGATAAGCCTAATGATTGGAATGGATTATGTTGGACATAAGTTAGTATTGTTTAAGGATAGAAGTTTTTTCAATATTATTGATGGGATGTTATAGTAATATAGTTTTAGAAAAAGGACAACCTGCAAGATGGGCGACATCCCATCACGTCGGTCAAGGCTGTGGGAATCGAACCCACAACCGAAGTGCGACTGGCCTTTATCTCCTACCACTGGCCTACAGGAAGTCCCTGGTTAGTAGAAATTAGTTTTATTTTATTATGCGGTATGATATATGAAGTATAAGTTCATTTTTGGAACCATATACAATTAATCTAACCATAAGATGGACTTATATCTTTTGTTAACCTTTTGTTTGAAAGATATGGAATGACCCGTCATTCTATCACATGATCTGCTAACACATCACGAATAACAAATTCAACTTCATTTCATTAAGGGATGAGGTGGAAATTGTTCAATTCACGAACAACAGAGAGATTGTACCAAAATCATGTAAGTATTTCTTTTAATTCAGAAACATTAGGGAAATGATCATGAAAACAAAAAATGTTGTCCTAGTTCCCTTATATCTGATGAATCAGATGGTACCCTAGATCATCACAAATTTATTGCTTTGTGATTGATGTATTTTCCATAGCCATGTTCTCTACCACTCTCCATCATAACATGATGGTTAGATTTCTTTTCCATATCCATATTTTCACCTATGTGGAAACCCAGTGATTACTTTATTTGGGTAACCATTACGTTTCATACTTTCGTTTTTAAAGATTGGTTTTGGTATTACTTTTTACGATGTGGGTTTCTATTAAAGAAACTTTCAAGTAAAAAACCATGCATAACCCCGACGAATTTTGAGGGCGAAATTCATTTTAAGGGGGGTAGAATGTAACAACCCGATATTTTATGATAAGTATTATTTTTAATTTATTTGAGGTCATGTGTTTTATGATACAACAAGATTATCTTGTGCTATACGCAACACTGTATTAGCTTGCAGTATACACATAACTATTCCTAGATTGTGTTACACACAATTTCAAATTTGTTTGATAATAGTCATTATACACAACATTGATTGTATATATATATTCAATGTATAAATGAAATATGGTTGGATTCTGTTATATGAAAAAAAGGAGTCTTGCACAACATGCAACCCTAACATGGCTTTCATTACACACAATCACGACCTTCCTCGATAGCGTGTGTTGTACGCAATACCGAGTTTTACTAAACAATGGTATATTATTATAATATTATTATGAACTAGCTGTTATGAATATTATTAACTAAATATTTAATTTTATAACATAATTATTCATCTTACACATTTTCTAGATCATGGTATAAGAACAAAATAATTTTTTCGGGAAAAATATGTATTTTTCAAAAAATGTAGTTTTGCCGCCTTTTAATGGCGCACCAACATTAAATCTAGTTTTTGAAATGTTTATAAGTTCAATTTTACAAATAAACTTCTTCTTTTGAATCAGGATATAAAAATTTACATTGGATAATGTTTTGATATTTTTCAGATAACGTTCATATTTTAATGAATCGTAAAAACACGCTATATTTTAATTAAAAACAGCTTTTTTCATCATAATAATTTATGTGGTTAAATTATAATATTTAATTGTTTTAATGTATAAATAGAATATATTTTTACCATTTAATACAATTTATGTCATTATAATTGATTTTACCTTGAATTCGTAGGTTAAATCAATTCAATCTTTCGTAGTGTTTTAAACAAAAAACTCATTTTCTTTTGACAACAGGATTAATTTTAAATTAATTACTACAACTTATGTGTTTTGAATTTTAAAAAATGGATTCCATATTTGGAATAAGTGGGTCCAAATTATGTTAATAAGCTACTTTTTATTTTTGGGCATTATGAATAGTAACTACGGTAAATTTTATTTACCATAGATAAAGGTAAATCGGGTAATTAAGGGTAAATATAAAATTACAAAATTACCCTACCACCTATAAAAATCCTATTTGATGAATAAAAGTAGACCCATATCACCTAAGGGTCGTATTATAACCATTTATTGGACTTTTTTCCATGAAAATAATTTAATTATTATTAAAACCAAAGAAAGTGAAAACATGTAACTCTCTTAAATCTTATAAATATAATAATTTTAATTTAGTGATAAACATCATGAAAATTCGAACATCAATAGTATCCAGAAATATAATAAAATTATATACATCATAATAATTTATTTATAATTTTTAGGGAATAAATAATTGTCATTAATGGTGATACATTAATGATGCAGAAATTATTTATTAAGTGAAAAATCAGTAATATAGTTTTTATTGAAATAATAATACCCATTAAGAGGCCCAAAAACCTGTCCAAAACTTATTTTTAGTGTATATATACACCTTAATCATCCAATTACCTAATATATTTCCGTTTTGAGCCGTATAAATGTGATAATGACACTTATATTTTTTTATTTTAAATGATGCCAAAGTTGTCACCTTCGTAATTTAATAAATATAACAATTTAGATATTGTTATTTTAAGATGATAAATTTGAGTAAAAGTATTATTTTGAAAGGTAATAGATTTATCTTCATCATAGGATTTTATTTTTAATTTTTTATTCAAAAGATCAGTATATTTAATAATTATAGAAAAATGTTGTTGTAATTATTTTATTAAGAGATAAACCAAATAAATGGTTTTTAAAATAATAAAAATAATATTATATGAAATATTTAATGTGATCCAATAATTTTATAGATACATATGACATTTTATTAATCTATTAAAGCTTTTAGTTCAAACATATCTTCTGTATATATTTTATTTAAATTCAAATAAATGAATAGTGTCAAAATTAACACTATTGTTATTTTATAAAAATAACATATTATAAAATTGTTTAAAAATCACCAAAAAAATTATAAATTATAAATTTATATTTATATGGTCCATACTTTTATAAAGTAACCAATTATAGAAAATTAACAACAAATAAGAAATTATTTTTTATAATTTAAAATTTAGAATTTTATTACGACAACTAAACTTAAATATATTAAATAAGGATAAATCAAAATGATAAGGTTTAAAATAAGATCCAAACATGTCTAAATTTAATTGTATGATGATATTAAAACCCTATATCATCTAATCTTCTAATATGAGTCATTTTTGTATGTTTTTAAGTGGGGTTAGATTTATTATAAATTAATCTTTTTTAGAATTCCAAAGGTGCCCCTCTCCTCCATTATAAAAGGGCACCTCCTCCCTCTCTTACACACACCACTTTGAGCATTCGATCTCATCCAACCCCTGCCCAATTCTCTTATCAACTTCTCTAGAAACATCCTAGAGGTCCTGGTATTCTTAAAAAACCAAATTTAGTGCCCTAATAGGAGGTCTCAAAGAGGCGCTTCAAAGAAGAGGTAATGTTCGTTACCGATTCTTTCAACATTATCTCTTCTTCTTCTAATTCTTCTTATTTAGTTTTTTCATTATGAAGTAATAACATAAGTATCACTAATATACTTATATGTTATTATAATTATTAAACAACCCTATTTCACCATCTATCCATCCTACAGAAAATGAAATCACCGCGTGTGCGTACGTACGGAATACCGTCTCCACGCTGTGGTGTAATCTATTTTACACCATCACCTTACTTGGATGGGTATCATGGTGTAAATAATGACTATATATGATTATTGTAAAGCGATATTTATTATTAAATAGTATACATACAGTCCAATACAATTCCACGATCATGGGAATGATATCATCGCTCGTGCGTACGTACGGACTACCATCTCCACGAACGCGATGAGATTAATTTTCCATGATTAACCATTCAAGAATTATTATAAAGTATATATAATGAATAATAATTAAATATATGGAATAATAATGCTACTTGATTTATGTATACATATATTTATGTCATCTATTTAATTTCATTCAACTCAATAAGGAAACGAAAACAGTGTTCATGCGTACGTACGGCCTACCGTCTTCATGAATGGTGTATTTATTTCCATTTATTGATCTATTACATATATTTATATTCCGAATATATATTATATAAACATAATGTTTTATATTCTGGAATTAAGTAATCATGATCTATGTAATCATATGAATAATTACTTGTCAAAACACAGACGACAAATGAAATTATTTTAACCAAAACACTATTTAACTTGGAATTTACAAAAGAACCGGTAATATAAAGTCATAAGTGAACCATATATGATATCATAACAATTAATATGATTATGTAATAAGTAGTAAACATTATTAAATCATTATACAGGAGTTCCAGACACTTACGAAGCAAATCGGACCTATGGTAATTGATAATTTTTCAAATCTCATTTTTATCCGAGATTGCTTATTCGTAAGTATTTACTGGGGCTATTTATATCATGTCCATGTTTTATAAAAGTCTTTTCATGTATGTATAAAGTCCTCTTTACCCATTTTTGACTTTTACTACATGTTATGTATGGAATCTTTCTCTTATTTATGTTACGAGGTACTTTTTTGACTTTTCCGACAAAAATACGAGGATAATGTTATTTTTAACTTATACAGCGTGAACGGATTTTTACAGTTTTATAAAGCCTTGTTTTCATGAAGCTTCCTCCAAAAGTTTTCATGAATATTTTTAGCAAAATCCTTTTCTCTCAAAATTTCATGACATATTGTGAAAAGAAAATTATTTTGAAGAAGAAAATATATTTTCCTCCAGAATTCATTTCAAGTGTTTTATCAAACCATTTTTCATCTAAGATGACATTATTTCATATGTGTATGTTTCAAGTATAAGGTCTCTATGATTTACATGGTTTCACATTTCTTATTATGAAATGATATCCATTTCTTTTATATGGATTACGTGATGATGGGATGATGTTTATGAAACCCATTTTATTTATTGGGTTACTATGAATGATGTATGTTTATTTTATGGCACAAGTAAGAATGATTTCATTATGAGATGGGTGGGACCTATATCTCTCTCCAATGCATTGGGTAAAGATTTATATCTCATGAGATAGACATGGCTAGAACAGAAAGTTAACCAGTTCAGTAATACAGGACTGGAACGAGGAGTGAACTCGATTCAGAAAGGGACTTTGTCCACTAAGATAGTCATGGTAGCAATGCCTTGGATACTATGTAAATCATATCATGTGCTTAATGGTTGCCACAATTACATGTTTTATTCCCATGTCATTTTATCATTCTTAAGGTTTCATTATGATCTATGCCTTACGTACTTCCATGTTTTATGTCATTGCTCAATCTTTTGATGTTTAAACATTATGTTCATGTTTTTATGTTCGAATGTATATGGTATGTTTTATTTTATCCGTGCTTACCCTTACTGAGCATTTGAGCTCACCATTTTTATGTTTTCTTTTCCCTAGGATATAATGAAAGGTTTTAGGTAAGAAAAAAAAGGGATGATCTTTCTGGGAGATGTTGAAGATCTTTCACCACGATTAGAAGCTTACGTTCCAAGTTTCCAAAGACACTAAACTATTACGGTCCTTGTGTGTTTGTTTTTGTTATGTATTAAGTATTCCGCAAAAGTAATGTAATGTTCATGTACGTCAAGCTTTGGGTCTCTACAAAAGGGATTAATGATGAAATTAAATTATTAAATAATTAGAACTTGATAATTATATGAAATTGGTGATCCCTATACAGATTATATGATTGGATTTTCCCCATTATGGCTCATTAGAAATGGGGGAGCTCGATATTGCATATACAAAGGGTTGGGTCATATTATAACCCACAAATGAGAAATATATAACTTATACAATGAATTGAGGTCCATTATATCTCATGGATGATTCTAATATAGCTTATAAAATGGGTGATATCCATTATATATCTCTAAATTATTAGGTAATGATTATATTGGAAGTCTGGTGTATAGTTATTCTAATTAAAAAATGGGTTTAAAAGGGTTTTATGAATATGATACTCTAAGTCACTTAAAGGGATTTTAATTTATTGATATGGGGTTTAATGGTTTTATTTCAGAATGATGTGCATTTTTTTTGATGTGAAATTGTTTTATTTCACATTTCAATGAATTATAATGATAAAGGTAAACAATATTTGTGGTTTCATGTGATAAACGGACTAACCTTTTTCCTTATATTTTTTTATCATACTAATATTTTTTACTTATCCAAAGTGGTAATGGATTTTAACCAGACATAAATATGGGTAACAGAAATTAAGAAATAAAGTTGAATGTCTTGGATAATTTCAATGAAATAAAATCATTATTTATTATAAATTTGATATCTTATTGAAAAATGGATAATGATCGGAAGTGTCCAATTTATATTTTATACTTTTGTTATATATTAGTTATAGAATATAAATATATATAACTCTAAACCAGAAAAGACCCTCAATATGAAGGAATGTATAATTTTTAACTATAACTCAATATTTTGTAATTATACTACATGGTGCCTTATAGTTGTTATCAAAGCAATGTTTTAAATAACATTATAGTTTAAGATAATGTTAATAAAATTCCCATTTAAATATTTTAACTTATAATTAATTTATAATGATATAATATCTAAAGACTAACACGTTTCTTCGACAGAAGAATATCTTTATAGAATTTTTTCCATAGAGTAAATAGGTAAAGTTTAGTAGAAAGGAACCAAGGGGGAAATATCCTTAAAAATTTGCATCCTAAGAATTTTGGAATTGGAACATAATTGCTTTTTTGTAGTGATGGATTAGTTAAAATATTTATTAAATGGTTGGGGTATGAATGATAGAGAGGATCCTGATCTACCATGGTGGAACATTTTAGAAGTGGAGCATTTAATGAGGAAACACCCCTATAATTCAATGAAAAATATGAACCTATGTTGGACAATAGATGGATCAATGATATAGAGAAGATATTATAAGTCATGTGATGTTGAAAACATAAAAAAGAAACTCTTTCCATCTATCATTTTGAAGGTTATGGTAATTAATTGTGGGATTTGGTTATGAATACTAGAGAGAATGATTGTCTTGATTATGTGTAATGTGAAATGATTATGAATATTTTACTTGAGAAATATTTCCCTATGGATGTTTGGTTAAGGATGAAGAAACAATTATTTTACATAATTAAAAAGGATTATGATTTAGTGTTTCTTTATGTAGAAAACATCACCAGATTGACTATGTATGTTTAAGGTTTTATTCAAGATATTTATAGAAAATTTAATAAAATTTATTCCTCGATGAGACCAATTATATGAGAATATTTTTCCCCTTAATAATAAAAATTTTATGAGAAAGTGTTTCATTGTGCCAAGTAAGTTGAAATGGTTTTTTCCAAAACATATATTCTATGAGGGGACATGAGTAAGAAACTATCATAGTGATAGGAAATGGAGAATCAAGGAACTAATATATTTTGTGGTAATCCCATAACATGTTCTTAGTGTTGTAAGATATAATTCATGGAATTTATATCCAAATTTAGAATTTTCCCTCAGTGAGGTAACTGTAGACATAGGGTTCATGAAAATAAAGAATAGGGTAATGAACAATCCATGAATGAGATGATTGATAGGCAATCAATAACTATATTTTTATTTGAATTTGTTTCAGGAATTATACTAATTTGTGTTCGAAGTTACTTAGGGAGGAAATCAGCATAGAAATAAATGAAAATGTGTGGGAAAACCATTTACTACTTCTACAGTTGATATTTGGACATCTGGTGTTGTGATGGAGGATCCATTTAGTTTTTTATTTTTTTAAGGTTAACCATACGTTCATGGTTTTAGAAACACCATCTGAGGTTTTATGTTTAGAGATCATAAAGTTATTATATACATTTTTTGGATATGTTTTGTTTGGTTTATGATTATGTATGCATTTATTTTAATGAAAAGTATGACTTTACATTGGAATATGAGTTTTATGGTATTGATTAACTTTAGGTTCATATGATCTTTTATGATTAAATATACTTAAAGGAACTTTCATTATATTTCTAAGAATGTTATGAAATTATGATTATAAAATATAAATATATCTTCTATGTATATTAACAAATATTTTTAGATAGATAAATTAATCATAAACATTTAGTAAATGATCTTGAAAAAATGGTTATCTTAGTACCTTAAATTTGATGAAACAATGTTCTTTTTGACCATCATATATTTATGGTTTTTATTACCTCAACATTCAATTGATAATTAAATTACTTGTGATCATATACCTCAATTGGTCTTTGTAATTATTTAATCTTTTAATCTATTTTGTACCCATGTTATCCTATTTGGAACCCTACAATGTGTTGTTCTAGATTTTTTTCATACATTTATTTATTTCTTATTAAGAGGATATTTTATTAATCCTTTAAAATATAGGTTTCAATTAAGTAATTATAAAAATTTTAATCCTTTGATAATCAAAAAACATATCAATAGAGGAATACATTTTAAGGGGGATAGGATGTAAAATCAAAATATTTTATGAAATATTTTTATTTAAATTTATTTAAATTCATTGATATATTGAGTTACACTCTACAAAAAGTTTATATTTTGTTATATTAAACATTAATTTTATCTTTTAAGGTATTTATTATACATGTCATTATAATAAAACCCATAGTATATTGAATCCAACCATTCGAACATTGTTTATAAATAGTACCAACTACTTCATGGATCATAAGACCATTATTATATGAGATCTACCTAAAAGTGTTACTTATGTTTTGAAGCATGATACTTCTAATTGTTGATTGAACTTTTTGTTATAGTAGATTATAATTATAAGTATTTATTGTTAGATTATCCATTTTTTTGTTTATAACTATATGTATTCTATGATCACTTTTTGTATTCATTGTGTTTATGACTGTGTTTTTGAGGTCTTCCAAAATGGAAGACAGATCGTGTTTTGGTCGATACTGAAATAGGTAGGGAATAGCAATTTATTTAAAAAAGGAAATGGAAATCAACAGAAATGAGATAGACATTGTCATACAGCCATTCAGGTCCCCATTCAAATAGAATCCATGTAAGAAAAAATACTGAAATCATAAAAATCTTCATAATCACCATTCCAGTCATAATCTTGTATGGGACCATGAGGCCTGGAGACCATATATAGATAATGATGGGAAAAATCCTTATTACATCTCTCTTTCCTGGGAGGAACAAATTGAAAACCATCATCGTCCAAAATAGATTTTTTTCGCTAGATTATGTTTCTATAAATATATAGTCATTTTTCCCTATGAGTATGAGAGCATAGTAGCTTCCAAAAGGTATAATGTCAACCAAATTCTATGTTTGAAGTTGGATACATAGATCTTGTTTTTGATCCTCCTACTAGATCGTATAAAATTAATGACTATACTGAATTTGAAATGACTAGAAATAATTACATTTTGGATTTTATGAATTTTAGTCCTTACATAAAGCATTGTTTTTAATCATTAATATATTTTTATATGACTATTTTTTTTAATTTTTCAATGACTGTGAATTTCAAAAGAGTATAATTCTTTAATGTGCTTACAATGTTATATAGATAATATTTACTTCTGATTGTTTATATTTAAAATAAAATATATTGTGATTTGTATAGAAAATTTTCTGTTTGATCAACTTTTAGATTGATTGGTGAAAAAACTTTTTTCATTTATTTACTATCATTACTATCCAATATATTTTACATACCATTTTATCTTGTATTACATGTAGTTCCAGTCATTCTAGCCTTGATTCAGTATAGAGGTCTCCAACAACGATCATTAAACCCCAGTTCATCAGCTATGTAATATTCGATGTACTTAAAATATAATTTTATAATGAGTTTTGAGGTTCCACGATCATTTTATAGATTTTATGGGTAAGGTTTACTAATATGTTATCCTTGAATCACTCATTAAATAAATTTTCACCAACCTTGAAAAATTACCCAAAAAATTGATATTCATTTTAGATATACCATTATAGAACTATATTAGTATCTAATATTCATAGTAATTACCATTAATAGTAAATTTTTAGATTTTATAAAATTATTAATTTATAATTAACAAAATAGAATTGCATCATTCATGTAAATGGTTTAATTGATCTAAACAAGAACATGATAAAAAATTATTTAAACATCATTAATATTTTTTATAATATTGTAACAAATATATATTGATGACTGTTTAATTGTATTAAATTGATAAATCAAAATCATAATGAATTAGTGGATGAAGTAAATGAAACATAAAGTGAATACAATTGTTTCTAATATTGAAGAGATTGTTTCCTCATATTGTGACCATTATTTCAGTAAATTCTGTGGCACTTAATCTTGGTTATACATTAGAAATTATTTGGAATATGCTTCCACTGAATGAAATTTTATCACTGTAATGTATTAAAACTGAATGTTTTTATATATATAAAGCAATATCCTTTTACAAAACTAAAATGAGGGATAATTCATTGAAATCATTAGTTTGTTTAAGATAAAACATTTAATCACATCTGATTTCAGAGTGTAGGGAGAGGGGATATTTTTCATAATATTAAAATTAAATTCTACACCAAATAACAGTTTTCTATAATACATAAATATAAATTTATATCTTTGAAATATGTGTTATACCCTATTTACCATGTTTTTCCTCATTTTAACTTATATAATTATTTCTTATAATAATTATTTTATATCAAAAATAAATTATATACCATTTTACCTAACTTTTATTTCTGTATTATAATTTTAAAATCCTTTATACAAGAGTTGAAATATATATATATATATATGAGTTTTAACATCTGAATAAAAATGTTTAATATATACTAACAATTATTTCTTTAGAAAGGAAATATTAATTTTTTTAATATTTATATTCTTATTTTTTATCATCACATAATTATTGCAAGGGTTTTCTTCAAATATTTTTAGAATAAAAAAATATAATTTCAAACAGATTAATAACTTTAACATAGGGATTACATGTTAGTTTTTATATCTTTAATATACTTTGCAACCGAATGTACACCCAACAACTATATATTATAGTCCATCTATCTAATGGATATATTTTGTTGATAAATTTACATTTTACCTTCTTATATACAACCATGTGTACTTATCAAAAATCATTTCTCTTATTCCCATTTATCAAAATTTTACCAAATTTCTATTTGTTGGAATTATTTTAATAATTATACTATGTGGTATTATTCTCATTGGAGAACACACAGAAGGGTATTGACATCATTTTTATTTTATAGTTTTTATAATCCCATTATAATTTTATTAATATTATTGAATTTATTAATCCAACATTTGAAATATCATATTTACTAAGAAGAAAATAGTGTTCATTTTCTTTAATATTACTTATGATTTATTCTGAACATGATTTTTATTTTATATAAAATAAATAAAACATAGTTTCCATATATTGGGATGAGAATTCCTAAGAATATTTATGATGTCACATACTCCCTCCAAAAAATAATTTTCTCATTAAAATTGTCGTTTTAATTAACAAGAGATAAACATGTGAGTTTATCGTTAAAATATAATTTTATTCAGATATAAAATCTATTAAAAACCCAACCTCATTGTCTTAGGTATTACCATAAGACACATCATTTTTTTCAAAATGGGAAAAATTTTATTGTTATATTATTCTCATATATTTTTTAATTTGACTTCTAAATCAAGCATTGGATTTTGTTTATGAATATGTTCCCTAAATTTCTTTAGTGGTTCTTCTTGTATGTCATGATAGATTTTTCTTTCCTTTCACGACTTTAATGAATTTTCCACTTTTTAGAAGATTATTATGGAAAAAATATTTAATTATAATCTTCTATTACTATCGGATCAATTTTTACTTTTTTCAGGTAAAATAATATATTACTTCATACCAATTATTATAGATCCCAACTTCAACCATTAATTTTAACTCAAAATACAATTAGATAAATGGTTGAGTAATATATTTTTAATGTTAGACTTTACCCCATCTCATTTCATATCAATGTCCTTTATTTATCAATAATGATTGTATCCCTTTTATTCATCTTCATAGATATGTTTTTTAACTCTATGTCTAAAGAACTAATCCAGCCCCAATATTTCATTAAATTATACCTAATGGGGAATTTTGATTTTCATATTAAATATCATCTAAAAAATATGAATTAGAGAAGAGTTATATACTTTGGATTAAATACTTCCATGATCAAATTTATTCATATATAACTCAACATATGATCCATTGAGATATAGGTTATTGTACACAATTTACCAACATTATTATCCAAATTATGTGTGAAAGATACAAAATTTACATTCATATATAACGGAAAAAATATATTTTCTATCATGTTAATAACATTTTAAAATATTAATGCCTAAGAATATATACTAAAGGATAATTATCCTATATATTTCAATGAATGAATAACAATTTCTTCATTATCTTTGAATTTATATTATTTATATGGTGTATGTGATTATTCATACCTAGAGATAACTCATTATGCACATACATAAAATTTTCCTTACTATATCCCCTTCTTATTTGGTTTATAATTTGTTTGTCTACTTCATTGTTCATCACATTTGTTACCCTCACGATTCCTCCTATTACTAGCATTATATTAAATAAGGTGGTTAGTGTAATTAGTATCCAATAATATCAGAAAAAAATGAATATTAATATATGTATAATATTTTTTAATACCTAACACCTTTAGTTCATCCTCTAATAATATTTGTTTAAATATGACACTATTGGGTCAATATATATCACTTTTGGTTCAATAATGTATTTGTAATGTGTTTTTTCACATGTACCTACAGAAATAATTCCCCAATAAACATAAAACACACTCTAATATAGACTAAAATTCCAAAAAAATGATACTCAATGATCTAGTACTACAAAAATATACATTACTGATATATTATAATATGAAATAAGATTACTACAAAACACAAACATCATTTTCAGTAAAAAATACAATTGATATTAATATAGTAGATTTAGGTTCTATATAGATTGGCTATAGGTTAATATTATTCATTTTAATATATATATATATATCATGTTTCCGAATATTTGGGACCAACGTGAGATGTAATATAAGTTGGGTATACTACCCAACATTAATAGAATAGTCAAGGAAAAGTGACAATCACAAGATGATATATCTTAATAAGAATATTTATAATAATGAAATTTTATAGGAATATACATATCACCGCATGATAATTAACCTACCTATGTACCCAAATAGAATTAGATGGACTAACCAATGAAAAGAAAATGTATGAAAGAAAATATAACCAACCCCATATGAATATGACACTGAAGATATACCCAAGAAAATTAAGAGATAAAATAAAGAGTCTGGAGACAATTCTTACATAATTTAATGCAAAATGTATTCCTCTTTACTAGGAACGATGACACTTTCTCTAAATTCTCTATTCTATCAATTAATTCTTTTATATTTTAAATTATATACATAGATAGGCACAAGGGTGGGTATGTGTTTTGATATATGGGTGAGTATAAAAAATTCACATTGGATTTCTTAAATTAAAAAGAAAAATTGAAAAACTATCCAATATAAAAGATGTATAAAATGGATATTCTTAAATTATGTGGTGATGTTATGACATATTTTTTTCAACTTCACAATAACTCTTGATCTTGTTAAAGGGGATAGAATCCTAATAATTTTCATAAATCAATATAATAATAACACAAAAAGTAGTCTCCATTCCATAACTGAAAAAACTACTCATCCCTAGTCACTATTGATAATACATGGTATAAAAAAAATATAAATCTAAAATAAATTCACAATGTTTTATATATACATAAATACTAGGTTAAAAGATAAATTAGAAACTGTATAAATAATCTTGTTGAATTGTATGGTATAACATTCATTCAGAGATCATAACTCTCTCAACATATTATAGTAAATAAACTTAATATACAACAATATTGTTGTTCCTAAATTAACTTCATATGACATGATAATCCCTATAAATTAATCACACAATGAATATCAGATTGAATGTCCAAATTTATTGGATTAATTTAAAAATTCATGTTGGATGATCATTCGATGAGGGAGTGCCAAACAAAGGGATAAAGGACCCATACATTTTCTCATAGTGTGATTACCTAACCCATATGTGTTTGAACTTCACTTTTTTGATAGTTTAATGATCAAGAGGAGGTATGAAACCATTAATTATCACTAAGGAATGATAGCCCAATCATTGAAGGAGTTTTAAGACAATAAAAATATAGGTAACCCAAGCATCATCCATGAGGTAATGAACAATGTTTTTAATATGTTTGGACCTAGATAATTTTTTAGTGTTGATGTCCTAGGTCCTATAATTGTTGGAAATGGTAAATCACCACATGAAAATTATCTCAATATTTTATTAATAGTTTAATTGAGTTCAAGTCATTATGTGCACCAATAATGAATTTTTTGGAGTTTCTGAGATAGTTCGGTTTTAAGAGACATTTAATATTTTTTAAAGGAGTAATTTTTTATCATTGATTTTAATTTTTTCATCTAGATATATCCAAGGATGATAATTATTACATAAAAATTATGTTTATAATATAGTTTTTTATCTATAAGTGGTGGAATTTTCATGTTCAATATCTCCTTTTTAGGCGGACCTTTTTTTCAATATTTCTACATTTTGTTATATTGACATATCGTGAGAATATAAATGATTCTATAGATCATTAATCATAGGGTTATCCACTAATTACAAATCATAAAAAACTAGAATCAGTGGGTTCTTTCGTGGATAGTTCACCTTGAGATTGCAGATCGAGGACATAGTTGGAATCAATGTTAAATCATTATCATTGAATGATGTGGTTTCAATTTTCTTCCTTTAATTTTCTTTATTTGGATAATCTATTCATTATAATTTCATATTTTTTTCATGATATAGAATATTAAGATCATTAAATTTTTTTATCATGATTATTTTTTGGAAAAATATGGGATTTATAATCTTCAGTGTAATCTTCAAGATATAGGGATTTAATTATTGTTCTCCCAACTTTTTTGTCGCTGCTAATGACTTATGATTTCTTAATAATCTGATGATCATCCATTAAAATTGTTTTTTACTCAATATTATTATTTTTGTTTTTTTATTATCCATGAGGAACCAAAGAATATAACAACCAAGGAGTAAATTTTTGAGATTTTGATTTGTATATTATTTATACGCATGAATATTTTGGGAAATGTTTTAGTTATTATTTTTATATTTTGCACATTCCCTGAATATTTTGAGACAATACATTTCTCTAATTTTAATGTTTTTGATTCTTCGATATATATTAACCATGAAAAATTCATGAGAATGATAATCTAGTGACCATAATTACAATAGAAAACTCTTCCCATTCTTTCATTATATATCTCATAACTTGATAGTTCAACAATAAAAACACATGTTTTGGTTCACTGAATAAATCCTGAAAAAATGGAGCAATGTGTTATAGATCCCGGATTGTTCTGGTAGGATTTGGTTGTTTTCTGGGCCACATCGTCAATATATATCAATGATAGGTGGCATGATATATATCCATATATAGTGGAACTATAATAGGGGAACCAATGTTTTGAATATATAGTGTCAGAATTGTGGGATGGACTATGACAATTCAATAATGGGTAGTTAACTTTTCTAGAAATTTTTTAAATGAATACCACTAACCTACACTTCATAAATGTATAGTCTTATGGAGTCATTATAAAAAGAATGAATCCTTCAAACATACTAATATAATACCAACATTCTAAAAAAGAACATTTTGGCTTCCAACAGGCAAAAATACATGGTGATTTCTAAAACACCCACCAGGATTAGGGCCACATTACATGTGAATCTATGTTATACACACCCTACAACATTTATGGTCATACCTATTATATACCTTATATTAAAAGGTGTTTAATTCATCCCCGAATGATTGGAAAATGTATTTGAAATATTAGATACTCATTGAGACCTATACACCTCGAATAGAGAGAAAATTTTATTTAATATTTTTTTTTCTCAAATAAGTTATGAAATTGGGAAAATATTGTTTACTTGAATATTTTTCATTCATAGATAATAAAATTGATCAAATTTCATAATATTTAGTGTTTTATTTCATGGTGTAATGGGAAAGAGGAGGTATTTATATTTTTCATAATGATGAAGAGAAAGTATGATATTTTTTGTTTTGAAGATGGAATGTTAACCCCGCTGATGATACATATATAATATTTTGTGGGTTATATGTACTCTAAAATCAGACCTCCATCATAATATCTCTTGAATCCGACCCTCATGGAGTATATAACCCCGAAAACTAATGTATATTACCACTAAATTAGTTACAAATCATTTTTAGGGTTGGTACCCTCGAGACCAACATACTGTCCAAAGCGAGGTACATTCCCTCACTAAAAATCCAGAGAGGGAATGTATATTTTATTATATTTATATAGTTTAACACTTATTTTCTTTATTTTTTGTCAGTGTTTTTATTTCCTTAGAAAATGAGACCACAATAAATCTTATTTGTGTTTGAGTGAGATTCATACCTTATTTTTTGTTTTCCTGACTATATTCCCATATATAATTTTTTGTTTTATCATTTATACTGATATTAAATTTTTATCTATCTTTTTTTAGAATTTGGTGAATCCTTCTTGATATATTTATTCCCAACCCGATATGGTATGGTTCCAATATGTGTTGTGGTTTTATAGATGATGAAAAATTGAAGGAATCCATGGTGGACATGGTAATGGTAGAGCTGGTGATATTTATATAGCTAATTCATAGTAGTGTATAATTATTAGTAAGAGAGACAAAAACTAATGATGTGTGTTCTGGAGGTCCTAATTGTGAGGTGTATTCCCTATTCTTATATTCATCATACATAGAGACCAGTTTGATTTATTTTGTTTGAATGGGTATTGTATATTTTGTTTTTTACATGATGGTTGATGTCTCATTTATTAATTATTATATTTTCTAAATAATAAAATATATAAATAATGATTGATGATTATATTATATATTCTAGATACATTATTTTGTTAGTTGTTATAGGCTAAGGCATACCATGTTTCTTATTCCCCCATGGTGTTATTCCTCACCCCTTTAACTAATAGATGTTAGTGTGAGGTGACACAAATGTGTTATTTTTTGCCTAATTTTTGTCCTAGATGGACTTTTCATGATAGAATTATATTAGATAAGTTGATTCATTGGGAATAGTGATACTGGTATTATGATTATTGTTTGGGAAATTTAAGGAAATGATGTTAGGGGGGTTTTAGTTTAGTTTTCATACTAGGAAATAAAGTGCTAGGAAGTAATTGAGCATATCTATTTACTAGGACCTTAATAATATACTGATCAGATTATAACATAGAGGTAATTGTTTCATAGTAAATTTGGAGTGGTACATGCATAATAGAGTGGTATGTTGTGTTTTTCTTATACATTGTGTATCAACTCAACAACAAATACTGTAGTAAAAATGTCCTCATTATATTAAAATAAATATTTCACCTATAGATAGCCATATAAAATTTAATGTTAGGGTTATAATGTGAAATTAATGAACATGAATGTCTTTTTGTTAATCAATTGGGTGAAAAGGTTCTAATTCAGGGACACAATTGCTGGTTATCATTACCATTGAGTTGTTAGTGTATCCTTTACCATTTTGACCAATTTGTATCTTTTGATAGTTATTTCAGTAGTCACAATAGAATTGTATAATTTTTCCACGTATTTCTTATTTACAATCATCCATGGACACCAACTTTTATTTACATTTCTGAACTACACGTGATATAAGATCTTTTGGACTTAGAGATCAATATTTTCCACCAAGATTAGATAACCAAAAATTATATGGTGATTACAATATCAATTACTAATCCCCATGAAACGAATAATTTTTTGAGGTTTATTCATGGTATTGATGGTGCTACACCATTATGGTTGGTGTGTGTGCCCTCATATTGATCAACATCTATCTAGCCATGTTGAAGATGGTTTGAGTTTAAAATAAGGGGAACCACTTTATTGAAGTATTCCCATGATTGAGTTCTCATTAATGGTAATCATAAAGTCATAGGTATTTTCAATATATATTTTAGTGAGGTTGTTCATTAATCATAGGAATTTGGACTTCATTGATATATTAGTATTGTTTATATAAGTTGGGTAATTACGCTTAAGATTTTACCCATGAAAAAGATTTCAATTTTTATACATGATTTTATAGATGTTCTAATATGAATCTATAGTTTTTATGGTTTTGAAGATGTTTTAATGACCTATAAGTAATGTTTTTATATTTTTTGGGGTTTTAGGGATTTCATGAGATTTTAAAAAAATTGGGAATTTATAGATTGTATAATCTTAATGAATTCATTAAAAAATTGGTGGATTAAGTATAACTAAATCAGATTTATTATTACTTATCCTAGAATAACTATTTATAGTTTGATTTTAATGGAATTAATACTACGAATGTATTTCATCCATAATTATGGTATTTATTTAGTAAGACTTCTTTGAGTATGAATTTTGAAATGTAAGTCATTGATTTAGTAAATATTAATTGAGTATGAATTTTGGAACATAATATATATATTTAGTAATATATCAATGAGTTTGTCTTCTTTAAAGTACATATTTTATTTATCAATTATTCATCAAGTATGAATTCATTCAATAATATTCTTTTGGTAATATTTCATTGATTATGTCTTTTAGTATTAATACATCGAATGACTTACAAAAAAATTATTCTTCAGATGTCTTACTACATAATTTCATAATTCTAGATGATATGACATCAAAACTCTAAAAAGTTGTTTTGACTTTAGAAGAGTTAATATAATAGTAATAACATTCATATCATTTTATTAACTAAATGTTTCAAATGAACAATTATTGTTGAATATTATACATATTAAATAAAAAACTAAGAAATATTTGTTTTAGCATTTGGGTATTCCCACAACAAGTTCACATCACCTAAAATAATCTAAGGGGATTTCATGATTTTACCTTCTTCCCTAATGAAGATAAAATTTATTAATTTTCTAAATAATTTTAATAATTAATAATGAGGTATTTAATTATATGTATAACCATCCACACATGAGAAAAGTTTAGATTTCACCCTATTTCATTATATGCACCTAAAAATTCAAAATTCCATGTTTTTTTAATATTTTTTGAATCTTATAATTATGTTAAAACTCATAGTACATTCTTAATGGGTGATATATTACCAACTATATATAACTTAATGCTATCTATTACCAATTTACACATGTGTTATACATAATGTAATGAATATTAATGGGTTATTTTTTATGAGATAGAGAATGAAACTGCTTGAGGAATTCATTATTCCTTAGAGACACCAAAAAATATTATCTTGTGTTAAATATTTGGTTTATCCTTGAATTGGGTGGTTTTTTTGCATTAATGTTTGTTGTGAATTAGGCCTTATTATATGGATTGGTTATTTTTTCATATATTATATTTTTGAGGTCATTGGCATGATATGGATAGTGCTTATAGAATCCTTTATTTTTGATAAATAAAATTTTCTTTATATAATACAATGTAAAATATTATATGGGAACATATAAGGTTTAGATTCATGGAAATTAAAAATGTAATACATAAAAAATAATTATTCTATTCCACCATAATGGATTCTTCATTGATTCATCATAGGTTACTTTTTCTGCATCTCATATCCTAGGGCCATAAATCCAAAAAAAGGGGTGAGCATAAATCCCATTAAGGGAATATAACAAGGTGATATTTAACATGAAATTAAGATGTATAAGAATAGTTAATGACCATAATAATATGATCCTTAACATATTAGAATAATCATGATCAATAAAATCAAAATGTGGCTATGACACAAAAATGATACATTCAAAGACATATCAATGAGGCTTATCTCTAAGGTGGCATAAAACAATATTACTAAGGTTATTCACCATGGTATCGTTAAACGTGTAATATCTAGAGATTAATTATTAATCAAATGAATTGGATCTATAGTAGGGAACACCATTTTTATTTCCACATTCAGGTTTTCAAAATACAACCTAAATAGATATTTCATTAATAACCCATGGGAATTAATAAATAGGTATCATGTAAAATTTATTAAATTCGTGAATGATTAGTCAAAAATTATTTCCAATATTTTTAACCTATGAGATGATAATGAGGTTTTAAACATTTACATACATGGTAATTTAATCGGTTTTATATAATGATGAATACCAATGGATACAAAATGGGATTGGGTAATCCAAATATATAAATATTCCATGTAAAAGGGGAAAATGAATAAAATAAATTTGGCAACATGAATTATATAAAATATGAATCAAATAAAGGGATTAATGTGAGGGTAGGTCTCCCACCAATAAAAAAATATTTTGGAAATAATAGGATAATCAATAGTTTATCAAAAATAATTGAAGTCTATATTTAGACGATAAACAAGAAAATAGGTACATGAATAAAGAATAAAAAGATGACAGTTACCATACATTTTGAAGTAGCATCTTAAATATTGAAGAGGGAATCCTTGGGATCATGGAGAAACAATGGAGGGAATTTAGAGATGGTAAATGAGAATAATATCATGATTAATGGATTGATAATGTATAGGATTGAGGCAACAGGTTTGTATTTATAGAAAAAGTGGATGAATTATTTAATATTGTGTAAAAACATGTCTTTTAATACTACATTGTAGACAATAAAAAAATATTTTCTTATCATTGGTTTTTCTCATGTTTTTAGACATTTAAATATTTATAAAATTCTTTAATCCAAGATTACTAAAACCCATTTTCTAATGTTAATTTGTACATGGAAAATTTATTTTCCCAAAAAAAATATTTTTTAAAAGCCTAATATTCATTTTAGTCTTTTGAAAGTAATTTAGTTGTTTTCAAATTGATTTAAATCAATTAAAATACATAATATTAAAAAAATAACATATATTTTTTTCATGGAATCTATTAAATTAATTTTTATTTCTCAACATATGTGAATTCAATAAACTCATTGAAAACATAAAACTATATTTTTACTACTACTTAGCTAAACATGCATTTCATAAAATTCTCAAAATTTTACCCTAACCTAATTTTCAAAATATTATTTCAAATATAAGGTTTATTTTATCAAAAACTTTCAATAAATAAGGTAATTTCAACATTTAATTAATAAATCATTATTTGATGAAAAATATCTATTTTTGGGACATAGTAAAATTTTTGACACTTACAAAAATTTCTTAGGACATTATAAAACGCATACTATAATTTATATTTAAATAATTTTTTTTAAAAGACTATTTTTTCGAAATAAATTTAATTTTGATTTCTTTATTTTTTAAAAGTTTTTATACTTTCAATAATATATTTTTTGTGTATTTGTATTCAAGAATATATTTATCATATTTATCTTATATTCATGTGTCTTTATTAAAGAAATAATGAAAATCAAATAGAAGAAATAAATAATATATTTAAAAAAGTAAATAACCCTTTTATGATATGATGTTATAGATACATAAACCCTTATTACACCTGCATACATCTGTTGGGTAAGGTGTGTGATGGGTGTAGTTTCATTGTCTGGATTAGAAAATACTACCCTAATGAAGTTAAATATTAACATAAACGTATCCCATTGTTGAATCATATCAATCCTTAATTGTTAAATATAAACTAGTGTAAGGTAATCATTTAACCAAGTGATGATACCTACCTCTTAAATTCTGATAAATTTTCTTCAAATGGTCTAATATTTCAAGTTAAAGCCATCTTTTTCTCCTTATTATTATCTCTTATTATTTTCATTAATATATACCAATCATAATAGTAATTTTATAATGGATACATTACCAACGTTCATGATTGTCATGACCCGTCCCCTGGGTCCCATGCCACAAAAACCCCAATCCCGCCTCACAAATGCCAGGGGTTGGTGACTAGCACCGATGGAATTATCCTACAATTTTGGAGGAATTTTTCGAGTACCTATACACACGCACAATAATAACCCTAGCCCACTATGGTAAAATGGAAAATGTGCATACCACAAAAACAACCAATGAGAGTAGAGGTACAGGGTGTATTTAAAATAAGCTAGAATACAAACCCAACAAAAGAAAATATATAAAGAAGTGAGTACAATGTCTTAGATGATCCTTCCATGGAAAACATTATCTAAACGGTAGGTGAAGAGTAGCTTCCAGAAGCCATAGGAGTACCCCTCGCCTACCTGATCTCACTGGTCACTGTGGGGTCCTAGACCACCATGGTCTTTGTCAAAGCCTCAACTGTCTACACAAGAAATGACACATATGGGCGAATCCCATGTAGGGGAGAGTAACACAATGTTCATTGAGGACCCCAAACCAAAAATTAAAGAACAAAAAAGAAAGTTTTGATCAAGTGTTGTTTTAAACAATACATGATTTTATTATTAAGAAGGGGGGATTGTTGAGAACAATACTCTATTTCCTTATGATGTTTTTGATGCTCACAAAACACCCATAATTTTTTTATAATGATTCAACATTATGTATATTTTATAAATTATATATGTTATATATTCTTATTTTTGGAAGAGTATTGAAGTATTTATACAACGTGAAAAAAGTATTAAAGAGTTTGGAAATCAATTCAGGGTGTTCTGGAAACACTGTTCATATCCTACGTTGAGAAGCATAGAGTAAGGATGGAATTAGATGTATAATATAAAGATATATCAAAAAAGAATGGTTAATCAAACATACATTATCACAAAATTATGGAAGATCAATCCTACATTAGGATGGAGCGCTAGGTTTGGTATGTTGAAAATTATGGGAGAAGAACCATATATAGGTTTTAAACGTTACCTATGTTTCTCAAAAGTATGGTTCATCAGCCTTAATTTTATGAACAACCTTAAGTCTCATCAAAAGTATGGATCATGTACCTTACGTTTCATCAAAATTATGGATCATGTACCTTATGTTTGGAAGATTATAAAATTATGGATCATTTATCTTTGGTTTGAATAAGGAAATGAATGTATGGATGATCAACCTTACATTTGTTTTCAATGCTAAGTTTGTAGGATTCATCATCAACATTACGTTTGTGATCTACCTTGCGTTCAGAAGATGCATGCTATACAGTTTAACCTAACATTTGGCGTCGTGAAATTAAAGATGATATTATTATGCAAAGGACTACAAGCATATTATTAGGCTGATTTTAAGCCAGATTAAAATCTATTTTTAAAATGTGTCTTTGACTAATTCAATGCCATTTTATCTATGATTCAAAGGATCAATTTAATAGGACATTCTCAAGCCGGATTTCAAGGGGAGTTACGACTGCTCTGTTTTTTAAAATGATTGAATATCACGAGTCAGAAGGTGACTTGTTTGGATCTAAATTTTCAGAAGAAGTGCTCATAGTTATTATATATATTTTAAAAATATAGATGTGAAATATAATGACATTATTAACAGGAACTGTTGAACAAAAACAATGAATATAAAAAGGGGAAAAACAGAGACTATCAGGATCTATAGATATGCTGATTATGAAGAGCAAAAAGGAACTATTAATGAAAAAAGAAGAAACACTCCATAAAAATAACTTATTTGACATCAATGATCTATTGTGAATCTAATACTAAGGTTGGGAATTTTATTTCTATATCTACTATGACTGAATCAAATCAGAATGAATCTTACATGAAGATCATTATTTATGAAGACGATGATCCATCTACTATCAGTTTCATTCTATTGAAATTAAGAATAACATCGGGAATGTATTTTCAAAGAACAAATATTTTTTTATCTTGAGTGGCTGGCTCCTCATACTAAGCTATGCAGGTTCTGCGATTGCACCAGAAGGATCTGTTATTCCTTAGATTGTAAAGGTGTCAACTGCATGTACTCCGTTGTGGAACAGTCTATTGACAATAGAACCAAATAGTTAAAATCACTAAGCTCGTGGAGTAGAGTGTTGGTGGAGTTGATTGGGGGGATTCTGTTCCCCGAACCACTATACATCGTGTGTCCCTTCTACTTAAATTTCCATTGTATTAATCCGTCTAATTATAGTTAAAGGGCAGAACATGATCTCATCAAATAAATTTAAAAGAAAAAATTTTACCCCCCCCCTCTTGTGTATATTTGGTATACACCGATACAATAATTGGCATCAAAGGAAGATCTTTCTGATAAATCCTTAACAAGTTTAAAGTGATTTTACACAAATCATGATGACTGATACAAGAGAGGGAATGCCAATGTTTAGAGCATCATACTTCAATGGAGAAAATTATGGATGCTGGAAGTTAATAATGATAATTTATTTAAAAAACCTTGGTTACAGGGTATATTCTAAGATTATGACTCCTTATGAAATACCTGAAAAACCTGAGACATGGATTGCAGCTTCTGAAACAGAATATGATATGAACTCGAAAGCAATGAATGAAATTATATGTGTTCTAGTACATGATGAATTCAACAGAGTATATCAATGCATGACAGCGTATGAGATGCAGAAAACTATTTTTGTTGATTTTGAAGGAACTGAAAATGTCAGAAAAAATGTGATATGCTGCTGCTAAGAATAAATTTGATACATTAAGAATGTTTGAAGTTGAAATCATTACTCAAATGAATGGAAGATTGATAGAAATTTTCAACGACGTAACTACTTTTAGAGACCCAATCAAACAAGATGATATAGCTTTGAAAGTACTAAGAGTACTACCTAATAAATGGAATGGAAGCTTTGCTACAATAAGAAAATCAACACCTACCAAAGACCTAACCATGAAAGAGTTGATTAGAACACTTATGATGTATGAAGCTGAAATGCAAGATGAAGAAAATGAGCATAACGTTCTGATCAATAGATAACACACTGCCTTTAATGTATCGTCTCACGGTAAAATAAAAAAGCTAAAGAAAAATGAGTAAAGGTGAAATTAGAAAGTTCTGATTTATCAAATTTTGATGTAGAACTGGCTCAGCTAGCCATAATATATATTAAATTCTACAGAAAGAAGAAAGGATTCAGAAAAACTTTAAAAAAGGATGAAAAGGAAGTTACATGTTATGAGTGCATGAAAATGGGGCACATCAGACCTGACTGTCCTCAATTAAAGGAAGTCAAGAAGAAGAAGTTCTTCAAGAAGAATTATTATGAGCGAAAAGAGAAGAAATCAATTAATGCTACGTGGAGTGTATCTTAAGACTCTATCAACCCTTCAGAATCAGACATAGAAAAGTAAGAAGTAAATCTGAAAACCAACATGTGCTTTATGGAAGAAACAGATGAGGTACAATCATATTATTCTTATGATTCTAATGTAGACTCTAGTTCTGAAACAATATATTCTAATAAAAATTTTCTAGCCTAATTCAAAATGCTTGAATAAAAATATTATTCTCTTTTTAAGAAACATAAGTCTTTAAATAACATTAACAAGGCTCCTTCAGTTGAAAGAGATACAATACTGAAACAACTTAAGGAGTTAACTGATAAGTATAATTCAATTATCACTAACTATAAAAATTATGAATCAAAGGTAAAAACATTGGAAAATTATGTAGAAACATATAAAAGTGCATATTATATTTTTACAAAAGGGTAAAATACATTAAATAAAATTCTTGGAAAGAATTTTATTAAAAGGGAAGATATGGAATATGTAGCAAAGGTGAAAATCCAAAACTGTAAAAAATTACTTTACACCAAGTACTTAAAAGGTAATCTGTAACTATTGTGGTGTAAAAGGACATTTGTCTAATAATTGTTACATAAGGAAACCCCAAATAAGTGGAATAAATAAAGCCTTTGTCTCAAACAATTTATATGATTCTATTGATTTTATAAAAAAAAGCCTGTCTGGATTCCCATATTATTGCTTGATAACACAACTTGTCCCAATATAATAAGGGTACCAAAAAAATCTTCTTAATTGCATTTGCAGGAAGTAGTTCATAGAAGAAAAAAGACCATATGGTATATAGATGGTGGGTACTCTAGGAATATGAGTGGAAACTCAAAAAAATTCAGAACACTAACTTAATAAGATGGTCTACAAATCACTTTTGGTTACAATGGAAAAGGAAAGATAAATGTCATTGGAATAGTTGGAGATCCAGAAGCTATCTAAATAAATAAAGTAATTTATGTAAAAGGATTGAAACTCAATCTAATAAATATCTCTCAACTCTGTGATGATGGTTGTGCTATTTATTTCTCTAACAATTGTTGTTCTATTTTCAAAAATAAATTCCTTAAATATAGAGCACCTAGAACTGATAATGTGTATACCCTGGACATAAATTCCTTTTGTAAACAACAAGTAAACTACATAAATGCTAAGATAAATGAATCTTGGATCTGGAATAGAATACTTGGACATTACAATATATATTCTATACATAAGTTTTCCAAGAAACAATTAGTTTCATATTTTCATAGTCTCAAATTTGAAAGTGATATATTTTTTATGCATGTCAACATGGAAAGAAACACAAATCATCCTTCATATTTGTTAACAAAATTTCTACATCTAACCCTCTAGAACTTATCCATATGGATTTGTTTGGACCTTGAAGAGTATCAAGCTTGGCTGGTAAATTTTATGTATATGTTTTGGTTGATGACTGTTCTAGATTTACATGGATTTTCTTTTTTAAAATTTAGAAATGAATCTTTTACAATATTTGAATATTTTTGAAAATTTGTTCAAAATGAAAATGATTTTAAAATAATTTCATTAAGAAGTTATCATGCTAGAGAATATGGGAATCTAGAATTCAATTCCGTTTTCTAATATATGGTTATTAAACACACCTTCTCTTCACAAAGAACACCTCTACACAATGGAATTGTTGAAAGAAGAAATATAACTATTCAATAAATGGCTAAGACTATACTAAATTAATACAGTCTTCCAACCTACTTTTGGAAAGAAGCTATAAGTATAACCTTCTATATAATGAATAGTGTTTTAATTAGGACTATTTTGAAAAAGACACCCCATGAACTCTAGAATAACAGAAAACCTAATGTAAATTACTTCAATGTTTTTGGATGCAAGGTTTACAACAAAAACAAAAAAGGAAAATCTTGGTATGTTTGATCCCAAATCTGATGAAGTAATTTTCTTAGGATATTCTGCAACTTCCATAACTTATAGAGTTTTTAATTAAAAATTCAAGGATTATTGAAGAATCAATTCATGTGATATTTGACGAATCTAATCCCTTTGAGAAAAAGACATATCAAATTGATGAATCTGACTAATGATAACATGATAATTGAGAACCTGAAAGCTGATTTTGAAAAATATATAAATAAATTTTATTCTAGTTCAGGAGAACATGACACTGAAGAACCTATAAGTGTACTACCTAGACAGTCAAGGTCCCTAAATAATCACCCTTTAAAAACAATAATAGGAGACTTAGAAATAAGAATAAAATATAGAAGGAACATAGGAAATATTGTTGAGTTTTCTCCCTTTCTATCCTAATTAGAATTCAATTCTATGGTAGAATTTTTATATGATGAATTTTGAATGATAGAAATGCAAGATGAACTAATCCTGTTCAAAAGAAATGATGTTTGGAAATTACTTGAAAGACCACAAAATTATCTAGCTATAGGAACAGAATGGTTCATTAGAAATAAACAAGATGATCAAGGAATAAAAACTAGGAATAAAGAAATACTAGTAGCTAAAGGATATAATCAAGAAGAAGGGATAGATTATAATGAGACCTTTGGACCTGTATCTAGATTAGAATCCATTATAATCCTTTTATCTTATGCATCTCATATGGACATAAAATTATTTCTAATGGATATTAAGTCTGCATTTTTAAATTTTAATTTAATGGAAGAAGTTTATGTTGAGCGACCTCCTGGTTTTGAAAATTAACAAATACCAGATTTTATTTTTAAAATTACTAAAGCTTTTTATGGCCTTAAAAAAGCACCAATAGCTTGATATGAAATATTAAGATCTTTTCTTTTGAAGAAATTATTTTACTGTTGGAATGGAAAATCCAACACAATTTATGAAAACTATAAATTCTAATATTTTATTGGTTCAAGTTTATGTTGATGAGGTAATTTTTGGATCAAAAAATAAAAAACATTTTCATGAGTTTTCAAATATAATACTAAAAAATTTGAAATGAGTATGATGGGAGAATTAAATTTATTTTTAGGAATACATGTTTTTCAAAAAGATGTTGGAAATGTTTTGAATCAAAGAAAATACATTACTAATTTACTAATGAAATTTGTATTTAAAAACATCAAGACATATAATACTCCTATATGTGCTAATATAAAACTTGATTTGGATAAAACTAGAAAATTAGTTGACAACAAGTTATATAGAGGTATGATTGTTAATTTATTATATCTTACTGCTATTAGACCAGATATGATGTATTCAGTTTGTCTTTGTGAAAAATTTCAATCAAACCCTAAATAATACCATTAAAAATCTATCAAAATAATTTTTAGATATTTAAAAGGAGTTGTTTTATAATCTCTCGGTTATCCCAAAATGTCTGATTCTAAATTAATTTCATATTCTGATGCAGAATTTGGATGATTTATATTATATATAAAAAGAACCTCATGAACTTGTAACTTTTTTGGAAAATCCTTAGTGTCATGGTCAATTAAGAAGCAAAACTCAGTTTCCCTGTCAACAGTAGTGACAGAATATGTATTTGTTGGGAGTTGTTGTGCACATGTTTTGTGGATGAAAAACACTCTTCTGAATTTGGGACTATGTTTTAATAGTATCCATTTTTTATTTTACAATGATTGTGCTATAAATATTTCCAAAAATACTAATAATCATTTTAGGACTAAGAATATTGAAATCAGACACCATTTTTTAAGAGACCATGTTCTTCAAAAAATATATTTTTTAGAATTTGTAAGTACTAAAATTCAATTAGATTGTATTTTTACTAAACCACTACCCACTACAAGGTTATATTTTATTAAATGGGTGATAGGTTTTTTAAATATTAAATAAATATTTATTTTATGGATTATTCTATTCCTATTTATAGTTTTTAAAATTAGATAGCTATTTTTTATTCAAACAGAATATTTTATTTTTTGAGATCAGTTTTTAAATGGATATGATTTTAATTTTCATAAAAATTTATGTAATGATTATTAATAACATTGGAATCAAGGCTATCAAAAACCCATTGAATTATGAATATTTTCATTTTTACCAAAAACCCTTTTACACCTGCTAATCATTACTTCTCTTTGTCAATCCAAACCTGAACCTTTAAAATCCCAACCCATTTTTGATCCTTTAGAAATTCACAACAAAAATGGTCAAGACCAAAAGAACTGATGAAGCTGAGACCAGCACTGCCAGGAGGCAGCGCTCAACAAGAAGAAAATTTTTGCAAGGAATGTTCATAGATCTAGAAAGGTTATATCAGACGAATCTATTGCTGAATCAAGCTCTTTCTTTTCAAAACATTTCTTAGGTATTTAATGTAGATCATACGGAGTTTCTATATGAGGTAGAACATCGTCATTTATTTAAGTCAGTACAATTAAGTCATGGGGATGATGAGGATTCAATTGTTGGAAATATTAAGGATTGAGATTTATCAATCTCATCTATAGAAATACCTCAAATTCATAACTGCTGATTCTCGCTCAAATTTACCCAAGAGATGAAGGTAGAACAGTCCTTGTAGTCTAGCTTGGGTTATCGAATCCACATAGACCTAAGAAGTAACATATAGAAACGCACATTCTAAGGATTTTTTTGTCTATGAAGTGGCCAACTTTGGGTTGATTTCATATGGGTTTAAGTGAAATATAAGAGACTTATGTGAATTCAAATTAAAAGAATGAGTTGATCCTAAGTTATCGCTCGGGGTGGATTGGACGTATTTTCTTTCTAATGATTTCAATTTCATAAATTTGAGATGGGTTCATTTAAGTAGATAAAACAACATCATCACTTACTGGTTTAATGCCTAAACCCTTTAATACTAATCACCTATACACTTGAAGGATCAAGGTTTTTATCACTTCAAGGTAAAGGTTCGTATTAGCATTTGAAGTGTGTGTCCTTAAATTCAACAAGGACGATAGAGTTTAAAACCCATCAAATAAAAATCTCAATTAAAGAAGTGATTATACATTAATGAGGTGATAAATAACATCCAATACAGCCCCTTTCTACTCCATTGGATCAACCCATAAGTGGGTTATCCCTCCATTGATCCCATGGTTTCAATGGAAGCGGAAAGTAGATTCATAAGGGAGGAAATGGAAAAGTAAAAAACGCAATAAAATAACAATCACTCCACCATTATGTGATAATCTCACAAGGTTTGGTATGAAGAAGTTCACACCTTGAACCAATGGTATCAAAGTTATAAGGATAAGAACAGAATAATAAGAGAAGAAGAACGTTTATTAAGAAACAAGGATTATTTAAAACAACTTACACATGGAAGATAAATTTGAGACAACAAAACCGCAGCATAACATTACAATGAAACGAAGTTCAAAGATTACTAAATCCTCCAACACCACTGCCTTAAATAGGAATTTTTTGATCCCTTGGGTCAACCCTCCAACAGTAAAAATCACCTCAATTAATTTTGATAGGCCATAGGTGGTGGAAAGCTTGTGGAATTTGGACTTTTCCACATTTGACCCGAGGTGGCAGCCAGCTTTCATCCACCGAACATACCCATTTGGATGACCATCTATATTGCAGAATCAGAGTGGGAAATATAAAAAGAAAATATAGATCCCTCTGTCTTATAAACTCCTGTAAAATATGGGTCCATTTGGAGTTGTGTATTCAGAGATATGATCAAATTAGTGGGCGGTTTTTCTGTGCCGCAGAATCTGGCCCAGAATTTTATCTCTAACTTGTGCCGCCTAAATGACCACCATGGAGGCCGAATTAGCATTCTCTCCTCGAGTGTTATTTGTACCTATACATTTATTCTAGCATCCCACGAAATTTAGGATTAATGGGGCCTGTATGTTGGGCCCTATAGTCTCATCAGTGGGCTGGTGTCCAATCATCCCTCTCCAGAATTTCTTCCTTTCATTTCCAAATATCTCCATCATCTTCCATTAATTCTCCACTGATACCTAAATCAAACATGTTCATATTTATGTGTAGATAAATTTAGAAAAATATAAAATTAAAATATGTATAATTATATTCCTTAAAACCAGATTAATCATTGGGTACTTCAAATGATGTTCAAAAATGTACCTCATAATAGCACATTTTAAGAAGGTATTACAATCATAATGTGAAATGATGTTCAAAGTGTAAAATGCACAAAAATGGTGTTTATGAATAATAAAGACCATGAATATTATTTATATTAACAATTAATATTAGCCTCATTAAGTGGCTAATCACACCACCCAACTTGAGTTTTTCTAGTCCCGAGCAAAATATATCTCATCAAAAATGAAATTCGAATTCCCTTTTCCAAAAACATTTTAATTCACAATGATCACCAAAAAAACTTATACCAAACAACCATGAAACACATAAAAATATTTTAATACAAGATAGTTTCATAAGAAGATCCCAATCCCAAGCCCATTCCTTTGTTCAAATTCATTGCCATATTTCATCTAATATCAATTAAGTATGAGGATGTGTTCTGTATTACAATAGACATGGGGGTTCATCTTTATTCAAGGGGGAAATTACGGAAGCTCTAGGTGGAATCAAATTTCAAAATTAAGATGAGTTTTGATTTTTTTTTGTATAATAATTTTTTGTTTTTTTTTGTTTTTTTTGCAATTTTTCCATGGTAATTGAAATTGCACTCCAAAGAGTGAACCCCTGTAGCGAGACATTGCCGATGACTCCCAGGCTCAAAGTCCTTAGGGCACCAAATGAGTCCCACATACTCGGGCATCATCTCGAGTTAACTCAGTCAAAAAAAATTCAAATTACCAAAAATAGAGATAAAATTACTAAATCTAGGCCAGACAACTATGGAGTCACGATCCCCAAGTGTCGAAAGCCACGCATTAGGTCATTTTATTTCTCTACGCGCATATTTTTTTTAATTTTTTTAATACTCATATTAAACAAAAATGATCACCAAACATATGCTATTTTTTTGGGGGACCCCATGAACTTAAACTAATACCCCACTATCCAAAGGACATGCATTCAGATTTTTTTTATTTGGATGAAAATATAAACGATGAACTATCACATTGGACAACCACACTTTTCAAAATATATGCTCATGAAATTATAAAAGGATTAAAATCAGAATTAGGGTATGCTAAATTATTTGATATTAAGTTTCAAAGTGTGCAATGTGTATTACAATGTTCAATGTTAAAGGAATTTTTCCTTCCATTTTCACAAAAAAAATTTCAAATCATTTATCATTTTTTTGACACGAAATAATTTATTTTTATCTCCCCCCCCCAACTTAAAATAACACTATCCCCAGTGTTTTAAGAATAGAAAATTTAGAAGGGGGTAGAGGAATAAACGGTATGTTTAATAACGAAATTGAAATATTATGATCATGGAATGAAGTCACCTGGAGGTTGTAGTTTGAAGTTCTTGCTGCTCCAATTTAGTCCTTTGATAAACATGTCACATGCAGAGTTCCCTAGTGGAAAAAAAGAAAACAAACAAAGAATACAAAAGAGTATATATATATATATATATATGTAAAATATAAGTATATATATAAAATAAAATAAACTGATGATACATTGTCTTCTTTTTTAAATTTCTGGGTAAGGTATTACTCAAGGATCACACCACGTGACACAGATGAATATGGTTCTCCCCTTTCATACCCATCCATACTCATAATAGAAGAACAGGTCAACAATCTATTTTTTTTTATTTTTAAATATCAAAATGATTCATTATTCCTATTTAAAATATAAAGTTTATTGCAACAACAAAATTATTGGAAACATGAAAACCATGGGTTGCCTCCCATGAACGCTTTGTTTAATGTTGTTTGCTCGACATGAACCCCCCAACTTGCCCAATACCAACATTAAAAATTTTAAGGACCTCATGTTTCACAAATTCAACAAGGTTTATATTGATTACATGTTTAAAATTTGTTTCATTAACAAACCTATGTTCTAAAATGAGTTGGTAAATCCAAGGAATATCAGGAATGGTGGATCTAGTTGCTTCTCTAGTTTTTCCTAATACATTGAGGGTCATTCCAAATTTATTTACATCAAGAGAAGAAACAATGAAAACATGATGGTTTTGGATATCCTCAATGAATGAAAACTGGAGGAAGGATGGAAAGGACACATGTTCGAGTTCAGGAAGACTAACATATTTAGACATAGGTTAGGAATTTGGATCGATCTCAATTTTATTTTCAAAATTTATCAATATAATTAGTTCCTTTGGAATAGAATATTCAACCACAAAATTGGAAATATCAGTGTTATAAATGGGTATGGACTCAAAGATTGTGATTTCTCTTAATGGTTCAATGATTAGTGTTTTTGAAAAATCATCAACAGAGTTATATTCATGAGACTCAATCCATGATGTAAAATTCTCCTCTTTTGAATCCAAAAAGTCAATTTCCTCTTGATTTAAAGACCCATAAACACTTCCTTGATCCTCTTCATCTTCCCCATATCCAAAGGTTTTCTCTTCAATAAATTCATGAGAGGTTTGTGGGAAACTAGACACTTCACATAAGGTTATGGAAGGGACAATTTGTGTAGGGATGGGTTCCTCACAATTTTTAATGCTTTGTAGTTCTAACCTCAATGATGAAACCTCAAAATTAATTATCTCCATTTGTTGAAATAGTTTTTCAAGTAATGGATGTGGATCATGATGGATAAGTGGTTGAGACATATGGTCTATTCCAGGAGGATAACTATATTGTTGGAATTCCATAGGAGGATGTTCAAATTGGCTTTGTGGTGATTGAAACTCATTATATGTTGAGATTTTTTGTGGATAATAGGGGTAAAAAAAATTTGGTTCATTAGGTTGTTCATGATCCCACATATAGAAATTAGGATGGTCATTGTACATCACACATGGGGTTGAGTGATCAAGGTGGGGATAGGTTTCCCATGTTTGGACTTGTTCAAAATTGACTTCCATAGGAGTGAGGGGTGAGAAAAGAGAAGAGGGATGAAGAAAAATAATGATAATGTCTAAGATAACCTTCTTAGTTCCCCGGAAACGGTGCCAAAATGTGATTCTCGCTCAAATTTACCCAAGAGATGAAGGTAGAACGGCCCTTGTAGTCTATCTTGGTTTATCGAATCCACAGAGACCTAAGAAGTAACCTATAGACACGCACATTATAAGGATTTTTTTTGGCTATGAAGTGGCCAACTTTGGGTTGATTTTAGATGGGTTTAAGTGAACTCTAAGAGACTTAAGTGAATTCAAATTAAACGAATGAGTTGATCTTAGGTTATCGCTTGGGGTGGATTGGACGTATTTTCTTTTTAATGATTTCAATTTCTTAAATTTGAGATGGGTTCATTTAAGGAGATAAAACAACATCATCACTTACTGGTTTAATGCCTAAACCCTTTAATACTAATCACCTATACACTTTAAGGATCAAGGTTTTGATCAATTCAAGGTAAAGGTTCGTATTATCACTTGAAGTGTGTGGCCTTAAATTCAACAAGGACGATGGAGTTTAAAAACCATCAAATAAAAATCTTAATTAAAAAGTGATTATACATTAATGAAGTGATATATAACATCCAATCCATCCCCTTTATACTCCCATGGATAAACCCAAAAGTGGGTTATCCCTCCATTGATCCCATGGTTTCAATGGAAGCGGAAAGTAGTCTCATAAGGGAGGAAATGGAAAAATAAAAAAAACGCAATAAAATAACAATCACTCCACCGTTGTGTGATAATCTCACAACGTTTGGTATGAACAAGTTCACACCTTGAACCAACAGTATCAAAGTGATAAGGATAATAACAGAATAATAAGAGAAGAAGAACGTTTATTAAGAAACAAAGATGATTTAAAACAACTTACACGTGGAAGATAAATTTGAGACAACAAAACCGCAACATAACATTACAATAAAAGGAAGCTCAAAGATTCCTAAATCCTCCAACACCACTGCCTTAAATAGTAATTTCATGATCCATTGGGTCGAGTCTCTAATAGTACAAATCACCTCATTTAATTTTGGTAGGCCATAGGTGGTGGAAAGCTTGTGGAATTTGTACTTTTCCACATTTGACCCGAGGTGGCAGCCAGCTTTCATCCACCGAACAGACGTGTTTGGATGACCTTCTAGATTTCCGAATAAGAGTGGGCCATAGAAGAAGAAAATATAGAACAGGATGGCTTCTAACCGTCTGTAAAATGTGGGCCCATTTTGAGTTGTGTAATTGGAGATATGATCAAATTAGTGGGCTGTTTTTCTGGGCCGCAGAATCTGGCCCATAATTTTATCTCTAATTTGGGCCACCTAAATGTCCCCCATGGAGGCCGAATTAGCATTCTCTCCTTCAGATTTATTTGTTCCTATACATGGATTCTAGAATCCCAGGAAATTTGGGATTAATTGGGACTGTATGTTGGGCCCCACAGTCTCATCAGTGGGCTGGTGTCCAATCTTCCCTCTCCAGAATTGCTTCCTTTCATTTCCAGATATCTCCATCATCCTCCATGAATTCTACACTGATCCCTAAATAAAACATGTTCATATTTAAGTTTAGATAAATTTCCAAAAATATAAAATTAAAATATGTATAATTATATTCCTTAAAATCAGATGAATCATTGGGTACTTCAAATGAAGTTAAAAAATATACCTCATAATAGCGCATTTTAAGAAGGTATTACAATCATAATGTGAAATGATGTTAAAAGTGTAAAATGAACTAAAATGGTGTCTATTAATAATAAAGAACATGAATATTATGTATATTAACAATGAATATTAGCCTCATTTAGTGGCTAATCACACCCCCAACTTGAGTTTTGCTAGTCCCGAGAAAAATATATCTCATCAAAAATGAAATTTGAATTCCCTTTTCCAAAAACATTTTAATACACAATGATCACCAAAAAACCTTATACCAAAAAATCACGAAACCCATCAAAATATTTTAATACAAGATAGTTTAATAAGCATATCCCAATCCCACGCCCATTCCTTTGTTCAAATTCATTGCCATATTTCATCCAATATCAATTAAGTATGAGGATGTGTTGTGTATCACAGTAGACATGGGGGTTCATCTTTATTCAAGGGGGAAATTACGGAAGCACTAGGTGGAATCACATTTCAATATTAGGTTGAGTATTAATTTTGTTTGTATAATATTTTTTTTATTTTTTTTTGTTTTTCTTTTTTGCAATTTTTCCATGGTAATTGAAATTACACTCAAAAGAGTGAACCCCTGTAGCGAGACTTTGCCGATGACTCCCATGCTCAAAGACCTTAGGGAACCAAGTGAAGCCCACATACTCGGGCATCATCTCGAGTTAACTCAGTCAAAAATAATTCAAATTACCAAAAATAGAGATAAAATTACTAACTCTGGGACAGACAACTATGGAGTCACGATCCCCAAGTGTCGAAAGCCACGCATTTGGTCATTTCATTACTCTACACGCATTTTTTTATTCTTTTTATTACTCATATTAAACTAAACTTATCACCAAACATATTCTATTTATTTGGGGGACCCCATGAACTTAAACTAATACCCCACTATCCAAAGGACGTGCATTGTGATTTTTTTCTATTTGGATGAAAATATAAATGATGAACTATCACATTGGACATCCACACTTTTCAAAATCTATGATCATGAAATTATACAAGGATTAAAATCAGAATTAGGGTATGCTAAATTATTTGATATTAAGCTTCAAAGCGTGCAATGTGTATTACCATGTTCAAAGTTAAATGAATTTTTCCTTCTATTTTCACAATTTTTTTTTCAAATCATTTATCATTTTTTTGACACGAAATAATTTTTTTATTTTATCTCCCCCCCAACATAAAATAACACTATACCCAGTGTTTTAAGAAAAGAAAATTTAGAAGGGGTTATAGGAATAAAAGGGAAGTTTAATAAGGAAATTGAAATATTATGATCATGAAGTGAAGTCACCTGGAGGTTGAAGTTTGATGTTCTTGCTGCTCCAATTTAGTCCTTTGATATCCATGTCACTTGCAGAGTTCCCTAGTGAAAAAAAAGAAAACAAACAAACAATACAAAAGAGTATTTATATATATATAAGTAAAATATAAGTATATATATAAAATTAAATAAACTGATGATACATTGTCTTCTTTTTTAAATTTCTGGGTAAGGTATTACTCAAGGATCACACCACGTGACACAGATGAATATGGTTCTCCCCTTTCATACCCATCCATACTCAAAATAGAAGAACAGGTCAACAATATTTTTTTTTTATTTTTAAATATCAAAATGATTCATTATTCCTATTTAAAATATAAAGTTTATTGCAACAATAAAATTATTGGAAACTTGAAAACCATGGGTTGCCTCCCATGCAGCGCTTTGTTTAATGTCGTTTGCTTGACATGAACCCCCAAACTTTCCCAATACCAACTTTAAAAATTTTAAGGACCACATGTTTCACAATTTCATCTAGGTTTATATTGATTACATGTTTAAAATTTGTTTCATTAACATACCTATGTTCTAAAATGAGTTGGTAAATCCAAGGAATATCAGGAATGGTGGATCTAGTTGCTTCTCTAGTCTTGCATAATACATCAAGGGTAATTCCAATTTTATTTATATCAAGAGAAGAAACAATGAAAACATGATGGTTTTGGATATCCTCAAGGAATGAAAACTTGAGGAAGGATGGAAAGGACACATGTTCGATTTCAGGAAGACTAACATTTTTAGGCATAGGTTGGGAATTTGGATCGATCTCAATTTTATTTTCAAAATTTATCAATATAATTGGTTCCTTTGGAATATAAGATTCAACCAAAAAATTGTAAATATCAGTGTTATAAATGGTTATGGACTCAAAGATTGTGATTTCTTTTAATGGTTCAATGATTAGTGTTTTTGAAAAATCATCAACAGAGTTATATTCATGAGACTCAATCCATGATGTCAAATTCTCCTCTTTTGAATCCAAAAAGTCAATTTCCTCTTAATTTAAAGACCCATAAACAATTCCTCAATCCTCTTCATCTTCCCCATATCCAAAGGTTTTCTCTTCTGTAAATTCATGAGAGGATTGTGGGAAACTAGACACTTCACATAAGGTTATGGAAGGGACAATTTGTGTAGAGATAGGGTCGTCACAATTTTTAATGCGTTGTAGTTCTAAACTCAATGATGAAACCTCAAAATTCATTATCTCCACTTTTGAAATAGTTTTTCATGTAATGGATGTGGATCATGATGGATAATTGGTTGAGACAAATGGTCTATTCCAGGAGGATAACTATGTTGTTGGAATTGCATAGGAGGATGTTCAAATTGGCTTTGTGGGGATTGAAACTCATTATATGTTGAGATGTTTTGTGGATAATAGGGGTAAAAACAATTTGGTTCATTAGGTTGTTGATGATCCCACATGTAGAAATTAGGATGGGCATTGTACATCACACATGGGGTTTAGTGATCAAGGTTGGGATAGGTTTCCCATGTTTGGACTTGTTCAAAACTGACTTCTATAGGAGTGAGGGGTGAGAAAAGAGAAGAGGGGTAAAGAAAAATAATGATAATGTCTAAGATAACATACTTAGTTCCCCTGCAATGGCGCCAAAATTTGATTCTCACTCAAATTTACCCAAAAGATGAAGGTAGAACGGTCCTTGTAGTCTAGCTTGGGTTATCGAATCCACAGAGACCTAAGAAGTAACCTATAGACACACACATTCTAAGGATTGTTTTCGGCTATGAAGTGGCCAAATTTGGGTTGATTTTAGATGAGTTTAAGTGAACTCGAAGAGACTTAAGTGAATTCAAATTAAAATAATGAGTTGATCCTAGGTTATCGCTCAGGGTGGATTGGACGTATTTTCTTTTTAATGATTTCAATTTCTTAAATTTGAGATGAGTTCATTTAAAGTGATAAAAGAACATCATCACTTAATGGTTTAATGCCTAAAACCATTAATACTAATCACCTATACACTTGAAGGGTCATGGTTTTGAGCACTTCAAGGTAAAGGTTCGTATTAGAACTTGAAGTGTGTGGCCTTAAATTCAACAAGGACGATGGAGTTTAAAAACCTTCAAATAAAAATCTCAATTAAAGAAGTGATTATACATTAATGAAGTGATATATTACATCCAATCCAGCCCCTTTCTACTTCCTTGGATCAACCCATAAGTGGGTTAGCCCTCAATTGATCCCATTGTTTCAATGGAAGCAGAAAGTAGACTCATAAGGGAGGAAATTGAAAAGTAAAAAAACACAATAAAATAACAATCGCTCCACCGTTGTGTGATAATCTCACAATGTTTGGTATGAACATGTTCACACCATGAACCAATGGTATCAAAGTGATAAGGATAATAATAGAATAATAAGAGAAGAAGAACGTTTATTAAGAAACAAGGATGATTTAAAATAACTTACACGTGGAAGATTAGTTTGAGACAACAAAACCGCATCATAACATTTCAATGAAAGGAAGCTCAAAGATTCCTAAATCCTCCAACACCACTGCCTTAAATAGGAATTTTTTGATCCCTTGGGTCGAGCCTCCCACAGTACAAATCAGCTCAATTAATTTTGGTATGCCATAGGTTGTGGAAAGCTTGTGGAATTTGGACTTTTCCACATTTGACCCGAGGTGGCAGCTAGGTTTCATCCACCGAACAGACGTGTTTGGATGAACTTCAAGATGGTCGTATCATAGTGGGCCATAGAGGAAGAACATGAAGCTCGGAATGTCTTATAACCTTCTGTAAAATTTGGGACCATTTAGAGTTTTTGATTCGGATATATGATCAAATTAGTGGGCTATTTTTCTGGGCCGCAGAATCTGGCCCAAAATTTTATCTCTAACTTGGGCCGCCTAAATGACCACCATGGAGGCCGAATTATCATTCGCTCCTGAAAGGTTTATTTGTTCCTATACATTTCTTATATCATCCCAAGTAATTTGGGATTAATTGGGCCTGTATGTTGGGCCACACAGTCTAATCAGTGGGCTGGTGTCCAATCTGCCCTCTCCAGAATTGCTTTCTCTCATTTACAAATATCTCCATCATCCTCCATGAATTCTCCATTGATCCCTAAATCAAACATGTTCATATTTAAGTGTAGATAAATTTCAAAAAATATCAAATTAAAATATGTATAATTATATTCCTTAAAATCAGATGAATCATTGGGTGCTTCAAATGATGTTCAAAAATGTACCTCATAATAGCGCATTTTAAGAAGGTATTACAATCATAATGTGAAATGATGTTCAAAGTGTAAAATGCACTAAATGGTGTTTATGAATAATAAATAACATGAATATTATGTATATTAACAATCAATATTAGCCTCATTTAGTGGCTAATCAACTGCCCTCATGAAGGAGTTTTTTATTTTTATTTAAAGAATATTGGCGATTCTTTGCATAAGTCAGAAGATATTATGTCTTTTTTTTTTTGGAACTACATCTATGAAGAAAATGTTTGTGAAGGATTTGGAACCGGATTAAGAAATTTTGACTAAGTTTGTGAAAACTATTATTGCACCTAGAATGTCTGAGATAGAAATGATACTTTACCCATATATGTACATAATGTTTTTTCTATTGAGTGATATCAAATTTAACTTTTTAAGATACATGGAAAGGTATCTCAGTTACTGTTTCCAACAAAAGGCACAGATGAACTTTTATCCTTTTGTACAGTTCCTCTCAAAAATTTTGTTTAAGACAGATATGCTAATATTAGTGGATTCCCAAGTGAAATTCACACACAGTAATAACTTTAATGTTGGTACATTGGGAAACAATGGATTTTTCTGGAGCACTATCAAAGGAAAGCTACTACCTATTGGATCTTAATAGGATGATGAAAGTGCTTATTCCCAACCAGTAAAATCACTGTAAGGACAAGCTGAATCAAGAATAATTGTTGTATCAAGAAGACTTAGGTTTGAGGCTATGGAAGTATCTGAAGAAATAAGTCAGTAAGGAATTCAGTTTAAAAGGACTAGATATCCTAATCCTATTGAAGTGCCTGCTGTAACATCACATGTTTTCACATCTTGTGATATCCTAAGCTATATTTTTGTGAGAGAAACTACAGTTGAATAAATACTATATGGAGTAGTGGATCATGATAAAGTGACTCCTATAGTAGAGAAGGAATGTTTGGCTTAAGAAGTGATGGAACAAAATGCTCAATCAAAAACTATAACTGAGATAGTGCCAGGTGAATGAGTAGCAATGGCCCAAACTCCAATAGATCAAGTCCAGGTTGATCAAAAAAATATTGTTTTGTAAAATCTAGTGATAGAGGAAAACAATGAAGATGATTCTCATGAGGAGAAACCTCTAGAACTTGACAACCATGAAGACAATTTTTATGAGATTCATAATGAAGTACTCAATGAGAATTTTTCTGTGGATGAGTCTGGGAAAGACTCGGAGGAAAAAAATGTTGAAAATATTTCTCAAGAAGAAGATAAGGAAAATTATATTGTAGATTCATTACCTATTGTACTGCTGCATAATGTACAAGTTGAGGATTAGAATCAAGCACATGGTGCCTCTGATTCAGTGAATGTGGAATTAGAAGAGTTGTATAGGAAGCTGTCAAGTTTGGAATCTGAAAATGTTGCTCTGAGGAGAGCCTTGGAGAGAGAGGAGTTGAATTTTCAGAGACCGAAAGAACTTATTGTTTCCAGATAGGAAGTTGATGTGCTTATGAAGGAAATGTTAAATGAAGTTACTAAGTTGAAATAAAACATGATTATAAAGAAAAAATTAATGGAATTTAGATCTTTTATGGAACAACAATTTATATTTATCTAACCCAGTGAGGGAAGTACATCAGGTACTTCACTAGATTTAATCAGACGATTTCATTCTATTATAGTGGTCATGGAGAATAAGAATGCAAGATTACAAGACCTAAAAGGTAATAGTGCCCCATTGTCAGTACTGTTAGATAATCAAAAGATTCTTTTTGACCAGTTGACCTAAAGTGAACCAAGTATTAGAATTGCACTGACTCAGTTCACAGAGAAGTTAACTTTGTTTATGGAGAAATAAGAAATGCTTCATGACTTTTTCAGAGTAAAAACGATTGAAGATATTCATATGACTCAGGATAATATAGATATTATTATCAAACTAGGAGATGGAATGATGAGATAGTTGAGAGAGTAGTTGATTGAAATCCAGGCATCAGTTCACAAGAGATAGAACCTCTCTCATACCCTATCACACCAGAATTCATGTGTTCATCATAATTATGATGGTTAAATTTTTTTAAATGTAATTTATTTCTATATTTGTATGTTTTTATTTGTTTTACTATCTTTTTTTAGATATTCCAATAATCCAGATTTAATTATTGACAAACGGTTAATAATAGTATTTACTTATGTTCAGTGATACATTAAATGTGTTCTATTCCATATTCTATAATTATTATTAATATCACAAAAAGTGGGAGAATTGTGGATAAACACAACATTTTATTTTATCTATTTCACATTGTACTTTCAATGTTTTAAATCTTTTTTTCTTTATTCTACTATTTATTGGGAGAGAAATTTAGATAAATATAAACTTTTTAATTTCAATTTTCTTTAATCTTATTTTTATTTTTATTAATTCTACTCATTACAAAGGGAGAAAAATATTGTGTATTATATTAATCCTTTAAGTGGGAGAAATTATGTTAAATATAATATTGTATTTATCTATTCAATTTTCAAAACTATATGTAATTAATTTTGTAAGTGGATTTCATTGGTTATTTTACGGGTTTTGTGATCCTCAAAAGGAGGAGATTGTTGAGAAAGTTTTGTTTTCAACAATACAAGATTTTATTATTAATAATGGTGAGATTTTTGAGAAAAATACTCTATTTCATTATGATGATTTTGATGCTCACGAAATACCCTTAATTTTTTTATAAATATTTTAATTTAAGTATATTTCAGGAATTAAATATTTTATATATTCTTTTTTTTCTGAAGCATATTCATGTATTTATATAGAATGTAACATGTATTAATGTGTTCATAAATCAATTCACCATGTTTTGAAAATACTATTCATACCATACGTGTAGAAGTGTAGAGTTATGATAGAGTGTGGTGTATACTCTAAAGAGATATTAGAAAAGTATGGTTAATAAACCATACATTATAGAGAAAGTATGGAAGAGGAATCCTACATAAGGGATATTGAAACCTATGGGAGAAGAACAGTACATATGTTTTAAACATTACATTTGTTTCTCAAAAGTATGGTTCATCAACATTAATTTTTTGAACAACCTTACGTTTCATCAAAAGTATGGATCATGTAACTTACATTTCATCAAAATTATCGATCATGTACCATACTTTTGGAATCATATAAATTATCGATCATTTATCATTCGTTTTAATGATGAAAAGAAAACAATGGAGGATCAACCTTATGTTTGTATTCAACCTTACATTTGAAGGACGTGTCATCAACCGTAGGTTTGTGATCTACCTTACGTTCTGAAGATGCATGCTATACAATTCAACCTTACATTTGGTGTTGAAAAATTAAAGATGATATTATTATGCAACGGTCTACAAGAAAATTATTAGGTTGATTTTAAGCCGGATTAAAAGCTGTTTTTAAAATGTGTCTTTGACTGATTCAACACCATTTTATCTACGATTCGAAGGATCAATTTAAAAGGATATTTTCTTGCTGAATTTCATAGGGAGTTATGACTGCTCTGTTAATTCCAAATATTGAATCTCACAAGTCTGCAAGCTATTTTATTGGATCAAAATTTGCAGAACAAGTGCTCGTCATTATAATATACATTTTAAAAATATAGATGTGATATACACAATGATTCTATATACAAGAACTGCTGAAAAACAACGAAAAATATACAATGGAGAAAAACAGAGACTACAAAGATCTACTGATCTACTGATTATGAAGAGTGACAAAGCTGTGTTTATTGAAGAAGAAGAAACATGATAGAATATTAACCTATTCGACATCAAAGATCTTTTAAGAATCTACTACTGAAGTTGTGAATTATATTTATATATCTACTACAACCATATTGAATCAGAATGACTCTTACTTAATCATTATTTCTGAAGATTATGATCTATCTACTATGAGTTGCATTCTGTTGAAATTGTGAAGAACAATGAGAAAGAATTTTCAAAGAACAATTTTTTTATATTGAGTGATAGGATTCTTGTTCTGAGCTGTGTCGGTTCTACGATTGAACCAGAAGGCACTATTTTTCCATAGATTGTAAAGGTCTCAACTACATATACTCAATTTTGGAATTGTCTGTTGACAAGAGTACCATATAATTATAATCACCAAGATCATGGAGTAGAGAATTGGTGGAGTGGACTAGGGGCCTTCTGTTCCATGAACTACTATACATCGTGTGTTCCTACTATTTAAATTTCTCCAACATTAATACATCTAATTAAAGATAAAGGTTAGAACATGATCTCATGAATAATTTGTAAATTAAACAAATCACCTCCTCTTGTGTATATTTGATATAACCTGATCCAACAGAAACCACACAGGATGTAATGGACATCTAACACAGCTATGAACAAAAGTATATATTTAATGATTATTAGTCCTAAAGATTTACATTTTTACTATTGAGGGACTCATCCTTGATTAGTCACAAAGGTCTATCACGCCACTAAGGTGCCCTCGGATACCAGTCCATTATGGTTCCCTCTTCTTCTGGGCCACTGAGTTCCACTCATTTCTTGTGCCACTAATGTCCGTTCGGCTACTAGGTCACTCAGGTTTGCTCGTCTGTCAGGCCACTAAGTTCTTCTTGGCTACCGGGCCACTAAGTTCCACTCATCTGCTGGGCCACTGAGATCTTCTCGACTATTGAGCCACTAAGATCTGCTCCTATACTTATCCACTATCTTAATCTTGTATCCTTTTTCACATCATAATCAGCTATAGTATTCCCTATCAGAACATACTTGATTCCGAAATAATCTACTCCTCAAGACATTGGATTTACCCAACTTCTATGAAAACTCCCTTGGTGTATGGAAAATGGAATTCTGATCAAGGGGGTCCCAACGCAAAAATTGAATCACCAATAAAAACTACGGTTTGGGTGTTATAGATTTTTTATTAAAAAGTGTATGGTGGGGTATGGGACCAGTCCGAATCGCCTGGACCGACCTGACCCGGATCTAAACCGAACCACTGGGCCCGGCCGGATTGGTTGTGCCACGGGTTCGGCCCTCTAAGCCCCACTAGGGCTGCCCTTCTCCTCCTGCCCAACCTAATGTCAGCATACCGACTTCCACTGTCTGAGAGGTGGTGGGAAAGCCAGGTGTTATGAACACCCCAAGGGTTGTCACATGGTTTTCCATGATAGTGTTATAGCTGGACCACGACCCGATCCACTACCTATGGCGAGAAGCCACGGGAAACCCCCTTTGCATGTCGCTACTACCGAATATTATCTATGGAACCTGATCACCATCCACGGCTGGATGTCATTGGCCTTATTCACCACTACTGAACTACTTCGGTGTTGTCCACCTCCTACACACAGTCACTTCCATGTGCCACCAGCAGTCATCTCCAGCATCGGTGCACCGGTGGTCTCTTCCACCAGCCACCAGGTCTATTCCGGTGGTCCATTTTCTGATATCCAATCATACTCAGGATCCCCAGGTTTCCCCTATCCCTACTACAACCCCAAGATTTTATTTCTATTGATCTATAGGTTCAGTCAATAAGAACAAAAAAATGTACACTATGGATGGATCTGAGACTCATTCATGTCGACCTAAACCCTTCATGTTAGATTTCAAAAAATGAGTTGGGAGAATGTTATAAGAATACTAACATAGATAATCCCAAAATCAAATAATTGAGATCAAAACCCTCCCTCAAAATCATGCACGATCGATGTATCATTCCATTTTTCAAATGATTCACATTTGTTGTGGATAGTTTCAAATGAGGAAAGAAAAAATTAACCAAAATACACCCTACATGAAGGTGGGATCATTCATTGGCGAAGATCATACCATTGTGTTTGCTATTCCACGATTTTTCATTGGTGGCCTTTCGTCTTTTGTTTCTCATCAACAAAATTACACCAAAGTTTTGGAGTGGTCTTAGATCGTACCAACGATCCGCACCGGTTGAGTTCAGGTTCTTTCTAAGGTAAATTCATCATTTCGGAAACAACAATGCCATGAAATTTTTAATATGGTAACCAATTTAGAAGTTTCAAAAAACCCTCATATGTAATATTTTAAATAAACATAACAACCATTCAAACAATTATTCCAGGGTCATTATGGCTCATAATCAAATGTTTTATATTCTCTTGGTCTCAAAATATTCTCATATAATTGTAACAAATTACATGGAATTCAAGGACATTATAATAATGATAAATTTTCATATTGAACAAAGATAATAATGATCAAAAATCATATAATTCTAATGTAATAGACATATTATAATGATAAATTTATTATTACTTCTTTTTATAACACCATACAACAAATTTTAATAATCCTTTCCCAATGGTTTTTACATTTAATTTGATAATGTAAATTATATTCAATATGAAAAGGTATTTTTCTACTAATAAACTAAGTAATTTGAAGGCTATTATGTAAGAACACGGTTCTTATTCTTGATGTACAAGTTTTTTCTTTTCCTTTTTCATTATGTTTTTTTAAAAAATAAGGAAAATGGGGAAAAATCCCAAAATTTGTTAATACACGGCATATACTTATCCACACACAGTGTACTTTGGCCCTGTGGGATGGGTACACAAGGTTTGTAGGCCAGTGACAATGAAGGGTTTAAAAAATGACTACACGTCGTGTATAGGTATAGGTTATTTACACGTCGTTTATTCCATCAGAAGGTGAATAGTAAGGCGGTGGAGGCAGCCGCCAGTGGAGTGAAAATACACGCCGTGTAATCAAGAATACACGTCTTGTACTCATGTTGGCAAGTGAACAGTTCGGTGGTGAAAAATTAGCCATTATAGGAATAGATAAATGAGATAAGTACATTCCATGTACTTGAGAGTACACGTCGTGTAGTTTTTTCGCTTAAAATGTTCAGTAGCCTATGTTCATAGAGGAATCATAGAACGCCAGAGGAGAGCGGGAGAGACGGCCGAAGCATGGAGGATCTTTCGACCGTACACCGGAAACCCGATTTCTACGTCGTCGATCTCCTTGGAACCACACGAGTGAGTTCTTCCTCCTCCTTTTTTATTTTATACCAATTCATTCATGAGGTAAAGTTATTTGAGTTTGAATGGGATTATGTTCATCTCTGATCTGCGTTGTTCTCATTTGTTTCGGGAGGCGTCATTCACGTATACCGATCAGGGGCGATCGTGGTAGGTGATCATATGTTTATTTTCAAATGTGGTGTTATAATTGTGTATTCTTGTGCTACGTACCCTTGTTTGTGGTGTCCTATGGATGAGGCCTTGGATATTTTTAATACATATAATTATATAGGTAATTGAAGGTAATTATAACTTGCTTTTTGGGATCACTGCTTTGATCCAAGACCACCCTTGGGGGTGAGTTCCTATGTTTAGCCATTTGGCCAGGTTACCCAAGGGTAAACCGTAAAATTTTTCATTTTTTAAATTTCCTTGAGAGGAATTGTATATAATTTCATGCTTATATATTGGGCTCATCCCGTTTACTTGCGCCTGAGGGCAGTGTTCTATTAAGCCAGAGGGCAATGTTTTACTAAACCTGAGGACAGTGTTCTACTTACCCTAAGGGAAACCTTTATCGTTCCTGTCGGTAGTAGATTCTATTCCTGAGGGTCACACTTCATACTCCTGAAGGAAATATTCGTTATGGCTGGGAGAAAATACCCGAGGGTTTAAATTTTGATTACCCGAGGTTAAGGTTTGCATGTCTTAGGAAACTGACAGTTTACATAGAATATTCACTTGGGTGATATTTTAAATTGAATGATTGAATGAATATTAAAATGGAAACATAACTAGTAGTTAGTTACTTTTGAGAACTGATTAGTTTACTGCATTTACTACTGGACACTACTATTGCACATTTTCACTGACAGTTGGGCACGGGCCTTTGGTGGGTGCCTACTAGGATTTATTTCTCACACCCTATTTGGGGTCATGTCTTTGGACCCAAACAGATTATATTTCTGCAGGTGTGGATAAGGGAAAGGGTCCCTATACAGGTACTTGATTGTAGTAGATGAGTAAGAGATTATGGGACCAAGCATAGGCTTGTTATGCTATTGCATTTTGTGTACACTACTTTGTTTTGGTTGGTTGTACCTTTTACTTTGAGTTGTATTGAATTGTATTGCAGTGTATCTTGTTCTGGCTGTTTTCATAGAATTAGTGACATGCTACATCTTTATATATGGGACTGGTGGTTTTCTTTTACTTCAGTTGTCCATTTCAGTTGTATATGGTTTCCTTCTTTCATTTTTTGTGTGTTATTTATCTTTTTTGCTGTGCTACACTAGAAAAATGTGGGAATAGTTCTCCCACTATCAGACATGGGCCCTCTCTGCTAGTCGGTTTCCTCTGGCATTTGGGGAAATACGCTTGAGGTCATGTGACCAAATGGGTTCGGGGCACCCATTGAGTGGTACGCGGATCCGGGACGTTACAAAGTGGTATGAGAGGATTTCATTAATTTGACTTACTGTTGGAGCCTATAGTCAGGAATAGTATGGAATTAGTATTCTGTAAATATTTTTTCATTGGAGTAGCTAACTCGCGAATAGGGAAAAGCCATATTACCTCGTAATTTCAATTTTTCTCTGGTTTTGCAATTTTATAGTTGATTGATTTTCACCATTGGGTGACACACTTGTGGTGTGTTGTTTATATTTTTATACTGGGTTATATTTAGTTGCAACCCAATGAGATGATGGTATTCCATCTCATTAATCATTTAGGCACATGTTAGAATCACATGCCACGCATAGTTTCAATGCCATATAGGTGCATTAGAAATTGCATGTTGTTGTGATAGTTGTTGTGCTAGAAAATCGCGTTGTTGGGATAACTGCAATGATAAATACATTCTATTAGATAGGGTATGTTAACAAATGCCAAACTTTGGTTCATGAGGAGTATGGGCCCTAAATGACCGGAATTTGGTGGATCTTTAAGGTGTTCACTTTTTTATAACATGTGTAAGATGCCAAGGTTTGATTTGGAGGGATTATGGGCCCTCACAGATCGGAATTTAGAACTTAGGTGTTGTCTTCAGTGTTTCTGGGTTCCATAGTAGTTTCTAAGGCTTAATGTCCTGAAAAATACAAAATACATGTCATGCAGTTTTGACTACAAGCCGTTTAATCTACTGTTTGGGAGGAAGTGATTTTTTTTTACTATACGCCTTGTACCCCTAGTACATGTCGTGCAGTAGCTACCTGTGTCATTGGCTGTGTGGGAATAGACACGGGATGAGGAATTTCTAGAGGGAATACACCATGTAGTTATTTCACACGCCGTGTTGTGTGGACCATGTGTCTTCCTGTGTAACTAACAACATGGACGGAGTATATCTTTTCTTGTACAAGTCATGTCAATGATGCACACACCGTGTAGTGTGACCTGGAGACCCAGTTGTGTAGCTAACAAACACGGGTCGGTGTTACCTCTTATTGAACATGCTGTGTAACTATGGGACATGTCGTGTAGTCATTACCAGGGAAAGACCATGTGGATTTGGCCATGTGGCTAGGAAGGCGGAGTTGTGTACACGCCATGTATGGGTGTAACAGGCCATGTAGTGTTAGCTAAGTGGTCAGTCATGTCCCTAACAACACAGGAAGTTGGAAATTAATCCGTACACCTTGTGTCTATCTGGGACACGCCGTGTAGTTATTTTTAAAATAGAACTGTGTGGCTGAGCCATGTAGAAGGCTTGGGCAGGGAAGAAAGATTCACGTACACATCGTGTAGTTAAGAGACACGTCGTGTGATTGGGGTGATACATGGCTAGTTTAAACTGGAGTACATACCCATGTGGATGGCTTGTGAGAACACGCCATGTCGTATTTATACATGTCGTGTAGTCAAGTTTTGTAAGTCTTGAATGCTTTCTTTATCATATTCCCTTCTCGGTCTCCTAGTTTTCGGTCTTTGATAATCTTGATCAAATGTGTTCTTGGACCTTGTAGTGTCATGTCACTGAGACGACCTCAAGTTTTTCTCCAAGAGAGCGGAAATGATTATACTCCTGAGATGGTAGGGCATGGGCTACTAGTGGATCCCTCAACAGTGCCAGATGCGTCGCCAGCCATTATACCAGACACAGGCGTGGAGGCGGAGTTCTGTGATGGCTTTATGAGGTTCATGCGAACCTTCCAGGGAGCACCGTAGGCTGACACTTCTATGGAAGAGCTTACACATATATTACAACACCAGCATCCTCCTAAATTTTCAGGGGATGGTGGAACACATGCTACGGAGTCTTGGAAGGGTTCCATGCAGACTATTTTTGAGAATCTAGAGATGCCTCCATGGCAGAGGGTCATGCTCTGTACATACATGTCACATGATTCCGCCAACAGGTGGTGGGATGTTACCACCCAGTCTAATCATCACCGTGACATGGCATGTGAATATTTTAAGGTAGTATTATATGATTTATTATTTTTGGAGATTCTATGGGAAGATCAAGCTCGAGAGTTCATGAATATGCATCAAGGCACCATGTCAGCGATGGATCATTCTTCTTGCTTCACCGATCTTTAGCATTTTGCACCCGTTCTGGTTGGTGATGAGGAGTTGAGGGCTAGAGGATTTGAGGGTGGTCTTTGATATGACATTCGAGCACTGGTGAAAATTTTCATGTTGCCTACCATGAATGATATTGTGAATCGGGCATTGATTACAGAGTGGAACATGCAGGAAGCTAGTGGTGCAGGCCTGGGCGGTTCACCACTAGTTTTTGGTACTATTTCTACCGGTAAGAGGAAGAGGTAGATGAATTTCTCTCATGGTTGCAGTACTAGTCAGATGATTTCTTTAGGTTTCTAGGTCATTTTCTACTAGTGTGTTAAGGAGGGGCACAAGAGGCCACATTGTCCTCGTGACCCAGTGGAGTGCCGAGTTTGCGGCAAGATGGGTCATCTACAGTGTTTTTGCCGGGCGTTTCCACCAGTGGCTAGTGAGAGGGGTTCGGAACAGACTAAGCGTGCAAGTGAAAGACTGGAATCTTATTACTAGTCGGTCAATTGGGATACGTTAAGACGTACATGCAGAGGTGGTGGTCATCATCGTGAAGCCAGACACCAGGATCACATAGACAGCAGGGCGGGTTAGCTCAAGGTAGTCAGGCTGTGTCGTAGGGTTGTGGCACTGGGTAGGCATATGTAGTGCAACAGAGCCAATAAGGGCAGGATCCCAAACCTTCCACTATCATTGGTACTATTCTAGATTCTTCTGTTTTATCTTCATCAATTTTCAATACGTATGATACACATATTTTTATATCTGTGCCCGTTGTGGAGAGCCATGGGCTTTGTGTTTCATCTTCTTCTGATGTTATGATGTTAGACACTCTGTTGGGGACTAGAATGGCTGGTGTGCATCAGTGCAAGGAGTTCCCCCATGAAGATGGTGAGTGTCACTTTCTATGGGACTTCTATGTCCTAGAGATTATGAGTTATGACATCATTCTCGGGATGGACTGGTTGGTACCCTTTAGAGCCTTTTTATATTGCTATCATCTCATGGTGAGTTTCACCTCACGAGAGGGTGGAGATTTTTTATAAAAGGGCGAATAGGATGTCCAGGCGATCCGAGATAGACCCAAGTATCATGGTTGAGGTGGTGTGATATACCAGATTGCGAGTTTATCTCTAGATGATAAGGGAACCATTCGGAAGGATTTTCCTCCAGTAATTGATCGTTTTAGGGATGTCTTCCCAGATGACTTTTCTGGTATACCTCTGAAGCGAGAGGTGGATTTCTCTTTTGATATTGTACCAGAAGCATCACCGATGTCCATTACTTATTATAGGATGGATATACATGAGTTTCAAGAGACCAAGAGGTAGTTGGAGGAGTTTCATGCAAAGGGATTCATCTAACCTAGTACTTCTCATTGGGGTTCGGCTGTCCTGTTTGCTAAGAAGGCAGAACGTACCCTCAGACTCTACGTGGATCTTCTGAAGCTGAACCAGTTGATAGTCCAGAACTGATATCCCTTGCCATGGATTGATGATATTTTTGATCAACATCGTGGAGCATGAGTTTTCTAAAATATTTAATTGAGATCCAGATATCATTAGTTACACATTAGACCATCATACATAACTCTTATAGCTTTTCAGAGCAGATATGGTCTATACGAGTACATGGTTATGCCATTTGGACTCACGAACACACCAGCAGTTTTTATGGATCTGGGGAATTGTTTCATACATCCTTATCTTGATGCATTTGGGGTAGTCTTCATGGATGATATATTGGTGTACTCTCACACTCGACACGACCATGCCACCCATCATGAGATCGTATTGATTACACTGAGAGAGCATCAACTATATGCTACGCTCTCAAACTGACACTTCTAGATGAAACATATTCACTTCATGGGTCATATTATATCAGAGGTAGGAGTTGTAGTAGACCCAGAGAAAGTGAGAAAAATAGTTTTCTAAGATCATCCCAAGAACATGTTTGAAATACGGAGTTTCTTGTGGATGACTGGTTACTACAGGTGCTTTATACAGGACTTATCCCGCTTAGTAGTTCCATTGATAGGTTTAACTAATAAGGGTGTAAAGTTCATTTGGTCAGAAGATTACGAGACAACCTTTCAGGAGTTGAAGGGTAGGATGAAATCAGCAACAATCCTGATACTTGTAGAGAAAGGGATGAGCTATACAGTTTACTGTGTTGCATCAGGGATTGGGCTGTGAGAAGTGTTGATGTAAGTGATTGAGTTGTTTCATACGGGTCTCGGTAGTTGAGTACAAATGAGAGGAATTACCCGATGCATGATCTCGAGTTGGTTGTAGTTTATCATGTGTTACGCTGTTGGAGACATTATCTCTTGGGAGAACATTTTGTGGTTTTCAACGACGACAAAAGGCTCAAATATATCTTTACCCAGCGTGACCTGAATTTGAGACGACGAAGGTGGGTTGAATGGCTTTAGTATTTTGACTTTGAGATAGCATATACATCGGGTAAGGGTAATGCAGTTGATGATGCACTGAGCAGGATGACTCAGACCCAGGCAGTTCATGAGGCCAGTGGTGAGTGGCAGCTTATGGATTTGTTCACTGAGATGCATTTGAAGGTACACAACTGTCAGGGTAAAACCCATCTTTCCTCCTTATCTATGACTTCTATCCTCCTAGATAGAGTAAGTATGAGACAACTATCAGATTCAGAAGGCCTAGTGCTATGGGATTCAGTGGCAAGTGAGGACCATCCTCCTGAATGTACGATATGTGATGATGAGGTAATGAATTTCCATTGATGAGTGTGGGTTCCAGGGTATATACGTGAGGATATGATTCAAGAGATTCATGCTTCATCATGGGAAGTTCATCCTATAGTCACCAAGATGTACCGTGACTTGAGACATCAGTACTGTTGGCCAAGTATGAAGAGAGGGGTAGCTGGTTTTGTTACTAGATGTTCCACCTATCAGCAGGTGAAGGCATAACATCAAAGGCCAGCTAGAATATTACAGCTATTACCCATTCCAGAGTGGAAATGGGATGATGTTGCGATGGATTTAGTGACCGGGTTTCTAAGGTCACCTCGAGGCAGTGATGTTGTGTGGGTCGTTGTGGACAGTCATATGATGCTGGATCAATTTTTGCTGATCAAGGAGTCCTTCGATGTTGATGACCTTGGGAAGTTGTGTATCCGAGAGGTAGTATGACTTCATGGGGTTCCTGATTCTATCATTTCAGATAGGGACTCATGCTTTAAGTCTCATCTCTAGTAGAGTTTTCAAATGGCTTTGGGTACACAGGTGATTCTGAGCACAGCTTACCACCCTCAAACTGATGGCCAGTCAGAGCGTAAAATACAGGTGCTTGAGGACATGCGGCATGCTTGCGTCCTAGACTTTGTGGGCTCTTGGGAAAATCACATGCCCTTGGTCGATTTTTCCAAAAAAAAATAGTTTTTAGGCAACTATTGAAAGGGCCCCTTATGAGGATTTATATGTTAGGATATGTCGATCACCCTTGTACCTGATAGAGGTAGGTGATGAAGCTTTATTGGGACCACATCTCATGCAGGAGACAACTGAGTAGGTTCAGTTGATTCAGAAGGGAATGGCTACTACATAGTCTCACCAGAAATCATATATTGTTCGCCGTAGATGACCCTTACAGATCATGGTCGGGGATCAGGTTTTCTGGCGGGTTTCGCCAAGATTGGGACACAGGTGGATCAGGAGACAGGGTAAAATTTCACCGAGGTATGTTGGTACATTTGAGATTCTATAGAGAGTCGCGCTGGTTGCCTATTGGTTGCAGTTTCCACAATGGTATCGGTCTATACACGACGTCTTCCATGTATCTCAGTTATGAAACTATCATTCAGACCCATCTCATGTCTTTCATCCCGTGGAGGTTGAGATTTAGATCGATGCGTCCTTTGTGGAGCATCTGATTCACATCATTTATAGGAGCATAAAGCTTCATCGAGGCCGATATGTTCCTCTTTTACAGGTGTTATGGCAGAATGGCTGAGTGCAGGATGAAATGTGGTAGTGGGAGACTGACATACGTGCTCAGTGGCCAGATTTTTTCTGAGATTTATCTTTACCACCCTTGGAAGGGCAATTCCTGGATGAATTTCATTAAGGGGGAGTTTGTGACAACCCGATTCTTATTCTTGAGGTACAAGTTTCTTCTTTTCCTTTTTCTTTAAGTGTTTTTTAGGAAATAAGGAAAATGGGAAAATATACCAAAATTTGTGACTACACACCATGTACTTGTCCACACGTTGTGTACTTTGGCCATGTGGGATGGGTACATAGGGTGTGTAGGCCTGTCGGCAATGAAGTGTGTAAAAACTGACTACACGTCGTGTATAGGTTATTTACATGTCGTGTATTTAGTCAGCACGTGAATAGTAAGGTAGTGGAGGAAGTCACTAGCGGAGCGATAGTACATGTCGTGTTATCGAGAATACATGTTGTGTACTCATGTCAGCAAGTGAACAGTTCACATTGAAAAAGTAGGCTTCAGAGGAATAGTTAAATGAGAAACGTACACGCCGTGTACATGAGAGTACACATCGTGTGGGTTTTTTCCATTAAAATGGGCAGTAGCCTCCTATGTTCATAGAGGAAGCTTAGAATTCCGGAGGAGAGCGGGAGAGACAGTTGGAGCATGGAGGATCTCCTGACCGCACACCGAGAACCTGATTCTAACACCATCAATATCATTGGAACTGCACAAGTGAGTTATTACTCCTCCTTGTGGGTTTCTTACCAATTCTTTCCTGAGGTAATGTTATTTGAGTTTGAACGGGATTATATTCATGTCATATTTGTACTGTTCCCATTTGTTTCAGGAAGCGTCGTTCACATATACCGATCAGGGGTGATCGAGGTAGGTGGTCAGATGATTATTTCCAACTGTGGTGTTGAAATTGTGTACCATTGTGCTACGAGCCCATGTTTGGGGTGTTGTATGGTTGAGGGCATGGATTTTTTAAATACCTATAATTATATAGGTAATTGAAGGTAATTATAACATACTATTTGGGATCACTTCTTGGATCCAGGATCACCCCTGGGGGTGTGTTCCCCTTTTTAGCTGTTTGCCCAGGTTTTCTGACGGTAAACCATACAATTTAGCATGATTTAAATTTCCTTGAGAGGAATTGTATATAATTTCTTGCTTATATATTGGGCACGACCCAGTTACTTGCGCCTGAGGGAAGTGTTTTATTTAGCCTAAGGGCAGTGTTTTTATTAGCCTGAGGGCAGTGTTCTGTTTAGCCTGAGGGAAACACTTCTCGTGCCTGTGGGCAGTAGATTCTGTGCCTGAGGGTGACACTTCATATGCCTGAGGGAAATATTTGTTATGCATTGGGGCAGATACCTGAGGGTTTCGATTCTGAGTACCTAAGGGTAAGGTTTGCATGTATGATGGCAGTAACTGTTTAATTAGAATATTCAATTTGGTGATATCTTAAATTGAATGATAGACTAAATATTAAAATGGGAACATAACTTGTAGTTAGTTACTTTTAAGTACTTCTTAGTTTACTATATTTACTACTACACACTGTTTTTGCACATTTTCACTTACAGTTGGGCACGAGCCTTTGGTGGGTGCCAACTGGGATTTATTTCTCACACCCTATTTGGGGTCATGTCTTATGCATCAAACAGGTTACATTTCTACAGGTGTGGATAAGGGAAAGGGTCCCTATATAGGTACTTGATTGTAGTAGATGAGTATGAGATCATGGGACCGAGTGTACACTTGCGAAGCTGCTGTGTTTTGTTTACTCTTCGTTGTTTTGTTTGGCTGTACCTTGTACTTTGAGTTGTATTGTATTGTATTGCAGTGTATCATGTTCTGGCTGTTTTTATAGAATTAGTGACATGTTGCATCTTTATATATGGGACTGCTGGTTTTCATTTACTTCAGTTGTCCATTTTAGTTGTATATGGATTACTGCTTCTGTTGTTGTGTGTTATTTGTCTTTTCAATTGTGCTACAATTAACAAATGAGGTCATAGTTTCCACACTATTAGACATGGGCCCTCACTTTTAATTAGCAGCCTCTGGCATTTGGGAAAATGTACTTGAGGTCATGTGACCAACCGGGTTCGAGGTACCCGTTGAATGGTACCCGGATCTAGGACGTTACACATTACATTCTTCCCCCTAAAGAAATTTCATCCTTGAAATTAGACTCTTGTCTCAAATAAAATGGGGGTATTTTTCCTTTATCGCTTCTTCTAGTCCCAAAGTATATTCTTTAACATTTTTATTTCTTCCAATGAGTTTCACATGTCATGTTGTCTTATTCAACAAAATATTTCCATTCTATCAATAATAATTATTGGCCCCTCTTTATATGAATGTTGAGGTTCCAATTTGACGACAATAAAATAAATTATATATTTTGGGTGAGACATATACTTTATAAATAGACACAAGTGGAAGAAATCATGTATAGTGGAATGATTTAGAGGTAGTGAAAAATATAAGAAAAAAATAAATAATGTTTCATAATCTCAAACAATTGAAATTTATTTGGAATTAGTTGCCCCTTACTTAATAATTTCATAACTTATTTCCTTGGTGTTATCTTGATAAATAATTGATCACCAATATGAAACTCTTTTTCCTTTATTAACATTTTAATATAAATTTTCTTTCAAATCTGAGAAACATTAATGTGTTTTGAAATCACTTTTATATTTTCTATCTTCATCATCATAATTTCTAGCCCTAACTTTTTCCCTTATACAAATTCATCACAACATGTTGTATTTATACAACTTTTTTTGTAGATAACATCAAAAGGCACCATTTTAACAATCAAGTTTAAACATATGTTATAGGATAATTCCACAAGTGGAACATAATGGCCCCAAATCCATTGAAAATAAAGTGATCTAGACCTTAACATATAATCTATAGATTAAGTTATCCTTTAATATTTCTGATCAGTAAGAGGAAGTTTTTCTATGATAATGTTTTATATTATATCCATCTCCCTTTTATTGATCCACTATAACATTGAATTAATTTTGTGATCTAGGTCTGAAATATTTGACTATGGTACTTCGTAGATTCTTTCTACTACATAAATATAGAGAAGCCTAGTTAAATACTCTCTTATTCCAATGAAATGGGAATAATTTTTCTATCTATCAGTGATTTCCCATATATAACTTCTTCCCATGGTTGTCTTATTTTGGCTTGTGACAAAGTCCATTGTTATGTTATCCCACTTCATATAGGTATGGGTAGTGGTTTTAATACCCCATTAGGATATTTTTTATTTTCATTCACTTATTGATATACCAATAGCCTTTCTACATAATAATCTATCTCCCTTTTCCTACAATACCTCCATTAATGATCTTGAAGAAACCTATAAATTTTATTATTTCTATCATATACATAGAACACAGAGCTATGGAATTCATATTTTAAATTCTTATTCACCTTAGGATGATATGGATACATATCCTTCAACAAAATTTTATTATAACTTCATTGTCAATATTTAATTAATGAAACATCCAATTATTCATAGACTCTATATTATTTTTCATTAAAGGATCATATATTCGAGTTATCTTGTTATTTTATGGATATGAAGGTAGAGAAATCATTTGTGATTGGATTTATAATATACCATATCTTAGGATTTCCATGTCAAAGATTACTAGGTATCTGGCCAATATATCTCCATCAATCGACATCATAGAAAGAACACAATGATCTTTCTTATTCAATGCATCTATGACTTTATTTTCTCTATATTGTTGATAATGAATTGAAGACTCATAGTATTTAAGATTCTCAAACAACATATTTTTTCTTATTTTTAGTTGATTTTATTTGAATATTTTTTTAAAAATATTTGTATGTGTATATATCAAATAATTTCCTATAATGATAGTTTATCTATGTATTTAAAGAAACAATGATGGTAGCTAACTCTAGGTCATGAGTAAGATAATTATTGTTATGAGATTGTAACTTTTGAGATAAATAGGTGATAAACATGTCATTTTTCTTGAGGACACCTCTAATCCCTCCCAATGTTACATCACAGTTGATACAAATCCTTCCCTAAGAGAGGGTAATGTCAGTATAGGTACACTAGAATCTTATTATTCAATTCTTATTAACTTTATTCACACACAATTTTCCTGCTGAAATTAACTGATTTTCAAGTTAAATTGCCTGTGAATTAGAAATAAAATAAATATTTTTCACAAACCTTTTATAATATCCAACTAAACCATGGAATCTATGAATATTAGTTATATTTTTTGGCATGGACACTCCTATACATCCTTTTTCTTGGCAAAACAAATTGTGATTTCTTTACTAGTTACAATTTTCCCAAAGAAAGAATCTTTTTGTAACAAGATCATACATATAATAAATTTACCAAACAATTGTCATTTATCAAAGTTTGTAAATTGTAACTTATATGATCCTCATTCTCATAGGAAATTTTGAAATATTTCTGAATATCATCAATAAATACAGCACATATTTATCATAGTAGTTCTTTAAGACACTATTAATAAAATTCTTAAATATGGTAGGGGAATTATTCAATCCAAATGGAATAGAAAAACATAAAATTACTTATATAATTTTTATATTCTAGGATTTGGGATATATTATTTAATCACCCTCAATTGATGATACCCTGATCAAATGAAATTCTTAGAAAAGAGTTGAGCCACTTAATTCTAATCAAATAAATCATCAATCCTTGAGTGATAGTATTTTTTATTTTTTGTCATCCAATTAAATTCTCTATAGTCAATGAATATATGGATCAATCCATAATTATTTTTTAATAAAGGGAATAGGATCCCTCTAAGGGGATTCACTTTTTTTACTAAAAATATTTTCCATGAGGTCTTGAATTTAATTCATCAATTCCTTTAACACCAAGTTTAAAATCTATTTAGGGTATTCAATATTAGAAAGAATTCAGGTACGAGTTCAATTGTGAACTCTACCATTACTTATATAGGTTTTCCAAGTAACTCTTTAGGCTATAGATAAATTCATTTTGATATAATGTTCACATCTCTAATCTTTATAAATTTTATTTTATCTCCTTACTCAGCAATCATTTCCATAAAGACAGGAGGAAGATCTTGGAAAAACTCAAGATATGATATCTATCCATTAATAAAAACTATGGGTTATCCCTTAATGATAAAATAACACAACCTAATTATATATTTCTTATAATAAGTATACATTTATATCTAATCCATCCCGAGTAATATGTCAAATTCCCCCAGGGGAATGGTGACTGTGTGTATAGAGAGATTTCTCTCACCAAATATAGTAGTGGGATCTATATATATCATTGATACAAGGATAATTACTTTAGGATTTCTATCTAAAAACTCTACCACTAGCAGTTCATGGATTGATTCTACATTCCCTGAAAACCATGGATAGATAAATGAGGTCATTGAACCATAATATAACAATGTTCATTCTATCTATGTGATCACAATGACTTTACCTACTACCACATCATTTAGTCCCTATACATCAATAACCATGATTTTCAATACATGAACTTACACCTATGGCTTATACTAATTTTGATCATATTTACCCCCTATTATATTCTTATATGGACATTTATTTAATGGTTTTCAATATCTTCACACATGATGCATGGAACATTTGGTTATTCTTGTACCATCTTCCCTTTTTCTTTTTATTGAGATATTGACACTTCACCTCAACAAGGATGTTTCAAGAAAAAATGTCCCTCTCTTCTCAGCTTTTATAAATTTACACTTCCTTGAAGAAAATTCCCCAAAATATTTTTCACAAATTTATTTCACATGGGATTTTGTACGTTTTTATCATCTAGAGTTTTTTCCAGAAAATTTCTTGGTACATAAATTATTATCATTTTTATATGAGTCTACTAGGTATCTTCAAACTCTATTTCATATTTTAGAGAACATAATACTATATTTTTACACAACCAAATGTCTTGTATTTCCAACACATTCACAGATGGGGTCTCTATATTTCATATAATCGGTCGATCTTATCATTTTAATAAATGAAAAATCACAAAATTTATAATGAAATTCGTGTAATGTTCACCTCATAATTACCCACTGATTCATTTTCTCTTTATTAAAACTAATGTAATTACATATTTATCTTGGTTTAAAGGGTATAAGGAAAATACATGTTAAAAGGTTTCTCTTTGATGTATTCCTATAGCATGGATTTCATATCATCCATTGGCATCATGTTCTTGATCAATTTCCACCACTTATCAGCTGTTCCGCCTAATTGATATACTACCAACCTAAAATTCTCTTTATGGGAACAATGGAGTACAAAAAATAACTTTTCTATTGTATTGACCCACTTTTCTTTGATTAGTGGATCAGAGGATCCACTAAAGAGGTGGTCAATTATGCATGAAGGATTCAACTTCTAGTTATTCCTTCCATGGTAAATCAAGATTCCCCACAATGTTTTTGTAATTGTTCTTTACCTGAGTTAACTAATTCATCATAGTTGTGAATTTTATGACACTATCTTATCCAATACTTGGATGGTCTTCATAATATTTTCTATTATATCCATTGTTTACATGATCACTCCAATTTACTATTGCTTTTATTAAAGGAAAAACATTAGTGTGAAATATGGTACTTTTATGAAAAATTTATTCTAAAGGGATTTTATGTCCTAAAATAATATCCTTCAAAGAGGTTTTTATTTAATGAAATCTAATACAAAAATACATTTATTATATATCATTAATAGTAGTTTATAAAATGATTGGGATTCACCAAATAAAGTCCCCTAATAGTGTCAAACTTCGTGTGTATCATAGTCTTTTTGTAATTCACCATGTGATGATTGCGTTATTACTGAATCCAACATTTTAGGAGTCACTACCCCTTGGTATAACTATGTAAACTCCACATCCACTTTTAGTATCCATATAGGGATTTAATTATTTAGAAACCACTGACTTTATAATAACCCCAAAAATTACAGATGTTTTACTATTTTAAGACTTTTCCATAGGGTTCTCACTAATGATTTATTGTTTTAATTTACAAAAAATATGTAATCATACCTTTGATACCTATTATGGAATGTCACTTTTTGAATATATTAACCTTTCCTTATAATGTAAAATATTTAATAACCCAACAAAAATTTTTACATTTAGTTTCCTAGGAATTATGAATGTAATACGTGAAAAATATAAAATTTCCTCTAATAATCATAGAATTATTCTTCATAGATTCATCGTAGGTCACTATTTTTACATCCCATGTCCTTGTTATATACATCAAAATAAAGGGGTGAGCATAAATTATAGTAAGTGAATAAAAGAGATATATTTTTCATTTGATCATGAGGCATAACAATAGGTAATAACTATAAGAATATGAGGATTAACACAAAAATTCATTATGATTAATAACTTGAAAATGATGTTATATCAATAAAATGAGATATTTATAAACATATCATCAATTTTTAACAATTGTATTTCATAAAACATAATTACCAAGGATATTCACCATGTTATCATAAAACATGACATCTATAGAGATTAATTATTTACCAAATGCATTGGAGAACTATCAGGGTGAACCCTTTATATATATAATTTCATGCATTCCACATATATCATTACGAAACATTTCAATAGTATGCCATGGGATGTAATGAACACGTTTCATGTAAAATTCATTAAATTAATACAATCTTGATGAAATGAAAATTATATTATTTTTAAACACAAAGAAGAGAATGCATTTTTCATATTTTGATGTCCCCAGTCAATGAATGACAGTTACATATATGACAATTATCATGGATAATAAATCAGTTTGGGGAATCATAATATAAGAATAATTCTTGTAAACGGGAGAAATATAAGAAATGAATTCGAGAATGTGATGAGTATACAATATGGTTTAGGAAAAGGGAATAATGTGGGGGAAATGAGGTCTAAAACTAATTAAATATTATTTTGGAAGTAATGGGGAAAAAATTAAAAAAATTAATGTAATTCAGCATTTAGAAGTCATAAAAAAGTGTTACATGAATGGAAATGAATAATAGGAGAGTTCCCTTACCTTCATAAGTTACTTATTAAAGAGAAGCGAGGGAATCCTTAAGACATTAGAGACACTATGGAGTGAATTTAGAGAGGGGTAACTATAGTAATATCAGGTTTAGGATAATTTTAATATAGTGGAATGGGGTAATGTGTGGGTATTTATAGTAAAAGTGGAATAATTTTATAATAATTTATTAATATAGCTATTACAATTCAAGATTGTAGAAAATGAACCACCATTAGATTAACCATGGGTTTTTCTCATGGCTTTATACATTTTTTTATTTTTATAATATTTTAATCCATTAGAACCAAAATAGAAAATATATTTTTGAAATTTGAAATAGAAATGTTTTTTGACAGAATATAGTTTTTGAAATCAAAATTTTTTGTTTTAGAGTTTGGAAAGTCATTTATAGGTTTTTAAATTGATTTAAATACATTAAAATAAACAATATTAAAAAATTAACATATTTATTTCATGGATTATTTTCCAATAATTTTTACATATTTATTACATATATATTAATTCCTAAAACATATAAAAAACAAAAAATTCTATTTTTAGTATTAACTAAAATATAAAATAATTAATAAAATTATACAAATTTTACCCTTTCCTAATTTTAAGTTGTTGATTTCAAATATAATGTTTATTTCCAAAAAAAATCTCTAAATATTATAATTTTAACATTTAACCAAAAAATATACTCTACTAAAAAAATAATAGTTTTTATGACATAGACAACATTATTCCAATTATAAAAATTTATGAAGACATTATTAAATTATATTATCATTTTTATTTAATTAAATACTATTTTATGAGACTATTTCCTGAAAAAATATGTTTATAATACATAAATTAATAATGTGTATATGTTTTTTGAAAATTATAATATATTTTTTTTCCAATATCTATTTATTAATTTATATTATATTCATGTGTATTTATTAAAAATAATAATGACATATATAGAATTCAAAAAATAACTATCTCATTTATACGAAGGGTGTTTCACTTCTATGAAACTATGGTCCCCATAGATAAAAAGATATTAGACCATCATACACACTAATGGTAAGGCATGAAATGGGGGTATTTTGTGGGGTGGATTAGCTAGCATTGACCTAGTGATGTTCTCCACTAACATGAAATTATCTTATAGTCAATTCCACTCAAGCCTTAATTATTGATTTTATTATTGGATTTGGTCAAGAGAAAACCCCAGTGATGCTACCTCCAACCCATGTTTTGATAAATGGGCTTCAAAATAAATGTTCTTATTATATTAGGCCATTATTTCTTCCTTATTCCACGAATTAGCACTTATCACGACCATTAGTTAAATATAATTCAAATTATCATGTTATAATGGAAACATTACCAATAGTTATGATGACCAATAGTCATATCTGATGACATTCATATTGAGAAATGGTTATTTCGATCTATAGCTATATTGAAAAATGATCATTTCGATTATTGGTAATATTGACCAACATTCATGTAATAGTACTGTAATTGTCATATTCTAAAAATCAAACTTCTAATTACATAGTATATATAGGACCAAATATCATCATTTACTAAATCAGTCCCAATATCTTTTATAAATCCTTTAATAATGTTCATTATATTCCTAAAATTAATTTTTTATTTTAGTAGTTTTTATGGTATCTATAATCTTCCTTGAAATTCTTGATCATGTGGATTATACCATTACATGGTCACAATTCATTGGTGTCTATAACCTTATAATAGTTGTAGATTTACTAATAGATAATATTACTTTCCATGTAATATTATTTTTGAAATTAATTCTATATACGTATATTTTAAATTCTAATAAAATAATAATTATGAAAAAAGAGTTATTTTAATATTCAATGAAGGAATTTTCATGCCATTACAGTATTGACCATTACTATGTGTGGAGAAAGAGGTTTACTAGAGGTATGTCCTAAATGTTTTGTGATTATTGCTCATTTTTGTGGCTAATGGGGCTATTGTGGCCGTATTCTCCTAGATAATTGCCAATGAGGTGGGTTGGTCCACTCACTATGGGTGATGGAATCAGTTGTTTACGAAACATAGTGGGATCGTGATGACCATCAACACGGTTGATGTACTTACCGATGGGGCATTGGATAGAGGTGAGAGGGACCATGATTTTTATGTTTATCAAACCTTGTTTATAGAGATATAATGTGACTGGATTTTTAAAATATTTTTGGATGTGTTGGTGGGGAATCATGGTGGACCCAATATTGAATAGTTTTCTATAGTGGATGAATATCATAAGAGAAGATAATTTGATTATAAGGATGATGGATTTCCCATTATCACATATTGTGGATTTATTATTCCACTTTGGTACTTGTGAAAGTAGGTATATACTATTCATGTATTGATGGGAATTAATGAAGTGAATTATTATGGTTAATTATTGTTATATTTTTTTATATAATTTATACACTATTATATTTATAGAAATTATATAGGATAACCATTGGTGTAGGCCTATTAAGTTCATAGTAATAGCCTTCATGAGCCCTTCAAGACATGCGAATAATTTATGTCTTATATAATACGTAAGGGAAATTGATCTATATTAGATGTTTAGTCAGAGTGGACATATATAAATTACATGAATAGATTTAATATTTTACAAACATGACCTATGTCTAGATATTAAAAGGTGAGAACATTCCCAAAATGTAAAGTATTATTTATTATTCAAAAAATGTTACAATAGTATGTGGTAATGTTTTTTAAATAATCACACTTAAATAGGGGAATGATTTCACCAGTTAAATGATAAAAAAACTGTGAAATCACTTATTATCACCTTGTTTGCAAGTCCATAGGTAAAGTGTTTAACCTATCTAAAAGGTTGTGTGTTGAAGTTCCATATAGATGAAAGTACCTAAATACATCTAATCTATTGGGTAGTGAGTTTCGTTGAATATGGTGTTGATCAATGATTTCTTATTATATAAGGAATCTGAAGTCACATTTCAATCATACCATATTACAACCTCTTTATTTTTCAAAATCCAACGCATTTATTAAACCAATTATCTCAGCATCCAAATATGTTTCAACTCCATAACATATAAAAATACAGCCTAAAATGTTAGTACTTTTGTTTCTAAGGAACATTCCATAACCTGATTGTAACAACCCGAGATTTTATGAAAAATATTCTTTTAATTTCATTAATGTCTTGTGTTTTATGCTACAACAATATTACCTTGCGCTATACGCAACACCATATTAGCCTATAGTATACACAACACTATTCTTGGAATGTGTTACACACAATTTTGATAATAGTTATTCTACGCAACATTGAGTATATATATATATATATATATATTTAATGTATAAATGAAATATGGTTGGATTCTATTATACGAAACAACGAAGGATTCTTGCACAACACGAAACCCTGACTTGGCTTGCATTACACGCAATCACGACCTTCCTTGATAGCGTGTGTTGCACGCAATATCTGGTTTTACTAAACAATGATATATTATTATAATATTGTTATAAACTAGAGATTATGAATAGTATTAACTAAAATTTGAAATTTATAACAATATTATTCATCTTACACATTTTCTAGAACATGGAATAAGAACAAAATAAATTTTTCGGGTAAAATAAGTATTTTTCAAAAAATGCAGTTTTGTCGCCTTTTGATTGTGCACCCACTTGAAATCAAGTTTTTGACATGTTTATAAGTTCCATTTGACAAAATAAAATTCTTCTTTGTAATCAAGAAATAAAAATTTACTTTGGATAAATTTTTCATATTATTCTAGTAACTTTCAAATTTTGATGAACAGTAAAAACACGCTATATTTTAATTAAAAACAACTTTTTTCATCGCAATAATTTATATGGATAAGTTATAATATTGAAGGGTTTAAAAGTATAAATATAATCTATTTTTACCATTTAATATAATTTATGTCATTAGCATTGATTTTACATTAAATTCGTAGGTTAAATCAATTCAATCTTTTGCCATGTTTTAAAGAAAAACCTGTTTTCTTTCGACAACGGGATTAATTTTAATTTAATTTCTGCAACTTTTGGGTATTGAATTTGGAAAAATGGATTCCATATTTTGAATTAGTGGGTCCAAATTATGTTAATAAGCTACTTTTTATTTTTGGGAATTATGAATAGTAACTACGGTAAATTTTATTTACCATAGTTAAAGGTAAATCGGGTAATTAAGGGTAAATATAATATTATAAAATTACCCTAACACATGACAAAATTCTATTTTATGGCTAAAAGTAGACACATATAACCTAAGGGTTGGATTAGATTCATTTTATGGACTTTTTACCATGATAATAATTTAATTATTATTAAAACCAATGAAAGTGACAACATGTCACTGTCTTAAATCTTATAAGTATAATAATTTTAATTTAGTGATAAACATCATAAAAAATATAACATGAATATTCTCTAGAAATCTAATAAAATTATATACATCATGATAATTTATTTAGAATTTTTAGGGATTAAATAATTGTCATTAATGGTGATACATTAATGATACCGAAATTATTTATTAAGTGGAAAATAAGTAATATAGTTTTTATTGAAATAATAATACCCCTTAAATGGCCCACAAACCTGAATAAAACTTATTGGTAGTGTATATCTACACCTTAAGCATCCAATGAACTAATATATAACCGTTTGGAGCCTTATGAAAGTGATTATGACACTTATATTATTTTATTTTAAATGATGCCAAAGTTGTCACCTTCATAATTTATTAAATATAAAAATTTAAATATTGAGATTTTAAGATGATAAATTCAAGTAAAAGTATTATTGTGAAATGTAATAGATTTGTATTCATCAAAGGATTTTATTTTTAATTTTTATGCATCAAATATGTATATTAAATAATTAAACAAAAATGATGTAGTAATTATTTTATTAAGAGATAAACCAAATAAATGGTTTTAAAAATAATAAAATAAATATTATAGGAACTATTTAATGTGATCCACTAATTTCATATAAACATATGACCTTTTATGAATATATTAAAGCTTTTATTTAGAACATATCGTCTGTATATATTTTATTTAAATTCAAATAAATGAATAGGGTCAAAATTGACACTATTGTTATTTTATAAAAATAACATATTATAAAATTGTATAAATATCACAAAAATATTTAAAAATTATATATTTAAATTTATACGGTCTATAATCTTATTAATAAAACAATTATGCAAAATTTACAACAAATAAGTAATTACATTGTATAATTTAAAATTTAGAATTTTATTACCACGAATAAACTTAAATAGATTAAATAAGGATAAATCAAAATGATAAGGTTTAAAATAAGATCCAAACATGTATAAATTTGATTGGTTGATGATATTGCAACCATATATCATCTAATATTCTAATATGAGTCATTTTTGATGGTTTTTAAGTGGGGTTAGATTTATTATAAATAAATATTTTTAAGAATTCCAAAGGTGCCCCTCTCCTCCCTTATAAAAGGGCACCTCCTCTCTCTCTTCCACACACCAATTTGAGCCTTCATGCTCGTCCAACCCCTGCCCAATTCTCTTCTCCACTTCCCTAGAAACATCCTAGAGGTCCTGGTCTTATTCAATTACCAATTTTAGTGCTCTAAGAGGAGGTCTCAAAGAGGCGCTTCAAAGAAGAGGTAATTTCCGTTACCGATTCTTTCACCATTATTTCTTCTTCCACTTATTCTTATTAGGTTGTTTAATTATAAAGTAATAACATAAGTATCACTCATATACTGATATGTTATTATAAGTATGAAACTACCCTATTTCACCATCTATCCATCCTACGGAAAACAAAATCACCACGCGTGCGTACGTACGGAATACCGTCTCCACGCCGTGGTGCAATCTATTTTCCACCACCACCATACATGGATGGGTATAATGGTGTAAATAATAACTATATATGATTATTTTAAATTGATATTGATTCTATAATAGTATACATACACTCCAATAAAATTCCACGATCATGGGAATGATATCATCGCTCGTGCGTACGTACGGAATACCGTCTCCACGACGCGATGAAATTCATTCTCAATGATTAACCATTCATAAATGATTATAAAGTATATATAATAAGTAATCATGAAATAAATGACATAATAATGATACTGGATTTATGTATATTTATATATTTATTTCATCCAAGTACTTCCATTCAATTCAATGAGGAAACGAAAACAACGTTCATGCGTACGTACGGCCTACCGTCTCCATGAACGGTGTATTTCTTTCCATTTATTGATCTATTATATATATGTATATTCTGAATATATATTATATATAAATCATGTTTTATATATTGGATGTAATTAATCATGATCTAAGTAATCATATGAATAATTACAAGTCAAAACACGGACGACAAATGAAACGATTTTACCCAAAACGCTCTTTAACATGGAATTTACAAAAGAACGGGTAATATAAAGTCATAAGTGAACCATATATGATATCATAAAAATTAATATGATTCTGTAATAAGTCAATAATATTATTTAAATCATTATACAGGAGTTTCGGATACGTACAAAGCATATCAGACCTAAGGTAAGAGATAATTTTTCAAATCTCATTTTTATCCAAGATTGCTTATTCGTAAGTATTTAATAGGGTTATTTATATCATCCATGTCCATGTTTTATAAAAGTTTTTTCATGTATGTTTAAAGTTATTTTTACGCATTTTTGAGTTTTACTACATGGTATGTAAGGAATCTTTCTTTTTTTTATGTTACGAGGTACTTTTTGACTTTCCGGAAAAATTACGAAAAGAATATTTTTTTAACTTATATGGAACGAACGGATTTTTACGGTTTTATAAAGACTTATTTTTATGAAGCTTCCTCCAAAAGATTTCATGACTATTTTCAACAAAATCACTTTCTTTTAAAATTTCCTGACGTTTTGTGAAAAGAAATTGATTTTGAAGAAGAAAGGATATTTTCCTCAAGAATTCATTTCAAGTGTTTTATCAAAACCATTTTCCATGTAAGATGAAATTATTTCATATGTGTATGTTTCAAGTGTAATGTCTCTATGATTTACATGTTTTCAGTTTTCTTATTATGAAAAGATATCCATTTCTTTTATATGGATTATGTGATGATGGGATGATGTTTATGAAACCCATTCTATTAGTTGGGTTAATATGAATGATGTATGTTTATTTTGTGGCACAAGTAAGAATGATTTCATTATGAGATGGGTGGGACCTATATATCCCTAAAATGCATTGGGTAAAGATTTATATCTCATTAGATAGACATGTCTGGAACGGAAAGTTAAACCGGTTCATTAATACAGGACTGGAACGAGGAGTGAACTCGATTCAGAAAGGGACTTTGTCCACTAAGACGGTCTTGGCAGCAATGCCTTGGCTACTATGGAAATCATATCATGTTCTTAATGGTTTCCACAATTACATGTTTTATTCCCATTCTATTTTATAATTCTTAAAGTTTCTTTATGATCTATGCCCTACGTACTTCCAGGTTTTATGTCATTTCTCAAGCTTTTGATGTTTAATCATTAAGTTCATGTTTTTATGTACAAATGTATATGGTATGTTTTATTTTATCCATGATTACCCTTACTGAGCATTTGAGCTCACCCTTTTTATGTTTTCTTTTCCCAGGATATAAAGAAAGGTTTTAGTTAAGATAAAAAGGGGAAGATCTTTATGGGATATGTTGAAGATCTTCCACCATGGTTAGAGGATTACGTTCCAAGTTTCCAAAGACACTAAACTATTACGGTCCTTGTGTGTCTGTTTTTGTTATGCATTAAGTATTACACAAAAGTAATGTAATGTACATGTACTTCAAGCTTCGGGTCTCTACAGTTGGTATTAGAGGAATGTTTTAGTCAACCTTTGGAAACTAGGATTCGAAAACGTTAGTGAGATCCCTAGAAAAATTTCTAAGGTATGTCTAGGGATGTCCCTAAGGATAAGTATACGTATAGGATATAGTCCTACAACTACGGTAATGATCTTAGAATTTAACCTAAGATGTTAGATATTGAGTGTAATCCCCCTTTACTATGTTGTTTTCCCTATCATGATTTTTTCCTCTCACACTATTCTTTTTGGGTTTTAGAAAATGGCTGGAAACAGGAAGATTCATGATAATGGAGGATATGATAGACAATGGAATGATTTTCTTCATGAGAAACCAAATGAAACGGGATCTGGAAGTCCAAACATTGTTATTATGCATAATCAGCAATCTCATAATATGATCAATAATCTCAAATTTGGTAAGTTTCCCGACTCAGATAATAAGAGAAAGATGGAGTTTCATGATGATCATAGAGGAAAGAAAGTTAAATTTCCCTCATGTAAATCATGTGGGAAGAGGCATCATATAGATTATTTCAAAGGAACTGGAAGACGCTTTGGGTGTGGAAAAGAAGGTCACAAAGCCAGTAAGTGAAAAGGAAAAGGATCAGTTAACACCATGGACAAGGATAATGGTATTTCTACGACATCAACAATGATTAGATGTTTTAAATGTGGAATGTACGGGCATTATGAAAACCAATTCCCTAACGGAAAATCTCATGAAGATAATCAGCATGGTCATATGGGTAGTATTTATGTGGATGATGATGAGAAGACTACAAATGATATATGAGCTGAAAGAAGTGTTGAAGCTCAGTCAATTGTTTTAGAAGGTAGTGGAATGATTGTATGTTTATCGAGAGTTATGTTGTATAGTTAATGGTAATATGGAATAAAGAATCATCTATGGATTGTTACACTATTTTTTTTCCTAAAAGTATTTGAAAGTATATGTTGAATGGTACTAGTAACCATGGAAGGTTATTCGGATATTTTTGTAAAGTAGATGATATGCGCATAATGAAGGAAGAAGAAGATAATGAGATGTTTGATTGTATTCATGAGCTCATGATTAATATAAGGACTAAGTGATATCATGGTTTGAGTATATAGAATTTTTAGGATTTTGGTATGTGTAAAGTGTTAACTTTTAACTGCATTCATTTTTCCCTAAGGTTCAATGGGTATTCATTTTTTAGGAGAATAAATGATTAAGGCCTTAGAATGTTTGGAATGTGACCAACAAGACATATCTTATGATATATGGGGATCAACGATGGTAATAAATCTCTAGTAATCGTTTTCACTATATTATGAGAGTGGACTGCAGTATTATGGATAAGCCTAAATATTGGAATGGATTATGTTGGACATAAGTTAGTATTGTTTAAGGATAGAAGTTTTTTCGATATTTTTGATGGGATGTTATAGTAATATAGTTTTAGAAAAAGGACAACTTGCAGGACGGGCGACGGCCCATCACGTCGGACAAGGCTGTGGGAATCGAACCCACAACTGAAGTGCGACTGGCCTTTATCGCCTACCACTGGCCTACAAGAAGCCCCTGGTTAGTTGAAACTAGTTTTATTTTATTAAGCGGTATGATATATGAAGGATAAGTTCATTTTTGGAACCATATACGATTAATCTAACCATAAGATGGAATTATAACTTTTGATAACCTTTTGTTTGAATGATATGGAATGACCCATCATTCTATCAAATGATCTGCTAACACATCACGAATAACAATATTCAACTTCATTTCTTTAAGGGATGAAGTGGAAATTGTTCAATTCATGAACAACAGTGAGATTGTACCAAAAGTATTCAAGTATTTCTTTTAATTCATCAACTTTAGGGAAATGATCTTGAAAACCAAAAAAATTTTCCTTGTTCCCCTATATCTGATGAATCATATGGTACTATAGATCATCACAATTAAATATCTTTGTGATTGTTGTCTTTTTCATAGACATGTTCTCTACCACTCTCTATCAGAACTTGATTGTTAGATGTTTCTTTCATATCCATATTTTCACCTATGTTCTCCTACATGGAAACCCAGTGATGAGTTAATTTGGGTAACTGTTAAATTTCATACTTTAGTTTTTAAATTCATGTTTTGGTATTCCTTTTTACGATGTGGGTTTCTATTAAACAAACATTCGAGTAGTAAACCATTTATAACCCCAACGAATTGCGAGGGAGAAATTCATTTTAAGGGGGGTAGAATGTAACACCCCGAGATTTTATGAAAAATATTCTTTTAATTTCATTAATTTCTTGTGTTTTATGCTATACCAATATTACCTTGCGCTATACGCAACACCGTATTGGCTTACAGTATACGCAACACTATTCAGGGAACGTGTTACACACAATTTTGATAATAGTTATTCTACGCAACATTGAGTGTATATATATATATATTCAATGTATAAATGAAATATGGTTGGATTCTGTTATACAAAACAACGAAGGATTCTTTCACAACACACAACCCTGACTTGTCTTGCATTACACACAATCGCGGCCTTCCTCGATAGGTGTGTTGTACGCAATACCGGGTTTTACTAAACAACGATATATTATTATATTATTATTATGAACTGTCCATTATGAATAGTATTAAATAAATTTTTAATTTTATAACATTATTATTCATCCTACACATTTTCTAGAACATTTTATAAGAACAAAATAATTTTTTCGGGTAAAATAAGTATTTTTAAAAAAAATGCAGTTTTTCCGCCTTTTGATGGCGCACCCACTTAAATATAGTTTTTGACATGGTTATAAGTTCAATTTGACAAAATAAAATTCTTCTTTGAAATCAAGAAATAAAAATTTACTTTGGATAAATTTTTCATATTATTCTGGTAACTTTCATATTTTGATGAATAGTAAAAACACGGTATATTTTAATTAAAAACAACATTATTCCTCGCAATAATTTATATGGATAAATTATAATATTTAATGGTTTTAAAGTATAAATAGAATATATTTTTACCATTTAATATAATTTATGTAATTATCATTGATTTTACATTAAATTCGTAGGTTAAATCCATTCAATCTTTGGCAATGTTTTAAAGAAAAACACGTTTTCTTTCGACAACGGGATTAATTTTAATTTCATTTATGCAACTTTTGTGTATTGAATTTGGAAAAATGGATTCCATATTTGGAATCAGTTGGTCCAAATTATGTTAATAAGATACTTTTTATTTTTGGGAATTATGAATAGTAACTATGGTAAATTTTCTTTACCATAGTTAAAGGTAAATCGGGTAATTAAGGGTAAATATAATTTTATAAAATTACCCTAACACATGAAAAAATTATATTGGATGGCTAAAAGTAGACCCATATAACCTAAGGGTCGGATTAGATTCATTTTATAAACTTTTGACCATGAAAACAATTTAATTATTATTAAAACCAAAGAAAGTGACAACATGTCACTCTCTTAAATCTTATAAGTATAATAATTTTAATTTAGTGATAAACATCATAAAACGTCAAACATGAATAGTCTCCAGAAAGCTAATACAATTATATACATCATGATAATTTATTTAGAATTTTGAGAGATTAAATAATTGTCATTAATGGTGATACATTAATGATACATAAATTATTTATTTAGTGGAAAATAAGTAATATAGTTTTTATTGAAATAATAATACCCCTTAAAAGGCCCACAAACCTGACCAAAACTTATTTTGAGTGTATATATACACCTTAATCATCCAATTACCAAATAAATAACCGTTTTGAGCCTTATAAATGTGATTACGACACTTATATTATTTTATTTTAAATGTTTCCAAAGTTGTCACCTTCATAATTTAATAAATATAACAATTTAAATATTGTGATTTTAAGATGATAAATTCTAGAAAAAGTATATTGTGAAAGGTAATAGATTTATATTCATCATAGGATTTTATTTTTAATTTATATGCCACAAATCAGTATTTTAAATAATTATACAAATATGTTGTAGTAATGATTTTATTAAGAGATAAACCAAATAAATGGTTTTAAAAACAATAAAATAAATATTATATGAACTATTTAATGTGATCCACTAATTTAATAGATACATACGACCTTTTATAAATCTATTAATGTTTTTAGTTCGAACATATCTTCTGTATATATTTTATTTAAATTCAAATAAATGAATAGTGTCAAAATTGACACTTTTATTATTTTATAAAAAATAACATATTATAATTTTTTAAAAAAATCACAAAAATATTTAAAAATTATAAATTTAATTTTATATGGTCTATAATGTTATAAAGTAAACAATTATGTAAAATTCACAACAAATAAGTAATTATTTCATATAATTTAAAATTTAGAATTTTATTACCACAAATAAACTTAAATAGATTAAATAAGGATAAATCAAAATGGTAAGGTTTAAAATAAGATCCAAACATGTCTAAATTTTATTTTTTGATGCTATTAAAACTCTATCTCATATAATATTCGAATATGATTCATTTTTGGAGGTTTTTAAGTGGGGTTATATTTATTATAAATTAATATTTTTAAGAATTCCAAAGGTGCCCCTCTCCTCCCTTATAAAAGGGCACCTCCTCTGACCAAAAATGACTCATATTCGAACAACCCCTGACCAATTATCTTCTCCACTTCCCTAGAAACATCCTAGAGGTCCTGGTCTTCTTCAAAGACCAATTTTAGTGCCCTAAGAGGAGGTCTCAAGGAGGCGCTTCAAAGAATATGTAATTTCCGTTACCGATTCTTTCACCTTTATTTCATCTTCCACTTCTTCTTCTTAGGTTGTCTCATTATCAAGTAATAACATCAGTATCACTCATATAATTATATGTTATTATATGTATGAAACAACCCTATTTCACCATCTATCCATCCTACGGAAAACGAAATCGCCGCGCGTGCGTACGTACGGAATACCGTCTCCACGCCGTGGTGTAATCTATCTTCCACCACAACCTTACTTGGATGGGTATAATGGTGTAAATAATAACTATATATGATTATTGTAAATTGATATTGATTCTTTAATAGTATACATACACTCCAATAAAATTCCACGATCATGGGAATGATATCATCACTCGTGCGTACGTACGGAATACCGTCACCACGGCGCGATGAGATTCATTCTCAATGATTAACCATTCATAAATGATTATAAAATATATATAATAAGTAATCATGAAATATGTGACATAATAATGATACTGGATTTATGTAAATATATATATGTATGTCATCCAATTAATTCCATTCAATTCAATGAGAAAACGAAAACAACGTTCATGCGTACGTACGACCTACTGTCTCCATGAACTGTGTATTTCTTTCCATTTATCGATCTATTATATATATGTATATTCTGAATATATATTATATATAAATAATGTTTTACATTCTGGATTTAAGTAATCATGATCTAAGTAATCATATGAATAATTACAAGTCAAAACACGGACGACAAATGAAATGATTTTACCCAAAACGCTCTTTAACATGGAATTTACAAAAGAACGGGTAATATAAAGTAATATGTGAACCATATATGAAATCATAAAAATTAATATGATTCATTAATAAGTAAATAACATTATTTAAATCATTATACAGGAGGTTCAGATACGTACGAAACATATCGGACCTAAGGTAAGGGATAATTTTTCAAATCTCATTTTCATATGAGATTGTTTATTCGTATGTATGTACTGGGGTTTTTTCTATCATCCATGTACATGTTTTATAAAAGTGTTTTCATGTATGTTTAAAGACTTTTTAACCCATTTTTTAATTTTACTACATGTTATGTAAGGAATATTTATTTTTTTTACGTTACGAGGTACTTTTGGACTCTTCCGGCAAAAGTACGAAAAGAATGTTTTTTTAACATATACGGCACATACATATTTTTACGGTTTTATAAATCCTTTTTTTCATAAAGCTTACTCCAAAATATTTCATGAATATTTTCAACAAAATGTCTTTCTTTTAAAATTACATGACGTTTTGTGAAAAGTAATTGATTTTGAAGAAGAAAGGATATTTTCCTCGAGAATTCATTTCATGTGTTTTATCAAAACCATTTTCCATATAAGATGAAATTATTTCATACGTGTATGTTTAAAGTGTAATTTATCCATTATTTACATGGTTTAACTTTTGTTATTATGAAATGATACCCATTTCATTTATAAGGATTATGTGATGATGGGATGATGTTTATGAAACCCATTTTATTCATTGGGTTATTATGAATGATGTATGTTTATTTTGTGGAACAAGTAAGAATGATTTCATTATGAGATGGGTGGGACCTATATCTCCCTCAAATGCATTGGGAAATGATTTATATCTCATGATATAGACATGGCTGGAATGGAAATTTAAACCGGTTCAGTAATACAAGACTGGAACGAGGAGTGAACTCGATTCAGAAAGGGACTTTGTCCACTAAGATGGTCTTGGAAATAATGCCTTGGCTACTATGGAAATCATATCATGTGCTTAATGGTTGACACAATTACATGTTTTATTCCCATGCTATTTTATCATTATTAATGTTTATTTATGATCTATGCCTTACGTACTTCCATGTTTTATGTCATTTCTCAAGCTTTTGATGTTTAAACATTATGTTCATGTTTTTAATTTCAAATTTATATGGTATGTTTTATTTTATCCATGCTAACACTTACTGAGCATTTGAGCTCACCCTTTTTATGTTTTCTTTTCCCTGGATGTAATGAAAGGTTTGAGGTAAGAAAAAAAAGGGGAAGATCTTTATGGGAGATGTTGAAGATCTTTCACCAGGATTAGAGGATTACGTTCCATGTTTCCAAAGTCACTAAACTATTACATTACTTGTGTGTCTGTTTTTGTTATGTATTAAGTATTCCGCAAAAGTAATGTAATGTCCATGTACGTCAAGCTTCGGGTCTCTACTCTGATGATCATAGATTTCTTTTAGAGGTCCCATCCATTTTTCATTTTATCCATCCCATGAACGAGGTTGTCCAAAAAAAATTAATAGTACCTTGAATTAGAGTAAATTCTTTTGGTATACCGATCTATATAATCACCACGATATCATGTATAGTGTTTCAACGTCTACTATGATACAATTAATTTTCATGCTTAATTTCTATTAGAATTTGATGTTGGGTTGAGTGATGACTGGGAGAATCTCCCTCAAGTATTACAACATTCTAACTTTTCAACATGATATATTTTATTTCAATAAAAGCCAACTGAAATAAGTTGGAGATTTGTGTTGAATGATAAATTAAAATACTATCAAATAAGAACACCTATATAGACAGTTCAAATAGTTCCGAAATGTATAAATAATGATTTATTAGGGTTATTTAGTGCATATAAATATATGATTGGCCCATATTAATTCTTGTTTACTCTTATATGAGTTTAATGACATGTGGATATTATTTATATAATTGTATGGGTGTTTTTGGACCTTTGATCATTTATTTAATTTTTTCCACCATTTTTTAGTATTTCATTTATTTTATTATTGTTTTTAATATCTGTTTTCTTGTTTTTGTTGTTGTTGTTTTTATTATTAATAATACTAGATTGTATAACCTCACCATTTTCATAAAAATATGATTGTTTCTTGTCAATAACATTTAGCATGTGGGAATTGACACTTATGATCCATTTGAACTCTATTCTAGATACTACATAGTGCATCATGATGGTGAGTTTCAAGGTAATATCACTGTTTGGTTATTATATAGTAGTATAAGAGAAGGGTGATTAAAAAGTGGTGGGTGTGTTAATCTATTTCCAAGTGGTGTTAATGTTTGGTTATGAGAAATTAGTTTTTTATTTGCGGTATAGTATACTAAGAGTTTATAACTATTTCAAAACATTGGATGGTTGTCATTATGTGTGTCTGGACAACACCTTTATATGCTAAATTCCAATTTATTAATAGATTTGAATTTTTTTTATAATTATATTTGGGTTTTTTGTTTTCGATAAAATGGTACTTAATATTATATATTTAGTTTCTAAAATCTTGTCCTCAACAGGTATGAGGGATTAATCACGAACCATATTATGCATGTAGGGTTCACAAAGAATGTTTTTATTTCTTTGGACTATTTTTTTTAACCTGAAAATAAAAGGAAGGGTTTAAAAATGTAATGTATAAAACAACAAGCTAAAAAGTGTTCTATGACATTTTACCTTTGTGTAATTCTAATTATATAACCACATGTGAGTATTGGATCTATATATAAATAGAGGAATTTTAGTTTAATGTTATAGTGGAAACATATAATGATTTTTCCTTTATACATTATTGGTGGAACTCTACTCAGCCAGACCAGTAATATGATCCCATGTGATTATGGATTTTGCAGAACTTTAGAATTATGTGGGATTGATATGGCCAAAAGGTCGGATGATATGTGACTTGGGGGCATGGGGAAGTGTTAGGGATAATGGGTTATACTACAGAATAAAAATTTCCATATATTCAATATTTGGATGGTTATATCTGTATTTAGTATAGAATCTAATTCCATTGTGAGATTCCATATGTATGAACTATGTTGGTGTTCCCTAATGGTGGGGACATGGTACTGACTAGGTGTGAGACAATGGTAGTTCTTGAGGGTAGTGGAGAGTATGAGCCATAGGTAGAGGATCTAATATCAATGAAAAAACCATATTGTAATTGAATTATGAGTATGTGGATGGATGAATAGATTATGTAAATCATAGTTTTAGTGATCTATAATATTTATTGAGGAGCATCAGGTGGTGATCCATCTATAGAATTCCTGATGCAAGAGTTATAGTACCAATATTCCTCTTTTCTCTATTGAGACAGTGGAATATAACTGATAGTATATTGAATAGTGTTAGTGAAGATAATACTAATCTAGATTGAGAAACCCCATGAGTTGTTTTTGATGTTTTCCATATATATTTTTAGGGGACCATGAATTTTTTTTGGTTCATCTTTCTTTAGGATGGAAGGAATGAGGGGTTATCATGGAAGGATTTTGAAGCCATATTATTCAACCAATTATTCCCCAAGACAATGAGGGTGGACCAAGACCATTAGGTATTATAGTTATAGAAGGGATAGACCACATATATTGATTTTTCTTTGAGGTTTGTGGATTTTTTACAATTTTCATTTACTATAATAGAAGATGAGATCACAACGGTGTGATGATAAAAGGACATTTTATATCATGATATTTGGGGGGAGGAACATATAATTGTTTCTATATAATTATTGGATGTGGAAAGTCATTCACTACTAGTATAGTGGAACTTGATGGAGAATAATTAACATAGATGGATTTTTTCAGGTGAGATAGGATGTTCAGCTCTATGTCACCAAATATATGTCTATTTGGAGTCCTAGTAGGGTAGTAATAGTAGAGTCATGGTGTTTTTAACATGGGGTGATTATTCTATGACATGGTAATAGTATGGAATGACTATACATGTCGAGAATAATTGTAATCAACTACAAATGAAGTGTCGAGTGTGGGTCTAAATTGGTCACATTGTGATTTTTTTATCAGATAAAGTCACATGTAATTGAGATTCATGAACCGAGACACAATCAATGATATGATGTTTGAATAGAATAATATAGTTGAGATTAATTTTATTATATGGGATATGGTGTAACATCCCAAGTAAGTAATGAATAATATATATTTTTATCTATGTCTATTAATGAATTATATAGTGTTTTAGAAGCCTAAAATGAAAATAAATCTAATCTTAAGCATTGAATACACTAATATTCTTAAAAGATTGTTTTACTGCCTTTTGATGGCAGACCCTTTTATAAATCAATATTTTGACAATTTTATAATCTATATTTGTCAAAATAAACATATTCATTATGATTGGGAAATTTAATTTTACATTGGATAAATTTTTGGTATTTTTCTGACAATGTTCATTTTTTAATAAATAGTGAAAAATACTGCATTTTATATCAAAACTGCTTTTTCATTTAATTTAATTATATGGTTAGATTATATTTTTAATTGGTCCTAAAGTGTAATCGGAATATAATTTTACCATTTAATCCAATGGTGGTCATTAGGATTAATTTCACTTTGGAATTGCTCATAAACTAATGCCAAACTTTTCGTAGATATTGTTTCAAAAAAACCCACTATTTGTCGTGACAGTAGGAATTGATTATTAAATTAATTAATTTGACTTATATGTTTTGAATTTTGTAAAATAGACTTCATTTTTGAATTCTGAATATCAAATATATCTTAGGGTGAATTTTTGGTAATTTTCTGAAAAACATCAATTTTTGATGAATAGTGAAACCACTAAGTGGTACTTATAATAACTGATTTTTCTGTTTAAATGAAATTTTTCCATCATTGTGTTTTGAATTTCAAAAATATGTCATACATGGTTGTCATTAATAAGTAAAATGTGGTTCAATGGGATTAAAATAATTTTTTGGTGAATAGTAACTTATTAAGTTCTTAACCGCGATTAGTGGTAATTAGTGTAGTTTAAGGAAAAAATAATGTTTTAATAGTATGAGATGAGCTTGAAACATGTTTTACGCTCATTGGATGTGTCATGTCCGACCAAGACAAGCCATGGGTCAACTTGGGGACCCCATGGAGCCACTTTGGTTGGGAAATGACATAAATAACGTTTTATTTAATGTTAAAGTAAAAATGACACAAACATGAGTAATGTTACTAAAACAATTTTTATATGGGGTTATAAAAGTCAGATTTTTTACTATAAATATTCATTAGAAAGATAAAAGTATTTCCTATATCATAGTAGTTTTTTATAATTTTTTGATTTTAAATAAATTAAATTATTTATGACATCATGATGATGCAACGATGACCTCATTATTTAATTATTTAAATAAAATGGAAAGATAATGTAAAATCTAAAACATACACAAGGAAAAAACCAATTGGATGAGTGGATTTCGAACCCTTATCACCTTATCCTAGAATTATATCAATGTGGGACCTTTTGAATCAGAAACTCATTTTAAGATAAAGTAACTTATCTGTACTTTCCAAGAGTTCCCCTCCTCTCCTCTTATAAAAGGCCCTCACCTCTACCTCCTTACCCACACTCCCAAAGCCTTTGGCTCGGCCAAACCTTGATCATTTTGTCTCTCCACTTCCCTCTCTTACTCCTTGATGCCTCACTTTGGTCAGAAGGGTTACCAAGGAAGCCTTTGAGCTCAAACCAAAGGGAGTTACACGATTTTATGGTAATGTCTTCACTTGAGTCCTTTTGTTTTATTTTGCTTCTCCAGCCCCCTAAACTCTTTTTATTATTTTATTTTGTAACAAATTCAGTATCCAAAATATACTAGGATGTTTTTATAAAATGTATTCTAGCTACACTTACACACACCTACATCTAATGGTTAACGAACATACTGTTTCCGTGGATGGTGAATTTATGCCTCCCGAAACGATGATTGTTCAGAATTCTTTTAACACCTTCAAAGGTGTCCATTAAGATGTCACTATATTTATATATGATATATAATATGTTTATGTTTTCCTTAAGCTTCTGTTTTTTTATTTTTGGTCATAACTTTATGGTTTCCATTATGGGTAAACGCGATATCTTCATTTAAGGAAGTGCAGACTACCGCCCCCTCAAAGTGATTTGATTCATTAAATACCATATGTGGGACGTATAAAGGATGGAACTATGATATTATATATGATATTATACTGGAATTATAATATACCTTTATATCATTATGTTTCCATTCTATAAAATATGAAATATAAATGGAAGTAGCGTTCATGCGTACGTACGGCTTACCGTCTCCATGAACGGTGCATTTCATTACTTACCTCTAAATGATTATGTAATATTATAAATGCATGCATTTACTGGATATATATGACATGTATGATATCTAAATCATGAATACCATTCTGGATATAATGGATACATGAACAACTTGTAATTATAAAAGGTTTATTTTTGACTCATGTACCAATGATCGTTAAAATGACCATTGTTAACTTAATTAATTACATAGTGTTCATGACATGGTAATAAGTGATATAAAAGGAATAATGAACTTGAAAAAGATTCTTAATCAATTAGAAACTAACTCAAGTTTATTATTCAGGACATTAAAGAACAATCGAGTCAAGTCGGACCCGAGGTATGGGACTTCGTCTCAATCTCCTTTCATTGAGGCTTATTTTGTTTTATACACAACCTTCTTTTATACGGTGTATAAAACCCCTTGAATTTTACGTTTATTCAAAAGGAATCTTTTTTATACGAAGCATTTACTAAATGACAAAAGGGAATGTTTTTGTCGTACGTATGCGACGACAACAACTTCTCCGCCACCGTGACCATTATTTGAGTTTCAGCTTCCTCTACAAGCCATACCTTTTTTAAAAGAAAAATAAATACCATGTTTTAATTTTCTTTTATTTTGGTATTGAAAATGGTTTTCATAATGTTTTTATATCAATGTGTTGTATTGATATATTGTGATTGAGAGGTGGAAATGTTATGTTTCCTTTATGCATGATTTATGTGATATGATTATGTTGAGGTTCTTGGGAATTATTATGAAGAAGGGTGGTTCCGTGATAAACAAAGGGCAGGTGAGCCCGATATAGCTCTCCAATGCATTGGGTAACGCAAAGGAGTGAAATGTTAACTTTTCTCCGAAGAGATTTAGGGAATATACTGTGAGGGGTATTCCAAACGTAACCAAGAGGGTTACTCCCTACGTAAGAATGTTATGAATGCCTCAAGTTACCTTTATGTCTTATGATTTCTATGATTTATTCATGATTTGATGAGGTATGTTGAAGTGCTTCTGTTTTATGGGTAATATATGATTTCATTCTTATGTATATATGTACCCATGTTTCCTTTCCATATTTTTATATCCCTTACTGAGCTTTTTATGCTCATCCCAAGTTTTTTTGAAATGTTTTTCACAGGTCAAGGGAAAGTTACATGATATGATGATAGTGTCAAGGAAGTGTCAAGAAAGAATCCATGTTTTATTTTAAATATGTTTCCATTGATGGGAAAGAAGAATACTATCTTTATGTAACCACTTTGTTTATATGTGGAATGTAATGAAAGTTTTATGATCTAATTCTCTAAAACTCTAAACCGAAAAAGATCCTCAATGTGTAATCTTGTAATAACTCAAGATTAAGTAAGGTTTAAGGCTGGGGGCGTATAGTTGGTATCAAAGGGAGGTTTAGATTACTTTAGGAGTTATAATTCTATTAAATGATTATCCAATTTTTTTTTTGAAATGATATAGCATTTGAAGATTACCATGTTGCTTCATGTAAGACATGTTTGTTCAAAATGGTTCTCCGTAGAGGAAATAGGGAAGCAGTGCTAGGAAGGCATACAGAAGGAAATAACCTTCCAAATCTGCATCTTGAGATGGTCGGAATTGAAACTGAACAGTTTGTTGCAGTAATGGCGCAATTGACTCAAGCGATAAATGGCGGTGGTATCCATACACGAGATCAGCCAGATCATCCGCAGAGGAACATGTCAGTGGTGGAACATTTCATGAGGCAACATCCCCCATCATTAAGAGGATCATCTGACCCTATGTTAGCTGAAGGGTGGATTAAAGCACTGGAGAATATTTTCGATGTCATGGGGTGTTCAGACAATCAAAATGTTAGTCTTGCTATTTACTGTTTGGAGGGTGAAGCAGATCAGTGGTGGTCGATGGTTAAAAATATCAGGTATGATGATGAGATTGATGCTCTCGACTGGTATGAATTCAAAGGTATGTTTCTTGAGAAGTATTTTCCTAAGGTTGTTCGACTTAGGATGGAAAAGAAATTCTTGTAATTGAGGCAAGAGGAAGACTCAGTGGATACCTATGAAGAAAGGTTCACTCGATTGGCAAGGTATGCTCCAAATTTTATCCGAGACCTTGATAGTAAAATCAATCGTTTTTACTCAGGATTAAATCCAAAATATTGAAGGGCATTAGCTTCTCGTGAGTTTAAAATTTATGAAAATCTTTTTCGATGTGCTGAGAAGGTGGAAATGGAGTTTTCTGATGATCAAGTGTTCTATAACAACCAACAGAAGAAGAGACTAAGGTGGCAGGAGAAAGGTAAGAATTCTTCAAAAAAAGTCTGATGGTAAGAAAACTAAGTTTCCAGTTTGTGATAAATGTGGAAAAGGCATGCTGGGGAATGTCTTCGGAATTCTGGAATGTGCTACCAATGTGGTAAGATGGGACATAAGGCTCGTGATTGCACTGAAAAGGATCAAGGTGAAGGTAAGACCAAATTTGATTTATAGTTAGTGAAATGTTATAAGTGCAATGAGAGGGGTCACTATGAAAAATGTGTGTCCGACAAAGAGCTTGAGTGATGGGAAGCAGTTAGACTACAAGCAGAAAGGGGTGGTGAAATCCATTGCAACTACTTCAGCAGATGTCGGGCCATCAAATGAAGTTGTATCAGGTACATTGTTTTTTTTAGATTATTCCAGTGTGTTGTTTGATTCGGGGTCTACACATTCTTTCATCTCTGAAACCTTTTATAGTAAAATGAGAATACCATCTCCAGAAATGACTCCTGAACTTTTGGTAAAAACCCCTGGGGGTAATGTTGAGGCAAAAATAATTTATAAGAATCTTCCTATCCTTATATGTGGAAAGAACCTACTTTCAAACATTATTGTTCTACCTCTAGTAGAGTTTGATGTTATCCTGGGTATGGATTGGCTCTCTATTTACCATGTTAAGATTGACTATAGAGCTAAAGAAGCTTATTTTCAGAAATACTTTCAATTTGTGTACAAGAATGAACCCTTACTGTTGATAACTTATCAAGAGGCCGAAAAACTTGTAAAATATGGAAATGGAAGTTACCTTGAACACATCATTGAAAATAAAGGAACTGTTCAGATTAATGATGTGCCAGTGGTAAATGAGTATCCTGATTTTTTCCTGATGAGTTGCCTGGAATAATACCAGATCGGGAAGTTGAATTTACTATTGACTTAGTTCCTGATGCTAAGCCAATTTCAAAACCCCCTTATCGAATGGCACAAATTGAACTTTTAGAGTTGAAGGATCTATTTCAAGATTTATTAGAGAAAGGTTTCATTCGACCTAGAACATCACCATGGGGTGATCCTGTCTTGTTTGTTAAAAAGAAAGATGGTTAAATGAGACTTTTCATTGATTATAGAGCCTTGAATAATATCCCTGTTAAGAACAAATATCTTTTTCCTCATATCGATGATTTGTTTGATCAGCTCCAGGGAGCTCAGTATTTTTCAAAGATTGACTTGAGATTGGGGTACCATCAACTGAAGTTAAAGGAAGAAGATGTTCCGAAGACCGCGTTCCGTACAAGATATGGCCACTATGAATTTGTAGTAATGCCTTTTGGGATAACCAATGCACCTTCTGTATTCATGGAATTAATGAATAGAATTTTCCATGAGTTCTTGGATAAGTTTGTGGTGGTTTTTATTAATGATATTTTGGTGTTTTCTAAAAGTAAAGAAGAGCATGAAAGACATTTAAGGGTTATCTTTCAAACCTTAAAAGAAATGAAATTTTATGGGAAATTCAGCAAGTGTGAGTTTTGGTTGCAACAAATTTCTTTCCTTGGTCACATTGTTTCTAAAGATGGGATAACTATTGATCCTGCAAAAAAAAAGTTATGGAAGACTGGCCAAGACCCACAAATGTAACTGAGATTCGTAGCTTCCTTGGTTTGGCAGGCTATTACCGAAGTTTTTTTAGAAATTTTTCATAGTTATCTAGTCCAATGACTAAGATAACTCGGAAGGGTGTTATGTTTATCTGGACAAAAGAATGTGATGATTGTTTTCATGAATTGAAAAGAAGATTGGTGAATGCTCCAGTTTTGGCACTACCTTCCAGGAATGGTGAGTTTGTTATATACAGTGATGCTTCATTGAAAGGACTCGGTTGCGTCCTAATGCAGCATGATCAAGTAATTGCTTATGCTTAACGATAGTTGAAAACTCAGGAGGTAAATTACCATACACATGATTTGGAATTAGCTGTTGTTGTTTTTTCTGTAAAAATTTAGAGGCAACATTTGTATGGAGTAAAGTGTGAAATATAAACCGATCACAAAAGTTTAAAGTACATATTCAATCAGAAATAATTGAACATGAGACAAAGGAGATGGCATGAATTAATCAAGGATTATGATTGTACAATTCATTACCATCCAGGAAAAGCAAATAAAGTGGCTGATGCTTTGAGTCGAAAAAGTAATGCTTCATTAGAAATGTTGCGTTTGGAACGTGATCCTTTGGTTAAGGATTTCATGAACATTGGCATATAAGTTGTGAGTGGAGGAAGTTCTTCTGTTTTGTTTCAGGTATCAGTGAAATCATCTCTATCAGATAGAATCATGCAAGCACAGAAGCAAGACAGTGAGTTGCAGAAAAAGGTAGAGCTGGTTCAGAAAGGTAAGTTTCCTAAATTCAACATTGATAATGATTGCGTTTTGAGATTTGGGAAGAGATTGTGTGTGCCTTGTGATTCACAGTTGAAGAGAGAGTTGTTATGTGAAGCTCATAGTTCTCCATTTTCAGTTCATCCTGGAAGTACTTAGATATATAGAGATCTGCGGGAGTATTACTGGTGGGATTGAATGAAAAGAGATATTGCTGATTTTACTATGAAGTGTTTGACTTGTCAGTAGGTTAAAGAAGAGCGGCAGTTACCAAAAGGGATTCTTCAGCCTTTACCAGTGCCAGAGTGGAAATGGGAGAATATATACATGGACTTTGTTGTGGGATTACCAAAGACATCTCAAGGTAATAATGCAATCTGGGTTATTGTTGATCGCTTGACTAAATCTGCTCATTTCCTTGCTATACGAGATACTTTTTCCCTAAATCAACTTTCCCGTTTGTATCTTAAAGAGATAGTCAGGTTACATGGAGTTCCCCTCTCTATTGTATCTGACCGCGATCCCAGGTTCACATCTAACTTTTGGGAAGGCCTTCATAAGTCGTTGGGTACTGAATTAAATTTTAGTACAAATTTTCATCCTCAATCAGATGGGCAGTCAGAACGAACAATTCATACATTGGAGGATATGCTATGTTCTTGCTCTATGGATTATTAGGGAAGTTGGGACCAACATCTTTCTTTGGTTGAATTTTCATATAATAACAGTTTTCATTCCAGTATACAGATGGCACCATTTCAGGCATTATATGGGAAGCGGTGTCGAACTCCATCTTTCTAGGATGAAGTGGGTGAAAGGAAGATGATGGGACCAGAATTGGTAGAAGAGATGGCAGAAATTGTTCAGTTGATTTAGAAGCACATGAGAATAGCTCAGAGCAGGCAGAAGAGTTATGCGGATAACTGGAGGAAGGATCTATCTTTCGAGGTAGGTGATCATGTTTTTCACAAGGTTTCTCCTTGGAAAAGTGTGATGAGATTTGGTAAGAAAGGAAAGCTAAGTCCAAGGTTTATTGGACCATATGAAATTCTGGAGAGAGTTGGATCGGTTTCATACCGGGTGGCTTTACCTCTGAGTTTATCTCAGGTACACAATGTTTTTCACGTTTCAATGTTAAGAACGTATATGCCAGATTCATCTCATGTTTGAGTCCAGAGGTAGTTCAGCTGGAAGAGAACCTATCTTATGAGGAACAACTGGTCCAGATTCTTGACCACATGGAGAAAGTGTTACGGAATAAGGTTATTAAGCAGGTAAATGTTTTGTGGAAAACCCACATGATCGAAGAGGCAACATGGGAATCTGAAAATGCAATGAGGGATAAGTACCCCCATTTATTTGATAAGTAAATAATTTGCGGGGACGCAATTTTATAAAGGGGGGAAGGATGTAACATCCCAAGTAAGTAATGAATAATAGATATTTTTATCTATGTCAATTAATGAATTATATAGTGTTTTAGAAGCTTAAAATGAAAATAAATCCAATCTTAAGCATGTAATACACTAATATTCTTACAAGATTGTTTTACTGCTTTTTGATGGAAAACCCTTTTTTAAATCAATATTTTGACAATTTTATAATCTATATTTGTCAAAATAAACATATTAATTATGATTGGGACATTGAATTTTACATTGGATAAATGTTTGGTATTTTTCTGACAATGTTCATTTTTTAATGAATAGTGAAAAATACTGCATTTTACATCAAAACAGCTTTTTAATTTAATTTAATTATATGGTTAGATTATATTTTTAATTGGTCTTAAAGTGTAATCTGAATAAAATTTTACCATTTAATCCAATGGTGGTCATTATGATTAAATTCACTTTGGAATTGGTCATAAACTAATGCCAAACTTTTCATAGATATTGTTTCAAAAAAACCCGCTATTTGTCATGACAGCGGGAATTGATTATTAAATTAATTAATGTGACTTATAAGTTTTGAATTTTGTAAAATAGACTTCATTTTTGAATTCGGAATACCAAATATAGCTTAGGGTGAATTTTGGTAATTTTCTGAAAAACTTTAATTTTTGATGAATAGTGAAACCACTAAGTGGTACTTATAAAAACTGATTTTTTCTGTTTAAATGAAATTTTGCCATCATTGTGTTTTGAATTTCAAAAATCCGACATAAATGGTTGTCATTAAGAATAAAAATATGGTTCAATGGGATTAAAATAAATTTTTCTGTGAATAGTAACTTATTAAGTTCTTAATCGCGATTAGTGGTAATTAGTGTAGTTTAAGGGAAAAATAATGTTTTAATAGTATGAGATGAGATTTACACATGTCCTACCCTCATTGGATGTGTCATGTCCGACCAAGACAAGCCATGGGTCAACTTGGGGACCCCATGGAGCCACTTTGGTTGGGAAATGACATAAATAACTTTTTTTTATGTTAAAGTAAAAATGACACAAACATGAGTAATGTTACTAAAACAATTTTTATATGGGCTTATACAAGTCAGATTTTTGACTATAAATATTCATTAGAAATCTAAAATGAGTTCCTACATCATAGTAGTTTTTTTATCATTTTTAGACATTAAATAAGTTAAATTATTTTTGACATCATGATGATGCAGTGATGACCTCGTTATTTAACGATTTAAATAAAATGGAAAGATAATGTAAAATCTAAAACCTACACATGGAAAAAACCAATTGGATGAGTGGATTTAGAACCCTTATCACATTATCCTCTAATTATATCAATGGTGGACCTTTTTAATCCTAAAATCTTTTTAAAATAAAGTAACTTATCTTTACTTTCCAAGAGTGCCCCTCCTCTCCTCTTATAAAAGGCCCCCACCTCTACCTACTTACCCACACTCCCAAAGCCTTTTTCTCGGCCAACCCCTTCTCATTTTGTCTATATATTTCCCTCTATTACTCCTTGAATCCTCAATTTGGGCAGAAGTCTTCCCAAGTAAGCCTTTGATCTCAAAACAAAGGGAGTTACCCAATTTTAAGGTAATGTCTTCACTTGAGTTCTTTTGTTTTATTTTGCTTCTCCAACCCCCTAAACTATTTTTATTCTTTTCTTTTGTAACAACTCCAGTATCCTTAATATACTAGGATGTTTTTATAATATGGATTATAGCTACACTTACACACACCTACATCTAATGGTTAACGAACATACTGTTTCCATGGATGGTGAATTTATGCCTCCCGAAATGATGATTGTTCAACATTATTTTAACACCTTCAAAGGTGGCCATTAAGATGTCACTATAATTATATATGATATATAATATGTTTATTTTTTCCTTAAGCTTCTGTTTTTTTATTTTTGGTCATACCTTTATGGTTTCCATTTTGGGTAAACGCGATATCTTAATTTAAGGAAGTGCGGACTACCGCCCCCTCAAAGTGATTTGATTCGTTAAATACCATATGTGGGATGTATAAAGGATAGAACTATGATATTATATATGATATTATACTGGAATTATAATATACCTTTATATCATTAGGATTCCATTCTATAAAAACGAAATAGAAATGAAAGTAGCGTTCATGCGTACGTACGGCTTACCGTCTCCATGAACGGTGCATTTCATTTCTTACCTCTAAATGATTATGTAATATTATAAATGCATGCATGTACAAGATATATATGACATATATGATATCTACATCATGATTACCATTCTGGATATAATGTATACATGAACAACTTGTAATTATAAAAGGTTTATTTTTGACTCAAGTACCAATGATCGTTAAAATGACCATTATTAACTTAAATAATTACATAGTGTTCATGACATGGTAATAAGTGATATAAAAGGAATAATGAACTTGAAAAATGTTCTTAATCAAGTAGAAATTAACTCAAGTTTATTATTCAGGACATTAAAGAACGATCAAGTCAAGTCGGACCCGAGGTATGGGACTTTGTCTCAATCTCCTTTCATTGAGGCATATTTTGTTTTATACACAACCTTATTTTATACGGTGTATAAACCCCTTTGAATTTTACGTTTATTCAAAAGCAGTATTTTTTCTACGAAGCTTTTACTAAACGACAAAAGGGAATGTTTTTGTCGTACATATGCGGCTACAATGAATTCTCCGCCGCTGTGACCATTATTTGAGTTTCGACTTCCTCTACAAGCCATACCTTTTTTTTAAAAGAAAAATAAATTCCATGTTTTAATTTTCTTTTATTTCGGTATTGAAAATGGTTTTCATAATGTTTTTATATCAATGTTTTGTATTGATATCTTGTGATTGAAAGGTGGACATGTTATGTTTCCTTTATGCATGTTTTATGTGATACGATTATGTTGAGGTTCTTGGGAATTATTATGAAGACGGGTGGTTCTGTGAAAAACTAAGGGCGGGTGAGCCCGATATAGCTCTCCAATGCATTGGGTAACATGATGGAGTGAAACGTTAAGGTTTCTCCGAAGAGATTTAGGGAATATACTGTGATGGGTATTCCAAACGTAACTAAGAGGGTTACTCCCTACGTAAGAATGTTATGAATGTCTCAAGTTACATTTATGTCTTATGATTTCTATGATTTATTAATGATTTGATGTGGAACGTTGAAGTGCTTATGTTTTATGGGTAAAGTTTGATTTCATTATTATGTATATATGTACCCATGTTTCCTTTCCATATTTTTATATCCCTTACTGAGCTTTTTATGCTCATCCCATGTTTTTTTGAAATGTTTTTCATAGGTCAAGGGAAAGGTACATGATATGATGATAGTGTCAAGGAAGTGTCAAGAAAGAATACATGTTATATTTTAAATATGTTTCCATTGATGGGAAAGAATAATAATATCTTTATGTAACCACTTTGTTTATATGTGGAATGTAATGTAAGTTTTATGATCTAATTCTCTAAAAATCTAAACCCGAAAAGATCATCAATGTGTAATCATGTAATAACTCAAGATTAAGTAAGGTTTAAGGCTGGCGCCTTATATATGGTAGTTAATGAGATAACTATAATTAGGTTGAATGGATGAAAATGATTATAATTGTGTAGGGAGGATATGTATCATGTAGTTGGGAATCATGTCACATAATTTTGACCGAGCAGATGAAATCCAAGAAAAGAAGAGAGCTATCTAAAATTTGAGGTATTAATTGAGCATGGTGATTTTGGTTATATATTATGGGTATAGAACCATGATGTTTATATATTATATATATGGGATTCTATGGAATCAATAATTTAATTGGGAATAACTAATATATAGGATGATATGTTGGAATCTGAATTTTATGGGGAAAACAAAAGATGCCGATCAATGTTTATCTGTTGACTGTTAGTGCGTGAAAAAATATATGGGTATGATACAATCATTATTTCAATTAAATTGTGATTTTTAAGACCTGGTAGGTAATTCATAAGGGGTAAGTTCCAATAATTGAATTTATGCGTTCAGTTTAGGTAATTTAGGTATTATAGGATACCTTATAAGTGATGAATGTATTTTGCATCATCTTTTTATTTCCAGAATATGGAGAGTCGAAATCTTGAGTTTTAGACATGATTGGCTAAAAATTGTTGGGATTTATTAGATATGATCTATAATATAATGGGGAGGTATTAGTGTATTGAGAATTTAGGATAGTGATTTTCACCGAGTTTGAGATTGAAAATGTGACATTGGATGGCTTAGGGGTGTTGGAAGTGTCAGCATTGGTTGAGGAATGACCCTTCAGAGTTGTCATGAGGGTAGGGGATTAATTTATATAAATATTATTTAGATTTTTCTTACATTAACTTATGGTTATTTAAGGGTTTAATGATGCTATGAAGGCCTAAAATGGTTTTTGGGAATTTTTTTGGTTTCTCTGTACTACAAATAAATATTGAAAGAAATTTCTAGATTTTGACATTATAATTTAAATGAATTTAATATGTATTTAGGGGATTGACTATGACTTTTATGGATTTAGTAATAATTTTTCATATAATTACTATACATAGTAGGATATCTAGAGATGTGTTATTATGAAATTATGACTTCATTGAGTAAGAATTTGATTTATTAATATTATCAGAAATATAAACATTAATTTAGTATAATTCTACCTCTATTCCTTCTAGAATGTAGAAAATTGATTTTATAATATATTTTTTTGAGAATGAATTTTATAAATTAATTCATTTATCTATTAATACGACATTATATATGATATATGAAAAGTAAGACATTGATTTAGTAAAATATCATTGATTATTACTTTGGAAAAGTAAAACATTGATTTAGTATAACTTCATTGAGTATGAATCATATAAATTAAGAATTTGTAGGTCTTACTATGAAATTACAGATTCTGGAATGTAATGAATTATATTTATTTTTAAGAGAGTAAGACTTAAAAGGTCATACTATGAAATAATTTATTTTCCCATGCATTGTAAGGAAAATTCCTTAGATGAAAAGTCCTTCCAGAGCTATCCCAATATTAAATAAATGATTAAAAAATTATTTTTAAACGGATTTTTGGTTTCAATCACCACTACAAAACACTAAAAATCATCTAGGGGATATCACATTTTTCTATTTTTATTTTAGAGATATCTCATAAAATTCATATTGTAATCACATGTCATTTGAAGTAGGGGAAAATTATGGTAAAGACTATCCATCACTTGTGACTAATGTTTATATATCTCTTTTAATTCACTACACATTGAAAAAATAAAATTTCATTGATTTTATCATATATTTCTAAATAATTTGATGATGGATGAAAAAACTACATAATCATAATTAAGGGAGTCTTAAATCCACATGATGTTGTTACCTATAAATGTCTTATTTATACATGGGTCAGGAATCATGTAACGAATAAGAGTGGGTTAGTTCTTCAGGGTGAGATTGGGAACAAAACTACTTAGGATATCCATTGTCCCTAATAGATACATTGGTGGTTGTATCGGGTTTGGAATGGTAGTTTTACCCTAGTATAGCTTGGTTTGGTGGATTTAGGTTATGATATGAGTGATGTATTATGTTAAGGTTGGGGTAGTTTTTTATATGTGTTTTTGTTTAGGTTTCTTGAATAAGGAAAATGGTGTTGCCCTTCTCATTTTTGGATATTAAGTTTAACTGATTGTCTAGCCCAGGATGGTGGGGGTTTCCACTCACTATATTTGAAAATTGGGGTCACATTCACATAGATATTTATTCATGAGGTGGTTTGGTCCACTAGTAGTTTGTGTCTATAATCATAGTTTAATCTATATAGGGGACATCGTTGACCATTATTATTATTAAGGTGCACACTGTAGAGTCCATGGTCTGTGAAGATAGAGACCACCATATTGGAGTAAACTTACCACCATTTTAAGAGAGATGTTAGTGTGAAATTACGAAGATAAATGTAGGTATTTTAGTTTCCTATATTGGAGAAACTATATAAAAAAATTTAGGTATATAGGTTGTATATCTAAAGTGACACATGTTATGTTAAAGATCAGTGTGATATTACTATATGGATGGCGATGAATTTATTTCTCCACTCTAAAATTGGATGTATTTTGTAAATAATCCCCATGTATTGATGATAAAGTGTGTAATATATTATTTTTATATTTAATTTTAAATGATTTTTATTGAATTATTCATAAATTGTCTTATATATAGATATGATATTTTGAAACTGTAGGTGGTGCAGTAATGAGTTCATACTGACACATTCCATGCATCCACTAGGACATATGAAATCATAATGTAAGGGAAAATTATTTTTATATAGAATTAGGTTGAAATGGATGTGTAAGAGGTGCATGACTTGATGTATGATTCTCCAGACGAGCTGAGTGGATCCTCTATTCTTGGGTGATGGTTCCTTTTTATTATTTTATACGTGCATATATATGGTCAACCAAAATGTAACCCTCTATACACTTGATTGACTGTAATGTCTTGATTACATTATTTATTATATCATATTAGTATTATTTTCCCATTGTTTATTCTATTTAAATTTGTTCCACTTTTTTCGAGTTACTACTTACACCATTAAATAAAAATAAAAATAAAAATAATTATTATTATTATGACCCAAGGTATAGAATATCCACTATCTTCTAATAGATCCTTGATTATATTTTTTGTCCATTGGAATACATGGAAGTGTTCATAAAGAACGGTATCACACTTATCTAGATACTACATCCATTATGTCATGGTGTTCAAGAAATTTAGACAGATTAATATTTGAGTTCGGGGTTATGATATTCTACATTGAGACATAATGACAGAGTCCTTGAGGAAGTATGGATAGTTTACATTTTTCTAGGAGGGATGATACATTAATATGGGATTAAAAAATGGTCAGCATTGTTATTGAAATATATACATATTATAATATATATCATGAATAAAAACATATTTTAGAGGCGTATTGGACTCCCAATAGGAAATATTATCGAAGGATATTGTGGTTCTACAGTCATCAAAGGTGGATCATGCTTTGAACCAATTTTATTACCACTATCACCTACTGGTAGACTAGTACTAGAATAAATCACAAATATCCTAGGTTGTTTTATTCGTTGAAATTGATGTTTATCACCACTAAATTGTATGACTATATTTGATTTTGATTAATTGCCCCATATTTGGCTATATTAATAGATATAATAGCCTAATATCATTAAATAGAGACCTTTAATAGGGGAAATAGTCCATTTATTCAAATAGGATGATAAATTTTGAAGGTTTTCCAGAAGGAGAAAGCTATTTTTTGAGATATAATCATGTGGGTATGTAACCCCATGGAATCATAATTTGTGTATATTTTATGTTTATATGGATAAATATTATAAAATGGTTGGTCAAATTGAGAATATGTTTTGAGGATTAAGTTTAATGGTTTGGATGTCCATTTTTTCTATTGAGTAGGGATAACAATTATAAAATTTCACATGATTACCCATTAGTTTTTGTGTGTTGCTCGGTTTTGTTTTAAATCTATATTGGAACATTTTATCATTATATTTGAGGTATATGAGTGAGTTGTTATGAATATTTCAAGGTTTTCATCATCATGATATCTGTTTTTATAACCAAATATGTTTAAGAAAATAATGATTTCTTCTATTATTTAACAAATATCTCATTCAAGATTAAGGAGAAGAAGTTGTAGCTGGGAAACCTATTAATGAAAATTTTAGTTAGGTTCTGTGCGATTTTTCCAACTTCAAGAAAAGATAAAAGTTTTAATGGATGTTTATGGGTTGGTTTGGATATCATCATCCTCAAATTCATGATTAGGGAATTATACATGAAATGTTATAGATTACTATATATGGTTTAAATCATTGTAACGTTGTTGGGGATAATAAAAACTATTACTTTTTTCATAAGACCCATGGATCATTCATGGAGTTATAAATTGATGACTATAATTACCCAAATTACACTTACATGAATATTACAGAAATTTTAATATAAACAACATAATATTGATACAATCCCTGATCAAAAGGTTTCACGTCTTGAAAAAATTTAGTTCTTATAATACTTGTAGATATTAAAAAATAAGCATTATTTAAAATTGTTATTATTTATCCACTTAAATTATCTCATGTTCTCCTTATTACATGTATTCACCTGAAGAAATAACTCAATGAAATGGGTGATGTAAAATCCATGTAATGGTAGGAATTCCATAAAGGGAATAAGAGAGACAAATTAATAGAACATGGGTGAGAATAGTAATCAAAATTGTCACAAACCAAATCGGGTCACCATTGAAGCTAGTGCCAAACCTAGCCCATGACAAGGCCTGAAGGGTTTTTGCTATACACATGGTTTGTAAAAAGTTCTGGGGTATTATTTATTTTGGTTTCAGAATTATTTACCTAACTATGGACATATAAAACATCAAAAACATTTGATAAACTGAATTTGAAAAATTCATACCAAACGAGAATTGTAAAAAATCTAGGCCAAAATACATAGGTCTAAAAAAAATTGGTAAATGAAAACATAAAAACAATAAAAACATCCCCAAGGACTCCACACAATAAGGTTTCATCACCCAGAAGCTATCTCCACAACACCACACCATTGAAGGGAACTAACAACCCAAATTGCCATCACCCAAAGCCTTTCCTTTACCCATGTCAAACATGACAAAGTCTACGTACAACCAAGGGGTGTTAGTATGGTTTGAGACAAATACCATTAAGATAAAACCAATATACTCTATATAGTAATCAATACATGATAATAAACATGCCATTTTTTATACACAATAAGTGGTCGAAATAACTTCTAATGAATAAAGATTCAAATGTAAATAGTTTTTCAAGGGAATTTTCGATGAATGAGAATATTTCAATAAATCATGTAAGCTATAGTATTTTCCAAAAAACCCACCATATTCCATAGATAAATACACAAGAGTTAATGAGCACCAATCTTGTGAACACCTTTAGGGCCTAGTTAGTCTCTTTTTACATGTACGTCATATCACATTGCAAAGTAACAATAGAAAAATTTGTTCTCATACATGAGCCACTAGTAGGGAACATAACCATAACCTATTGGTCCCCAATAATCATCAATATAGTTTTTTAGTTTTTTCATTATCCATTTTTCTTTGTGAAATAGGGACAAAACCCATCTGAATCACTAGTGTAGTAGTACATATCCGCCCTCATAGGTACCTAAGCTTCCCCATTTCTACTAAAACCATTATCTCATAATTCCAAAATCCATTATCTCATATACATGTCACTTCTGTTCATAATCAACACAAAATAGTAGGTACACGTGTTCTTCACCACTTACATCACTCAACACAACCTTTAAAGTCACAATAAAACATCTTCACAAAATTTAACAATGAATTACCCAAAAAATTCCTTTAAATACCACTTTGAACACCATGGGAATACCCATATTCACCAAAAAAATATTTTCAGCTCCCAAAAAATTTCTATAAACCCATTATATGTGTTATAAAACAACCCAATTTGGCATAACAAAAAATAGGCACGTAAAACACCCAATTTTACACCAAATTGGTACCTATAAATCATTTGTTCAACAAATGTAACACCCGAGACTTTTATGTTATATAAATCATAAAAGGAATCTTTTTCTACACAACACTTTCTTGGCTTGCTTTACACACAATCGCGACCTTCCTCGATAGCTTGCATCATACGCAATACCGAGTTTCACTAAACAACAATATGCTATTAAAACTAGCCGTTATGAATAGTAATAACCACTTTTTGAAATTTTATAAATTTTATTTTTCAAAATGGACTTCATTTTTGGACTCAGAATATCGAAATTAGCCTAGGGTGAAATTTTGGTATTTTTCTGAAAACTTTCAATTTTTGATGAATAGTGAAACCACTAAGTGGTAGGTTAAAAACTGAATTTTGCATAAAACTTAATTTTACCGCTTCTGTGAATGCAATTTCAAAAATCCGACAGACACGATTGATATCAGCAAGTAAAATGTGGTTCAATGAGATAAAAATAATTTTTTGGTGAATAGTAACTTTTTACTTTTTTTACCGCGGTTAATAGTAAATAGGGTAACTAATGGTAAATATGATATTAATATTACCCTAACACATGTACTAATTATATTGGACAAGTTTAATTCGACCAAAAACAAACTTAGGAATAAAATATGACCATTTAGGCCCACTTGGATTAGATTAGGACATTTATTATTAATTTATTTAAAGAATGGTTAAAATAGTTAAAATCAAAGTTTAATAAGTAAATCATTTTTAATATGGGGTTATACATAAGATAAATTCGATTGTAAATATTCATTAGAAAGATAAAAAGATTTCCTACATTATGGTATTTTATTTGTAATTTTTGGACATCAAATAATTTAATTTATTTATGACACAAAGATGATGCAGTAATTATCTTATTAATGAAATATTGACATAATTGATAATATAAATACCAAAATAAATGTAATTTAAGCCTTTTTATGAATTCCACTAATTTTATAGGTTACTATGATATATTAGTGATTATTTAATCAACTTGGTTAGAACATATAATTCTATTATGACTTTCACAAAAATCATATATCAAATAGTGTCAAAATTGACACAAAATAGTTTTTAAATCAAATATTAAATTATTAATTGTTATTTTATTCCTAAAAATCTTAGGTTCGGCCAAATGACATAGATAAGGATATATATATTAATAATAAACAATTTGGGGTTCGTTTGGCATGTTATTGTAAGTGTATTAACCATATAGTGAAAGAAAACAAAAAGACACGGTAAAAGTTATATTATTTAACTTAGAGTTAAATCTAATTGATAAGGTTAAAATAATACCCTAAACTTGTCTAAATCCTATTGGTTGATATTATTTCGACCCTTCACCACTTTAGCTTCGACATAAGACCCTTTGGAACCATTATAAACCGATTTTGACTTTAATATAAAATAATATTTTGAGATATTCCTAAGGTGCCCCTCTCCTCCCTTATAAAAGGGAACCTCCTCCCCCTCCTCCTCACACCAAATTGAGCACTCAAGCTCGGCCAACCCCTGTAATTTTCTCCTCTCCACTTCCCTAGAATAATCCTAGAGGTCCTGGTCTTTTTCAAAGACCAATCTTAGTTCCCTAAGTGGAGGATTCAAAGAAGAGTTCCAAAGAAGAGGTAATATCCATTACCGATCTTTTCAATTTCTTTCTTCTTCAACTTCTTCTTCTTTAGTTGTTTCATGATAAAGTAATAACATCAGTATTACTTACATACTGATATGTTATTATAAATATGAAACAACCCTAATTCACCTTCTATCCATCCTATGGAAAAATGAAATCACCGCGCGTGCGTACGTACGGAATACCGTCTCCACGCCGTGGTGTAATCTATTTCTCCACCATCACATTACAAGGATGGGTATAATGGTGTAATGAGTAACTATTTATGATTATTATAAAGTAATATTGATACTGAAATAATATATATATACTCCAATATAGTTCCACGATCATAGGAACGATATCATCACTCGTGCGTACGTACGGAATACCGTCTCCACGATGTGATGCGACTCGTTCTACATGATCATCATTACATAGTAATTATATAAATGAATTGAATGAATAAATATGATATATGTTACACTAATACCATTCTGGATATAAGGTATCTATAACCTTAAAATAAGAATAAGAATGTATTCGGCAAAACACGCATAAGAACAAAAGGCAATAAAGACCCGAGTAACAAGTAACAATGAAATATTACTAACAAGAAGCTAAGAATATGACCATATATGATATCATATCAATATGTATGATTATGGAATAAGTCAATAACATTATTTAAACCATTATACAGGAGCTTCGGACACGTACAAAGCAAATCGGACCTAAGGTAAGGGAAATATCACAATCTCATTTTTATCCGAGATTGTTTATTCGCAAGTATTTACTGGGGTGTATTTTATCATCCACATCCATGTTTCATCAATATGTAATATTATTTCCATCCACCTACAATTGTTTAAATCCATTTTTACCCTTCGGTGAGTTTTTAGTAATATGTATGAAAGGAATCTTTTGTCGTACGAGGTACTTTTTGACTTTTCCGACAAAAGTACGAAGAATGTTTTCTTTAACTTATACGGCATGAATGGATTTTTAAAACATTATTTCCAAGAATATTCCTTTAAAAGTTTTCAAGTTTATTTTTAATCAACTTCTTTTATTTTAAAGTCGTGTGACATGTTATGAAAGGAAAACTGTTTTTTGAAGAAGAAAGGATATTTTCCTCAAAATGGAGTTCAAGTATTTTATCAAAATTATTTTCCATATAAGATAATAAAAGGGTTCTGTTTTTATCCCTATTATTACATTGGTTTGATTATGTTGTGATGGAAATATTTTTATGAATTCCTTTATCTTATATGAATTGTTTTATGATGTCATGTTGTTTAAGAATTCCATTTTTATTACATGGGTTACGCTATGATGTATGGTTTATGATTATGTGGCACACATAAGAAAGGATTCATTATAAGATGGGTGGGACCTATATCTCCCTCCAATGCATTGGGTAAAGATTTTATATCTCATGAGATAGACATGGCTGGAACGGAAGGTTATTTCGGTTCAGTGATACAGGACTGAAACTAGGAGTGAACTCGGTTCAGAAAGGGACTTTGTCCACTAAGATAGTCTTGGCACTGAGTCATGACTAACAAGAAATTATTTTCCATGAATATGTGTGCATGCCACAATGTTTCAATTTTTATGTTATGAATATGGGGATCTCATTTTCACTTCTATGATTTATTCCATGTTAAGATTTTATGATCTCTTTTGCAGGTTATGATTTTCAAAAAGTTATGATATGATTTTTATTTCCTTTATTTTCCCTTGCTGAGCATTTGAGCTCACCCTTTTATGTTTTCTTTTCCCCAGGTCAGGAAGATGGATATTAAGTAGAATATGCTAAAAGGGACCCTAGATATGATGAAATAAATGGGAGACACTGTAGAAGATTTATGAACCAGTTGTTTATGTTTCCCAGTTTCTAAAGACACTATACCTATACGGTCCTTTGTGGTTTTGTCATATGTTGTAATAAGTGTGCTTCAATTTTGAAGTATTAACAATGTATGTAAAGTATGGGTCGTTATAGTTGGTATCAGAGGAAAGGTATAGTCAACCTTTGGAAACTAGGATGTGAAAGCCTTAGTAAGAACCCTAAGGATAAGTCTAAGCATATAACACAATCTTAGTGTTTTAGAAATGGCCATGAATACCATAGGATAAAATCTTAAGTGTGAAATTTTATCCTTGATTATGTGGTTTTCCTATTATAATTAGTGTTGCTCACACTATTCTTCTTGGTTTTAGTCAATGGATGGAACCCGAATGAACCGTGTTAATGCGGAATGCGATGGGCAATGCAATGATTGTCCCCCTAAGCAACCAAACGATATGGGAGCGGGAATGCAAAATCTTGTAGCCATGCTCACACAACTTTCTCAAGCTATGAATCATGCAGGACTTCCAAATGAGCAATGGAAGGAGCAACATTCTGTTGAATCCTTTATGAGGCAACATCCACCTTCTTTCAGCGGGTCTACTGTTCCATTAGTTGCTGAACAATGGATTAGTACTACTGAAAAGATATTTTCAGTTCTTCAATGTTCTGAACATGATAAAGTCATCCTAGCAGTGTATCGTTTGGAAGGAGATGCTGATCAATGGTGGAATCTTATTAAGAATACGAGGCAAAGGGATGAAATTTAGTATATGGAATCGGACGAGTTCAAGAACTTATTTTTCAATAAGTACTTCCCTCGTATTCTCCGAACAAAGATGGAGAAAGAGTTTCTTGAACTGAAGCAAAGGGATGATGAATCTGTTGGTACCTATGAATCAAATTTTACAAGACTTGAAAGCTATGCTTCTGGTATTATTATCCAACCTGAGAGTAAGATCGATCTATTCTTTAGTGGCTTAAAACCAAGTCATCGAAGGGCGTTAGCCATAAGGGACTTCAATAGCTACGAGGAAATCGTTCGATGTTCTCTCAAAGTCGAGATGGAGATTGGAGTAACCCATCAGTCACATGGGTTTGATAAGAAGAGGAAGATGGAATTCAAAGGAAAATATAAAGAGCATACTGAAAAGAAGATGAACTTTCCCTTATGCTCAAAGTGTGGAAAGAAACATGGAGGTAGTTGTCTTAAAGGGACAAGTAAATGTTTTAAATGTGGAAAGGAAGGTCATCGGGCATTTTAATGCCGCGATAATGGGAAGAAGATGTCTAATGATGCAAACAAAGGAAGGGATACACAGAATGAACCTACTACACTTCAATGTTTCAAGTGCAAGGAGATGGGGCATTATGCCAATAAATGCCCAAATCCAAGGGTTGATGATGATGGTCGACGTCAACAAAATCTTAAGGCTAAAGACAAAGGAAAGTCACATGCAATTTCTATCAGCGATGTGGAGTACGATAACGAAGTGGTGAAAGGTACACTTACCATCCACTCTAAAGTAGAAAATGTTTTATTTGAATCTGGATCCACCCACTCTTTTATTTCTAAAGAATTTTCTAAGGCTATCACCGTATTACCTCAACAATTAGATGTTGAGTTAGCTGTGACAACACCTAATGGCACAACAGTCGCATCAAAAGTTTATAATTCTTCTCCGATCGAAGTTTGTGGGAAAGTGCTTCCTGCAAATCTTGTGATCCTTCCTTTAGTATAATTTGATGTGATTCGTGGCCTGGATTGGCTTTCTCTACATGGAGCTCATATAAATTGCCAAAGAAGGGAAGTCACATTTCATATTCCAGATCAATCTACGATCGTCTATCAATGCAAGGATGAACATAACATTCCAGTGGAAATTTCTTCCATCTTATGGGTATTGATTACACTAAGTGAAGGTTATTTATCTCAAATGGTTGGTGAGAAACTCACGATTAAGAATATGCCCATTGTACGGGAGTTTGATGATGTATTTCCGGATGAAAGACCGGGTCTTCCACCAAATCGTGAAGTTGAGTTTTCAATAGAACTCGTACCGGGCGCTTTTCCAATTTCAAAGACACCTTATAGAATCGCCACAATTGAGTTGCAGGAATTGAAGAAGCAAATCCAAGAGAATCTTGATAAGGGATTCATACGCCCTAGTGCGTCACCTTGGGGAGAACATGTTCTATTTGTTAAGAAGAAAGATGGATCAATGAGACTCTGTATTGATTATCGAGAACTTAACAAGATCACTATCAAGAACAAATATCCTCTCCCACACATTGATGACTTATTTGACCAACTACGCGGAGCTCAATAATTTTCCAAGATTGATCTTCGTTCAGGGTATCATCAATTAAGGGTCAAAAGGGAGGATATACCAAAGACGGCTTTCCGTACAAGGTATGGACACTATTAATTTATAGTGATGCCATTTGGTCTTACTAATTCCCCTGCTATCTTCATGGATCTAATGAATAGAGTCTTTAGAGACTATCTTGATCAATTTGTGGTAGTCTTTATAGATGATATTCTTGTATATTCAAAGAGAAAGGAAGAGCATGAAGATCACTTGAGAATTATGTTGAAGACCTTGAGAAAGGAGAAGGTTTATGCCAAATTTACCAAGTGTGAATTTTGGCTTCAAAAAGTTGCATTTTTGGGTCACATAATCTCAAAAGAGGGGATATCTGTGGATCCAGCAAAAACAGAGGTTATCGAAAGATGGTCGAGACCAACAATAGTAACTGAGATCCGAAGTTTTCTTGGTTTGGCTGGATATTATCGACGTTTTGTAAAAGATTATTCATGATTATCTAATCCACGCACCAAGTTGACTCGGAAAGGAGTTATGTTTGTCTGGACAGAGGAATGTGAAGAGAATTTCAAGGAGTTGAAAAGAAGGTTATCCAGTGCACCTGTGCTCACACTGCCATGTAGTGGAGAAAGGTTTGTGATCTACAGTGACGCATCCAAGAAGGGATTGGGGTGTGTTATTATGAAAAATGATATGGAGATAGCTTATGACTCACAACAGTTGAAAATCCATGATCAAAATTACCCAACACATGATTTGGAGTTGGCTGCGGTAATCTTTGCATTAAAGATTTGGAGGCATTACCTTTATGGTGAAAGGTGTGATATTTATACTGATCATAAAAGTTTAAAGTATATTTTCACACAAAAGGAGCTGAATATGCGTCAAAGAAGATGGTTGGAGCTGATTAAGGATTATGACTGCTCAATCCATTACCACCCTGGGAAAGCAAACAAGGTGGCAGATGCATTAAGTCGACAAGACCATGCTAGTTTATACATGATGAGGATCACAAAAGATCCAATATTTATGGATTTAAAAAGGATGGATCTTGGAATTATAATGGAAGGGGAAAAATCTTATCTTTCTCAAATGAATGTTTAACCATCTATACATGTGAAGATTAAAGAGTCACGGAAAGAAGATGTCGAGTTACAAAATAAGGTGAGAAATGTTCCTGAATTCAACCTTGATTGTGATGGGATAATAAAGTTCAGGAATCGGGTTTGTGTTCCTTCCATCCCCGAATTAAAGAAGGAGCAGCTGGATGAGGCTCATAGTTCTTCATTCTCTATTCATCCTGGAAGCACGAAGATGTATAGGGACCTGAAAGTGTACTTCTGGTGGGATGGCATGAAAAGGGATGTTGCTGAATATGTCTCTCGATGCTTGGTTTTTCAACCAGTTAAAGCTGAGAGACAAAAGTCTAAGGGGATGTTACAACCATTACCCATACCCGAATGGAAATGGGAAAACATCACTATGGACTTTGTCACAGGACTTCCTAAAACATCCAAAGGCAATAATGCTATTTGGGTCATAGTTGATCGTCTTACAAAGTCTGCACACTTCATTCCTATTAGAGAGGATTTCTCTCTAGATCATCTTGCCAGGATATATGTAAAGGAAGTGGTAAGATTGCATGGAGTACCACTTTCTATTATATCTGATCGGGATCCGAGATTTACCTCGATGTTCTGGCGAAGTCTTCAGCATACTCTGGATACAGAGATGAGTTTCAGCACTGCTTATCATCCCCAGACAGACGGTCAATCTGAGAGAACAATTCAAACCCTAGAAGATATGTTGAGAGCTTGCTCTATGGATTTCAAGGGAGGTTGGGATAAACACCTACCTTTGGTGGAATTTTCTTATAATAATAGCTTTCACTCCAGTATTCAGATGGCTCCTTATGAAGCTCTCTATGGAAAGAAATGCAGGACTCAAACTTGCTGGGATGAAGTTGGGGAAAGAAAGCTATTAGGACCTGATCTCGTTGATGAAATGGCAGAAAAGGTTAGATCTATTCAACAACACATAAGAGCAGCTCAGAGTCGACAGAAAAGTTATACCGACAACTGAAGAAAAGACCTAGAGTTTGAAGTGGGTGATAAAGTGTTCTTACGAATATCTCCCTGGAAGAGGGTTATGAGATTTGGAAAGAAGGGGAAGTTGAGCCCTAGATATATCGGTCCTTTCGAAATACTGGATCGTGTTGGGAAGGTAGCTTACCGATTGGCGCTTCCACCGAATCTCTCTCAAGTTCACGATGTGTTCCATGTATCTCTCCTGAGAAAGTACATACCTGATCCTTCACATGTACTCAGCTCAAAAGTTGTACCGCTGGAGCAAGATCTTTCTTATGAAGAACTGCCGATAGAGATTCTGGATCGTAGTGAAAAAGTCCTACGAAACAAGACCACTCGATTGGTGAATGTTTTATGGAAGAACCACCAACTTGAAGAAGCTACATGGGAGCTTGAGGATATGATGAGGGAGAAGTATCCTCATCTGTATGTTACAAAGTGACGAATTTCGAGGGAGAAATTATTTTTAAGGGGGGTAGAATGTAACACCCGAGACTTTTATGTTATATAAATCATCAAAGGAATCTTTTTCTACACAACACTTACTTGGCTTGCTTTAAACACAATCGCGACCTTCCTCGATAGCTTGCATCGTACGCAATACCGAGTTTCACTAAACAACAATATGCTATTAAAACTAGCCATTATGAATAGTAATAACCACTTTTTGAAATTTTATAAATTTTACTTTTCAAAATGGACTTCATTTTTGGACTCAGAATATCGAAATTAGCCTAGGGTGAAATTTTGGTATTTTTCTGAAAACTTTCAATTTTTGATGAATAGTGAAACCACTAAGTGGTAGGTTAAAAACTGAATTTTGCATATAACTTAATTTTACCGCTTATGTGAATGGAATTTCAAAAATCCAACAGACACGGTTGATATCAGTAAGTAAAATGTGGTTCAATGAGATAAAAATAATTTTTTGGTGAATATTAACGTTTTACTTTTTTTTACCGCGGTTAATAGTAAATATGGTAACTAAGGGTAAATATGATATTAATATTACCCTAACACATGTCCTAATTCTATTGGACAAGTGTAATTCGACCAAAAACAAACTTAGGAATAAAATATGACCATTTAGGCCCACTTGAATTAGATTAGGACATTTATTATTAATTTATTTAAAGAAGGGTTAAAATAGTTAAAATCAAAGTTTAATAAGTAAATCATTTTTAATATGGGGTTATACATAATATAAATTCAATTTTAAATATTCATTAGAAATCTAAAACGATTTCCTACATTATAGTATTTTATTTTTAATTTTTGGACATCAAATAAGTTAATTTATTTATGACAGAAAGATGATGCAGTAATTTTCTTATTAATGAAATATTCACATAATTGATAATATAAATAAAAAAATAAATGTAATTTAAGACTTTTTATGAATTAAACTAATTTTATAGGTTACTATGATATATTATTTATGATTTAATCAACTTGGTTCGAACATATAATTCTGTTATGACTTTCACAAAAATCATATATCAAATAGTGTCAAAATTGACACAAAATAGTTTTTAAATCAAATATTATATTATTAATTGTTATTTTATTCCTAAAAATATAAGGTTCGGCCAAATGACTTAGATAAGGATATATATATTAATAATAAACAATTTGGTGTTCTTTTGGCATGTTATAGTAAGTGTATTAACCATATAGTGAAAGAAAACAAAAAGACACGGTAAAAGTTAAATTATTTAACTTAGTGTTAAATCTAATTGATAAGGTTAAAATAATACCCTAAACTTGTCTAAATCCAATTGGTTGATAGGATTTCGACCCCTCCCCACTTTAGCTTCGAAATAAGTCCTTTTGGAACCATTATAAACCGATTTTTACTTTAATATAAAATAATATTTTGAGATATTCCTAAGGTGCCCCTCTCCTTCCTTATAAAAGGGCACCTCTTCCCCCTCCTCCTCACACCAAATTGAGCACTCAAGCTCGGCCAACCCCTGCAATGTTCTCCTCTCCAATTCCCTAGAATAATCCTAGAGGTCCTGGTCTTCTTCAAATACCAATCTTAGTTCCCTAAGTGGAGGATTCAAAGAAGAGTTCCAAAGAAGAGGTAATATCCATTACCGATCTTTTCAATTTCATTCTTCTTCAACTTCTTCTTCTTTAGTTGTTTCATGATAAAGTAATAACATCAGTATTACTTACATACTGATATTTTATTATAAATATGAAACAACCCTAATTAACCTTCTATCCATCCTACGGAAAAATGAAATCACCGCGCGTGCGTACGTACGGAATACCGTCTCCACGCCGTGGTGTAATCTATTTTTCCACCATCACATTACAAGGATGGGTATAATGGTGTAATGAGTAACTATTTATGATTATTATAAAGTAATATTGATACTGAAATAATATATATATACTCCAATACAGTTCCACGATCATAGGAACGATATCATCACTCGTGCATACGTACGGAATACCGTCTCCACGATGTGATGCGACTCGTTCTACATGATCATCATTACATAGTAATTATATAAATGAATTGAATGAATAAATATGATATATGTTACACTAATACCATTATGGATATAATGTATCTATAATCTTAAAAGAAGAATAAGAATGTATTCGGAAAAACACGCATAAGAACAAAAGGCAATAAAGACCCGAGTAACAAGTAACAATGAAATATTACTAACAAGAAGCTAAGAATATGACCATATATGATATCATATCAATATGTATGATTCTGGAATAAGTGAATAACATTATTTAAACCATTATACAGGAGCTTCGGACACGTACAAAGAAAATCGGACCTAAGGTAAGGGAAATATCACAATCTCATTTTTATCCGAGATTGTTTATTCACAAGTATTTACTGGGGTGTATTTTATCATCCACATCCATGTTTCATCAATATGTAATATTATTTCCATCCACCTACAATTGTTTAAATCCATTTTTACCCTTCGGTGAGTTTTTAGTAATATGTATGAAAGGAATCTTTTGTCGTACGAGGTACTTTTTGACTTTTCCGACAAAAGTACGAAGAATGTTTTTTTTAACTTATACGGCATGAATGGATTTTTAAAACATTATTTCCAAGAAGCTTAATTTACAAGTTTTCAAGTTTATTTTTAATCAACTTCTTTTATTTTAAAGTCGTATGACATGTTATGAAAGGAAAAATGTTTTTTGAAGAAGAAAGGATATTTTCCTCAAGAATGGAGTTCAAGTATTTTATCAAAATTATTTTCCATCTAAGATAATAAAAGGGTTCTGTTTTTATCCCTATTATTACATTGGTTTGATTATGTTGTGATGGAAATATTTTTATGAATTCCTTTATCTTATATGAATTGTTTTATGATGTCATGTTGTTTAAGAATTCCATTTTTATTACATGGGTTACGCTATGATGTATGGTTTATGATTATGTGGCACACATAAGAAAGGATTCATTATAAGATGTGTGGGACCTATATCTCCCTCCAATGCATTGGGTAAAGATTTTATATCTCATGAGATAGACATGGCTGGAAGGGAAGGTTATTTCGGTTCAGTGATACGGGACTGAAACGAGGAGTGAACTCGGTTCAGAAAGGGACTTTTTCCACTAAGATAGTCTTGGCAATGAGTCATGACTAACAAGTAATGATTTTCCATGATTATGTGTGCATGCCACAAAGTTTCAAGTTTTATGTTATGAATATGGGGATCTCATTTTCACTTCTATGATTTATTCCATGTTAAGATTTTATGATCTCTTTTGCATGTTGTGATTTTCAAAAAGATATGATATGATTTTTATTTCCTTTATTTGCCCTTGCTGAGCATTTGAGCTCACCCTTTTATGTTTTCTTTTCCCCAGGTCAGGAAGATGGATATTAAGTAGAATATGCTAAAAGGGACCCTAGATATGATGAAATAAATGGGAGACACTGTAGAAGATTTATGAACCAGTTGTTTATGTTTCCCAGTTTCTAAAGACACTATACCTATACGGTCCTTTGTGGTTTTGTCATATGTTGTAATAAGTGTGCTTCAATTTTTAAGTATTAACAATGTATGTAAAGTATGGGTCGTTATAACAAACGTCACCAAAAATAGATTTCCCAGCAAGGATAATGGATGATAAATATTCTAAAAATATAAATTCATCAAAGCTAACTCATATAGCATTGATTACCCATCGAATCACCTACCAAAAATGTCAAAAACCTCAAATACTTGTGTGAAAGTTCACCGCACCACCTCCATGCCAAAAACAAAAGTTAAAACTGACCAAAAATCATAATTTTAGACCATAAAACACAAGATAATACACAAGTTTAGAACCCCAACTTTCTGGAAATTAGGAACTTCAAGAATAAGGGATGAAACCATAAGTTGATGGGAGCAAGAAGGATGGAAACCACATACTTGAGGGATCTTGAAGAAATATCCCAAAGAACAGAAGTAGCTGAATTTCCAAACAGAAAAAAATTCAAGTGAGGTTTTATTAAGTCTGAGAAGGTCATGTGAGAACTGAAATGGGGTAAAAAAATTATGAAAGGATTTATAAATGAAAGAAGTTAACTCTTCAAACCTAGATGATTTGAGAAATCCTAGGATGTTCTTTACAAATTTGTGATGCATACGAGTACCAAAGAGGTGTGAAAGAGAATGGGTTAGTGACTGGGTTTAGTGGTCTTGGGTGTGACTTGTAATCACCAAATAATCATAAATGTTGAAAACATATTAAATATAATTTTTTAAAAACAACTAGAAATGTGAATCCGGGATGACCCAATTCCTTAAATAAAAACCCAAATCTACCATTATTATAGACTCTTAAAGTGTCCAAATTGATATGGTGGTGTAAATAGGTCAGATTAAGACATTATTTAAGTGGAATGGGTGAGAAATATTTAAAAATTAAATAGTTAAAAAAGATAAAAAAAAATCTTTTCAAATCATGAAATGGGCTCACGGTTTGGCCTAAATAATGAAAACTCACCCATTTCTCCAAAAATGCATGGGAAACCCCCAAAACAAAGAAATAATTTAAATTAAATGAAATGTACCTATAAAATAAGTCATGGGTGGGACAATTCTCCCCTCCATGAAAGACATTATTCCTTAAAAAGTCAACCTAATGCTTGATCGTTAAACAAGAATGGGTACTCTTCCTCAACCCATGAATTCTATTCTCATGTATCATGTGTATCATTCCCATGATGCAAAAAGAAATCTGACCAGTGGAATAGACTTTCCTCAAATCACAATTTATTGGTAGTCCACAATTATCACTAGCTGCTGAAAAATAGACAAATTGGGATCTATATCCAACTCCTCCCAATTCAGTACATGGGATGGATCTTGGTTTTATTTCTTCAAATGGGAGACATGAAAGACGTCATGGATGGATGTCAACTGAGAATGTAAGGACAACATGTATTCCATCTTGACAATATTCTTGGTGATCTCAAATGTTCTGACATACCGTGGTGTCAGATTCCTTTTATTTCCCAATTGACGATGGACCAGACAGGGGGCCACATTAAAGAATACCCTATCACCCAAGAAAAACTCTAGGTCTCGATGCCTCTGGTCATAATATCACATGTGGTTGCCCTATTCTATCAATAAGAGCTTCCTAATCAACATGATGATCTATTATGTCTCTTTCATCAGATTATCCCCCCAGTGAGGTCTCACATACCCCCTCCCAACACAGGTGTGACCGACAAGGCCTACCATAGAGTGCCTCAAAAAGAGTCACTCAAATAAAGGATTAAAAAATATTGTTATAGGAAAACTCAACAAATCCAAAATGGATATCCCAAGAACCTCCAATGCCCATAAAACATGCATGAAGCATGTCTTCCAAAATATGATTTTCTCGCTCTGTCTGACCATCTGCTTGAGGATGGTATGTTGTGCTCATCTTAATATGAGACCCTAAGGACTTATGAAGGCCTTTCCAAAACCGATATGAGAAATGAGGGTTTCTATTTGAGACAACTATTGATTTCACACCATGGATCCATACCACCTCCTGAAGATACAAACAACCCAACTCATCCACATTACTTATTTCTCTGATCGAAATGATGTGGGATGATTTGGTCAGATGATCAATCACCACCCAAAATGGAATTCTTACCCCAAGGTGTATGATGTAAGAAAAAATTTAATTTGTTGGAAAGCTCCTCTCACTTATAGGTAGGAATAGATAATGGATGGAGCAAACTATAGGCCCTTTGATGCTTTGCTTTCACTTGCTGGCATGTGTAACATCTCGATACGACGTTTGCGATGTCTTGTCTAATAACAGGACAACGAAATAGCCAAAATACATCATAATACATCATGGTGGCACCCATATGGACATACCACTATAGATGGGGGTTGTCCTCTATCACCACTCTCTACAATGATAACGACTAGACTGAACGGCCCTTGAAGCACAAGATGTCGTTGGTAGGCGATGAGCAATCAGAGGATGTCTCCCCACCATGAAGAAACTTATTTCACTGCAGAAAAAAATCATCACTAGGATACACCCCTGAATTTGGTCCACTAGAGAAGGAGTAATGTAAAATATGTTTAAAAACTCACCATCATTTTTCTTATTTTTCTTCACATGCATATGAGAAAATAGTTCAATCAAATACCTCCAATCATTGGTCTTCTTCAATGCATGCCCTAGGACCCTTCTACTCAATCAATTGGACACCATGTTACCCTTTCCTTGAGTATATGAATTTTCAATGTCAACCCCATTCAAGTACTCGATCCAATAATGCTACATCAATTTGTGGTCCTTCTATGAGAATATATACTCCCAAATTTTCTGATCAGAGGAGACCAAAAACTTCTCCCTAAAGAGGTTGTGACACCATGTCTTCAAAGAATACATCAAATATAACAACTCTAAGTTGGTGGTCGATTAATTATTTTTTTGTAGTTAATGATGGAAGGATCCATACGCCACCACGTGATCATCCTGCATAAGAACACACCCATGACCCATACCTAAAGCGTCACAATACACCACATACCCCTTTCCAGCCTCAAGATAAAATAGATTTGGGGTTGTAGTATTTTTCTTCTTTATATCCTTGAAATATTCTTGACATTCGAGGACCCAAATAATCTTCTCCCCTATCTAGGTGAGCATGGTCATCGGTGAGGTAAGCCAAGAGAAATCCTGAACAAAATTCTTGTAATAACCATACAGGCTGAGGAAACTCTTGATCTCAAACACATTCCTTGGATAATCTCCTAAAATAACTGCATTGGCCATCTCAAGGTCCACTAAAACCCCCTTCTATAATATCACAATCCCCATAAATTTCACCTCCCTGATCTAGAAAGTTCACTAGAAAACTTTTTATAAAGGCTTTTCTCTCACAAAGTACACATAATGATCCAGAAGTGATTCTCATGTACCTCCATTGGTCCCAAATAAACATGGATGGAATCCTCAAATAACATGACAAAATAATTTAGATACTGATGGGACACCCTATTCAGGAGTTCTATAAGGACTGCAAGATCATTGGTCAATCCAAAGTGCATGACCAAGTACTTGAAGTTGTTGTACCTGCTTCAGAAGGTTGGCTTTGGGATATCTTCCTCTCTCACCCTGAGTTGATGATATCCCGAATGCATGTCGATTTTTTGAAAACCACCATTCCCCATTAAACATATTGAACAAGTAATCAATTAATGGAAAATGATATTTGTTCTTGATTGGTACCTTATTCTACATCCGGTAGTCAATGCACAACCGGAGGGATCCATCAGCCTTTTTCATGAACAACACAGGACTAGCCCAAGGAGAGATGCTTAGTCGAATGATTCCTTTGGATTCTAAGATGTGAAGTTTTATCTTTAATTCCATTAGCTCGGTGGGGGACATGTAATATGAAGAAGAGATATTGGCTATGTTTTTGAGGCTAGTTCAATCGAGAACTCCCCATCCCACTCTAAGGGAAAACATGAAAATTCATCTGGAATTACCTCCGGATATTCATAAAATACATGAGGTGGTCAACCTTTAAGAACATGACCATCATACTCTATCAATAGTGATGATAACTAAAAAACAATGTCTCCCAACTCTAGGAGTGGAGGTCCCACACGACTCGACCATGGATCACATTGCCCACAAAACACCTGATGACCCCCATCAGGTGATGTGAAACTCAATCGTCTCCTATAGAAATCGATGAGGGAATGAACGTGTACTTTCTAATACATTCTATGTATTATCTAAAATTGAACCATATCTGAGACCAAGAGGTCACACTCCATCTCAACCACTGACATGAAAAGTGAAAACGATGGGAAACTAAGACCCTACGCCTTATTTCTCAGCAGCGTCAAAAACTCCTTTGAAAAGGACAAAAGATCAGTTGGGAAATTTAGTTTGTTCACAAAATGGGAATAAATGAATGAAATAAAGGTGTCTAAATAGAAAATAGTAGAAAATATAGAAGATGGAATCAAAATGGTACCTCAGACTGTCGATGGTCCTGCCTCTGACCCTGTGGGTGCCTAATCCACCGCATGGACATGTTTCGTCTCTTCCTGAGGACGCCTGAAAGTTTGTGGCATGGCCCAAAACTGGATCTAACCAAAAGATGAACCAACCCTACCACCACATCCACCAAATCGAGATCCCCCTGTCCTCGATGGCTCTGACTCTACTGGTACTCCTCTTGATTCCACTAATCCTTCCCCAATCTGATGTAGACACTCCACCCTTCAAAATCTCTTTAAGTGACCAATACCTCCACATTGACAACATAAATTCAGAGGAAGTGGGAATGTTGTTAATATGTGCCCCGGTCTCCTATATTTGTGACACATGACCAATATTCCATCAGAATCCAAAGACGAAAACTGCTTGGAAGAGTGGCATGAACTACCACCTCCCTCGTTCCCCATATCACCCACTTCTATTTCTACTCGGAAGTGCTACCACTTTCGACTACTAATATTTTCCTAAAGATACCATCCCTCCTTTTCCATCCAATCTCTACCATGCATGCCTGATCAACCACCTCAGCATAGGTCCTCATCTTAAACAAGAAATCATGGGAGTACATCTCTATTCATAATCCTTTATCAAACCTCTAGTCCTTCTGTTTCTCATTAGGGATGATTTCAGGAGAAAACCGAACATGCTCAGTGAAATAGTTGGCGTACTTCATCACAGAAAGATCCCACTAAACATGATCCATGAACTCTCAGGACCTGATATATGCCAAGACCCCAGGGCAGTATTTTTCATTTAAGATGACCTTCAAATCTCCCCACCACATCTTATCATTATTCCTTGTTTTATGTAATGATTCCCACCACCTGTGTCTAGGACCCTCCAATAGAAATGTGGCACACTTTACCCTGAGCTCCACGAGTGTATCCAGAAACTCAAACAAGCAATCAATCTTTTCGATCCATTCCTATACTTCCTGGGGTTCTCTGAAACCTCGGAATGTTTGAGGATTACTTTTCCGAAACTCCTATGCCTTTTCCTTCCAAGGACCATTCTCGTCCTCTCTAATATGAAATAGAACAAGATCTAGTCCATGTATTATAGTCGGACAACCCGTACCACAACCTCAACTAACCTCTAATACCATTTTGTCATGAACCAAATCATGTATCCATTAAATCTAGCACCAAAACCGACCAGTGATAAGGCCCAAAAGCCATTCCCTATCCCCACGGGCTGGTACATGTTCTTGGGAATAATTTATTTTGGTTTGGGAATGATTTACCTGAATATGGATATATAAAACATCAAAAACATTCCAAATCTGAAAGATTCATACTAAATAAGGTTTATAAAAATTCCAAAACAAAATAAATATTTCTAAAAATAATACAATAAGTCCAAGGACGCATAAAAAGAGTATCAAAATAGCCCCATGGACTCCACATGATAAGGGGTCATCACCAACAAGTTGTATCTACAATGCCGCACCATGGAAGGGAACTAACAACCCATTCCTCCATCACCCAAAGCCTTTCCATAACATGTGTCAAACATGACCAACTCTACTAACACCCAAGGGGTGTAAGTAGGTTGTGAGCCTAATACCAATAAGATACCACCAAAATATTTTATAGAGTAAACAATACAATATAAAAATCATGTCATTTTTGAGACACAAGAAGTGGTGGTAATAACTTCTAAATAATGAAACTTTCAAATGTAAATGGTTTTTCAAGGGAATTTTCCATGAATGAAAACAATTCAATAAAACATGTAATATAATGTATTTTATAAAAAAAACCCACCATATTCCTAAGATAAATACACAAGATTAAATGACCACCAATATCGGGAACACCTCTAGTAACTAGTTAGTTTGAGGCCCCATTACCTCATACCTCGATGTAATGTAACCATAGAACAATTCATTCTTTTGTATGAGACACTATTAGGGAACATACCCATAACCTTGTGGTCCCCAATAATCATCAATATAGTTTTGTTAGTGTTGACCTCATCTATTTTTCCTCTTTTAAACTAGGACAAATCCCCTCCAAATCACTACCGTACTAGTAAATATCTTCCCTCTTAGGTACCTAGGATTCCCCGTTTGTTCTCAACCCATTATCTCATAATACCAAAAACCATAATCATATAAACACAAAGTTATTATCATAATAAACTCAAAATAGTATCTACAAATGTTTTTCACCACATACATCACTCAACAATACCGTTATAATTTCAATAAAAAAACATCACAGAATTTAACATGTTTTACACACAAAATCCCTTTAAAATCCCACTTTGAAAAGAATAGGCATACCCATATTCACCCAAAAATAATTTTCAGGCCCCAAGGAATTTCTATATACCAATTACATGAGTTATAAAACAACCACATTTGTCATAACCTAAAACAGGGGAATGCAAAACACCAAATTTAACACCAAATTGGAACCTAAAAATCATTTGTTCAACAAACATCACCAAACCCAGATTTTTCATCCAAGATAATGGATGATAAGTTTTATAAAATAGAAATGAAGAAAATAAAACTCATATAACATTTATTACCTCTAGAATATCATACCACAAATTCCAATTAAACTCAAATCATTGCGTGAATGTTCAACCACACCACCGCCACACCACAAAGTAGTTAAAAAGGCCTAAAACTAGAATTTCAGACCACAAAACACTATATAGAACCCTATTTTTGAAAAATTTCTTTATGTAAATTAACAAATTCAAGAATAATATAAGAAACCCAATGAAAATGGGATCAAGAATGAAGGAAACCCACTTACATATGATATCTTGAAGAAATCTCCCAAAACACACATGTAGCTGAATTTCAAAATAGAAACAAATTCAATTGTGGTTTGGAGAAGTCTTTGAAGGTAGTGTGAGAACTGAAATATGGGCAAAGAGTAAGAAATGAAGGAGTTATGAAGGAATGAATTTACCTCTTCATGTCTGGATGATTTGAGAAATCTTAAGAAGTTCTAACCTAATTCACAATGCCTAAAAGCTTCGAAGTGGGGGGAATAGAATGTGGGCGTGACTATGTTTAGTGGGCTTAGGTGAGACATAGAATCCCTGAAAAGTAATAAAAATTAATATAATATTAAATAAACATTAAAAAATACTATAAATGTGATTATGGCCAGTCATGATTACATATATAAAAACCAAAATCCACCATTATTATAGATTCATAAAGGGTCCAAATTTAAATGGTGGTATTAATAGATCAAGGGAGGACATTTTTGGATGTGGAATGAATAAAAAATATTAAAAATGTAAGAGATATAAAAGAGAAAAAATTGGTTTATATATTAGGAAATGGGCTCAGGGTTTGGAACAAATCGTGAAAACTCACCCTTTCTGCCAAAAGTGCATGGGAAATCGCCAAAATAAATTAAGAATGGAAATTAAATGAAATTTACCTTTAGAAAAAGTCATGGGTGTGACAGAAATCATTTCATAATCATGGTATCATCATCATAATATTAATAAAATCATTAGATAAAAGAGTGGAATGTGAAATATTCATATTAATAAACATCATAAAATATACATCAATTATTATACATAGTTCTGATCAAAACTAGAATCATTTTAACTCATAAAATATGTGCATAAATCATAATATCATAAATATGAAAAAAATATAGAATTGTGTTCATGGTAGAAAAACATTATATCCAGAGATGTATGATAATTACTAATGCATTGAAGAGATGTATTATTCCAGGACCACCCCTCATATCATAAAATGTTCATAATCATGCATGCCATGTGGAAGGATACCAATCGTAGTCATAAAATAACCAATGGAAAGGAATAGATTTTAAAAAAGATTAAAAATATCATTCATTATGAAATAGATATTAGGAATCCAAAATGATTAAGATAGATCATAGTTTGGAATAATGTATCATTTTCTTCTTTGAAAGGCTATACAACACATTATGATTCATGGGATATTTTGGATATTTAATTATTTTTGGTCTAGTATTGTCAAATTCATAGATTTTTTTTGGTATGCTTGAAATATGTATATACCAAAAAGTTAAGAGAAATAATATTTAGTGGAAAAATTTAGATATTATACAAACATTCATACTAAAATTTTCATAAAAATAAGATAAACCAAAATAAAGTATTTGGGTTTGAGAACAACCTTACACTAAATCTAGCATTATATCAACATTCATTCACCTAGATAATAATAAATATTTGATTATTAAAACATTGGAATAGAATTGAATTATTATAATTCCTATCATTATTTATAAATTATAATCAATGGATTATATATCTTCATTCCCATTGTTGAAATAAAAGCATTTTTAAATCATGTTTTCCATAAAAAAATATCCCATTTTGTTTCAATTTGGATATTTTGTTCAAGTACATTTATACATAACAAGGAATAATTTATAGAATAATAAAATAAAATTATTTAAACATTTACATATCATAAATAACTTATTATAACCATCAATAGGGTTTCTTATAAGAGATGATTTGTATATATCCCTGTAATTAATTAACCTGGCGTTAACGACTTTTTTTCCAATGATGAGGTGTGAGATGTATAATATAAGCTAATATAGAATAATAAAATATTTATATAATGTTAAAATTATAAATATAATTTCAAAATGATATATAATATGTTTAAGAATCTTTTTATTTAAAACAAAACAAAGATATGAAATTAGAATATGAATAAGGAATAAAATGATGAAAACATATTACCACTTTCTTGAAGTGATTCCTTTTCTATGACCCATAAAATCATGAATGATTTGAATTTTTTACTAAAAAAATATATAATTATTATAAGGGGATAAATAGAGGGTATTTAGATAGATACTTGGGTTTAAAAGTCTGAGGAGATGTCGTTTTCTAATGGTAGGGAGATGGGTTATTTATACTAGATGAGAGGGGTATTGTTTGAATAAAATATTGAATAAAATACTATATATAAGGTAAACATATTAATTGTGATATTTTTTAAGTAATAAATAATTTATAAACATAATATAATGATTTGGGACATTAAAATCCTTTTCATTTAAATTCAGTAGTTTATTAAAACTTCATGTGGGAAAATTGAAAATTTGTTATTTTAATGGAGTAAATTAGACTTTAGAATTTTGAAAATAATTTTTGGGATTATAAAACATGGATATAGTATTTAAATGGATAATTTATAAAATTTAATATATCTTGGTTGATAAAATTTTAATTAATTTACTAGGTTATTTTTATGTCATTAATGTTTTTTTATATATGCTAGTTAGGAAAAAACTGTATTTTTACAATTCACATAAAAATTTATTATTTTAGAAAAATAATAAGGCAATAACAATTTCAAAAAATTTATATGGTGATCTAAAAATGATATTAATTTTATGAAAATAATTTTATAACTTAAATATTTTAATTTTTAATATAATAATTACAGGTTTTAAAAAAACAAGAAATTATTTCATTAAAATTTTGATCATATTTTTTTGAGTTTTTAATCATGATATTTATTTTAAAATTTTAAAAATTTATATTTACAAAAATTAATCTTTATAAATATTAATAATATAAACCATTATTATATTTATTTCAAAAAACTATTTCAATGCTTAGGTTAATATTCTCAATAATCATGTAATTATTCTTAGTGTTCAGGTTAGTACACCAAAGTGTCACATTACCTATTCTAAATAAAAACTAATTATTTCATTTATTATTCTCCAAAACTACTCTCTTGGTTATAAATTTCCATTTACTCAAATTTCCATTGTTTTTTCTAGTATTCTCTTTAATTTCTCTTGTGTAGTCCATGGGGGTGGTGATTCTAGTAGATTGATTTGATCTATATTTTCCAATTATAATATTCATAATTTATTTTTTTTCACCATTGTAATGGTTAGAATTATCATTGGTTCAATTTTTTATAATTTTCTTGATGTCACTATTAATATAATTTTTTCTGTTTCTTAATATGATGTGTGTGTATAATACAACGTATTATAATATGATTGAAATTTTGTAACCTCCGTAGATTTTATGAAATAGATTCTTTCAAATAAATTTAAATTATTTGATAGATTGAGTTTTATTCAATGAAATGTTTATATTTAATCATACACAACACCATATTTATCTTTCATTTCACATGACATCGAGTTTCTTTTATAACTTCTATTACATGCAAGACTGAGTATTTCTACATAATAATATACTATAATTATTATTATTTAATATTGTTGTTATATCCTAACCAATATATTTTTGGGCATGAGTAAGACTAAATATATTATATTTACACAAATTTATAAACATTTTATAAATTAATCCAATATATTTTGTCGGCATTATATAAGAACAAATCTTGTTTTACACTTAAGAATACATTTGTTTGAAAACCAGTTTTACTTCCTTTTAATGGTGCAATTTTTTTAAAACTAAATTATTAAAATTTTAAAAAAAAATTTTGATTAAATTAAATTAATTGTTGAATGAAAAATATCAAAATATAACATGGGATAATTTTTGGTATTTTCCTCAGTTTTATATTTTTTATTTAATAGTGAAAATGCTAATTGTAAATTGAAAACGATATTTTCTTCTAATTTACTTATATAGTTAAATCTTATTTAGAATTAGTTTTAATGTATAATTTTTTCAATTATACAACAATAAATACAATTTAATTCATTTAAATAAATTTCACATTGAAATTGGATAAAAACCTTTCAAATTTTTGAAAATTTATTACATTAATCGCATGTTGTTTCATCCCATTTGTGGGATTAATTTTTTATATAATTATTACATATATGTGATTGTAATTTAGTAAAACGAATTCAATATTTTTAATCAATATAATTTATAATTTCTATTGAGTTTAAAATACTTTTGTAATAAAAATACAAGTGAAAACAATTAAAATTAATTATAGAGAATAATGTATAAATGTGTATATATTGTAACGAAACATTATTTTTATGGGGCCAAATGACATTGAAAATTGTACCAATACCATTTTATTTCTATATTTAGACCATATAAAATAATTTATCTAAATTTTTTTATTATTGGAATAAAATTATCTCAGTGATACGTCCCAATATTTTTTTTATCATTTTGTATTTACATACATTCCACTCTTACTCCACTATAAATGCGAATTCACTATCCTCGACTCTTCACACCACTCAAGTCTTTTGGATCTTAAAAAAACTGAAAAAATAATGTAATAATATATCTAATATCATATTATATTCCTCAATTTTTATATAAATTAAACAAAAGGTATCCTTTGGGGGAAAACAAAAAGAGTTACCCAAAGAAGAAGAAACATTATTTAAGAAACACTTTTTATTTTTTTCCCACCCATTAAATTGTTTTAATATTATTATTATATAATAAAATCATTATATAAAATAAAATAATATGTTTTTATGTTATATGTGTGACCGACTAATTCAAATTATTCCATCAAATGGGATAGAAAATCATCATTCGTATGTACAATGGTATACCGCCTCATGAACCGACGCCATTCTTTCTTTCATTACCACTTACCAAGGAGGGAAACAATGATTGATGTTATTTTTTATAGGATATATGTGAAATTAATTATTAATTTATGATTAATAATTTATTATATAATTCACAACTTTATTCTTTCCATTTACTTTGAATATGATAACTTCATCTATGGATATGAGGACTACCCCTCTTAAAAGTGATCTGATTCTTTAATGCCCTACATGTAATGTATTAATTGAAATTATAATAAAAATATGTGATATACATGATATAAATATGAAATTAATGACATAATTATATTTATTTAAAAATAATATATCACTTTCTTTCTTACCCTTTTCACACAGTGAAGATGTGATTATATCATTTGTGGATGTGTGAACTAATGACTCCTCAAAGTGATGTGATTATTATTTTTCTATAACCACATCACATGAATGAAATATATAAATATATATAATATATTAATTTTTTATTCATTATAAAATTATCATTTTTAAATGACAGTTTTTTCTCTCTATCTTTTCACAATGATTACTGATAAATGGGAATATTACTCATTCGTACGTGTGACCTACCCTCTCCATGATCTTCACATTGGTTCATTTTTCATAATCATATTTAATTAATTATTTAAAAATTTTAATTTATGTATAAATATTATAATTTATTCCTTATTATTATTCTTTAGAAGTCTATAAAATCATCACTTTGACCATAATGGACCTACCAAATTCATTTTTCTTACATATATCAAAAATATTCAAAACACCCAATGTATTCATAATTGATTAAGGTATTGTAAATAACATGGTAATAAGAGAAATAAAAGTAATAATAAACTTTATAAAGGTTATCAAAAAAGAAAATAATTAACATATGTTTATTTTTCAGCAGTATAAAGATACATGTGATGAATCATAATCAATGTAGGGGACTTCGTATCATTCTCATTTCATTGTGGAATATCTAGATGTTAATCATATTTATTCTTAAAAAAGATGAATATAAAGCATAAATAGAAGTAATATCTTTAATTTATAATTTATAATGGAATTTAATTCATTTTTAATGTTATCCATTCTTTGTGATTATTTTTAAGGATTTCTAATGTCAGAAGTTCCTCTGATCTAAAGAAAACTTTTCTTTAATATTTTCCTTCTAACTATTATTTTATACATGTATAAGATTATAATATAATTTAATTAATGATTTAGTTGATATAAAATATTTATAAAATATTTCTTTATCTTTTTTACTTTATTTTAAAAAAATTTAAAAATTATTACTTTTATGTGATTTATACATAATTTTTTGATAAAAAATCAAAAGGAATTCTTAATATAAAAAGCAACAATAATTTTTCCACCATTGTGATAGTTAATTTTTTTTCATTATTTTAATTCTTATATGTTTTATTCAATGAAACAAATATATTTTCTTGTTAATTTGAGTATTATAAATTATTTCTCAAATCAAAGGGTGTTTAGGTATTGAAAATTGGGCTTTCAAAAAATGGTATTTTTCTCTAAAAGTGTATTTCATATGAGTTTATTAGAGTTTTTCAAATAATTTTTTGAAGAATGTTCATTATTAATGAATTGGTTCTTGGGAATTGCATGAAATTGGGTGTCCCGATATATATTATATGAAGGGTTGTACCCCATTATTCCACTTAAGTAATGGTGGATCCTGATACATCTTATACAAAGGGTTGAGTCCAATTGTAACTCATGAGTGGCACTTATATAGCATATCTGAAGGGTTGATGTCCATTATATCTCTTGTGATAGTTTAATATAGCTTATAATAAAGGTTATCCCCATTATATATCACCAATTCAGTGGGTAATTATTATATGAGAAGTCGACAGTCTGGTTATTTCAATTAAAAAGTGGGTTTGGAAGGGTTTTATGAATATGATGCTCTATGTCAGCTAAAGGATTTTTTATTTCATAACATTGTTTTCAAAGATTTAATTCGACTAAGATGTGTAATTTTATTATTGTGATAATTTTTTTCCTTGTGATCAATGGACATTGAAGATAAAGGTAATTATTAGGCGAGTTTCTTTGTGATAACTGGATTATCATTTTTCTTTATTGTTTTATACCTTACTATGATTTTTTTCTTATCCCATTTATTTAATTGATTTTATCAGGACAAAAAAATGGGAAATGGAATAGAATAAATCATGTTAAAAGTCTTAGTTACTTTTAATGAAATGAAATCATCATTTGTTATGAATTTTATATATTATTGGAAAATAGATACTAATCGGAAGTGTCCAATTTATATTTTATCTTTTAGTTTTTTATGAGTTATAGAAAATATATATAAAACTCTAAATCAAAAAGGATCTCTAATATGAAAAAAAATTAAAATTGCAAACATAAAATCAATATTATATATTTATTAATTATATATCCTTGTATTTGGCATCAAAGGAAATTTTTAAATGATATTAGAGGTTAATATATTGTTAATAACTTACCCCTTGAAATATTTAAGGTAAAATTAAGATACATTTATAAAAATTTTAATTATTAAAAATTTACATTGAAAAAGAAATTTCTGTTTAGAATGGCTTTACATAGAGAAAATAGTGAAAGTTCATTAGTAAGGAACTAAGGAGATAATATTCTTCCAAATTAGCATCCCAAGAATGATCAACATAGAATATAACAATTTGTTATAGTTATGGATCATTTGACACAAGCTATAAATAGTTGTGGTATCCATAATTATTTACAATTTTCCTTTATTTCCAACTAATCTTATTATATTTGTAAATCTATGATTTCTTGTTCAAGATGAATTTCCCACATAATTTTATTTCTTATTAAGTGGATGTTTTATTATCCCTACACTATGTGGGTTTCAATTAAGTAATTATAAAAAAATTTATCCACTGATAACCAAGACAAATTTTGAATACCAAATTTATTTTTGGTGGGGTAGGATGTATCATCCTGATATTTTATAAAGTATTTTAATTCAAATAAATTTAAATTATTTTATAGCATATGTACACTCAATTAAAATCATAAACTTCAATTAAGGAAACACCCAATTTGTCTTGTGTTTCACATAAAACTGATTTTATTATATAACTTCTGTTATATGCAAGCCTGAGTTAATCTCAAAAAAAAATATAATATTAAAATGGTTATTTAATAAAACAGTTTTCACCTAGACATTATAATGGATGTTATAAATAGGAATAAAAATATAATTTTTAAACACATTTATAAAAAGTTTTTTTATTTATCTAATAGATTTTATAGGTATATGATAAGAATTAATCTAGTTTTACACTTCAAAACTATATTTTTTGAGAAGTTTTACGCCCTTTTAATGGAAAACTAATTATAAAAATAAATTTTAATCATTAAAAATTTTTATATGAAAATTAATTTTCTTAAAAAAATTCATATCCAAATTTACCCTAGGTGAATTTTTGGAATTTTTCTAAGAAGGTTCATTTTGTGATGAATAGTGAAAATCACTGAATTTTAATTGAAAACCATATTTTTGTCTTATTTATTTATATTGTTAAATTATATTTTAAATTTTTTTAAAATTATAATTAGTTAAATTGTACAACATAAAATCCAATTTATTTAATTTTTATCACTTTCACAATGATATTGGATAAAAAAACTTTTATATATTTTGAATATTTTCCTTAAAAAATTCATTGGTTCACCCCATATGTGGGATTGATTTTAAATTAAATTATGAAAATTATGTGATTGTAAATTTGGAAAATGGATTAATATTTTTGAATAATCATAATTTATATTTTTTATTTTGTTCAGCTTTCCTTTTGAAAAATAATATTATCTAAAGAAATTAAAATTAAATATACTGATTATGGTAAAATAGAGTATAATTAGAGGATAAAAAATAATCTTAAGGGGCCAAATGACCAAGAAACTGGTCCAAACACCATTTTATGGAAATATATATAAAATAACCCATAATTTATTAAAAATGGTTTATTATGGGTGGGCGCATTATGTAAGGGAGATCTCCAAAAAGTTTTTACCTTTTTTTTTTAAATAAATTACACTCCTCCATCATTATAAAAGGGCCCTCACTCTCTACCTATTATCACACATACCAAGACATTTGAAAAGTAAAAACCCTGAAAAAATTAAAAAAAAACCACTCAAGTTATCCTATATTCTTCTCTTTAGAAATAAATAAAACTAAATAATTCCTTTTCTCTAAACCAAAATGAGTTACCCAAAGAAAAGGTAATCTTCTTTAACAAGAACATTTGTTGTATATCTTTCTCTAACAATTAAACTAAATTTATGTAATGGTTATGTAGTGAAATTAATATATTGATATATAATTATATGTTTTCATTTTAATGGTAAAAAGTAAAACTTCACAATCTTATGTCAAATGTAATACACAATCATTGTTAGTATATATGGAAAACTACCACAATCGCAAAACGATGTCATTTTTTCTTCCATTACCAACTCTCAAGGTTCATAATAATGATGTAAATACTATTTGTATATGATATATATTATATTTATGATTTATTTATGATTAAAACATTATTATGTAACTCATTACTTCATTCTTTTTTTTTTGAAAATATGATAACATATTTTGTAGACGTGTGGACTACCACCTACTTAAAGTTATGTCATTTATTCAAGATTTACATGGAATGTATTAATGATGGGTTTAATAAAAATATTTGATACAAATTAAATATATACTAAATTCATGATATAATTATATTTTTGGAAATAAAATATATCACATTATTTTTTACCTTTTTCACACACTAAAAAGGTGATAATGTAGTTTATAGACATGTGGACTACCACCTCCTCGAAGCAATGTGATTCTTCTTTTCATAATCACCACATCAGAAAAAGGATATAAATAATGTATATTATTTAAAAATATGGTAATTATTTTATAATGATATTTCTGTATATAAATATTTTACTTTCCTTCATTCCACAATAATCATTGAAAAATGGGAATGTTACTTATTTGTGCATATAACCTACCATCCCCAAGATCATAACATTGGTTAATTTTTGATAACCGTGTCTCATGGATGATTTCTGAAGAATAATTGATCTATAAATATGATAATTATGAAATTATTATTATTCTTTATATGACTAAATAATGACCTCATTGACAATAGTTGACCAACCAATGTGGTTTTTGTCACTTAAATCGAATATGTTCAAAACACCCAAAATAAAAAAAAATGATTACGTGATTGTATATAAATTTGTAATAAGTGAAATAGATTTTATAGTAAATTGATGATTGTTCCAAAAAAAATTAAATAATTAACATAAATTCATTATTTATGAAGATAAGTACACACATGATGAATCTTACTCAAGATAAGTGACTTCATCCCAATCTCTTTTCATTGATGCATATCTTGATTCTATGCATCTATATTATTTTATAAATTTTATATATAACACCTTGACATATTATATCATGAATTTATCTATTTTAATAGTATTTAATTTTTTTAGGGTTATAATTTCATTTGTATTATTATTTTAATATTTCTAAGTTGATAAGGGGCATTTCTCCAAAGTAATATTCTATTTAATGATTTCCCTTGAAATATTCATTTTGGATGTCTTTGTCACAAAAATGTTTTCATAAAGGTTTTAAGGGTTATTAAATATTTATAAATAATATTTATATATCTTTTTTACTTTATTATTTTTTCCAAAATGGCTCTTTTTATATGTTATATATAGAATGTTTTGATAAAAAAATGTATTGATAACTTTCATAGAGATTGTGACGTTTCCACCATCATGAATATTAATTGATTTTTAACTTCTATTAAAATTTAAATATGTTATTAAATGTAATATATTCTTCCATTTTTTAATTTAAAATGGGGTTTCATATAAAATATTTTCCTTCTACTTAGAATGGGATTTTAAAAGATATATGTATTTTTATCCAAAATGTTTTTTATATGAGTTTAAATGTTTTTTCAAAAGTTTTTTTTAGAAAATAATTTTATTCAATATATGGTACATCAATATTATATGAAATGGGTGATCTAGATACATAATTTATGAAGGGTTTATCCCCATTATATCTCATGAGAAATAGATGAGCCTTATATAGATTATACAAATGGGGAAGCACAATTATAGCTCCTAAGTGAGCCCTATTTAGCTTATATGAATGGTTGAGGCCCATTATAGATCAATAGTGAGCCGCATTTAGCTTATATAAAGGTTTATATATATTATATATCTCAAATTCATTAGGTAATGATTACATTGAATGTATTTTATTTGTTTATTATAATTAAAAATAGTGTTTGAAAAGGTTTTTTTTAATATGATGCTCTATGTCATCGACATTAGTTTTAATTGATTTTTATGGTTTTTATTTATTTTTTTGGGAAATATTTTAGTTTTTTCATGTGATAATGTTTTATTTCCTATTCTCAAATTACATTGATGATAAAACAAAATGTTATATGATTTTTCATGTGTTCATTATACTAACAGTTTTACTTATTTTTTAATATCATATTTAAATTTTGTGAACATCCAATATTTTTAAATTATTATATTAGGAATGATGTATGGGAAAGGTAAATAATGAATTAAAGTTTAAATATCTAGACATTTAACCTGAAGATTAAATCAATATTTATTTTAAAAATATTATATTATGTAAAAATAGGTACTTATTAGATGTGTGTTAATTTTTTATGGTTTTGTTATGTATGAGTTATGGCCTAATTATCCAAAATAAATAACCTTAAAATATACTCAATGGGAAATAAATTAAAATAATTTAATTAAACTTATTATAATGTAATGATTAAGTTCGGTTCCTTATATATTTTTGTTATGAATCAAATATATCATCTAAAATTGATGTTGTTATGTAAATCATCCCTTAAAAAATATCATCCTTGAAATTTCCAGTCATATTCTTAGTTGATAATATGTGAGGGTACTTCTATTTCATTATTTCCATTATTTCCCACAACAAATATTTATATTTATCATTCTGCCCCAAAAATATAATTTTTTTTACTTATCTTGTTGCATTGAACCTTGTCTCTATTGTCCAAGATCATCAACAACTACTACTTGTATGAGTAGTCATTAACTAGTACTTCCTCCTATAGAATCAATAAATTTGATGGATTAAGTATGTACATACTTAATACATATACTTGTAATACATCATAAACATGATTCATATTTGGTGGAAGTGGAGGATGATATACTGATGCTCTTATGTGTTCGAGAATCTCATAAGGGGAAGTGTACCTGGGGATAATATTCCATTTCATTATAAACCACATGAATTTCTATCATCAAGATATTTAAATGGAAACCTTATCCCCAACATCAAAATCTAAGTCCCTTTAATTGTTTTTATCATAAATATTTTACCTAATATGATTTTATTTTATATGTGGTTGGATTTATTGTACCTTATTTTTCATCTCTTTCCCAAGATTTTCTCTAAGTAGCGCTTTAATAAATTCAAAACATAAAAAATTATTTTAACATTTATTCCAATAAAATTATTTATGTGAATCTATTTTAATACTTGAGTGGAATTGTTTTCTATATGAGAACTGAACTAATGGGATATGTTGGTCCAATCCTTCTTTAAATTCTATAGAGAAAGATCATAGATTGTCTTTAAGTGCATAAATAGTCCATTCAGATTGGAAATCAGTTTGAGGATGATATATCATATAGAAATTTTTTTCAGTTTTAAAATAATCTTGATGAATTATATATAATTTAGAAGAAAACCTTTGATCATGATTAGAAATGATGAAAATTTGTAAACCATAAAACCCCACCTCTTCCTTTATGTATATATTTTCATGCTTTTCAAGAATTAAATATTCAAAAATATCAATAAAGTGGGTAGTCTCGGTGAGTTAATCCACCACAACCCACACTATACTATTTACATTGGATATATTCGTTAGACCGGTGATATGCTCTATAGTGATTTTCACCCATTTTCATGTGGGTATAGGCAGTTTTAGTGTCATCACCTTATACTGTTTCATTCTTATTTGATATGATGACATTTCAAGAACCTTGAGATATAATTAGTAATCTAATTATTCAGTTGTTCTTACCAAAACTGCTCTTGAATATCACGATACATATTGGAACTTCCATGATGGATTGAGAAATATAAGTTATGATTATTTTCCAATAAATCCTTTATTAACTCAGATATTGAAGGCACATAAAATATTTTCCAAAATTGAATGAAATCGTCTTCATCAATGTGGAACTCATGAATATTCCCTTTCATTTACTTTATTCAACCTCATTTTAATCTCTAAATCATCCCTTTTTAACTCCTTTGTCTTCATAATGTATTGATGGTTGGGAAATCATTTAGGAAGGGTAGTATGTATTCTCTAATGTTATGATTTCTATATTAATCCTTTTCATAACCATAATGTTAGGGCATTTCTCAATCCATACCATGGAGAATCTTGAAGGTTACTTTCTTCACTGATTAATATTGATCTCCTTCTATGAGAATATATACATTAGGCTCCTGTGATTAGGATATATGTCACACATCTTACTAGAGAAGAAGTTTAAAAAAATAGTCATTGGGAAGATCGTAGTTTCTAACTCCCGGTCATTTCTCAGGTAGTTTTGTTTTTGGGTATTATATTATCATGAGGTATAGGGTATCATTTTGAAATTATTCATGATTACACAATTAGATCCTTTTTTAAGTATCACTATATATAAATAATCCTTCACCACATTATGGTTGTGTTAGTATATTTTCAATAATTTACCTCTTCTTGAGACCCTTAATGTTTTCCTCGCATTATTTTATCCAAAAATAATTTACCCAATTCCATTTTAAAAACGTTATAGAAAATTTTGATTATGAGAATGTTTTCAAAAAATATTGATATTACCTAACTAAGGTATAAAAACTATGGATTTTTGTGGCACTAGTGGGTCAAGGAGATTCCTCAATTTTCTTTTTCTATTAAGGGTACACAAAAATTCCACCACTTATGATCACATGCCTTAAAAATGAGACTTTTTGCATCATGATTCCACACTTAGTGAACATAGCATACATTTTCTCATTTCATAATGTCCAACATAAAATCCATAGAGTCTCTCTATGTGCTTCTTTATACATGGAGTAAATTAGAATATCATTTATAATGACAACCCATCATTTTTCAAGGTATTCCCTAATGTCTATATCCATATTATACATAAAATTTTATAGGGGAATTAGTTAGATTAAATAGAGTCAATATTAAATCTTACTGTCAATACCTTATATGGAAGGTTATATTTTAAATATATTCCTTATTTAATTCAACTGATGATATCTCAAACAAATATCCACTTCTGAGATGTACAAAAATCATTAAAGATGATCGAAGAAGTCCTCAACACATAGAAGGGGTACTTTTCCTTTATGGTGATATTGATATGCTCTCGGTAATATATACAAAACCACATTGATTCCTTATTTTTCTTTACAATTTGAACAAGTGCACACCAAGTCGGTGCACTAGAACATATGAACCCTTTTCCAAGTGATATCGAAAAAAATAATTAAATATTTTCATTGATTGGGGTTATCCTATATGGGAATTTAGAGTCAATAGTGGCTATCAGTAAAATCTCTATTGAGAACTATACCTCATAATCTAGTTGAATTCTAGCCAACACTTCAGGTGATACCTCAACATTTTCCCATAGAATTACAATTTTTTCTTGATTGATACTTTCCATTAAATCAACAATTTGGGAATGGTATTCATCTTCATAGGGTATCAACACCTATAGCATTTAAGTATTTTCTAAAAAATAGTCTTGATATTCCTCACATTTATGGAGAAAAATTGGATGGGTTGGAATATAGGAATAGATTTACTTTTCCCAATAGTTGATGCGTGATCTACTTAACGAGGGCCAATCGATGCCCAATATTGCATAAAATTTCACCATGTAATGGATTATAATGTTCCCTAGAAGAATATTCCCACAGACACTAATAATAAAAGATTCAAACACTTGGGTTTCAACAATCCCACCACTAAGTGTTTTTATAGGGATCCCTAATCAATATATTTAAATTTCTATTCAACATTTCGTGGAAACTTTTAGGATATAGAGGAATGAATAGAACTCAAATCAAATAAATCTTTTTCCATTATTTTCTGAATAGGTGTTGTGTATTATATGACTTTATTCATATTCTATACTTTTAGAGTAGTGATGAGACAACCTTTCACTTGTTCCTTGGACTTTGGTGGTTGTTTACAAGGATTAACCTTAAGGACCCATCGTTTAGTGTATTTGATTGCATATTTCCATTAATCCCAATAGTTTAAACATTATGACATGGTTTGTGAATTTATAGGGTCCCCTCAATTATGTATCATTTCTATTGGATTCTTCATGTCTCTCAAAAAATAATGGGTCTGATGGACCTCTCTCTCACACTTTAAGGAAAACCTCATCCCATTGATGCAATTCCAAAGATGACTTTCCCATATTTTTAACACATGTGTGGTTGGGTCCTTTTTCTTATTTTCCATTTGAGCCGCCATATTAAAACTATATTCTTCCTCCTTTTATCTCCATAACCATTGGACCATTCACCAAAATATATCTATACTTTGAGAGCACATCTAATCACTTCTCCATAACCACTAATTCATTATATAGCTAGAGCCTTTGGAAGGTATGGTTTTAAACCACTATAGAATTAATCTATTTATATATCACTAATGATAACAAATCATGAGTAATGTATTTCAATCCCTTTGATATTTTCGTCATAATCCATGATCAATTCACTCTTAGTTTTTAATGATATAGGAATTCATCCTCTATATTTGTTTAAAAATATTAATGGAAATACTTATTAAAAAATATTTTCTAAATGTCTTCCAACTATAACACTTCTATTTTATCCTTTGTATTTATATTATTTATCAGTACCCACCATTGGTCGACCTACCAATAAAAAAATAGATGATGAGACTCACTTTATAATTCTTAAAACATTGGAGTGTATAAATGATCTTCTCCATTGAGTTAACTCTCTCTTCCATAATATATGGATTAGAAATTAATCTAAACATCGATGGTTGTGGTGGTATATATGATTCAATTTCTAGTTTCTATTTCCTAATTTAATGATGATTTTCAACATTGATGAAGTTAATATTCGTAGACATAGAAAACATGGTGTTCATCACTATGATGTTTTTATCTCCACCTCGAATGATATTTGAGGTTTCATTTAGTAAATATTTCTATGTCACCCCAAATAGAATATTCTCTAGATTTTTCAGTATTCCAATCATTCTATAAAATTGAAAAGGTTCAAAAAATATATATATATATAATATTAAAAAAACAATTTAATTTTAAATGAAAATTAACTATAAAATAATGTATTATGAGATCCTAAAGTTTATCTCTTTTTCTACAATGATTCTTCTTGGATATTTACCTGTATATAGACATATACATTTGGTTTTCAATTACGGTTCATAATCCTAATTCCAAAATTATTGAAAACATTCTATGATACAAACTACAGTGACCTAAATTTTCCTTACATGAATATTGCATCACATTTAAGATATATAATATAATATAGATACAATCCATCATATAAATGTTTGGTGACTTGGGAAAATTAGGATCACTAATCAATTCAAAATATTAAAAAATATACAATATTTTAAATAAATATTCTTGTTTAACATACAATTTATCACATTCTCCTCTATATAAGAAGTCACATGAGGGTATTCATCAAAGAAAGGGGTGAGTGAAACTCCTAGTAAAGTAAGGGATAACAAAAAAGGAATATGAGAAACGAATCAATTGTACATGGGTTAGAATAATCATCAAATTAATGTCATAATAATGGGATTAGGATCACAATCATGAGAGAGAAATTTGATAATGTCTTGGAATCTAGATTATTCAGAACAATGAACCATACAAATTTTGTGTTCTAATACCACACATTTTCATAAATAAAGCTTAAATCATGTTCAGAATAACATATCTGCGTTAATCATAACATCATAAATGTAAACAAAGATAGAATAATGTTAACAAATTATACACATTTTTCATGAGATATATCACATTACTCAAACAATTGGATGGATTTATCATTCAGATCCCTCCCATGAGATTATTAAATTATTGCAATAATGAATGCCACATATAAGGATAACATTCATAGTCATGAAATTACCCATGAAAAGGGGAAGGTTTCAAAAATAATTAATTATATAATGATATTTGAAATGATATTTTGTATTATAAATTTAATAATGGATACCATACTTTGGAATAAATGTAAATTTCCATCCTTGAATGGAGAGACAACTCAAGAGGATTCAAGAGATGTTTGGGAGACAGTAACATTTTTTATAAAATATTGTAAATGGATTTGATTTTTTTGGAAGGTTTACAACATGTATATCCTTAAAAGAAAAATATAAATAATATATAAAGTATATGTTTGGATAATATATTAATATTAATACTAATGTTGATGTGAAATAGTAGATAACCAAAAATAATGATTTTGGGTTTGAGAATCCCCTTACCAAAAATGACACATTATTTTATCATTTTTTCACCTCCTAATATTATAATTTTGTTTATTTAAAAACTGATCCATTAGTTAATTATTTTAATTTGTGTCATTATTTATAAATTAAAATCAATGTATTATATATCATAATTCTTATTGTTAAAAGGGAAATGTTTTCATATCGTTTTTTCCTTAAAAAATTCTTTTCTTTGTTTCAATTTCTCTATTTTGGTCAATTTAATTTATGAATAAGTATAATTAATTTGTAGAAGATTAAAATAAATATATATTTAAATTCAATTATCATAAATAATTTATAATAACCATCCAATATTTTATTTATAATAGATGAATTTGAAATGTCCTCATTGGTGGTCAACTGATTATAAATGGGACATTTTCAAGTGAGAATGCATGATATGTAAACTATATTCTTATAAAAATACTATAATTGTTATAATATATTAACATTACAAGGAAAATTTTAACATAATACATAATTTGTTAAGAGTATTTTAATTAGAAAATATAAGGAGAATATAAAATTTGAAAAGGAAAATGGGATAAAAGTAGGAAAAGACATTACAACTTTCTTGAAGTGGTTCTATTTTTTTGTCCCATATATTATTGAATTATTAGAGTCTGACTAGTTTAAAAAATACCTAAGGGTTATAAGGGTATTAATACGGGTATTTGGGTAGATATTTTTATTTTACACGTGGAAGGGAAGTGATTTTCTCAGGGTAAGGTGAGGAATTATTTATACTTGAGTAAGGGTGTATTTTAAGAATAAAATATTGAATAAAATACTATATTCAAGGTAAAACTTATAATAGGAATATTTATTGAATAATGAATCATATATAAACGTTGTATAATGTATTTTGGTCTTCATCTTCGTTTATAATTTTAATTCAATATTCTATTAAAAAGTGAATTAAAAAATGAAAATTTGTTATTTTAATGGAACACTTTACACATTAGTCTTTGGAAAATATTTTTTTTGGATTGGAAAACATGTTAATTATATTCGAATGAAACATTTATCAAATTTAATATGTTCTCGGTCTATCAAAATTATATATATATTATTAGGTTTTTATTACATCATGTACGATTAAATTTAAAATACACAGGTTATGAAAAAACACACTTTTACTATTCACCTAAAAATGATGTATTTTATAAAATTATAAAAACAAATAACGCGTTGAAAATTTAAACATGCTGATTTTAAAAAATGGAATTAATTTTATAGAAATAATTTCCTATCATAGGTTATTTTACATTTTAGTGTAAAAAATATGATTTTTATAAAATTCCATGAAATACATATTATTAAAAATTAGAATATATTTTCTTTTAGTTTTTATTCATGTTATTTATTTTAAGACATTATAATATTAATATTTTCCTAAATTAATCATTTTAAATATTATTAATATTTCATTATAGTATCTTTAGGTCAAATTACTATTTTAATAGTGAGGTTACTATTCCCAAAATCCAGTTAATATTCCCAATGGTTAGGTTACTATTCCAAATAATAATATAATGTTTTATAAATAAAACATAATTCCTTCAATAATTATTCACCTAAATTCCTCTCAAGGTTATATATTTCAATTTTAAAAAATTTGGATTTGTTTACTAATATTTTGTTCCATTTATGTATTATTGATCATGGGGTGATCATTCAAGAAGATTGTGGTGATTTATATTTTCCCATTATACATTTCTTAATTTAAATTTTTTATCCATTGCAATGTTTTTGGATTTTATGGCTTTGGTTACTGATAAATGTAAATATTTTTATTAATTAAATAAAATTCATTTAGTTTTATTATGTGTCTAATTCTATATAATATAATATAACACACATTTTTTTGATGAAACATATGTCACTTATAAACAATGTTTCGTTAAAATAAAACCATCATATATTAAATGTTATATGACAATTTAGTTTTTTATTGGGATAATTTTATAGAAGTAGCTACATAATTACCTCTCAAGGTGTATGTAACACCACAAGAATTTGCAAATAAATTTAATATTCAATGCATAAAACCCTAAGTCTCTACAAACACCACATTGTTATAACATAGCTAGTAAAAATAATTTTACCACCTCAGTGATTTGAATTTCAAAAAACTGAAAAACACAGTTGTCTTCAGTACGGTATTTAGGGTCTAATAAGATCAGCATACTGATTAGGTGAACAGTAAAATATAACAATTTATGATAAAAACTAAATACATGACTTATTGAGACATATGTGATGTAAGGATGATGTAATACCACTTGGTAAAAACTCATGTGAACATATTACTATTATTGTTCACAACAATCAATACTATTGATGGTATTAATCAAAATAATATAATAATGATTTAGATATTCAAAAATCACCCTATCCAACACTACAATACCCCATCACTCCCTCTTCACTTTACTCCTATCAAGACTTTTTACTTATCTAAATTATGCTGAAATATCTTCCCAAGCTCCTCCCCCATGTCCAGAATCCATTGGTCTCATAAAGAAGACTAAAAATTATCCCCTATAGAGGATCTCAAGGAAGATTACTTCAAGAGGTAAATTCATCTTTTAATTTCATTTATTTCAAGTTCCATAATTTTATTTTTCATTCCTCTCCCCCTTTCATCCAAATGTTTTGATGAATCAAGTACCTTTCATATAATTTAATGTTTTAATGATAAAGGAATAATTATTCATTATCTCTCTTATCCCCATATTTTATACTAGAAATGAAAACACAATCTGAGATATGTTAATTTATCACATTCAGGGATGACATGTTTTAAATTTCTATTATCATCTTAAATTATGGTCATAAAACCATTTTTTTGGTTCAACCATACTATAATATAAATATTATAACTTATTTAAGGTTCTATAATCCTTTTGTAAACATGATGTTAATGTATAAATCAAAATGTGTTCGTTGTGATAAAAAATCGCTAATTGACTCAAACAATTGTCATTTAATCTTTATATAATGATTCATATTCACTCCCTATAACCAAATTAATTTTATAACCATGTGTGTTATGTTTATTCACTAATTAAATTAAACTTCTATTCTAAATATCCATTCTCATTCTACAAGTTTATTAATACATGAATATAAGAAAACTGATCATGAAAATCAAAGATAAAAACCCTCCCGAACAATGAAATTGATTCTCTTAACCCATAATAAGGCCACGAGTGAACATAATACATTTTTTATATATAAATTAAAAATATATAAGGTTTTTTAATCATTAATTTATGAAACTATTTCGATTATTCAGGGCATTAAGATCAGGTGGGGAACATCTTCAGACTTATGGTAAGGGTTTTCCACCCAAACCTCCATTTTCATTTTAGTTACTTTTTTTATCTACTTACCTCAATTAAATTATTATTCATTCATATTTAATCATAGTAAATTATGTTTAAATTTTTTATATATGTTTACCAACCACAATACAACATTCATTTATATGGAAGTATATGTTTTAAAAGTATATTTCAAAACATCTACCCGAAATAGAAGCCCTATTCACAGGGAATGTCTCAAATTCTTTCCTATTTTAAAGGGAACTATATAATCTATTTTAAGAAACCATTATATTTCTTAAATCAATAATTTTATTAATAAAATATTATCTTAATTAATTTCTAGTTTTATACAATTACTTTTCCAAATGAACTCTTCTTTTTAAAGTAAAAATGTATTAATCTCAAGAATTACCCAATGATTTTGTAAGAGTATATTCATATATTTCAACATGCTTACTCATTATTATGTATTATTTGGAATAATATTCTTTGATATCATGTACTATATTTAATTTAATGGTTTATTATTAGTTTAATTGTGGATGTTCTTTCTTACGACTATTCACCAATTTACTCTGAATGGTTTGTTATAATGGTTAATGTTCGAGGAATGTTATTTACATTTTATATGTCAGTTTGAATATGAATGTTTTTTTTATTTTTATCCCTATTAATATGAGTAATTTATTTGACTTATTATGTGACATGTGGGGCCTGATATAGCCCCTTGATTCATCGATAGATCTCATATAATAAATAGGAATGTACTTGGTCGAGGCCTTTCCCATTTTTAGATATAGTTTTTGCCGAGGCATTAATAAATTTTGGATATCTTGGATGAGGACTTAACGGTATGTTTTAGAATGTATGGCATCTGAATTTCCCTCATTATGAAGCTATAAATTCAATGTTCATGAGGTTATTCAACTAGTAGAATACTCATAATTATTTTTGTTATTATGGAAATATTTACTCAACACATATTCATACCATATTATGTTAAAATTTATTTTAAAGGCATTTGTTTTAAAATATTCATCATGTATATTCATTATGTTATCCTCTACTATGATGTTTCCCTTACTAATCATCTGATCTCATCCCTTCTAATGTTCAATTTTTTCAAGGACATGAGTATTTATGCAATGATTGACTTTCTGAGATAATCGTAGTGTGGTGGATATTACCAATAGAACACTATTTTTCATTTTGTGTAGTATTTTTGAACTTAGGTATGCGTGTTGATTCCAAATATTCTAAACTAATGGGTGATTTGGGTGGATATTCCTTATTTATATTCCAATTTAATAAAATAAGGCATCATCTTCGGGCAACTTAGGTCGGGTCATTACACTGGGTATCATGAGAAGATTGGTAAAAAACATGAAAAATGGATTTTAAAAATGTAAAATTTGGACCAAAAACCACATATAGTCTATGAGGGTAAAACATACAAGAACATCTTGGAATTTTGGTTAAGAATATATTATATGGATATTTCGAGAAAAAACATCCCTTCCTAGATATTACAAGTGGTCATAGTTTTGGCACAGATGTACCTAGGAGTAATAACTCCAACTAAGAGTTTCAGGTATTACCAAAGGTATCCAAGTACACGACAATGAGACTTTCTACTCACATTATGTGAAACTCATAGGGGATATTCTTTGGGTAATTTACATTTTCCTTATAAGAAAATATGATGGATTTAAAAGTAAATTTTTCCCCAATGAAACTATTTTTATAATTATGATATTAGCTATGATAATTATTTTTCTACGTTGAGATTATAAATTACGATTCATAACATAATCTATTGTATGGAATTAATTGTAAATGGAACCTAGTGGAAGGAATCGATAATGTATGATCACGCATGTCCCATGTAGATATTTCCCTCCGATGCAAGATAATAATGTTTTCTCTAGTGCTGCGATAGGTGCAAAACAACTTATAACTATACTCTATCAACTGACTCATATTATGAACAATAACCTTATCCGTATGGAGAATCCAGATCAACAATGTGGAAGAGATATTCTAGATCACTTTATATGACAACATCCCCCATTATTTAATGGGACTACAAACCCACTCGTAGAAGAGCAGTAGATAAGTTCCTTAGAGAAGATATTTCTCACTTAGTTAAGTAATGAAAGGGAGAATGAGGTTATGGAATTATATAATAATTCAAGATATGCTGATAATTTCGGTCAATCATTCAAAACATAATGGAGGAAGAATAAATAGAAAACATGGTATAGAGTAAATTTGAATAACTTTTCTTAGAGAAATACTTATCTTGTGAACAAAAACGGATATGGAAACGTCGTATCAGAATTTAAGGAAAAAGGAATATCATAATGTCATAGAGTATGAAGCTAACTTCACAAGGTTATAAATGAATTTTATGGACAATATACAAAAAACAAGGAGCTACATTGATTGATTATTTTATTTCCTCAAGTTGATCCCCTGAAAGGCGCTGGTATGCCAAAAATTCTCATCACACGAATATATTTTTTCATATGATATGAAGATTGAAAAGGAGTTCTCTAAGTCATATTAATATAAAAGAATGTAGGTGAAGAAGAGAGATGTTGAAAAATATAGAAAAGGAAATAAGGAAATTGGGAAGAAGGGGAGAGTTGTCTTTCCACCCTGTGATAATTATGGAAGGAAACAACATGGTGCCAACTTAAATAGAAAAGGGGTGTGATAAAATTGAGGAAAGAAATGCCATCATGCTAGTGATTTCAAGGGAATTATATTTGATAATATTGGTCAATTGAATACATATAAGGATATGGGACACAATTATAATGATTTTCTAAAGCTTCAAGAAAATTGGCCTCAGAAAAGGCAAATGGAGTAGGGCTACGCTTAAGTGATCACAATTTCTGAGATAAAAATTCCAAATTATGTGATGGTAGGTTTATTAATCATTTCCCAAAACACAGAAAAAGATATATTTGATTATGGATCATCACATTATTTCTTGTCATTTTATCTTGGAATGAAAATTATATATTTCCAATTTGATTGAATAAATTATTTCTCAGCCAAAACTCTTAAGGGATGTATCATTATAACAAAGATGTGTCAGGAAGTCCCCATTATGGAAAATAATGGTTCATTATCTGCGAATTTTATTATCATACCCATTATTGAATTAGATATAATCCTTATTATGGATTGGATTTCAAATCATGATGTGAAAATCTATTTCACTAAGAATGAGGATACAATTTTTTAAAATGATATACAATCCCTTATCTTTTGAGAAGAAACATCATCATCTATCTCTAATATAGATCCACCACCTATTACGCTACTAAATTCAATTCTGAGTGAGTATGAGAATGAAATATCTATGGGTGAGGAAGAATATACTAAAATTTAGGATGTACCTATTGAGAAAGAATATGTTGATGTGTTTCCAGAGGATTTACCTGGACATCCTCTTGAGTGGGAAATTGAGTTTTCCATGGATTCAATTCCTGGTTCAAGGCCTATATCAAAGACTCCTTATAGAATGGAAACTATAGAATTATTATAATTGAATAAAAAAACTATAGGAATTTAGTGACAAAGGATTTATTCTCCCATGTGTTTCTCCATGGCAAGAAGGTATCCTTTTCGTTATGAATAAATATGGATCTATGAGGTTGTGCATTGACTACCGGGAGATTAATGCGATAAAAATATAAAAACGTATCCCCTACATCGTATTGATGATTTATTTAATCAACTAAATAGATCCCAATATATTTTTAAGCCTGAAATTTGATCTGGACATCATCTATTATGAGTATAGAAAGAAGGCTTTCCAAAAACAGCATTTTGAACCAGGTATGGGCATCACATGTTTACAATAATAACTTTTGGACAGACTAATGAAACCTATGTTTTCATGGATATAATTAGTATTGTTTTTAAGGGATATCATTATGAATTTGGGGTGGAATTTATTGTTGATATATTTGTATACTCCAAAAACAATGAATATCAATAAAATCACTTGCACACTATTTTGAAGACTCTTAGAAGAAATGAATTGTATGAGTTGTTTAGAAACTGTGAATTTTGGTTTCAATCAGTTTTCTATCTCGGAAACATTATCTATAAGGATTGGAAATCTATTTATCCTATGAAGACAAAGGCTATTCAAGATTTTCATACTTCAATGAAGATAAATATGGTATGTAGTTATATTGGTTGAGAAGGTAATTATTGGTGTTTCATTCATAACATCACCTGTTTAGCCAACACAGTGACCAAGATTACATGTAAATAGGTTATGTTCTTTTGGAAAAAATAATGTGCTGACAGTTTTGTATAATTGTAGAGGAGATTAGTGAATGATATGATCCTAACTCTTCCACAGGGGAATGATGGGTTTGTGATATATAGTGTAGCATCAAAGAAAGAAATTGGTTGTGTCCTTCTACCGAATAATTGAGCTATTTCCGATTCATCAAAGAAGTTAAAAATTCATGTATATAACTATCCTACTCAAGATCTTGTGTTAGATGTTTTGATATTTTCTCTAAAAAATATAAAGACATTATCTCTATTGTAAAATATGTGGGATATATATGGATCAGAAGAGTTTCAATTATATCTTCACATAAAAAGAACTCAACATGAGGAAATATAGATGGCTTCAACAAATAAAGGATTATAATTTTTCAATACAATACCACCTTGGTAAGGAAAATAAGGTAGCTGATGCATTGAGCATGAAGAATCATGTAGTTATAAACCAAATGGGGATTGAATGAGATCTTGTATTCATAGATCTAATAAGGATGTACATGGTAATAACAAAGAAAGTGAAATATCATTAATTTTTAAATTGGTTTCCCAAATATATTTATTAAAAATGATTAAAAGATATCATATTGATGGTGAGAACCTTCAAAATAAAATTAATGTTGTGAAAGATGCGAAGTTGGCTGACTTCGTATTTGAAGATGGAATTCTGAAATTTGGGTAGAGTCATTGTGTTTCCTCTATACCCAACCTAGAAAAAGAGTTATTGAATAATTCCCAAAGCTCAAGCTTCTATATACAACATTATTTCACTATAATGTATAGATATTTGAAGGATCATTTGTTGTGGGACAATATGAAGCAATAAATTACTAATTATGTATCAAGTTGTCTAGTTTGTCAATAAGTAATGGCGGAAATAAACATCATAGAGGATTCATGCATCCTCTACCTATTCCTACATGAAAATTGGATTATATTACCATGTATTTTTTCATTAGATTACCCAAAACATTCAGAAAAATAATGCAATATGGGTAATTGTGGATCGACTTACAAAACTGCACATTTTCTCACTATTAGGGAGGATTTTCCACTAGAACAGCTTTCACGACTCTATATCAATGAAGTAATAAAACCTCATAAAGAACCTCTTTTAATAGTTTCTAATCATGATCTTATATTTACATCAAAATTCTGAAAAAGTCTTCATAATTCCTTGGACAGTGAGCTTAATTTGAGTACTACTTATCAACCTTGAGCTGATAGGCAATCCGAAAGGACAATCCAAACTTTACAATACATGTTGATATCACGCTCTCTTGATTTTCAATGTATGATGGATCATTATATGAATTTGGTGGAGATTTCTTACAATAATATTTTCCAGTCAAAAATTCAAATGGTACCATATGAAGCATTGTGTGGAAAGAGATGTTGTACACCAACATGTTGCGATAATGTTGGTGAAAGGAATCTTTGAGGTATAGAGCTTGGGTAGTAAGAATCAACGAAGGTAAAAACTAATAAATCCCATATCAAAGAATCTAAAATATGAATAATTTGCTATGCTGATAATTGAAGGATTTGGAATTTAAAGTGGGAGATCATGATTTCGTAAAATTAATTCCATGGAAGGGTGTTATAAGATTTGGTAAGAAAGGAAAACTAAGCCCTAGGTATATAGGATCTTTTGAAATTCTGGAGAGAATTTGAGCTATTGTATATGGTTTTGATATACCAACTAGCATGTTTGAAGTAAATAATACATTCCACATCTTATTACTGAGAATGTAAATGTGAGACCCAACCCATGACCTCACTTCTGAAGGTATATAATATGAACATGTCATATATTACTATGAAGAATCTATCCGGATTCTGGAAACTAAAGAATAAGTGTTGAGGAATCAGATCACTCAACTGGTAAAGATACTTTGAAAAAATTGTAATATCAAAGAGGCAACAGAGGATACTAAAGATATTACGATGAAGAACTACCCGAATATTTTTGTGAGGTAACAATCTAGTAATTTTGAGGAAGAAATATTTGTAAGGAGGGGAGAATATAACACCCCAATATTTTTCAAATAAATTTAATATTGAATGCATGGAACACTAACTCTCTACAAAACACCACATTGTTATATCCTAGCCAGTGACCATAATTTTACTACCTTTGTGATTTGAATTTTGAAAAACTAACATACATAGTTGTGTTTAGTTAGATATTTAGAGTTTGATAAGATCAACATACATTTTAAGTGAATATTAAAATATGATAATTTACGATAAATACTAAATACATGATTTATTGGGTCACAGGTGATGTAAAGAAGATGTAATACCACTAGGGTTGAACTCACATGCAAATTTTACTATCCATGGCGACAATAATCAAAACAATTTCTGGTCTTGATCAAAATAATAAAATAATGTTTAATATATTAAAAAATCACCCCTATCGTCCACTATAAAAGAACCCATCACTCACACATCTCTTCACTCCTCTAATGTCTTTTAAATTGTCTAAATTTTTCTAAAAAATCCTCCCCGGATCCTCCTCCACATCCAAAATCCCTTGTTCTCATTAAATACCAAAACCTCTCCTCTAGTGAGGCTCTCAAGGGAGATTAATTCAAGAGGTAAATTCCTCTTTTCATTTCTTTTATTTCAAGTTCCTTTCTTTTCATTTTATTTTCTCACCTCCTTTTATCAAAATGTTGTGATGACCCTAGTACCTAACATTTACTTGAATGTTTTCATGAAAAATGAATAATTCTTCATCATCTTTTCTTTTGCCTTCTTTTATACTATAAATTATAACACCATCCGAGTTGTGTTAATTTACCAATTTCAAGGGTGATGGGTTTTCAATTTCTATTATTGACTTCAATTGTGGTAATGAAACCATTTTTATTGTTAAAAAAAACTATAATATATGTATTATAACTTATTTCAGGTTCTAGAATGCTTTTTTACACATGATATCAGTGTATAAATCAAAATGAATTCACTATGATAAGAAACCGCTATGTACACAAACAATTTTCATTAATGTTTTATATAATGATTCGTCTTCACTACCAATAAAGAAATGAATATAATAACAATGTAATATTCTGTTTTTTCACTAATTAAATAGAAATTTTATCTTGGAAAACGATTCTCATTCTGTATGTGTTATCTGTACATGAATATACATAAACCAATCATAAAACTCATGGAAGAAAACACTCCCAAACAATGAAATTGAATCTATTAACCCATCAAGAGTACATTAATGAATCTAAAAATGTTTTGATAAATAAATTAAATATAGAAGAGGTTAATGAAACTTTAAATTATGAACCTATGTTTTATTATTCAGGTCATTAAGTTCAACTGAGGAACACCTTTAGACTTAAGGTAAGGGTTTTCTACCACAACATCCATTTTTATTCGGGTTACTTTTATCATCTACCTACCAAAATTAAATTCATATTGATTAATATGTAATACTAATAAATTATATTTAAATGTTTAATAAATGTGTTCCAACTAGAATCCTAACTTCATTTATGGGTAGTTATATGTTTTAAAAGGGTCGTTCAAAAAAGCTTCACGAAATTGAAGCCTAGTTCAAGAAAATTTCACAAAATCATACCTATTTTAATGGTCACTATATAATCTATTTTTTGAAATCATTAAATTTATAAAATACCTCATTTTATTAAAATAATACTATCTTAATTCATTTTTTGTGTTATATAAACACTTTTCTAGAAGAACTCTTTATTTTAAAGTAAAATATTATTTATCTAAACAATTACATGATGATTTTAGAAGAGTATCTTCATCTGTTTCAACAATGTTATTGATTCTTATTTACTATTGGGATTAATATTATATAATATTATCAACCATATTTAATTGAAATTTTTTTGATTTGTTTTACTATGGATGTGCTATCATAAAACCATTCAGAAGTTTACTTTGAATGGTCAGTATTTATGCTTAACGTTCAGGGAATGTTATTTAAATTTTTATATTTATTTCAATATGAATGTATATATTGTTTATTTTTATACATATTCATATAAGGAATTCACAATACATATTATGTTATTGGTGGGGGCCACTATATCACCTCGGCACATCATTAGGTCACATGATAAATATCAACATGGACTTCACTATGGAATTGCCCATTTTTTAGATATGGTTTTGGCCGATGCCTTAATCATTTTTAGATGTATTGGAAGAGGCTTGATAGTATATTTCAAAATGTCCAGAATATAATTTCCCTCCTTAGGAATAAATAAATTCAACGTTCATTAGGTTATTCATCAAATAGAAAACCCATGATTATATTTTTGATCATGGTTATATTTTTTCATCTTATATTCCTGCCGTATTATGTTCACATTTATTTTCAAAGGCGTGTGTTTTAAAATATTCAACATGTCTAATGTTTATGTCATATTCTATTTTAATGTTTAGCATTATTGAACATCTAATCTACGCCCTTTTTATGTTTCATTTTTTCAATTACATGAAGATATATATTATGATTGTCCTGCAGGGATAATCTTAGAGTGGTTGATTTTCCCCATGGAATTTTTTTGTTATTGTTTATTTCAAGTTGTAATGTTGAACTTATTTATGTATATAGTTTCGAAATATACTAAACTTTAACGTCCATTATGATGAATATTCATTATTTATATTCCAATGTAATAAAATAGGACACCAGCTTCGGGCAGCTGGGGTTGGGTCCTTACAGTGTATATTCCTGATGAGAAATACCAATTCATCCATGCTTGTTGTCATGGTTTGTGGAGTAGCGGTTCGAAACAATGATTTTTAAGGTTTTAAAATAATATGTAATGACAATGGATCAATTTTATAATGGTATAATGTGATATTTCTAGAATATTACTTACTTAGCTGATGTTATAGAATAAGAAGTAGATAACATAATTGTTGTTTCTCTGACGGGACATGGTGAAGTAACGAGCCTATAAATAAATATTAAGTGGACCACACCTCTTTATAAACTCAGGTAGGCCTAATATGGTATAATTTTTTAATCACACAATTCATTATAATATATTTTAAGGTAGTATATCTGATTAATTCTAGAATTTTTTTGGATAAAATTATCTTTTGTTTATGTTTCAATTATTTTATTTCTATTAGGCTCATGTTCAAAGTAGTGATGAGTAGTTTTGAATTACATTAAAAAATGAGTCATGAATCCATATTTGTGTAGGTACACTTGCGGATTGAGGTTTCATCATATAGAATCTGTAACTATATATTGAATAGATTTTCTCTATTTTTTTTATTTTTTAGTTCCTTCAGTTATAATCGGTGTTGTCCTAGGGACATGAGAAAATAGAGTATGAGTATTTGAATGGGTTAGAATCGTTGTGTTTTTAATATGAATGAATGTGTTCTTGATGATCTTAGGATTTTTTTCATTAGTAGATAATGGTTTTTGGGATATACCATGATGTTATTATTAATTAAGTTTTCAACAATCTATCACAACACCATAGGTTTTTTTAAAAAATAGATACAATATTATTGGGAATCTATGGTTCTATTATCTGATTTGTACTTATAATAGGTGAATACATAATATTTGATATTGATAATTTCCAAATTATTATCTATAGAACCATTTTTATGTTCTCCTTTTTGGGTGAAGCTGAGGATTTGAAGAAAAAATTGTTGAGATTCTCTTGGGTTCTCTTAAAGGGTCGGCACATAATCTTCAGTTGATTCACATGGTAGTAGTGGTAGTGTATCAACCGAAGATTCTATTTTTAATTTCCATTTATTAAATTTAATGTGTTTTATATCTTGTGACACATGTGGTACTAAAATAATGTGAATAATGTCTTATTACCCTATCAAATGTATAAATACTTTATTAATAAATGATACATAATTTGAAAACTAATGAATTTTGAAAAACTTGAATGGTTCTAATTTATATTGGAAAATATAATTTATTTAAATGATATAAATTTTATGAAAGATGTATTTTTCTTAAACTTATAATTAAATAGTGTTATCAATAAATTTGTTTGATAAAATTCAATGGATTATTAGTAAAATAAAGCTATAATGTCCAATAAATAATAAACAATGCAAAAGGAATACCAATTTTATTAATCAGGGATAATAAAAAAATGTTGTTGCATAAAAATATCGTTTTATAACAAATTTTAAAAATATAAATTTATCGTTTTTGAAGTATGATATTTAATTAACTGAATTATATATATATATATATATTAAACAATTTACTAATCATTTAATTATTATTATTTTGTAGAAAATATTTTTAAATACATTTTTATTCTATGATATATATTTTATAAATATATTTTTCTATGTATTATGTGTTGTTACATTGAAATAAATTTTTATAACAATTTGATATTGAATACATTCGAGTTTTTTTCAATTTTTTAATCATCATTTACATATTATTTAATATGTCCAATTTCATTTTGGTGCATAAGAATATGATACTAATGTAAAAGTTACTCACTAGGGTAATCGATAAAATACGCTCCAATGGTTAAATTAATGGTGAAGGGGAAAAATAATTATCATTAAATGGGTTTTTAACGGGTTTATATACCTCACCCCAGCCATTATCTTTTATCATTTCACATTTTATAATTAATGTTTTAGAAATGAAGACATTATATATTAATTAATTGGTATTTTTAGAAATTCCTATGAAGATCACCAGAAATAGACCCCTCTTCAACCCCCTAAACACACACTAGTACATAAAATATATATTGAATAACTGTTATAGGTATCTCATTAAAAATAATATCCTAATTTTGAAAATATATAGTTCCAAGAAGATGTCCCAAATCCCTCCATTATATGTGGCTCTCAAATATGGGATTCAAGTCTTTAATGTAACTATTATCTTTTTCTATAAAAATACTATTTATCTTCATAATCAAACAAATTTTGAAACTAATTTTAACATTAATAACATGTTTTTGAAAATATTAATTTTTTTAAAAGTATATATTATTATTACACAACAAAATGTTCTTTCTTATTTAATAGCTATAATGTGTTCCAGTTTTGGTCGGTTGTTCCATATATAAATATGTTGTTATAATTCTTACATTATGAATGACTATAAAAATTTTAATACTAGAAATACTATTTAAAAATGAATATTTTTAGATGTTTTCATAATTATGGTATTTTAATATCTAAATATGTATATTAATTAAAAAAATAAATTTTTATAAACAAAATTTATAAATATATTTTTTTTGTGACTATGAGAGTTATCACCATAAGATTCATGAAATATAGAAAGAACCTAAAAACTATAAAAAAAATATGTTACATATTAATAAACATAATATATATGATAATCCCAGGTCTAAGGACCAAGTATCTAAATCAAAAAACTAAAATATGCAAGAAAACACAAAATAATAAACACTTGGATAATAATTTAAAAAAACTAATATATGAGTAAAAATTAAATATAAATGAATGGGTTGATGTAAAATAAATATAAATAATTTTTTTATTAATATTAACAATAAATCATAATTTATAATAGAAGGAGTTATCACACATCTACTCAAGAGAAAATATAAGGTAATGTTTTTTTACAATCTCAATTTGAGATTAGGGTGGTATATGTTAAATTTCAATATGATGGAATTATTTTCCCTCTCTACTGAGATTCATTATGATTTTTTGGATATACTTATATATAATTATATAATTTATTCATTACAATTTCAATTAATAATTAAATTTATATTAGAGTTTGAAGATAATATATTTAATTTTTTCCCATACGTGTCATTTTTTATAGATTTTAACATCATTAAAAATTTGTGGAAATAGTCATTTTTTTTCATTCCGCAAGAAGACATATTCCCATCATATTCATTATTTTTTATTGAGAAGAGTACTATCTATGTTTACAAGGTGTTATAATTTAATTTATTTTCTCATTTTTTCTAAAAATATCTCATTCAAATATTAGTTATTAATAATTAAAATAGAAATTTTCTCATTTTTAAAATTATTTTCACTCCACCCTTATAAAAGTGTTTTTCAACTATGTCAACCACATTTAATGTAACCTGTTATTCATGGGTAATATTCAATAATTATATCACAAACCTTTTTTATGAGGTACTTTTGATCATGTTTTCTGGATGTTTTCTTTAAACCCCTTTCATTCCTATGAATATAATATGTTATGTTATAAGTAAAATTGTTTTCATAATTATATTGAAAACATATATTTGTTTTTAATTATTATACAGGTTTTATTGGAATTATATATCCCTCTAATGAATTATTTAAATAATTATATATCATGAGATGACCTAATATGGACTCAGGGGTATATCTAATCAATTAAATTTTAAAGGAACTGGGATACAAAAAAATTCAACAATGTGACTGTGTCCATAATGTGATGACGTTATTGTTAATATTCCATGAAAAAGTAAATTATTTTATAATATTATGATATTTATACACTCTAATGTCACATTTTCATACATATTTTATGCTTTTAGGAACATTATTATTATCTCATATTTTCACACCATATTACTCATAAATTTTGTTACACAATATCATTATATAGTGGGTTGTTATTTATGAAATATATTTTATTTTTTATTATTATCATAGGTTAGGAACATTATTTTTTGTTACATTACCATACACATATACTCATATTTTCCTCACTTGTGATTTTTTATTTATATATCATATGTTTAACCTAAATGATAATTTGACCGAAAATTCTCTTATAATTCAATTCACATAATTTGAGGAAGGAAATTACCTAAGATATTTATATCTAGGTATCACTTGTGATGAAAATATATAGTATAAGTTGAAAAAATTTTAACATATGTGAGTTAAGTATTTGAAATTTAAATAAAATTATCCTTTCTGTGTGGGGGTCTAAATTATTATGATAAATTAAAAATAATAATCTAATATAAGGTAACATGGGGGTATGTTATGATTGGATAATTCCAATTTTTATATGAACAATGTTTATTAAATTTTTAGGATTATTTTATGAAGGATATGAAGATATAACATAAAACAAACTATAATGAATAAAAGGTGATTTGTCATAAACCTAAAATGTAATAGGTTATAAAAGAGGTTGTATAATTAGTTCATTTTTGTATTAAATTTCCTAAAAATTAAAATGAATAATATGAATATGTATTTATTCAAACAATAGAAATAGTTATTTTTGTAAAATATGAATAATATAATCCCATAATTAGGGCGGTGATATGTATGCTCAATTTTGAAATAATGTTATTTTATACCAGTTCAATGAATTCATTCCTTTCTTGAAAATTCAATAGGATAATTAATCAATATAAAAAATCAATAAATATTAAATTATAGAAGAAAACTCCAAAAGTTGTGATAGTTTCTTCCCATGTCTACAACTATTTTATAATTGAATTTCTAAAGAATGCTATTTTTGAAAATATGAGAGTTCCCACTTTAGAGAAATATGATGTTATTTTAGGCATGAATTTGATCTCTATATATAAATCTAATATCAATTTAATAGATAGGGAACTAATATTTTATAATCTATTTCATTAATTTATTTTCTATAAATTCAAGGATTAATATAAAATCACTATTTTCTTTACTTCCCTTGTATAAGTTTTGATACATTGAAATAAGGTGTGTATATAGATATATATAATTTTTTGGAAAAATCCAATGTTATTTAAATGTTTATTATTTAAAAATATGTTAATATATTTTGAGAAGATTTCTCAGGTTTTCTGTTGGGATGTTTGGTTGAAATTTCCATATAACACATACCCAGTGTTATTATTATATTTAGTAATCCTTATAAAATGAAACTGATTAATTCATAAAAATTAGATAATCATCTCTAAGATAATATAGATTTGGATTTTGTATTCCTAGGTGCTTCACTGTGTGGTGCAACAGTCCTTATAATTAATAATATATATGGATCAATGTGTCTATTTATTTAATATCTTGAATATAACAAGGTCAATATTAAGAATAAGTACCCTATAAATCATATTAATTACTTATTCGATCGACTATAAAAATCTTAGTACTTAATCAATATTGAACTTTAATATACATATTATTAATTAATGGTTAAAAGAGATTATGTTTAACAACCCAAAAATTTAGAATATATTTACATTTAATTAAATTTATTTTCATCAATAACATGGGATGCACACAACACTATGTTTAAATAAAACATGACACTCTATTAAAATATTATTTAAACCTAGACATTTTAACATAGCCATTACAATTTTTGGTATGAATCATACTAAATAATTATCAAAAATATTTTATATCACACACATATACTATTTATCTATTGATTAGAAATAAAAAAAATTAATTAGGATGAAAAAGATTATAATTTAAGAACATTATTTTTTTTTAAAAGGTGGTTTGGTCACGTTTTCCACACATAACATAAAATTTATTTTTCCCACTTATAGAAAATTTCTTTAACAAATTAAGTTTAATTTTGAAATTTAAATATAAAATTTAACACAGGTATAATTTTTGGTATTTTTATAAAATGTTTAATTTTTTTATTAATAATGAAAAATACTAAATTTTAATTGAAAACTACTATTTCATTAAATTATTTATAATGTAATTTAATATTTCATGTAAGATTTAAAGTAAAATTAGTTTAATTATATATATATATATATATATATTAATCCAATTTAGGTTATATTAATTAGTTTATATTCATTATTGATATAAAAACGTATTAATATTTTGAACATTTCCTCATTAAAAACTCATTTTCTTACCATGTTTGCAGCATTAATTTTAAATTAATGCTTTCCAATTGCCTTAATATAAATTTAAATTTTATTAAATATTTGGATTAATAATATTTTATATTATATAATAATTTGAAATTAATTGTTTACTATAATTAAAAATAAAAACATTAAAAATTATTTTATTTGGTTTTGGTAAAAATGGATTTACAGAGGGTTAAACTAGAAATACAAGATTGAAAATGTTATAAAAAATTATATATCATTTTTGGTAATATTGAATAATTATAATGTTTAGTTGTCAATAAAATTCCATTTTTATCCCTTTTTCATGTGAGACCCCATATTACACCTATTTCATTCCAAAAAATAAAATTTTGTCCCTAACCCTACTTATAAAAGGCCACCCATCCCTAATACTATTCACACCTCAATTTTTTTTATCCAATACCTACCAAAATGAATCCAAAAATTCCAGAGTATCGTACTATAATCGTTATATTTAGTAGAAAACTAACCAATGAATGAATTTTGAATAAACCTTTGGAGGTTAACCGAAGAAGAGGAAACATTCTTCAGTGGGGGTTTTTATTTTATTTCATCCTACTTCCATTATTATTAAATCATAATAATATAATATCTATTTTATCATATATATACTGATTTTTTTATATTAGGTTCATTATCTAAAACAATATTAATTTTAATCAAATGTATTTCTAAAACAAAAATCATATGTAAAACAGACTTCCACCTCTCAAACTGATGCCATTTGTTTTTTCCTTTACCACCTCTCACAGTTGGGTATGAGGATGAATATAAAGTATTTATGTTATATTTATGAGATAATAATAAATATATAGTCATTATATCATATATAACTTTTTAAATTACATTCCTTAGGAGATATGGAAATGTCTCTCATGTGTACGTCGAACTACCGCCTCACTAAGTGATTTGATTCATTTTTTAATAACACGTTATAAGGAAGGTAATAAAGATAATTTTAATGATTATATATAATCTAAATGAAATAATTATTATATTAGTAAAATATTTATCATTTTATAAAGATAATATATCATTTTATTTCATACCTTTACACTCATATAATAATTATAACATCGTTCATATACTTATGGACTACCATCTTCACAAAGTGATGTGACTATGTTTTGTCACCCCACCACATGGATTATACATATATATTTAATTAATTAAATAATGTTGTTTATTTGATATCAGTATCATTCAATAAATATAAAATATTACTTACTATCTTTCCACAAAGATCTCTGAAAAATGTAAACATTATAAATTGTGTACGTATGACTTTCCATCTCAATGATCATATCACAATTCATTTCTGAATACAATCATTAAAGATTGGTGTTAAAATTAAAATTCATGAATAAAGATTATAATTATTCCATGGTTATTATTCTAGAGATTATTTAATAGTTTAATATGAACAACAACTGAAACTTTCATGAAAAATCATAAATGATAAAATAATGCAATTATCACTCGAAACATTAAAAAAATGAAATATTAATAATTGACGGGTGATAAGATGTTATAAAAGGATTAGAGATGATATTTAATATATTAATATAGTTATGTTTTAAGCTAATTAAATGTTTAAAAGCACTATATATGAGGTTATTTCATGTCCAACCAATAGGATGAATGATGCGACATATTTCGTTTTAATTATCATTCTATTGAGTTTTATTTTTTATTATGCACCAATTCAATTTTATATGGTGTATATACTTATGAATTGACATTTATTACCATTATTCATTAATAATTCATGTTATTTTCAATTTATATTTTAATAATTTCGTCCAAGGGTATTTGACATCAAGATTACGATGTGGTAAAAGATATTTTACAATATCACTTTATTTTTTTGATTCATAACATTCTCTTGAAATATCACTTTCTTGCAATCATTTTTCATTGAACATAAAATTTACATTAAATATACATATCCCTCCCTAATGGATATTATTATTTAATAAATACTATGCTATATTTATTTATGAAGTTGAATTTAAATGTTATTTGATTAACTCAATAAATAATGATAAATCAATATCCTTTGCTCAGTAGATATATTTAATGATAAGAAGCATTGATTCATGAATTAAATTGATTATTCGATATATTTTGAATTATTTGGACCTGAAAATATGGGTGGCCCTAGTTATATATTTCCTATCAATTCATCTCTAGGTCACATGATACATAAAATTTTGTGAAATTAAATAAGATTTTATCTGTAGTTTTAAACCATATTGTGAACATTCATGATGGTAAGGGTATAAAATGCCTAATACATGACACCAAATAATTAAGAATTAATTTAATTGATAATTCATTTATTATTATCATTATACATGAAATTTCCTCTACGATACGATCTCTATATGTATTTTATTCTCATATATTGTTTAAATTAAATATGTTTTTAGTTATTTACCTTTCCATATTGATTATTCACTTTTGTATCACTACATTAATTTTATTTAAATGGAATATGTGTTCTTTTATTTACCTTAACAATTTATTATGATTATTGATTCATGACAGATTACATTATAAATAACCCTTACAGAGCACTTAATCTCACCATTATTTTGTTTTATTTACATAGGATGTGAATTAGAATTCTTGAATCGAATTTTCAAGGATTCATTTCATTTCCTTTTATTATGTATTATGTTTTATTTTCTATTCCCAATGTAAAATGGGTATCATGTATGTATTTGGTTCTTCAAAACTACTATGTTGATCTGTCCTTCAGGATTTGAACCTTTTTATCTTTGCCAAAGTGATAAAATAGGCATCGACTTTGTGTTACTGGAGTCGAGGTCATTATGGTTTGTATCTAATGAATATTAAATATAACCTAGAAAATATATTAATTAAAACATATATTAGTTTACATATCCATATGATAGAATTTTAGGATATGTATAGAGTAAAATATAAATATTTTGATAAGGAAGAAAATATGTGGGTTTTTTTAAAACATTATCCATATCGAGATAATATAAGTGGATGTGGTTCTTTAACATAGGTACCATGGGGAAACTATAAAAAGGTAACATTGGGATCGACATAACCATCACCAGATGCATAAAAATGAGACTTAATACACACCTTCATTGACACTCCCAGGGGATATTACTAGAATAATTCCTGTTTTTTTTTTCAAACAATTATGATGGATTACAAAATAATTATATACTGGAAAAGTCCATTGTTTATGATTCTGATTTTAATAATGAATAAATTTTAAATTAATGGTAACTATTAATTCAATTTTGGAATGAAAAATTATGATTTAAAATTCATAATTTTTTAGCTAACCCATTATATTCCATTGTTTAGAAATGTATCTTATATGGAAAAATGATATCAATACTTGTTACCAATATAGAAATTTACTTGTCGAGGGATCCAATACATGTTTTATTGGAACTAAGAAAATTATGGCGATATTAGTTCAGTTTCATCTAGTTATGAAAAATAACCCCACCCTGATGAAGTAACATATTCTATACCATGGTTACAATATGTTGGATCACCCTACATTACATAAGCCACCATCATTTGGTTATACTACTAATATATTGGTATCCGAGCAATGTATTGTGTCTTTGGACAAGATATATATGGAACTAGAATGTCATGTAAAGGAAAAGATTACACTTGTAAATATTATCTCAAAGGTGATATTGTTAAATGGTTTTTTTGATCCATAAAACTGTGGAGGAAGAGGAAATATAACTCATGGAATGGAAATATTTTTCTGAGTCATTCTTTAATAAAAATATACATCACGAGCTACTAACTGAAATGAAAAGAAATTTTCACAGCCTAAATAAAAAGGAAGAATAATTCATCCCATATATGAGGATAACAATAAAATTTTATCAAGTTATCCTATTAATTACATATAAAATATAGAGTGAAATATTCACCGTCTCAATAAGGGGATAATAGCCATGGAAGGGAGTTAGCCTATGAATTTTTTTATCATATAATGAAATTTTTTTACATGGAATAAAAAATAGAAGGAATTATCAAGAGATAATATATTCAAGGGAAATAAATATATTAATAGTTCATAAGAGCACCATGAAAAGGGGAATGAAACAATGAAGAAAAAAAGAAAAAAAAAATTAAACCTTGTGAAAACTATGGAATGAATCTTCCTAGAAAATTCTTGAAAGGTATGAGAGTCTTTTATAAGTTTATATATGAGGGTTACTAAGAACATAAATAAAAGTGGAAGATAAAAATATATAATTTATAATGCTACAATTGTAAAAATATGGGTAACTATGTAAATGTCTACCCCATGTATCATGGGAACCCACCATAGAACATGCCAAGGGGAGAAGGACAATCTAATTAGATTACTACTTCTATGGTGGATGTACCCAATGATGTTTTGGAAGGTACATTAATCCTACCATCAAATTTATTTTATGAATTATTTTTTTATAAATCCTTAAAGACTTTTAAATCTACCTTTTTCTATGAAATAAAAACATTTTACATTTAATATAAGGTGATAGTTGTTATTATAAAATCATAGAGGAAGTCTCATTGACCTAAGGATGTGTTATTAAGTCCATATTATGAAACATAAATGTGAAATATTTTCTATAATTATTATCCTACCTTTTTTGACAATAATATAATCCTAGGTATGTATTAGCTTACAAAAATGGTGGGAAAAATTATTTCGAGAAGACAGAAATTACAATTCCGAAGAAGATGTAAAAATCATTATCTTTAGAGAAGGAACTTAATCATATGATGCATAACTGCATCAACCTATAATAACTCTACTGAATTAGATTCTTTTTTACGAAGAGGAAAAACATGGAATGCAAGAAGGAATATTCAAATTACGTTTTTACCTGTTATATAGAAATTCAATGATGTATTTCATCCTGAATTATCTGGACTACCCCAATAAAGTGAAGTTTGGTTTTACATTGATTTAATCATTACTAAAACGCCATTATAAAACTCCCTTTATAACAACCCAATTATTTATTTCACATTAATGCATGATTTATCAAATGAAATTACACTGAATACAAACCAAAAGATTGATAAGACTTGTTTCTTTTGGAATTAGGTTTGTAACAAAACATATTGAATATAAGATACAAAAAAATTATTTAAAACATCCTTTAAATACTTTTAAAATTCCATGGATTTTTAAAACACTATATGATAACCAGGGGAAAAAATAATAATGGACGAGTTATAGAGCCTATCAAGTGAATAAAAAAATCATAAAATTAAAAGTATAACACATTATAAGAAATAGGCAAGTCAATGGGTCATACAAGGAACATGAATAATAAGGATTGATATATCATGATAATTATAACATGGGAAATGTGGAAACAACATAAAACATTGTATCAAAATCATAGATCAAGGATATAATACCAAGAATTCATAGTTTTAAAGTCCTATAAAGGAATCAGGTTCACTCACTATCCCATCATGATGTATCATGATATAAAACATTGATCAATTAATTATAGAAATATGTAATTTGAGGTTCACTCATCACATTCATTTTATTCTCAGGCTTAAGTTTGCCACATAGATAATACAAGATGGATTCATTAATCATTATAATTTTTTTCCATGATCAAGTAATGTTGAATACATGTATTTATTATCATATAAAAATGTACAAGGTCATAAATGTGAATACACTTGATAGGAATTGGGTATCGTATTCACTACATAATTAAGTTGGTAAGGAAATATCATGGTACAATTTTGGAAACATAACAACGTCACATAAAGATTCATAAAAATGAGTTTATGGGAGAAAAGGGGGTCTATAATGAAATATAAATAGAAATTAAATTAATATTCAAATGAAAAAAACATACCCCAAAAACATAAATTACAAATTGAAGTTATAAGTTAATGATGAAACATGAAAAAATAAAATATTCCAAATTATATTTCAGCATGGTAACAAGTGTACATAAAAAACCATGTGAGGTTTTATGAGAGTTAAATGGGGATATACACATTTATACATTAAATGGAAATTAATATGAATATGTAATAACCTACCCCAACATATGAAAATTTAATTTGAGATATATAACAAAAACGAAGTTCTTGAATGGAAATGAGAAGATAGGAATCCCTTACAAATATTTCTATATGGCAATGTGTGTACATAATGGTTCACATGAAGGACTAACTAGAGTGTATGGTGTATATAATCATTTAAACATAAAAATAAATGTATTGTGGATATGTAATAATATATCCCAACATGAAAAAATGAAAATTAAGAAGCATAACATAAAATAAATTCCTGAATAAAAAGGGGAGTAAAAGATCCATTTAATAAGAGTGGGACTACAAATTTATGGGATGGGATTCATGAGAGATTAAGGGTTCCTTGGGAGGAATCTATAGTATTTATTTATGATTAAAGACACTATATAATGAGTTCTGTGAAGATATGTGGGAGACTGGCAGGTTTTATATATGAAATGAGGGGAATTTTATTATTATTTAATTTTTTATACTCTACATAATAAAAAAACCTAAACCACAAACCATCCCATGTTTTATGAGAAATTGGAGTGTTTATAATTATTTTATAATTAAAAGTTAAAATATGAGAAAATAATACCCTTTTTTATTTGCAGGTGAGTCACACTATAAAATAAATGATTTTAAAACCATAAATTATATTAATGGTTTTGGAGGATTCAAAATAGAATTATAAAATACATAAAATAAGCTTAAAATGACATTATATAAAAGGTAAAACATATATATGGTCATTTATTCCATTTACTTAATTTATAACATCACTTTTGGGTCATTATTAAGTCATAAGAAATAAACTATATTTAAATGATATTTTATTTTTACAAAAAAATTGAATTTCTTAGAAAATTATGAAAAATTCACCATTGGATAACTTCAAAATTATTATTCCAAAAATAATATTTATTTTATCTAAATAATTTTATAAATATTTTAATTTGTAATTTTAATATAAAACTGACATTTATTAATAAATTATGGGATTGTTTCATTATAACAGTTTTCAAACCCCTATAAAAAATTAAATTTTAATTAATAAAAATAATATTATCATTGATATTAGATAAAAATTATTTAATAAAAATTATTTATTAAAATACTATTTAATTCAAAAATACAATAGTTCATCAATTCATTAATTTCATTTTAATATTATCCAAAAATACAATTTGTCCTTTATTATTCCAAAATAAAAAACATTTAAAAAGTCATAATAATAGAATGAAAATGGTTTCATTATTATATAAAAATTAATGTAAACCTTTATATTTATGTGTCATTGATAGATATTTATTTAATAAACCAAAACATTTCTATGAGTACGGTGTGCGATAGTGAGACCTTCGGGGGTTGTTCAACATTCATGGTTTTTTTGGTGAACTTGATGAGCTTGAAATTCTCCTATAAATGATTTCTCTCATTCTTAAATTCATAGATATGATTTTAAGATTTGTCTAGGTAAAAGCACAATGAATCTATCTACCTTTTAAGCTCTAATAAATGGACTTTATAGGGTATGATCCTACAATTTGATGTTATCACTTCATTTTTCTATCTCAATTAGATTTGTTAAAACCCTATACTTATACTAACTGTGTGATCATTGATCAAATGAAAATATTATCAACAACAACAATACTATAACACTATTTTATAATATAATAAAACCATGTTTTAATTATTATAAATAATATCATATGTGGTTTGATTATGACATTATATTACCCATTTTTCAATGATCTTATGTTAGTGTTTCTTTTCGGATAATAATCGCACCATTTTTCGCATGGGTCATAATTTATTATATCTTTGGTATTTATAGATATATAATGACTTCTAAAATTTAAATAATTATATAAATATCATATATATTCATTATATTAATATTATAATAATCTATATAATAATGAAATATGAAGTGGAATACACTATTCATGGATATGATAAGCCGTATGTATGCATTAAAATTATTTCCCTTTTAATTAATTTATTGAAATAAATAATGAAAATGATGCATAATTATATATATATGTATCATGATTAAAATATATTTCATATTATATTTATCCTACATATTCCCTAAGACTATCCTTAATTCAATACATGTGGGGTATGAATGAATTATGTCGATTTAAGGTGGTTGTAGTCCAAACATCCTCAAACGAAATTATCGTATTAAGAACAAATGAAAAGTAATAAGTTATGTGTTTTAAAAGGAATATAGAATATTAAATAAATAATAACAATATTATATAAAATATATAAATATAATATCAATAATAATGTCTATAATGTTAGGTGGTAATGTAAAAAATGAATAATCATTGTTTCGTGAGGCAGTAGTTCGTCGTTCACAGAAACAGTTTCTGCGTTATCCATTACATGGAGGTGTGTGTAAGTGTAGGAATAACAATTATCATAACAACCCAATAGTATATTGAGGATATGTTTTATACTTAAATGGAATAAATAGTTTGTATGTGGTGGATATGGAAAATAAATGGAAGAAGCTTAAGAGATAACATTATCTCTTAATCAGATAACTCATTTTTGTTTATTACAGAAGACATCTTGAGATTCCTTATGCCCAAGGTAAGGATTCAAGAAGAAGGGATGGAAGTTGGGAGTTTATTTGATAATTTTTTGGGGTATCTAAGTGGATTGAGAGGTGTTAGTATGTGAATAGAGATGGTGGCCTTTTATTGGGAAGGGAAAGGACACACATGGCACATTAAAAAACAAGTTGGGTGTACCCATGTTTTTTCCTAAAATAGGCATACCAAACCAAAAAACTATATAATGTAAGTTTCATGGCTGATTAATTTCCATCCAATGGGTGTTCCAAAATTTTCTAGGTCATTTGGGTATTATATTTTGGGTTTAGTACTTTATTAACCATATTTTTCTCTTAATTGATGTAATTAATTTTTATAACATTTACTAATATTTTAGAAAAGTAAACATTAACATATTAAACATTATCAATTATTATTATTCCAAATATTGACTCTATTTTTCAAATTTATAATCACAAAAGTGGTTGAAATTTATTGGTAATTAATCCCGCAAAAGGGATGACATTATGAGGTTTTAACGTAGAAATATCTAAATGTTTTCTAGGTTTTCATATCCAATTTCTATGTGAAAATGTTTTAAATGAACTAAAGTGTATTAATGTATAAAAATATTACGAAAATAAAATATAAAAATGACAAAAAATATAATTTAACCATATAAAAAATTAGATGAAATAATACTTTTGACATAAAAACCAATATTTGTAGCTATTCATTAAAAGAAGAAACCATGAAAAAATAACAAAAATTTATCCTAACCTAATTTTATGTTTCTCTTCCAAAGATAATATTTATTTTGACATTTTACATCTATAAAAGTAAAAAAATGTGTATTTAATATGGGTTCTCCATTAAAGTCTGTAAAAATGCCTTCATAATAACAAATGTTTTAATGCATAAAATAGGGGTTGTTCTTATATTATGTTTATAAAATCTATTTTATTAATATTAAATATTTTATTGAATAAATATAATATTTATTAGCTTAATATTACTCAGAAATTTTAATTAATATAATTTATTAGGATAAAATAGTTTTATAACTATAAAATTATTTTTCTTTTTATTCAATATGGTTTCATATTCATTTCGAATTAATCGGTATCCTATGAATTCATATTATATTTTTGTTAACAATATATTCCAATAATTTCATTACTAATATATATATCCATCAGTATAAAATCAAGGTTATATCTAATTATAATAATAGATTTAATAATATATTATAGTGAGGTAATACCTAGTCTTGCATGTTATGCAAGCCATCGAGGAAGGTAAATAGTGCGCGTAATGTAGGATAACATTGTTTTTCTTGTAACATACACCAATTTGTTTTTCTGTCTAACATATGAAAATCTATTTCCAAGTTAATGGAATGTTTTACTTAGTGAAAAAAATTAGTGTTTCATGAAATTATAAATATCAAAAGATTAAATTAATTTAAAAAACACAAAAAAATATATAGGTGTTACATTCTACCCCCATTAAAATGAAATTATCCCTTTTAATTCATTTGGGTTATGAAATTATTAATAATTTAAATATTTATTCATTGAAACCCACATAAAAAAATGAATACTGAATCATCCCTTAAAAAGGGAAAGTGGTAAACTAAATGGTTACCAAAAGTAATATATTATTGGGTTCCCACATAGGGGATCATAGGTTATAAGTGAAGATTAGACTTAGAGAAATATCATAAATATTAATAGGGATTGATTTATATCATCCATTGCAAACATGTGAATGATTAATGAAAAGATAAGGGAATCAAATTCATAAATCTGTAATGATTTATAAGTCCATTTGTTCAAAAAAAGTAAGATATTAGGTAAAAAAATTATCATTATAATATCTTTGATAAATTCTTATATCGAAAAAAGTTACGGATATTTACTTATAATATATGTTTCTATAAAAACATTAATTATTTTTTTGTTTTAATTATTCCTAATTCATCCATTATATTAATAAATGGATCTCAAAAAATTAACTTTGATTGCCAAATCACTAAAATACACTTTTTTAGGATCATAAGGCCTATAAAAGGATGAAAAGTCAAACTATTTTCCTCTTCATAATCAATATGAATTTATTTATAAAAAGTAACACTACTGATTTATCATTAATATTTTTTCATAAAAAAATATACACTAACCAGTACATTGTATAGACCAGTGGTAGGTGTGAAACCCTCATCATCCTTCAATCATTGGTTCAAGACTCGCGGCCTTATAGGACATGATTGTTTGTCACTTAACAAATGTGATGTCCTTTTTAGAATCAATGGTAATATAATTTTCAAAATATATAATATGGACATCCTTGAAATATTGTTAATCACTAAATATCCTTTTAACAAACTGTTTCAATGTAAAAACAATTAATAAGCACTCCCTCTTAATTTGAATTTAAATATTTCATTGATAGTTAACCTTATAACACTTCTCAAATATTAAAATACAAAATTTGTGAAAAAGAATCACTAAATAAACATAGGAGTGATTCCCCTATATATCACAAATTATCTCTCGATTGTCAAATTCCAAACATGTGAATACCCTCATCATATATTCTCTTGAAACATGGTAACAACATGAATTACCCTAAATCCTTTTGTACAACATGAATTTTTCATTCATTCAAAGTATAGTGGATCTATTCCATAAATCCAAAAATGTTTTAAACATCATAAATGATAACATTAATTACCTGTCAACAAGTCCTTACATAGGTCCAAGATAATTAGTACCATCCAATTTAATTATCCACATAACTTGTATCTTTATCCAAACAACATTATCTTAACATAAAAAACTTATTATGGGTTACCTTCCCTTAGTCAACATATCACCATGTCATTAAATTTCATCCCTATTCTATCAAGAACATTCAATATAAACATGTAAACATTGAGAAAGAAAACATATTTAAGAAATACTAGTATATTTCATAATTTTTGAATCAAAATATTTAAAAACATTTATTATTACACTTCATACTTATTCCATTAACCTAGTTATCTTATCTTATTACACATTACCTCTCTCCTTTCACATTTTTCTATAGTCTCATCATCATTATAAACATATCCATTAATCACTCAACATTGGTGTTTCTATTTAAGAGATTACATATTGGGACATTTAGTTTCATAATGACCATTTACTATAAACTTAAAAAACATATCCTTTGATGATGTCTAAGGGAGGCCAATATTCTCATCCATTTTTTTTAACCAAACTCTTCATTTTTTTATAGTCACTATATTTGTGTCCTTTTTTCCATATTTATAACATATTTTTGTAACTCTATTACATTCATTAGGTTATTATTTCCCCATTATTGACATAGAGGAACTAAATATTCTTTATTACATGGTCTTCATTACCGTCACTCTCAGTGAACTCCTTATTTATCTTCCATAGTGAGTCTCATAGTTGGTTATTTTAAACGTTTTTAATCATGTATCATTAAACCTGATTAGGAATGATCACAACATCTTCCACTCTAATGATCATACCACTTCAATTCTCTACTAAAAATAATCCATCACATTCAACCTTAATCTAGTTCTATTTGCTTCATACCATTGACTAAAACATGAAGCATAATATGACCATTACTTACCATAGAAGAAAACCACATCATCATGAAAATAATTAATTATAGGATTCCTAAATCTTGTTACCTTATTTAATATATGTAACCCATGGTTCATCCTTGTTTATTAATAGTGAACCTATATTTGAATACTTTGGGATGGTTCATGAAGAGTGTTTGAATTTCCAAAGAATATCCCTATGGATTTTCAAACCTAGTGTGTCATAAGGCCCGATGTCATGTACTATATTACCTCCAAGTTAAACCAAGAATATCTAGTAAGAGTTGTTACCCCTAGGTTCATATGTTCCATATCCACATCCACTTGTAATATCCATATAAGGAAGTATTTATTGGAAACCACTTACATCATCCTATACCAAAATTTCATGACATTTTCCTAAACATTGCATCATCCTTATAGTTATCCACAGAGGCATCCGTAGACATATCCTTAAAAATATACCTAGAAATCTCAATAACATTTTCTTATACTAGTTTCCAAATTTTAACTAAAAAATTTATCTAATACCAACTATAGAGAACCTCTCTTTTCAAAACATTGACATTATATAACTATTGAGTAATAATAAAGCATTATACAATGAGATCACCAACCAATGTATTTTTTGTAGTTCCATTTTTTCATGGAAACATAAAAAATGGTATATGAGTGAGCTACGTTGTATCCCAATAGTTTCTCTAACACAAGAACCCATCTTAGACATATCATACAATAAACAATATCTTCATTACCTGGGGAAGGAAATATGAAATGTAGTGTGATCAGATTCTCAGTAAGGGAAAAAACGGAGACATGTAATAATAATCATCACCATAAGGGTATGAGGTCATGATCATTAAAATTAAATATCATACCCTTTATGTAAAATAGCATAAACACTAATCATGGCATAAATCATGGTAGTTAAAAAGACTTGGATTATAAGGAAATAAAGAACATAATCCATGAAAGTTAAACACTAGAATAAAACATGGATCTTTTGTAGACACGTAAGCATATAATATAATCTCCATAGTAGAAAATGCATCACATCCAAGAACATATTTGTAGTACAGGTTCACTCCCTATACCATATTTGTAGTCATGGTTTACTACCATGCCCATCTTAGTAGCATTATTTTATCCCTCACATTGTATTAATGGTAATGGTTCACTCCCATGTCCATCGTAGAAGTCGTGTTTCATTCCCAATAGCATCCTAGTTTGTCCCATTAGATATAAATCATTACACAATACATTTTAGGGAGATATAGGTCCCACCTATCTTATAATGAAATCATACATACATGTTCCACATGATCATAAATAAACATATTGTAACCCATGAAATGAAATTGGTTTTATAAAAATGAAACATATCATAACATTTGGAAAAATAAATATGTTTCACAATCATTTCATAAAAATTATATATCATGAATGAAAAACAAATTTCATTATCATATAACCTATAAAGGAGAAATTAATTTTATAAACATATATCCGAAGAATGAGAAATGAGTTTCATAATTTTATAACCCATGAAAGAGAAAAATGATTGATAAATACCATGCCATTAAGCATAACCCATTAATAAAAATAATGTGAATAGAACTTTTGTATTATTCTTTATAAGGTATTGGGAAACCTCAACGGATGTCATATTAGTTAGAAAATAATCATGAAATGTAATTAAATCTATTTTTTGGGGAAAATATCATTTCTTCTTAGAAAACAGATTTTTGAAACATAAACCCATTTAAAAATCATTTTCCTAGAAAATACCATGAAAATTATTAAAAAAGAGAAGAAATAAATTTAAAACCTTCCTCAAAAACTTTTAAAATACTTTTTTAAACATTTTAAAACCCATTTTCTTCAAACAAATGTTCAAAATGTATGAATAAATATTGAATACATATTTAAAATAATTTCTTTAAAACTAATTTGAAATCATATAATTAGTTGTTGATGTGTATCCGAAAACTATTTTCCTTGAAATTACATTGAAAAACGATGGGTAGAGCTTGAAAATGTTTTGAAAACCATTTTCCTGGAAAAAATAAGATATATGTTTGAAAACATTTTAAAACACATTTTTCTATAAAACTAATAATAGATTATTGAAAACGTTTTGAAACCTATTTTTGTCACACCTCGACCATGATTTTCTAATTATTTATTTATATATAGTTTTTATTTAGAGTTTCAGGTCGAAATCATTTTAAAATTTTAAATTTTGGGGGTCAATGGTAGAGGCACACGACTAGCACACGTTTGGCCAACCATGTAACCAAATTGTGTGCAGTTTTCTAGGCTTTTGAAAAAAATTAAAAAAATTAATATAAATAATTATAATGATAAAATAATTATTATTATTATTATTATTATTATTATCAATTTTATTATTGAAATTATTTTTATTATTATTAATATGATTATTATGATGATGATGATGAATATTATTATTATTATTATTATTATGTTTCTCTTTCTTGGTTTTTTCCTTTTCTTTATTTACCCCGTATATTTCATCCATCCCTCCCTCAAATCATGTAACATGTCCCCTCCCCAAACCCTTCACCCTCCCTGACCTCCCCTTTGGAGGTGCTCCCCCGCCACACCATTCCGGCAAGACTCGATTGGCGCCCCTACATCCCTCATGTCGTGTATCCAGGAACCATTAGTGCTACCTCAAACAAAACTGCATCACCCTACAGTCATTGCGCCGCCTCCCCTTCTTATACGGGCTCCCCGGTGGCCTTTTTAAGGTGTGATTGGCCTCTGGTATCCCACCTTCTTGCTCAGTTGGCCTCCCACACCCCAGCTTCATGAGTTTTCTACTTAGATTAGTTGTTTATTTTGTTTGGAAGGTTTTCCTATTATGGTTTCTTGTTAAAATTGGTTCATTTTTATGTTTTTGGTTTGATGTATTGATTTTCGGGTTCAATTTTAATTTTTTTTGTATGATTGGTGAGTAATTGAATATTCAATATGAAATTTTGGGGTTATAACACCAATGGTAGGGGGTTCCCTTCATAATCATTATTTGATGATTTATGTTTCATAATAAATTAATTTAAAATGGTCTATGATTAAAATTTTTGATGAAAATTTGGTTTTAAGTTAGTTTAATATGTTATTAATCCATTTTGTAGCACATTTATATGGATAGGAGTGTGTTTGTGATTAAAACATGTGTTATGTCTTTTATTACTGTTTTATTATGTTTCACAGGGGTAGTGAATTCAATTTTGAGGTGTTATTGGTCTGCGTTTGGCCATAGATGATGTTTCAGGGTGTACTTTTGTGTTCAAAGACTTGTGATACCACTTTAAATTGTTTCATAAAATTTTATGTTGTTTATTAAACCATATAAAGTGTGGGAAACATGTTTGGTTGTTGTTTTGGTGTGCATATTTTTTTAAAAGTGGGTTTGAGTATGCCAATGGGGTTTTTTATGTGTGTGCCTTGTTGTGAAAATCAATGTATGTGTTCAATTAGTCGTTTGAATCATGTGAAATGTGTTTTGTGGGAAATTGAGGTGTGTGTGTGTGGAAAAGGTTTTTTTATGGGAAATTTACCACTTTTATCATGTTATCCTTGTTTTTCATTTCTAAATGTGTATCGTAAATTCTTTTAAAAGATGAAAAGTAATTTTGAATTTCTCTGTGTTGTACATTTGGTTTTGTAGTGTATTTTTCTACTTGAAATTGAGTGTGATATTAGTGGAAACCACTGGTGTTTTATTATGTATTTTTTATGTATTTTTAAGTGTATAATTGTTTTATTAAATTATATGTGAAGTAATTGGTCCTCACTTTCTGTTTTGGAGTTGTTGGGTCTAAGGTGATTCACCTGCGTGTACATAGGTTATTATATATGTGTGTGTGGGTTCCCCCTTTATGTTGATCATCATCCATGGAAGTAAATATACATGTATGAGGCTTGGTGTGCCCATGAATATATATGAAAATGCATACATAGGTGAGTGGTGACTAGTATATGCATATAAGAATTTATATAAGGATCCCCTTTCACATCTTCATGGAAATGCCAGTGTTCACATATGGTCTAGGTGTCCTTACATTGAAGTAATGGTGCATATACATAGTGGGGGAGAAGCAAAATTCAGTTAGAAAGTGCTATGATCCAGTGTGTATGGCTTCATTCCACCCTGTGGTAGGTCCCCTATGACTACACCTTTAATTTGAATTTCATAACTGATTGATTTTTTTAAAATATGTCTTACATTTATGCTATATACAGATGCTATGAAAACTGGTTGTGGTTTCTAAAAATGATTATGAATTTGTTTTATAAAATGTAATTTATTTCTAACACCCATTTTTCTTATGTGACTTTTCTTGAAAATTTATTTCTTGAGTGGTTTTGAATTGGTAATGAGTATTTCCAATGTCTTTTGGTCTTTCGTCCAATTAGTTATAAAAAGTTTTCCATGTATGTAATTAATCATGTTTGGAACCTTAATAATTTTTTATGAAAAATAAAAACCTCTCTTTAGGCATTCCCCTTGTTTTAGGAAAAATATTTGTGTATTGAATGTGCGATTTTTTATCTGTTTCTAGTAATAATTATTGTGCATTATTACGTGACGGAAAAAGTGTGGATGCACGCAAGGAGGGAGATTAGTGGTGAGAGGATGGATGTGTTTTTATGTAAATAAATTGGTATATACATACATGTTCACTTAATAAAAACTCCCCCCACTTGAAATGGAGCACAATGGGAAACCTAGGTATCTAGGTGGGAAAACTAAGACTAGTATACTAGATGATATGTTAGTGGTTTGTTCCATTTTAATTTTTCATGATTGGTGCTACAACAATAAATAAATGTTTTGATGATTAAAGACCAATAGGTTATGTGAATGTTCCATGCTAGTGGGTCTTATATAAGAATGTAGATCATTGTGGATTTTAATCCCTGTTTCACTTAGGTACATGGATCCTAGGTCCCCAACTAACACTAGAAGCTTACAGATTAACTATATTTCTTGTGATGTGATTTACATTTGAGTCATTTTATAATTGATGTCTTATTTGTGAAAACCATATTGTAATTTAAATTTGTTTCATTTCATTTTAAAATGTTAATGCATTTTGGAACCTATTTTGGAAATTTATTGGGAGAGAAATTATTTTCTTGAAACTCAAACTTCTTAGTTTAATTGGAAAAGAATGAAAACATTATTTTATTATGTAATTTTTTCAAACTAGCATGTTATGGATTTCTTATAAAAGGTAAGGGAAAAGGGTGTTGTTGTATCATTGAATTATTTTTGAGAATATCAGTGCTCACACATACTTTTTATTTTAGATTTAGGTTCTTCTAGATTTGTATATCTCTTAGAGACAGTGTAGTTTATGTTTTGTGGTGACCTGTGAGGTCGCTTGAGGTTTGTATTGTTTCTTCATTTACTCCTTTTTCTATATCTAGTTTGTTTGGATTATTTTCTTTTTTTCTTTCTGTTAAATTTATGATTATTTACCTACATTTTTTATGGTCCAAATCATTCCCAACTGGTTTATCTCAATGCATGACACTAGTTTCCACCTCGTGGAGATTGAGAATGCCCTTCAGGCCATGTCACAGATTGAATCAGGTGGCCGGTTTAGGGTTGAACCAGTTTGGTTCTTGAAAAAATGTTACCATCGTAGGCCCTTGTTATTTGGGGTGTCTGGTAGAATGGTGATTATGTATGTGGGGACTCTAGAGGTAGGTGTCAGAATGACATCATGAACCCTTTCTTATCTCGGGACTCGAGTCGCCAATAGCAGTTCAAGATTATAATTCTCTTCTTTGGCTTGGTCTATATAGGTGAGGGGTGACAGTGAAATTGAGGTAGTGTTACGTGGTGGTATTTCATAGAGTAGTGACCAATGTACAACCCAAGTGAGTAGTTAAAGATGGTTCATGAGGTTAATGTTTCCTCGTATCATTGTCTGTTAAGCTATGTAACTAGGTTGGCATGGCCACTAGCCCCTTATTTTGGGATGTTTTTATGTGATTTATGTTTAGGATTAGTATTGACTGACTTGAGTGGATGTAAAAAATGAAAATGGTTTATAGAAAAAGGGGGTTTCAAAAGGAAAAGTGGTCATGGAGTGAAAACACTGTTTTGAAATGGAAATTTTTTTGTTTTAATGGAATAAGTGGTTTCAATTGGAAAAATGGGTGGTGTGTTGGAAGTTGTTTTAGGATCTTGGTAGCACTTTTGAAATGTGGAAGGAAAATGATTTGGAATTTTGAAAATGAGTTACATTAATGATAAGTGTTATTTTCAAATTGGTTGGGAATTTCTGTTTTATGTTGAATGATATGTTTTGGAAATGAGAATTGTCTTGAATTGACCCATGATATTCCTATGAGTGATTACATACATTGAGGTATATATGTGTTAAGTGGAAAAATAAGTGATATGAGTGTATGGTTTCTTGGGTTAGAACATGGATATGGATGTCTCCGACTTCATGGAATACCAATGGTAGATATTTAAGATGTTCAGTTTGTTGAAAAATTGTTTAAAAAAGGGTAATATAAATATTTTTAAAAGAGAGTGATCAATTGTTTAGTGTTGTCTTTCCTTATTTTCCATTCTTTACTTTCTCGAATCTTAGTTTTGACATATTGAATTTTGGTCAGAATGGTTGTTTGAGATTTAGTTATAGTTTGTGTTTGAAGTGTGGAATATTATTTATTATGAGTTTTGATTTGGTTATGTGTCCCTTGTTTTTTATTATGCCACCTAGAAAAGTCTTAAAGGGTTTTAGTGAGTCTCATCTTGATTTTAGTTCTACCTAGACTCTTAACAGAGTGGTGGAATAGGTTTATTTTTAGTTATTGTCCGTCTTATGTGGTGATTGAGATATATTTAAGGTGGTGTACTGTATTTTTGAAATCATTTATTTTTTCAGGGTATTTGGAAATCCCATATATATAAGAGCTTCTGGTGGTTCGAGTTCATTTGAGAGTCTAACTTTGGATTAGTGGAGGAGATAATCCCAGTGTCGGTGACTGATTTTATATCTTGGTAGGTTTTTATGATCACTTTCATATAATGGTTTATACTTGAGGAAGTGAAGGTGAGAAAAGTGGTAGAGCATGTGATTTTACAACAACTACAAAAAAGAGTAAAGGTTTACTTTAGGAATTTCAAGGGGATGATTCCCTTTTCTCCATAGGTAGAGTCATGTAATCAGTTAAAGTTTCTCTTATGTGGGGTCTTCTTCTAGGGTTCCAAGATGGATTCCTTTTAGTGTTTGGGAAGGTTACCCATTTTGCGGGGAGAGAGAATTGGAGGAACCTATCTTAGACAAATAGTCTTGTCAATTCCATCTTTTATTAATGGATCCACCGTCTTCTTTGGTTCGAGTGTGGCTGGTTATGGTACTTTAAGTCTCATTATTGTCATCCTCTAAAGGATTGTCACTGGTGTGGCTGTTTGGGACACATGGAGTGGTTCTACTAGCGGTATCTCCAAAATAAGTCTTGATCGAAAGATTTCAACTCCTAAATTCAAGGTAAAAGATGCTTCATTACATAAGATCTCCAACCATTCGTCCGGGAGTGAATCCTTTCACACAGTCAGGAATCATTGGGTGTTGGGAACCTTGGTCTAATTTCTATATATAGTGTTGAAATAGGGAATGATTAAATTTCACCATTGTATAACCCTCATCTTTGAAGGTTTTGTTTTGTTGTAAGAGGTGTAGAGGTCTCATTTCCTTATTGCAGTCTTAGTTCTTTGAATACACCACTTTGGTTTTAAAAAGGTGTGTTTATATCTTCTTCTTGTAATTTTGATAGTTGAGCATCCTAAAATGTGATCTTTGAAGGTTATCTCTATATGGTTTTCTGTCCAGAGATGATGGTCTATATTGTGTGGCTAGCTCATTTGGTGACCTGCTCTTATTTTAGAATGTTCTCATTTTTTAGACACATGCATCTCTTGAAATAATGAATATTGATTTTGTCCGCCATTCAGTTTGGGGGTATTTTTTTGGGACCGAATACGGTGGGAGTCTAGTTTGTATAATGATTTTTTGGGTTATTTTCTGTTGGACCAGTATCGTTCCACGCTCTTTGGAATACGTTGTTCAGTTCTTAACTGGTGGGAAAACCACCAATGGATATATTTGTTCCTTCTTCGAGAGTAGGTTTGTGTGGGAGTTTTGGTCTTTTTTTATGACTTCCTCTTTGGATTAATATAGTGGTTCTAGAGATTGATCCTGCTGAGAGTCTCAATGTTGGTTGTGTTAGTTGGGTTCTTATTGTGGTGAGAACCCTCCTCATTTTATGACGGTTCTTCTCTTTTCAGTTTCCCTTAGAGTTGGTCAGTTGTGGCTGATGGCATGAAAAGTAACCATGAGTTTGTGATTTTTTTGGCCACGATCAGTTTCGAACTCAAGTTTGATTCCTCATTTTTTTGAGTGACTTTCTAGGGGGAAGAAATTTATTGTGGTGGGGATAATTTTCACACTCCAACAATGATTTACTAATTATTTAATTATATATAGTTTTTATTTTGAGTTGCAGGTTGAACTCATTTTAAATATTTAAATTTTTGGGGTCTTTAGATGAGCGACATGACTAGCACATGTTTGGCCAACCATGCAGACAAATTGTGTACAGTTTTCCAGTATTTTGAAAAAAATAAATAAAAAAGAATTTAGAAAATTTATATTTGAATGGAAATAATAATAATGATAATATTATTATTTTAATTATTAGTATTATTATTATTATTTTGATTATTATTATGATTGTTATTATTGTCAGTATGATTATTATAATTATTATTATTTTTTCTTTTCTTATATTTATTTATTTGTTTCTTTTTTTTCATTATATTCCCCCTCTTATTCTTCCCTCCCTCCCTCGCACCATGCAGAAAGTCCCCTTCCCAAACCCTTCCTCCTCCCCAACCTTCCCATTGGAAGCACTCCCCCTCCCCTCCCTTCTGGAAAGACCCAAACTGCACCAGTTCATCCCTCTCGTCATGTTTCCATGCACCACCCATGCTACCTCACACCGAACAGTATCACTGCATAGTCCTTGCCCCGCCTCCCCTTTTTATTCGGACCCTCCAGCAGCCTCTTTAAGGTGTTATTCACCTCTAGTAGCCCACTTTCTTTCTTGATTAGCCACTCGCACCCTAGCCGCCGGTGCGTTCTACTTCGATTGGTTGATTCTTCTATTTGGTGGGTTTTCATATTAGGGTTTCATGTTGAAATTGGTTCAGTTTTTATGTATTAGGATTTATTTATTGATTTTGGGGTTCAATTTGAATTTTTTGTTCTGTGATTAGAGAGAAATTGATGTTTCTCAATGAAATTTTGTGGTTTTGACACCAAATTTAGGGGGTTCTGTGCATAATAATTATTTGATGAATTATTTTCATGTTAAATGAATTTATCTTGGTCTTTGATTAAGTTTTTTATGTGAATTTGGTATTAAGGGAGATTAATATTTTTATTGATCCATTTTGTAGCTTGTTTATATGATGTGGAGTGAGTTTGTGATGAAACCCCATGTTTAGTCTTTTATTAGTGTTTTACTATATTGTGAAAGGGTTGTGAATTCTTTTTTGATATGTTATTGGTGTTTGTTTGACCTTTGAAGTGGTTTTTGTGTGTGCTTTTGTGTTCAAAGTCTTGTGATACTTCTTGGAGTTCTTTCATAAAATTTTAAGCTGTTTATTAAATCTTATAAAGTGTGGTAAACATGTTTGGATGTTTTTTGGGTGTGATTATGTTTTCAAAAGTTGGTTTGAGTATGCTAATGGGGTTATTTTTGTGAGTGTCCTTATTGTGAAAATCATTTTACATGTTCAATTAATTGTTTGGGTAGTGATAAATGTTTTTTGTGGGTACTTATGGTGCGTTTGTGTTGAAAAAGGTTTCTTATATGAGAAGTGTACCACTATGAGCATGTTAGCCCTATTCTTAATTTCCCAATGTGTATTGTAAATTCTTTTAAAATATGGAAAGTATTTTTTAATGTTTCTTTGTTGTACGTTTGGTTTTAAAGTAGATTTTTCTACTTGAAATTGAGTGTTTTATTGGTGAAAACCCTTGGTATGTTATTTTTATGTTTTTTCATATTTTTTAGTTTTTAATTGTTTTATTAAATTATATGTGCATTGTGTGGTCCTTACTTAATGGTTTGGAGTCACTAGGTCTAAGTTGACTCACCCGGGTGTGCATAGGAAAGTATATATATATATATATGGGCTCCCTTGCTACATGTATGGTCATCCATGGTAGTAAATATACATGTATGAGGCTAGGTGTGACAATGTATATATATAAAAATGCATATATAGGTCAGTTGTGATTAGTATATTTATATAATTATATGTGTAAAGATCCCTGTGCACATGTTCATGGCCATGCGGGTGGGTGCATAGGGGCTATGTTTCTTTACATGTATGTGAGGTTGCATATATTTAGTGGGGGAGCATCAGCTTTTAGTAATAAATTGACAAGAGCCAAAGTGGATGGCTTGGTTCAACCTTGAGGTAGGTCCCCTATTCTTATGCCTTTAATTTGAATTTCATAATTTCTTACTTGTTTTAAAAATATGTTCTAAATTTAAGCTATATAGACATGAAATGAAATTTGGTTTCGGTTTCTATAAATGAATATGCCTTTTTTTTAGAAATTGAAATTTATTTTTAACATCCATTGGTTTTAAAGAATTTTCATGACAAGTTATTTATTAAGTGGTTTTGAATTGGAAATGAGTATTTCCAACGAAATTTGTCTTTTTCTAGTTAGTTAAAATAGTGGTCCCTATGTGTAACTAAGCTTGTTTGGCGCATTATGAATGTATTATGAAAAAGAAAAACCTCTCTTGAGGAACACCCCAATTTTTAGAAAGATATTTGTGTGTTGAATGTGTGATTTTTGATATGTGTATATTAAAAAGTATTTTTCATTATTGTGTGATGAAAAAAGTTGGGTATCGCTCTAGTATGTAGATCAGTGTTGAGAGGTTTGATGTGTTTTTATGTAAAGAAAATGATTAGTACATATACGTTTTCTGAATAAAAACTCACCCCCGCTTGAAATGTAACACAATGGGAAACCTGGGTGTCTAGTTTGGTAGACTATAACTAGTACGCTAAATGATATGTAAGTATTTCATCACGGTTTCGTCTAGAAAGATTGATTCAACAACACTAACAAAATAGTTGTGATGATTGGAGACCATTAGGTTATGTTGTTGTTTTCTACTAGTTTCTCATGCATAAAAATTTTGATCGTTGTGGACCCTATTCCATGTTTCATTTAGATACAAGGACCCTAGGTCGCCAACTAACACTAGATGCTTAGGTATTTCACATGGTTCTTGTGATGAGATTTCCATTTCATTCATTTCATAGTTGATGTATTTTTTGGGGAAACCATATTTGAATCTAAATTGGTTTCCTTTCATTTTTAAATGTTAATGCTTTCTTAGGGTGTATTTTTAAATTTTTGTGGGAGGGAAATGAATTACATGAAAATTCAATCCTGTTACCTGAATTTGAAAATAATGAAAACATTATTTTATTATGTCCTATTTTCAAACTAGAATGTTTTGGATATCTTATAAATGGAAAGGTCATAGGGAATTATTGTATCTTGGAATTCATATTGATCATCGTTGTGATCATACCTACTTTTCATTTTAGTTTCATATTCCCCTTGTTTTGGATCACTCTAGGAGAGAGTGTATTTAAGGTTTTATGGTGTCCCAAGAGGTCACTTGACGAATGCATCGTTGCTTCAATTACTCCTTTTTCCAAAACTATTTTGTTTGGTTTATTTTATTTTTTATCTCTTTTTCTAGTTTATGATTATTGATCTATCTTGGTTATGGGTTAAATCATTTCCAACTGGTTTATCTCGATGCTAGGTACTAGTTTCCAGCCTATGGGGATCGAGAACGCCCTTTGGGAAATGTCACGGACCGGCTCAAGTGACCAATTCAGGGTCAACCTGGGTTGGATCATTATAATTTTCCTTGAATATAAATTTAGTAAAATATCTAAAAAAAATTCCTTAAACATGAAAAGAAACCTTCAAATGATTGGTGGCGGATAAATTCGTACGTATTGTATGATGTAAAAATAACATTCCCTTTTCATGGTAAAAATGATAGAAAATTGACTCGTTTAAAAAATGACAAGAATATTCATCTAAAAACATTTATATAGGAGAAAAAGAAAAAAAATTGGTTTAATTATCAATGGATACTGTTAGAATATTTTAGGATACCATTTTTCAAAAACATGGTTTTGAAGGTAGACAGATTTCTGACCAAAGAGAGGGTGTAATCGCACATTCTTAAAAACTATTTATTAACTATATTATTAACCCAAGTGTTCAAAATGGTACTGATACATGAATATAGTATGAATTACTAGGGAATAATAAAATCCATGAATTTCTTTAGATATGAAACATAAGAATTTTTCAAAGGAATTATAATAGTAATCAATCTCAAAAAGAAATGAGATTGTTTCAATATACGCCACTAGTGCAGAAAACCTTTTTAACGTCACCATTTTTTATGTCGGTTATATATAACTGACGTGATAATATGTGATATGTGGTTTTTTACATCAGTTATAAAATAACCGACATAAAAAATGAAGAGAGAAAATTTTTAACGATGGTTATTTTAATAACTGACGTTAAAAATTGCGCATGATAATTTTTTACGTCAGTTATAAATTAACCGATGTAAAAAACCAAAGCGTGGTGTTTTTTACATAGGTTATCAAATAACTGACATAAATAAAGAGGTATATATGCATTTTTTACATCGGTTATAAAATAACCGACGTTGAAAAAAGAAACATTTGAGGCCTTTTTGACGTCGGTTATTTGATAACTGACGTAACAACCCAACTCGTAGAATTTTTTATGTCGGTTATAAAATAACCGACGTAAAATAGACGTATCTGATCCATTTATAATGTCGTTTATTATAATAACCGACATTATAAATGTAATAAAAATATTTTCTAATTTCATTTATTAAATAATTGACGATATAAATCATTTAAAAAATTAACATGCCCCGTGGATTGTCATTTACAATTTTTCGATCGACAATCCGGCGACTCATCTCTCTCGCGCGGAAAACCCTAATCGACTCGTCGATCTCGTTGCATTAAACTCTTTTTTACTTCATCGTCTATCATCTTTAATCTCCTCGTATCTATTATCTCAACTCGCAACACTCAGGTAAGCCTCCCACGACTTTATTTCATTCGTTTTTTTTCAGATAGCATATATTAATGTTTTGTGATTTTTTTGTTTTAACTCAGTAAGATTCTTCGATTTTGAACCCTCTTACCTCGTTTTTCCATCATCATCTTATTTATTATCCCCAGATCTATTAGATCGACTCACAATATTCACATAAGCCTCACTTACTTCAATTTTATTTGTTTTTGTTTCGTGAATGCCCAACATTGATGGTAATTTTTTTTCATTGACAACTAATGATCTCATTCACCTATATTACTTCAATTTATATACAAACCATTTGGATACACCTATTCCATGTACCAGTGTGATTTATTTTATATGTATATATGGTTTTTCATGGTGGAATGTTTGTTTTGGATCCTTGGTGGTTTCTATTTTGGGCATCACTTTTTGTTGTTCCATAATCTATTTACGTCCCTTATTTTTGTGGACTATTATACGTCTTCATATGCTATTAAAACCCGATTCATTTCACAATAGAGCATTTTAGACTAGTAGGAGATACAATTCATGGTTCTCATTTTGAATAATGGCACGATACCAAAACTAGTAGCTTGAGGTTAAAATCCCATGGTTCTGGGAGGCTATCAAGAGGGTTGGTTGCTGTCTAGGGGGGTTGGGGGATGTCCATGTTGTCCATGGGGTGGGGGGGGGGGGCAGTCCAGGGGTGTGTGTGGGGGGGTGTCGAAGGGGCTGGGGGGGGGGGCTTTCCAAGGGGGTGGGTGGGCGGGGGGTTGTCCATGGGGGTGGGGTCTATCTAGAGGGTTTGGGGGGTTGTCCGGGGGTGGGGGATGTCCAGAGGGTTGGGGGTGCCTATGGGGGTAGGGGGTGTGGGTTGTGTCCAGGAGGGGTGGGGGTGTTGTCTAGAGGGGTGGAAGCTGTCCCGGGGGTGGGGGCTATCGAGAGGGTTAGGGATGTCCAGGGGGTGTCCAAAGGGGTAGGGGTGGGGGTGGTGTCCAGGAGGGGTGGGGGTTGACCAGGGGTGGGGGGGTGTGTGGGGGGGGGGGGGGGCTGTTCAGAGGATTGGGGGGTGTCCAGGGGTGGGTGTGGGGCTGTCCATGGGGGTGGGGGCCTGTCCAGAGGGTTTGGGGGGGTTGTCTGGGGGGTGGGGGATGTCCAGAGGGTTGGGGGTGTCCAGGGGGGTGTCTATGGGGGTGGGGGGTGGGGTGGTGTCCAGGAGGGGTGGGGGTGCTGTCTAGAGGGGTGGGGTTGTCCAGGGGTGGGGTGTCCAGAAGGGGTGGGGGCTGTCTAAGGGTGTGGTGGTGTCCATGGGGTGTCCAAGGGGGTGGGGTGGGGGTGGTGTCTAGGGATGGGGGGCTTTCCAAGGGGGGGGGGGGGTGGTGTCCAGGTGTTGTTCAAGGGGGTGGGGGATAATTTTCAGTTGGTATTGACTATTGCATCGTGGTTTCTGAGATTATGACGTGATTATTGTGCCGTGATGATTGAATTTACATTGTGATTTTATCCATCTGATTTTTTATTTTAAATTTGATTTGATTCTCAGGTTTACTCAATTTTCTCCAATTTTCTATCTACCATTGTAGGCCCCATGGTTTTCATTGATTCAATAGAATTTAAAACTATTTTATTTAACTATATTTTGTCTTTAAAATAATATTCAAGCATATTTTTTTAAATACACATAGATTTGTTTTATATTTCAAAATCGTTTTACATTCAAATTATTATTTTTTTCATATAAACATATATTTGTCTTATCTTAAAAATATATTTAATTTTGATATTTGTTATAGGTAATAATGAGTCGAAGATGGATTACATCACATCGAATGAGAAATGAATATGAGGAAGGTATTGATTCCTTTTTGAAATTTTCTAAACGAAATGTGCCAAGTAGTGACATTTTTTTCTGTCCATGCCTGAAATGTTTGAATATGAAGAAGTTGAAATGTATAGACATAAAAGATCAAATGATTTGTCATGGTTTTAATCCGAGTTATAGCCCTTTCATTTGGCATGGTTAAACTGGATGGAATGTAACTGATGATGATGATTCGCAAGTTGGTAACTCTGATGGAATTGAAGAAATGATTCGAGATACTATATCAGAACAAATTGAGATAGAACATACAGTTGCACGTCTATATGGTGATGCTGAAAAAACATTATATCCTGTTGTACAGATTTTACGGTTTTGTTGGTAGTGTAAAGATTGATTAAGCAAAAGACGAAACATGGTTGGAGTGATAGAAGTTTTTCGGAGCTACTACAATTGATGAAAGACATTCTTCGAAAAGATAACGAACTTCCATATTCACATTATAGGGCCAAGAAAATATTACGCCCGATGGGATTGGGATACAAGAAAATACATGCCTATCCAAAAGACTTCATTATATATAGGAAGGAATATTAATTTCATTCAGAGTTTCCTAAATGTGGTACATCACATTATAAGGTGAAAGAAAAATCACAGGCTGATGTAGAGATTACAATGATACCTTCAAAGGTATTTTTGTATCTTTCTATAATTCATAGTTTCAAATGTTTATTTACTAATTCACATGATGAAAAAGGATAAGATGGAATGCTGATGAGTGGGTATGTGATGGAAAAATATGTCATCCAGCTGATTGTCCACAATGGAAGAAAATTAATGAGAAGTATTATAGATTTGGAAATGAAATTAAAAATCTCATACTAGGGTTGTGCACAGATTGAATGAATCCATACCAAACCCTCAGTAGGACACATTGTTCAAGGCCAATTTTATTGGTAATTTACAACCTCTCTCTCGATGTTTGTATGAAGTGCAAATATGTCATGTTGAGTATAATGATATATTGTCCAAAGAAACCCGGCAATGATATTGATGTTTACTTGTCACCGTTGATTGATGATTCGAAACTGTTATGGGTTGATGGTCTTAGGGTGTATGATTCTTAAAAAATGGTAAATTTTCAACTGCATGCAGTGCTTCTGTTCACTATAAATGACTTCCTAGACTATAGAAATTTGTCTGGATATAGTGTTAAATGGCATAAAGGATGTACAACTTGCGAACAAAATACGTCATATTGTTAATTGTATCATGGGAGGAAAACAATGTACATGGGTCATCGAAAGTTTTTTCCTATGGATCACCCTTATAGAAGACTAGAAAAGGCATTTAATGGCTCACAAAATAATGACAATACTCCAAAACCATTATCCCCTAATATATAATTTGGGAGGGTGAAATATCATGATGTGACATTGGGAAAGACACATAAATCTTGTAATGATAGACATATTTGGAAGAAAAGGTCAATATTTTTTTGTGATACCATAATGGAGGCATCATGAAGTTAAACATAATATTGATGTCATGCACGTGGAGGAGAATATCTGTGATTGTTTGATTGGAACATTGTTAGATATTAAAAAAAGACAAAATATGGGTTGAATGCAATATTAGACTTACTATGAATGGGAATACGTTTGTAGTTAGCTCCCACTCCTAAAGGAAGATGAACATTGCTTCCCCCGGCTTGTCATACATTATTGAAGAGGTAGAAAATTATCTTTTGTTAGTGTCTTCATGACATCAAATTACCTCAAGGTTATTCTTCAAATATAATAAATTTTGTCTCATTGAAGGACTAGAAGTTGATAGGTATGAAATCACATGATTGTCACGTCAAGATGCAGAAAATTCTACCAGTTGTATTGTGTGGAATAATGCCCATCTGTGTCAGAAAGGCTATAATGAGTTTTGTTATTTTTTTCAATTCAATTTGTAACAAGGCGATTGATGTGAATGCTTTGAACATTTTGGAAAAGGATTCAATTTTTATACATTTTCAATTGGAAATGTATTTTCCTCAAACTTTTTTTGATATAATGGTGCATTTAATGACACATCTAGTTCGATAAATAAAGATGTGTAGACCTGTATATATTTGTTGGATGTATCTTTTTGAATTGTATATGAAAATATTAAAGGGTTATGTTAAGAATCCATATCGAACTGAAGCCTCCATTATTGAAAAGTATATTTCTGAGGAGGTAGAAATGTTTTGTACGAGCTACTTGGATGCGGCACAAAACATAGGTTTGCCTCCATCTCACCATGAATGAGTTAATAATGAGGGAAAGCGGATTCGTGTCTTGAAAGTCAAATCATTTTCAACTTAACAGAGGAAGAAGATTGAATCATACATCTTGAATAACATAGCTGATACTCAACCGTATATCACATTGCATATTAATGAGTTGAAACAATGTCATCCAAACAAGAAAGAAATGTGGATTTTGAATGTTCATAACAAAACTTTTTTGTTATGGTTTTAAAAGACCTTACTTGGTAGATCAGATGTATCGGAGACATTAAAATGGATAGTGGGTGGTCCATGTTTAAATGTGATAAAATGGTCTGGTTATGAAATTAATGGATATACATTTCATACGAAATCTCTAGACAACAGAAGTGCAGATTAGAATAGTGGTGTATTGGTGTTTGTAGAAGCAACTCATTTTTCGAGTGTTAAGGACAAAAACCCAATTTCTACATCAAGTGCATATTATGGAGTGATTGAAGACATATGGGAGGTTGATTACATTAAAATTAAAGATCATTTTTTTAACTGTAAATGGTTTATCAGAAACAACAGTGTCAGACACAATGAATTTGGAATGACACTTGTTAATCTGAATAGATTCGAAGACACAACTGATTCTTTTATAATTGTAACACTTGAAAAACAAATTTTCTATGTAATACATCAATCAGATATGTAGTGGGCTATTGTTTTACAAGGGAAAAAATATGTTGGTGAGGATGAACTTGATGAAGATGATGATTTATGTGAGATCCCTACTTCCATTGAAAGATTAATAGAACAGAAGGATGAGCATGTTGAAGACATGGTTTGTGCCATAAGGAACGATCACGGTTAAGGAATTTGGGAAAACAATCCATTTATACATTCCTAAAATTACAGGTAACATATGTTTATTTATTATTTACATTTTTTTTTCATAAAATGGTAGATATTGTACGTTTTTTCTTTATTAATACATATATTAAAACAATATAAGTGTAAACTTATGATTGTTTTAATTTTTTTTAGTTTACTTTTTCATGTTTACCATTACATTAATTAAATATCTATTATTTTTGTTCAGTGAAAATTTATTTACCATGTTTACCAGGTTTACCATGTTTACCATGTTTACCATCTTGACCATCTTTACCATATTTACCATTGTTTAACATTTTTTCCATATTATCAATGTTTACTATTATGTAACTTAGTACACTTTTCTAATTTCTGATTATAGTAGTATTAAAATATTTTAATTTGTATATTTTTGAACTAATGTTTGTTTTTTTATTTGAAGGATAATGAAAGATCATTCAGTTGATCAACCACATGATTATGGAGATGAGCATATTGGTCATACCTCTAGGGTGGAACATTCTCATGCTCCTCTTGATGTTCTGCAATCTGCCTCATGTGCTCCTATTACGACAAAGAGTTCAAAGGTTGGTAAATCTGGGTGCACATGTTTACCAAAATTTGCACTTTCCCATACGCAGGGTCAGAGGATACTCATTGAGTTTGATGATGATGATATTCCTAGAGGTCCAAATGCAAATGATTTTAAAACTTTTGTATCAACTCAGGCTATGAGAAAAGTAAGCATTCTGTATGATGACTGGAGAAGTGTGGATAAAGAAATAATCTCTTAGTAGTGCGAGACGATTTTGGTAATATCTTTTACTATTTTAGGACTATTCTTTAAATTTTTATAGTATATATAATATGTTTAACATCTTTATCAGATGGCATTTGATATTCCAGAAACTGGAGGAGTCAGGAAGAAATTCTTATCATTGGATGTCAGAAGATGGAGGGATCTCAAATCAACCCTCTCATATGATTTCATTTATGGTCATAGGAGTCATGACCATCCATCTCGTATATATCCTTTTATAGATGATGACACATGGAGACAGTTTTTTTAAAGTAAAAGAAAAGAGTCATTTTTTGTAAGGGAAATGTAAACTTTTATAAGATTTCTTAAATAAATGATCTTATTAATGTATTGTTAATGATTTCTTATTCTCAATTTACAGTAAATAAGGAAATCTCATCAGGAGATCCAATCTAAAAATGTATACCCTCATATTTCATCTCAATGAGGGTATGCATTTTTTGGAAGAAAAAATGATGGTTGAAACATTTCAACAACTAAGAGCTGAGTCTTCATGCTTTGGAGAGGTGGCCCCTCCATCCCCTCCATCTAGACATGAAAAATGGAAGATAGTTCAGATGGGAAAAAAGGGAAATATCTTTCAGAAGAATCGAGAATCGTAGCTGAGAGGATTGTAAGATATCTATTTTATTTATTTAAGTTAACTATTTTTTCATATAATTTTAATCATTACAGAAATGTTAAATTAATTAATATAGGACTCACTTGAGAAGCACAGTTCATAGGCGGCATTTAAAGCTACTGGAAGGCAAGATATTTTAACTATAGCATTGGGAAATCCCAAACATCTTGGTCGTGTAAGAGGATATATGGTAGGTGTATCAGTAAGAAAAGTGTTTCCACATTCTTCAAATTCTATCATTAATGGGGTTTATAAAAAATTAGAATCCTTGGAGGATTAATTTCATAATATTAATGCGACAATGGAGGAAAAGATTAGAGCATCGATACAGTCTATGTTTTCTGACATGCAAAGACAATTTCAGACAACAGCTCCCACTCCACCACCTCCACCTGCAGACCCCATTATATATCCTCCACCTCCGCCAGTGGCTCCCACTCCCCCACCTCAGCCTGCGGACCCCATTTTTTAACCTACTCCTCCTCTACAGCTTCCTAGTTATTTTAGGTTGTATATTGATTATCCTCAACATCATATAGTTTCATAGGGGTTGGTATATTGTATAGGAGATAAAATTCATCATCAATAATTAGAGGTAGATGATTAGAGGGTCATTGTACATGATATTATATATAGATCAGCTCGAGTACCATTACCTACAGATGAGGTGACGGCAGTTGGACAAAGTATTGGCCATTTTATAATTTGGCCATCCAGACTTCTTAGACTCATTAACGTAGAGTTATGAATGTTATATATTTTATTTTATTTTTTATTAAAGTAGTTTTATCATTTGAAAACTAATATATTATTCTATTTATTTTTACAGGAATACTTCAATGGTAAATAAATACTGTATAGAAAACAACAAAGAAAAATGGCTATGACATCAGATATAGATTCTAGTAGTCTTGAATGATTGTCAAGATATTCAAATTTTTTGGCGGTTCATTATGAGTTTCAAATGGATGATCATGTTTGTGGACGTGCAATAACTGTGGGGATTATGAAAACTGATATCATGGAGCTTGTTACTAGAGATAAGTTGGGCATCAACCTGGTGCAAATTTTTTCCATGTAAGTCTTAACACCTTTTCCCTACATTATATTTATCAAAAATGTATACTTATGTCTATTTTTTATTAGGCATGTTTATAAAATTTATGATAGGAATGAGCTGATAGATGTATATGTATTCATGGACCCGCAATTGATTTCCCCTGAAGCATGTGCATTGGATGAGTAAAAAAGAATGCTTTATATTTCTAAAATACATGAAAATAATATAGTCACACAGTGATGGATGATTCCTTTTTGTGATAGGTATGAAACACATCTATATCAATGAGTTCATTATCTTTTAACATAAAAAACCACTAACCTTAAATTTCCTTTTATCAGTGATCATTGGATGTTAGGGGTTTTTTGGCCAAGGGAGAAAACAATTTATTGGATATTCTATTTCCATGATGATGTGCAGAAAAGTTTTAAGAATATATTAGAAAAGTATATTTCAATTTCTCAATTGTTTTATATATTATAATGAATTTTAAACTTACCCCATTCGTGTTATTTTCTAACAGTGCATGGGTCTACTTTCGATAAAACACAAAGAAAAGGAGTGAAAAAATAAAATATGTAAATACAAAGGTAAATATCCATTTATAATTTGTAAGTTTTGATTTATTAAATAAAAATATATATTAAATTTACACTCATTCAAACAAAATTCTCATGAACAATAAGGCATCATCGAATACAGATATTATATGTTAAGATTTATGTATGAAATAATAACAACTCAGAGAGTTGTGAATTTCGACCTGGTAAGATTTCCTCTTAAACTTTTCCATAATATTTCAATTTGATTTATTCATTATAAATGTTAACTACTATCCTTTTCATTTGTAGTTTTTTGATGACCCTTAACCCTATACTGCTGATGACATCAAACACATACAAGTGGAGTGGTCAAATTATTTTACAGGTTTGATTAAATTATAGTTTTTTGTAATGTAAAATGTAATTTTGAATATTATCATTGTAATTGTGTATTTGGTAGTCATTTAGGTTGGATTCAGTTTTTTTGAAGTTGAGTGAATGTTTTGAATGTTATATATGTGAATGTTTAATTTTTTTCTACTTCTTGTTTTGGTCTACTTATGATGGATTTTATGGTATGGATTCTGGTATGGGGGAGGGGTTCCTAGGGTGGGCGGTGTTTATTGGGGTGGGGGTGTCCAGGGGTCTGGGATGGCTGTCCGGTGGAGTGGGGGGCCTGGGATTCCCTGAGAGTGGGGTGGGGGGCAGTCCAGGGGGTGGGAGCGTTTCCAGGAGGGTGGAAGGTCTATCCGTGGGAGTTGGAGGTTGTCCAAGGTGTTTCTAGGGGTGTGGGGGTATCTTGTGGGGTGAGAGGGGGTTTACAAGGTTTGGGGGATGTCTAGTGGGGGGAGGGGGAGTCCAGGGTGTCCATGGGGATGGGGGAGAGTCCAGGGGTGTGGTGGGGCTGTCTTGTGGGTTGAGGGTGTTCTGGTTTGTTTTTGGTAACTTTTTGGTCTGTTTCATGGGTGTGGGAGGGCTGTCCCGGAGAGTGGGAGTGATGTCCAAGGGGTGGGGGTATACATAAGGGTGGGGCGGTTGGCCAGGGGTGTTTAGGGATGTCCAGGGGGTCGGGGAAGTATAGGGGTGTGGTGGGGGCTATCCAGTGGGGTTGGGGAGGGCTGTCCAGGGTGTGGGGGGTATAAATGAGGGTGGGGGTTATCCCGAGGTGTTTGGGGATGTCCAGGGGGTCGGGGGGTAGTCCAATGGTGTGGTGGGGGATGTCAAGTGGGGAGAGGGGTGCTGTTCAGGAGGGTGGGGGGGTTGTCCCAGTGTGTTTGGGGCTATCCAGGGGGTCGGGGGTCAGTCCAGGGGTGTGGTGGTGGCTTTCAAGTGGGGTGAGGGGGTGCTGTTCAGGGGGTGGTAGGAGGGTTGTCCAGTGGGGTACGTTTTAAATGTTATCAATGTAAATGGTTAATTTTGCTTTAGTTCTTGTTCTGATCTACTTTTGTTTTTGTGGAACGAATTCTTGAATTTTTTTGGTTGTTTCTTTGGAGAGCAGAGGACTACATTCGATTTTTTTAAAAAAATTGTCTTCCACGTCGGTTATTTTATATCCGACCTGATAAAGGAATTGGGAGGGTTTATCATGTCAGTTTTTTGAATAATCTACGTCATAAAAACCTGTGGAATGGTTTATCACCTTGGTTATTTAATAACCAACGTGATAAAAGGCTTCTGAAATGGTTTATCACGTCGGTTTTTTAAATAACCGATGTGATAACCCCCCCACCCCCCACCACCCGTACATGTTTAGCATGTTTGTTATTATAAAATTGACCTGATAAAAAATTTCACAGGGGATTATAATGTTGGTTATTAAATAACCGACATGATAAACATCCCCCGCATGGGTTTATCACATCGGTTATTATATAACCAACCTAATAAATCCCCTGGACTGGTTTAGCAGGTCGGTTATTATATAACCGACGTGATAAACCATTTCCCAGAGTATTATTAAGTCGGTTAGTAAATAACCGAAATGCTAAACATCCCACAAATGGGTTTATAACGTCGGTTATTATACAACGGACGTGATAACCCCCTCGTTTTATCATGACAGTTATATAACAACTGATGTTATAAACCCGTGCGGGGGATGTTTATCATGCTAGCTATTAATTAACTGACATGATAAGCACCGTGATGCTATGTTTTTACATCGGTTTTTAAATAACCGACGTAAAAAACATTATTTATAACGTTTTTTGTATTAATGATGGCTAAAAACTGACGTAAAAAATTAAAAATAACCGACGTAAATAACGTTTTCTGCACTAGTGGCTTATCACTTTGTAACAAGAGATCACACACTACTAGTAAGAAAATTAGATTACATGAAGCTTAAAATAATATTAAAATAAAAATTCTCTTGAAATAAAATGTGAAATGTATTTATATACACCACAAGACAGAATTCATTTGCATAACAATACAAGAGTCTCAAAGATGGAAAATTAAGACAAAACTATTTCACCGATTTGTAAAATTTTTAAACATAATCCGAATAAATGAAATACCATAAAATTTATATGTGAATAACCATAAATCTAAGTATAATATAAATTGAATTTAATCAAGTGTTATATATATATCCCACAAAATGAAAGAGTCAGGAACGTATCATGTAACTCAAGGAAATAAAAAGTGAAATAGAATCCCATGACCTTGTTTCTTAACCCTCTTCATACTCTTACAAGCTTCATGTATAATTAATATAAGTTTATTATAAATATTATACATACATCTATTCTTATACATAATAATATATATGTTTTAATAATGAAATTATATTACCCTATTGTCAACAATCTTATGTTCAGGTTTCTCTTCGGGTAATATTCTCTCTATTCACTTCATGTGTCTTAATTTGTTATATCTTTGGTCTTTATAGTTATAAAATTATTTAAAAAATAAAAAAATGATATAAATATCTTTTATATAAATTATATTTGTATTATAGTAATTATTTCATAAATAAGTATAAAATTGAATACACCATTGATGGAGACGGTAGGTCATCCATAAAAATGAACATTGTTTCTATTTTAAATGTCATAGATAAAGAGAGAAACAAAATGAAATATATATATATATAATTATTTAAGTAGATGTATTATATAATATACATAAATATATATTATATATTTACTAAAACCATCCTTAATACAATCCACGTATTTTATGATCACATCACATCACTTTGAGGGGGAAGTAGTCCACACTTCCTCAGACGAAATTATCATATTAACACCAAATGAAAAGCAAAACAATATGTGTTGTAAAAGGAATAATGAAGATTTAATAAATAATAAATATAATATATGAAATATATAATCATATTGTCTATCATAATGGCCACCATTATAGGTGGTACTTGAAAAATTAATGATCATCGTTTCGTGGGGTATGAGTATTCCATACACATAAAATAGAATGTCTGTTACCCATTACATGACAGTGTGTGTATGTGTTGGTTGGTACCATAGAAAAAAACATTATAGTTTATTAAGGACAATTTTTTATTAATACAACAATGTTATAAATATATTATATGTGTGGGGAAGGAAGATAAGGGAAAGAAGCTTGAGAGAAGACGTTACCTCTTAATCGGGTAACTCCATCTGGATTGTGTCAAAAGGCTTCATTGAGTTCCATCATCCAAAATTTAAGTCTTATAGGAATTATTTATGGATTTTGGGACTTTATTTGAACATATTTTGGGTGAGACAATAGGATTTAGTGGTGTGAGGAAGTGGGTATAGTTGGTGAACTTTTATAGGGAAGGGAAATGATACAGTTGAGATTTTTTAAAACAAGTTGGGTGTACCCACGGTTTTACACAAAATAAGTCATTAAAAATATACCAAACTCAATTATTTAATTTCAATTGACAAATAGTGTCCATATAATTTTTTTAAACTATTTTATAGGAATTTTTTTTATTAAATTTCATGTTTAGTATTTTGTTAACCTTATTTTTTGCTTAACAGATGTAATTAATTTTATTCACTATTGCTAATATTATTTTTCAAATAAAAATATGAACATATTAGAAATTATAAATTATGATGCTTCCATATACGAAATCCATTTTTAAAAATTATAATCACATAAGTGGAGGAAATTAATTTAAAATTAATCTCACCGATAGGATGACACTAGGGGTTTTTAACGTAAAAACATTAAAAAGATTGCAAGGTTTTTATCTCCATTTTCAATGTAAAATTGGTTCCAATGACCTAAAATGGATTAAATTATAAAAATATAATCTAACTAAATAATATAACCAATTAAAAATGTAATTTCACCTTATAATAAATTTATATGACAAGGTAGGTTTGAATTAAAATCCAATATTTTGAAATATTCATAAAAAGATGAAACCATACATAAAAATACAAAAAATTATCCAAACATAATTATTATGATTAAATTAAGAATATAATGTTTATTTTGACATATATAATCTTTAAAAGTTAGAAAATTCTTTTATAAAATGGATTCTCTATTAAAGGTGGTAAAATGCCATAATAAAAACATAGGTTTTTAAGCACAACATTGAGTTTTTTTCTTATCATATGTCTATCAAATATATAGGAGGAATATCGAAAATATTTTATTGGATATATATCATATATATTAAATTAATATTACTCACTAATTTTAGTTAAATTAATTTATTATTTTAAATAGCTTTGTTACCATAATAATATTTTTCTTTATATTTTATCTATTTTCATATTCATTTCTAATTAATTGGTAACCTATGAATTAATATTATATTTGTGTAATTAACATACATTTATAATTTAGTTAATAATATTTATATCCATAAAATTAAATTCTAGGTTATATCTCATTATAATAATATTTTAATAGTATTTTATGGTTAGGTAATACTCTGTCATAAGTGTCATATAGGTCATCGAGAGAAGTAAATATTTTATGTAATGTATGAAAAACATGTTGTTGCATGTAATGTACTCCATGTTGGTGTTATGTATAATTTATTCCATGTTGGTTCCATATGAAATAAATGTTGAACGTAGTGAAAAATTTCATTCAGTGTTGCGTGAAATGAAAAAATGTAACAAGATTAAATTAATTCGAAAAAAATTAACAAAATATAGGGTGTTATAATTACACCCAAGATACTGGACATTATGGAATTTGTGGTGTTGAGGAAAAAACTAGGGGAATTTGGTGACAATGGATATATTCACCCAAGTGTTTCACTATGCGGATAACATATTCTATTTTTTTAGAAGAAATATGGATCCATGATGTTGTGTATTGATTATACAAAAATCAATTTCAATATGATAATGAACAAGTATCCTCTACAACATATTGATTACTTATTTGATCAACATCACAAAGAATAATATTTATGAAAGTTTGAACTTAATTATGGGTATCATGAATTGTGTGTATACAATGAAGACATTCTAAATAGAATTTTTAAAAGAGGTATAGACATTACGAGTTCACAGTAATTATATTTGAATTGATTAATAAACCCTCATTTTTTAAGGATCTAATAAACATAGTATTCATATAATATCATGATGATTTTTTACGGAATTAATTGATGATATATTTATTTATTCTAAATGAGATGAGGACTATGAGATTCACATGTGTGTTATTATTAAGACTCATAAAAGGAAATGGTTATATGGGAAATTTAGTATGTGTGATTTCTGGATTCAAGAAGTTTCGTTTCTTGACCATATTATTACAAAGGATGTAATTTTAACTAATCCTACAAAAAAATATGTCATTGAATGGGAAATACCAATGAACATATCTATGTTATTTAGTTTCATTGGGCTGGTAGGTTACTATTTGTGATTCATTCATAATTTTTTCAAATTGACTAACCCATTAACATTGATAACACATTATGTGGTTGTGTTTCTCTCAAAAATGGAATGTGGAGAATGTTTTGATGGACTAAAATAGTGATTGGTCAATTATCCAATTTTGAGTCTACCATCTAGGAATTACGAAATTTTTATATATAGTGATTCATCAAAGATGATACATGGTTGTGTCCAAATGAAAAATAATAATGTTATTTCATAGGCATCAGGGTAATTGAATCCTTATGAACAAAACTATCCAACACAAGATAATGATTTGGAGGCTGTAATATTTGAATTAAACACATGTTGACATTATAGATACGGTGATGATGATAAATATACATGGATCATAAGAGAAAAAATAAAAATTCTATCATAAATAGCTCAATATGAGAAAAAGATGATGGATCAACAAGCTCAAGTATTATGATTTGTCAATACACTACCACTAAGGTAAAGAATATATAATAGCATATTCATTGAGTAAGAAATATCATGGTGTTCTAACCAAAATTTGGATTTAGAGAGATCATATGTTGATGGATAAAATAAATATTAATAGAGAAATTCATAAGTAAGGAGAGATATCAATATATTTTTTAATGACTGTCAAGCGATATTTATTAGAAAAGATAAAAATTCTCAATATGGTGATGAGAACATTCAGAATAAATTTAATGTTGTGAATGGTGGGAAATTATTTGATTTTTTTCATGAAGAAGGGTTTTTCAAATTTAAAATTTGATTTTCTATTCCATCTATCAAAGAGATCAAAATATATTTGTTGAATGATACTCATAGCTGAAATTTCTCTATACACCTTGGTATAAAAATATGTATAGAAATTTATTGGAAAAAATTGTTATGATAAGATTATGGCATAAATTTCGTAATATGTGTCCACATATTTGGTTTTTAAATAAGTGAAATCTGTGAGACAACATTCTAGAGGTGTCATCCAGCCTCTTCATATTATTGTGTGGAAATGGGATGAAATTACTATTGACATTGTTATAGGAGTACCAAATACTCTAAAAAATAATGATCAAATACGGGTTATCCTTGATCTCCAAACAAAATCTAATCCTTTCCATGATATAAGATAAAAGATACATATTGATCCCCATGAAAAGATATATATTTGTTGTGTTATAAGATATCATGGTGTACCTAATTCAATTGTATCTGATCAAGATCACCATTTTACATCGATTTTATATAATATTCTTTATATGGACCTTGATAATGATCTTAATTTGAGCAAAATAGATCATTATTTAACTGATGGATAGATTGAATAAAATATTCAAATAATGGAAGATATATTTATGCCATTCTCACTAAACATTCCATTTATGTGGGATAAGTATTTAACTTTTTTATAGTTTTCCTATAATAATTCTTTCTGTTCATATATTAAAATAGAACATTTTGTGGAAAATATATTGAAAGTGATGTCGTACTATAATTTGGTGGGATGAAGTTTATAAATGGAAACTCATAGGCCCATAACATGTTTAAGCGACAAAAACAAAAGTAAAAGGCTATTTAGGCTTACATCAAATCAGATCAAATTAGAGAAATGTATTCTTCCAATAATCAGAGGAATGATTTGGAATTCTAAGTAAGGGATCAATTTTTCTTGAATGTATCTCCAAAGAAGTTTTTTTATAATGTTTGTTAAGAATTTTAAACTATGATATAGGAATATCAGGCACCATTAAATTCATGAAATAATTGGAGTAGTTTATAATCATTTGGAAATTCCTCCAAATCTCTCAAAAGTACATGATGTGTTTCATATATCAATGTTAAGGGTATACAAGCCAAAATCAACACATGTGATCACGTTTGAGGAAATAGAATCAGAACATAATTTATAATACTATGAAGAAACCAACAATATTATTTATATTATAGATCAATTATTGAGGCGTTGGATGACTTGTTTGGGAATGGTACATTGGAGAAGTCACAAAATGGAGGGAGAAATAGAGAATTATAGTATATAATGAAGAATAACAAACACCCTCTTTTTAAAAGGTAATAAACATGAAATTTCAAGGGAGAATTTTTTTTAGGTGGAATAATGTAACACCCTGACACTTTACAATATATATCTTTTATAAAAAAATTAATTTCATTAATATATTATGATGAACACAATACAAGGTTTATATAAAAGGTGAAACTATTAGAATATTATTTAAATATAGCCATTTTTACCTGGTCATTAAATTTTTGGTATGAATATGACTAATTAAATTATGAATAATATAAAGTTTATACATGTACATTTTTTATCTGTTAAACAAAAAATATGAAAAGTTTAGAGAAAATATGAATGTCTTTTGAAAAACTATATTTTCTCTAAACGGAAATTTAGAGGTGCATTTGGAACAGATTAGAAAATTAATTTTCATTAAATTAAGAAAAATTATTCATTAAATTAACAATATTTTTTTATTTAGAACAAAAAATTTATCTTAGGGTTAATTTTTTGTATTTTTCAGAATTGTTTAATTTTTAGATAAATAGTAAAAATGCTGAATTTTAATTAAAAAATACTTTTTCAAAATATTTATATATATAAATTATATTTTAAATTTTATTTAATGTAATATTAATGTAATTACATGTATATTAATACAATATAGGTATTTTTAGTCATTTTTATATTTAATTTTGATATAAAAATATTTTAAACATTATAATTTTTCCCCTTTAAAACCATTTATTCTCTTTGTGTCCATGAGATTAATTTAAAAGTAAAATTAAAAAAAAATTAACTGAGTTTTGAAAAATATTTTCAAAATATGGAATCGTAATTGTTTATTGTCTAAAATTAAATCATCGTAATTTTTTACCATAATGAATAGTAAAAATAGTAAATATTATTTACAACAGTTAAGGTAAAAATGGATTTAACCGGGGTTAAAATAAATTGATAAGGGTTAAAATAACCCAAAAATTTGTCTAAAATATATTTAATAACCTTATTTAGACCATTAAAAATATAATTGTCAATATTAATTTATTATTTACACTTTTGAAAATTTTGAAGCAGGGATACATCATTTTATTTCCCAGAATTACAAGTGTGCCACTCACATCACTTATAAAAGGCCAACCGTACTCTTCTATACACCATCAACGCATTTTCTAGGGAAATAACTTAAAAAATTGGTCTCCAATTACTACAATCATTATTTTGTGAAAAAATTGATCCTATGAAGGCATTTGGTGAAAACCTATTGAGGTTACATAAAAAAGGTAGCGTTCTCCAACAAGAACTTTTATATTATTTCACCCTCTAGCTCCTTCAGTTAATATTAAACTATTGTAATATAATATCAACAAAATATTAGATATAAATATATGTGTTTTATATTATGGGAACTACCTAATACAATCTCTACTTCCATAAAATGGTTTATGAAATCATCATTCATGTGTACGGCGGACCATAGCCTCGTGAACCAATGTTATTCATTTTTCCATTTCCACCTCTCATGGTTGGGTATAATTTTATATTTAAAGCATATATATGATATTTATAACATAATTTTACCACTTTATTCATTATATAATATATAATATTTTAAAATTATATTACATAGGAGTTATAAAAATGTCGTTAATGTGTACGACAGGCTACCACCTAATGAAATGTGGAGATTCATTTTTCAATAATGTTTTACATGAAATGTAATTTGGATAATGTTAATTAATATACATACTAACCATGATATAATTATTATATATATGAAATATTTATCATTCTGTAAACAAAAAATATCATTTTATTTCTTACCTTTTCACTCACTTAAAGAGGATGAGATTGTTTATGTAAGTGTGGACTACCACCTTCACGAAGTGATGTGGCTCTCTTTTCTTCACTAAACCACATGGATTATATATATAATGAAAAAATATGATATTTATGATATCATGATAATAATGGAAATATTAACTTTTAATTACTACCTTCCCATTATGATCGTTGAAAAATGGAATCATTACTCATACATATGTATGCCATACTGTCTCTGTGATCGCAACAAACATCATATATCAAAAGAATCTCTCATGATTGGAATTACAGGAATTAATGGTGTAAAAATACTATTAATATTTTATTATTAATATTATAGACATGATGGAACTATATATTATGAAAAAAAAACATTAACATTCATGACAAAGCCTAAATGAGAAAATATATACATTATCACCCGAAATAATGAAAATAATGAATGATTTTTAACAAATAGGAGATAATATGTTATAAAATTATCATATATTATATTATAAATATTAAATTGGTTATTTTTTCAGTTAATGACTTTTCTAAATCCATTATATTTGAGGTTAAATCAAATTCATCTAATAGGATTTATGAGGATATGGATTTCAACTCAATTAACATTCCTTCGATGATTATTTTTTATTATGAACAAATTAACTTTCATGTGTTTTATATAAAATCCCATTGACATGAACTATTATTATTATTTCATAAATAATGTTATTTTAAGTTTCACTTTCAATCACTTCTTCCATGTATATTTGACATGAAAAATTAACAGGTGGTAAAACTTATTGATCAATCTCATTTTCTTGAGTGATTTATAACCTTCTATTTAAAAAATTAATTTATTGTAATCATTTTTTTATTGTAAATTACATATATATTAAATATACATATCTTTTAATGATGTATGTTCTTATTTCAAAAACAATATAACATTTTTACAAACAATGTTTACCTTGAAATTTATTTGATTAACTAGGAAAATAATGATAAATTCATATCCTTTAACCATTAAAGATATTTGATGACAAGATAAATTGATTCATGAAGTAAATATATTATTTGATAAATGAGTAGTTCTTTGGATGTGTAGATATGGGTGCGACCGAGTTATAGATACCTCCTCTATGCAATGTTATGTCTCATGAGATATAATAGTTGGATGAATTAAATGAGTTTTTACTTTTAGTTTTAAAAATTATTGTGAATGGTCTTTATGATAGAGGTATCATTCTCATGAGACATGATGTCCAAACATTACTAATTTACATCATTAATAACTTATTTATTATTATATTGGGTTTTTTCTACGATATTATCTCATTTTCATTTTATTCTAATTTATTGATTAAATTATATGTGTTTTACATTTTTTACTATTAAATATTGATTAAGAATTATCTTATCAAGATATAACATTACTAAAATGGAATGGGTGTTCAGTGATTTACATTTCTCTTTTGATAATTCTTATCGATTTATGATATTTTCTTCTATACTTAATCCTTACTCAACATTTTATCTCATCCTTATTTTGTTTCCCTTCCCTAGGATATGTAGAGAAAATATTGGAATGAGTTTTCAATGATACATTTCATTGATGTTTTTTTATATATTGTGTTTTATTTTCTATTGAAAATGAAAAAAGGCATCACGTATGTATCTGGTTCTCAAAAAATGCTATATTTGTCAGCCATTTGGGATTTTAACTTTTTTATCTAATCCAATGTAAAAAAATATGGACTAGATCCATGTTACTGGAGTCTTGATTAATATAGTATATAACCAATACAACCTTAAATAAAATATATGGACACAATGAATTTATATTTATTCCGTTTGGACTTACAAAATTCCCCACTATCTTCGTTGTTATGAAAATAGTTTCATTATAGGTTACCTTGATCAATTTCTAGCAGTTTTTAATGAACATATACTCATATATTCCATATCAATGAAAGTATTGGAGATCACTTAGGGATTTTATTGAATACTCTGAGAAAGGAGAAAGTGTATGCATGATTTATCAAGTGAGTATTCTGGATACATTAAGTGGCATTATTAAGTGGTATAATCATTTGTGATGGTATATTTATATATTTGTTTAAGATAGTAGTGACTGAGTAATGGACTATACCAACTGCTATAACTAGGATTCATAATTTTCTTACATTTTTTTATGTTATCAATTGTTTGTGAGAAATATTACATTACTATAAAACCCATCTATGATATTTACTTGAAATGGGGTAATCATTCATAATAAAAACTAATGTGAAGAAAATTTACAAGATATTAAGAGAAGGTTTTTCAATGTAGTTATAATTACATTAGCCCATAGTAGGGAAATATTTGTGATATATATTGATGCATTAAGTATGGTATTGTTATGTTTTTTTCAAGAAAAAATTACATGGAAGTAGAGTATGACTCATATCAATAAAATATTTGTGAAAAAAATTACATGATTCATTATTTGGAGCTAGAAACTATAATTTCTCATAATCATGATATGTAGGTATAATCTAGATGGTGAAAATGGTGACATATATACTGATAAAAATAGAAACAATCATATACTTACACAAAAGGATTTATTTTTATTACAATTGATATAATTGTGGTTGATTATTGGTGATTATTGGTTAGTAAATTTCCAACCTATTAAGGATAACAAGGTTGATGATTCTCTAAATAGTAAGTACCATGTTTCATTATCCATAATTATAATTTAAATATCATAATACATATTGTTTTCTAAGGGATACAAGTTAAAATAATATTGGGAGGAGATAAATATTATGTTCCCAAAATGAGAATTCAACTATTGATCCATGTAATGATTAATGATGCATAAACAAAGGATAATGGGCTACAGAAAAATGTATGTAAAATTTTATAGTTCAACATTGAAAATTAATAATTGATAATATTTTGGAAAATATTTATGTTCCATTAATACCTAAATTAATGAATTTTCTATTGGATGATGCAAATAACACATCTTTTTGCATCAATAATTAGTTTAAAAGGATTTATAAAAATCTCAATTATCATTTTTTGTGAGAAAATAGGAATAAATTGATCATAGAGAATATATCTATATGCTTGATATATCAAAAATTTCTAGCTGAATGATAGAAGTAGTAACAAACCAAATTGATTATCGAATACAAATTAATTTCTTATAATTATGTCATATAATATAAACCATATAAAATAATATTAATAACCCATTAAAATTTTAAAAATGAACAAATGAATGAAATTATATATATTGGTAGAAGTTAATGAACATATACAATAGAAATTGTAACTTAACATTCATAGTATTAATGTGATCCTTATGAATAATAAACCATACAATGGAATAGTAACCTTGCCAATGAAGGAATAAATAATTTTTATGCATATTATAAATTAAAATATGATATAATTATCCCATAATATATGTAAATAAATTATTTAGAAATTATTAAGTGTTGATATTTTTAAAAAAACAAAAGAATTTATACTCAATATATTAATTAATATAATGTTTTAAAATAAAATTTCATTCAATAAAAATTACTCAAAAATTAATATTTTATTGTATTATGATTATAATATAATTTAAGGAGACATTAATTAATTTCTGAATAGGTTAGAAAAAAAGTTTAAATTTTAATAATATTATTTTCTAACTAAATGATGATTTTAATGAAAAATAAATTTCTCATATTTTTTAAACTTATTTTCATAAATTAGAGTTCATTTCTAAATTCTACATTCTGAAAAAATGTTAGTGTTATTTTTTGGTATTTCAATAAAATAGTTAACTTTTTGGTGAATAGTCAAATACTGTAATTTTCTATAGATATATATTATCAGTTAAATGCATTATTACCTGAATCATTCCTTATGTACGCACCATAATATCAATTATCCCTTAGTTATTTTTATATTTTCATGATAATTAATAATTTATTCATAGTATTAAATCAAATAGTAAACAAATGAATAATATATTGAGAAAACACCCTTCTCCTCCCCTATAAATACCACCCATCACCAGCTACTGTTCTCACACCTATCAATCTTTGAGACTTATCCAAACACTAATCAAATATCTTTCCACTAACCTCCCCCACGTCTAATATCCTTTGGTCACAAAAAAATACAAAACCAATCCCCCTATAGAGGTTCTCTTGATGAAGGATTCGAGAAAAAAATCCTATTTCTTTTCTTTTCTTTTCAATTGAATTCATTTTTTTTATTATTATCTCATCACCTCCCCTCATACAAATGGTATGATAACTCTGGTACCATATATATAATATAATTTAATTATCCTAATGTAATAATCCTTCATCATTTCTTTCCCCTCCCCTTATTCTTATTAAAATAAAAACACCTACCACAATGTTTTAATTTATCAAATTCAAGAATGATGATGTTTTAAATTCCCATTACCTCAATCAAGAAAAATCATAAAACCACCATCATGGTTGAAATTTTTTTATAATATATGTTTTATACTATATTTTATTTTCATGAACTTTTTTATATGCATATTATTAATTTATTCAACAATCCCAATTTGTGATTGTCAAAAAACTGCCAAAATATTATAAACGGTTATCATTAAGGTCTTATCTAATGATTCATACTCACCCATGATGACCAAATGAATTATATAAACATTTAATATTTTATATGTTAATTAATATCATATATTATCAATTATGTACAACCGTTCTCATTTTACTTGATTTTTTTTGTATGTAAACATTTAAACTGATCAGGAAAACCGAGAAAACCAATGCTCCAAAACGAGGAAATTGAATTTCATAACACATCAAAAACCCATAATATAACTTAATAAAAAAAATAAAAAAAATAAATGTATAAAAGGTTCTGAAATAATTAATTAATTAATTTTATCTAAATATACATGACATTAATATCATGTCCAAAACCATTTCAGACATAATTTATGGGATACTACATAAACAACCATTTTTTACTTCGTGTTATTCTTTATCTCGATTTACCTCAATTTAATTATTAATTTTTAATTAATTATTTTAAATTATGTTTATATGTTCCAAAATCAATTATCCAGGTGAGAAAATCATTATTTTTTTGGAAAATAATTGTTTTAAAAAGGTTCCCTTCTCACTTCTTCCTGATAAGAAAGCTCGGTTAAAGGGAGCATCCCAATTTCCTACCCCTTTTCATGTAAACTCCATTAGTTTGTTTAATCCACAGTTACTTTTATAAAATCCATAATTTTATCATGGAAAACTATCTTGGATAAATTATAGATTTACATAAAATATTATTCCTTTTCCTTTTTAAATTCTTTTTAATATTTTCATTAAACCATAGTAAAATGTTTTATTTCTAACGTCTCTTGAACACTATTTTTACATGTTTTCACTCTAGTTTGACATAACTTCTCTTTATCTATGCCTATTTACCCTTATTAATGTCCATGTATGATTTAAATACATTCTATCTTGGACATTAATATGATATTCTCTTTTGTTATGCCTTTTGACATGGTTATTATACGTTAACTATTTCCATGGGTAAACATTTTGTTTATGATTGATTACATATGTATGGTTCTTCACATGGAACACAGATTCATGAAAATGTTATGATATGTTCCCGTATATTTATCTATAATGAATTGGTAGAGGTTTAGTCTCACGAGATGTTATGTTGAGACATATATTGAACCAGATTCCGTTATGGGACTTCATCCACCATTTTACATATTCTTGGAAATTATCCTTGACTTCTGTTTATGTCATGTTATATATTGTTTTCACATTCTTATTATGTCATGAATATATATTATCATTTTATACATGTTATTATTAAGTATGTTTAATCATGTTCCATTCCTTTCTCTCATCAGGTTATGCCTTCTATCCCATAAGATATGTTTTATTCCAATGCTTATTCGTTTATTGGGATTTTTAACTCATCCCTTTTCTTCATGTATTCCCCTGCTTATCCTATGCATATTTAAGGGCTGAAATAGAGTTGGGATATCATTATGGAGGTTAAATAAAATATTTTTTTTAATTTGGTTACATGATGTTTTATTTTGTTCCTAATCTTTGCAGATACAAGACTTTACGATATGTGGCTTATAATTTGATATTAAATTTGTCTTAAAATCATGTAATATTATATACAAATGTCTTGGGTTAATATAGTTGGTATCATATAAAGGTGTAGTTATTATTAGATAGTAGGAATAGATAAATCTAGTAAGAACCATAGGGATAATTCTATGCCCATGTATATCCTATATTGAAACTTAGGGAATCACACGTTTGGATGTACTTTTAATTTACATGTTTATATCTCTCGGTTCAATATTTTAATTATATATGATTATTAAATAAGTATTAAATCCCCCTAGTTGTACATTAATTTTTTTAGTCAATTGATGTAAATAGAAGAAACCATGCTAACAATAAATGTGATAGTTAATGGAGAAATTTCCCTAATGATATACCAATCATGATGGGAATGTGAGATCAATACATTATGATAGTAATTTCTCAACTCAATCTAGTGATGAATAATAACATGAATCATGGGGAGATTCCTCCTTATCCTAAGAAAGAGAATGTTTTATTTGAATATTTTATGCGGAAAATGCCTCCAAAGTTTAGTGGTTTATATGATCCCCTCCTAACAACATAATGTATTAACTCCATTTATATGATATTTTCTATCCTCCAATTCACATGATAAGAGAATTTTTGGTTGGTGAGATATTATTTTTAAGAGGAAGCCAATCAGGGGTGTAAATTGATCTAAAACATGAATAACAAAGAGGAAAGTTATTCTATTGTTTGGGTGAAATTCCAGAAAATGTTTTTCATTAAATATTTTCCTCAGACCCACCGTCTAAAGGTGGAATGTGAATTCCTCAGACTGAAGTAGTAGGAAGACATGTTTATCAGGGATTATGTGGAAAACATCATAAGGCTTTCCGGATATGCCCTTATATTTTTAATTAAAACCTAATGTAATCTGGATCACTTCATTAGTGGACTAGATCTGATTCTACAAAATGCATTTCCAATTTGATAATTTGAGAGTTATGAGGAGATTGTTTATTATGACCTTATTTCTTAAGTATAGATTGGGTACTATCATTGGTCACATGGGCCTAGATAAAAATAAAGCAAAATATATTTTAATATTGGTGGATCAATATATTGATCCCATTATAGAAATAATACCCAACACCCCACAAGTCAAAACTTTTGAAATAATAATCCTAAAAATTCATTAATGTGAACCAAGATAAACGTCAAATGTGGAAGATGATGTCATATAGATAATAACTACAAATGTATATGAAGAATCCCAATAATGTGGAATAAGGATGTAAGGTTTAAATAAACACTCAGATGGTTGTGTAGTGTTTCAACTTTAAGGAATATGTGCATTATGAAAGAAATTTCCCAAAGAAAAGGGTTGTTGGAGGCCATGAACAATAAAAACCTCCAAGGAATCCAGGAAGGGAATATTAAATCACTATTATTGAGGTGAATCCTGACAATATTGTGGTGAGATGTATGATAGTTATTCATTCAAGAATAGAGAACATACTATTTGATTCTGGTTCTATTCATTCTTTCATATCTTGTATATTTTGAAGAACAATAACATCACCTTCTCAAAATTTTGAGGTTGAGTTATCTTTGAGAACATAAAATAGGGAAATTATAAAATCCAAAGTTTATAAGTCATCCTCGGTTAATTTTTTTTGACTAAACCTTCGATAAAATATTATTATAATCCCTTTTGTAGAGTATGATGTTATATTGGGTATGGATTGGCTGTCTCTATATAAAACCAAATTCAAATTTAGGGAAAGGGAGATCACTCTTGATTGACTAAAAATTAATTTTTATTTATTAGAATAAACCCTCTTTTAAGGGCTCAGGTAACCCAACATGACTTCAATGACTTAAAACATTTCAACAAGCCCCTACAATCCAAGATCCCAAGGAAAAAATAAAAAAAATCAATACAGTGAGAACTCCTCCCTACCATCAAACAAAATAAGATCATCTTTCACCATCGCATTGATGCTCAGAAAATTGTCCCGTGCAGGATTGCATGGGCCTGGTACCAATGGAAAATTCCATACCCTCTCGAACATCCAAATCTAAATTGAAATGGACCGCAAAAACTCTCCGCTCGGAACCTCTTCTAAAGAAATCATGTAGCTGAACTGGTTGTCTTTCCCCAAGAACCATAGACCATAGTGCCACATGCACAAAATCCCTCCTTCCACACACACAAAATAAGCAACTCCAAAACAACATCGGAGATAGATCCCACGCCCCATCCATCTTTCACAAGATCTCACTTATATCAACCAACAAATTCACAAAAATAAAACCAATGACAGTAGTAGGGATAATCATCATTCATCCTCTGAACAATAGATGCTTCTAAATTTGGATTCATGTTCGTTAGAAACACCTTCACCTTCCCCAAGAGACTCATCACCTTCGAGATCATGGTCAATCCTCGTTGCCGCATCAAACCACGACGCATTGCCGGAGAAAATCATCCCAAATCAAACGAATTCCAAATTGGTTTACAGAACAGAATCGTGAACTCATCCAAATGCGAAGAAAACAAGTCGAAAAGACAAAATTATTACCCACCACAAACCAAGTCATAGATTTATACCTCCTGAAACCAAAACTCACAAGAAAGAGCCACAACGGAAAATGAAATTTGTTTCATGTCGTCGCCATCAAGACTACCTTAAGGACCACGACGACCCACCCAACACACTCCCAGCCAACAATGGACATCACTCTTCAAATCCCAAAGTATCCTCTAATTATTTTCAATTTTCATGAGGAAGATAAATCTCCTTTTGAATCATCATCTCAATTATTGATATTATTTTTTTATAAGTAGGTATATCTATTTCAAATTACTGAGACGAATGAGGGAATCATGATTGAAGACATTCCCATCATGAAGGATTACACTGATGTATTCTCTAAAAAATTAGATGTTCTTCCTTATGATAAATAGGTTGAGTTATCAATTGATGTTATTACTTGATCTAGGCCTAAATCAAAAACACCATATAGAATGGCCACCATGGAGCATGAAGAACTAAAGAATCAATGACCGTAGAATCTGAACAAGGGATTTATATGCATCAGTGCTTCAATATGGGGTATTCTAGTCCACTTCATAAGGAATAAGGTTGGATTTGTGCACCTCTTCATTGATTAACATGAGCTCAGAAAATAATGATAATAAACAAGTATCCAATACCACAGATGGATTACTTCTCTGATCAAGTATATGGGGCAAGCTATTTCTCGAAGGTGGACCTTCCGTCAGGATATCACCAATAAAATATAGTGAAGAATGATGTTAGAAATAATACCTTTCAAATGATATATAAAAATATGATTCCATATTGATTACTTTATAATAAACTAATGATCTAAAAATTTTCATGGATGTAATTAATAGAAACTTTAGATATTACCTCAAAATATTTCTACTAGTTTTTATTGATGTTATTCTAATATACTTCAATAGAAAGAAGAAAAATGAGTAGAATATGAATATTATTCTAAAAAACATTACAAAGGTAGAAAAATTATGAAAACTACATAAATGGTGTGTTCTATATGGAGGAGGTATCATCTTTAGGGAATGTAATCAGTAGAAAAGGCATATTTGTGGACCCTTCCATGATAATTTAAATCAAAGATTGGTTGAGAAAAACATTAGTAATGATGATTTGTAGTATCCCCTATCATGTTGGGTATTATAGGATATTTTTGAAGAAAATATAATGATTTCATAATCAACTAAACAAGCTAAATTAGAAGGGATTAAAATTTATCTAGACAATTGAATGCGAAGATTGCTTTATAGAGTCAAAAAGTGTATTATCATTGCACCAGTTCTCACACTACCAACAAGTGGGGAACTCTTTGATTTATACATAGATTCTTCAAAGATGGTATTAGGCTCTGTACAAATGAAAAATGAAAATTTTATATCCTATAATATTAGGTAGTTTAATATTCATGAGGAAAACTATCCTACACATGATCTGAAAACCAACACTCTCAAATGATGAAAATGAATCTCATAGCCCATAAAGAAGGCCATAAATGAACTTAATAAAATTATAACAATTCAAATACATGTTTAAAAGGTTTTGAATAAATTAATTAATATATTTAATCATATTATCCCAGAAATTAAGATCATGTGCAGAACCGTTTTGGACATAAGGTAAGGGATTTGTCCTAAACCTCAGTTTTCCCTTTAAGGTTACTATTTATCTCTCATTATCCTAATGTAATTCTTCATTATTTTTATTTAATTCATATAAATTATATATATATTTTCCAAATATATGTATACATATCATATCATCTATATTTGATGGGGAAATATGTATTTTGAAAAGGATCCCTTCTCAATTCTTGCCAATAATAAAACCAAATTAATGGGAAATTTCCTGGTTTTTTACCCACATTGAAGTTCACTCCATAATCTATTTAAATACAAAATTATTTTTAAAAAATCACTCATTTTATCCTGAAAACATTTCATGGTTTAATTCTAGTTTTACCTAAAATATTATTCATTTTCCTCTTTAAATGCTCTTTAAAATTTTCATTAAACCTTTCTAAAATGTTTTATTTCTAAAGGATCAAAAACACGATTTTTACATGTTTTCAATCCATTTTAACATAATTTATCATGATATATGCCTATTTTTTCTTATCAATTTCCATGAATTATTTCAATCAATTATTTCAAGGAAACAATTATGATATTCCCTTTTATTGTGCCTTTTGACATGGTTATAATACCCAATTTCATCCATGGGTAACCTTAATGTTTATGATTGATTTATTATATATTATTCTTCATGTGGAACACATATTACTAATCATTTTATGATGGGTGAACCTAAATAGTGATCTAATTCATTAGTTAATTTTTAACCTCATGAGACGTCACATCGGGGAAGGGAGTGAACCTAACTTCTTTACGGGACTATTTCCACAATGTGATATAGTCTTATTAGTTATCCTTGTTCATGTTTATGTCATGTTATGATTTAACAAATTATTGTGATTTCATTTTTATATGTTCTCATGTTATAAATTTTATTTTTTATTTTTTATCATTTACAATACCTTTATGTCAGATCTTATTCATTCTCACCCATGTGCTATGTTTTATACATATTCCTATTCTCTTACTAGGGTTTTTAATTCATCCATTTTTTATGTATTCCCCATTTTATTCAATACTATTATATGGGATAAAAAGGAGTTATGAGATCATTATGGAGATTAAATAAATTTTTTTGTTATTCTTGTTTCATGATGTTTAATTAGGTATACAATCTTCCAAGAAATTAGACTTTACGATCCCTGGCTGGTAATTTAATGGTTAATTATTCATTAATTCATGTAATAATATGTGTAAAAGTCTACAGTATTTATTGAATCCTAATGGGATGATGAAACCATTACCCATTACCTATATGGAAGCGAGATAAAATCACTATGGATTTCATTGTTTGTCATCTCAATACTTCTAAAGTCCATAATACTATTGAGGTTGTATTTGATTACCTTATGAAGCCGATACATTTTTTTATATTTGTTATGATATATTGATTAATAAAATTTCTAGGGTATAAATAAATGAGTTGATAAGGTGGAATGTTGTACCACTTTCCCTTGTGTTTCATTTGGATATAATTCCTAACCCAATTTTTTAGAAAAGTCTCCTAAAAAAATTTAATATGGATTTAAGCTTCAGAACTTCTTATCATCCCCCAAAAAATAGTTTATTGTAAAAGAACCTTTATAATCTAGAGGTTATAATAAAACCTAATTCAATGGATAAAAAGTGATTTTTTCATCAACACCTCACCTAATAGAGTTATCATATAAAAACACATTCAATTATAACATTTAAATTACACCACATGAGGTTCTTTTTTAAAAAGAGGTCGATAACACTAATTTGATTGGATATGATAATTTTTTCATGAAACCTAAAATTTATTAGTATTTTAATGATTTAATTGAGTTCAGTGAAGAAAAAATTTTATCTCTTAAAGTGGTCAAATTATATTAGGGTGGTAATTTTGAAATGGTTTTTCAAAAAAAAGGCAATTGGGTGGGTTAAATAATGATTCAAAATAAAATAAATTAATTTAAAGAGAATAATATTGATCAAACCATTGGATTTTGAAATATATTTGATAATTATTTGATCATTACTAAGTTACTAAACCATGTGAAATGTTACTTTTACTTAATTGATAATAATGTTTTTGTGTTATCTTATTCTTGAGGTTTAACCAAAATATTATTACACACAATTCTAATAAAATGATTCACATAAGAGTACAAATCATTTAGTAATGTTCTATAATTTTGTCATTATATATGTTTTTTCAATGAACACTAAAATATATAATGATTATAGAATATGAGGATTTTTATATGGTGAAAATGGAACAACATAAGTCACTCATTTAAAATTACACTATGATTAGTTTTGAAATAAAAAATTCATTAATTAAATTCATTCTAAAAACATAAGAAAAATCTAAAGAAAATTTTAATAATAAAAATATATATCAATAAAAACTAAACTTTCCTTAATTTTTTTTTGTAATCCATTCTAAATTTATATTCCTTAAAATCCACTCCCATGATTAGGATGATTTGGTACCAATAAGGATCCCAAAATACTTCCTTTATAGGTGGATCTCTAAGAGGAATTTCAAGACATCATCATACATGTTATCCTATTATTAATCATCATTCATCATCTTATTCATCAAACTCTTCTTGAAGAAATTTATTAAATTTTTTAAAAGGTTTTTAAAATTAATAATCTTATATAAAATTGATATTATTAAAACAAAATAATATGTTCTTACTCATTCAATTATTCTAATCTATTTCTATTTTGTTTTCTTTTACCACATATATGAATGATGTTATAATATTTAAATGAAAAATTACTATGGAAACATTAGTAATTGTAATAAAATGTAATAATAATGAATCTATTTTTTTTAGAATTGTTGGTTATATATATATATATGTATATATATATATATGTCTTCATGTGTGTATTAATTAATAAATTCATTTATTTCAAATTATTCAAAATTTCTAAAAACAATTAATCACTTGAGGTCCACATGAAGTTTTTGGACATAGTAGATGAATGTGATGGGTCATTCCCAACATCTATTTTTGACATTATAAATTATTAATCATAGGTTTACATGATGTTGAACTTCATGATCATTTTAATTTAATCAGAGAAAATATAACATGGATAAAACGTTGTAACGAAGAACATGATCATCTCTTATTATTTATAATTAATTTAAGCAATTAACGAATTATCATGGATTAAAATTTTCGTTGTTCATGGATCTAAAAATGGATTTATGTCATACGATCACTACATTGCAAGAATCAAGGTAATATTCCCTCTAGTGGTGATCCTCACATGTTCCAAAAATCTCTAAACATCATCGCTGGAATTTCTGAGTGTTAGCACCTATAATACTAATGACTATGTTATTCCCTTTTGATTTCCTTGAGAATCACTGGAAAAGGATTATAATTGATTTTTTATACATTATAGTGGATGGTGGAGGAATATATCCCTTCATTATTGCAATGGTTCCTAAAGATAGAGATCTTTGGGGCTTGATAGGATTCTCTCTTGTTGTTTTTGTGCATAAAACAAATAAAATTACCACTCTTCAAAATTAATATAATTTGTTTTATATACAAAAAGTATTAGAAATAAATAATTTCATATGTTCCCATTATTATTTATTGAAACTATAATAAAACCCATGTGAATAATAATAATATAAATATTATTTTTTAATATCATGTAATAAACTTGTGAATTAAAATTAGATATTATTTAATGAAATAATATTAAAAATATATTATTTAACACTAGAAAAATAATATGGATCATCCATTCCTCCCCAATATGTATCAATTATTGAATGATGAATACTTCTTATATAAATAAATATCACTTCATTATTCCCTAATAAATAAAAAAACATTATATTTACTAAATTGTAACCAAATATTCACTAAATATTCTATTAACAAAATATTCTATTAAATAAGTGGTGATGAAATTTAAGCGGTCAATAAAAAATGTATAATTATTAAACCATGTGATAAAATAATATTTATTCAACTTGTTAAATAATAAATAAAAATATATTATTTAACTGAGATTCTAGATACAGTAATTTTTTTTTACCCTCTTAGCCTCATTCTTATTGGAATTTGTTGGAGAAGCCTAATGTTCATAGATAGTATCTAACAAAACATCAATGCAATAATATAGGATTAATTTAAGGCACCAATGACCTATTACATCATAGAGAATCTCACTATGTATTATATTCTCTTTATCATGATATCTCTACTCAAAAAAATTTCATGTTGGTGTTATTAAACTATGTGCTTGATGTCTCTTTATTTGAAATTCTAGAAAATTAACTTTCCTATAAAACACAATTGCCAGGAATTTTTTTAGGCTATAAAATTTACATCAAAGGGAATGGGATATAAAATTATATTAAATAATATAATGGAAAAATACATTCCCTCATTATTCATTAATGTAATATTAATAATGACACAACCAATGTATTCTACCTCACCTTAAACAAATGTCATCCTGGTTTTTGTCAATAAATTAAAGTATGTGACTTATAGTAATCATTAATAATATTTTTAATTTCTAATAATCAATAAAATGGTTTATATATAATAACATCTAATGAAACATACAAATGAGTATTTCCAACTAGCGGGTCTTATTATCATGATATCCTACAGTATATATTACCAAGGGCGTACAACATGAGAATGTTCCTCAAAGTCCTATGAGTATCTATCCCTAAAATCTAGTATCATTTTCCCCTAAAATTATATCATACATCTATAGAAAATATATTAAATAATATTTTCATGGAACTTCTAGGTTTTCATTATAGCAGGGAACTACTATGGCCATTCAGTGTGACAACTACTCTTAAGACATTATCAAATACTATTTCACATAATAAAAAAATAATTATGTGATATAGTGTTTATTAATATTAAAATCTATTAATAAAAGTTATTATAAAGTACATAGGATTTTTCTCTAAGGAAGCAGCTCCGAATGATGGCCACATTAACTGCATCCAACTGCTAACATCATTTAGTCATCTACATCTCACTTGATACTCATTCTTTTGGTAAAATATTACTTCAGACAAGCACTCCACCAATTTTTATTTTCTGAGAAATCTACTTACTACAACTTTTTTCCATTTGATAAATATATATCAAGATGTGATACTTATAGAGTATATGAATTTTCCATTGGTCTAACCTTGGCTCTTTCATAAGATCCTCCACTACATTATTTTCACAATACAATATGATACAGTCTTCACTAAAAGGTAGAAAATAATTCTCATTAACAATGTTTTGTATCTAAATAGGTTCATTGACTGCATTAAAAGCTACTATATACTCATAATAAAATGTATAATCTGGAGAAACTAACTTCTTTAAACTCTTACATCTCATAACTCTTCTATTTAGACATAAACATCTCTTGACTTCTACATTAAATCATTCTAGTCTGTATGAAAACTAGAAATAGTATAACCCCTAATGACCAGCTCATATTATCCTTCATACAACAGGAACATGTCATTAGTTATTCTCATATAAATGAGCATATCCATAATATAATACCATAAATATTCTCCTAGATCTGACTGATATCTTCATATCGTGATCAATGTATAGGAGAAATAAATTATATATTATAACATAGCATACATGATTGATCAAATTACTAAATTTTATAGGATCTTACACATTACCTCTTTCTCTTATTGTGTATGAGGAAACATTTTCTTTGAAATGGTTAAACATCTTACACTAGAACTAAAACCTTCTTGGATTGTTACATACTCAATCTATTTAGTATCTAGACAATGCATGTACTACAACTTTGTCCATGTATATTTTTGGATCTATCAAAAATTATCAAGATCCATAGAAGAAATGATACATCACATAATCCCTTCATGAAAAAACAAGTATTCAACTAGAATATATTATATTTTAGGACTGGGTTGTCATATACATTAAATATTATTTAATCATTATATACTACTAGGATAAAGGCAGTATTTCGTCTAATGATTTAATAAATAAATAGCTCACATTCATTATTAATGAATACAAAGATTATTTGTACCTTCATTTAATCAAATGTTTCATGACATATTTTCTAGATTTAATCCATAAATGGATCTCTATAACTTCAAAATATTTTTTGCAACACTTGGATTCACAAAAACAATTTGTTTTTTCATATTGACATCTTCCCAAAAGTTCTTATTAAAGAAATATACTTTTATTTCCATCAACAAAATTTCATAATCATGGTAAGATGATCTTAAATGTGTAATTTTGATGGAAATAAACTTGGAATCTATGGAAAATTGTTCATATTAGTCAATTACATGTTGCAATTTTAATTCTTTATCCACTATCCTTTCCTAATAGGTATTTTATTTACCTTACATGTCCATTTTTCTCTTGAATACCCTTTTTCACCATTTGGGATTTACATCAATAGTCACATTGACTATAACCCAAACTAGGTTTGGATATATTGAATCCATTTCATAATTCATGGCTTCATTCCATCTAGACACTTTTGATCTCTCTACTTGATATCTATAGGAGATTATTTCATTATTATCAAACAATCAATATTTTCCATCTCATGTGACTAGAAAACCATATCTCTCTACTTATCATACATCTCTTATGCTCCTACGCATTACATTTCGTTCAAAAACTACTTCTTCCAAAAGGAAGTGTGGAATCTCTTCATATACCAACTATTTGGTATCATGAGCATCAAGTTCATCGAAGTTAGTGTTGATCCCACTATCCTTTTTGAGGATATTCTCCTTCTCATGAATTAAATATTGTTTGGTAACAATAAATTTCTTTTCTAGGGGTTTGTATTTGTAGTATCCTTTTTTTTCCTTATGATACTCTATAAAGACGCACATTGTTCCCAAGGGTGATAATTGTTTCCCGAGAAGCCCTTAACAAATGCCTCGCAACCCCATACATGTTTATGTTCCAAATAATATTCTTTTTACTCCATAAATCAATGGTAATTCAATCTTCATCTTTAGTTAGTTCCTAGTTTCATGTATATTCTGAAGATTATTATTAATATCCCCAAAAAGATAATGGAATATCTATGTTACTCATCATCAACCTTACCATGTCTAACAAGGCTTGTTCCTCCTTTCACTAACACTATTACACTATGGTGTGTATTGTGGAGTGAATTTACATAGAATCACAAAATTCTATAAAAATGTGATAAACTATTTTTGAATATATTCAACACCTCAATCCAATAAAAGATTCATTATATTCTTTAAATGTTGATTCTCGGATTAATTATTTAATTCGTTGAATTTTTTATTAGACAAAGACTTATAACTCGTCATATATATATCTATATCAACACAAGTCATTAGTAAAAGTATTTATGTTTGAATAAGAACCACTATATTATACTAGAAATGGTTCACAAAAATTATTTTGTACCAAAACTAGAATATCTATTGACCTCTCACCCTATCCATTGAATGGTGGTTTAGTTATTTTTGACGGTAAACAATAATGACATCATTCAAGTGGTTTTAGCTTAGATGTTTCAAAATAACCATATTGATGGAGCTTTGTTAGACACTTCTCTTTTAAATCATCGACCTGGAGACCCCTACCTTTGTGTCAAATTATTTATGTGAACATGATTCCTTATCTATTGAAAATAATTCTGTTTTGTAATATAATACCTAAAAAACATTATTTAAAAATTCTATTACATAAAATATTTTTTCTTTGTAAAATAAAAAATTTTATTCCTAAATTTGTAATTAATACAATATGAATCTAGAACTAATAAGAAAATTATATTATTGGTATAATTTGATACATAACATAAATATTTTAAAATAAATATCATTCGCATTAGAAATGACATGTCGTAGTCACCAATCGATAGACCATCTAGCCTCACACCATTGGCAGCATAAAAAACCTCATCTCCTCCAGAAATATTTTGGAATCTACCTGGTTCTTATATTTGTAAATAGATGTGAGAACTGTAAGATTTATTTAATAACCAATTTGTTGATTTTGAAATATTACACTAAATAATGTCTTCACCTTTAGTTTACCCTTTCTTTTGGTTGTAGTCCCTCATCCAGTGGCCTTTCATTCCATAGGAATATCATACATCATCCATTTTATTGAACATTATGTAGATCTTATTCTACTTATAAGGATGGTGTTTGGGAGCATTAGACTTTTTTGGAGTCATGGGACCCTTCTCCTTGTTATTTATGTTTTTATTCACCAAATAGACTATAGGTTTGCAACTCCCCTTGTACATATCCACTTGAAAAAATAATGTAATTTGTTCTAAAAAACTATTCTCAGTATTTCTCATATTATAATTTATAATAAAACTATAGAGGGTCTTAGTTAGTGGGGAATGTATGAGATCAGTGAAAAAATAAACTAGTAATTTAATCCCTAGGACATCTATGTGTTCTTTATAGACAATAAACATAACTACATGAGCCCTAGTTGGCATCAAATCTCCATGAATAGTTGTAAACAGATTATTTGAGATCTCATATCTCTATTTTCTTTTGTTATATTGATATAGATACCATAAGTGATACATCATTCTATACACATTCATGTCTTCATATTACATTAAAATCTCATTATTCATTGATGATTGTATAAAATACTGAGCATCCATGGATTTTATATATTTTTATGATAGAAAGAAAACTCTTCCTCTCTAGCCTCATTACCCTGAGTGGCATTAATAGGTTCTTATATCAAATTTTATTTTCATCCATGTCATAGGATAATGAAAAATCACCTTTTCTAATAGTAGAAATTTATGTTAGTGAGAAGGTTATCTTTCTCATCTATAGATAAAAATGATATGTCCAAATTTATTTTTACTTTTTTCCTACAAATAATATGAACATTGATTTAGAAATTTATTTTATAAAATTTAGACAAATAAATAAATATTATAGTTATTAATATTAAATTATTTTATTGAAACCCAATATCACTCACCAATGGCATTGTAATATCTTGTTTCTTGGAAATTTTATGGGAAAGGATCTGTATTTTCCTTCTCATTACCCCAAAATAGGTTGGTCAAGAAATTTTAAGACTTTTTCTGAGGAATTCAAAATACCAATTTCATTAACTCATAGTTCAACAGAATGTTGAGTGGACTTACCAATAATTAAATCCTTGAATTGGATTTCATAAACCCTTTCCTCTTAGTTACACCAAGTCCTACATTTAAAGTCATCCCTCGATGTGAATTATGTTTTGTGAAGCCAAAAAATCATGTTATAATTCCCAGTTTATCAAAATGATCACAAACATATCTGGTAAAGCTCTTTAAAATATGTTTTTATTTTAACTGAAGTAGTTAAAGGAAATACGAGCTTAATATTTAAAATTTATTTATTTTATCATTTTTGGTTAAATTGATAATTATTATCTTTATCATATTCTCATTAATATAAATTAGATTTACATGATTGATTAACCATGTCATAGATAATATTTATTTATAGTCCATCTTAGTTTATTTGTATCATGAATTCTTGTTAATTTTATTAATTTATGTTGTCACAAAAAAACTTCCATAATTAAAATACCTTGCAACAAGATTGGACTAAAATAATAGGGGCATGATCATGAGTTTTCATAATAGTTAGTTTATCTTGTGGTTGATAAACTAACCATTGACCTTGGGGAAACATACCTTGAATAAATTATGGATCTTGTTATAGCTTTCCACATGACCACCCATGTAACTCCCTTGGTTTGGTTTCACCTTGAATCCAAACTTGAAACTCATCCACTAGCTTTGTAGATCTATCCATTACATATGATTTTAATCACATGCATGTGAAGTGGAATGGGTTTACATATATGAAACCATGGGCATGTAATCCCCGGCATAATATGATGAATGAATGCAGACATGTCAATAATTTATTTTAATAATAATTCAATTGAAACCAATCACACACAATGGGTAGTCCTAGGGTCTTAATAATCCACATGCAAGAAACAAATTACACATTTAATAATATTATCATTAAATATTAATTTTTTTAAAAAAAATAAATTATGCACAAAAAAATAAATTATATTCTCTAACTAGTCAATTATTTAATATTAATTATAATTCGAATTTCATTGAGATTTTTATCGATCAAAATTTTTAAAAAAAATTTAATTAAATTTACATAAAATTAACAATTTAGAAAAAAATTACCTTGGAAAAAAACATTTTGCGTACCCATCCATACTAATAAACATGCCTTATACTTGTATACAGTTTATTATTTTGACATGTTCAATACATGACTTGTCTTGTACATTCATGATGTTTATAATCCACTTAATTACTTTATAGACTAGAAAATTTTTCTTTCATGTGTAATTCTTCAATTTAATAATAATAATAACTATAGTATGGCTCATAAATTATATGATGATCTAAACATTACACAAAAATTAATAAATAATTTCAATATATATATGAAAATCCATCACATGGAATGTCCTATAAATTTGATGACCACACCCAATAATTTTTTGGTATGGTTATCACAATATAGTAAATTAATTTTTTAATTATATGTAATTTGGAAAAAAGTACACGATGTTTACAATATGAATACCTAGAGTATATTATTCTCATCATCTATAAAAGGCACATGATTAGGGACATGGTGTGTAAATAAATCCATAGAAAAAGTTGGAGTATATGGCCTATACATGGGATATACATCATGTGGTATATGATTTATATTTTAACCAGTCTGTTAGGCCAAGTATGAAGATGAAAATATCATCTGTGACTAAAGGACTAAACACCATGTTGGTAAATTACATGTCATGTACTCCAGTTTACTGAGTGCCAGGATGGCCCAGTCAACATGCCCTGTAAAATTAAAGGCACTGTATGTAATAAATGAAAATGCCTGAAATTATTTATGAATTAATTCTTTATTTTATTGAACTCTATATCATGGGGTATATCTTTTCCTTACACAGTGTGAACTCTTATGTTATCTAGCAAGATTCCTCAACAACTACATATGAAATCTTTGACAATATTTCATTCATAAAATTAATCATTTTGATTATATTTATGAGAAATGAAATAAGAAGAAGTAGATATCAAAATTTAGATTTATGAACAGTTAAATTATAATTCGAAACTAAATTACAAATGACTAAATCAATCTACGATCTTTAAATAATTATAAATAATTATGTGATCACTTTGGTACCACCTAAATGTTCTAGACATAGCAGATGTTTGTGAAGGGGTATGGCCATCTGTGATTTTTTTCATGATTGATTATTAATACAAGATTTTCAAGATCATAAATATTTTTATATATGTGATTGAATCAAAGAAAATAGGAATGGGATAAAACACTTAAAAGAAAAGTAGTATTTTTAGATATTATTTTAAATTAATTTAAGTAATTAAATAGTTACCTATAATGAAATTATTTCTTCATTGATGGAACCAAAAATGGATCTATGTTCTACGGTTGTTCTATTGTATAAATCAAGGGATTATTCTCACTAGCGGTGATATACACATATTCAAACATTCTAAATGTCATTGTAGGAATATCTGGGTGCTAGCACAGAAGACTGTAACACTTATTTGGTTCACTTATGATTACCTCGAGAATCACTTCCAATGGATTCTACATGATCTCTCTATAATTGAGAGTTGATGGTGGAGGAAGGTCACTCTCCATTCTTGAGAGAGTTCTTAGAGAAGGAGTTCTCTAGGTTTTGAGGGGATTCTCTCAAGTTTTCATTGGGGAAAAAATTAAACTATTTATCAATAAACACAATATAATTTGGTTTATATATAGTCGGGGATATAAATAAAAAAAATTAAAATCTTCCCTTTATTATTTGTTAATCTAGTTGGAACCCCATTTCAACAATAAAATTAATATTACTATCAATTTTTAAATACATTAATTTCACATTTTAAAATTAAAAATTATTTAATAAAATAACATTAAATATATATAATTTTTCACTAGAAATAATAAATTAGTCCACCATTCCTCCACAATATTTAATGGGCTTCAAATAATGACTATTTATTTAATAAATAATTACCACTACATTATTCAGCAATAAATAAATAAATTTTATATTCACTAAATATAAAATAAATATTTATTAAATATTCCACTTAAATAATACTCTCTTTAATAACTAGTGATAGAATATATTTAATCTAGAAAACAAAAAAAATTATTAAACACGGGGAATTTTTTTCAACTTGATAATAAATAATAAAACATTTTTTAAAATAGATTATGGATACACTTAGTGTGTGACCCACTATGACTCATTCATAATGGCATTAGGGGAATAAATCTAATGTATATGTTTAGAGTATAGAAACTTTCAAAGATACCCGTAGTGAAAGAACATACTATCACAATGACAAATTATTTCATATGAATGATCACTATGTAATATAATAACTTTATTAGGATATTTATAAACAATCAGGTTACACGTTGTTGTAATTAACTTATGTGCTCGATGTATCTTTCTTTGATTTTTTTAAAATCTAACAATACTATAAAACACCCAGAACCAGTATTTATTTGGGATATATCATTTTCATCAAAGTGCTTCAGATATCTACTTCTGATAAAAAAACATAAGGGACACATCCATTCTCACATTATTCACTAATAAAATATAACTCATTACACACCCAACATATACAAACTCATCACAGACATATGAGGTCATGGATTTCTATAATACATAAAAGTAAATGACTTATAACAATCATTAATAATAATATTAAAGTCTCGGTATCAATACACATGTTTAAAAATATTAACATTCAAGGATACGTATAAATTTGGATTTACTACAAGAGGATCTCATTCTCATAATAACCTACACAGGATTTTACTAAGGCACTACACCATGAAAATTTGCCTCAATATCTTATAAGTCTCCACCCATGATATCTTGTATCATTTGTGTCCCTCAAATTATATCATATGGCTATAGATCATATATTTAAGAATATTTTCTTGAAACTTCTGGGTTCCCATCATTGTGGGAGATTGCTATGACCTTTTAGTGTGGCAACTAATCATAGAAAATTTTCACAAACTAGATCACGTAGAAGAACAATCATGATGTTATATTTTGTGAATTTATATTCAATATTGTGAGTACATGTTACCATAAATTATATAGAAGTTGTAACTAGGGAACCTACTCCAACATAACATTCACAATAATTTCAATGAAATGTCCATGAGACTCAATGGATATGTCAAACACATGTTTTAAATTTCTATTTTAATATTGGATATGATGAAACTGATAATAATGTGTATGAACTACAACTGTTAAACCAAATAAAGCATAGAAAATGAATTATCAAATATGTAGATATAAATATTATCTCTAAACTACAAATATATTGGTAAAAATTAATTATAAAAGATTTATATTTAAAAAATAAATGTTCTTGAACAGACCCATGTTGATTCTCGAGCCGAAAAACCCCCAAGCTCACCTACATAGTGGAAGGGTTGGAGACATGTGCCAAAGGAACAAAAAACTCATGGAGGCCATTACCTATGTAAATTACAATCTCAATAGAAAAAGTGAAGAGGGAATGAAGTTAAAAATGATACATTTCTATAAATAAACCCAACAGGAATGGTCCTCTAAAGATTACAAGTATAATAATGAAAACTAAATGGAAAAGGGAAAAATACACGCCCAACGCGAAAAGTTAAACAACCTTGCAGTAACATGAAATGTAAAACAAATCAATGAGATCCCCACTCCTAAATATCAATCTATAACCATCATATGCGGTCAAAGACCCCAGAATCCATATGTTCCGAAAATGTCATGATCAACCTATTCAACATATTCCTAAGTCACAATATGTAATGAAAAATCCCTTGCAGGGGTGGGTATACATGTACTCAGAAATATGCCACGAAATGACAAAGGGGGAGCAGTAAGAGATACCCTAAAGAGGAAAGTTGTAGATAGAAAAAGTTATGGTAAACGAATATATCTAAACCCAATAAGATAGTGATTAAAAACTCATCCAAACACAAGGAGGCTGAAATGGTGAGAAGATGAACTTGTTATCGAGTCATCACTACTTATTGTAGAAGAGTAGACTCATCCATCCCTGAGAATAAAGACATGGAAATAACATGGTATACCCCCATATCCCCCCCTCTCCTATAAGGAGAGTATCCAAAACCCAAGAAGTGGATAATGAAATATGATATATTTATATTTTTGTGTGTCTGTGTGTGTGTTCTTAGTCAATGAATACAAAAATAGAGAGTTAGGTTATCTACATCTCAATTCTCATCCAAGGAAAATAGTCTCCAATTGTTTCAAGAAGCATCCACCAATGATTCCCAACATCCCTCACACCCATCCTGAATAAGAATGTGAAAGAGACTCAATCACAACACCATGATATTATCTACTTTGGGTTGAGCTGACTCACCATCGTGATTTTAGGTTGCACCTCAAGGATGCGTCCTTCATGGAAAAGAATCTCTATTTCTCATGAGTAAAAGGTTATATTAAACCATTCCTCATTACTCACCCGCATAGTTGAAAGGTCATGTCTCAAGGATGAGGACGCATGCCTAGAATGACTATACGGTTCCACACTAGTGTCGTCAAGAACCCATGACCATCCCGACTGGAGGGTACCACTTGAAATTGGTTAAGGACCAATGCCCTGCTCGGCTGGAGGGTGGAAGTCCAGTCATCGGGGATCCGTACCCTTTTACGTTAGTGGTATCAAAAACCAAAACTGTATGGGGACCAACTTCCCATCCCTTCTAAAGGGTATACACTAGAGGTTACATCTTATCAAATAGTTACAGAGGATCCACACCCATGCCGATGGGGGGTCAAAACTAGTTATCAGGGATCCTCACTCGAGTATGTCAAAGGGATCAATGCGAAGAAGTATCTATAGAGGCCCCATGCCTATGCCAATGGGGGGTCAACACTCTTGTCATCAGGGACCCACTACCTAGTACATCAGGGGGTCATCCCCTAGAACAAAACCTCTAGTGATTCTCCCTAATCACAATCATCATCGAGTATTAACATGGACATGTTTCATACTTGTGACATCTCACATTGTATCTAGAAAACCACTTGGGAGGAAACCATCATGTTCTATGAGGAATAAAACTGAATATATGATACTCATGGGCCAAAATAAGGTACCAAAAAAAGATAAATGATAAATATAAGATTCATAATGTTTATAGAATTTTTGAATGGAAAACATGATGTGTTACCTTGCCTCCTCGCCTGGACATGTACCTAGCCATACTCTGGTACTAAACTATACACAAGTACCCCTAGACATGTTATTGTACTCCCATAGTACATAGCTTATCATGCCAAAAGGATGATGAGAACACGAGGATCATCGTTTTTCCGAATATTAAAAATTTAAATCTACGAACACGCTTTTTAAAAAGGCCTCGAATAACCATATGGATCACACCGCTACGATCCTCATGGAAAATCATACATGCTCGTCTATTCATTTACCCAATTCAAAAATCCGATTAAGTAGCTAAATCTTTCAACATTGTACTGAAATGGAGCTTCATGGGGCCTACACCCTGATCTTAAAGTAAATTATATGGATTTCACCATAGCCATCCTCCTGAAAAAATATACAGGATTGACTATTCATTCATCCAAAACGAACAACCCAATGAAAAATATGCATTTCACCGCAACACACCCAAACCGGTATTCATGGGACCCACACCTCAATTTTTATTTAATCACCCAAAATTTTTATTCAAACATCAACCTAAAATATAGGGTTGAGTCACTATTGACTGAACATAAATTGGACATTGCATGGAGGAGTTACGTCTGATATAAGATTCCTCAATAATAATAATTATGGTATTATTACTATACATTGGCATTTCTTGCAACCGAGTCACGAGCTTGAATCATAATATTTTTAAAATTTTCTTCAAAGTTAATTATTGAATGAAGGATCATGTCCATATAGATAGAACATAAAACAGATGCTATATATAAGACTTATTGTGGTTTGAAGTCCCTACCTGAAGACTCACATCGGTCTGGCCCGATCCAGCCCACTTTGGCTCGCTCCACTCTAGCCCAGATGGCTCCGGCTCGGCCTGATCCTTCCATCCCTCTCCATATTCCTCCACAGATCATGTGTCTCCCCTACTAGCTCCCACAGTCTCCACTGCCTCACGGCCCACCACTGTCAACCCCTATGCAACAATGGTCCTTTTGCAGAACACCATGACTTCTCAGGTGCTCAAAAAATCAAAACAAGATAATATCTGGAATCCTCGGAACTTGACCAACCAAAAAAAAGTTTATTTCAATGATTCATTTATGTTTTGACATATCTAATAGAATTTGGATGATTCAGTGTACCGCTGATCCTCCTCTGATGCTAGAAACATGAAATGGTCGTAGATATTTAATCCTTGATCATAATGTACCCTCATCCATTCTTCACTCTCCCATTGAATACTAACTAAATGTGTCAAATGATTATTGATGAAGAACATGAAGAATTCGAAATGAACATGAAGAATCAGGGATCCAAAAGTAGACCAGTTGATTACCATGTTAGTTTTTACATCATTGTTGATTCTCAAAATAGTATAATTAAAAAAAGGTAAAAATCATGAATATGAATCAGAGATGAAGAATCCAAAATTAAGAACCTTACCTAGATTCAGATCTCCTGTTGTGTGTTCTGTGATCTGATATTCTTGTATTTTTTGTGTCATCATTATCCATTGAAGATCCGATGGAGTATTTCCAAAGGAGAGGAGGAGAGATTCTGTTGGGTGTTGGAGGAATGATCCAAACTCTTAGTAATTTTATTAATGTCCTATTTATATAATTAAATATGTCTCCCTCTAATGGTTGCGAGATCTGAACATCCTGCACCCTTTCACTTTAGGTCTCAACATGGTAAAATAATACATTACAAACCAAATGGAGGTCTCAAATTTCCAATATGAGTCCCCGTTCAATTGTTAATCGAATTATCATATGAGATAAAATAATTTTACATAATTATTTTATTTATGGTTATGAAATCGATAACTCTTTTTAGGGACAAAAAAATATGTCCCGCTAATGGTAAACATCATACTCTGGACTCAGCAATGGCCACATATTTATAATGTGAGATATCGTTTGAGATCAATTTCATTTCATTCATGTGAATAGTATAAAATATACTTAACATTTTTATAAAATTTATTACAGGAACACAGAGCCTTGTAATTTAACGTCATCACAGTTCCTACCTCTGGAATTATATATAAATATATTTAAAAGTATTACATGGAGAAAACTGGGTCTCTAAATCATTCCCACCTTCAATATTTTCATCCCTAAAAATCTAAATATAGGAAAACAGATAGTGGATACTTGTCATATTTTTGGCTCTCCCATTCCTAGGTACTCTCATGCATGTTTCTATTTTTTCATAGCATGTGAACCAATGGAATGATTCATCAACATAAGGTCCCTACGGAAATTGATGTGTGTAGAATCATGAACGTATCCCCTCATTAGCGACATGTGGAAAATAACATACACCCACTATAACTGTGGTGGTAGAGAAAGGTGGTATCCAACCTCGCCAACCCTCTACATGATCTTGATCAACCTGATGATCCTCAGTGATAGCTTGACTCACCAGCTGAAAAACAACATGCAAGCTCTCAGCATATCCTCCAGAACTTGGCTAGTTCACTAGGTCTACCCATCGGTCTAGAGGAAAAGGTTGTACTCATCCACAGTTGGGTCCCGAATTCCTCCTACCTAACTCTCCCCAATTTTTACATATACCATGTTTCTTGATCGGAGACAATCATTGAGGGTGCCCCATGAAGGAGGCCAATATCCTACATGTACAACTACCCCAAACACTACACTAAACTCTTATCCTTGATAGAAAATATGCCTGTAGAATCTGTGAGTGGGTCTACAATCAACCAAATGGTGTGCTGGACCTTATCTCTATGTGGAATCCCTGAGATGAAGTCCATGGATATTCCGTCATATGATCTAAAGAGGCTGCAAAAAAACCAATCAGATCCTAGTGCATAGATTCACCTAATGATAGGTGAGGTATCATGAGATGAACTCAGCTACACTTCATCTCAGGACAGGCCACCAAAACATCCATGGGGGCATCCCTATACATATTCCCCACACTAGTATATATAGTTATGGGAGATGTGTGGAACAAAACTTGATACACATTGAAATTATTTCCCTAAACCCAACCAAGTCCTTTTAGGGAACATTTGAACAACAAACCAACGGTCTAACCACCTCTGATACCAATTTTTCACAACCCAGTCCATGTCAGGGATCATGTTGAAACTACACCAAGCTAACTTCCATTGACCGGGGGGTTGAAACAAGTGTTGAAGGACTAAAAACCATGGGGAGGTCATTTCCTCTGTGCCCGTACACACAGACATATCCATCTAAATGAAATCATGGAGAGTGAATTAATTAAAAGTTGATACACTACTGTAAATAAACAAAACATGCATGGAACTATATGTAATGCAAGTATAATAATGTAAACTGAAAGGAAAATCAGAAAATATATGCTCAACTAGAAATGGTCCACAACCTGTGAGCAATATAAAAGGGAAAAAATGAGATATCCCCCCTCCTGGATCCCATTCCACGACCACCGGGCGTGGTCAACACACCTTGTATCCCTAATCTCATTAATGTAATGATTAGTATGTATTGCTTCTGCATAAGGAAAAATATGTACGGTTAAAGCCCATATAGGGTTGTGTATAAACATTCTTAGTTAGACACCCTGAAAATGTGATGGTGGTAGTAAGAGATAATATTTAGAGGAAAGAAGTAGATATAACAAGGTACGATAAAAGAGTATAGATCAACCCAACATGATTTTGAAAGAAAACTCACCCTAACCCAAGGATATCAAAATGGTGAGAGGCTGAACTTTTTATCAAGTAATAACTACCTATCATAGAAGATTAGACAAATCTAACCATGAGAAGCTAGACATGGAAAGAACGTGTCATACCCGGCCAACACGTCTTCACATCTCCAGGATGGAGAGCATCCAAAACCTAACAAGTCGGTACTGAAATAAGAAATATATATATATATATATATATATATATTATCATTCAAAGAAGCCCAAATGAGTGAGTAAGGGGATCTCGATATCATATATCAGACTAGGAATAGAGTCACCAAAAGACCAAGTAGTATCCATCAATAATTCCCAACATCCCTCATGCTTGACCTGAATATGCAAGTCAAAGGGACTCAATCATCACACCTTGATACTATTTACTTTTGGAGGCTCTAAATCAGACTCACGGTTTTAGGATGCATCTCAATGATATGTATTGGTTGGAAAATTAACCCACATTCTCATGAGTTTGAAGGTATATAAAACCATATCTCATCACTGATCCATCTAGTCTAGATTTCATGACCCAATGTTGATAAAAAATTATTAATCTGGATGGAGGGTGCCACTCTAATTTTGTCGAGGAACCATTCCCATCCGAGCCGAAGGCTTCCACTGAGAATCAGTTGAGGACCCATTCCCATCCCGGCTGGAGGGTTCCTCTCTAGTCAATATTAATCCACTCCCTAGTAAGTTTTTGGGATCAACACCCAAAAATAGATGTTGATCCATTGCCCAACCCCACTGAATGGTGTAGGCTAGAAGGTTCTTCTCATCACATAGCTATAGAGAACCTACACCCAAGCCAATGTGGGATGATCCCTTGTCATCGAGGATCTCTTCCCTAATACATTACAAGGATCAACACCTAAAGGAATTTGTAGAGGACCAGCACCCATGCCGATGGGTGGTCAAAACTCTGGTTATTAGGGATATGTGACCTAGTACATTAGGGGGATCATTACCCAAAAAGATACATATGGTTATTCTTCATAATAAAATTAGTCATTGGGTGTAATCTCAGATAGGTGTTGTACTCAGAACATCTCTCTTCATTTCTGAAAACCTAATTTGGATAGAACCATCACGTTCTAAAAAGTAAAACACTCAGAATAGGCTACTCACAGGATAAAATCTCAGTCCAAATGAATGTGATATAAGAGATAGAATATTCATAATATGGTATATACTGCATGTGGGGAACACATGACATGTGACACCACCTCTTCACCTAGTAATGTACCTAGACAAACATGGGTACTAAACTATTTTCAAGTACCCCTAGACATTCCATAATAATCCCAGAGTACATGGCATATCTGGAAAAATGGCTAATCAGAATATGACACTCATCATTGATCGGAAGAGAAAAAAATTTCTATCAACTAGCCTCTTCAAGTGGACCTTGATAACCAAATATATCCCACTATTTTCATCCTAGTTGATAAGCATAAAGGAATGACTGTGCATTCTCCAAAAATCAGATACCCGATGAAAAAGGTGCATCTCTATCCAACACACTCGAAAGGTGCTTCCCATGGTTTATGGATTGATCAAGAAATAAATTATTTAAATCACACCATTGTGATACTCAAGAAAAAACATATGCGGTCATCTATTCATTCGTCCAAAATGGACACTGTGTGAAAAAACTGCATTTCACTACAACATACTTGAATCGGGCGTTGTGGTTTTGATAGGCCGATTTCAATTTAAACACCCAACACTGGTCATGAAAATTCAACCTAAAATATATGGTCAATACACCAACAAAAATGCATAAATTGGAAATATTATTCAAGAGTTACATCCTATATAATATTCCTAAAAATAATAATTATATTATAAAAAAATTTATGGGATCAACTATTCATTTTTCTAAAATAGTCACGCAGTGAAAAAGATGCATTTCACCGCAACATGCCCAGAATGGGCTTTGTGGGGAATACACCTTGATTTAATTTTTTTCACTTAGAATTTTCCTTTAAACCTTCGCCTAAAATCCAAGGTCGATATACCGCTAATGGTGCATCAATTAGACATCATATTCCAGAGTTTCTTCTGAAATAATATTCCTCTATAATACCAATAAAATTATTATCATTTTACATTAAAATTTAATGAAACTGCTCCATTTGACCAAATTTTTAAATTCCAAAACCTTTCTCAAAAGGACCATGTCGATAGTAGAATCCTGTTGCCATATATGACACGTAAAACAGACTCTATGTTTAGGAGTTATGGAGGTTTAAAGTCACTACCTGAAAACCCACTTCATTACTACCTACTCTGGAATGCTACACTCTGGACCAGAACTCTCTGGTTGCCTCCACATACTACGCCGTATCTAGAATCCCTTGTTGACTCCCACTACCACTGTCTCCTCCTGGACCCCCGCTGTCGGCCGCAACCCACTGCCGACCATTGCATGTTGGTGGTCACTTCTGTAGACCACCAACACTCCAATATTTCTCAAAACTAGAAACAAGACCAGATTTGGAATCCACGAGTATCGATCAATAAATAATCATGATTCCCTTGAATATTTGATGATGTTTCGACATATCCAAAACTATGTGGATGCTTCTGCGAACAACCACACCTCCTTTAAAGCTCAAAAAATAAAATTTCCATCGATCCATAATCCTTGGAAAATGATCTTATTAGATCCATTTTTTTCACAACGGTTGGATGTCATATCAACATGATGAAATGTTTTTGGATGAAGAACAATAAGAGCAGGAAAAAACATGAAGAATGTGGGATCCAAAAATAGATTCTTCAATGTCCATGTTAGTTCTGCCATCAGCATTGATGCTCAAACTAGAAGTATCAACAAAAACCCAATATATAATTCAAAATATCAATCAGAGATATGAAATCCAAAATAAATAATCCTACCTAGATTCATATATGTTGTTGTGTTTATCGTGCATTGATCTAATATGATCTATTGAGCCATCACGATATTTCAAAAATCCAACTTCGATTTCCCAATTAAAGTAGGGGAGAGATTATTCCAGCTATGGTTGGAATGATCCAAACCCTAGGCCTTTTCTTTAATGACCTATTTATAAAATACAATATGTCTCCCACCAGCGGTTGAAGGATCTGAACATCCCATTCCCTCTCACATTATGTTTTTCATAGGTAAAACACTTCATTATGAAATGAACAGTGCTCTCAGATTTCCAATATGAGTCCCTATTTTGTTGTTATTAGAATTAACTACCGAGATAAAATAATTTCATTTAATTATTTTATTTATGATTACATACTCGATAACTTTTTCAACATATGACCTATGCTGAAAAAAGTTACGCCCCGCATAGGGTAAAAACCACCATACAAACTCAACGGTGGCCTTATATTTCTGTTCAAAACTACCTTTTTATCGATATATCATTTCCTTTTTGTTTATATTATAAAATATACATAATTTTTTTATAATATAGCTTCAGGGAACACCGAGCCTCCAAATCACACACCATCTTATTGCATGGCTCTAAAAATATATATAGAAATATTTCAAAGACTTACAAGGAAAAAACAAGTCTCTATATAAATATTAATAAAATTATTATACATATAAATAATAAATAATAAATTATTATATTGGTATTTTTGTCATGTTCAACCAAGAAGAAATCCAAGGTTAGGGTTTATTTTATAATCCCACATTTAAATAGAGTATGATTATAATAAATTTATATTAGGAAGAATTGTTTATTATTTCTCATTAAAACCCTATATATACTATTCTCCTTTGGTTGTTAATTATTTTAAAATTTCTTCTTACCACTTCAACTCACATTGGATCATAATTCAATCAAAATGTCACATGTATGTTATTTTATACATATATCCCCATTATGGGTGGGACTATTTATTCTCTTTGTATATATTATTTATATTGTTTAGAATAAGTCCTTATCTATACTTATATATTTTCATGTGTTTATTTTCTATTAACATTACATTTCTTTAAAAATATTTGATAATTTAATTTTCAATCCTTTTATGCATGAATCATTTTATGTTTATTTTTTCATTAAAAATTATGAAAATAATCTTCCTCTTGAATTCCTCAAAAAAAAATTAATAAAACACTTTTAAGGGAATGTGGGAAACCCATCAAGTAATCCAAGAAAATCAATAAACATGATACATCATATCTGAATCTATGATTTTCAATTTAGACTTGTTAGAGATGGTACCTCTATAAAGAATCCATTGAAGAATGATATCCTTATCATTTGGATCATATTAGAGTTAGTTTTCAATATTTTATGTCATCTTGTCCTAGGTATGAATGATATCTTCCATTGATATCTTTTTTTCATTGAATCCTTGATCCAGTATTCCAATTTTTTTGAGACCATTCACACGGCTCCTTGGTAAGGTTACCCTGATGATGCCTCCTGACCAGCCTATCAAACAAATCTTACATAGTGATCACCATTAGGCCTTTATCATAAAATTCATCATTTCCATTGATTATGGTTTACCACTCATAACAATCTATTAGTTACCTCCCTTTCTATTTGTTAATGGATTCAGTAGGCTCTCTTCCCACATGTTTTAGGTTAGTGATAGAATATTCCCCTACTAGTGGATCAATCTCCTAAGTAGACATTTCCTCCACATTCTTCGGAACATTTAGAGTAATAATTCCTTTTCTTGAGGATCTATTAATGGTATGGATTGTTATGGTAGAATAGTTTTTCCTCTTTTGTGTCCTTTGAGAATGCTTCATAAACCCATCAAAATCATTGATAGTGTTCTTTACTTTCCTTAAAGATGATCTAATATAGTCATCTGCAATGTCCACTAATTTGGGTTAAACAAGGTACTCGAAATCAAAATCGTTATCCTCCTAAGAATCCTCCACATCATCCCCCTCCTCTAATGAATAATAGTTCTCTCCCAGCACTAGGAATCGATTTTGGGTAAAAATTACTCAAATATTCAACAAACCAGCATAGGATAGTCTTACCTGTAGGTCCATATTAGACAGATATAGACCTATAGGATGTACAATTCCCCATCCCAAAAATTGGTGCTTCTTTTTAGTGTACTACCAAAAAAAACTTTGTCGAATTCCCCTGTCACCCAGAGCATTCTAGAATTTCATATTCTACTAGAATGATTTCCACTTTAATTCATTATCCAAACACCATATTCATTGATCTTTATGAACCTCCATCTGTAGAATTTATTTATTTTCTAAACTAATTTTTATTCAGATTTTTTTAAAAAAAATTCATTTGAAATATATGTTATTAAAAACAATGATGGGTATTTCATTAAATTTTTATGGTAATTTAATAATTTCCTTATAAAATTGTTTTTAATATAGGTAAATATCCTTTAATGGTACTCATAATTAATTGGGGTTTTTTATGATACAATCCACATTCATTCCATTGATGTCTTATGGTCATATTATTTAGAAGTTTTCATGAAACCCATTTCATTACAATGGTTTAATTAATTTCTAATGAAATTATGAATGTTTTAGTGTTCATATTGAACACATGTATACGGTTTTCATTATATGGAAGTTGGGACCAATATTATTTATCCACTAAATGCATTGGGTAATGTGTTATATATCAGGATATGGCCTATGATGGGCATGATAGTAAACCCAATACAATAAATTTTAATGGAAATGGGGAGTGAACCCAATCCACTAAGGATATTTTTACAATATAAGGTTATAGTATAGTAAGTGAGCCTTGAAATAGGAAATGGATCTGTATTATTTTTTGTGACATGGTTTTAATTATCATTTTTTAGATAATGTAATTCTTTCATGAATTGTGTTTTTTATAATAGGTTTCCATACCACATGTAATCATGATTTACAATATTCTTGAGCAATATTCCATGACTCTTGATTTATTATCTATATTTTTTTGTGATTATATTATGTTTTTTCTATGTTATTTTATTATGTTAACATACCCATATACCCATATTATGTGAAAATATGATATTTATTAGCTATCACTAATTTTTACACATACTAAGAATTTGATCTCATATTATCTTATGTTTCTAATCTGTTGGTTTTAACAAAGGGTATTAAATATGTTTGGTCAATAATTGTCTCACATGTGATTAATAAACATGAAATATATTGAAAATTTTATAATATAATTTTATTATGTATCTAATCACTAAATACATTAACTCTTTTGGATATATGGTGTGATTAATTATGGGTTTCATTGAATAATCATCTAAAATGATGTAATATATATGCATGTTATGATTGGGATGTCGTTAGTTGTTAACGTGTTATCCATTAAATTTATCGATTATGGTGATTCTAGGGGAGGTGATCCTGATAAAATTCCATTTCAATATTTATTCCAATGGTTTTTTGTTTTGTTTTTTTTACCATATAGACGAGGGACCCGTGTATTGGACAGATTCTAGTAAGGGATCATAGAAGGAGTTTGGTAGTGTTTGGTTATTCCTTACCCATGTATTTCCCTAATAAATGCGAATGATGTAATCAAACACAATTCTAGAGTGAAAATCTATGGAATGTAATTTTAATTAATACATTAATAAAATAGTATGTCCTTTGATGTGTTTTTGTGATGGTTTTTAGAGAAAATCAATCATTAAGGTTAAACAAACTGTGTGAAATGGTTAATGGTTTTCTATATCATATTAATTTTTTATATTCCTAGTTAACATCTCATTGGATTTACCTTCTGAGGATTAAGTGGTTTAATATTGGGGCGGATATAGTGACCTTGGATTCTTCATTGGACTGTAATTTGATCTTTTTTTAGATTCAATGACATGTTTCCTTTAAATGGGTAATTTGGAAAATTTATCAGAGTGAACTATGTCTTTTTCTTAATGGTCCAATTTTTTTGATACATAGTGTTTACCCCTAGGATAAATTTTTATGTGCTTCTTATCTAGTTATATTTTAAAAGCTGGTTATTTTTCCATAAATTGATTTATACTTTCCATGTGAATAGAAATATTTATATATTCTAAACAGATCCATAGATGGATATTATCACATCATAGAATTGTTTAAATATGATGTTTTACCTTGGAGAGGATCAATTTTCATGATTGATATTTGGGCCTAATATTGATCCATGTCTATCTATATTTTATATTATTTAATAGACCTAAAATTGTAATATAGGATCATATTTAAGTAATTTAACCAAGAGTTTTCCACTTGAGATGACACAACCCAATATATAATTCCAGTTCAATTTCTTGGAGGGATCTCCTTAAGATAATGGATTAAGGACTGTATTGCAAGGATTGCCTAATACTCATAAATATAGGGTGTGATTACTATTTTTTCATCTTTGTATGAATTTGTATGTTTGATACATTCTATTTTTTATTTTTTCGATTATTGTAATTATGATGTTCATGAACATTGAAGAGTTGATAGACTTATTTTAAAATGATTTCACTTAGAAGATTTACTATAATTGTAATAATATACGTTTCTTCATGTTTTATCTTTTTACTCCTCATTGATAATGATTTATGATTAATTAATATTATGATGATCCTAAAATATGATGCATTTCATTTTATTATCAAATCAAAAAATTATATTGTTTTTGTATTTATATTGAGAAACCATAAAATATAATATTAATGGAATAGTATATTTATATTTTTACTCAATTATCTATATAAACAATTTTTAGGTGACTTTTTTTATTATTATACTTCATTATTTTCACAATATTTTAAAAAATTGAGATAATCCCTTTCCACATATTTAATTTTGTTTTCCCTTGTGGATAAACCTTCATTAATGAACTCTTATGAATAAAATTTCAGTGGATAAAATTTCCTTAAACACCATATATTGTTCTTTTTATCCACAATCCAATCTGTAATATAGAACCTAGTGTGGTTGATCAAAAAAGTATTTATGAGATGTTGTAGGGATTCACGAGTGATTGACTATAATAAAAATCATATGTGATAGTGGAATGGGGAACATCCCCAGAGTTGTTTGACCATTGGTGGTATGAAATATATCCCAAATAGTGTTTTGGGTATGGAAGAAACAATGTTTTGGATATGTGTTGGTGTAGTTTCGAAATGGGGTCATGAATTACTCTAAAAGAATTTTTCAACAAGTTGATTCAATCTATGCATACCAACAATAGAGTTAATGGGGGATACAACAAATTTAATAGCACCCAACAACCTTCTAGGGTCATTCCAGACCTTTATAAAAGATATTTTCAATATTAAAAATAATAAATGGTTTCTGATTACAAAAAAGATATATTTATTTATTAGATACAAGAAATAGTAATATATATAAAGAATGACTATCTATCATGTATATCCCACATTCTATGCACCATAAATGATATACAATGTTCGTCAAAATCACAATACTAGATAGCAGTTATTCATGAATCAAAAATAAATATGGAATCCATATCCTTTTTATTTAATCAAATACATTGTACTATTTTTCATTTACTTTTTCCCATACCTAATCGCCTATATATAAAAATTGGTTAAATAAGTAGTCCATTGGAAATGTTTTTTATAGAGAATATATTTGAGTATGTTACATCATCAATTAGATTTTTTTGTGACGTGTTATATGTTGCAGTATTTTATTAGTATCATAGATACGGAAATGAGATATGGTCTAGGAATTCATTGATGATTAATGGTATGCAACATCATTGATGACATGTATCTAATAGGGAATGTGTCAACTATATATTTAGTGGAGTAGGTAACCCCCATTACCCCTTGTGAATGAGTGTGGTTCCTCCACTCAAAGAGTCGGTAACCTTTCAGCTGGTGCATATTATCACTCAGTAAAGATCATATTCTCAATAAATGTCATTATCCCCTTCAGTGAAATGGATTCTATAGTGATCCATAAATATTTCACTACATATTGAGAGATAGGGTGTGGATTTTAGGGGATCTAAGTAATGTAGTTCTTCGGTCTAGTATTTTTAATGTTGTTTTCCAATCCTTTTTATAAAATATATATAGATATCTATTCTATATTGGAATATGATTCATTATTTACCGTTGATTGTTCAGAACATATATAATATTGGTAACTATAATTTTATCATGTATCTTGATATAAATAATTGTTTATTATTTTATTCATAGTTTTTGAGAGTAATATTAGGTTATTATACTCTCCCATGTGTTACATTGTGAAAAAATATTTTGTGTATCTGTAAATAATTCATAGTATGGGGTGAATATGGTGGAAACTTTTAATGTGGAGCCAGTGAATGTAGTACAGATGTTACATAGTGGATTATATTTCCTATCGATGGAGATAGATATATATGGTAGTCATTCATGGAGTCCTTGTATTATAGTATTTTCTTTCAATGTATTTTATTCAATATACTCAGGGACTGGTTTTAGGTATTGATATACCAGAGGCTATTACTTTTTTGGTGTTGTACATAATTTTGAATGTATCATAGTTTAATTTTAATAATTCAGGGTTATTGATTTTTATGGATTTGTTCTATTGATTATAATATATATGTGAGATTAATTTTTGATATAATTTTTTATTTTTATGGAGTTCCTTGTATTTTAGGATTTCTTGATGTTGGTCCATGATACCTAGTCAATATATGTTGGGATTGAAGTAGCACTCCCAACATATATGTGGTACAAAATGTTCACAGATGAATCATGTCATCTTAAATAATTCCTCAACTAAGAGAGTGTGTGGTCTTGATCTCACACCATTCTCTTTATCAATGTCAAAAAAGAATGTGATGACTCCCAGAATACTCTTACATGGGGACTCCAATTTTTTTATATTTTAAAATTAACACGAGACTAAAAATTGAGAAAAATTTTTACCCCATTCAAATTTTTATCTGATCAATATTATTGTAATAAATTTGGGTTCAATGATTAATCACATATTCTTTCACAAATTTACTTTAATAGAATGTACCATAGGGATGTATAAAGGAAATCGATATTATAGAATATCTCATTCAATCAAAAATTATCCTTCTAATTCACATTAATTATTATATCAACTATCAAAAATTATCAAGAGCGTCTATGTCTATGAAACTATTCCCAACAATATTTATATTGGAAGCTACCAATAAAAGTAATTGGTTCATTAACTATAGCGACCCATAAAATACATACATGGTTAATACTTCAAAATTGTAGCATACTTATTACAACATATAACAAAACCATGAAAAGACTGTATAGGTATAGTGTCTTTAGAAGCTGGGAAACATAAACAACTAGTTCATAAAGCATCTACAGTGTCTCCCATTTATTTCATCATATCTATAGTACATTTTGGAATATCATACTTAATAACATTCTTCCTGACCTGGGGAAAGAAAAACTACAAAAGGGTGAGATCACATTCTCAATAAGGGTAAACAATTGAAATATCAATCACATCAAATTCATAAGAACATAACATTTTGGAAATCTTACCCTGCAAAAGAGATCATAATTTCATAACATTGGATAAATCATTGTAGTGAAATATAATCCCAATAATCATAACTTAAAACATGAATCTTTGTGCCATACACACATAATCATGTATAATCATTTCTTATTAGTCAAGACTCATTTCCAAGACTATCGTAGTGGACAATGTCCATTTTTTAACCGAGTTCACCCCTCGTTTCAGTCCAATTTCACTGAATCGGTTTAACCTGCCATTCCTGCCATGTCTATCTCATGAGATCTAAAATATTTACCCAATGAATTGGAGGGAGATATAGGTCCCACCCATCTCATAATGATACCATTCTTATGTGTGATACAAAATCATAAACCATACATCATAGCATAACCCATGTAATAAAAATGGGAATCTTAAACATCGTGACATCATAGAACAATTCATATATGATAAAGGAATTCATAAAAATATTTCCATCAAAACATAATAAAATAAATGTAATAAAAGGGATAGAAACAGAACCCTATATTATCTTAGATGGAAAATAATTTTGATAAAACTCTTGAACTCCATTCTTGAGGAAAATATCCTTTCTACTTCAAAAACATTTTTCCTTTCTAAACATGGCATACTAAAAGAGGTTGATTAAAAATAAAATTGAAAACTTGTAGAGGAAGATTCTTGTAAATAATGTTTTAAAAATCCATTGATGCCATATAAGTTAAAAAAAATTCTTCTCGTACTTTAGTCGGAAAATTCAAAAAGTACCTCGTACAAGAAATGAAAAAATATTCCTTTCATATCGTTTACTAAAAACTCACCGAAGGGTAAAATTGGATTTAAAAAATTTTAGGGGGATATAAATAATATTACATATTGTGTGAACATGGAGGTGGATGATAAATATTCCCCAGTAAATTATGAAGTATAAACAACCTTAGATAAAAATTGAGATTGCGAGATTGTCCCTTACATTAGGTGTGATTTGCTTCGTAAGTGTCTGAACAACCTATATAATGATTTAAAAAATGTTATTGACTTATTTTAGAATCATAATTATTGTTACGATATCATATATGGTCATATTCTTAGCTTCTTATTAGTAATTATTCATTTCCACTTGTTATTCGGGGGTTTATAACTTTTTGTTCTTATGCGTGTTTTGTCGAATAAATTCTTACTCTTCTCTTTAAGTTATAGATACCTCATTTGCAAAATTTTATTAGTGATATATATATCATATTTATTCATTAAATTCATTTATATAATCATTATGCAATGAAGATCATGTATAACGAAGCACATCACGTCGTGGAGACGGTATTCTGTACGTACGCACGAGCGATGATATCATTCCCATGATCGTGGAATTGTATTGGAGTGTTTGTATACTATTTCAGAATCAATACCACTTTAAAATAATAATATATAGTTATTTATTTTCACCATTATACTGATCCAAGTAAGGTGTTTATGGAAAATAGATTACACCACGGCGTGGAGACGGTATTCTGTACGTACGCACGCGCAGTGATTTTGTTTTCCGTAGGATGGATAGATGGTGAAATATGGTTGTTTCATACATATAACAACATATCAGTATATGAGTGATACTAATGTTATTAATTCATAATGAAACAACTAAATAAGAAGAAGTGGAAGAATAAATAATGTTGAAAGAATCGATTACGTACATTACCTCTTCTTTGAAGCGCCTCTTTGAGACCTCCTCTTAGGGCAAAAAAATTGGTCATTGAAGAAAACCAGGATCTCTAGGATGTTTCTAGGGAAGTGGGGAAGTGAAATGGGAAGGTTTTGGCTGATCTTGAAGGCTCAAATTGGTGTGAGGAGGAGATAGAGGAGGTGCCCTTTTATAATGGAGGAGAGGGGCACCTTTGGAAATATAAGAAATATTAGTTTATATTAAATCCAAACACTACTTAAAACATCCAAAATGACTCATATCCGAAGATTAGATGAGATAGGGTTGTAATATAATCAAAGAATAAAATTTAGACATGTTAGGAATTTATTTTAAACATTATCAACTTGATTTATCCTTATTTATCAATTTAATTTTATTTGTGGTAATAATATTCTAAATTTTAAATTATTATAAATAATTACATATGTGTTATGAATTATCTATAATTTGACACATTATGAAATTTTAGACCATATAAATTTTAATTTATAATTGTTAAATATTCTTGGGATTTTTAAACAATTTTATAATATGTTATTTTTATAAAATAACAATAGTGTTAATTTTGACACTATTCATTTATTTGAATTTAAATAAAATATATACAGAATATATGTTCGAAATAAAAGAATTAATTGATTCATAAAATGTCATATGTATCTATAAAATTAGTGGATCACATTAAATAGTTCATATAATATTTATTTTAATATTTTTAAAACCATTTATTTTATATTTTAATTAATAAAATAATTCCAACATCACTATTGTGTCATAATTAATGATAATTATTTAATCCCTAAAAATTCCAAATAAATTTATATGATGTAGATAATTTTATTAAGTTTCTGGATAATTTTCATATTCGAAGTTTCATTATGTTTATCACTAAATTAAAATTATTATACTTATATGATTTAAGAAAGTGACATGTTGTCACATTCATTGGTTTTAATAATATTTAAATTATTTTCATGAAAAAAGTCTATTAAATGAATCTAATTCGACCCTTAGGTGATATGGGTAGACCTTTAGTCATCCAATAGGATTTTGGTAGGTGGTAGGATAATTTTATAATCTTATATTTACCCTTAATTACTCGATTTACCTTTAACTATGGTAAATAAAATTTACCGTTGATACTATTCATAATGCCCAAAAATAAAAAGTAGACTATTAACATAATATGGAAACACTGATTCCAAATATGGAATCCATTTTTCAAAATTCAATACAAATAAGTTGCAGTAATTAATTTAAAATATATCCCGTTGTTACAAAACTGGGTTTTAGAAGTTAAAACATTGCCAAAGAGTGAAATGTTTTTACCAATGAATTTAATGTGAAATTAATTCTAATGACATAAATTATATTAAATGGTAGAAATATATTCTATTTATACTTTAAAACCATTAGATATTATAATTAACCACATAAATTATCTCAATGAAAAAAGTTGTTTTTAATTAAAAAATTAGCGTATTTTTACTATTCATCAAAATATGAAAGTTATCAGAAAAATATCAAAAATTTATCCAACATAAATTTTTATATCCTCATTAAAAAGAATAATTTTATTTTGTCAAATTGAACTTATAAACATGTAAAACACTAGATTTATTTTGGGTGCTCCATCAAAAGGCGGCAAAACTGCATTTTTTTAAAAATACTTATTTTACCCGAAAAATTTATTTTGTTCTCTTACCATGTTTTAGAAAATGTGTAAGATGAATAATAATGTTATAAAATTCAAAATTTAGTTAATACTATTCATAATGGCTAGTCCATAATAATATATCGTTGTTTAGTGAAACCTGGTATTGCGTACTACACACGATATCGAGGAGGGTCACGATTGCGTGTAATGCATGCCAAGTCCGTATTGTGTGTTGTGAAAGATTCCTTTGGTGTTGCGTATAACATAAGACATAAAAAAATATTTCTCATAAAATCTTAGGTTGTTACATTAACCATCACTCATTAACCGATGAATAATTTCATATCACTATGGCTTCATTGATATATAAAAATAGCTATAAATTTTCTAAGTTATATTATGAATAAATCATTACATATTTCCTTGATAGGTCTTGATAAACTCACCATAATTATACATATTGTATAATTTTAAAAATATTATATTTACTATCATAATTCTTTCACCATGGGGAAAAGTTATAAGAAAATTACTATTTAGGGTATGTGTAAGAACATTTAGTGCTCCCTGTGTAGGACATGAAGAATAGATAGATGCGAAAGGGAATCATCCTTTTTCATGTATTGTATTCTAAATTTAGGTAATTTTCATATTTCTTTCCTTATACATACTTGTTTTTCTAGGTTAGGTGAAAGAAAGCATGGATTGTACCCACTACCCACCCAGCCTGTCAACCAGGTTAGTTGTAGAAGTTTAACCTGTGAGACAACTGGGTTCACCACTAGGTTATATAATAATCCCACTCTATAGTTTATCAATTTCATTAGGAATAATTTAACAGACTAGGACAACATTTATGCCCACTGGTAGGTATAGTCTGGTGATTTAGCTCCTCTATACACCTCCCAAAAGGTGGGAGGATGAAAATAATTACATAGACGATAAAATAAGAATGTATTATCCTTATTTATCACCTATATCTATCAATAATAATCCCTAACAATTCATCCCTTTTTTACCCAACCAAATTTTCACTAAGCTACTTATTACACCATCTGATGCAACCTCCATTGAGCCCCATTCAAATAATTGCACACAACTACCAACATTTTACACCATCACCACAATCCCTACCATATATTCATGTGATATTTTAATTTCCATGAGTGGTATAATTGAAAATATATCACAGATATGATGGGGTAATGAATATTAAATGATGGGTGAGTGGAGGGAGTGTGTGATGGATGTGGTCGATGACTTCTAAACTGTTGAGCAGTGTAATCCATGGCTCTATGCCTCTACACATATGCCACTATAATGGTCCCATGGAAAAAAAATAAGTTTGTAATAAACCAAATTTGATAAATAAATTTCTTCTTAATTTTTGAATTTTGAAAATTATATTATTTTAAAAATAAAATATATATCTATGTAAATACATATTCTTCCAAATTATTCATTTGTACTTCATTTTTTAAGGTACACCATTCACATGGATCAGAAATCATCTTAATCTTGTTTCAAAATAAATCTTTGACACAAGAATAATATCATAGTTCATATATCTTGGAAGTATCCTTCCACCATGAAATTCCCTTACATAGGTCATTCACGATAAAAACATCAACCAAATATAGGTAACACTAATTATAACATGGAAGTTGTTTCTTAATGAAGTAATTTTATAAAAATATTATTATGATTCTCATCCATAAGTAGAAACCCAATTATAAATTATAGTATTGGTTATCGAATCATATCAACCCCTACCATTAGGCACATAAATTTTAAAACTAAACCTCCCTCAAATAAAAATATAGTTAACCTATTACTTTAAATTTTTCTGTTCATATATATTTTAATCTGAATATTTCTTACATATCCATTCTGTCATCTCATAACACAGAGATAAAACCAAAAATTTCATTTCCCCTTTCTCCAAAGCTCAAATGGATAATATCTTTACCATATTGACCAAAGTCAGATTGTTCTCTACATTCATGGATGATTTTACTCTAGTTATTATGTCTCCCTATAAAAATTAATAACAAACACATCAAGACAATTATCTGCCTAAAAGTGACTTATCCCATTAAAATACAATGTAAATGGTATTAATAATTTAAAATAACATAGAACTTTCATATCCAAACATCATGATAATAAAAATGAAACATTATCAACCTAGAAAACAACCCCTAAATCATTTCCCATTTGTTTCTAATTTCAACTATCACCATATTTGACTGCATAAAATGAATCTACAACTTAAACTATAGGTTAATGATTAAAGAATAATGTTGTGATATTTCAAAAAATCCCTATTTAAAACACCAACTATGTATCTAATAAGGCCACATAATTTTTCAGGATGACTAATCTGATAAACATATACTATCAAATTCCCATGTTCAATTATGATGACCCATGAATAAATTAAACCTCATAATACCCCAATATAAATAAAAATTATTCATTCATTTATAGTCTTAAAAGAAAAAAACAAAATTTCACCAAAATGATTACAAATTATTATTAATTACACAATTATAGAAACTATATATTTCATCTAAATCAATGTCACAACTTCTAAAAAATCAACTGAAAAATGTTGAAATGGGTGATAAGAAATGAATAATTTTTATATAAATGATTCTGGGTCCAATTTATAAACATAACCATAAATTTAATTAACATAAATAATAATCCTGTAATTTCCAACCATTTAAATACAATCCTCAAATATCGTTATAAATCCTTGACATTAAAATTACATGAAAATGAAATATATAATAAATCTTAACCTTTAGAGATAACTGAAATAGTAATAAAAATTTATCATCAAATTTCTAATCATAGAAAAGGATAGATCATATATTCTAAAGTGAAAATAATTGACTAGTACCATCTTGTTTAGTCTCCCCTTCATGTATCAAATTTACCATAGTGACAACACCTTACATTATAGAGACTAAAATGCTATACTGTTTTGAATAATCAGTTTTATTGAACGATTCCCTTATTTGTTAAGGAATAAAAAAATACTACATGTCTGATATGAACTCATCAATCACTAAGATATAGTAAACTACCCACGTATCACTTTTGAAATTATTATAAAAAATAGTTATACCCAACCCCAATAATAATGAACCCACACAATAGAATTCAAGGGATTATTATTTTTCATTTATGGTGGACTCACACTCTAGTTATTAGAGGAGTAGCTACTCCATTTATGGAGAACCTATAACACAATAATTAGGGTAGTCCATATCCAATGATAAAGGACAAGATCCTCAGTCTTTGAGGAATTAGTTAAACCCATATTTTATATATAGACCCAGATATTTTTTGGGATACCTAAATTATTGGTTTAACTAACCTAATATTAGTATATGAGGGACATATATCTCTTCAGTGACAGATTGACATGGGATATTTTGACCACATGATGATACCAAGAACATATGGCTTCTAGAATATGTAACCATAATCTAGGTTAATATCTTAATAATTCTCCATGAAATATTCCAGTTGAAAATAAATAATATAATGATTTATGAAAACTATTAATATTAAAATTTTATATGATGACGAAATTATCCATTGATAGCCTCTATAATAGCAATAATGTGTATTTTTTTTGAGAATGTTTATAACCTCTTTATTTCATGACACCACTTTGATTAGGGTACCAATTAATTAAAATGGAAATGTTTTCATAGTGGTAAAAAATCTGAAAACTATTAGAGTTGGGGGATTGTTGAAAAAAACTATATTATAATTTCTATCCCACTTAAAATCAAAAATTGTCTAGAAGATGAGATTGTATATGAAATTAGAGTGGAAATTTAAAGTTATAGAATGAGTGGAAATTTAAACAATAAGTGGATAAAATTTAATTGACCAAAAAAGTATATATAGTTGAGAATAGTAATTCTAGGGGGAAATAAACAGAATGTTTTAATACAATCTAAAAATAATGCATAAGGGTTAAAAAATTCTCAGAGTATTAGATAACAATATAAATACACATTAATGTATATTATTAAAATTAGTTGAAATATAATAAATATTCAATATTAAGGTGAAGGTAATGGTGGATAGATAAACTTGATCAATGATATCCCAAGATTATATACATAATAATATCATAGATTGATCTGTGATATGAGTATATTGTCCCACACTATGGAATCTTTGATAGGAAATCAATATCAGGTATTTCTAGTGCTGAACAAAGATTTGACAAAAAATGTTCAAATAATATGTCTAATCACCCAAGACTTTGTCAAACCAACATTTATAATATATATAATCCTACCCTTGAAGCCTCATCACTTATATTTTTTCGAATATGTAGATTCACCAATGTAATATCATCAATCATGAAGCTCATAAAATGAAATATTGAAACATAAATACTAGGATTATTATAATGAAAACACAATGAGTGATGTCACTTATTAAAACTTTCTAAAAGAAAGGATTAAAATTACAATTTATCTAGGAAATTAGATTTTCTGGTTTTTTGTACAAATATTATTGAAATATTGTATCTGTAACATTTTACATTACATAAATCCTAAATTTAATTTTTAACCCCCATTATTACAAGAATCAGTGGTTAGATTCATTTTTATTTGACTTTAGTTTGAATAGAATCAAAAAGGTTATTATCTACTACTAAATATGGGTATATATTTATATAAATTCATTTAGTGCACTATCATAACATTAAATACAGGTTTACTAACATCCTATAATTTTAATAATATATCTAGTTAATTATAATAGAGGATAATTAGAAATTAAGTATACATAAATATTAATTAAAAATCAAATTGAATGTTAGATGGAAAACAATTTTATATGTTTTATGGTTTTCCAAAAATGGTAAACCAATGTCATTTGACTAAATAATATATCCTTTTTCATAATTAAAAAATTCATATGAAAATTCAATAAAATGGTATAATTGACTAGATTTAAAAATGTAATATTTTTTTGAAATTATGATAAAAATCCACATAAACATAATATCTGGAAAAAAATTCTATTTCATATTACATCTCCCTTATTTCATTAAAAAAATTTCCTTAATAATAATGTCATTAAAAATAATAATCATATCTTGGAAAATAATTTCCTCCCTTTAATTTTAGAGAATGTATTATATCTATAGTGTTCTCCACCATACTAATTTTAAAATTTAAAAACCCAAAAAATATTCAGTGAATGTTAGAAATAAAGAGACATTGTTGGAAAAATAATAAAGTAATAAATTATGTAATTTATATTAGTCTTACTCCATTTTATGATATATTATGAATTCCATGGAGGAAATATCTATTCATCATATAATTTCCTTTTTCTTTACTTTGAAAATATTTATCTCTTATTAAATGACATCAGAAAAGAGAAAACCATTATCTCCCACTGGGATTAGAAAAAAATATTTTCATTAAATACAATTATTAAATTATAATAATACAATTTTTAATCCTTCATAATGTTACCTTATAATGTCTGTAGATGAAAATATTCTAAAAACTATGATTCTGGATATTTTTTTAAATAAATTCTCTTATATTATATAGAATCAAAGAACACATACTTGTATATAGAAAAATAAACAGCTCACCATTTATTAAGTATTAATCATATGTGTATCACGTTTTGAAAATTTAAAAAACTTATATATGAGTGATTTTCAAATAGGACTGTTCAATTATAAGTGTAACATTGGAAGTAATAAAAGTAAACTCTAAAAACTATAAGTTACAATTCATATAATGTAAGAGTACATTCCTGTTATGTTATTCTACACATGAAATTACCAGAAATTAATTCCTATAGTATTAGGTCATAATATTTATTACTATGTTTGGGAATTTTGAATATATATATTAATTATGCATAATATAGTCAAGTAGAAGGACATTCAACCAAACCTTATAAATACTATGTGTTATTCCATATCCTATTTTTATATCACATAATTTGAGGGGGTTTACAAATACAAATAAAGGGATGTAAATAATAACTCAAACAAGTTAATTATTATTATTATTTTTAATTATTAATTGTAAATTTGATTAGGCATATTTCTAAAATATTTTCCTAAGTCATTTTATAAGTTCCATTCAATGAATATTATGTTAATATGATGTACAGGAATGAAAGGATTTCATAGTTTTAAATAAAAAAGTCCCTCACTCTCTAAGAGTTATTAAATTTTTGGAGATAATGAAACAAAAGGAGGAAAATATGATCTTTTTTCATTTATCAAATGCAAATTTAATATAAGATAATTAATTCTATCATAATTTAATGGTTTAGTAGAAATTTTATTATACCAAAATTAATTTTTGAAAAAAATGAGAATTATATATTAGTTCTTCTATGGCCCTGAAGGAATTTGGGTCTTATATTAATGTATTTGGGTCATGAATAATGTGTTGGATTTCCAAAAAAGGAAATAAAACATGTGTTATCACAATGAAATTATTTTTGAGTGAAACTCATACTAAAATATTTGAGTGTGAGTGACATCCAAAATAATTCATTGTAATAACTTATATCTACCATATAAAAAGATTCAATAGTAGAAAGGGTATCTTCATATATACATATCTAATTGGATCTCTATAAGGGGTGGAATTAGTTATCAATTTTCTTTTTAAGATTTATTCCCCTTTAAACCAACAAATTAAACATGTTAAGGATCTTGATCTACACAAAAATTTCTCACAACCTCACCTTTATGTGATATAAAAATAGGAAATGGAATAACACATAGTATTTATAAGGTTTGGTTGAAAGGCCTAATCCTTTCCAAGTTTGTTATACCACACATATTTGATGGAAAAATAATTTTTTATTATGGAAAATCATAAAATAATACTCACCTACCCATATTATGGGGGGATAAAATGATGATGACCGAGGTTATTACCTCTAGCTATTAGATTACAATCATTTGATATGGACAATATACGGGTGTATATGATAAATTTATCTCTTTGACATGATTTTTAGAATATATAATCATCCAAAAAATATCCTTACCTCTATGTATGGAAAATAGAAATACCTTTTCAGAAAAAAAAAATATATCAACCCTGTATTTTTATAGTGAATCATTATGTTAAATGTCATAAAAGATATTCCACATAGAGCTTAGAAAATGACTAAATATTATTTTTTAAATGTGATAGTTATCACCTAACAATTGGGATATATTTTAACAAATGAGATTAAATAAATTATTAAAATATATATTACACATGTTTAGAAAATCAATTCATGGGATAACAATTAATTATAAATGAAAATAAAAACCAATTGAACATAAAGGATGTGTTTTTATAAGAAACTATTTTTATTACCATAATGAAATTTGATCATAATATATTGAATTAATAACTATTATTAAAATATATTTATGAAATTTATATATTATATATTAACTAAAATGATATTTAATTCAACCCATATGTTTTTTATGGTTAATATAAGAAGAAATATAATTTTAACCATAAAAGATATATTTGTCTAAAATGTAATTTTACAGACATTTAATGAAACACATATTTTAAAATTAAATTTTGGAACATTCATAAACAAAATTTTAAACAATAAACAGGTTTTTATAAATAGTAATATAAAAATTATCTTAGGGTTATTTTTTAGTATTTTTATGATAAGTTTCATTTTAATGAATAATGAAAAATAATGCACTTTCATTGAAAACTGAATATTCATATTAATAATTTATAATGATAAAATATATTTTAATATTTTTAAAAGTAAAATTACAATAATTATACATATATTAATATAATTTATGTCATTGTAATCATATTGATGTGAATTTGGATATAAAACAATTCAATCTTTTGAACATTTTCACTTTAAAAACATGTTTTCTCGTCTCCACAATGGGATTAATTTTAAATATAATTTTCACATTATGTGAATTTAATTTGGTGAAATGGCCTCAATATTTTGGATTATATGAACAAAATTAATTATAAAGGTCGTTTATGTTTTTTAAAACAATTTACTGAGGTAATAAGAATGATTTATCCTGGTATAGGTAAAGTATCAAAACGAATAAATGTTAAAAGGTAAAGGATTAAAATACATTAAAAAACAACATTTAATGGGTGAATGGAGTATTTTTATATCATAAATATATTTTTAAATATTAATTATCATCATAATTCTTGGAAATTCATTTAACCTCAATGTGTTTTTCTTTAAATATTAAACAGTCATTATTTAGTCACTTAACCCCCTTAAGTACAAATACCACCCCGACCACCCCATTTATAATAAAACATATTGGATCTCCTAAAATATCATTAAACCCCTATAATATCTACTATAACCATGTCTGTGTGTTTCCAGTATCACCCAAAAACCAAATACATGGGCCTAAGGGGGTCCTCTAAGGTGGTGATGTTGAAGAGGTAATTTTCAAAAAAAACAACTCTCTTAATTTCTTTTTTTTCTACATTATCCTAACCTCATTCATACATTAGGTAATAATAACTATATATTAATTTATATACATTAATTTTATGTTTCTTATGTAATATCTTATATCTATACCTTTTATTACTTCTACCTATTCAAAGAAATGAAAATATTGTCTAAATAATGATGGTTAATCGCCATAGTGAAGAATGCTTTTGTTTGTTTTCCATTACCACCTCCATGTATGGTCATAAAACAATTATTTTGGATAAATAAGGCTTTTAAAATTATATTAAACTTATTTCATATTCTATAACTAGTATATCGATTTAATATTAAATAAAATGATTCTATTTCATAATGTTTAGAAAAACCACCAAAAATAAACTAAACAATAATAATTATCATTTTAACAATTAAATAATCCTAATATATGAATGAAAAATGATAAATGGGACCATTTAAACTTATTTGAGTACATGAATACAATTTCACTTCACTTTTAGAGTTTTGTTCCATTTGAAAATAAAAACTGTAATTATACGGAAATGAACCGGCTATGAAACCATGAAACTAATGCATAAAAACAATAATAATAATTAAATATTATAAATGAACAGGTGGTAATATAATATAAAAGGATAATATATTGTATTATAAACATTAATATAATTAAATAATGAATTTAAAACATATTATACAATTATTCAAGATTTTAAATATTTCTAATATAAAGGCAAGTTAATGGCAAGGGTTTCTCATCACACATTTAATTATGTAATATATATGCCTTATACACCACTTGTTTCTTATGTGTTATGTATAAATACATAACTTTGATATAATATATCATTAATCTTATTATACTCATGGTATTAAATGTTTCATTCAATAATTATTACTTTATAGGGCTTATGATTCAACTCATTAAAAGTGGTAAGTGATTTCATAACTAATTTTTTATTCATTAGCTTAGATAGCTATTTAACTGATTATGTCATGATATGTTTAGTTGTGAAATTACATTTATTTATCTTATATTTTGTTTCATATTTTTTATATCGACCCCCAATGGATACAAATAATAAATTCATTTGAATAAAAAAATAATCATTGTAATGTTCTTCATCTCAATTTCACTTTTTGAGGCCTATTTTAATATTATACAGCTAGTTTCTTTTGTATAGTGTATATACAACCATTGTTTCTATTTTTAATAAAAATTCATTGAATATTAAAATTTCATTAAATATCTATATTTCCTTTATCATGGATATAATAATTTCTTAATCTGTATACCATTATTATATACGGTGTTTATATTCAATGTTATTTAACTAAATAGTGAAATAATTTTTAATATTTATATTCAACTCAATAAAGATATTATTTGATAATGATAATTGATTTAATCTATTATCTGATATATAATTAATGGTTTGGACATTATATAATTGGTGGGAACCGTATATAGAAAATCCCCTCGATGCATCGGTAGTCCCATAAGATGAATAATGAAACCAAAAGGAATGGGTTTTCCCCATAATGACATAATTGTGTTGTGAAAGGTATTGAATGTAGTGTTTCATGTTTCAAATAAATGAAATAAAATAATTAATCATTTTATTCATCTATAATTTAGTTATTATTATCTAGAGGATTTTCATTATGGAAAAATATATGGATAAATCTCAATCTCATTTTATTGAATAAATAAAATGCATGTTCAGTTTCTTAGAAATCCATATTGATTTTTCATATTGATTGAAGTTAGATTCTGTAGTACATAACCCATTATATTAATTTTATATCACCATTATTTGTTTTCCTTTACCCATGTGATGAAGAATATATATTTGAATGATTTTTCCTGGATGTGGTTTATTAATTTTTTTTATGTATTATTTTTTATTTTTTATTCCAAATATTGGGTAACTTGTATGTAATCCATTTTAACCTAAATAAAAAATATATATGGTCCTTTGGGATATGATTCCTTATATCTTATGCTAATGTAATAAATTAAGGTACCTGATCTGGGATACTAGTGTTAGGGTCATCATATTTGGTAAGAGAGAAAGTTTAGCATAATCCTTGGGAACTAGAATATTTTAAATCATGTATTAGGGAACATTTCCCAATGATATACTTTTAGTATAAATATATAAGAACATTACAATTAAATCATGATAATGATTTTCATGTTTGATATGCATTAATTTTTTTTCACTAGTTTTTTTATTATGTGTAATTACATGACCTAATTTGGTGTATATCATAATTTAGAAATGGAACCTAATAGAAGTAATGGGAACCTAATCCTTAAAATAGTAAAAATAATCATATTATTTATTATCTTAATCCAATAATTCAATGGGAAATAGTCTCTCAAACATTATCATCAAATGAGGACATATGATCATGTGAAAATGAGATAAATAAATAATTCAATATATATTGTGGATTGAGTGGAAAGCATGAAAATAATATTAAAGCTTGGAAAAATATGGATAACGGAAAGAAGAGAAATAAGTATTTTCCCACATGTGATAATTGTGGAAATAAAAACCCTAGTGATTTCTAAAAAGGAATGGGAGTTATTTATAATTTTGGATTAGAATGGAACTATTATTTTTATTGCAAGGCTAAGAAAATGGTTTACAATGTAAAATACTTCCTCTAAAAGGTCATGCGACACTAAACAAATAAATTCCCCAATAATAAATGGAATATACATTAGATGAAGAAAAGGGATCAATTTCAAGATTATGATGTTACTATAATTTAAGTGGAATAATTAATGTATTTGTGTTTTTTGGATTCAATAATTGTGTTGTAATATTATTTTATCAATGTTATTTTGGATATAAGAATCATACAATATTTAAGTTTTGTATTTATGTACTTCTTAATTGAGGTTTTGGAAGCCGGATTGTTTACATTAATGTTTTATAGTGTTAAAGGTATTAATATATTTGATATGTGAAAATAATTGCTACATTATAATATTTAGGAAATCTAATGTTTACTTGACTTTGGAAATTCATTGGCCTTCCTTTTAAATATATGGACCTTAAATTTAGATAGATGTATTTTTGATGAGTCTTAAAATTGAAAACATATAGATTGGATTAAGATAAAATTTTGATGTTAATTTTTTTGGATATAATTTAATAACAATTTTGGTTTCAGTAAATATTTAAAGGCTTAAGGAAAGAATAGTGGAAATTATGACTTTATAAAGTTCTCCAACCATGAAAAATGCATCTTAAATTTCAATTTCCATGCATAACAACTGAAAATATATCAAATAAAAACCAAATGATGAGATTATTCTTGTCCCAAAAAATAAATCATGTATTTTTATTTTCAAAAGTGCTTCTTTATATATTAAAAAAATTTCTCAACTCTAGGAAAAGGGTTTTGGAACAATAACATTATTTGTATAATTTTATTTCTACGAAATCAATGGTCTTTTAACATACCACATATTTATGATTTTTTGATGGATAAACTTATAACGAAAGTGTTTTATATTTATCTACCTCAAAACATCATAGTAATATTTCTTTTCAATTTACATTTATTTAGTTCTCACTCTTATTATCATATACGAAATCTTAATTTTGTGGTGACCTTCACTTTTCTCCTTTCCCTCTTTTTAAGATAATTTTTTATTAAGCATTTTTAGGATTTGGGATTTAAAAAAGGTTATTTTAAAATATCCACTCCATGATTACCAATCAAGAGTTTAAATTTTAAGGAATTAATTTATTGAAGGAGCGGAGAAACTAACATCACAATATTTTTAAAGGGAAACATTATGCTCAATATCATATAAGATACACCACATTAAACACAAATGAATGATTAAATACTATTATTTTAATGTGGTCATTATCACCTAACTATTAGAATGGATAGAATGAATGGTATTAACTTTATTATGATAATATAGTATCCATATGTTTATAAAATTAATTCATTGATTTCTAATTTATTATAAGTGAAAATAATAACTAATTGAACATAAATGATTTATTTTTATAAAAAAATTATTTATATAACCCAAAAAGAATATTATATTAATGTATTAAATTAATAAATATCGTTAAAATATATTAATGATATTTACACATTATATAATAAATATAATGTTTTTAAATTAATCTAATAATTTTTTTAGTCTTAAGATAAGAATAAATCAAATTTTAATTAGAAATGCCATATTTTTCAAATAGGTAATTTTACCACCTTTTATTGAAGCAACTATTTAATAAATAAATTTAAACAATTATATAAATTTTATTTGAAAAAATAATCTCTATAATAGAAATATTAAATATATATTAGGGTGATTTTTTCATATTTTCAAATAAGTTTTATTTTTAGGAATAGTAAGAAATAATAAATTTTAATTAAAAGCTGACTTTTCATCTAAATAAATTATAATATTAAATTATATTTTAATTTTTTTAAAAGTAAAATAATATCAATTATACAATTATTAATCCATTTTAGGCCATGCTATTTATTTTCATGTTAAATTTGGACAAAAAACAATTCAAATTTTTTACATTTTCACTTTAAAAAACCCATTTCACATTTTTTTGCGGAATTAAAATTTAATCTAACTTTTCCTATTAGTTAAATAAATTTTTGGTAAAATGGATTACATATTTGGAATTATAATTTCTAAATTATTTTTTAATTTCATTTTCATTTTTAGGTCTAAATATTTACAGTGGTGAAAAAGAATGATTTACCATCGTATTGGTAAAAAAATGAAATGGGTTAATTTTAAAAGGTAAAGGCATAAAATACAAAAAAATAATAATATTTAATCGGTGTTTTCGGTATTTATTGATTTTAACTATACATTCAAAAAATAATTATCCTCCAAATTCATGTAAATTAATTCCACCTTAATGTGGTTTTCCTTAATTGTTAAATAATCATTATTTAATAACATAAAACCACCCCTCACTACCCCTTTTAAAATAAAAATAAATAAATATCCTAAAATATCTATTAATACTTGTAATATTAACTATGGCAATGTCAATGAGCAACTGGTCTCACCAAAAAAAATCTACGGTGCTAAAGGGGTCTTTCAAGGAGGTGATATTCAAGAGGTAATTTTCTTAAATCACCCCTCTTGATTTAGTTTCTTCTTCTAATTTCTCATCAAATCCTTCATTAATAAGGGAATTAAAACTCAAAAACTAGTAATAAATTGGAGTGGTATTTTTTAATTGAATATATTATATATATCTATTTTATTACATTCTTTTATTCAATGAAATGAAACTATAATCCAAATTATAAAACGTAATTTCCTTTATGAATAATTATTTTGTTATTTTTCCATTAACACCTCCATATAAGGTTAAAAAACTATTATTATAGGTATATAATATATTATAGTATATATTATAAATTATTTCATGTCTTGGAAATGATATATGTAAATAATATTAAATAAAATGAAACTAGTTCTTGATGATTGGAAAACTCTCTAAAACTAAAATAATCCTATATCATTATCATTTTAAAAAATGAATCCAACACTTGTATAAAATAAAAATTATAAATGAGAAAATTTAAAATTATGTATATCCATTAATACCATTTCATTTAACTTCAATCATTTTATTTCCATTTGAAATGAAGATCCATAATTATACGCAAATGAAATGATCGCAAAACCATGAAACAGACACAAATGAAATAATGAAAATAATGAAACATTATTAGTTTACAAGTGGTTACATGATATAAAAGGATAATAAAAGGTACTATAAATATTAATATACTTCAATAATGAATTAATAAAATTCTTTAAAGAATTACACAAGAGGTAAATGTAATCTACATTAAAGGGAAATTTGAAGTTATGATTTTTATCTCACTTTTAATTATATGAGATATATGCCTTATTCACTACTCATTCAATTTTTTTAGTGTATATATAATTAAATATAATAAAAAATAACATAAATATAATTATCCTTATGGTATTAAATTTTTAATTAGATAATTATTACTTTTATAGGTCATAAGATTCTATTGATTACAAGTGTTAAAAAAATTCTTAAATAAATGTTTATTTTTTGGATTAAAAATTTATTTCATTTATTATGGAACGTTAAGGTTACGTGTAAAATTAATTTTCACTATATTATGTATTATTTCCACTTTTTTATTCTGATTAACATGAGATATACAAAATAGATTCATTTGATAAGTGAAGTGGTCCTTACGAGGGACTTCATCTCTATTTCACTTCTTTGAGGAATATTTTAATATTATGTTAAAAATTTCATTCACATGGTGTATGAAATTACCTTTTCATTTCTTATTCATCATCATTAATTTAAAAATCAATTTATATTAAATATTCATATTTTTCGTATCATGGATATAATCATTTTTAATCATTATACCATTATTATATAAGATGTTTACATTGAAAGTTATGTGATTAACTGGGGATATAGTGTTAAATATATATCTTCTAATGAATAAAGATATTTTTTGATGATTATAATGGAATAAACTTATTATTTGATCTATATTTAATTATTTTGAAATTAATTAATGAGTTTGGGCATATATAGAGAATCCCCTTTGTGAATCGATAGACTCATGAGATGAATAATGTGGCCGAAATAAATAATATTTTACCCTTAAAGATTAAATTTTCTTATAATATGTATTAATGTTATTGGATCATATTCAATATTCATGACTTCCAATAGTTAATCATTTCCTTATTTTAGAATTCAGTTATTATTATCAATAATAATTTCACTATGAAAAATTCTATGGATACTTTTCATTCATAATTTTTTGAATAAATGGAATATGTGCTAAGTTATTTACTTTTCTATATTTATTATTCTTATTTATTCACGTTATATTACACTTTAACTAACCCTTACTAAGCATTTTATCTCACCATTATTATGTTTTCTTTCTTCATGTTGTGATGAAGTGATCGTTGAATTAGATTTCATGGATGTAGCTTATTAACTTTTTTTGTATTATGTTTTATTTTATATTCCCAATATTGGGTATAAATTATATAATATAGTTTACCAATATGAATAAACTATTAGTTCTTTTGGGATAATATTAGTTTTATATTATTTCAATTTCATAATGTATGGAACTAGCTCGAGGATACTAGAGTTGGGTTCATTGCATATTATAAAGTTCATGGTGTAATATGTCAACCTCTATAGTATAATGTCCTTATATTGAATAAACCAGTCAACATAATCGAATCTGACTCTTCTATTATAATATGAGTATTTTAACTCCCTCAAATCAGAATGAAAATTTCCAGGAAAATTTCCATCACTCAAAAGGAATTACCTAGGCCAAAAAATAACTAAATCCAAGAATAATTGAACCCCTCTTTTCTCTCATCAAACCACCCCCTCACATCACCACATTAATACATGATCCATCTACACTAAATTTCAACCCAAATATGGTAGGATTGAAAGTGAACCACTGACCTTGATTACATGGTGATTCACTAATACATATATAATGTTGTAAGAAGCCTTCTTAAGGAAGCTGACACCATCCATCACTTGATCAGAACCATTATTTCTGCCACTATTACCATAACTCACACATAAAAAACTATATATTTGTCATTTATGGATTATACATCCTTATATATAACTTTATCAGTGAATATATAACATGGAATCAAATATAACATTGTTTACCATAATCCATACCCCTAGAATACTAACACCCTAGAACCAGGCTTCAAGGACTTCCTAAACTGAATCACCACCTACCCAGATATGTATTTCTTAAAACATGGTCTCATAAACCCCTTTTAGCCCCTCGACTTGGAAGAAAACATTCCCTATAGCCTCAGGTTGAGTCATCACACAACACTAAAAATGAGTGTCCAATGTATCTTGTAATGGCCTAGATAGCAGTATCCTAGATCCGAGGACATAATTTATTACATTGGAATAAGAAAAAATAAATATCATCCCAAAGGGATGAATTTCATAGTATAAATTGTAAACTATATATACCTGAAACCAATTTTACATTGGGAAAAAAAATATATTACATTACATTATAAAATAAATGGCTTCATTGAAAACTCTATCAAATATCTCTTCTTTATAAAATGGGGATAAGAAATAAAATAAGGGTGAGATCAAATTATCAGTAACGGCTAGGAACAAAGGAAGAAACAATGAATCAATAAGCATAATATAAATAAAAAAGTAAATAATTGAGAACACATGAATTTAAATAAATTAAATCAGAATGAAATGCATCCATATATTTTTTCATAATGTAAATCCTTTGGATAATAATGATGAAATTCATAATGTTGTTAACACTTAATTATTAGGTGATATCTGTCTCCCACATGAACCACTACTGTCAAGACTATTCCTAAGAGGGTTTAATCTATAAGAAATAACATGTTTACTAATAGCTTAATTGATTCATCCCATGAGACTACCAATACATCTATGGGTTATATATAATAGGGATCCACTTGTTTCTTCCTATCCAAAGAATTTCTCATATATACAATAATCGATTTAATTAGATGTTTTTTGATTAAAGTATCTCATACCACTTCAAAAAAATTTAATTCTAAGAACCATGAAAGAATATAAATTAAAAAATATTAAATAATAAGAAACAAAGTAAATTCATTTCATGAAATGTCAAAGGGGATATATGTATAACTCATAAAAATGTGGGTTCATAATAAAAAAAATATGTCTCAATGAAGTGCCATTGAGATCAATTCCCATACAAAGATAATTTATTTAATAAAATGAAATGATTTTGTGTATGAAAAATAAATACACCTAAAATAAGTGGAAACAAAACATGATATAATAATATTTAATTTCAAACATAACCTTAGAAATACATAATTTAATAATTATAAATTTAACCCAATGAAATAAAATTTAGTTAAAAAGTACTTACCACTTCAAATATATCAAATCATATGACCCATAAAACTAATAATTATAAAATGATAAATTTAATACTTTAATCATAGATATATTCATTAAATTTATGTCAATGGTTAGTACATACACCACATTCAAGGATTAAGTGGTAAAGGAGATATATATCTCAAAGAAGTAAAAAAGTTAGATGGGAAAACCCTTACCTCACGCTTCCATTTAGTGTAGCGTTCTTTAACACAGTATATAATGGTTTAAAGAATGTTATTAAATATTTATAAAACCATATTAATTTTTATAATACCTTATTTTATTATTTTATGACATCTTATTACCCATACATTTATAAAATTTCATTATATTCTTTGTTTTAGGTGTGTTCATTTCATGGTTTCATGAACAGTTCATTTCGGAAAAATTATGAACATTCATGTAAAAAGGAAATAAAAAGATAAAAGTGAAATTAAATGGTATTAAATATATTATATAATTTTAAATGGTATCATTTAAACATATTAACATCATATATGAGGATGATTCATTTGATAAAATTATAATTATAATTTTTTAGTTTATTTTTGTTGTTTTCCCAAAAATAACAGAGTAGTTTTTTTATTATGATAATATATTAGTTACATAACATTAAATATGATATAATATAATTATTAAAATTTTACATAACCTTAATATTAGTTTTATGAACATCCATGAATGGGGTAATGGAAAACAAACAAAATGATTATTCATAGCAGATATTAAATAGTGTAATGTGAAAAATACTTTCATTTATTTGAATAAGAGGAGGTAATAAAAGGTATTTATAAAATATATTTCGTTATCATAATAATATTATAATACATATAGGATTTTAGATTTATGATTTATTATTGGATGAAGGTGTTGATGAGATAGTAGAGAAACAAATTAAGAGAAGTGTTTTGAGGAAATTACCAATTGAATATCACCACTTTGAGAAACCCTTGAAGACCATGTATTAGTTGTTTTTGTGGTAAAATAAGAACTTGTATGTTGGGATAGTGATAATGAGTTTTTTTATATATTTGAATAGCTTCGTGGAATTTGGGTCTGAATGGGGTGGTGGATGGTTGTATATACACTTTATGAGAGGTGGGATAAGTTATTAAATAGTGAATACTTTATAATTAAAGCCAACCAAATTGATGAGGAATTAATTTCCAAAAAAATATATTATTAATTAATGTTTTATATTATTTTTATGGTCAATAAATACAATAAACACCTATTGTAAGTTGTATTTTTAGGTATTTTGTGTTTTTATCTTTTTACATTATCCCTTTTAATTATTTTACGTATACTACTGTAAATAATTTTATTACCATGATAATTTAATATGTATAAAAATAGAAATTTCCTTAAAAAGTATATTTATATTATGATTCCAAATATGTAATAAATTATACCAAATTAAATTCATATAATCAGAAAAATTACATTTAAAATTAATTTTTCTAACACAAACAAAAAGTGGGGTTTAAGGTGAAAAGTCCAAATGATTGAAATGTTTTTATATCAAATTTCAAGGTGAAATTGATTAAAATAGCCTAATTTATATTTATTTATGTATAATTGATATAATTATTCTTTAAAACTAAGATAAATTATTATATTACTATAAAAATAAATTGGACAAAAAACAGTTTTCAATTGAAATTTGATATTTTTTCCCATTCAATAGAAAATAAAGAATCTAAAAAAATACCAAAATTTCACACGAATATAAATTTGATATTATGACTTAGAAAATTTACTTTCTTTTTTAAAATAAAACTTATAAATTTTTTAAAACATATATTTTTAATAGGTTCACCATCAAAATGCAGAAAAACTGCCTTAAGAAAGAATATAAAATTTTATGGTTAAAATTAAATTTGTTGATGTCCTAATAAAAATCAAATTTAATGAATCTAAACACATTTAATTTTTTATATAACATATAAATATCATTAATATATCTCATGAATATATATTAATATAATTTTTTACAATAAAATTTCATTATTGTCCAAATAATAGTTATTTATAAAAATATATCCTTTATGTTCAGCAGGTTCTCATTTTTAATTATAATTAATTCGTAATAAATGAATTCATTTTATTGACATATGTTACCTATATTTTCATATTTAATTTAACCCCATTCCTTCCCTCTATTCAAATAGTTATTTGATAACTATCAAAATTAAATTAAAATATTTAATAGTTGGTTTAAGCTTGGGGTTCAATGTAAGGTAATCAATTAATGAAATTGAATTTACTTAATAAGAGTCATGTTGTAAAATCTTGGGGTGTTGCATTCTATCTTATTTAAATAAATTTCATCCCCACAATTTTAAATTTCACTTTAAAATTTAAAGGTTGATATTGAAAATTCATTTGTGGTAAACCCAAATCATAAATAGGGTTAATAAAACAACACCTTAATAAGAGGGAAAAATAAATGCGATGGTCCAAAAAATTAGGCTTTAAAATAGGATAACATTAGTTTGACGTGAAAACATGTAAAAATAATACAAGTATTACTATCAAGTTGTAGTGGAGAATGATATAGGAAAATATCATTAGAAGTTTAATGACCACAAAACCATAGACTAAATATATTTGTAAAAGGTAATTGATATCATTAAAAATGATGGTGATAGGATAAATTTTTATTTCAAAATAATTTGAGAATATATAAATACCTGATATCATCTCATAAGTACAATATCATTATTTTTTGGTTCATTTTTTTATCTCCACTTAATTTCTTAAACTAATATATAGATATTGGAGATGTATTTATATGCATGAACCACTTTATCAAAATATACATAATTCATTATTTTGGCCATTAAATATTTACCAATGAAAAACGGTTAGCACATGTTATCTAGTACGATAAATCATAATTCAACATTAAAAAATAATATCAAATTATCAACATAACCTGTTCTATAATTAGTGAATAGTTAGATTCATTTATAATACATTTATCTCAATTACCAATACAAAATAAACCCTAAATTTAAAAAATCATCTGATTTTTGATATTATATCGATCTTAGTGTCACATCGAAAATAGATTAATACATTTATCACCTTTAACCATAAATTAAAATAATTGATCTTCTAAAAATCTGATCTCATTTTTTTTAATGTATTCCTTAAATAAAAACATGTGGTAAAACCATAAAAGATAACATAAACCATCAAATCACTGAACAATTTATTGGTAAAAAATACAGTCCCATAAATATTTCTTTGTCATTTTTAATCAATATAAATCACATAGTAAGTTCATATTCTCCAGGTCATGTGTTTTAAAAAATATTAACTTATAATATAATCACTTCTAATTGTTGGTTGTACTATTAATCACAGACCTCAAAATCTTTATCAAATTATGTATTGAAGTACAATCCAAATATACCTCATTATTATTATATCCAAAGTATCATTGATAATATAATTCCTGAATAAAAATATCCATGAACCTTAATGTTTATAATCCATTCTATACTTCATTATATAATTCCATAATACATATTTCCTATCATATATGGTCTCTTAATCATTATTAGTTTAACCATTACTTGCATAACCTTACGGTTTTTGTTCATGAGTTCTCACCCTTAGGAAATATATATTTATAATTCCCATAAATTCAAAATTTAAAACATTCATCCATGGATGATACCTTCAGGAAACCATTATTCTCATATTATTTCATTAATAAAACATTCCCCTTTTTCATGAAAATTAATTTTCTTTTAACTTCTTTTCCACACCCAAAACATATTATAATTATTCTAATATATCCAATTTTTTTTAAATTCTCTCCTTGTCAACATATAGGATACTGAGTCATCATTCCTTTCTGGTATCCACCACCTGAGCTCTATGTAAAATTAATATTTCTCTTTTCTTGGTGAGTCTGAGAGTTAGTTATGGTGCAAGTTGTTAATAATTTATCATGAAAACTGATTATTAATAATCATGATATTATTCAATAAAGTCATTATCCCATTGTGTATAAAATTCATAATTAACCTAGTTCATTATAGTTTTATTAATTTACTAAAACCAAAATCATTGTGTTATTAACACCAATCATAGTTGATGAATCACATAGAAATCATGACACATTATCAATATATGAATCAATAGGTTTAGCCTAGTTAATCTATTTTCATTAAAAAATCGATAGGATTATTTCGTATACTTAGACTTATCCTCAAAGTAAAACAAAGGGTTATAATCCCAACTCTATGTTTCCCAAAATCTAGTTCTCATTGTTTCTTCTAAAAATCCACTGATACCAAATATATTGACCCTAACCCCAAAATCCATGATTTGGTTCCTTACATTATTACATTGTCATAGGATTAAAAAAATTTCCTCCCAATATAATGAATAGATTAGTAGTCTTCTTAAACAAGATACATACATGTAACCCATTATATATTGTGAATAGAAAATAGAAAATAGAAAATAGAAAATGATAAAAATTGGAATCCTTAAAAATAAATCAAATATCTCTACTTCATAACCTCGCTAACATAAATAAATAAAAGGGGATCTAAAATTATTTTTAAGGGATAAGTATATTGGAATAAATATTTAATTAATAAGAATAATAAATATGGAAAGGTAAGTAACTGATAACACTTGCCATGAAATTATTAAACATATAATGAAATTAATCCATTTATTTTTTCATAGAAAAAATATTTTTTATAATCATCACTAAATTATTAATATAGGTACTGATTAATTATTTGATTTCATGTATGCATCAAATGAACCCCTACCATCAAGGCCTTTCACAAGAGGGTTTAATCTTCTGGTAATAACTCATTAGTAGTTATATTAACTTATTAACCCTATGAAAATATGGATCCATGAAGGAGATATATATAATTATCCCCCACCCATGTCTTCATGTCTAAAAAATTCATCATATATCAAATATTCGATTTAATTAGAAATTTTTAAATCAAAGTGTCCCATACCACATTGAAAAATTTGAATCATATGACCCATGAAAGGATATAATTTAAAAAACATTGATAAAATGATAATAAATAAATTCATGATATTAAATGTCAAAAGGTATGTATATACACCTCATTAAATAATATGGTTTCATAACATTACAATATTCCACAATGAAGAGAAATTGAGATAAAATCTCATACAAAGATCATTACATTAATCTAATGAATATATTATGTGTATTCAAAGAAAATACAAAACAAAATAGTTTAAATAAACCAATAGATAATCCAAAATTAATTTCACACGTAACCTTATCATGACATATTCAACGAAATAAAAGTTTCACCCAATGAATGAAAATTGTGTTATGAAATCCCATACCCCTTGTATTATATCAAATTGTAAGAACCATAAAAGTAACAATTACCAAAAAATAAAATTAATAAAATTAATAAAATTAATATAATTATATTTTAGGTAAAATTTAATTATATATAAAAAACACAAGGATTAAATGGTGAATATGGAATATATCTTATAGAAATAAAATTTTAGATGAGAAACCCCTTACCACATGCTTCCCTCTGGTGTACCATTATTTAACCTGCTATATAATTATTTGAAGAATGTTATTATATCAATAAATAATCAAATTATAATATTTATAATACCTTATATGATTATTTTATAACATCTTATGACCCATAAATTTTTAATATTTCATTAGTATAAATTTTTTGGGTGCGTTCATTTCATGGTTTCATGATCGGATTATTTGTGTAAATTTCATGATTTTATTTAAAAATGGAAGTAAAACATCATAAGTGAAATTGGCTTTTATTAATACACTTACATAAGAATAATTTTTCCTGTTTAACATTTTTTATTCAAACATGATGATGATTCATTAGATTAAATGTTACTGATAGAGGTTTAGTTTATTTTAGCGCTTTTATGGAACATGGAGAAGTAATTTTGTTTTATTTTCTATTATGAGTATATAATTACTCCAAAAAATAAATAGGATATAATATAATTATTAAGATATTATATAAATAGTAAAATATTTTTATGATCATACTAGAAGGTGGTAATGGAAAATGAACAAAAACATTATTTATGGAGGAGATTAACCAGCATAACATGAACAATAGTTTCGTTTCACTGAATAAGAGGAGGTAACAAATGGTACGAATATAATATATTTCATTAGAAACATATAATTATAGTATCTAAATTAATCTATAAATTTTTTTCATGATGAATGAAGGATATGAGTTGAAATTGGAAAAGGAAATTAAGAGAGGTGTTTTGATAAAATTACCTCAAGAATATTACCTCCCTGAGAGACCTTAAGAACCATGAACATATTATTTTTTGATACCAGTAGTACATTGATATGGTGAGAGTGAGGAGGAGATTTTTATAAAAATAAGTTCATGTCTTCAAAGATTTTTGACAAAATTGGTAGGTGAGGGTGGTATTTACACTTGAGGAGAGGTGAGTTTAAGTAATTAAATAATGAATATTTTATAATTAAAACCAACCACATTGAGGTGAAATTAATTTTAATTAATTATATTCTTAATTAATGATTTATATTCTATTTAAGGTCTATAAATACCTCAAACATATATTAAAATATTTTATTTTTATTTGTTTTATGCTTTTACCTTTTATCTAAAAAAATCAAAAATCAAAAATTGTTTTTTCAAATAATGTTAAAAAAATTTAAAAATTCATATTTAAAATAACTTTTCCATCAAAAGATGGAAAACCTAACTTTTAAAAAATATTGGTTTTTTTACATGAAATTTAATTTATTGTTATCATAAGCCAATAATACGTACAGAATTAATTATAAAACATATTATAGAATATATAACATATAAATTTCATTAATTAATTTCAATAATAGTTATTAATTGAATTTATTATTATAATATATCACTATAAGAATAAAATAGTTCTTTTTCAACACGTCCTTTATATTCAATTGGTTTACATTTTTATTTATAATAAATTGATAACAAATGAATTAATTTTATAAACATGTTTAAAGTATATTTTTATAATTTAGTTAATCTAATCCATTACCTCTATTCCAATAGCTAGGTGAAAACTATCATAATTAATTAATAATTTTCAATTTTTTAGCACGATGTTCTATGTAACATAATAAATTAAATAAATTGAATTTATTTAAGAAGAAATATTCTATAAAATATTGAGGTTTTACATACCTCTATTATTATAGAAATTACAATTCATCGATACCAACTTATTCATAATTATTCATATAATAAAATTCATGTTTTTATGAGTATATTAATACCAAAGTTTCTACACCCATTCATTTATTCATTCTCATGTATGGAACATTTTCTTAAAATCAAAACCATAGACTGTATATAAATTTATACTAGAAAAAATGAATATGCCCAGTTTATCAACCAACCTAATGCTCTCAAAAACCTTTTTCTGATAATAATTCAAAATATCTCCAAGTAAGGATGGAATAGTGCAAGACTCTTTGAGTGTGATGCTCAAAACTAGGCACCCTGAGTAATAAAATAGTTTTCCTACCCAGTTCTAAATCCTTATTTTTATGTCTTTAGGACCCACAATCCATCAAGAATTATGCCAAAATCCCAACTAATGATAAATCATTATCCCTTATATGATTTTCAATCTACTTTTTTGAGGTTACCAATTACTCCAATACTCCCAATAACCATCTCTTCTGAAAAATACCCATAAGGAGTTCCATTATATCACATCACACACCTTCCTTAACTAATTTTATTTCATGGTTTTATCCACACTCTAAATCTCAATTCCCCCCCCTTAATTTTTTTATCAAGGCTCTTCCACAAATCGTATTGAAAATAACTTGACTAATTAGTATCCCCTAAGAAGTAATTCACGATATTCTATAATTTAGTGATTGTCCCTTTCAATGGATTAATGATGGAAAAACATGCATTGGAATTGATTTAAGGACCCAATTAATTAGTTCAGTCCTCCCTCTAAACTAAATAAATTTATTTCTCCAATTGCATATTCTCCTGGTGATCTCGTTTAAGATGTAATCAATTAAAGCCTTCTTGAATCAAAAATATGATATTGAAACACCCAAATAACTCAATTGAAGTTATCATTTCTATGTGCCCAATTTTTCTTTAATTGTTTTTGAATATTCTTGAAAAAATATAGTAAATAAAGATGGTTTTCAATTTAACTTTTGTCCAATTAACATTCCTTTAGTGATCATGATATTAGGGTACTCGTTGACTGATATTTTCTATCCATTAACAAAAAAATAGCATGTATTCACCAAACATAAGTTGAGACACAAACACACTCCAAGAACTATTTTAAAAATTAATGATTATCTTATCCTCTAATCCCTTGTGAATATTTCTTATAAACACATCCTAGGACATGATAAAAAGGTTGGGAGAAAAATGATCTCCTTTCCTTACACAACACACCGATTTTAGAAAACTGAATCGCCTTGCTAATTATATTGTAACCGATGGGGAAGTATAGCACCTGAAACCAAGATCATAAAACCACTCCTGGAAGCCAATATTCCTCATGATAATTAAAAATAATCATTTTTCCAAATTATCATAAGACTTATGCATGTCCACCTTGATCATTAATTTTATTCTGAATAAATATTTATTTAAATCATCTACCGTTTCTTTGGTAATACAAATTTCCCCTTAATATGTTAACCTTGAACAATAATATGTTTCTCCTCTAAGATTAATCTTCGAATGAAAATTATATTTCTCATATTGAGCATGATGGAAAGAAACTTACAAGTAAGTTTTCATAGTCATGTTAATATATATAGATTAATACTAGTATGATCTTTAACCATGGTAATGAGAACAACCATAGAGGAACATGTATCTCTATTGAGCAGCCCACCTCTGATGACTTATTCTAATACCTCCCCCACTTGTTCCATAAAAATATCCTAATAATTAACATATACGGCTCACTAGAAGCCATCCAGACATGGAACACTATCCTTTTTAATTCTAAGAATAAATTCATTGATCACTTATTCCCTTGGGAAATCATATAGTACACCTCTACCCAATCCTCCACCAATCTCAGTGAACATTCCATGAATTATTAATCTCCACCGACCCTCATAAGCCCTACTCTATTGAAGCTATTCAATCATTCCAAAAGACTAAGTATTCCAATTATATCTTCTAATCCACTTCAATATAATATGTTAAAGAACCATTAACTATTTTCAAATTGATATTTGTGATCACTATCCATTCCTTCAAACATTCTTGAATGTAAGTGTAATTTCTATCCCCCTATTTGATCCACACAACCCTTAATTTTTTCAGTCATATCCTCTATATCTAGAGAAGATTCTCAGAAAAAATATTTTGTTTTTGGACCAACTAGGTGAACCTATTATCATTCCAGGTAACATAAATACAACCATCCATTCTTTAAATATAATTCCTTATATTTTCTAGATTGATATCATTATCCATATTTTTGTAATTCCATACCTGTAAGTCCCATATCAGGTGATTGAGTTGTTTCATTAGTATAACTAGGAAGAGACACTCACCAGTTGTTCCCAAGAATCCATAACCACATATAAAAATTCCTCACTCTGGTTCCAATTTATGGATTAATAGAAACAATTTATCCTCTAGTCCCCCTTCTTTAGATGCACCAGAATAAGAGAATTATTTGACATAGACTATGTGATATAGGAAAATATGTTCTATGAAATATTTTCCATGACTTCACAGTTTGAAATAAATCAATCAATCCTAATCCAGATTCTCCTTGAAATATTATTTTTATTACTTTATGTATATTATCTCCCAAAAAACTCATGTCCTTGAGTCCCTTATACTTTTATAAATCCTGTAATTCTTTTTTTATTGTTATTTAATATATACAAACAGAGTTTCTCTAAATCCTCAATAACTGTGGAAAAATATACTCTAATAAAATATGTTAAATTTCCAAGATCGAACAAGTACAGCTTAATTTAATCATTTTTCCCTCTGAATTATCATAGAAAAAATATAAAAAGGAGAAAAGAACTCATTAAACCTATAATTATTTTGGTTGTGATATATTACAATGAACCCTCCACATAATCCACTCAAATTCCCTATTTCTAAAAAAATCATTTATGCATATTACATGTATTAATATGAATGTAATCTGAAATCCCATAGTTTTCGAAAAGAATGATATATTCTTTACAACCTAGACGGGCTCCAACACCACAAAAATTTATGAATTATTCCCCACGCCTCAGTGATAATGAGATAAAACTTCACACGTTCCACCAACCCCCAATAATTCTATATGATAATAGATATCATTGAATAAAATAAGAAAATTCCTTGTATCTAAGCGTACATATCTTAGAATTTTATCCTAATACCAAATCTTATATGGGATTATCTCTAGTGATTCATTAACTGTCAAGAATCGATCCACCTTTTGTTCTTTTCCCAGCCATAACATATATTGAATCACTATCTATCACTAATTCTTTTGACACCTATAAAAATGAACAACTATTAGATTTCCGCATCGATGTTCATTGGGACACCAATGGAACCCGATCCACAAACAAGGAGGCAATCAGAAACCTCTCTAGTGAGTTCCATGAAAAATAAACTTCCATCATCAAACCATTTAGTACCATCTTATTTGATATAGTTACCAAAATACCAAAAGGGTTTCAAGATTTTGAAACATTTAAATAAAATTTAAAATATATTGTAAGGGGAATAAAATGAGATGAAAGGGATTGATGATTAACATGACTGGTAATATCATAAGTAATTAAAGTTTTACCTATGTGTACAAAAATGTATTAGGATCCTATGGTATTTCAGTGTAAGGAATGGGAGGATAAGAATCAAGCATGTGGAGTATAACCACTATATTTGAAAATCACTATTGGAGTATCATCTTTACCACCCCTAGGGAAATGTGATAGTGGCTGCCAAACCTAGTTATGGTAGATTCCTCCCTTTAAACAATGCATCTTAAAATAAGAAAATATTGTAAATCTATTAGGATAACCTATAGTGGTAAACCCTTTATTATTATCCTATAAAAAATCAGGAGACAATGTCAGGGATGACATCAAATCATCACCAACATACACTTCCAATGAATATTCACCTAAAACCCGTCTCATTGTTTGGGTGATCAAAAACCATATGTTAGAGGGAAATACCATCTACATCAATAAAACTCAACCATATGACCCTACCAATAGCATTGAAAAACAATTACCAATTATACTTAAATATGACCCACTACTACCAGGATAAATCAACCCCATCCCATATAAACCATAGAGAAGGTAACGGTTCTACCTAATTCATTTACAAACAAATACAAAGAGATGAGGTTGACTTTAGCATTAAAATATCATCATCAAAACATATAGAAATACCCAAGGAATTAAAAACATTAAATCGATCCATTTGGTCTAATAATTTTTCTATTTTTTAAGCTCATGGTACTCGAAGGAGGCTTAGAATTATCCTGAGAGGTTTGGCTGAAAAATTCTAGATGTCGGGTGAATACAAGTTTTGTAATCTGTATATTTCGTTTAAGTTTATTTCATGGATTTATAAAGAAGTTTTATAGGATTTTTCATTATGTTTAAATATTCATGGTTATGTAATTTATATTTGACATGTTTTTTAGAAAAAATGGATCCTCAAATTTTATAAGACACATTAATGGATTACTTGCCATGTAAATTCCCTGTGCATCACAATTATAAGAGGGAATAGGGCCTTCAATGTTTTCTCAACACTGTGTCTATCAACTCACTCTCCCTACATCAGGGGATCTCCAGCCCTCCTTCGAATCATTTTTTTATTCCTTGGATAAAGATTTATTCTGTCCTTTCTCCTTTGATTTTTTGTGAATCATGTTGATCCAAGGTGTGTTCTTCATTCTTCTTCTAGATGTTTCTCCAAATTTGATATTTTTCCAAATGTACTTATCTTCATTCTATGTAATTTTTTATATTCTTATTATATTGGTGTTTGTTATAGTTTTTATTAGATCAGATTTGTCGTGGCATCCTCAAATATGGAGGTATTACGAGAAAGGTGATAGGAGATATACAATGTGGTTTGTTCTCAAGTGAATAACATTGAGGGATTTTGAGGCAAGAGATTAATTTCTTGTCTATCTATTTTATGGGAAATTTTATAATGATAATATTTTATAACTTTGTATGGAAATTAAATTTAACTAATAAATATTCAACTTGATTAAATAATTAGATATGAATTTCATGTTAATGATGTTGTCGATTTATACTACGATAATGGGTTACCACATGATTTTCTAGATAGAGTGATGTCTATCCTATTATATATTAGCATGTTGTTCTTTTTGAATTAGTAAATAATATAAAACAATAATTAATTGATAATTAATTTTCATATGTAAATTAAATAAGCATGTTTGTAGTCTGGTTGTTGATATAATTTGGTGTTAATCAAATTGATGTAGTGGTCATTTTTATTTGAAATTCATATTCCATATGATTAATGAAATTGATAAATATTGTGATGAATCTTAATAATTTTTTAAGAAGCAATAAAATTCTGGTTGGTGATTTGTAATTCCTGAGTCTGTTCAACATGGAATGTATTCTAGGAAGCATGTTAAATTATTTTCTTTTTTTGTTCCTTATTATAGATTGATGCCTTATATTTCCTATAGTTGTAACCTATTAATCAATGAATTAGTTTATTAAATATGGAATAAAAGCTATTAACGTGATAGAGATAATTTTTTGGGGACTCGGTTGTTGATTTTCTTGAGAGGGATAAGTGACTTCTTTTGGACCGGTGAGATCTCATTTTCATGGGAAGGATGACTGCATTTTTTTGGGGGAATGGTTACCTTGTTGATTGATTTTTCATCCCCATAATTTTTTATGTTTTCTATATATAAATATTGAAGCATGTCCTTGGTAGTATGATCATGGGATCTATATTTTTTTATGGGGTAGGAATTCCCAAATGTAATGTGACCAAAGGATGGATGAGCCTATAATGGCTATCATGATGTGGTGTGGGGAGGCCCAGATTATGTCTTAGTAGATGATTCATGTGAATGTGAGATGCATTAGTATATTCATGTGGGTATCAATTATGGAACTAGATGATATAAAACAAGTTAAATGTGGGAATACCCATTGCTTAGATGTTGAGAGCTGGAATATTCATTTGAATCAGCATAATATATGATGGTATAAACATTCCTTTCCCCACTATATGAGGAAAATAGAAGTGCCTGATTACATTTTTCCTCTTAGTTGAAGAATAGTAAGGTTTTCCTAGATTACATGGATATGGAATGATATTAATTATTAAATAAATGTTCAACCCATTGGGTAAGTTGCTGATAGAATGAAATTTATTAAAAGATGTTAATAATGCTAAACCATGAATTAGGTTTGTATTATTCCTTGAGTTCACAGATTTTACTTTGATGATTAATTTAATGAAATGTGAAAAAATGTTAATGGTTAATTAAATTAAAATGATATAATCAATGTATAAAATTAATATAATGTAAGTAATGATTTTATTATTGATCTTTAAAATGGTTGTGAGCTTATAGAATATTTGGTCATAGCAGTTGAGGGTAGGAGTACAAGAGATGTTAGTTTCAATTATTTGTAAGTCTAGGTTATGACCATAGTGTGGTTTGATCTATAGTATAACAAGTATGTTTTTTATTTCTTACACTACTCCACCCCATGTGGGATAGGGAAAATAACTCCCAATGGACTCTCTGAGGGTGTTTTCACCAATATCATTGAGGTAGGGCGAATGAATGACTACACCCTTTGGCACCTATCTCTTTTATTTGTAGTTACTTGTTCTTTTATGCATGATGGTTAGTTTTATCATATATATGTATAGTGTTATATGATGGTTTGTGGTTATTTCCCATAGATGTATTACCCGGTATATTATCCAAATGATTGTTATAGGTATGACATGTATAGGCTATGATGGCATGAGTTACATACTCAGTGTAAGGGTTGTAGTGGATCAAGTTATAATACCCAATGTTTAATATATATAATATAGGATATGGTGGATTCTGAAAACAACTTGGTTACTATATGTTGATAACTGATAGGGATGGCGTGGTTATGTACTGAATGAGGTTTATGTTGTGATTCCTTTCCCATGTGACTTTGGGATGTCTTACTTTTTGTGATAGATGCTCAAGATGTGTGACATTAAGGTAGAGTGACAAAATAGTGTTGAAGCATGAGTGAGCTACCATTGATGTTCAATTATTACATCATATTCTCAATTTTAGGTAATACATGGTGAGTGTTATACATGATGTGGATGAGAACTTATTATACATGTTTAGGTGATAACTTAGATTCCTTATCGGTAAATATACTTTATCATAATTTCATTATCTTTTTCCACAATAGGATCTATGAATAATCATAATATTTATAATTTTATGGTCTCCCTATGTATATATAAACTAGTTTTTAGGTCACACTGAGCAAGGTAGCGATTGGGATGGATATTATAATCACTGGGTTAAACAATAATGGTTTGGGATTTGTGGTCACTTTCTTAGTTACATTTTTGGAACATTAAATTTTACTCTTAGTTTTTCTGAACTAGATGGGATTTCATGTTTTCCCCTGGGTTTTCATTTTTATATATTTTTCTTACTAGGTGTTGTTTTATGAATCATTCTTATCTATCACATTCAAAATTTTCTCCATGAGGGTAATGCCAACCATATTTATTTTTATTATACCCTCTGTGATAGTTCCCAACCTAGGGCCTACAAGAGGTAGGAATCAAGAAGTCACCTTCTCTTTCCCCTCATAATGATTTCTTTTTAGGGAGGGGGTCATGAAATAGTGGTATAAAAGTTTCAGGTTTGAGGGATATGATGGATTTTGTAATAGAAAGAGGTGAGGATGCATGGGATGGTAGGTAAACTATGACAACTTTGTTTAGCAAGTGATGTGAACATAAGATATTGACTATGACTTGGGTATTTAAGGATGACTACGATATGATGTATATATGTTTACGTTTACTGATCTTACTAAGTAAAATTATAATGGTTTTAGGGTAGAAAATTATGAAAACAACATGCATCATTCTTCATTAAACATGTGTTTGAAATTGGTAGACCTTGATTAAGGATAAAACCATAACAAGATAATTAATTAATTAATTAATTAATGTAAAATATTCGATTTTCAAAAATTAGGATATTTAAAAGTTTTTATGCTTATAGTTATGACTCCATGTTGATGTCCTCTTTAGGTTCATGATGAATGCGTTCAGTAGTATATGGCAGTAGATCATTGCGGAGTGGAGGTAAAATGTGATAATACATATAGGAGGATAGTTTAGGTGTTTTATTTGTAAATTGTTCTAAAATATGATGGTTTTCTTTTACGTACAAACATAGATAACTGGTTGGATGACGTTGAGATAGATTTTATTTTGATCTATTCTCAGATAAATCATTGGGAATTTTTGTTATAATGTTGTATAAACAAGTGAGTTAGTGGTGGTTCTTGTTCGTTTGGGATCACGTTGAGTCAATTTTTTCAAGGGAAAAGTTCTGATACAAATTTATCGTATAGTTTCATTCTTTGACCACAATGGTAGTCAGTTTTTAGGAGATATGTACACATAGTATGGGGAGCTCTAGTGTGTGAGACTTTTAGATACATTTTAGGACCCTTATACAATATTCATCAAGCCTATTTCCAAATTTGGAGGATGGTGTGAGGAACTTCAAGGAGGATTTCTATCCAGATAACCTGGGTGAAGACACTATATTTATGATGATGAGGTATCTTGAAGTTCTAGAGAGGGTCAAGGTTATAGATAGGAAACTGGATAGAACCAGATCTTAATAGGAGGGGAGTCATCAGGATTCCTCATAAAGTGGAGTCATGATCTGGGGTTCCTAGTTCTCCGGAAAGAAGTGTTTTTGGTTAGCTTGGGGTAGGTCACAACCCTCATCGTCTTGATTTTCTAGTGTTAACAAATCATAGAACTATACTAGGGGATCAGAACAATGTTTTTATTATGAAGTCCAAGGTCATCAATAGAAATAGTCCCTAACCTTTATTATCATTTTCTTTGTGCCATGTGTTCCACTTTAGGTTTCTCCACTATGTTAGTTTTAGCTAAGGCAATACCAAATGTTTGGTCATGTCTGGGATCAACAGAGAGGATATAAGACATGCATGTGAAATACCTAAGATTATTCTCCTCCTGATAGAAAATAGAATGACCATGGAGGTAGTCTTTGACAGGGTAAGAGAGGTTTTGGAGAACTTTATTCATTATTTTTTACAGTTCCAAGAGAGGCAGACATAATTTGAGGTACTCCTTAATTTTTTTCTACTTGGTTTCAAGATTTTTTGATCAAGTGGTGATGTGATTATTTATATCACATACCCTCTTCCATGCATTTGGATTTGATTTAGATAGGCTTTTAGTGACCATAGCATTGACTAGTCAATTTACAGTTAGAGGGATCCTGTATAAAGTATGTAGAGACTATGAGATAGTACTAGGGTGGCACTGATCTTGTATATTTTACTATTTTTATAGATGTAGCCATATAAATCTTCCACAAAAGGATTGGTTTTATTCGGGTAAGGATATCATCCATTACTTTAGGTTGAATGATTTTTTATAATTTTGATGGTAATATATTAGTTTTTGATGGTGAGAAATACCATCAAATGGATCAGAAGCATGTTCCATCTATGTCATAGTTAAGGGACAAACTGATTCTAAGCTCTTTGGATGTTTAGTAGTTAGTGATTCCCAAGGTTGTGGAATAGTACCCTAATGTCTTTCCAGAAGTGGTTTTAATGCTACCCCCTCAATGAGAGATCAAATTTGGGATCGATCTATAGTCAGTAATGTATCATATCTTGATGTATCCATATAGGATCGAGCCTTCTGATTTGTGATAGATGTGATTAGTCTTGATGATCTAATACAATGTGGTTTTTTCATCTGAATGTGTCACCTAGGAGAGTGATATTTTTTTGTGAAGAATGTGGATGGATTTTTGTGGATTTTTATTGATTATCATGTCATAAACTAACTTATAAAGTGAATAATTTTTACCCTCATCCATGGATTGATGATTTATTTTATCGTTATAAGGTAGAAAGGTAGTTCTCAAAGATTTATCTGCAGTCTAGATATCATAAGAATCATGTGATGTGTGAAGATATTCTGAAGAAATGTTTCTATTCTCATTATGATAATTAAGAGTTCGTTTTTATGTCATTTGGTATGATTAATTCTCCATATGACTTGATGGAATTGATGAACATAGTGTTCTGAGAGTTCTTGGATATGTTCATTGGGGTTTTAATCAACAAAATACTTATGTACTCCCCCTCCAAGTAGGAATATGTAGAACATCTACAAGATATTTTGGAACTTGTTCAACATGATATGTTTTTTGGGTATTTTTCAAATTTTTAGTTCTATTCTTCTGATATAATTTTCCTGGGGAACATGTTATCCCATCAAGGAGTTGTGGTTGATCCTTTGAAGATAGTGGTAGTTCTATTTCAGGTTCCCCCAGATACATTGGTAGAGGTCCATTTTTTTCCATTTTATGTTATTAAAGTAGGTTCATAGATTATTTATCTCAAGTTACAACTCCTATAGAATCATTGATTTGGAATAATGAGGCTCTCTTGTATAATTCCCAACGTCAATAATATTTTTTTACTTGAAGGAGAAGTTGGTTAATACTACAATATTGTTTTTTCTAGCATAGGAATTTGAGTTTGAGGTTTTCTTTTATGCTTTACATCTTAGATTTGTATATTTTTTGATGAATTAGAGATAAATTTTTTCTTATGGGTCTCAACGGTTATGTAACCATGAGCATAACTATTCCACCCATGATCTTGACTTGGTGGAAGTTGGATTTTTGTTGAAGATGTGGTAACATTACCACATTAGTGAACATTTTTTTTGCCTTTATTGATCATTAAAGAATGAGGTATGTATTCTACCAGCATGACATGAACATGCGTCAGCATTGGTGGATGGAATTTTTATAGGATTATGACCATGATATTTCATATATTCTAGTCAAGGAGAATGTTTTAGCCAATGTGATGATAATTAAGTCACATAGTGAGATCATGCATGAATATGAGGATTCTTGGAGAGTTATGGATGAAATATTGGCAATTAATCCTGATATGGAAGTGGTTAGAGGAATATGTTGTCTTTTCTAGATGATGGTCCAGTCGTCATTGGTGAAACTAGTGCAGGATTACTAGTTGGGGTACTCTATGGAAAATTTTTATGAAGACCATTTTGTTTTGGGTGATTCCACTAATGACAGATCTATGGATGGACAACCCCAACTATATTTATATGGAAGGAAATTTATTCCTTCAGAAATAAATTATCTGGTGGTTCGTGAGTTTCATAGTTCACCTTTGTTGGTACCTACCATTATGAATAAGATGTATCAAGACTTGATATGTCAGTTTTGATAGCTTGGTTTGTTTCATGTTGTTACAGATTCTATTTCACATTGTTTTTTCTTATAGATAGGGAAGCCCAAGAATTGTGTTCCTGGTGGGATTATCCAACCATTGGATGTTTTCAAAGGAATTGGTAGGAAATATCTGGGGACTTCATTACCTATTTACCTCAATCTCTATGTGGAAATCATTCCATATGGGTTATAGTGGAATATTTGATCAAATCATACCACTTTATAGAGGTCATGGTTTCCAACTCAATGGTGGTTCTTTCAATCCAGTATCTAGAGGAAGTGGTGTCACTCCATTAAATATTGAGGATGATAATTACTTATCAGGATCCATATTTAACCTCTAGGGTTTGATGAGGTCTCCAGTGTGATTTTGGTTCTTAGTTATTCCTTAGAACTTCTTTTCTTTTTTAGATGGATGGTCAGATAGAGCAGACCATCTAGAATATTAATGATATTTTATGATCCATTGTTTTGTATATTGGTGGTTGGTGGATGAATCTCCTACACAAGGTTGATTTCTCTTTTAATAATGGTTTTCATCCCCACAATTCTTATTTAACTATTTGCAGCCTGGTATGACCGACCTCTTAGTTATCTATTGTGTTTGACTGGGGTCAGAGGGAAAATAATTCTTGGGATTAAACTGTTAAAAAATATGATAGAGATGGTTCATGTAATTTTCAAGAGTATCAATGTATCATGTGATTGTTAGAAATAATATTTGGATCATAATATGAGTCTTTTGGAGTTTGACATGGGAGATTCCATGTTCAAGAAAGTGAATCCTAATTGTGTGGAGTGATTTTTATGTAATGGAAGTAAGCCTTATTCCACGTTTTTTTGGGACTTTTTAGGTGTTTTTTCATGTTCTAGATGTGGAAAATTATATATAACTTCCCCCATAGATGATCTGAATAAATGATGTTTTTTATAGGTCAAAACTTTATCTTTATCTTCCTAATGAATATAATTTCATTATTTATAGAGACATTAATGTTGATGATGATGAAACCATCGTGCAGTGTCTTGTGGATATTTACGAATACTAGAAAATGTAATTGCACATCCATTGTATTCCCTCTGGGTCACATCATGTGTATTCATGGTGGAATGGAGGAAACTTCCTATGAATGTGATTCAATTATGTGATTAAAATATCCTAAGTATTTTATGTTTAGCTCCTCATTTTCTGGACATTGTTTTCTTCTAGGCGTGGACCTTTCTAGGTTAGGAGATGGTATCCTATTATTTTTTTTGTTTACATACTCTCATTTGAGAGGTCTATACTTCAAGGGAGTGTGTGAATTTAGTTGAATTTGTTGCATTGTGTTTTTCATATACCATTGATGATGTGGTCGAGATTTGGTGGTGGAAATACCTCTAATAGGTATCTCATGAGTTGGATTTTTGAAAGTCCCATTTTTTCCCCTCTATTGTTTGGTTTGGATTCACAAGGATGATAATTTTTAGAGATTTAACTAATTTAAGGGTCTAGATTCCTATAGTTCAACCCATTTGGTTTTTCCTAGGCTCATGGTGCTCATAGGATGCATGGATGTTATCGAGTGGGGTTTGGATTCAATATGTTGGAAGCATTTTGAATACACACTGTGTTTGTGTGGTTCACCGATTTATAATCCTGGTTCAGAGGATGATTCATGAAGTGCAAATATTTTGTGTCAAATAATAAAACGGTGATTCATTTGAGAGAAAACTGTACCCCAGTATTTAAATGGTGTGTAAATTGAATACATGTCATGTAAATTCATTTTGAATTATGTTTTTAAGAGGGAGTAATGCCTCAAGTGTTTTGTCAATCCTACACCAAATGGATCACTCTCCCAAGTCTAGGCGATCTATATACCTCTTTCTAGGAATTTTTATGGATTCCTATAATGGGGATCAATTATATCTTTCTACATTCATTATATGGTGTCCCGAGTTGATCCAAGGTGTGCTCTTACTTCATTGTCTAGGAATTTCTCCTAGTTTGATCTTTTTTCCTCTTGTATCTTGTCTCTATACTATGGATTTTAATCATAGTTATTTTTGAGGGGTATTTTCATGGATTTTGTGGGTGTGTATGTGCCACGACGTTCTCTTATGGATGCAGTTTCTATTGGAGATGTGGTCAGAGATCCAAAACGTGGTTCATTATCATGAAAAGAACTTTGACAACCTTTGAGATAGGAGATTCATTTCTTCTCTATATATATTAAATGAAATTAAAAATTGATCATGGTTTATATCTTCATATGGTAATGAAATTCACCTCATAAATATTGAAACTGATTAAAAAATTGGATAGAAGTATCATGATGATGATGTTGTTTCATTATACAATTATGGTTGTTTTCCTCATGATTTTTTAGTCATTTTGATATTTATGATATGTCATATTAGCATGTTTTTCTTATTGAATTGATAAATAACAAAAATATCAAAAAAATTGATAATAAATTCTCTTAAACTAATTAATGTGGCATGTTTGTAATCTTGTGGTTGATGTAATTTTATGATAATCAAATTGATTCAATGATCTTGTTTAATTGAAATTGATCTTCTATATGATTAATTTAATTGGTAAATAATATGAATCACATTAAATTTTTTTAATAAATAAATTAATGTTATATTGATTAGTATTAATTCCATGGTCTGTTTAACCTGGAATGTATACTTAAAAGCATGTTAAATTGATAGTTCATTTACTTTTTGATAGTTTTTTATAGTTTGATTCCGTATGTTTCCCATAGTTTTAACTTATTAATAAATTAATTAGTCAATTCAAGATGGAATAAGAACTGGTTTAATGATAAAGATAGTATTTTTGGGAATGTTTTTTCTATTTTCTTGACAAGATTGAGTGCCTTGTTTCAGAATCATGATATTTAATTTTGTGGGAAGTATGAAATCCATGTTTTGAGTGTCCAATTGAACACTTTATGTGTTTTTTGTTCATCATGTTGTATGGTGTTCTTTGGTTAATAACCATATGATATGATCCTAGGGTAGTTATTGGGTTGTGGGGCGGGATGTTCAGGATGTGATGTGAGCCTAGGATGGTTTTTGTGATATAGGGAAGAGAGTCCCATATTTTATTAACATAAATGTTTACATAGAGATATTTTAGTATACATGTGAGGGTGTCTAGGATGTAACATGATGTGATGGAATGACTTAAATATGTGATTACCCATTGATGAGGTGTTTAGATCTAAAATGCTTGCTTGAATCTATTTTATAAATGATGGTCGTGTTTTTTTATCTACAATCTTTTCCACAGTGCATTTGGAAGTTGGAGGTGGTTTCTTTCATTATTCCTCTTAGTGGTAGAGTAGGATGGTTTACCTATAGTAAATGAGTATGGAATCATACTAATGAATAAATAAATGTTAAATCCATGGGGTTTGTTTATGATGGAATTCAACTACTTAAATAATTATAATATTGATAAACCATGAATTTTGTTCGGATTATGCATGGAGTGAATGAATATTACACTGGCGATTAATGTAATGAAATGTGGAAAAAAATTAATGAGTAACTAATTTTTAATCAATTAACTAACATAAATAACTGATATAAAGTATATAATGAATTTAATGTATCTCTTTAAAATGGTTTTTTGTTGATTGGATACCTAGTCATAACAGTGGTGGTTTGGAGTATGAGAATCATCAGCTATAGTTGTGCCTAGGAATTGATTATTCCCATAGTGTGGCTTGAGCTATATTATATATTATATATTATATGATTTCATATGATTCATGCCCATGTTGGTTAGGGAAACTGACACCCAATGGACTATGGGAGGGTCATTTCTCAACATCGTAGGGAAAGGATCGATGGATGATTACCACCACTCGGCCTAGTATATTCTATGGGTAATTAACTATTCTGGTATGCATAGTGGTTAGTTTTCTCATATATGTGTGTTGAGGGATGTTTTGGATCGTGGTTATTTCACACACATGTATTACTTGATATAGTATCCAAATGATTGTTATATGTATGAATTTTATAGGCTATAATGGCTTGAGTTACATACTCGGTGTATGGATCGTAATGGCTTGTGGTATAATACCAAGTGATTCATATATGTTATACAAGATATGGTGGAATCTGAATACTACATGGATACTATTTGTTAATATTTGATATAGGATGGTGTTGTTAGGTGATGCATGTGGTGCATGGTGTGATGTGTTTCCCCTGTGTCTTCTGGATGACTTAATTTTTGAGAGAGAATCTCAAGATGTCCGCCATTGAGGTATAGTGGAAAACTAGTGGGTAATCAAGAGAATAATAACTTTTATTTTATATTATTATATTATATTTTCTCTTTTATAAAATATATAATTATATTTATATTTTTTGAGGTTGGGAACTTAGTATACCAATTTTGGTTATGAGTCAATATCACTATCGTTCATTATGCTTTAGCGTGATTTATTAATATTTTTTTAGAGAGGATCCAGGGAGGATCCTACTGAGTATAGTTTTTTCCCACAGTATGTATATATAAAATATTTTTCAGGTCATCCTGATAGAGTTATTCATTAGGATAGATATTACAATATTGGGTTCTAGTAGAATTTGATTGGACATCATGGTCTTTTCCTTATTTATCTTTTTGTAACTAGTAGTTTTCTTTTCAATTTTTTAATACTGTAATGAGTTATTAATTATCACTTAGGGTTTCTTATATGAGTGTGTGTTTGTGTGTGTGATTGTGTTTGGGTATGTGTTGTTTGGTGTGTCATTTGTATCTATATCTTCTGCATGTTTCACATATAGGGTAATGACTCACACATGCATGTCTATTACACCCTCGGTGCAAGTCTCCAAATTGGGGCTAACAGGAGGCGGGACATGTGTAGTCACCATATATCTTTCTTTGTTGCAGTATATTTCTTGCGAAGGGGTCCTGACACAACTATATTTAACAAGCCTATATTTTAAAGCAGAAGAGAAAGGTCATGCAGTCTTATCCACATAGATGCATGACTTGACAGCAAACCATAGTCCAGTCTCCAAGACCGTCTAGAAAGTGAAAACCTTTATCAACTGCATCTAATTTATTCCCTATAATAGGCCTGAAAAAATTATCCTAAGAGAACAAATGGATAAAAAATGATGGCCTAGATAGAGTAGACACAACCTCTTATTAATAAATCCCCCACACATCCCAAAAAATATAAATAAAGACATTCATGGTTTTTAATTCTCAAATGTTTCTATGAGTGACAACTTTTGATTCTATTCAACATTTAGGAGTTACTCTATAAAAAATTTCACTACTGGAAATCCCTTGACCATATTAGTTCCCTGATGTGTCACTAAAATAAGGTTTATACTTGGATTACAAGATATCAAATACCCTAATGCTTTCCTAGAATATCTTTTAATGATTTCATACCTAGATCCTATTCCTTGATGACAGTATCAACATTATCCGGAAGCAGAATTGACTGATCAGACCCAACCTCTTCAATCAACACATCATTTATGGTCTAGGTACCAAGATCCTTCTCCTTAATAGCATGATCGATGACCACTAGAGGGGCACATTGATCCAATATCTTATCACTGTTAAGGATAATCGAAGGTGAAACCATTTCTAGAAGAGCAAAGGAATAAGATGCTAGAAGAAGAATCAAGGGATCTAAAGAAAACCTCACATTCTCTTGAGAATAATCCATCTTAAATATAATTGAAAATTCTATATACCCCACTAACATAGATTATCCACTATCATAAACAATAATTTACAACATAGATTCAACTAAGATCTATATTACATATAGAATGTTCTAGATGATATGAATATTCTATAACAAATATCCAAAAAAAAGACCCTGATACCTAGTCTTTTATTCCACGCTCCGTGTTGGTCTCTCTCCATGGGTAGAAACAAAAGTTTGAATAAACATGAAATCCCTAATTATACTTAATAGTCAAAATGGCCTCAATAATTCTTCTAGATATATAGTGATCCAGATCTTCCTAAACTCCTTGAGAATACTTTGGTACACAAAAAAATTTTAATTTCATTCTATACTAATCATCTTTGACTCTTATTATCTACTTCATATTTGTGTAATTGTCTCTCAATACTCTCACACAGTGTATAATAGATAAAATTTTTACCCAATTATTAATTAATATTTTTTACCTATACATTTATATTCACATAAAAAAATGTTTGAATAATATTTTCCCTATTTGATGGCTAAAAACTTTATAATCTTATAGTGTGGGTGGGATATCATAATTTAAATTGATAAAAAATATCCCCAATTTATTTTATCATTCAAATTATTTTGAATTAATGATAAAATATTCTTTTAAATATACTAGATAATTGTTATTTTATAATTATTTTATCCTAGATGACATAATCTTATTTAAAATCCTTAAAAATATCCACGTGCATGGATTTATGCTTTGCTGCCACATTGATGTCCTAGTTGAGGTGTGGATCTAATTTCATAATTTTAATTTTATTTGTAGGAATATAAATATTCTCAATTATTTAAATTAATACATTCTAAAGGGTTTTGATTCAAAGACTTATATTTAACATTAAAGTATTATTCTTTAAAAAATTATTTCATTCAACTTCTATAAAGAGTTGTGTTTAAAAGACTTATGTACATACATAAAAATCATATAATCCAACATAAGAGACTTATAATCAAAATCAAATGAAATATATTCTCAAATACATATGTTCGAATAATGGTCTATGAATATTTTAGAGGACTATGTTCAAACACAATGTGTTATGATCAAATTCCTAATTGTCCAAAAATTCTTTAATGTCAATCAATCTTCTCAAATTATATTCTTTGATTTTCAATATCATGGTTCATTATCATATATAGTGATCATAATTCTTCATGACATAAATATCATCATATTAATAATCAAATTATATTTCATCATAACATCCAAAAATCTTGAAATTTAGTTTTTCACTCATGGTACCCACATAAAAATTCATTCTGCATATTTCCTACCATGAGGGTCAAATGTATTATTGATTGAATGTATAAAAGGATTGACCATACCATGTGAATTCATTAAAAAATTTAGAATCAACCAAATTAATATAATAATTGAATGAGAAAAATAAATCATCTGAATGGTAACCTATAAAAAATATTAGATCAATTGCACATACAAATCTAATAAACTATAGTGTTTTTAATCAGTCACATGTATAAAATATTATAGTTAATTGATCAACCAAGTGAAACAATGGTCAAGGGATTGAAGTAAGGGGTCCTTATATTCAGTATTCAATAATTTTTTTTAATTTATTGAAATTATTATAAGAAATTTCTATGTATTCCCCAACACATGTACTTAGTTTTATTAAAAAATAACACATAAAAATCACAATTATAGCTGCTACTATAATGATGTATAACTAAGGTATTCATGTATAAGCATGAAAATTTAATTTTACATTTATCATACTATCAAATCAACCAACATATGTACATGGATTTATTATCAATCCCGAAATCAAATAATAAATCATGAATCTATATCAATTATTCATGAATAATCACTTCCATTACCAATCAAATGTTGACATATTGATAACAAGTGTGGCCAAACACTTTTATGAAGAACAATAAACCCCTATTTAGTTATAGTCAATATATCCCAAAATTTCTAATTTGAATCTGTTTCATTATTTATTTATCCTCTTTATTAAAAATAAAATTTATAGTTATAGTGTGGAAATTCTCACCTCACAAATACAACTGCTTTTCCCCTTAAACATAACAAATTAAGATATTTATGATGGAAGAATTAAACACCAATTTTTTCCATATCAATGATCATTTTGATAGTTCACTATATTTCTAAATAGGATATCTTATAAAAAAAGTGATAAATCCATGGTTTTTAATGTTATTCATAAACAACCATGCCTGTGATTCCAATACTAGAATTCATTTTTTGAGATAATCATACACGTTTATTATGAAAATTAAATCACCTATGAACATATCAATAAAACATAAAAATATTTTATATGTGTGAATAATATAACTCCAACATTGTCTCATATAATCATCACTAAAAATTACATCTTCAGAAATGCATTGAATATAAGCATAAAAAATGGAAGTAAGTGTGTCTCTAAAACCAAATATTTTGTATTTCAGGGGTGGTCATTATTTAATAAAATTTATATATTTTCACTTTTTTTAATAAATTAACTACTCCATATTTATTATTGGTCCCCCTAAAATAATAAACAAAAATCATATTTCATTGGAAGATGTTATACTCTAAGAATAATTCCTTCTTTGTTGTACAAGGTGGGAAACACTCGTTCTATATAACTCTTGTTACTTGAAACACTATTTAAAAAAACTCATTTTCTCTCTAGATTTAAAAAATCTATATATCTTATCCAATTACATATATGTTAGTGGAGATAAAAAATAATAGGGAATAAGCAGTGACATTTTTCATTCCCTAGAAAAATAATTTTGATTTAAATTTTTCTCTCACCTTATAACATCCATTCCAACAAAAAAAGTACTTCTCATGTTTATAATTGATAGAAATTTTTTTGTTTGATTTCATATTTCTTTGGAGCTATTTCACCTTTTGAAAAAAAATTATTGAAATCATAATTAAAGGAAAATTCAATCCATGATTCTTGTATCCAATTTTTCGAAAAATATTCTTGTTTTTTTATAAGATTGTCATAAAATATATTAGACCATACCATGATTGACCACATGTTTTACAACATTTCACATAATCCTTTAACTATATATGAATTACAAGTCATGATATTGGGTATTATAAGCTAAAGATACTTGATTATCATTCTCCTCATCACATAAATATTAGTTCTTTATTTTTCTAGTATTGGCTACTTTCCTAAACCACACTATCATGCACTTTTTCTTGACATTTTTAATTTATTTTGTCTTATAATTTTTCTTATTTTTAGTCTCCATAGTCTATTACAATACTATTATATTATAGTAAACCATTTTAGAGATTCTATTCATGTATACTTCAATATAGTGGCCTTTTCCCATATATTCCACACTCTTCTTTTAATCATAAAAATAAACCTTTCTTATTTTTATTTGGTTCATTCTTGACATCAGGTTTTCTATACCTTAATTATATCCTTATATCATTGTCCATGGTCCCTCTTGGTTTTTACCTCATCCGTAGAACTGACATATTAAACCAAAATGTAAAATATTTTTGTCTATACCACTCACATCACAAACGAAATCATCTGAAATAAACCATCATTATTGACAACAAGTATATCCTGAATTCTTGTATTTATAATCTCTTCCTTGTTTTATGGTAATATTTTCATTCATGATTTTCCTGAAAAAAAAAAATTTTACCGTGTGTTTTTCATATGCACTATCATAGATAAAAATTTGATCATGGGGAAAAATAGGTGGAATTTTTAATTTCCTATTAAAACCTATAATTGAAATAACTAGGGAATATTCTAATTTAACATGATATGATTTTTTATGCATTCTTTATCTTTTTTATACTCATTTGTACAAACAAAATATATCAATTGTGTATCATGTACCTCTTATTATATTATAATTATATTATTCTTAGGTTCACTGATAATTTTTTTCATATTAATATTATTCAATAATGTGCTTCTGGATATCATTAACATATAATTATTCCTTCTTGATTAACACATTTTTCTATTCAACCTCCTTGTTTTTATTCTTTAGAAGCTACTTTTTTCTTTCTTGAGAATTTTGATCTACTCAATATTTAAATCTAAAGTTCCTTTTAACACCCACTCAAGATATATCATTTCCCCTCCATCGTTGTTGTTACTCGATTAAACAATTACAATCATAAAATGATTAAATAATATTATATTATTTTTAAAACAACTAGATGAGTCATTATTCCATTATTTTACCATAAAATATATCTTTTAATTCATGAATTCATTTTCTTATCCTTACTCATTCTTTGTGTGTATCCTCATCGTCCTCATATAATTTATATTCTTCAACCTACATCAGTAGGAAATATTTTGTAACATAATACCCCAGTTATATCATCAAATTTATTTCATAAATTTCCCTTTCCATTTTCCCTTATTTTATCTCTTTCATAGATTCCCACCAATTTTGTTGAATTCTTCATCATCCTTAGAATATGAATCATTATATCAAACTACATGTATTCTTCAAGTTTTAATTTTCTCGTAGATTAAAATGATTTATAATATTTTACAATATTTTAAATTTGGGAGACTATCAATTTCATATAAAAAGAGAATATTTTCATGTTATCCATGGACCAATATTACCTTTCCTTAAAAGATCAAAACATGAAATAAAATATATCTCAAAAGATTATGATTAGTTTATTTACAATGATTGACTCCACTATCTTATGATTAAACCTTATATGTTTTTGAATAACTCATTCAATATATTGAAATTTTAAACTGTATTATCATCATAATCCCTTTTCATATCATCAAATTTACCCCTCCATACCTAGATCTTAGCTTCCATCACCTGTATATTTCCCTCATTTATGATTCTAATTTTTTTAATATTTCTTTAGATATTGAACGGAGCGTCACATTTTTATATACCTTTTATAGAATGTATATAAAAATTCAATTTTTATACTTACTATCTAAATCTATTTTTCTATCTTATGATCGAGTCACCAAAGAACCTGAAAAATGGGTAGGAAACCCACTATAGTTGCATAATAGACTTATGAGTTGAGTGATACGAGGAAGGGATTCATGATATTCCTCAAAGTGTGGTATTTTTTGCTATAAAAATTAGTTTTTCATCAATCTATTATATAATTTAAGTTCAAAATTTCTTAGTAAATTCTTATTAATATTTTGAGGGATCCTTTCTATAATATGTCTTGATTATCCTAGACTTGATTAGATCATTGAGAGGGAATGGTATGAATCAGTGATCACATTCTTTTTATGATCAAATGCATTTAAATACATCCTCTTAAATTTATAAATGTTCTTGATCCTCTTAATGATTTCTCACATAATCACCTTTGTTTGTAGTAAAAATTAGAAAGTGATAAACATGCATTGTTAACACGGTTTGTCTAAAAGTCCCACCCCATTCCATGTTGGTTATAATCCCAAAAATTGATTTTATAGTTTTTTCAATAATTTTCAATGACATAGATTCCAATATTCTCTCCATCACTTGTAGATTCCACATGATGATATAATTATTCATCAACAAAGATCGAACAAATAAATACATTAATATATTTGTATTATCTCAAACATTGTATGTTAGTCTTCCTATATGATGAGATTCATTAGTGGGTCCTCATAGGTAATACCTCAATAAAGTTGTCAACAATGATGGTCAGGAGACTTTCTCTAGATTTAGATCAATCAGGATCTTCCTTAACTCTATAATAATATTTATATTCTAAAAAAATCTCTTTTTTATTAAATTTTTACACACTTAAATCCCTTGTCCCGCATCAATAATAGTGTATTGGGATTTAAGAATTCACACATAGTGTATAAGTGTTCTCAATTATCTTCACATCTAAATTATATTCTTTTGTAACTATATATATTAACTCAAAATCATGTGAAAAATATCTTCCATATTTGAAACAAATAAATTCCATGATATTCTGATGTAGGTGTGATGTCCTCATTTAAATTTTTATCAATATACCCTATTTGTCATTTCAGGAAAATTATTATAAATTTCCATCCAAATAATTAATTCAATATCCTATAGACTCAATATTTATTAAGTATTTTAATTATATAAATATATAGATATTTAAACTCATTAAAAATAGCCATATGTGTGGCATTGTGCTTCGCTACCATGTGGACTACATTCTTGTTGTATAAATCTAATATCAATTTTTTTGTTCTATATAGAAATCAAAATATTCTATGAGTCATAAAGTATTACACTCATAAAGATTATAATGAAAAATATTATGTTCGATATCAAAGGTTCATGATTGTGAAAACACTTATGCTTATCTTCCACAAACACAAACCCTTAGAAGGATTAACCTTTCAACTCAAAGTATTATGATCCATACTCAAATTCATATGATTAGTATCAAAAGAATTAAATGATAAAAAAATTACATTTATCCAAATTATTATACATTGGACAAAGTCTTACATTCCCACTAAAATTATTATCATCAACATTCTCTTGGAAGGAAACAAATTTAGTCTAACTGTATCACCCATGTTTTATATTTTAATTCTCACCATCTTGGACGAGGATCACCTATAGTGATCAAGATTATTGATCCTATAACGAACACCAAAAGAATATCCTAATTTTATATCTTCTAAATATATATATATTTTTTAGAAGAACTTAATTATAAATAGTAAAGTAAATTAAATATTCACTATGTATGTGACCTACCATGATGATCAATAGTAGTGGGGATTAACCATATAATTGATTGACCACACTAAGAGACCACATGAAAAAAATTAAATTGACCATATGAATAAAAACAATTATTCTGTAATCTATATCCTCATCATGGAAAAAAATATTTACCATATTGGATTGAATACATATAAACACAAATTAACCATGAATTTCTAAATCAATTACATTTCTAGACTATCATTATCAATAGATAGACTATGTTAAATAAATATCCACTAGTGAACTGTATGAGAGTATTGATCTAGTATTAACGCAATAGTTTTATAACTTCTTTAACTTATTATAGAATGTGTCTCTCCCCCTAAAAACACAAACAATTTATTTCCTTGAATAATAATATATTAAAAATAACATTTATAGTTACTAATTTTTACCATTCCAACACATATCATTGTACAGTAACACCAAAATCTCCTTTTCAATTTATCATTATAGGAGACCAATCAACGTATGGACTTTGATGTGATATAATGATCGAAATTCAATTGTAACTCATGAATCCATATTAATATTATATGTTTCATCACCTCTATTACCAAAAACATATATACATATTTACGACAAATGCAACCAGTCCCTTTTTGGCACAACACACTAAAATGTTATTTCTTGATAGACCATGAAATTAAGGATTCACTATGAAACAATAATGTTTATAAGTTATTTTTTAATCCATTTTACATCCACTAATTTTTGAATTAAAATAACTCTTAATAGTGAATTTTTTTATAGATGAAAAAATGTCAATGTTCTAATATTTTGTTTAGTAATACATGTTTTGTTCAAATTCCATTTAATGTAATTCCTCTTTATTCCATTGGAAAATCTCATATAAAAATGTAAAAAACATAAATTTTTTGGAATAGACCTCAAGTATAGTAATATTTCAATTATCCCTGAAAACCATTTTTAGTTAATAAAATCCCCATAATAATTTAGGTTATTATTATAAGAGGATCCTCTGAGAGTAATAATACTATAGGCATTTTCAAAACAAAAATATTTATGTAAAAAAATTATATACATTTATTTATTTGAAATTTTTATTTTTGGTATCAATGTTATTTGGAATCTAATAGCATAATTTTGTTCCAAATTATCACTCATCTAAAATTAAATTCTCATAAGTTCTAAAAAACAATTTATAAGTGTTTTTTGGACTGAACAAAAAATAATTTCATTGAAAGATAATTATAAAATGATAATTTCTTTAAAAATTTATTGATAAAAATAATGGGGTCTTATTTTTATTTGAAAATATTATTTTGAAGTAACAATCTAGATAAATGGTTAGAATTGGTTCTTAGATTTTTTTTTATGTTCATGTACTTCTTTGGTAATCAAAAATACATGTTCCAATAAAATTATATATTCAACACCATGATATTGATCAACATAAACATCCTAAAAAACAAATATTCACAATTAATTAATAATTACATCCATTTTAACTAGAATTATTCTATGGTGAGATGCAATATGTAGTGAAATATGGATAGACTGTAACACCCCAAGATTTTATAGTGTGTTATTTCTTCAAAATAATTCAATAACTTTCTTTACACGAAACACCGATTTCAATTACACCATGACTTACCAAACAAGCCATTCAAAAGAGGTTATGAATAGTATTAGATAAATTTTAAAGTTTATGTAATCCTCATAATTTTAGAATCCATATTATGAGTTTCTTAGATATAATGCAAGAACAAATTCATTTTCAGTATTGCACTTTTATCAACTTTTAATAGTGAACCATTTTTAAATACTATATTTTAAACTTTTTGACTAAATGGGGACATCAAAAATTTAAAATGAAACATCCCAAGCTTCTACGGTACGCTTCTCTTTGAATAATGTGATAGCGTGTGTTGTACGCAACACCGAGTTCTAACAACCAATTAAACTAGCCGTTATGAATAGTAATAACTAATTTTTGAAATTATATATATTTTATATTTTAAAATGGACTTCATTTTTGGATTCGGAATATCGAATTTATCCTAAGGTGAAATTTTGGTACTTTTCGGATAACTTTCATATTTTGATGAATAGTGAAAATTACTAAATTTTAATTAAAAACAACTTTTTTAATCAAAATAATTAATAGTGATAAATTATGAATTTGAGTGGTTTTAAAGTATATTTAGAATATATTTTTACCTTTTAATATAATGTTGGTCATTGGACATAATTTTACAATTAAACCGAACATAAACAAGTGTCAATCTTTTGATAGTTATTATCTCTTAAAAACACGCTTTTTGTTTTAACAGCGGGAATTAATTTTAAATTAATTTCTGCCACTTCTGTGTTTTGAATTTAGAAAAATGGATTCCATATTTGGAATCAGGATGTCCAAATTGTGTAAATAGGTAACTTTTATTTTTAGACATTTTGAATAATTACTGTGGTAAATATTTTATTTACCATAGTTAAGGGTAAATCCGGTAAATAAGGGTTAACAAATAATATTATAATAATACAAAATTAACCTAAAACGTGTCCTAACCTTATTGGTGGACACATACCCGACCATGATCATCCTTGGGTCAATTTGGGGACCCCTTGGAGCCACTTGTATGTGGTAGGGACACTTTATATTAATAAAGTTAAAATAAAAATAAAAATGGCATAAGCTTACATCTTTTAGAAGAACAATTTTTACATAGGGTTATACATGTTGGATTTTCAATTATAAATATTCATTAGAAATCTAAAAAGATTTCCTACATAATGATATTTTATTTATAATTTTTAGACATCAAATAATTTAAATTATTAATGACACAATAATGATACAATGTTTACCTCATTAATAAATCATTTAAATAAATAAGATTATAATGATTAAAATATTATCTAAAACCTGTCCAATTCTTATTGGTTTATGTTAATTAGAATATGAGGCATCTTATCTTCGACCTCAATGATTTTTGGACCATTATAAACCGAATATAATTATATTATAAAGTAATACTTTCACTCTTTCCTAAAGAGCCCCTCTTCTCCCTTATAAAAGGAGACCACTTCTACTCATTCCTCACACCTCTCAAGCCACTTGGCTCGTCCAAACTCTTCCCAAATAAGCTCCCCACATCCCTCTCCTCCTCCTTGAAGCTTCCCCTTAGGCAGAAAGCATTTAAAGAAGTCCTTTGGTTCCAACCAAAGTGAGTTACCTAAATTAAAGGTAACGATTTCTCTTAAATTATTTTCATTTATTTTCCTTCTCCAACCCCCAAACTCTTTTTATTTCCTTTCTTTTGTAACAAAACCAGTATCCTCAATATACTAGGATGTTGTTATAAGAAGGATTCAAACTACACATAAACACAACTCCATCTAATGGATGATGAACATAATGTTTCTGTGGATGGCAAACTAACACCTCACGAAACGATGATTGTTCAAATACATCTTACCGCCTCTCATGGTGGCCATTATGATGGCACTGTAATTAAATATGATATTAATGATATATATTTAATATATAAGCTTCTGTAATTCCATTTTATTTCATACCATTATTCGTTTCATGTTGTATATACATACGATAATTTCATTTGAGGAAGTGCGGACTACCGCCCCCTTAAAATGATATGACTCGTTCATACCACACGTGGAACGTATAAAGGATGGTGTTAATGAACTTAAGTAACATATATAAAATATTATATTATACTGGAATAGTAATATACCTATGTATCATTTGGATTCGATTCTTTTAAAATAAAAATTAAATGGAAGTAGCGTTCGTGCGTACGTACGGACTACCGTCTCCACGAACGCGATGAGATTCATTCTCCATCGTATCCATTCAAGTCTTATTCTTATTTTAGGGTTAAAAATAATGTTAATATCATTATGATTATGAATAAGATATAATCTATCCATTACAAACATGTCTTACGTAACCAAACATTTAAGAAGAACGAATCGATTATCACCCGAAACGACGATAATACTAAGATATTATTAATAAAGCAATGTTAAAAGATCATATATGATATCATATTAATGTATATGATTCTTGTATAATTTAATAACAATTATTTCACCATTATACAGGAGGTTAACCTACCCCAACAAAGGAAAAGTACAAGGTAAGGGTTATTTCACAATCTCTTCATTATCCGAGGTTGTTTATACGTAATAATCTACTGGGATCTCTTTATCATCCACATCCATGTTTCTTAAAAATGTATTTCAAAACATTTTTACTATTTACTAGAATATGAGTTAAAGTCATTTATACCCTTTTTGAATTTTATAAGTGGTTTATAAAGGAATCTTTCCGTCGTTTTCAAAACAAGGTCCCTTTTAACCTTTTCGACAGAATTAAGGTAAGAATGTTTTTTTTACTTATACGGCGGGTGCGGCTATTTTCCGCCGTTATAAAATCTTCAAAGATTACCTTACAAGCTTATAAGATTATTTTCAAAGAAAATGTTTTATTTTATATGGATCTTAAATGATTTCAAAATAAAAGGAGATATTTCTTTAAAAAGAATTTTGATTTCATCTATGTCAACATCCTTTGATGGATTTTAAGATTTTTTTGAAGTTGATTTATTATGATACAAAACTTCTATATTGTATTGAAGGTTTTGTGATATGTTTGACTGTGGATGTGCTATTTTTATACCATTCATAGTTTATGGTGAAAGTATTGACATTTCGTATGCTAGTTTTAATATGAATGTTTATGTTATATTTAAACTGTTTCATATGGGAATGCATTGGACTTAATATGTGACGGGTGGAGCCCGCTATAGCTCCTCGATGCATCGGTAGGTCTCATGAGACAAACTAGTGTCTTGGCACAAGGCCTTGACAAAATCTTATTTGTAGTCTTGGCACGAGGCCTTGACTATGTGGTTATGATAGTCTGGCATTATGCATTCCAACATTATGAAAGTGGTTATTGGTTTTTGCATGTGATTATCCGATTAGTAGAATATCCATGTGAATAAGTAAATGGAATTATTTCATTTTATTTATGTCATACCATGTTGAAAGTTCATGTTTGAAAGGCTTTTGTTTTAGTTATACATTGCCTTAAAAGTTTATTCTTATTTATGAAAGTTTCTGCTATATTGTTATCCTTACTGGGCATTTGAGCTCACCCCTTTTCTATGTTTTATTTTTCCCAGGAAGTGAAGAAGTAAGTTATGAATGACCTGCAGGGAAATTTTGTGGGGATATGAGTGTAGATTATGGAGACAATATGTTGTTGTAGTAGTTTTTCGTTCAATGATGTAATGTAAAACTTATGAATATATCTAGTGTTTCCAAGGCTACTAAACCAATCGGTATTTCGAGATTTTATCTTTCTTGTGATCATGCCAATGTTACGAAGTAACGCACCGACTCTGGGTAGCTGGGGTCGGGGCGTTACAGTTGGTATCAGAGGAAGTTTAGTACAAACCTTGGAAGCTAGATTTAGATAAACTCTGATTAGAGCACGTAGACCTAAGATGAACTTTGAGGATTAGTATAGAAGAACTTCCTAGAATTTTGGTATTGTAGAGATTTTGTGAGTTTTCCGAGCAATACATCCCTGTCTGGATACGAGTAGGTAGAGGCGGCTCTGGCACAGATGTACCTAGGGGTAAAACCCGAAAACACCGATTTGAGCTAGACTCGAACGAGAACTGGTGCACGACAACGGGCCTTACTGCACTCTTGGTTACGAAACTCCCGGGGGATATGCTTAGGATAACTCTCATTTTCTTTACAAATCATTATGAAGGGTTTATGAGTATATACATCCTCAAAGGAGACATTTTTATGATTATGGATTATATCCATAAATAGTTCAATTTATGTTAACTGTTTTATAAGTATGGGATTATGTATTTTGATTCATAAACTGATCTAGTGTATGCCATTGTTTAGAAATGGCGCCCAATAGAAGGAATGAGAACTCCAGAAATGCACATGATCCAAAGAGAAGGAAGGATCATATATTTCATGGTTTTAAGCTAGAATTTATAATAGAAATAGTCTCCCATGTATTATCATCATATGAAGAAATAATATCATGTGTTGATAAGATAAGTAAAGAGTTTACTGAGTCCTATGGCTTTGAAGGGAAGCAAGAGAAGAAAAGGATGGAAGAGAGAAAGATGGATAAAGGGAAGAGGGAAAAGAATAATTTTCTCATATGTGGTAACTGTGGAAAGAAACACCCTGGAACTTGCCTGAAAGGAATGGGAGTTTGTTATAAGTGTGGAGGAAAAGGGCACAAAGTACATGACTGCAAGGGTAAGAAAATGGTTTCAAATGTACAATGCTTCATTTGCAAGGAGTTTGGACACTACGCGAACCTATGTCCCAGTCATCAGACTATGCCGCAAATGATGCTATTGGATAATAATCAAGTTATGATACTACCACAGATGAAGAGGAATGATTAGAGTTATTATGTTGATTATATCAATTGAGTGTTGTATCAACAATGTACTTGTTATAATAATTATGGAGTATATAAGGATTTTACTGCAGTACTATTTCATTAAGGACTTGAGATGGTGTGGAACAAAGAAAAGTGACTCAGTAGCAGGTTAAATGTTTGGAAAATATATGGTTGAGAGAAAGATAAACCATAATATGGTTCAGATACCGAGGTGGTGATTTTAGAATAATACATGATTGATTTGGATAAATTATATTGGATATTATTGACTACCTTGAAGCTGATTAATGATTTGTATATTCCATCATTGTTGGGGTTTAAAACATTTTTGGATTAATGAAGTATATCCATCATTCTATATGGAATAAGGGAACATGAATGTAATCAATAAGGAATATGGTAATACATGATGAAGGTATTCATATGCTATTACGGGGTAAAAAGTATCTATATTATGTTTACCTTACTTATAAATGTTGGACTGTGAGTTTGGATAGAAGTATTTTGGATCGTTCTAGTTTGGATTATTTTGGATTGCCATAAAAGGACAACCCGGAAGTCGGGTGGCAACCCGTCGCGTCCGGCAAGGCTGTGAGACTTGAACCCGCAACCGAAGGGCGACAAGGGTGTATCACCTACCACTGGCCCACAAGATGTCCTGGATTAAATAATGTAGTTTTTATTAAAATATCTTGTAGATGAATTATAAATTCGTTTATTTTGGAACCCTATACGAATAGTGTAAATAGAATTTTTTTAAATTCTATTATCTTTTAGAGTGAAAGATGAGTTTGTGGTAGAAATTTATTAATGGATAAAACTCTAATTATAAAGTAAGTATATCTCCTTATGATCTTATCCAATCTCATAAATAAATTCCACAACATTAAGAAAAGGAACTTAGAAAAAAAATGTTGTCCTAGATGGTACCTTAAATCATCACTAATTTATGTCTTTGGGATTGTTGGCCTTTTCATAGCCATTTTCTCTACCACTCTCCATCAGATAATTGATGGTTAGATTTCTCCTCCATATCCATATTTTCCTACATGGAACCCTAGTATGTGTTATTTTCGGTAATCTTCATACTTTCCACTCTTTATTTTAAATAGAGGCCTCATTAATTCATTTTTCGATGTGGGATTTCAACTAAGATATTTTGAAACGTCAAAAATGTGTTATCCCAATACCCTATATTTTGTTGAACCGATGGTACTTCAAATCATCATAGATTGATGAGTTTAAGGACCTCAATTTTATACTTGTTTGTGATTGATGACCTCAATCACTACCTATAAATATTTACATTTTTCCTCCAATTATATGTCTCTAATTGCCACCAATGTTCTCTTAATCGAGATCATAATTTGGTGGTGACCCTTTCATTTCTCTTTTCCCCATATTAAGACTAAATTTTAGTAACCCAATTTCCGATGTGGGTTTTCCCACAAAGATATTTTCTATTTTCAACCTTTTATTTTCGAAGAACAATTTCAAATTGCGAGGACGCAATTTATTGAAGGAGGGGAGAATGTAACACCCCAAGATTCTATAGTGTGTTATTTCTTCAAAATAATTCAATAACTTTCATTACATGAAACACCGATTTCAATTACACCATGACTTACCAAACAAGCCATTCAAAAGAGGTTATGAATAGTATTAGATAAATTTTAAAGTTTATGTAATCCTTATAATTTTAGAATCCATATTATGAGTTTCTTAGATATAATGCAAGAACAAATTCATTTTCAGTATTGCACTTTTATCAACTTTTAATAGTGAACCATTTTTAAATACTATATTTTAAACTTTTTGACTAAATGGGGACATCAAAAATTTAAAATGAAACATCCCAAGCTTCTACGGTACGCTTCTCTTTGAATAATTTGATAGCATGTGTTGTACGCAACACCGAGTTCTAACAACCAATTAAACTAGCCGTTATGAATAGTAATAACTACTTTTTGAAATTATATATATTTTATATTTTAAAATGGACTTCATTTTTGGATTCGGAATATCGAATTTATCCTAAGGTGAAATTTTGGTACTTTTCGGATAACTTTCATATTTTGATGAATAGTGAAAATTACTAAATTTTAATTAAAAACAACTGTTTTAATCAAAATAATTAATAGTGATAAATTATGAATTTGAGTGGTTTTAAAGTATATTTAGAATATATTTTTACCGTTTAATATAATGTTGGTCATTGGACATAATTTTACAATTAAACCGAACATAAACAAGTGTCAATCTTTTGATAGTTATTATCTCTTAAAAACAAGCTTTTTGTTTTAACAGCGGGAATTAATTTTAAATTAATTTCTGCCACTTCTGTGTTTTGAATTTAGAAAAATGGATTCCATATTTGGAATCAGGATGTCCAAATTGTGTAAATAGGTAACTTTTATTTTTAGACATTTTGAATAATTACTGTGGTAAATATTTTATTTACCATGGTTAAGGGTAAATCCGGTAAATAAGGGTTAAAAAATAATATTATAATAATACAAAATTAACCTAAAACGTGTCCTAACCTTATTGGTGGACCCATACCCGACCATGAGCATCCTTGGGTCAATTTGGGGACCCCTTGGAGCCACTTGTATGTGGTAGGAACACTTTATATTAATAAAGTCAAAATAAAAATAAAAATGGCATAAGCTTACATCTTTTAGAAGAACAGTTTTTACATAGGGTTATAAATTTTGGATTTTCGATTATAAATATTCATTAGAAATCTAAAACGATTTCCTACATAATGATATTTTATTTATAATTTTTAGACATCAAATAATTTAAATTATTAATGACACAATAATGATGCAATGTTTACCTCATTAATAAATCATTTAAATAAATAAGATTATAATGATTAAAATATTATCTAAAACCTGTCCAATTCTTATTGGTTGATGTTATTTAGAATATGAGTCATCTTATCTTCGACCTCAATGATTTTTGGACCATTATAAACCGAATATAATTATATTATAAAGTAATACTTTCACTCTTTCCTAAAGAGCCCCTCTTCTCCCTTATAAAAGGAGACCACTTCTACTCATTCCTCACACCTCTTAAGCCACTTGGCTCGTCCAAACTCTGCCCAAATAAGCTCCCCACATCCCTATCCTCCTCCTTGAAGCTTCCCCTTAGGCAGAAAGCATTTAAAGAAGTCCTTTGGTTCCAACCAAAGTGAGTTACCTAAATTAAAGGTAACGATTTCTCTTAAATTATTTTCATTTATTTTCCTTCTCCAACCCCCAAACTCTTTTTATTTCCTTTCTTTTGTAACAACACAAGTATCCTCAATATACTAGGATGTTTTTATAAGAAGGATTCAAACTACACATACACACAACTCCATCTAATGGATGATGAACATAATGTTTCTGTGGATGGCAAACTAACGCCTCACGAAACGATGATTGTTCAAATACATCTTACCGCCTCTCATGGTGTCCATTATGATGGCACTGTAATTAAATATGATATTAATGATATATATTTTATATATAAGCTTCTGTAATTCCATTTTATTTCATACCATTATTCGTTTCATGTTGTATATACATACGATAATTTCATTTGAGGAAGTGCGGACTACCGCCCCCTTAAAATGATATGACTCGTTCATACCACACATGGAACGTATAAAGGATGGTGTTAATGAACTTAAGTAACATATATAAAATATTATATTATACTGTAATAGTAATATACCTATGTATCATTTGGATTCTATTCTTTTAAAATAAAAATTAAATGGAAGTAGCGTTCGTGCGTACGTACGGACTACCGTCTCCACGAACGCGATGAGATTCATTCTCCATCGTATCCATTCAAGTATTATTCTGATTTTAGGGTTAAACATAATGTTAATATAATTCTGATTATGAATAAGATATAATCTATCCATTACAAACATGTCTTACGTAACCAAACATTTAAGAAGAACGAATCGATTATCACCCGAAACGACGATAATACTAAGATATTATTAATAAAGCAATGTTAAAAGATCATATATGATATCATATTAATGTATATGATTCTTGTATAATTTAATAACAATTATTTCACCATTATACAGGAGGTTAACCTACCCCAACAAAGTAAAAGTACAAGGTAAGGGTTATTTCACAATCTCTTCATTATCCGAGGTTGTTTATACGTAATAATCTACTGGGATCTCTTTATCATCCACATCCATGTTTCTTAAAAATGTATTTCAAAACATTTTTTCTATTTACTAGAATATGAGTTAAAGTCATTTATACCCTTTTTGAATTTTATAAGTGGTTTATAAAGGAATCTTTCCGTCGTTTTCAAAACAATGTCCCTTTTAACCTTTTCGACAGAATTAAGGTAAGAATGTTTTTTTTACTTATACGGTGGGTGCGGCTATTTTCCGCCGTTATAAAATCTTCAAAGCTTCCCTTACAAGCTTATAAGATTATTTTCAAAGAAAATGTTTTATTTTATATGGATCTTAAATGATTTCAAAATAAAAGGAGATATTTCTTTAAAAAGAATTTTGATTTCATCTATGTCAACATCCTTTGATGGATTTTAAGATTTTTTGAAGTTGATTTATTATGATACAAAACTTCTATATTGTATTGAAGGTTTTGTGATATGTTTGACTGTGGATGTGCTATTTTTATACCATTTATAGTTTATGGTGAAAGTATTGACATTTCGTATGCTAGTTTTAATACGAATGTTTATGTTATATTTAAACCGTTTCATATGGGAATGCATTGGACTTAATATGTGACGGGTGGAGCCCGCTATAGCTCCTCGATGCATCGGTAGGTCTCATGAGACAAACTAGTGTCTTGGCACAAGGCCTTGACAAATTCTTATTTGTAGTCTTGGCACGAGGCCTTGACTATGTGGTTATGATAGTCTGGCATTATGCATTCCAACATTATGAAAGTGGTTATTGATTTTTGCATGTGATTATTCGATTAGTAGAATATCCATGTGAATAAGTAAATGGCATTATTTCATTTTATTTATGCCATACCATGTTGAAAGTTCATGTTTGAAAGGCTTTTGTTTTAGTTATACATTGCCTTAAAAGTTTATTCTTATTTATGAATGTTTCCGCTATATTGTTATCCTTACTGGGCATTTGAGCTCACCCCTTTTCTATGTTTTATTTTTCCCAGGAAGTGAAGAAGTAAGTTATGAATGACCTGCAGGGATATTTTGTGGGGATATGAGTGTAGATTATGGAGACAATATGTTGTTGTAGTAGTTTTTCGTTCAATGATGTAATGTAAAACTTATGAATATATCTAGTGTTTCCAAGGCTACTAAACCAATCGGTCTTTCGAGATTTGATCTTTCTTGTGATCATGCCAATGTTACGAAGTAACGCACCGACTCCGGGTAGCTGGGGTCGGGGCGTTACATAGAACCACTATTAGAAACATGTCAAATATAACTCTGTATTCAATAACATCTTTATAATTGAAACCCTTTTAAAATATGTAGGGCTTATTTTTAACAGTAATAAAATTTTCAATACACTTATTTTAGATTTCCCACTTTAATCATATAAAAAAATATCTCTAGATAATTCAAAGAATGTCAAAAACCTTTTTTATTCAAATAGACTATGCTTTTATTTCGTAACAACTATAAAACTCTCATCACTCAAGGAATATTTTTCAATTAAGGTTCAAATTATGATTATGATAAAAAATTATAACATTCATTTCTTAAAGAACTTACAATTATAACTGATCAATATAGACCACTAATGATATTATAATTATAATTAATTCTTATGTTCATTTAATTTCTTAGGATAAGGTAATATTGAACCTTATAAGATGAATAGTAAACTTTAATTAAGCTGACATCCATTATTATAGATTATATTTTATAAATTATAAAAGAATAATATTAAATGGAGTTGGTATAATATTTAGTATAAATACAGAAGGGGTTTCAAAAATACAATCCATATAAGTATGTTTGTGAAATTATTTCAATATATAAGGAATTATTTCATCAAATTTATCATTTCAACTTTTATCTAAAAATTTTGTTAACTTGTTGAATAAATGATAATAAATACTATTTATGGACTAACTAAGAAAAAAATCATTCATCAACATTTGAATCAAACTTATAAATATGATCATTAGTATTCTAAATGAATATTTTTCATCAAAAGAAAATGAAGTAAGAAAAATTAGGCTTTCATATATTCCATAATTTTCAAGTAATATTACTTAAAAACTATGATTGGAAAATTTAATTCATAATTTAATAGTATATACTAATGAATTTCACCCATAAATTATTAGTAACTCAATATTCATACAAAATATATAAATTAATAATATTAATTGTTTATTACTTCTTCCAATCACACCATTATGTTATGTAGGTCTTGGTGATGAAATTTTCCATGTAATACCACTTCCATTAAAAAAAGTTTCAAATACATAATTTATAAATTCTCCACCATGGTCAATCTGGATGATAAAAAAATTTAACTTTTCATATTTTCATGAAGTAAAAAAATATTATAAATATAGAGGGTGATTATATCTTATGTTCTAGAATATGGTTTAATGTATACATGTTTTAACCATCAACTAAGATGTGTACATATTCTTTTACTCTAATATACATAGTTTTTTTGGGACCAAAAAGGGTTATGCATACTATCTAAATGAACAATAATAAAATACTTCAAATATATGTTTAAATCCTAGTATGTGATGTTTATCATATTGGAAAAGGTCATAGACTTTGGTGTTGTTAAACATGAGATCCCAAATTTTCTTTACTATTCCTTTCCAATAAAACATATAAAATGTCAAAACATTGCATTATACAAACCTACTATAAAAATGGTATAAAAAATACTAAAATATTCTATGAAAAAGTAAGTTCCAATATCTAAAATATTTTTATGTTAACATTGTAAAAATTGTCTTCACTATCGTTAGATTACTTATAACTCCTATCAAATATGTGTTGGTAAATGTATCATTACAAAATATTATAGAGTAACCTTTCTCCTATAAATACCATGTGCAGATAAGTATTATCATAATTCTCAGAACATAAAGTAAATTTGAAGTGAAAATAAAAATAAAAATTAGAAACAAGATATAAATGAGATGGTGAATTAGGAATTACCATCCCCATAAAGAATATATCATTCTGAGTTTAATTTTTTTTAAATGATGTTTTTACTACTGACATCACTATTTGAATCACTTCTTCTTTTGAATGATGGATCCTCACTTATAAATAAAATATCATTAATAGCTATTAATGAATTTCACACTCTCCTATTTGAATATTTTCCATCCTTATTATTCTTATTATTATGTCAAGGAAAATCATGTATTAATGTTTATGTATTCTTTTTCTCATAATGGGTAATATATGATGATTCCTTCACCTCAGACTTATATATTTTTTAAATAATCAAAATATATGATCTTATATTAGATAATTCTTTCATATATATATATATATATATATATTAAGATGATAAAAGTCACCATCACTAGCTTCTTAATTTCTATCATTCAAATTTTTTTTGAATATCTTCTTTGTTGTAGTGGTGTATTTCATTTTTTATCACTAGAAGTTGAAGTTACAAAAGTCAACATAAATTGAACCCCATTATTTATTTTCTCTTTCTCATCGTCTCTCTTTAACAAATATTCATACTATATGATATTTCTAATAAGAACATAAAGATAAAACATTATCATATATTCGGTTTTAAATATAGCTATCTAATTGTTTCCCATCCCTTTAGAAGGATATAAATATTATTTTCATAATATTGTTTATCTATAAGATCCATTTTTCTTGGTGATTGTTTTCCATTAAAAACTATCATGAAATATTGGTGTATTTTCAATACTAATTGACTAAAGATAAAATCAAAGACATTATAACATTGTTGCAATATCAATAATTATGTCTCAAGAAAATTAGATGCTCTAAAGTGAGATATTTCTACAATTTCTCAATTTTTTTCTCCATCTCTCTTGATAAATTATGGCCATTTATATTTAAATACCTAAATTGTAAAAATATATTTCAAAGTTTTATTTTTCTTGATATTTTGGATTTTTCACTCTAGTAAAAACATATACTTATTTCCTAATAATTCTATAATTAGTATAAATAATTGTAGAATTATCCACACCAATGGAAATAAAAATGATATTCATTGTTTCCCACTAATATTCATAGTCAATGAAATTTATGATAACTAAATGACAAGGGTTCATATTTGTAAAATTTCCAATTAAAATACTTTTTATATAAAAATAAAATATGCATTTCCCATTCTACATGTCAATGTAAATAAAAATTTAAATTAAAAAAAACAATTTTATAAAAATTCATTAGACTAACTAATATGTAGATCCAAGATGAAATATCAAGAGACCAGTTATGATACATAATGTTTTCCTAGAGTTAAAAAATATATTAAATAAAATTGGGATTAAATATTGCATAAATGTGACTTTTAATTTGAATAATACTAAAAACAAAGTTATTGGAATGTGATATTTTTATCAAATTTTAGTAATAATGTAAAATAAAAGGAGAAATAAAAATTTAAAATCATGATAGGTAAGAGTTAACCAATGAAAAAAATAATAATAGTTGAAGAAAATAAACTCATAAGGTAAATACATAACCAATAATAGAAATAAAATCCAAAATTTAAACATTATAGTACCAATAATCCTCAGGATACTAAAAATATTGAAATACCATTAAATAAATAATATTACCAAATAGTTCAAATATAATAAAACTTCAATTTTAAAAAAAACTGACAATTGGATCGGTAAAATTGAACCAAGGTATCACCATGTTCAACATGATATAAATTCATTAATCAACCCTTCATTAGAAGATATATGACTACTCCATGACTTATTTAAAAATTATTCACAAGTAAGGTTCTATAACCCTAATAACATGTTGGTCCAAAATGATCAAAAAACAAGGACAGACAACATGTAAATTATCAAACTAATGTAAAAATATATATACTATTGTAATTAGATCCTTATTAATCATAATGATTAAATTATATACATTCATCACTGTAATATTTTCTATATCAAGTATCTAAAGATAAAAATTTATAATATAAATTCAAAGATATGTACAATGAAAGAACACAAATAAAAAACTATTAAAAACACAATGAAATAATGGATTATATTATTATGAACCCTAGAAAAATATGAAATAGTATTAAACAAGTTTGTAATTAAATCCCAATATCTCAATTATCATATGTACCATGATTCCTCAGTTTTATTTACAACTTCTAGTATAAAAACATTAATGTTCATCATGAAATTTCATTATGTCGATTTTCCATAACAATATAATGTACATTATCTTCTAATGAATATTTATTTATCATTCTATAAATCAATTTATTTTACCATTTTTCCTTATTCCACATCTTCAACATGTTATTAAATTGATGGACATATAAAGTTCCTCGAAATTATAGAGAATCAAAAATTAAGTATAGACAAATATTACTGAGTCTAAATTTTTCATATTAACTTAGAAAAATGTATAAGTATGTTGTAATTATAAAAAATAAAAGATGAATTATTTGAATCAATAAGAAATTCTGTATACATTATAATATTGATTAACAAGTATAATTTTATTATTGAGAACTTTTCTAAATACTTAATTTATAATATATGTTTTTTGAGACCATTCCTAGGAATAAACAAAAATACATCTCCAAATTTGGTTTATATAATCTTATAATTATACTCAAAAAAACCATAAATATTATTTCATTAACTTTTTTAAAACTGTCCTTTCACATATCCTACCATCGTGCACTAAATCTTAGACAACCCAACTTTATTACGATACCACTCTTGCATTATTTGACCAACTAGGACTTGTATTGAGTCTCATTATTGGATGAAAATGCCATCGTAAGCCCACCCTGGTTTGTTTTTATATTCAAACAAGTAAAAATATGGTCTCTATATATTTAATTCGGTTTTTTAGTTAAAACATTAACGAATATACATGTATTTAAATACAAAAAAATATTTCAAAGAATTAATATAATACATTTTAAAATAACTATAACTAATGAAATTTTTCTATACCTATATCCTAGACTATAAATTAACACATGAAAAATATAAAAAATTAAATAATCAGATACTATAGAAAGGATATGGATAATATTATCAGTAATGATTTTGGTAACACCTCTATATCATTATTATATTTTAAAGAGTCACAATTAACTCATTTTTTCCACCTATTAACAATAAATCCATATATTATATGGTATATGAAAGTGCCACTATACTATACATCATATTCATAGGCACAAAGATGGATGGGAATATTTGAAATACATGTATGAGTACATATATATCCTTAAATAAAAGTTACATCTTAAAACACTTAACTAAAAAAAGATATAAAAAGGTATAACTCAAGAAAGGATAATGTGAAGTTATGTATTCAAATTATGAAATGAAATAAAACCAAATCGTATAATTGATGGGTAAAAACCCTATAGTACAATCCAAGTAACAATATCAACACCATAGAATATTTCCCCATATCTTAAAGTAAAATAATCAACACCTCCCATCATATGCCTAATAATATAATTTAATATAAAAATTATAACACTAGATATATTCTCACCTATAAATCTCTATGTTTCTCATAACAAGATTGAAACATTAGAAGTGGTGAATATAATCATGCTAATTTTTTAGAAATGTTAGGTAATAGTGTGATCACTAAGACCAAATTGTATAATGATTCAATGTTCAATTAATAATAATCTATCTAAAGGTTTTCACTTGAATCCCACCTAAGAGAAACCTAAGGTTAAACAATTCTATATACGATCCAAATCATTCTACTAGCCTCTTCTAAATTCTATGAAACTATAATATCACCCAAAAATAATTCCTATAATCTTCCATGTCGTTGAACAGAAAAAAATTACAAATGGAGCTATATATTTGATGAAACGTGTAAGGGTTATGGCCCAACATCCTTCAACCAAAATATAATTTGACATTCCCATATTTTCCCAGATACACGGCCAATAACCCTTATTTTTTCATATAATAATATTCCAAATCACATAATAGATCATCTCAAATGGTATTTATGAACACAATGTAAATTATAATTTCAAAAATATTATAAATAAACTATTATTTATCTTATTTTGACACGTGTCAAGAAATTTTATGAAACAAATTAAGATAAAATTAATCTTGGGCCATGTGATAGACCTTAGGCACTCTACATTGAATGCATAGATGAAAAAATGGATAAAGTAATCCACATGGGGATATAAATTCTTGTGGATGGGGTTGAAACATGGAATCACATGAACCTTACTATTTTTTGTTAGCACAAAGAAGCTCTAATCCACCCCCAATAATTACTGGACCAATTAGTTCAACATGCTCTCAGGGAAAATTCATAGGGCATAGACAAATCCCCTAAACTATGTCTAATAATAGTACCCAACCCATATATTGACATAACACTCCTTTAGAATGTTCTATGATCCCATTTTGAATCCAATTTGGTTGGATGATTAATATCTTCAAGACCAACATAATGTATGGTTCTTGTTTCTCCACACATTGGTTTCCATAACCCATCGACTAAGCTTTCACAAGAAAATGACATGTAATGGTTGAATAATAATCTATCACATTATGATAAAATTGATATGAATTATAAATTTATTAAATATTCTATAAACCTAGAAAATCTATTTTTTTCAAACATGTGCCTCCAACCATGCTTCCAGGTTTACCCACCTGCTACCTCTGTCGTGCCACACAACCATCACCTACTACCTCAATTATCATTAGAAATATTCCCCGTAATTATTACACACTAATTAAGGCCCATTATAAATATGTTAATTGACCTTTTATGGTCTTAATAAGCTCTAATATTTAGATAATAGGGAGTGAGGGGGATATATAAGGAAGGGTATTGTGAGGGATGTGGTTGGGGGTGTTTTACCTCTTATCATTGCATCATCATATACACTCTGGTTGGCACATCCCTACTTGTGTTTCCAATTGATTTGATATTTGGTAGGGTAATATGGGGTGTATGTAATCCAATAACTCTATCCACCTCTCTAGTTCCAAAAATATTCTTTAGGTCTACTGCCTTCATGTTTACACTATCACACAATAAGATGAAAGAGGGAGAGGTAGTGAATGGTGGTGGTTCGGCCACCTGAATTCCAATCTACATTTTCTTACCATGGGAAATAAAATAAACCCTAAATTTCAAAACTAATTTCTCAAGAAAATAAAAATTGTTTATAAATAAAATTTATAATCGTGGATGATTTATTTTAAAAGGAGAATGGTATTCAAAAAATATTTAATTCCTTACCTTGGGTTTAGGGATACATGCTACTCTTTCCTCCTTCCTCTAAAACATTTATTTTTATCCTCAAATAAAATCCCGTATAATTGATTCCCATCAATATAATATATTATATTAATATTAAATTGTAAAAATGTACCTAAATAGTCTTATACCCCTAACTTGATGTATCTATCACCTTCAAAAATCTCTATATTCTGAATAATACTATGGTGTTAGATATATCATCTACAGTAATGTTTAAGAGGTACATGACATTTATATTAAACTTTTTTTCATAGGATAATTTTTTTTACATTATAGCTATATAATAAATTACTCATTAATATTAAACCACCTATAAAGAATTTCAAAACATGGACCATCATAAAATACCTATTTTATGATTAACATAACATATTTAATAATGTTATATGGACATTAGTAGTGGAGAATATATCATTACACCTTTTATTTAGATTGTTACTCTAGAAATTAGAAAACTACTCCAAACAAATCTTAATTCTCAACCAAAATGAACCAATGGCCATTATATAAAAGAAATACCCTAATAGATCTAATTTAATTGAAAGGATAATCTAAAAAATTAGATGGTTAATTATCAAAGAAAATCATGGGTCACTATAATGAATTTTTCCTAAAATATTCTCCAATAATGCATCCATCGTAGTTATATCATGGGATTGGAAATCATAAGGAATTTGAGAAATATAAGAAAGTAGTGAAATCATAAACTCATTAAGGTATTAAGTAATAATATTGATCCATGAAAGACTTATCTTAAGAATATAAACATATAAGAATCACAAAAATTATAGAAATTTCTTAATTATTTGAATAAGGGTGTGTCATTAAAATAATATATTTCAAGGCAAGAAAAAAATCAATTTATGTGTTACAAAAACTATAATGTGTTATTCTGAGAACATAACAAACACTATGGAAGAAAAATTCACAATTAAAAATTATGTTTTTGAACCACGACGAAATAAAATATGATTTATAAAATGTATAAGAAATTCCTCACATATACCAATTATCTCTACCTAGGACTACCATAAAATAGGGTAAGAAGGCTAATTATATCATGATCATGCATAACCTAGTAAATTTTTTTTGTAAATCACGTCCACACATTACATTATAACAGATTTAACCATATCATGTTCATGTATAAAACACTATATAAAGAAATATATATATATTAAATGTATAAATTAGATATAAAAAGAAATATAATGTTTTAACCAATTTAATAAAGGGAAAAATAATTTAGTGCCATCCCCTAAAATAAATATTATCTTATGAACTTTTTAATATTGAAATAAAAATATTCACCAATAAAAATTTATTTCACATATAACATATGAAAATGAAATAGTTTACAAATAAAAATCTATAAGGAATAAAAAATCATCCAAATATTAATAATGGATGATAAATTAAAATAATATATATATTGTAATATGAAAAAAATCATCATGGGGTGTGAAAAATTATAATTTTTTTCGATAATGGATATAGTAGTATTAATCCAAATATTCTCTAAGAAGTGGTACTCTAAAATCGTTGTCATATGTGAAAAAAGTAATAATGTAGTATAATAATTATATGACTATTAAATAATGAAATAAAATTTAAAAACCCCAATTGAGAGACAAGTGTTTGAGTTCAAGTTTGTCTTCCCATTTGTAACTCAGTCATAATCTTTTAAAAATAAATTTATTTTTTAAGTTCATTTAGTAAATTATTTCACAATATTTCCCCCTTTTTACCCTAGATCATGTTTTTTGATGATGAGAATAGTCCTAAAAGTTTCCATACTCTGTAATATTCTCATTCTTATGTGTGAAAACACAATAAACCCCCCATGATTTTAAAATTCAATAACCAATCATTAATTTTTATTATCATGAAACAATGTTTGTTTTTTTCTCTTATTCCCTGGTTTATTAATCACTAAAAACTATTCACGTTATTCTATATTAGTCAATTAATATTATCAAGAACCAATTAAATGGAAAAAAATCCTTAATAGTAGAAATAATTAATAAATAAATTTAATAAAAAAAATACAATTCTATTCAAACTAAATTATGAAATACAAAATTGAAAACTATTAATAAAAAACAAGATAAATGATTTTCAAACCAATTTATTAGACTCAATAATCACAAACAGGTCATCTACTATTCCCTAATCATTATAACAATGCACCCCACTAGTAGATCCTCCAGTTGAGACTTCTCCTCCTCCTACATGCATTTATGTTCTATCCATTTCCTTCTATTTGAAACTCAATAAAAGGTCAATCATCCCCTTTAATTTATAGAGAAGGGGTCTCCAAGTTTATTCTTTACAATATCCACATATCGTTCTCCTTCCAATATTTTTATTTTTTCATTTATCATCATTTAGATTTATCAGTGTTTCAACCTTACTTAAAAGATTATTTTGACATCCTTTATGTGTATAGGGCCTCTATAAACGTGTTTCCTTGATTTATCTTTGATACATCAGGTGTATCCCATGGGTATCCTAAGGATCTCTGTTTTTTGAAATTAATGTTAAAAATCCCCTTTCTAGTGTGTCCAATAACACTATGGCATGCCCTCTCTCACATATATTTTTTTCCTTTGTGGATATAGAGAAGGATAACATTTAATCATGCAAGATTTTCTTTTAGAAAGTATCTATTCACTACTAAAATTTTCACCTCTATGGGGTAGACATTAACTCCATGAAACATCCTCCTTTGGGATTTTATTCATAATAAACCCAAAGTGTTTTTATTGTCTTTAATCTATGATCTATTGGGTTAATATTAGGTAAAATGGTTATCCATGGTGATTTTATGATTTATTAGTGGCCATAAAAGATAAACATGGTCTTGAAAATAGCTAACAAGGAGTTTTTTGGTTGGTATGGGTGATAGTATAATGATTTTTAATGGTGGAGGTGGTAGAGGAGGTGTTATAGAAATGCCCGAGAATAGAGAAGCGGGGTTATGGTAGGAGAATGTCTCTTTTGCTAAAATGAAATTTTCATGCATCTTATTATCTATGATTGAATGTTTCATAGGGTTTCCCATCAAATTTATTACTTATCATGTTCGAAGGAAACCAATGAATTCAGACGGGGTTTGGAGGAACCCTATCGACACCAAGATCCAAACCACACTAGTGATCCTCTCCTTAAACCCCCACACAGTGCTTCACTTTATTCATGTGTTCTCCCATTCCTATGGGTGCACATGCTTTGTGATTCTTATTAGTGGCGTCCTAACCTGAGATCCATTGAACGATGCCATGAGCCTATTGGCCACATGCCCTTAAGTGCACCTCCATGTATGCCAGAGGGTTTCAACTAGCAGCAAGGGTCTGGTATGTCAGTCTTGGGGGGACTATACCCTCTGTTATTAGAATAAGACCCCAATAGAAAAAAAATAAGAATAACCAAGTGCGGAGGCATATATAAATAACCAGTACAGATCAATGACATATGATTTTCAAAACCAGAAAATACACTATTCAACTAAAAGGTAAAGCATGATATTAAAATTAATGTTCCAGGTCTCTACAATGAAACTAAAAGTAAATACACAATGACTCCAAAACTGTTTAGGAACTATGTCTTGTTCCCTCACCCATGCTCCAATCCCAAACAAAAATATATCCTAAGGCCATAACCTTATCCTATACTGCAATAATAAAGTCTGATCGAGTGCCAATCAGGTATCCCAAATAGGGTGTGAGTACAACAGAGTAGGCCACCACCAATGGTGTCTAAAATGACCCATGTAAAAAAGATAGTTCATGTAGTTTCATGAAGAAATAAATTCAATGCATAATTTAAACAGTTATCACATTTTCATTTAATATTTAATCTTCACATTAGGTTAATTTCAATTCAGGATTCCCATTTGAAAAACAATTCACTATCATTAATCATTTGGAGTAGTTCATCATGCATATCACCCCAAATCTCATTTTAATCAACATTCATTATTTTGATTAATCATTTGGTGTAGGAAATAATTCCTAGCACCACAAATCTCATTGTGTGTAAGACATTATTCCTAGAACTCCAATTCTCATTATATGTAGGTCATCATGCCTAAAACCCTTACATTTAAGTGCTTAAATAACTATTGGGGAGGAACACCATTTCTATGTCCCAAAATATACATTGGTCTAGCATTCCGTACCTACACTACGAAATCATATCCATTTAATCATTCATTAATTCACAATAATTTTCCACATTAATAATTCACTAATCCATTGATATGTTAATCATTTCAAAGCGCATTAGTTATTTCAACAATTAACTAATCACATAACCCATTAATTAATTCATCAATTTATTAATCAATAAAAACCATTCTCATTCCATAATTAATTTTTCTAATTAATTATCCAATTCCAAACCATCGAGTCATAATTAATTCTCAGCATTAATTATCTTTAATCACATCATGACACATAATTAATTCTCAAAATTATTTATCTTTGGTCAACTTCTTAGCACATAATTAATTCTCATAATTAATTATCTCACAAAGCCAAACATAATCTCATAATTAATTCCCCCAAATTCTTTATCTTTTTCAAATTAAATTTAATATCTCAAATACCATATCAACCCATAAAAATACCAATTTGGGCACCCCCCCCCCATCATTTGTTCTTTGATTCAATTATCAAATAAGATCACCAAGACAACTCTATTGAAATTCACATTCCTAATTACACAAAATTTTGAAAACAATCACTAAGTGAATTAAAAAATCATAAACTCAAATTCACTTATCAGGATACATGAATATGGGAGTTTGGTTTTGACCACATACATTAGTTTCTTAATGGATGTTTGCCCAATGGAAACCCCCCAAAATCTGTGTGTCACAATGTCATCGATCAATCTCCAGATCCAAATCCCTAAAACCAAAATTCCGATCAATGTCAAAAAGATGTTTCAAAAATAGATCTTTATTTGAAATAATAGATCTAGATCTCAATACATAGGTTTAGATCCAAGATAATGGCTTATATCTTCTATGAAAATATCATGGAATGGTAGAAGAAATAACGGGAGAAGCAGCAAGATGAAATGAGCCTACAAGGAGGATAGTGGATCTTCAATCTAGACATTCGATCTCGAGGAATGGTGATTAGAAGGCCCTTGAATCCCTCTGTAAGGATTTGGGAACACCTTGAATTTTTCAAGCTGGAATTATGGTTGAAATATGGGAGTATTGGGGGCTTCGGGAGGTTTTAAAAAGGATTTTCGAAATTAAAATATTACGTGCATAGATTCATGGGTAGATGAACACGGTTAGGCAAACCATGTGCCAACCGTGCAGAGTCAACTACCTAGTTTTTCACAGTTGTCATATTTTGGTCGTATGGTTTGTTAAACTGTGCACAAACCATGTTGAATCTTCTGTCAAGTTTCGCACCCTTGGCACGGTTTGGTCGCACAATTTGTCAAACCATGAACAAATCTTGAATAGCCTAATATCCTTTATTTTTCCTTAAATATTTACCCAAATGAACCCATGCCACTAATCCAAATCAAAGGTACATAAAAACATCCAAAAGAACCTAAAATGTGCCCATGATGATTCGAGAAAAATATGGGATCTTATAATCTCCCCAAATTATAATAGCTCATCCTTGAGATGCACTCCAAAACATCTCTAGGATTACTAGACAAAAAGATTGGGCCATTGAACCCTCACCTCTTCTTCTCATTCCCAATTTTCCTCTTGAACATTTCCATGTTTCCATAACACATGTCCTAACGGAACTGTCTTTCCCTGTAACACATTCTCACTGCAACCTAGCACATGTATCATATGCTCCTCAAAGGACACATCTATCTCGAGATCATCCACTTCCACACCGATCACATGGGAAGTGTTGAGGTTATATTGAAGTAGTTATGACACATGAAAAACATCATTCATAGTGCTCAACTTATGTGGATGTGCTAATAGGTATTCCACCGAACTGATTCTCTCCATCACCTTAATCAGTCCCACAAACCTGGGCGCTAACCTTACCTACCTCCGTATTTGGTGGTGACCCAATATAGGCGACACCTAAAGGAATATTCGACCACCCTATGTAAACTCTAGGGGTCATCTCTATCTCTCAGAAAGTGACTTATTCCTACTCTTAGTAGTATCCATATTCTTTTGAATCAACTAAACTTTCCCTGATGACTCTAAAACAAGACTCGGTCCTAACATCCCAAACTCACCCGCCTCTAACCAACATATTGGTGATAGACAAGTTCAACCATATAGTACATCATATCTTTCCATCTGTATATTTCCCTGATAACTGTTGTTACAGTAATAATCCACTAAAGCCAAGTGATTCTCCCAAGAACCATGAAATTCATGCACACGTGCTCGTAGTATATCCTATAACACTTGTATGGTACGCTCCAACTGCCCCTCTATCTATGGGTGGAAGGTCGTACATAATAGAAACTGGTTACCAAGAACCTTCTGTAAGCCCTTCCAGAAGAATGATATAAATCTCAAATTGCGATCTGAGACTATAGTTTGTGGAACCCCATGAAAATGAACTATCTCTCTCACGTACAATTCCCCAACTACTCTACTATAAAGGTTTCTTTGATAGGATAGAAGTGTTCTACTTTCGTCAGTTAGTCCAAAAAGACCCAAATATAATCATTCTTAATAAATGACATTGTATGTTCTACCATGAAGTCTATTATCACTTCATCCCACTTCCATTCTAGAATAGTTAATGGCTGAAATAGGCCTCCAAGACATTGATGTTCTCCTTTCACCTGTTGACAGGTGAAACATCTTGTTACGAACGCTGTTATCTCTTTTTTTTATTCCATGCCACCAAAACTATCATCGGAGGTCACAATACCTTTTTTCACCCAAGGATTTACCACCCAACTTGAAGCATGAATTTTTCTCATGAGTTCTTCATGTATACTCGTAGGGACAACAACATGATTTTTCACATAGATGTTCTTCTCATCTGTATTCATGTCTTAAGATTTCTCCCCACCTTCAAGGCTTTCCCTCAAGGATAAATACTTCGTATTCATGTATTTCCTATCTCGGATCCATCTCAAGAGTGTAGAATACACTACTATAGATACTATATTCATCCTCTCCTGACTCTCATGAACTACCACATGCATTTATGCCAGAAAGGTAATCAAAATCAACTCCTCACATGACTCATGCACTAACTGAGTCTTCATTTTTCTGCTCAAAGCAACACTATTCCCCTTTCTTGGTATATATGCCTATTCAATGTCAAAGGATTGGATATACTACACCAACCTTCACTACAGAAGATTGTAGTTGCACTGTGAAAAGATATAACTCATGATTTTTTGATCCTTAAAACTGTAAAATTTTCAGAAAAAAGATAGTGTTGCCAACACTTAAGAGAATAACCCACTACTGCCAACTCAAGGTCAGATGTAGGGAAACTCTATTCATGTGGTCTCAACTACCTTGACCTATAAGCAACGACTCTACCCCCTTGCATCAATACAGCTCTGAGTATGACTCCAGAAGCATCACAATACACCATGTACACTTCACCTGACTCAAGAAAGATAAATATTGGTTATAAAGTCAATCAATTTTTCAAATCCTGGAATTCATTCTCACATGACTCTACCCAAAAAAACATTACCTGTTACATTGTCAGACCATTAAGTGGTGAAACCAAATGACAAAAGTCCTCGATGAATCTCATGTAATAACTAGTTAATCTCAATATGCTTTGAATATATAAACAATTCTTGGGCTTCTCCCATGAAATTAATGCCTTGACATTTTCTGGGTCTACTACCACACCTTCTTCCAAGATTATATTCCCCCAAAAGTATACCCTGTCCATCCAAAAATGACATTTCAATATCTTTGCATTAATCCTATGCTCTCTCAATGTACCCATGATAATGTCAATATGTTGAGCATGGTGGTCAGGAGTCTTAGAGTAGACAATGATTCCATCCATAAAACCACCACAAACTGATATAGGTATGGATGAAATATCCTATTTCTAAAGGACACAAATACTTCTAGAGCATTGGTCAACCCAAATGGCATTACGTCTAACATATAAAGGCATTACATTCTCCTGAAAGTAGTTCTTGCTATATCAGTAGTCTGAACTATCACCTGATGATTTCTTATTCTCAAATCAATCTTTGAGAACACACAATCACCCTACATCTAGTCAAACATATCACTGAAACACATAAGATGATATTGGTTTTTCATAGTCATTTTTTTCAACTTCTGGTAATCTACACACAAGTGTATACTCCCATCTACCTATTTTTTAAAAAAAAATCAGTGATCCCCAATGTGACATACTTGGATGGATAAACCCTTTATCCTACAACTCTTCTAACATCATTTTTAGATCTTGAACCTCAGTCAGTTACATTCTATACGATGGAATAGATAATGACTCATCCCCTGGCATAAGCTCAATAGTGAATTCCACATCTCTCTCAGGTGGAAACCCTAAAAAGTATTCAGGAAATACATCTTGAAACAACTCTACTACTAATGGAAAAAAATCTTCCCTACCACTCCCATCATCTAGAAAATTAATAGAAACATGGCCTGTGAGTTCACCCAGTTGCTGCGTAGTTTTTCTAGGATATCTCATTCTTCATAGTGACCACATTGGTCACCCCAAGCGATAAAAAGGTCACTCTCATACAGTAACAATCTATGTTGGCCTGGTGTGTGACTGGCTAGTCCTTACCCATAATCAGGCTGAGGCCTGTTATATGAAGGACATAGATATCCCAAATGAAATGACACTCTCTGATCTCAAGAAAAAATTCCTTACATAAATAGATATCCCTAGACCGTGTTATAAATAGTTTATCGATATTCATTATCCTGCTTACATAATCCGCCTCCAATCTCAAGACATTAACAATATTTTTAGATATAAATGAATGAGAGGTACCATCATCAAACAAGGAAGTTGATAAAATAGAAGCAACTAGAATAGTACCTCTCACTGTTGATGGACTAGCCTCTCTCTCTACAACTGTAGGTTGCACTGCATGTAACTGCCCTACCCCTCTTCCCTGTGGTGACTTATGTCTCCCCTGAGTAGCACCACTCTGCAGGAACAGGTGCTCAAACCCTAAAGCACCATGACCACTTACTCTACCGCCACTTCTAGTAGAACTCCATCTTCCAGACCAATATGGTGTAGAAGACCCCCTTCCCACACTTCGACTCTGTGCAGCTGCTCCTTTAGCACCAGTCTGCTGCTTCTTCCTACAAAAGATGTCTCATATTTCCACAAAAAAAACACTCCACAGGTGGTTGAGGACAATGTGTATAATAATGGCCATGCCTACAACCCTACTAGAAAATCACATGTGAAAGATCCTATGTAATTGTTCCTTCTAATTGTCCACTTTGCATTCAACTGTCCTAACTATGATTCTCATGATGGCACATCCTACTTTCAAAATGTATAATCCATGAATTTCTAGCTACCTATACCGTACCGGATGCCTCCTTTAATTTTCCCACTAAAATGAGAGCTAGATTAACCACTTCTGACAATTTCTTCAGCCTAATGATATTCACCTAGTTCTTAATTTTAAATTTATATCTATCTTGAAATCATTTGGCCGAAGATTCCTCATCTACTACAAAAGATGGAGCGAAACACTATAAATATGTCAAACCTTCAGCGTACTCCATTATGGACATGCTTTCTTGTGTCAGATGAAAAAACTCTAAAGCCTTATCTTTCCTCAGAGTGTCTACAAAATTTTGTTCCAAGAACATATCCAAAAATTAATTAAATAAAATATCATCAGACTGTCTAGACGGTACCTAAATATCCCACTAGTTCTTTATAGAACCCTACTGCATATACGAATCCAACGTGACCCTCCTCTCCTCTAGAGTCTCCAAATGGTCAAGTATAATATCTATGGGTTCAATTAAGAATTCTTCTCCCTCAGGTCCACCCTCTTTAGTAAAAGTATGAGGGCGCTATAGCTAAAACTCCCTTGTCAACTCAGACATACTTTTCTCAACCCACCCTAGGTATCTTTAAATTAATTTCATGAAATGGTCAAAGTTCTCTCAGAAATTCTCTCGTTCTTCATTATATTTCATTGATGGTTCCTCAAGCTCCCTTTCTAGAAGTTCGTTCCAGACTATACCCCTTAGTCTCTCCCTAAACAAACATCGTGGAGGAATATTTCTACAAATCCAAACACATGTCTTATATCTCATAACGAAACCTTATCACATTTATCAAAGAAGAGAAACTAACACAAAAACAATTAACATAAATTTTCCCCATTTTTCCTGCCACATGGTCAAACCTGAGGCCTTTTCACAACCCTAATCCATCCTACTCCTCTGTCTTCATTAACAAGGGTAGATTCATTCCCATTAATTAATTCTTCTAATAATTTATCAACTTATTCAAAATTAATTAATTCAATAATTAATTAATTTATTATTCCCATTTCTTCAATCAAGTTTCTCATAAGACACTCATTATCCACGTTTTTCATCATTGTTTCAATATCACATCATAGAAAACAGTTCAAGTTTAACAACTTACCCAAAACCCATTTTCATGTGAGTTCCTAGAATGATGTATGTCACAAAATCCGTGAGTTCCTAGAATGTTTCATGTAGACTCAACTATCGTACCTCTTTAGGCCATGAATCAAATTTCGACATTTTGTAAAACAAATATCACATCACACAACATGCCCTTCACCCAAGGTGAAATAATATACAACTGTAATAGTAAATAGTAATCACAAAAATCCCACCCTGAGTACTCAGATTTTCCCTCGTACATGGGTTTGAAAATCCCATGCATGATATCATTACCATGCCTTGACTCTTCCTAGCATCGTTTCTACCATTTCCCTAAATACTAAGACAAAAGAAGAAAAAAAGAAAAGAAAACTCCTCTGATACCACTTTGTGATGTCCCGACCCGGGATCCACTAAATAGAGCCCCGATACATTTGGCCACATTCCCTGAAGCAGGAATCCCCATACACCAGAGGGTTTTGACTAATAGTGAGGGTCTGGTAAGTTAGTCTTGGTGAGCTAATACCCTCTGTTATCAGAATAAGACACCAGTGGAAGAAAATAAAAATAACCAAGTGTGGAAGAATATATATTTGTAACTAGAACAAATCCATGACATATGATATTAAAACCCAGAAAATACAATATTCAATTGAAAGTTAAATCATTATATGATATTAAAAGTGACAAGTGTCTATAATTCCAATGAAAGAAAAGGACAAATGACTCCAAAATGGGTCTCGAACTACATTTGGTTCCCTCTCCCCTTCTTCAGTCACAAACATCAATCTATCCTAAGGCCTTAACCTTATCCTACCCTACAATAACAATGTCTTCTTGGGTACCGATCAGTTGTCCCGAATATGTTTTGATGACAACTCAGTAGGCCCCAACCAACGGTTTCTAAAACAATTTCAATCAAAAGATACTACATGAAATTTAATGAAGTAATAAAAACAATTCATAATTTAAATAGTTATCACATAATCATTTAATCATTAATCTACACATTAGGTCAATTTCATTTCATGTTTCCCATTTGAATAATCTTTCATTATCATTAATAATTAGTTGTAAGTCGTCATTCCTAACACCCTAAATCTCATTTGAACAATAATTCATTATTATTATTAATCATTGGGTGTACGACATCATGCCTTGCACCAAAAATCTCCATGAGTGTAGGATGTCATTCATAGCACTCCAAATCTCATTCACTGTAGGACATCATTCCTAACACCCTTACATATAAGCACTTAGATAACTATTGAGGAGGAATGCTATGTCCAATTCCTGACTTCTACATTGTTCTAGGATGTCATACCAAGGACAAAGAAATATCATCCATTTAATCATTCTTTAATTTACAAGAATTTCACATAATAATCATTTACTAATAAAATGATTAGTTAAACATTTCAATTCCCATTAGTTAATTGAAAAAATTAATAAAGAACAAAACCCATTAATAAATTCACCAATTAATTAATAAATTCCAACCATTATCATTCCATGCTTAATTCCTCCAATTAATTGTCCAATTCAAAACCATCAAGTCATAATTAATTCTCACAAATAATTATCTTTAATCACATCATGACACATAATTAATTCTCCCAATTAATTATCTTTGGTCAGCTTCTTAGGACATAATTAATTATCTTACAATGCTAAACATAATATCATAATTAATTCCACCCAATTAATTATATTTCCCCAATCAGTTTAATATATCAAATACAATATCAAGATTTCAAAATATCAATTTGGACAACCCCCCCCCCAAGTTTGATCTGTGATTCAATTATCAAATACGATCACCAAAACAAATCTACTAAAATCCAGAGTCTTAATCACGGAAAATTAGGAAAAAGTCACTATGTAAATTTTTCAATCATAAACTCACATTAACTTATAATGATACAAAACTATGGGAGTTAATCTTAGACCACATGACTCAATTTTTTTATGGACATTAGTGAAACCGAAATCCCTAAAATCTGAGCATCACAACATCGTCGATCAAGCTCCGGATCTAAATCCCTAAAACTAAAATTAAGACCAAAGGCATCAATGTCGTTAAAAATAGATCTAGATTTTCAATATTATATATGGATCTTAATCCATAGTTTTATCTACAATAAAACGGTATAGATCGTCCATGAAAATATCATGGAAAGGTAGATGAAAGAACAAGAGAAGAAACATGATGAAATCCACTTACTAGGAAGAGATTGGGTCTTTAATTCGGACATTTGATCTCAAAGAACCACATTCAGATCTCCTTGGAATACCTCCAAAAGGCTTTGTTAACACCTATAAATTCTGAATCATGATCCATGGTTGAAATATGGGAGTCCCGAGTAGTTTGAGTGGTTTTAAAAAGGATTTTTAGAATTTAAATATCATGTGCAGGGTTTCCTGGGTAGAGGCACATGGTTATGAAAACTGTGGACCAACCATGCAGACTCCACTGCCTAGTTTTTCATAGATGGAATGGTTTGGTCGCACCGTTTGTCAATCCATTCACAAACTGTATTGACTCCTCTGTCATATTTTGCACACTTGGCATGGTTTGGTCGCACAGTCTGTCAAACCAGTAATAGCCCGCTGTCCTTTAGTTTTCCTTAACAATTCACCCAAACACACCTCAAGCCACTACTCAAAATCAAAGGTACTTAAAAAAATCTCACCTGAATACGTTCCTGAGATGACTCCAGAAAAAGCTGGTATCTTACAATATCCCTCATCATATAGCTCATATAGTCTCTCTTATTGATTATTGTAAGCTATCTAACCGCACATGGGTTAGTTATGTGGATTTCACCCTGGCAGTTGATGGCAAGCAATGTTTTTCCACATTTTACCTAAAATTATATAAGACACTTTGAGAAAATCATACCAAAAATTGATAAGATCAAATAAACATAAATTTTATTATTTCCGTTTATTTCCCTCCAAATTTTTTCTAAAAATTTAAACCACTACCATTTAAAAAAAAATTCATTACAAAGGGGAAATTTAAAAAAACATTCAAATACATTAACAATATTTTATGATTTTTTAGGAAAAATAAGGGAATTAAATATCCGGACCCACTTGTCCTCAAGCATTGAATCACAACAATAGATTTAAATTTTCAAAAATTGTACCACTATTTAAAATTAAAATAAATAAAAAAATGATTATAGATGGGAAAATGAAATTTCAAGTCACACATAAAATATCAATTTAATTTCCACTTTTTAATGGACCATTCGTCCAAATTACATTACATTTTCTAAATTTCAAAATGGTGAAACTTATAATTTCATCAATACATATATCATAATATATTATTATCAAGTGTTCCATGTGATGATCTAACTAACGCTAATTTCATTGTCTCCTCACTCAAGTTAAAAATGTGATCTAAAATAATTTTAAATAATTCAATATTTACACCTATAAGTAATATTTAAATGGATTTATATTCTCAACATTCTAGGGAAAAAAATCACATGAAATATGAGGACATTACAATTAGGGTTCTGATGACCCCATGGATTATGTTTAGTGTGTATTTTTGTTTATAACAATAGGACACAAAGAGGAGACTAAATATAGTACATAATTCAAGATATCATTAAAGTCTAATTAAAAAATCCCATTATCAATGGCACAAATCTCACTTCCAAAAACATAAATCAAAGGTCATAAACAATGATATCATAAATAATTACTTACAACCAATGCACTTTTCTCTAATTTCTATTTCTCTACATTTTATTTTTTAAACTATTTTTTTATATTTTTTAATTTTTTGAAATTTATTGTTGAAAAAAATGTAAAGACCCGTAAAATTCAAGCGAAATTTTTTCTTAATTTTCTTTGGAATTTTACAAGAGCGCGGTTTTTGACGGCACCTGATTCCGAGGACCGGTGTGCCCGAAATCAATTTCCGAAGATTGGCTCGGGTACGTTCAGTAAACGAAAGAGCGGGAAATTCTAACTTTTGATCCGATGCTCGGAATTGAAATCTGAGGACACCAATGAACTCGCAGTGCCGATATTCGCTTAAGGAGACCTTTTCTGAGGTTGTGTTTTATGCAGAATGAAAGATAGTTTTGGGAAAAATTAAAAGAAGTTAAATAAAATGTGGAAACACATTTTATTTTTAACTTGTTGGTTAACTCCTCCCAAAGGGAGTTAGGGGTGGGACCCACATCCACCTAACCTCCCTTGAGGGGATTAAGTGTGGTGGGGCCCACACAAACCCTAACACTTCATCTTCTCTTTTTAAACTCCCTATAACTCCTCTTTAATTAACTTCACATCTTGGTTAATTAACTGAGTTGACTTGTTTGAATTTCAAACCTTTTAAATTCAAGTTGATAATTGTGTAAATAAAATAAGCCTTAGCTTATTTTATTTTGGTTGGTCTCCTTAGCCACATTGAGAGAAGTTGGAGCTTTCTTCTTCTTCTTCAAACTCAATGAAGAACGGGAAGAACGCCGTTCTTCAATGAAGAACCTCTCCGTCGAAGAACTCGGTCCTTCTGCGACGCCGTATACGCGACGCGACGTACTTCTTCCGCGTCATCTCTTCCGCGACGGTTTCCCGCGACGAAATCGCCGTCAAAGAACTTCGAATCCTCGCTTCACGACGTCGGCATCCTTTTCCCGCGACGCTGACCACCACGACGCTCATCTTCTGCGGGTCGTTGACGAACATCATTCTTGAAACCGAGGTAGGGTTTTGTTGTTGTTTTATTTAATTATTCTCATTCTTGGTTCTAGCATGACGATCTTTGAGGATAAATGATTAAGTGTTATCGTCTAATGAGAGGGGGGCCGGACCGCACAAACATGGCCGAACCCCCCTCCTTTGTTCTTGAATGTTTCTTGTGGATGAAACGAGATGGCGTGGTGCCGTCGCACCACGCGGAAATCACATGGCAATTATTGTGCGGCGCCGCCGTGCCGCGCCGTGGAAAGAATATCATGAACGCGACGTCGTCGCGCCGCGTTGAAGGAAACCGAAGGCACCGCGGACGGAGCGGGGGCGCGGCGGAGGGGCGCGGTGCCGTCACACTGCGCCGGACGACGAAGTCCGCGGCCGGTTCCGGGCCGCGGTGGAACGAGAAGACCGGCGGCCAGCCGGGCCGCCGTTGTCGGAAGCCGGAAGGCGGACCGGCCTTGCCGGTCCCGTTGAGGAAGAACCGGCCGGCCAGCTTGGGCCGGCCGGAAGGGAGGCAAAACTGGGGGGGGGGAATTAATTCCCCCAGCCAGCCAAATTGGCCCCCCATAATGAGGGGGGGCCGGTTTCACAAAGGGGGGCAGGCAACCCCCCGTTTTTCCAGCAAGCTCGGCCTTCGGCCGAGCTGGCAACGTGCCCAGCGCGCTGCCTTGCGTCAAACCGGCGCGCCCGGCCGGTCCACCAGGCCAGACCGGGTCGGGCCGGGCTGGGTCGACCCGGTCCGGGGGTGGGTCGATGTAACGCCCCGACCCCAGCTACCCAGAGCCGGTGCATTACTTCGTAACATTGGCATGATCAAAAAAGATCAAGTCTCGAAAGACCGATTAGTTTAGTAGCCTTGGAAACACTAGATACATTCATAAATGTTACATTACATCACAAAGTGAAAAACTATAAACAAAGTCTTCATAGTCCACACTCATTTCCTCTTCTGACTATCCCTGCAGGTCATTTATAAAATACTTCTTCACATCCTGGAAAATATTAAAACATCGAAAGGGGTGAGCTCAGATGCTCAGTAAGGATAACAATAATGCGGAAGCTTTCATAAATAAACATTAACATTTAAGGCAATGTATAACTAAAACAAAAGCCTTTTAAACTTGAACATCAACATAATATGGCAAAAGTAAAATGAGATAATGCCATTTACTTCTTCACATGGATATTCTACTGGTCGAATAATCACATGCAATATCAATAACCACTTTCATAATGATGGAATGTATAATGCCGGACATTCTGAAACATTTTGTCAAGGCCTCGGCCAAGACATCTAAAATGATTAAGGCCTCGGCCAAAACCATAAATCAAATTGGGAAAGGGCCTCGTCCAATTCCACGTCTAGTTGTCTCATGAGACCTACCGATGCATCGAGGAGCTATAGCGGGCTCCACCCGTCACTTATTAAGTCCAATGCATTCCTCATATGAATAGGTTTAAACATATCATAAACCATAACATAATCGTATCACATAAAACATGAATAAAGGAAACATAACATTTCCACATTTCAATCACAAGATATCAATACAACACTTTGATATGATAAAAACGCTTTCAAAACCATTTTTAATACCAAAATAAAAGAAAGTTAAAACATTGTATTTATTTTTCATTAAAAAAAATGATGGCTTGTAGAGGAAGCCGAATCTCAAATAATAGTCACGGCGGCGGAGAAGTCGTTGTTGCCGCATAAGTACGGAAAGAAAACATTCCCTTTTTTCGTTTATCAAAACTCTTCGTATAAAAAAGATTCCTTTTGAATAAATGTAAAAGTCAAAGGGGTTTATACACCATATAAAATAAAGTTGTGTATAAAACCAAATATGCCTCAATGAAAGGGGATTGAGATGAAGTCCTTAAAAGATCATTTTTAAAATAAAATAGATCTATTATGTGTATTCACTATAGGTACACATAAAGAAAGTAAAAATACAAAATAGGACATAATAATATCATGACATAATTTGAAAGTAAAAGATTAACCCAAAGAATGGAAGTTGGGTTAAGAAATTCCCTTACAAAGATCATTTATAAATAAAATATATCTATTATGTGTATTAACTATAAGTACACATAAAGAAAGTACAAATACAAGATAATACATAACAATATCATGACATAATTTGAAAGTAGGAGATTAACCCAAAGAATGGAAGTTGGGTTAAGAAATTCCCTTACAAATATCATTTAAATAAAATATATCTATTATGTGTATTCACTATAATTACACATAAAGAAAGTACAAATACAAGATATGACATAACAATATGATGACATAATTTGAAAGTAGGAGATTAACCCAAAGAATAGAAATTGGGTTAAGAAGTTCCCTTACCTTGCGTCTTGTCCTGACTCGACCGTTCTTTAACCTCCTGAATAATAAACTAGAGTTAATTTATATTTACTTAAGAACCTTTTTCATGTTCATTATTCCATTTATATCACTTATTACCATGTTATGAATATTATTTAATTATTTAAGTTAATAACGGTCGTTTTGTCGATCTTTGGTACTTGAGTCAAAAATAAACTTCTTATAATTACAAGTTGTTCATGTGGTAGAATATCCATTATCTCCGGAATTATATTCATGATGTAGATATCATATATATCATATATACAGTATATACATTCATTCATAATTTCACGTAACATTTAGAGGTAAGAAATGAAATGCACCGTTCATGGAGACGGTAAGCCGTACGTACGCATGAACGCTACTTTCATTTCAATTTCATATTTAATGGAACTAAATCATAATGATATAAATGTATAATATAATTCCAGTATAATATAGTGTATAATACCATTTACTCCATCCTTTATACATCCCACATATGGCATTAACGATTCAAATCACTTTGAGGGGGCGGTAGTCCGCACTTCCTAAAATGAAATTATCGCATTTTACCCATAATGGAAATCATAAAGTAAGCCATAAATGAAAAATACAGAAGCATAAGTAAAACATAAACACATTATATAAATATAGTGACATCTTAATGGCCACCTTTGAAGGTGTTATATGAGTGTTGAACAATCATCGTTTCGTGAGGCAGAAATTCGCCATCCACAGAAACTGTATGTTCTTTAACCATTAGATGTAGGTGTGTGTAAGTGTAGCTCGAATCCTTCTTATAACAACATCCTAGTATATTGAGGATACTGGTGTTGTTACAAAAGAAATGAATAAAAAGAGTTTAGGGGGTTGGAGAAGAAAAATAAAACAAAACAACATTATAAAAGACATTACCTCAAAATCGGGTAACTCTTTTTGATTTGAGCTAAAGGCTTCCTTGGGAAGAGTTCTGCCCAAAGTGAGGTTTCTAGGAGTAAGGGAGGAATGTTGGGAGAGTATTTGGGCAGAGGTTGGCCGAGCCAAATGGCTTGAAAGTGTAAATGAGGTGGGAGAGGTGGGGGCCTTTTATAAGTGGAGAGGAGGGGCACTTTTGGAAAGATTGAAATGTTTCATTATTTCACAATGCTTTTCGGATTCTAAAGGTCCCACACTTATATAATTCGAGGCTAAGGTGATAAGGTTTCGAAATATCTTCATCCAATAGGCTTTGGACAAGTGTAAGCCTTGGATTTTGAATTATCTTCTCATTTTATTTAAATCGTTAAATAATGAGGTCATCGCCACATCATAATGATGTCATAAATAATTTAATTTATTTAATGTCTAAAAATTATAAAAAAAATACTATGATGTAGGAAATCTTTTTATCTTTCTAATGAATATTTATAGTCAAAATTTGGACTTGTGTAACCCTACTTAAAAATTGTTTTAGTAAAACACTTTATGTTAGTGTCATTTTTACTTTAACATTAAATAAAAAGTAATTTATGTTATTTCCCAACAAAAGTGGATCCATGGGGTCCCCAAGTTAGGCCATGGCTTGTCTTGGTCGGCCATGACACAACCAATGAGGTTGGGACATGTGTCTAGGTCATTTAATATTATTAAAGTATTATTTATACCTTAAACTACCCTAATTACCACTAATCGCGATTAAGAACTTAATAAGTTACTATTCACCAAAAAATTATTTTTATCCCATTGAACCACATTTTACTTCTTAATGACAACCATGTATGTCGGATTTTTGAAAATCAAATCACAGAAGTGGTAATATTTCATTTAAACGAAAAATCAGTTATTTAACAACCACTTAGTGGTTTCACTATTCATCAAAAATTGAAGTTTTTCAGAATAAGGCCAAAATTTCACCCTAAGCTATAATTGATATTCCGAATTAAAAAATGATGTCTATTTTACAAAATTCCAAACATATTAGTTGCATTAATTAATTTTATAATTAATTCCCGCTGTCACAACAAATAGCGTGTTTTTAAGAAACAATTTATATCAAAAGATTGGCAATTGTTTATGTCCAATTTCAATGTTAAATTAATTCTAATGACCACCATTGGATAAAATGGTAAAAATATATTCTAATTATACTTTAAAACCATCAAATATTATAATTTATCACTATAAATTATTTTGATTAAAAAAAGTTGTTTTAAGTATTTTTCACTATTTATAAAATTTTAGAAGTTCTCAGAAAAATACCAAAAATTCAACATAGGCTAATTTCGATATTACGAATACAAAAATGAAGTCCATTTTGACATATAAAATTTCTATAATTTTAAAAAGTGGTTATTACTATTCATAACGGCTACTTTGATTAGTCGCGGTGTTTTAGAACTCGAAGTTGCGTTCAATGCAAGCTATTTCATTATTGAATGAGAAGCGTATCGTGGAAGCTCGGGGTGTTACATTCTCCCCTCCTTCAATAAATTGCGTCCTCGCAATTTGAAATTTTTCTTGGAAAATAAAAGGTTGAAAAGAGAAAATACCTTTGAGGAAAACCCACATCGGAAATAAGGTTAATAAATATATAACATTAAAAGAAAGCAGGATAATTACAAAGGTCACCCGATATAGCCCATTCTAGGATTATATGAAAATATGGATATGGAGGAGAAACAAACCATCAAGGTCTGATGTAGAGTTATAGAAAACAGGATTAGGAGAAAGTTTAACCATAAGAAAATCACAAACTTGTGATTGGTTAAACGGTCATTGAATCCCCAGTTGGAAAAGTTAACCGACAACATTTTTGTTTTAAGTTACCTTTTATAATGTTGAGGAATTTATTTATGAGATTTACTAAGAACGTAAGGGAATATACATACTTGTTATGTATACTTTCATTCGTTAATAAATTTTTACCACAAACCCAACTTTTACTCCAAATGGTAACGGAACTCAAAAATATTCTATTTATCCTAATTGTATAAGGTTCCAAATGTTAACACATACCATTTAGATTAGTAAAACGATTTTGCAATAACCAGGGACTTCCTGTAGGCTAGTGGTAGGAAATAAAGGCTTGTCGCACTATGGTTGTGGGTTCGATTCCTGCAGCTGTGTCCGACGCGACGGGTTATGCCCCACCCTGCAGGTTGTCCTTTTCCGAAAACTATAGTATCATAATATTCCAAAAATAATCTTCATAAATTTTTTAACCTTAAACAATACTATCCATGGTTCAACTTAATCCACTCCAACCTTTATAGTTATCCAAAATACCTTCATCCAGACTTTCTCTAAAAGGTCTCTAAATTCCAAAATCAATTGTAACATCAGATTCCCCAAACAAAGAAAAGTTTCTCTTATTGTCACATACTAAAAATATGATTACCTTAATCATATTAAAACCTTACTGAAATTAACAAGTACTGCAGTACAATCCTTATATATATATTACATTATTCTTATAACCAGAATATAATCCTTGAGTCCAAAAGCACCAATACATTAGTTATTCTGCTTCAACTGTAGTAACAGCATAAGATTGTCCTTGATCCCTTGGCCTTTTCTGAGGTAAGTTTCCCTGACACTTAGGACATTCATTTGCATAATGACCCATTTCTCTACAATTGTAGCATTCAACTTTGACAGCCTCTTTCTTTCCCTTGCAATCACGAGCCTGGTGACCCTTTTCTCCACATTTATAACAAACTCCCATTCCTTTTAGGCAAGTACCAGGGTGATTCTTCCCACAATTATCACATATTGGAAAATCCTTCTTTCCCTTTTTCCCTTTATCTGTCTCTTGTTCCACCGTTCTCTTCTTCTCTTGCTTTACTTTGTTGTCATAAGACTTAGAGAATTCCTTTTCTGTCTTGATAGCACACGAGACAATATCTTCGTATGATGAGAAGGATTGTGATACCAAAGCTCGACGGAGAAATGGTTTTAACCCATCAAAGAAACGATCAATCTTACTCCTTGGGTTACGTATATAATCGGCAGCATGCCTCGCTAACCTTGTAAAGTTAGCCTCATACTTTGCGACATTCTCATCCTCCTTCTGCCTCAGACTCAGAAATTGCCTTTCCATATCTGCTCGATGGTCACGAGGAAAGTATTTTTCTAAGAAAATATCTTTGAACTCCCTCCATTCCATATTCGATACGTCATCATCTTCCTTTGTGTTTTGAATCAGCGACCACCACTGATCGGCATCTCCAGTGAGGCGGTAAACTGTCATGACAACCTTCTCCCTTTCACTACTCCCCAAGGCATGGAATATTTTCTCTAAGGAATTTATCCATTGCTCAGCTACTATAGGATTTGTACTCCCATTGAAGGTTGGTGGTTGTTGCCTCATGAAACGGTCTAGCATTGATCCTCCACGTTGCGGATCAGGGTGCTCCATACGAGTAAGGTTGTTATTCATAACCTGCGTGAGTTGTCCCAGTACGGTGAGAAGCTGATCAGCACCAGTTGTATCACTAGCTCCACCATAATTATCCTGAGTAGGAGGGCAATTCCTACACGGAGTGCGTGCATTGATACGGTTTCCATTCCTTCCACTAGGCGCCATTTCTAACCAATGGCATAAACTAGATTAGTTTATGAATCAAAATACATAATTCCATACTTATAAAACACTTAACATAAATTGAACTATTTATGGATATAATCCATAACCATAAAAAGAAATGTTTTCTTTGAGAAAGTATATACTCATAACCCTTCATAGTGGTTTGTAAATAAAATGAGAATTATCCTAAGCATATCCCCCGGGAGTGTCGTAACCAAGAGTGCAGCAAGGCCCGTTGTCGTGCACCAGTTCCCGTTCGAGTCTAGCTCAAAGCGGTGTTTTCGGGTTTTACCCCTAGGTACATCTGTGCCAGAGCCGCCTCTACCTGCTCGTATCCAGACAGGGATGTATTGCTCGGAAAAGTCATAACATCTCTATAATACCAAAATTCTAGGAAGTTCTTCTATACTAATCCTCAAAGTCTATCTTTGGGCTATGTGCTCTAATCAGAGTTTATCTAAATCTAGCTTCCAAGGTTAGTACTAAACTGCCTCTGATACCAACTGTAACGCCCCGACCCCAGCTACCCAGAGCCGGTGCATTACTTCGTAACATTGGCATGATCAAAAAAGATCAAGTCTCGAAAGACCGATTAGTTTAGTAGCCTTGGAAACACTAGATACATTCATAAATGTTACATTACATCACAAAGTGAAAAACTATAAACAAAGTCTTCATAGTCCACACTCATTTCCTCTTCTGACTATCCCTGCAGGTCATTTATAAAATACTTCTTCACATCCTGGAAAATATTAAAACATCGAAAGGGGTGAGCTCAGATGCTCAGTAAGGATAACAATAATGCGGAAGCTTTCATAAATAAACATTAACATTTAAGGCAATGTATAACTAAAACAAAAGCCTTTTAAACTTGAACATCAACATAATATGGCAAAAGTAAAATGAGATAATGCCATTTACTTCTTCACATGGATATTCTACTGGTCGAATAATCACATGCAATATCAATAACCACTTTCATAATGATGGAATGTATAATGCCGGACATTCTGAAACATTTTGTCAAGGCCTCGGCCAAGACATCTAAAATGATTAAGGCCTCGGCCAAAACCATAAATCAAATTGGGAAAGAGCCTCGGCCAATTCCACGTCTAGTTGTCTCATGAGACCTACCGATGCATCGAGGAGCTATAGCGGGCTCCACCCGTCACTTATTAAGTCCAATGCATTCCTCATATGAATAGGTTTAAACATATCATAAACCATAACATAATCGTATCACATAAAACATGAATAAAGGAAACATAACATTTCCAGATTTCAATCACAAGATATCAATACAACACTTTGATATGATAAAAACGCTTTCAAAACCATTTTTAATACCAAAATAAAAGAAAGTTAAAACTTTGTATTTATTTTTCATTAAAAAAAATGATGGCTTGTAGAGGAAGCCGAATCTCAAATAATAGTCACGGCGGCGGAGAAGTCGTTGTTGCCGCATAAGTACGGAAAGAAAACATTCCCTTTTTTCGTTTATCAAAACTCTTCGTATAAAAAAGATTCCTTTTGAATAAATGTAAAAGTCAAAGGGGTTTATACACCATATAAAATAAAGTTGTGTATAAAACCAAATATGCCTCAATGAAAGGGGATTGAGATGAAGTCCTTAAAAGATCATTTTTAAAATAAAATAGATCTATTATGTGTATTCACTATAGGTACACATAAAGAAAGTAAAAATACAAAATAGGACATAATAATATCATGACATAATTTGAAAGTAAAAGATTAACCCAAAGAATGGAAGTTGGGTTAAGAAATTCCCTTACAAAGATCATTTATAAATAAAATATATCTATTATGTGTATTAACTATAAGTACACATAAAGAAAGTACAAATACAAGATAATACATAACAATATCATGACATAATTTGAAAGTAGGAGATTAACCCAAAGAATGGAAGTTGGGTTAAGAAATTCCCTTACAAATATCATTTAAATAAAATATATCTATTATGTGTATTCACTATAATTACACATAAAGAAAGTACAAATACAAGATATGACATAACAATATGATGACATAATTTGAAAGTAGGAGATTAACCCAAAGAATAGAAATTGGGTTAAGAAGTTCCCTTACCTTGCGTCTTGTCCTGACTCGACCGTTCTTTAACCTCCTGAATAATAAACTAGAGTTAATTTATATTTACTTAAGAACCTTTTTCATGTTCATTATTCCATTTATATCACTTATTACCATGTTATGAATATTATTTAATTATTTAAGTTAATAACGGTCGTTTTGTCGATCTTTGGTACTTGAGTCAAAAATAAACTTCTTATAATTACAAGTTGTTCATGTGGTAGAATATCCATTATCTCCGGAATTATATTCATGATGTAGATATCATATATATCATATATACAGTATATACATTCATTCATAATTTCACGTAACATTTAGAGGTAAGAAATGAAATGCACCGTTCATGGAGACGGTAAGCCGTACGTACGCATGAACGCTACTTTCATTTCAATTTCATATTTAATGGAACTAAATCATAATGATATAAATGTATAATATAATTCCAGTATAATATAGTGTATAATACCATTTACTCCATCCTTTATACATCCCACATATGGCATTAACGATTCAAATCACTTTGAGGGGGCGGTAGTCCGCACTTCCTAAAATGAAATTATCGCATTTTACCCATAATGGAAATCATAAAGTAAGCCATAAATGAAAAATACAGAAGCATAAGTAAAACATAAACACATTATATAAATATAGTGACATCTTAATGGCCACCTTTGAAGGTGTTATATGAGTGTTGAACAATCATCGTTTCGTGAGGCAGAAATTCGCCATCCACAGAAACCGTATGTTCTTTAACCATTAGATGTAGGTGTGTGTAAGTGTAGCTCGAATCCTTCTTATAACAACATCCTAGTATATTGAGGATACTGGTGTTGTTACAAAAGAAATGAATAAAACGAGTTTAGGGGGTTGGAGAAGAAAAATAAAACAAAACAACATTATAAAAGACATTACCTCAAAATCGGGTAACTCTTTTTGATTTGAGCTAAAGGCTTCCTTGGGAAGAGTTCTGCCCAAAGTGAGGTTTCTAGGAGTAAGGGAGGAATGTTGGGAGAGTATTTTGGCAGAGGTTGGCCGAGCCAAATGGCTTGAAAGTGTAAATGAGGTGGGAGAGGTGGGGGCCTTTTATAAGTGGAGAGGAGGGGCACTTTTGGAAAGATTGAAATGTTTCATTATTTCACAATGCTTTTCGGATTCTAAAGGTCCCACACTTATATAATTCGAGGCTAAGGTGATAAGGTTTCGAAATCTCTTCATCCAATAGGCTTTGGACAAGTGTAAGCCTTGGATTTTGAATTATCTTCTCATTTTATTTAAATCGTTAAATAATGAGGTCATCGCCACATCATAATGATGTCATAAATAATTTAATTTATTTAATGTCTAAAAATTATAAAAAAAATACTATGATGTAGGAAATCTTTTTATCTTTCTAATGAATATTTATAGTCAAAATTTGGACTTGTGTAACCCTACTTAAAAATTGTTTTAGTAAAACACTTTATGTTAGTGTCATTTTTACTTTAACATTAAATAAAAAGTAATTTATGTTATTTCCCAACAAAAGTGGATCCATGGGGTCCCCAAGTTAGGCCATGGCTTGTCTTGGTCGGCCATGACACAACCAATGAGGTTGGGACATGTGTCTAGGTCATTTAATATTATTAAAGTATTATTTATACCTTAAACTACCCTAATTACCACTAATCGCGATTAAGAACTTAATAAGTTACTATTCACCAAAAAATTATTTTTATCCCATTGAACCACATTTTACTTCTTAATGACAACCATGTATGTCGGATTTTTGAAAATCAAATCACAGAAGTGGTAATATTTCATTTAAACGAAAAATCAGTTATTTAACAACCACTTAGTGGTTTCACTATTCATCAAAAATTGAAGTTTTTCAGAATAAGGCCAAAATTTCACCCTAAGCTATAATTGATATTCCGAATTGAAAAATGATGTCTATTTTACAAAATTCCAAACATATTAGTTGCATTAATTAATTTTATAATTAATTCCCGCTGTCACAACAAATAGCGTGTTTTTAAGAAACAATTTATATCAAAAGATTGGCAATTGTTTATGTCCAATTTCAATGTTAAATTAATTCTAATGACCACCATTGGATAAAATGGTAAAAATATATTCTAATTATACTTTAAAACCATCAAATATTATAATTTATCACTATAAATTATTTTGATTAAAAAAAGTTGTTTTAAGTATTTTTCACTATTTATAAAATTTTAGAAGTTCTCAGAAAAATACCAAAAATTCAACATAGGCTAATTTCGATATTACGAATACAAAAATGAAGTCCATTTTGACATATAAAATTTCTATAATTTTAAAAAGTGGTTATTACTATTCATAACGGCTACTTTGATTAGTCGCGGTGTTTTAGAACTCGAAGTTGCGTTCAATGCAAGCTATTTCATTATTGAATGAGAAGCGTATCGTGGAAGCTCGGGGTGTTACAGTCGACCCGGTTCGAGCCATCCGGGGGGTCTCGGGCCGGGACGGCCCGGGCCCGAAACCCCCGTTACCGAGCAGTTTGGTTTCAAATGCCTATAACTCGGGCTACGGACTTCCAAACGACGCGCCGTCAGCGGAGGTGCGATCCTTGGATCGAGATGGTAGTTTCGGTATATTGCACTCAAGGTTTCGGAATACTTTGAGTTCGGCCGGGTTGGTTCGTGCACGAAACCAACCGGGCCCTCGGAGCGGAAACGCTCATATCTTGAGCTATGGACGTCTGATTGATGTGTCGTCAGCTTTGTTGAGTTCCTCTTAGTGAGACGGATCTTTTGACACTCTCCGCCTGAGGTTTGGACGTAGTTGGAGTACGGTCGGGTTGGTTTTGCCTTAAAAACCAACCGGGCCCCCTGGAATGAAAAAACCAATAACTCTCAGACCGGGCGTCCGATCGACGCGCCGTCTGTTGCGTTGAGTTCCTATTGACGATACGGAACTTTTGGATACATCAACTCTGGACTTTGTGATAGTTGATGTATCAGCCTCTCGGCTCGTGGAGCAGATCCTCCCGAACGAGCTTGCTGTGTGCGGGAACCCTAGAGCTGGCTGCGACTGATACTGCTACTTCTACTGTGACTGCGACGACGACAGTACAGAGATCCTTGGTGGATTCGACGACGACGAATACAGTAATCATCGATCTTATGTGGATCAGTGCTACAGGTCCTGTGTGGGCCCGATCCTGTGTGGGTCCAATCCTCTGTGGGTCTGCGCTCAGCTGTCCTCTGTGAAACAGCGCCTACAGGTCCTGTGTGGGCCCGATCCTGTGTGGGTCATTGCTGGGGTTAGTAACCTATCGATCCTTCATGGGTCCGACGACTTAGATGGATCATTGATCATCTTTATTGTCATTCGAAGAAGTATACCTGTGTGAGCTGAATCCTGTTGCTTTCCTGTGTGGAATGTGTTGTGCTATCCTGTGTGGATTTCGTTTTTCTTTCCTATGTGGAATACGTATACTTTCCTGTGTGGAATGAGTTGTACTTGGGCTCGGAGGTTGGAGCGTATTGGAATTGATGACTTGGGTATATGTATGGGCATACACCTAAGTAGTGTCGGTTTTTACTTAGTGATTGTATCTTACCTTTGTGGTTTATCCTTTGTGGATTTTGGGAGACCTTCAGGGGTCTCAGGATCCCTACTGAGTAGCTTATACTCACCCCTGCACGGGCTATGTCCGCACTACGTTATGTTGGTTGCAGACGATGGACAACGTTGATCGTAGTTGAGGCTTTCGGAGCAGGATGGTACCAGGAGGTGGACCACTGGGCGAGACGTGCTCGGAGCGGACGGCGGGACCCGAGGAGGAGTGGAGCTATTTGTACCCACATATCAGGTGGGATTTCTAGTCGACAGCTCGGTGTAGTGGCTTTTACTTTACAATTGTTTTTTCCCTTTTTGAGTTGTACTTTACTTTCAGTTTGGGTTTGTATACTGGCCCATTTACTTTTCCGCACATCAGTTATACTCTGTTTTTACTTAGTGTTTAATTTTCCGCTTGCTTACTCTATTATGATTGTTTACTTTACAAAGGCAATGCCTTCCCTTTTTACCGGGATTTACGCCTTGGTGGTAGTCGCCAGCCCCTAGCCTATGAAGGGCGGGCTTGGGGTAGTCACGGCATGGACCCCGAGGGCAGGTCGTGACAAATTGGTATCAGAGGTGTTCGGTTCTACTGCGAACTCAGATCTTTTCTATGTGAAGAAAAAATGTTTAGCGTATTGAGTGTGGTTATCAGTCCAGGGAGTCCAGTGTTGGTGCGGCGGCCGACGTATCCGTACACCAGGACCCGGACTTTTGATTCTTGACTTAATGCACGAAAACATTGATTGCGTGTGTGTTTCAAGTTTTCTTTGTGATTACTTTTTATCAGATCACCAGGTATACTATTCTGACCATGGGGCACCTGTTTCCTTTTCAGGATGGCCCCACGACGGCAGCCAGCTAGGGTTCCGAGAGTCGAGCGTGACGATAGCCCACCGAGCGACGAGGCCTCGGTGTAGGGCCCTTGTTCAGCAGTGGCACCGGCGGTAGCTCTACCCGCCGAGCCACCGATACTTCCAGCACCAGCCGCTGATGATGCACGTCACCTCAGCGCACTGCATGAGTTTCAGCACCAGCGACCGCCTAGGTTCCGTGGGGAGACGGACCCCAAGGCAGCAGAGGACTGGCTGGAGGCAGTGGTACGAGTTTTTAGGCTAGTGAGGACACCAGCAGACCTCATGGTGATCCTCGCTGCTAGCCTACTGCATGCAGCAGCGGGCCGATGGGGGAGCTTGATGCTCCAGGTGCATGATAAGGCATCTCTACTTTGGACGGACTTTGAGAGCCACTTCCGCTCGGAGTTCATCCCAGCCACCCTCCGTGCGGTTCGTATCCAGGAGCTTCTTCAGCTGCGGTAGGGAAGCATGACAGTCACTCAGTACTCGGCGATATTTACTGATCTCTCGCGCTACTCGACCGACATGGTACGAGACCCATTCTTTCGGGCCCAGACCTTCGAGCAGGGATTGAGACATGAGATCAGGGCATCGTTGATCTCCCTCAGCATTCCGACTCAGACGGTAGTATTGGAGCGGGCCCTTTTGATCGAGAGCTTCCTTGCTGAGTCTACACTAGAGCCGAGACCCACCGCAGGGCGGCAGGTGGCAGAGTCTTCTGCGGCAGGTAGTCGGCGGATGACTAAGGGGTCCAGGCAGACCAGACCTTCAGGCAGACGACCTCAGGACACTAGCTCAACAGTGCGGGGCACATAGTGCGGAGCCAGTCTTTTGAGAGGTAGATAGTGTTACTCATGCGGCGGGTAGGGCCACATGGCTTGTGACTGCCCGACCCGTCATGCCGAGGAGCAGCAGACAGTTGAGGGACCACTGAGGCCGAGGCAGAGGGTCAACCGTGGCGGTCCGCAGGGAGGATCCGGATGAGGCAGAGGAGCTGGCCGAGCAGCAGGTGGTGGGCGACGCTTTGAGACTCTACCACCACCACCACCAGGAGGTCCACCCCGACCACAGGGAGCTGGCGGGCAGAGATAGGCACAGCTCCAGGCAGCGGAGGCCTACGGCCACAGCGCACCCGAGATGATTCGAGGTACTATCTGTGCCTATTCCACCATTGCTGCAGTACTTATAGACACAGGAGCGAGTCACTTTTTCATAGCCGCTTCCCTTGTTCGGAGCTCGGAGATTCCGACAGAGCCGTTGGCTCGATCCTTACGGCTTGAGACTCCTACGGGAGAAGACTCAACGATTACGCACTGGTGCCGGCAGTGTGAGCTTACACTAGGAGGCGAGAGATTCAGTTGGGATCTTCTTGTAGCAGCGTCGAGGCCTTACGACGTCATCTTGGGCATCGATTGGTTACCTATGGTCCATGCCCAGATTGACTGTTTTAGGCGCAAGATGCGATGTGTACGCACCGACGGGAGCAGGTTCACCTTCACCGGTGAGAAGGGAGCCTTCGCATCGTAGGATGGACTTCCGCAGAGGAGTGGACAGCCCATCACACATCAGTTGGCTAGTCTCATCCTAGGATCAGTTGACGTGCGGAGTCCTGGTTTTCCTGTAGTGGTGGATCAGTTTGCGGACATTTTTCCCGACGACGTTCCAGGGCTACCTCCTCGCAGAGAGGTAGACTTTTATATTGACATGTACCCCGGGACAGCCCCGATATCGACTCCAGAATATCGGATGGCCCCCGCCGAGCTTTGAGAGCTACGGGTACAGTTGGAGGACTTGCAGGGCAAGGGGTTCATCCGACCCAGTTTTTCACCCTGGGCTTCCCCGATGTTGTTCGCCAAGAAGGAGGACGAGAGCTTGCGACTTTGTGTTGACTATCGTCGCCTGAACCAGGTGGCAGTGAGGAACAAGTATCCGCTACCGAGGATTTATGACCTCTTTGATTAGCTCAAGGGAGCACGGTGGTTCTCGAAGATAGACCTCAGGTCAGGCTATCCTCAGCTCAGAGTCAGAGATGAGGACGTGCAGAAGACGGCCTTCAGATGTTGGTATGGCCACTATGAGTTCTTGGTTATTCCTTTCAGCGTAACCAATGCTCCAGCAGTGTTCATGTCCCTCATGAATAGGATCTTTCAGCCATACCTTGATCGGTTTGTTGTGGTCTTCATCGACGACATACTGATTTACTAAATGACTGAGGAGGAGCATGCCTACCACTTGTGGGTTGTACTAGACACACTCCAAGAGCACCAGATTTATGGTAAACTCTCGAAGTTCCAGTTCTGGATACGTGAGGTCCACTTCTTGGGACACATCATCTATGAGGCAGGAGTTTCAGTGGATCCTGCAAAGATCGAGGCAGTGTTAGCTTGGGAGCCACCCAGGAGCGTGACGGAGGTGCGGAGTTTCTTGGGATTAGTTGGATACTACCGGAGATTTGTGCCAAACTTCTCCAGAGTTGCAGCACCACTATCAGCTTTGACGAAGAAGGGGAATCCCATTGTGTGGTCAGACCGATGTCAGCAGAGCTTCTAGGAGCTGAGACAGAGATTAACCAGCGCACCTATCTTGAGGTTGCCTGAGGAGGGAATAGGGTACGTAGTCTACTGCGATGCTTCAGGGACCGGACTTGGATGTGTTCTGATGCAGGAGCGGGTAGTGATCGCCTATGTATCACGACAGTTGAGGCCGCATGAGCAGAACTACACTACCCATGACCTGGAGTTAGCAGCAGTGGTCTTCGCTCTGAAGACATGGCGACACTACCTGATGGGTGAGCGCTTTACAGTCTTTTCTGATCATCAGAGTCTCAGGTATATCTTCTCGCAGAAGGACCTGAACCTGAGACAATGGCGATGACTCGATTTCCTCCAGGACTATGACTTTTAGATAGTCTATACTCCCAGGAAGGGGAACGTAGTAGCTGATGCCCTCAGCAGGAGGACGGGCATTCAGCTACTTGAGGAGGCGATGGAGCAGCTAGCCTCTTTGCAGATATCCTTCGTGGATAGAGATGGAGCAGCCTTCCTTCAGTCTCTCACAGTCACTCCTCCACTAATGCAGCAGGTCAGAGAGGCACAGCGTGAGGACGCTGACTGTGAGACACGACGTGCAAAGATATCCTCAGGACTGACACCAGATGGTTTCTCCCTTGGAGAAGAGCACGATATCCTTTTCAGAGGACGTACCATGGTACCAGTTTCTTTGCGAGAGAAGTTTCTAAGAGAGTTTCACACTTCTCCTTTGGTGGTACATCCTGGAGTGGCGACGATGTACCAGGATCTCAGACGACAGCACTGGTGGATGGGCATGAAGAAGGCTGTAGCAGAGTTCGTTTCTCGATGCCTCACCTGCCAGCAGGTGAAGGTAGAGCATCAGGTACCAGCAGGCTTGGTACAGCCCTTGGAGGTTCCGGAGTGGAAGTGGGACGACATATCTATGGACTTCGTGACTGGACTTCTATGCACTTCCAGAGGTCACGACTCCATCTGGGTGATTTTCGACTGACTCACCAAGTCGGCTCACTTCTTAACCATCAGAGAGCAGGGCTTAGTGGATTGCTTGGGACGTCTCTACGTTCGGGAGATTGTGCGGCTCCACGGTGTTCCATCATATATCGTCTCTGATCGAGATTCCCTCTTTACTTCCCGGCTTTGGAAGGGGTTGCAGGAGGCATTCGGGACGCAGCTACGTTTGAGCACAGCCTTTCACCCTCAGACGGGTGGTCAGACGGACAGGACCATTCAGACTCTCGAGGACATGCTCCGCGCATGTGTCCTCGACTTTGGTCGTAGCTGGGAGGACCACCTACCCTTGGTGGAGTTTGCATACAACAATAACTACCACTCCACCATCGGGATGGCACCGTACGAGGCGTTGTACGGTCAACCTTGTAGATCTCCTTTGTGCTGGACAGACCCTGGGGAGTCAGCACTTGTGGGACCGGAGATGGTCCAGGCCACGACAGAGAAGGTCCAGGTCATCCAGGAGAGGATGAGGACAGCTCAGAGCCGGAAGAAGTCATACGCTGACAGGAGGCGGAGGCCACTAGAGTCCGAGGATGGCGACCACGTCTTCTTGCGGGTCTCACCTTGACGTGGTATACAGAGATTTGGCCAAGGCGGCAAGTTATCTCCACGCTTCATCGGACCCTTCCAGGTTCTCAGCAGGATTGGCGAGGTGGATTATCGCCTGGCTCTACCACCTCAATTGCACCGGGTGCACGACGTCTTCCACGTGTCTTTGTTGAGGAGATACGTGCACGACCCGACACACATCATTGATCATGGGGAGCATGACGTTGACGATGGGGAGAATTTTATGGAGGTTCCGGTGGAGATCGAGGATCGACAAGAGCGGGTCCTACGTGGACGGTCGATTCCTCTAGTGCACATCAGATGGAAGCATGGGAACCTCCAGGAGAGCACATGGGAGCGGGAGGCTCAGATGCGTGCTCAGTACCCTCTTTTGTTTCCCTAGTTTTGATGTATCTTTACGGGGACGTAAATCCCTGAGGTGGGAGTAATGTAAAGACCCGTAAAATTCAAGGGAAATTTTTTCTTAATTTTCTTTTGAATTTTACAAGAGCATGGTTTCTAACGGCACCTGATTCCGAGGCCCAGTGTGCCCGGAATCAATTTCCGAAGTTTGGCTCGGGTACGTTCAGTAAACGAATGAGCGGGAATTTCTAACTATTGATCTGGTGCTCAGAATTGAAATCTGAGGACACTGATGAACTCACAGCGCTGAGATTCTCTTAAGGAGACCTTTTCCGAGGTTGCGTTTTATGCGGAATGAAAGTAACTTTTGGGAAAAATTAAAAGAAGTTAAATAAAATGTGGAAACACATTTTATTTTTAACTTGTTGTTTAACTCCTCCCAAAGGGAGTTAGGGGTGGGACCCACATCCACTTAACCTCCCTTGAGAGGATTAAGTGTGGTGGGGCCCACACGAACTCTAACACTTCATCTTCTCTTTTTAAACTCCCTATAACTCCTCTTTAATTTACATGACAACTTGGTTAATTAATTGAGTTGAGTTGTTTGAATTTCAAACCATTGAAATTCAAGTTTATAATTGTGTAAATAAAATAATCCTTGGCTTATTTTATTTTGGTTGGTCTCCTTAACCACCTTGAGAGAATTTGGAGCTTTCTTCTTCTTCTTCAAACTCAACGAAGAATGCGAAAAACGCCATTCTTCAACGAAGAACCTCTCCGTCGAAGAACTCGGTCCTTCCGCGACGCCGTATACGCGACACGACGTACTTCTTCTGCGTCATCTCTTCTGCGACGGTTTCGCGCGATGAAATCGCCGTCAAAGAACTTTGAATCCTCGCTTCACGACGTCGACGTCCTTTTCCCGCGACGCCGACCACCGCGACGCTCGTCTTCCGCGGGTCGTTGAAGAACATCGTTCTTGAAACCGAGGTAGGGGTTTGTTGTTGTTTTATTTAATTATTCTTGTTCTTGGTTCTAGCATGACGATCTTTGAGGATAAATGATTAAGTGTTATCTTCTAACGAGAGGGGGACCGGACCGCACAAACACGGCCGAACCCCCCTCCTTTGTTCTTGAATGTTTCTTGCGGATGAAACGAGATGGCGTGGTGCCATCGCAGCACGCGGGAATCACACGGCAATTATTGCGCAGCACCGTTGCACTGCGCCGTGGAAAGAATATCATGAACGCGACGTCGTCGCACCGCATCGAAGGAAACCGAAGGCGCCGCGGCCGGAGCGGGGCCACGACGGAGGGGCGCGGCACCATCACACCACGCCGGACGACGAAGTTCGCGGCCGGTTCCGGGCCGCGGCGGAACGAGAAGACCGGCGGCCAGCCGAGCCACCGGTGTCGGAAGCCGGAAGGGGGACCAGCCTTGCCGGTCCCGTTGAGGAAGAACCGTATGGCCAGATCGGGCCGGCCGGAAGGGAGGCAAAACCGGGGGGAATTAATTCCCCCGGCCAGCCAAATTGGCCCCCCATAATGAGGGGGTCCGGTTTCACAAAGGGGGCAGGCGTCCCCCCGTTTTTCCAGCAGGCTCGGCCTTCGGCCGAGTTGGCAGCGCACCCAGCGTGCTGCCTTGCGCCGAACCGGCGTGCCTGGCCTGTCCGCCAGGCCAGGCCGGGTTGGGCCGGGCCGCGCCGGTCCGCCAGGCCAGGCCGGGTCGGGCCGCGTCGGGCCGGGCCGGGACGTGCCAGGCTGGGTCGACATTTTCCGGTGCGGGTCGACCCAGTTCGGGCAATCTGGGGGGTCTCATGCCAGGACGGCCCGGGCCCGAAACCCCCGTTACCGAGCGGTTTGGATTCAAATGCCCATAACTCGGGCTACAGACTTCCAAACGATGCGCCGTCAGCGGCGATGCGATCCTTGGATCGAGACGGGCGTTTCGGTATATCTCACTCAAGGTTTCGGAATACTTTGAGTTCGGCCGGGTTGGTTTGTGCACGAAACCAACCGGGCCCTCAGAGCGGAAACACTAATATCTTGAGCTATGGACGTCCGATTGATGTGCCATCAGCTATGTTGAGTTCCTCTTAGTGAGACGGATCTTTTGGAACTCTCCGCCCGAGGTTTGGACGCAGGTGGAGTACGGTCGGGTTGTTTTTTCCTTAAAACCCAACCGGGCCCCTGGAACGAAAAAGTCAATAACTCTCAGACCGGGCGTCCGATCGACGCGCCGTCTATTTCGTTGAGTTCCTGTTGACGATACGGAACTTTTGGATACATCAACTCTAGACTTTGTGACAGTTGATGTATCAGCCTCTCGGCTCATGGAGTAGATCCTCCCGAACGAGCTTGCTGTGTGCGGGAACCCTAGAGCTGGCTGCGACTGCTACTGCTACTGCTACTGTGACTGCGACGACGACAGTACAGAGATCCTTGGTGGATTCGACGACGACTACAGCACTCAGCGATCCTACATGGATCAGTTCTACAGGTCCTGTGTTGGCCCGATCCTGTGTGCGTCCAATCCTGTGTGGGTCTGCGCTCAGCGGACCTGTGTGAACCAGCACCTACAGGTCTTGTGTGGGCCCGATCCTGTGTGGGTCATTGCGGGGGTTAGTTACCTATCGATCCTTCGTGGGACCGACGACATAGATGGATCAGTGATCATCTTTATTGTCATCCGAAAAGTATACCTATGTGAACTAAATCCTGTTGCTTTCCTGTGTGGAATGTGTTGTGCTATCCTGTGTGAATTTTGTTTTTCATTCCTGTGTGGAATACGTATACTTTCATGTGTGGACTGAGTTGTACTTGGGCTCGGAGGTTGGAGCGTATTGGAATTGATGACTTGGGTATATGTATGGGAATATACCTAAGCAGTTTCGGTTGTTACTTAGTGATTGTATCTTACCATTTTGGTTTATCCTTTGTGGATTTTGGGAGACCTTCAGGGGTCTCGGGGGTCCCTACTCAGTAGCTTATACTCACCCCTGCACGGCCTATGCCCGCACTACGTTGTGTTGGTTGCAGACGACGGATAGTGTTGATCGTAGATGAGGCTTGCTGAGCAGGACCGTACCAGGAGGTGGACCACTGGGCGAGACGTGCTCGGAGCGGATGACGGGACCCGAGGAGCAGTGGAGCTATCTGTACCCACCCTTCAGGTGAGATTTCCAGTGGACAACTCGGTGTAGCGGCTTTTACATTACAGTTGTTGTTTTCCCTTTTTGAGTTGTACTTTACTTTCAATTTGTGTTTGTATACTGGCCCATTTACTTTTCCGCACTTCAGTTGTACTCTTTTTTTACTTAGTGTTTACTTTTCCACTTGCTTACTCTATGAGGCTTGTTTACTTTACAAAGGCAATGCCTTCCCTTTTTACCGGGATTTACGCATTGGTGCTAGTCGCCAGCCCCTGGCCTATGGAAGGGAGGCTTGCGGTAGTCACGGCACGGACCCCGAGGGCAGGTCATGAAAAAAAAATTCAGATCCACTATTAAACCTCATATGATAAAATCATCATTCTAATAAGAGTGACTTTTTTTCTCCCAAGTCACAACCCATTCAGTTTCTTATTCTCCTTTTTTTCATTTTGACTTTTCCTTTTTATTTTTTTATTCAAGCGGGTTGGAAATGAAATATAAAAAATTAAGATGAACTTTTAAAAATACCCACAAATTATTACCCCCAAACTTATTCACATCAAAATAGTACATCCTTTCAACAATAAAATGCCTCACCAGCACACATCAACTTTAAAATTTCAGGAAAAACACCTATAAGAGCTTAGGAATCAATATAATTGGTTTATAGTGTAGACTATTCCTAAAAAAGCCATTTATGGATTTTAAAGGATAAATAAGGATTAAAATAAAATTTTGTAATATGTATATTGTATAAATTAATAAATATTACTTAATCATAATAAATGTTACTTTTTACAGTGACATCTTTAATATGTTCCAATACAAGTTCTAGTATGTGACATTCCCCAATATTTGTCATGAAATATATTTATGTTATAATGGAAAGTATTAGCTCATGAAATCCTCATGGGAGTCAAATATATGGAATTGTAAAATCAGTCATGGGGTGGATAATAATATAAAATTAATCCAAATAAATTTTAAATATATAATGCTTGAAGAACAGTAGTGAAATTTAATTTATATAAATCAAATTATTCCCATATTTCATGATTCACCAAATAAATACATATTCATAACTATAATTTTATCATTATCCATATTACTCATTCAATATAATTATCATTTAAATCAAAAACATGTCATTATATGATTATTAAGAAAATCAAATGTCATATATTGGTTTTGTAATGAAAAATTACAGTGTGGCATGCAATTTCCAATTTGAAACTCAAAATAGATTTGTGATGAGTTAAAAGAGAAAATTAAAAGTTGACTCACATTTTTCATGAATCTATTTCTCTCCAATAATGCTCTTTTTAAAATTTTTGGAATACATAATGACATTGTTACAACTAGTCCTATAAATAGAAGAAAACTCGTGCAAGTGTAGGACCTATTTCATAGAAGATAAAAGGGGCATTGGGGAGAAGTGAATACATAAAAAACTCAAAAATACTATTAAAATATTTCCAAATCAAGTTTCCTAATGGAAGAAATTTTTTTATTTTATTTTGATCAACCAAACCTAATGATTAATTATCAACATATGGGTTAGGAAAGAATGATCTACTTCATTGGTTCTTAATGTAGATTGTCATGGTACATTTTCATCCTTTTCCAATTGAAAGTATATGGGTTCCCCTCACTTTATTTCATATTCTAGGTATCACCAAAAGGATATACATGAGTAATAATAAAATTTGATTCCCCCATATAAATAATATTACCCAACATTAACTACAATATGGAATTATATTTCTTAAATTTGTCACCAAGTTAAACAATATTCAACTGAATCAACTTATCATGTGCTACTCAAGTTAAATCTTTTTAAATTTTATATTTTTTTATAATCCTCCCTTTTCTTACAGCTCTTATAATTGTAATTTTAATTCTTTACCTTCTCTTTTAACATCCAAAGTTATCTTCTTTACAACCCAATTTTCTTATTCCTCACACTCCACTGGTAGATAACATCTTTTTCCAAAAATAAACATTCAAGGGATCATACATATGGGTGTCTTATAGATTAAAAAATATACTCATAACATTTCTTCAAGAATTTAGCTCCAATATTTCAATTTTGTTTAATGGTTTACTCAGAAATACCTTTAATCTATATATTTCACACTTTATCTTAGCCATTTGTTTGTGGATGCTATAGTGTAAATGATTTGTGATTCACCCCATAATTATGAATCAAAACATTCATTATTTTATTGGAAAAGAGTTTCCATCCATTCATGATGATATCTTGTGGTACTCCACCCCTAAAATATATGTTTTATTAGATAAATTCATACACAACTTTTTGAATCATCAGATTTGGTGGCTTTGGATTCCACACATTTGGAGATATTTTCAATAATAAGAAAAATGTAGTATTTTTCAAATGATACGTAAAAAGGGACCTAAAATTTTATCCCCCAAATTAAATAATTTTATATAATATATGGGGGTTTGGAGGTAGTTTAAATTATTTTTCAAATTATTATAGTCAATTGAATGTTTTCACACTTCATGAAAAATTCATTAGATTCTTTAAATAATGTTATCCAATAAATAAAATATTCTAAGACATTTCTCAGGGGTATTTAAGGTATAAAGTGTCCTATATTGGATATTTTTTGACAATATTAAAACAAATCCAACGAGGGAAATCATATTCTTATCACATGATCATTGGAAATTTTCTAAAGTAATGGATCCTCCCAAAATAAAAAAATATAGATTCAGATTTTAATTTATGCATTTTATGGGAATTAATGTGAGATTTTACTAGATATGACACTTAATAATTAAATATTTTTTCATACCATGGTTCATCACCTACCATAATTTGGAGTTTATCTACTATTTTTTCTTCATTTAGGGGGTATTGTTCTTGAATTTCAACATCAATAGTAGGAAGTCTCATCAGGGGATACACCACCTGATTTTAAGTTCCCATCCTTTATTTGATCTCCATGTTAAATTCTTAAAAACATATCATCCATAAAAATAACGTTGTGTGGGAATAAAACATCTTCACCATGTTCCTAAGGGTGATAGAATTAGAAATGAAAACTATAATAGTTCTAATCAATTGTAATCAAAATTTATCTAGTAAAAAATACAAAAAAGTACTCATTTTTACTAGTTGTTTAATTGATATGAGTATCATCCTATTTCCTTGATATTTACACTTTCACATAAAGTTTTACCTCAATAATTTAATAGACAGTACCTCATAGAGTTTGGTTTTATTCAACTTAGTATAGCTCTAATGGGTGTTCTCAATTTGTTGGTTTCATTATCAGTGATGTAATTAGTATTTCATTCAAATAATAAAATGGTTTTCTATAATCATATTTAAAATAAAATTCATTTTGTATTAAAATTAATCTATAATTTGTATGAAAAATATTTAAAAACCCATGTTTAATATTATAAAGAATCCCATGTGGCCTAAGAATGATATAATATAACATTGAAAATTGAGCTATGGAAAGGAATTTATTTCATCAATAATGGACTTACCAAATTCAATACCTTTTTGTGAAATGATGTGTCTCAGTAAAATCCCCTTCTAAGATATTAAGTAATTATTTTCTAAATTGAGAAGAATTTTACTTTCAATTCATTTTTTCGAATCATTTTCCATATCTCCCAACTAATGATCAAATGAATTTCAAAAAATATTAATTCCTTGAAAATGAAATCCATGAAATCCTAAATATGATTCAAAAATATACTTACTATACACCATTAAAATTCATATGGGGTATAACACAACCCAAAAAGCATCCTTTTATAGAAAGTGGTGACATAAGGACATTTAATGGTTGTCTTCTCAAGATCTTATACAATATTATGTAATAAAAAATATCTTGGGAATCAATCTTAAAAAAATATTGAGTTATTTCTTACCACCATATATAGTATTTTTCAGTTAATGGAATGTTAGGGGTATTTTCTAGTTACATGGTTTAGCTTTCTATATTAAATACATACTCTCTAACTATTATGAATCCTCGTTAAAAAAATTCATTATTCTCATTATTCACAATGGTTAGACTAGTTTTTATCATAACTCCAAGGGATGGTTTCGACCCACTATGAATCCGAAATTTGGTATATGATATTAGTTTATAAAGAATTGTTTATCTCATTCTTTACTACACCCATGATGGTGTCGTTTGGTCTTATTTAGTGCTATCAAGTATTTCTAGAATATTCCTCTAACAAGAATCTAAACGAGTGGATTTTGGGGTTAATTAAAATGAAACCTTTTTAATCTCCACCATATGGGTCAAATTATTTTTTTCGATATAAAAATTAATTTCTATTCTTTATTTATTTATAGGTTATAAGAAATTTTTTTTGGAAAATTGTTTCTCTCGATAAGGTATGCGTATTTAAAATCAAATATAATAGTTTTTAACACCAAATTAACCTTTTGTTCAAGATATGATATTAAATTTAGGTTCCCCACTTATAAATATTGAATCTCTTATATACAAGAAATCATAGCAACTTTCTCATCATATAATAATTTATCAATGAAAATATATCTTTTCTATTCTTCCAACATTAAATCATAATTTCTTTATTTTTGGGTACTCACAAGTTCTGTAGTATTTTCAATAGAAAAAATATATTCCAATGATAATAATTTGTGGAAAATAACTGAATCATTAATATGATCAATGCGTTCTTCAAGGGAAATTTACAGGAATTAATGACTGACTAAAGGGTTCTTTATTGTGTCCATAATTTTAATGTGTGTTTTGATCTCTCTAGGATCCATGATAATAATACCTTAATTATAATTGATTGTTATATTATCCATATTCAAGAATGGTATACCTAAAATAATGGATGAATGGATGAATTTTTTTCTTCTTCCCTAGTAAGAATATACAAGTCTTCTGGAAATATCAATCGTCCAACTGATGTATCTTCCAAAACCCTAACTAGAAAAAGATTGGATATTATTACCAATTTTACCCCCACTATTGTGGTAATTAATTTTCCTATTTGAAAATTTTGTAACACTGATTAAGGCCTAAAATTTATTGAAACACCATTATCACATAATCCATAGAAAAATTTAAAGAACCAATATTTTCATATAATAAAAAAATTCATTATTTCTTGACATTTTAGAGAAAATGTTATTGTGAAAATTGATGAGACACTTATTCCAAATATTATTCTCACATTACCATCATGTCTCTTACTTTTGGTGCAATGAACCTTGAGAATTTTTGAATATATAGAAAATTATAATATTAATTATAAAAAATTGTTTTTGATTTCAACATTTTGAAAGGAATCTTGAATTAGTCTTTGATTATGTTAATCTTTAAGATTATTTGACTTGGTAGTACTAGAATGGAACATTCTTGGAATATCATTATACTACCTTTGATTCATTTTCAAGTGTGTTATATTTATTTTCCTCCTAAAATTTTTCCCTACTTCCTCTTTTCAATTATATTATTTTCTGGGTTAGTATGGTTGATCTTTGAGAAAAAACTATAAATACACATACTTTATTTTTTTGGGTTAAAGTTTACTACCTTGGATTTAGGTCGATGAATCACAATTAGATTAATTTTTGTAATATTTTATATATTATTAAATATATTAAAGGCTTTGTGATATGTTTTCTTTGTTTTTGGATTTCCTGTTCATGAGACTTTCAAAGATACATAACAAAAATTACACTTTTTTATTCATCTCTTCAGTCTTTTCTGGTTGTTAGTGGTGTTCATGAGGTTTGGAACATGTTAAAGGATATTCATATAGATTATTTTTGAAGGGGTTATTGGTATGTTTTTTTCAAGTATGGATAAATGTAAGGTTATTGGAAAGTTTGTTGATTTTTGAATTATTATTGGTATGGGGGTTAAAATATGTTTTGATTCTAAAAGGGGGTGTTTAATCTGTTTAAATTTGATTATAATTCTTGGTTATTCTTGTGAAATTTATTTCCATTGATGTTCCTGTGGAAATTTACTTCATTAGAATACAATTACACAAATACCTATATTGTGTAACCTATTACATTGATTCATAAATTAGTTTTGTAGTGAACAAAAACAACATAAACAAGGTGGGGCCACATTCTCACTCACATGTTTTAAAACCATCTATCTCACTAAACATGATATTTCATCAGGTTTTGTTTCAAGAAAAGATAATAAATTTTCATTCCTTACAACATGAATACCTCTTCTTATAGTACCTCTTTTTCTAAATTACTTGGAAAAAGTTTTTATATTTTCAATTATGCTCCTGACATCCATGGGTGACTTATCAATAAAATAAACCCCAGATAATGCATCAAACTAGATCTATTTATGGTACAACATTATTAAATAAAGAAAAACTATAAATTGATGTTAATATATTAAATAATGGGGAAAACAATCACAAATATTCTTGAATATTTCACAATAATCATAGAGGGTTTATCAAGTTACATGTAACAAAACATTTATCTCCTTCATTATCAGTATTATATAGGATTTTTGGAAGAATATTTGAAGGAAAAATTATAGATTTACAAATTATAATGGATATTTATATGTTTTATGATATAATACCACTTTTTATCATATTCATAAAGTTATTAGTGAAATGAACTCCACATTACATGATTTTTGAGCCACACCACTTTTCTAAAACGTGAAAAAAAATTAACTATTGAATGTTACTTTTTGGATATCACCTAAATGGCCACATTATTTTGGGATCACTAGAATCATATTAACATGTAGTTATAAGTAAATTTGGAAAGAAAGCATAACTAAATTATGATATCTATTATAAAATTGGGGATCACAAAAGTACCCTCTAATTTGGTTTTGATTTATTACCAAATCTTCAGGATTGAAGTGAATGATAGAAGTATCTATCAAATCCATTATATTATTTTCATAAAATTTCATAAGGTTATTAATTCATGTTAGAAATATTCATTATATTTTGGGATAAAAAAGGAATTGTCCTTCACCAGAAGTCCAAGTCATGAAAAACCTATGTTATAATTGAACACACACATTGGAAGTGGTGCCCAGTTTTTATGTACACCAATCATGGGGTGGGAAAGAAGATAATTTATTCACCTAATGGATGTATTATATGTAGTAAACAAATTTGTTTCCTTGGATTAGTCCTCTAATATCGTTTTCACTAGTGAAAAAATCATTTATATATATTAAAAATTTTAGGAGTAGAAAATAATGATACAAAACATAATAAACCCAAGTGAGAGACAAGTGATCAAATTCATGTTTTGAATACCATATGTAATTATATCATAGTCTTTTAAAAATAAATCTCATTCTATTATTAATTGATTTAATAAAAGGTTTCTGAATCACATAACCTTGTCACACGGTATTAATTTAGAATATGATGAGAATAGTCCTATAAATTTATTTATAGTAGTCTTCTCTATTTACTATGTGTTAAATCTATAATAAACCACCCATGATTTTCTTAGAAAATAACCAATAATGTATTATTAATCTATTGAAACCAAGTTTGATCACTAACTCACCCAGACATGTTTAGAAATAACTAAACAATTTCAACATGATTATATAAAAATAAATTGATATGATCCATTACCAATTATAGGGGGAAAATTAATTAATCAATTATATAATTAATATCAAGATGTAATAAGGAAGACAATAACATTCAAATAAAATTAAAAATTTAAATATTAAAAACTATTAAAAAATAAACTAGATTAATTTTTCAAATTAATTCTCAATGAAATATGGCTGAAAAATGGGTCACCTCCACTTCTCTAGTCAATACACCTTTATACCCACTCAATTAAGGAATAAAAAATGGGGTTATGAGGGGTAAAAAGCATGTTATAATAAAAACAAATAAAAAATGATGACTAAATTCAGAGTAATATCTAGTTTATCCTCCAGTGGAGTCTCGTCATCATCTTTCCTCTATTGAAGTTCATTCATTTTTCATATGTTATTATATCCCCCTCCAAAAAATCATACCCATATAAATTATAGTAATCATTACTCAATTTTTCATACTTTTAATATACCAGTATCTTCCCCTTCCTCCATTCATATCAATTTTTTAACATCATTTAAATTGGGAAGCATGTCATCCTTATATTATGAAGTGTTTTAACATCTATGTGGGAATATAAAGCCTACATTCAAGTGTTTCCTTATGATATCTATAATACATGGGGTGTATCTTGTGGGTATCATGTTTATCTTTATTTCTTGAAATTATAGGGTAAAAACCCCACTTTAATATAGAAAATAACACTATGGTATAACCTCTCTCTATCTTTAACTTTCCTTCAGTATGACTATGGTGAAGTCAACCATTACGCTCTATATACTTTTCCATATAAAATTAATATTCATATCAAAAATTAGAAACACTTTGGTGTATCCATTCACTCTATAGTGTATCCACCTTTGGGTTTATTTGTTTACTGACCCATGGTGCAGTGTCCAACATGACACCACAACCTCATATCTTTTAAAAACCTATATGTTACATAGTTGTCACACCCAAGGTGTTGTGAAAACCATATTTCATATCATCTATCTTGTGTGTATTTATTCTCAATAATTTTTATGGAAATGATGTAGCATATAAATCGTGTTTGTAGATCTCTTCTATCCTCATTTTTTATCTACTTTGTTTTTTCATCTCCATGGAACATAAGCCTTATTCCTGTCACATCATCCTTCGATATTCTTAGTTACCAGATAACAAGTTGATGTATATTGTTCTATGTTGTATATGCCTCTTTACCCATACATGATTAGTGTTATATAAGGGTCCTACCCTTACACAATTGGAAATGTGAGAGTGTATTTCCTTTACTAAATAATCTCCACATAAAGGTCTTATCATTATCAAATTAGTATTTTATAATGGCCTCACTATTATATTGGGTTGGGTTCCCATCTTCAACTCATAGTGGAATTTTGGATTAACCACGAGATCCCTCAATACCAACCATGGAATTTCCAGACAATTTAACAATGGTCTCACAAACTTCTTTCTTCTAAAATATTTATTCCATGGTGGTCATCTGAGGCTGTAAAGGTTATATATGGAAGTTATGATCTTTAATAGTGGCCTATAATGGTGATATTATTCACTGAAGTAGTTTCCATAGTTTTTTATGGTCATAAAAGGTGGCAGTCTAGAGATTTCAAGCAATAGAGGTGGTGGTGGTGGCATTAGTGAAATATATGATCATAGTGACTGAGAGATGAGGAAGGAAAATGTCACTTTTGTTAAAATGCATAGTTCCTGAATCTTTCTTCCCTGCATCAAATGTTCCCATAGGTTTCTACTCATATATATTACATCCAACATTTGAAGGTGGATAGTGAAGTCGTATGGGTTTTAGAGAAACCCTATAGCTAATGTTCACCACAACATGACAATGAGCCACTTCTCCCTTAATTTTGAAAATTTTTCTCATACATTGGTGTACTTCTATAATAATGCGTACATGAAATTTTAATTGCCTATCTCTCTTGTTAGTAGTAAAAAATCTCAACATGGGTGTCCTTAGCAGGTTAGCCCTTCTAGGGTTAGAAATGTTGCTTGTAACTCATGGGTCAAATTCGAGCATGAGATGTACAATTTTGTATATAAAATAATATAAAACACATTTTGAAAATCATACCAAAATATTATTAGCTCATATAGAAAAAAATTTCATAATTTTTATTTATTTTTCTACAAATTAGATCTTAAGAAGAAAATCACCCACACGTTAATAAAAATTTTAATTAAATGTTGATATTTTTAAAAACATTGAAATTTGTTATCATGATTCTAAAAATTCTTCACGAATCATATTTGAAATATTCAACATTTTCTAGGAATTTGATATTAGAATACTAGGTATATTGTATTTTATATAAGGATATATAGGCAATTTATCTATTTTACTCGAATATCAAATGACATTCTAAACATGTTAAAAACAATCCAATCCAAAGAAATTAGTAGACAATATTTAAATTGGTATGGTATTAGTAGAATTATTATATTTTTATAAATTTGGTGATATATAAATATAATGATAGTGATATATGAATTATGACATCCTATCCTAGAAACCCCTCATCGGGGCCTGGAGACAGTGTCCATATTACCTCAAGTGCCCCTCCCCGAATGTGAATGATTTATAACTAGCAATGAGGACCTAGGATGTGTCTGTGGGTAGACTATTACATCATTTTTCAGATTATAGTGTAGCAGTATATATATATATATATATAGAATGATAATAAATATCAGAAGTATGTGGATAGTATAAGAAACAATTATAATTAAACATGAAAGCTAAATAAACAATATGTTAAAGCTAAATAATAATAAGATACAATATGATGATGATATTCCTTGTAGATATACAAAAATTACTATGTTGCGCTAAAGGATACAATAATATACCACTTGAGAACAAAATATATTGAAAGACTAAGAACTACTAGTACTATCATCACAAGAAGAGGCTCAGTCTTTCTCCCAAAACCATGTCCTAGAACTTAATGTAGAGCATTGTAAGCTGGATTCTTCCAATAATAAATATTTACAACCATACAGTGTACTCAGATATGAAAGGATGCCTGAACATAGAGTGAGATACAATCTCAGTAGGCCGCCACCCATGTTATCTAGTATAATCCATTTCATGCAATATGAAATAAAAAGTGTTTCATAGTGGTTAAATGTGAACCATAATGAAATAAATAAATTCAATTTACTAGGTTCCATATAGAAACCCTTATAATTTACCTATTTTGTCCTAAGTTAGTGACTCTGAACCAAAAGAACCTATAAATGTAAAGTGAGACATACAAGGTTTTAGGTGATGGATTGTCCCAAAGCGTGTTCTTAGTTTCAGTGTACTTATCCCTACATTTCCAAAATCAAAGGATTAGTTCTCATTATGAAATCATTTATTTTACTTTTCTTTAATTAAATTTTAAATTCAATTTAAAAAATATATAGAGACACCATGAGCCCATCCCTGGAAATCCAGAGAGACTTTCTAAGTATTGCTCGAGGTCTTTGGTTTATAACCAAGGAAAAGGATTTTGTTCATGGTGACCCAAGGATGAATTACCACATATCACTCCAATCATAGTGTGAAAATTCATGAAAAATCATTTATATTCATGGTATCGCTTGTAGGGGCCCATGTCTCTCTTAATGAAAGGTACAATCATTGTTCCTTTAATCCCAGGAAAGATGTCTCTCCTAGGGAACTATTTTCACTTATCTCAAGATATAAACATATAATTCACAATGAGTGTATCCTAGAAATAACTAATGAATCATACAACATGTTTACAAATAATTAATTTTTAAACAAAAAGTAACAATAGTCCTTATAGGGGGTCTGTAATTCAGAACCCCCTATTTCACCCTCATCACTAAGGTGAATCCATTAAAAAATAATGGAACTTATAACAAGTCTATAAAGATAGGTTCTATCATTTATTTTATATATTAATATATTTATATCACAATTTTCATTTTGATCAAGGCACGTAGTTAATTCACCTTTATTGAATCAAGGATAGTATGAATAATTACCTAACAAACTCATTTAGCTCATACATTTCATTAATGTACTGTGGTATGGGGTCCAACTAATGGTTCACTTTTAAAATAAACTAAAAATATGTGATATAGAAAATAATTAGGTGAAAAAACACCTCAAGGGGTGTGTTAGCACATTTCAATCAGGAATATGAAACTAAGGAATAGAACACCCATTTGGGTGGTGTGGGGAAATTTGATAATCTCAAGGGGATGATTCTCCCCTATATTGGGTTAGAAAAGGAACAATAAGGTTTTCAATTTAATTGATTTTGAAAAATTAGAGGCACTGTTATTTGGGTCAGACCCTGTAAAAATGATAAATTTTATAGAAAGAAAGAAAAAAAGGGAAAGATCCTAGACCCCCTACCTTATTTTCATAGATATTCCCCCATGTATCATCGACCATTGATATGATCTAAGTTAGACGAGATTGAAAAAAACCATAAATTTCCCAAAAATGGGGAACATGATCTTGCACCCAAATAGATTAATTAATGGAAAGAAGAACACAAATTACAGTGGGGATAATTAAATATGTCAATTCTAGATTCTCATTAGATCCATCAGTGAATGATTTAGAGTTCGTATGGAGGATTCATTTCAAAACCTAAGGGAGGAGGAAAGATGGTTCATTTGTGGATGAAGGAGACCCAACCACTAGAAAAAAAACGGAGAATATGAACACATTTTAAAACATTAAAGGGGGTAAAAAGGTAATTTCAACCTCATTTATAGGGGAGCGTGGTTTGGCCACACGGTTGGCCAAACCATGCACCAATTGTGCACTAGTAACTAATTTTAATGGAAAATTCACAAAATTATGTGCACATATTACCTAAACATGTGAAAACAATATGAAAATGTTCATTTAAAAACATTATGTTGACTAATATTGCAATCCCATGGCATATCACAGTTTTAGAAAAATCATGTGCCCCCGGAACCCATCTATTTTCAACCACATGTTTTCGGGAAACTATATTGGATGGGATTCATGGTTTCTCCAAACCGTTCATCCCAATCTTTTCTTCACCTTACAAGGATCTAGACTCCGATTGAGCCCTATATTCCCTTGAACCCTCCTTAACTCCAATAGGAATCATTATTATGGTTATTTAAACTAATTTAAACAAAAAATGGTCTTTACATTTTAGAAAAGCTGAGATGCTAAAACCTCCAATCTTTAAGATAAATCATCCACAAGATTCCATTTCAAGGGTAGTAGAATATTTTTTGAGACGAAATATGGCCATTGTTCATGTATATCAACTTCTTGTTCCTATTTTTCATCATGGATGTGTATGTGACTCTATAGAACCGGTACTAGAGGATCTGACCTACCTTGAAGAGCCTTTGTGGTCCTATCGACTATATGTATTGGATTCTTCTTGAATGACACATATAATTTTGAATCAATATCATTATGGTTGAATAAATGAGATAGTTCAGGATTATACTATTAAAGATGAGATACAAGGAAGAAATCATGTAGTGAATGGTACTTATGTGATAAAAAACCAATAGGTGGCTGATGCGGCTCTCTCCAATATCTTGAAGGGCCTAAAATAGCAACAAAATAAATTTTCATGTTTTCATATTTATTTGATAACAAATATAGGTGATACATAGAGAACAACCTAATTTTCCACCTCAAACTATAGAGGTATACGGTGATGGTCAATATAAGGCACCGGGCTAGACTGAGCTATAGACATACATTTCAAAATGAGCTGGACATTCTATGATGTCTCCTAAAAGAGTCATGGACCTAGTAGAGTTGACTCCCCTACCTCTATGAAGCACATCGGTTAATGGAATGACTAACCATAACGTTCCCCATACGATGACATATAAATCATTGATTGGAATATTTTTTTGAAGTAAAACTAAAATAGAGGAATGTTTTTTTCCCACGAACCTTGAAAATCAAGAATAAAGTCTCTATGTATATCCTATATAAAACTTATGGTCCACTAGGATTTCCCATCAGTCTGAGAATGATATGATATACTCAAGACAACCTATAAACTCAGTGACTTTTGCTACCCTTATTAGAACTGTGAAGTAAATTCATAATCCTGGACCTAAATTATAGAATGTGGCACACCATGGAGTCCCACTATCTCCTGGATGTAAACCATTCGTAGTTCATCAACAAAGGACTCCTAGATCAGTAGAAAGTGTATGTCCTTGTTCAACAAATTGGTGATCACCAATAATTCATCACGACTTGAGGGGAACTTATAAGTCTTATCACAAAATCCATGGTGATGTTGTTACATTTCCTCTAAGGAATAGAGAGAGGGTGTAAGAGGCTAGAAGGTCAATGGTGATCTTCCTTCAACTACTGATAGGGGAAGCACGAAGTGATAAATCATGTTATTTTCCTCTTCATACCTGGACACGAGTACTGATGATTCGTGTATCAATACATCTTGGTAATACCAGGATGAACTTCCCAAATAGAGGCATGTGACTCTCACATCAGCTCTTTTCGTAAATTGATAGTCACCCACACATTCCTAGAGAAGAGAAGGGTCTCATTTCCATATAATACATAACCAAGAGGTGGGTTATTTCCTATGATTCCTTCCATTAGGATGAGGCCTTCTATATTGGATAAAATCTACATCCAGAACCACTCTAGATGGGTGGATTTCACTTATTGGGAAGCTATAACTGGTTGTTTGTGATTTTCTAAAACCAACTTATGAGAATTGGAAATTTTATCCATCATCTTCTACTAACTATTGGCCTCTGTGATGTCTTGCATATAAGTCTTCCATATCAATGTGCCAGCTATTATATTTACCAGTCTAGGTGTGTATGAAAAACTCAAAGTAAAAAAATATTATATGTATTCTACCCACCTCTGTTCCCTCATATTGAAGTCTCTATTAGTATATACGTATTTGAGAATTTTTTGACTTGGGTACACATATAATTGATCATCCAAAACATAGTTCCCCATATAGACTAAGTCATAGACCAATGACGATTGATTGAGGTTATGGGTTGGGTAATTTTGTTTAGGATGTATTGGGAGGTTGGACTCGTATGCTACAACCCAATCACCCTGCATCATAACTACGCCCAACCAAATTCCTAAAAAATCTCAATACTTGGTATAGAATCTACCCCAATAAGGACGAATTAAGACCAAAAATGAAGTTATTATTCCCTTTATCTTTGAAAATCTATCTCCAAAGCTTTAGATTAGTTGAATTTCACACCCTTATATGTCAAGATCATAATTGATTCTGCCATGCATGATAAAGCTTGGACGAAATGGTCATAATACCCATCAAGACCTAATAAGATGCATATATAAAGTAAATTCATAGGCTTATCACTGGAAACTACAGTGATCACCTTATCTATGTCAACAGATATTCTTACTTTGGATATCATATAACCACAGAAGTGAACCTTACTGATCATAAAATGGAATTTACAAAGCTCCCAATATAGATGGTTCTCTCTCAATGTACTCAACATGATCTCTAGTGGATTTTTATAGTCATGTATGGTGAATGAGTACACTAAGATGTTATCTAAAAATACTGACAAAAATAAATCGATACATGGTTGGGAAACCAAATTCATTAGAACCACAAAATCTACAAATATGTTCATCAAGACGAAAAGAATAACTAGATACTCGTACAAGTTGTACCTTCTCCAAAATCTTATTTGTGGTTTGTAAAATGTAATTACATGCACCAGTTGGTATGTCAACCTCAAATCAATCATTGAAAGAATAGTCACTCTTTATATCTATTTAAAGAGGTCGTCTATATGATAGAGTGGATACAGATTCATCATCATAAGCTTGACCAGTCAATGGTAATCCACACACAATCAAATAGTACGATCCTCTCTCTTGGATAAGAGGATCGGGTAACCCCATGGTGATATGTTGGGTTAAAATATCACTTATCCTCTAATTATTCACGATTCTTCTTGATTTCTTTGTGATCTATAGGTTCCATCCTATATGGAAGAATAGACACTAGTTCTACACCTAACACAAGTTCGATGATGAACTCAATTTCTCCCTCAAGATGTAAGCTAGAGAAATAATTAGGGATGATATCTCTGAAATGATCCATAGAAGGAGGTAATTCTCTAATTTTCATTACATGATCACTCATAACGATATTTTCCATCTGGTTTGTTACTCTTCCAATCCAAGGATACCTAATTTTTTTTCGACCTCCCTAGAGAACCCATTATCCATTATGTATATACAAGTTTCCCTCAGGTAATTTGAATGAAATGTGATGGTAATAGTAATCATCCTCGGCCTGATAAGGAATAATGATGTTCATACCATGAATGATATCAAATACATTCATCTTGAGGAAGAAAGAAAATCCCAAAAAAAAGGTACCCACCTATCTCAAGGGGCACCATTTTACTACTCTATACCCTCTACAAAAACTTCAAATGGTGTGTAAAGGTTCGTAAAACCACTGGTTTATTATATCAATAGGTTCAGGATTCCCATATTTGTAGAATATAGAAAAGAGTGTGACGAACCTATATAGAATATGGAAGATACTAAACTAGATGATTCCAGAATAGTACTTATAACTATAGATGGCCTTGATATCCCCTCATCAGGTGTCAACTGAACAACATGAATTTGGCCTAAACCATGGCCATGAGACACTTCTTGAGTGTCCTGAACATTCCCAATCTGCTTCCACTTAAAAACCAATGCCTAAATTCCTTGTCCAAAACCTCCTTCTCAGCTCGAAAAAACTATGGAATACAAACATCTTTTATGATGGTTATTTTCTAACCCTTCACCAAAAGGTGGTGTTAGAAGAGATTCTCATTCACATATTCCATGAGGTAGGGATCAACAGAAACACTAGAGGTAACCCATCCTGTCGTAATCCCCTCACTCGATTAGGTTCCCTATACACTAGTTATTTTGTTCCATAGATTATTCAATGGTGAAGCACTGTAATATTATTAATACATTCCAGCTAGAAAGTACATCCCCCATGTGTACCCTCAATGCATCACTTCTTTACATTGGATAAACCACTACACTACTTGGAAGCTGAACTTCATTGTTTCAGATCACCTTTATCCACCAACATTCTCTCATTAATGAGATCATGGCTCACTATCTCTGAAATATAGGTCATCTGAAAGTCATTCACCTACGATTAAATGGTATAATTAATCCCAACCTCAAATTTTCTCATAGTTTTCAACTCATCACTAGACCAGGATGGTGCAAAGAGTTTTAATTCTATGAAGTGAGATGAGTATTCCATCAGTGACATGTCACCTAGATCAAGGATCATGAATTGCTAAACGTGATCTATTCTCATGGTATGAGGAAATATTTATTCCTTTAAGGATGCTTATAAATATTTCCATAACATACCCTAATGTGAACCATCCTAAGTCAAAACATCCCACCAAAATTTGGTGGAATCGCATAACTTATAGGTTGCGTGCTTGACCATATTCTCTTGAGGTGTCTCTATTTGATCAAACATGGACAACATGGACTCCATCCATGATTTGGAAACATGATATCAACCATTCCTAGTGAATATGGGATGATACTGATGCTAAAACTCCGTATTCATTTCTTCCTTAGAAGGGGTAGGTCGAGTGGCATCCTAAACTGATTGTATAAACCAAATAAAATTATCAAGAGAATAGGAATTGGAAACTAGTATAGGAGATGGAGGTGGTTCCTAAGGTGGAAATAGTGTATGTATCATAGATTGATTAGGGACCACCACCTCTAGGTACTCTCATGGATACCTTACAAGCACCCAACATGAGGTCATCTTGGTGATATATCTCTATAATTCTAAGAGAATTCTATAGATAGGATTTATAATAGAAAGGGATGTAGGAAAAGAATGGAAATTAAAATGCCTGCATACTCAGAAACACACCCCTATGCCTTCTCTAGGACATAATTCTGGGTTATTAGAATGAGTCACAGATGGAACATAGGAGACACGACCTACTACCCACTACTAGGTGGGGTCATGGTTGAGGTCTCATTTAATTTATCCATATTATTTTAAAGTTGATTTTCATTTTGTTTCATTAATATATTTAGATTAACGTTATGTTTTTGAATTAGATAACTCACCGCCTCTATTTTATAAGGTCCAATAAACATTGTATATTGTATGGTGACGTCCATTTAATCATAACCAAAATACGTTTTAGCCCATGCGACCAATTTTCCATGGCTCAATGTTCCACAATTTCATGCACAAGGCATCTGCATTAATATATGCAGGAAAACACTATTATGTTAAGGAAGGGGATTTATGTGACAATTTTTTTTCTAATTCCTACAGGGAAATATTATTACATTTCTATATAAAACAACCAAGGCAGAAAAATTCATAACAAACATGGAACAACAGTAATCACTTGTAACATAGGCAATGCACATATGAAAGTAAATAGGGAATAACAAAATGAATGAAATTTTACATCCTATATTTACTCTTATTATGAATGACTCAAATATTCCCTCAAATCATCCAGCTGATGTAATGGATATACCATAAATATAATAAAAATGCAGAGCAAGTGAGTCACCCAGTGGTGAAATCCAATAAATTTTAATAATGTAATAAATTATTGCATTATCCAATCCAAAAAAATTTAGGTTTCACCTTACGTGCGGTAGATAATCCCACTACTGTAAATGAGATTCGATCCATGGGATCCTTATGTCAGAACCCATATGTTTTATAACTTTAATAAAGGAATCCTATAAAAACATGAATCCTATTTTATGGTATAATTTACTAAATAATTGTGTAAGTTGGTGATGTTCACTATTAGAGTACATTCTGTAGCTAATATGATTATATATTAAATCATAACAAGAAATATTAACACCAAATTGAAATATGGAAGATGAATAATAAATTCTTGAATCAATAAGAACACAGATCTATAATGTGATGACCAGAATAATTCTTCGTACCACACCATAAATCATATAATCAACATAATGCATCTTGTGTATCATCTATATATATATATCAATAATAATCTATTCTTGATTGAAACTTATTTGAGGTTTAAATCATGAGTTTATATTGAAACAACATCCATCCCTAAATACTCTGACACCATTATCTCCTTTACCAAACAAATCCTTGATAAGAAAATTTGCATACTATAGGGGGTTATCAGATCATAGTGTTATCGTCAATTTGAATTTACATACATGATAATATTATATCTATCCCTATGAATAATAATATCCTAATCCCATCATGATAATGAAGCTTAAGTAAGAATTCTCACTTGCTATTACAATCCTAGGGACTCTAGTCTAGGGTTGTTGTATGATATCACAACCATAACCCAAAATCTCTCAAGATGGGTTTTCATAAAAAACGACATAAATAATTTATTTTTAAATTATTTTCATATATTACCTTTTAATTTTTGTAATACCCAATTCATATGGGTACAAAATCACCTTATCCAACTATTGGGAAAAAATCATAATTATTAATAGTGATCAATATTATCATATAGGACACCATTATGAATAAGGGAACATACTCAAAACAATGTACATAAAACTCATTGTGTGTTTGGGAGAAACACCATATGTAATGAATAATTGTTCCATGTGGAGGAATAAATGAAGGAATCAACAACATGATGGTGTTTTTTTAATCAAATCAATGTGTATATTTTCTCATTACATCAAGTCCTATTTTTCACTGGGATTAGGGTCACCTAAAAACATATAAAGGATCTATTTCGGAACTCAAACAACACACTTGACATATGAGTAGTCCAACCATGTTAATGGTAATTAAAATATGGTATATAAAATATTCTATAATATAATTAATGGGATAAAATATTCCACATATAGTAGGGAATGATATCTTTCAACATAGTCTTTAAATAAATAGATTATCAATCAATTTACCATAGAGTAGAAACTGTAGCTTTGGGATTTCCATGACCCTACCTCAAAATATTAGATGGGTATTTTCAAGTGAAATCCTTCCTTAAATACAATTAACCCATAACTATTGTAGTTTATTTGAATGATATGACTAAATAAGGGAATGCGAGATCATACTGACTGACTATATGAAGTATTCCCCATCCATACTATGACCAGAAACTGGTGCCTAAATGTAACTCTTTAATAATAAAGTTATCAATTCCATGGTGAATTGATGCACCATACACCACACCATTTATGGTTTTAGTGATCTAAAAACTAAACTAAGTATTACTTAACCCCATTACCCTCTACTTATACACCAATCCCCAATATACTACTAACCACAAACTCAATCAATATAACATGACCACTTTGATACCACTCTATCATGACCCCACATTATAGGGCCCCTCTTGGGTTGATAGAAAGTCTTGGGTGTCACCATAGACCCACCTCTATTAGAATAGGTGATGATGACTAGCAACAAGAAGGAATAACACAACCTATAATTACATATAACAAAAAAATATCTCAAATACAAAAAAAAAACGAATCACCAACAATATATTTATTGATATGTATATTCATATATATACATATAGCAGAACTATAATTAGTGAAATCATGACACATTAACTGAAATGAATATCTCCACTTAGACAAACACCATGAAAACTGTATATCTCATAATGCCTCAAAATATAATAGAAATGATGCATTGGGAATATCCTCATTGACATAAGGGATTTGAGATCAACCTTTAGATGTGTGCATATCTGTTACCACTATGAACAACTAATTTTCAAAGAATAATAACTTTGAACTAGAATAACTAGCTCCATGAATATTAAAAACGTCTCGTTTCATTGAATTGACTATATAGAAAAAACATATGTTGGAAATAATCCCATGTGGTGATGTGTATAAGAATATTTTGTTTCATTCCTTAATACCAGAATCCAAATTTAGAGAAAAAATGTCTTCTCAAATACTATTATTATACGATAATTAGAATGATGAAAATAAATCTATAAATTCCCTAAAATATATTTCTCAAGGATATAAGAAATTCCACATGAAATTACCTCTAATTAAACCATTGATCCTATCAAAATATAAAAAAATGCTTGGTGTATTGAAAGGATTAAAAATCCTGAATTTGATACCATTGTTGTATATTATATCTCCAAAGAAACAAAGTTAAGACTTATGTTTCATAAATATTTATGTATCAAAACTAATAAAAATTTATGAAAACTATGTTTTATTTTATAATTATAATGAAGAACCAGTTCATCACTGGTGTATGCATGTTAGTTCTAGGAATACAACACCCATCTATATACACATTCATTCAACCAATATAGAAACATATTGGGGAACCAAAAACATTTTTAAGAATAAATTATTACCAAGGGAGCTATAAAACCTTTTTTCTATAACATGCAATGACCCACATTCCACAAAGATTCTATACTAGAGGCCATGCACCTAGTATAGTAAAATATACTAGAAAAGGGAGTTATTAAAACCATGGATAACAGACTTGTTCCCTTATTATATGGATTAGTTCCTATCTCCCTCAAACATATAGTGGGATATTACATTATAAGGAAAAATAGTGTAATGATCCAAATCCTAATTTTGAGGACCTATGTCATAATTATGTGGGGGAGTACCAAACTCTGAGAACAATTCATATGACCTCCTCCAAAAAAAATAGTATACCACTATAGTAGTTAATAACTTTGTGTATGATCTAATCATTAGGACAAATTAAAATATTCATCCATATAATTTAAATGAACATTAAATTTCCAACCAATATATTTTCTCAACTATGTTTTTGAATACGAATATACAATTATAAAATACATTGAAAAAACTATTGATGTATTACATATGAGTGTAAATCCATGCCTTTTTAATGAAGGTATGAAAAATAACTATGTACTAAATTTTACACTATCTGAACTCCTAGTGTAAAAAAGAATGTATCCCATATGGATTAATCCATTCATCTAATTCTATCTATATAATATTTGAGGTGTAGCTCAAGAAATATGTATGAATTTGTACATGGAATGTAAGACATATGAAGGGAACTTAACATGTTCTTCTAAACCCCAAGTCATATTAGAAATGATAGTAAATGGTGCATGGAATTGATCCACGTGCTATATATGGTCAGATAATCAACTAGGTGTGTACTCCTGGTGGAATCCATGTATGTTTTCTCAGGGATCAATGGTTTAATATCATATATCTAAAAGGAATTATTCATTATTTTTATGTTTTATAAATTGTGTGTGACTGAGATTTACATTTTATATGAAAATTGTAGATATTTATAATCCGTAGTTTCATATCAAATGACCCAATACAATGTTTCTAAATGATTAAATATTGTATAGTCATGTTTACAAAACCCTTTTAGTCTCACACTATATCTTATATAAACTAGTACCAATAAAATTAATATCATTATGTGCCTGAATTTTATTCTTGTGTATGCCCCACCCCACAACCCAACAATTTTCTCATCTACTGTGGACTTTAACACTACCCTAACTTACTTTAACCCAACTAGACCATATTGAAATATCTTATAATCTCCATTTTATACTTCCATAATCAATTTTCTATTGGGTTTCATAACCACAAATTATCATTTTCTTTTTTTTCTCACTAACATCACACCTCAATCCCTCTTCAAAGGGGGGTTCAGCCCCTCTGCTACCACACATAACCACCATTAGTCCACATTCCATTATAAGGTATAGAAATGTTTTTTATAGGATATAGAGAAGGTAAAACATAAGGTAGTATAGATTAATTAAAAATACATAAATAACATGGATTATTAAAATAGAAATGATATATCATAGGACATAGAATCAAAAGTAATGATCTGTAATTGCATATGATCAAATAGAATACACTAATATAAAAATTTAAGAATAAAACACACCCCTATCACCCAAATATAAATAAACATGTATCAATTATTTATACATCACAAAAAAAATATAAAATTTGTAATAATTGAATTAAGAAGGATTTAGAAAACCAAATATTATACTCTGATATCATGTTTTAAAATGATGCCTCTTAAACTAACTAATCAATAAAAACTCATAGTTCATCACCAATTTATTACATATATGTCTCTATTTTTTACCTTTAGAGGTCCTCATTATCACTAATAATGTGAGCCTCATCTTCTAAAATATATGTCACTAATTTTGGATTTATAGTATGTCCCTAACTAATAAGGGTTTCTCTTGAACCACATACCTAATCCGACCTATGGCAAGGCTCAATGGACATTCTTCATCCCTATTAACATGAAACCAGTTCCTAGAAACAAAATATACATGATCGTAGCATATTTCTCCCTGGTAATTAATATTAAATTAATATATGGATTAAATTAAAATTTTCCCATGGTGTATCAACATATTTGACGTCGAATTTATAAGAAATAAGATGTGTCAATTGAGGAACAAGGAAAACATGACATAAAATAAATATCATCTAACTACAGGAAGAAATCTAAGACATAAAAAAATACTAGAATAATGTATTTTTCTAATACAACTATTATATAAAATAAAAAAAAATACCTATAATAATTTTTATTGAATCCAAGTCCCCATCCAATTGAAATTTTCAATGATAAATATGAAAATGAATGAGAACCAACAAAAGACACTTGATCTATAAACATCAAGTGTTTAATATAGGGAATGATCATGATGTCCTAGAAATTATTCATCAATGATTCCATATATTTCATTTTTTAGAACCTTGCAAATACACTAATTTGAAATATAATATCTAAAAATAAGTTTTATATCCCTTTTGAAAATTCCCATGACCCTTCATATAAAATATTTGATTAAATCAAATTGACATTTTAAAACAAATAAATGAAAATTAAATAAAAACATATTAAAAAAACATTCTATCTCAAAACCATTTCAAAAAACGTTTTGGTAACACCATATAGAGAATCCAATAATTATAAGAAAACATCACCCATCCAAATATTACCAAACATAAAGGATACAAAAGAAAAAGGTAATAAACAATAGAATGATAAAAATTTATCAAGAATTGAGACATGTATCTATGAATAACTACTAAAAAATAATGTCATTATAAGTAACCATGAAAAGTTAAAAGAATAATAATATAATTAAAACAACACATAAACATGAGTAATATTAAATAAATCAAGAAAGTTCAATGTATAATCAAGGGAAACTAATAGAATCTTTAGAGACTATATAAGAAAATTATAAAATAGAATCCATCATATTGGAATTTGAAATGGGATCCAACAACCTTAAGACATAGTCATACCCTAAATGGACTAACTACGGGGAAAACATCCAATGTGGGGAGTAATCTATAGTAAGGTCCACTAACCAAACCATTATAAGAATCTTGTGTTTTATGTGAACCTAGGTATCCCAAATAACTAATCCATTTTTTTTAATGATAGATGATGTTTATGTGATCCATTATTCTAACACATATCCATGTATAATCATTAATAAACTAAAATAAACTCTCTCTTATAAACACACATCAAAGAATAAAACCCATTTCCAATAACAATGTATCAAGAAATTATATATAATCTTGATACCCTAAATATGATGATTTTTTCCACTTCAACTTTACATCCACACTAAGAACAAAAAAGGGTGGTTTTACACCAAAAAACACATATTTATAAAGTTATAATTGGTCCTCTATGTTTCAAACTAATATTTATATTTCCAAACATGTAGAAAAATCATTTCAAAATCTATTTTTACTCTCTCATTACATATCAAGGTGACAAAGGGGTCATACAAAAATACTTTGAAGGCCACACATTAAATCCTATAAAAGAATAAAATCCATGAAACCATAGATCACAATACCATAATATCATTACACAAGAAACACAACTTATATAATTAATATAAATGATAGAAGAATTCACGGCAAACTCATAATTCAATCAAAAATAAAATATCTAATAAATAAGTCCTAGGAATCTAGGTAAAATCAATTATAATGTTTAAAACACTCATTCAAAATGTGAACTCCATGTAATTGATCATTTAGGAATAAATATTAATTCCTAACATGTATAATTTCTATGAAATGGGATTTATAAAATCCAATCATAACATGGATCATTATGAAAAACAGAAAACATGGAAACTGAAAACTTAATCTACTGATATCACAATTAAAAAAATTAATCAACCATTAACATGAATTCAATGATATATTATTTATAATAAGATTCATAATTGAAAATTAAAATAATAAAATTAAATTTTATTACATCTAGGAAAAATAAATTGACCATTACAAATAAAACAATAGGGTTTACCATCTTTTGGTCGAGATGACTCCAACACCACCCACAATGAGCCATTTTGATCAATATCAAAGGGGAAATTGATGAGATTGTGTGTGAGAATTTTATAAATAGATAGATAAAGAGATAATAATGGGTATTAGAGAACTTATATTCAACTTCTCTTCTTAGATTCGTCGAAATTCTCCCCACTCTCTCACTTTATGAATTTTCTCGTTTCTTTAATTTTTTTTCATTTATTTTTGGATTTACTATAAAATTATTTCACTGGTTTTTCATATTATTAGTGAATATTTTGTAAACACCACCCCCTTAAATTTTATTCCACTCTATGTTTTTTAGGATAAAATTTAACCAGTTGTTTATTTTATATTATCTTTCTTCATATATCATTCTCGGAATAATAAATAACATCAACCAATAATTTTCAGCATCCTATAAAATACACAGGGAAAAATTATCTTACTTTTTTATTTTTTAACGGAACCAAGTAAATTAAAATTAACAAAATTAATAAAATTAATATCATCCAATTATTATTTATTATGATGGAATTAATAATAATAATTCTTTAATTGTCATTTATATATGTGTGTGTGTCTGTGCATATTTTTAAATATATATTTATCAATATTATAAGTGAATTATTATTTAATAATTTTTATTATACAAAATACATCAAAATATATTAATTATCAAATTAATCAAATTTATAATTTTCTATAATTTTCAACACAATCATGTTTTCTCAATGTTTCTCTAACCATTAATGATTTGGTTCCTTACAATATCCCCACTCTAAAAAAATTCCATCCCTGGAAAATCTCATAGACTCCAAATAGATGGGATAACGTAAATGAAAATGGAATAAATTTATTACTAAAACATTACACTCCATAACGGTTTTCACTATCATAAAACTAATATCATTAAATGATAACTCAAAAACATAATCTTTTAAATCTATAAAAATAATTTATAGAAAAATCAATTTGAATTACTAAATTTTCTTAATTCTGATATGTTTTATGAAACACTATATAGATAAAAATAAAAATCATTCCCAACCCATAATATCCTTTAAAAGTTTATATGATATAATAAAATCAAGAAAAATATATCGCATTCCATTGAAATAAAAATGTTTATCACTTTAAAAACAAAAAATAATAATAACCCATAAAACACTATGCATAATGACAATGTTGAGTTTTTACATAACAAGTATAAAATGAATATCTCTAAAAATGAAAATTATATAAAAAAATTAGTTGATATCCATTTTATTTAAATAATTAACTAAAAAATATTTTTTATTCTTGTGGGTATTCATTTGTTTCTTATCCAAAACATTATCCCAAAAAAACCTAAATTTAAAATTGTTTTTCTTCTTAATTAGAAATAAAAAAAATCTTTATATGAGGACAAAATAAAGGAAAATTAAAAATAATTTCAACCAAAGAAATTCACTCAAAAAGTATAATCAATTGAAACTATTGGTTTAGAAAAAACTATGTCCATTAAAATGAACTGGGTTTCCATAGTTAATTTGTTTTCCAATAAAATAACTCATTTATAATGAACTGTGAAACCCAATTTTTTTCATTAAAATTAATTAAATTCCATTTTTTTGGACTCAACCATCGACCAAGAATTTTCAAACAAAAAATATTGGTCAACTCTTTTTAAATAATAATGATTGTAAACCAAAACCCATTTTACAAAGAAAATACATATATATATATATATTCTTTTCCCAAAATACAAGAAAAATTATTACCCAACATTAGAACATTTCAATTTCATAAAAAATTCTTCATCTTTAATTAAAATTTCAAATCATTCCACAATCTTATTCTTACATTAAAATTTCTCAATAAATTATTTATTACATTTTAAATATATTAAATCAATTGTAACTATAACTTTGAATACTCATCCATAATGTAATGAAACACATTTTATTTCATCAATACCATTAATTATTCTTATAAATAACATAATTAAAAATATTTGAACCATTCATTTAAGAAATATGTTTCCAAAAAATCTTTATTTAAATATTAGACTCCAATGGTTATTATAACACGCTGATATTTTAAATGAAAAAAATTATTCAATAATTTAAATTACACACTATAATAATATTAGATTGAGTTATGTGAAACAATATGTTAATATTACATTACACACAACACTGATTTTATATTTCATTACACAAAACTATAATATCTTCTATGTTTGATATCGTATTCAACACTCAAAATTAGAGTTAAATGACCCATTATACATATTACAGTTACACTCTTACTGGTAAATGGATGAGCATGAATGTTATTAAATAATTTATGGTATATATATATCTTAATAAATATAAATTATTGTAAAAAGTTTAGGAAATAAATAATCAATTTTTCGAACAGTAATCATATTCTCAAAATATATGTTTTCTTCAAACATTATTTTTTTATTACTATTTAAGAATATAATATAATAATAAATTTTCTAACATTTAGTAAATTAATAATTTAGAATTAAATTTATTTTTGGAATTAGAATATTAAATCTTAATTTGGTTGAAATTTTGATATTTTTCAAAATATATTGATTGATCATAAAAAGGTAAAAAATATAGATTTTTATAAGAAATATATTCTTTTAAATAAATTAAGAAATTTAAAAGTTCTAATATGTTTTTAATATGTTTAAAATTAACCTAATAATTATTTATTCATATTTAATCCTCTTAACTATCTTATTATCAAATTTATATTTGTTTTTAATATATACTTGTTTTTGGGTTTAAAAACATGTAATTCTAAAAAATGTTTTTAAATGCATAATGTTTCTCCATTTTAATTAATTAAAAAAATATATAATGGGTAATATTTTTAATGAAATTAATATATTATATATAATTAAATAATAATTTATTTTCATAAAATGATTTTTATTATTCATACTGTTAATATAGATTCATCTTTTTCTCAAGAAAATATTCTTCTTAAAAACCTGTTGTCCAGCTACGTCTATAGGTTTAATTTGAAATTAAATTATTCCACTTATATGAGTTTAATTAGGAAAATGGATTACATTTTTTTTAATTAAAATAATATATAATATCTTATATGTATATATGTGACCGAATTTAAAATTAATTACCTTGACTAGGGTTTTGATAGGATTTTTCACAATACATGCATTAGTATTAAAATTAATTTTAGACACACATATTATTTTTATTTAAAAAATTTTATTTAATTTTTATTATAATTAGGTCTAAATAATTTTCTACTGGATCATATTCCACCCACCTAAGTTATTTTTGATTCACAAGCTGAATATGATCAAACATCCTATGTATACTTAATTGATTTAGAAATTGTATACAACATGTCAATAGGTTTAGTAAAAGTAATAATAATTTTTAAAAAGGTTCTAAATAATTTTTTCAATTATCATATGTCTATTATTAAGGAATATAAATAAACACATAAGTAATCAGACTCAAGGAAAGGGTTTTTCGTGTCACTTTTATTTCTATAAGATATATTCCATTTTCACAACTTATATTTATTGTGTAGTTTATATACATCCCATTAATGTATTTTATGATTATTATTAATAAATATATGGATATTTAAATATAAATTTTATAATATCTCTTTAATGGGGTTTACAGTTTCAATGTTACCAAAGGGATAAGGGTTTTTTGTCTCATTTTTTCTTCTTTCAGATGTTTGTTATGTTATACACCTACATTATTTTATTAGATGTATATAATACCCAATTTTACATGTTATACAATTAATAATCTTCATTTAATTATATTAAAATATTCCTTTAATTTTATTCCTCCATGGGGATTATGATTTAACTTTACAAGAGTGGTAAGAGTATTTTTCTAAAATCTCATTGTTTATCAGTACTATTTATGACTATGATTTCAATGATGTAATATTTTCTTCCATAAATAAATAAACACATACTTTTTATTGTAATATTTTTAGTCGTGATATATACAAGTAATATTACAGTTTTTATAGTCATTCGTATTTAGAATGATATAGAATTTGTTTTTATTAAAATCAAACTTCATTCATCTCTTTGGTCAAAAATCTATTTTCATCCAAAACCATGTCTTCTAAAAATTATTTAAAATTTTTTTTAAAAATTTATTTTTAATTAATTCATGAAATAATCCAAAAAAAAATTAAATTATTTTTAAAATACTCCTCTATAATATTTTAAGGATATTTTCAAATGAAAGGATTTGTAATGTGTTTTATTTTTTAAAAAGTGATTTTAAAAATGAAATTAATATTTTCATCAAAATGTTTTTAATGATATTTAATTATATTTCATTTATTAAAAATAAAAAATACCTATTTATAATTATGTTCAAATGTGGGTATTTTTTCATGATTTCTTCCTCATTATTTCATTTAATGGATTAATATTGTTTCAAAGATATTGTTATTTGGTGTGATTTTTTCGATGTGATAACAATATTTCAAAGAGATTTTTATCAAACACATTTCTTTTCCATGGGTCGACTAGGTTTCAAAGTTATTTTTATGGTCCCCATTTCTTGTCCATTGGTTATTCATGTTTCAAAAATTTGGACATGAGACCCATTTCATTTCCATTAGTTGATCAGGTTATAAAAGAATAATGATTATTTATATAAGTTTTATGTTGAATAATAAATATACTTTCTTCATATTTTAGTTATTTCACATTATATTTGATAGTTGTTCCCATATAGAATTGGGTGATCCCATTATATCTTACTTGATTAGTATACCCAAATATCACTCTAATTCATTGGGTAGTTTTTATGTTCTCTATAGAATTATATTTTATGTTTATTATATGGTAATTCCAATTTGAAATCCATCTATAAGGGTTATATAATAGTTCTATGTGATGTTGTTCTGTGATTCCAATATTTTTTTCTATTGTTGTAATTATTCTATCATGTTTCTATTTAACATTATTGTAATCATAATGATCATGATTTTTTCTTATTATGATTATTTCATTTGATAAAGCCTTATTCCTTTTCTCCACTATTGATGATCTAAGTATTGATGGGTAAAAATATTATTATGTTTTACCCATGAACTTTAATTATGCCATCATACCTTAGTACTCTTCTTACAATCACTGATGACATTCATTTATTAGTTCATAGAGTTTTCTTTATTGAGCATTTGATCTCACCGTTATTATGTTTCCATTTCCCCAGTTTATAAAGAATGATATTGAATGAGTTATGGTTATAAGGGATTACATATAGATGGTGATGATTTATTAATGTGAAAAAATTACAAGATGGGTTAAATGATATAAGTTTTCATTTAATGTCATTTTAATTATTTATGTGGGAGTTTTTAATAATTATCTAAAACTATAAATCTTAATGGTCATCGAGGATGTAAGTGATCTAATTATTCATTCTTATGCTTTAAGGATTGGTTGGAGAAAATTAGGGCACAACTATCAAGATCAATACCTGAAATGTAATGTTCACTATTTCATCACCAAATCCAGGAGTGTGGGTTCTGGGCTATTATTTTTAAGATTGCGATAGTGATATCTAATATAATTTAGAAAATAATATCAATTGATTTAAATGAATAAAAATATTATAAAAATATTTAATATAAAAAAAACTAATCCATAAGGTCAATATAATACATTAATTATATATTGAAATGTAAAAACATAATTAAAATACACCCTTCATAGATTTGTGGCCCATGTGGACAATTCATTGCTTGTACATGTTGTCCACGTATATAGCTGGTTCTTCTTCCTTCTTATTTCAAACAAAGAATTTTACCCATATAGAAGGACAAATAAAACATTAAATTTATCTTAAACATTCCAAACATCTTCTGGAAACAAAGGCATCAATACTGAGAGTGTTGAATAAGCACTCTTTCATACCTACCTCTTTTATTCTAATACTATTATCTCTTATCTAACTCAAAATCCCAAATTACATAGGAAATACTGGTATTTGATACAATTTTTTATGGAACCAAACAAATCCACTATTCAATTAAACAATCAAGTGGGCCCATTGTAAGGCCCAAATGGAAGTCATGATACTCATTAACATAAAATTTGTGTCGACCAACGAAATATTCATGAGTGAAAATGATATCACCTAGAAATATAATATTAGGTGAATGATATGATTCTAATAAGAATGTGACATGGTTCATCCATATTTTATATGTCCATGTAATAAAAAATAATTATTTTTAAATTAATAAGTCAAATAGGGAAATGAATAAAAAATAACTTTCTCGAGAATATAAAACAACGCTAAGAAATATTCAAAATATATGAATATTAAACAATTATGACATAACCATGACATAAAATATATCTAAAATATAATGAATAATATCTATTTTACTCTATGTCACCATCCAATTCACCCACTTCATGAATGATTTGAAACAAAATATGTAAATGAAAATTCCATTTGGTCTATAAAAAAAGAAATAACCTTTCAACTAATTTTTTCAAAAATATTATTTCAAAAAAAAAATTTGAAACACATATTGAGAAAACAGTAGAAGTAATATAACAATAAATAGAAAATAATTACCCCCCAAAATACTAAATAATCATTAAAGACATGAGATTAATTGGGAAAGAATATAGAACTATAATATATATGTAAGTTCCCAGATCTATGTGGTCTAATCCATTTTGAGTTTCCAAGATAAGGGATATCAAAGGAGGCATGGAAGTGGTCAAAAGCAGTTCATATATAAAATTATGGAATTAGGGATATTACAATCCATGTAAATGAGGTTCACGACTTGTGCAGGTCCTATTCACAATGTGAAAATATTCGTGTCTAAATAATAAAAATGATATTTTTTCGTCAATTTTAGACTCTAAATATTTATATTCCATAAAAATGGTTTATACACCATGTAAATTTACAATGTAGTGATTTTCAAAAAGTTTTTTTAAATGGGAATCAATCCATGGGAATTTGTATACAATATGTGGTGATATGTGTTGATCCAAGATGTGTTTTCCTTTGTTTTCTAGCATTTTCTCCTGACATGATATCATTTTCCTCCCATTATTCATTCCATTAAATTTAGAATGAACAGTCATTTATCTAATATGTTTTATATCCATTAGTATAGGTGTGGTTCTACCTCAACATCCTCAGATGGATGTAAATATTATAGGATAGGTGATCAATGATCCTTAACATGTTTTCTTCTCATGAAAATAACATGATGAATTTTGAAGTTGGGGATTCATTTCATATCTATTAATTTATGTGAAATAATAAATTTATCATTATTTATCCGTTTTTATGAAAATTCAATAGACTTATTGAGTATGTAACCACATTAAATAATTAGATATTAATTACATATTGGCGATGTTGTTGTTTTATATAATGGTAGAGTTTTGACTCATGATTTTCCTGACAGTGTAATATCAATGAATTTAAGGTTATAATAATTGTTTATTCTATATTTTATCATGTTTTTCTAGATGGAAATTAGTAAATAATGTAAATATATACTTGATTGATAAATAATGGGAGTCATGTTTATTCATGTTGATAAAATAATCAAAGACATGTTGATGATTAGTAAATCTAAAGTCTGTTGAACCTAGAATGTTTGACTGTAATCATGTTATTTGGATTGTTTAATTAATTTTTAATATCTTATTATATTTTACCTTAATAGCCTGAAAGCCTTCTATTTTATTGATTTTTTATAACCCCCTTTCATGCGATGAGGGGGAACCCTTACAAGGCCCATAGGCATATAGATTACATGACCCATAGGTCTTAAGAAATATATAGGCTATAACTACATGGAACTTACTCCTCCCTAGATTCTTCATTATTATGTCATCTCTCCACCATCACATGGCTAGTTCGGATAGGCTTCCCATGCAATAACATTCTTGTCCTATGGTAAAATTCCATACCCTCTCTTTCTGAAAAATCTGCTTATGTTTCGGCTCTCATGAATGCACTAGCTCTGAATCCTCATCTAGATTCTTCTCCTTGTAGAGTTTTCATGGTCGTTAAGCCCAATTTCAGGTGGCCCGAAGGTCTTAAGGTCGCCCAAAGGCCTTGACGTGGCCTGAAGGCCTTGAGGTGGCATGGAGGCCTTGTGGTGGCCCAAAGTCCTTAAGGTGGCCCAAAAGCTTTACTATCCAGATGGTCTTGGGTGGCCTGAAGGGCTTGAAGGACCCGACGCCCAAACTGGTGGCCCAAAAGCCCAATCGGGGGAATTGTCCTTGGATACTATAGAATTAAATAGTTTCTACTATAGTGGCTGCTATAGTACTTCTACAGTACCTCGAACATATGTCATAGCTCGGTTTTGAACTCAGGTCTCTTGGATGAACTTGTCAAGTCCTCACCAACAGGGATGAGGCTCTTGTACAGCTTGTTATATCTTCAATCCTATGTTTTCCATTATTTGGAAACTATTAATAAATGAATCAGTTAATTCAAGATGGAATAAAAATTGGTTTTGTATGATAGATAATTTGTTGGGTCCTGAGTTCCCAATTTTTTTAGAAGGTTGAGTGACTTTTTTGGATCTGTGAGAGCCCATTTGTTGGAGAAGAATGACTTAATTGTTTTTAAGGGTATGTTTTCCTGTTGTTTTCTAGTTTTTTCAACTACTATTTGATGTGATCTAGTTACAATCCTTGTGTTGTGACACTAATACAGGTGAGACTTCCATGGCTGATATGGAGTGGTATGGCTCGGATGCGGTGTGAGCCTAGAATGACTAAGTTTGTGATGACTGATATGTGGGAAGGAAGTCCCAAATAATGTAGCAGTAGTTGAGGCCTTTGATGGAAAGATTAATTGTAATATTATTTTGGTTAGTGGGGAGGGATATGGAGGTCATAAAATGGGTTAAATATGGGATTTATTATTGATGAGATGATGAGAGTCAGACTGCTCATTTCTAAATCAATATAATGTCTGATGGTTGGGTTTTTTATTTTATATGTATTCCATTCCCCACTAGTTGATGAATATGGAGGTTTTTTTTATTAATTTTTCCTTTTAGTGGTATCTTAGTATGGTTTTCCAAGGTTACCTCGATGTATGTCAATGTTAAAAATTATTTAATATTTTTTTAACCCACGAGGGTGGTTAATGATAGAATGTTAATGCTTAAAAGATATTAATCCTACTAAACCATGTCTTGGGTTTTGATTATTCTTATTGGGAATGGACATTACTCTGATGATTAATGTAATGGAATGTAATATAATGTCTAATAATTTTAATGGTTAATTAATGGCTGATGAATTAGTTAATATAAGGAATTGGTACAAATTAAACACGAAATTTAATGTGTCGCTATTATATTTTTCTCTGCTTATGGGATATTTGGTGTTATGAGTGGCAGTTAGGAGTCTGAGTGGCATTGTATAAAGTTTAGTTTAAGACTATGTTTTGTCTGTAGTGAGATTGTGAGCTATATTATATCATGTTTATTCTTGGATTTCATATGCTACACCACCCATGTCAGTTAGGGAAACTAACACCCAATGGACTTTTCATTGGTGTTTTCTCCAACATCCCAATGGGAGGATGGATGTTTGACTACTATTGGATACAAATATGAGTTATATTGTAATTAGGATTTAAATAATATTTTTGAGGTTATATAGCAAGAGGAGTGAATTTTTCTTCTAAAACCATTATTTTAATATAGTTTATACTAAAAATTATCACAACCCTCATATAGTAAAACATTTAGATTTAGACTTTTCCCTCATTCTAATTAATAAAATATCATAATCAATATTGATTTCAATATATCAATGTTATAGAATAATAATTAGAATCAATATTATTAAATGAGTGTAAAATATTACTGTCACTATGGATTTGATTAATCCAAGTATAAGAATCACAATCAGAGTAATTATTATACAAATAATTTAAAATAAAGATGAATATGATGTTTCACTTTCTATTATATAATTGTATTGGAGTAGTTACTTGTACAGCAACAAGAAATACAACAACAATGTAATTTAATAATTACTTCAAACAATTATTAAAAATATAAACAATCTTATAATTAATTTTAAGGTTTCTAATAACCTTGGACAAAGGTATCCCTTTTTTATACTTATAGGAATTTCTATATTTCCTCATCAAGGAAGGCCCTCAATATGAATATTGGATCTATGTTCCTTGACATAGAAGACCTTGATATGATGGATCAGATTATATATCTCACTATACCCTTAAGAACTAAATCAATAAGATTATATTCATCATATTATTATCCCTATAATTCCTTGGTTGTAATCACAACAATTAGATGCACGATTACAATGCACATAAAATCTTAATGAGACAACTATACTAGGATTAGTTAAGAAGGATCTCTCTAAAGAATTAAAAAAAGACTAGGAAAAATCAATTCATTCTATGTAAATTTCATAAGAATTTGATAATGAATGTGATCAATCAAAAACTCAGAAAACATCCATTTCTCATTCATATCTCCAATATCATCAAAAGATAGAGTACTTATATGAAACTTCCAAATGGCCATATTTATCTTCCATATATCATATTTTCCATATGTTTTTTACAATGACATAGATACCAAGAAATTAAATGCCTCTATTTTAACTCATTTACTAATTTTATATTGGTTTACATTATGATAGAGTAAAATGTATTTGTTACATTAAAAATAAATTTTACAAATATGATTATAAAATTAATTCAATCTGAAGGACTTTCATAAAAATTTCATTATGATAATAATTATGAGTATCAGTTTGATGGTTATATGTTCCAATGTCAGTCAGATGTTCAATACTATTTAGAATGAAATACATGCAAAAAGTATAACATATAACCTAATAATGGCGAGTCAGATGATTATCAGACACATACTCATTATAATAATGGTAACAAAGAATTATAAATTTATTCTCATTATTCATTAGAAATTATTATAAGTATGGTAACATAATATATTATCCCCAAAACATTTTTAACACTTTGTAAATAAAAATTTAGTAAATAAGTTTTAAGAAGGTGTTTGTTATTTCCAAAACTAAAGGAATGAATAAGTAATAAATATAATTTCATAATCAATAACTGCCCCATCCAAACATGCTCTCTTCTCTTGGTAGATACTTCTGATGGTATGAACAGTTGTTAGTTTTCCCATATATGTGTGTAGAGAACTATGATGGATTGTGATTATTTCACACACATGTATTTCCAGAAATAGTTTCCAAAGAATTATTATTGTTATGATATGTATAGGTTGTGATTGTTTTAGGTACATACTCTTTGTATTAGAGGAAATGTATTAAGGTATAATAATTATTGTTTGATATATTCTATATAGGATTTGGGGGCTTCAAGAAACTACTTGGCTACTATATGTGGATGTGTGGATATGTGTATGAGGTGATGTGGTTATTTGTAGCATGAGGTTCATGTTTTGATGTCTTTCCTAGGATTCTTTAAAATATCTTACTTTTTGAGAGATTTTCTAAACACAAGTTATGTTAGGGAAGAGTAGAAAACTAGTGTGGAATCAAGTGAAGGGTACACTTTATTTTCTATTATTATATTATAATATCTCATTTTTTTATTTCTTAGTTAAATTTATACATGGTGAGTTTGGGACCTTAGTATACATGTTATGATGAAGAGTTAGTTTCACTATTGTTCAGTATTCTTTCAATTTTTTTCATTAACTTTTTCATAAGAGGATCTAGGGAGGATACAATTGAGTATACTATTTTTCTCAACATACAAATATATAAAATGTTTTTTATGTTTATTGGAGACATTTGGATGTCAAGAAAGATATTACTGGCTTAGGGTTTAGCAGGTTAAAAAGGCATTTTTTGGGATTCATGGTCACTATCATTTTTACTGTTTTGGTACATTACATTCCCTTTTAGTTGTTTAATACAATTTTACATTGCATGTATCGCTTGTAATTTTATTATATATACATATATATATTTGAGTAGGTTTTAGTTTTTGTGTCCATATTAACTCTCTCTTCTACATGTTTCTTTTAGAGGGTAATTCCCCCCATACACATGTTTACTATACCCTCAGTGATAGTCACCAACTCGGGCCCACTAGAGGTGGTAGTCAAGTAGTCACCATCTCTACCCCCACATTGATGTATCTTTTTGGGGGCGGTAGTCATGATAGATTGGTATCAAGGAATAATTTATGAGGGATAGGATGGTATTTAGAGTTAGGAATATGTAAGGTTGCATGGGTTGGTAGAGAAACAGTGTCAGTGAGTTTAGTATGAAATGTAAAAATGGGAGATTAGCTAAGACAAAGATAATTAGTAACGCCCTTTGATTAGATTTATAGACCATTAGGTGTACTGATCCTATTAATTGAAGTGATACAAGTTACATGGTAGAGACCTAGGAAAGGATCATGCATCATTTTCCCTTGCGCCTATGTTTGAAATTTGAATACCTTAGGTTTGGTAAAAACTATAAAAAGATAAATAATTTATTAATTAATGTTAAATATTTTATATTCTAGTTTTAGGAGATCTAAAAAGGTTATTCCATTTTATAGGAATGGATCCAAGTCAGCATCCTCATCGGGTTTTCACCGAATATGTTTAGCAATATGTGTCTTCATATCGCCATAGAGTGGATGTTAATAGTGAAGACACTTATAAAAGGATACTCTAATAGTATTGACACCAGAGTTTCTAGTATTATGAGGGAACCATCAAAATTTTAGTAATAGAATATTGGTTCAAAAATTTTGATAAAACATTTAGTTTTATCCCTGTTCGGAAGAGGCACTATATTTTTTTGTGAGGATGTTGCACAAAGCATAATGTATGTGGTAGTTCTTATTACTTGGATATCGAAAGGATTTAGTTGTCTCATGGTAGATGTTATAAGTCTTTTTCAGAGAAGAGTTTATTTCTTCGACTGCATAGGTGTCCAGTCACTAAGAGTTTCTCACCCTTCAGCAGTAGAGCTCAAGTGTGGAAGAGTTTGGGATAGATTTCATGACCCATTTATGATAAACATTAGATCTATTTCCAGAAGAGGTGGAAGGGGATAAGAATTTTAATGAGGATTTGGGTCCAAAAATCCAATGCCAATTCTCCACATTTATACTAAACATTTGTCTTTAGGGGCTAGAAAAGGAATATTTTGTTGAGAGGATGATGGTCAGAATTGTTTCCTCATGATAGAAGAGTCATCATGGCTACTCATGAAGTATATATGTGGTCTACAGTTCCCTATTATTAGGATAGAATAGTTTTTTTGTCGGGGGTAGGTCTTATCCCTCATTATATTGTTTCTACCTTTGGGAATATCTCAAACTTATGAAAAAAGATCATATGTAATTTTTTTGGAGGCCAAGTTCATTAGCTACATGTGTGCTCAACCATTCTGATAAGTTAGTGTGTGTTAGGTATTCTACTTCAGGTTCATTTATTAAGGTAGTTTTATCTTAGGGAGAAGTAGAATGGTGGTCCGGTTTTGATTTTGTGGAGGGGAGATGTGGTAGGTTGAGTGTAGTCCTAAGATGATCCTCATCCTTAGAGAGTAGTGTGTTTCCATGGAGGTATTCTACAGCAAATTCATAGAGGTTGTATAGTAGGTCATTGTCAAGTTAATTTTTTATAATTACCAGCTCCAGGTGAGCCAGAAATTATTTGGAAATCCATTTTCTAGTTTTCTACAGTGGTGATGTTTTTTATCCCGAAGTGGCACACTCTTTTATATCACCAACCTTTATCCATTCATTGGGACTTTAGGTATGGAGGCTTCTAATATGCTTGGTGTTGACTATGATAATTGGAGGTCAACATGACTTGTATAAAGTATGTAGATAGTATGAACTAGTATTGGGGAAGCACTTATCTTATGAATATTTCCTATGTTTATGCATTTATCCATATGACATAATTTTTTTCATCTATTATCTATATTCAATGTAGGAGGTCATGAGTTTTTTTAGGTGGTAGGTTGTGTTTTACTATTACGATGGAGATCCAACGGTGTGTGTTGGTGAGTGAGACCCTTATATAAGTAAGAGGCATGTTCTATCCTTATCATATTTGATGTACAAGTTAATGCTGAGCCTATTGGAGGTTTAATAATCAATGATTCCCAGGGTTTTATAAGATTACCCTTATGTATTTTCAGAATATGTTGTGTTGTTACCCCCTAGATGGGAGATTTATTTAGAGATCAATCTACAAATAGGTGTTTCTCTTATCTCTATGTATCCAAATAAAATGATACCTTCTATTTTGAGAGAGTATGACTACAACTCAATGATCTGTTTCAATGTGATTTTATCAAGATAGTTGTATTACCTTGGTGTGCACTAGTTCTATTCGTGAATAAGGTTGACTACATTTTTTGTCATTGTATCAATTATCATCCCATGAACCAATTGACGATGAATAATCAAAATCCATTTCTATTGATTTATGATTTATTAAATCATATGAATTGATAGAGATGGTTCTCAAATAACAATGTGAATACGGGTCATCATCATATGTGGAATATATTTAGAAGAATATTTTATTATTCCTTCAAGGGAATTATGAGTTTGTTGTGAGGTAATTCGATGTGATGAATGATCTGGATGTGTTCATGGGGTTTATGAATACAATTTTTAGATAGTTCCTGGATAAGTTTGTGATGGTTCTCATCGATGAAATCCTTTGGAACCGTACGTCTAAGGAGGATCATGTAGAGAATTAGTGTTCCATTTTGGGATTTCATTTTCATGAATAACTATTCAGAAATTTTTTCGAAGTGTGAGATCTATTCTCATGAAGTGCACTTCTTAGGGAATGTGGTATCACATTAGGGATTGTCTATGGATCCTTTGAAAGTAGAGGAATATGTGTATTGTATAGACTCCAAGACAATGGGATATGTACATGGTTTCATTTTTATTTCATCCTATTAAAATATGTATGTGACATATTTCTCTTATGTTTTTACCCCTCTAATATCTTTGACTAAAAAAGATTTGGTGTTCTTATGGATAGACTAGTTTTAGGAAGCTTTTTAGTACTTGAAATTTAATTTGGTCAATGATACAATTCTTTGTTGGCCAGGTGAAGGAATTGAGTTTGAGGTTTTCTATGAAGCCTCACATCATGGATTGGGTTGTGTTTTGATGAAATAGAGATCAGTTGTTTCTTATGGGAATCTACAGTTATATACCCATGAGCATATCTATAGATCACATGATCATGAGTTTATGGAAGTTGTTTTTATTTGATGTTGTGGAAACATTACCTCATCGATGAGCATTTTTAGGTTTTTATGGGCCAAAAGATTCTAGTGTATGTCTTCTCCCATTATGAATTGAACTTGGGCCAGTATCAGTGGATAGAATTATTATAATATTATGATTTTGGGATTTAAAATAATCCAAGAAAGGGGAATTTTGGAGCTGATGTGCTTAGTAGGAATTCACATAATGAAATCAAGTGTGATTTTGGGTATTCCTGAAGAGTAATGGAATAACTTTGAGTAACGCATGTTGATATGGGAGATGATGTAGGTAGAAGTTATCGTTTCTATATGATAGTTCATTAATCATTTGTGAAACATTTTGAGGGTTCATAACTTTGGGATTTTGAGGTAGAGGTTTGGAGAGACAAATTTGGTTGTGATGTCCCTGATAGTTGGTATGAGGATGGACATAAAATAGTTTTATTTCAGGGAAGGTTTTTCATTCCATTAGAGATGTGTGAATTTTTTTTTAGAGTTCCATAGTTCCAGTTTGGTGGTACGTCCTAGTGTGATAATTATATATCGATCCTTAGGAGTTCATTTTCAGTGGACTGGGTTGAAGCATGAAGTTGTATGACCAGTTTCTCAATGTTTTGTCTACCATATATTGATGTTTGATCATTGTGATCCTGATGGATTTCTCGAGATGTTACATGTTCCCCTATGGAAGTGGCAGGACATCTTGATAGACTTTGTTTCCAATTTACCTAGATCGATGAGAGGTTATGATTCTATATGGGTGATATTGTTTCATTTGAAGAAATATACCCACTCTATAGTGATCATGAATTTGTTCTTAGAAGTGGTTTTATAAGGTAAGTTACAGGAGGAGGTGGCGTGACTATACGGGGTCCTGATGATGATCATCTCTGATAGGGTTCATTTTTTTACCTTCAGGGTGTGGAGTGGTCTCCATCATGATTTTGATTCTTGGTTACACAGTATCACTACTTTTCATATGCAGAAGTATTTTCAGACAGAGTTGACCAACACAACACTTAAAGACATGTTGAGATATTATGTATTATTTTTTTGAGTTTCATGGATAAAGAACCTTCCCTTAGATGAGTTTTAAAACAATAAAAATTTCCACTCCACCATTGGTATGGAACCATTTGATGATTTTTATATCCATCTTTGCAGTTCTCTGTTGTACTATACTAGGGTTAGAGAGGTAGAAATTCTCGGGCCAGAACTGGTATAGAATTTTATAGATATGTTTCAGGTAATTCATGAGAGGAAAGAAGTCGAGTGGGATCATCATATATACTAGGAAAATCATAGGATAGGACCTTTGGGGTTTGAAGTCATATATCACGTGTTCTTGAATGTGAATCCTCATCATGGGAAGCGAAGGATTGGTCATGGGAGTAGGCTTTCACCCTAGTTTCATGGGCCTTTAAAGGTGTTGTCTTGTGTTAGAGTCATGGAATATTGGATATAAGGTCCCCCACATTTGGTCACTATACACGATTTTTTCAACATTCATAGCTGTACTGTTATATTTATGATGAATATCATGTCTTCAATTAGGGTGAGATCGATTTTTATTTAAATGTAACCTTCAAGGAGGATCCTGTAGAGTTATAGGTTCTCCAATGGATGTTGTTGTGTGGTTGGTATCTTCCCTTGGTTCATGTATTACAGTGGAATGATTTCATGGAAGATAGAACCTAAGAATATGAGTCACAGATGAACACTCAATACCTTGATCTATTTGATGTTTATATCTTCTCATTCTGAATTGTTCTATTGTGGATGTTCATATTCGTGGTTATTAGTTGGTTTCCTATTGTATATTTTTTTTGTATTACTCCCTTCTAATAGGTATCACTCCCAAGTGAGAGTTCAAAAGACAGTTGATGTTGTTTCATGGTTTGGTGCAAGTTCCTCTGATTATGAGGTTCATTTCCTATAGTGGAATGATCTTTGTGACATATATAGGGGTGGTTTTCTTGATGAGACATTTTTGTTTTTTCTTGGGTTTGGTTTGGAATATCTAGGATGAGAATTTTTTAATAGGTATCAAATGTAAGGGTTTAGATCCATGTGGTACATTCATTTGTGAGTTTCCAAGGAAAATGGAGCTTAGAGGATTCATTGAAGTGGTATAGAAGAGTTTGGATACAAAAATCTAGAAGTAGGGATATTACACACCATTTAATCCTTACATTCCATTTATGTGAGGTTCAAGACATGTACTAGGATGGTTTATGATGTTTAAACATATGGGGTTAGATAATAAAAATGTGATTCCTTTTTTGTGATTTCTGACCATTGACATTTACATGACAGTTAATTTTTTTTACACAACATGTATGTTTCCCATGAAGTGCTGTTATAAATGTTTTCATCTTCTTGAGTTCCTCAAACCCTTTAGATTCTCTTATTTTCTAGTGTTCGACAAATCCCTTCAGGGTGTTTTTCATATTGGTTCAATATGAATCAATTGTTTGGATTTAATCTTTGTTAATTTGTGATCTGGGTTGATCCAAAGTTTGTTCCTCCTTTTTTTTCTAGTAGATTCTCCGGGTTTGATATTATTTCCTCTCGTTCTTCTTTCTATGTGCTGAAAGATTTTCTTCCATGTTTTTAATAAAGTGTCTCTTAGATGTTTTTGGTGTGGTTCTGTTGTAGTATCTTCGGATAGGTATAGTTCTTGCTATAGGGGTGGTCAGAGATCCATAATATGGTTCTTTCTAATGAATATAATATGAAAAATTTTGATGTTTGGGATTTGTTTCTTCTCTATTTATTTATACAAAACTCTAAATAAATCAGTATTTAGCCCTTTTTCTATACATGAAATTGAATTAAATAATATTTGAATGGATTAAAGAATTAGATATTGATCTCCTATTAGATATATTGTTGTTTAACACTGTGATAGTGGTTTTCCTCATGATTTTCAAGATATTATGATATCTATGTACTTATTTTTATCATATTTTTATGATATGGATAAGCATATTGATCAAGGTAGAAATTAGTGAATAACATAAATCCAAATTAATTGATAAATAATGAGATGCATGTTAATGTTTATTGACTATGGAGTTTACGGGAATGTTGATGATTTTCAATTTCTAAGCCTATTGAATATGGAATGTAGTTGAAATCATCTTAAATATATTATTAAATTAATTTGTGATACATTTTTATAGCTTTATGCTTAGGTTTCCCATAGTTGGAACCCATTAATAAATGAATCTATTAATTTGATATGGAATAAAAACTAGTTGTGTTATAAAGATAATTTTTTGGGTCTTGAGATACCCATTGTTGAAGAACGTTGAGTACCTTGTTTAGAGACATTATTTGTCATTATCATGAGGCTAATGATATTTTTTTGAGGTCCTTATTGTCTTGTTGTTTTCTTTATAGTTTTTACTAGTTTGTGATGTACTCTAGATACAATACTTGTGATATGAATATGATAATGGTGATCCTGAGATAGAATATATGGGGTGGGAATGCACAGATGTGATGTAATCTTGGTATGGCTAATACGTGGGTAGGGAGTTCTGAATGATGTGGAATCAGTTGATTCTTGTGAGGGAGGGGTGAATTGGTGCATGTGGGTGTTGGGGGGTGACCGTAGGGGTTATATAATTGATTTGAGGTGGGATTGACAATTTCTGAGATGACTATATCTGGTATTCTCACTTAAGAATCTGTTTAATGTCAAATGGTCATGTTGTTTGTTTTAACAACACTCTTTTCCCCACATCTTGAGGAATCTACAGGTTTATGGTTTCATACATTCTATTAGTGGTATATATGGATGGGTTTATTAGAGTACTTGGATATAGAATAAATTTTATAATGAATTGAATAAATATCTACCCCATACGATTGGTATATTTTGGAATCGTAATGCTTAAAAGTTGAAAATATTTGTTAACCAATTTCTTAAGTTGGATTGTTCCTCGAGGGAATGGAATTCATGCTATTGATTAATGTAATGAAATGTAATTTCATTTGGAATAATATTAGTGGTTAATTAAAGCCTAATGAAATAATTAATTTATGTAATTGACATAATCAAAATAATTAATTTAATGAAGTTCCTTTATTTCATTATGTGCTTATAGAAGATCTGGTCTTAGCCATTACTGCCAGGATTCTGACAGACATTAGCTATAGTTGAATATCACATTAATTATTTCTTAAATTGTGGTTTTTATATATAATATATATTTTATATTAAATTATTTCATATTTGACCCCACCCATTTTTGTTTGGGAAACTGATAACTAGTTGAATATGGGATGGTGTTTTCCCTAACAACTTGGTCGGAGTATGGATTGTTGATTACCCCCTATGGACATACTCAATTATCATTGTAGATACATGTGTTGGTATTCATGGTGGTTATTTTTTGAATATATGTGTGTAGAGGTTTTTGATAGCATGTGGTTATTTCAAACACTTGTATTGTAGAGTCCCAAAGCTTGACGTACATAGACATTACATTACTTTTGCGGAATACTTAATACATGACAAAAACAGATGCCCAATGACCGTATTAGTTTAGTGTCTTTGGAAACTCAAAACATAAACTTCTAATCATGGTGAAAGATCTTCAACATCTCTCATTAATATCTTCCCTTTTTTTCTTACCTAAAACCTTTCTTTATATCTTGGGAAAAGAAATCATAGAAAAGGGTGAGCTCAAATGCTCAGTAAGGGTAAACATGGATAACATAAAACAATCCATAAAAATTTGAACATAAAAACATTAACATGACATAAATCATAGAAGTACATAAGGAATTGATCATAAAGGAACATTAATCATGATAAATTTTCATGGGAATGAAACATGGAATTGTGGAAAACCATAAAGCACATGATATGATTTCCATAGTACCCAAGGAATTGGAGCCAAGACCATCATAGTGGACAATGTCCATTACTAGACCGGGTTTACTTGATGGTCCATCCCTATATTACTTAATGGTATTTAATTATCGTTCCAGCCATGTCTATTTCATGAGATATAAATCATTACCCAATGAATTGGAGGGAGATATAGGTCCCACCCATCTCAAAATGAAACCATTATTATGTGTGCCACAAAATCATAAATCATACATCATAGCATAACCCATGTAATAAAAATGGGATTCTTAAACATCATACCATCATAGAATAATTCATATAAGTTAAAGGAAATCAAAAAAATAATTCCATAATAACATAATCAAATTAATGTATGAATAGGGATAGAAGCCTAACCATATATCATATTAAATGGAACATAATTTTGATAAAATACATGAACTCAATTCTTGAGGAAAATATCCTATATTCTTCAAAATAATTTTCTTTTCTCAAAATGACATACAATTTTAAAATAAATGAATTTTTGTAATCATGAAATCTTTCATAGGAAGATTCATGGTAATAAGGAGTTATGAAACTACAATAAATCCTTCATGTCGTATAGGAAAAAAACATTCTTCTCGTACTTTTTCTAGAAAAGTTAAAAAGTACCTCGTATGGTAAACCAAAGAAAGATGCCTTCCATACCATGTGGTAAAATTCAAACAAGGAAATCATGAATTTAAACAAACATGGAATAATAGTAAACATTTTATGACTACATTTTTAGAAAACATGGGCATGGATGATAAACATAACCGTAGTAAATACATATGTATAAGAAATCTCGGATAAGAACGAGATTGGAATAATCATTCCTTACCAATTATAATTAGTGGAATCATACATGTCATAAAATAAAGTAAATTACATAAATATGTAAATATAATATCCTTCATAATAAAAATATTAAAACATGAATGGTATTAATAAATTCCAAACAAAAGAAATAGTAGGTGATTAAGGCATATGTCTCACAGAAATAAATGTGAGACGAAATAATCCCTTACCTTAGGTCCGATATGCTTACTATGTATATGAACCTCCAGTATAGTGGGTTTAAACATATTATTACCTTGTAAAAAACCATAATAATATTTATGATATCATATATGATTCACTTAGGTCTTTAAATTATTCGTTCATTTGTCAATCCCATGTTAAAACAACGTTTTGGGTAAAATCGTTTCATTTATTGTTTGTGTTTTAACTTGTAATTATTCATATGATTACATAGATCATGATTAATTACTTCTAGAATTTAAAACATGATTTATATATAATATAATCTCAGAATATATAATATATATAATAGATCGATAAATGGAATGAAATACACCGTTCATAGAGACGTAGGTCGTACGTACGCATGAACGATGTTTTTGTTTCCTTATTAAATTGAATGGATGTAAGTAAATAACATATACATAAATAAAATATCATTATTATGTCATATAGTTTGGGATTATTTATTAGATATACTTTATGATCATTCTTCAATGGTTAACATGGAGAATGAATCTCATCACGTCATAGAGACGGTAATCTTTGCGTACGCACGAGCGATGATATCTTTCCAATAATTATGGAATTAGAGTGGATAATATAATATCTCAGAATTAGTATGATGTTATAATAATCATATATAGTTATTCTTTACATCATTATACCCATCCAAGTAAGGTGGTGGTGGAAAAAAGACTACTCCATGACGTGGAGATGTTATTTTGTATGTACGCACGCTCGGTGAATTCATTTTCCGTCGGATAGATAGATGGTGAAATAGGGTTGTTTCATATTTAGAATAAAATATCAGTATATGAGTTATAATTAAGTTATTAATTTATAATGAAATAAATAAATAAGTGTAAGTAGAAGAAGAAATAAATTTGAAAGAATCGGTAAAGGATATTACTTCTTCTTCGACGCGGCTCTTCTAAACCTCCTCTTAGGGCACTAATGTTGGTCTTTGAAGAAGACCAGGACCTAGAGTATGTTTTTATGGAAGTTTAAAAGATAAATTTATAGAGTTTGTCCAAGCTTGAAGGCTCAAAATTTTGTGAAGAGGATATGGAGGAGGTTCCCATTTATAAGGGAGGAGAGGGGTAGTTTTGGAAACCTCAAAAATATTAATTTATAAAAAATATAAAACCCCACCTAAAAACCTCCAAAATGACTCAAATTTGAATATGATATGAGATAGGGTTGTAATATCATCATCCAATAAAATTTATATTGGTTGGGAATTTATTTTAAACCTTATCAATATGGTTTATCCTAATTTAATCTATTTAATTTCTTTTATGGTAATAATATTCCCAATTTTAAATCGTTATAAATACTTACATATGAGTTGTTAATTTTCCATAATTGGATATTTTATGACATTTTAGACCATATAAATTTCAATTTATAATTTTTAAATATTTTTTTGATTTTTAAACAATTTAATAATATGTTCTTTTTTATAAAATATCAATAGTGTCAAATTTGACACTATTCATTTATTTGAATTTAAATAAAATCCACACCGAAGATTTATTCAAACAAAAAATATTTAATAGATTTCTAACATGTCATATTAATCTAAAAAATTCGTGGAAAAAATTAATTAGTTCATATAATATTTATTTTAATTTTTTTCAATCCATTTATTTGATATTTCTCTTAATAAAATAATAACTACAACATTTTTGTATAATTATTTAATATAATTATATGCCTCATAGAAATCAAAAAAAAATCTTATGATGAAGATAAATATAATAAATTTCATAATAATACTTTTAATCGAATTTATCATCTTAAAATCACAATATTAAAATTGTTATATTTATTAATTTATGAAGGTGACAACTTTGAAATCATTTAAAATAAAATAATATAAGTGTCATAATCAATTTTATAAGGCCCCAAATGGTCAAAAATTTGACCATTAGATGATTATGGTTTATATATAATCTTCCAGTAAATTTGTTTCTGGTTTTTGTGCCTTTTTATGTGTATTATCTTTTTAATAAATACAATATTATTGATTTTTCAGTAAATAAATAATTTCAACATCATTAATGTATAATCCATTAAGGTAATTAAATATTTCTTACATATTAAAAATAAATTAACATGGTAAATAAAAACATTTTATCTTTCATGTGAGCTTTTATAATTGAATTTATATTCCGTAAGGGCTTATATTAAAAATAATCTAATTATTAAAGTTTGAGTGAGACATATTTCACTTTCCTTTAAATAAAATAAATAAAAGGTCTTAATCACATAAAAGTGGGTACCAATAGATACCATTTAGACCCAAGTATATTTTAGGACTGAATATAATCATCCCGTTTTATTAAACAAGTCTTATGGTAATTTTATAATATTATATTTACCCTTAATTACCTGATTTACCTTTAACTGTGATACATAAAATTTACCGTAGTTACTATTCATAATGCCAAAAAATAGAAGTTTCCTATTTAAATAATTTAAACCTACTTATTAAAAATATGGAATAAATTTTTATAAATTCAAGACACATAAGTTTCAGAAATTGATTTAGTATTAATCCGTTGTTGGAAAAAACAGGTTTTTGTTAAAAACATTGCAAAAGATTGAAATGATTTTACCTTTGAATTCAATGTAAAATTAATGATAATGACATAAATTATATTAAATGGTAAAAATATATTCTATTTATTCTTTAAAACCATTCAATATAATAATTTAACCATATAAATTTTCTTCATGAAAAAATTGTTTTTAATTAAAATTTAGCGTATTTTTACTATTCAATAAAATAAGAATCTTATCAGAAACATTTCAAAAATTTATCTAAAGTAAATTTTTTTATCCTGATTCCATAAAAGATTTTTATTCTGTCGAATTTGACTTACAAACATGTCAAAAACTATATTTAAAATGGGTGCACCATCAAAAGGAGGCAAAACTGTATTTTTTTTAAAAAGTACATATTTTACCCGAACAAAATTTTAGTACTCATACCATGATTTAGAAAATATGTAAGATTAATTATAATGTTGTAAAATTCAAAATTAGGTAAATACTATTCATAACATCTCATTCATAATAATATTATAATATATCTATTTTTAGTGAAACACGGTATTGCATACAACACACATTATCTAGGAAGGTCGTTATTGCATGTAATGCAAGCCAAGTCAGGGGTGTGTGTAGAGAAAACTTCCTTTAGTGTTGCGTATAACATAATCAAGATATAGTTCATTTATACATTGATCGAAATCTCAACATGGTTTTGTGTAAAAATGAATTTTATTTGAATGAACATGAAATTGTGTGCAACATAATCCATGAATAGGGTTGTGTATACTAAAAGCTAATACGGTGTTGCGTATAGCACAGGAAAATCTGGGTGAAGCATACAACACAAGACATCAAAGAAATTAAAAATAATATTTATCATAAAATCTCAGGGTGTTACATTCTAGCCCCCTTAAAATGAATTTCTCCCTCCAAATTTGTCTGGGTTATAAATGGTTTTCTACTTTAAATTTTCTTTCATGGAAATCCACATCATAAAACGGATTAATAAAACATTATTTTCAAAATTAAAGTAAGAAAAGTAATGGTTACCTAGATTAACTCATCACTTGGTTTCCAAATATGGGAACTTAGGAGAAAAAATGGATTTGGAGGAGAAATATGACTAACAACTTCTAATGAAGAGTGGAAGAGGACATGGCTTTGAAAAAGCCAACAATCACAAAGCCATAAATTTGTAATGATCTAAGGTACCATCTAATTCATCTGATATGAAGGCACTAATAAAACATTTTTGGTTTTCATGATCATTTCCCTAAAGTTGGTGAATTTTTGAAGTAAATGAAATACTTACTTGATTTTGGTACAATCTCACCATTGTTCGTGCCATGAACAATTTCCACTTCATCTCTTAAAGAAATGAAGATGAATTTCTCATTCGTGAAGTGTTATCAAATCATGCGATAGAATGATAGGTCATTCCAACTGTCTCTAACATAATTTTAGCAAAAGTTATTAAATATACATAAATATATCTATGGTGAGATTAACCGTATATAGTTCCAAAAATGGACTTATACTTCATCTATCATACTGCTTAATAAAATAAAACTTGTTTATACTAAACTAGGACTTCATGTAGGCTAGTGGTAGGTGATAAAGGCCTATTTCACTTCGGTTGTGGGTTCGATTCATGCATCCTTTTCTGACACAATGGGTTGTCAGCCATCCGGCAGGTTGTCCTTTTTATAAAACTGAACTATTATAACATTACAAAAATAAAATTGAAAAAAAAAATTATAGCCTTAAACAATAATATATAATTTCCAACATAATCCATTCCAATCATTAGGCTTATCCAAAATACTTTATTCCAATCTCATAGTATAATGAAAATGATTACTAGAAAGGTTACCTACCAAGCATGTGAATACCATCATTTATCACCCATATATCATAAGATATATCATGTTGGTCACATTCCAAACATGTGAAAACCTTAATCATGTATTCTATTGAAATATGTATTACCAAAGAACCTTAATGAAAAACATTAATACTGTAAAAAGTTAATTATTTCAACATACCAAAATCCCAAAATTTCGATAACTCGAACCATGATATCACTTTTTCCATATTTCCATCATGATCTCATTAATACTATCAAAAATATTATTTTTTTTCCTTATCCCTTCATTTTTCACATATCATCTACTTTCCAAAAATATATCAATCACTTTTCATGGTTACCGGTACCATATAATTATTGAAAACCACAATAAACCAATACATAGATATCTTAATATTCCATAATACTATAAATGAGATTCCATGACAATATTTTGAAATCCCATTACATAAACACTTAATCATTCCACCACTTTGTTATCATACTCAACATCACCAATAGTGATCTCATGTGACTTCCCTTTGTCCTTTTCCTTAAGAGGTTGTTGAATTTGATCATCATTAACCCTTGGATTAGGGCATTGATTAGCATAATTCCCCATTTCCTTGCACTTGTAGAATTGAAGTGTTAGTGGTACATTCTCTATATTATTTTCATTATTCACGTCATTCGAAACATTTTTCCCATTACTTCGGCACTAAGTTGATCATTGACCTTCTTTTTTACACATGAAAAATTTTCTAGTTCCATTAAGATAATCTCCACCATTATTCTTTCCACACTCTGAGAATAAATAAACATTCATTTTATTTTCACCATTTTCAAGAGATTTTTCCTTGAACTCTATATTTCATTTATCATCAAAACCATGTGATGGATATGTAGAACCAACTTCCAGTTATACCTTGATAGCACAACGCACAATTTCATAATAGCTACTGTTGTCTCTTATAGATAATGCCCATCGGAGACTTGATTTTAAGCCACTGAAGAATCGATCAACTTTACTTTTAGGTTGGACGATAAATCAAGATGTATACATTGAAAGACTTATAAAATTCACATCGTATATGCTGACAGATTCATCATCCTTTTTCTTAAGCTTAAGGAACTCCTTTTACATCTTCATTCGAAGAATATGAAGAAAGTACTTATTGAAAAATATGTTCTTGAACTCATCCCATTACATGGATTTAATTTCATCTTGGAGGCTTGTATTCTTAATTAGAGTCCACCACTGGTCTGTTTCACCTTCTAAATGATAAACACCCAAAATGACTTTTTCATGATCTGAACAGTGACGTATGGAAATAATATTTTTAATGGTACTGATCCATTATTCAGTAATAAGTGGATCAGAAGACCCATTTAAATTTGGTGGACATTTCCTCATGAAATACTCAATAGAATATTGTTCCCCTATCTGCTCATTTAGAAGTCTAGAATGATTCATTACTTGTGCAATTATAGCAATAATATTTTTCACTCCATCTCCCATAACATTGGTTTGTTCAATAGGACAATCATTGCATTTCCCATTACATTGATCAACAAATTTTCTTCAGGTTCCATCCATCTTCTAAAACCCAAAAAGAATAGTGTGAGAGGCAAAAATCGTGCTTGGAAAACAAAATAATAAAGGGGGAGTAATTTCAATCTATAATATCTTAGGTTTTATCGTAGGTTATTCATGATCATTATCATAATTCTAGTACTGTAACCTATACTTATACTTAACCTTAAGGATATCCCTGGACATTCCCTAGAAATATCTCTAGGTATCTCACTAAATTTTTTACATCCTAGTTTCCAAAGGTTTACTAAACCTTCGCTCTGATACCAACTGTAGAGACCCAAAGCTTGACATACATGGACATTACATTACTTTATTCGGAACACTTAATACATGAAAAAACAGACTCTCAATGACTGTATTAGTTTAGTGTCTTTGGAAACTCAAAACATACACTTCTAATCGTGGTGAAATATCTTCAACATATCCCATAAAGATCTTACCCTTTTGTTTTATTACCTAAAACCTTTCTTTATATCCTTGGAAAATAAAACATGGAAAAGGGTGAGCTAAAATGCTCAGAAAGGGTAAACATGGAGATTATAATACAATCCATAAACATTTGAACGTAAAAACATGAACATGACATAAATCGTAGCAGTACATAAGGAATAGATCATAATGGAACATTAATCATGATAAAATGGCATTGGAATGAAACATTGAATTGTGGAAAAAAATAAATTAGGTGATATGATTTCAATAGTATCCAAGGAATTACTGGAAAGACCATTATAGTGGACAAAGTCCATTACTGGACCGGGTTTACTTGTCGTTCCAGCCTTCTATTACTGAACTAGATTTACTTATCATTCTAGCCATGTCTATCTCATGAGATATAAATATTTACCCAATGCATTGGAGGGAGATATTGGCCCCACCAATCTCATAATGAAACCATTCTTATGTGCTCCAAAAAATCATAAATCATACATCATAGCATAACCCATGTAAATGGGATTCTTAAACATCATGCCATCATAACATATTTCATAAGTTAAAGTAGTTTATAAAAATAATTCCATCATAACATAATAAAATCAATGTAATAATATGGATAGAAACCTAACCCTATATCATCTTAGATAGAAAATAATTTTGATAAAACACTTGAACTCAGTTCTTAAGGAAAATATCCTTTCTTCTTCAAAATCATTTTTTTTTCTCCAAATGACTTTAAATTTTAAAAGAAATGAATTTTTGTTAATCATGAAATCTTGCATAAGAATCATCATGGAAATAAGGTGTTATGAAACTTTAAAAATTACTTCATTCTGTATAATAAAAAAACATTCTTCTCATAACTTTTCCAGAAAAGTCAAATATTACCTCGTACGGTAAACAAAATCCAGATTCCTTCCATACCATGTGGTAAAAGTAAAAAAGGTAATCATGAACTTAAACAAACATGGAAGAATAGTAATACTTTTATGAATTTTTTTAGAAAACATCGGCATGGATGATAAACATAAACCCAGTAAATATGTACGTATAAGTAATCCCGTATAAGAACGATATTGGAATAATTATCCCTTACAAATTATAATCAGTGGAATCACAGATGTATTAAAAAATAAAATTACATAAATATTTACATACAATATACTTTATAATAAAAATCATAAAACATACATGGTATGAAAAAACAGCATACAAAATAAATAGTTCGGGATTAAGGCATATGTCTCCCAAAATTAAAAGTGAGATGATATAATCCCTTATCTTAGGTCTGATATGCTTCATATGTATCAAAACCTCCTATATAGTGGGTTTAAACAAATTATTAACTTGTAATAGAACCATAATAATATTTATGATATCATATATGATTCACTTAGGTCTTTATATTATTCATTCATTTTTCAATCCCATGTTAAAGTAACGGTTTGGGTAAAATTGTTTCATTTATCATACGTGTTTTAACTTGTTATTAGTCATATGATTACTTAGATCATGATTAATTAATTAAAGAATGTAAAAATGATTTATATATAATATATATTCAGAATATATAATATATATAATATATCAGTAAATTAAATTAAATACACCGTTTATGGATACGGTAGGCCGTACGTATGCATGAACACTGCTTTCATTTATTTATTAAATTGAATGGAAGTAGATAACATATACATAATTCCAATATCATTATAATGTCGTATATTTCATTATTATTTATTACATATACTTTATAATCATTCTTGAGTGGTTATCATGGAGAATAAATCTCATCACGTCATGGAGACAGTAATTTGTACGTATGCAAGAGCGATGATATAGTTCCAATAATTATGGAATTGGAGTGGATGATATAATATCTCAGAATTAGTATGATGTTATAATAATCATATATAGTTATTATTTACACAATTATACCCATGCATGTAAGGTGGTGGTGGAAAACAGATTACACCATGACGTGGAGATTATATTATGTACGTACGCACGCGCGATGATTTAATTTTCCGTAGGATGGATAGATGGTGAAATAGGGTTGTTTCGTATTTATAATAACATAATAGTATATTAGTGATACTAATGTTATTAATTTATAATGAAACAAAAAAATAATAGGAAGTTAAAGAAGAAATAAATTTGTGAAAATTGGTAAAGGATATTACCTCTTCTTCGACGCGCCTCTTCAAAACTGCCTCTTAGGGTAGTAATGTTGGTTTTTTAAGAAGACCAGGACCTATTGTATGATTCTATGGAAGTTTAGAAGATATATTTATAGGTGTTGTCTGATTATTAAGTCACAAAATGTTGTTAAGTGGAGAGGGAGTAGGTTCCCTTTTATAAGGGAGGAGAGGGGAACTTTTAGAAACCTCAAAAATATTAACTTATAAAAAATTCAAACCCCACCTAAAACCACCAAAATAAATCAAATACTAAGATGAGATGATATATGGTTTTATTATCATCATCCAATAAAATTTGTACATGTTGGGAATTTATTTTAAACCTTATCAATTTGATTTATCCTTATTTAATCTATTTAATTTTATTTGGTAATAATATTCTCAATTTTAAATCAATATAAATACTTACTTATGTATTGTTAATTTTCCATAAATGGATATTTTATGAAATTTTAGAGCATATAAATTTCAATTTCTAATTTTTAAATAATTTTGTGATTTTTAAACAATTTAATAATATGTTCTTTTTATAAAATATCAATAGTTTCAATTTTGTCACTATTCATTTATTTGAATTTAAATAAAATTGATACAGAAGATATATTCAAAAAAATATTTCATAGATTCCTAACATTTCATATTCATATAGAAAATTCTTGGAGAACATTAATTTGTTAATATAATATTTATTTTAATATTTTTAAAACCAATTATTTGATATTTCCCTTAATAAAATAATTAATACAACATTTTTGTATAATTATTTAATATATTTATATGATGAATAAAAATTAAAAATAAAATCCTATGATGAAGATAAATATAATAATTTTTATAATAATACTTTTAATAGAAGTTATAATCTTAAAAGCACAACATTTAAATTTTTATATTTATTAAATTATGAGGGTGGGAACTTTGACATCATTTAAAATAAAATAATATAAGTGTGAGAGCCACTTTTATAAATCTAAAAATGGTCAAAGATTAGATAATTGGATTATTATTGTTTAGATATACACTACCAATAAATTTTTGTTTTGTTTTTGTCTCTTTTTATTTGTATTTGTATTTTAATAAAAACTATATTTCTAATTTTTCACTAAGTAAATAATTTCAACATCATTAATGTATAAGATATTAAAGTAATTAAATATTTATTAAAAATTAAAAATAAATTACCTTATTAAATAAAAACATTTTACCTTCAAAATGAGTATTTATAATCTAATTTATATTATTTATAACCTTATAATAATAATAATCTAATTATTAATGTTTGAGTGAGACATATTTCTCTTTCCTTTAAATAAAATAAATAAAAGGTCTTAATCACATACAAGTGGGTTAAAATAGATACCATTTCGACAATATTATATCATATGACTAAATATTATCATCAAATTATATTAAGACAAGTATTAGGGTAATTTTATAATATTATATTTACCCTTAATTACCTGATTTACCTTTAACTATGGTAAATAAAATTTACCGTAGTTACAATTCATAATGCCCAAAAATAAAATTATCCTATTAATATAATCTGGACCCAATTATTCCAAATATGGAATCCATTTTTCTAAATTAAAGACACATAATTTCAAAAAATTAATTTAAAATTAATCTCGTTGTCGAAAATATGGTTTTTTTAAAACATTGTAAAAAGATTGAAATGATTTTACCAATGAATTCGATGTAAAATTAATGCTAATGGAATACATTATATTAAATGGTAAAAATATATTCTATTTATTATTTAAAACCATTCAATATTATGATTTAATCATATAAATTATCTTGATTAAAAAGTTGTTTTTAATAAAAATTTAGCGTAATTTTACTATTTCTCAAAATATGAAACTTATCAGAAAAATAACAAAAATGTATCCAAAGTAAATTTTTATATTATGATTCCAAAGAAGAATTTTATTTTTTTCTAATTGAACTTATATAAATTTCAAAACTAGATTTAAAATGGATTCACCATCAAAAGGTGGCAAAACCGCATTTTTTTTGAAAAATACTTATTTTACCCAAAAAAAAAAATTGTTGGCATACCATGATCTAAAAAATGTGTAAGATGAATTATAATGTTATAAAATTAAAAATTCAGTTAATAATATTCATAAAGGCTAGTTCATAATAATATTATAATATATCAATGTTTAGTGAAACACGGTATTGCATACAATACACATTATCGAGGATGGTCACTATTGTGTGTAATGAAAGCCAAGTCAGGGTTTCATGTTGTGCAAGCTCCCTTTGGTGTTGCATATAACATAATCAAAATATAGTTCATTTGTACATTGATCAAAATCTATAAATGGTGTTGTGTAAAAATGAATTTTATTTGAAATAATTTGAAATTGTGTGCAACACAAGACAAGAATAGTGTTGCGTATACTACAAGTTAATACAGTGTTGCGTATAGCGCAAGCTAATCTTGGTGAAGCATACAACACAAGACATCAAAGAAATAAAAAATAATATTTCTCATAAATTCTTGGTGTGTTACATGTATTTATTGATATAGTATAACATGGATTATTATAGGTATTAAGTGTATTGGTTTTTATGGATTGAGGTACTTATTATATGTATGGTCTTTAATGGAATGAGCTATAATACCAAATGTTTGATATACATCATACAAGATGTGGTGGCTTATAGAAAATATGTTGTTAAAATTTGTGGATATTTGGATCTGATGATATGGTTATGTGATGCATGAGGTGTACGTGGTGATGCATTTCATAGGTTTCTTTAGGATGGATTTCTTTTGGAGAGAGTTGATTAGGACGTGCGATCTTAAGATAGATAAAAAACCATTAGGTAATTTGTAGGGGGTACCCTTGTTTTTTTATTATATATTATATGCTATGTTTTATTCATTACATGGTGAGATTTAGCCGTAGTGGGGTTCAGAACGTAGTATACCTGGTTAGGTCATGAGTTTGTTTTACTACTGTTCAATATGCTTTAGCATGATTTATTTAACTTTTTAATGAGAGGAACTGGGGAGGATCCTATATAGTATATTATTATGATCATCATATTTATATAAAAAAGGTTATTTAAGTAGTTTGGAGTAGGATGGATATCAGGATAGAAATTACTATATTAGGGTTTAGCAGGTAAAGTAAGAGTGTTTTGGGATTAATGGTAACTTTTTTTACCTTTTTGGGTATTATAGTTTACCTTTTTGTTTTTTAGTTCTATACGAAATTTCATGTTGCACATGATATTTTCAATCATTTATATCTCTTAGAAGGTGCTTGTTTTTGTATACATCTTATCTCTCTCTTCTCCATGTATCACTTAGTGGGTAATTCCTCCCATTCACATGGTTACTATTACCTTGGTTCTAGTCCCCATCCTTAGGCCTACTAGAGGTAGGACTCTGGTAGTCAATTTCTCCCTCCCATCATTATGGTATCTTTTTGGGGAGGGGTCATGACAATGTAATGAAAAATTATATATTTATATATATATATAACTACTAAATAATAATTACATCAAATGTAACCTATAAAAAGACCATTTAAAATAATATAATAATTAATAAAAATCATTCAAATTAATAATTGTAAAGAAATAAATAATGAAATATTTATAATCATTAGAGATACCTATATGATATTGTACTCTCCATGAAAATACTGAAATTTATTTGATACTATCATCATGCCAGATGTGATCCAACCAACATAACACCCGACTATTCCCAATCTGGCCGAAACAAGGGGCAAAACTCCCAAAGAAAGGAATGATTTATACTATAGTCCACTAAATAGGTTTTAATCATAAAAAATTGTAGCATTTGAACCTAGATATCCCAACCAAATAAATATGGTTTCATGTGATAAAACATGTAGAGGAGATTCATCATTCAATCAGACATTAAGATATACTAGATGAGAATTTTTAATATGCTCTCATCCTCAAAAAACCATCAATGAAGAGGCCCCTCTTTTAATAATTACACATAATGAACATATATATAACCAAGATTCCTTATCCTGTATAATTTATAATATAAACCTCAAAACCACTATGTGAAAACTTCAGGTGTAGGTTTTCACCATGAAGTACATCTTTATAAATTTTTAACTGGGCATTTAGGTACAAAACTAATATTTCAATTTCAAAGGTATCCTTGGGAAAATAATTCAAATTTGATTTTTAATGTCAAATTCATTATCAAGATGTGAAATGGGACTCATAACCATACTTTGAAGATAACAATTTAAAACCTCAAAACTCAAAAAATCCATGAAACCATAGATCATAAATAAATCATATCATTACACATGAATAAAAACGTAGACATAATTTATAAAATGGCATCATTTTTAATAAACCCACATAATTACAAAAAAACAAATTCTCAGACAAAGAACTCATTGTAATCTTGGTGAAATCAATTGGAATGTTGAGTAACACTCTTATAAAATGTCAATTTAAAATAAAACAGTTTAGGCACATAAATTAATTTATGATATGAAAACATTTCCATTACATTACATTTTTAAAACCCTAGCATAACATAGATCATTAGGTAAATGTAAAAACATGGAAACACCAACCTTAATTCGCTAAAATATTAAATCAGGGTGTTCATCCACCACTAAGGTTGTTTTAATCAATGTATAAATCACAATAAACTATATATATGAAAAAATAGTCCAAAAAAATTAGTCCATTAAATCTATGAAAAATATGTGGATGCCTCAGAAAAAAATAATGTCTTATATTCTACTTATTTAGAAAAATCCAATTCCACTAATTAATCATCATTAAAATCAGTTTCATAGGTGATATGGGAAATATAAATTAGAAAACAATAAGTAATGGAGAGGGGATTGGGGAGGGGAGGTTCATAAAACATCTTCTATTTAGCACTTCTCTTTATGTGTTTGAAAATGCTTGCCACTCCCCCAATTTATGGTTTATAACTTTTTTTTTATTTTTTATCTTTTGTTATTTTTTGGTTTTCTTTTTTTCTTTTTTTCTTTTTTTTCTACCTATGTGTAGTGTATATTATACAAACTTCATTCCCCTCACTATTTTCTCCTTCTCCATCTTTTCCCCATTCAAAACATTATCCATATTTAATTTATTTCTTCTTATACCATGTGTTGCAAATTTCATCACATAACCCAAAATTTTCATTCACACTGCTGTAAAATACCCATGCCACGCATAACAAATTTTTTAATTTATAAAAAAACAACTAAATTAAAATTTACAATAATATTAGTAGTATTAATATAATCTCTAGATTATTTAAAGCAATGAATTAATAGTAATTATTAAAATTGTATATATATACATATATCTGTATGTATATATTTACCAATATATATATATATATATATATTATAGTAGAATTATGTTTTCAACATTTATTTCATAAATAAATTCAAAATAATATTTAAATTATCACTTTAAACAAATATAAAATATTATTTAAATTTTAATGAAATCATGTTTTCTTGAACTCTTTCCAACCCATAACAATATAACTCATTAAATCCTCCTTCCACAAAAACAGTTAATTACCATAAATACATAAAGACTCAAAATTAAAGGGATCACTTACATGATAAGGGTATAAATTTAAGACTAATACATCATACACTAACATGGTTCTCCCCATCATTAAATTAATATCGTTAAATGATAACCAAAAAAACAAAATCTTACATGTAGAGAAAACTAAATTCACAATGAAATCAATTCAAATAACTAAAATTTATTAATCAAAGAATTTTTCCTAAAAGAGAATAATATTAAAAAAATAAACCATTAATAAAACAAAAAATCATCACAATATGAATGATAACTAAAAAACATGAAACATAAATCACATTTCTTTGAAATAAAATATTTTTCTCATTTTTAAACCATGCAGAGAATAAACCACAAAACACCACCCAAAAAATTAATATTTCATATTTACATAACATGAAACAAATGTCCCAAAATATTAATGTTAAATCAAATTTTTATTTTTTCAAATCCATTTTATTAATGACCAATTAAAAGGGAAAAAATTATTAACAATGTTATTCATTTTTGGCCTAGACAAATCATTTTTTGGAAGAACATAGCATTTATCAGATTTAAAGCATTGACCAAACACATGAGTATTATTGTTTATCAATATATAATATTAAGATTAATAAAAATAATAATTAATATATGTACACTATCAAATTATAAACATATGGTATGAATGATTTAGAAAAAATATATATATAATCCATTAAAAATGAACTGAAATCCCCTTGTTAGTTTGGTTGCCACTAAAATGTGCCATTTATCTATAACTGTGAAACATAATTTTTAATGAATAAATTGAAATATTTCCCACATATTTCATGGAATCCCTGACCTACAAATAATTTATTAAATTAACATATATGATCAGTCATTTTAAAAATTAAATATTTATAAACATAACCCATTTAACAATTAAGACACTTACATATAAAAATTTTCGCCCTTATTTTTGAAAACATTTTTACCACTTAAAAAAAATAATTTCCAAAAGGCTTTAATCACTTTAATTTAGATTTATAATTTTTCCATATTATAATTATTCCACTAATATTTCCAACTACAAAATTTTGTAAATCTTAAACATTTTAAACCAAGGGAACCAATTAATTTGAAAAATCATCTATAATGTGATAAAGAACCTCAATTTAAAAGAAATACTTATACTTTTCAAAACAAATTCAGGTAAATAAAGACCTCCCCATCCCTCATTTTAAAAAAAAATTAAACTTAAATTGAAGAAATCAATGGTTTTAATATAAGGAATATAAAAAACATAATTGAAAATAATAATACCATAAGGAAATCACCCTATTCCATTTTTCACATATTATATGTTAAGATAAATAAATCAAGAACATATAATCATATTCATTATCAATCAAATAAAATATCTAAGGTCAATGTAGAACATTACTAAAATAATGAAAAAGAAAAACATAACAAAACCACACTTTTCCTAGATACATGTCCCATGTGAACTATTTACATCTCATTCACCATGTATGTATTCAATATCCATTCCTCTTAAAACTTCCTTCATATATGGAATTATACCCATATAAAAGGATAAATAAAATCCAAAAATGAGATTAAATATTCTGAAATTCTGCTAGAAACTTAAGGTTTAGTACTGATGGTGATGATCTATCATTTTTTCTTACCGACATATTGAGTTATAATAATTATATCTCATTAATTCCTGAATTTACTAAAGTGAATATATCAGACCAGTCATGGATGCTATTTTTTCATAAATATACTCACATCAGTCTTGAAATGGGTAGCCTAGTTTTTCTTTTGAAATGACTAAAGGATGTTCTTAATCTCCACATTGTCTCAACTAGTATGATGATTCAAAATATTTATAAGTGAGAATAATTTCCCCTTGATAAATGAGATTAAATAAAAATAATATTCTTCTAAGAAAATATATTAGGGAATCCGTATTTCAGAAATCTTAGTGATATGCAATATTCGATTTCAAAATAATAATATGAAAATTATGTCAAAGCCTAAATAAAAATTCTTTCAAGAATATACAACAATAATAATTTCCAACATAAACTATAAAACCATGTATAAAAAAATCAGAGGTATAATCTCTAGCTTACTCTAAGTAAAAATCCAATACACATAATCATTGAAAGATTTGAAACTATATGAGAACCTACAACGGAAAATCTCTCTACATAAACCAAGTTGTGCAGGTAGGGTGTCGACATGATGTCCTATAATATTTCACTAATTATTCCTTGTATTTCCATTTTTAAACCATTGAAAAACACTTTTTTGAAATTAAATATTTGAGAATAGGTTTTCTATCTATTTTGAAAAAATACAATGTGACTCCTTTTAAAATATATCCTTAAATCAAAAAACTTTTTAAAATAGTGAAATAATTTAAAAATAATTTTTTTTAAAATATCATTTATAAAACAAATTATTAAAACCCTATTGATAAAACCATATAATAAATCTAGTTATTATAAGATAAATTCACCCACCAAAGTATGACCAAACATCATTGTTATAAAATAAAAAAGTACAAACAATATGATGATCAGAATTACACATAAACCAATACATATTTTTAATAATCCTCGGTGTTGTGAGAACCAATGACGGGGGGTAGATAAATGGTCATCATTTTATAATTTCAATTAATTATAATTTAATAAATTCAAATTATTAAATTTATTTTCATTATCAACATTATATGAACTCAAAAAGATGAAATGATATGAAATTAATGCAAGGCACCCATGATTTTCATGGTTATCCCCCAATGTGGGTGACTACATACATTACATCGAATCTCCAAATGTTCATGTAATTTAATATAAACATAAAGTTAATTAAAATGAGGAACCTCCCATTATACTCATTAAATATCCAAATAGATGTAATCATACTCACTATCCTATTGTATAATGTTTTTTTTAAACTATTACAATATAATTATAAATAAAATCCATCATTGTGTAATATTTTTCAAAAAATTCTACCATCTAATATCATCCATATGGTAAGGGTCTTTCCAGTATTATCTTCATATGTTTGTTGAAATTTGACCAATGTCCCTCACTAAAAATATTGGACCTCTATTTTGAGATATGTCTATTAAAAATATCTATTGTTTCCTAAGTCCTATTTGGGAACTCTATACAGTTACATTGTCAAGTGTTTAGTATGATTCCAATGCTCAGTAAACCTTCATCCAGTAACTATAAAATGAATCTTTTTCTTATATATCATTATTTAATTTTATATCTGGTGATGCTAACGAGAATTATCTTCTTGAAAATATTAATTTTGAATCTTGTACTACTAAAAAAACGTCAACATGTATAATATTTCACACAAATGAATAGGGTTAATATGGTTTCATTTTTACCCCTTTTTATAGGTGAGATCAAATAAGAAAGGGGGGATTGAAAAATAATACACTCAATTAATACATGAATTTCAAAACATCTTTTTATGTTAAAATTCCATGGATGATTCTAAGGTATTCTAGAATCTTATTGAATATTCTTAAAGCCTCTACCAACTGAAAAAATTATTCAAATTTCATTAACCTCAGTCAATTAAGATAATCATAAAATTTATTAAACATAGTATGATGTTTTAAATTTATTGGTTATATTAGAATCAACCTTTTATTAGGATTAAAAAACTTTTGTAAAGATTCCAAAAAACTCCTTCAAGAAAAAGGTTGTCCAATAAAATTATTTATCATATGAATGTTTCTCTGATGGATCTTAATTCTATGGAATCAACATGTTAACTTTCTTTCACTTTTTCACTCTATAAATTTTTAACCTCCAACTTCATATATCCCTTAATAAAAACTATAACGTGGTTATGAAAGAGAAACTCTATAGTTTTAAACCAAGGTCTTATTTATCCATTGTACTTGATTCATTTTTTGTTGTGATAAAAAAATTTAACTTCTATAGACATATCTTATTTATGTATTTACTTTTTGGTTCTATGATCTATCCAATCTTGCATTTTCAACATTATAAAACTACTCGAATAACAATATTCTAATTTCATTTTATTTTCTCACCATTTTGAATTCTTATAATGTGTAAAAATGTTAAAAAACATAGAAACTACTTTTTATTACAATTATTCTTTTGATAAATTCATCATCTATGTTTCATATGATATCCCAAATTGGTTTCGTCAGTCGTTGGATTTTTGTTACCATAAACCTTATGGAATAGTAACCTTATCTAAAACCTTGTGTTACCATTATGTAACCTTCAAAATTACCCCTTTACCATTATAAAACTTATTGAATACCATTACACAAATCATATAGTTCCACCCAAACTTTTTATTTTTCCATTTTGATAAGAAGCATAAAAAATCAGTTCTATAGACTTCATGATTTTTTATATATCAATCATGAATTCTAGTATCCTATTACTAGTGACCTATATTTGGTTATTCTACCTCAAAATATATGTGTTCATACATCTCTCCCTTTGTAATAGAAGGTGAAATATTCATCATTAACCATGAAATTCTTCATGATACACGGAACTTTTTGGATGATGAATCATCATATGACTAATGGAAATATTTCCTAAAATTATAAAAAAATCATTCTTAACATTTACAGGAAAACATTCTCCGATTTTAATTAAAACAATCAACAATAAATGTGTTAAAAATTTGATAACGTTTTATGAAATCATTCCAAAGGATCATTAATATTATCCTATAAATTGTTTCGAAACATTTTCAAAAAAAATTGACACCTCCACATCTTTCATAACTCATTTTTTTAAAAAAATCATTTTATCATCATTTCTCAAATTTTATCAAACCAAAACCTTTCTCATAGAGAATGACCTAAAACCATACAATTGGAATCAATTTTTTTGAATGAACTACATCACTTGGGGAGTAGAAATTTTTTTTCCATGGTAGGATAAAATCCTCCTCAATTTTACCTTATTTCCCCAATTTTATGATAAAACATAGTTTACATTCCCAAAATATTTTTCATAGGAGTTTGATATTTTCTCCTCTTCTTTAAATATAATCTTAAATATCATGTGGGAATTATTTGAAAACATTAAGAAGTAATTTTTGGAGGTTGAACAAGAATTTATAGACCTAATACATCATATATTTCCCTTGGCATAGATTTAGTGAAAAACTCAATAATTTGATACTTTATAGAAACATATTTATGAATAATATCTCCAATAACAATTTTCTCCATAATAATTTGATGATTAATATCAATTTTATTTGATTTTAAATATTTTATAAGATTTTTCAAAAGGTAAATGAAACTTTTATTATCATAACTAATATTAAATGGATTTTAACCTTCAGTCTAAAATCTACCATCCAAACATTCCTTCACACCATTTATTTGAAATATTTGGTATATTATACTTATAATGTTATCAATGTAATTAACCCTTGTCTTTTACTATGATAACTCACACAACGTTATCCTATGAATAATTTTCCACATGTTTTTGATTTTCTATAATTTTAATATTTAGAATAATCAACATCAGTTTATCCAATAATGTTTAAACCACAACATCTTTTGTACAATAGTCCAATAGAAGACGTAACCTTAATATGTAGGGGAATAATTTTTTCTTCTATTTTATGAGATTTATTTGGATAAATTTTATATCTCAAACACAGTTTAATTTTTTAATAAATGGCTAGCCATGTATCTATAAGGTTGTCTATGATCCTTAAAAAATTTAAGAATTCTTTTTTATTCACACTTTTCACATCATAATATTTAATCATATTTATTCCAAATAAAGTGGGAGTAGAAAATTCATCTGAATCTGACCTACTAAAATTTTTTAGTAACTCTATGGTATATATTTATTGTGAAATAAAAAATTTACCTTTCCTTATATTGATCTTTAAAGCCGAGAAATAAAGTAAATTATTTGAGAATTGAAATTTCATAATTTTCATTTATTTGTTCAAAACATTCTTCACACGTTTTATCCCAGTCACATTTAATCATTATATTATTTGTGAAAAAAGGAAAGATCTGGGAACCTATCTTATTATCCTTAACATAAACTATTCTATCAATATTTCCTTTATAATAACTAAACTTTTTCAAGAAACTATTATTTTTTGAGTATAATGCCTGAGGAGCCTATTAAAACCCATATAAATATTTATTTAACTTACACGAAAAGCTTTTACTATTGTCGAGAACAAATATATTGGGTTTCTCAAAGTAAACATTATCATAAATGTTTACATTTAATAGAGTTGAATTAATATTCATTTTATATAATTTTTAAGAATGATGGTAGAAAATCACAAGAACATTCCTAGGGTTTCATGTCTTGTTAATTGAGAACTTTTTCTTTATAGTCAATGTATTCCCCCTTCGAGAAACTATTTCAAACATGTAGAAATTTATTTATATCAATTTCTCTAGGTTTTTTGTGCATATTTTTGAATTCACACCGTGTTCCTGTGATATTATTTCCTGTAAATGATGGAAAAAATTCCATTTTTCAATTTTCTCAATTTGTTAAAACATTTTATTCATATAATTATCCCATTATATATATTCAACGCCTCCTAAAAATGACTCTAGTTAAACCTATGAAATAATTAATGTTGAAATATATAATATTAACTTATTTTTATACTAGACTATATCATTACTATTTCTAATAATTCTTTCAAATTCAAAATGTTTTTGCAAAGAATGACATCATAGTGATTTTCATCTTGTCTCACTTTAGTCATAACACCATTCATCTAAATATTAAATTACATTTTTTTAATCACATTATTCTTCAATTTTAATATTCTCATTAAAAGTATACAATCTATATTACCTAATATATTGAAAAAAATTGTAATGGAAGTCTTGTTTTCAATAACTTTCACATAATAGGAATCAACCAAATTTTGTAATCATTTTTCCTACACTTAAAAATTCTTATATTAGAGAAATGCAACACGAACAATCCTTTATATTTTCCATTAAATTTTCCATGATCTATATTTTTTATCTTTATAAGGAAAGGACTCGAAAAAAAATTATGTATTTAAATGAAGGATTTTTAATATAACTCATATAACTTTACACATCCCTTATAAAAAATATAACATCTCAATTGCATCTGATTGATTGTTCATAATTTTTTTTTGGTACTTTAAGTGAAATCATAAATAAGAGTGATAATGTAAAAATACCCTTTTCAATGTTGATGTATCATTAGTTTATAAAGATCAGAGTGTATAAGATCAAGAAGAATGGTGGATTGGATTTCAACTTTATTACATCTGACACTAACCATCCTTCCTTTAAGGCTAGTTATACAAACTACAACATCATTTATAGTCATATTTGGTAATTTTCTTACAACATACTATTTATATGATTTTCTCGTATTTTTTTTGGAAACATTCATAAGTATTTTATTTTATAACATATTTTTATCCTCAAAACATATGTAACATAAGATACATAGATTTATTATTTGGAAATTATTTCCACGAGTTCATTCTCCCTTAATAAAAAATTTACAATTTTTCAAGTTTATGATGATGCAAGATTCATTCCAGAATATATATTATATACCATCATTAAATGATTTTCTTATACTTGTATTTTGTGTTTCATAACTTCAACATATAAAACATCCTTTATCATTAGACTATGATCTTCAAAATCAATGGTTCTTATTCCCATTATCTTAATGTACAATTATTTCCAAGTGTAACTACTCCACCTTCATGTTCATCAAAAATTTCCAGGATTTACATATCACATATCATGTGTGAGGAATAACCACTAAAAATTATTCAAGGTTTGTTCCTTTTTATATATTTTAGAGTGGTATCAACAATAAAATATCTTTAATCATATATCTTATTTATATATTACATTTCATGCCTTACATAGGAAAAACATCCAAAAAGAGTTGGCATACATTATTTAGAAATTTTTTTAGCTTTTTCACATCTTATATAAACATTCGTGATGTAATAAAATTGTATTTTCATTACAAACATCCTAGATTCTAATGATTTTTCCTTTCCTTCAGAGGCATGGTAATGTTACTCTCTTGTCTTATGTCATTAACTCATTCCCCTTGTTTAGGTCTAAATCTAGGAAGGGAAATTTTGTTTGATAAATTATATGACTAATTCCCATATATTCTAAAACATAAATTATATTCACTGAATGTTGATATTTTACCGAATTAGGATCTTTATCTATAGTAATTTTTCAGTGGTTCATACCATACTTATTTAATTATTTCTCTATAGCATATAGAATCATTATTATAGATTTTATTTTCAAATTTTATTTTTTGGTCTGTATTCTATATCCTTTTTCAACCCCTGATTTTCCAATATTATTATAACAACTTTCTGGTTATTTGAATAAAATTTAAATTTAAATTTAGTGGGGTAGTTTTCACTTATTTTTTTGAATGATCTTTATTAATAGCTTGATATATTTAAACTTTTACCTATGAATATTTATTAAAATTTTCATTCATATTATTTAAGTTACATTATACATAAAATAATCTTTAATGAGTTCTAAAGACATCACCTTCAGTAGAATCATTTTTATAACCAAGATCTTCAACAAACTTTCATTGTTCTTCAACATTTAGTTTGAGGTTATTAATTTGGTCAATATAAACATATTATTTTTTATTAATATCTTCATTTACTTTATGCATTTTCACACCAACATTCTTAATCATTATAATTTATTTCCTAAATTTTTTTCCTCATGATATACCATGAGTTATGATCTCACCAATCATTCTTTGTATGTTTATTCACCTTATTCTTCTTCGTCGTTGTATAAGAAATATTCCCTTATATTAAAATTTTAATATATATATCTGAATGTAACATCTAGTCTCAAGTTCCACTGGACCTGTTCCCCGAGCCGGTTAGTCATATCAACTCAAGTGCACCTCCCCATGAACTATAGGGTTCTTACAAGTAATACATGTTCATGGAGATATATTGGGGACACTATAATATCATATAAGAGTAAAAAAACAAAATAATAATAATATCAGTAGGTATCAAAATAGGTATAAACTATAAATGAGACAACATACAACTTGTTACAACAATAACCCAAATGATATATGATCTATCAATGAAATGTACACTATACATGTCAAGTTTTCATACAATAAAAACCCAAAAAATCAAAACAATAAAAATATAGAAATGTGGTCATGATTCAAAAGAATTCCTAACAAACCATACTCTATCCTATATGATCAAACATAAACCAAATTCCATGTCCCTATCTGGAACATATACTTGAAATAATTATCATCTCCTCGGGTACCCAGGTTCTATAGTGGCCTAAGAAAGGTGTGAGTACAACTCATTAGGCCACCACCAATGATGTCCAAAGTACTATCCTGTCTATCAATACTACATAAAAATGTTATATAGATCAAGAATTAACAACATACATAACAATGCTTTCAATAATTAAACATTATTTAATTAGCCTCATTAGACCTCATGCTTCAAGCCTCACCTGATCCAATCAAACTATCTTTGACCCATGTCAGACATTTGAACAATATAATAAAGGTGGTTACAGGTCGACATACAAGGAGAATTAGTCCATATATCCAACTAGGATATGGAATTCCTTGTCTTACCATCCCAAAAATGGCATGGAATTCCTTGTACATACCCATGGAGTCAAGAGAATCAGTCCATCTTCCAAAACTATGATGCATTGGAATGCATGTGCTCGGACCCAACCCAGTGGGACTCACACCACAAACACCCATATCCTACATCCAATAAGATAGGGGCTAGCTTTTAGCATCAATTAGTCATATGAAACATATTTTAGGACTTAGAATATGGTACCTATACATACAAACCCACACACACGAACATGAAATACTACAGAGATAGTAAAACTGAAAAAAAAACTTGAATACATCTATCCCACAAAAAAAGTATAATAGTTGTATTGAAAGTATGAAATGGAAAAATTACACACCCAAAAAACTATAAAATCATACGTATTTCTTAGAAGAAGGGTATCACTATCAATGGAATATTTCTAATCCATGCTCTAATAAACACATCTATCAATCTAGCACAATATTCTTTTATTGCTTTAGGTTCTTCAGGTACTCTATCAATAGGCATGTGGTATTCACATGAAATAACATGTTCAAGAAAATATAATGCATGGGTGAGTATAATAACACATAGGATCTGACCCAACCCCTAAAAAAATAGTAGAAAATGAAAGGAAACAATTAGCTCAACTCAACCATAGGGAACCTAAATGAGAGAGAAGCTTCATCTCAAACCCATCCTCAGCTATACACAAATAGTCATCTCAATCCACATGGGATGTCAACCAGGATAGGTGATTACACCAAAAGGACTGCTAGAATCAAATTTATATACTCATCTCAGGATCCTATTCTAATGATGTTCTCACCTCATAGTGAGCTATGAAATTATAAACAAGGCTCAAAGGTAACACACACCCTGGAGAACATATTTTACAAGCTCAACCATCCCATGCAGAACTCATTTGAGAGATAAAATCCATCAGGAACAAACCTACCATCCCTAATAGTACTTATTAGAGAATATTATCTATCAAAAAATATAAATCTAGGTAAAACCATAGTTCCCAACACTAGAGGTCTAATCACTGATGTCTTTCACCCTAGGCAATCTCATAAGAACCAATGAGGAGATTCCCTCCCCTCACCCCTACATAAAATTTATGGAGTGCTTAACCAGACCATATTAACATGTGCATCCACTATAAATAGTGATAGAGGAGGGACCTTCACCTTTTTTATACCCTATATCTAAGAGACTACTAGCACCTAATCATCCCATGAAACCATTGAATTACCCATAGGGAGAGGCCAACACCACATTGCATCGAGGGAGAACTATCTCCAAATTAGGAATCACAAAAAAAAATTAGAGGGACCCACTACTCATAACTTCACTCCATTGCTGAGGGAGATCATACTCTAGTGGGGGACCCACCCATAGTTGATACTGGAAGAAGGGGGAGTACAACATTGTAGATGAATACCCACACCCATGTACAATAGGGGAGTACCAGTCAACATATAGATGACATGAAACCTGATATAATAAGGGAATACCTTATTAGAAACATTATAATAGTGGGGGACTATCACCTAATCTCAATAAGGGATTATTAACCTATGGAAAGAGGACCTTTTCCTTATTATGTTGAGGTAGTACCAACTCTACATGACACTATGTGGTGGAACCGTACCCTAGTATGATAAAGGAGTACCAACTTCAATGATAAAGGATTCATGCCGTAGCATGATAAGGGAGTAGCCACTCTATATATACACCATACATGGAGTACCCACTATATAGTGTGATAGGGGAGTACCACCTCTTGGTATAGAGGACCCACCCCCTGGTCTGAGAGGGGAGTACCAAATTTATCTTTCAAATGAGTATGGAAGTCATGCACCCTGATATGACAGGGGAGCTCTGTCCATCTAAATGATCAATATAGGGGATGTACACCATATTCTAATAGAAGATTACCAACCTCGATAAGATAACTCCATTGCAAGATGACATGCACCCTATGAAGAATGGTGGTTCCATCTCTATCGATTTTTGTGGTAAGGTAAACCCACACCATGGTCCAATGGGGGAGTACTAGTCCCAACATCACTCTAATAAACACAACTGATCTCTTGTGACAGTCAAGGATCACTCAAAAGCTGGTCACACTCATCATTTCTCATGTTGCATCATAGTAATATGTAGGGTACTATTTACCTAATACAGCAAAGAATCACCGCTCTAAATTCTAGAGAGTTTAGGGGTCACACATCTTTAAATGATAGGGAAGGGTACCAACTCTAACACCTCACCAGTGATTGAACCTTATCACTATCCACATTTCCCCACCCATTAGTAGTTTCATTAATTAATCATTACACAACATATTTCCAAAACCACCATAAATTCCACAATAAAATTCAACGTAGAAAACCAATCAAGAAAGTCTACACACAATACTAGTTCTATGCTCTGAATAAGGAGATACACTGGGAGGAAGTATCCAAATACATGGAATGCATGGGGGTACACAAAAAGTTTAACCCCACCTAAAAACATATCTACATCCTCTTCCACATGTATTGATTATCCATGTGATCTTATATGGTGTGTACAGGTTGTAGACGGTGTGCCATGCATAACCCAGGACCTGACCATGTCTTTCCCAACACGAATCGACCAACCATGTTTCATACATGGATTTTAACCAAATAAACCCAGTTTATCCAAAATAAATATCCTCTTTTCCATGTATCTTGATAATTCTAGTGTCTGTAACCCCATGCATGTGTAATATGGTTATATACCTCCACACAACCATGTACCATCACATGGAAACCCTGGTCATGTCCCTTAGCGACACGACCTAATGTCACTACATTCCATATAACCACATTACAGTACATATTGTCCAAAAATTTCATCTTCCACAAATTTTAAGAACATATTGTTTTTTACACCTCACTACACCCCATGTGTTTGGAATTTCAAATGTGAATTTAGTGTGAGTAGCTCAAATCACTCTTTTTCCCCTTGAAACCTAAATATCAACCTTTATGGGGTCTATAGAAGATGTAATATGGATGCAAAATCCTAAAAAACTAATGTAAAAGGGGACATGAACATAAAACTCAAATATTCTGTTCTCTTTGTGAAATGATGAATCATCAGGTGTAGATCCATGCTCTGAAGTTGTTGTAGTATAATTCATGAGTGATCACCTTCAAGATCAATGATTATCAACGCCTCCACTTATTAGTTTTACCATGTTTTTTTATTCTCTCTAAAGGGAGAATGATTTTCCTTTTTTTATCATGATAGCCTAAAATGGGGTAGGGGAAGGTCATTTGGTTTTAATTTTTATTAAAACAATAACCCTCTATTTAAAACATAACCAACTCACCTCTGACTTATCTCTCAATGCTATCAAATTTTATGTTGTTCCTAGGTGAAACAACATGTTATGAAATCAACCATGGCATAAGATTTCCCATCCAAGACTTTGAATGGGATTTATTTCACATTTTCAAATAAATTGGGTGCAAATTATAATTTTTTTAATATTTTTAATAACATCGTACAGAGGATCTTCATGGCCTAGAATCTTACACCAACTCTGTACATGGATTCAAAAATCGACCTATAAATTTAATATTCTTATATTTAAAAATATGAGTAACTAAATCCTCCCCAAATATAATTATTATCATACCTGAAAGAAAAAATTTAAGAAAAAGGGGTAAAATTAAGCCATCCCCAGGGACTCCCACGCCAACAAGCTCACCAATTGTTCTTGTGCTACCTACTGGCCTGCAATTAGGGGAACCATATAAGAAAAACCCAAAAAAAATATAGGTCAACCTAGGAATAAATAATGAAAGTTAGTGAACATGTATCCTCAGTTAGGATAGGTCTGAAACACTAAACACCACTATCCATCTACAGTCATAGTGTCTAATGACCCACCAACTTGCAAAACTGATAATGTTACTAACAAAACCCTATAGTTATCATCCTCCCTTAGATTGACTGCACCATTTCGTCATCTATTTTTTTTATTATCTTAAATTGAAAACATTAGCGTACCAATGAAAAAGAAGGACTTCCCAAGTGAAAAAATTTGGTCTTAATGAGACCTATGTCTGCAAACCATATGCTGCCACCTACTACTATCCCCAGTTTTCTACCACATCTTCCGTCATTCAGAACTCCCTACTCCATTTGTTTCCCTCTGTTGTGTCAGCCCATCGATATACTCCCTCTCGGTAAGTATATGGGTTTTACAATCCCGTGAAGGATATCCCCAACCATTTCAAGGGTAACACTACCTCTCATGTGGCTGACCAAGCACCTTGAAAAATAATTACATTGTAGACCCAAATGCCTATATCTGGGAATCGGTATGCTTCTTTCACTATATTCTGGTTGACTATTGTCTACACACTACATCAAACAACTCATCCCAATGATCAAAAATACTGGACACATCTTCCCAACCCTTCATAAGGGAAATCTCTACCACCATCTCTCACTCCATCACTACCACATAAGAGTGAAGACACAACAAGACCAAAAATACTTGGCAGTCACTAATAAGGCCCTTCTTGATGTTATAATCTCTAAAAATAGGTCACAAACCATAACCATGGAGTATTTTTAATGGTTTATAAACCTTTTCGACTACTCTTCCATGGACATGTTACCCTTATGAAGTAACATAAGATCCTAGGTACACACTGATATCAACATTTCTATATGGAACTCTTCCTTAAATATCTTTTAAAATCCATCTAAGTGAGTGTTTCCTCTATATGGGTCTACATTAATAGGCTCCACCATATCCTAGATAAACCCTCCAGAAGGCTATCCTCTAAGACTACCAATACATATAGAGAGGTGTCCTAACTTGGAGAAAAAATCGTGTGACCTCCTTTATCTAGTCATCAGCTACCTAGGGTTCTTGTTCTCTCTAATACATCTGAGGTCACCAACAGTAGAACACATGAAATGCACTCATATTATGTGCATCCTGACACTAAACAGCTGACACAACATTCTGCTCAATGGGTGGTGTTTCAATTGGTGGACCACAAGGAGGTATTACCTCATGACCAATTCCCTATAGAGAAGCCTCATCATAGAGAATATCATCATTAAGATCCCACCATGTAATCCTTTCATGTTGTCATTATAGTGGAATATTGAAATATAAAAATGATGTTCCACATTAAAATAAAATATCTCGGGACTTGACTTATGAAGGACATGGAACCCACAACCCAATCCTATATGATGCAGATATGAACATTTCCCTTTGACCACTTCCCTAGTATACTGAGTTATCAAAAAGGTTATTAGAGTCCAGGTGAATAAAAACCTTAGCCACAACACTAACACGGGATTCACTAGCATGAAAGATAACCTCAAAACACTTTAATGATTTCTCCATGAAACTGAAACCATGATCATGACACTATGGTATCTTATTGAAACCCGCTCTGAAACAACTTTGTCATGACCTGACCCCACAAGGGTCAATTATTTTCCACCCCAAGCCTTCCACTAATAAGTCAGTAGCTAGAATCTATCCTCAATTAGGCATATCCCACAAATGGGAGGCCTTAGCCTATGGTACTTGTACACATACCAACATATTTCTCCATTAAATAGTGCATAAATAGTGGAAATGAAAATAAATGAATCCATAAAACTATACCAAAACAAGCGTACAACAATGATGATAAATACCTAAAAAGGGAAAATATACATAGCCAAAAAACTATAAAAGCATCCAACCTACTCAGAGGGAGGGGATCGATGTGAAATCCAATAGACAGTAAAATCATTGTCCAAGCTATGATGAACACCTTGGATGGTTAAGCTCTATAAGCTTTACTATATTATGGTCCTTTAATGAATCTGTCGATAGGCTTGTGGTCTTGATATGGTACAAAGTGTATGGGATTTTCCTGCATAGGTGTGAGTATAACAATACTCAGTAGGTTCCCCAAAACCAAATATAAAATAGAGAAACTAAAAGGAAACAGTCTTCTCGACCCATCTAGAGGGAACCCATGTAAGAGATAATCCCAATCTAAAACCATTCCAGAACTATACATGAATAGTTACCTTAGTCCTCATTGGTTTTAAACCAAGGAAGGAAATGATGATATAGGAACTCCGAGAAACACCCAGATTTACTCGTTACAGATTCTGTGTCTCATGAGATTCCAACCTCATAGCCAGCTACGTATTTCTACTTGAGGCTCAAAGGTAACACACATATAGAAGAACACACATTGGGAGATCATCCATTTCATATGGTACATGGCCAATAGATACACTTCATTAGGAACAACTATACCATCCCTGATGGTACATCTGATAGAACACTCTCTATATGGAATTTCTCTCTAGGTCCAACTCTAGAGCCTGGAACCAAATGTCATAACACTGCTATCTCATGCACTATGCAAGATCCTAGAAACCCTAATGGGGATTTCCTCCCATCACCCCTATATAAGGATGGGGAGAAGGAATTAAAACCATGAACCCTATGAATACTCTCTATAGATAGATATAGATGAGGGATCCAGAACATGCCACTTCACCACTAATGAGGGAGTAAGAGAACCTAACCATCCTACAAAACCACCAAATTTATCATAGGGAAACTATTGAACCTTAATATACTAAGGGAGAACTATATCGTAACTAGGTATCATGCATAATAGGTGGAGGGTCCTAGTCCTCATAATTTCACTCCACAATCGATGGAGTAGCTATTGTATTGGAGGACCCAGTCACTATCATTACTTGAAGATGAGGGAGAACAACTCTGTAGATGAGTACCCACACCATGGTATGACAATGGAGTGCTAATAAATCGATACTTGGCCTAATACTTGATATAATAGGGGAGTACCACCCTATTGGTCTTATCATAATGGGGGACCCCTACCCTAACTCATATAAGGATTAATGACCCCATTCTAGAGGAACCACAACCCAGTACAACAGCAGAGTACCAAATCTTCCTAAATATGGCATTTGGAGGTCCTAAACTATAGTATGAAATGGGATTAGAAACCTCGAGAATATATGACCTAGGACTTGGAACCAAAGGGGATTAACCAATTTACTTATAAAACACATTTTAAATACCTTCAACTTTATCCAACATTGGAATAATAAATATATGGATTGAGGATATGCTCTATGGTATGAAAGGGAAGTACCAATTCTATAATACCAAGGGGTATGGAGTTCCCTCTCACTAACATGATATTGGAGCTTTTTTGATCTATACTATCTACATTGGTGACCCAAAAGCTAGCCCAATTGGGATGTACCAACCCCCTGAGGAATAGTCTCTGGGTAGAGAACCAACACCCTATGAAAAATGAGAGTTCTATATCTAATTATCTTAGATGTTAGGGAAGCACACACACTTATTTTATAGGGGAGTAAAAGTCCCAACATCTCTCTAGTAAACCTAAAAAACTTCTATTTTGACCAAGAATTTCTTATGTTAATATAATACTCATTTTTTCTCATGCTTCAATGCAGCCACATGTAAGGAACACACACCGTGATACGATATGGGAGCACCATTCTACTATCCATAAGAGTATAATGGACCCACATCCTTAGATGAAAAAGAAGGGATCTAACTCTTAATACTCACAATTGATCACCTAGATCACTATCCACATTTCATCACTTCTTAGAAGATTATTTCTTGAATCACTCCACATTGTATCTCCAAAACCACCATGAAATCCACAAGACCATTCTATGTGGAAACCTGTTCAGGATAGGCTACTCAAAGGCTTGTATCCATGCCCTGAATAAGAATATACATTGGGTGGAAGTCTCCAATAAATTTAGATCATGTTAAATATGATTCGTAAAATATTTTTCCCCACCAGAACACTTGGTTGTGTCCTATTCCACATGAGTCAGTTGACAATGTGATCTTACAAGGAATATACTAGTTATAGGTGGCATGTCTCACCTCACATGGGCCCTCAACCATGTCTTTACCCACACATCTTGGTAAATAGTGTCTCACACATGGAATATACCCCATGTTATATGATGTGTCCTAGATAGATGTCCTCTTGGCCATGTCTTCTTAATGTTCCCATGTTTGTACCCCATTTCTGTGTACTTTGGCTCTGTACTTCCACACATCCATGTTCCATCATATGGATACCATGTCTATGTCCCTTGGATGCATGACCTAAGTTCATTGTATGACGTGTAATCCCATTACATATAATGAAGTCCCAAAAAGTCATCTTCCCTATATAAGAAGAACAAAAGATGTGTGGCACTGCACTACACACCGTCCGATTGGGAATTTCATCGAGGAATTCCATATGGATAGCTCAAATCACCTTGGTTTACCCAGAAACCCATATATTAACCCCTAGGGGATCTCTATAAGTCCTAATTGGGATATATAACCATAAAATTTATAAAGAATATAAGCGGGACATAAAACTCAAATATTCCTACCTCAGGGAGAAACACCAAACCTTCGGGTGTAGATACAAGCTTTGAAGCCGCTACACCATGATCTAAGAGTTATCGTCGTCAAAAACAAAAATTGATGGTGCCTCCTATCCTTTGTTTCAATATAGTTCATTAGTTACTCCATAAGGGGAACTATATTATTCCCCTACCATATGAATTCCAAAGGGGGAGGGGATGGAAATTTGTTTTTATTGTTTATTAAAAAAATAAGCACTCATTAAATACCCCACTGACTTACCTCTAACCCAACAGTAGATGCTGCAAAATTCTAAGACGTTATTAGGGGAAACACCACATTATGAACTGAAATTTGGCCTCAAATTTCCCATTTAAGACACCACATAGGGGTTATTCCATGTTTCCAATAAAGAAATTCATACGTGAAAAAATATTTTTAATATTTTTAAGCCCATCACACTGAGGCTCTCTGGGCCCTGGAATTCAACACTAACTTATTTACTAGATTTAGAATTATTCCTATAAATATTAAAAAGTCCTAAAGGTCCAAATCTATGTTAATAAATCCTAAAGAATCTATCTATCCTTCCCTATGGGTGTGTATAATTAGTCCAACAACCCAAAAAAACTTGGGTTCCAAACTCCATGTTAAACCACCCTAAACCTCGATGTGCAAAACCATGTCAAACATACTAAACCAATATGTTATCATGAAATTTCATCCTTATGACACCGCATATAATGGTCTTCATTAACATTAAAAAGTGAAAAATTTATCATATCAACCCAAAACCCTATCACATGGAATAAAATAAAAAACAAAGTACCCTTTAAAAACATCCCAAATCCACAATTTAAAACATGGGTTTCCCTCTTTCAAAAAATTACTTCTAACACCATTATTTTAAGAAAACCCATAAAAATACCTATCAATCCATTTTCATAAAAAAGTTACCATTCCTTCTTTTGAAATAAATATTTGAAACAAATTTGAAAGATATCTTTTTAAATTCTACTTCGTGTCAGCACCTCATTTTAAAACATAATCAACATTGGATCATCTTTTCCATTTATTGAAATCTATAATTGGATTAAAATACAAAGAACTCCATTTAAAACATTTAAAAATCTATTTCTTCACATCACAGAATCATAGAATATATAACATTTTAATTCTACCTCTTCATATAATGAACACTTCTTTCCATACTATTCAAAATAAACATTTTTCCCATAATAACATTAAATTTATAATTACAACTCATTCACCCTTGTAATTTATCTACCTCATGATTTATAATTTCATTATATCACATTCATGATTTTTTAATACCATGTAAGTAGCCTTAGGATCAATCTTAAATCATTAACTGACCTGATGGGGTAAATGAATGTTCTTACACATTAATTTATGGCCCAAAATTACATTCATTTATCAATGAATAAAAAATTAATCAATGTAAAACCACATATATAGTGTAAAAATAAATATTATGGGAAAAAGCTTGTAGACCACATACCTCATGCTCATAGATGAGAACTCATCCAAGAATAACTGCTTATTTGAGAAGAAAGGAATGTAAACCGTAAATAAAATAACCCCATGGAAATAGGTTTCACGAGATTAAGTATAAGATGAAACAACAAACAAATCCCCTTCTATGAAATCAAAGGAAATTGAGAATAAGAATTAGTTGTATCATTTATTTACACAAAATGGAACACTAAACGCCCAATAATAAAGGACGATTCATCCTTAGAGGATTTGACGGATCCTTGTTTTCACCATGTGTTATTCCGGGTCTAATAGAGTGAATGGTTAGGGAATAAACATTTAGGATGGAGATGGAAAAACAAAAAATTATCCATTTTTAAAGGGACACATGATTTGGCCACATGTTTTTCCATGTCATTAACCAACTGTATGGCTCCCTCTATGGAAGAGGGTACTATGCTATACGGTTTAGTGGAGGTTTCAAAATAGTTTGAAAAACATTGTGGTTCCCATTAACTCTCCTTTATCTAAGGGGAATGAGCTACATGATCTCATGTACACCTAGTATGGTTTAAAAAACTATCCACCCTCTTACTATAGGAGGTACAATTATGATGCATGGTTAGGTCCCACCATTTAAAAATAGTTATCCAAGAAATTTATGTCATATTTTTTCTATATTTAGTATCCATAAGCCTAAGGAAACCCATGATTCCTTCTATACTCTCTAGAATAAATAAATTAACCAAATTAAAATCTGTTTAACCAAACTTTTATGGAGTTTATCACATTTTAATGTCGGGATCTTATAATATCCCCACCTTATAATAGATCATCCTCAAGATGCACTTCCAAGAATCATTGTGCCTCCAAGGAAAAAGCATCGGGTCTCTAGTCCTATATATCCTCCATCCATTCCAATATTCCTCCTAAATACATCAATACCATTACATCACTCAGACGAAGGGGATTCTCTTATCCTAAAAAATTCCCCGTATGATCCACAACATAATTTGCATTTTCCATAAAGGATGAAGTAGCCTCAAACATAACATCATCAAAATCTAAAACATGAAAATGGTCTATGTGACACTATTAAAAATATGTAATTTGAAATAATGATTTATAGAACCTTAACACTATGGAGGACATAATCAATATGTTACTAGTCTGATTCTTTACATAATATCAAATTGAATTCCATACCTGGAATTAATTGTTCCTTACCCTAAATCCAAAAGTGGCCCAAACATGAAGATACCCAAAGGAACACATATTTACCCAACCAAATCCCCTCACATGTGTCATTTTATGATTTAGGTCCCAATGGTATCATTCTACTATTAACTTCTGAAACAAAACCAAGGTACAACCTTCAACAAAAGGTGATCAACCAGTCTGAAACCTAAAACAACACTCATTTTCAAAATTGAAAAACCAAGATGGATCTTACACGAGAAAATTAAACCTGAATGCTAAATGTGTTGTTGTTGTTTTACCTTCCAATCCTATGGTTCTACCCACTATATTATTTATCTAATAAAAAAACTTCTTCAGATGTTTTTCCCTGTAGTAATGGATAGATCACTAGAAACATAAACTCACACAACCATGAAGCACTCAACATAACACCCACATACCATGTGAAAATCACCCATGATAACATCATTTAACATCATCTCCCGTCCTCATTAATGATAACCCAATGGATTTAACTACCATCAATTATCCTTGAAAAAATTGAGAACATAGTTGGATTTCCTTCAATACCAAGATCTCAAATCTGATGTAAACCCATTTTTCCAAGGTGACATGTCTGATGTGGTATCCACATGCTGCATTTATTCCAAATGATAACCCATTTCATCAAATAATATTCCAATTATTCCAATAAAAAATTGTCTCAAACTATTGGTGTTCTTCCATCCCACCCAATCATAATGATTTCTCCCCTATAGCCATTTTATATCCAGTAGAACAAATATATTTGATTCAACACCCAAATCTTAGTGAAATTACACAATCAATACCTACATCATCCTAAAAACATCATAATTACCTACCTCACCTACTAACTCAACTCCAAAATGAAACCAAAAATTTCATTTAAATATATCTGGATCTTAGAGCCAATGCCTGGATGGGTCAACCTCCACATCTGATTTTCCATTTAGAATTTCCCATAGAAGGAAAACATGCACCTTAGTAGTTCCTCATTAGAATCCTAGTACCACAATAGCCAATCTACAACCATCCCCACATGTACTTGACCCTTCCAACATGAATTTCATATTCCCATGACTAAAATATGAAACCCACCATAGAAGTGTCATTATCACCATCACACCCAAAAAAATATAATCATCATGGCACACACTTTCACCACTGTCAATCGTGAGAAGTGGACATGGTTATATCACCCTCATTAGAGCAACAAAAAACAATAACCATCACCCATTACTAACTTCTAATAATAATAAAAAATAGAATTCACTGAACTCTGATTCACAATAAGGATTCCACTCAAGGATGTTCGGTGGTTCACCTCCCACCATATGGCCCCATTAGCACTAATCCATAAGAGAAAACTTCCATGTATCCCACTTCATCGAAATAAAGGGATATTTATATATATTGGAATATATTTGATTCTCTCTGAGTTTACTCTATAAAATTTCACATTTTTAGGAATGATCATCTACAATCTAAGAGTATAATGAGTTTTCATAGATGAATACTGCCACAACCGATCCATTTCATATTTCATCTACCATTATAGGCACACTACAATGAACTAACAAATTTTAATCTTTCCTGATGACATGCATACCATCAACTTCTGGATCTGATGATCAAAAAATGGATTCAAGCAACAAATTTCCACTGTCTCACAGTTGTATATAATGAATATGGTATCCAAGAATTGTTGTGGCATCACTACCACCACATTACTCAAGTTATTCCACCATGACCCAAATTATTATCAATGAAGACTCACATGGTCTATCAAATGAATCCAAAAAACTAACCTTTCACATTCATAGGTTCCACACATCACCTCTATTTCAGTGGAAACAACACAAGCTTACTCTTGAGCCACCCACTCACATGTCTAAATGGTATCATGAACCTCCAACACATTCCTACCATACTAACCTTAAAAGAAATCCTATGTCTCATACCATCCTCTGACCATTCACTACTCCTAACTCAAAATCATGTGTGTCATACGTCAACCGAACTAGGATCCAGCACCCAATAAAACATCCAATTGATCTTATCAGATTCCAAAACCATCATAATCTTGTCATCCTCAACATTATCATCCCTAAAATTGAGCCACACACATGTTAGGTCCAACCACATAACCACTCATCACCAAAAGGAATCCTTGGATCATTGTTCATTTCTATCCTTTATCCACCCTTGTATCATCTATTCACAATTAAAATAAATCAACACATCAAAAAAATTCAATATAGTAGGGTCATCCATTCGTACGATCATCCCCTTTCGAAACAGGACTTAATGGAAACCATAAGCACTCCTTGTTCCTCCTATATAAGTGAAGAAATGTAATAACCATTCCTTTTAGAGAAATTCGATGATAGTAATCGCACATTGACTCCGCATCTGGATCATATATTTTTTCCCACATTCCAAAGAACCCAACACACGTTCCTAACATTTTTTATAGTTACCCTTTATTTCTCAAGGTCAGAAAATCATAAACAAACCCAGAACCAAATTCCCAAAACTTCTAGATGTTCCAGAAAACCCACTAGACTAAACCCCACACTAAGAAACACTTTTCATGAGTCACTGTAAAATTCCCAATACATCTACCTACACCTCACACATCCAAAGGACCTCACAACAAGGATGAAACGTCTCATGGGTCACCCTTGAAGATAGAAAGATACCAACTCCCGAAGATAATGTTACATCAAGAATCTTACTAGGCTCTCTCATAGATCTATAAACATCGTACCTCATAAAAGTCACATCTCATGGATGAAACACCTGTATCTATTCTAATATACATGATGTCTAACACATCAATGAAGTGAATTTTCTTTACTAATGACACCAAAAAACAAGACACCCATTATAATAGAAAATTTAAAACCCACAAGGGTACCCATATTAAAGTTATCCAATAGCACCATAGAACCTCAAGTTCACAACCTAACCGAAGGCACAATAATAAGCATTCTGTTATCCAGCACATCCAATCCCATCATCGACTTACAACTAATAACCAAGGTTCTCCAAACCCGAGAAATTTCTGATCCCAAACAACCCATATATTGATTTAATCAACAATGTAGTGGGTACTCTATTACATTGTTCATAATGGTTCCATCATTAAAAATTTATCTCTAATTAAAATGTATTATTTTAGAACCCAAGGATTTACATTTCCAAATTAATTATTAACCTTTTATTAATTGCCTAATCTTTTTTCATTTTAACATTTCATGGTTTTGGATGGATAAATTTTTATTCGCAAGTTTTAACAAGGAATAACCATATAAGTTTCTAAATTATGCTTTATTTGACCATAATTACCACTTTATAGGACATTTATACCTTCCCATTACCCATAAGTCCCCTAAGGAGTCATTCAAATAGAGTTCAACTATTAAATGAAAACCATATAATTGAATATAGACACATTAAATACCACACCTTATGAAGAATTTACTACCACAAGTAGATATAAATGACTAGTATACATATTCCACAAGCAATAAATATAATACTATTGTGGTGGAATCCCTAGAATCTATCCACCATAGACAAAATATAGATATCCAACCAATCTTATATTCTAGCATGATTTATGAAAACACACCCACTCTAATCAATAAGTCCAAAATATAAAACATCATAAATAAATAACCTCAAAACCAAGTTCACAAATCGATGTCAAAAATCAATCAATGATAAAATCCCAAAATAAAAACCTAAAATCCTGCATCTGTAAAATATAATTTACCCCTCGTGCATAGGGATGGAGGATACTAGACATGAGTTCATTAATAAATTATAGAAATATATTTGTCTCCTATCTACCATGATCAAATATTAAGAAAAAATACACTGTCTATGATTCCACTTTCTAGAATCCTAGTCTGGGTTCCACTAAACAGCTGCCCCAAGTTTGTTCACAACATGACCATAGGTATGGATCTCCTTAAACTAGATTCATCTGACTTGTATCATGGTTCGATAGAGAAACATTAGGATGAATATACATTCTTATAAATCAAAAATAATAATAGAAAATATCAAAATGTGTAACAACCAATAGAAATATTAAATGAAAAAAAAAACAGTGTAACGCCACAACCCCAGAAGCCCGAAGTTAGTGCATTATTTTATTATATTAGAGTGATCATAATGAATAAAATCCCAATGGAATGAAGAGTTTATCTATTTTTTTAATACTTGATTACATACATGTTACCCATATCACATTGGGAAATAGGAAACAAAAAATGATATGTAATAAAATGATATGAATAGTCACCTTGAAATAATATTCAATGATTTCTTCTTTATAATCTGGGAAAAGGGAAAATTATAAGGGTGATCTCAAATGCCCTGTAGTGGTATGCAAACCAGAAGAAATAATGAATTAATGAGAATAATTAACATGGAAAGGTAAATATGTAATAAAATATTCCCTTCCAATTAATAGATAAGTAAATATCAATATTTCAAGGTAAGAAATTGTAAAACATGTCATTTAGTTAATAAACAAAAAATATAATTCATACATAGATATTTCAACAAAAAAATATCATGGAAAAATAATAACAAAATATAAATGAGGGAAATAATTAATTATTAGACTCTGTTTTTCTTATCTATATGTTACCTTTTCCATCAAGACATTTCAAAATATGGATTAAAACAATTCTAATAAACAACCATCTAATTTGGCCAACTTATTCATCTCATTAGACTACCGATGTAGTGATGGTCTATCATTAACAGGGCCCCACCAATGTCGTATTTATCAAAAGAATTCCTCATATGTCAAATAATCTATTTAACTCATAAGAAAAATTCCTTACCAAATAACCGTATTGGTTAAATGGTATGGATTTACCAATAATTCCTCAGTTAATCAAATAAAGTTCAAATTAAACAACATATATAAAATGGTATACAATTTGAGAAATAATAATATCCATTTCCTGATAATATGGTTATTTAAGATAAATCTAATGTACTATGAAAATTATCAAAAGAACGTGATTTATTCAAAATAATGTTAATAGTAACAAAGAAAGTTGTATTTTATTGTTAATCATTGATCTTATTCTAGATAAAAATAATCTTTATTCATTTCAAAGTTTCTCATACCACATTGAAAATATTTGATTCAAAATCCCCATGAAAGAATAAAATTAAATTAATGTATTGGATAACAATAATATAAAAGGTTTAATTACATAATAAATCATAATAGTCAGCAGATACACTGCACAAAATAATTATTTGGTGAATATGACATTTTTCTCATAGATGTAAAAAATGAGATAAAAATACCTTACCTTATTAACCTCCTTGTATAATGTATTTAATAGTGTTACTAACTTATTAAATAACCATGTTCATGTTTATTATTTATTTTACACCACTTAATATAATTTTTTCATACAATTACTTAATCAATTATGTTTACGTCATGTGTTTTGACCATATTTTCATCATGTGTCAAAAATGGCTTTGGTAGGTCAACAATGGTATGTAGGTTAAGTAAATAAAATATAAATAATAATAATCATGAAATAATTATCATTTTTATACATATATTATACTCTTAATCCCCAACATTAAAGATGGTCATGAATAATGAACCATCGTTACAATTATAGTGACGGTAGGTCGTACGTAGGCATGCATAATGTTCCCATTTTACATTGATTGTTATGAAAAGAATGAAAGTAACATAATATTATAATATAATTATAAATATATCATAAATTCCATTTTATTTAATATTATATACTAATATATATTTCTTATGATGTAAAATAAATCACACCATGTCGAGGAGGTGGTAGTTCGTACGTCCACGACTGATGTTATCACTTTTTAGTGTGTGAAATGGGTAATAAATAAAATAATACATTATAATTATAGAAATTTAATTATGTCGTAAATATCATATAGATTTCATTTATTTCCCATATTATTAATTAAAACCATATTTTATACATTTCATGTGTCTCATGAATGAATCACATCACTTTGGGTAGGTGGTAGTCCACACTTTCACAAACGATGTTATTGTATTCCTAGAAAAAGGAAAGCATAAAAGTGTGAATTATATACGAATTAAATAAGAATTAATACATTATAAATGGTATATATATCATATATAAATATTGTATACATCATAATTCCCATCCATGAGAGGCGGTAAAGTAAAAAAATGATCAATAATCGTTTCATGAGGTAGTAGTTCATCTTACATGAACGATAAGTTTGTTACCCATTTTATGGAGGTGTGTGTAATTGTAGATCAAAACCTTATAATTAAAAAATATAATTATATTTAGGATACTGATTTTATTATATAATCATATAAAAATAATATTTAAGGGGTGGAGAATATAAATAAAACAAAATAGCTTGAGGAAAGATGTTACTTGTTCTTCAGGTAACTCCTTTTGGTTTGAACCAAAGGGTTCCCATGGATGGATTTTTTTCCCAAGGGGATGATTATAAGACTATGTGAGGTATTTAGAGAATATATTTGGGTTGATAATTTTTGATCGAATGTTTCTTGAGTGGCGTGGGGAAGTGGGAGGGGTGAGCGCCTCTATATAATGGAGGAGGAGTGGCATTATTGTTAATTTTCAAAAAGGAATTTTACCCATGTTTTTACTATGAAAATTGGACTAAATTTTAACAATAAAACATTTTATTGTACGTGTCTTTATAAAATTTAACTTCTTCGATAACTTAAATTAGATAGAACACTGAGATAACAAATGATTAAATATTATTATTGTGACCTAGAAGTTGTAATGTAGGGGATAAAATGGATCACGTAAATAATGTAAATATTTTTTACACATGTTTATAAAATAAATTAATTGATTATGAATTAAAAATAAATTAAAATAAAAACCCATTGAACATGAAGGATATTTTTTATAAATAATTATTTTTATTACCAAAATGTAATTTGATCTTAAATTAGTCACTAATGTTGAAATATCTTAATGAAACTTATAAATTACATATTCAATTAATATTTTTTTGAATTCAATCAATCAGTTTGATAGGATTAAGATAATTGTAAATATAATTTAAAAAATAAAAACATAAATTTCTAAATGGAAATTTTACTGCCTTTTAAGAGGGAATATATTGAATAAATATAATTTTAACATTTTATAAAATCTATTGAACAACATAAAATTATGTTTTAAAAGGGAAATGGAAAACTGTTCTTATGAATAAATTTTTTTATTTTTCTAAAAATATTATTTTTCTAGTGAATAGTTAAAATTCCCATTTTTTATAAAATATTCATTTCAATTATATTAATATTATATATAGTATTTTAATAGTAACTGTAACACCCTAACCCTAGTTACCCAGAGTCGGTGCATTATTACATAACATTGGAGTGATCACAAAAGATCAATTCTCGAAAGGCCGATTAGTTTAGTAGCCTTGGAAACACTAGATGAATTCATAGGTTTTACATTACATACTCATCTTATCTTCTCAATATATCACTTTGGTGTTATTAAAATTCTAAAATCAGTTAATAATAAAATAATATTTAAAGAATTTCCTATGGTGCCCATCCTTTCTCTTATAAATGGACACAACCTCTATCCCCTTACTCACACCTCTCAAGCCTCTTGTGTCGTCAAAACTATGGTCCAATAAACTCCCAACATCTCTATATTCCTACTATAAGCCTTAACTTGGGTAGAAGGTAATCCAAGAAATTCCATTGGCTCAAATCAAAAGAAGTTACCCGATTTGAGATAACTTCTTCTCTCATGCTTCTTTTTATTATTTTCCTTCTCCACTCATGATGGTATTATTATTCTTTATTTACATAAAAACTCCATTATCCTCAATATACTATGTTTTTTTTTGTTTTTTTTTACTCTAACTACACTTACACACACCTCTGTCTAATGGGTATAGAATATACTATTTTGGTGGATGAGAAACTATTTCCTCACGAAATGATCATTGTTCAATCTTATCATACCACCTATTATGGTGGCCATTATGATGGAACTTTAATTATATATGATATATGTGGTATTTATTTTATCTCAATTCTTCTATAATTATCATTTAGAAGATAAATTTATTCTTTTCATGTAGTATAATGAAGATAATTTCATTTGAGGATGTGCAGACCACCGCCCCCTCAATGTGATATGACTCATTCATTCCATAAATGAAACATATAAAAGATGGTATTATTGAACTCTTATAAAATATATCAAATATTATATTATACCGGAATTATAATATACCTATGAATTATTATGTTTTTATTCCATTAAGTATGAAATAGAAATGAAATTAGCATTCATGTTTACGTACAACTTACCGTCTCCATGAACAGTCTGTTTCATTTCATATCTCCAACTGATATGGACTTTTATAAATATATATACATTGGATATATATGATTTATATGATATTTAAATCATGAATATCATTCTGTAGATATTCTAATTTTGACCTCATGGACAATTTATAATTATAACAAGTTTATTTTTGACTCAAGTACCGAACATCGACAAAATGACCAATATGAACTTGAATAATTATATAATTGTTATAGTAATGTAATAAGAGATATAAAAAGAATAATAAACATCAAAAATATTATTCAGGAAGAAAAAGGAACATATGTGATGATTCAGATTCAACGTAAGGGACTTTGTCTCAATATCCTTTCATTGAGGAATGTTTTGATAATATAAACCTCCATCATTTACACAGTGTATAATAAAGCCCTTTGAATTTTAATTTCATTCAATTGTAATATTTTTTTATGAATAATTTTATGAAACGAAAAAAGGAATGTTTTTAACATATGTGATGACAATGACCTTTCTTCCACCATGATCATTATTTGATATTTGGATTCCTTAACATGATGTAATGTTTTTAAAAAGAAAATAAATACCAAATTTTATTTTAACATATTTTGGTATTGAAAATTGTTTTGGAAATTGATTTATTATTTCAATATCTTGAAATTATTTCTTGGGATTTCAAATAAAATGTTATTATTGAAATGTTTATATTTGAAATATTTTATGTTTGATGATTATATAATGGTACTTGGACATTTGACGGGTGGTTACATGATAAACCAATGATGTGTGGTTATGTGATAAAACAAATGATGGGTGGTTCTGTGATAAAAAAAGGATGGGTGGTTACATTATAGCCTCCAATTCATTGGTTATGTAAGTCGGCTGTATGAATATTCCATTTTTAATAATGATTTGGGGAATTCGATCGTATGGTTATTCCATTTAAGTACAATTATATCCCTAGATTACCTTCTATTTTTTATGTGTGCTTTATATGGGTTTTATGGTAATCTTTTGGTTATAAAAGGGATATAAATGATCTTTTATTCAATGAATATTATATTCAACATCATAATGGTTAAAATTATTACTTATGAGGATTTATTTCTTGTTTACATATTTTTTTTGAAATACTAACAGTTTTCTTTCTTTGTGTATCCCTTACTAAGTTTTTTATTTTCATCCCACGTTCAAAAAAAATTCATAGGATTTAATGGTGAATATATTCAAGGATAGGATCAAGGAAACATTGGGATATTTAAGCATGAAACAAAACCATGTTCTTTTTAAATTGTTTCTGTATTATGGATTGTGAGTATATGTGTATACTTTTCAATAATAAAGTTCATATGTGTATGTTATGGCCTAATTCTCTAAAGCACTAAACCTAAAAAGATCCTCAATGTGAATAGTTAACATAATTCAATATTATGTAATGTTTAAAGCCAGGGAATTATAATATTATATTTAAAATATGATTGTATATGTTGATAATGTTTCACCCCATTCATGTGATGAATCAATTGGACTAAGTAGGTGATGTGAGGGGACCTCTATATCCCCTCGATTCACCAATAAGTTTCATGAGACAAAACAGATATGGACATAACCGAGGCCCTTCCCATTTATTTTCTGGTATGGTTTTTGATGATCCCTTAAAAATTTATTTTTTGATGTCTTGGATGAGGGCTCGATGGTATGTTTCAAATGTACCACATTACACATTCCATCATTATGATATTAGTGATTGATAATCCTTCTTATTATTTAACTTGTAAAATATTCATCGTTATGTTTCATTCTCATGTGACTGTTAATATATTATAATATAATCATATTTTATTATATACATATTATGCTAAATATTATGTTTTAATGGAATGTTCTTTTAGTTATTAACATCTCCTTATTATTTATGTTTATTTTTGATAACTTCAACTATATCTGTTACCCTTATTGAGAATCTGAGCTCACCCCATTTGTAAATTTTATTTTTCCAAGGATGCGAAGATCTCTTTCATGAATGACATATTGGTTTAATATAGTGTTTTATTGTTGTACCAATTAGAGTTTCTATTTTTTTTATTCCGAATTTTTAATGTTAAAATTATGATTGTATTTTTTTCAATTCTACTAAACTATTCATTATTTCAGGATGTTACATCCTTGTTTATTATACCAATATAATAAAGTAATGAACCAAATCTGGACTATTGGGATTGGAGAATTTATAGTTGGTATCAAAGTAAGTTTAGTAGAAAATATAGAAACTGGATTTCAGGAAAATATATTTGGGAACATTGCCCTAAGAAATACTTTGAGCATAAGTATATAAGAACATCCTAGAATTTTTGTAAGGTATATATTATGTGTGTATTCTTATCAATACACACCTATATGGATACTAAAAGTGTATGTGCTTCTACAATAGATGTACCTAGGTCTAAAAATTCCCACAAGGGGCATTGATCCTAACTTAATATAACCCGGTACATTAAAACATGCCTTTTATGAACATAGTTTGACACTCATATGGGATATTCTCAGGATAATACAAATTGTACTTATAAACCATTATGAAGGATTTAAAAAAATTCCCAAATAATCCACGTTTTTTATTATGAGATTAGATATGTGTAAATATTAAATTTATATTATGTTTTTTCTAGTTTGAGATTATGAATTATGATTCATAACCTAATTTATTGTATGCCATTTTTTAAAAATGTCACCTCGAAGAAGGAATGAGAACCTCACCAATGAAAAAGATCTAAAGTGAAATAATGATCATATCTTTTATGTTCTTATGCCTTGATATATAAATAATTATCCATGTTCTATTACATTTAAAGAAAGTATGAAAATAATAATATGATAGAGAATGTGATAGATGAAGGGAATAAGGGAAAGAATGATTTTCTCACATGTGATAATTTTTGAAGGAAACACCCTAGTATTTTATTGAAGGTAATGATCGTTTTCTGAAAAAATAGATAGATGGTCCATCATGATCGTAATTTCAAAAGAAGTAAAATTTTCTCAATTATTTCACTATGATGTGACTGGTCACTACACCAATCAATGTATCAAGCGTCAAAAATATATTCCCCCAAAAGAGTATAATGGATCATGGTTAAGCTTATGTTACTACCACAAACTAAAAGGAATACTATTATTCCTTTGTTTGGATTGAAGAATTTTGTTATTTTATTATTTAATCATTATTGTCATGGTTATCAGAATGATGAGATATATTAGGAATTTACTATAATACTTCTTCTTTAAGGAATTTTAATCATGTGAAAATTATCACCAGTAATCAAGAGGAGTGATTCTATTATAAATTAATCATCTTGAAAACACTTGACTTGTGAAACATAAAAATTAATATGTTAATGATTTTGAGATAATAATAAATAGATGTTTGTGGGAAAGTATTGGTGACCTGTTGACCATGAAGGTTCTTAGTGATCTGGTGGTTTATTTTATATTGGAATTATTATATGTTTGGATTTTAGGAATTTATTCAAAAACCTGAGATAATACTAATGGAAGTATGCATGCTTTATAATGGTTTAAAAGAGATCAATGTTTTCATATATTTGGTATGTTACAATAATAGCAGCATTATTTTGGGATTCTTTTGTTAATATGATTTTGGAAATTTTGTGACCTCCCTTCTAAATTTTTGGTCTTTGAATTTAGAAAGAAATAATTTTTATGAGTCATAATGTTAACTACTTATGGAATGAATTAAGGGTATTAATGATTAATATTAATATTAGTTTTATCATGTCATATAACATATGATAACAATTTTGGTTTTTTTAAACATTTAAAGGATGAAGAAATGAATTTTGGATCTTATGATTCATAAATGTGCTTCAATCATAAACATTCATCTTGAATATTCATCTCCATATTTTAAAAATGTAGTTGAGATAGATCTATTAACTACCAAAAGAATGATATTATCCAAAGGAAATAATTCAAGTAATTTTATTTTCTCAATTTTATATTTTTAGAGTATAATATTCCCTTAAATCTAGGTAAAGGATTTTAGTATAAAAATGTTATCCGTTTACTTTTCTTTCTGATAAATCATTGTTATTTTAACCGAGCACAGATTTACATTTTTATGATGTTTAAAATTCTAATGACCTTGTTCTATATCACTCTCTATTTGAAAATGATAATTATATGTTCTTCTATTTCCATTATTTTCACTTTTCACTAATGTTATCAAATTCAAATTCTATATTTTGTAGTAACCTTCACATTTCCCTTTAACTCATATTAAAATGATGTAATATTAACCCAATTTATGAGGTGAGTTTCCAAAATGGATTATTTCAAGTATAATCCGTTAATTTTTGAAGTGAAATTTTAAATTGTGAGGACAATATTTATTGAATGTGGGAGAATGAAACACCCCATTATTTTACATTAGGTTTTTTTTAATTTATCTTCTTCAATAACTTAAGTTACACAGAATACTGAGTATAAAAATTATTTAAAACAATTAATTTAACCGAGATATTAGAATAGAATAACAAAAGGGATCAGGTAAATTATGGAAATATAGTCTACACAAGTTTATAAAATGAATTAACTTGTTAGAAATTAATTAAAAATGAAATTAAAAATCAATTGAACATAAAGGATGTGCTTTTATAAAAAAAATTATATTTATGACCACAATGAAATTTTATCTTTATTTAATCTCTATTTTTGAAATATCATAATGAAATTTATATCTTACATATTCCACCAAATATTTTCAAATTCAATCAATTGGATCGATGGGCTTGGGAAAATAATAAATCAAATTTTATGCAAAACAATATATATTTTATAAAATGTAATTACAACTTCTTTTAATGGAGAACATATAACGATCCAACCTTTTCAAATTTCAATTAAATAATTTTAAATATAAAATAATATTATTATTACTCATATAGGATCCAAAGGTTTAGTGTCTTGGAAAAACTAGGACCATACATAACAATTACAACATCAAGCATAAACATTTATTTAATTTCTTCTTCTCTAGCTTCTTATTGGCACTTGTCATATCCTTAGTACATTTATCCACCTGAGGATATACATAAAAAGGGGTGATCTAGAAGCCCAGTAAGAGGATAGATAAGAACAATATAGCATGGGGTGAGAAAAATCATAACATGGGAAAAAGATCATGAACAATATATGAATCATAAATATAAGACTTCAAATGTGGCAACGCATAAAAAATGAAACATCATGTCTTAGTGGTTATCTACCAAACATAATTGTGAACCAAGATAGAATCTTGTTCACACATCATTTCACATTTACTCATGAGATTCATCACTTTACCCAATTCATTGGAGCATTGTATAATTTCAGCTGCACCCATCACTTTGAAACATTCATATTGCACTATATAATTCCAGGCACACCTATCACATCATAATATTATCATTATCATACTTGACACATGGAACATATTTCAAAAGAGAACATAAATAACCCATGGAAAGTAATGGGTTACATCTCATAATAAAACATTTATAAACTTTGGGTTCCCAAAAGAAATATGGAATAATATACATGTTACAAGAACCGTCCACTTTGAGTGAGAAGAAAAAGGTGTGTTCTTAAAAGAAGAGTTATTTTGGAAAACATTTTGTTTGACATAAAAACTAGGGGAAAACATGTATATCCCAGAAAATTAAAGTCAATGATGAAGAAAATATTTTTAAGGAGTAACCATGTATAAAATAATGGAGTGAAAGAGGGAGAACCCGAAAAAAGATAATTGGGTTCGAGAATTTCCCCTTACCTTGTGTCTGAATGCTTCTATATATCTAATGTCCTATATAATGAAATTCTATTCATTAAATATAAATCCAAGAACCTTTTATATATAAATAGGGTTCATTCTGGTTTAATTTTGTCATTTTATGCTCCTTTGTATGAGTTATAGAGTTTAAAAACATTGTTCGGTGATGTTCGTTTTTATGGTTTTTCTTGGGTGGTTCCCTTGTCTTCTTAAATTGAAGTTTGGGTAGAACATGGGTAAACATACAGAACTGATATTACATGTTATTAATGATATTACATGATATTTAATGATTTTATAATGAATAATATTATATCCATGTGGATTAATCATTAGATAATAATTAAATGATGATTATTTGGGTTAATTTGGGCGGTTTTTCAATCACAACGAACTTGTTTAGATTTATCACTTAGTAATATGGCCATAAGTTATTTCCAGAACATTAAATTGAAAATAATACATATATAAAATTATTTTTCAACCATAAAAAAGGATTCATGAATAGATGTGAAGGTAGAAATGGAAGTTGAAATCATGTCGTTCTTGAAGGTGATAAATTAACACATCACGAACAACGTTCTCTTTAATAAAATAAAAGGTAGAAGGAAATTGGGTTGGATGATATAATATGTCATTATAATCATAAAATTACAGTACATGTATAATAATGGAGTTAAAATACCATTTGTTGGAAGATAAGTGGGTAGAAATCAAGAAATGAACTTGAACATGAAAGGAATTTAAAGGAGAAGAGGGAGAGAAATTTCCTCTTAAATCATCTTCTTGAGATCTTCTTTAAGGAAGATAGGAATGGTTTTTTTTAGACCAGCAGCTCTTGGACGTGGGAGAGGGGATAGGGGATATTTTGGGGTAGAGTTTAGAGAAGTCTTGGAGCTTGAGAGGTGTGAGAAAATGAGGGTGTGAGGGTGGTTTTTATAGTGGAGGGAAGAGGGGTTTCCTTAATATAAAATTCATTAATTTATTAATTTCCTCTATGAAAAGGAATAATGATTCTAGAATGGCCAAGAATAGTAATTTTATCATGTGATCTCGAACAAAGTGTTCTTACATCAGCATAACATCACACATGACCCTATAATTATCTTATTTAGCTTATTTTTTTAAATTATGGTATTTCAATATTAATAAAAAATTCAAGTATATCAGAAAAATCCCAAAAAATTACCCCAACCATTTTTCGATTAGTAGAATCCAAAAATGAAGTCCATTTTTCAAAAATAATTTTATAAATATTATTAATTTAATATTTAATTAAAATCATTGTTTATTACTTAAAAATGGTTTTAAAAAATTCATTTACTTATTCTAAAATATAGGTACATCATACTTTCACTTGAATATTATTTTTATACTATCATACGAAAGGTTACTATTAATTAGGGTATATCACTATTTATAAGGGTATGTTACTATTCATAAGGGTAGGTTACTATTCACAAAAATGTAACGCCCCGACCCTAGTTACCCAGAGTCAGTGCTTTATTTTAATACATTGGCATGATTACAAGGAATCAAGTCCCGAAGGATAGATCGGTTTAGCAGCCTTGGAAAATAGATTACATACATAAATGTTACATTACACATTATACAAAACAACATAAATAATTCTTTATGAATGCCATTATTCCATTGGCTTAACCCTACATATCAATCACAATACACTTCTTGGAATCCTAGGAAAAATAAAAAATAGAAAGGGCTGAGCTCAGATGCTCAGTAAGGATAACAATACATCGGAAACTTTCATAAATAAGCATAAACATTTAAGGCAATGTATAGATAAAACAAAATCCTTTTAAACATAAACTTAAGCATAATATGGGAAAAATAAATTGAAATAATTCTATTTAATTATTCATGTGGATATTATTCTAGTCGAATAATCACATGCAATATCACTAACCACTTTCATAATGATGGAAGGCATAATTCCAGACTATCATAAACACATAGTCAAGGCCTTGTGCCAAGACTACAAATAAGATTTTGTCAAGGCCTTGTGTCAAGACACTAGTTTGTCTCATGAAACCTACCGATGCATCGAGGAGTTATAGAGGGCTCCACCCATCACTTACTAATTCAAATGCATTCCTCATATGAAAGGGTTTAAACATAACATAAACATTTGTATTAAAACTAAAATACGAAAAGTCAATACATTATCCATAAACCATAAATGGTGTAAAAATAACACATTCACAGTAAAACATATCACAAAAACCTTCAATACAATATGAAATATTTGTGTCATAATAAATCAACATCAAACAATTTTAAAATCCATCAAAGGATGTTGACATAGATGAAAATGATTTGTAAAACTCTATGAGAGATATATCCCTTTTTCAAGAAAACCATTAAAAAGTCACATATTTTAGAAAGGAAGGAATTTAATGAAATTTTTGGATCAAATTGTCACATACCACTTTGAAACTTTTTAATGTAATTAACATTTTAAAAACATTCATGTCCATATTAATAAATCCTTAAAAATCATTTTGAAGACATGGACATTAATGAGAAAGATTTAGAAGAATAAATTTATAAAACATTTGAAATGATGTTTTAGAAAAAATATCTCTTAAAATAATCCCTTTGAAAACTCTATCATGAAATATGGACATGGATAATAAATATTTCCCAGAACATACTTATGTAAAAACAACCTCGGATAATAAAGAGATTGTGAAATTAACCCTTACTAATTTGGTAACTTACGAAACATACACCCCATGAAAGAGGTATTATATAATGAATATGTAAATACACATAAATTAAATTTTATTACACAAAGAATACAATTATGGGCAATACATATACCCCACAAAAGGTAATAGTTTCAATATGGTACGAATCGCACGGGAATAAAGAGTGATGTGAAAACCCCTTACCTTGCACTTTCCTTTAGTCGAGGGTACGCTTAACCTCGTGTATGGTGATCGTATTATGTTATTAAATTATACCAGAACCATATTAATATTTATTATATCATAAATTATTCATTTATGACTTTATACTACCCATTTAATAATAATTTCCTTGTTAAATTAACATTTCGGGTAATAATTGATTTCTTTATCGTATGTGTTTTTACTTGTTACTCTTGATTGTATCACTTAGATAATGATTTAAATACCTCTATAATATTAAACATGATTTATATATCATATATATTTATAATATTAATATGTATAATAGACATATATATGAAATGGAAAACACAGTTTATGGAGACGGTAGTCCGTACATACGCCTAAACGTTGTTTTCATTTTCATAATGTTTTGAACAGAACTAAGTGGATAAAATATATGTAAGTACATATATATATATATACAGTAGAATTATTATGGAATATATTACAATCAATTTTTTAATATATATTTTTATAATCGTCGATGAATGGTGAATATGGAAATGAATCTCATCGCGTCTTGGAGACGGTAATCCGTACGTATGCATGAGCGACAATATCATTTCCTTAAAGGTGTGGAATTGGATGGTATATTAATTATATAGAGACATTATCATGTTATTTTTATTATTTTTATACATATTACTCATCCTTATATCCATCCAAATAACATAGTGTTGAATAACAAATTACTCCATGACGTAGAGACGGTAAGCCGTACGTACGCACGCATGGTGACATTATCATTCATAAGATGTATAGAATATTGAATATAGTTCTGAAATATTTATAATAACATCACAGTATATATAATATACTGGATTTATTATTTTATAGTGGAAATAACAAAGAAAGAATACGTGGAAGAAGAAAGGAACTTGAAAGAGGGTGGTGAAATCATTTACTCTTCTTCGGGTTCTTCCTTTTGATTCGATCAAGAGGGCTCCATAGGGTGGATTTATGATAAAACTAAGTCCACTAGGTTGGTGTGAGGGACGTTTTTAGGATATTTGAGTAGGTTTTGGCAGATCCAAATTGCTTTGATGGTGTGAATTAGAGTGAAGGGGGAGTTCCCTTTTATAAGAGGGGTGAGGGGCACCTTAGGAAAAACTTAAGATATTATTTTATAATAATATCATTTTCGGTTTATAATGGCTCAGAAATGTATTATTTAAAGTATAAGGTGGGGATGGTTCGAAAACCACTCAACCAATATGTTTTATACAGGTTTGGGTCACTATATTAACCTTAACCTTTAGATTTAACTCTTAGTTAAATAGTTTGACATTTACCATGTCTCTTTGTATTTTTATATTATATGCTTAATAAACTTACAATATACATCCAAGAGAACCCCAAGTGGTTAATTAATGATAAAAATATCATTATATAAGTTCTTTGGATGAGTGTATGATTTTTAGGAATATTATATCAATTTATAATATAATATTTGTTTTAAAATCTCTTTTATATGAATTTTAACACAAATTAATAATTGATTTTTTTAATGTATTAAAAACATTATTAATTCGAAGAAAATTAATTTAAGAACTCCTAACATGTCATATTAACCAATAAAATTCATTTATGGTATCAAATTTTCAACTTATATTTATTTTAACATTTATAATACGAATTATTTGATTCTTTCATTAATAAGGATAATACTACATCATTATTGTGCCCTAAATAAATTTAATTAATCAATGTATAATAATTATAAATAAAATACAATTACATAGGAAATATTTTTATCTTTCTAATTAATATTTATAGTTGAAAATATAGCATATATAACCCTATGTCCAAATTTGTTTTCTAAAAGATATATGCTTACGTCGTTTTTGTATTTACTTTAACATAATTAATATAAATTGTCATTATCACTTACAAGTGGCTCCATGGGGTCCCAAAATCGACCCAAAGATGACCATGGTCGGACATGTATCATCCAATTGGTTTAAGAAACGTCTGAGGGTAATTTAATATTATTATAATATTATTTTTTACCCTTATTTACTAGATTTACCTTTTAACCATGGTAAATAAAATATTTATAGAAGTAATTATTCAAAATGTCTAAAAATAAAAGTTACCTATTTACACAATTTGGACCTCCTGATTCTAAATTTGGAATCCATTTTTCTAAATTCATAACACATAAGTGGAAGAGATTAATTTAAAATTAATTCTCGTTGTCAAACCAAAAAGTATGTTTTTAAGAAATAATAACTATCAAAAGATTGACACTTGCTTATGTCCAGATTAAATATGAAATTATGTCCAATTAACAACATTGGATTAAATGGTAAATATATAATTTAATTATACTTTAAATTCACTCAAATTCATAATTTATCACTATTAATTATTTCGATTAAAAAAAGATGTTTTTAATTAAAATTTAGTAATTTCCACTATTTATCAAAATATGAAAGTTATCAGAAAAGTACGAAAAGTTTATTGAAACTAAATTCTTATGTCTCGATTATAAAAAAGAAGTTTATTTTGTCAAATTTATTATATAAAAGTTTCAGATATTGTGTTTAAAAAAGGATCGTCATTAAAAGGTGGTAAAATTGCATTTTTTAAAAATACTTCTTTTATCATAAAAAATGAATTTGTCCCTATATTATGTCTAAGAAACTCATAATATTGATTCTGAAATTATAAGGATTATATAAAGTAAAAAATTCAGTTAATACTATTCCTAACCACTTTTAAATGGCATGTTTGGTAAGTCATGGTGCACTAGAACTCAGTGTTGCGTTTAGTGCAAGTTATTGAATTATTTTGAAGAAATAATGTACTATGAAATCTTGGGATGTTACAAAAAATTATTTTTGTTTTTTTAGACTCCAAAAATAATCTTGAACACAACCGGGTAAGTCAGATTTTCAATATTCCAAACACAGAAGTGACAGACTTATTATTAAAGGTCATTTATCACATAGTAGTTCATTATGTTGTGTTTTCATGTTATTTTATGACATATTTATAAGAAGGGAAATTCCATTGAAAAACATTAGGGCGTTACAGCACTTGTTGAAGATATAATTTTGAAACTTTAATAAATTCTATTTTAAAAAATATATATCATTTTTATACAAGACTTATGGTAAAATTTTGGTATTTTTTGAAGATATTTATTTAACATAGAATAGGGAAAAACCCCAATTTTTTTAAAACCTTAATTTTAATTATATTAATATTATATTTAGTATTATAATAGCATGCTGAACTATTAATGTTTAAATAAAATTTCGGTGTTGTATAAATTAAAATATGATATATTTATATCATGGACTAAGTAAACAAATGTCTTAAAATTGAAAAATTAAGTGTTATTATTTTAATAAAGTGTAAATGATTATTTTCAATATTATAATTAACATAAAGTTTTAATAAAAAAAATTCAAAAAATATATTCCTACATTAAAAAAAATCTTTTGATTTTACGATAATTTTATCAAACCCTACTTGATTTTTCAAAGAGTTATAAAATCAATTATAATTATAAAATAGACCTTTTTTTGAATAAAGGGTTATTATAATTAAAATTTTAATTTATCTTATTTAGAAAATTATTTTCACATAATGGAGTCCATTTTTAAAATCTACACAATAAAAAATTATTTCGGTGATTTTTTTGGGATTTTTCAAAAATAATTGTATTTTTGTGAATAGTGAAATATGGTAATCTATGGTATATATACATTATAAGTTAAATATATTATTTATTGAGTTATTTTTAATAAAATAACCATAACCTAAAATATAAATTTTTTATTTAATTTATTGTTTCATGGGAATAAAAACTATTCATCGTTTTAATCCAAAATAAAGAAATAATTATTAAAATTATCAAAATAACGCCCATATTCTCCACTGTAAATACCTCCACTCACCACCCCTTCTCCTCACACCTCTAAATACATTAACCTAAATTTTATTCAACCCATTTACTATAAGAAACCTATACCACATTTTTTGGTCTGTTCTTTCTTTCCAATAGACTATTTTGATGTATCTTAAGGAGGTTCTCAAGGAAGCGACACGCAAGAGGTAAAACCTTCTATCTCTCATTCAATTTCATTTCTTTTCTTATCCTTACATAAAGTCCCCATTATAAAGATACATGATAAATATAGTATCTTTTATATAATTTAATGTTTTTATGTTAATTTTATATCAGACATCAATTCAATTCTCTTCCCCTTTTATTCAAAAAATGTTAACATTGTCTGTGAGGTGCCGATTTACCGCCTTCGTGGACGATGAGTTTTCATTTTTCAATTATGCAATATAATATGGACATAAAATAATTTTCATGTATAAGATAGAAATTAATATATGTAATAAAACATATTTATTTTTATTTAAATAGTATATATACTTAATATTAATTCATAATACAAAAAAAGTCAGTGATGATCGAAAAAACAACAAAATAATCTAATTGGTTATCATTAACGCTTTATATAATGAATCATTCTAATATCCAGAAAAAAATATATATAGTTAAGACCATTAAATCTCTGTTAAGCTCATTAATAACTTATAATTTTAATTCTAGGTAAAAATGTCCATTTTACATGATCTTTTATACATGTATAAAAGTGAACCAATCATGAAAACCAAGGAAACAAACACTCCCAAACAAAAAAAATTAAATATAATAACTCATAAAAGAAGCCATAATTGAAAATTATAAAATAAAAAAATGTTACATATTTTCTTAATTAAATTATTAAATAATATAATTTCATTATCCAGGGCATTTTGTTCAAACGCAGAACACTTTCAGACGTATGGTAAGGGTTTTCTCACCTCACTTTTATTTATTTTAGATAATCCTTATTCACCACTATTTATTTTGTATGGTGTATTTATATTCCCCATTTTTTAATTTTATCATTAATATATTATATTAATGGTTGTAAATTTTCAGTTTTATGATCATCAATTCTAGGGGGATACAGTATAACTGTTCAGAAAGTGGTAATGGATTTTTCCCAAATATACATCTTTATTCAGGTTACGCTTTCTCTCTCTTTACCCTAATGTAATTATTCTTTACTTATATATAATTATTCTAAATTATGTGTGTATTTTAAAAAATAATATATCCAGATTAGTTCATCATTATTTTATTAGGAAATAATTTTTTTATATGCTTCCTTTTTCAATTCCTCAAGATAAGCAAGCCCGATTAAAGTGTAATTCCCCATTCCTTACCGATTTTCAATTACCATAAATAATATATTTTTAGACACCATTTTTTTTAATCAAAATTTTTATCATGTAAAACTATAATTCATCATTTTTTGTTTTTCAATGACAGTTGTGACTATTTCTGTTTTAAAGACTCTTTTTTTCTCTTAAACTCTACTAAAGTTGCCCATTTCATAAGTTTCTTGAAAAATAGTTTTACTTTTTTCACTTCAGTAAGAAAAAATTTGGGACCAAAACTTACTTTCATTGTACTTCACTTTTATTTTTTCGGATATACGCATTTAAAATCAAATTTTTTGATAAATATAACTAATTTTCCCAAAATAAGTCTTCTTTGCAACATAAAAATGGGTATTTCTCTCAAGAATTTCATAATAGTTTTATTTGAGTATTTTCAACTACTTCAATACCCTCTATTGAATATTATTATTAGTTGATATTTATCTCTTAATTTGAAATAAAAAATATCATATTGAATGGTTTATGAATATTTTTGGAAATGCACAATCTTGATACCATTCACCATATTACTATGGATGGTTTAGAATTATGTTTATTATTTTGGTAATGTTATTAACATTTATTGTGCTATTTTATATATGAATGTATATGTTGATTATGTTTCACCTCTATTATATAAGTAATTTATTTTACCTAGTAAGTGATGGGTGGAAACCTTTATTTCCCCTTGATTCATCGGTAGGTCTGGTCAGATAAAATAGATTTAGACTTTATGAGACCTTTCCCATTATTTTATGATATGGGTTTCAATGAGTCCATAACCAATTATTTTAATATGTCTTGTACAATTCCAAAACTATATGTTTCATATATACAAAATTTTACATTCTTTCATTGTGATATTATTAAATAATATTCCATCTTATTATTCGACTAGTCAAATATCCATGGTAAGGTTTCATTATCATATGATTATTTATATGGCACTATATAATCAGCGATTATTACCTCCATATTATGCTCAATATCATGTTATAAGGTCATTTTTTATTCACCTTTCTTTGTTGTTTATTTTTCTTTGTTATAGCTTCAATTGTATTTCATACCCTCATTAAGCATCTGATCTCACCCCATTCTTATGTTTTATTTTTTCTAGGATGCAAAGATATATATTTTTAATGACTTGTAGGGTTAATATATGAGATTATGGGTGTCCCCATTGGATCTTATATGTTGTTTCTCCATCAAAAGTTGTAATTTAACAATTATTTTTGTATTTGGTTATCCAAATATACTAAATTATTCTGTCCTTCAGGATGTGAATTCCTTGATTAGTATACCAATGTAATAATGTAAAGCATCATATCCTGGTTACTAGAGTCAGGGTTTTTACACCAATAGTGGTAAAATGTTGATAAAAGGGATTATATTGTCTAAATACTGACATACAATGTATGTTGGATAAGTTTCTAGGTTTTTTGTATCTTAAGATTACGTTTTAGTCCCAAATTAAGCTAATTTTCTTCTTAATCACTTTAAATTATTTTATTTACATTTATTAATCATTTTAGAAAAAAATTGGTTGAAAATTTTATACTTTATAGAATATTTGGATTCTAAATATGGAATTAATTTTTTGAAATTCCAATAAAATAAGTGGGAAGAAAAATACCTTTATAAAAATATAGTATTTTATGCATAAAATTGGGTTTGTTTTTATTTTATTCCTATAAAATATATTAAATGAATGTAAAAATATTTTATTGGATATCTAATATATGAATTTAATATATAAACTCTCTAAAAGTGTTTGAATTTAATTTATTATGAAAAATCCGTCTTAATTATGTTTTGTTTAAACCGAGTGTTGTGTGTATTGTAAAGCTATAAAAAAAATTAAATTAATTATAAAACAAATATATTATATTCTTAGGGTGATACATTTTTCCATCCTAATAAAATTTCTCCCATGAAATTTCAAGGGTATTACCTTAAAAAATATTTCTTTATTTATCCATTATAAAATCCTTAGGTTCCCATGTTGCTTCTTCTATTTTATTATTTCTCTTGAGTACATTTACCATATGAGCAATCAGATTCCCAAATACATGATCTGTGGTATCAACAATTTGGATGGGTTCTTCATAGTATAGATGGTTAGGTTCCAACTTGATTTCATCATAGATGAGCACATGCTTTGGGATAGGCATATACTTCTATAGCGTAGATAAATGGAACATATCATGTACCACTCAGAGATTTAGTGACATTACTAAATGGTAATAGACAAATCTAACTCTTTCAAATCTATTTAAGGGTATAATGTACATGGGACACTTTTTCCATTTCTTAATAACTTGATAACACCCATACATGGAGATACATTCAATAAAACATGATCTCCCACTTGGAATTATAAATCTTTCCATTGATTATCAGCATAACTTTTTTCTAAATTGATATTATTTTATATTGGTTGGAATAGACATTACATTTTTCATTGTTTCTTCAAAAATATCTAGTCTTATGACATTCCTTTCACCAAATTTATCCCAGAAAGTTTTTGTATGAAATCTATTTCCATAAAATGATTCATAAGGTTCCATTTGAGTACTCAAATGGAAACAATTAATATAATAAAATTCAACAATTGGTAAGTATTAATCCACATACCTTGAATGTCGAGTGGGAATGACCACAACATATTCTCAATTATTTGAATTGTTCTTTCAGGTTTTCCATTATTTTGAGGATGGTTGGTAGTTATCAAATGAAGCTTGGTGCCAAGAGCCCTCTAATGCCCTTTCTAGAATTTTGATGTGAAATGGAGATCTTGATAAGAAAAAATTGATAGAGGCACCCCATAATGTAATACAAATTCATTAATATAGATCCTTGCAAAATTCTTCAGTTAGAGGACATTCCTTATAATATATAAATGTGTAGATTTGGTTGGGCGATCAACAATAACCCATATTTCATTATTCTTTCAATGATTCTTTTATAGTCTAATGAAATAACCCATAGTAATTTCATCCAATTTTCACATAGTAATAGGAAGATGTTTCAGGACCCCTTTAGGGTAATTCCTCATATTTTTCACTTTTTGATAAACCAATCATCTAGACATATAATCAGCAATTTCCAACTTCATGTTATCCCAAAAAAATGGTCCTTCAATTCCCTATAAATCTTTATGCTACTAGGGTGTATAGAAAAATTTGAGCTATGAAGATAGTCCAAAAATTCCCTTTTTATATCAGATATATATGGAACACAAATTCTCTTTCCAAATTTTAGAACACCATCCTCAGAAACAAAGTATTCCAATTTCCCCGCATTTATGACATTAATTTTCTTCTTAAATTTCTCATCATCAAATTGAGAATTACTTGTCCAATATATTAAACATTTTTTAGAAATAATTTGATAAATTGATTATTTCTCCCTTCCTTATAAATTCCCATATCCATATTTACTATGTCCATGAACATAAGATCCTTTTAATCCTCATTTAGGGTAGAAATCCATGATCCTTCTTACTTAGTGCATCCACTACTGGATTTTATTTCTATGGGTGGTAGTGTATTGATCAATAAAAATCTTTAACTAGCTGGATCCATCACATTAGTCTTTTGGTCAGCTATTTTTAGGAGAAGATATATTTCATGATTTTATGGTCTATATATATCTCACATATTTAACCATAGAGGTTATGTCTATATATTTTCAAAGGTAATATTATGGAAAAAAATCAAGATAATGGGTTGGATAGTTCTATTCACGAGTCTCCAATTTCCTTGACTCATACTCAATGACTTTATCATTTTTCTTTAGGTAAAAACCAAGTCCCTTTTCCAATGTGTCACTATATATGACAGACACATCACTCCTAGATGGTAGATTAAAAATCAGGTCGTTGAATAATATTATCTTTAGCTTATTAAATCATTTTTCACATTCCTTTTTCGATGAAAACATAACTCTTTTATGTGTACGAATAGTTATTAGGTTATCCCATTGAGAGAAATTATGAATGAATTGTCTATAATAACCTTCCAAACCAGTGAAACTACATAACTCAATTATGTTTTTTTGTAAGCAATTAAATGACTTCTTTTTTATTTTTTGGATCAACTGATGTCCCATACATTGAGAGAGTATGGCCAATAAAAGGGAGTTTTTGATGCCATAAATTTCAATTACTATATTTCCAATATAACTCTTCCCATATAAGTGTCTTATGAATGATAGCCATGTGATTCTAATAATACTAATAAATTCTGGAATACCCCAGAATATCATTAATAAATACCACTAAAAAATCATCACGATATTCCTTTAATACTCTGTTAATTAGGATTATAAAAATATATGGTGTGTTAGTCAATATAAATTGAATTACTTTAAACAAATAATTCCCATATGTCATCTGAAAAGCTATTTTATAATGTAATCCTTCTTTACTCATAATTGGTGATATAAAGATAGAAGATAAATATTTGAAGAATATTGGGCACCTTAAAATTGAAAAAAAAAACAATTCATCAATGCAAGGAAGAGGATACATCTTATTTATTATAATAGAATTTATTTCCATTAAATCAATGCAAACCTCTTTGTTTCATATTTATTCATAATAAAGAGGTCAGGGATCCCAATGGTGAAACATAGGGGAAAATAAATCCATAATTACCCAAATCTTCATATGGTTTATTCCAATCCACTAATTCAAAAGTGTGTATTTTATAGTGTGTATTTGATATTAGCATTTAATGATGGATTAAATCAATGGAAAATTCAACCTCAGACTCTAGGGAAGTGCAAGTAATTACTCATTAAATATATTAATGTATTCATACACAACATGCACAACCTCAATTTTAAAAATTCCTTCCAAATCAATAAAATATTTTCTATTCTTACCCAATAATCTCATTTAGTAGAGATACCAGTGGTGGATCTAGATAACTATCGAGTAAATATGATTCTTATCTAAAGATGAGGTATTCTACATCTTCCTTACAAATTTTAATTTCTCTTCTTCTCGGAATAAATTTTGGCATCATATTTTGAGATGTAGTCCAAACTGAGGATTATATCATATTCAAAAATAGGAATGATAACATGTTCAGTAAGTAAATAGTGTTTATATAACATAATTGGGACTTCCTGACACATCTTTATTATAGTGAGACTCCCCTTATGAGTTTTTACTGACATATCTCTTATTAAATCAGATGGGAAATGACTAATTTTCATGGAAAATTGGGTAGATATAATATAGTGTGATAATAAATAATCAAATAAGGCATTGGATAAATTTTAGGATAGGATTAATGTACCTACCACCACCTCTTTTAGAACTTCTACCTCTGCTATAGCAATCAGCTAAACATGTATATCTCTCATTGGTCTCTTATCTGGTAGATTCCCTTGATGGTTAGGGAATCGGTTTTTATAGTTCCCATTATCCTTGTAGTTATAACACGGAATATTTATTTTTTCCTCCTTCCCCTTGAATTATTTAACATGATGAACCATTTCACCACACTTATAAAAAACACCCATTCCCTTCAGGAATTTTCTAGGGTGATTCTTTCCACAGTTCTCACATGATGAAATTTTTTCATCTTCATCTTCTTATTTGATGAATTCATTTTTTCAGGGTTCCCATTATAACATTCATTCCCTGGGGATCCCATTTACATATATGATCTAGATAATTCCTTCTATTTTTTAATGGCACATAAAACTACTCTTCATATGATGAAAAAATTTGGGAGACAAGTTCCCTCTGGAGACTTGGATTAATCCATATAAAAAAGTGACCAATCTTACAATCTATGTTATGTATATAATATATATCATACCTGGATAAACTTATAAAGGTATCTTTATAATAAGAAATACTTTACCTTTATTTTAACTTTAATCTAAGGAACGTTCAATTCATCTCAATTTTTTGATCCTGAGGGAAGTATTTAATTAAAAATATCTCCTTAAAATTTATCCATTATAAGAGTTCTATTTCTAATTCCTCTTAAGTATTATAGATCAATTACGTTCATTGATTATAATCACCTTAAAGACAATATAACACAATTGTACCCTTTTCTATGTCATTATATCCTAATCCCATATATATCTTCTCTAAAGATTTAATACTTTTCTTATATACAATTGGATTAGTAGTCCCACTAAATGATTGGGGATTATATTGAATAATGAGAAATAGAAAAGGATATTTTCTATGTAGAATAGGTTTCTCTGTTTAGGAATGTGTATTTTATATAACCTGATTAAGATACTCTAGAATAGTCATAATTTTATATGTTCCAATACCAACTATATGGGTTTCCTCGATAGGTAATTATGTACACTATCCACATATGTTTCTACCGTTCATCCTTCTAAGATCCATTTCTAAACAATGGAATACACTATATTTTCTCATAAAGTCATAATATATATTTCCAATTATGTTATAGCACATAACATAAATTTATTCCTCAGAAATCAGAGAATTATATGCTTTGGTTTCTTTGGGGATATATTTTTTTAAATCCTTCATAGTGGTTTATATATAAAATGTAAACTATCATATGTGTATCCCCTAGGAGTGTCAAACTAGGTGTGTAATTGGTATTGTTTTCATGTACCAAGTTACACTAAGTTAGACCAAACACACCATGTTAGAGTCATTACCCTTAAGTACGTTTATACTAGAACCACATCCACATGTTGTATCCAAATATGTATGTATTTCTAAGAAGACCCACATAATCTATACCTTACTAAAATTAAATTAAGTTATTGTATACTTATCCTGAAGTTCCATATTAGAGTTATGTTCTGTAATATATGTTTCCTATATCTAGTTTATAATGTATTTTATAACCTTTCTATGATACAAACTATAACATCCTGACCTCAGAAACTCAGAGCCGGTGCCTTATTTTATTACATTAGAATGACTACAAGGAATCAAATCCTGATGTAATAATTAGTTTATCATTCCTGGAAAACTAAATTACAAAAACCATACAAATATTACACTTGCAAATGGAAAAAAATTGATACATAAAAAATTAGATGAACAATATCCTTGAAAACATTTTAAAATATTTCTTCTTCATAGAAAGGGGAAAGGAGACATAATTAAGGTGAGATAAAATGCTTAGTAAGGGTATGTAAAGTTGAAGAAATAATGAATTTTTCAGAATAATAAACCTGGAAAGGTAAATTACCTATAATATATTACATTCAAATGACTAGATAAAGAAAATTTAATATGGAAATGTAAGAAACTGAAACACATTCCATTGGATCAATAAACTGGGAATATAATGCATCCATAGATATTTCAACACTAAAATATAATGGATAAATAATAACTGAATATAAATGAGGGAAATTATTAATTATTGGATTCCATGTTTAAAAGGTACATGATATCTTTAACAACAAGAACTTTCACAAGATGGTTTATTACATGTCGACTAAAAAACTATTCAATTTGGCCAACATATTTATCTAATGAGACTACTAATACATCAATAGGCTATCAATAATTGGGAACACCTATGTCATACATATACCAAGAATTCTTCATATATAGAATAATTTTTTTAGCTTATGAAAAAATTTTCTGATAAAATATCTATATTAAATAAATGTTTTATATTTATCAAAGATTACCCAGTTAATCAAATAACTGTCAAAGTGAACAGTGTATTTAAAATAGTGTACTTTTTAGGTAATAATAATATCCACTACATGATAATATTTACATTTAATAAAAAAGTAATTTAATATAAAAATGATCATAATAAAGTGATTATTTTGTGATAAATTTAGTAATAACAAAATAAATTGATATTGTAAATGTAATCATTAAACATATTCTTGTGGAAAATAATCTTTAAATATTCCAAAGTGTCTGATAATACATTAAAGAATTTGAATAATAATCCCCATGAAGTAAAAACATTAAATTATGATTTTAGATACCATTAAGGTAAATGGGTTAGTTATATAATATATAAATAGTTGTATTAGATACATAACAAAAAATAAGTAAGTGGTTAATATTACATTTGTCTCACAAATGTAAAAAGTTAGTTGAAAATACTTTACCTTTCATTTACTTTTGGGTGAATGGGATTTAACATTATGTATAATGGTTTTAAGTGTGTTAATAACTCATTACAGAGTGATATTAATATTTATTATTAATTTTACATCACTTATTACAATTTTGTGTACATCTACATAAATAATTTAGTTTACATCAACTATTTTGAGCGTATTTAGTTTATCTGTCAAAAATGAATTTGGCATGTCAACTATGGACAAATGAGTCATTATATGAACATATAAATAATAATTATCATTCTATAATTATCAAATTTAAACATCAATTATACTATTAAAACGAATCATGAAATTTGGTTATGAAAAATGGACCAATGTTATAATCGTGGAGACAGTATGCCGTTTATATACATGAGTAAAGTTTCCATTTTCCAAAGATCATTATTGAAATAAAGTAAGTAAAATTAAATATTTAAATAATGATAATTATATCACAAATAACATGTAATTTAATCATATATACTTTTATATATAATAAATTTGATGTAAAACTAATCACATTATGTCAAGGAAGCAGTATTCCACACATCCATGACTAAATTTGTCAATTTTTAGTGTATAAAAAGTGTAATAAAGAAAATTATATATTAAATTTAAATAAAGGTAATTATGTCATTATTATCATATATATGTAATTTAGGTCACATATTTTTAATTATACCCATCATTTATACATTCCATGTATCACGTGAATGAATCCCGATGCATTGAGGTGATGGTTTTGTACATTTCCACAAATGATGTTATCATATTCCCAAAAAATGGAAGTCATAAATGTATGTGTTATATAAGAATCACAAAACAAAAAATTAATTATAAAAATTATATATATCATATGTAAATTGTGTTTTCATCATAATTCTTAACCTAGAAAGGTGGTAATGGAAAAATGAAATAAAATCATTCCTTGAGGTGGTAATTTCTTCATACATGAACTGTATGTTCGTTATCCATTAGATGGTGGCATCTATAATTATAGTTAAAAAAATAGAAGAAAAAAATTTAAGTATATTGATTATACTTATTATCTAATATAATCATGGAATAAGATGATATTAGGTGGTGTATAATGTAAATAAAACAAAAGAGCTTGAGGAAGGATATTACCTCTTGTTAGGTAACTTTGTTTGGATTGCACCAAAGGGATTCAATTGGTAGATTTTTACCTAAGAAGATGATTATAGAGTTAGATAATAGATTTTTAGAGCTATTTGGGAAGATATTGGTTGATCGAAATTATCTTGAGAAGTGTGAGGAAGTGGGAGGGGTGAGTCCCTTTTAATAGTCGAGGAGGAGTGGCATGCTTGTAAATTTTTTGGAAAGGGAATTCCACCTATGTTTTCTATTGTAAAGTGGCTCCAATAATGGTAAAAATTCAATAAAATGGATTAAATGGTAAAAATATGGACATAAGAAGTATTTTATACAATATTAAATGTCATTTTGGCCCTTATGTTTAAGGTTTAGTTATTTGTTAACATAATTTTCCTCTTAATCACAGTAATTTAATTAAATTAATTTCCCTAATATTTATGGTAAAAACTAAGTTGAACTTAATAGAAATTATAAATTATTCTAATTAAAAATATGGAATCAATTTTTCCAAATTCCAATGACATAATTTTCATACATTAATTAAAATGTAATACTACATACGGGATGACAAAGCAGTATTTTAAAGTAAAAAATGTTCAAAAACAGTAGATGTTTGTATACTCAATTTCAATGTGAAGTTGATTATAATAACATAAATTGGATTAATATATTTAAAATTGATCAAATTAATAATTAAAACTAATAAAAGAATTAATTTATACTTATAAATAAATTAGATGAAAATGATCTTTTAAATCAAAATTCAGTATTTTTCACTATTCATAAAAAAATGAAACTTTACTGAAAAAAACATCACCCTAAACTAATTTTAAGGTTCCAATTTCAAAAATAATGTTTATTTGGACATATATATTTTTAAAAAGTTTCGAAAATCTTTTTTATAATGGGTTCTCTATTATAAGGTGGTAAAAATACCTTTAAAAATAAAGTATTTGATGTGTAATATTAGGTTTTTTTATCTTATGACTATAAAATATATAAAATTCAGGTCAAAAATTTTTATTTGATAAATAATATATAACATTTTCTCTATAATCTCTATAAAAGTGTTATAATTTGATTTACAGTGTAAAACATGACTAAATAGTGTTTTTTAAATCAGGGGTCGTGTGTATTTCAAATCTATCAAACAAAATTAAATTTATTATAAAAGGAAATCATGGTAAAGTATTTGGGTGATATGTACACAAAGATAAAAGATAATACATTATCTAATAATGAGATATACACTTTATATGTCATACATTCATACCGTAAAAACTAAAAATGCTGATACTATAAAAAATCCACAAATATAGCCCCAAGTCTAAGAAAATCGTGAAATACCAAGTTCCATCCAACCAATATGAACATGATACATAATTAATGTCCCTATTATAATGATTTTGTTGAAATATGTACCATCTGGCTAGGTATTTAAGAACCATGATAGACCAAGAAGGGTGTATTTACAACTCTGTAGGCCACAAAAAATGGTGTCTAATTGAATAAATAGTCTATCAATAGTGCATGTCAGTGGGCCATAGATAAAAGAATAAACAATAAACATAATTATTTCCCATAATTTAATATTATTTAATTAACCTCATTGGGCCTCTGGTTATAAGACACACTCGTTCCAATCATTCTTGGTTTATCCCATGTTGGCCATTTGATAATATACAAAATAAGATCATAGGTTGACACATAAAGAGAATGAATCAAAGCGTCAAATAGGGATTCAAAACACCATGTCCAACCATCCGAACCATTATACATAATTTCATGTCCATACACTTGGAGTTATAATAAACAGTCTATCCTTTGAAACTACAATGCATCAGGGCCCTTAAAGTATTAGTTTGGCCCACCCAATGGTGTGGAGAATTAATCCAACAACCTAACCAACTATGGTTTATAAACACTTTGTTGATCCCCCCTAAAACCAAGTTATGGAAATATTTGTCCTATATCCACAACCATTATCTTAACAATCAATTCCATCCTTATCACATCATTTATCAAGGTCCCTATAGTCCTTAAAAACCGAAACATGTCTCTAAAGAAACCCAACCCCCTTTAACATGGAATGAAAGACTAATGCCAATATCCCTTTCAAAACATCTTTCATCCTCCCTTTAAAACATGGGATTCACTATATGTAAAAAAAACCAAGTCTATGACCTTCATTTTCTATTAAAAACATCAAAAGATACATCAATCAATTTTCATAAAAGAGGAACCACATCAGAATTTCAAATCATCATTTGAAACCCATTAAAAATCGCCCTTTTTTAATTTTCTATGGTTTCAAATCCTCATTTTAAATTATAATACACTTTGAAACCTAATTTCCATTCCTTGAAAAACAAAATCAGATCAAATTCCCAAGAACACCATTTAAAAATAATCTTTCACAAATCACAACAACATAGAAAATAAAACATTTCAATTCATCCGCTTCATGCCATAAACACTTCTTTCCATACTATAAAAATTAGCCCTTTATCCCATAATAATACAAAATTTACGACTATAACCCATTTTCCCTTGTAATTTATCTATCTCATGATATATAATTTCATTGAATCGCATTAAATGGATTGGAATACCCCATGTGTAGACCTATTCTTGTTCTCAAATAATCAATAAATCAAATGGGGTCTGTTAAGGGTATCACACATCCATAAATGGCCCAAATTTACTTTTATTGGTCAAATGAAACAAAAACACTCTAAGAACACTCAAAGGCACAACCACATATTCAAGGTAAAAATCAGGACTATGGGAAAACTATTGTAAACTACCTACCTCATGATTTTAGACATCCAATAATCCAAAAATCATCCTCAATATAGGCAAAATTTTCTATAAAATATAGAGTTAATAACCTCATGGAATAAGGTTTTATGAGTATTATAAGGAGAGGAAACAAACACCAAATCCTCTTCAATAAAATAGAATGAAACAGATTAGATGAAATTCCTAAAGCTTAAATTCACACAAAATGGAACTCCAAACACTTAGGAATCCATATAGATTCATCCATGGATGAGATGGGAGTTCCTAGTTTTCACCCTAATCTAATGGGGATCAAATGGTGTGAAAACTCAGGAATAAATATTTAATCCTTAGAGGGAAAATTAAAAATTACCCATTTTTAAAGGTGTGTATTGTTTGGTAGTATAGTTAGATAAACCATACACAAACCATGTGGATAACTCCATCCAAGAGAGGGCCACACTGTACGATTTTGGGGAGGCACCCACATAGTTTGAGAAATCATATGGTGTATGTGAACTTTCCTCTATCAAATGGGATTTACCCATATTGTCTCCTTGCCACCAAGAATGGTTTATAAAACTATGAAACCACTTACATCCCCCATAGATATGGTGAATGGTTAGTTCTAACCATGTTCCTACCATGCTCTAAGAACAATATGGCCTTTGTTTCCCTGATTTCAGGTCCTGAACCCCTAACACACCCATGAGACCTATCCCACTACAAGTATACACTCCATTCTTTAAATTAAAATTATTTTAACCAAAATTTAAATGAAATGTACCCTATATGAATTTCAAGAACTTTCACCAGACATCCCTAGATTTGAATTATCTAAATAATCTTAGTCTATAGAGTCATACTCTAATTTCTTTATCATCATATTTCTTTGGTTTACAACAAATGTTTTCTTAATTCTGTGGGATTTTTAGACTTCTTTATAAGTTTTTTCTCCACTTCATCAATCTAGGTTTTCCTTCTATATAATTTTTATATTCTCCAAAATGTTTATTAATAAAATTCATATAAACATTAAAAATTATTCCACACTTAGAAAAATTATGTGGAAGTTTGCCTCAATATGTTCCACTACCTATTTGGTAATTTTTTGAGTTTTGATACATTATTTTGTCATTAATTTCACCATAATCCATATATTATTAATCATTGAGATTAACAATCTTGAAATATTATATTTTTATCATTCTTATATATTCAAATCCCATTCATTATGGAACTTTTTTTTATGTGGAATCCTTCTACATCTCATATAAGAAAATAATATCATGCAATTCATCAAAAGATATATCATATTTAACATATATGGTACATATTTTATAATCACACATACCATAAAGTTTCACATGGGTTTTTTTAATAATGCTATAATCTTTTTGAGACATCTCTAAATTCTATAATGTTTCAAAAACTTTCAATAGATCTGGTAAAATATTAATAATGAATTTATTTTTATTCAGTTTTGATAAATTATAACTTGTTACTCCAGTTTTTTATCTTCTGCCTCCTTTACTTTGGTATTCAATTTTAACAAAATTTTATGTATGTAAAAAGTTTTATTAGATATTTTGAGTCTTATCACTTTTACAAGAATATTTTTTTGGATAGATTAGAATAGAATTTATTTCATTCCCATAATCATTAATATTTTTTAATAAAACATTAACGGATCATAATTCTAAGTGGTTGGAAACCAAACATCATTTTTAATAATTACTTCTAGGAAAAGTGAAAGAAGATAGTGTATCATTATTTTTTTCATCCATGACAATTTCTTTAATCAAATGTGGGAATACCTATATTTTGAACTAAATTGGGATTTTACTTGATAAGGATTTGACAGGGGATCCTTATCTCTGAATTCAATGGAATTTCCTTTAGATTATAAGAACTACTCATAGGGGTGTTGAATTATTGGTGATTTTTTAAAATTTCAATTCCTAAAAAAATAATCCCTGAAACTTGTTAGGATTATTTTCCTTTTCATCCTTAAAATAACTTATAAACAAGTGATGATAATTACTTAAATAATGAAATACAGTATTTATAGGGTTCTCACATAGTGTGGGGTTCTACATCTTTATCAAGAGAACTTCTATTAGTCCATGGAATTCTCTAGAATATAAATGTGAATTATATTGAGTCAAATCCCATTAAAATCATTCTATGACATGATAAGTATGATTATATTGACTCCCATTAGTTATAAATTATTCTTTTCAAAACTGATCAAATACAACAACAATATAATTTCATTCACACCTAAATAAAATGTTCATCTTGAATAATTTCATATGATTTCCTCCATTTGGTAAGGGTTCCTTTAATGATCACTACATATATCTAGTAAACTCTATATATTATGCCTCATTTAAAATAATTTTCTAATATTTTGAATTTTATACATTGAATGAAACTGATTCACCTTTAACCCTATTCAAAATTATTATCTAATTACTTTGTCTAATGTTCTATTTGATTCCACAGCTCGATAATCATTTTTCCAGAAACACTAAATTGAAATTCTAATTGGTTTCACATTACTAAATTTTCTATCTGATGAATTTGATGGAAATTATCCTCCCCAACAAATTCTGTTTGAAAATATTACATCTCAAAACTTATTCATGTCATCATTTTCACATATATGAATAATGTTAATATGGTTTTACTTTTACTTAATTTTTTTGGTGATCTCAAAGGAGAAATGGTGGGAAAGTAAATTTATTTTCTTGGTAAATTAATATTTGAATTTTGAAAATACTTTTCAATTTATAATTTTTTTGGATGATTCTAACGTATTCCTGTTTCCAAAATAATATTTCTAAATACTATATCATTTAAAGAATTATTTGTATCTCATTATCTTGACACATTAAGGTACTTCCTCAAACATTAATTAACACAAAATTATATCTTAATTTAATAGGTCATCTCAACATTATCATTGTTATGGGTCTTTATAATGTTACATACCATTTCTTAAAAACCCTATCTAGAAAAAAAATTAGGTGACTTCATCCATTAGATGAATGTTTTTTCAATGGTTATTCATCATATGGAATCGATTCAAGGGTCTTCCCTCAGTAGTGAAATTGGATCTCCCTCATGCATTTTTGAATTCAAAAGGGATATGGTTAGACTTGACATTTATAGTTCCAAACTACACCTACTACAAGGTCATAGTAAAGTGGAAGTGCAGGGTCAATCCCATGAGGACTACTAGAAGGTTAATGACCATTCAAATAAAACCCCTCTAAAGGATTCCTCACATTAAATAGTCAGGTTTGGTTTTAACTAAAACATTATAGTTTGGTATTTAATTCAGGTAAGAAAGAGGGTATTAGTGTCAATTTTAGGGATCCTGGAAAAATATTATCATATATTTAACCAAGGATGGTACAACTTATGATATAAAGGGGAGAAAAAATCACCAATTGGTTTTGTTCAAACCAATTGGATCTAACTATGATTCAATTATCTCATGGAAATTATATAGAAAACAAATTTGGTTCATTATTATTTGACGCTATGTAGCAATCCTCACAATTGAAGGGTCATTGTCTTTTAAAACTCCAATTAGATTTTTCTTGTTAAATATCACTTCCCAAATATAGGGTTACATGAAATAATGTGATGAACATTTATTCTTAACTTAATTACTATTCATATGTTTAGAAAGGTTAATTCTAAAGATTCATTATGTTTTGAAACACCACCACTCTTTCCCCTAACCCTATGTTGATTAGCCGCACATAGAAGTGAAGATAAAAATCATGGATGTATTAATCATTAATTTCATAATCCTAAAACAGTTTCAAAAGAGGAAACCCATAATTAAATAAGAAAAAATTAATGAAAAAATAAAATCAATCCATATATAATCAGAAACTGAATTTTTACAATGAAACAGTGAAGAATGATAAACCTAGTAATTAAAACATATAATAAAAAATCACAAAACTACTTTGATTAATGAAACATTGAAAATTATGCATGTGTCAATGAAGAATGGGAAGCAGTGATGGAAATGAATATTTGAAAATTATGATTGAATTAGTCCATTAACAGGTATAAAAGGATTAAAAAATAACAAATATTAAATAAAAAATATAAAAGGAATGAATAGAATCTATTTTAGTATGAGAATGATTGAAAATGGATGAAAAAAATGTGAGAAAATAAAGATGTGTGGAACTCTCTAGTATGGAGGGAAAATGTAAATATTAATATGATTGATAAGTAGACGATGTGTAATTCCCCCACCTATTGTACTGCCTTAAGTTATATCGGTCTTGAAATATGCATTTCATGTAAGTCAATTTCATGTCTTGTATTTGAGATCCACTTTTCCCACTAAAAAATTGGTCTATATCATTGACCAGGAGAGCCTTTGAAACTTTAACATCATTTAATCTTTTTACATCATGTATGAAATTCAATTTTGTGGGATCTTGATTTTTTTATGCTACACAATGTGTAAGGAATTTACACGTAATGTATTTTCCTCACATCGTGAAAATATTTCAAGGGTTGGTTTGCATCCTGGCGTGAATGATGTGAATGGGGTCTACAAGATTTGTATGTGATACACAACATGTAAGTCCTATTTTTGGAACTTTTTGGAATTTATTCCTTTAAGCACATAATTCTTAAATCTTGTGAAAATAAACAAAAAACCTAGTGACTTTTTTTAATTTACATCACAATAAATATTCTATCATCACTTGTGGTAAATTTTAACTGTAGTTATGGTCTTACCCTGAATATATGTTCTAATCCATAGGATTTCATTAGTTCCATCATCTCTATTGTAAAGACAAATACAAAATCAATCATGGAGGCATTAGAAAAAAGGGTTAAAATTACTCTAATGATTATAGAGGGTGGGAAGAAATTGAAAATTGGGATCAAAATGTGGGTAAGATCTAAATTATAATGAATTATAATTGTAACAAATCAATGAAATGACTCCTCGAAGATCAAAAGGTTTCTTTTCACTACGAAGCTCAAAGTGGATCCATGAGTGGATCACGTATGCATAAAAAATGTTCTATGTTCTTTTATTTTTCATTTCAGTTTATTTAATTTGTGGAAATTTGTGTTCATATTAGATATCGAATCCATCCCCTTACCATATATGATCTATTAGGGGATTTATCTGTCTGGAAATGGTGATGATTGATCTTCCCAATACAAAACCCAATATATTTATCATCATTTTTTTTATTTCTATATTTTTCAAAGGAACTAGGTTGGAATAAAATATAAAAAGTAATCAGGGATCATATAATATTATTCTATTAAGAATTCCACACTATGTCTTCTCAACAATTACATATTGTGTCCATCAGCTGAAAATATTCCCACACTATTTCAAAACATAATCATGCATAATACCAAGAGAATGGTAGGAAGTGATTGTTGGCTTGAAATGGAACTATCCTAATGATTCTATTCATGTAAACTACATTATAAAGAAGGAAATATGTAAGGTGGTTCTTAGAAGAAGTGTATCAACAAATATTTCCACAATAATATTAAAAATGTATTTATTTAGTCATATCCACAATAAGATCTCAATGAATATTATGATATCTTTACATTCCCCATGTCTCTTGTAAGGTATATTATAAGAAAATAATATGAAACTTTAGGTATATAATATTATTAGTAGTGGGAGTATACTAAAATAACTATAAATCACTCAAGGTGTACAATCATATAATAACTCATTCAAAATAAATTTAAAAAAGTTTGAATTTGAATTAAATTACTAAACACTAAAATTATTCTCAAAAACTAAATCGATAAAAACATGAATTTCATCCATTTCCATCCTGATTTTTTCATTTATTTAATTGAGTGCAATGGTTTTTCCAGTTTAAATCTTGATTTTAGTGAAAAATGTATCCTAGATAAATGAAAACAAGTATTAATCCATGTGTATCAATAATAAATCTCAAGAAAGACTCTCTGACACATAAAATTGGATAGTGTCTACACTATCATGGAATGCATCGTGGGAGATATATCACATATATGAAGTAGTAAAAATTAAATGGAATCATTGAAATTGAATTTTGGGTATCGACAACTCCATATTTTGATATTCAATCCATGGGGAAACTTGGGAGATAATGATTTCAAATTTGTATACCTTCGTAAAGTTATTTAATGAAAAAAACTAAACTAGATAAATCCTTATTTGGAAGGGTTTAAGAGATATGATAATCATGAAATTAGAAGGTTCACAAAGTGAATAGTAATGACATGTATCTCATATATATGTATAAATGTGGGTACATTGACATTTATAATGGTCCTCTAAATAATAATTCAACAGAAAAACAAAAGTTATAAGTACATGACAAAATCTAACAGAAGAAAATAAAATATGGGGTACCACCCATATACCCCCGTGAATGGTTTCATCGACTAGAATGATGGAAAAATGGATTTGGTAGTGTTTTTTGTCCCCTCATAAGTCCCCTACCTCCAATAATAACTAGTTTTTGTTTCAAAAATCATGCATGGATTCATGGTAGGATTAACCACCTTAGTATAATACTAATCACGATTCTTGTATATCAGGAAATGAATTTGTTACAATCAAGGTGGTGATCCCTTTTGATCACGGATCTCTAGTGAAAGATCCTCAATATAGTGCTTCAAGTCTGCCAGATGCTAAGTCACATGTAGTAGTAGAGAATATAGTGGTGGAAAAGGGGAATTTATGACTATGAATGAGGCTTAATAACCATACATGGATAGTGTAATACAGTAATAAAATGAAAAATAAACCAACTTGTAGTGAATAAAAAATTATATACTGTGTATATATATATATATTGATATGATACATCAGTGAGTAACATAAAACAAGAAATAAAAAAAGTGGTCACCATATATAGTACAAAAACAGGGAAGGGGTACACTAGAAAATAAGAAGTAAAATAAAAATAATCAAGGGTAGAATCAGGATCCCCCCTTGGGATAGAGGGTTCCAATAACTAGTATGTCCTATTGATATTAGTGCTGGAGGGAGAAGATGATCAACTGCTATAGTGGGTGTCATGGTGTTGGAAGTGATCTTAGATAATTGTGGAAGTGAGATGCTAACCAAAATGATGGTTTTGTGTCTAGAATCTGGGTCAATGAATGGAACCTCGTAAGATGGTGGAATATCAAGTCCCTTTCCACATTGGGTATGCTCTTCTAGAAACTTCTACAATGTGAAATGACATGTCATCTCCAAGGGAAGGTTGTTCGGGGTGTTACCGGTGGGGTAATGGATAAAGATAATGGTATATAGAATGCCAGTGTATGAGATTATTTATTGGATAGTGGTGGATTTTGGATGGTGAAATATTATGGTTCACTAAATGGGATTCAATGATGGATAAAAATCATATTTTGGTTTTCTATAAGGAACAATATAGCATGAAAAAGATCTAATTGAGTATGGGGTGTTGAAGTGGTAGGTCCAGTGGTGGTGGTGGTGACCATAAGGGAAAGTGTAATGGTGGATGGTGGGATGGATGAGGTGGTAGGGGTGAAGAATGTGGTCGTGGATGTGGTATGATGAGGGTGTGAGATGGGTAGGTCGGTATAGCTAGGTCAGTAGCATGCTGAGCATGGGCCTCATCAATATCCTCAGGGAATTCTGGTTCCCATCGGTATGCATCCCAGTCCTTCATGATCAGTCCCATATTATAGAGCATGAGAAAATTTATTCCCTCTATAGGTATGAGATATAAATTGTTTCGAGAAAACTCAAAGGTTCCAATATACCTATACAAATGGATGATGAAATATTCACCCATCACCATGCCATGGGTTCTTTTCCCCAATTTCTAGTAGAACTCACCAAAATTTTTATCCATGTTAATAGAGAGGCCACCAATGGATGCTATAAGAATAATGATTTTGATCTGGATAACCCCTCCATGGGCATCACTATGTGATATTCAATAATGGGAAAGTACCATGTGCAAGATCCGGAGGGTTGAAACTTGAAGTGTTGTGATCTTTATAGTATGTGCTCACACTCACTCTTGTGGGCTCTAGTGATCCTGGGACAATTTTTTTATCCTTTTAATTATTAGTCTCATGCTGAAAAGTCAAAAATATTGGGGATTTAATGAACATGGCAGATTAAATGTCGAGCCCAAAATTAATATCTCAAAGGATGAGCTCCCAACATCAGCCATTATGTCTAAAGCGGACTAAGTTGATACCAATCTAAAAAGCCGAAAGAAACTCAAGGAAGACCTCCATGTAATTATCCTCTTACACTTTTGTTATTATAATCAAGTGAAGGAGATATGTGTGTTAAAATACCTTATGGTGAAAGTGGATTTGTTCCAAAACATTCAAATCCAATGTTTTTTTGTCCGCATTAGCTTTTTGTGGAGATGGTCCAAGTAGACATCATGTGGATGGTTGGAAAAAATTATGCATGGGTTAATGTGAGGAAGAACATAGCCCTTTAATCTTCCAAAATATTACTAAGAGTTCCCTAATGTTGAAGAAGATGTAGTAGAGGAATGGGAATATGGGGAGGATGGATTTCTTGGTGGTGGAGGAGGTTCCTCCCTCCATTACTTGGATGAAGGGGGTTTTCCTCATTCTTGGGCATGACATTAGTGAGAGGGGTATGAACATTTTTCAGTTGGGCCATTTTAAATAGTGTTAACAGAGAGGGATAAGCATATGAGTCAATGGTATGAATGGTTGTAAGGTTGCAGAGGGTTCATGGTCGGAGGGAGAGAGCTCATAAGACGGGGTGTGTGATGCGTAAGAGGGAACAATATGGGGAAAGGGTTCAGACTAAACCCTATGTTCATAGGTTATAAAAACCATTCTCTAAAATTAAACACCATATATTGAATAAATGGCATTCAAATCATGAATTTTAAAATTTCTAGTTGCATGACTATTTCACATTGGGTATACCATACATGGCGTGTATTTTTCATATTATGATCTTTTTGGATTTGGCCCCATTTACAAACTTCTAATAACCATTTGACCCATCCCAAAGTCTAAAATACCCAACCCTAGCCTATTGATCCTACCATGGTTTTCCTACCAATAAGCCCTATATTTTTTTTAGAGCTATGAATTTTCGAAGCAGAATATTTAACCCTTTAGTTGATACTACTTGTTGAATGATTTTTCAATATATATGCGATAAAAGGTGAGATGACCTATCATTTTAGAGTTTTAGTGTAATATTTATTCTTGTGGCAACTGAATCCCTTGTCAAAATGAGGTTCTATCTAACTAACATTTTCATATTTAAAATTATATTTTTTTATTATCATGAGTGATGGTGTGACAATTTTCAAGAACATTTCTTTTATTAATGGAATTATACACATCTAACAGAACATGTTCTTCCATTACAATAAAAATCAATATCCCTAGGTTAACATTAATAATCTTATTTCTAGTTGGGAAAAATTGTCATCCATGAATGTGGGGGATTTCAACTTCTTCTTCCATATCCAGAATAAAGAAATTAGCATGGAAAATGAATTTTACAACTATTACTAACATTTCCTTGAAAAATCCTCTAGGATTATTGATTGAATTATCATTGGGTTAGAGTGACACAATTTTTGGTTTCAGTTCTCTAATCTCAAGCTTTTTATAGACAATTGTTGGAATTTTATTGACACATGCACCCAAATGAAACAAACCCTTTTCAAAATAACATGTCCTAATAGTTCGTGTATTTGAAAAACTTCCAGGGTATCACATATTGGGTGGTAGTTTCATTTGAACAACTACTAAACACTCTTGTTTCAAGGATACAAATCCTATGTCTTAAATTTTATTGTTAATCAAGATAATGTCCTTAAATAATCATGTATATGTATGTACATGTGAAATTTTCTATAAAAAATGGTATATTGATAAGAAATTATTTAAATAATTCAAGAAATATTTTGTATTTCCCTTTTATTTTCCTTATTTCATATATTCATGGAATGTGATAGGTGTCTTGTATACTGGTGGTGCCACATAATCGTCTTCCTTTTCTGACTATTCATCAACTGTAGCATCTTTTGATGGTTTTACCTTATTATTCCTCTCATAAAAAGATTAATCTGATTCTATCATTTTCATTTTCCCAAATTCATGTGGTTTATGAAAATCAAGCACATTTTAACTTTTAACCATTACATCATTAGCGTATTACATCAAATGGCCCTCGGTATTGGTGGTAAAGGAAATACTTAGCCGATCGAATATGGTATTCAACGTTTTTCTTGTTTGATGCTCCGGGATGCATAATGAAGCCTTGTGTTTTTTCATTATTTCATTTTTGGGTTTTCATCCTTTGATATGATTTCTACAAAAACATTTGTGAGAAGGATTCAATGATTATTCTAGAGGGGTTTTTATTGTTGAGTTAGTCTTGGTAGAGCTTGTTGATATAATATTAGTGTTGGTCGATACTGTTGAGATCTTAGGAAAAGGTTGTTGGGATTGTTGTTGTGGTCGAGGGGATATACTTGTGTTGGGTACCCATGTGGTCCTTCAATTCCATGTGGTACCTATTCACTCCTCTACTGGATGCAACCTTGATTTTGTAGCGGATGTTGCTAAGTTGTCCTCTGTTGGTAATTTTATTGTTGAAATTGTTGGGCATGTAGGTATTATTTTCCTTGTTGATTTTACTTGATATAATTAAAATATTGAGCTTTTGGTTCTTTCATGACTCCCCTACAGTCTTGGTATGAATGTGTGCCTCTTCACATCACTTTAGACTGAATTTTCATTATTGGAGAAATAGGGGGTTGTAGCATAGTAGATAAATTAAATGATTCCAAATTCTTTGTCAGAGCCTCTACTTCAGCAGTGGGGGGGGGGTAGTTTCTTCACCTTGATGAATTATACATCGGGGAAGTCCTCTATCACATTTCCAAAGACTGGAATTGTGGGACACTTCATCAAGAATTTCTTGGCTGACTTCTAGCATCATTATCATTAACACTCCATTAGAATAGTCATTTACTATAGTTCATGAAGTAGGTTTGAGTTCTTAATAGAACGCATATACCTAACCCCACATGCCTAGTTTTTGATGTGGGAACTTCCATTTTTACTCTTTGAATCTATTAGAGGCTTCCCATGATAATTCTTCGTCTGCATGGGTGATGTTTTGAATTTACTTACAGATCTTCCAACTCTAGATTGGTGGTAAGTATTTGTCAAGAAATTTCATTAATAATTAATCATATGTCGTGACTGATATGATCTCTTAACCGTTTATCCAATCCATGAATCAATCACACAAGACAAAGGGGAAGGTTCTTAATCTTATAATGTCTTAAGATAAACCATTGTTTTGAAAAGTAATAGAAACCTTGAGATAGTTTGAAATGTGTCTGTGGGGGTATTCTATTTAAATACCACTAAACAACCCCATGTTATAGATCATATGAATGTGTCATGCTTTAATCATGAATGTGTGTGCCAAAATAGGTATCCGCACCATGTTTGGTGCAATACTAAGAATAGACGATAAACATTAGTTCATAATGGTGCACTCCTACATCATTTTTTTCTCCCGCTCACTAGTAGGTGGTTCATATTTGGGGTCTTTAAGGTCTGGAAGTGCAAGATTTTTATTCTCTTCTGAGGAAGAGAGATAGATATAATAAGAGAGGATGTAGGTTTTTTATAGCGAGAATAATGTAAAATTGAAAAGGGGAAGGAAAAATTAATAAAGGGGGAGGGTGAGATAATTTGGATTTTATTCCAATGTTTTTTATTCATGAGTAACAGTGAATCCCAAAAACAACACCATAATTTTACTCAACTACACACATCATTGAATTCATGTGTTCTGAGTTCATACTAGATACTTAAAGTTCCAAACTGCACACAAGACAATGAGGTAGTAATGTGGCAATGTGGGGTCGATCTCACGACGAGTTCGGGTAGGTCATCCACCATTTGATCAAATTCGTTTTAATGGATTCTTTTCATTAACTCTTGATATTTGGTTTTAACTAAGACTATATAGTTTAGTGTTTAATTTAGGAATGAAATAAGGTATCAGTGTAATTTTTATGTCATTTTACAAAATGTAATCCTATATTTAACTTGTGAAGGTCTTATGGATTTTGATGTAGAGTGGTTAAAAATCACCAATTGATATTGGTCAAACAAATTGGATCTACCTATTCTTAACCAATCCCATGGTCAGGTTATTGATGATTACATAGGTGAATTATGATTGGATTCTATGAATAAATCATCAAAATATAATTATCATAGTCCTTCTCAACTCCAATTAGGTTATTTTCTTTAATCGTACTTTCCATGGTCATGGTTCTGAAAAAATAATGTGATGAACATTTATTATTAACCTAATTACTAGACATAGGTTTATCGAGGATCAATATAATGATTTATTAAGATTAAAAACCCCCTAATATTTAACCCTAACCCTAGGATGATTATCCATACATGGATGTGATGATCAAAATCATATAAGTTTTAAGAATGTTGTGCATAATCGTAAAAATGTTAGAGAATTTAATAAGCAACTATCAATAATAAACAATTGAAATAAACATATATCTAATAATAAATAAAATTTGAAGGATAAAATGGTGAATAACAAGAAACACAGTATTCCAAAAAAAAAAGAAACAATCACAAACTTTTTGTGAATGAAGAAACATTGATGAATGATTCATGATTCAATGAAGAACAAAAAGTTGTGATGGAAAGGAATGTCCAAAAATAATGTGGGATTGAAATAGGTGAATAACTGGTGCCTAGGGATTTACAAACTAATAATATTCAAATAAAAAATTAAATAAATTTACATAATCTAGTTTATGACAATAATGAATGAAAATGGACAAATAAAAACAAGAGAAAATAAAGGCGTTCAATGATCTTCAGTGTGGCAGATTCATATAAATTTTAATAGGACCGATGTGTACGTGATGTGTAAGTCATAAACTTAATTTACTATATTAGTTATCTTGGGTCCAAAAATCTATATATAATAAAATTTGGTTTCATGCCTTGTATTTGAGATCCACTTTTCGCACTAAAGAAACAGATTGTATCTCTAACTAGGTGGGTCTTCAAGACATGCATGTCTTGAAATATCTGCATGTTAGATATGATATTCACTTTTTGTGGGATATTAGTATTTTATATTTTAACTTCATGTAAAAGATTTTAAAACTCTGTATTTTCTTTATGTTATTCATAATATTCTTGTGTTTTTCTGTATCATTGAAGGAATGTTGTGAATAATGTATACATATAGTGTTTATGATACACGACCTGTAATGACGGTTTTTGGAATTTTTTTAACATTTCTTCTTTTAAGTAGTGAATTCCAAAATCCTATGTAAACAAACCAAAACCAATTACACTATAAAATAATTCATGAATAAATATGAAAAACAATATTGAATATATATATATATATATATAATTTTAGCTAATTAGTTCTCAATGAATTTTCTCCCTCAATCTTCTTACAGCCTATAAAAAACCAATGCAGCTTGAATGAAATACAAACTATCAATCTAGAAATTGCTATTATCATTATTTGGTGCACTCGAGCCATTAACTATTTTGATAACATTAATGTAAATTTTATATACATCTGTTAAAAATTTATTCATTGTCTAATTCTCAAATATGTTCATTCATTTAAGTCTAGCATTTCAAAACTACTCGAATAATAATTTTTGTGTTTCCTTGTAATTTTCTCCCCATTAATAATTATTAAAATTTAAAAAAATAAAATATAGAACTTCTCATGTACTACCCCACAAAAAACAACTTATTCCACATTTCATCAAATCATATAAACTAATTTTTATTGAATCCTAGATTTTCTTCATCTGATAAGTTAGTCCAGTATTTAGCATCTTTTTATCGATGTTTGAATGGTCTACATCTAATGATTTGTTCTCAGACATATATCACTCTATAATAAAAGAAAAAATGTTCATCTTGGACCATGTTAGCATCAGTTGTCTTAAAGAGTTTTTTCTAACATTTATAAAAAAAATTCATAAATTATCTAGTATCTCTTTCCCAACTATGAAAAAAAATAAATCATAAAAACGTTTTTTGAAAACAAAGAAAAAAACATTTATAAAAAATTGACAAAGTATATTTATTATCTGTAAAGATTTAAAAAATAATAAGTTCATCAGAATTAGCATTGAAAAAGGATTATGCAAGAATTAAAACAAAAAATAAACATGAGTAACATTAATGAAATCAAGAAATGTATCCTGACAATCACTGGAAACATACAAAATAATTGAGGATGATATAAGAAAATTCTCAAACACAATTTATCCAATTATTGTTTGTAATGTAATCAAATCACTCTAACACAAGATCTTACTGTGTATGGAAAAATTTATAGGAAAACATCCAATGGAAATAATAATCCATACTGAGGCCAAAAATCTAGAGAGTAATGATAAAAACGTGTAGCATGTGGACCCTGATATTTTCAAAAGATACTCTAGGTTTTCAATTATATATAAATTAGAGATGAGTTATCAGTTAAACACATATGAAATTATACTCAATGAGAAACTGTTATACACTCTCACCAACAAATATACACTATAAGAGCATCACCCTTTCTAGTAATAACATATGATGAAAATATATATTATCTAGATCCCTTAACTAGGATGATTTCTCCACATGAACTTCACATCCATAATGTAAACATTTCATGGTTGGTATTTCACTAGAAAAAGATACTTTATAATGTGATAACTAGACCATTAATTTAAAAAAAATATTTCTATTTCCAAAAATTAGTTGGGAAAAATAATTTCAAAATCAATGTTTACTCTCAAATTCTAAATGAAGGATCCAAATGGGACTTGTAACCATACATTGAAGATAAACTTTTGAAACATCAAAACTCATAAAATCAATGAAATCATAGAGAAAAACATCACCAAACCATTAAAATTCACCGCAAAAAAATTACATATAACATAGAAACAAATTAATAAAAACACTTAATTCAACCAAAAATTGAATATATAGTAAAGAGCCCCTTGTAACTAGTTTTAAATATATTTTAATGTTTAAAAAAATTCAAAAATATTAATTTTTATTTTGAAAACCATATTGGAACCTCAATTAATTCATTGTATGAATAATTCCAATGAACGGGATTTAGAAAATACAATTTTAAAAAAAGTATTAGTAAAAAGTGAAAGCATGGAAACAACAACATTAATTCCCATAAATAAAAAATTGGGGCATTGATCCACCACTAAGGAAATCTAAATCAATGATTCAATCCTTATAAACATCATCTTTGATAAATAAAATTTGAAAATTGGATTTCATAAATCTTTGAAAATACATTAACGCCTATAAAATCAAATTTAGGCTCTAAATTTTACTAAACTATACGAATTGAACCCCACTGGAAGCTTATTAATCTAATCAATATAAGGGGAGATGTATATGTGATAAGGTAGAAATATTATATAATTATATAGGGGTTAAAAGTGAATGTTGGAAAGGGTAATTCTGCCTCTTCTTACTTCTGGATTAACTCTCCCCCCTCCCCCACTTTACTATTTATCTCTCTTTTTTCCTAATTTTTTCTTTATTATTGTTTTAAATGGTTTTTTATTATTTTATTTAATTTATTTTACTTATTTTTTACACATTCATGACAAATATATAATGAACAACACCCCATACTATTTTTTCTATCAACTGTTTTACCTCACACCCAACCATAACCATTTCATTCATTATATATATATATATATATATATATATTCTTCCTGTATCATGTGGTTCACATTGAATCTAATCCACAATAATTTTTTTCAACCTCAAGTACAATACCCATGCCATAACTAGATCATTACTATATTGTTTTGACACAACCTACTAAATTCTAATTATTAATAATAAAAATAGTTTAAATACAATTATATTATTATTTATTATTAATAAATTTATAATAATACTAAAATTTACATATATATATATATATACATATATTATATAAGAGAATTATTTTGTCACCTTTTCTATTTACACAAATAGAAAAAAAATATTTGAAATATCAATTTAAGAACATCTAAAATATTCATTAAATTTTAACACAATCACATTTTACTCAACTTTCCATATCATATGATGATATGGATTATTACATGATAGACCTCCCAAATTATAGTGGATATGGGGGGAAATAATTGGTTTCTAGTTTATTTGGAATTAAATTTACTATATTATATATAAATTATTCATTTGACCCCATGCCCATAATGGATAAAAATCCAGGTCTAGGTTTTGAAACAATATAGAACCCCCTTGGGTAAACCCCATATTATTGAGTTAACAAAATTACAAGAAATTTTATCCAAGATCATTTTTAAATGTTTTCACTACCATTTCATAATAAATGAATATTTGTCTAATTGATAAATATTATAAATTCATAAAATCCATTATGTTATTAAATTCATCAAAATACATCAGAGGGATAAAAACTATTCCCTAATATGAATGAAATATCTGAATAATTTTATGATGTTATTTTATAAGATAAATTGACCATTGTGCCTCTTCATGATGACCTGGAACTTTTAAAATCAATATTAAACTAAATCCACATCGGAAAAAATTAGTTCACAACAAAATTGATCTGAATGGAACTATTACCCACATGTATATGTAAGTGGTAGTTTGATTATTTATTTAAAAATAGTTAAAAACTGATTCATGTTGTTCTAAATGGTCATAAAATCAACATTACACAATAGAGTCCTTGAAGATGAATTTTCCTTCTAATAAATAGATGGTTATCTTATCAATATAGTGGAAGGAATTTTTTCGGTTGAAGAAGGTATTTTATAAGATAATGAAATCACCAAGTTAATTGTATTATAGGCTTGATCAACACTTGAGGGAGGTTGGATTCTAAAATAGAATATTTGGTGACAATCACTATATTAAGAAGGATAATAATCAAAGAATAATGATTCGCATTTATATAGATGACATGATATTTTTTAGATCAGATAAATAATATTTTAATAATTTTTTTATGATTATGATATACAAGTTCAGGATATCAATGAAAGATTTTTATTTTCATTTGATTACACTTATGTAAATAAAGGTATGAAACATTTATTTGTCATAAAAAATTTCCATGAAGGTTTTAAATAGAATTAGAAGGAATAATTACAAAGAAATGAAATCATTTATTTCTACCTTTATTATTCTTTCTAGAGATGGTGATCATTAAGATGTTCATTTGATATAATATTACAAAATAGTTACTTTCCTATTATTCCTTATAACAACATGATCAAAAAAATTCCATCAGTCCTGAAACATTGTTAAAAATCATTACTATAGAAATATAGTTTTATATAGTTAATAAAATAAAAAATTATATGGATGGATGAGGGGATTTTATTTTTTCATTTCTTGCTATATCACATCAAGATTTATTGGGATTTATAGATATATATTGGGCCAATTTAGTATATGATTAATAAAAGTTCTTATATAGTAGATTTTTTCTTGGAGTTTTTATAATTCTTATCCTTTAAATAAGAAAAATATTATTTTATTGGGGATTATATAATTCAGTTATATTACAACCACTCAAGACTATACAAATATATTATGGATGAATTAATTACACGAGTATAATAGAGATTAGGGGAAATCATCAATCTAAATCAATTACGATAAGATGAATTATATAAATCCATGAAAAAAAATCAATCATTCATTGGAAAATCAATGTGAGATAAAGAATCACTTCATTAAGGATAAGGGAGTTAATGTTTTGGTAAATTTAGAGTATGTTTCATGAATAAAATCAGGTTATGAATATCAAAAGAAATGAACTAAAATATGAAATATCTAAAAGGAACCTTGTGTCTCTTAGATTCTAAATGTATCCATCCAACAATATTATTTATATAAGGAACAACCTCTCCAATAAATGTGTTTATTTTTAATCCCATATGTCAAATAAGTGGTTTTATAAGTATGTGGTTTTTGTAAACATATTATGTATCTTATTGAATAAGGAGAAAGTGGTGTGGGGGGTGGTCCACTCCTTGAATTCAGAGAGCTCTCCATGGCCAAATGGATTCCCAGGCTCCCTCTATTTGGCCTCTTGGGATACCATCATTATGGATATTATTGAGATCATCCAATATTTCTTCGTGGGGGATGTCTCATAAGGTTATATATTGGTACAATAGTGGCTCTCAATCTGAAAGTTAGAAACCCATATTCAATCAATAATTTTTTTCCCAGAAGTATGTGAAATTTATCCTATAAGGGACGAAATTATTAATATAATCTTTTCCATCCACTTACACAATTGGGTTTCTGAGGAGAAACATGGATTTTATAAAGGCATATATATCCATACCTCAATAAACATGGCTTAGAAAATAGTTAGAGACATCAACTTGAAAACTCTAGGATCCAACATTGCATGCACGGTTGATATGGACATGGAGTTCGATAGAGTGGAGTGGTTATTTATCATCATATTAATGTTGAATACGGTTTTAAATAATTAAGTTATGAAATCTTTTTAAGATGGTTTACCAACTAATGGCTCCAAATTACTCTAATGGTAATGAATTATGCTTTATTTATGTCAGTATAGGGCCTCTAATAGGGAGATCCCATTTCTTCTAGACTCATTATACTGGTTCAAGATTATCATAGCAAATGTATTATAAGGAGCATATCTAATTGTAGAATTCATCCATTCAATGAAAATAAAATCTTAATGGAATTTCCCTTCGTTATTCAGTGACTGATATTTTGATCATTATTAATGGTAATAGTCATTATGTCCAGAAACTTAATAAAATCATTGTGAAGTACACCAAGTGTAGTTGGAAAATTATTAGCAAGGATAAAATTAATTTTTACATTTCATCCCAACACATGAAGAGAATATTTGAAAAATATTTCTCTCTCTCTTAGATTTAATAGAAATCAAATTCCTATAGAGTACTTAAGGGCCCCAAATGCACTGGTAATGGTACGTATTCATCACAATAATAAGATGGTCGAAAAAATTTCAAGTCACATCCTCAATTTGAATAATCACTTTCTATAATTTGGAAGATGCATTTTTATCATCAATAGTATACTCAGTATAATCCCAATGCACATCATTTCCACCCTCTATGTGCCAAAAATACTCTTAAGAATGATGCATAATATCATGAATAAATTCATTTGGGATACAAATGCTGGGGGGAAAGTACCGTTGGGAAGTGTGGGAGAGAATGGAAATATATCTAGAGGGAGGGAAATTAATATTATGAGTATAGACCATACCACAAAATTCATGATTGCTTGGTTGGTTTGGGAGGCAATTGAGGTCATATCCTTCCAGTCCAAGTTCAATTCCCTCAATAAGGGTTTGATCTAGAATGATTCACATGGTGGGATCTTAGTGACTTGAAATAGATCCATGGTCCTATAGATAAACTGCCACAACACTCATGATGGATAATTAATCATAGAGACATTTTCTTCTGGTATCCAAATTGGATAAGTATGATATTAGGCATTCTAGGTTATCTGAATCCAAGTATATTTTTCTCTCAAGAAATAATGTTATAATATTTTATCCATTTGCTTATGAAACCACCAATCTGGAAATATTTTGTATATAATTCTCCATAATAATTGGGATAAACTAGAATTGTTGAGTTATTCTTAAAGTATTTTTTATAGTAAAGGGTATTGTTTCCTGAGGGATGGCCCTTTTGACTCTTTAACCTAGGATGAATGGGATGGAATCCTTTGATATCAAGATATCCCTCCAATTTTATGATTCCTTATATGGTGTATCAGGTCCCATAAAATCCCTACTGATTTAGATAGCAAGGGTAGGGGTATTTTTAGATTCATGGTGTCCTTGATTTAGAGATCCCAAGATAAAAACTATAGTTCACTTGTTTTTCTGTTGTGAATGGGTAGGAATGGTGTGGGGTAAACTAGGTGAGACGATCATATTCAACCCACAACCAAGTACTTTTTATGAGATCCAATGTTACTACATTCAGGGTACCACAAACAATAAAAATGATCAAAATGTCAGGTCAGGTCTTCTTGTTAGAGGGTGCTTGACCATCTGTTCTACCTCCATTCCATTGATGATCAGCTACCTCTTCTGTAGAATTAAGTGTCTTCTAAATTATCATGTTGAGATTCATCACACATGTAGAGAATATAATAAGGTGGTAGAAATCACTTCCACCAGGAGCACCAAAACTATTCACTTCTTCTGGTTTTCTAATTTGGGGTCCCTTCAAATTTTTTTAGTTTAGTTATGAATGATGCTCTAGTCTTAAATCGTTTTCATCCTGAATAAATTGTCTTTTGTGGTGTAGTTTTTCTTTATCATTAATAAATATTGCTACATTTTATGATGATATTTGTGTCTGATAACAAAGGGTAATAAATTCCACAAACTAGGAAGAATTTCACTAAAATAATATTGAGTATAATCAAGTAATGATGAAAATTATATTATTTCTAATTGCTAACAAATACAGAGATGTTCCATTTTTTACGAGGAGAAAATTATATTTGAGAAATCACTAGGGCATCATGAATGAATTATTTTTTAAGGGTGTTATTTCCAAAATCATTGGAATGAGTAATATTGTAAACATATCATTTTATTTCAAGAGGATTGTTTGATATGTTTTTCCCACAACTAGTTCCACTAATAATGAGAATCAACAATGTGATATTTTGAGGAAATTTTCATTTAAATCATATTTTTTATGTTCATATTTACTCATGTGGTATTTTTGTAAATTAATAATGAATCAACTAAAACAATTTTGATATGAGAAAATTATCTAATGATTTGTATTTGGAGTATGTTTTCTATTTAAATATTTTGATAAGTCGTCTTAATTAAGCGAAATTGGGAGAAGGTAATAAAAAATAGTATTTATTGGTTTAGTATTTATTGAACATTTGTATTGTTTTCCCTCTAAAATGATCAATAAGTCATAGATAATTATTATCATAATGGATGGTTGTGTTTTGAAGAATCTAAAAACATTTTATCTTAAATACAAAGAGCATGTCATAACTGATAGTATCATACTTAATTATTCATAACATATGTTATAAATGTTCTAGAGACATATTTTTGTCATTACAAAATTAAGGATACCATATTGTAGTGTTATATATATAAAAAATGTTTTACTTCTTAGATTAGGGTTTTAACAATGGGATTAGAAGCCACATCATACTAGAGTTATATGTGATTGATGTGTGGCTTGCGAGAAGAGGTAATGATAAAATAAAAACCCCATATAAATTTAGTGCTATATTGTCTCAATATTGGAGAAATGTGGAAAAAGGTCCTACAAAAAATCTATGATGAATAATCATGGAATTATTTTATAAACTGCGAATATGAGCCATGAAATTATGATTCGGTACTTGAATTAATGTCTCGTATCAGTGAATATTCACTACATCCTAAGAGGTTGGTCAATGATCCTTTTTAAAAATAATGCCACACCATCAATATCAAAGGTTGAGTTGTGATTATGAAATTATAAAATCATTACTTGTCTATGTTTATCATTGGGATTTGGTATTATTAAAATAGGAAGAAATCAAACTTTGAGATTTTAGCAGGAGGAAAAATTACCTCATGATGTTGTGTGTCATGCTCTAAAATGCTTTAATATATAGTTCTATTAGAATTAAATAATAATATATTTTAGAGATTTCATGAGTCGTAAATTATTGAATGTATTGTTAAATTTGGAGATCTATTTTGGGTGAATTTTATTATCGCTCTATATGAATATTTAAGATCTAAAGCATGAAAAAGAAACAGATAATTTCTCCATCAAATTGATATTACTCTCTAAAAATATTGTTGGATGATTTTAGTTTCAAAAATAAAATTCTTGATTCCGATATTTATTCCATATATTTAAAGGAAATGATAAATTATAAGAGAATAAGACCTATGGTCTATTTTTTAGGTTCATGGATATTAATTCAATAGATAAATTAATATAATATCACTACAACATTATTGGTGTAAACAACTCTCTTGATTCATGTATGATTAGTAAATCTCTCAAAAGAGTAGAGAAATTTCTACATAGGGGAGGGTTTTTATATTTCATCCATTATTATTCTAATAAACCTAGAGGGTTACTTATTCTACTAAAAATATATAACATGAAGGACATTTATTGTATTTTGGAACATCTACAAATTATAATTGTATGATTTATAGATATATTATAGTGTGGGAAATCAATATAAAAATTCTCATGTGTCTGTCTTTCATTTATATATCAATACCATATTTGAAATTATGGGTTGAAGAGTGTTCCTACCAAGTATGGGACATGATTTTTTAAATGTTTGTTTGAAATCAACATACCCATGTTCATCCACCCTCATAAAGAATAATCGTTATTTTTAAATAGTAGGTATATTATATTTTTACATGTGATATCATGGTTTCTTTTTCATAGGAGTTTGAAATAACTTTTTCAACCCTATCATTTTAGGACTCTTACAGCATCATTTGTGATATGTACATCTTCCAACATCAGTAAATAAAATTTCATAATGATGAATAATATATCTTCCTTATCGCTACTATAAAAATGTCATATCAACACCAAGATTTCCTTAGTTAAACTATTCACTAAAAATATATGCCTATAATATATAGTTCACTATCCCCTAATCAGTGATAATAATATACTTTATAGGTATAAAACATTAACTCACATATGTAATGTATGAATATATTTTTATATATCCAAAACTTATATTTGGGATTGTAATTATAAATTTAGCATTAATTGATTTGATTGGGGACTGATCATGACCCAAATTTGGCATTTTCTTACCCATTGAGACTCATAAACCCCAAGTGTTAAACTAAATCATGGGGTAGGACATTTCAATATTATTTTAGGTGATATTTCATATCTATTGAATATATATTTATTAATTATATGATATAATTTTTCTCATATAACATCCTTAGTCACTTATTCTAAAATCCTTCATCGTCTCCTAGAATTGTATTAAGTCAACAGTATTATATTTACTCATCCATCATTGGATAGTTATTCCAATTACTATATTAAATTATAATTCTTAAAAATCACTCCATTAAAACCACTCATTTAATTCTATGAAATGACATTTCTTAATGATAGTTCAACATCCATGAAATCGTCTTGGAGTATAAGTAAGAATAAAATATTGCATTGAGTACCAATATTCATCTAGCCTAACAGCTCCCTATTATATCCCAATATGATTTTAAATACACATAATTTTTATATATCAAAAATATTGATTATATCATATAGTTCTCAATGACATATCTTATGATGGGAATTTGGTGATGTTATATCCCATGAAACCCATTTTTTTTAATAACCTTCTACAACACCCTTAGAAAACCCATGTCACCTAATACCATAGATCCTTTAAAACATTACAAAATTTGACTTCATTAAATTATTATATGATGATATGATATCACTATTTCATTTGATGTGATATATATATATATACACAGATGTTTCACCATTTAGAAACATTTCAAAATCCCAACCTGAACCATGAGGTTCGAGATGGAATGTCATGTGTCCTCGTGCATTCCCACCACATAAAAGAGGTTTTCTACTAGTATCAGAGGTCATAATCCAGCAGTGGGGGTATTATAATCTTAATATCATGCCATAATATTGATAATAAACATTGAAAAATATAATAAATAATCAGTGTGAACATGTGTGAAAGTAAAAATTGGAATATATGTCATACAAATAATGAATCTCCCAAAGTGGAAATCATAACCAGTGTAAATAAATAATATAAACATAAAAATGAAATATTTTATGTCCTGTTAGTGTATAAATAATAGAAACTCACAATCCATAACTAATTTTTCATTCTCTAACCAAGCCCCCACAAACCCCTTACTGTACCTTCTTTGACTCCTTGTCAAAAATGTCTTGTTTGTCAATAAGTATCTATATCATCCACAATGATTTAGATGATTCGATGATAATTTAAAAAGGAATGTAGTATATGTATCCTACATATAATTCACAAGGAATCGTGTAACACTCATAATCCACAAGGAATCAAATTTCGTACATCTACTTTGAATCTATAATGCATCGAATAGATGCCAGGATACATGGTTATCAGGTTGTTTTGTCATCATTGTCACACATCATGTGTGCACCCCACAAGGAGAAAACATACCATTAATACCACCTTTCATGTACACACATACCAATCCTCTAGAGGAAAACATGAAAATTCATAGCAAGATAACTACTGTAGAATATATCATGAGAAATATAGAATCATCATACCTATAAACATGAGAATCAAACATCATCATGGAATCAAGCTATCAATAAATATCATGGAATTGACCATATAGTATCATTGGATACCAACACATATAACATCATCGTAATTAATTTAGCATAATAATACATGTGATCAACATAGAACATGAGTAGTAAGCTACAAATTACTCATGGAACCAAGTGTCATATAAGGTTATCATGGCTACACACACACCCACAAGTGATCATAATATAGAATGGTCATAAAATATGTCTATGAAAAAATAATATTCAAGAAAAAAGTTTAATAAAACCCAAAATTTTAATGTACTTCCTACCTTAAAATTCATAGATGTTAAAGGAAAGGATAAACCACCCTATGTGGTTCGATAGATGGAGTGGAAACCTCTAAAATCATGAACTTGATTTTGTGGCCCTATTAATATAAATGTAGACACATTAAATCTTGAGGTTTTTCAAGTTTTCCTATAACAAAAAAAACAATTTTATTTCAAAAATAAATAAAATATCACATTTCATGATACTTTCTCACCCCAGGATAAATTCTTGATCGTCATTTTAGACCAATGCATGCACACACAATTTTCAACTCAAGAATAATTATCTTCTTATGATTTAGTAAAAATTATAATTTTATAATTATATCTTGATAATTTCTCATGAATTATCATTTTATAGTCACATTTGGATAATTTCTTATAAATTTACCTTTTATAATTCTGTATGGATATTTTTTAGTAAATTATCCATTTATAATTATCACTTCATAATTTAAAATAAATTATAGTTTTTATAATTACATTTTGATAATTTCTCATAAATTAATCTTTTATAATTATCTCTTGATAAATTCTCATAAATTATCCTTTTATAATTAAATTTTGAAAATTTATTATAAATTTTCATTTTATAATTATCTTTCGATAATTTCTAAAAAATTATCCTTTTATAATTATATTTTTATAATCTCTCATAAATTATCTTATGATAAACTCACAATTATGATTTGATAAATTTTAAATAATTATTATTTGTTAATTAAATTTAATTATTATTTATAAATTTTATAAATTATTCATTAATGAAACCATCTGATTATCCATTGATATTATTTTAATTCTAAAAATTATTCATTGATATTTTAATAAATTTTACTTGATAATTTTAATTTATTAACCATGATAATTAAATTTTTATCCACTTATAATTTTGATAAATTATCATTTGATAAATCATTTCAATAATAATTTAATAATTTTACATAAACATAATTACATTGTTTATTTAAAAATTATATTTTCAGGATCTAATAATTTATTTCTTATTAAATTTATATAAAATTTTCATTTGGAAATAATGTGAAATTCTCTTTTGATAATTCATTTAATAAGTATCTTTGAAAATTAAAAATAATTATATTTTAATAATATTAATAAATTAACTTTGAATATACAATTTGATTATCATTTCATAAAAAAATTATCTTCTTATAATTCCTTATGAATTTTTCATATTCTTTAGGTTTACCAAATTATTTAAAATAAACAATTTATTTCATTCTAGCATTTGAGAAGATAGGGAAATTGGAGAATATAAATTAAAAACAAATAAATAAATAAAACATACTCAAACAAAGGTGCATCACCCAGAGAAGGAGGAGGAGAAACCCAGTCGTGCACACCCAAATTGATTCTTGCAGGGTTCATTGATCATGTGAATGATATATTTGGGTTTCTCAAACTTGATCGACTCAACTAAGAATTAAGATGAATTTTTTATCCATCTCAATAACCCCAAAATATGTGAACTTCTAGTAAAATCAAAAAACTTATTTAATCTATGGTTTCAACCAAAATATTTATTGTGGAGGGTTTAATTTAACCTAATTAAAGTGCTCTATATTTTATTGTGTCAAGATGAGTGATGAATCGAGGAATTGAAATCATATATGAATTTTTAAGGAGGTAAAACATGAATTTGGGGAGAAAATGAACAATAAAATAGATTAATAATTAAATTAATAAAATTTAATTATTTAACATAAATATTAATTTAATTAATTAAACATGTAACCTGACCAAAGAGTTGATACACATAAAAGTTATGTCAGGCCAAGGGTAAACTCCAAATTCTATACCCAACTATTATCTAATATTTCTCACATGATTCACCATTTGAGAGATACTAACTATTTATTATTTAAAAATGGAATAATAATATATTTAAGTAGTAAAAGGGTATTTTAGCATGCGATATTTACAAACACCTAACATGTATAAAAGCTATACACCACCCATGGTTAACCCTCTGTCCCAAACCTAATGGTAATATCATATTTTCTACTATTTTCTATTGTGGAGAGATTAAATTATTTTAGATAAATCAAAAACCCATAAAATAATATAATTATTATTTTTATTCCATGTTAAATGAGGATTTATGAGCCTCAGAATCACACACTAACTCAGTTCCTAACTCCAAAAATATTTTATAGATTATTCAACGGTGTTGATTGAGATTTTACCCTTATAAAAGCCTTTGAATCATTAATTAAGTTATTATTATTACAAATTTATATTTTATCCATAAAAATACACATAAATTATTTTAAAATATGTTTTTTGAACCTTATAAATGATATTATAATTCTCCCCCTCTATAGACTTCTCATGATCAAGAAGTATCTATTGCAGTATTTCTCAAATAACTTATGGAACAAAACATGAACATTGAACATGTGTTCCCATGTTTCCTCATGGATCCTTTAATTCTACCATAGAATTTGTAATAATAGTATCGTCCTTCTTCACAAATCCTTCTTAATTTGATCTATGATCTGTACTAGTCACTCCTTATAAGATACATCTATATCTATGTCAATTTCCACACAATAAAAATCATGAATTGGGTATGGTATGTACCTATGAATCCATGACACGTAGAATAAATCATACGTACGTTGAAAGTGAGAAGGGAGGTCTAGATTATATGACACAACCCCAATACACTTGGTGATCTCAAGGTGTCCAAAAAAATGAGGTACCATCTTTCCCTATTTCCCAAGAAATTTTTATCTTAACCGAGGAGTAACTCTCAAGAAAACCTAGTAGCTAGTAGTCAACTCAAAAGGTATATGATTCTTGCTCAAATTTACCCAAAAGAAGAAGGTAGTACGGTCCTTGTAGTTTAGCTTGGGTTGTTGAGTCCTCAGAGACCTAAGAAAAAACCTATAGACACGTACATTCTATGGAATTTTTTTGGCTATGAAGTGGCCAACATGGGTTGTTTTTTAGATGGGTTTAAAGTAACTCTAGGAGACTTAAGTGAATTCAATTTAAAAGAATGATTTGATCCTAGGTTATCGCTCGGGGTGGATTGGACGTATTTCCTTTTCAATGATTTCAATTTCTTATTTTTGAGATGGGTTCATTTAAGGAGATAAAACAACATCATAAATTACTAGTTTAATGCCTACACCCATTAATACTAATGACCTATACAAATGAAGGATCATTGTTTTGAGCACTTCAAGGTAAATATTCGTATTAGTACTTGAAGTGTGTGGCCTTAAATTCAACAAGGACGATGGAGTTTAAAAATCATCAAATAAAAATCTCAATTAAAGAAGTGATTATAAATTAATGAGGTGATAAATAACATCCAATCCATCCCCTTGATATCCCCTTGGATCATCCCCTAAGTGGGTTATCCCTCCATTGATTCTATGGTTTCAATGGAAGTGGAATGTAGACTTATGAGGGAAGAAATGGAGAAGTAATAAAAACACAATTAAATAAAAAACACTCCACCGTTGTGTGATAATATCACATGTTTTGGTATAAACAAGTTCACACCTTGAACCAACAGTATCAAAGTGATAAGTATAAGAACAGAATAATAAGAGAAGAAGAAATTTTACTAAGAAACAAGGATTAATTAAAACAACTTACATGTGGAAGACAAATTTGAGACAACAAAACCGCAGCATAACATTACAATGAAAGAAAGCTCAAAAGATTATTCAATCCTCCAAAACCACTGCCTTAAATAGACATTTCTGAGCCCTTGGGTCGAGCCTCTAGTAGTCCAAGTCACCTCAATTAATTGTGGTAGGCCATAGGTGGGTGGAAAGTAAGGGAGAGTTGATTTTTCCACCCTTGACCCGAGGTGGCAGCCAGCTTTCCTTCACCGAACAGACGCGCTTGGAAGACCTTATAGATGGCCCAATCAGAGTGGTCCATAGAAGAAGAAAATGGATCTCTGGGTATCTTATAACAGTATGTGAATGTTGGGCCCATTTGTAGTTGTGGGTTCATAGATATGATTATATTAGTGGGATGTGTTTTTGGGCCGTAGAATTTGGCCCATAAGTTTGTCACTAAATTGGGATGCCTAAATGGACACCATGTAGGCATAATTAGCATTGTATCCTGAAGAGTGATTTGTTCCTCTACATGTCTTATAGAATCCCATGAAATATGGGATTAATTGGGCCTGTATGTTTGGTCCCACGGTTTCATCAGTGAGCTGGTATCCAATATGACTTCTCCAGAATTGTTTCCTTTCATCAAAAAATATCTCCATCTTCTTCCACGAATTATCCATTGATCCCTGAATCAAAAATGTTCATATAGAAGTGTAGATCAATTTCGAAAAATATCAAATTTAAAAATGTATAATCAGATGAATCATTGGGTACTTAAAATGATTTTCAAAAATGTACCACATAATAGTGCATTTTAAGAAGGTATTACAATCATAATGTGAAATGATGTTCAAAGTGTAAAATGAACTAAAATGGTGTTTATGATTAATAAATAACATGAATATTATGTATATTAACAATGAATATTAGTCTCATTTAGTGGCTAATCACACCTCCCAACTTGAGTTTTTCTAGTCCCGAGCAAAATATATCTCAACAATATGAAATTCGAATTCCCTTTTCCAAAAACATTTTAATACACAATGATCACCAGAAACCCTTATACCAAAAAATCATGAAACCCATAAAGATATTTTAATACAAGATAGTTTCATAAGTAGATCTCAATCCCAAGCCCATTCCTTTTTTCGAATTCATTTTCATATTTAATCCAATATCAATTATGTATGAGGATGTGTTGTGCATCACAATAGACACGGTGGTTCATTTTTATTCAAGGGGGTAATGATGGAAGCGCTAGGTGGAATCACATTTCAATATTAATATGAGTATTCATTTTTTTATTGTATTATATATTTTTTTTTTTGCAATTTTGCCATGGTAATTGAAGTTTCTCCCAAAAGAGTCAACCCCTATAGCGAGACATTACCGATGACTCCCAGGCTCAAAGACCTTAGGGAACCAAGTGAAGCCCACATACTCAGGCATCATCTCGAGTTAACTCAGTCAAAAACAAATTCAAATTACCAAAAATAGAGATAAAATTACTAACTCTATGCCAGACAACTATGGAGTCACAATTCCCATGTGCCGAAAGCCACGCATTAGGTCATTTCATTGCTCTATGCACAATTTTTTTTTAATTTTTTTGAATACTCATATTAAACTATATAGATCACCAAACCTATACTACTTATTTAGGGGACCCCATTAACATAAACTAATACCCCACTATCCAAATGACATGCATTGTGATCTTTTTTGTATTTGGATGAAAATATAAACGATGAAATATCACATTGGATAGCCACACTTTCCATAATATATGCTCATGAAATTATACAAGGCTTAAAAATCAGAATCAAGGCATGCTAAATTATTTTATATTCAGATTCAAAGTGTTCAATGTGTATTACCATGTTCAAAGAAAAAGGAATTTTTCCTTCCTTTTACACATTTTGTTTTTCAAATCATTCATTTTTTTTGGACACAGAAGCATTTTTTATCTCCCCCCCCCCCCACAAATTAAAACAACGTTGTCCCCAGTGTTTGAAGAAATGAAAATTTAAAAGGAGTAGAGTCAGATAATGGATGTTCTAAAGGGAAATTGAAACTGAGGATCATGGAATGAAATCACCTGGTGGTTGAAGTTGAAGTTCTTGCTGCTCTAAATTAGTCCTTTGATCTCTTGGGGGATGTAAGCACCTGCTTGATTGAACATGTATCACCCAAAATAGTACCTGGACAATAAAAAGAAGAAAAAACCAGACAAAACAAACAACACAACATCTTATTTAATTCCAGGTATCATCATTTTTATGGTTTCTCCTGTTATTCAGTTTTTTAAAATAAAACTAATGATACATTGTCTTCTTTTAATTTTTTGGGTAAGCTATTACTCAGGGATCACCCCGTGTGACACGGATGAATATGGTTCCCCCCTTTCATACCCATCCATACCAATAATATAATAACAGGTCAATAATCATTCTTCTAAATATAAAACTGATTAATTAATCCTATTTAAGATATAAATTTTATTAAAACAACCAAATGATAGGAAACATGAGAACCATGGGTTGCCTCCCATGCAGCGCTTTTTTTAACATTGTTAGCCAGACATGGACCCTAAATCTATCAATTTTTTCCTACTTCATAGGTTGGATAAGTTAACTCAACCTATATTTCATATTTATTTAATGATTCAATGAATGGTTTTAACCTTTGACCATTGACCTTGAAAATGTAACCACTTGTGGGATCTTGAATCTCTACTGCCCCATGGGGGAATACATGATGCACTATGAAAGGTCTTGACCATTTAGACCTTAACTTTCTCGGGTGTAAATGAAGTTTTGAACTATACAAGAGAACAAGTTTTCCCGGTTCAATATTTTTGACCTTGATATTCCTAGATTGTTAGGCTTTAACTATAGCTTTATTGATCCTTGAATTTTCATAAGCCTACATCCTTAGTTCCTATAGTTTAATGAGATCTAATTTCCTTTTTTTTCCGGCCAATGAGAGGTCATAATCCATTTTCTTAATTGCCCAAAAGGCCTTATGCTCAATTTCAACAGATAAATGGCATGCTTTTCCATAAACCAACCTATAAGAGGACATTCCTAAAATGGTTTTATATGCGGTTAGATAGGCCCAAAGAGCATCTATGAGTTCCTGAGACCAATCTTTCCTAGAGGGGTTGATAGTTTTTTCATGAAATTTCTTAATATCCCTATTTGATAACTCAGCTTGACCATTGGTTTGAGGACGGTATGGAGTGGACACTTTATGAGAAATACCATACTTAGACATGAGTGAAGAGAATGGGCGGTTGCAGAAATGGGTTCCTTGGTCACCGATTATATCCCTAAGAATTCCAAATCGAGAAAATATATTTTCTTTTAGAAATAGAATCACAACTTGATGATCGTTGGACTTAGTGGGAATGGCCTCAACCCATTTTGAGACATAATCAACAACTAAGAGTATGTAGATGTATCCCCTAGAGTTTGGAAAGGTAACCATGAAATCAATTCCCCAACAGTAAAATATTTCAACCACTAAGATGGGAGTGAGTGGAATTTGATTCCTTTTTGTGATGGACCCTACTTATTGACATTGAGGACAACTTTGGAAGAGTTGGTAGGAATACTTAGTGAGGTTAGGCCAGTAGAAACCACTTTGTAGGACCATTGCAGTGGTTTTATTTGTGGAAAATTGGCCTCCACATGCCTCTACATGACAGAATCTTAGAATGGACTCTTTCTCAGACTCAGGAACACATCTCCTAATGATTTGATCAGGACAAAACTTGAATAGGTAAGGATCATCAAACACATAGTGTCTAACATCAGAAAGGAATTTCCTTCGTGCATGAGTCCCTAAGAATATTGGAATGACTCCTGTAACTAAGAAATTGGCTATGTCGGCATACCAAGGGCAGTCACTCACAGAGTATAGGTTTCATTAGGAAATGAATCAAACACCGAAAGGTGATTTGAGTTGTCTTTTAATTCCATCCTAGAGAGGTGATCAGCTACAACATTTTCAATTCCCTTTTTATCCTTGATTGTGAGGTCAAATTTTTGTAAGAGAAGGACCCACCTAATCAGTCTAGCCTGAGCATCTTATTTTTGGAAGATGTATTTCAGTGCATAATGGTCAGTGAACAAAGTGATGGGGGATCCTAATAGGTAGGACCTAAACTTCTCTAAGGAAAATGCAATAGCAAGCAACTCTTTCTCAATGGTGGTGTAGTTGATTTTGGAATCATTTAAGGATTTTCTTGCATAAGAAATGGCATAATGAGTTTTATCACAACATTGTCCTAACACAACTCCTACAGCAAAGTCACTGGCATAACACATAAGTTTGAATGGAAGGTTCCAATTATGATATTTCATGATGGGGGGACAGGTGAGAGAGGATTTGAGGGTTGAGAATGAACCCTCACAGCTTTCTGTCCAAACAAATGGAGCATCCTTTACTAGTAGAGCACAAAAGGGATGAGAGATTTAACTAATGTCCTTGATGAATCTTCAATAGAAACTAGAATTTCCTAAGAAATACCTCACTTCATTGACAGTTTTGGGTGATGGAAGGTGACAAATGATGTCAACCTTGGCTTTATCAACTTCAATCCTCCTACCTGAGACCAGATGGCCTAGAACTAGTCCCTCTTTAAACATGAAATGGCATTTTTCCCAGTTTAGGACCAGATTGTTTTTCTTAAAATCTTGACAAGACTCTCTCTACATTCCATAGACATCCCTCAAAATTATCCCCAAACACAGAGAATTCATCCATGAAGACCTCTAGAAAATACCCTACTATGTCTGAGAAGATTCCCATCATGCACCGCTAGATGGTTCAAGGAGCATTTCATAATCCAAAGGGCATGCGTTTGAAGGAAAAGGTACCGAATGGACATGTTAATGTAGTCTTCTGTTGATCCTCTAAGGATACCTCAATTTGATTGTACCCTGAGTACCCATCTATGAAATATTAGAAGGAATGACATGCCACTCTCTCAAGGACTTGGTCAACGAATGGTAAGGGGAAATGGTCCTTCATGGTGAATGAGTTTATATTATTATAGTCAATGCAGACCCTCCATTCACTACTAACCCTTGTTGGAAGAATCTCTCCATCCTCATTGGTTATCACTATGATTCCAGCCATTTTTGGAACCACTTGGATTGGGCTCACCCATTCACTCTCAGCTATGGGATATATGATACCAGCTTTAAACAATTTCGAATGTTCTTTCCTTACTACCTCCATGAGATTAGGATCGAGTTACCATTGAGGTTGACAATATGGCTTTGAATCAGATTCTAGAACAATCCTATGAGTCCCGATAAGTGGGCTAATCCCAGGAATATCAGACAGGGTCCAACCAATGGCTTTCTTATGTTTCCTAAGGACATATAGAAGCATCCTCTCATGATTGGCTTCAAGAGAAGGATAAATGGCAATAGGATGTGTTTGATTGTCCCCTAAGAAAGCGTACTTGAGTGTAGTGGGAAGTTCCTTCAATTCAAGATTAGGTTGGTTTAGAATTTCAGTAGAATATTGGGACATTGGATCAAGTTCAATTTCATTTTTTAGAGTTTTAGATATTATTTATTCCCCACATGTAGAAGTTTCAGCTACTAGATTGGCTTGATCAGATTTAGGGAAGGAAGTTTCATTGGTCTCCATGAAATTGGTTTCCTGAATGGTTTCACTAATTGTTGGACCTACGAATTCATCATAAGAGCAATTTGAAAATGATTCAAGCCAAGGAGATAAAATTCCTTCATGTGAACAAAAGAAATCAATCTCATCCTGACTTAAACATTCAGAAAATAATCCTTGATGTTCAATGGATTTGTTATCAATGCTTCCTATCATGTTTACTTCATGAATTTCCTCATCATCCCCTATTTTTGATCTTTCTTTATAGATGTTCATGTCTAGACACATGTTCCCAAAGGTGATTGTCATGTTCCCATTTCAGACTCGGATAACAGAGTTGATTGTTGCAAGAAAAGGAGGGCCAAAGATGATTGGGGTTTGTTCTTTATTTCTTAATTTTTGATGGTTGTAAAGGACAATGAAGTCAGCAGGGTAGATGAAGTTTTCAACCTTCACCAGAACGTCCTTTAAAATCACCTTTGGAACCCTAATTCTACGATCAACAAGTTTAAGTGTGACAGATCTGGGTTGGAGTTCTTCTAGGCCTAACTAGTAGAACACAACATAGGGGATGAGATTGACACTAGAACCTAGATCACACAAGGCCTTGACATCATTACTTTATCCTAGTTCAACATTTATGTAAGGGAAACCTGGGTCATTCAACTGAGGCTGAATGGTCCCTTGAATGTTGGTACTCACATTAGCATCCAAAAGGACTTGGTTTTTATGTGAAAATTTTATTTTAAAAGTGCACAAGTCCTTAAGTTACTTTGAGTAGGAAGGTATGGTTTCGATGGAATCGAGAAGGGGAATGTTCAACTTTACATGTGAGAATATTTCCCTCAATTTTTCACTCAGTTTAGGCTTGGGTTTCCCCCTCATGTGTTGAGGAAATGGTGCAGGTTCTGGGGTTGTTTATTGAAGAGTTTATTTCTTTCACATTGTTATCAGTTTCCTCAGTTTGATCTTGTGGATCATTTGAATATTCATCCATGTTTGAATCTTCAGGTGGGTTCTGAATTAGTTTTTCATGTTTCTCAATTGATTTCCCACATCTTAAAATAGTTAAAGCCTTTAGATGTTCATGAGTTTTTTGAGCACAACATGACTCTCCCCTTTAAGTTGAGGATGGAACCGCCTGAGTAGGCATGGGTGTCTTTCCAGTTTTTATGGTTTGAAGTTCTTGTTTTAGGGAAGAGACTTCTGATTTCATCATCTCCATTTGTTTGCACAGTTGTTCTAGTAGGATTTGTGGAACAGTTTGGGTTGGTGCTTGAGTAGATTGGTTTATCCAAGGGGGATATTTTGGAGGTGCGATGGTTTGTTGAAAATGGACCGTTGGTTGTTGGTATTGGATAGGTTCGGTTTGGAACTGGTTATGGGATTGGTAGTTCTGATGGGGGTTAGGATTTTGTCCATGTGGCTGGCTAGGTTGTTGGTTATCTTTCTAATGGAAGCCTAGGTGGTCATTATACCTTGGGTTGAAGTTGTTTTCGTATTGATGCTTTTGAATGTTCAAGGCATTTACTTCCGCTGGGGGTCATCCTAAGAGAACATCCTTGATGGATGGAATTGTTGGGCAGTTGTCTTTCTTATTTTCATGTTTGTCACAAATTGTGCAAACAGGGTCAGCAGTTTGGATTTGATGGACTTTCCTAAGGTCTATCTCTTCAACCTTCCTAGAGAGTGTTGTGAGTTTATCCCTAAGGCTTTCCTCTTCTCTAAGTTTATGAATTCTAGTATTTCTTTGTGGCTTTTCAGAATAAGGTGAAGTTCCCCATGTTTGGTTTTGTTCAGAAAGGATTTCTAGATTCTCTTAAGCATCATTTGGGGTTTTGTTTTTAAATGTTCCATTACACATAATGTCAATGAATTGATTGTTCCCCAGACCCAAACCTTCGTAGAAAATTATCACTTGTTCAGGAATAGAAAACCCAGGGTGTGGAACCATGTTTAGAGTGTCTTTGAACCTCTCCCATTTTCATAGAATGACTCTCCCTCTTTTTTAAAAAAAAATTGGATATTCTTTTTATGTGTAATTGTTTTGTGGTGGGGAAAGTATTTTTTGTTTAATTCTCTTTTTATTTGGTACCAAGAGTTTGTGGATGATGGTCTCAAATTTTGTATCCATTTTTTAGCTCGATCCATTAAAGAAAAATGAAATAGCCTCATCCTAGCTGATTCTATTTTATGTGGGGGACACATGGTTTCTACAATTTCATTGAGCTATTTAATGTGAAGGTATGGCATCTCGGACTCCATTCCATGGAATTTGTGAAGGTGGTTTAGGACATGGGGTTTAAAGATGTAGTTGGAATATCCTAGAAAATTGTGTCTAATTCATGAGGGGTCATTGTTCAAGGAATGTGTGAGGTAGTCATTCATGGTTTGAGCAATTTCATTCTCCAAGTTTGGGGCTGCCTCATTTGGGTTTCCATTTTGGTTCCCACACGGATTTATGAGTTGGTTTCTTTAAACACCTTCCATTAAAATGGGGTCAATTTTTTTACTTGTGGTTATTAGGAAGATTAGGATCTAATGGAAAGAGTTCCCTTGGTTTACTAGCCTCCCCAACCCCAGGACTATCCACCCTAACAGGACGGATTGATTGATCGTGGGTGTTGGCGGACATGTGCCCAATGAAAAAAACGAGAAAGGTACAAGATATGAGAATTTGGATGAGAAAAGAATAAATATGGGAGAATAGAATGGGTGTCAAGATGACTTACTTGGGTCCCTAGAAACGGCACCAAAATTTGATTCTCACTCAAATTTACCCAAAAGAATAAGGTAGGACGGTCCTTATAGTTTAGCTTGGGTTGTCGAATCCTCAGAGACATAAGAAGAAACCAATAGACACGTACATTATATGGACTGTTTTTGGATATAAAGTGGCCAACTTGGGTTGTTTTTTAGAGTGGATTAAAGGAACTCTAAGAGACTTAAGTGAATTCAATTTAAAATAATGAGTTAATCCTAGGTTATCACTCAGGGTGGATTGGACATATTTCCTTTTCAATGATTTCAGTTTCTTATATTGGAGATGGGTTCATTTAAAGAGATAACACAACATCATCACTTAATGGTTTAATGACTAAACCCTTTAATACTAATAACCTATAAACTTTATGGATAAAAGCTTTGATCACTTCAAGGTAAAGGTTCGTATTAGTACATGAAGTGTGTGGCGTTAAATTCAACAAGGACGATGAAGTTTAAAAATCATCAAATAAAAATCTCAATTAAAGAAGTGATTATACATTAATGAGGTGATAAATAACATCCAATACATCCCCTTGATACTACCTTGGATAAACCCATAAGTGGTTTATCCCTCCATTGATTCTATGGTTTCAATGGAAGCAGAAAGTAGACTCATGAGGGAAGAAATGGAGAAGTAAAAAAACACAATAAAATAACAATCACTCCACAGTTGTGTGATAATATCACAAGGTTTATTTATGAACAAGTTCACACCATGAACCAACGGTATCCAAGTGATAAGTATAATAATATAATAATAATATAAGAATAACTTTTATTAAGAAAAAAGGATTAATTAAAACAACTTACATGTGGAAGACAAATTTGAGTCAACAAAACTGCAACATAATATTACTATGAAATAAAGCTCAAAATATTCTTCAATCCTCTAACACCACAGCCTTAAATAGGCATTTTTGATCCCTTGGGTCGATCCTCCAATAGTACAAGTCTCCTCAATTAATTTTTTGAGGGCCATAGGTGGCTGGAAGGTAAGGGAGAGTTGATTTTTCCACCCTTGACCCGAGGTGGCATCCAGCTTTCCTTCACCGAACAGATGCTTTTGGAAGACCTTCTATATGGCCAAATCAGAGTGGGCCATACAATAAAAAAATGGAGAACCAGATGTCTTATAACCTCCTGTAAAAGGTGGGCCCATTTGGAGTTGTTTATTCCTAGATATGATCAAATTAGTTGTATGCTTTTCTGGGCCGCAGAATCTGGCCCAGAATTTTATCTCTAACTTGGGCCGTATAAATGGACACCATGGATGCCTAATTAGCTTTGTATCTTGAAGACGGATTTGTTCCTCTACATGTCTTCTATCATCCCTATAAATTTGGGATTAATTGGGCCATTATGTTGTTCCCCACAGTCTCATCAGTGGGCTGGTATCCAATCTGACTTCTCCAGAATTGTTTTCTTTCATCACAAAATATCCCCATCTTCTTCCACGAATTCTCCATTGATCCCTGAATAAAACATGTTGATATTGAAGTGTAGATCAATTTCCAAAAATATCAAATTAAAATATTTATAATTAGATTAATCATTGGGTACTACAAATGATGTTCAAAAATGTACCACATAATAGTGCATTTTCAGAAGGTATTACAATCATGATGTGAAATAATGTTCAAAGTGTAAAATGAACTAAAATGGTGTTTATGAATAATAAAGAACATGAATATTATGTATATTAACAGTGAATATTATCCTCATTTAGTGGATAATCATTATACTTCTACAGTTGGAATATAATCCATTTTTTATATGAGTGGTGATGAACCTCTCTAGAATCATATTCGCTCTCTCAGAGGTCCTCTAAACAAAACTGGGACCACAACCACTTCCTCAGATACCTCATTCCAACAAGCGATGATTGAAATTTTCTCTTGTAATGATTATTTAGAGGTGACATCTGAATTGAATCCTGGTAATTGTTATTAAATGATATCTATGTAAATACTAGGTGATCATCCCACGCTCAACCAAATTCTTAAACTCCAGATTAAATCATATCTTGTAATATGTGTATAGTCTGCTCAGACTTTCCATCATTCTAAGGATGGTATGCTGATCTTGATCCCAGTTTAGTCCCTAGGATGTTTTTCAAGATAATCAAAAATAGGGGGCTAAAAGATGAGTATATATGTAAAATAATATTCAAGGGAACTCCATGAATTTATATGATCTCTCAAACATAGATCTTTCCATGATCTTTGACTGAGTGAGTCTCTCTAATCAGTAAGAGGTTAGTTGACTTCCTTAATTGATCAAAAATCACCCAAACTACAACATGACACCTCAGGGTCATGGGTAACCCCATAAATACATCCATGTCGAATTCCTCTCACATCCACATAGGTATTATGGGTTTTTATAACAACCTGTCAGCATACATATGATCGGCCTTCACCCTCTGATAAGTAAGGAATTGGGAGACAAAACAAGTAATGTATATCTTTATCTCTTTCCACAATATCTAATGTCTGAAGTCATTATACATATATGACTATATAGGATGTAATTACCATATATAGGTATGTTAATCTCTCATCATATCCTCTTTGATGTAATTAGACACTAATACTCCCATTTGTATCAAGATAACGTCATCACCATCCATCAACCATATTGTTTTTCTATCACCACCATCCAACTATTACCTCATCATAGGACACTCTAGTTCTAATTACTGACCAGTCCTCACCTAACTCACATGTAATTATGTGATCATAAAATGGATACAATTAATAGATCCATGATCCTCAGCATCATCAATCCCTCCATCATTCAACAAGTTCACCATGTGTCATTTCTCCTCTGAAGTCCTCCCACCAAGCTTGTGCACATCCAATGTATTATGTCTATGAGTATATAAAATTCATTACCTTTTCGGAGTGAATATATCATCTCAAGGTTTAATGTCTATAGATACTCAACTCAAAACCTCTATCTCAGGTTTAGGTTCCCCAGTATGAATATATAGAAAAGTCTATTATTGTCTCTATAACGAAAAAAACTATCACCAATGAGATACTTTCACCAACACATCAGAGTGTTAACTGGAACTTCAAACTTCATTTCATGTGTATGGAAGTTACACTCAACATGTTTGATCTAACAAGACCCATAGTCTAATACCTACTATATCAACATCACCTCTACTCTCAGACCAATTCCTGATGCATCATAGTACACTACATAACCAATCCCAAGATTAGGGAATGTGAGTATTGTAACTCTCCTTAACTTTATCTTTATCTCAATTAGAGCCTCTTCATACTATTTTTAAAACTATAAATTCACTTCCTTATTTTTCTGCATCATCATGGGTGCTAATAGTCAGGAGAAATCCGGGATAAATTGTCGGCAATATACAATTAAACTGAGAGACATCTTAATCTCAACACATTTGAGGATATTTCTAGGACCAAACTACATCAACTTTATTAGGATATATATATATATATATATAATGGTTTTATACACTAAATTTCATAGTAACATCACCATTAAAATATGTAAGTCACATTTTGGAAGTTTTGTGTAAAGCCTATTTTCTTGAAGCATACTCTATATTATAACCAAGTGCCTAGCATGTTGATCTAGTGTCAATTTGTAGATGAGGATATTATTTATGAGAACTATGATGAATGAGTCCAATTAGGGATGGAATATCTTCTTCATGATGGCCATGAATATTTCTGGTGTGTTCGTCAATCCAAGTTAAATCCCTGAGTACTCATATAGTCCATACATTCATTGGAACTCCATCTTTGTAATTTATTTCTCTCTACCCTACAATCGGTGAAAACCTGATTGAAGATGAATTTTCGAGAAACACCAAGACCCTTGTAACTAATTGGAAAGATCATTGATCTTGGAAAATTCATATTGGTTCTTCCCCGTTACCAGATTCAGCTTTCAATAATAAACACATGGATGAAGACTACCATCTTCCTTCATCAAAAAAATAGTTAAACCCAGAGTGATGTATTCATTATTATGAATAAATTTATCTATAAGTAATCTATAAGAAACTTGATCTGCTTCTCCTCTATTGGAACCCTATGATACAGGATAACGAATTGGAATGCCAACCTGGCATGCGCTATTTTCAGTTTACTAATTCTTTAGAGTCCAAAATAGTTCAAAGATCCACAACAATTTAATCCTTCTATTTATAATCCCTAGGTCCTCCAATACCTTGGAGTAGTGAATAATGTTGGAGTTGATGTAAGGGAATATTTGACCGTAGTTCTAAACACTTATTCTTAGGATAAAAACTAAGTGAATGACTTCCAATGGATGTTCCCCTACTACCTAAACCATAAATATGTTGATAGAGAAAGATCATCATTATTCACCTACTCATCCTATGGTAATACTAAAACCTTCTCCCTTACAGAATTATTTCAACCTATTTTCTGAGAATTTCTATAAACTACATTAATGAGGAATCATATGGAATGCAATAGAAACACTGTTGAAAATAAAAAATGTCATTTGGATAAACCATAATCATTATATAGGATCATACAATGTTTAACTTATACATTCTATGGGATAAAACAAGGTATTCCTAAGAGTCTACAATTAACCCATGGTATACCCCTCCTTTCACTAACCCTTGTTTATTTCCTTGCATATTAGTCAAAGCTGTCATGTACATACTAACACAAAGTCATGATTAGTTCATCTAATCAATGCCAAAAATAATATGTCACAAAAACATGGAAATAGATATAACACACAAGAGAATCTATCCCAAGCATATATCAAAAATCATGTCATCTAATTAATGAAATTTTATGCATCAAAACAATAAGAATATATATGGAATGTGAAACTATGTGCCTATTCATGATGCATGAATTCACAATGAATCACATAAATCACATACCAACATCATGTCCATCACCCAATGTGAGTTTAATCAATAGTAATAGTAAAACCTAAATTTCCCACTTCATGGAAACCTGAAGGCCCACTACATAGTGCTATTGAGACAGTATCATAGTTCCCCTACCTAAGTAAAAAAAGTATTTCTTGTCTATTATGTCTTATCCCAAGACAAAAATAGGAACAAGTTATCAAATAATATCCTTTGATACCAACTTGTAACATCACAACCCAAACCACTAAGCCCAAACGAGAGTGAAACATGACCACATGCACACCTCCCCATATGCAAGAGGGTACTGACTATATGGGAGGGTATAATTCTGTCAGTGGGATGACTATACCCTCAGTATCATGTCATATGATCGATAATCAATAATAACCAACAAATATAAATAATCCGGGTAAACATGAGGATAGGTAAATATGTCATATTTCTCTTAAAAATAAAGTCATTCCTAAAGTTTAAATCATAAACATTGTAAATAAAGAAGATAAATAAATAAATGATAAACTGAAGGTCCCACCGATGACTATTATAACACACCACTAGATCCAAAATCCTTGACTTAGCAGTCCATCACAGGGCCTTTTTTACTTCGCTAAATCCCCAAGAAATTTACAAGTGCACTGAAATTCCTACCTAGGGTGTGAGTATAAGACTCTATAGGATACCACCCATGTGTCATTAACCCAAAGTGAAAAATTATAAATGTTTATTCTATAATAATAATAACTGTTTAACAATAATAAAAACATAAAATCAAAAAACGGAGTGGTCGTGTGCTGAGAAACCCTCCACAAACCAGTAAACAAACCATCTTCTGCTCCATGCTGAAAATATATGTTATGACGATAATTCTCCATACCATCCATAAGGTTTTTGTTGAGTCACCCAGAATCCAAAAGGTGTATATTGATAAAAATAGACCTCAAATCTTTAATAAATAGGTTAATACATGGAATTCATAAGGAATCGAGTATCTATAACCTACACAGAATGCAAAAGGTATTGGGTGACACACAAAATCCACAAAGCATCAAGTGCTTTTCATCTACTCATATTCCATAAGACATCAAGTAGATTCTATGTTAGAAGGTTATAATGTTGCAATAACTTTATCATCGCACATCAAGCGTTCACCCCATGGGGTGTAATCAGACCATGACAACCACCTTTAAATTATAAAAATAAAAACTCCTTATAGGAAAACATGAAATTTCTTATCATGATAATAAACATAGAACACATCATTAGAAATATAGAATCGTCATATACATCAAACTATGTGTAAAAACTATAACTCTACTATCCCCGAGTTGGTGTCTCATCTATTATATTTTCATAGATACAAGATAAGAATTTTAATGTCCTAGAATTTCTCTATAATTTTTTTTGAATTGTATAGAATTATTTCGAGACTGCAAAATCTGACGGTGCATGATTCCGAGGCCCGAAGAGCCCGAAATGATCCATCGAAGTTTTTTTATGCTTTAATTAGCACACATGAGTAGTTTTCATGAAAAAATGGAATAACTCTTAAACGGTTGTCTGGATCAGAAATCTGAGGGCACCATTGCATTCAGAATGGCAGGTTTACCCTAGGCGCGACTTACGTTTGGTCAGTGCAGGCCTCCTGTGAGAAAAACCAAAAATGGCATAATCATAAATAAAATAATTAAATAAATTATTTTATTTTTCATATTCTTATAACTCACGAATGGTAGATCAGATATAAAATATGAGACCACTAATAACCTCTTGAGGGAATGCTTTATTAATGTAGATACTACCTTTGGCCGGTGCGGGCCACTAGTGAAAGTTAGTTTTTGGCAGTAAATAAAATAATTAAGTGACAATTATTTTATTGTAAAATACATAACTTTTAAACGGTAACTCGGATTGGAAATATGAGAGAACCTTTGTGTTCTTTGGGGCATGTTTCACTTGGGTAGATCCTATCCTCGACCAGAACGGTTTGAGGGTGACTTTGAATAATTTTCAAACTTTTTTTCAGGTACATTCAGTAAATGTGCATGCGGAGTTTTGTAACTTTTTAATCAGTGCTTGGAATTGAAATCTGAGGGAACCATTGAATTTTCATTGCTGATTTTTTTTATTAATGATACAATCACCTCAACCATCGTAGAACGTAGGTGAATGTTAGTTTTTGTTTTTTTCATGGAAATAAAAATAAAATAAAGAATAACTTTTTATTTTATTTTTAACCACCAAATTGAATGTTTAGTGGTGGTGACCACCCGAACTAGAAAACCCCCATTTTGAATGTTTAATGGGGGGTACCACCTGACTCTTGAACTCCCTCTTTAATGAGGGAGGTTACCATTGGTTTCGTCTAAATTAATTATTCCAACACCATCAAAATTAATTGCCAACTCTATTTTAAATTAATAATAAATAGTTTAATATGTTGGTGATTCATTTTTGGTGGAATTGCAGGGAAAATGTTGAAAAAGAAGAGAGCTTTTGGAGGATCATTCCCTCCCAACGAAGAACGCCTCTCCAATAAAGAATGTATCTCCAATGAAGAAGGAGGAACCGAACCCGAGCCCATATCGGAAGCACCTTGTAGAGGCAACAAATGCTGACGTTCTCCAACAACTTCGACTTTTTCCTCATGACATCCTCTAATGAACAGCAGGTTTCGGTTTGTTGTTTTGAATACCCTCATACCCATTCTTTATTTTCATCTTGAATTAAGAAATAATAGTCCGATTTCTACTGCTCTAACGTAGAGGGTATGGGCCAAACGAACATGGCCCGACCTCTCCTCTATCCTTTGTGGTTTTTGGTTTGATCTTCGCGATAGAGGAGGACGGTGACTGGTGTTGGTGATTGGCACTGGTGGGGCTTGAGAGCGGTGGTCGGCACCATGGTTGGCCGTGAAGATGGCGGCGGTGCAACCACGCCACCAGAGAAGATTCATGGTCTGTCAGTCGCGATGGAGCTAGGGCGGCGGCCGGCACTCCGGCTGGCCCCACGAAGGGGATGGAGGCACGCGTCCGCACCACCCAGCATATAGGAGCCATGGCCTTGTTCCATGGTGGCGAGAGGAGGGCGGACGTCTCACTGCTATCCGTTGGTGAAGTCGTGGCGTGCGACCACGCCGTGCGTAAGAGGGGGCTAGTCGTCCAGCCATCCGCGGCGGGCCTCTGCACCAAGGGTCGCACCACGAGCCCAACTAGCCGCCACACCATGATCCCAATGTTCTTCCACACTGCGAGCCCATCGGGCCACCGTGTGGGCCAGTCGGGCTGGACCCAGCAGGTCGGGTCGACCCAAACCAGGTTTGGTCGGCCCAGGCCAGATTGGACCGGACCCAGACCAAATTTGACCTATATTCTCTCTTTCAACCATATCTTGAGCTTTAGGTGTCTGTTTGATTAACCGTCTATGGTGTCAGAAACCTTGGATCAGGAAGGTCCTTTTGGTATAACCCATTAGAGTTTTGGATAAATTTTGGGTACAACAGGGTTGGATCGAACACAAATCCAACTGGGCCCTTGGGACAAAAAGGCCAATTACGTACAGACCGAGGGTCAGATTGACGCACCTTCTATTGCGTTGAAACCCTATTTACGTGGTGGTCCTTTGGGATACTTATTTCTGGGACTTCATGGATGTTGGATTATTCATCATGTGGATTGAGGTCAGACCCTCCTGGAATCAAGAAAGCTTAGTTCAGGAACCTTATGGCTGGATGTAACATGAGAAAGGGATCCTTTGTGGGTATGTGTTTTGGTATCCTTCGTGGTTCTGTTCTTGAGGATCCCACATGGATCCTCTCTAGGAATCCATGTGGGACTAATCTAGGATCCTGTGTGGGTTTGTTGTACTAGGATCCAACATGGGGATGATGATGTACTAGAATCCTATGTGGGTCTCGTGATGTACTAGGATCCTATGTGGGTCTGATGATTTAGGATCTTATGTGGGTATAATGATTTATGATCCCACGTGGGTCTTCCTCTTAACAGAGTAGGATAATTCAGTAGTTACATATAATCATCTTTACTACGATACCTAAGTTATACCATGTGTGAGCTGAGTCCTTACCTTCGTGGTGATACCTTTTTGGTATTATTATGTGTGGCGTATCTGTGTGGTACTTTCGTTCTTGGTGATACCTTTATGGTAATTTTCTGTGTGGCATACATGTGTGGTACTTACCTTCATGGTAATACTTTTTTTTGTATTCTTATGTGTGGATTACCTGGGTGGTACTTTCTTTCATGGTGATACCTCTGTGGTATTCTTCTGTGTAGTGAGCATGTGTGGTACTTTCATTCTTGGTGATACCATTGTGGTATTCTTCTGGGTGGCGTACCGGTTTGGTACTTACCTTCAGGGTAATACCATTGTGGTATTATTCTCTGTGGTGTACCTGTGTGGTACTTTCTTTTGTAGTGATACCTTGGTGTTATTCTTCTGTGTGGAGAACCAGTGTGGTACTTTCCTTCGTAGTGATACCTTTGTGGTATTCTTCAATGTGGTGTACCTGTGTTGTACTTTCCTTTAGGGTGATACCTTTTTGGTATTCTTCTGTGTGGCAAACCTATGAGGTAATTTCCTTCGTGGTGATACCTTGGTGGTATTCCTCATGAATTAGATGGGTATACGTGATAACATCGGTATATCTATGGGAATATACCTAAGTAGGGTTGTCAGTTGTTTTCATGATTTTTGGTTTATCCTTTGTGGATTTTGTGAGACTTTTTAGGGTCTTGAGGTCCCTACTAAGTATCATTATACTCACCCATGCATGGGCTATGCCAGCACCTTATTGTGTTTGGTGAAGAAGAAGGACATCACTGACTGAGGACGAGGGTTCCAAGACTGGAGGTAGCTCGGAGGTGGACCTCAGACGAGTCATACTGTAGAGATGACCATTCAAGAGCTGTACCTACCCTTCAGGTAGGATCCTTGGGGGGTGTTTACATGAGTTCTTTCAGTTTACTTGTACATTTCAGTTTCCTTGTTCATTATAGTTGGGCATGTATTATGGCACCTTTTTCTTACTATAAAAACTATGTTTCATATATAGTTTACTTTTTTTATCTTTTTATGTGCTTGGTTGTGTTTTTTTATAGTTTATAAAGGAAATTCCTTCCCAGTTTCAGAGAATACTCTTTTCGGTGCTAGTTTCCAGCCCCAGGCCAATAGAAGGAGGGCTTGGGGTAGTCACAGCACAGGCCCCAGAAGATGGGTCGTGACATGAATCTCAAAGTACTAATTAGTTTAGCAGTTTTGGAAGCATGATTAAATACATGAACATTACGTTATGACTTCGAATGAAAAACAACATAGAAACTTCAGTATAAACATCCATAACACCAAGATTATCCCTAAAAGTCATTCATAATATATATCATGGAATCCTAAGAAAACTAAAACATAAGAAAATGATGACATAATATTCTCAAAAAGGGTATTTAAAACAACACAATCTAATATATAAAATAAGTCCTAATGAATGACTAATTACATATTCCATTATAACAATAACATTAGCATAATATGTAAAAAATAAAAGTTGAATAAATAATGAAATAAAAATAATCACATGAGAATGAAGCTTAACCATGTATATTATACTAATAGAATATTAAAATAGATAATAAATTACTAATCATAATTAGGGAATTCATATTTAGGACATCAGAAATATATAATCGAGAACTAGGTCATGACACCTGAAAATAAATGGTTAAGGCCTCATCCAAAATCTGTTTCTATTTTTTCTCAAGAGACATGCCAATGAATAAAAGGGATATATCAATCCCCGCCCATAAATTACTAATTTAAATTCATTACACATATGAATTTGTTTAAACATAAAAAATATATACTCATGAAATGTAAATAAATTCCCCCAATATATATATATAATAAATAACCATTCTGATTAGTATGATGAATGGTGTCAAAAGAGCACATCCACCATCAAACGGATCATAAACCACTTAATAAAATATGATAGATGATAATAATAAGAGATAAAACTCAATAAATTATAAAACTAAATAGAGTAATTGAAATATATAATAACACTCTAATAAAATCATTTATAATTCTTGAGAGAAACCCTTTTTTTGAAAATAAGAGTTCTTTTAGAGAAACAATGATTTATATTTGTCATAATTATTGTGTAAAACAAAAAATATTTAGTTTTTTCATGAATAAATTATTGATCTTATAAAAATAATGTTGTCTTAAAATATATTTTGTTTCTTACCTGAAAATGGCTATGAAATTGAGAAATTTTCTTTAATCATGTTTTCTTATCATGATGAATTGAGAAGGGAACCTTGTAAAACATTTATTTCCCATTTAAAAAAAATTAAATGATATCTATATGTAATTTTAAAACAAATAGACATAATTTACAAGAATTATATAAAAATAATTAATAATTAAATTTTGGTAAAGTGAGAGAAAGTGTAACCCAAATGGAAACTGGAGGTTCGGGAAGAAACCCTTACCTTATGTATGAAACTGTTCTGCACTTGAAATTAATGCCCTATATAATGAAATTATATTCTTAAATAATTTAAATTAGAATTATTTATAACTTTATTTTCATTTAATATAATTTTAATAAGTTCATTTATGGTCTTTTTTTATGAGTTATAAGATACACTTTTAACGATTAAGAGCATTCATTTCTATGGTTTTCATGATAAGTATACTTGTATATGTGTACGGATGTTAATTTAAAATAGGAATAGGTATACAAAATTGAATATATATGTTTTTAATGAACATACATACTATTAAATTCTTATGTAAGTCATGTAGTTATTTTGGGTGAAGATGAATCATTAGATAAAATGTTAATGATAATAGTTTAGATTATTTTGATAGCTTTTTGATCATCACAAACTACTTTTGTTTTATTAATTAACAAAATGCATATAAAATGGTTCTAGAACAATAAATAGGCTGTAATAAATATATTATAATTTGTTTTATCCATGAAAATTGTTTTGTTACTATCCCTTCAGGCATTAATGGAAATTGAATGTTCTTCATCCTTGAATGCGATAACTCAACACATAATGTATGTTGTTTTCATTTTTATAACAAAGGGAGTGGAAAGATAATTGATGATGGATTATTCCATTAGCACAAAAAAAATTATATTATATAGAAGATTTGGGATATACCATATATCTTTGGGATATTTAGATCAGGGGAAAACAAGAAAATAAAATTAATTGAAAATTAAATAAAAGAAAAGAAATAGGATTTTTACTTGTTGAATGGTCTTCCTTGAGAACCTCCTTAAAGGGATTATTTTTTGTCCCTTTTTGAGAAAAAAAGGATCCTGGATGTGGGAGAGGGGATTAAGAAGATTATTGGGTATAAATTTTACATGTCTCAAAGCATGGAATGTGTGAGTAGAAGGGGGGGTTAGGGTGGTATTTATAGTGGAGGAGAGAGGTGTTTTTTGAATATTTTATTCATTTGTTTATTATTTTGGCTCAAGACTATAAATATTTGAAGAATTATAAACAAATATATTAAAATAATTAAGATAAGTATGATAAAATTTTTCTTCCATTAGTTAAACATCACCTATGAATCAATAATTCATTTATTTAACATTTATCGTAAATTATAATATTTTACTATTCACAATAAATTCTTATATTTTTTTAAACTCCCAAAAATTCATGTATTTTTAAAAACTCCCAAAAAGTCACCCTAAACATTTTTTGACATGATGAATTCAAAAATGTACTCCATTTTATAAAAATAATTTTCAAAATATGAGATATTTATTTTGTTATAAAAATCATCATTTTCTCAAAAAATACAGATTTTAAAATTATAATTGATTTTATAACACTTTGAAAAATTAAATAAGGTTTCCTAAAATTATCACAAAATCATAAGAAAAAATATATTAATTTTTTAATACATTTTAGGAAAATAAATTTTCTTTTTAAATCATTTTATTAATTATAAAATTTCATTTAAATATTTATGACTTACAAAAATTCCTTCACATTAATTAATAACTTTTATAGTACTCATTTACTATACTATGATATAACAATTTCATACATTAATTTATAAGATGGATATGTTTTATTAATAATTTCATGGATGAGTTTACTATTCTTTTGGGTTGTTTACTATTCATAAGGGTCATATTTCTATTCCTAAGAGCATGTTACTATTTCATCAGTATAGGTTCTTTAACTTCTAGAAATACCTATTATTTCATTCTTTAATTATTTATAAAGTTTGTATTGTAATATCTTTGTGATTTTATGTGATTTATACTACATTAAATAATTATAAGATGGGAAATTTTATTGATATAGTTCAGGATCATTACATTCTCCCCTCCTATAAAAATTTTACCCTAAAATCATCAAAAATGTCACCGTATAGAAATATTTGGGTATTTCATAATGATAACATCCTCAAGTTACCGTGTCACCTCTTCAATTTTATGATCATTCCAATGTAAGTTAACCAGATGAGTCGTCATATTCCTCAAAACCTATTCATTACTATCCCTTTACAATAAGATAAAGAAGGTTCTAACTTTATTCCTTTTGAAGTGAGGACATGCGATAGGTTAGAATTATGAAAGGACCAATGTACATGGGGATTATTTTTCCATTTTTTCAAATATTATAACACCCTACCATGAAGATACTTTCAAGAAAACATGATCCCCTAAATAAAATTCCAAATCCTTCCCTTTTTATTAGAAAATGTCTTTTTCCTTCTTTGAGCTTCTTTAGTAAGTGTTTGAATTATACATATTAATTTTTCCATTATATCTTTTACAATATCTATATGCATAGGCTTCCTTTCACCAACTTCATCCCAACATGTTGGTGTACAACATCACTTTCCCTACAATGCTTCATATGGTGTCATTTGAATACTTGAATGGAAACTATTGTTGTAGGAAAACACTACCAAAGGTAAATACAGATCCCAAATCCTTCAAAGTCAATTGAGAATCATTTTAACATGTTTTCTAAAATTTGGATGGTCCTTTCTAACTACCAATCAATCTGAGGGTTATAGGAAATACAAAAATGAAGCTCTGTATCCAAATCCTTATAAAGAATTTAACAAAATTTGAATGTAAATTGTGAATCACAATAATACACAATTAAAAGAGTTCATTCATGAAGTCGTACAAATTCATTAATATAGAGTATTTAAAGGTGATTATAGGGTAAATAATTCCATATAACATCGAAATGTGTAGATTTGGTATGTTGATCTACAATTACCCAAATTTCATCATTCTTTCTTGTAGTTTTTACTAATACAATGACAAGATACATGGTGGTATCATCTCATTTCCTTGTCAGGAGAGGAATAGGTTTCATGGATCATCTAGGATGTTGTCTTTCAGCCTTAACCTACCGAATGACTAAAACTTATAATATATAATAAGAAATTTTATGCTTTATATTATCCCACTATAAATGTTCCTTAAAATATCAATAAATCTTATTGATACTAGTGTGTATAGAGAAATTCGAGCTATGGGAATCATCCAATAACTACCCATTTAGCTTGGGTATAGTTGGAACACCTATACTCCTCCCAAATTTTATAATTCCATCATCATACAAGACTTTTCCCAACTTCCCATCATTTATAGCTTTAATTTTATTTTAATGATTCTCATCATCATACAGTGAACTTTTAATCCCTTACAATAAAGATGGTTGGGAAACCAATTGAAATAGTAATGACGTTACACCTTCCTTGATAATTCCCATATCCAACTTTGATATATCCATGTACACATAATCCTTATCAATCCCCATTTTCTTCATAACATTATGATCCTTCTAACTCAATGCATCTTTTAACTTATTCGACTTCCATGAGAGGTAGTTTATTGAACAATAAGAGTCCCTGAGTAGCTCGAACTATCACGTTTTCCTCATGTTCAGTTCTTTATGTGAGAATATATATTTCAAAATCTGTTGATCTGTATATATATCACATCTTTCACCATAGATATGGTCTCTCCATATTTTTAGAGTAATGATTACAGCTTCTAAGTCAAGATCATTCATTAGATAGTTTTTTTCATGAGTTTCTAATTACATTGATACATAGTAAATAACACTATCATTTTCCATAAGGACACAACCAAGTCCTTTATTTGATGCATCAATATAAATCATAATCCTACCCTTTTTATGGTAGAGTTAGTATTTTATAATTAAACTATCTCTTCTTCAATTATTCAAATAATTACTCAAATTCCTTTTCCCAAATAAACATAACCCCTTTACAAGTAATCTTGGTTAATGAGTTAGCTAATCATGAAAAATTATAATTTTTTTTTGTTAATAACCTTCTAAACCCATAAAATTATGTACCTCATTTATGTTCATTCATGTATTCTATTCCTGAACTACCGTTGTCTTCATAAGATCAAATGAGATTCAATATTTAGAGACAATATATCCAATACAAAAACTTTTTGAATCCATAATTATGATTTCCTAAAATTCCTATATAACGCTTTTCTTCTAAGTTTCTCTAGAACAACACACAAGTGGTTTTCATGGTATTAAAAAAAATTTTAATATATAAAGATATCATTATTATAATAACAGAAAAAATCATCAACATATTCCATGAATACTCTGTTCATTAAATCCATGAAAATAAAGGGTGTATTAGTTAGTCAAAATAGAATTCTATAAACTCATAATGTCAATACCTAGTTTGAAATGTTGTATTTGGAATGTCTTCCTTCCTCACATGCAACTGATGATATCCATATCGAATTTCAATCATCGAAAAATATTGAGCTTGATGAGTTTTATCAAATAAATCATCAATTATATGTAGGGATACTTTATCTTTATTGTAATATCATTGATTTCTCTATAGTCAACTCATAGGCTCATGGATCCATAATTTTTCTTAACAAAGAGAACATGGGCTCACCATGAAGAAGCACTAGGGTGATAAATCCATTTTCACTCAATTCGTGTGGTTGTTTCTTTATCTCCACTAATTCCATAGTGGCATTTCTATAAGGAGTTATTGATATAGTTCTTCCACCATGAATTAAATCAATAGAGAACTCAGATTCTCACTCTGGAGGATGTCCAGGTAAATCCTCTGGAAATACATCAATATAATATTTCACAATAGTTACATCTTCAATTTGAAGATTTATTTCTTTATATGTATATGATTTTTTCTCTTCCTCCCCTAGAATTTTATTTATAAGATTTACTATATATGGATATAGATAATAATAAAATTATGAGGTTTCTTCTCTAATGATAAGGGATTCTATATGTTCATCACCAATCACAATTTCTTTATTTTTTCAATAATTTTTCACATCATATTTTTAAATAATTCTCCTACTAAGGAGTATATAAAATTATCTCATAGTTATGATGAAACCATTTTCAACTGATATACTATTATGTGAAATAAAGTGGGAAACCGACACATCTTTGATACAATGATACTTTCTTTAGATGTTTTTTTATAAAAAGACCATTATTAAATTAAAATGGAAATATCTAATTTTCTTGGAAAACATTGATGAAATAAAATATTGTGATGATCCAGAATAGAAGAAATCATTGGATATGTTTGGGGAAAAGATTAAAGTACCTTCCACCACAACATTTGGAACTCTAAACTCTATATTTGGAATCACATAATCTTTGCCTTGCTCCCTTCCCTTTTTTGGGAATGTTTTCTCAATTATTAGGAAAATAATTTTCATAGTTTCCCATTTCCCTAAAATTTTAGCATTGAGCTTTTGCAGCTTAATTCTTTCCCTTAAAATCATGACTTTGGTGACCATTTTCTCCACACTTAATAGACTCATTTTCCTTTTAAGCAGGCACCAAGGTATTTTTTTCCACAACTAAAAAATCACTTTTTTGTTATTCCATTAATCCATTAATTCACCCACTACCCTCTTCTTCTCTTGTTTTTTCTTAAATCCATGTGACTTAGAGAATTCATTCTCGTTTTTGATAGTATATGAGTATATATCATCATATGATGAGATATTTTGGTAGACCAGTGACCTTCATAAAATGTTTGTAAATAAACAAATAAATGATCAATCATGTTACTTAGACTATGTATGTAGTTCGTGGAATGATTTTTTAACCATGTAAAACTGGATTCATAATTTTCAATGTTTGCATTCTATTTATATTTTAGAATCAATAATTTCTTCTATATATCCTCTCATTGTTCATGAGGAAAATATTTTTCTATAAAATTTACTTAAAATATTTACATTCCATGTTTTCAATTTAATCCTCCCCATTTTTGTTTTAAATCAACGAACACCATTGATCAGAATATCTTGAGATATAATAAAATACCATGATAGCCTTATCCCATTTATTTCTTCCCAAAGTTATAAATATCTTCTCAAAGGAACTTGTCCAGTTCTCATCTATAAATGGGTTGTAGTCCCATTGATTGATGGAGGTTGTTATTGAATAAATTATTCAAACATTGATTCTCCACATTCTGGATAAGGATACTCTATACAGGTAAGGTTATTGTTCATAACCTGAGTTAGTTTTCGTAGAATAGTTATAAGTTTGTTAGCACCAGTCACCACTCTAGTACCAACATCATTATTTTGAATATGAGGAAATTCCCTATATGGAAAATGTGTATGGATGCAGTTTTAATTCCATCCACTAGGATCCATTACTAACTAATGGAATACCCTAAATTAGGTTATGAATCATAATGGATAATTACAAACTAAAAAAACACAAAAAATAAAATGTAAATTTATACATAGCTAATATATTACTCATAAACATGGTATCATTTGGGAAATAATTAATTTTAAATCTTATATAATGGTTTGTAATGAAAATTTGAATTATCACAAGAATATCCCAGAGTAATGTCAAACTAGGTGTATATTAAGTTCTGTTGTGGTACACTTGGTTTCCATGGGTCAGGAATGGGACAACTTGTTTGAGTGGTTACCCCAAGATACATCTAGGCCAGAACCATGTCCAATTTTAGTATCTAAAAATGGATGTATTTCTTAGTTGACCTACATAATCTCTAACGTACCAAAATTCCAGGATATTATAACATGTTTATCCTCAAATTCTATTTGTGGGTTCTGTTATATAATCTATGATTTCTAATTCTATTTTCCAATGTTTTTAATAAACATTACCTAATACCAATTATAAAGACACCAACCACGGTATCCCGGAGCCGGTGACTTACCTTATTACATTGGAATAGATACAAGACATGAATCCAAATGGATTTATAAGTTTAGTAGTTTTGGAAGCTAGATTGATACATGAAATTTACATTACAACTGAAAAAACAATATAGAAACTCCATTAGAAACATCCATAGCTCATAGATTATCCCTAAAAGTCATTCATAATATATATCATGGAATTCTAGGAAAAATAAAACATAATAAATAGGTGAGATAAAATTCTTAGTAAGGGTATGTAATATAGTGTAAGTTATTATACAAAAAAATTCATGGTGAATGACTAATAATACATTCCCTTAGAACTTAAACATCAGCATAATATGGAAAGAATAAAAGATGAATAAATAATTCCATAAAAATAATCACATGAGAATGAAGCTTAACTATGGAAATTCTACTAGTTCAATATTCACATGGATAATAAATTATTAATCATAATGTGGTAATGAAAATATTGGACATCATAAACATACCATCAAGGTCTCATCAAAGACACTTGAAAATAAATGGTTAAGTCCTCGGCCAAAATACATTTTAGTTTTGTCTCATGCTGCCTATTAATACATTGAGGGGAAATAGAGGGACCCACTCATCACTTACTAAGTCTAATGAATTTATTAGATGAATGGGTTCAGACATAGAAAAATATACCCATGAAATGTAAATTACGTTCCTGAATCAATAAATATAATCAATAACCATTCTGAGTCGTACAGTGAATTGTATCAAGATAGAATATCCATAATCAAAATGGCCATAAAAAATTTAATGAAATACTGCAGATGATAAACATAAGAAATAAAGCTCAATAAATAATATAATTCAATATATTTTTTCAAATACATGAAAATAATCTAATAAAATCATCAGCTAATTCTCTAGAGAAAGCCCCTTTCTCCTTTTCAATTAAGAGTTTTTTCAGAAAAAATAATTTTTAATTTTCATAATTATATATATAAAACAAATAATGAACAAATATAGTTTTTCATGAAAAAATTATTCATTTTAGAAAAAAAAATCATGTCTCAAAATAGATTATATATGGTACATAAAAATGTGTACGAAATCAAGAAGTTCCCCTTAATCGGGTTTGCTTATTTGGAATAATTTAGAAGGAAACCATGTAAAACAAGTATTTCAGAATAAAAGAAAGATGAAATGATCTAGATATATAATTTATCTAAATATAAACATAATTTATAATAATTATATAAAAATAATTAATAAAAAAATTAGGGTTAAGAGAGTGAAAGTGTAACCCAAATGGAAAATAGAGGTTCGGGAAGAAACCCTTACCTTATGTCTGAAAGTGTTCTTCTCCTGACCTTAATGTCTGGATAAAGAAATTTTATTCATTAATAAATTAATTAATAACATTTTATATGTTTATTTAATTTATTATAATATTATAAAGTTAATATATTTTCATTTTTATTAGTAATAAGATACAAGATTATTGATCATAAGTATTCGTTTCATTGATTTTCATGATAAGTTTACTTATATATGAGTATAGAAGTTCATGTAAAATGGGAATAGAAATATTTAATTAAAGTTATATGTTATTAATGAACATATATAAGATTAAAATTTAATATAATTAATTTTTTTATTTGGGCTGAGGATGAATCATTAGATAAGACATTAGTGATAATCGTTTTGATTATTTTGGAAGGTTTTCTATCATCAGAAACTAGTTTTGTTTTATTAATTAACATCAAGAATATATAATGGTTTTAGAAAAATATATAAGTTGTAATACATATATTATAATTTTTTTGAAAATTAAAATTGTTTTAATACCATCCTTTAATTCATTAATTAAAATTGAAAATTCTTCATCCTTGAATGTGATAAATCAACACATCACTGACGATATTTTCATTTTTTAGAACAAAATGAGAGGGAATGGAAATGATGATATTTTAATACATCAACATACTAAAAATATAGTATATAGAATATAATGGATATTTAATGTTATTGTGGGATAGGGAGTTTAGTAGAAAAAAAAATAATCGAAATTGAAGAGAAAAAAAAGAAACAAATAATGATTTTTACCTCTTGAGTTATCCTTCATGGAAACCTCTTTATGGGGATTGGTTTTGGTATTTTGATGAGACAAAAAGATCATGGATGTGGGGTAGGGACTTGGGAATAGGACTAGGAATAAATTTGATAGGGCTAAAATCCTGGAAGGTGTGAGTAGAAGCGGTGATGAGGGGTTGAATTTATAGTGGAGGACAACAGTGTTTTTTGAATATTTTATTCATTTGTCTGTTATTTTGGCTCAAGATTGTGAATATTTTTAGAATTATCACCAAATATTTTTAAAAAATAAATATAATTTTGATATTATGGTTCATATATCAGTGATACATAACATATGACTCAATAATTCTTGTATTTAGCATTTATCATGAATTATTGTATTTGACTATTCACAAAAAATTCAAGTATTTTATTAAAATACCAAAAATTCACCCTTACCATTTATTGATGTCAACATTTAAAAAATGAACTCCATTTTATAAAAAAATGTAAATATGATATTTTTTTAAATCATCATTTACAGAAAAAATAAATATTTTAAAATTATATATCATTTTATAAAACATTGAATAATTAATTGTGCTCTTATAAAATTATTTTAAAAACATAAGATAGAAAAATATTAATTTACGAATAAATTTTATAAAAATAAGTTTTGTTTAATATCATTTTATTAATTATAAAATTTTATTTTAATATTTATTAATAAAGAAAATATCAACACTTCAATTAATAATTTTTATAATTTTCATTTACTATACTATGATATAATTGTATAATAATTTCATTTATAAGACAATTAACTTTTATTTATACTTTCATGGGTTATGTTACTATTCTTATAGTTGGTTTTCTATTCATAGGGATCATATTTCTGTTCCAAAAGGTATGTAACTATTTCATCGGTATAGATTTATTAGCTTCTAGAAATATCTCTTGTTTCATTCATTCTCCATTTATAATGTTTTTGGTGTGATATCTTAATGATTTTATGTGATTTATACAAAATGATATAAATATAAGAAGGGAAATTTTAGTGATAGAATTCTGGTTTGTTATAATGTGAATCCAACAACATCATGGAATCAAGATTTCACAATAATCTCATAGAATCAATAATATAATATCCTGGGATACACACACACACAAAATAATCATAATAAAGGTACCAAAAAAATGCATGGGATCAGCATTGAACTAGAATAATAAGCTATAAAGTACTCATGGAACTGATTGTCACATATGGTTATCAGGTCTAAACACACACACCCATATGCAATCACAATCTGGCACAATAATCAAATTTGTCTACGCATATATCATATTAAGGAAAATTGTGTAAAAATTCTAAATAGGTAAGGAACTTCCTACCATAGAATTTGTCGATGTCAAAGGTAGGGATAAACCACCCTATCTGGTTTGTTGTCTAGAGTGGAATACATTATTGTCAAGAACACCTCTTCACATCCTTATTATTATAAATGTAGACATACCAAATTTTGTGGTTCGTAAAGGGTTCTTACAACCCGAAAAAACTATTTTATTTCATAAAGAAATAAATTATCACATGGGATGATTCTTTCTCTCTCCTAGATAAATTCTGGATTATTATTTTAGGCCAACACCTATAATCACAATTTTCCACTCAAGAATAATTATCTTTTGATAATTTACTATAGATAGACCTTATATACTTATCCTCCAATAATTTCTCCTAAATTATCTTTTTATAATTATATTTTTATAATTTCTCATAAATTATCCTTTTATAATTATCTCCTGATAAATTCTCAAAAAATTACACATTTATAATTTTCTCTTGATTATTTTTCATAATTTAACTTTTTATAATCATATTTTGATGATTTCTCATAAACTATCCTTTAATAATTACCTATCGAAAATATCTCATAAATTACCCTTTTATTATTATATATTTATAATTTGTTATAAATTGTCATTTATAATTATATTTTGATTATTAATCATAAATTATCTTTTTATAATTATCTTTTTATAATTTGTCAAAAATTATCTCATTATAAAATCAAAATTATCATTTAATAAATTTCTAATAATTATTATATGTAAATTAAATGGAATTTTCATACAAAAGTTCTATAAATTGTCTATCAATGAAACCGTCTGATTATCCATTGATTTTTCTTTATTCTATAAATTATCCTTTGATAATATACCAATTATTGTTTGATAATTTTAACAGATTACCCATGATAATTGAATGTTTTATCGTTTTATATTTTTGGAAAAATATCCTTTGATAAATCACTATAATAATCATTTACCTATTTTACCAAAACATCTTTTCATATTTTATAAAACTATTATCTTTAGATAATCCAGTAATTTATTCTCTAGTGATTTTATTTAAAATTATCATTTGAGATTCATGTGAAAGTTATCTTTTGATAAATCACTTAACAGTTATGTTTGATAATCCAAAATAATTATTATTTGATAATATTAATAAATTATCCTCGAACATACAATGTGATTATCATTTCATAAAACAAAATTATCTTTACATAATTTCTTATAAATTATTCTTATATAGTTTAGGTTTATCAAATTATTTAAAATCATCCATTTATTTTATTTCTAAATTTTAGAAGATAGGAAAATGAAATAAAAAATAATAAATAATTATAACATACTCAAACTTAATAGAAATTCTAAAATATGGAAGAGGAGATAACCCATCGGTCACGCCAAAATAAGTTCTTCTGAGGTTTGTTGATTGTCAGAAATGAATGTTTGGGTCACTTAGACTTGATAGGCTTAACCATGAATCATGATGAAATGGTTCGACCATTTTAATAAACCTAAAACATGTTATCATTGAGTAAAACACAACCAACTATTTAATTTATGGATTGAACCGAAAGATTTATCGGGTAGAGTTTAATTTCACATAATTAAGGTGTTTCAATTTTTATTGGGTCAAAATGATGGAATAATCGAAGCGTTTAAATAGTTTCTGTGTTTCAATGGAGGTAACACATGAAATTAGAGAGAATATAAATATAAAAATGTATTAATAATTTAATTAAAAAAATTAATCATTTAATATTAATATTAAATTTATTTATTTATCATGCGACCATACCAAAAAATTGACACACATAAACATTATGTCATTCTTTTGGTAAACCATGCATCCTGGATATAATAGTGGTCTCATATTTATTATGCAACACACCATTTGAGATATACTAATTATTTTTTTAATTATGAAATATAATACTAACATAATTAAATTAAAACAAGGGTTTTAATTTGTATGATATCTCCCAACACCCAAAGTGTATAAATGTTATACACCACCTAGAATAAACCCCATTTATCATATATAATGGTGTTCTCATATTTCTCATATGAATCGCTGTTTAAATAATGTTCAATTTTTTGGGATAAATTTCACACACGCAAAACAATATATTTAATATTTTTATTCAATCTGCATTGAGGTTCTATGGGTCTCAGAATCTCACAATAACTCATCATAGAAATCAAAAAATATTCTATAGAATATTCTAATTTTATAACAGATATTTTACCCTTATGAAATTCCTAAAAATAATTTATTAATACATTTTTATTGATGATTTACATTTTTCACATAAATATATGCCTAAATTATTTACAAAGAGGGTTTTATTATTCTAAAAAAGATCAGGATATTACTAACTTAATCCTTATTTAGGAATGAAATTTTATTTTTAGAAGGGAATATAATAGCTACCATAAATATATGTCACCACTTCTGTTATACTTTGAAAAAACCATATAAAATTAATTCATTCTATAATATAATACTTCCATTTTTCTCTATTATTTCTATAAAATATGTTTCTAATAAATTTAGTACATCTTCATAAGATCAATTATAAGAACCAATCTATCGATCAACCTCACCAAACATGGGAAACACTCTTATTGTGGTTTATTTTTATATAGATCTACTAAAATATGGACCTTAATTGAGACACCACATCACAAACACAATTTAATGATATCTAAAATTGATTATATACCACCATCCATCCCATCAATGAACTATGTGACTCTTTCATGTAAAAATAATGAAAACCATAATAATTTTAAAAATATATCTATTAAATGTTCCAAACATACATATAAATTTCTCTTAGTAATTAGGATATTTCTAAATATTTTTCATTTATTTTACTTAATTTTTAATCAAACCTAGATTTCATGCTGAGTTCCTTGAAATAATTATATTGGTTATTCATTTATTGATCGTATTCATTAGATATATTGACTATTTTTACTAACATTGAATGATATGATCAATAATTATTATTTTATCATGTATAATCCATGATCATTATATTCTTATAATCTTACCATATTCTAGATTTTTAGTCATTCATGTCATGTATATTTTATTTCTTTTATAAATCATAGAAAACCATTATTCATTTTTGAATTAATTACCTTATTTGGTATTATTATATGTGACGTTTTATCATCACTGATTCATAAAAATTACAACCACAACTAAATACATTGGGTATACCAATTTCCTTATTGGGATAAGGATTCTAACCAATTCCAATCCCCCCCTATGGAACCAAAATCCAATCATTAGTTTTTTATCCATTCCTTATGAAAATCATTATAGTTCTTTATTTATTTATTTATAACGGGATTGAACTACAAAATTTAATGACATAACATAACAAAATAACATAAAATATATGGTTTATGGATAGTATAATAAATGAAAAACCTATCCAGAAACCTAATGTTGTCTATTTACACCTCATATATTATTTTTTTACATCAAATATTTTTACCTATTTTCACATTTCAGTTGAAAACCCTACAAAACTATATAGGTTTTATGATATAAATTACACACTATAATGAAAAAAATAATTTATTAATGTAAAATTATAATAACATATTGTTTTACCAAAAATATTCACTAACATGGCCATTAAATTTTGAACATATTATGATATAATGGAACTTCAATGGGGATTTAATATTTATTAGGGAACCAATTTGGTTATCATTAAACCACCCCTCCTATTGAAATTAATTGAATAAAAAACATTTTATTAAAAAAAACACACCCACACACACGTAATATATGAAGGAAACATGCATAGTCATCATGGATTCACTATGTTGTTAAACCTTCTTATAGAGCCCACCATTTTTATATTTTAAATAGATTAAAATAAAAAATATATGGTTTATCATTATCCACTTCTTATTATTTTCATCATCTTCACCAAATTATTGTACTCAAACATCCTTGTGGATATCCTTTTGTGTAATCTACTTTGGTTTATTCTCCTTATAAACTATTTTAGGGTTAATCTTATGCTAATTATTCTTCTCATTCTATATTTTTTAGAAACATTCTTATGAGTGAATTTATACAAGATCAGTCATCATTATTATATTCATGATTCATCATCTTCTATAATTTTTATAGAGTATATTCTTCTCACATTATACATCTAGTAATTTCAACCTATTCACTACACCACATATCTCATAGCATATCAAGATCCTTTAGAAATGTCATTTTTTATTCCACTATATTCTTAACATAGATTGTATTTTCATTCTCTACATAGTTTAAAAATTTTATAATTGAACATAAATATTATAATTTAACTTCTAAAGTGTTAAAAATTGATCAATATTGATTGAATCTATCTCTATATTTCAAATATATGTTCTTTCATATATTATTTAAATTTTAACATCACATGGATTCCGTGTGTACTATGGTTGTCATTTAACTGAGTTAAACTGTTGGTATTTATATATTAGGATCCTTATTCTATTAATAAATGATATTAAAAAAATAATAAAATATATATTATCACTATATGATCATATTATTAAATATAAAAAAAATATTTATATTCTAAATTATATATCATGTGACACTAAAAATTGGATTCTTTAAGAAATGTGTCCTCATAAAAATGTACATTGATATTTAAAATAGAGTAATATGTAATTATTTATAATCATATATAATTAATGCCCAAATAGTAATTATTGTTCATAAGGGAGTAAAATGAGGCACCTGATAAGTGGGGAATATGGATATTATAGTTTATCCTAATTTAAACTTATTTTTAACACCTACCAATCATTTTTTATTTATACTTGGACCACATAGTTATAATGTAACTTTTATTCTCATTCAGATAGTTATATTGATACATAAATCTCTTCATTTCATAATATACCCAAATAAATACACATGAAATGTATTATATAATATTAAATTGGTTCTATTAATATGGGAATAGTCCATGGTGTGAGGTATCTTACATATTATCTCATAGATCACAAGAACATATTTTTTCTTATAATGTTTATGGATATAACGCACGTCCCACAACATGATTAATATTAAAATCAATTACACTTTATAATGCTCTCAAAAAATTGAAAAAAAATTGTTTACCCTCATTATGATATATATAAAGAATTTAGTTTGAGAAAGACTTCACTCTCAGATATGTTACATAATGTAAGTCCTCAGTCAACCTTCAAATAACCTAGATTATCCTTCTTCTTCATCCTTTTAGATCCTCAACTTGTGGTGATAAAATATTTTATCGTGGCTGTTATTATATAAAATATCATGGAATATAATTTATTCTTCCATGTAATGGGGAATTGGTATGTCGAATGTATCATTTCCTTTTTATCTATATCCACATATATGTGTATATAAGGAATATGTCATTCCACTATAGTTACTAGACATACTTCCCATAAAAATATGATTCATCATTCTCATCAGGTATAATGATTTATATATCTCCAAAATGGTTCTTCTATTATGCATATCCTACCCATCAAACAGAGTGTCAATAGTTCTATTAATTTATTGTCTAACTATTATCTCTATTATTCCATGTTAGTATCGTCATGATCATGAAATCCTCTTATTTATACTCCAGTAATACTATTCTTACCAAGATTTACTTCCCGATCTATATAATATATTAAAATAATTAATGCATAATCTCATCATGAAAAATATATACCCTTTATTAATTAAATTAATTATAGAATATAATCACATTATACTGTTATTTATATATATGATGGAAACTTGCATATGTTCTTTATTATTCATCCTTTACAATATAAAGATACTCTGTATCTAATATTCATTGGAAATAAAAGTCATACATCTCCTTTATCATGTATGCATGCCATGTGTCCAGTCAATATATTATTTCATTTATACTTTCCTATGAAAAAACTAACACTCAAAAGGAAATACTTTTTTATGTGTCTTTATTCATATCTTTATAAAAACCATAATGTCCATCTAATTTTATATTCCTTATATGCTATCTTAGTATTATTCATTACATGATCTTATCTTTTATGGTCCATATACTTTATTATATTCACAAGTTTTCTTTAAATTAAGATGGAAATTCCAACACATATTTTTAATTCATAATATATTTTTAGATTTTGTATTTTTGATCATTATAATATATAGATAACTGGATATTATGGGTGGGTCTACAATGAATCATTTGGGTTTCAACATTTTTATTTACTATAAAAAATGTGTATATATTTTTGTGATACATATATTAAACTACAATATCATCTATTAAAATATTATTTTTTGCCTCTATTAGTCATGGCTCAAGCTTTTACTATATCTCACCCAATGTATTCATTTATGAATTTTTCTTTGAACTTATATCCTCTCATGATATCTCTTATTTTCATGTATTCCAAAAAATGTTTATTTCTTTGAAACAATAAAATTTTATATTATAACAATATCCTAGTTTATATGTTATGAAATCATTAAAATATGTGTTATCACCTTTTATTAATCATTTAATTAACTTGAGATTATACTTAATCTATTTCATTATAGAACGTATATAACATAAACACTTAGAATATTATAAATTATAATATTCAATGAAAATAAAATTCTATAAAATGCACAATGATATACACAAATAACTCTCTCCACTATATTCATTAGTACAATAACCCCATACTATTTTATATAGTGTGTGGTGATATTACCATATAATTATCCAGGTCCTATATTATGTCCTTCAATGGATAGAATCATTATTATTTAGTTAAATTTATGATTATTTCATGAAATAATTTATGCCAATTATTTATCTATAAAAATATATAACATATATTAAACTAAATAAAGGTCTAATATTTCTATGATTTAAAATCATCAAATCATATAATTTCATATAATTTATTTTAGTAATATATTTTACCCTTTATGAGTTCCTCAGTCACCTCCTACAATATCCTTCATTGTGACATGACATTTATTCACTTCAATAAATATACAATTACTCAATAATAATTGGAAGGTAATTCCAAATACTTTTTCAACATTACAATACACTAAAAAAATCCATTGACACATTTCTATGATATCAATTACTGTATTATGCAGACTATTTTTTAGACTTACTTGAACCCCACTTAGATTAAACATTACTTAAAAACCAGAGTATCTTACACCATTTCACAGTATATCACCTTTTAAAATTATAGGATGACTTCCAACCATCCCTTTTTTCACTTCAAAACATTAATCTAACAAAATTATATTATCAATAATTTTTTATTACATTCCCTATTCAATAAAACATCATCCTTGAACCTAGGATAATCTTTTCTATTTCATTTATTGTTAATGTATATATACCAATATCCTATAATATACATCACCATTTTAATTTTTAATATTCAATGAAGTTTAAAAAAATCATAAACCTTCAAACTTCCAATACTTTTATGGTGATCCCCTATGATAATGATATTATATGCACCACACATAATGTGAAAACCTCTAGTATGAGTCCAAGACACTCAAACAAATTTAAATACATGATTATGATTTATAATAATATATAATGTATATCAAATTATTTTTATAGTACTTATATCTAACAATCCCCTTTACTATCACTCATCCATCCAATGTGTTTTACAATTCATCTTTAAGGGGTGAGTAACATTTCATTTCGATAATTATAATGGTATCATGTTAAATAATAATATTTTATTATTCATTTTTACTCTTAAGAAATTAATAGAATAATAACCAAATATATAGTATCTAACAGTTGTGGAGTAATTTTTTATTATCACATTTTATGAGATAAATCAAAAAGTAATAAAATCCCCTTTTAAAAAAATTTTGGATCATATTTGAATATTAAATTTGACGTGGAAGATACTATGGGATTGAATAAATGGGGATTCAAAATAATTATTATAAATTGGGATAATTAACAACATCACTACCCAAAAACAATAGCACCATAAGAAATATATCATTCCATGTTTTATTATGAATTTTATAAAAGGGAACTCATACTGGAGTTTCCTTGAGAAAATAATTTGGATGTGGTGTTTAAAATATAAATACAAAAGTAAAGAACATTAAAATGAAAATTAGTGGTGAAAATATTTTGATTTAGATACAAGATATTCTAATCATGTTTAAAAAATAATAAATTTTATAATGTAGTATAAATATTGAATTATGACACACATGGTAATAATGCTTCGATAAAATTGATTAATCTCAAATTTTATTTAATAATTGGTTTATATTTGGATAATATTTTTCTAACCTATAATTATGATTGTTTTTTATTCAAGGATTTTATAGCCAAATTATTTTGGATTGAATATATTATAAAATTTTGTGGGCTCTTGATGATGAAAAACTATATAAATGTTATATTAGATAATATATCACTATTCTATCTAAAAAATATTAGATCAAGGACCTGAACTATTTGAGTAAATTATTTATATAGAGGGTCATATACTCAAATAGTCACCCAAGGAAGGAGAAAAGAAAATGAATGAAAATAATTGGATAATGAAAATTAAATTTGAGATTATTATGAAGTGAATCATCAAATTATGGAATAATATAATTTTTTCATGAGGATATTGATATTACACTATGTGGAACAATGTTTTGTGTTTTCTAGGTCATTTATTAACCACATTATATTGAAACAACATTTTAATTACATAATAATATTTATTTTATGAATATGCATGAAAATATGAAATCCATTACATTAATTTTATGAAATGTGATATTTATTTCCTTAATTAATAAATAAAATATTATATGAGTTATTTAATATTCTATGAACAACAATTAACTTTTTTAAGTTTAATATGGAAATTTTTATTATTTAAAATTTTCATTTTTGTTGAAAGGATGTGTTCTACATTGAAATTAAATAAATGTTAAATTTAATTGAATTTTATGTTCCGATCAATAATATTAATATATATATATATATATATATTATCTTGTGAGTTTCAGTTGAATAAGTTATTTACATTATAGATAAACTTAATTACAAATTAATATCAATTATCAAATAGCTTTTAATGTTTTCTATAGTTTTAATTGAAAACACACTTAAAAAATAGTGTGTATATTTAATACATTTGTGTATTAGATTGAATTTAAAGAACAAAATAGGATAGAGTGTCATAACTCATTTAAATAACTATGATAGGTTTGATTATGTATTATATATGGTATAATTAGTATGTGATTAAAATATACTATACTAGGACATTTTTTATGAGCCTCTTGATACATGTAGGATGCAACATGTGGGATATTGCACAAAATGGATTTGGGAGTTACATAAAATCTTATGAAAACTAATAATATAATGATATGAATTGTTCCTATCCATTTGATGATTCAAAAATTCTTATAAAACCATTGATAACATGATATACTATATGGATGTGATTATATTGGGGATTTCCCAAGGTGGTCACAATAACTATTGTGGGATATTTTTAAACTCTTATGTGATACTTTTCCATATATTTTAGAAACTTCCAATTGATATTTAATTAGTTTGGTCCTTTTTAAAGTACTATAACATATTTAATCAGAATAATTCCATAAACCAATTGGATTCATATATAAACCAAGATAGATTTGATTGAATATCACTATAGTGAATGGATAATGGAAATTTACTTCGAATATGAGGCTGTTGGACATTTTTTGTTAGGTAATATGAATATTATCTTAGCATTTGGAGCTTAATTACACCATTATCTAGATATTTAATGAAATTTTTTGAGAGAAAAAGAGAGGAAGATAATATAATATTAAAAATTGATCAAAATATAATGGTATATATAATATCTTAATCAATACCTAGAGTGATGTTATAATATTTGGATGCCCAATATTTACATGTAAAAGTTCACTAACACTATATTGTACTTCTCTATAATTGATAGAAACTACTATATGTATAATATTATATGATGGAAAACACATTGAATGAAGCTTTATGAGGTTGACTTGATCGACTAGATCGAATGTATCATGATCATTAGATTATATTACATCATTCAGGAGAATCAGACCATGATATATTGCAATATAAAAATTATGTGGATATATTGTTACTCTATTCCATGTGAGATTGAATAATACAAATGATTTGGTATTGAGTGGAAGTTTGGGGGATTTAATTACCTAGTATTTGGAATTCTTTTTTTATCTCAATTTTGATGATTATGGGGTGAAAACCAAGTGTTTTAAGACCATTTTATAACATGTGTGTATTAATTTTTTATAAATATATGGTTAGATGATCTCAAAATAAAATTTTAACTGTCCCATTTAATTTTAAATATGGAATTTTCAATGTGTTTATATTTTATAGGAATCTATATTTTTAGTAGAATTGGTGGTTTTCTAAGGCTTTTGGACACATATATCATTTTGGATACTATGACTGATGACTATGTATTCAAGGATTTTTGTGGAAAAATGTTTTTCATACTTACATTGTCTTTGAGTTTCAACATAAAAACAATAAATTTTGGGTTTTATGAGGGTTTATGTAATTCTTGATCTTAGGGATCACAAAAATTTATTATCTAATTATGAAAAAAATTACATGGATTCACCTTTAAACTCACAAGACCACACTAAATCATCTTAGTAATCCAAAAAAATATCCATCTTTTTTAATATTCTTGAGTAATTGTAGATTTACTCTATCATATTATTTACGAATCATGATTTTGAATCATTAATTTAACATTTTATCTCAGTAATGATCTTTATCTATATTATCAAAAATGATTTCTCTCATTTTATCACCTAGATTATGAAATGAAGATGTATGGTCATAGAATATGATTTTTTATTTATCTTGATAGTGATTGAATAGATTTATTCTATAGTATATTATTTGATCCTAAAATGGAGATTCATTAAGAATAGAACATCATAATAAGTGTATTCAAAACCATTTAGGATATTTACTATTCTAGTGTATTTTCTTATTTATTATGATTAATAATTTATTGAAAATACTATATTTATATGAAATCATAATTTCATAAAGACATTAATTTTAAATAATTCAAATTTTCATGAAAAATTTGAATATTAAATAACTTTTTATTTGACAGTTAAAATGGTCTTTTTTTCAAAACAAATTAATTTGATTTTTAAATGATATTTGTTCTAATATCTTTCACCAGTTGATGATATTTTATTAGGTCCACTTAGTCAAATTACCGAAGAGGGGGGTGTATGTGGGTATGATATATTAAAATGATTTCCCCTTCATATCTTTTTTCATTATTGAATATGTCACACTTCTCTATTTCTCCAATATAGATATATGAACAGATATGAAATCATGCACAAGACATAGAGATTTTACTTAATTCACCCACACTAGGATACGTCTATGGAGCATAAAATAGTGATGTTCTAATATACCAAATCTACTAAATATCACGACCAATTACAAGGTTCTAGCTATATCACTTCTATACCCAAGATAACATCCTTTATAGGGTTCTGAGTCAGCTCACTGCATTCCCAGGGGTCACCCCCTATGTCTCTTTCTCTGGCTCATTGTAGGTGGAAATGTTCAGTCAATTTATCTCTTTCATTAAGCTCCTACCATCCCAAATCTCATATAGCCTTCACAAATCACACCATTTTCATGATGCTAAAACTACCTTTCATGAAGCTTTATCATTTAATGAAGCTCACTTAACCTTCAAGAAGCTCAACAAATCTTCGTGATGGTCACTAGTTTCAATTGGATTTTTATATCTTTCAAGAATTCAATTAATTCAATATGCTCATAACATTAAGTTGGATTCAATAGCCTTTATGATCATATTCACATAAAAAACCTTTATAAACCACCTTTGTGACCCACCTTCACAAACCTTGAGAATTAGGATTCTCATTGAGTCTCAATAGTTTTTATAAATAGGGGTAGAGGTCTATTTAATGGCATTTACCACTGGATCTATAACCTTCGGACCATGTCAGCACCATTTCACATAACTCCTTCATTTCCATTATGGCACTCCATATTTTGAGAAGCTCCATAGAAATTTCCCATTTTCAAATCTTGTTGTAATCGTATAGCATTCCGTCAAAACCATCATGATTCCATGATACTCCATTCACGGTGCTCTTCACCACTCTATTTGTGATGGTCGTCATTATTTAGGTATATCACCATTAACATTTTGATCCTTCACAAAACACTCTTCTCCAATCCCATCATCGTGAAACTCATGCCTTTTCCATATTTTAATTAGGACTTCAATAAAGTACACTTTCTTGATGTTATCTAAACACCAAATTTTACACCCCCAAAATATGGAAAACACTAGGAAATGGCGTCACCGTATATATGTAATTTTCTATACCACTTCCATGGCATAAATTATTTTATATTGGATCTTTTTTGACATTCCTAGTCAAAAAAATATCTGTACTCCACAACATTGCTTGAAAACACACAAATCAACCCAAAAATTCTTCCATGTTAACATGAAGTATTTTCCACAACAAAGTTTTAATGACATAATAGAATTTTTTGGGAACATACTTTGTAATGGGTATATATTTTGAATATATATTTTTAATGATTCAAATTATATTTCTCATACAATGTGCATTTATATATAAAAATGGAATTTTTATTATTATTTTGAAACCTCTAAGAATTACCAATAGTAAACAAGATATAAGAATATTGTGCATTAATATGGGAAATGGATGGGACAACCATGGTTGAAATGTTATATCCCACTATAAAGTCTAGTAATATGTCTGAACCGATGGTTCCATGAATCATATATTTTAAATTTGATACAAGTGATTATTTTCATTATTTTTACTTTTTCCAAAACATTAACTTTTTTTGAAATAAGGATTCTAGTATAGTGTTGGAAACAATGGGATTTCATTAGTCACTATTAAGAAATAGAGTCTTCTTGGAATTTTTCTGAACATAAGTAGACTTTATAATAATAGGTTTTGATTGAAAAACATGTATTACAGTTTTATTTGAAATCAAATTTTTTGATTAATTTATTTCTAATAAATGTCTATTTTGAAATTAAATGATTCTTGGTAATGATACCCAGTATTTTGGAAAGTATTATGATAAATAATGTTATTTATTAAAATTATATTTCATTTTTGAATTGTTAATTGGAATTGTATATTCGATATTTCTTATTAATGGATTTACATTAGAGTCATAGGGGAAATCATTTTTAATTTATAATCACCTCATATATATGAACTTCAAAGAATATAGAGGCATGATTAGTCATTATATAATAAATTGGATGAAATTATTATTTAATAGTGGAAATTATTTAATCCACATTAAATAAATGGTAGTGGAGTTTTTGGTTTATAATTCATAATTATATAATTTTTATTACAATATGTTATATAAATTTACATTGGATATGGATTTTGAAAAAGAAAATATTACCTTGACATAGATGGTATGAAATGGGTAATTATATAAAAATTATTTACATTGACATGAACAATTTTAATTTAGTTATTATAAGAAAATATATCTTCTATATTTTATAATCATGATATTTTATAATTTAGTGGCCTCTCATGATCAGGTATTTTGATTAAGATTATGTGGCATCATTGATTGGGTTTTGAGATACAAGAACATGAGATATGGTGTTTTAAAATAGTATTAGAGGATAGTTTTTGAGATGAGTCTTTGGAATTATAGTAAATATGAGGATATGATTATTAAAATTAATAATATACCCATAAAAATATTTATATATCCTTTCAATAGTGAATAGTCAATTATCAAGAGGTCAAAGAAGAAATATTTGTCAATGGTGATATCATTGTATTATCATTTGTTTCATGTAAACCCATTATAGTGTGAAATTGGAAGTAATACAATAATTATGAATGAAATGGTAAGCATAAAATAATAATAACATGGTTTAAATAGCACGTTTTCATGTATAAAGAAATATATATTTTTAGTGACTTAATGATATTTTTCAGAAGAGATTTTGAAAATAAGTTAATAAAAAAGTATATGATTATAATAATTAAAAAGTTAAATATTTTTCCAATGTTAATAAGAATATAGAGACAACATGGGGAGATTTAGGATACCATTTAACAAGAAGAAGTTTAAAAATATTGAAGGCTATATTAATGTTGATTAACAAAATGGGGACATTTATGTTGATGTTAATTGAGACATGACCAATATAAGAATTGTCATTACACTGAGATGTTAGATAACTGTTAAAAACACCATTATATTCAATGGTGTGGAGTTTATATAACCATAATATTATATTTTTTATTAGATATTTTTTGAGTAAATTGATTCATGAGTTTTGATTGGATCTACATTTTATTTACTAGAAATAAATTTATTAGATGAGTTAGAGACTATTTGGATTTGAGTGAAGATGTTGTTGACACCCAAAAATTTTGGAGTCCACATTACTAAAATCCCCATGATATGAGACTAAAATGAATGATATATGATAATGAAGTTTCACACTTGATAAATAATATAATAATTGGATACTCATGTGAAATATCCATCAAATGTTTAAAATTTTTTGTTAACGGAATAGGTAGAGGGGACCAAGAAAGTCCATGAGATATAATATAATGCAGACCAAGTTCTTAAACACATACTTGACTAATTCACATTGGTGTAAAAGGTCAATAAGTAGTAATGATGATACATGCACTGTCAGAGGAGGATTAGGAGTCCAATAAGTCTGCTACCTAAATATCCTCTCTCTATTAGTAGGTGAGTTTCATGAAGCTATTGAGAAGAAACATACATTTATGAATATATTATGAGATTACCCATAGGATGAGGATATCTCCATGTTTGGCCATGTAAATAATTAGGGACTCCATCTCTACCCAATCTAATGAGTTTCGGTGATTATTGCATGACTCTATCCCCTTAAAAAGGGATAAGGCATCAATTGTGATGGAGTCTCCCCATCCATATAACAAGATGAAATCTTGATACAATAAACCAAACTGATTGTGCACAAATACTTTTCCCCACATTACACAATTATTTCATGAACCATCAATACTTAATTTAAGTCCAATATCAGGGGGAATCCATGAAGCCCATTTTAACTCCATCATTAGTAATCAGTTCATTTGAGTAGAACTCTTTCACTCCATTAGGAGCCACATGGAATGGGATAGATCACACTGATTTAAAGGATAGACCACATTTTCCACCATGGACCTCACTCAAACCATCACCACCATGAACGAACTTTCCAAACCATTGTGATGAGCTCAATAATGTGCATTCCATATTCTCAAAATTATATCCAACATAAGAATATCCATCTCCCATTGTTCATGAATATTATTCTCCATAATATGAAACAATGCATGCATGATATCATCACTAAAAATAAATTGAACATCAACCCATTTAAAAAACTAAAGAGTCACAAAATTGAGGAAGCCCACTCACCTTAAAAGAATGTGTGATAGGAAGAATCCTCATTGGACCTATTATATAATTAACACATTTAAATGATGAAAATCCTCTTGAAACACAACATCGCATTAGTAATAAGTTCATGGTTTTGTATTCAGTAGACAATAACATTTATCATTGAAGAAAGTTCATTACACCATAGGATATATCCTAGTGAATCGTGAGTGGAGTTTGAATAGAGTTCATGATAGTAAAAAATCATAATGTGATGGATAATGATCCCTCATAAACATTACTTATTCCAATGAAATGGTGTAAAAACCAAAAAAATTTACATATGAATTCATGAATATATTTATTTAAATTATTTAATGTAAAAAAATAGATTTCATTTAGGGTAACATGGAATGGGAGGTGTTTAGAAAAGTGTACCAGTGTTACCCCTTGTTGAAAACATAGAATAGGGGTTTCAGGTACCAATTATAAGGCAATTAGGTACCTGGTGTCATGGGATGAAGCAATGAAATACATCGATCCCCATCATCTAGACAATGGTGGTGTTGAAGGTAACTAATGGAGAACATGGAATATGATATTGGTTAACTAATTACCCAATGTTTGTTGGATTAGTTTTTAGGGTTGCTTCTAAAATTTCACCTTTAGAACCAGTTCTATATAATCCCTATTCCATCCCCATCCATCACACATAATTTACTCAAATTTTGGATCGCACTATTCTTCCAGAGATTCATTAGACTCATTAATTATTCATTTGGATAATTGTTCCCCAAGAAAAATATCTTTTATTGTGTCTAAAACCATGGAATTAAATTTCACTTTATATATCAACTTATTTTATATTTTTTAAAATATAAAATTTAAAGGATTCAGGGTCAATTTTATGGGATTTGGTGGATTGAAATTGAATTCCTTGAAATGGTTGGGAAAATGAACACCCTTAATATCATGTATGTAATTCCTTACTATTTAAATGTTTTAGGAAAAAAATTATCGAATTTCTTTCATGTGTGTTCTTTTTTTTCCAAATATTATTTTTATTTTGGTATCAAAGTGGTTGGGTTACTCTATATTAATGTGATTAACCCCTTAGCATATAATAATTTCAATAAAACATGTACTTGATGAAACCATGGCTTGTTGAAATTATTGAGATAGGCATGTCTACATTGGATATTTGGGTGAAGTGTTAGTAGTATGGGATTAGTATAGTTTTATTAGATATTTTTCCTATAGTTTTATTAGATATTTTATTAGATATTTTTTTCCCTATAGTGTATGGGTATGGGTGATAAATAAAAAAAAAGCATGGTGTTTGTTGAGTAATCAGGGTGGGTTTGAATAATATATTCGAGTTGAGTTTATATTATCCAATTGGATATCCTAGTTCCATCAAAATATGTATGATAAACTATTTGGATTAGTGGTTATCCATGGAAATTACATGATAATATAGAGTAAATATGTTACGTGTTAAATTGTTTCTGAACATATTAGGTTTTGACCACCTCTAATGATGGAATATGATGTCTTATGATGATAATTTTACCATATCCCCACTGAGAGGGTAATTTCTTTTGATGTGGTGATGTAAACACAACCTGAGTGAGAGGTTGTGGGAAAGGAATTATTTTTTATATGCCACTATGAGATAGGGGTATTGGTATATAGATGATGTGTACGACCTCCACTAGGTGAAATTGTATTTTGTGGACTATATGTGTGAGTTTTATTTAATTTATAAGGTACAGTTCATGTTATGATATATACCTATAGATAAAGGTTACCCATCCTTTTATAATATGTTTAAAATTGGTATAGTTTATTTTTATATTTTCATAGTTAATGCATTATGACATGATGTATGTATATTATTATTTGAAAAAAAATCTATATTGTTTAATAAAAATATCATATTTTTTATGAAATTATACTAAGGATGTCTTGGTGGTGTCCTACTAGTTTTAGTACTCACACCATACATATGGATCTGAGTGTGTGTGGAGACATTGTTTTTAGTGGTCCAGTCAAGGGAAAGGGTCCAATAGCTTTCCATTAGGTAAGGGGATATTGTTTTTGATATGGAATAGTAATGAACTTACTTGGATTATTTTGTGGTTATTCAACATTATTATTATTTTGTTTTTTAATATTATATATTTATTGATCCATCTCTTCTAGGGATCCGTTTAATGAGTTTATAATTAAAATGTATTATCATTTTATATAATGTTATGTGATTGTATCATTGGATTCCTCTATGTTACTTGTACACTTATATTGTTTATTTATTCATTGACTTTTTTTAATTTATGGTTACTAATATCGAGTGTCTAGTCTCTTCCCTATATTTCATAGTCTTTCAATTCTAGTTGATAGACTCTTGTGGATTGGGAGGCCTGAAAAAGGTCAACTGGTGCATCATATTGTTCATAGTGAAGATGGATAGGTCATTAAAATGGTACTAAATAACATTTCAGTAGATTTATTTTTTGAGGACGGTAGATTAGAGATAGATATATTAGTAATCAAGTTATTGTAAATTCTTATGTTTATTCCACACTTAACTAGTGGATGTTTGATTTTCCAAGGTAGTGGGATTACATTTGTTATTTTTCTATTATGTTTTCATAAAATTCCAAAAGTGATATTGTGATTTTATAGTTTCTAGTTTTATTATACATTCTTGGGGTGGTGAGAGTGTATGAGTTTCTTCACATGTTAAATTCATACATTTGTGTGATTATTGAGGGTGTGAATTGATAAATTCCAATAATAATATATCCAGGGTTTTCCAAATTACATTTTTGATAATATATAATAAATTTATCAAATGTATTATGATGATTTTTTTATATATGGATATTACTTATGTGAAAGTGTAGTAGATGAGTCTTAGGCCTTGGGTAGGTCATGGGTAGTAGTTCCCTTTTGTCTGTTATAATTCCCTTTTAGTGTCGGTCTCATAGGATAGGTATTCATATGTGTTTCTATCAAATGATTATGACTTTTTGGGATTTAAAGAATTTAATATTATTTCTATATATATGTTCAATAATTTTAGAAAAAAAATTTCCTCAATTATATCCTATGGTTCCCCATATGAATTAATTTGAGGATGTTCAAGAGGTTTAAGATACTTCTGTCATAAATCCAGATTTTCAAGAGAGAAAAGATAAGATTTTTTCATAGGATTCTTCGATGGGTCAAGAACCTTATCCAATTAATCAAGGGTAGTTTCGCATCTAATTTTCATGAACCAATCCCAAAAAATATACCATAATGAAGGGAGATATAATGACCCTCGAAACCTACCTCCATTAGGTTTTTGGTTAGTGATAACAACTAAGGGTATGAAAGTCTCAAACATGGGAGGCATTACCCTTTATATATAAAATTGGATCTAGATATAGGAGAAAAAAATAAAAAACTCTAGAACATATATAAATGTAATCCTAAATATATCCTCCAATTCATTATTTATGTAAACTGTTAAAAATAAATGTCCCTAAAGTAAATATAAAAATACACATCCAATATAAATAACTCAACAACTCTAAAAAACATTCTAGTAATTCCCAACTCGTAGCCCAAATTCCACACTGAAACCTAAAAATAGTTTATATATGGAGGTTTATCATACAAGTATAATTCATAGGATCAAAACCAAGGTCCCAAGTGCACATGTTTATAAAGCATGTTAATGCACCAATGAAAAAAAAATAAAACTAAAAAAATCAATATAGTTCAACTAAACAAACCCATCCATGCCATGTTTCACTCACTAAATCAAGATTTTAATATAGTGTTATAGCACTGATACCATATAAAAAATCAACATACAACTACACCCACACTAATTTGATTCTCACATGCCCCAATGTCAAACTTCTTGTGTTTTCATCCGTTCCACACATTCCAAATCACATCACATAACATAATATATTACCTGAAAAAACATGGGTCATCTCTATTGTGGGTCAGGATGTATCCCTACCTACCAAATCCTCATAATTTCCAACATTTTGTTCTATAACCAGGTTTCATTACACCATGTATCACATAGAAGCACCTATAAAATCACATTTTATTTCATCATATAACAAGGCAAATTGGGTATCTTGAACATGAAGGGTATCAACTTCGTTCCTTTATCCTACCAAGAATGACCCCAACCACATGTCATGTCACATCACATCCTCATATCATCACATATCACCTATAAATACCTAGTATAATACTACTTGGTAATCTCCAACACCAACTCATACCATCACTGCTTCTAATGGAAGAATGGGGAAGAGTGACTAGATATCCATCCATGTCCCCACCATCTTTGATATTAGGGAAGTCACCCTAGAAAAGGAACCTACAAGAATTAGTATGGTTATCAAACTTGGGTTGGATGCACATAAAAATAACGTAAAATAAATGATAAATAGATAGCTCACAATACTCAACCAATTGGTTCACATCAACTCCACTAGTGCACACCATAGCTCCACCACTGCACAACATGTCTACTATCCCAACTATTTCCACCAATATATGAAACAAAACAGACAACCACACAAAACCACATGTTTCCACAATCATTTTCTAAGACACTTCATTCACATTTAGACTACCCATTCATTTAACTTTAAATTGATTCATGTCATATACCACACATCCATTTCCAACAAATATCATGTATTTGAGAAACCTCATGTTTCAATTTATCATCATAATTTTATTCCATTGATTATCAGGAAACTAATATAGTTTCCACACAACAACTCACCTATCTCACATCAACCATCATCGCCCCACTACAATATCCAAACAATATTTCCATAACCACCATGCAACACAACTATTGTGAATCACAACCACTAAAAACCACCTATATTACCACAAACGCATCACATAACACCACCACATAGCACAACACCACCACACAACATCACTGTCACAAAAATTCCCACATCACATCAATTTCAACCAACCACCACATCACAGTCCCACATATCAAATAGCCATGTTGGTCCCATCTATCATCACATGACATCCCAAACCATGCAGGGCAATAGAAAAATCACAAGAATACACAATAAAAAGACATATCATCCTCCAAAATTTATTCAAGGGATTTCATTTTATTACTTATATTAGTGTATAGGTGTTTTCATACAAACTAGATTACTTGGGTGACCAATTTATTTTCCAAATATACATTTATTGAATTTTATTCAAGATGCAATTAATGAACAAAAAAATAATGGTCATCACAACATATCTTATAGAGTGAAAAAATTCCTCCGATAGATATTATTTTTCACAAGAAAACCATATTACATAATATCATTAGATAAAATATCCTTGCAGTCAAAACATGTGATATCCCCCGATTTTAGTAATGAAAATTGTTACCTTATAACATCAAACTTTATTATCCATCAAATGGAAAATTAAAAATTTCATCCCCATACCTGTAATGTAAAAAAAGTGAGAATGGTAATATTATAACTCAAGGAATATATCTGGTCTTGATGAACACCATAATGTAGAGAATAAATAGTCTAAAACCCAAAACTGTACAAGGGAATGAAAAATCAACAAGCAATGCATCAAGGGTTTTCAAAAGTTTTACCAAATAAATTCCCAAATGAAACAACACCACAATATAAGATCCCTAAAAGAATAGAGGAATTAAACAAGGGTATTTAAAGGAAAGAACTCACTACTGATTTCCCTTGACGAACCATCAAATCCCATCAATCAAGGAATGGTAATAAGAGTTTTAAAGACTCCAAGAAATCACATAGGACTCATCTAAAATGATGGATTGATAAGTATTCAAATTAGAGAAAAATTAGTCGAACGTGGTTTATATAGAACTTGTAACATGAATTTTTTTTATTGTAAGTTAAAATTATACATCATAAATTACAAAATCCTAAATATCCTATAACATAAAACCACTTTTTAGTCCATAAATATTTTTATACAAAAATAATGGAACCTAAGAGTCGAATTAACTTATGATGAAAATTCCTAAATTATATCGTAAAACCCATCTCACGATGACCCATATTTTTCATACAAGTTGTAAACAAGTCAACATTAGAATCCATTAAACACAAACATACAATATAAACCTCTATTTTACACCAGAAAACACATACTACTACACAACTATATCTCTCACTCCTCTAGAACCATCGAGACATCCTCCAATCACTTCATAATCACAATACCAGAAAGTATCATGCATGGAAAGAATAGATCTGTACATTATAAGCCTTTAAAATTTATCTCATACTTGAGAATAAAAACAAAGAAATAAATAATTTACTGGTTCCAAATTAACACCCCATGAGATACCTCTCAAGCGTCGTGTAACACCTTAAATTCTACCACTTACCAAAAATCCCAATCGAAACACCCATAAAATACATCCCACAAAAACATAACCACATCACACCAGGCATAATACCCCATCATCTGGTAACAAAAAAACCATCAATCCTCTATATATATAGCCACACAACCATATCGACCTCTACATACCCCAAACCAACCCCAACCAGAACCAACATGTAGTACTTCCACAAACATGAAAATTAGGTAATTCTATTTTCCATGTTATGATATTAACCCCACAAGCAATACTAATTCTCCTTAAAAAATTTAATTTCTCAAGGAATGATGTATCTTGATTATGAATTATGGTTTCCCCCTTTTTAATTTATCAAAATATTTATCACACATCATGAAAAAGTTCATCTCAAAAGAATAATATCCAAACATTACATTATTAAGGAAAAAACCAAACAATGAAAACAAAAACTCAAAAATACTCTAGGTAATAGGCACCCATCAGACTCTCTCACTCTCATGTACTCTACTCTAGGCCACCAATACTCCACAACATGAGAACCATAGAAATGTTTCATTAATAAAAAACATTCTCTCAAAGATCCTAGATCACTAACGGTTGGTCCAAGAACATCAGGATATCTTTGATATCTAAACCTCCCAACTATATGATATAGGATTCAATATGATGATATTAATAATTATGAGAAACATGAAATATGTCTTGGATCCTCTCCAATCATGGTGTTAATTCAAACTAATAGGTTGCCACAAAAACCTTCCCCAACAGATCAATGGTAAAAAAACATGGGAGAGAGCTTACTCTAATTCAAAAACCTCACCTCACATGCCAAGGGGAGACTGTCATGAAAAAATGGTCTCCAAACATAAACCCCAAGAGCCTATACATATAATCATCATAGGAATTATAATGTCCATGCACCAACTGTATCCACTTTTGGACCTAATCTTCTCAGTCATGCTATTAACACATTAGGGATAAGAACTGATAACTCCCCGCCCTACATATAGTAAAATAAAGAATAGTGGAACAGCCCATAAAACACCTAAAATAGAGAAATAATGATATACAAGTAACGTATTTTGTTTTAAGAAAACTCAACCCAACACAAGTACCTCACCCATGGTCCACAAAAGTCTAAGATTCATGCTCAAAATATATCATCTATTGTCTAGATGGTCCACTTTATTTTCTAATAAATCAATGGGTAGAAAATATCACAAATAAACAACTTGAAGACAATAGGTTTTTTTAAACTCCTCCATAAGAATGAGGTAAAATGTGGATCATTATTATAGATTATACTATATGGTACATTTTGAATCCTAAAAAATCATTTACATACCACCTCACCAAAACATCCATAAAGCTCGACTCACAAATCACAAAAAAAAAAGAGCTAATCTTATCAGTTTGTCCACTATCACACAAACTACATCACAACCTCCCCGATCCAAAGGTTATAAAGTGATGAAATTTATCAATATGTATTCCCATTTTCACTCAAGAAAATATAAGTATTGAAAATAAAAAATTTGAACATGATCAACTTATTTCACATATAGAAAAACTGGAAGACTCACCACAAACTCTACCACCAAATGTTTCATCCTCAGCCACCAAAGTTTTCTAATAAAGTCAGGATACATCTTTGTCACACTAGGATATACAACTAAAGGTGAGTTGTGAAAATCAATGAGGACACACTCACACACCACTTGTGGAATGAAAGTCCTTTCCTAGAACAATATTTGGTTTCATCTATCCTCCAACCATCCCCTACGAACATCATAACGGCTAACACAATCATACATCACCTTTACCAATGAGTCTCCTAACTGAGACTCCTCCACCTACTATATCAAGGATGAGACAATATTCATCTAATAAAAACAACGTTGGTCATTTCTCTCTCCTAATTTAATATAAACTAATTCAATGTCCTACATCCATTTACAAACATTACTAGATTCCTAAAACACATCTCATCAGGACATCTGACTTAATGTATCAACAGACACATTCTCTTTTACTAGTATTTAATAGATCATTAATAATAATTCTAATGAAACTCTTTCCACCATCACTGAAGTAGATTTAGATCCTACTGAGAGAAAACATATTCCAGGCTCTCGTGGTCTATGAAAACCGTAAATCACTCCCCATATAGGTAATTACACCACAAATTTAGCGCAAACACAACTACCACCATCTCAAGATTAGGGTTTTCATAGTTACACTCCTGGGAGTACAACTAACTATATTTTTAATATATCACTTCTCTCTATTGTATCAAGAAGTATAAAAATAACAGAAGTTATGAATCAAAAAAACATTAAAAACACTCTCCTTAGGTAACTAAATCACTGGAGTACTAACCAAATTATACTTCAAGTAAGAGAACATTTCCTAAACTAAAAACTCAATACAAAATCTATTTTTCGTGGAAATTATAGTAGTTTTGCTACATCTAGAGATAAATCAGGCACAAACCATTGGTAATAGCTCATTAGAACAAAGAAATAGTGAACTTTTATCACGTTATCATCTGTTTCCCAAAAAAACTACCTTGATCATCGACTGGTTAATCAACAACCCAGTGGAGACATCACATGTCTGATGACACGTGGCTCTTATGTCAAAAACACACACTCAAACATCTTCCCATAGATTTTATGGTGCCATAGGACAAAAAAACTACCATAATATGCTAGAAATGCTCCTCCTATAACCTCAATTAGATTCAGATATCATCAATGAATATAATGATAAATTGATCTAGGAAATAATGGAACATGGAGTCCAAAATCCCCATGAATAGGGATAGCATGTTCATGACACCAAAATCCTCATGTATAAGGGATAGAATCTCAAACCTCTAGGATTCCCTCGTTATCAATTACAAGAATTCTAAATAGAACTTATTATTGAAATTTGGAAACAAATTATCCATCTTAGTAAGGTCTCTATGAAATAGTTTCCACCACTTATGCACATCTCCTCAAAACTGAATAACATCTAATTAATCCTATAACTCATCTTGTTCTTAGATTAGTCTGAAAGTGATCATAAGATCCTTAGACCTGTACTCTATCTCGAAGTCCAAAACACTCCACTCGTACATCCCAGAACTCTACAACTAAAAGGAATTCAATGCCCACTTCCATGCCTCATCCTCCTCTATTAGGACATCCCCCCATTGGTCAACTATATTAGCCTGCAAAACCTCAACTACCAGAGATACTTACAAAAAATGACTAGGGCCCATTCATGAAATGCAAGGAGAATATCCTAATCCAGATATCAAGGAAATATTGAACAAACATAATTATTTATTTCGTTTTATTTAGCAAAACAACCAAAATTAATAAAAGAAAGCAATTGATCATTATTCATGTTACTATCCTAGGTTTCTTCGATGAAAACATGTCCACCTGATTTGGTCATTCAATAATCTCATATTCCAATCACATGATCATGAGGGTGCATAAGATCACATGTTCTAATCGATCTCCCTAGAGTACTTCATAAACTAAGACCCACTACCATTGTTTCCCTACAAACTCATTCCACATTCATCATGCCTATCTAAAAACTTCATCATATATCTCAACTAGTAACCACTGATACCACTATATCATGACCCCACCCAACAAAGAAACTACAATGAAATAAGAGAGATAATGACCCCTAGGTCCCACCTCTAGTATGCTTATGTTGGAAAAAAGGAGATTGGGTATTAAAATATCACTAATTAGGGGCATTAACATTTATAAATAAAACATTATTGGTGGACAGGATAAAAACCACAACAAACTATAGAAGAAATTTAAAAGTAAACCCAAATCCATATTGTGGGGCATGAATAAATTAAATTGATATAAATAAGTCTCTAAATTGAATACCAAAAGATATTACATGTTGTACTGACAAAATTGAACCTCAAAAAATTGAGCTAGTATTGTCTGTATAAGTCCCAAAATCCCTCCTTAGAACATAAAAATTTATATACATACAGTGAGCATGAAGGTATACTCAGTATGATCATAACTAATGTCTCAAGTGAACATTTAAAAATAGAATGGAAATGAACTAGTGAGAAAATAAAAGAACCAACAAGAACCTATAAAAGACAAGTAACATAAACCATCCTCAAAATGGATTTCTCAATAAATAACACATCCAATATTGTAATATAGCATCAAGATCATATAAAATAATTGTTTCCCGCTACTGCTTCTCCAATGATTTTTCAATATCAATCCCTAACATCAAATATCATGTTCTCTAAACCCTTCCGTACTTGGAACATCACATCACATCTCACCCTAAGACACTTAGGCCATATCTAATGTGGTTTAGGATGTATCCCTACCTATACCACCTTTGCAAAGTCTATTATATCATTATATCATCAACATGTCTCACCAGATGATGCATGGGTAATCAGTTCTCATATCAGCATATGACCATGATAGTAGAGTATCATAAACATGAACGAAATCAACCTCTGTAACTCCTACTACCACTCAAAACATGTAATACATGACACATCACATCACAACCTCATCACATCACATCTCTTTCACAAACACCTAAGCCAACACTAATGGGTAGCCACCAACACCAACTGGTACCATCACTGATTCTAATCGATCGGAGGGGAAGATGGGATAACCATCCATTAATTTCACCACTATCATCAATGTCTTCAAAACACCTTGAACCAAGAACCACTAAGTGTTGGTAAGAATATTCAACTTGAGTGAGGTGTGATCAAATCGTGATTTACGGTTTCATTTTCACCCTTACATCACATTGTGAAACTAGTTTTTACCGAAAAAAATAAAAATAAAAAAAATTTGAACACCATATTTGATTAAATTATATGTTTTTCACACTTTTAAAAAGGTAAATGTTACTTTTTTTGATAATTTCATTGAAGGTGGAGGAGATTTGGTGGGCCCATGAAAAATTTCAAGACAAATGGGACAAACTGAACACTTATACTAAACCATTCATTCAAATGGGATGACATTTTTTGAACCTATCAAAATATTAATGTGATAAATTTCATATGAAGAATCCCAGGCCTCGTTCGACCATCTCGTTTCCCATTTAGAGTGATCTATTCAAGACATCGAATCTTCATGATGTCAAAAGTCATGTGATGTGTTATGTCAATATCTATATGTGTATGTGTCCAAATTAAAAAAAACCTTTGGTGTAGATATTTAAGAGGTGGGGAAACAACTTTTTAGTTTTTTCCAAAGTGTGACAAGTCTTTCTACCAATCAAAAACAATGGTCCAAGTGATTTTACACTATATGTGTTCCCAAAACCATCTTCCAGTTTTCCTATAAAATGATACCTTGAACACCTCATTTGGGAGTTCGAACAAGGAGTGAAGTGATGCAAATTTGGAGTTACAAAAGAGTCCTATTATCATCCTACAAGTTCTGTTGGACCCTATCCTCCAATGGGGGTCAAGGATGAATAAGTATTTTTATTAGACTTTCCTCCTCTCGATAATGGTCTAAACAATGGGTGTTCATTGTGAGGGAGCAACACACATGTCAAGGGAGTTATGGCACATATATTAGATACAATATTGGATTAATTTGGATGTTAAAACATTTCATTACATGTATCATATATTATTGCATTTTTAATACTTGTTTTTAGTCATTTTAATGTTTTTCTCTTAATTTATAATTGATCGGTGTGAGGTTTTGAGTGCCTGACTTGTGTTGTTCTGATTAGAAATCCCAATAATAATTTTCTTACCCATTTTAGTGATATTTCAATCTTATTTGGAAGCTCTTATTCCATTAATATTTTCTAGAATATAGAAATATGATTTTTATGTCAAGGTTTGGTTCTTCAAGAAATGAAATAAAGGCTTCAGAATTAATCGATATTTCGATTAATTTCAACAAAAGAGTTACTCAAAAAATGAATCTATATGAAAAATGAACTTGAAATCGTTGTATTAAAATCACAATTATAGATTTGTCTCATATTTTTAAAAATAAAAAGGTTTTTCTACTATTAAACTCTTTATGTTAAGTTATTTTCTTACAAATGTTTTCAAAAGCACTTTTTTAGTACTTTTTATTAAAAATTCACACTCTAAACCTATCCATGATATTTGATAGATGGCCTAGGATCTAACCTATACTATAAATAAACCTTTAAATCATAATTAATTTTACATTTCATGACAACACATCCAAATTTTTCACCATTTTCAGGGAGAACTTTTGTTTTCAGTGTGTGCTTTTTTATAAAAGTACTGTACATTTTGTAATTATTTTTTCTTTTTACATATTCCATCATTTTTCAAGTTTATTTATAAAACAATTCTTTTATAGGCCTTGTTCATGATGTGATATTAATCAGAGTAAATACTTCCTTTTGAACATGAACTAGAGAGGATCTTACATCAACGACACTCATATTCACAAAAGAACCCTTTTAAGAAGGATGCACAAATCTTCAACATAATTCTAGACCCTTATTTTTATTCTAAAACCCACATTAAAAGTAAATTAAACATGTATAACATGGGTGAAGAATACTAAAAATTTTATAAAATAAAATAGCCTGATCTTGACATCCAACCCACATATATTTAAATTCAAGGTGATGAACTAATTTTGAACTTAAATCCGATTTAATTCTTTTATTACAAAGATTACATGGAATCGCAGGAGAATAACTAAACAATAAATTAAAAGAATTTCATACTGTGTGTTTAAAATTAATACCCTCTAATGTGGATAAAGAAAAAGTTAAGATTAAAGAATTACATTTTCATTAGAAGACACTATGAAAGATTGGTTTTATTAAGTCCTTTCACCAACTAGAGTTTGGGCGGACATGAAATGCCTTTTTCATGAAAAATTACTTCTAGCCTATAGAACTGCAAAAATAAGGAATGAAATATGTGGGGTAATACAATATTAATGGGAAATGATTATTATATACTAGGAAGTATTTAATAGTCTTTTTTTATGTTTCCCGCCTACCCAAATAAGTGATCAACTTTTAATTCTGTATTTTTATGATGGTTTAATTCCTATCGATCAAAATATGATTAATGTTGTTGTAGGGGTTGCGCTAGTTGATAAGACCCCAATTGCTGTAAACAACCTAATTGAAAATATGGCACCAAACACTTAGTAATTGGGTCAAGATTCAATGTACCCATTCGAGGTTTCCATGAGGTGAAAATTACTGAATTCGAGAAGAATATAGACACGAAGTTAGAAGAGGTAATCACCCTTCTTAAATAACATTATCTTTCCCAAAAAAATTCCAACATCCTCCCCCCATCCACTATGGAATATGTTCTTTTAACACCCATTATTTTGACCAATGCCCTAAAATAAGATATCTTCTGAGAGTTGGGAGGCAATCTTTCCAGGACGCCCATATAACCAACCCTTTAAGAATGAACCTTTCAATCGATCAATCCCTAGGTCGAAATAAAACAATGTTTATAGAAAAGGGGGTATTCAAACCAACCTTATGAAAAATGGATCCAACTAGGGAAGAGTAGTCATCCACCACCACCAACCCAAAATACCAAACCACCACAAAGGTTATTCCAACTACCCCATCCCAAACTCTATCTTTCCAAGAAGATATGGTGAATGAAAATGGATTCCAATAATCACCAATTTGAATAAACAACCCAAGAATCCATGAAAGGCCTAAAAACCTAATTAGGTTGACTCACTAACTCGGTGGGGGAAATTCAAATTCATGGGTCAGTTAAACTACCCTCTCAACACTAGTTTACCCTAGGGATAGTAGAAATGTTTGTTCCATCACCCTTAGGAGTGGAAAAAACATCAAACCTAAATTAACCTTCTATTAGATTCATCCCCTTCTAAGTAAAACACCATCCCAACTACTAAAAACATTCCAAGAGAAGAAAATCATTATCCTAAGAGAAGCAATTACAAAGGAAAGAATGTGTTTATTTATGAGTCACCTATCCCAACCATTCTTCAATTTTCCCAAATGTCCACCCAACCATGAAAACAATATAAAAATGAACATAATAAGGAAATATTGGAATCCATCAAAAATGTGTATCTTAACATCTCCTTGATTGAGGTTGTGAAGTAAATTCCAATATATTCCACGTTTCTTTAAGAGATGTGTACACATTGAAGGAAACATCAAGGTGATGAGAAGGGGATCTTTGGGAGGAATGTGTCTACACTGATAGATCCATCACTTCTCAGTGAATGAAATGATCTTGGAACATTATAGATTCTTTGTACTATATGGGAGTATTTTTTTAGTGCTAATATTCTTACAAACAAATCAAAAGTAAACATATGATAAAGGGATCATGGGTGTATGAAAAAGTGACAGCCAAAGGCATCCCCTAAAACCACCACCATGCCACCTGAGGGGAGGGAATTTTTTAAACTATACACCATTAGGAGAGGATAAGGGGAGGATCTGGAGGGCAAGAAGTCCAATATCCTATTTCCCTCACACCATGTGTGAAGGTTATCAGTGTTGTCCAGGAGAAGAGATCTGCACTTGCGAATGATATATGAAATGTGATAGAGAGTAGTAGAGACTCCCTTGAGGGAGTTCCTGATGATTTTGGATTTAGTCTCCACCACAGTTAGGGGGATGTTCCGTGAATTTAATATCTACATCCCGGTATGCAGGGCCCTTGCCTCTACTATAAAAGAGTCCCCATTCCCAAAGAAATCACTGAAATCCATGATTACTGAACCAAATGGTTCATAGATTTATCTACCTCCCCTCATAATTCCATGGTTTCACACACCATCAAAGTTCAGCTTAAATCCTTGAATAGGTGGATTCCATCTCACCCAAGACCCCATCACAGTGGACGTGGGGGGCTGGGGGATGCCAGAAAACACCTAAGGGAAGGTTTTCCTCATTCCTATTATGGAGGGTGACCATATCAGAAATGAGTCATCTAGTTTTTAATACCAGGCCATGGGAAGAGGTAAAAAATCATTATGTTCCACCATGTTGTGCACCTACCAAGTGCACCAACAACCCACCACCAAGAGGATGAAACAGCTTAATACCCCATGTTTTCTTGTATCACCACTAAACTAGTGCTGAAAGAAGTCCTCATGTGTCACATATCCTTATGAGATCGTGATGGACACACCTAGACCAATCACCCAGTATGAAATGATGAGGAGAGGTCTCCTCCTGGGGGTCGAGACAACAGGAACATCTCGACGCGATAGAAATACCTTTGTACTTGATAGCCATCTCAGTCAAGATTTCCCTGGATCGGGCCTGACAAACTAGAAAGTTGTATTTGGAGGGGATGAACTTCCACCACATGATCTTACCCCAAGGTTCTAAAACCATCCGCACTTTCATGTCCCTTCTATACACCTTGGTCGAGAACCTCCCATCTAGGGAGGCCAAGAAGATGCATATGTCAGCACAGCCATCCAGATAAATGTGGTTGAATGTATCTTCCTTAGAGGGGTCAAGAATTTACTAGATAAAGGGTGGGGGTAGATTCTAGTTTCCCTGAAGGACAATTCATGGGTTTGGCATCCCAGGAATCCTAGAACTCAATCCACCTAGTTTCATTCCTCGGATTTGGAGTCACCCCGGCCAAGAATCCAGAGAAAGCGGTCCCAGATAAGGCGTAAGTGAACATGGATAGAGGCCCATAGAGGAGGAGGATTCCAGCCTATTTCCTCAAAACTGTAATCATACATTTTTAAGATAAAGCAGATCCAAATATATTTACCCTCTATCACATACCATGCAATCTGATACTACAAATAGAATATTGACTCTCCCAAACTCCTAACATTAATTCCTACATGCTTCAGGGGTTTCGACATTCTTTCCCAGGAGGTCCAATGGAACCTACCTTCACTATGATCATCCCACAAAAAATAATTCAATACCCTCTAAATTTTATCAATTGTTGATGTGGTGACATTGATAACCACCATGATGTGCTTGGGGATTGAGGATAAAATACAGTTGATGAGGGTGATTCTTCCACTGAAAGAGAGAAAACTGTATTCCCAATTATTGATACAACTAATCACTCTATTTGATATTTCCTAGAAGTGCTAGATGAGAAATCTACTGGGTGCTAATGGGTCACCAAGATAAATCATGGGAAAGTGCTTATCTTAGATGCTGAGGATAGCATCGACATTAAGCCTCTGCTACCCTGAGAAGTGAGAAGAAAATAATATCCCACTCTTCACCTAATTGATAAGCTGACCACTCCACTTATAGTACTAATCCATTATCCCACCAATGTTCCTAATAAATTAGGTTCTTCCATTAATGAATAACATAGAATCATCCTCAGAGTAGATAATAAATCCCAGATAAGTGATATCCACTATGAAAGAGTCGGATCCCCCCAGCCTATGTTGTGAGAGAAATATACCTACTAAGAGTATCCTGGGCAATGATGAAAATTTTGGACATAGTGGTTCACCCTATCATAGGCCCCTTCTTGATTTGATGAACACACATGGCCTTCTTGATAATAGAATATCGAACCATGGTGAGCTAAAATAGTGAAAAACGATATCGATGGCTCTCTCGGAGAACCCCATACATCACAGGACCCAAATAACGAACCTCCACTCCATTCAATCTTAGGCTATATTCATATCTAATTTGATAATCAAATTTGACCTAGTCACTTTCCGGTTAATATACCAGATCATTTTCTGAGCTATACCGATTGCACCTTGAATAGATCTTCCCTAAATGAATGCATTTTTCACATCTTCTACCAAATAATTAATGAACCCGGAGATCCTGTTATTTGTAATAGTGGATAGAACCTCATATGAAATGTTAAAAAGGATAATTGGGTGGTATTGGTAAGGAGAATAAATAGAGGAAACCATAGTAATTAGAATAATATTAGTAGCACTAGAGACCTAGGGGAGATGTCCTTCATGAAGAAATCTCAAATATCCTTCATGAGATCACCCATGATAATGCTATATGCCGACATGAAGAAAGACCCTAGGAAACCTTCAGGCCCTGGTGCATTTTTCGAGTTGATGAATTTGAATACCTCCAAAATCTCCTTCACATCAAGGGCGTTCTCAAGGAGGGTGTTCTCCTGAATTGGGACAACATTGGAGACTGCGTCGAAGATATCTAAAGCCCTAGAGGGATAGACATTCAAAAACCACGGGTTAGCATCACACAGAAGAGATTTTATGTGTGCATGAACCATATTTACAGAATTATTGGGGCCATTTCAAAAGGATATATCCTAGAGGAGGATCTTAGGAGAATGGGGTCGGAGTTTTTCTTTCAGATATGCATAGAAATAGACTGTATTCTGATCTCCTTCTTTGAGAGAGAGGGTCTGAGACCATTCATGTAGCATGCTTTCCTGTTCGATCAGCAACACGCTCATACACTTCTTTTTGGGACATAGATTCCCAAAAACAACTTCATTCCACTCGTCTTCTAAAGAGGCTTCTTCTCACTCAATGTATAGAGCCACCTCCTCCACGCATGAATAGTCGGCCTCATGGAGGGAAGACCATGCTGTGATGCCATATTTCAGGCGACGTAACTATAGCTAAACATGAACCCAACCCTTTCTCTGATAAGGAAGATTCTAGGAGTGGCTAATTGTATCATGAAATCCAGGGTGATGCAAACATCTCTTAAGGAGTAAGAAGCATTGAAAGCTCAAGTATCTCGACTTGAGGTTGACCAAAAGAGAGGAATGATCTGAAAGAGCATGGGTGAGATGTAAACTTCCAAGTTCGGGAAGTATAACACACTCCACTAGTGTTTTATAAGATGGTATTGTGAGGGTGAAAATTTTAATTTTTCCTGGTGATTTTTATATTCTTAAAATAGAATATGATAGGATAAATAGAGATTCCCCGATTATATTGTGGAAACATTTATTGAAAACTTCCAAAACCATAATTAATGTCTGCAATGGTACATTATCAATATATTTTTGTGGTGACATTGTCCAATTTAATATCCTAGATTCCATGAAGCATCCCTTATATGAACACTCCTCTCTCTCTATTAATTCAATTAATGTACACTAATCCCATGAAAAAACATATATTCTTTCCCATGATCCTTTTATTGAGTTTTCATCATTGATAGAGATGTTGGGAAATAAATCATGTATATAATTTTGTATTGGTCTAGAAAAATCTCATCCTTGTCTATTAATTGATGATTTCTTGAACATTGAAGATCGCATGACCATTAATGATACTGTTAATCTTAGAAAATATAATTCCTCATTTAGAATGTTACCATTGAGTAGTTTGTTGATATTATTGGCCTCTCACTTTCACACACAGTCCCATCAATCCAAAATCCATATAAATTGGAACTAAAACAACTGCCTCATGATTTGAAATATTCATATCTTGAGAATGGAAATATGTTTCCTAACATAATTTCAAGTTCACTCCCTTTAGAGCATTAATTGTGGTTTCTTGAACATTTGAGGGATTATAAAAATGATTTGAGATTTTCAGTTTTGAACATTACTGATAGTATCCCATCAATTTTCACACATCATATATTGTTCAATGATGATGATAAACCAGTGAGGAAGTAAAATGTTGACTAGAACCAAACCTCCTATATGTTGTTAAATAGGAGGAAACAAAATTATTGGTTACTAGAATCATTTACCCCATATTTCATAGCCAATGGGTCAATCCAGTATAAGTGGTTCCTAAAACAATTGGTCAAATAGAAATAAAAAATGGAAATATTGAATTTTTTCCTACTTGTGTGCAGAATAGTTGGTGTGTCTGTATGGACTATTTTTGATTAAACAAATACACTATGATGAACCATTTCCCATTGTCATTCATTGAATTAATGCAATAGAGTCTTGTAGGGGTTTCAAATTAGTATCTTCTTGATGGGTATTCTCGATACTTTTATATCCACATTTCCCAAAGTATCAAGAAAATACAACCATCACATTCTCGTTTGGCATATTTTCATATAGAAGGCGTCCATTTAGTATTTGAAATGCTCTGGGTACATTCCCACGATTCATGGTTAGTATTTTTTCAGATTACTTAGAGATTCCATGTAAGTATTAAAGGATGATTTCACTATTTATGGATCATATTTTGATGAATGTTTCAGTAGTCTTTGTTCAGTCCTACATTGATGTATTGAGTAGAATCATGTATAAAATTATGAGAAATTCAATTTCATTATGAGACAAGGTAATGTTTTGGGACATGTCATTTCTGGGGATGGTATCCAAGTAAATAAATTAAAATTAGATTTCATTTATTCTCTACCATTCTCCAAAAATGTATGAGATGAGTAGTTTTTCCATGGTAATGCTGGATTTTTTCATCATTACATTCATGAAATTAGTAAAATTTCACTCCCCATCTCCCAATTTCTCTAAAAAGAAATAGAATTTGTTTTTGGTAAATAATGTTAGGACTCTTTTATTATTTTAAAATAGTGTCTCACATCACCCCTAGAAATCCAACCACCTCAGTGGGATTTGATATTTGAGCTCATGTGTAAAGCCACTAACTATGGAGTGGGGGAAGGCTTATTACAAAGGGTCGATCGAGCTCCAAATGTCATAGTCTATGCTTAATGTAGACTAGACCCTACCAAAGAATACTACACCATAACTCAAAAATAATTTCTTTCCATTGAGTTTGACTTGAAAAATTTAGGCCATGTATTTTTTGGTTGAAATTCATTGTGTTTTTAGACCATGATGCCATCTAGTATCTCATTTAGAAACTAAAATCCAAAACAAATATCATTCATTTGATTTTCCTCATTCATGAATTCAATTTACAACATAATGATAAAAAGGGAGTAGATAATGTAGTGGCTGGCCATATCAGTAGGATCCACCCATCATCAGACATTGAATCATCATCCTATATTCCCATAAATAAAATGTTTCTAGATGAAAAATTGTACCGAGTGCAAGATGTTATTCCTTAGTATGCTGAAATTTTGAATTATTTGGTAGTATGTTGCATTCCTACTGATTTCAATAAAAACTAGGCTGACAGTCTAAAACATGAGTCTCTTTAGTACATTTGGGATGACCCCTACATTTTTTGAACATGTAAGGACCAATTCCTCATATTTTGTGTTCATGATACATAGATTCAGTCTATCTTTAGGTTATGTCACACTCTTGCTTGTGGGGGACACTTTAGTCCCCATTGGACTGCTCACAAGGTCCTTGATTCTGATCTATTCTGTACAAAACTTATTCAGGATGCCCAGGTTTTTTTTAAAACTTTTCCTCACTTTCAAATAATGGGGAATGTATCTAAAAGAAATGAAATTACACAACAACGCTTGATCTCCCATGAAAGTTTAGATGTTTATGGAATTGGATTTATGGGACCATTCTCCAATTCATTTGGCAACCTTTACATTCTTCTGGAAGTAGATTATGTTTCAAAATAGGTAGAGGCACGATCCACAAGGACAGATGATTCTACTACAGTTTTAGAATTTTAGAGAACCCAATTTTTTAAGTTTGGATTACCTTTGTTAATCAGTAGTGACTAGGGTAATAATTTCAATAACTAAATAATGAAATCAATTTTTAATCATCTTGGGGTCAAGAATTGATTGTATACTTCATATCACCCATAGAGAAATGGTAAAGTTGATGTGTTGAATAGATAAGTTAAAAAAATTCTTCGAAAAACGGTTTAAATGATCAGAAAATATTGGAGTCTTAAACTCGAAGATTCAATATGGGCCTTCCATACTACTATCAAAACTCCCATTAGAATTTCACCCTATCGACTTGTGCCTTGAAAGTGTTTTCACCTCTTTGTTAAGATTGACCACCAGAACCATTAGTCCATCGAACAATAAAATTATAATCTTTGTGGTGTAGGTTCTCAATGGAAATTAATGATTTAGGAGTTTGAGGAAATGATAAGATATTAATATGAGAACTCCTAGATTTATAAGGAGTGAACCAAGGCTTCCCATGACTATATCATCGTTCATTTTCAATTCCATATTACGAAAAAGATACTTCTTCAGAATAAAAGGGTGGATTTGAATCCAGGTAAGCTTCATTCATATTGGTTTGGAAAATACACTATCACTAATTCTTATCCATTTGGTGTTGTTCATGTTCAAAATTAATAAACCAAAAAAACATTTACTATCAATGGGAATAGACTTACGAACTTTCATGAAGCCCTTCTGGAGTCCCCGATAGAGGATATCCAAGTTCAATAAGTATCCTACCAGGGACACCCAACAGGTTTTATCCTTCCTTCCCACATTCTCTTTTATTACAGTGAGGTTACTGCGCAGTTTAGGTGTGGGGATGATGAGTATATTCTTGGGTTAGTTATGAATTTTTATCATATTTATTTATTTTTCTCTTTTTCACTTGTGGTATGGTATTTTCACTCCCCACTCATTCCCCCCCTCCCTCACCGTAGGGAAGAAATGTTAATTTTGTATGCCCACTTAATCATGTAATTTGTTGAATATTCATGTGGAATTTATATATTTCATATAGTTTTAACATTCAAAAAAATTTATGAAATGTGAATATCATTAAGAATTCAATATTGTGGTGTGACATTAATTTTAAATTTGGTTCATTTTTGATGATATATATGGTTCTATCATTTTCAAACCTTAGAGAAGAATAGTACCCTTTGTGTGAGTATTTTGAGGGAAAATTATGTCACATAATTTATCAACACACCATTGCACCCAACCATGCTGTTTGAAAATAAATTACTTGATAGAAGGTAAATATATGTTAGAATAATTTTTCTCCACTTTTCAAAATGATTATTCCATATGTTTGATCCTTTTATTATATATTTCATTACTATACTAGATTGACCTATGCATGTGTATCTATTATCTGAATATTGTACACCCTAAAAAAATTAGGATGTGTCTTTTCTAGGTAAAAACCACACTTCCTCAACTTTTCATCTTGTTATAGCTATTACAATTAATTTCATGAGGAGATAAAACATTTTTTGATACAAGAGCGTGAGATTTGATCCCATTGAAACATTTATAAAAATTAATAAATGAGGGGAGTGAAGAAATGCACAACATATGGGGTTATCTATGTCAGGATCTTATGTTTTGACTTCTGGTAATTCTTAATTGAGTGGGTCTTGAAATTTTATTGCAAAGGATGTAGGTAATGTTTTGTGGAAAGGATCATGTAAGTAGACAGCTTTTTAAATAACTTATATTTTCTCAACAAAAAGTGGAAAGAATAGCATGAAATGATTGGCACAGACACACACATTGTGAATTAATTAAATTATTAACTTTTGAATTAGTTTCTTCTATTGGTATCATGTATCTCTTGAAATTTAATTTTGATACAATTTTTGAGACGTCATTTTCAATGACCACTAAGAATAACTCATCAGTGTGATTTTTGATTTGAGCACATTTTTATCAAAAACTAAATTTTAATCGAATGTTAAATCTTTATTAATTTGGAAATATCTACATGTATATTTTTGAAATATTACCTTTCCCAATAGTTTAAATGTATAGGTGTGGGGGGTGATCTCACTGCAATTCATTGTTTCATTTTCATCCTTACATTGTGGTAAAAAACTAGTTCTGTATTGAAAATTACAAAAATAATAACAAATTTCACATCATATTTGAATTAATTATTTTTTTTATCTCTATTAAAAAGGTCAATGTTAATTTGTTTTGATAATTTCATTTATGGTAGAGGAGATTTGGAGGGACCATGATGAACTTCAAGAAAAATGGCCCAAACAACGCACGATCGAAGCATACTAGTGAACTCAACCGCACACTAATACTAAACTATGAATTCAAATGGGATAATATTTTTGGATATGGTTATTAATAAAATGGCATACATTTTATATGAAGAAACCCAAAACTCATTCATCCATATGGAATTCCATCTATTCTGATTAGTCGAAGATACTAAATCCACACTAAGTCAAAAGTGTTGTATTGTGTTTAGTCAATATCTCCAGATATAGGGGTCAAAATGAAGAAAAACGTTTGGTGGAGATATTAAATAGGTGTGGAAACAAAATTATAGTTTTTTCAAAGTGATATAAGGCTTTATACCCACCTAAAATAATGGCCCAATTGGTTTTATACAATCTATGGGCCCAATACCACATTCCACTTTGCCTATAAAATGATACCTTGAGCCACTCATTTGGGAGTTAGACCATGTAGTTATATTCTAAAAATTGGGAGTTCTAGAGGATTCCTCTCTTCATCCTAGAAGTTATGGTGGCCCCTATCCTCATAGATGGATCCAGGATGAAGAAAGAGTTCCACCTGACCTTACCTCTCCTCTCAATATTGGGATAAATGGTCGGTGTTCATTATGAGGGAGTAACACACATGTCAAGGGAGTTTTGACACATCTATTAGATACTGGTTCAGAGTAATTTGGTTGTGAAAAAACTATTTCTATTTATCTTACATGACTTCATTATGAATTTATGTCTTTAGGAAGGATATTTTTATAGTCTTAATTTCTAACAGATCGGCGTGAGGTTTTGAGTGCATGAATTCTGTTTTTATGACTAGACAACACAAGAATCAATTTATTACTAATTTTATTGAGATTGCAATTGGTTTTGGAAGCTCTTATTCCAGGAATATGTTCTGTAACATGGAAATATGATTGTTGTGTCATGTTTTGGTTCATCAAGTAATGAAATAAAGGCATAGGAATTAATTGGGATTCCAATTAATTTCAACCAAGGAATTACTCCAAAAAAAATGAATTTATAACAACAGTAAACTTAAATTATGTGTAGTGAAATCAAAATGAATAATTCATCAAATATTTATCTAAATTCACTTATTTTTTAAACTATTAAACTCCTTAATATGGGTTATTTTCTTAAATCGATTTTCAAAATCACCCTCCTTTTTAGTAAATTTTATTAAAAACAATTACTCTAAACCTATCAATGCTCCTTAAGAGATGGTCTTGTGTTTTAACTATACTATAAATCAACCATAATATCATAATCAATTTTAAATTTCATGACAATGAATTTAGTGTGTGTATTGAAATAAAATAAAATAAATGATATATAGATAGAGAACAACACCCAAACAATGGGTTCACATTAATTTTACTAGCACACACCATATATCCACCACTGCACAAAACATCTTTTGTCACAATTGATTCCTACATTATATGAAACACACCACACCAACACACATGAGCAAAAATTTCCACATTCATTTTCTAGTCCACTTCACTCACATTTACACTGAAATTTAATTAAATTTTTAATTTTTTTATGTCATCTTATACTCATCCATTTCTATCCCATGTCATTTCATTACTACCATATTTAATTTCTTTATGATCCCAATTTTATTCCTTAGCTGACTAGGAAACTAACACAACCACTACCCAATGACTCGCTCATCTCATACCAACCATCATTTCCATGACACACTAGCCAAACCATCTCACCACAATAACCACACATCACAATCACCACATAACCAAAACCCCTGTTCACCCCAACAACTCGGCATCACAATCACTACACACTACATAATATACCATATCCTCATTACACAACACCTCCACATGGAACAAAACAACCATATAACATCACCATTGCGTAGCTTCCCAAATCACATCCATGCCAACAAACCGCCACGTAACAATTTCACGCATCACACACCTCAGATGGTCTCCCCTATCACCATGACAACCATGAAGGGATCCACAATAAGCCTAATCACATACAATAGAAACATGTACCATCTTATATAATTTATTCAAGGGATTTTATTTCATTACTTATATATTTCTCGTGGGAATTATCCCAAAAACCAGATTCCATATGAGAGAAATTCATTATCCAAATATATATTCTTATACTATTATTTAGGATTTGATCACACACAAAATAATTTCAAGGGTTTTCACAAAATATCACCTATAATATAAACAAGGATCCAAAAACCCACTAATTTCATAAGGATAGAAACATGAAATAATATCATCAGTAATAATATCAATGTATTTAAAACATGTCATATCCTCCCATACCCATCAATTTCAGTTATGCTAATTATTACCTTATTAAATTGACCCTTAATATAAATCCAATGGGAAGAAACCTATTAAATCCACACACATGTCATGTAAATAGATGATAATAAGGGCGCCCTTCCTCAAAGAAGATTTTTGGTATCTCTACGCACCATAATGTAAAGAATAAACAGCACGTAACCCATAGCTGTATAAGGGAATGATAGATTAACCTACACTGCTTCAAGGGTTTTCAATAACATTGCCCAAAACACAACCAAAATAAAAAAACCCCACCAATATAGATCATAGGAAGAAAAACGGAATGAAATATAAGTATTTTTATGAATTAAGTCACTGTTTATATCCAACAAGAAACCACCAGAACCTGAGGATCAAGAAAGGAAAGATGGGTGTGAATGCCTATCAAAAATCGCATAGGGTTCATTGTTAATAAGAGAGATATAAGAATCTAAATAAGATAAGAATCATCAAAGAATGTATTATAAAAAACATGTAAATCACTCTATTAATGATGTAAATTACAAGTTTAGATTTTATATTCTATAAGCTCACATAGAATACACTCTTAAATAACTTTATAGTCCATAAACACTATTTTTACTGAGAAACATGGTGTCTCGAGTTGGAATTAACTTACCCAGTATTCTCTGAACTTATAGCATAAAAATTATTTCACACGCACCCCAATTCAATGTACAAGATATAAACCATCTGACCTTGAAAGCCACAAAAGATATAACTATTTTGTAATCCCATCATTTAAATCATAATACAACTACTTATGTACAACCACATATCCCACTCCTCTGAACCCTCCGAGACATCCTCCAATAACATTCTTACTAAAAAAAGAAAAGTAACAAGACATGAAGTCACGTACCAATACAATGGGAATGGATCATCCTTGGGATGATGAGGACTAAATAGATGTCATATAGGGTGTCTTTGATCTTGTAGAGACAAATGATGTCGCTTATATGATTCAACAAGCATGTGGGTGGTGGTGGAGAGTTCTCATTAAATATAAGAAAATGGGGGATTAATATTAAAGGACTTCAAAAACATATTCATTATAGAGTTTTTTATGATTCATTGAATCTACACAAGGAACTAGAGCATGTGGAGATATAGGGATGGATGATGTCCATGATGGATTAGATTAATTAGATTCCATGTTACCCTCAATTTTTTTATGAAATGAAGTTGGTAAGGATGGTATGATCGAGTGTGGAATATTAGAATATGTTTTTATCTAGGATGAAATGTTTAACCTCACATCATAATTCAATGTTTTTTACAAGCCTCATTATTTTTAGAAGGTCTTTGTGAAAGATATATTTGTGGGATTCCCTCCCATATTCAATGTATGGGGTGGTGGACTTTCTAATTATGTATATTTTTACTCTTCTAGTGGTAGGTAGTGGATATATCATAGGATATGTTGTGGTGGTGAGAGTATTTATGGATGAATAATAGGTTTTTTAGTTACTCTCTTAAGAAAGGTTCCCCATATATTTTATTCGTATAAAAAAATTGGGAATTTCCATAGTTTATTTTTTTTCCACCAAAATATTTCCATATATGTGAGGGGATGGGTTAATTTTACTATATTTATTTAAGAAAACCTCATCTAGGTTTGAGTAGTGGGGGCCTAAATAATATAATTTGGGATACTATTACACTGATACTATCGTATTCCATTATAAATAAATAGCTAAAAACCATCAAAAAATACTTAGAGAACATTGAAATAATAGAACACATCCATGCTTTAACAAATATAAATAATGTTATACAAGAATAAACCTTATATAACCACCCTTTGAGCCAAAAACCTAAAAACGGTAATCACAAGAAATAAATACATAAGAGGCTCCACAATAATCCTTAAGCCACACCTTAATCCCATTATTAAATATCCAATTAATTTTCCCCATCTCATTCCACTACTCATTTAGTTCCCAATCAATAAATCATATATAAATGTTTTGATGCACAAGACAGTTCCGTTCAAGGTTTGAGTGATATACCATGGTTGTTGACCTGGAAAATATTAATATTTATAAATATTACCTACTAATATTTTTATTATAATTATGGTCAAACCATATGGAATACATGGGGTGTATGACCAAATGAAATTAAAAAAAACAAAAAATCCCAGGGAAAAATTGTAATGTAATGATTGAATAATTAAGTGTGTTGAAAATGGAGGAAATAATAGTGCATCAATAGGTTTGGTAGGATATACTTTTATTCTATTAGGTTAATTGGGATAAATATAGTTGAAATAATATGATCCTGATCTGGAAATAGGATAAATAAGAAAGATTATGAAGGCATGTGTAGAGGAATAAAATTTAAAAATAACATAATAAAAATTTTCCTCACATGATAAATCTCTTGAGAATTGTAATTTCTAATGGAACTCAAGATGGATATGATTCCACGTAGATAAGGTCATTAAACAAAATTTTTAGAAAGAACATTTGTTTTAGCCACCATGGAAAAAAGATACTGTTTTTTATATTATTGATACTTGGAGTTGAGTGAGGTGATACTCACAAGGAAGTAAATATGGGAAATCTATAAAAACAACACCATACCTCTTGATTTAACCTAATAAATAACAAGTAAAATTATATGTTCCTAAATCCATTATATCCTAGTCCCTAAACCACATATCTTCTAATATAACATATAGAAACAATATTATATTCTGATAAAAACATCTCAGTATAGAAGATTGTGAATAAGAGAATAGAAGAAATATTTTCTCTATTGAGATTGACTTCTCTCTCCAACTCCATCTCCACCGATCTCCTACATCATAGTGTTCTTCGGCCTCTAGTTTTCTCAATGATCTTATTCCCGATTGATGGAAGAATATCAGGGAATAGAATAGATTTGGTGTTATTGAATGGATTGTAAAGAATCCCTATATAGATGGTGAATGGTGATCAGGTCCCCACTTCGCTCTCAAGAATCATATCCATTAAATTGTATACAAATTCTAACATCACAAATATATCATAGATGTAATCTTCAGCCTCACATGAATGACCTCCAAATAGTGTTCCTCCACTATTCTTCACCTTATTAATATGTGAAAATAGGGAATCGTCATCAACTGAATAGAGAAAACAAAAGCTACCTTTCATCATCAACAAGTGAAATGAATCTAATCATGTATTCCACCAATTTTTAAAATATTTGACCATATTCCCCAACTTCATGATCCCATTTACCTATTTTATAATTTTTATTTTACATTTCATGGAATGAAACGTTTTAATTTAGTTAGAATATGAAAGTGATATATGACATTTTCTTTTGAATGCTTTCCTATAACCAAGAAAAAGGATGGATTTTGAATTTCCATGGGTACATGATCACTAAATATAATCGTAGTATTCATTAAATTTTCCATGAATATCCTCATAAAATAGAGTTTAACCTACACATAGAACTAGTAATCAATTATAATGATTCTTCATCATTAAATAAGGATATTTCCGTTGGAATGGTGTGGGATGGGGTTCATATTCAAACAACCAGGAGAATTTTCACTTACAAATCTAACTAAAATTTTACATGATATTTAATCCTAATGTATTGGTCAATAAACCTTTGATTCACTCTAACTTATTTGATGGAAAAGGATTTAATATTACTCGAGTATCTCCTCATCATTGTACCCAAATATGAATACATTTGAAACTTTAATAAACAGACCTAAAAAAACTCACTGAGACAATTCTAGGATCACCAGGTGTGAAAGCCATATTGATTATCAAATCGTACCATTGGGGAGCATTGATTCCCCATCATCTACTCTGTTATGAACCTATAAAAAACACGCAACCATCTATTAATATTTTTATATCATGGACTCAACTTTCCCTTGGATTGAGAAATCCATGGAATATAGTTTCTTTCGCATCATTATGTTCTACTATTTCTCATTGATCAGGGTTTCATCACCTTCAATCTACAAAGTACATCAACATTACCTCAAGAAAACTTGGAAAATTGATCAGGTGTATCTCATACTTCATTCAAAAAAGGGTTCCAAACTATTTGGTTATATTTCATAAATACATATCATTCAGGAATGACTTTCCATATATTCAATGTTACTTAAAAAAACTGATCTAGAAGTTTTATTATTATGTAATATCATATAGAATCTAGATCTATTAAAGATTCTCACATTGGGTATCACTGACTTTATTATGACATCCATATATATATATATATTCATTAATATTGGGGTAAAAATCATCATCTGGATCATTTCAACTTCAATATAAGGATTTCTCTGACATCATGTGGTTCATCTTCATCCTCTACTCCAAAAACATTTTTTGTATCCTTATTTTAGGGTGTAAAGTTTTCAGTTTTTGTATGGAAATATACATTGAGTCAAAACTTTCATTATGATTTTTTCATTCCTTTTTATAAATCAAAAAACACTTTCTTAAATACTTAATTAATTACTATTTTATGTATAAAGTATTTTAAAAATTCTTATATAGAAAACATATACATTTTACCATACATTGAATAATTTTATGGTATTTAAAAATATAAACTTACTTTATTCATTAAAATTATCACAATGATCATAGATCTGATAACAATTGGATTCACCTTTATCAAATCAGATTTAAAAGACTTTCCTGCTTATAATCATATTAAAAACAGGTTTTCTAATCATATTTTACATCGGAGCTGATGGTATCAGAGTCATACTCACATAGAAAATAATAATGAAATAATGTAAGGAAGTCCACCAGATTTACCTATGTTTAATTTATGAATATAGAAAACCATATTCAATTGTAATAGAATACTTTTTACACTATAAATTTGTATAACAAAACATTATCATGTATTTTGTTATAATATAACCATTGAAGTTCTAGGTGTCCAATTCATTGCAAAGATCTAATAGAAAATATGACTTTTGGAGGATCCAGATGACCAATGGAAGCTTGGCTATAAATACCTGGTCATTTAAAGAGTTTTCAAGTATATATAGACTTGTTTAGAGACACTCTAGTGATTTTTCATCTTTTCGAGGTCTTGGAATCTTACAATAGTGAACTACATGTTCCTCGTACTTTTAATCGTTTTGAGTTTTTTCACTTTGTGCATCCGATTACGTGATTAAAAATGAGGGATTCTAAGGATAGGAAGATATGGGATCTGATCTCACTATTGATCTAGGTATTGTGGTTACAGTAAGATAGAATATGTTCATCATATCAAGAGCTGTCAGGGATTGGCATATAGAAAAAGTCAGATCATCGTGTTGAGGGATCATGGGGATATCAGGACATAATGATTATTATATCAAGGTATTTCCCTGGTAAGGGAAGGACAGACATTACTGTAAATATAATATAAGGGAGATTAATCCTAGGTTGTTGGAAACCCTAGTATTTGGGTTAAAATAATCGTATTCATTTACATGCTTTATTATAAGTCCATTATTTCCACTGCAATTTTAATAGGAAGTGAATTATTTTATATTCATCTTTCCATTTGTATTCTGTTTACCGTATTTCATTTAATTATGATACAATTATTTTTACTACAAATAAAATTCTATACACTTTTATATAAAATCACTACTTTTTTATTACTCTGATTCATCAAAACCATTTTGATATCTATTTTAGTTATGTAATCCAATTAAACAATTGTATCCTATGAACATGATTAATCTCTAAATATTTTACCACTACTTAATTGATTATGATTCTATACACTTTTAAGATCGAATATTATTATGATCAATAGAATTCAAATCTTAATCAACTAGATTATGATACATTGTTCATCAGAACAAAGGTCTAAGTCTAGTCATCTTTATAATAATTAATAGGTATTATGAATATGATTATTTTAGCCTCTTTAAACTATTTTTCCTTTAAGTTCAAAAAAATAACGTTTTTAGATATAAAATTGAACCCCCTATTATGTTTAGCCATCTTCATATACATTTCAATCCAATGATTGGTATCAGAGCCAACCCTCTATTATACTTATACTCAAAACATCAGAAAATCCCGAAAAAGATTAATTTGAAATCAATTTCAGTCATTCCCCAACTCCAATCGATCTTCTTCAACCCCACATGGAATTTTTCCTACCCTAATTCCCAATTGATTAGGTTACTACACCTGGTCAGTTGGAACATTCTATTATGGTCAACTATGAGGATAGGCATTACATGATTAGTTTTACGTGTAACCTATGCATTTGTCTTGTTATTTGTTGTGGTTTCATCATGTTAGGATGAAATATGGTATGTTTTAGGTTACCTAGTCTTTACTTAGCGGCATAAAATTTACATCTTATGGTATCTGGTGAATAAAATTCATGGTAGGTTGGGATCTATTTTTACAATGGCATGGTACATTACAAAACTTAACACATTATCAAACCTATTATAATCTTTTGGTCAGTTTATTTTTGTTCTTGAGGTAACTCCACAACCATCATGTAGTCATTCAGTCTATTTCCAAATTTTCCCATGTGCACATATTTGAGTAATCACATAAACATTCTTCACAATGGGTCCTAAAAAAAAATTAATCAGAGTTAAGTAAAATTTATCAAATAAAAAGGCAATAAAACACAACATTAAAATAATTATGAATTTTGATAATCAAAATAGAAATATTGTTCTAATAAAAAATGGATAAACTAATATCATGGAATCAATAAAAAAATTAGTTTATGAAATTCAAATTTTGAAAAATTATATTTTTCAATGAATGTTTAAAATTAAAAAAACAAATGATCATAAGAAAAATTAAATTAAATAAAATAAAATTTAATAATTAAGACTCCAAAACACTATTTTAACACAATATATTCATGGAATTGAATATTTAACATTAAATTGATCCAAATTTAATATTTTATCATTTAAACCACATTTTTTACATCAATCTATCACTAAATCCAATAAAATGATGTATAAAAAGGTATTAAAAATTGGTCACATTAAAATCCCCCACACTTATTTAATTTCACTCCCCAAAAATAAAATATATTTTATTTATCTATAAATAGACCTTATAGATATTGATTTTGCTTCCCAAATTTAAATATAGATAAAAATAGAAAATAATTGATCTATCCCATGTCAAAAAAAATCTTGCATCCTATGCAAATAAATCAAAATTCCTTACATCAATTCAAGTCCATGTTCTAGTTATAGCTATGTATACATATTATATGTAAATGTAATTATAATTTAAATGAGAAAAACATTAAAAACCACTCTTTTCTAGGTTTTGAAAATGAAGGATCCATTTTTCACTTTATTGACACAACTCAAAATATTTTCTTATAATTCAATTTTACCCATATTTATTTTTGTTCAAATGAAATTGAATAGTATCAACACATATAAATAGTTCAATTATCATTATCTTCAAGACTTTACTAAGGGTTCATTATGCATTTCAACAATTTTAAGACAAATTCTAGCATTAAAATTACTCACAACCAATACCAGCATTATAAAATAACATCTGAGTAATTAAAGCATATAAACTAAAAAATACTCCCTTGTGAAGAATATTTTTAAAATGAGTAAAACTAGATGTATCCTTGCCTTTTTTGAACTATGAAAATCCCAAGATTTTAAAATTGAATCACAATAAATTTAAAATAACTGTATATTAGATTTCAAATTTTGAAATTGAATGTGAAATGAAACTGAGTTTTAGTTCAAGAAGTTTTTATCAATTAAAAGTTATCTTATTATATAATTTTTTCCTTATGAGCAATTGGATCTTATTGGGGTGAATCCAAGGTATCTATGGCAGGTACGTAGATATAATGAAATAGAGTTACGTGAATTTTTTTTAAATCAAAAAATTAATTAAACATTGGTTAGCTCTCATAGCACATAAATTTCTATCAATTATCATTAGGTGTGTAAATTTTGGGTAATATTATGACACTAATGTTCAGAAGTTTCACTAAGTTCCCTATGAAATTCACCAACACTATATTTGATCTATGTGTTCCAACATTCATAATATATTTCAAGAGTGATATTAGTGTCCATAATTTTTTCTATCCCCATAAGATCTCTAAAGTGACCAATGATGGTAAATAGTATCCTAGATAATTCACCACGATTATTAGCTGAATTTTCCATGTGTTTCCTCAAACTTAATGGATTCAAAAACTCAGAAACAATTTCATGAATTTGATAAACATTTTCACTCTTTAAAAAATCATGAATTTCAGACATGTTTAGAGACCACACCTGAAGGAATAAAATTGATCTCTCATGATTTGTAATTCTGACTCCTCACATGAATCAAATAAAAGGAATTTTTTAAAATGTTCTTATATATTATTAATATCAGATTCAATCAGATTGGGTGAGAAACATTCAAGAAAATAAAATTATTCCACTGGGAAATATTTAACATTTTAGTATGTTTTGATCATGAAGATTCCACAAAATTGGGGAATTATAAACACTAATTGTAATCTGTAAAACTCTTATAAAAACTTCATTGAATTTTGGAAGAAGTATTTGTGAATATAAATTAATATGAGACTCATGGGAATGAATTTAAATGTCAATAGGAACCTGAGTGATAATCTCAAAAGATTGGGTATAAAAATCTATATACCATAAATAGGGAAAGAACCAAAATTATATCTGAGATGAAATATGATGTACTCATAAATGTGTATGGGAACCACTGAAAAACAATTGTGAACCACAGGGAAAGGGATATTGATGCTTTAGTGAAACTCATCCTTAAACAATTCATTAATAATATACATAGATTTGTATCCAACCGCGATTTTGGGTATCTCAGACACAAGAATTTAGTTCACATCATCTATAGAAGAAAGGGTAAGTTTTATCTTGAAGACATTAATGAAAACACCACCAGTATATAAAAATTGTATACCCAAGATTATTATCACCATTTCATTTCACACTATATCAATAATAATAAAAATGTGGGTAAAGTAGTCTTCCATACACTAACTAATAAATCATATACCTATCCTTAATAATGATTGAGTGACCTATCAACCAATTAAAGTGTTATATAATTGGGTTTCAGATATCTTATAACTAAATTTTTGAACAAATAGAATAGAATCATATTAATACTAGATCCCAAATCACACATGATTTAAATTGGAAACATACTCTTATTCATAATTGAATAACAAAACTTATACGATCCATAATTTTTAGAGATATATTCATTAATAATAAAGAACTATAATCCTCAATTACATCGATCATTCCAGGTTCTTTCCACTATCTTTTGACAAATAAGAATATATTTTGAGAAATTTAAGATATTGTGGGATTTTTTTCTAAGGATTACACTAAAATATTGTTGATGATAATGTTTTGTATCATTTAAATAAATTTATATTAATCTATTTTATCATTTATTTAATTAAATCTTTGAGGGAAATCGACCAATAGGGAATAATGTTTTCAAATTGGATGATTCAATACCTTCTTCTCAATCAATTCCTTCTTCTCACCCTATTTTATTAGTTTCCATATCATTTTATTTAGTTATTTTTCTTTTATATATTTTATTACGTTGTTATGAATAGCTTTTACCTTGCTTTATTGGATTCCAAGTTTGTTATTTTCCAGATTCTAGTCTTTAGTATATGTTCAATGCATAATTGTATCTTTACAAGGCATCATGTTGATTAGGTTTTCAATTTTTAATATAATTTTTATGGTGATAGTTGACACATTCTCTTTAGGTTTCAAAATTGGTGTGCTGAGAAACATACCATTTCTTATAATTTTCATATCACTCACCATTTTTCCCATTTGAGTTTTTAAAATTTCAATGCCAAATTTTTAGGATTCTACATTTTTGATCCATTTCATAATTAAGTACTCTAAATTAGAATTTGTTTTTATTGGCCTGACCATAATTATAACATGATTCTATGGTAGATTTAGTTACATAGGGGTTATAGTAGGTTATTTTATCACCCCTTGATCTTTAAAATACATGTTATACTAATTTTTATATCCATCATTATAATAATTTGGAAATTAGTCACTATTCCTATGTTTTCTTTTAATAAAATTCCAAACCCGAATACACTAATTAGGCTGAATGTGATAATAAAAGTTAGAAAAATAGTACTAACAATGTCCATGTATCCCATAGTGAGTGAATCACTCCTTAAGTTTGTTTTTAGTGTAAAATTATTTAGATTTCGGGTTGGTTACAATCCTTTTAAACCACACTATTCCTAGAGGAATTGTTCTGTGATTTTTAGAACATTTTTTTAAAAAAATATTCTCTTGATTTGTATTATCTAAAACAATAACCTCCAAAAAATTAATCCATAATAATTTTTTATATTGTGTGATACTTGAATGTGCATGGACATAAGTGAAAGATAGAGGTCTGGATATTTTTAATTGTTCATCATTGGGATGATAGAACTTGTCTTCTCGTGTGATTTGAGCCCCAGTATGGTCTATTTGGTCTCACGTAAATTGAAGGGGCACATAAAAATTAACGAAAAACATTAATTTTCTGATCTGAAGGAATTATCAACATATTCTTTTCATCGGTATCAGACCTTCAATGATCCAAATAATTATCCCTATAGATCATCCTCATGTGCTTCAAAAATCCACTAGAGCATCGATCATTGATTTATAGGTGCTATCATAGAGATCTGATATTGAATTCAATGCCCCAACGATCACCACAATGAAATACCGTCAATTCAAGGAGATGAAATCAATATAATCTCTTAAATTGAGCACGTATCGCTCTATAAATCAAGAGATGATATAGAGGTTTTTGAAATATCATAATGAGTATTTTTTGTGTGAATTAATCCCTCCTCTAGTTTTAGTGGATGCTCAAATATCTGTAAGGGTTCCCTAGAACCCATTAATTTAACACCCACTGAATATATAATTTTAATAAAATAATTTTGGAAAGAAATACCTCAAGGTGTTGAATTGGGGTTTTCTAGGTGATTGTGTTTATTGAAAACGAAAAATTACCACATTTTAGTATAGTATGAGTTAATGAAGCTGGTTTTTAATGTGGTAATGTTTTGCAGAGTTTGAAAAAAATGGGCCTAAAAACTATAGTTTTTTTTGTAAAGGGAAGGTTTTCCAAAAAGTATTTTATGGAACATTGAGCATGGAGTTCACAGACCTCATAGTATTATATCTACAATATACAGACAGAAAAACATTTATGTGGAATGGTGAACGAAAATTATAAAAGGAAGATCTTCTGCATAACATTTTTATGCGGACTGTGAAGTGCGCTACATGAACTAGTTATAAAAAGTAGTTCATAGGAGGCTTGTAGTTTGCGGGAGGCTCATTGATTATGGGGGGACCATAGTTTGTGGAATTTAGGTGGTGATCAAATTATTTAAAAATCTATTTTCATTTTTGGTTGGTATCATCCGCCATGAAGAACTAAGACGTTATGTAAACCATATAAAATTTCTCATTAAAGAATTTAACACATCACATTTTTGGTAATTTGTGATTAATGTGTTTTCATAGAATTAATTTCCCATATAAAAGATCCTAATCACATTATTAGAGTTAATTTAATTAGAGAAATAATCACTAGAATAATTCAGGAATGTCTAATGTAGACCATGAGAAAGGATTCCATGAATAAGAAGTACTTCACTAGGGATAATTGTTTGAAAGATAGTATGAAAAGTTAGTTTACGGAAGGTGTTTTTTGGGCTCCATATCTCACAACAGAAAAGGATCCATGAAGCAAAGGTGATCTATAAATAATATGTTGTTTGTGAGGAATCATTTAATCCATGAAGGAGAGGCATTCTGTGAAAAAAAGGTTGTCCACAAAGCACTCATGAAACCCGAGTGAAAGATAATTCATACATGATCAAGGTAGTTCACAGAGGATATAGGATAGTTCATAGAGGATGAATGATAGTTTGAGGAGGGACTAAAATAGTTATTAAACTAATTTATGCAAACTAACAATTCTCAGAGAAGTGTATTTCATATAAAAGGATCACCCAAGGAATAGTATCATTGAAATATCTAAATTATGATGTAAAATAAAAAGAGGATAGTAGATTTTCCCTATTTGAAAAAACATATTTATGTATTTTATTTACTACTATATTCTAGTCAGTGAAATAAATAATTTTCACCCTTTGGTGATCCTTCAAAATCAAGAGTTTATAATTATTTTTTCTAAATTAAATAGAGGTCCATTTAAGTTGACTGTAAAGTGGAAGTGTTGTATCGTTGGGGTTTTCATAGAAGTGAAAGAGGGACTTAGAAATAACTTCAATAAAAAATCTACCTAAAATTGAGGATCCATTTATTATTGATAATTAAGGGACCTAGATTTCCACAAACTATGTGTGGATCCTTTACAGATAAGACAGAAAAGGAAGAGGAAGAAGGTGATCTTTTCCACGAGTAGTGATCCATTGAATGTTTTTTAGGGAGATACCATTGGGAAACTATGGAGATGACCCTAATCATTATTAAGGCATTGAGCCTGGGAATACAAGTGATCTAGTCCAAAATTTTATTTGGTAGTGATCATTAATGAATTTGGGTCATCAGGACATTATCGTCGTATGCTCCTTGGATGTAGCCTAGTGATGGTAAACCAAGTAAAAATCTATGTGTTTGTGTGTGTTCTATCTAGTAATAATTTTTATACATCATAAATATATAATCACAGAGTAAATAAGATAAATATAAAAAATAAATAGAAAATGAAGTGGCCCTTATAATAAATAAGTCACAATATAGTGGGGTTGGTAGAATTTTGAAAAGATATCCATACACTGATTCACCCCCCCCCCCTCAGGGTATCTAGGCCCCTTTTGGATCTAACCATTGGTATCATAGCCTTGGATTATTTTTTCATATTTTATTCTCAAAAAAGATATAGTTTGTTGTTGAAATTAAATTTATTGTTTTCTCTTATATTGGATCACTATAGAAAATGATAGAACTTCCAAGATGAAACAAAAGTTAGGAGGAATTCCTTATTATGGATGTTTCTATAGAAAATAAGTGATTCAATTTAAGGAAACTTGTAATATAATAAAGAAAATTTTGAATGAGTTAGATAGTGAAAATATATACTCACTCAATGATGTTGTAGGAATGAGTTAAGAACTTAATATTCTATGTGGTGCTAAAACAATTGATGATGATAAAACTCCAAGAGGGAAAAAAGTTAAAATTTTACATGAAACAAAGTAATTGCATGAAAAATTGGATAAAAACCCAAATCTAAAGATATTGTAATCTATGTGTAAGAAACTGATGTCAGCAAGATAAAAGGTTTAAAAATGGATTATTGAAGTGGACATTGATATTAGAGATAATAATGATTCCCAAGAAAAACAATTTTAGAAACTAAAATCTAATGAAATGGGAAAGACTCAAATACAATTTGGAATTAGAAATAAAAAAATAATGATCATGTTGCACACATATCTGAACTAGTTCAATAGAAGAAAATGATAATAAAAATAGAATACATTCTATAAGGATTTTTTTCTCATTTGAATTCTAAAATAAAGAATAAATCTGACATGATTGATAATCTCTCTTGACAATTTCAAGATTAGATAAATAGAGGTAAGACTATCAAGATAGAACTTCATTCTCATCTTGAATAAGGGGACATGAATATTAAAAAAAAATTGGAAATATCTAGAATAAATCAAGAATGAAGTGGAGAAATATAATTCCAAAAGACATCCCAAATTTAAGGATGCCTTTCATTTTTTATTTTACTTTCCTTCAAATGTTAATAATGAACTAAAAAGAAAATTTAAAATTTAAGAGGAAAAACATGAAATGATTATCTCATCATAAAGGAAATCCAATTTGGGAAAAAATTGATATTAGTTATTATGAAACCTCTCCCATGAATGATAGGAAGAGAGTTGAGAATATTTATAAAAATGGAAAAATCATATAGGTGCTAAATAAGAACACAAAAATACATTAGAAGAAGTAATGAAAACATGTGCTATTTTTTGGGATACATTTTCATACTTAAACATTTTGTGTTAAGGCATTGGAATATATTTCGTACAATGAAGACAAAAATATTTATAAATCATATAATAAGAAGAAACTTCTTGAGAAATATGGAAGAAGTGTCTCTTGAAATAATTTATAATTCAAAGGATATTATCATGGAAGAGAAGGACAAACCATGAGTAAGATTCAAGAATCCCAATGGAACACTATTTGAATAAAAACTCATATTGAATCAACATATAAGAAATGAAATGATGAAATGAGGTTTGTATTTAATGGAAGTTGTTTATAAGTTCTATTCAATGAAATTTGGAAGGACATTTTTGAAAAAATAAATAAGGGAATGGGAAGTAACTCATAAGGATATCCCCAACTCTAGTAGTGTGTAATGAAAGATAATATGTTTTATGACAACATGATAAGTTGAAAATTATGTTTAAAACCTCAGGGGAATCACAAGGATCTCAACTAAAGTTGAATAATTCACCTCCTTTGTTCTACTCAATGTATATTTCCTATAAATAATGTGAATGAACCAAGAGTAAAAAGGGAGAAGATACTCTAATTGGGATTCAGAAGAATGGAATTCAGTGGAAGACTAATCCCCATCAATAAAGGGTGTTGTGACTCTAATAACCGATAAAATAAGAATGAATAAATAATTCATTGCAAATTTTACATGTCATGCAACATGGAAAAAAGTAAATGAAAGAGATAGATACCTCCAAATGATGAAGACGAAAGAAGAAATGGCCAGTTTAAAGATTCCTTATAAAATAAAGAGTCAAGAAAAAAGGCATATTGGTGGATAGTAAAAGAAGGAAATAACTATTAATGGATTTGAAACCAAAATTTTGAAAATGTATAGGAATAGAAAATATATATTTCAAAATATTACTCAAAATGAGGTAAATAATGCTTAAACATATGGCCATAATAGTGGAAGTCAGTTGGGTAGTTCGAACAAGTACAAAAACAGTACATTACTTTGAATAAAAGCATCAAAGGTTTAATCCCTCTAGATCAACCAAAATCCTATTATTGATGATTCCATAACTACCCATAACTTTAATTGTTTAAATGGTATAAATTTATATTCATATGTTTTAGGTTTTATAGGAGATAAAATCCAAGGGGTATTTGTATCAAAATATTCAATGTAGTGATGTGATGTCCACTATAATTCCAACCGATTAAAATCAGTCACTATTGATGAAGTAAACGTCCAGAATAATTTCATTGAAGGGATTTAATGGTCTTTGGATTATCTAGATTTATGTAATTAATTAAGATAAATGGATAGTGATGATGTTATTAACTTTATATGGTGTTTCCTAAATTTAGTAACGAATCAGTAGGCTAAGATGTTTTATTAATGGATCATTCCTAAGAAGTAAATTCACCCATTGAAAATATAAATGAATGAGTATACAACATTAAAATGTAATTGTGCATGATAATATTATCTAACCTAAAGTAACATGTAAAAAATTATATAGTAGAAGAAGAATTTTTGTGGGTCTAAACAGTGGGCCTAACAATTGGAAGTGTTTTCTATCACAAGGGGGTTATTATAAACCCTAATCACATGAAAGGCCTCAAGGGTATAGAAATTATTAATGTTAATACTACCTAACATAAAGAAGAATTATTGGAGTAGAAAAATAAACATTAATTTTTTCATTAATAATTTTTTTCTAACAATATGGTATCAGATGGCAGTTTTAAGGATAAAAAGAAGTTAAAATATAAGATTAATAGTGTTTCTAACAAGTGGTCTCCCATCTCTAAAGAGTAATTCCCAATATAAAATCAAATAATAATCTATATTAGTTATTTGAATCATCATAAATATATATGTTTTCCCAATAGGTATGGTGATAAGAACACAATGTGATATATCTTCATCGTACAAGAGATTCCTCAAAAGAATTGAGGAAATTCATGCTTCTAGAATCCATGTAATTAAGTGAATAACATTGAAAAGATTGAATTTTATTCTCTTAAACTCTGTTTTCCTACAAATACATCTTACTAAGTAGGATTAGACTATCTATTAATGACTTAGTTCCATGTGGTAATTTCACTTATTGAAAATCTTACAGTAGTGTGTTTCTATATATAATAATATGACTCAGATCATAGAAAGAGATAAAAGAATCAAAGTTTAAATATGAAGATGATAAATAGATTCAAATGTAAACTATTATATCATTAACATGGTATGGTTGTGTTTAGATTTCAAACTATGGTGTCTCATGAACTATGAAAAAGTGCATAACCAAAGGGGAGAATAATTTCCCTTTATCTGGATTTAAAGAGATAAAAGAATAATGTTTCCACCTTATAATTTTTGAGATTTTCAAAACATAGATAATTGGATAAGGGGGTTAAATTTGTATATAATATTATCCCCTATTTATTTCTATGAGAAATGGGGTTATTTAAGTGAACTATATTTTTGGTATTCATTGTAAGAATATATGTTCAATAAATATTAGAAAAAATCTTGTCTGTAACTCAAGGGAAATGAAATCTGAAATAAAATTTCACATCATCATGAATTATGTAGATCATGAGCATGAGAAGTTGGATTATGTGCCTAAAAACTATACTTTTTGGACATTCTGATGAAGGACTTACCCAAAAAAGTTTTTATAGGTATCGATTGGATCTTGGAGTTCAGTCAACTCCCCACACTTGAATGAGGGTAGATGTGGGACCCCTTATCACTGAGGTATGATTCATTTTTTCTTAATGTTTTTATCTGTGTTATTTACTCTATTATTGATCACAATGGATTAACCTTTGTGTTCTTTGAAAAGGGGGGAAAAGGTGTTCCTATTAAAGGAGGGAAAATGTCTTGTTCAAGAAAGGGGATGAAGCTAATAGAGGGAGAAGTTAAGTTGGTTGAGTTTTAAATCTGACAATGCTAAAAGTAATTGAAACAATTTAATATATCATGAAATATGGGGTTGTTGATGAAATAATTTTAGTGGTTTTTGAATGAAGTTATTCATTTATGAACATTTTATGTTACTCTTTTTTCCCATGCCAAGCATTGTACATGGGGGATTAGAGTGTGTGTTGGGTAAATCTGTGATCTCTATCAAAATCTCAAGAAGCTAGTTTTGGAAGAATATGGAAGATTCTTTAATGTTGTATCAAAATACATGTAGTTTTCAACAAACACGATGGGGGAGATTATTGGTAAAAATCTCCCAAGGTGTTGTCTTGTTGTTTTTGGGTGATTGTATTTGTTAATAAATCCATATGGCCATGTTTTAGTATGGTTGGTTTTAGAAAGTATATGTTTATGGTGGAACAGGTTCCCTGTGTCTGAAAATTTAATGGGCCTCAAAATTGGGAGTCTGTTTTATGGAACAGGTGATGTTTTATGAAAATCAGTTCATGGACCATAGTTTGAGGACCATATAGTGTGGATTTCATGGACCGTATAGTAGTGTAGATGTCCTATGTGGGCCTCAAATAAATTATATATAATGGAGAAGGAAAATCAATAATGGAAGAGTTTCCAAATAGTATAATTAAGTGAACAGTGAATCATGCTATGAGAACTAAATAGTAAAATTAGTATTAGGGAGTCCTGTAATTTTGGGAGGATCATCATTCATGGTAGGAACATAATTTTTGGAGTTTATGAGGTCATTTAAGGAGACACAAAGCAATTTATGTTTACAGGTGACATCATACACTATAAACGATTAAAACATTTTGCAGACTACATAGCAGTTCGTAGTGATGGTTGTCCTGCATCAACGTTTTGGTTATTTTTGATTAGCTAATTTTCTGGTATTTATTTGACTATATAAAGGACCCTAATCACATTATTAGAGAGAAAAAATTTCATTAGAGAAATAATTTCTAGAATAATTTGGGTATGTACAATGTAGTTCATGAGGAAGTATCCTACAAAGGTGAAGTAGTTCATGGGGGAGAATTCTGAGAAAGATAGTCTATGAGGTCAGTTGTCATAAGGGGTGTGTGGGCTTCTGTAGTTTGTAAAGGAAAATTATCTGTGAATTTGAAGTGGTATTTAAAGCATCAAGGGTTTTTGAGGCCTGAATTCATCTAAAAAGTAGATTCATTCCATGAAAAAATGTTTTTTAGTGAAGCTCTCATGCCATGATTTGCCTGACAGTTCATGGGGGATTCAATAAAGTTCATGGAGGATGCAATATAGTTTTCAAAGGATGTAAGATAGTTCGCTGAGGAACTGAAATAGTTTTCAAAATCAATTTTGGCAGTATAACACTTCATGGAAATGATTATTGCATCTATAAGGATTACCCAATGAATAGTATCATTATATTATATGAATAATTATATAGAAGAAGAATAATATATAAGATCTACACCATTTGAAAAATCTTGTTGAAGTAGTTTAATCACAGCTACCTCTAAGTCAATGAAAATACGAATTGGAATCTATCAGAGATCCTTCAAAAGCATGAGTTTGTAATTTCTCATTCTATATTAGAGATAATTCTTCTCCGATTTATTAGAATGTGAATGTGTTTCATCCATGTGATTTTAAATAAGTGAAGGAGGGTCCCATATAAAACATGAATAGAGAATATACCTACAATTAAGGATGCATTAATTATTGGTAATAAAGGGACAAACATGCCCATAAATTGTGTATGGATCCTTTCCATATTACTGATCCAGGGAAGAATAAGAAGGTTATGCTTTACATCCATAGTGAGATATCTAAATAGAGGTCGGGAGATACCATTGGGAATGCAGTGAGATGACCCCCAAACTTTGCAAAGGTAGTGATCCTATGAATAAAAGTGATCTAGTCCGATAATTTATTATTCATTAAGAAATAATGACTATCAAATATCAGAACATTGTCATTGTATACTCCTTTGACATAGCCTGGTGTGGTTAAACCAAGTAAGAATCTCTGTTTCTATGTGCTTGATGTCATAATTAACATTATATTCATCATCCTGAGATAATTTTGGAAAGGATGAGAAAAATATAAAAAAAAGATAAAATGAAGTAGAACTTATAATAAATAAGTCAATATCAAGTGGGGAAGGAATAATTTCCAAAAGAATATCCATACCCTGAGTCACCTACCCCCCCCCCCCCACTCAGGATATCTAGGCCCCTTTTAGACATAACAATTGAACTACTTAATAAATTTTATTTATATTTTACCACATAACCATATTATATACTAAATATATTATGTGATAAAATAGAGTCACTAACTCAACTCGTAATCCCAACATAATATTAAACAAACATGGAAGATTAAAATAATATTCATTCAATTAATATTATTCCTCATATTTAATTAACATGTAAATACTTTTAATAAATAAATTGATCCCAATTTTTCGTTACTTGAATAATAATGAATTTATGTATTCCTCAGTGATTGAAGACTTTGACAACACTTGATCCCCATTATGGGTCCCACGAGGTTCAATTTTACCTATTCAAGAGAATATGGGGGATTTTTTACTATGCTATTTTATGTGACCCTCTATACCCATATCTCGATAGTAGTGAATAGTATCCATGGACCAAGAGAAATTATAGCAACCCATCAAGGCCCCTAAAAAGATATGGATAGTCATAATAATGAAATCCAGCCTACGAACAAGCACTATGTGTTTTATTCTCTTTGTATTTGTATATATTATAAATAAGGATGCACACTTGTGTCATCATAATTTCTTGATTTCTTGTTTTTTTAACTATCCAGATGGACTTACCTTTCAACTACCTTTTCCAAGGATTTATAAAGGTATTATCATCCTGAAAAACTAGTCATGAGATATACAAATTCCTTAAATTGGAAGTTATAGGTCATTTCTTGATCATTCAACCAGTGTCATACCACCAATGACACACCCAACACAACCTACCACACCACAATCTCAATATCATGTTTTTTCATGAATCAATGTACATAATCAAATCGCACACATTGATAACTCTCTCATGTCTGTAGACCATTACACATGTACATATATTAGAACAACCCATGACTCCTAAAACATGTGGTGTTCTTATTGGTGGGTCTATCCTTATGATCTCACTACGAGAGATCACCAATTGTGAACTTCATGATAAGAAGTCTCAATGATTCTGAATCCCCCCCACCTGACTATCAAACATAAATTGTGTCCAGTCAGCAAGATGTATCTAGATTATAGGATCATTGTTTAAGATTAATTTTATAGTATCTCAAAGTTCTCATTATAGCATGGGGTCTTCTATAACCATTTGATACGAAAATTAATATATGGACATTAAAATTTAAATAGTGTATGTAGAATAATATACTCTATAATAGTTAGAATACATATTGTATATCTAAATATTTACACAATATGGTAAATTAAATTACTATTCAAGATGGGTCTAGGGCACCCAATATTAAAACATGACTATTATAAATAGTGTCCATTAGAATATAGGGAGAATGTTGGCCGTTGGAAAATTTATTAAGTAAAGCGTGAAATATATCCCATGTTTTAGGAAACTATTCACCCTTATTAGTGAAAAATCCTATGATATTATTTTTATCCCATATGGTGGTGTTCTTGGGAATTTTTTATGAACTGGTGAATTGACCAATTGATCATGGGTGTCAAATATATCCTAATCCAAATTTTTGAACCAGCTCTTTTTTTTCCATTGATATAGAATTGAACACCCTCAATATAAAATCCTCCTCACAAAACATAAGGAAAGGTAATTATTGGACTAGATAATATAAATATCTAATAAATTCATGGGAATTCTTGTTGGGATAAGTAGTGAATGAAGGGATTATAGTGAGGTGGATATTTTTAATTCCATAGTTCCTAAAACAAGGTGAATACATTATAGAGTATGTATTTCTAGACATTAAAGGAAATTAAAATTCCCTAAATCTATTTATCTCAGGGAAATGATTTTGAGGTTATGTTGGGTTTATATTTCCATTTTAATTTATGTTTTTGGCACTTAAAACGTTTAGATTCTCTATTTTAGTCATTGTTTTTATCCTAAGAGAACTAAAATATTGGTCATTTTGATATATAAAATTAAATTGATCTATATTAATGGACCTAGTGTTCGTGAAAGATTAATCTGAATAAAAATTTTATTATTACACTGTTGTTAAGAAAACATAATTTTTTTTATAAAAATCAGTTTTTATATATTATATTAAAACCGAATTGATTGTTTTTGGATATTTTTTTAAAAAAAATATTTTCTTATTGGTTTCACATTCCTTCCCTAAAAACACTAAAATTTGATATTATATGGTCATTGATGTTCTCAAATTTAGTACTTATAAAACCTACCTACTATTAATACTATGTTAAGTAAAGTCGAACCATAGGAAATAAATGGTTTGTGTGATAAAAATGAAAAAATAAACATAAAATAAAGACAAAATAGAAATGAAATAATGAAATGATAATATTGGGTGATAATTGAGGAAACATTAGTTCAACAATAAGTTCGGTAGTCTATTAGTCGATTAAATTATGTTAATAAGACTCAATAAAGTTAAAAGAAGATGATTGTTATCTTGAATTATAGTAAACTAGTAATATATTGAGTGCATGTATAGAAGAATTAAATGTCTATCTCTAATTAGATAAATTACCCTTAATAAATAACACTCTTCAAAACTATTTTTTTAATAGATGTAAAAAATGGAGATGCCTCCACATGTAGAAGAGTATACCACAAACGTTTCCAGAAATTACTTCATTTCAAACCACCAACACAAAATATACTCTATTTTCCTCCTATTGGCACTCAGAGTAGACTGAATAGATTCTCACGTTAAAGTAATATTGATAACTCTAGTAGAAATATAGAAGTACTCCAGATTTAACACAATACCGAACTAGTAAAATTAAACGCATCCCAATCCAATTCTCTAAACTAATTATCATCTCATAATAGATGTAGTAACAAAAAATATTCCAATAAAACATTCTTTGTAGAGAAGAAATTAAAAAATAAAATGGAAGAAATATCTTCATTATTGAGATTATAATAACTCTCTCCCCATCTCTAGGTCCACTGATTTCTTACATCTAGTGTGCTCTATCCTCTAGTTTGGATCCCATCTCAATTTACTGACTGATGGATGATGATTGGGGAATATAATAGAGATAGTAATGGATAATGAAATGGATGAAATCCTTGTATTTTCATTTAATGGTGATTGATTCCCACCATATCTCTCATTAATCTTCTCTCTTAAATTATATTCTAATTCTAACATCAAATTAATCTTATAAAAATCATTTGTAGTCTCACCTAGATGGACTCCATGTGGTGTGCCTTCACGGTTCATCTTCTTCCTTATTGAAAACTCTAGTGAAACACCGTCAATAGAATATAAAAAACCTGCATACCCTGTATGCATTGGAAATTCTGATGAAGTTTCTCTAGTATTATACAAATTTCTAGGATTTCTGAGCAAATTTCCCATCATTGGGCTCCATATTTTATATTTTATTATTATATTTTTTGAATTTAGGGTAAAAAACATTTTAATTTAATTAGAACATGATCATAATGGATGGTGTATTATTTATTTTCTTTAATACAACCCCAACATAGATTTGACTTTGTATTTATGTGGGTTCAGGATCACTCATTAAAATACTAGTATGCATGAAATTCCCCAATCTTGGCCCAATCAAATAGAGTTGAACTGGAACATGGAATAAATCATCTAATATAATAATTATTCAGTAATCGACCATGAATTTTGATCTGTGAAGGGGTTCTTTGGGGATCATCTTCAATTAACAAGGAAAACCTTCATCAAAATAACCAACTAGATCTTCACATCATAGTTCATCGATAATATTTGATCAAGAATACTTGGATTCACACTTACTTCTTTAATATCTAAATCTTCGACCTCACTTGAGTATATCCTCATCTCATCATCCCAGCACGACGCAAGCTGAAATTTAAAGTTACTAACCTAATATAAACCAACGTTAAATTTATATGAGAACACTATATTTAAGCCATATCGACTACCCAACCACAACATGGGGAATGTGTAGGCCCCTCCATCACCTTAATAATAAATCAATATAAAACAAGAACTCCAAAAAAACAATCAAAATTTTTACTATTTCAGCTCATATTTCCTTTTAATTGAGTTGATTAGAACTCATTTGATTCTAACATTATTCATAGATCTCTTCTTTATCACCATAAATAAGAAGTATGCCTCAAAAATCAAAAATAAGAACATCAATAATTTTACAGGTTCATATCAATAATAATTTAGTGAAGGGTAACATAATTATATGTTTTCCTCTTTAAATAAATCTTCTTCTGGCTCAAATTTATATCTCGATGAATTTTTTCATGAAACAAAGACAATATTTTGATCAATTGGAAACATCATATGACTATTTGGTTTAGAATCTTCTTCTAGATTGACTCATCTTTAAAATGGGTTTTATTCCCAACCTTAATTAGCTCATCTTCATCCTCCACACTCGAAACAAATTCTAACACCATATTTTTAGGTGGAACTCTCCCTAGTTTTGGCCATGATACACCATTTAAGCCCAACCAAGAATAATTTAACTTCAATTTCAATTATTTTTCATCTTTAACAAATGTAATTAAATCTTTCGCAAAATTTCTCTTACCAGACTATGTGATTGATCAATATACTTCACTTGGTCAATTCACACTTTCTCTTGGGGATGACCATAAGGATAAGCATGACAAAATTGATTGAACATGTGTTCTCTACATTATAATTTTGGTAATTTATGGTTTATTAATAATAGGCTATAATTTTTAAATATTTAGTTAATCCAACATTTTTAGGGAATATTTCAATTTATATCTTGTGGTAGCCTTATAAAATCAGTCATGGGGGGTTGTAATCTATTCATGTTGTAACATGGGTCTTTACCAAAATTCACACATGGTTAATCACATTTTCAACTTGCAGTTAGTCGATTTTTTTTCTTGTGGCAGCTCTAAACCCTTCATGTAGTAAGTTCATCCTTTTACAAATTTCCCCACATGTGGTCAGCTCAATAACCAAATGAATATTCTTTAAATATTGTCTTAAGGAACATAGAAATCCATATTTAGTAAAAATTAACCTTTCAAATTTAAAAAACGCTACCTCAACATGGAATTAGTCATTTTACTTTTTAATTAACAAAAATTATTCCAACAAAAAAATGTTTAGAAAAACAAAGAATGAAGAAGTAATTTGTTTTATAAAATTAAAAATAATAAATTATTATTATTTTAATTAATATTTCAAAATCTAATCATGCATTTTAATAAAAAATTATATTTAATCGAACAAAATTCAATAATTAAGGTTCCAAAACACGAATCTAACATGGAATATTCAATGAATTGAATATTCAATATTAAATTCATCCAAATTTAATATTTTATCATTTAAAGCATATTTTAAACATTAATATCTTAACAAATCCACAATAATTTTTTTGGAAGTGGGTATTAATAACATATCGTATCATTGATAAATACTTTTTCTTAGGGTATCATCGTGTTATCATAATATATACAATAATATATGAAAATTTATGGGGATCGAAAATGAAATAAAACCAATAAAACAAACATGTTTATTATATAATATTTGATATCTAGGAAACCATGATATCAAACCATACCTAATTTTACCTATTCCAAAAATTAATTTTATTAATTAAACATTTCATGAACCATATATGAGTTCTCAAGGTAGGACACCCATAAATACACAAATTTTCCCTTCTCAGGAGAGGTTTCAGATAAATTACCCAAGCTACCTCTTATCATGGGAGCCTATAAAATACAATACCCACTACTACTCATCAATTCATGGTTGTTTACCCATCATAGTATCAAAAAACTACCCACAAATGTATAGAAGAGAAGTCACCATATTAAACAACCTATATCAACCATTGGAGGGTAGGGTTCTTAATATAGTACCAAATAATTACTTACTGATTAATGGTAAAGTGATCATCATAGTACCCAACCACTACCCACTGATGTCAAGTAGGTAGCACATCATTGTACCCAACCACTACCAACCAATTTAGGGTATGGAACTCACCATAGTTCCCAATACATCCTCTCTAAATTTAGGGTAAACCTAAACCATGAAGCCTAACTGTAGAGACCCAACTTTGATGTAGATGGACATTACATTTATTTTATGGAAAACATAATACATGACATAATCAGACATCCAAATACCAAATTACTATAGAGTCTTTGGAAAACCAGAAAATAATATTATAACTTTGTGAAAGATCTTCAACATCTCCCACAAAGATATTCCCCTTTTGTTTCCTACCTAAAAAATTACTTTATAACCTGGGGAAAAGAAAACATAAAAAGGTGAGCTTAAATTCCCAATAAGGGTAAACATAGAGAACATAAAAAATCATAAAAAATTGAATGTAAAAATGTGATAATATATTTTAAACATCAAAATAATGAGTCCTGAAATAAATCTTGGCATTATGTAAGGAATGGATCATAAAGGAACATTAACCATGATAGAATAGCAATGGCATAAAATAAGTAATTCTGGAAAAATAATAAGCACATAACCTGACATAAATAGTAGACAAGTCATTACAGCCCATACCATCATAGTGGACATAGTTCATTACTGAACCGGGTTTACTTATTGTTCCATCCTTGTATTATTAAACCGAATTTCATTTTCATTTTAGCCCTATATTACTAAACCAGATTTACATTCTGTTCTAGTCATATCTATATCATGAGATATAAATCATTACCAAATGCATTGTAGATAGATATAGGTATCCCTAATCTCATAATGAAATCATTATTACATGTTCCAAAAAACATAAATCATTCATTGATGCATAACTAGTGAAATAAAATTGGATTCTTAAACATAATTTCATTATAACCTAATCCATATAAGATAAACGGACATCATAAAAATAATTCCACTATAAAAAAAATAAAATAAAAGTAATAATAGGTATTGAAACAAAACCATATGTCATCATTGGTGGAAAATAATTTTTAATAACCACTTGAACTTAGTTCTTGAGGAAAATATCATTTCTTCTTCAAAAATGTCTTCTTTTCTAAAAATGTCATGAAATTTTAAAAGAAAATAGTTTAGTTGAAAATAACATGAAACAGTGTAGAGGAATATTTTTGAAAATAAGGTGTCATGAAACATTAAAAATCCATTGATTCCATACAATTTAAAAAACATTATCCTTGTACTTTTGTCAGAAAAGTCAAAAAAATACCTCATATGGTAAAAAAAGATTCCGTCTATACCATGTAGTAAAATTCCAAAATGGGTAAAAATGACTTTAAAAGTAAATATAATAATAGTAAAAAATTTATGAAACCATTTTCAGAAAACATGTACATGGATGATAAATATATCCCCAGTAAATACGTATGAATAAAAAAATCTCTGATAAAGCGAGATTGGAAAACTTATCCCTTACCTTCGGTCTGATTTCTTCTGTATGTGTCCAAAACTCATATATAGTGGGTTTAAACATATTATTATCTTGTAAAAGAACCATACTAACATTTATGAAATAATATTTGTTTTACTTATGACTTTATATTACCCATTCGTTTGTCAATTCCATGTTAAAGCAACGTTTTGGGTAATAATCATTTTATTTATCGTACGTGTTTGGAATTATTATTCTTGATGTTATTACTTAGATAATGATTTAAATACTTATATAATTTTAAAATGATTTATATATCAAATATTTTCAGTGTATAAATAAATATATAATTAATAGGTAGAAAAAATAAATGGAAAACACCGTTCACGGAGACGGTAGGTCGTACGTACGCATGAACGCTATTTTAGTTTCCTTACTGAATTGAATGGAAGTAAGTAAATGAAACATATATATAAATAAAAAAATTAGAATTATTTTTTTATATTTAATTATTATTTATAATATATACTTTATAATAATTCTTGAATTATTAACGTATAGAATGAATCTACTCACATCATGGAGATGGTAAGTTGTACGTACACTCAAGCGACAATATCGTTACCATAATTATTCAATGGTGTTGAATTGTAAGGTGTATAATACCTAGTTATTATTATAATGTTATAATAATCACATATTTTTAATATTAACACCATAATACCCATCGAAGTAAGGTGGTGGTGAAAAATATATTACACCATGGTGTGGAGACCGTAAGCCATACGTACGCGCACGAAGTGATTTCTTTTTTCATAGGATGAATAGAAGTTAAAATATGGTTGTTTCATATTTATAATAATATATAATTATATGAGTGATAAAAATTTTATTACTTTATAATGAAACAACTATAAAAGAGTAAATAGAAGATGAAATAAATTTTAAATAATCAATAGAATAGATTACCTCTTCCTCGACGTGACTCATTTAAATTTGTTCTTTGGGCACAAGAGTTGGTCTATTGAGAAGAAAAGAACCTATAGAATGTAACTGGGTAAGCTGATAAGATAAATGGGTATGGTTTGGCTGAGCTTTAAATCTCAAAATGGAGTGAATAGGAGATGGATGAGGTGTCGTTTTATAAGAGAGGAGGGGGAACTTTAGGAAACTCTCAAAATATTAATTTATTATAATTTCAATTTCAATTAAAAAAGGTCCAAGACTTATTTAATTAGAATATAAAATTATTTTTGTTCTAATAAATATAATCCAATAATTTTTAGAAAAGTTTTGAATTTTTTTTGTATCCCTATCTTTTTTGGTTGACCCTTATTTTAACCTTTTTAATCTTACCGTTATATAATGTTATTTACAAATTGTTGGTTAATGTAGTTACCATATCATGTCAAACAACCAAAAAAAGTTATTTATGATATATTGGGACTTATATTAACCATTTTACCGAATATTATATTTTTATGAATTTAATATCTTTTAACAAACTATTTTATATTTTATGTTTTGAATTATGTCAATTTTGGACATTATTCATACATGAATTTTTAAAAAACTCATAACAACCTGATTCCTTTGAACCAAAGAAATTTCCAAATCCCTAATATGTCAATGTAATCTATAAAATTCATGTATTTAATCAAAATGGTAAATTTTAATTTATTTTAAAATTTATAAATTCATTGATATGAATCTTTCATTAATGAGTTAATCACTAAATCTTAATTTTGTCAAATATATATATATATATATATATATATGTAATGATTAAAAATTGAATATAAAATATAATGATTTGGGAAATATATTTATCTTTATAATTACTATTTATAAACATATATATTAGTTCTATAACCCTATATTAAATTGATTTATTAAAAGATATATGCTTATGTTATAATTATCTTTACATTAAATTAATTGTTATAAAATGTCATTTTTACATCCATGTGAATCCATGGGGTCTTAAAATCTACTCAGGGATTACCATGGCCAAAAATATCGATCCAATAGAATTAAGACACGTGTTAGGGTAGTTTAATATTATTATAATATTATTTTTTTCCCTTATTTACAAGATTTACCCTTTAACCATGGTATATAAAATATTTACTAAATTTACTATTCATAATTTCCAAAAATAAAAGGTACATATTTACACAATTTGAACCTTATGATTCCAAATATAAAATAAATTTTTCCCAATTCAAATCATATTAGTTATAGTAATTAATTTAAAATTAATTCTCGTTGTCAAAACTAAAAAGTGGATTTTTAAGAAATAATAACTATCAAAAGATTGGCATATGTTTATGCCCAATTTAAAAGTGAAATTACTTCCAATGAAAAGAAATTGGATTAAATTATGCAAATATAATACAATTAAAACATAAAACCAATTAAAAATATAATCTAAATATATAAATAAATTAGATAAAAAGGAAGTTTCGAATTAAAAAGCAATATTTTTAACTATTTAGTAAAATTTAAATTATATTAGAAAAATACAAAAACTTCAAAAAAAAATTAAATTCACATTTCCTTATTCAAAAAAATAAGTTTATTTTTTATAATTTAACTTATAAACGTATCAAAAAACTATATTTAAAATGGGTGATTCATCAAAAGCTGGTGAAACTGCATTTTTTGAATAATACTTATTTTATCTAAAAATTTGATTTTTTTCTCATATAATGTTGTAAAAAATGTGTAAGATGAATTATAATGTTATATAAAATTCAAAATTTGGTTAATAATATTTAAAACCTCTATTTTATATCACATTAAATAATAATATTTGAATAATTTATCATTGTTTAGTAAAACACAGTATTGCGTATAACGCAAGCTATCGAGGAAGGTCACTCTTGCAAGTAACGCAATACAAGTCAATGTTGAATGTAGTGAAATATTCCTTTGGTGTTGCGTATAACATAAGCTGAACATATTTTATATATACATTGAACAAAAATCTATACTCAATGTTGCGTAAAAAAATTTATCAAAGGAATGTGAAATTGTGTGCAACACAAGCCAAGAATAATGTTGTGTATTCTACAAGCTAATATAGTATTACATATAGAGAAAGCTAATGTTGGTGATGTTTACATCAAAATACAAAAAAAAATTTAAAAATAATCCATCTCATAAATTCTTTTGGTATTACACTAACCTTTTTATACATTTTTCCCCAACATCTTGTATCTTCATCTAATAAACATACAGTCGGGAACACTCATGGAATGAGAAATTAGGAATAAGAACCCATATCATTTCTCACCATCTCATCCCATATTTCTAGTCAATTATGATCTTTCCCCATGTATTGTATAATTCCTCATATTTATTCTTGCATCATATTTATATATCCTTAATATCATCTTAATCACATGATCATATCTTGATAAACCTATCATCATTCCCATACCACCAGTAAAATAATATATTAAGGTCATCATACCTATTATGGTATCTCTTTATCATCACTTATGTTTTATAAAATTACCTATAATGTTCACACAACCTATAGGAACAATCCATCATGACCCATAGGGGACTGTTCCAAATCCTCTTCTAATTCCACATCACTACCCAGTCCCACTATCCAATGATAATTTTTGAGTTATCACACACTATGAACCTTGTAAACCCGATGAAAATTGGTCAATAACTCTCTTGAAACATTTATAGTACAGTATAATATATCCATTCAGTGAGATTATATCTCATCATAGGAAGGAAACGCTCTATAGAACACCACATTTAGATCCAAAGTACTTATCCCACTCAAGTAATAAACCAAGCCTTTAATCGACACTCAAGAGTGTGTTTCTCATCATACATGAGAAACACAGCTATATCATCCATCATTCCAAGTATTATCCCTCTAATTCTTATTAAAAAATGCATAGGAGTTCTAACCAAGGATACACAAATTTCATCCTAGCCTTGATCCTCTCATTGGGACACTCAATAACCTAACCAACATTTACACCCCTTTTGTACATGGTTATAGGGTGTATTTATTTTAAAAATCATCACTATAGCACATTTATCTCATATAGAAGGCTAGATTACACAATATCTCTTTACATAGGGTACTCTCATCCCCTATCCATTTTAACTGTACACCCATATTCATTTATGAAGTTAAACTCATGGATATACAAGAATATATTTTTTAAATATAGTGACCACCTACATGAACCATGGAGTTTCGATCAGGCTATGATCTTCACATCCACAACCGAGTATATCTATTCCTTGTCCAAGCTCATACCGAATTCTAAGATCCCATCTAATGCCATAATGATGTTGATCATTTTTTGATACACATATCCACATAAATTTAGTTGAGTAATAAGTAATTGTTTTAATGTGAAACTACAATTTTAAGGAGAAATTATTGAACATTTCATAAAATGAAATGAAAATACAATTCTTTGAAAATTTTATCCAAAATCAATGTTTTGGTGATTTCATTTTTCAAAATTTATTTGCATTCAATATTCTATATATTTTAAGAAAAATAGTTTTTTTATTGAAAATATATATTTCATGTAATTATGAATCTTTTTTGGATTTGAAGAATTAATTTTTTATTTTTCTATAGTTTTTTAATTTTTTTAGTGGAATTCATTATATTTAAAATTAGAATTTTCATTTAGTTTTGGATTTAAATATTTTTCATTTGGAATTCATTTTTCACTAATATTGAAATTATGTATGTTATTTTTGTTTTTTCATCAAAATATTATAAAAACATTTCATTTGGTCAATGAAGATACCTCAAGGAAAGTATGTCAACAAACAAAATGATGAACTGAATGTGTAGTCACTCCATAAACCATATGGGTAGATTTGGAAAATAAATTAAACCAACATATGAATGTGGTAAGTGGACATATGTATAATTCCTATGGTTAATCAAATTATCATATTTGGGAAAACTATTTAGGTTATAAATCTAACATGATCCCTACAAAGCTATTGTGAAAAGATATCATGAAAAAAATGTGGAAAAGTGTTTCACCTACTGCGTGATGAAAATGAAGCTACCATAAAAAAGGGCCTAATCACATAATCTTTCATGGGAGGGGATTTAAAGCAAACAGTGTGTGATTTTATGGAAAATTCCTCAAGTGATCCTGTAAATAACTCTAAACTATTGTGTCTTAAATTTATAAAATTTTTCATGGTACAACAATAGGACTTGAAACATCCATAATATAACTCAATGTAATAGACCTCATAAAATCGACTAAATGTTGACCTTCTATAAGAAAAAATTTCAGTCAACCATAAAAGGAAAGATTGAGCTATCATGAGCCTATCACTGACTTACAAAGATGACATGATAATGGAATATTCTATTCTTAAAAGATAATCAATAATTACTTGTGGAATAACCTATTAAAAATCCTAGGAGTTGATAATTTTACTTGAGGTAACTAAAATGGGTGAATCTACAGTTCAATTTCATTTAAAGGAAAAACTATCAACGATAAGTAATTATTAAACTGGGGAATACCAATTGATGGAGTGACATGTGTATAACTCTTCTCAGGCTTTGGGTGAATCTAATGAAGCAGAGTAGTCATGGAGAAGCCATACTAGATCAATTATTGTGTATCTCTAGACATAGTTCGGTTCTCTATACTCACCTGAGTTTTATGGAGCCTAACTTAATATTATTCAATGAAATTTTATGGTCATGCATTGATGATTTGTGATTTCCCATATGTTCTATGTTCAAATTTGAATACTAGGGAAACCTTTATTTCTCCCCAATGTTGTGGCTAAGGATCTAAGAGAGTTTCTAATCTAGGATTTCTAATTAATGACTCAATAAGCTTCATTTGATTGAATAATGTGAATTTTATATGAGTTTTTTAATTAAGATATTGTGAATGTGGGTTCACATCGATCGATATTTGAAATATCCTCAAAATAATGAAAATTCCATATTTTAAGCACTAAAAATTAGCATTTGTGATGAATGTGCTTTAGTATTCCCTCAAGTTGATCAAAATCTAAGATTGATGAAATGAAATTGAAAATAAGTTAACTATATAAATATGTAATGAATATTTATGTTGAATTATGTGTACAGATTTTGGTGTAAGAATTTTGGTTTATTTCTTATAAATAGGTAAATAGAAAATATGTTGATTGTAAAGGGTAATTTGGAGCCTCTAAATCATCTAGATGCATCACGAATGGTGTTCAGATTGAAATAGATGAAACCCTAAAAAAAATTATTTCTATTTAATTTTTAGGAAGACTTGATTAAGGCCTCATATTAGTGGTGTCACATGTTGGATTTATTCTATAATGAGGAAAAAGTGTCTAAGGGGCACAGAAGGGTAGTCATTCTACACAGGATGTTACGTAAGGATAGTTGGGCCAAAATACTATATGGGGATCATACAGGTAATCTTCATGAACCAAAATCTATTCAAAGGACCATAAAATTAATTAATGGTGGCGGATTCCCTAAAACTCAAAAATGAAAAAATAGGAAGCTAAGAAAAGGAACTGAATATTAAATATAAGTTTCCCAAACCAAATAAATTTGAATTACTATCAACTTTAAATATTTTTTATTGTACTAGAGGAATCATAAAACATGATTGTAAGTGAATGAGTAAATCATTGGAAGTGATAGATGATTCCAGATATACATACATTTGTAATCATGATGTTTATGTTTTCTACATATAGACTACTAAATATTGATATTTTTGTCACTAGTGAGATTATGAATTTAAGTGGATGGGAATTTGTTTAGGTGGTATTCTAATTTTGTCACTAGTGGGAGGAAGTTATAGAGTGAATGAACCATGTGGATTCTAAAGATATATTATTTAAGATTCATCAATGATCTCAAGCTGAAGAATTGTGCATAAATGGTTATTTATTTGAATGTAGAAATATAAATAAGGGGATTTTAGGGAAATAAGAATTCTTGAGGGGAAAGACTGATTAGAGTAAGTTAGGGATGAGGATAAATCAATAGATAATTTGTTTAAATAGTAGGTGCCCTAGAACCAACTATACAATTCTTTTTATTACCATATCATGTATATTTTTAGATATTCATGATGTATAATTACCATAATAGTGTAGATATTTCTGCATCCACTATTTAATGGTAATTTCATAGAATAATTATCATGTTAAAAGGTTAAATAAATTCCCATGATATAATGATAACATCACCATATGATGATATTAATCATAAACAATGGTTATATAGTCTAGATATATCTTACTTATTAGGCATAGTAGATGTATGAATATTAGGTGTTGGGGGATCATAATCATTGAGACTCCTTTTCATGAAGTTCTCACTTGGTGATCTCTAGTAGTGAGATCATGAGGACTGACCTGTTAATAGGAACATTACATGTTTTTTGTAGCATTGGTTTTTCCTATCTACAGAAATGTGTAATTGTCTTTATACTTGAGATAATTACTATTGTATTCTATTTGATTATGTACTTTAATGCAAGGTTAAAATCATGATATTGATATCGTGGTGAGGTAGCTTGTTTTGGGTGTATCATTGGTGGTATGACATTGGTTGAATGGTCAAGAAAGAATTTTTTTCTACCAAGTTAAGGAAGTTTTATAACTTAGGACTGGTTGATAAGGATAGTGTTACCTTCATAAGTCTTTGGCCAACGTTATTGAAAGGTAAATCCATCCGGATAGATCAACAAAAAATAAAGCAACAGACGGGCGATGACAGAACTGTGAATCCTACTTTATGATATATCTAAAGAAAAAGGGATTATAATATATAGTATGTTTTCATAGGATGGTAGTCATTTATAAGACCATCTTTGTCACTTTAGGGGCCTTGAATGGTTTCTAAACCCCTCTCTTTATCTCTATATTTTATTCACTACTATTGAGACAAGAGCCTTGAGGGTCACACACAATAGCATAATCGAGAATCCCCCTATTCAATTGAATAGGTATAATGGACAAGGTGGGCCCCACAATGGGGTCTAACTGTTGTCCAATGTATCAATAACCAAATAAATAAATAAATTCATTATTATTCAAGTTATGAAAAATTGGGATGAATTTATTTAAATGTATTTACAAGTTATGTAAAATGAGAAAATATTTATCGAACAAATATTATTTTAATATGCAAGGTTTGTTTAATATTAACCGGGATTTCGTGTCGAGTTAAATAACTCAGTTTTATATATTAATAAATTTTAAATATATTATAGGAATTTGATAAAATAATATATAATATTGATGTAGTTTATATCTTTATAATTATTTATTTAGTGGAAATTAAATAAATGGGGGTCGAGGAACCCAACTGGTTATTTTGAAATTATACTATAAATTGAGAGAGAGGCACTCTCCCAACAGACATTCCCTTCATTTATGAATGAGTTCCTATCTCCCTTCTATATTTTTATAGAGAGAGTATCTCTCTCTCATGTGTTGATCCAAGTTCCACCTTTAAGAATCAAAGAAAAAGTATCGTTTTGATTTTCAGGACATCTAAAATATTGTAGGATAGCTACACTAGCACCTAGAATTTTTTGATCAACAATCTAACAGTTTTTTGAATAATTTTTGGATGATCTAGTGGGATCCTGATATGGATACTTAAGGAAACGATCACTGATGACAAGTTTTAATTGAATGCGGCTTCAAATCTGAACATGTACATTCATAGTTTTATATTTTTCTCTTTTAATTTGTGCAGGATCCTCAGATGAAATCATGGCTCAGATCATTGGTAATAACAAGTTCCATCATCTCTTCAATGAAATTTTTAAAATCCCCAACCCATCGGCTTCCTCTGTGGGATTCGTTACCTTCAATTGTTATCAAAGAGAGTGCATAGAATTTTAGTGCCTAGAAAAATAAATTTTCATTAAAATTAATTAGAGGGATTAAATAAAGTCTCATTGGATCCCAACACATTTTAATCCTAGCTCTGATGGTCATGACACGGTCATCCGAAAAAAATGGATTGAAGTAATTCACTATTGGTATTAAAATTAAGAACCACCTATTTTTTCATGTTTCTGGAGGGATCTGTTTCTACTAATAATAATAATATTTTAATGGTAATTATATTTTTAATAATAAAAAAAGTATTTAATTATAATAACTAGTACCCCGCCTGTGCATACGCACAGAATTATAAATAACTTTTATTTTCAAAATTCAATGATACATTGAAAACATAAGAATGTGTACAAATTAATGTTGTGTTAAAATGAGAAAGTACATAAAGATAATTTTGAAATATTTTTAGTTTTTGATACCGTAGTAGTAAAATAACACAGTTTAAATTATAAAAAATGAGAATAAAATATGATACATGAAAATTGGAATGTTAAATGTAAATAAATGAGACATAAATAATAGTAGTTACAGACATAATAATTTCAATGGAAAAACAAATAGTAAGAAATGAAATAGCAGTAGAAAATATATGTTAGTCTATGGTGTGCAGATACAAGTGAAAAATTATGGAAACTCATGTTACTAAATTCATTCCAAATTTGTGAGTTTTTTCTCGAGTGGAGTTCCACACCTAAATGTTGCTTTCGCATTATAGTCCACCTATGTAGTAGGGAAAAAATTGGAAAATATGAAAATTGCAAATCAGTTTTACTAGAAACAAAAATTTAAAAAACAGAAAATTGAAAATTTGTTTTACAATGTATTATTACACTATAATATGAGTAGAGATAAAATTGAATACAAAATTTCTAAAAGAAAATTTTAAACTATGAAATTGCATTAAATTATGATGAATGCTACTGTAAGAATGGTAAATTATTCAAGCACATGAATTTTGTAGAGGCCATAATTGGTCCAAACAACATAGAAACTGGAATAATCCATGTGAGGGTAATCCATCTATGATTAAATTAATATAATTAAAGAATACACATGGAATTGAGTTATGAAACTTACAAGAACAAAAATAAGAGATGTTGTAGGGCATATTTTGGAATTTGTCAAGAAAAACCTGAACAAAACCCATTAAATATGTCTCAACTAGGGTTAACATTAGAAATAAAGATAATAAAATTAAAATTGACGAATATGATTTGAAAATATTAAATGTAAGTTTAAAAATTAAGGAATAAAGAATTGATAAATATGGTGAAAAAAATCAAAGTTTTAATGGTATTATATTTATTTAAGTATGTACTGTATATTTTACACACATAATCCATATTCTTAAGACACTTTTTTGATAAGTGGGAACCATACAAAAACGTCTACATACCACCCATAACAATTTTTCCTTTTAAGTGAATAAACATCATCATGAGTATAAAAGGTTAAAAACAATGTTGATAAATTTACATCCTAAAGAGAAATTGAAATAAAACTACAACCATCAAAAAAAGGGAGACCAACCAGAACAACAAACACCACAACACAAGGAAGACCAATTCCACTAGGTGCATGTTTTATTTCCCATTATGCCATAATGTAGCTTCCAGTGAACAACTACGTCCTATGAGAGTACTTGATGGAGCTCTTCCCTTTAGTGAAATCACATCAACAAACATGAAACCACTAAATGTGCTGATGGCATTACATCACACCAAAATCAGAAAGAAGACTGATGAATCTGCTGGAGGAACAACTTACTCCACCTATCCACTAAGGATAGAGTCATCAATCAATTGGATTGACTATTTAAAAACAAAATTTTTGGAATCATAACTCTTCTCCCAATCAATATTCATGTCATTTGGGTCCTTTTGAAGAGTTATAAGTGGTACAGAAACTGCTACATTTTGCATTGAAAAATTTATGATGCCTCAGACCTGGTTCTTAGGTACGTTTCATTCCTGGACATCAAGGGCCAACAATTGATTATAAGTGGTACAGTCATCTCATCTGCAGTCTTTATTGTCAAATTTAGAAGGCTGACGCCATTTGTAAATTGAACAAAACGAAACATCTTTTTAAGAACATTCAGGCCTAAAATATATTCATTGGTATACAATACCTTGAAGATTTTTGGGTGTTCCTTGAATTGTATCCTTGAAATTTTTATATTCCACCTGAACTCAGATATGTGCATCCTCCCCATTAAGGATCTAAATAGAAAATGTCCCACCAACATTAAAACTACTCACTCCACCAACACATAATTTAATGTATCATTAAGCTTATCATCAAAATTAAATGTGATATTATCTGTTCATGGTGGAGTAGCAGCCGACCTAGTTAGGCTAGAAGTTGGCTACACATCCTCAATGATGTCCTCTCACTCTGATTTAAGAGACTCCAGAGGATGACTGGTCTTCTTGGATTTCCTTATTTTTCATCCCACGCTATTTCAGAGGAATAGTGGTAGATGCATATGGGCAACCATTATGCTTTCTAGAGGAGTCAGTATTAGCGCTTAATCTAAAGACACCAGAACAAATTCCAATGCCACTTACATAAAAATTCAGAAAATATGAAATAAATTCCTAAATTTAAGAAATGTAATAAAAAAACTAAAAATGATAATTTTGAAAAAAAAAATTAATTGAGAATGTGTAATTGAAATAACACAGACCAACTTCAAAGAAACAAACATGGACATTAGTTCAGAACTAAAAAAATAAACATAATGACGTATTCAATTTAAAAAAAATCAATAGTATACAAATTTTTCCTTCAAAAGTAAAAGGTTTCTAAAATATAAAACCATTATAGGTTTTTCAAATATATATATTGTTTCTGAAACATAAAATAAGTAGTAAAAAGAAGAAAAATTTAAAAAATTTATGTTGTTCCTTCATAACATTCATTTGCTATAACCTTTCATATCTAGAGTTTTAAAAAGAAGAAATTTTTTTATTTTTTTACTTTATATTTAATTTTCAAGGTGTGAAATTAAATCAAATTATGCACAGTGGAATATAAAGTGAATGTAATGTACATTGAAAAGGAAAACACCAAATTGGATAAATTTCTAATTCCACAAGAGTATATGGTTGATGCAAAGTGCAATTATTTGATTGAATCAGTTTATGAATGGTCATGTACTAAACTGTGATGTCTAATACAAAAATATGGTTCCATTTTCAGAAATCTGTTAAACTAATTCATATGGTTAGATCGTTTGCAAGCAGTGAACTAGTAAATACATTTTTAATAGAAATCATAAATAATGGAACACTAACAATGGGATATGAGAGAACACACCATTTTTTGAGCTCTGGATCTATAAGGCTATTGACGAAAGAAAGTTATATAGTAATGATGGTAGATAGAATAAAGTGAATATGTAATTTCTGATTCCTAAATATAGATGTATTATATAACAGTAGTGAAATTCTGTATGATTAGACTTAAATAAAAAAACATAGAGCAAAGAAAAGAGTTAGTCCACTATGCATATAGTCAAATATGTTTTAAAAAAACATCAATGAACCGAAACATGGAATCTTCATGAATGAAAATGGAAATATTTATATTGAATGATATAATTTAAGAATTACTAAATTTTAAAATGCTTTGAAATGTAATAATAACTCAATATCATCCATGAAAAAATTGATGATGTAAGAATGACCACGCAGAAGAAGCATATTCCGTAAATGTTGAACTGGAATAGGTGTTGTATACAAATATTGTCTGAAAATATACTATTAAACTGAAATTAATAAACCTTGGATAGAAGGGAAATAATCTGTATAAATTGAGAATAATGCACCTTTTTCTTAGCGCTGGGTCAGTAGGATCTCAGAAGACATACAATCGTATAAAAATGGGGGAAGACCGAACGTTATGGATCGCTATTTACTGATATGTGAATGCAAATGTATCATATTTCAGTATTAAAATTTGGTATGAACAGAGAGAAATGAGAAACATTAACATGGGGGAAAATGTTAGAGATTTTATCAAAGAAATATTACCGTGTTAGGGATCTATCTGTAACAGGTTGAATCTCCACTTCGGTAAAATATTGACCCATCGGTGAGATCTGTTAAGAAAAATAAAGATTTATAATTTCCATGATATCAACAGAACATACATGTTTCATAGATCTCGATCTATAGTCTCTCTGGATAAGGTATCTTTGATGATAATAGGGTTCACGATGAGGTTGAAGGGTGTCCACCTAGACGATTAACAGTGAAATCGAAGCATGTCGGCGGGAATGGAGACCTGGTAACCGACCAAGAAGGACTTGAAAAGAACACATTTGTAATATATAAAAAAGTATGTAATTCTCGTAAATTTAGGCCCCGAATAAGAATTCAGTATTTGAGTCATAATATGTATCTTAAAAAAGAGATATCAGTATAGAAGTTAAAAAATTAATATGCAGTTTTAATGAAAAATGTATAGTGAATACTGTATCCATGTACCTTTGGTTCCACTTGGAGAGGGCGTGTTGAACAAAAAAACTGTTTGAATATTTCACTTAGAGATGTAGTATATCCATGTTCCCAAATGTGGTATATACATAATATAAATGTAAATATGATGATATAAAATTATAGACAGTGAAGTAAACATAAAATGAATTTAATGTATATGTGTAAGTGTTTTTCATAATCTGAATTGACTCCATTTATCATGAATATGAAAATTATTTATCATTATTATTTTGTATAGATTTGTTAATAAACATTGTAAAAAATGGTTATTTTATTTTTATGTTTGTTATATGATTTCAAAGAAATAAAGATAAATGAATTTCAATAACACAACTTCACTTCAATTTCATTACCTCATATTATCCCCATGACATGATTTTTGTAAAATCAATGTGAGAAAAAAACCAAGAAGAATGGAATAAAAAACACTCAAATGAATGTGGTCAAAACAACTCTGAAATAGAGGACATATCTATCATGGAGATTTGGAAGAATTATAAACAAGTCATTCCAAATGAATTTATTGGAATGGATATCGATATTTGGGACCAAATGAAGATAGAATAAGTTGAAATGGATAACTGAAAACAAACTATAGTGAAAGATTTGTATTTTAAAATTTATCATGAAGAATCATGCCAAATAAATTGAAGTGAAATGAAATGAGAAACCCAGAAGTGATTCTATGTTGTTTAATCATGCTATACAACCCAAAAATAAATCATTCAAAAATACATTAAAAACACCTCGATTGGTAACAAAATCATTCCTTGAAATGATGTTAGGTAAAACATACTTCTGAAGAAGATCAGCCATCAGAAGAACGGGCCTAGGAAGGTCGAATTCATAGAGATCTATTAACGGTGCCCTTCAGTAGACAACGTGGTGGGAAGAAACAAGGGGTTAGGTTTTTCGAATAGTAAATCATCAAAAAAATGAAGGGTTAAGCAGATGTGGGAAAGAATTGGGGTTTTAATGCAAAGTTAGAGGTGGAAATAAGGGAAGATGGTTAGGTGGATAAGCAGAGGTTGAGGATGGTGGTGGAATTAGATCAGGGGTTTGTGGGAGGTATTGAGGATGATGCGGATACCCTGGTGGAAGGAGATGTTAGGGATGAGGTCAGAGGCTAAGGCATGGCAGGTTCAGGCTGGAAAGGATAGTCAGGCATAGAAGGTAGTAATCAGCGGGAACCCTAGGACCAGTAAGGGAAAACAATAGCTGTGGAATTAGAATGGGGTTTTGAGGATGAATCTTGGATGATGTCGATACCATGGTGGAAGGAGATTTCAGGGAGGAGACTGGAAGCATAGGCGGAGGCGCGGTGTCCTGTAGTGTGGCTGGAGGGGAGAGATGTGAAGGGAGACATCGGTATTTAGCAAAAACCCTAGGAACACGAGAGGGAAAACACAAGTGGGATGGGTGAAATGGTTGCATATTGAGCTCGTAGCATGAGGAAGAAGATCGACAAAGGTAACCCTAATCGTGAAGATTGGTCGTGCTTATGTGTTTTTGAGAGATGAAATGTGAGGGATATTCCAGGTGTCTGAGAAGATGCTAGAGGGATTAATGGTAAATTTATTTGGGAATTGGGTGACGTGGTTTATTGTGGCGGTGACACATAAGCAGAGAAACACCCATGTTTAGTAGATATATTAGATGACTAAATCTGTATCATGAAAAAATCACAATGGTATTTTTTCTATTAATCAATGGAGTTTATTACATTCACTAATACCTAAAGTAGTAATTTATTATGCAAAAATCACATGAGTTTCATGAATTTATAGTAAACAGTATTGGTATACAAAAATCTAGACACTATAGTGGAAATATAGAAATATACTACTATGAATTAAAGAATATATTTTTAGACAACAAATCAAACAATGTATCATGTAAAACTGCTCAATAACTTACCTCGTAATGTGATCCATCAACCATTTCATTATGTTTTGTTTAATTAATAATCATATAGTCCCTAAAAGGTACGTTAGATCCTGGAAAAAATACCTACATTAAAACATGTTAAAACAAAACAGGTATGGTGAACACATCAATGAAAAATGAAAAGTATGACTATATTTTTAAATTAATCAGTTTGATTGAATCAGTTTATACATGGTTATGCACTAACCGCTAAAATGTTATGTAAAACACATAAATATGTTTCTATCTTCATAAATCTGTAAAACCAATGCATATGGGTGGCTGGTTTGCAAGAATTGACATGGCTAATACATTATCTAAAATGTGATTCTTGTATATGAACTTATACACTATAGACTATTTTTATTTTTCAGGTTCATCACTCCTATTGAGATAAAATCTAGATAAACTGGAATGTGTGTAGTGGATATGAAATATATATGCCAAACTGAAAAATTGTAAAAAACATTGGAATTATAGTTTTGTTAAACTCAAATGTTTGAAACTGTGCATAACCAAAAAATAATCACTATTGCTTCAAATACAAAAAAAAAATTATTATTTAGTTTTAAAAAATGTGCTTCTCTTAGTTGAAAAATACTATAAAACATATGAAACACATAACGTGAAGATTTTTTAGTGATATAAATCAAGCAGTCATAGAATGGCACACCATAGTGGCTCCCTTGCACAACCCTTCAGTCCCAGGATTAGCTCTCTTCATTTTATCTTTCATCACTTGAAATCTCCTAAACTATAGAGTACTGTACATTTAAATGAAAAGTGATCAAAAATAATAAAGTAAAAAATTAGTTTCTCTTACCTAAATAGAAACATGTTTTGATATCGTGGATAAAATAAGATAGTAAATAAGAATATAAAGAAGTAGTATAGAGAAAGATTATTGTACATTGAAATGGAAAGTAATCGAAAACAATGAAAAATGAGTTTGATGTTAAATAGTAAGAAAGTAATGTATTTCAGGCATACATATGCACAGTATTGCAAAATGGACTTTATTCATATGGATAATGTTTGTTGCACTATATTGCATTGTATTATATTAATATAGATTATGCTCAAATGAATTACACTCACAGTGGATTCTACTCATATGGAATGTATGAATTGTTGTCATACATATGCATTGTGTTGAGATATATCATGAATTCGTAAACATTGATATTGAATTAGACTAAATTAGATTATAAAGTGGAAAGTTTCGATCTAAATTTATAGAATGAAGCTTAATTTTTTTTGAAATGATTTATGAGAAGTAATTTTTGTAAATAAATCATTAAAATGAAAAGTAGGACACTGTCAATTATATTAAGATCCATTTGTTTTAGAGGATTCTTATCAGAGTGCTTATCAGGTTTTCTTGTTAAATTTCATGATTCATGTGTTTTTTGGAATAGTCATAAGATAAAATGTTTGAATTCAACACATATAATAGCACAAACAAAAAAAGGCAGGCTGATGCAGCTCTAAATCTGTGATAATCGTATCACCTGTTCAGCTGGAGTAGAAAATATTTATTCATTTCTCCAATGCTGAACATTGTTATGAAGAAAAACCCCTCATGAGTGTTAATTTCTAACCCATAAATAACACTTGAATTAACTACCAACCCATATTTAGTAAATACTTACAAAGAAGAGAGTAACTAACATCTAAAAGCATATATATTTAGTGAGGAAAATAAAATAAACATGGACAGTGTTCTAGTTATTGGGTGACTATTGGAGTAGAGCAGGAAAACCCCTAGGGTTTCAAAAACCCATCTAAGCCGGTACACTAAAAATTCATAGATATGATAATAAAAATCCAAAAAAGTTTCTTAAATGACCAACACAAATCAATATACACTAATTATTACAAAATTTTTAAAAAAATAATGCAGAAAGAAAACATATTATAGAAAAAGTTCTTGAATGGACCAATATATGTTGTGAAACTAACCTTGAAAGTACCAGTATCTGTTCTAAAAATAATCCTGTGACATTTTATCCAAACAGGTAAACCCTTGTAATTTTTAATTAAATATAAAAACAATAATTGTTTTTGAATTCAAACACATTAATATATTGTACATACCAGGAACCTTCATAATTACCCAAAATGCCATTGGGTATAGACAGAAGTCCTGATTCTAAGATGATTGTCTAGGCCTGATTGCCTCTCCAGCTTGATGAATCTGACCAACAATATCTCCCTTCGAAATAGCACCACATGAAAATAAATCCGACACCAATTGAAATAAATATACATATCAAAAAGTACATGAAACACTGATTTCTTGGAAGATGCAGAAAAATAATGTATCAATCAAATATTGAAGTCAAACAACAAATGAATAAATAAAACATTATTCAAATGTAAATAGAAATAATAGTGAGATTCAATTACCTTGAATCAATGATGCCATTACATTTTAAAGAATGAGATGGTGATAAAGATACTTGAATCAAAGTATACATGTAAGTTCATTCAATTCCATTTCAATAATCATGCAATGTAGAATAAAATTAGTGATTGAGAATATATTTAATTTGGTAGAACGTGCATAGAATAATCAATTAGTGAATAAATACCAGTTAACATAATGAAATAGAATCCCTAGTATGGAAAGAATATAGGATATCAAAAATATGGTTACAAAAATTGAACCAGATTATACACATATTAGAGGACTGGTGAAAGGGGTTAAAGAAAATAAAGATGAATTAGAAAATGAAATTGTTTAAAAATAAGTGTTATCAAACAGTGCCTAAAAAGAATTTTACATGATAATTTAAATGATAACTTTTCCAGTTAAGAATTCGTCACTTTGTTAACATGTCAATGTACTCACATCTTATTTCATACCTTAACCATTCCGGTTCTGTTATCACATATGAGCATCTGGATGTCCTTTAAATCAGAAATCTTACAGTAATTCGTAAAATGGAAGGATTTTATTGAGAAGAATGAAAAAATGATTCCCAAAGGTATCAAGGTAAAAAAATACTCTCCCATGATACACTGAGTGCTGGAAACGCAGGCGAAGACGTAGGTGAAGACGCAGGCGGAGATGCAGGCATAGACGCAGGCATAGACATAGTCGGAGACAGAGACGATGAATGGAGGTAGCTTGATAGGAGGTATTCAAAGACCCTAGGTCACAGGAATGAAAATCACAGGTGTGAGGGGGTTTGTGAATGAAAGAATGAATGGGAGTGAAATAAAGAGGAGCATCATAGAAGATTGTGGTGGTGGCATGTCAACAGGAAAATGCCTTCATTAGTATATACTAGTACATACCCATGCATTCGTACAACAATATTTTGAATGCTTACTTTTAAGAAGACAAAAACTATATTCCAATATTAAATAACATCAATATTGTATATATTGAAAAAAATAGTGATACATAATATTGAACTGTAATCTGATAAAATATATAGAATTTAAACATAAGAAAATAAGAATAAGAAAATAATTTAGAAGAATATGTAGGATAATATTGATAAAATATTGAAGAATATATTATAATACATAAGGAAAACATAAGTATACCATCACTGTACAAAATAAACCATTGAAATGTTTGAGGGAGAATATAAAGGAATCATATAACAGAATATAGATGGAAAGTAAAATTATTTGAAAACATATAATATATATAGTAGAATATATTCGATAACAGTCAATTGAAAATAAAAACAACATTTTTGAAGAAAAATGAAATGAACGTGTATGAAAATATAAAAGAATAAGGAAAATTAAATAGGTCACGTTGTAGAAAAAATCATAAGTATCAATTTTCAAAAACATGAATAAAAAGAACTAATTGACAGTAATATGAAAAGTATATTAAAAACAAACATGAATGAAATTACATAACTATTAATGTCATTGAGATATTATGACAAGTACATGAAATAAATATTATTTAGGACTTCTATAAACAGCACAATATTCCAATGAACATGAATGAAAAGAACATTCAAATGGACATTTACATTTCTAGACATACATTAGAAGTCTTTATGTCACCGAGAAACTACGTCACAGTCTATAAATATTCAACTTCAAATTCCTGAAAAATCATTCTGCATAGAAAAAAATCCTTACAATAAGAACACCTGAATTCGTAGAATAAAAAAATGATAACATAAAAGTATTAAATTGAAAGAAAAATAAAAGATGTCAAAAAAAAGATAAAGTGGGCATTCCATCCTTTGTTTTAGTCATCAGATTGTACCCTTTCCTTCAGTTATATGACAATGAAAAAAAACATGGGTAATGTAGTGAAGTGAAAAAAATACATGACATTAAAAAATGGCATGTATGGTTCTAGTAGTTCCCCCCCCAAAATTTCTAACACCTCCTCCTACCCCCATACCCATCTCTACCCATCCCCATCCCCCAGATTTGCTTGTCTCCCACCCAATCCCAGCATCTCCCCCTCCCACCTCAGCCTCCCCCCTGCCCAACCCCCTCCCTCACCACTCCCCCCCCCCCCATTGCCCAACCTCTTCCCCCAGTAGCCCCCTCCTCCCTCCCCTCCCCTCCCCTCCCCTCCCCTCGAATCTTCCCAGCCCTCCCCCTGCCCTCATCCTCCCTTCCACTCCCCTCCCCTCCAACCTTCCCATCCCCCTCCCCCTATCCTCTTCCTTCCCTACCCTCCCCTCCCCTCTAACCTACCCAGCCCCTCCGCCCTTCCCTCATCCTCCCCTCCCCTCCCCTCCCCTCTCCTCAAACCTGGCCAGCCCCCTCCCACCTGTCCTCATCCTTTCCTCCCCTCCCTTCCCCTCCTCTCCCCTAGCAAACCTCTTCCCCAAGCAGTCCCCTCCCTCCCCTCCCCTCCAACCTACCCAGCCCCTACCCTCCCCTCCCCTACACACTAACCAAAACATAAATCTGACCCCTTCCTCCCCCCATCCTCATCCCCCCTCCTCCTCCCTTCCATGCCCCAGTACTCTGTGCTAAATCTTCACTTATAAAATAGAACATTTTGAGCAGCATTTTAATAGAAGATTTTGAGCATAATAAAATGATGGATTTAAGGGTAATCTCATGAATTGAACTGAAACATAAAAAAATGCACCGAAATTAGGAACTGAACTGAAACATAACACAACACGGATTCAACACATGAACTAAACTGAAATAGAGCATAAAACGGACCCAAATCAAGTCCCTAAGGTCTAGCTAAGTTGTATCAGTCCTACAGGTTCATAAATACATGTTCATTAATTAAATGTAGAACATGGTACTGAATAGTTTATAATTTGTTACCATTTAATAACAATAACACATTGTAATACATTTTTTCAAATATGAGATATGCATAAGATAATATCACCAATAACCTAACAAGATTGGTTTTTGTACTCCAAAAATCAAGTCTAAGATAGCCAATATTCATGTGTTTTGTAATGTAATCCATATAAACCATCCCAATGAGCCAATAAAAACGTAATGCATTATATTACATTAGAACATAACTTGAATGGACCTTTGTCGGTTCTAAAATTGATCCTAGAACATATTTCAGCCAAATAGAGAAACCCTGGCACTTTGTAAAGAAATAAAAAACTATCAATGTTTTTGAATGAAAACTCATTAATATATTGTGCATACTAAAAACCATCGAAATTACACAAAATGTCGTTGGGCACAGGACATAAGGCCCGATTCTGAGATGAATTTCTAGACCTGATTACTTCTCCAGCTTGACGAATCTACCCAAATAATATCTCCCTTCTTAATAGTATTACTTGCAAAGAAAAACAGACAATAGAGTGATGCTAAAAAAACAAACGAACTGAAAATAAAATATACCAATTAACGACTACAGACTGTAGTAAAAAATAAACCCTTTTCTTGTAATGGAATCAAAGGATCTAGTATTCATTGCTTAAACTTGGTATATCATCTATCTTTCATGAAAATGTATTAGAATAGTACACTAATAACTACCATTTAAGCTTTCCATTTAGTGTTATAACAGATGCTTTTTTATTTCATCACTACTGTTTGGTTACTAATATATGAAGATGCATAGTAGACATTATAAATCCTAGTAAATATATAATCATCCGAGACTGTAATAGTATATAGATATGGATGTGAAATTTTCCAAGGTTTTAATAATGTAGTGGATCGATACAGGGGAAATATATGCAAGATCAGAATAGAAATAATAAGTTAATATGAATAGTAAATCAATAAATATCACATAATTAATACAGTGAGTCTAATATAACTTCACAACATAGTAGGAAAACTCTTTATACCCTGCTTTAATGAAATGTAATTATAGTTAGGAAGGAAAGCCACACACCACTGCTCAATAAATTGGAATCCATACTAACTTAGGAGAGTCCATGGTTGATTAGTACACCATAGGATGCAGATTCCTGGAGGTCAGTACACGCATCCCAGCTAGTACTGATTGCTGAAGCCTTATGTTGTTGACATTTCATGGTCTTCCTGGTGTTATGTGGCTGGGAAAATTTTCCATTTCAGTAAAATGATAAAAAATAACCCAAGAATATGGAATAAACTTGAATACTTCATCATTTGATGAATAATGAACCTTGTCTCAGTTCAAACCATTTGAATAAAATGGTCCATCTAGTGTGATATATTAGAGACGGCTGCATTTGTTATATGCTTTGAAAATATATAGGGAAAAATCTAATTAACCCTGCCTGAGATTACAATGGAAGTATAACCAAATGCGATTACATAAATCCAACTCTGTTGAGTGGGGAAGAAATGGCAGTGGAGAAAAATAATAGTATAGGAATAAAGTTTTTTGTGTGCTACAAATATCCAATGACCACATATAAAAAATTTCACAATGATCTTAAAAAAATTCACTAGTTAAATTAAAAACTATGTCAATTGATAAAACATAGTACATGATCCATTTTTAAGAATCATATATCATAAGTGATATATTAGTAAAACTACGGTTCTGGTCAAATTTATGTAATGTGAATAAGCAAAATTAAATAGCCTCCTACTACATCCATTATTCGTCGTTGCAGAGCAGCAGGAGTTCAACTAGTTTGTAGACAGTTATATTAATCCCTGAAATAGGTAATTCAACTTTAGTGTGAGTAAGTAACACATATTAGTATGATTAAAGAATAGTTGACATGCATAAATGTAATTGTATGATGATTTTACGCCCCAAACATGAATGTTATCTTCACATTACTCTATTATTTTATAGTAGGAAAAAAAACATGTGTTAGTTGATAATGTTATATAGTTAAGAAACAATGTAAACCGAAGATTGTAAACATTCTTCTACATCACATAGCTAGGCTTTTGGAAGTAAGTAAGTTAGTTAAACAGTAAAAACATTACTAAACATTAAAAATTTGTTTCAAATACAAAGAAATTATCGTATCAAGGTCCTTAATTCACACCTCCTTCCAGAATTCAACCAATTCAAAATGAAGATACATGACACAGTATGTGTATATTTTCAAATATTAAAATGGATAGTTGAAACTGAATGATTTTCCAACAGGCCTCCATTACCTTGGAAATGCATGGCATATAGTCAGTCTAGTTTTCTAGCCTTTTTGTTTCTATTCTCCATTATATGGGGATGTAGTTCATTGGTATCATTTGGCACATAGTCTATAGACAGTGAGTCATTATGTTCGACTAAATATTCAGCATCGAAGTCAGTCAGTAGGTTTTTCTACTTGAATATTTCATTGTAACGAATGAGTAGTAGTCAGCAGTTATAAGACACAACAATAAAGTGACAATAAAATATTTAACATGTTGGCATATCAGGAAAACAAATGTAATGCATTTGTAATGAATTGAAGAAGAAAACATTAAGGAAATAAGCAGTATTTTTTACAAAATGTACACAATGACGATAACAATAAATGAAGATAGAGAAACTATACCTGAGATGAAGATATAGTTGTACTTGTTGTATCGAATCTAGCACCACTATTGCAGCTGACTACTGAAGATCCTGCACGGTGATGTTCCTAAACCAGATGGGTGAAATTAATCTCATAGGTATGTGTTTATTGGTTTTCAATTAAAAGGAATGCTAAATAAGGAAGAATAAAATAATAACTCGTAATAAAATTACTGATAAGGTTGTAATTAAAAATTCGTAAGAGTTGGAAGTACATAATTGGGGAGTAATTAATATATTTACCTGAATGTCTGCAAAACGTTGATGATATGTGTTGATATTCTCTTCATTATCAATGATGAGGAGACATGTGAATGTTTTTAGTTCTGAAGATCGTTTTTGATTCGGAATGTTGTAATTTGTGACATTTAGTGCCAGCAAGAATTTTTCTGTTTTGAAAACGTTTAGCTCTGCGGAGAAACCAAACTCATGCTCATCCTATTATGTAATGAAATAGAGGTTTGAGTTAAAAAATAACGTCAAATACACAAAGAAGAAACAATAGTTCAAGAAGATTACTTGTATTATAGAATCTCTCAACTGAGAAGCTATTTTACTTATGAATTGCATGACCTGCTTGTCAAGGAGAATGATAGACAGAGAGTCAATTTCATCTCTCACCAGTAGTTGAACTATAAACCTGTTGAATTTATAGTTGTTATAACCCATGAGGACATATCAGTAAAATGTAATTTTTATAGTAAACCTAGCCCCAAGTAATATTTATCAACTAAGGAAAAAATTAAATGAATACCTTGGAGTAGTGCATCATGGTTGTTTTTTACAATTCTGGCACCAGATATTTCCATCTGCAGATTGAACTTTTTTCATGCAATAGTTGCATGATTCAAAATACCAGTTATGAGTGCTTTGAAGTTTAACTATTGTAGCCAAAATAAAACATCTTGTCAGTTGTGTTACAAATGTTAATATGAATATATATTCATGAAAGTACGTATTACATGAAATACTATTGTAGACATCATATTGAAATAAGTAAAATTGGAAGTTTACCTTACCTCCAGTAGTTTTTTTACATCAGCAATAGTTTTTTTGTTATGCCAATAAGGAAATGTTGTAACTAAACTGTTTGAATTTTTTGATAGAGGACATAGATATTGTGAATGATGGATGATCCCAGATCTGTTAAATGAAGAGAATGTAGCATTGAAGAAAAAATTTTAAGCAGTTGTGAGTCATGCTGTTGGTATTTGTAGATACGATTGCTGGAGAAATAATATCAGCTATAAATTTACCTGCTTCTGAAGTTATGGACTACTGGGATGTCCATGTTCAGTAGTATTTTTGAAGCATTTATTGAAGTGGTGATAATAACAGATGTTGGAACATGTTCAAGAGCATAAGCAGATTTAGAAGTGTATAGTTTTAAGCAAAATGGTCAATGTGTGTAAAATTTTCTAGAGCAGAACTATAATTGATAAACATTAAAATTTTCAGTTAGGAATTAATGATGTTAGTAATTTGTATTTTTCAGTAAGGACTAACAAAATATTGGAAAACATAACCTAGTGCAACATTAAATATTTTAGTTTCCATTAACAAAATTCAATTGATCAAAAAAATTAGATGTCGGATATTTTTTGTTTGCTGAAAGTTTATGTTTTATAGTACATATTAAAAAATAAAGTACTATTAATCCAATAAAATTGATCATGCATAAACTCATAAGCCTATTTTGAATTGAACTATTGAACATTATAGTCTTCAGTAGGGAAGATTTCATAATTTGTAGTTAGATTTTTTAGAGCTTAGTTGATTTTCCCCGACCATTTGCAAGATCAGTATTTTAGAGGATTCGTTGGTTTTTTCCTAGTACTCAACCATTATGTTGGAAATCTTCCCCCACAAGATGCAGTTTACTCGCAAGCCTCTAAAAAATATCATAATATTTGTGTTAGTAATATAAATATCCTATGGTAATTATTTTGAGAAGTCAATGATGCATACCTGTCATCCTCTAAAACAATTTGAATCTTTTAGTTGGAAGTACCGATAGACTGTATAGGATATGATTGTCATAGATTTCCAATAATCTCTATAATAGGTAAAACTGATGTCAAACTAATATTTTTTATGATAAGGGTATCCCTGGATCAGTGTATAAATAACATAGTAATTGAGAAAATTAAATAGTATACTATGTCATTTCTATTTTTCTGGACTATATTTATTGATAACATGTTGTAAATATGCATATGAAATTTGTAGTTTTTACTAGATATAGAGTTGTAATGAAATTTACCAATTATTTGTTGTTCTGGAATGACTTTGTTAATAATGTCAGCAAAAGAAGTGGACTCAAAGCTGAAAAGGGGAAGATGGGCATCAGTAGGTCGAACATATGTTGTTTTTGTAAAAAAAACCAGCAAGCATGTCTTGTCCCCAAGTACATCCTTTTATTAGTATCAATTCGTAAGTTTTGTATAATGTAGAAGAGGCCTTCTTGTAGTAGTGGTTGGTACTTGCTGATTAGCTGGAGGTTAGTAATTGTGCACTGAATTTTGGTCTCCTTCACAATTTATTTACAAAGAAAACCTTTAAAAATTATATGACACATATCAATTACAGGAAAGTATTTCCTGCAATAGAAGTAAAAAGTATTATCAGTATGAAAACAGTATAGAAAATCTAATTTATGGAGAGGATAAACTCATTTGAGCATCAACGAAAATCAGATCGATAGAAGCATCTTCAGAGTTGGGTAATGAAATACACCACAGATTCAATACACAGACTTGTATCTTTAACGTTTCATCAGCATCAAAAGAAATCTCATTCAAAAGACACGTTCTTCATGACAGGTTTTGGTTTCTGTATGATTTAAATTAGTCTGCAGATATTACATAGTAAGAAGCAATATAAGTAATCATATTATATGTATATGTAATTGATAAAAGAATCTAAATGAATATATATTTAATGAATAGATACCTAAGAAAGGGTATCAATAATTTCTTTATGCACAATGTTTTGTGTACAGTCAGATGTCGGATAATCTCTATCATTAAGAACAATTTTTAATCCCCTTTGCGACATAACTCTAGATACAGCAACATAAAGTCTTCCCTGACAAAACACGGGCTTGCGTAGATATAAACAAACAAAAGATAGAGATTTAACATGAATATTATTAATATTCATTGCATAAGAAACAATCAAAGGATAGTGTCCCCTTTTTAGTTTGAAATCCCATATGTCATCATTGTGTGTCATATTAATTTTTTTGATGAATTCCAGATACCCAAAATGACTACCAGTTAAAAATTCAGCTCCGATTATATGGTCACCCAAGTGTGTAACAATAAGACATGTACCATTACACAGACCCACAGATTGATCTGCATTTCTAAGAAACATAATTGGTATGCTGATCTTAAAAGTAATTTTGTGTGCAACAAGTCCAGAGACATTGATACCATTTAAAACATCTGTTGTATATATGTTCTTAGGCCGATCAGTATCAAAACTGGCATTGCAAACTGAATCAGAATTGAAGTAATATTTTCCTCCTGGGGAAGTTAGAGTTAACATGTAGTCATTGACTTCCTAAACAATGTCACAAGTTGGTGCTAATATAGCATGACCTTGTAGATATGAAACAGATCCATAGTTAATGTTGAAATCTGGGTATAAAAAATCAACAGTAGCTTCGATAGGTGGTTTATTTGTTCTCAGGAGGTATGTTGATGGGATTTGAGTACAGCCACCCTCATTGTTGAGCTCAGCAATGCGTCCCTCGCCAATATCCAAAATCCACTTAGAAAATTGTCGAATCTCATCGGAACCATCATTTGAATCTGTAGATTGCAATCTCATGTTTTTGGTCAATGTTAAATCTTGACAATGTCTCCAAAGATATGATGAACTTATACATTCAAATACAATGTCATTTCTATTACCAGCAGGGATAACTGGAAGAATTTGTCTGAAATCTCCACCAAGGACAATCGTTTGACCACCGAATGTTAAATTAGAGGAATTTTCGTTCTTCAATGAAAGTATATCTCTTAATGTACAATCAAGAGCTTCGAAACAGTTTTTATGAAGCATTGGAGCCGCATCCCAGATAATCAATTTTGTTGACTGTAGTAGTTCTGTAACATCACTCCCTTGCTGAATATTGCAGAATGAGTGATCATTTGTAGAAATGGGAATAAGAAATTTAGAATGGGATGCCCTCCCACCTAGTAGGAGTAAATATGTTATTCCAATGGAAGCAACAGCAAGTACAATTTTACCTTCTAGCCTTAGTAGACATGTTAAGAATCTCCAGATAAAATTCTTACCCGTCCCTCCAAATCCATGCAGGAAAAAAAGTCCCCTAGCATCAGAACATAACGTAGACATAATTCTCCCAATAACTTATTTTTGTTCAATGGTAACCATATTTTTCAATGATGAGTACTCAGTATGAAGTTTCTCCATGTTGTAATTAAGCTCTTCTACAATTAATCGATTTGGTTGAGCAGCTAACGAGTAATCGTGAATGGTCATTGGAGGATAACATTACAGATATTTACCGTTTCTGCCCAAAATATTTTCTATTTAAATCAAACCTAACAGTTGTTTTTGATGATCCGTCATTTTCTGGTATACATTATAGGGAAATAGTATTTGATACCAATATAATATCATATATATGTATTGAAAAATACAGTAAGTTTTATGTACATTGTATTTGCAGGAGTTGTTGTTGGGAATATACAATATCTTCAGTTATAATCTTCCATGTTTCAAGCCAAACAACATCAGGTCAGGAAATGGTATTTGAGAACAACATTCCGGCAAAGAGTCTTCGCAATGAGTGTCTCATTCCCCATTAGGAGACATATTTTAGTGATTGAATGAACTCATTATCATCAGCTAATAGTCCCATTGCTGAACAGGTTTGTCTAAATGTACTATGAGTAATGTAGTTCACCGTTCTAATAGAATCGTATGAGGTCAAACCTCTGACCTTTGTAAGTAGAATCCGCAAGTAATGTAGTTCTCCAGAAGACGGTGGCACATAGTACATTCTTCCAATACTAAATCCCTGTTTGCGCGAGTACCATTTTTTCACGATATAGGTAGACAAATATTGTTGGGAATCTTGGATATGTTAGAGTTATGCCCTCTAGGTACAACAAATGTGCTTCAAACCAAGAGGTGAACATGGTATTAGAATTGGTGCTATTATTTAAGATGTCTTCAATATTTTCACAGTCTGCATACATCATGATGTTCTGTCCAGGTAAATGAAACTACAGTCTATCAATTGGAGGATATCTAAAATGGATATCGTAAGAAAAGATCCTCCAGGAAGCTTCACATGGTGAGATGTACTGGCAATTGTAGTACGTTTTAATCTCATCAACGTTGTTATTAAATAGATGGTTGTTGTTGTCATAAGTTGTTGCGGTGACACGATCATGACCTTTTCTTATATATTTGAAAAGGTACTTGATATAGGAGTATTGATTGAAAATTTCAATATTCAGATGATCTTTATATTTTAGAAGAAGAACTGGATTGTATGGCACAACAAAACAATTGTCTAATGCTAATCCATTTTTGACAACTGTACATCTAGAATTCCTTCTCTGATAGACAACATAACCATCTTCATCCATTATTTTATGCTCAATAAATTTTTTTGGATAATATTTTGAGCATTTTACATTCTTTATACAAGGTGAGAGATTATTCGCATCGCCACAAGGCCCATGGATCATAAAATTTTCTACTGCTTCATGAAATTTTGGAAAGGTACCTTTATTTGGATTTTTAGCTCTAACAATTTTGTTAATGTCTGTTGGAGTGACAAGTTTGTCTTCATTGATAAGAAATAATAGAATGTGCACGTGCGGTAGTCCTCTTTTCTGAAACTCTACAATATGAACAACTACATTGGAAGACAAAGGATATATAAGAAACCATGAGGAATAATTGCGTAATATGATGTTAAAAGAAAAAAATATAATAGTAAATTTAATTATTGAAGAATCTTCATACCTGCTCAAGACTTTTCGAAAAAATAACCTTTGCGTAAATCTTTCATTAGTTGTCCCACCTTAATATTGAATATTCATGAAAGTATATGAGGACAGTCTGATGGGCATTGATTTTTTCCTTAAAAAATATCGAAACTTTAGGCCACATTGGATTACATGTAAATGTTAAAAAAATATCTGGATACCCCGCCCAATTACATATTGACATTGCATCTTGGTATTTCTGAATCATATATCTCGAACCGCCCGTAAATGAGGAAGGTAAAATGATACGCTTCCCACATAATGACCCATTTCGATCACCTCTAAGGAAATCGTCCTGCAAACCGTTGTAAAGTTCTTCCTTCAAACGCTTTTGATTGAAGTGAATAAAAGATAGTCTTGGATACTTAATCATTGTATATGCATCCATAATAAACTGTTGCAGAAGACTCCTTGAATAAAGTAGACATGATGGATCATTGTAACGGAACTGAAGGTAAAGGGAGAAATATTCTCTCATTGTAACTTTTCATAGTTTTACACTTGGATTGAAGTTGGTCGCACGATGTAATATGTTATCGACATATCCATCCTCTCCTCCTATGAATACTAATGGATATTGTAGAGGTAGGTAAAGTGAGTGAAGCTCATCTATGCGCTGAAATTCACCACTTTTTCTTTGAATGATGATATCTCTCTCATGATTCAGATCTTCAATGTCCACAAAAATCAGCATTGCAATCTCAGATGTAGTTAGTAAGTTGTATGTTTGTGCATCACTTCCTCATCTTCTAAGTAGTATTACCTTTAAATTTTTAGTGCGGGTACTTTCGATAACATCCCTAGCTGTTCTGAATTGTTGTGAAAAAACATTAATTTCATGGATCATTTCTTGTAGTTTTTAAACAACACTTAATTGTATAACAGAGTTTTCAGTCATGTTGTCAAAGTTGCATATGAAATAGTTAAGTAGTTAAAACCAAATACCAAAAATTGAAATCTTACCACTTAATGTAGTAGTCACCTGATGGCCCGAAATATGTTGTGAGCCTCATTTGCTGTGTCATACATGTATAGATGAACAAACTTTGGTGGTTTTCCATCAGGAGGACATAAACTTCCAATACAAAGGTAGTTCTATCCATTTAATCTAAAAATATTTGGAGACCCACCACAGTTCACATATTTGTCTACTTTGCCACCCAATGATGTGAATGAAAATAGTGAATTGTAAATGTGCATGTGGTCTTGGAATTTTTTTGACTAACTAGAGGTTGAATTGAAAAATAATTATCGAAGGTATTCTGGACATTCAGGAAATTGTTGTAATGCCATTTTTCCCAGCAAGCAACATAAAGAAAATTGTGGGTTTTGTCAGTGACTATATTTTTTACTCCTCTCTTCATACCAAAAGGTTTAACTCTAGTACTCACAAATGTTAGTAGGGTCTCCACAATCTGAATATTCTATAGGAGAAAAATGTAAGTATAGTTGAAAATAATGGGGATCAAAATAGTTTTTTAATTATAACATATACAAATACATGGTAGTAATTTGAGTACTAATTAAATGTAAAAAACCTTTTTATTCAGGACATTAAATTTTCAATGATGTATCTGCAACATACGAGATGAAGTTAGTCGTTATTAATGTCAAAATAAAAATAGAAACATAAAATGAAACAGTTTTCTATTGAAAATATGCCGTAAATTATGACAGACATCTGATGTTAATATCATAACCTCTTTCATTGTTTGTTGATGGAGTAGTTTCTGTGGTTGTTTGATCTGTCGCTTCTAGTTCCTCGAGTGGATGTGTAGTACATGCATGGCCCCATCGTTAGAATAACCCCATTGGTTAAAATGTTATTAAATTTTATAAAATGGGTATTATGTTAATGTAATTATCCTCCTCATTCAATACATTTTACGTGAAGTGATATTTTTGCAACATTCGACATGTGGTGATTTGTTATTAATGTGTAATTAATAATAGAAAACATTCAGCGAAACAGATTTTTGTTGAAAATATAATGTCAAATTTGACATACCCCTATAGTTTATAACAGAAGCCATGTCATAGTTTGTTGATGCAGTATTTTCTCCGATCGTCTGATTATTCATTTGTTGTTCATTGGTATGATGTGTAGTACCTGCATGGTTGTGTCGTTAGAACAACACTATTCGTTACACTGTTACTAAAAAGTATAAATTGTAAATATATAAATAGACAGAGATGAGAAACCTGTAATGGTAGTAGGACAGCAGTAAACGGATGTGGTTGATGAAGGAATTTGGTTTTCGATATTTGTAGAAGTAGTATTGTTCATTATTTAACGCACATGTGTATAATTCAATATTGCACTGGCAGAGATTAAATCATATAGCTAACTGATTTATACTTACAATGACGAGGAGGAATCAGAAGGATCTGTAATAGTACATCCATTTGTATTCGTACCTTGTAAGAGTAATAATGAGAAATGAATATTCCTAGTAGAAATGCAACATATTGTCCATTTATTGAAACAAAGTTCACTGAAAACATTCTTCCAGAATGAAATATTGTGTTGTATCACGGTATTTGGTCATTGATTTTTTTATCCATCATATAACGATGACATATCCGAACAGTTATGAGGGACTGTGAAACATGAAGATGAAATGGTTTAGAAACCTATGATTACATATTTTTCAATATGAAATCGATGTATTTAAACTGTAGAGGGTAAACTGAAATTACTGTTGCTGCATATAGGTGAGAATGGAATACGTTGACATAGTACTGTGTTATTAGCTGGTGTGACAACTTCGACTGTATAACATTGTCTCGCAGTTAGTTTTATCATAATATTCACATTAATGTTGGAATATATATTGTCAGGAAGCAAGATATTATAGTAAAGCGGTATGATACTTTCATTTGAAAGATGTTAACTAAAAAAAAGTAATGGAATTAGTAAATTTAACTGACAATTACTGGATATTAGTGTAAGATGCAACCGGACACCTCTTTTCATGCTTGTTGTTGGTGTTATAGGTTGACTTGCAATAATGTTTTCAGTAGACAATCTTCCTGTGCCATTGCAATTATCAAAAACTTAGAAGTTTTTGGTTGGTAAATAATGAAACACTATCTGGAATGATGGGTAAAAAGAAGAGAACCTGATTGTCATTTTTGTCATAGTAGTCTTATTTGTAGTCGTGTGTCTTTGAGTCTCGATGGGAGTGCATGTTTATATAGTGTATCTTTTTTATTTGATTGTAATGGAATAGAATAGAACTATAAAAACAGAAAATGCAACATTGTGATCATATGATAGACAATATATATTCTAAACACAACTGTTCCATAGAATGTGGACGTAGTCACATTTTGAGGGTTTTATGTCCAAACAGTACATATGACAGTTACTTACTGCAGGCATTCATATATAAATCTTGATATTTCTCAACAGTCATTGATATAAGGCGGATCAAATACTATATGGTTGTATTAGGAACATATTATTGATTATGTAAATACTGAAGACAAACAATAATTACAATCATCATGAAGAAATGCTTTGATTGGATGTATAGTCACATGTCTACATACAGGTTAAGTTAAATGGCCAAGACAGTTAAAACTGTCATTATTGAATTAGGATATAGTATTATGAAATTGCAGTAGTCTATGTGAATTCAGAATTAATGTGAACATGAACTAAAGCTGTAGGTATGACAGCATAGTATGAAAACATACCTGTGTCAGAAGATTACAATTTCTGCCTGGTAATCGAGCAAGAAATAGTTGAGATCCAAGGTTTCTAGCACTGATGGCAGTAGGTTATGAATCCCTAGATTTCAGATTTTCGTAGAGATGCAGTTGGTGTCTTGCAAAGAAGTGTTCGGTGTTGATTTCCAAGAAGTTTGTTGTCCTTGGATTTTGTCAATAATGAAGTCGTAATACTAGAGAAATCAAATCCTGTGAATGGTAATATTCCAGGTGCGATAGCGGAAATATATGTAGGGGAGAAGACGATGTCTAAAAGGAGAGACGATGTCGAGATTGGAATGGAAAATTTTCTAATTGCATTATATGGAAGATGTCGAATCCAGTGAAGATGTAGGTTAGGAACGAACCGTCGAATGAAGAATGTGGTTGTTGTCACATACATGACTTATTTTGAAGTTAAATTTCATTTATTTTCCATTGATGCTTTGTTTTGAGGGTTTTCAAAGGTTCTATGGAGGAATAGATGAGTTTTTATAAATTGGTCCAAACTGTGAGCCCAATTCAAGATTTAAAAATAAATTTTGTTTCTTTTATAACTTTTTCATTATTTAATATTTTTCACCCATTCCAATTCCTAAATGGTCTCCTCTAACCTATTAACACCTAAATTTAAATTTGGAGCCTTTATAAATCCATAATCATGGAGGATATGGGTTTTTATTTAAGAATTAGTCCAACCCGAAAGCCCATTTTCCAGTTTTAAAATGTTTCTTTAATATTTTAATATCATATTAAATATAATGGATTTTTCGGTGATTCCACCTCCCTCTCGACCCTACGAAACCCAGGCGCGCTCACATTGCCTTTCCTCACTCATTGGAGCACTTTGAAATCACGAATTAGGGCTGAACTTCATAGGGTGTCTCAAATCAGCCAGAATTGAAGAGGTAACTTCATCCCTTCTTAACTCTCTCAATTCTTACTCTTTTCCCTCCATTATAGTTCCTAAATTACCTTCTTAATCATTTTAGAACAATACTTGAATGTTGTCTATTTTCAATTTCAGACACTATTGTTTTTGGAGTGATTAATTTAGGATACTTCAATTAAGTGAGTCCATTTCTTTCCTCTTTCAAATTACTTAGGGTTTCTTCCCTAAGTCTTGAATTCTAAATATTATAGAAGTTAGGGTTCATGCCTAGATTCTAAATTACTTTATTTTGGGTGAAATATTGAGGTTTTAGGTTTATTTTAACTTCCTTGAGGTGCGACAGTCGTGCGGTTGATGATTCTCCCCAATATTTGAGGGTTTCGACACATTCGGTAGTTGATTCTGTGGGTAACCATTTAATGATGAGTTAGTTTTCTTGATAAAATAATTTTTCAAGTGCCTTATATTTTGTTAATTATGCAAAAAAAATTGGTAGCAATAGTAAAGCAGTTGGTATTAATGTAACATTTTTGTTTGAAGTGTGTATTTTTAAAATGTATTTCTTGTGTTATCTCTTGTGGTAGTTTTGTAAAATGTGGAAGTGATTTATTATTTGTTGAAAGGGGCTTCCAACTTTGGTTGGGTAATGATATAGTGTCATGTGAGACTAAAAATGAGGTTCTTTGAATGGTTTTTATGTGTGTAACCTTGTTATACTCCTTGAAAGTGTTTTATGGATTTGTGTGTTCTCATGGGTATCTTTTGCGATATTGTTCAAGGTGATTATATAACATTTGAAAGTGGATTATTACATGTTTATTGGGATGAAAATTCTGTTTTGGTAGGATATTGGTGAGATTTTGGCTTAAAAATAGGTTTTTGAAATGGGTTTTTTGTGCAAGACATATTTACACCACTTGGGTTCTTTTTATGAAAATTTTAAATGATTCAGTTGTCTAAACAAAGTGCGAAAAGGGTGCATATGTACTGTTTGGTATTTTTGTTCACATATTATGGGGTTTTTAAAGGTTAAGTGAGGTTTTAAGATGTCAAATATTTTTATAATATTTTTTTAATTTCTGAAATGTTTTATTAAATTGTGGCGTTGGAGCGAAAATTATTTGTGGGTTGTTTCATGTATGTTTAATGATAAAATGATTTTGAAAGTAAAAGGGGTGTTATGTAACAAGTGAGTGGGCGGTTATGAGAGTTGTAATATATTGGAATGGTTTTGTAAAATTTTTTAATTAATTTTTGGATGTTTTAAAGAAATGTGAAAAGTGTTGTGGGCTATTTTGGTGTGATTCGGATTTCAAAATCAATTTGAATGAAAAGTGGACTTTTGTGACTTGTGTTGTATACATGTGGGATTTTTGGTGAATTTATGATATTGAAATGATATTTTCTTGTGAATATTATATTCATTGACTTGTTGCACTTGTTTGAGCACAAAAGGGAAAACCCGGTTATCTTGGTGGGTGGACGTGTACAAGTATGCTATTGAATCCGTGGGGTTTGGAAACAGTTTCACTTAGGAAGATTGATGCTTAAAACTCTAACTAAATTATTATGATGATGATTTGGGACCAATAGGTTATGGGTATGTACCCTACTAGTGGCTCTTGCATGAGAATGGATATTTGTGATGGTTAATCTCACCGAGATATGAGGTACCTGGGACCCACAACTAGCTAGTGCCTAGGGGTTATTTTCCCATTGCTTGTGCTCACTAGATATTTTGTGCTTATCATCGGCATACGGTATGAGTGGATAGAAAATTAAGTAGCCTTGTTATTTATTTTAAATGTTTTTATTCTTTAAATTATCCCACTTGAAAATTGAGTTTTTTAAGTTGCATCTTTTAGAAATTGTTACTAGAAATTACATGTTTTTGAAAACATGCATGCTTTTCATCTTTGAATGTTTATCGCATGGAATATCTTAGTGGTTGTGTCCTACTGGGAATTGTCTCACACCCTACTTACACCTTTTGTTGTAAGAAGACTTTGTTATTTTTGTTTTCGCAGGTTGAGTACAATTTTTTTTATTCCAGTGGTTCGGGTTTCTAGCAGGTCCTTGGTGTTGAAGTCTTGTGGAGATGGCTTGAGGGTAGTGCCCCATGACATGAGGGTTCTTGGACTGTTTCATTTTGGTTTTTTACCTTTGGTATAGTCTTTGTGATTTGTTTTAAGCTATGTAATTCAATTATGAATTTTTGTAAAAGATTGTTTGGTTTGAAAAATCCAGATTCGTTTTATTGGAATATTTTGTTGTTTTAAGTTTATAAACTCAGGTAAATAATTCTCAATTCTCATTTTATGATACCCAGGCACTTGTGCCAGCCCATGGGGATTAGGAACGCCCTTCGGGCCTTGTCAAGGGATAAGTTTGGCACCAGTTTCAGTGGTGACCAGATTTGGTTCGTGAAAAAATGGTATCAGAGGGTGGTTCGCTCTCTTTAGGTCATGTTATTTGGGGAACAATCAGGATAATATAGAGATAGGATTTTTTTGGGACTTTTAATTTCAGTTATGAGTAGTGTGGCTAATCACCACACCTCATGACGGGATTCACGTCTCTAGGGGAAGTCGGGACCTTTTAGAGTCCTCTGGTTTTCTTGGTTTAATGATGATTAGGGGAAATGAAAAGAGAGTTGGGTTAATGGACTCAGTAAGCTCACAGGGCCTGGAAAGCCATGTGGAGCTGGGGATATTCCCAGGAACACTCTTTATGATAGTGAAGTGATTGGAATATGGCCGCCGACCATATGTCCATGTCACCCACTGAAACCAGTTTCCTCTCGCATTGTCTTGTGTTCATTAGTTTTGAAATCTTGGAACTTTGGTTTTAAAGTGACTTGGTTTTAAGAAGTGTAATTTTTTTTTTTAAATTACATTCAAATAAATATGGAATGGTTTGATTTATGAAATATTGGAACTGAATATTCAGAATTATTTTGAAATGTAAAATGGTGTGATTACACCTCTTTTGAAAGAAGAAACTATACTGAAGTTGGTTTTAAAAAAGTGTTTCCAATAGAGTTTTCTAAACAATCATAGGGTGTTTTTTTGGGATGAGATGTTATGAAATTTATCTGAATAACATTAAATTGAGTTCTTGTATAAATTTTTATGTCATTATGAAAATTTTAGTATTATTTGAATTGGGATTTGGATCTCTTGGTTAGCAGTTTTGAGAAAAAGGATGTGTTGGTTGACCGTTTTGGTTTTGAAAAGTGGAAAGAATATTTGTTTTAACCTGTGGTATTTCTGTGAGTGACCACATGCATGGGGTTATATGGGATGATGGATGGTTGATGTCATGACTGGATGAGTTCTGGGATTGATATGAGGAGGGTGCCCGGTGTGGCACAAAAACATGCATGTGTGAGGCCCATGGGGTACCATTGGTGGATATGCTTATTGCTAAACTGTTTGTTTTCAAAGAATTGGTTTTAAAGAAAAACACGATGTCTTGATGAATAGTTTTGTATGGTTTTTATTATCGGTTTTTGAAAATGTTGATGGTGTGGGATGTTTTGAGTTCAATAACCCCTTCTGTTTGAACTGTGTTTTGGGTTTGTGTTTGGTCGGTAAGTTATGTTGTAGGGACGGTTAGTGGTCTCTTTTGAAAAATGTTTTGGTATTCCTTTACGGCGGTTCCCTTCATGTTTTCGGAGCTGGTTTATGCATTTTTTTGACCAATGTACCAGATTGGTTGGGTCTTTGGGTTCTCTCTTTGGATAAGGTACGCCCCCATTAAAGGTTAATGCATAACTGAAGCGCAACCCAGATTGTTTCTCCATTGGAAAATCCTCTTGTTTATCAATATATAGAATCTTTTTCTTGATGATTTTTAGATTCAGTATACACCCATTCCTTTATTGGTTTTTTGTATCCTCTTATAGTGGAGGATTGATCATGGATGGTTGAAAGTGACCTTAGCCTCTTAAGTTTCCTAATTTTTCAAAGGTGGAAGTGTTCTGGGGTTGTTAGCATGGATGAGTATTTGGATAGTGTCTAAGAGGAACTCTCAGTCCTTCATAGTCTCTTTGAAGAAGGAGTTCATGTTAAACTACCAGTGTGGGAATTCTGGTTATGAGAGGATATTGTGGCCACTTTCTAGAATTGTGTGTTGTTTGGGGATGTTGTACAAGTTCCCTCTCTACGCATTGTTTATATCAGTCGCAATGGTCATGTTCAGTGATGCCTTGTGATGTCATGTGCTCGATTGACCATAAAGGTGAAAGTTGGGCAATCATCTGAGAGTCTCTATTATGTTTGGAGAATGTATCCCTTGGAAAAACATAAAAATATTACATTTTAGAGGAAGTTGAGTATAAATGTTCTTTACTTATATTGTTTCTCACCTGAACAAACAAGGTGTGATGTGTGTACATCTTCTAAGCGCTTGTATCAGTGAAATATCGAGTTAGGTTAAAGAGATTTTGGAATGTGTTATGTCTTGGAAAAAATTATCAGGGATTGTGGTGTAGTTATTGTTTGCAATGAAAGAAGAATTATCATTCAGGGGGTTTCCAAAGCCTAACTGTGAGTCCGAAGATGCTTCAATCATTTGAGCTCCATCCATAGGTCTCGGAGAGAAGCTGGCACGTAGTCATGGGAAATCACAGGGTCATTTAAACCCTTGTGCAATGTCATATCCTCTGTATGAAAGATAAGAAGAGTTTGAACCTATGATGTCATCATATTTCTTCTATTGTTCATGTTCGGTGGAAATAGGTGGACAGAATTTTACCCATGTCATCACCCAATGTTATTCCCCCCCCCTTTGGTTTCCATTGAGTCTTTAGATACAGGTATAAAGTTTGGCTAGACAGGTTGACCACACGGTTTGCACTTGGTTTGTAGTGACCATGCCCCAAAAAAACCATGTAGATAGAATAATACCCACTATTAGTTCATGGTTTCCCAAACTGTGTAGACTAACCATGTGGTCATCGCAACACTTTATATTTTGGGGTCTTTCTATACCGGCCCATGCTGGTCGATTAAGATCATTGGTTCTTATGGTGGGGAGCCTATTTTTGTTCCCCCATACCAATAACTTAGACTTATCCATGTTAATGGATTTGTGGTAGGTAGTCTCATTCGGATCTATCAAGCTACCTAAATCTTCCTTGTGTAACTATTGAGATTGTAGACCGCCCAATGGTTTAGTTATATCAAGGTAAGTGTAACCTTGTTCGATGTCGTTGTTCGTTTGGGTGAATTGCTTGAGTCTTTTTCAGATAGTGTTTGAGGAGTTTTCCTATGGGATAAAGCCTAAATGTGATTAATTGTTTCGGGAAAGTGGTGTATGTTTCTTTTGTGAAGTATTCCTCCCATAATTGATCACTGGAGGTGTTTTGGAATTTGGGGGTGAATCCTGGCAATGGAGTACATCTTGGTTTATCAATTGGGTTTGGTTTTCGTATCTGGCCTTTCTGTAGATTTTCGGGGATGGAAAGTATTCATGGTGGGAAAAATTGTCACATACATGACTTATTATGAATTTAAATTTCATTTATTTTTCATTCATTCTTTGTTTTGGAGGGTTTTGAAAGGTTTTATGGAGGAATAGATGAGTTTTTATCAATTGGGCCAAACCGTGAGCCCAATTCTAGAGTTAAAAATTTATTTTGTTACTTTTATAACATTTTCATTTTTTAATATTTTTCACCCATTCCAATTCCTAAATGGTCTCCTCTGACCTATTAACACCAAAATTTAAATTTGGAGCCTTTATAAATCCATAATCATGGAGGATTTGGGTTTTTATTTAAGAATTGGGTCAACCCGAAAGCCCATTTTCCAGTTTTAAAAGGTTTCCTTAAGTTTTTAATATCTTATTTAATATAATATATTGTTCGGTGACTTTACCTCCCACTCGACCCTGAGAAACCCATACGTGCTCACATTGACTTTCCCCCCACATTGGAGCTCTTTGAAATCGTGAATTTGGGCTGAACGTCATAGTGTAAAGACCCGAAACTTGATGTACATTGACATTACATTACATTTGTGGAATACATAGTACATACACACAAGGATCGTAATAGTTTAGTGTCTTTGGAAACTCGGAACGTAATCTTCTAATCGTGGTGAAAGATCTTCAACATCTTTTATAAATATCTTCCCTTTTTTTTACCTAAAACCTTTCTTTATATCCTGGGGAAAAGAAGACATAAAAGGGTGAGCTCAAATTCTCAGTAAGGGTAAACAAAAGAAATATCAATCACATCGTATTCGTAAGAACATAACATTTTGGAAATCATAACCTGCAAAAGAGAGCATAATTTCATAACATGGGATAAATCATGGTAGTGAAATGTAATCACAATAATCATAACTTAAAACATGAAACTTTGTGGCATTCACACATAATCATAGAGAATCATTTCTTGTTAGTCAAGACTCATTGCCAAGACTATCTTAGTGGACAAAGTCCCTTTCTGAATCGAGTAACCCTCGTTTTAGTCCTGTTTCACTGAACCGGTATAACCTACCGTTCCAGCCATGTCTATCTCATGAGATATAAAATCTTTACCCAATGCATTGGAGGGAGATATAGGTCCCACCCATCTTATAATGAATCCTTTCTTATGTGTTCCACATAATCATAAACCATACATCATAGCGTAACCCATGTAATAAAAAATGGGATTCTTAAACAACATGACAACATAAAACAATTAATATAAGATAAACGAATTCATAAAAATGTTTCCATCACAACATAATCAAATCCATGTAATAATAGGGATAAAAACAGAACTCTTTTATTATCTTAGATGGAAAATAATTTTGATAAAATACTTGAACTCCATTCTTGAGGAAAATATCCTTTCATCTTCAAAAACATTTTTTCCTTTCATAACATGTCATACGACTTTAAAATAAAATAAGTTGATTAAAATTAAACTTGAAAACTTTTAAAGGAAGCTTCTTTGAAATAATGTTTTAAAAATCCATTCATACCGTATAAGTTAAAAAAACATTCTTCGTACTTTTGTCGGAAACGTCAAAAAGTACCTCATACGAAAAACGACAAAAGATTCCTTTCATTTCTTTTACTAAAAACTCACCAAAGGGTAAAAATGGATTTAAAAAATTTTAGGTGGATGGAAATAATATTACATATTTATGAAACATGGATGTGGATGATAAAATACACCCCAATAAATACTTACGAATAAACAATCTCGGATAAAAATGAGATTGTGATATTTCCCTTACCTTAGGTCCGATTTGCTTCGTATGTGTCCGAACCTCCTGTATAATGATTTAAATAATGTCATTTACTTATTAAAGAATCATATTCATTGTTATGATATCATATATGGTTCACTTATGACATTATATTACCCGTTCTTTGGTAAATTCCATGTTAAAGAAGCGTTTTGTGTAAAATCGTTTCATTTATCGTAGGTGTTTTGACTTGTTGTTCTTGACATTATTATTACTTATATCATGATTTACTTACTTCCAGAATATAAAATATGATTTATATATCATATATATTCAGTATATATATATATATAATAGATAGATAAATGAAATGAAAAACACCGTTCATGGAGACGGTAGTCCGTACGTACGCATGAACGCTGTTTTCCTTTCCTTATTGTCTTGAATGGAAGTAAGTAGATGAAATACATATATATATATATATATATACATAAATCCAGTATCTTTATAATGTCATATATTTCATTATTATTTCTTATATATAGTTTATAATCATTCTTAAATGGTTAACATGGAGAATGAATCTCATCGCGTCGTGGAGACGGTAGTCCGTACGTACGCACGAGCGATGATATCGTTCCCATGGTCATGGAATTGTGTTGAAGTGTATGTATACTATTTCAGTATAAAAATCACTTTATAATAATCATATATAGTTACTAATTAAACCATTATACCCATCCAATTAAGGTGGTGTCGGAAAATAGATTACACCATGGCGTGGAGACGGTATTCCGTACGTACGCACGCGCGGTGATTTCCTTTTTCCGTAAGATGGATAGAAGGTTAATTATAGTTGTTTCATATTTATAATAACATATCAGTATGTAAGTTATACTGATGTTATTACTTTATCATGAAACAACTAAAGAAGAAGAAGTTGAAGAAGAAAGAAATTGAAAAGATCGGTAATGGATATTACCTCTTCTTTGAAACGCCTCTTTGAATCCTCCACTTAGGGAACTAAGATTGGTCTTTGAAGAAGACCAGGACCTATAGGATTATTCTAGGGAAGTGGATAAGAGATTTTGGCAGGGGTTGGCCGAGCTTGAGTGCTCAAATTGGTGTGGGGAGAAGGGGGAGGAGGTACCCTTTTATAAGGGAGGAGAGGGGCACCTTAGGAATATCTCAAAATATTATTTTATATTAAAGTCAAAATCGGTTAATAATGGTTCCAAAGGGTCTTATTTAGAAGCTAAAGTGGGGATGGGTCGAAATCCTATCAACCAATAAGATTTAGACAAGTTTAGGGTATTATGTTAACCTTATCAATTAGATTTAACTCTAAGTTAAATAATTTAACTTTTACCGTGTCTTTTTGTTTTCTTTCACTATATGGTTAATACACTTACTATAACATGCCAAACGAACCCCAAATTGTTTATTATTAATATATATATCCTTCTCTAAGTCATTTGGCCGAACCTTAGATTTTTAGGAATAAAATAATAATTAATAATATAATATTTGATTTAAAAACTATTTTGTGTCAATTTTGACACTATTTGATATATGATTTTTGTGAAAGTCATAACAGAATTATATGTTCGAACCATGTTGATTAAATCAACACTAATATATCATAGTAACCTATAAAATTAGTGGAATTCATAAAAAGTCTCAAATTACATTCATTTGAGCATTTATAACATCAATTATGTTAATATTTCCTTAAAAGGGTAATTACTGCATCATCGTTGTATCATAAATAAATTAATTTATTTAATATCTAAAAATTATAAATAAAATATCATTATGTAGGAAATCTTTTTATATTTCTAATGAATCTTTATAGTCGAATTTATCTTATGTATAACCCCATATTAAAAATGTTTTAGTTATTAAACTTTGATTTTAACTATTTTAACCCTTCTTTAAATAAATTAATAATAAATGTCCTAATATAATCCAAGTGGGCCTAAATGGTCATATTTTATTCATAATGTTGTTTTTGGTCGAATTACACTTATCCAATAGAATTAGGACATGTGTTAGGGTAATAGTAATATCATATTTACCCTTAGTTACCCTATTTACTATTAACCGCGGTAAAAAAAAGTAAAAAGTTACTATTCACCAAAAAATTATTTTTATCTCATTGAACCACATTTTACTTACTGATATCAACCGTGTCTGTTGGATTTTTGAAATTCCATTCACAGAAACGGTAAAATTAAGTTTTATGCAAAAATTCAGTTTTTAACCTACCACTTAGTGGTTTCACTATTCATCAAAAATTGAAAGTGTTCAGAAAAATACCAAAATTTCATCCTAAGCTATATTTCATATTATGAATTCAAAAATGAAGTCTATTTTACCAAATTCATAACATAGAAGTTGCATTAATTAATTTTATAATTAAATCCCGCTGTTAAAACAAATAGCGTGTTTTTAAGAAACAATATCTATCAAAAGATTGACACTTGATTATGTCCGGTTTAAATGTGAAATTACAAAAAATGACCAACATTGTATTAAATTGTAAAAATATATTCTAAATATACTTTAAAACCACTCAAATTAATAATTTATCACTATTAATTATTTCGATTAAAAAAGTTGTTTTTAATTATAATTTAGTAATTTTCACTATTCATCAGAATATGAAAGTTATCCGAAAGTACCAAAATTTCACCTTAGGCTAAATTTGATACTACGAATCCAAAAATGGAGTCCATTTTGAGAGCTAAAATTTCTAAAATTTTAAAAGGTGGTTATTACTATTCAAAACGGCTAGTTATAACAATATTTTAATAGCATATCGTTGTTTAGTGAAACTCAGTATTGCGTACTACACATGCTATCGAGGAAGGTTGCGATTGCGTGTAATGGAAGGCAAGTCAAAGATGCGTGTTGTGCAAGCTCCTTTTGGTGTATCGTACAACACAAGACATTAATAAAATTAAAAAGAATATTTTTCATAAAATCTCGGGCTGTTACACATAGAGTGTCTCAAATCGGCCAGAATTGAAGAGGTAACTTCATCCCTTCTTAACTCTCTCAATTCTTACTCTATTCCCTCCATTCTAGTTCCTAAATTACCTCCTAAAAATTGTGTGAACAATACTTGAATTTTGGACGTTTTAAATTTCAGAAACTATTGTTTTTTGGAGTGATTAATTCAGGATACTTCAAGTAAGTGAGTCCATTTCTTTTCTCTTTCAAATTGCGTAGGGTTTCTTCCCTAATTCTTGAATTATAAAAATTCTAGAAGTTAGGGTTCATGGATAGATTTTAAATTACTGTATTTTGGGTTAAATATTGAGGTTTTAGTTTTCTTTTAACTTCCTTCAGGTGCGGCAGTCGTGTGGTTGATGTTTCGCCCCAATATTTGAGGGTTTCGACACATTCGGTAGGTGATTCTGTGGGTAACCATTTAATGATGAGTTAGTATTCTTGATTAAATAATTTTTCATGTTCCTTATATGTTGTTCATTATGCAAAAACCATTTCTGGTAGCAATAGTAAAGCATTTGGTATTAAAGTTAAATATTTGATTGAAGTGTGTATTTTTCAAATGTATTTCAGGTGTTATCTCTTGTGGTAGTTTTGTAAAACATGGAAGTGATTTATTATTTGTTTAACGGGGCAGCCAAATTTAATTGGGTAATGATATAGGGTCGTGTGGGACTAAAAATGGGGGTCTTTGAATTGGTTTTATGTGTGTAACCTTGTTATGCTCCTTGATAGTGTTTTATAGATTTGTGTGTTCTCATGGGTATCTTTTTCGATATTGTTCAAGGTGATTATATAACATTTGAAAGTGGATTATTACATGTTTATTGGGATGCCAATTCTGTTTTGGTAGGATATTGGTGTGATTTTGGCTTAAAATAGGTTTTTGAAATGGGTTTTGTGTGCAAGACATATTTACACAACTTGGGTTCTTTTTATGAAAATTGTAAATGTTTTAGTTGGTTAAAAAAAGTGGAAAAAGGGTGCATCTGTACTGTTTGGTATGTGTGTTCATGTATTATGGGGTTTTTAAAGGTGAAGTGATGTTTTAAGATGTAAAATATTTTTATAATGTTTTTTAAATTTCTGAAATGTTTTATTAAATTGTGATGTTGGAGCGAAACTTGTTTGTGGGTTGTTTCGTGTAAGTTTAATGATAAAATGATTTTTAAGGTAAAATGGGTGTTATGTAACAAGTGAGTGGGATTTTATGAGTGTTTTAAAATATTGTAATGGTTTTATAAAATTTTTTAATGAATTTTTGGATGTTTTAAAGAAATGTGAAAAGTGTTGAGGTCTATTTTGGTGTGATTCAGATTTCAAAATCAATTTGAATAAAAAGTGGACTATTGTGACTTTTGTTGTATACATGTGTGTTGTTTGGTGGATTTATGATATGAAAATGATATTTTCTTGTGAATATTATATTCATTGACTTGTTGAACTTGTTTGAGGACAAAGGGAAAACTCGGGTATCTAGGTGGGTGGACGTGTACTAGTATGCTAGTGAATTTGTGGTGTTTTGCCTCAGTTTCACATAGAAAGATTGATGCTTACAACTCTAACTAAATTATGATGATGATGATTGAGGACCACTAGGTTATGGGTATATACCCTACTAGTTCCTAGTGCATGAGAACATATATTTGTGTTGGATACTCTCACCGAGATACGAGGTACCTGGGGCCCACAACTAGCTAGTTCCTAGGGGTTATTTTCCCATTTCTTGTGCTCACTATATATTTTTTTCTTATCGTTGGCATACGGTTTGAGTGGCTGGAAAATTCAGTAGCCTTGGTATTTATTTTAAAAGTTTTATTCTTTAAATTAGCCCACATGAAAACTGACTTTTTTTTAAGTTGCATCTTTTAGAAATTGTAACTAGAAATTACATGTTTTTGAAAACTTGCATGATTTTCGTCTTTGAATATTTATCACATGGAATCTCTTAGTGTTGGTATCCTAATGGGAATTGTCTCACACCATACTTACACATTTGGGTGTAAGTAGACTTGGTTATTTTTGTTGTCGCAGGTTGGGTACAATTTTTTTTTGTTCCAGTGGTTCGGGTTTCTAGCAGGTCCATGGTGGTGAAGTCTTGTGGAGATGGCTTGAGGGCAGTGCCCCATTCCATGAGGGTTCTTGGTCTATTTCATTTTGGTTTTGAACCTTTGGTATATTCTTTTTGAGTTGTTTTAATCTATGTAATTCAGTTCTGAATTTTTGTAAAATATTGTTGGTTGGAAAAATCTATATTCATTTTATTGGATTCTTTTGTTGTTTTAAGTTTATAAACTCGGGTAAATCATTCCCAATTCTCATTTTATGATACCCGAGAACTTGTGCTAGCCTGTGGGGATTAGGAATGCCCTTCAGGTCTTGTCACAGGCCAGGTTTGGCACTAGTTTCGGTGGTGACCAGATTTGGTTCGTGACAGTTGTCGAGGGTTTTACCGATGGCGGAGCGCTGTAGGTAAATCGCAACGACTGTGGAGATGAAAAATATAAAGGATTCGACTGATGAAAAAGGGGGTTGTCGAGGGTTTTACCAATGGATGAGCAGTGTAGGTGAATTGTGACGGCAATGGAGATGCAGCTATTGGAGGAATCGTCCGATGTAGAAGGTGGATTTCGAGGGTTTTCTTGATGGAGGAGCGGTGTAGGTAAATCACGAATGGAAGTCGTGGGTCGAGGTTGGTAATTAGGTTTGGGATGAATAGGTGGAGCGGAGGTCTGTGGGAATGACATGTCTTTGAAAAAATGCTTGCTTTTGTATATATATAGATAATAATAATAATAATTATTATTATTATTATAAAGAAAGGATATATTTATCCTTTAGATATATTTAAAGGAGGTGGGAGTTGGGGTTTGTCATGAAACAAGACAAACTCCTACATAAAACAATTAAAAGTGGTAATGGAGTTTTGGGGTGGCTAAAAAAACAGATGTCAAAAAAAGGAGAAAGGGGTTGATCATCCCCACCTTATCGCCTTCCACGGCTGGGAGACCCAGCTAGCCCGCCTCCTCACTTGCACGTAGTAGTGACGGTCACCACTCTTATCCACCACTAGGAGAACCCAGGTATGGTTGCCTCTCCACTAGTTTAGGCCACCGCAACACCTAGCATCATCGTGTCCCGCTCCACCTCCTCTCGCAGTGATAGTTGATTGGCTAATGCCTATAGCATACCTCGCTTCTCCAAATCAGGTCGATACCCATCACCCAGCCACCACCAGATTCCTTTTCACCTCCAAAATCCACCCTTTCTGTTGCCCCATACTTCTCCGACCGCAGTGGATTCTAGCCAGCCTCCAACACCATGTGCTGCCCAGATCTATTAGCGCTGATGTACGCAGGTTCATTATTCCATCCTGCGCTTCATTGAACTGCCTTCCTGACTAACTCAATACAGCGGCTTCCCTCCCCATGCTTCACCTATATAGTGTCGGTCACCCATTGATGCTCCCATATATGGAGCAAGAAACCCTTACCGGAGAGCTCTCCCTATCTGGTTTCCCCTAGAAACTATGATTCTGATGCCTCTTTTTGTCGGTAGCACCAGATCTAGCGATGAGGTACGTGTAAGATCTGCTAGACACGAAACGCCTCAGATATGGTCTAGGTGGGTCTGCCCAACCTGAAATGGGATTGGGCATAAATGAAGGGTTAATTAATAAAATTTTAGAATTAAATTAAATTGAAAAATACATTAATTGTGGTTTAAAATAATTAATTTTAATACCTGGGGAAATTATTTTAATTTTAAGTGTTAAAATTAAATTAATTAGCAGACTTATAAATAATTGAATTACTAGAATTATTTAATTCATTTAACTTAATCAAATAACCCTTGTACTTTATTTAATTCAATCTAATTTTATAACGCATATTTATACTCGATTACAGGTCATGAGCATTGTCCTTTTATATGTATGCATTTATTTATTTATTTTAACTACGTGCGATGTTTGTAATTAGTTAAATGGTTGTTTGTGTATTCTCTTCATTTTCAGTCAAAATTTATTAGATCATTCACGACTATTTTTACATAATTTACATTTATACCCTTAGTTCGCCTCACCTACAAGCGAGTATTATTGTAATTTGGATACAGATGGTGTATGGTGTGGACCCTACCAAGATGAGGTGGTGTACTTTGACCAAGAGGATGCAAGACGTGACGTGAACCCTAGCAAGATGAGGTGGTACTCTAAGATGTGATTTTCACCACACCAAGATAAGGCGATACTCTAGATGAGTATCAGACATACATGATGAGGGTGAGCTACATCAAGAGTCAAGCTATAACTCATGTATGATGCCCCTAGGTTGTTTTATATACTCATGACCTATCGGGTGTCAGATTACCTTTCTGAATTTATTTATTGTTTTTTCCATTTTATAAAAGTGGTAAAATACATAAAATAATAAATAATAAAATCCATAAAGAAGAAACATGTGTTTTTCTTTAAATTTTTGGTAGTGAGAACTACAATATAAACGAACAAGATTAATAGAAATCGATTACATTTTTCAATAGAAACACAAAAACCCTAAATTAATATTAATTCATTACCACTGTCAATCATTCATGTTTAAAAAACTGGGTGTTTGGGGTTCATATCATGCCAATGATGAAGGTTCCTCTTACTAATGGAGAGTTCTTATGAGAGTGGTGGGTTGAATTAACTAAAATTCCACCAATAAATATCGAAATCTATCTTCTTGTAATTTTTGATGAAATTCTTGAGTAAATAAAGTTATGATTTTAGAACATGGGATGTCACTCAATAGATCAAGGAGCCATGAGTTAATGTAGTGGGCCAGCCAAACACTTACCTTGAACCATAAGAGTAGTGGCGTAAACAAATCTTATAGACAATGAGGAGAGGTTTACTGTTCTTTTCCACTAGAATACTCAAGCGATAGACAATTCCAATTCTAGTATAGAGTGTTCCTATAATTCGATAAAATAGTGGGAGACATTTTTTGATTAAATTAATTAGTAATATCTAATTTGGTAATCATGATAAATGTACAATCTTTTAAAGTTTATTTCTATAAAATGGAAATAAATACCACAAGATAAAAAACTATGATAAATATTGGACAATGTTAATGCCCAAAATAGCAGGAATTTCTATGTGTAGTATAGGAACTTGTGAACATTACTACAATATCAGAAATTCAAGGTGTTGGTGTCCTAGCTTGTTTAACCACCTCAAGAAGTGTGGGAGAGAAATTGTAACAGGAGACTCATTTAGGAATAATATGATTGTTTTTTCATAATGTTATTGTCAACAACTGATGTTTTTTCCAAAAACAACATTAGATTATGAATTATATCACACGTAGTCTCATCTCTATGAAGTTTGTGACGGGAAAGTGAAGCAGCATTTGAATTGATGATAACTACACTAGTTTTGTGTAAACATGAAATACATAATATGACCTTTAATGGAATCCCAATTTTATACCTTTTATCCCAATTACTCTAGTTTTTTTAGGATAAAAACAAACATGATGGAGTAGATGCTTCATTACCTATTTAGGTATAGTTTTCTATGTAAATAAGAATATTAAATAAATCCCCATATTTAGTTCTTATGGAGTATAAATTGGAAGATAATGTGAAAAGGACAATGAAAAGTTATGTCAAAGGCACCTTCGTATTGTCCTTCAATGACTAGAGGTTAGAAATTAAACAGCAAGTTATTTGCATCTCATATTATGTAATAAATTACAGAAGATTAAAATGAAATCAATTGAATTAAAGAAGAAAGAACTTACTTCTTTGTCAGTGTATATTAATCAAAGAAAACAATTTCATCTAAAATTATTCTTGTTTATTAAATACAATATGGCTTCCACATATGTGTTGGGAAATAAAATAACAAAGTAACTATATAATAATTACTAGAAGTAATGTGTCTTCTCCAAGAAGTAGAGAAGGGTGATTCCAAAGTCAGTGGTGAGAAACAGATAAATTCTAATTATCAAGTGATTTATTTAATTTGAACAATTTTTTTATTATAACTATAAAATTTATCTCACATTCCCCTTGAAAAAATGGGATATTATTCCAAGTTCATGAATTAATTTTGTTTGTGATAACATAGTCAAAAAATAGTTCAGTGATACGTGAATCATAGGCCATAAGGGATGAATATAAAAAATATAATAATTATACCTAGTTATAGAAAGATGATCCCTTTTCAAGAAAAAATAAAAGCATGCATCAAGTATATACCCAGTATCGTATTTAGTCTCAGCATATCTAAACACCTTTGGTATAATTGACTTATTTAGTTGGGATAAAGAAACCTTTATAAATAAAGGTATGTCACAAATCTTTCGTAATTACTTAGAAAGTGAGCATGAACTATATCAAGGGAATTGTAGTGGTAAAAATACTGTATGATATTCCATTAAGTTATTAAGGAATGTGAAAGTAATGTATATGCATGTTCAAAAGATATAAGGTGCTTCATATTGAGATGGTGAAGAATATCATGACCAATCATTCGTTGATCATGATAATGTTGCATGGAGTAATTCTTAAATGCAGATTTCCTTTTCCACATCACAACATTTATTTTCATAAGGAGGGTCAATGATCTGTCTTACAAGTTAAAATTGATCAATAAAATTATATAAAGGAGAAATTCATAAACACACATTTTATAAATCAATGTTACGTTGTAAGTAGTACCAATGTTACAACCTGGAGTAACTTCCATCTTATTTCAAGACGGTCTTTGAAAATAATAGTGGAATCCAATAACATATATTCCAACTAAAAATGAAAAATGGATATCATACTATTCATAATATGCTGGAAGTCCACTATTTCATAAGACATGTGTTTAGATGTAAAGAGTTTGTTAGGGTATAAACAAACATGCATCAAGCTAGACATATTCTGCATCTAAATTAATTATACTATTATTTACATAGGATATTACATAAATCACTAAGATAGAAAAGTGGTAGTCGATTAATATAATACATTTCTATATAATGGTGCATATCTCTATTAGAGATAGTGGAAGCTAGATTGGCTTGGATTTAGTCAATGATTGAGATGCACAAATGTTTGGCATGATAACAAATACCACAAGTACATGTGGAAGAGGAATGTTATAGAGACACATAATTGGACGGTTAAATCCATAGAGATGGTTTTATATTCACCACGGTCGGTGACACATTATTCATTGAAAATAATAATTCCTAAAATTATGTAGTATATGGCCATTATCCATGATTGAAAATATAAATGTAAGAAACAAGATCTTATAGAATTCGTTTATAATGAATCATTGTCATGTGTCTACTAATGGTTAGTGGGAGTGATATATTTTTTAAATATTAATATTTTCAGAAACATATGGAAAATAGATATTGGTCTTATAGTTTGTTAAGACCAGAATAAAAGTTATTCTCCAGTGGTTGACTTAAAAAAGAAACCTATGTACTAGGAAATGTGATCTACTGAGGTAGGTCTAACGAATGTTTGGGATGAGTCAATCATACATCAAGTGACATGGTATTGAAAAATATAAGTCAAAATTTTAAAGAGAATAATTATTTACAATGTCATATAGAATAATCTCTCTATGTTGACAAGTATGGGACATGGGAGGATATTTATGTGGTGATTCGAAGTCCATATGCTTATGTGATGGATCAATTACGTATGCCATGATATTTCAAAAATTGATATTGTCATAATATACTTTATAGCAGGAAACTATCAATTATATCTAGGAAAACTGCAAGTGAAGTAGTCAGAACTACTGGATTGTACTTAGACAAGTGAAAAATATATGTACCTAGAAATTGGAGAAGAAAGGATTCATTATTTAAAGGGACAAAAACTAGTCTTCCTTAGATCAATGAGATCTATTATTTCAATTAGGCTAAGGTTATGAACAAGACAATGTTATATAATCTAGTGGTATTTATACCTACAAATACTGAGTACGTTATAGCTTCTCTGGATTCTAAGAAATAGTTAAACACTATGATTTATTCTAGTTCAGGGAATTGTACCTGGTAAGAAGAGGATTACAATTGTGAAAATTATGATATTCTTACTAGCCAAGATGTCACGTTATGAATGTGGAGAAGAGTGATATACTTTGGGATTCCATCTGTTGAGAAGTTTTACTTAAGGAGTTGAGATCATTATAGAATAATTTTCACACGGTGGAATCGTGAGAGACGCAACAGCTAAAGTCATCACTCCGTACAAACATGATGTTTATCATGTGAGTAGCTATTAAGTATGGTTAAGAAAGTTAGCTCTTGTGCAAGTGGGAGTGTTGAAAAATTAGGTTCCCTATACCCAAAAGTGCTTTTGATTACAATGACATGTATAAAGTTAGATAAACCCAATGTATAATTACAATAATTGTGTAGATATTTCAACATCCGCTATTTACTGGTAATGTCCATATAATAATTATTGTTCCAAAAGATTATAATAGTTCAAAGGATATAATTTGAACCACGATATACCATGACATTAATCTTAAAAAAGTTAATATGGTCTAGATACATCATAATAACTGGACACAATAGATTTTTTCCTATCAGGTGTTGGGGGATTATAATAATCGAGACATCTTCTCACAAATTTCAAACATTTTGATATATAGTAGTGAGATCATAAGGACTAACCTGGTAATAAGAACACCATATGTTTTGGGTTTCATTTTTTATTCTTATATTAAGACATGTGTATTGGTCTCTCAACTTGATATAATTACCATTGTGTTCCATTTGATTATGTACTTTGGTGAAAGGAAAAACCCATGATATGGAAATCACGGCAAGGTGGATTGTGTTGGGTGCATCATTGGTGGTATCACATTGGTTAAATGGTCAATAAAGGATTTGTTGCTTCCATGTTAGGGAAGATGTATATCTCAGGGGTGGTTGATCAAGATTGTGCTACCTTCATAAGTATTTTTCCAAAGTAGTTGAAAGGTAAAACCATACCGACATATCAACAATTAATAAAGAAAGAAAGGGGTGATGACAAAAGTGTGAATCCTGCTTTATAAAACATATAAATACAAATATATTATAACATACAGTACATGTTCATAGGTTGGTAGTCATTTCTAAGACTATCCATATCTCTTTGGGGAATTTAAGGGTTTCTAGACTCATGTCTTGGTATGTGGATGTTATTCACTACAATCGAGGCAATGCCCTATAGAGCCACACACAATAGCATATTCAAGAATCTTCCCTATTCAGTTGAATATGTATAATGGACATGATGGTCCCCACCAAGGGGTCCGACTGTTGTCTAAGGTATCGATCTCCAATGAAATAAATAAATTTATTATTATTCATGTTATGAATAATTGGGTAGAATTTATTTAGATGTAATTTAATGTTAAGAGAATCACAAATATTATTTTAATATTCATATTTCATTTAAAATTAAGAGGGATTTCAAGTTGAGTTAAATAACTCGTGTTTACCATGTAATATATTTAAATATATTATTTCCATGTGATAAAATTTTAAATAATATTGATGGATTTTAGTTCATCATATTTTTTATTTATTGGACATTAAATAAATGGGGGATGGGAAACCAATCTGGTATTTATAACTTCCACTATATATAGAAAGAGAGAGAGGCTCTCTCCAAACTGACTATTCATTCATTTATGAAATAGATCCTATATATCCTCCTAATTTATAGAGAGAGTCACTCTGTCTAAAGTGTTTATCCATGTTCTGTCTTCACAAATAGAAGGAAGAGGATCATGGTGATCTTCAGGACATCGAAGATATCATCAGATCACTAACCTAGAATTCAAACTTCAATGATTGGTGCTCTTGTAGATTTTTAAGAACATGTGGATGATGTATAGGGATCCCTGTATGGATATTTTTTGAAACAATAACTGGTGACAAGTTACATTCGAGCATGGCTTCAGATCTAAACAAGTTAGTTCATACTTTTATTTTTGTGCTCTTTTAATTTTTTCTAAATCCTCAGACTGTACTGGGTCTCATATCATCAGCAAAAAAAAGTTCCATCATCCCATAATTAAAAATGTTAAAACCCCCATCCCACCAATTTCTACTCTGGGCCTCAGTACCTTCAAAATCACTATATTATTGGAAGATTGTTAGAGTTCTTTAATAGAGAATTTATGTATCTCTTAACTAATTAATCTCCCTCATCTAATATTTTAAAGGGTTGTATTTAAATATTTTTATGATATGAACAAGGAAATTAGATAAACTATTATAGGTAATAATATTTTTTGGTAAACTATTTTACTGATTTCATGTTTGATTTATTTCAAGGAAATACCCTTGTCTTATTTATTAGATATCAATTTTTAAAAAACATTGATAACTATTAAAAAATAATATCAGTCGCATTTATTTTCTAACTGATTAAACGTATAAGAAACCATATAAAAAGATATTTTCTTGTTTCGGGTATCACATTAGGATCATCTAAGAATTTTATCTTGATATTTGGCTGATTTTATCAATTTTTTCAATGAGTAGATAATGTAGTTATGGAACTATATGATTCATTCAAATATATTTTGACCATTAAATTGAATAGGACATCCCCATTCATCTCAGTTCCAATAATTTTATTATAATTCCTTACTGAAATAAAATCTATTTTAATAAAACAAATAAATTTACCAAATATAAATAATTTATTAGTCCTAATTTCTCTAAGATATATTTTTTTATCTTAATATTTTCGCCTACCTTGTTACTATTTTGTTCAATTCACAATAATCATTACTTTAATACATGTTATTGCTTATAGGTTTTTTTTAAATTTTCTTTTTTTCTTTTTTACCTTGGTCACACAAACAAACTAGAATTCCATCTATATGGATCTACCCACATTGACCACTAAACTAGTTTAAAATATGGTTTATAAATAATTAATTTCACCAATAATATTAAATAACATATGATCCCTATAAAAAATATCAATGACGAAGGAATATGAGACTAAGATAAGTAACAAAAATTAGTACAATGCATAATAAAACATTAAAAACAATCAAAATTGTTGTGTTTATTAGTAAATAAATTCAGGTAAACAATTTTTTGATATATATGATAACAAAATATATAAATTTAAATCCACTTATATGAGAAATAAACCAGAAAAAATATAAGAAAATAGAGGAGATGAGAACATTAATATCCTCAAAGATGAAATGATCAGACAACCTCAACCATGTAATAAGAATATAGAGAGGGTTTTTTATGTATTTTCAACTTCCTACAATCTTCAGTAATCCATTCTTAATTATGAATGTTATTACATCTCCCAACTATGAAATCAAACACTAAAACTTGTACATGATCACATCATACTTTGGATTACCTAATGAAGACTTTATTAACTTCATTTTATAATATTATTTTTTTGTGGAAATAACATAATGTTAGGGGTTGAGTGAGGAAGAGATACAACTAAAAGTATTAGCTTTCTAATTAAAGTAAAATGGAAAAACCTAATTTCCAAAAATTTATGGGGAAATCATTGATACATGGAACCAACTACCCAATGATATTAATATGATTTTTTACAAGGGGAATTGTCTCTCAAATAAATCTTAAATCACTAGGTTTATTCAAAATGCGAGTGAGCTATTCCATAAAGAAGGAAATAGATTCAAGGGTATACTTTGGAAATTTCCAAATTACCAATGCGCTCCATAGTTTCTCACTGATACATATTACAATAGTCTCACCCCATTTCACCATACACTTGTTGATAAATCATTTTGAGGTGATTTTAGTGATAAATCGTAAGATTAATTAAAATAAATTTTTAATACTCTTACTCTAAATTCATAGCATATGTTTTCTTGAATAAAAACTATAACTAAGAATGAAAACAATCATATTAATCAATATTAGGTACAACCTAATAGATACTTCAATAAAAATTTTCAAAACATGCGTAGGGGGGAATTTCATCACTGTGGCATGTTTTCTAATACAAACACATATCTTTTATAACATTTATATGTCAACCTATGATCCTAAAAATGAAAATTTCATTGGATATGGACCTAGAAAGAATCATAAGGATTGTCCATTCTCAAACAAATATAATCTAGGATATAGGAACCCTCTAGAACTTTCCTAGATATTTATAGTGTTTCTAGACCCTCTACTCCCACTTGAATTCAATTACCTTAAATGATTATTCAATACTGACACAATAATTATTCAATTAATATAAAAATAAAATAATTGTTTTAAAAAAATATTAAAATTTATACAAACTGAATGAAATATTGTTTTCCATGAATTTTATAGAAAAAAAATAACAAGTTAGATGTGGTTTAAATGTCTCAATTCTAACAACATTACAATCATATTGGTTTCAAAGTGAAATTAAATGAATAGTTAAAAAAGTGACATAGATGATATTTATAGTAAATAATATTTAATTAAATGACATAAAATTATTAGAAATTATATATCTATCCAATTTATTGTTAAATTGTTCAAAATATCAACCATGGTCCATTTATCACCAAATATTACTTTTATATTAACTATCCTGACCCCTAAAGAGTAAAAATTTTGTTATCATAGTACTTGTCCAAATGTATTAAGGTAGGTCAAAACAAAGAGATAAGGGTAAAACCATATATAATCTTGTAAAACATTTATTGGATGATATAATTTTGACCCGTACTCAACATATCATAAAATTATATATATATTTATCCATTTCAATTTGAGAATTAATTTACATTAATTTAATACATTAATTAATTTCAAAAGTCCCCTCCCCACAAATATAAAAGGAATCCTCCTATCCACTTTTATTTTAACTTAAAGAACAATTTTAATAAATATATATATATATATAATAAAATACATTCTTTACCACCCTTATCTTATCCAAGTGGTTTTTTTAAAACCCCTCCTATGAAGGCTTTTGGTGTAAACCTAAATAGGTCTTCCTATGAAGAGTTATCGTTCTTAACTAAGAATTTTTGTGTTATTTACTTTTCCACCACCTTAAAATATTATTCAACCACACTAATATAATAATATCATATCCTCCAATATAATTATATGTTTTTTATTATAATTTAATAACCAAAAATACATCTCCTCTTTCATCAAATGGGAAATGAAACCATCATTCATTCGTATATCGGACTACCACCTCACAATCCGATGTAATTTTTTCCATCATCAACTCTCATAGATATTTATAATGATATATTTAAGGAATATATATGATATTTATTATGTAATTATCAATAAATAAAATTTATATATCATATTTTTTCTAACTATTCTATCCATTGAATGGCGATAACATCATATGTGTGTACATGTGGATTATCCCTCTATGAAGTAAAGTGATTTGTTTTCATTACCAAATCACATTAATGTTATATGTATAAATATGTATATTTTAAGAAATAATATGATATTTATGATATAATTAAATTTATAGAATGTTAAAATAATAGTTACTTACTTACCATCATTATCATTGAAAAATATAAATGTTACTCATGCATACATATCACTAACCATCTCCCTGATGGTAATGAAGTTCATTATTCATAACCATGTTTTATTATTGGTTTTAAATAGAATAATTTATATATAAAGTTGATTATTATTTCTGGATTATTATTCTATATATGAAAAAATAGTGACCTCACAGACAATATTCAACCAACCAAATTCAAATTGGTATTTTGAGTGGAATATCATCAGAACATCGAACATGAACTTAAATGATTATGTAATTGAATATAACTTGATAAAATATATAATAAATGGGATAATAAAATTGAAACAATTTTATATAAAATTAAATAATTTACGCATTTTTATTATTCTGGAGGATAAATAACATTGGTGATGAGTCTGACTCAAGGATGGGGACTTTCTTTTAAAAACATTATATTTTAATGATTTCAATCGAACTCTTTTTCTTCCCAGTCCATATTCTTCAAATTGTTTCAATAAAATTTTAATTAATGATTTAATGGATTATAATGGTAATTTTTTACTATATTCAGAATTGTTTTCAATATCATTAAAAATTATTCTTTTATGGTTTTACCTAAGGGACACTTTATTATAAGAAACTTGTTTTAAATGTTTTAACGAATTATTTTCTAAATTTATCTATTACATATCCATATTCTTAAAATTTATTTATTGATATAGTTATATAGAATTAATTGAATTATAAATAATTTTTTTTATCTCTTTTGAATTTATTAAAATGGTTTTCAAAATTAATATTTTTATATATTATATATAGAACATTTTTACATTATTTAAACTAATAAAATAATTTTCAATTTTGATATATACTAATTAAATGGTTTTTACCTCCACTATAATTTTTACGTTATCTTTGTGTTTAATTATAAAAATCCAAATTTTCTTCAAAGAAAAACAGAATTTCCCTTTTTTCTATGTATATTCCAAAAATGGATTTAAATAGAATGCATATTTTGATATCTAGAAATGTTTTTCTTATGGGTTTGGGGGATATTTTAGAACAACCCTTTTTTTTATTATAGCACTTATCTTCCAAACTCATTTTCTATCTGTATTTAAGGTAATATGATTGTTCTATAATAAGTATACATTTTTATCACAAATATACCTAGATTATTCTTCCCTCCTTTGACAGGGTAATGGAATATTTATGTCCACTTATAAAATTCATTTTTCATAAAATTTCATTTGATTCTGATATAAAGAATTATTATTCAACCCAATTAATTACATTTTTAATTATTATTATTATTCCTTAAGGATTATCTCCATTTTTGGAACATATGATCACAAACATGTTATGATGGGTGTACCCAAATAGTTATATAATTAATTTGGAAAGTATTTTATCTCATGATATGTTATGTATGAGATTAGGGAGTAAACATAATCAAATATAGAAATATATCCACCATGTGATGTTTTTTTGGAAGATAGGTACAACATATTCTTACATAATTTTTTTGTTCCTTCCAAATTTCTAATTTTTCCATAATATTATGACACCATGTTATTTATGTTGTAATCCCATGTATTACTCTTGATATTATGATTAAATTTAATCATATTCTACTTCATAATGGTGAAATTCATATATTTTGTGAAAAAATTATCATAAGTTATTTCTAAATTCAATGTAATTTTTATAGGTTTTTTCCTAATTGTTTTTTTATGAAATGTTTTCTGAAAATATTTGGGACAAAAATTTGAGTTATTGGGTAATAAAATGATTATTTTTAGCTGAAAGTTTAATTTCAAAAAAAGTTAGATCTTTTATATGTATTCTTGAACTAAAACATTTATTTTATTCTTTTTATATGTCCCTTACTAATATTTTTATGTTCACAAATGTTTTAAAATGTTTCATATGGGTTCCAGGTTGATTATGGACAAGGATGAGTTCAAGATGAAAATTGTGATAATATGTCATTAAAAGGAAATGTGTTATATAATAAAATAATTATTTTGTCGGAAAATTAATTCAAAGTGGAACTATCAACATTTTGAAGTAATATTTATTTATATAATAGTGAAGGACTAATTCACTAAAACCCTATAAAGTAAGTATAATAAAATGTTAGAAAAAAAATTTAACTTAAAAATCATAATTATGTAATTTTTAAAGCTTGGTAATTATATTTCATGAGATTCCTTTATGGATCTACTATTTCATACTCCCTTGAATCTAGGAGTATTGGTACTATAAACAATGTATAGATTGAAAATTGAAAGGTTCAAACTAACATCTAGCTAGAATGTGAGTCCATCACTATAGACCAGGCCATTATAGTTAGCTCCCTACACTTCTCTTGGAAGTTGAATACCAGATGACCAAAATTACTTAATCTTCATGTGTTCATTTTCTTTATTATAATATGTATATATCAAAAATGTAAATCCCTTCTATATGGACTATATAATAAGTGTGTGAACATTAATGGTGGTATTATTTGTTCTGATGTGCTACCAATTTATCTTAATCACCTTTTTCCAAGGGATCATAGTAAAACTCCTTTCTTTAGACTCTTGTAGATTAATATATTATATAAAAGAGCCTTGTCCATTTTGGATAATGTATCTCTTTATTAAAAAAGTATTTTAGACACCTTTTGGTAATAATTTCCCAAACATGAGATATTCCAATTAGATAAATAAATTGGTAAAATATTTGAGATTAAATAGAATGGGAAGTGTGTTTTTTGGAATGGGTGGTGGGAGGGTCCTTTATAGATGTGTTTCAGTGGAATATTTTCAAATAACCATTAAATAATTTAATAGAAATTTAATTTTACATTGAAGGTGACTCAATATTTGACAAATTAGGGGGATAGTCTTGAATAATTTCTTTTGTTTTATATTTTAATTGAAAATCACATTGATCTACCAGTAGTATATAAGTTTTTGTGTTGTTATTTTATATAGTGTCATCGTGAGAACTCATTTTATAAGTTCATCTTGAGATTAGGAAGTACCAACACTATTAAAATTATGAACAAGATAATACAAAGTTATATCCCATGTAACTGTCATTAAAAAAATAAATTTCATGTTAGTTTTACTATTTATTTGTTTTTTTATTTTACATGGTTTATCCATATTAGTTAATTTGTTTTTTCTTTATCTTTTTATTTAACTATTACTTTATGAAGTGTTTAAGTATTGTTTTATACAAGTTTAAAAGAGGTATACATTATTTATTTTGTCATCATATTATGATATGAATGTCTTATTTCAAATATTAACCTTTAAAAATTGTTCTTTGTTTGTTTCCCTCTAAACCCTTAACAATTAGTATAAAAGTGAACCCTTTTGATCTATGATTTTTTAGGTTCATAGATGAATTTATTTTTTAAATATTATTTAGGATAAAATCAATTTCAAAAGTCTAAAAAACCCCAGGATGGCTTTTTTATGGTCTGATAGAGAAAATTCATGAAATAGAATTATTGCATAAAATTTACCCCATGAAATTATTTTCACTATATAGAACCTTGATTCATTACACTTGGGGATAGACGATTCTAGTAGGACGATGATGGGGATAATTTTTAAAAGGAATAATTCAAATTATTCAGAATCTATTATCTTGTCATATGATGTGATGAAACACTCTGGTAGGGTGCGTTTCATAACCAAATATGCTATGGTAAGAAGTTTATCTTCCACGTTTTATAATAAATATTCTATTTCTATAGATTATTTTATTTATTTGAAGCCTATTTTTTATGAATTAAGCAATTTTTGGGACTATAAATAAGACAATTTAGAGAAACTGACTACCATACACAATAAATTTAATGGGAAATATCATATTGTTTTTCAAGAAAAATACGTTTTCCCTTGAGGTTGGAATGTGAAAGAATAATTATTCTGAAGTGTTAAAACATATTATGTATTATAAAAGTTTTGAATATTATATTTCATGTTATAATAAATATTAAATATTAAAATTAATTATTATGATGGATGATTTAGAAGCTATTTTAACGTAGAATACAAAGTTAAAGAAGGAATTGACTAGAATTATGGGAGAAATAGTTTATTGAAAGAAGCCTATATCTGGTATGGTTGTCACAGAGGTGAATATTATCTATCCTATTTATTTTACAAAATATGATGATAAAATTAATAGAATATTTTATCATTCCACCATCAATTATTTTAGATGTTAATTACATGGTCATTATTATTTTGATTATTGTGAAATTTTTATATATCTTATAGGGTAAAATAATGATTTTGCTGATAAGTCCTCTATGGGATCAAATGTATCAATGGTTCCTTCAGTGTTGGTTCTTAAATACATTATGAATAATCTAATGGAACCAACACCAATATACTTACCCATTTGATTTATTTCTATGTCCAATAAGTATTCATCGTACTATTATACTATCTGATATGTTAGAATGGAGTTATATATAAGTAGATTCTTATAGATAGTGAGTATTTTTTTTAATTTTGTTTAATTTAGTTTAATGGAATATTTTTTACAATTTGGTTAATTTTTAATTCATTTAATATATTTTTTAAATTCCTTTAATACCATTAATTTTGTTAGAGTGTAAATACCCTAACTCTAGTAACCTATAGTTGGTGGTTATATAATTATATTATAATATATTCAAGGGTTATAATCTGTAAGGACTAATAATTTTAGTAGTTTTGTAAAAACAAATACATACATGATACTCATTTTTAATTGGGAATAAATTATATATAATAAAAAAATAAAATGAACTGAAACCTTGAAAATCATTTAAATAATTTTTATTCATATCCTATGGAAAGGAAATAAATTAATGGTGATCTCAAAATATAAATAAGGTTATGTACACAAAAATTGACCCTTAGTATATAAGGAATAAAAAATATGGAAAGGTAAATAACTGAAAAAACATTCCATTTAATAAATAACTTAAAAAATTGCATCCATGGATAATATCCACAAAATAATCTCATGGATAATAATAAAATAATTATCCATGAATTAGATGATTAACATTGGAATTCATGATAAATACATAATGAAATATATAACAACAATTCCTTTCACTATGAAATATTATGTGTTGCATTGGTATAAACCAAAAAACCCATTTAATTTGAGAAATCGATTCATCCCGTGAGAATATTGATGTATCGAAGGGATTTCTATAAATAGGTCCCATCCATCACAACATATAAAATTAATTACTCATATAATAAATGATCAATTTAATTTATTAAAAATATTACTTATCAAAAAATATACTTATTGAGTAAATAATTTGTATTTATAAAGTTTTAACCCTGTCAATCAAATAAAATTCCTTATAATAACCATGTGTAAAAATTTTGTATGGTTTTGGTAATAATTTTATCAATGATACATAGAATACATATATCTATGGTAAATTCCATGTCTAATAATCAAAATAAGGTGAATATTTAAAGAGGATTTGGGAATCGAAATTATTAATAGATAAGATATTTCAATAAATTCATTGGAAATATAGTCTTTATAAAAATATAACATACATTTGAAAAATAATGAAAATTGAATTGAAGTATTAAAATAATATTTTATTAAATAATTTTCATTATAATTTTTTTACCTCTTTGGTAACTCTTGAATTGTAACCCCCCAAAATAATAAACTTATATTGAAAATATTAATCATCATGAAAAAAGGTAATGATGTTAAATTTATCAAAAGGGAATCATATACACCACATATGAATTGGTTCGTAAAAACAAATATGTCTCAATGGAATGGAAATTGAGATGAAATCCCTTACCTTACCTTAATTTTAGTTAAATGTTATTAATATCCTTTATCATTTTCTTAAACATGTTATTAATTTATACTATAACCATATTAATATTTTTAATATCATTTATGATCTTCTTATACTATCTTATCACTCATTCATTAATAATATTTCATTATTACAATTGTTTAGGGTGTTAACTGTATGATTTTCTCATGCATGTTTTGTATTGGAAGTTATGGTTCTTGTGTATATGATATAGTTAAATTATATCCATTATAATATTACTATATAAATGTGATATTTACTCATTATATACATATTTAGAATGGTTTTTGAAATTTGTACATCAAAAATGAATCGCATTATTTTTTGGAGATGATTTGTCGTATATATAAACGAGTAAGGATATCATTTCATTAATGGGTTAAAGGGTAAAGAAGAAGATGATATCAAAATTTTAAAAAATAAATATCATATCATACGTATCATATATATTCATTATTTTCATCATTATGACTATACATGGGATTTGGTGATTGAAAATAAATTACAACGGTTCATGAGGAAATAGTTCTTCGTATACATAGAAAATGGTTTTGTTTCCCATTTGATAAAGAAGTAGATGGATAAATGTTATGGAATAAACCTAAAAAAAATTAATTATATAGGATACACTACTTTTATTATATTTCTAATTTTTAATACATAATTAATTGTTTCCAAAGAAGGAAAAAAGTGAGCAGTTGATGAAGCCAATTAACATTTCATAGAAGAACATCCATTGGATCTCTTATTAAAGACCCTAGTGTCGGTCATTGGGAAAGAACAGAACCTCTAGAATGAGTATAAGGATTTTAGAGAGATAATTTTGAAGGTTTTTTAGATAAATGGTTTGATATGTGTGAATAATTTAGGGTATGAGGTTCCCTTTGATAATTGAGGTGAGTGGCATGCTTGTAACTTTTCAATGTTTTATAATAATAAAAGGTCATGTTCTTGAATATATGGCTCCAAAATGGCTTATATTATAAGGATAAAAGTATATTGTCTGAATACATGAAACAAATGTGGTTTAAAAAAAATTTATGTCATTTTTACCCTTATATTTTTATAATAACCCCTGGTAAACCCATTTTTACCTTTACCATGGTAAACAGTTTTTACTTTTGTTACTATTAATTATAAACCAAAATTAAGTTGAAATTATTAGATAATATTAATTAAGGTGATTCAAAATATATAATTAATTTTTTCAAATTCAATTCATATAATTTTTATATATTAATTTAAATCTAAACCTGCAAAATGTGTCGATAAATGGTTTCTCAAGAAATGAAGTTTTCAAGTAAAAGAAGATTGTATATTGACTATATGCTTTGTAATAATAATCAGATTGAATTAAACTAATATATCTAGATATATAATATGTAAATTGCATTTAAATAATTCATTATTAAATATTATTTTATTTAATTAAAATCATTAAATAATATTCATTTTTAAAAAAAATACTTTTCATAAAAAAATAATTTTTTAAAAAATATATCATTTTACCTCCAAATAATATCAGATTTATTTATATAAAATTAATAGTAAATAAATTATAAATTATTAATATATTAAAATATTATAACATATAAATGTATGAATACTTAAATACTATATTTTCAATTATTCATAAATGTTTATTTCTATGGGAAAATTTCAAAAAATCATGCAACGCCTATTTTGACCAAGTATGTTCAAAACAGACATTCATCCAATAAAATTATAATTTATGTAGCATGAAATATTAAAATTTTCATTGTTTAATAATTATATTAAAAAATAATTTTAATTTACTATAATTAAAGATCAGGTGTTACATTCTTTTCTCCTATAAAATTTTCATCCTTGAAATATTCATAGATATTTTTTTTTGAAAATAAGGGTGGTTATTCTTCATAACATCCTATTGTTTCCATGTTTCCTCCTCAATTTTTTGTTTCTCCAAAGTATTTTTAACATTCCATTCATTTGATTTCTCAATAATTTATCTCTATTATCAATAATTTGTGTGGGTTATGTCACCATCAAAAGATGATGTGTGTATACGGTGTCCCCAGGGTTTAGAATACATGATGACCAAAGCCTATAAAGATTATGTTATTTCATAGTTAGATGATTTCAAGCTAGGTTCTATATCATTGTTCCCTGTTTGAGGATTTATTTTTGGGTTTTCAATTATATTTTCATAATCATTCGCATCTGGTTTACCATTTCCACCATTCATGGAAATTCTAATGATTCCCACATCCATAACAAAGTACAAACTTACTTTTCGAAGGCAGGAGTTCCTTTGGCGTTTTAGATCCAACGGTGCTTAGAAACACGTAGTGGTCAAGATGATAAGAGGTAGAGATAATTTAACCCTTTGGAGGGTAATTATTTATTATTCCATTATTCTATTGTATATTTAAGATATTTCTATCAATCTATTCATAATTATGATAAGGGACTAGTTACCCTGAAAGTGATTAGGTGTGGAATCCTTCTATGTGTAAATGGGGTTATATTAATGATACCATCTATATGTATCCAGGTTTATTCAACCATTCCCCATTATTTCATAGAAATTGGTAGTTTTTTATATTTTGAAACTATATAACTAGGAATTCTGGAGTTTACAGTCATCCAAGAAAGAGATTACTATTTTGAGGATGGGATTTATCCTTTATGAGGAATCTTATATATCCTATTTATGACATGAATTAAGAGCCACATAGTTTTTTTAAACCATGCAGTTTAACATCATCTAGAAAGGACACATATGAGGTAAATTAGGCATCTACTGTTGAGATCAAGACTTTAGAAATCGTCATATGAACCATGCTAATGGAACGAATCATATTCATCCTAGTTCAGTTGTCCATCAATATGTTAATGGGTGTTGAATGATAATTAATTCTTTGGGGCTATTTCCATAGGTTTTACCTTATGGTAGTTCCATTGGGCCATAACTTGATTTGGATTTCCTTGTATGGGGTAGTTATATCATACCATTCAGAGGGACTTATACAATGAGGTTTCCATAGATGGGAAAAATTCTTTATTCGAGTGATATGATTATTTCAAATCCCTAATCCCATATGATCCATACTAGATGCGAGAAATAAGGGATATCAACTGATCAGTATCACTACATATGGATATGATACTTATGCACTAGGGTGGACCTAGAGAAGTGATTGATACGTATCTTGGGCCTTATAAAAGAATCCTAAGTATCCTTATTATAGTAGGAATCAATTTACTCATAATTTAGGAATATTATTAATCCAATAAGGGATGAGGAATAATTTATAAAATAAGGAGATAATTACAATTAGTTGTATTCCAATTACGATAATGGACCATAAGAAGGAATACTACATATCATGTTTGGAAAGGAATCAAATTCTTTATAGTTCGGTTCATCCCCTAACCCACTAATGGGTTCGATGATACTTGAGGGCAAGATCAGAGATTACACAAAAATGGATGCTCATGTATGAGCCCATTTATTATTTTTTGATGGATGATGAAGGATGATAGACTTATGGGAGAATTTAATATCATGATTTAAAGATATTTTAGATATGGAAGGGCTTACAGTATGGTGGATTCTTATTAAATATCAGCACTTAGGAAGGCATCCTACGTATCTTTCTTGGATGGGAAGTAGATTTATCATAGTAAATTTTGGGGAATATCAAAAAAATTCTTAAAAATCATTGTTATTTTGCCCCATTGTGTCTTTATCACATGCTTGAAATTTTGGAGGCTTCATGCCTAACATGTCCTATTATTCTATCTACCTTATCCTGAGTGTCTATCTAACATGTCATGAGTTCCAGTCTAACTTGTCCCAAGTGTCTTCTTAACAAGTCCTAAGTGTCTACCAAACATGTCATAGTTGTCTATTTGACATTTCATGAGTTTCTTTTTGGAAATTATGACATGTAACAGGGTGATTCACATGATTGAATCTTGGAATGAAATTTATAAAGGATTGGTGTATAACTCGATTTGCATGTCATAAAGTCTTCACATAATGGAAAAAGATATGACTATGGGTGTCACATACCAATTGATGGTATTTCATATGACAATTGCATCACTTGGATGGAAAGCCTAGAGGACTTTCCATGACTTGGATAATATTTTTAGAGGACATTTCAATACATGTCCATCATGTCTAAAAGACTTATTAGGACATGGCTTATATTTCTGGAGGATCTTGCATGGCTTGGATGACATGTTCGGATGACTTCATGATATTTCACTAGTTTTTATAAAGGATCATGTGTGTATTGAATACAATGTACAAATGACTTAACGAGTCTTATTTGACATGTTCATGTCCAATAAAATGCTTTGGATAGGTCTCGTGAGGTACATAATTCACCTATATAAAATTTAGTGTACCCATCTAAACATAGGTATTCTATATTTTTAAGTCCTTATTGTATATATGCCTCCATTTTTATCAATAATTTACTTTTTGAGTTTTCTCTTGAAAAAATTAACATGTGTAAAATCCTTCCCATAATCTATCTAGTGCACAATAAGTCATCTACGCGATCAATAGGGTGATCATGCAAAGTCCATATTCATGTCATGTAATCCCTTAGGTCATTCCCTAAATTTTACCTACTTGAAGACCCTTGTGATAATGTGAATTTTAGTAAAGTTCACTCTTCTTCACTCTCACAGGTGTAGTATCTATAGTCGTTTTTTGTGATTATGGGGAGGAATTTATGGGCCTTTCCAACATGGTTCTATGCCAACTTGCATAGTGTGTATCTTGTAGATATGGTCTTCAGTCGGTGGAGGGAGTATTGTATCATGTGCATTGCATGATCTTATCATGGGCCATTCATGGAATCTTATAATAAACAGTGACCATGATAAGATATTGTAATCTTCATATTTATTATATTCATGATGTATTAAAGGGATTCCTCATTATAATAATTACATTTAAAATATCCTTCACAAGATCTGGCTGACATATTAAGGAGTCTTCATGAGATCATAACATCTACTGAAGATTATTTCACTTGATTAAGGGAGAAATTTATGGGGGGATTCATGAGATAAATCTTGATTTTGAAGGGGTCTCTAAGAGATTAATCTGATTTGTGAAAGGCCATTTTCATGATCAATAGTTATCACAGAAGGTTCATAACCCCTTTTTCATGAAAATTAGGGTATATTCTCACCATGAGAGGCTTCCACCTTAACCATGTTTTATTCCTTATATTACATCTTTTTCAAAATTTTCCCCTTGGTTTTATATTCGGGAATCACATGATTAGAAAAGGATCGTATGACATCAAGCCAGAGTTGTTATTGAAGGGAACTATGCCTATCTTTGATGCACCAAATGATCAAAATGGAAGGTCAGAGTGATTCTAAAAGTTTAGGATTGTATGTCTGAGAGTCCTTGTGATATTAGGTTACCTGTCAAGGAGACTTTCTCATAATAAACGATTCTCTTTTGGGACCCCTTGCAAGAATATAAGATATTTCTTGGGATATTTTTATGATCATAGGGACATTCCCAAGGGGCTTTACATAACATTCCATTGATCATGAAAATCACATGATTCTTCTATGTCACACCCCAAACATTGTAATTATAATATTTTATTCTTTTCTATTATTTTTATCTTTTTGGTTAAGGTTCATGTTGTTCCCTATATTAAATATTTCAACTTTGGAAATCTATGGAGTCTTTCAGGCCTATGCATGGTTAGATTATGGTTTGGGTAAACTGTGCAGCTTTTCCCAAGTAACAATGAAGCTAGTTTTGAGGTCTAGGGGTAAGGTACATGGGTTGTGCATGGGTTAGAAAAATTTTCAGCAATCGTTCTCAAGGTTCTATCCATTTGGAGAGTGTTGACTGCATGATTTTTACACAGTTTGGAAAACTATGAGTACAAATTGTGTGAGTTGCCCATATTTTAAAAATATTGAACTTTTACGTTTTCCCTAACCTCTTTGTTTCCACTTTCAGGATTTCCTCCCCCTTAGTAGTTTTTATTGCATGAAGGGAGAACCTAGCCCTCCCCCTTTGTTTATCCTCCCTTCATGGATGCAACTACTAGTTTCTAAGGTGAGTTTCTAGGGATTTTATCAATTTGTATCTTTTTTCTTTCTCTTCTCTTGGTTTCTTTGGGTTTACTTGGAGGGTTCTTTTTTTTCAAATCTTATAATCTATAGTTGATATTTTGGGTTGTTTTAATTTGGTCTAGGGTTTTTGAATTTTCTGTTGGTCCCAGTTCTGCCTTCCCTTGAAGTTTCATTTCATCTACACTCCGTTGAGGTAGGTGTTTCCATCCATTCCCTTTCTGATGCAGTTCATTTGATGTTTGGGTATTTTTAAACAATACATAAATTTTATTTTCATGATTTTGGTTTGTTTTGTTGGATTAGTTTTGTGTTTTTATGTTATAAATTTTTTTTGGAAGTGGTTTAAAAGGGGGTTCTCTAAGTATATTATATATTTATTCCCACATGGTATTTTTTAAATTTTAATTTTATATTTAAAAGTGAAATCGGGTGATTTTAGTGGGGTTTGTACTTGGAAATATTTTGATAGTGTTGTGGTAGTTTGATTTATGTCTTGAATCTGTAAATTGGTGACTTTTATGTGTGACACTTTATTGTGGTTTTTGGTGTTGGTTTGAAAGCATGAGGAGTCTCTTAAAAGATGGGTTTTGGGTGATTTGTGGTTAATTATGTTGTACCATTAGATGTGGGAACATCCATGTGCACATGGGATTCACAAATGGATGGGCTCACAAATAATAATGATCATTAATTAATATTTCTAACCTAAAACCCAGATTTTAAAACACATGTGTTTTTATTTCAAACCTTTGGTGTTTTACTAAATATACCATGGTTATTAATGACTCAAAAGTTATTTCAAATGCTGATTTCAAACACAAGGCATGTTTTTAACATCATAAATGTGTTTCAATTTCCCAATGACTTGTAAGACCATTTTTAATCTTTAGGTATGTTGTTGGTTTTCACTTTTTCTTGAAGAGGTATTGAGAATGGAATTGGATTTGAAATATAAATATATGTTTGGTATTATGAACCTGAAAATGGTGTTTTATGATATTTTGGAAATGATTAGGATCCATTTTTTTAAAGTATCTCAAATGATAATGTAGAGGGATAGTTTTTTACTTTATAATGTTTTGGAAATGAATTTTGGTTTGGGAAGTACAATTGCTCAGTTGGCATCTTAGCGTGTTTTGAGAAATATTTTAATTGATCATATGATGTGATGACCCAGTTGAAACTTTTTATTGGATTGTTAATAGTTGTAAAACCCTATGGATTATTTCATGATGTGGGTGATCACATGGGTTGTTCAGTGTTTAGGGTAGGAAAGTTCGTGGAGGTGGGTAATGTGAGTCACGTGTGCGAGGGCCTCCTACTTTCACGGTGTGCTATTACCATGGGTTTCATGGGTGTCTTTAGAGGTTCGAGTGATGGTTTCTTATCATCATCAATTAGATGGGTTGATACCCCCCTTGAATTTACAAGGATTAGTGGGACGTTCCCCTAGATTGGTAGTTAGAAAGGAAAGTTTGTTATAGACTATGGAGTTGCACATTATGTTGACAGAAGAGTTCAACCCAAGTAGTTTCAGTGATCTGTCTTGGGATATTTAGGAAATTCCCATAGACACTATCTCTATGTGCATGTTTATTTTTCCAATTACACTTGGTTCCCTATTTGTTATAGTTTTATTTCATTTTCATCATAACTTTTATATTAATTTCTTTGGATTTATGTGTGGAACTTTGTTTTTAAAATGGAAATATATATTGAATATGGGAATGGGGCATTTTTGTTTTAATAAGGTAACTCTGTTTTTTCTTATTCAAAAATAATAAAAACATATTTTTTATATTTATTTCAAATTAGTGTTTTTTGAATATATTAGTAATGGAAATGAATGGATTCTATTTGGATTTTCTACTGAGTGGTTAAGCCCAAACCCTACTTGTACAATTTGGTGTAAGTAGACATAGTTTGTTTTACCGATGTCAGTTTCCAATTAGGTTTCTCATGGAGATGGATGGTCTTTTGGATGGTGGTAATCATGAGGAAACATAGAGATTGGATTTTCCTGAGTTTGGTTTGGGTTTTCATTGTAGACTTCAGTTCATTCAATTGTAATTTGAATCTATATCATTTTGTATATTTATTGAGATTCAGTTATTATTATTTTAATTTAATTTTTATTTGTTTATTTTGATCATAGTTTGGTTGGGCTAAATCATTCCCATATTGGTTATTTTGATGTCCGGAACTATTTTCAAGCCAGTGGGGATTGGGAATTCCCTTCGGGCTATACCACAAGCTAGGTTGGGTTTCAGGTCCTATAGCATCCTAGACATGTTCATGAAAAACTAGTATTAGATGAGGTTCTTTTTATTTGGGGTCTTGGGTAGATTTTATACTTGAACTAGTTGTACTTGGGAGGTAGGTACAAGAAGTATTTCATGAACCCTTTCTTTAATTGATCTATGAGTTTCTAGGGGTAGTCTGGTATTTCAGTATTCTGTTTTTCCTTTTATGGTTGGGATGAGGAATGACAATGGTGGTGATCTGAAGCCATGTTGTTATCTCTCATAGTGTATTTTACCATGTGGAGTCGATGTGCATGGTTCAATGTCCCCATAGTTGTCAAGTATTAATTGGGGCCCGACCCACTATCCATGTCACGTAGTTTGTTATGGACCCTAGTTCCTCATTCCGATAGTTTGATGTGATTTCTGTCTTATTTTAGTTTCTATTAGTGTAAGTGATCTATTGAAATAAAAATAGTATTTTGAATGAAAATTATTCCTTTCATGTTTTTTAATATTGGAAAAGAAATGAGTTTTGATAAGAGAAATTGTTTTGGAATTTTTAAAAGTAAGAGTGAATGTATGGGTTTGATTATGGGATGGAATGTGTGGCCCTTGGTACTCCCTACGAACATTCACATACTTGAGGGTGTGTATGGAATGTACATGTTGTCACTTGTTCATGGATGATATAAGAAGAGGTGGATGGACACGTATTTGATGATTCAGAGTGTTACATGGGTGTGTATTTGATATTAACAGTTTGACCTAGTTTTTATAGAATGGAATTTGAAATGGGAAATGATTTCAAGAATTGGTTTTGTTTTAAAATATGGACTTTGTTTTGTGAAAAGTGGGTTTTTTGTGGAAAATATCTTTTGGTGTTTGGATAGTGGCCTTATAAGAAGGTGTATTTGGAATTCAAATGAAATTATTGTTTTTGAAAATAGGATTTTCTATTGGTGATTGTATTTGTTTGGATTGTAAGCTAGTTATTCTTTCCTAAGATGGTCTTTTGGTTGGGTTTTGGTTGGATGTTGATTTTTGACGTTTTTTTTGATGTAGTTCATAATATTCCAATCCAAAAAGATCGCCAATACTTCTATTGAGTCTCACCATATTTTTAGTTACTCATGAGTTTTTACTATCTTATGTGGAAATTGAGATTCATTGGAGGTAATATAATGGATTGAGGAAGTTGAGGGTGTCTTTATATTGTTGGGAACTCCAGAATCTGTTTTATTCCATGCTATTTTAGGAACATTTTATGGTCTGGTTCTTGATCAATGGGGAATACTTTTCTCATATTCAATACAAGTTGGGATGACTTTGGAATCCTTTAAGACTAATTTTTTCCAATGGTCTATACCTGAGAATGTGAAGAAGAAGAAATTTTTAGAGATGTGGGATGTTCAGTAGGTCCAGTGGATAGTGAAATCATTTTTTACCACTTTAAATGGTTGGTTTCCTTCTCTCTAGAGGCAATGTTTGAAGATCAGTTAAAATATCATCTTTTTATTTGGGTTCTTTGTCCCAAGATTGTGGAAAATTTTCTCTCACCCAGTGAAGTTTGTTTTATGAATATGTAGGATGAGTTTTTTTAGCTGATTTGGTTCTCTCGGTTTATTCAGTGGTGATTGGATCTTGGGAAGTGTCCCTATCTAGAGAAATGGGTGTTCTAGAAGAGTTTGATTCTGAAGAGTCTCCTTCATTGGTATTGTCGTCAATATTGTTAAACCATTCACTCGTGTTCTTCCAATACGCTCAGTTTTTACATTTGAAGCCATCATGTCACAATACCCCCCCCCCAAAGACTTTTCATCATTCTGTCTATTTGGTTCATATAGATATTTTTTGTAGAAACTGTCACCCGAAGAAGATTTTTTTATCAAAGGATGCCAGCACCTGAATATGAGGTAGAGGACACCTAAATCTTCTAATATATTTCCATAGGCATTAGAGTGAATGTCACACAGATTCAGGGAGTCATTGGGGGTGTGTTGGAAAATCCTTGTCCAATATTTTGTCTCATGTACCCGGATGGAGATGTTTTAACTTTCCTAGTATTAGTTTTTTTTGTTATTGTTATTTCATCATTCCATTATAAAAGTGATATGGACTTGTTATTTCATAATTCAAGTGGTTATGTTTATCTATATGTGGCTCTTGAAATTTTTTGTTTTCCCTTGGATGTGTTTAACCCTTGTGGTTGGTTGGTTTCAGGTTAGTTGTGCTCATTTAGAGATATTTGAGTTTTGCAGATTTGATGGATTATTTTTTAGATCTCTATGTGATTCAAATTATTTCTGTGGGTTTATCCACTAGTGTTAGGGGATTTTCTTAGTGTGAGAAATTTTTATTATTGGTGGAATTTATTTTCATCTCATGCGATGATGTTTCGGTCTGTTGTGTTAGTAGTTCCCTCATTGGGTCAATTTGAGGTTGTGAAAAGGTGTTAGTTGATTTATTTTTGTAGGTAGAACCCTATCATGTTATTCCATTGTTCTTATTGTTATGGTTTTCTTTATTAGTAGTTTGGTGTGACTTGTGAAGTAAAAATGTAACATTGAGGATTGTGGGTTTGTTCAGCTTATTCGTGAATTGGGATCGAGTTTTTTTATCTTTCGAATGGGTAAATTTATGAGGGAATAAGGTTTTTATGGTGGGAAGAATTGTCACACCCCGACCTTTTTAATTCTATTATTTTATACTTTTCTTATCTTTGGATATTTTTGGTTGAGGCTTGGGTTTACCCTAGTTTTAATTTTTGATCTTTGGAAGTCTCCAGTGAGTTATTAGCCTATGCACGGTTTGGGAAAACTATGGGTCCTTTCCCAGGTAACTGTGAAACTAGTTTTAGGGTCTTGGGGTAAGGTGCACACGTTTTACACAGGTTGGGAAACCATGCGAAAACCATTCATGATGTTATGTCCATTTGGATAGTGGAGACTACACGGTTTCTAAAAGGTTTAGAAAACTGTACAGAAAAATCGTTTGAGATAACCATATTTTAAAAATCTATAAATTAGATGTTTTTCTCCCCTATTTTTATCCCCTTTCTATATTTCCTCCCACTATTTTGTTTTTTGGTTCATGAAGGGATCCCCCTATCCCTATCCCTTTGGTTCTCCTCCCTTAATGTATGCATCTTCAAGTTTCCAAGGTGAGTTTCTAGGTGTTTTAACCAATTCTCTATTCTTTCCCTTATCCTATATTGGTTTTATTGGGTTACCTTAGTGGGATCTTATTTGGATAATCCTTACAAGAAAGTTTTGATGTGTTGGGTTATTTTTATTTAGATTTAGTGTGTGTGGATTGTAAGTTGAGATTGGTTCTCCCGTCCTTTGATGTTTCGTCACATACGCAATCTATTGAGGTAGGTGTTTCCATCTGTTTCTATTATGATGCATTCTATTTGATGCTTGAGTATTTTTAAATAATACATAAATGTTTTTTCATGATTTTGGAGTGTTTTTATGGCTTATTATGGATTTTTTATATTTGAAAAAATTATTTGAAGTGGTTTAAAAGGGGTTTTTATATGTATGTTATATAGTTATGAACATAAGATATTTGTTACATTTAAAATTTTTATTTAATAGTAAAATAGTGTGATTTGAGTTGCTTTTTTTCTTGTAAATAATTTTATAGTGTTTTGGGAGTGTGAGCTATGTCTTGTATGTGTAAATTGATGACTTCTATGTGGCATGTTTACATGTGGTTTGTGGTGTTGGTTTGGAAGCAAATGGCGTTTCTTAAAAGATGGTTTTTTTGGAGATTTTGTGGATTCTTATAGTGTACCATTGGATTTGGGAACATCCATATGTGCATGGGGTGAACACATGGATGGGCACACAAATAATAATTGTATTAGATAAATCTTTTTAACACCAGCCACATATTTTAAAACACTTGTGTGTTTCTTTTAATCATTTTGTGTTTTACTAAATTTCCCTTGGTTTCTAATGACTGAAAAGTGGTTTTAGATGTTTTTTCAGTGATATATCCAATTTGGTACCTTATAAACGTGGGTTGGTTTCTAATTTACTTGAATGCCCATTGGATATATTTATGTATGTCATGTTTTTTCACTTTTCCTTGAAGTGGTATTGGGAATGGACTCAAATTTGAAATTTGAAGACATGTTTGGAATTTTGAACATGAAAATAGTGTTTTATATAGTTTGGTATATGGTTAGGAACCATTTTTGTAATGTATTTTAAATGATATTGTAGAAGGCCCAATTGTAACATTATAATATTTTGGAAATTAAGTATGGTTTTGGAAGTAAAAATACTTGTTTGGTATATTCGCATGTTTTGAGAAATGTTTCAAAATATCATGTGATGTGATGGACCAGTTGGAACTTGTGAATGGATTTTTCATGATGATCACCCCTTTAGAGGATTTCCCAATGTGGGTTATCGTGTTCGTGGTGTCGAGGATTGGGGAAGGCAAGTGTGATGGAGGTAAGTAAGGTGAGTCCCATGCTGAGGGCCTACCACTTTCACCATGTACTATTACCATTGGATTCTTGGGAATCATTAGGGGCTCGAGTGATGGTTACTTGTCAAACCCAATTAGATGGGTTGATACCCCCATGACTTTATATGTCTTGGTGGAATGCTCCACTAGATTATCAGTTAGAATAACCAGTTGGTTATAGACTATTGAGCTGCACCATATGCCTATAAATGAGTCTGACATGAGTACATCTAGGGATCACTCTAATGATGTTTAAGAAATGAACATTGTAACTATCTGTATAATCTTGTTTATTTTTCTAGTTGCAATCAGTTTACTATTTGGTATCATTTTATTTAATTTTAAGATTAGCATTGTATTACTTACTCTAGATTTATGTGAAGAACTTGGTTTTTAAAATAGAAATATGTAATGAAAATTGGAATGTGGCGTGTTAGTTTTGAAAAAGGTAAAGGTGTTATTGTTTATTCAAAGTGATAAAATTGATTTTTATATATGTCTTTTTAACATGTTTTCTGGACGGTCTTGGGGAATAAAATGAATGTATTCATTGGTGGTTGTCTGCAGAGCTGTTAATCTCACAACCTACAAATGCCATTCAGTGTGGGTAGACTCAAACTGTTCTACAGGTGTAGGTTTTTGGTTCAATTTCTCAAGGATTAGGTTGTTCTTTTGGATAGTGGTGACCATGAGGTCACTTAGAGATCTAGTTTTCCTCAGTTTGGTTTAGTTTTTTCTTTATAGACTTATTTTTTTTCAGTTGTATTTTGAATCTATATCAGTTTTTATATTTATTGAGATTCATTTATTTTTAGTTTTTTTCATATTTAGTTTGTTTATTTTGGTCCTAGTTTTTTTTGGCTAAATCATTCCCATATGGATTATTTTGATTCCTATCACTACTTTCTATCACTTGGGGATCAGGAATTCCCTTTGGGCCCTACCAAAGACTAGTTCGAGTGTGAGGTTAGATGTCATCCCAGTCTAGTTTGTGAAATTATGTGTTTCTTTCCAAGGGTTATGCAATCACAATTTCTTCAGGGGATTACATTATTCAAGGCATCCAATTCTTAATATTTTTTATTCATGACTCTCTTTCCTTTTTCTTATTGAGGAAATCCATGATTCTTTTATTTATTAAATTATATAAATTTTTATGCTCATTTTGATGGTGTCAAAAATACCCCCTTTATGAGAGATGACTGTAGGGACCAAAACTTTGTTATGAGGAGAGTAATTTCCCATATGAGTCCCTGAGTCTTCCATTGTTTAGTTTCCCCATTAGAATTTCGACTTTTAGGCGACTTTCAGTATTCCATGCAGTATCCTATAAATTTTGGAGAAATTATCAAATCATTTCCCATGGGACATGAACTATCAAAGCCCTTGTGATTCCTTATATCACATCACTGGTTTGCAAGACCTCACCATAAGATCTATTTTCCAAGACCTCCTCACAAGAATTGATCATAAGGCTTCTTTGTGGGACCACTTTTCTAAATTAGATCTCATGTTTGTGTTTTGTGAATTATTTTTCTCAGTTATTGTTCAAATGAATCATGGACCAATTCCCAGAAATTTTCTAGAACATTTATATGTGCTTTTGGATATACAACATACTTGTGGCCTTCACTTGATCTCTTGGATCAGTCTAGTGGATGATTTTTCATTATGTGCTCTTCATGACCACCTTTGGGTCACATTATTGCAAATATTATAACAGATCATGTGGTCAAAATGTTCTTATTGGGTCATGCGATTTGTGAAATTTGTATCAATTCATGTGATCGTGAATCCTAGTTTGGTTTTTGAGATTCCCATTATGTTTTCTAATTCATGGATTACTTTTTTGGAAATAATCCTCACTCATATAAAATGTGAACCTTTATTTGTACGAATGGCCTCTAGTTTTCATATATCTATAAGAAAATAAGTCATATTAGTGATGGATCATCAGAATTCCATTATATCAAGTGTGGATGTCAACTGTTGTTCTGTTGTCGAGACATCAAAGAAAAACCAGATAGACCTAATGAGGATAATCCCTATATAATATCCTCTCCCTAAATTCTTACCTCTTATGTGTTCACTCTTAAAAATTATTATTATATCCTTTCACCATAATCATTGATTATGCTTCCTGCTTGGGTCCAAAGGACCCAAAATACATTCAATGAAAATATCTCCCATACAGGACATTGTATCACTGATGAAATATTCTTAGATGGGTACATGAAGAAATTTATTCCAACAGACATTGGAAAGAACCATCAGAAATTTGATTTGGACACCCACATGTAACAGTTAGTAATACAAAAATATAATAAAGACCAGAAGCATGGGTGGTTTCCTAAATGGGACCTTTATTAGGAAGGATCTTTGTGATGGATTGGGGTTGGACCTTTTGGGTTCAATATATCACTTCCAAATTTTTCTTGAACCTAAAAAGGAATTGACAGTATGAAGTCATCTTGATATCCCAAACTTTCACATATTGTAATAAGGTTTTGATGGTGGTCAGATTTTGAAGATATATTCTAGATAAAAATGAATTCCATTTGACACATGGTGAGGAGGTAATATGTCTCTCGGATATCAAACAGGTTTTTAGAGAACAAATATTATAAGACAAGAAATATGAGTTTCTCCCCCCATATTCTATATGGGATGATGTATAGAAGACCCATTTATTTCAAGAGAATTGATCCATCTAGTTGAGAAGGCCATTGGGAAGCCCCAAATTCATGGGGTAGACATCCTATTTAAGATATTGCGATGATAGGTTTTCAAGGAATTTTATTCTTAACCTAAATCTAAGAGGCCAAAGGCTTGTCCCATAAAACACCCCCATAGTGATGAGTTTCCCTTTTGGCCCTTAGTTAGAGATGATTCATTTACCAACTGGGGGTGGGAGGTGATTCCCTACATTAAAGTATCCCCACAATTGGTTTTTTTCTTCCATGTACCTATGCAGGTACCCACTCCCAACAGAGGGGAAGTACGAAGTTATAGTTTTCACCTGTATGTTGGTGTCACATATGGAATACAGGAGGGAAATCGGGTTGGATATCCTTGTATTGGACAAACTATATCACCTCATGTGGCACATTTATAGTGTAAGATCCCCAAACATAATTTTTGGTCACTTCTAGGTACAATGCGGTAGGTGGGGATCTCACTTGGGTGGCTATGAATACCTAAGCATCCAAAACATTCTTGGAATCTATTGAAAACCTTTTTTGTGTTGTATCTATGGGATTAGTCCTATCATATTAATGGACTGGGAGATCAGGTCCTTCCAAATTCATTATGATCCCGTTTTGTTAAAAACATATGAGATGCCCATTGGTAACGTAATTGATAATTCTTGGGGAAGCCCTGAGGCTCAGGCTTATATGATGTCAATCTTTGAGGACATTCTTTCTACCAAAATTTATGGGGGTAATTTTTCTGGATGGCATGAACCATGTTGGTTCAATCATCAGTTGAAATGAATTCATTAAAAATTACATATCCCTCTTCATGTTCGGTCAAAAAATCATCCAATGGTTAATAAGTTGTTCAGGTTGATTTCACAAAAAAGAGACCCAAGTGAAGGTTTCATTTCCTTCAAAAGAAATTATGATCAGTTTTTTCCAACATAATATAGATATTTGGATATGACCATATCTAAAAGAGAAATTATGGAAATCATTACCTAAGGTTGTTAATTTACCATTTACCACTAAATAAAATTTGGGGCTTGGCATGTTGCGTCTTTCGAACTGACCGACAACCTCGATAATACCTCATAAGTAGGTTATAAATTTATCATCGGTATCATTACTGTAATATGTGCGGAATAGCATGGATTTGATGACCATGATGCCTATGATGGTATCCATGGATACACTATGATTTCCCACTACATTTTAGAGGTGAATGATCTAGAGTTCGGTGAACACATATTCTTTACTATGGTGAATAATATGCGAGAAAGAGATACACATGTAAGGCTTTTCACATGTTAATACTCCTATATGTGTCTCCTTAAAAGACCATCCAAGTGACGTTTAGGATTTCCTTTAATAACATTATGGGATTATGTAATAAATGAAGGGATATATGCATTACTCTCTTTTGGTGTAGCGGATGGTGGTTCCTGGAATGGTGGAGGTTTTCATGGATGAAAAGGGTTATCCAATCATCGAGGTGGTGGTACTGCATTTCTTACTACCACATTAAAATGGATATGGTTCCACTAAAACCATACTAATGGAATTTTAATTTTTTGGGTATGATAGGAAGTTATAGTATACTAGTCACCCCCGCCATACCCAGTATATTCTCCAAGTGGTATGGCTTCTGGAGCTGACATGATCAGTGTTGTGGGTTCTTCCAGACTACTTCATCTAATGAGTGTGGAAATTACCGACCTTAAGGAATCAAAATCTACATATCCATCGATTCTATCCTCAACGCCATTATTATTTTCACCTTCTAGGGTCTCTTTCTCAAAGAGGAAAGGGAAAAGGAATTTCCCCAAATTATCAGAACCCTATCACCCAGAATCATCAAATAAGCATTACAATTTACACATTCCATGTTTCAAACCATTTCAGTAACCCATTCGGGTTCATGAAAAAAATTGTTCTTGTAGATCCCGCTTGGAGAAACATACATCCATTCATGAGGATATATGTGAGTGTTTTTTCTCTAGTAAAACCTCCAAAATTGGACCTGGTCTATTAAAAAGTGGATATGGTTGAAGTGATAACATAGTTAGGCATGGATCATATTGCTAACATCCCTGTGGTCACACCATTTGACCTAATATGTGAAAACACACTTCTAGATAATACTGATGATACTAAGTACTCTACTAATAATCCAACATTGATGAAGGAATCCTTTGGTTATGGTTAACACATCATTAGATACTAATAAAATGGTCAACATTATTTCATATCATATGACATTTATTTTTTCTTTCATCCCTTAAGGGAGGTTAGTGAAGTATGATGACATAGAAGACATCAATGGGGCCACCAGGTTACTTGTCATTATATAGAGTTTCCACTTCACCTAAATATGGGGTTGAGGTGATAGATATTGCAAGAGATTCAATTGATAAAGTTATTCTTCCAACATCGATCACATCCTCAGATTAGTTGGTAACATTATATCAATTATTGACTAACTGTAAAAACATTGTGTATATTGTTGTGGTACATTCACCATGGGGATCTAATGTTTTGTTACCTTCTTCCTTAGGAATACCTCTGACAAAGTCAACTAATTCAAAGGATGGATCTATACCCATCTCTTCTATGTCTTTGATCACGATTACTTCACTCATTGATATATTTCTAGAATATATTATTTTTTCAATATTGGGATTGATTCATGGCTCGGAGTTTGTGTCACTCTATCTACTGATGTGGGAGAAAGTGTGGATGTGGAAAAGGACCCTAATTCTAGTGGCCCTTTGGATGAGATGAAGGACTGACTAGGTTATACATGGTTTATGTTTAACACCCTTGGATATAAATGTTTGGACTATATTATTCTTCATTCACTCTTGAAGGATGTGATCTCCCTATAGGAGAAAAGAAGGGAACATGAATTAAGGGTTGTATTGGTAAAGGCTTCATCTTAGGTAAAACAAAGTCGGGATGAGGCCTCGAATAAGGATTCCCATCATGTTTTGGAGGATACGGCTCATCAAAACATGATCAATGATGGAAAGGTTGAAATATTATGATTATAGTATAAAATAATCCATCCCAGGGAAGATCTGTATCAGTGGTATCACACACTTAAAACATTTTAGAAAACTCTATTACAGAAATAAGGGATCCTTGACCTGGAGGAGAAGGCTAGACAAGATACTGTTTCTAGGGAAGAGACATTGCTACAGATTGTGGATAAAAAACTGAAATGTTTCATCAACTGTGCCAATACATTACCTCCATAGAGCAGAAAATATCAAACATCATGGAATCATCTAATCACATGTTGTAAATTGGTCTTTAGTTTCATGAAACTTTATTTTTTGTGTATCCACATGAGGGAATCTGATAGTAAATATTCCTCTTTTTTCTTGTTATCAATGAATAAATCTTCACAACATTACATGTTATTTTCCTCTTTTATTTCATTCAAGATGTGAATGAAATTTAATTAACTTGATATCATATAGATCATAAATGATACCCATCCTTTATATTATACCATGCAAACTAAAACACCTAAATTTGAATTCTAAAATCAAAATAGACATCTCTTAAGGACTTCTCTTGAATTCCCACTGACATGAGATCCCCCATTGATGATTCTTCTCCAGATGTCCTTGGATCACCTTGTTTAAAAGGATAATTTGGGCAATATATGTCATTAAGGGAGTATGCTGTAATTTTTTCATAATTAAATGGCATTAGTAAGTGAAGGTTGATTTATCAAGGGATAAATAATGATCCCTACATGATTTTTATCTTCATTTTATTTATTTACCAAAACATTTCAATCGCTTCATATAATAATAATATTAGTGGGCGAGGACTTGGATTTATCTCAAGCCACCCCCTTATGGTTGTTTGGCCTGACATGTTTTCTGACATTTCCATTTTATGAGTTCTCAATATTTATTTCATTAGCCAATGTGAATGTCTAGTGGGAAAATACTTGACTTTTTCACAGGGTTCTCTTTTTTTGTTTTCAAACTGGTGAACATTGTGCCTCTTTAAATTTATTGTTCTGTGGTATTGAAAATTAGACCATAATTGTGATTTAGTTTATGGTCTTCGATATCAGACATTATGCTACTAAATTTTAAAGACTACTAGATCATACGTTATTCTATAGTAGTTTACATTCATCTAGCTCAGACATTCTCTTTTTAGTTATGAATGAGGGATATTCATGAAGGGTTTGAGGACCCTACTTCCTAATGACTGAGTGTTCATGAATTTATAACACCCTACATTCTTAATTGATATTCTGAAGAATTAATGTTCATGAAGGGCTATAAAACCCCTCATTCTTATAGAAATCATGATGGATGAGTACCCATTTTATTTCATGACACACTAAATCCTTAACATAAAGGTTGTTGGTGGATGTGGAAATATTATGGATATTTATCCCACTTGGATTATTGGAAATTTTTTTGAGTAAGTCATAACCCATAAGTTCGAATCGATGAATAAGGAATGGGGCAGAGAAACATGGGATGACCCAAAAGACCCTAAGGTGATGTATTCCACCATGGTGTTACTAAGTCTTGTGAGGATTATAATTCCATTCCTTAAAAAAGGAGATGCCTCTAGTTGGTAGTTTAGAATCCCTTATTCGTGGTCCCTTAGGGATTACATTCATAGTCAAGTAAAGTAGATCCCCACTCCTCTCCAAGGTCCACAGAATATTTTTAAAGAAACAATTTCATGGATGGTGAAGTGAGGTATAGAGAAAAGATCCATACAAGGAGGGTTATATCAATCCATGGAATCTTATCATTTTTTCGGTGGCTTGAGCCCTGTTACGTGTGGTTTTGAGGCATGTAGTGCGTGTCATCAAAAGTCTCAGGAATGTAATTTCACAATCCTACTTTGAGAAAAGGTACAATACATGGTCATGTAACATCATGGATGTCCAATCCACTTGAATATTCAGGTTATAGGGATTGTAAATCATGGTCTATGAATATATAACTTAACTAAATGTGGGGACCAATGGGTACAGATCAAAAATTGGAGATGTGGGAAGCTAAAATTCCATGTAGTGTAGATAATAAATCCATGATTCAAAGGGGGATGTCCCTGAACCAGGAATCCCCTAGGAATAAGCTCATTTGCAGGGTAAAATTGTCCAATAAATACTCATTAGGGTTCTTTAGGATTATATGTTCTTTGTTGCTAGTTTTTATAGGGAAGAACCAAAATAAAGGGATCCTATGTTTCATGGGGTTCTATGTGAAGGATAACAATTCAAGGAACTAGTTGTGTTGGCTCAGACTTCAAATACATGAAGGTGGTTTATGGAAAATTTAAGATTCATGAAGGGTTTTAACACCCTAAAAATTATGTTTCACCTAGTGAACACCATATTGTGGCGACGATATGTGAAAAACATTCTTCAAACTTTTTCATGGACTAGGGGGTACAACGAGCATGGATCGGGCTATACTAAGGCCACAAAGTGGGACCAATGATCTTTACTACCTTTTTATTTATTCCCTAAATTTTTCCTAAAATTTAGAGATAATGATTTTAGTGAGTCGATATTTGAATTTTTTTCAAGTCACCCTTTTCGGGATTTTATCATAACAAGTTCTAGGTATCTTTCACTAGTAGGTTTTGGGTCTTGTGATAGGACCATTAAAGGATAAAGTTTATTTTCATGCATCTTTACTAGAGTTCATGCATTTTATGGTCACGATTCATGTGGACCAAGTATGGGGGAATATATCAAAATAACCTAAGTATTATACCAATGGTCAAAATTAATCTAAAATCCTTTTTATCGGGAGATAGAAATGTTGTAAATCGTGAATCAAGGTTCTTGGGTCATGTGTAATGATATGGGACAATCATACAGGGGTTGAACCAAAATATCCTAATTCATTGGGTTCCACATTGGTGATGTCAGGGCACAAAAGGATCAAAAACCATTTTTTTCAAGTTATTGATGCATTTGGTTGATAGCCAGTAGTTCATATACAAGAACTAGGTGTTGACTCATGTAGTAAAATAAAGGTTCCCTTGAACCCGAGTGTCCTCTTCCAAGGTCCATAGATGGTTTGTAGAAACTCAGGGTTCTCAGGACATATAGTGTAATTTATGGTTTGATGTTCTTAAAATTTGGTATAAGCATCTCATACTCTGGTCGAACAGTGTATGGATTTCCTGGTACTTTGATAAAAAATGAATTTCGGTGATTGTTTGTGAATTTTAATGTCATTTAGTTGGTATGTATTCGTTATGGAGTTGAACATCATGTTGCAAGGATGTTTTCCATGCACTTTAATGTCATGAAATAAGAACGTAAGATAGTTCCTAGCATAGTTCTATCCCATATGCATGGGTGGATCTTTAATGTTCTATTTGTTTTTTTGATAATCCTAGGATTGAATATCTATGTGTCACTACATATCCTATTATAATAAGAATCAAGAAACAAATAGTTCTTGAAAGGAAAACTCTCTGAGAAAGTCTAACCCATATATAGAGGGGGAATTTTTTTGATGGATTATTATGGTTGGATCCATGATTAGTGTTCCAAATATCACTATGTATCCTGTGATGGTAAGAATCAAGCCACACATAGTTCTTGAAACATTTTCATGCTTAATGAGAGTGATGTAATCCATGCCGTTTAACATCATCTGGTAAGGGTGAAGGTTACCTTATGTGAAAATAATTTAAGAATCCCTATAAAAAATTATTGGAATTTGTGAAATCATCTCATGAAAGGCATCCCATTTTTTGCATCATGGATCGTCATAAGCAAGTTTCCCATGTATTATTAATCTTGGTATACAATGTAAGGATAAATTTCAACATCAGGTAATAAGGATGTTGGCACATAGAATACTTTCTTATGATCTGGAGGATATGAGTTCTGATTTTTAGTGTCATGAGATAAGGACCTCTTGGTCCAGTTTCAGTGTTTACTAGTAAGGAAAAATGGTGTCTTTTAGTTTTAGGTCATATGACTATGACTGAATATTGCGGATGGACAAAGGATTTGGGATTTATGTGTTCCTTAGTATTCTATGATGGGATGAATTAATACACATATAGTTCTTGAGTGGGGATATTCCATATGTGGACTTAAATCAAACTTAGTGATGAGGGAACTTTATTTTTAGCTCACATAGATTGATCTCATGTGTAGTGAATGGTTTTTCAACTGATATTATCTATGTACTTTATCATCATGTAAGAAATATGTAAGGAACTCTGTAGTTTAATGTATTGCTACCAGGAATTATTTTGCATTGTTTAACATCATATGATAGGTGTGTATCTATTATTAAATTTAATTTTAGGAGAAAAGTACATTTTCCTTTAAATTTAACATCATGTGGCCAAGAAAATCTCCCCTACTGTTTGAAACCAAGAATCAAGGATGTAATGGTGTCTCATAGTTTCAGGTCATATGATGAGGACCACTCATGCAATTTAATGTATCAAGACAGGGAAGATAGATTCATGATGGAATTTAGACAAAATTAGTTGTTGGAAAACATACATTAGTGGGATGGAGTGATACATATCCCATCCATTTTATCCAATGTATAATATCCATTGGAATAGAACTAAAGTATGATGTAAATGCCTACCATTTAGGATAAAAAATTAGTGTTTTATTTGCTTTTATAATTGGTGTTATGATATCTTATACCAATTCTCATTGAATTAATGAGCATATTCAAAAAATTCATAAAGGCTCATGTGATCCAACATTGACAGAATTAAAGGTTTTTTAGTGTATACAACCTTTTATCAAAGATCTATTCCAACCCATCCTATATCTTTTGTGATTGATTTTGATTTGAGAGTATCTTTTAGATAGATATTAGAAATGATGGAAACTATAATTATATGGGAAACACTTCTTCATTTCTGCACATCTATGAATATGGATTCTTCTGTGTGACAATGTGCATGGTTGTATGGTAGGCCCATAAATCATGAATCTGCTCATTCAGACATGAAGTATTATATTTTATCTACATATTCCCATGTATATTCTAAACAAAATTATTTAAGGCCTCTATTTTTCAATATTTAGATGCATGGTAGTGGGATGAATGGTTTGACATGATGTTACACTCCATGAACAATTTCTTCAATTATGCATAACTAAATTTCTCATCATTTTTCATCAATATAATGTAAGGGACTCCAAAAATGGTGATGATATTGGACTTTTCAAAGTCAATTATATTCATTGTCCCAAATTTCTTGGGATATATTTCCTCAACCCATTTGGAAAAGAAAACCGCACGAGTAAGGATATACATAAACTACTTAGTTGTGGCTAGGGGATAGTCCCCCACAACAACCATCCCCCATACAAAAAGTAGCCAGAAATATTTATCCCTATGTGGTAATTCTAGGGGTTGATTGAGGAATTTTTCATGAATTTGGAATGCATGAAATTTCCTAGTTAATTCCACATGACTGTGTATTATTTTTTGTAATAGTAACCTAGAATCCTAATGTTGTGGGAGGGCCTAGTCCGAGACTTGAGAGCATCATAGGATCCTATGTTGAATTCTTAATTTATGGAATGAATCTCTATTTCTACAGTTCATTTGAGGAGGATTTCCTCTAAGATTCGTTTTTAGAGGGATTTTGATCATTTGGCCCATTATGAAGGGTGAAGTATGTTACTAAACATCAATTATTATCCCTTTAAGCTCAGTATAATGGGAGAGTCCTATTTTTGAGGTAATCAACATGGGGTTCCATCCATCTAATTGTGGATATCGATTTATCACACTATGGGGATGTATTGACAAAATTTATTTCCTCCATGCCAGAAATGATGACTAATGGAACCATCCTTTAATGAGAGATGAAGTAGATCACCTATTCCTAATTTGGGTTGGCTATGACTATGGATACATTATCCATTGTGTTAGTATCAATAATTTTTAATCGAGGTACATGATTTAATATCAGTTCAAAAGGGAACTCTTCCACCATTCCTCTAAAATTATTGATTAGAGGTGCCAATTCTTTTCTATTGATGGCATATTCACCACTGATTTGTTTTATAATTATATCTGAATACCCTTTGATATTTAGGTAGGTTATGTTTAGTTTTAGGGATAGTTCCAAGACTACAATAAGGACCTGATATTATGCCTTATTATTAGTGCATCCTTCATATAGTGAGAATGATTAGGGAAAGTTTTTTCTGGGGAAAAAAATACAATTCCTAGACCATCCCAATTGATCATTGAGTTATCTAGCCTCTTTCAAAAAGGATATATGGATGTGAAAAAAAATAAATATTCCATGTTTCTGGAGCTTCATGGACATAGAATACTATGTCATATTGATATTCGATGTTTATTACTGTTTTTTCGAGGTGGTGTGTGACACATGTAAATCAACCAGGGACTATCCTTTATCTTCATTTTACTATATGAACTATATTTCATTTTATTTTAAATCAACCTATAATTGGGGAGAAATCCCCATTAATATAGTAATAAAAAGAATTTACAAGAGTGGGTTAATTTGAGAGACTAGTTGGAACTCATGATGCTGCAAGTAATGTCTCGTATTTTTCACAGTGAATATGAGTGCGATAAAGTTCTTCTTGATGTTGAAATATCAGGTCTCAGGGCCTAGAATTGTTCGAATGAGGTAATAGATACTTTTTTTATTCCTTAAATCATTTTGTTTTGTGAGGAGGGAACCAAAAGATCTATCTATGGATACCACATACAAGATAAGTGGATTTACTTCTAATATTTTCCTCAAGATCGGTGGGTGCAGTAAGTACATTTTAATATCTCAAGAGATTATTGGCAATACTCATCCCATCAGTAGCATACTCCCTTATTCATTAACTTGGTGAGGGGATTTATTTTATAACTAGGTTAGCTATGAAATTACAAATGAAAGAGAAGTGTAATTTCATCCCACTTAAATCATTAACATTCAAAGGAGGTTAAATTACAATAATTGTACTAGTCATTTATAGTTCAACATTAATAACATGGTGGCGTACCACAAAGACAAGTAATTTTCCTAGTGTTTCCTGGAATGTGCACTTTATCATATTTATCTTCATACTAGGCTAAATAAACTTGTAAATGATAATTTAAATATATGTGATGTGACCACATCTATAATGACTAATACATTCCATTTATTATTTTGGATATTATATGGATTATTTTTAGAGACCATAAGCTAAGGCGGCATGCGATTCGAAGGCCTAGTGTGCTTAGAATAAATGGTTGAAATATATTAAATACAATAAATATCACTCACTTGTGGTTTTCCTAAAAAATGGTAATAAATATCTAAATGGGGCTTGGATAATCAATATGATGGAACCATTTTTCTCAGAATGTAGCTTTTACCCTATGCATGAAAAAAATCATTTTCTCCATGGTCCATTTCTGAATATGTTTTCACATGAATGAAATTAATAAAATTAATAAATAAATAAATTAACTAATTTATTTTATTTCTATTCAACATAGTGACCAACTTCCTCTTCAAATTTATGGTTATATGATTTATTCAGGGTTTTCCACTCAAGACCTATAGATTCAGAAAACCATTAGAGAGCCTTCTCAGGGAACGATGATGGGTCAATATCAGATCATGGATCTTTATGCCAAAACATTCATAGATCTCTTGAATGACATCAATCCAACCATTCTTCATCAAACATCTATAAAAACTCCAAGTAGGAATTTTTTTGTTGTTATTTCCATCATTTTATAAATCTTGGTTGAAAACATATTAATTCCATGAACATAACTGTTACGTTCATCATTGGGAGATTTAAAATTGTTGGAATATTTTCTCATGTTCATTGTTTATCATTTCCTCTTCATTTTTTATTCTATAAAAAACATATGTAAGATAAAAAAAAGGTTGAGGTTTGTTCCTCAAATTTTAGAGTTTAAGGATTTCTCCCCAATTTTCATAAATCGGTCATGTTTGGAATTTCTTTGGCCAATTTTTTGACCAATATGTAGTTCTTGATTGTTGTGTGGTCATTATTCGGCACAATAGATCAAAACCGTAGGTACGAATTTTGATGAAAGTTATCGTTTGATTAGTTATGAAGATAATGGATGGATTGAGGGAGAAAAATAATAGATTTAGGGTTCTTCATATTCCAAGATAGTGCACAACAAATCATCCATCGACAGTATTTTTCTAGTTCACTTTGATGGACGAATTCTGGAAGTAAGAAATGATAGGGATTTTTTATCCTAGATTCGAGATATATGGAGTAATTTCAAGCAAGAAACAAGGGGAAAATGGTTTGTGATGATTAATGGAGGTGAAACCTCTAGATCTAAAAAATCTCATGCTATATAGTGTGTAAATCAGGATTACATGTCGTGTGGGGCCTGTTCAGTTGTCGGTAGGGTTTCTGGATGACGATAATGATCCCACAACATGTGTCCCCAATCACACAATGTGTGAACATTCCTAGTTGACTCTATGTGTACTTCAGAAAGTACCCAAACAAAGGAAAAAGTACACTTCAAGAGGCACTACTTATACACATCATGGTAAATGGGCAGGCCATAGTACACAGGCATGGCTAGAAGACATCCGAATAGTGTCCTATGTATGCACTTTTTTCACTCCTTATACACACCGGGTATATAGATAATTACATTCCATATGAATCTATTCTACACAAGAAACCTTTGGGATAGCTGTACAAGCCATTTACCCTCATGTACACATTGTGTACCCACCTTGAAGAGTGTTTGTGGCACATATTTTACCTAGTTGTACAAGTAATGGTTGAGTGTGTTCCCTTGGTATTTTTGTTGATGGGTACAGTGTGGAATTACAACCACATCATAGGATTTTGATCCCCTCTAGAGGTCCAGTCTTATATAGAGTTTTGGAATCCCTCCATGAGATTGTAGTATGATATTCTATCATCCTTGTTCCCCAAATGGGGTTTTTAAAATTAGTGTGACCCCCATGAGAAGGTAGTTGATCCCTCATCTAGATGGTCATATTTTTAAGGGTTGTGGTGTTATTGAAATATAATATCTTACATAGAAAATTAATTCAAATTGGATTCATACTGTCCCCAAGTAGTTCTAGGTGTGACCCCCTGCTTAGGGAGTGGGTTGTCCTATAATTAACGTTTTTTAACAGAATCATATGGTGGGAAGTTGGTTATGACCACCTAGTGGCATGTGTTTATCCTGATTATATCTACGTGTTTCTATTATAAATTGATTGGTATATCTTTTATTGGTCATTTTGTACATTTTTTTTAAGTTTAGTGTTTTTAGGGTTTCTTAATAGGTATTTATATTCTATCTCATGAATGGGTATTTTCCACACATGTCATGTATTATGTATATGAATACTCATTTTATGGTTTCCTCATAGGATAGGGAGTTTTTGAAGTAAATAATGAGGTTGTTAGACTGAGTTGGTTACCGAGATCTATATTTCTACTTTATTCCATGACTTTTGAGCTGGTTGGACCCTTTACAGTTTTTGTTGGACTTGTATTTGGCTCCCTTTTCCACTATAATTGATTTATTAATGTACTTGTTTGCAGGATATTAAAAGTATGCATGCATCAGTTTTACTTGTTTTACATTTATGAATTTATGGAATTAGAGATGTCTGTATGTGTATAGGTTGTGAAAAATTGTTGTCGGGGATAGAACAGACACCCCAACATAAAATGATCATCAGGTCTTGGCCCACCAGGTACCACCAATTTCCCCCAAGGTTTCGAGATCTAGAATTTTACTTTATTCCATGGCCTTGGAACTGGTTGGACTCTTTACAGTTTTGGTAGGACTTGTATTTTCTCCTTTTCCACTTTAATTACTTCATTATTATACTATGTTGTGGGATATTAGATGTATGTGTGCATCTGATTTACATGTTTCACATTTCTGGAATTGTGGAATTGGAAATGTCTATATGTGTACAGGTTGTGACAATTGGGCCCCAGTGACTGCACAAACACCCCACCTTAATATGGTTGTCGAGTCCTGGCCTTCTATGTACCAACAGCTTCCCACAAGGTACTGAGATCTAGAATTTTACTTTATTCCGTGACATTGGGGCTAGTTGGACTGTTTACAGTTTGGTTGGACTTGTATTTGGACACATTTTCCACATTAATTTCTTTATTATTATTCTTGGTTGTGGGAAATTGATGTATTCATGTATCATTTTTACTTGGATTACATTTCCGAATTTATGGAATTTGAGTTGTTTATATGTGTACATGTTGTGAAAACTGGGCCTCGATGTCTTAACATGGTCATCGGGTCTTGGCCTGCCAGGTACCACCAGTTTCCCTGAAAACATGTGGTCCCAACTCTAGGACCCACCCACATGCCCAAATGGGTCATCTGACTAATGATTGTCCCCACAAGCTCATAAAAACACACATATCCTTTCTAGTGTATTTTGTCCTCACTCACTCACACCCAGGAAACATCCCAGAAGGTCACCCATCCTAATCACTAGTCCAAGACAAGAACACTTAGTTGTGGAGTTCTAATCATGTAGGCTCCCAAAAAGAAAGGTTCACTTTATTGACATGAGTTAAATCATTTAGTCATTTAACCCTTTATCATTTTTGGGTGTTACATTCACCCCCCCCCCCCCCCCAAAGCACAACAACCTCGTTGTGGGCCTTAAATCTCAACACAAGCAGTGTAACACACATAAGGATGAGTTCCTCCTCTGATACCAAATGTTACCATTGGGCCTCGTTGACAGTACAGACATCCCGCCTTAATATTTATGTTCACTTTAGGCCCTCCAGTTACCTCCGGTTTCCCCACAAACAGGTGGTCCCCACACTAGGTCCCACCAACATGCCCAAACTGGTCATATGACTAAGGAATGTCCCCACATGCCAACACATGTCCTTTCCCATGTACTTTTTCCTCACTCACACACACCCTAGGAAACTTCCCAGAAGATCACTAATCCTGATCACTACCCCATGCCAAACACACTTATTTTGGGAGTTCTAACAAGTTAGTCTCTTGAAAAGTAAGGTGGACCTTGTTGATATGGGTCATATATTTTAATCATTTAACCCTTTATCATTTTGTGGTGTTACATAGGTATATTACGATAATGACTTCTATTGGTGGGATATGCCTCCTCGGTACTGGTCTCCAGCCCCTGGCATACTAGAGATGACCTTGGGGTATCACGAGTCGGACATCGGCATGTCGGGTCCACTAGTGCAGAAAACGTTTTTAACACCACCATTTTTACGTCGATTATATATATACGACGTGATAATCTGTGAAACTTTGTTTTTTACGTCGGTTATTTTATAACCGAAGTAAAAAAGGCGTTGAGTAAATTTTTAACATCAGTTATTTTAGTAACCAACCTTAAAAATCGCGTGCGTTTTCTTTTTACATCAGTTGAAAATTAACCGATGTAAAAAACCAAAGCACAGTGTTTTTTATGTCGGTTATCAAATAACCGATGTCAAAAACGAGGTATCTACAAATTTTTTATGTCGGTTATAAAATAACCAACGTAAAAAAGCAGCTTTTGAGTCCATTTTGACGTCGGTTATTTGATAACTGACGTAACAAACCAACCCAAATAATTTTTTACGTCGGTTATATTATAACTGATGTAAAAAACTGTGATTTCTGATGTATTGTTTACGTCGGTTATTCTATAACCAACGTAAAAAACCAACACAGGGATTTTTTTTAGGTCGGTTATTTTATAACCGACGTAAAAAAAAGTCATATCTGATACATTTATAACATCAGTTATTATAATAACCAACTTTATAAATGTAATGAAAACAGTTTATAACGTCGGTTATTAAATAACCAACGTTATAAAACATTTAAAAAATTAACACGCCCTGTGGATTGTCATTTATGATTTTTCGATCGACAGTCCGACGACTCGTCTCTCTCGCTCAGTAAACCCGAATCGACTCGTCGATCTCATTGTGTTAAAATCATTTTTCCATCATCGCTTATCATCTTTACTCTCCTCAGATCTATCATCTCAACTTGCAACACTCAGGTAATCCTCCCACAACTTTATTTTGTTCGTTTTTTTTTCAGATAGACTATATTTATGTTTTGCAATTTTTTTGTTTAAACTAGGTAAGATTCTTCGATTTTGAACCCTCTTAACTTGTTTTTCCATCATCATCTTATTTATTACCCCCAGATCTATTAGATCGACTCACAATATTCACATAAGTCTCACCTACTTTTATATCGTTTGTTTTTGTTTCGTTAATTCCCGACATTGATGGTAAATTTTGTTGTCATTGACAACTAGTGATCTTATTCACCTCTATATTACTCCAATTTATATGTAAACCATTGTGATACACCCATTCTGTGTACCAGTGTGATTTATTTTATAAGTATATATATGGTTTTTCATGGTGTAATGTTTTTTTTGGATCCTTGGTTGTTTCTATTTTGGGTATCACTTTTTGCTGTTCCATAATCTATTTATGTCTCTTATTTCCATGGACTATTATAAGTCTTCATATGCTATTAAAAACCGATTCATTGAACAATAGAGTAATTTAGACTAGTAGGAGATACAATTCATGGTTCACATTTTTAATAATGGAATGATACCAAAACTAGTAGCTTGAGGTTAAAATCTCTAGATATGCCAAAACTAGTAGCATGAGGTCAAAATCCCATGGTTCTGGGGGGCTTCCAAGAGGGTAGGTGGCTGTTCAGGGGATTGGGGGCTGTCCAGGGTGTCCATGGAGGTGGGGGGGGGGGGGGGCGGTCCAGGGGTGGGGGGGGGGTCTAAGGGGGGTGGGGGCTGTCCAAGGGGGTGGGGGCCTGTCCAGAGGGTTTGGGGGTTGTCCAGGGGTGGGGGCTGTCCAGAGGGTTGGGGTCCATGGGGGTGTCCAAGGGGGTAGGGAGTGGGGTGATGTCTAGGAGGGGTGGGGTGTGCTGTCTAGAGGGGTTGGGGCTGTCCAGAGGGGGGGGATGTCCAGAGGGTTGGAGGGTGTCCAGGGGGTGTCCAAGGGGGTAGGGGGTGGGGGTGGTGTCCAGGAGGGGTGGGTGGTGCTATTTAGAGGGGCAGGGGGCTGTCCAGGGGGTGGGGGCTATCCATGGGTTGGGGTGTGTCCGGGGGGGGGGGGTGTCCAAGGGGGTGGGTGGGGGGGGGGGGGGGGGTTGTTCAATGGGTGGGGGGATATCCAGGGGTGGGGGGATGTCCAGAGGGTCCGGGGGTGTCCAATGGGGTGTCCAAGGGGGTAGGGGTGGGGTGTCCAAGAGGGGTGGGGGTGCTGTCTAGAGGGGTGGGGGATGTCCAGGGGTGGGGGTGTCCAGAGGGTTGGGGGTGTCTAGGGGGTGTCCATGGGGGTGGGTGGGGGCTGTCCGGAGGGGGTGGGGGCCTATCCGGAGGGTTTGGGGGGTTGTCCGGGGGGTGGGGGGTGTCCATAGGGTTGGGGGTGTCCAAGGGGGTGGGTGGGTGTGGGGGGCTGTCCAAGGGGGTGGGGCCTGTCCAGAGGGTTTGGGGGGATTTCCGGGTGTGGGGGATGTCTTGAGGGTTCTGGGGTGTCCAGGGGGTGTCCAAGGGGGTAGGGGTGGGAGTGGTGTATAGGAGGGGTGGGGGTGCTGTCTAGAGGGGTGGGGGCTATCCAGGGGGAGGGGGCTGTCCAGAGGGTTAGGGGTGTCCAAGGGGTGTCAAAGGGGGTAGGGGTGGGGGTGGTGTCCAAGAGGGGTGGGGGTGTTGTCTAGAGGGGTGGGGTTCTGTCCAGGGGGGTGTCCAAGGGGTTAGGGGGTGGGGGTGGTGTTCAATAAGGGGTGGGGGTGCTGTCTAGAGGGGTGGGGGCTGTCCAGGGGGGTGGTGGTGTCCATGGGGTGTCCAAGGTGGTGGGGGTGGTGCCCAGGGGGTCGGGGGATGTACAAGGAGGTGGTGGTGTCCAAGGGGTGGGGGATAAGTGTCAGTTAGGATTGACTACTGCATAATGGTTTATGAGACTATGACATGATGATTGTGTCGTGATGATTGGATTTACATTGTGATTTTCTCCATTTGAATTGTTATTTTAAATTTGATTTTATTCTTAGGTTTACTCCATTTTCTCTAATTCTCTATCAACCATTGTAGGCCCCACTGTTTTCTCTGATTCAATGGAATTTAAAATTTTCATATCTAACTATATTTTGTTTTTAAAATAATATTCAAGCATTTTTTTTTAAATACGCATAGATTTGTTTTATATTTCAAAATTGTTTTACATTCAAATTATGATTTTTTTCATATAAACATATATTTTTCTTAGCTTAAAAATATATATATTTTTGATATTTTTTATAGTTAGTAATGAGTCAAAGTTGGATTACAGCACATCGAATGTGCAAGGAATATGAGGAAGGTGTTGATGCCTTTTTGGAATTTGCTAAACAAAAGGTTCCAAGTAGTGACATTTTTTTCTATCCATGCCTGAAATGTTTGAATATAAAGAAGTTGAAATGTATAGAGATAAAAGATCATATGATTTGTCATGGTTTTAATCGAAGTTATATTCCTTGGATTTGGAATGGTGAAACTGGATGGAATGTCACTAATGATGATGATTCGCAAGATGGTAACTTTGATGGAATTGATGAAATGATCCACGACATTGTAGTAGAAAAAATTGAGACAGAACAGACAGTTGCGCATCTATATGGTGATGCTGAAAAACCTTTATATCCTAGTTGTACATATTTTACGGTTTTACCGGAAGTGTTAAGATTGATTAACATGAAGGAGAAACATGGATGGAGTGATAGAAGTTTTATAGAGCTGCTACAATTGATGAAAGACATTCTTCCAAAAGATAATGATCTTCCAGATTCACATTATAAGACCAAGAAAATATTATGCCCGATGGGATTGGGATACTAAAAAAACATGCATGTATGAATGATTGCAATATATTTAGGGAGTAATATGAATTTTTGCCAGAGTGTCCTAAATGTGGGACATCACGGTATATGGTGGAAGAAAAATCGCAGGCTGATGTAGAGATCACAAAGATCCCTTCAAAGGTATTTTGGTATCTTCCTATAATTCATCGTTTCAAATGATTATTTTCTAATTAACATGATGAAAAAAGGTTAATATGGAATACTGATGTGCGTGTATGTAATGGAAAAATACTTCATCCCGCTGATTCTCCACAATGAAAGAAAATTGATGTGCAATATTCTACATTTGGAAATGAAATTAGAAATATCATACTAGGGTTGTGTACATATGGAATGAATCCATACCAAACCCTCAGTAGCACACATAGTTCATGGCCTGTTTTATTGATAATTTACAACCTCTCTCCTAAAGTTTGTATGAAGTGAAAATATGTCATGTTGAGTATAATGATATCTGGTCCAAAGCAACTCAGCAATGATATTGATGTTTACTTGTCACCGTTGATTGATGATTTGAAACTGTTATGGGCTGATGGTATTAGGGTGTATGATTCTTATAAAATGGAATATTTTCAACTGCATACAGTGCCTATGTTCACTATAAATGACTTTACAACATATGGAAATTTATCTGGATACAGTTTTAAAGGGCATAAAGCATGTCCAATTTTCGAACAACAGACGTCATATTTTCAATTGAATCATGGGAGGAAAACAGTGTACATGAGTCATAAAAAGTTTTTGCCTATGGATCAACCCTATAAAAGACTAAAAAAGGAATTCAATGGCTCACAAGAATTTTATACTTCTCCAAAACCTTTATCCCCTGATCTGTATTTTGAGAGGGTGAGAAACCTTGACGTGACATTGGGAAAGACACAGAAATCTCGTAATGATAGACATATTTGGATGAAAATGTCAATATTGTTTGAGCTACAATATTAGAGGTATCATGAAGTTAACCATAATATTGATTTCATGCATGTGGAGAAGAATATATGTGATTGTTTAATTGGAACATTGTTAGATATAAAAGGAAAGACAAAAGACGGGTTGAATGCAAGATTAGACTTACTATCAGTGGGAATATGTTTGGAGTTAGCTCCCACTCTTAAAGGAAGACAAACATTTCTTCCCCCATCTTGTCATACATTATCGAAGAGGGTGAAATTTTTTTTTCTGTGTCTTCATGATATCAAAGTGCCTCAAGGTTATTCTTAAAATTTAAAAAATTTTGTCACATTTAAGGTCTTGAAGTTTATAAGTTTGAAATCAAATGATTGTCATGTCATGATGCAACAAATTCTTCCAGTTTCATTGCATGGAATATTTCCCATCCGTGTCAGGAAGACTATAATGATGTTGTGTTATTTTTTCAATTCAATTTGTAACAAGACGATTGATGTGAATGCTTTGAAAATTTTGGAAAAGGATGCAATTTTTATACTTTTTCAATTGGAAATGTATTTTCCTCCAACATTTTTTGATATAATAGTGCATTTAATGATTCATATAGTTCGAGAAATAAAGCCGTGTGGACCTGTATATCTTCGTTGGATGTATCCTTTTGAACAGTATATGAAAATATTAAAGGGGTATGTTAAAAATCCATATTGACCAAAATCCTCCATTATTGAAAAGTATATTTCTGAGGAGGTTGCAGAGTTTTGTATGAGCTACTTGGTTGTGGCGCAACACATAGGTTTGCCTCCATCTCGCCATGAATGATTTAATAATGAGGGAAAGGGGATTCATGGGTTGAAAGTCAAATCATTGTTAGCTAAACAGATAACGAAGTTAGAATCATACATCTTGAATAACATAGATGATGCTAAACCTTATATCACATTGCATATTAATGAGTTGAAACAATTTCATCCAAAGAAGAAAGAAATGTGCATTTTTAATGATCACAAAAAAACATTTTTGGCATGTTTTAAAAAGACCTTGCTTGGTAGATCAGATGTATCAGAGACATTAAAATAGATAGTGGGTGGTCCATGTTTAAATGTGATAACATGGTCCAATTATAACATTAATGGACATACATTTCATATGAAATCTCATGACAACAGAAGTACAGTTTAGAATATTTGTGTATTGGTGTTTGCAGAAGAAATGAATTTTTCAAGTGCTAAGGACAAAAACCCAATTTCTGTATCAAGTGCATATTATGGAGTGATTGAAGACATATGTGAGGTTGATTACTTTAAAATTCAAGTTCTTGTTTTTAAATGTAAATGGTTTATCGGTAACAATAATGTCAGACACAATGAATTTGGAATGACACATGTTAATCTGAATAGATTGGAAGACACACTTGATTCTTTCATAATGGAAACACATGAAAAACAAATTTTCTATTTAGTATATAAATTAGCTATACAGTGGGATCTTGTTTTACAAGGGAAAAAATAATATTTTGGTGAGGATGAACTTGATGAAGATGTTGATTTATGTGAGATCCCTACTTCCATGGAAAGATTAATAGAACATAATGATGAGCATGTTGAAGACATGGTTTGTTCCACAATGAACGATCACGACGAAGGAATTTGGGAAAACAATCCATTTGTACATTCCTAAAATTACAGGTAACATATGTTTATTTCTTGTTTACATTTATTTTTTTCATAAAATGTTAGATATTGTAAGTTTTTTCTTTATTAAAACATGTATTAACACAAAATAACTATACGTTTTTGTTTGTTTTAAGTTTGTTTAGTTTACTTTATCAGGTTTACCATTACATGAATTATATATCTATTATTTTTATTTGGTGATAATTTCTTTACCATGTTTACCAGGTTTACCATGTTTACCATGTTTACCATGTTTACCAACTTTACCATCTTTACCATATTTACCATTGTTTAACATGCTTGCCATATTTACAATGTTTACTATTACGTAACTTAGTACAATTTTCTATTTTCATATTACAGTAGTATTAAAATATTTGAATTTGTATATTTGTGAACTAATGTTTGTTTTTTTGATTTGAAGGATAATGACAGATCATTCAGTTGATCAACCACATGATTCTAGAGATGAGCATATTGGTCATACCTCTAGGGGGAACATTCACATGCTCCTCTTGATGTTCCCCAATCTCCCCCATGTGCTCCTATTACGACAAAGAGTTAAAAGGATGGTAAACTTGAGTGCACATGTTTACCAAAATTAGCACTTTCACATACGTAGGATCAGAGGATACTCATTGAGTTTGATGATGATGATATTCCTAGAGGTCCAAATGCAAAATATTTTAAGAGTTTTTTATCAACTAAGGCTAAGAGCAAAGTAAGCTTTTTGTATGATGACTGGAGATGTTTGGATAAAGCGATAATCTCTCAATTGTGGGAGATGATTTTGGTATGATATTTTACTATTGTTTGAATATTCTTTAAATGTTTCTAGTATATATAATATTTTTAACCGCTTCTTTATCATATGAAATTTGATATTCCGGACACTGGAGGAGTCAGGAAGAAATGCTTATCGTTGGATGCCAAGAGATGGAGGGATTTCAAATCATCCCTCTCATCTAATTTCATTTATGGTCATAAGAGTCATGAAAATCCATGTCGTATATATCCTTTTATAGATGAAGACACATGGAGACAGTTTTTTGAAAGTAGAAGAGAAGAGTCATTTTTGGTAAGGACAATGTAAACTTTTATAAGCTTTCTTATATAAATGATCTTATTAATGTTTTGTTAATGATTTATTATTATTAATTTACATAAAACGAGGAAATCTCATCAGGAGATCCAATCTAAATATGAATACCCTCGCAGTTTATCTCGGGGAGGGTAGGATTTTTTGGAAGAACAAATGTTGGCAGAAAAATTTCAACAACTAAGAGCTGAGTATTCAAGCTCTAGAGAAGTGGCCCCTCCATCCCCTCAATCTAGACATGAAAAATGGAAGAGATATTGAATGGGCATAAAAGGGAAATATCTTTCAGAATAATCGAGAATCATAGCTGAGAGGATTGTAAGATATCTATTTTATTTATTTAATTTAACTATTTTCTTCATATAATTTCAATCATTACAGAAATGTTCAATTAATTAATACAAGACTCTCTTAAGGAGCAGAGTTCATAGGGGGAATTTACAGCTACTGGGATGCAAGGTATTTTATCTATAGCATTGGGAATTCCCGAACATCCTAGTCATGTAAGAGGATATCCAGTAGGTGTATCGGTAAGAAAAGCATTGTCACGTTCTTCAACTTCTAACGTAGAGGGGGTTTATAAAAAAATATAATCCTTGGAGGCTGAAGTGCATAATATTAATGTGACGATGGAGGACAATATTAGAGTGTCGGTAAAGTCTATGTTTTCAAACAAGCAAAGACAATTTCATACTGCATCTCCCACTCCTCCCCCTCCCCCTGTAGACTCCATTATTTATCCTCCACCTCCGCCAGTAGCTCCCACTCCCCCACCTCAGTCTACGAACCCCATTTTTCATCCTACTCCCCTTTTACAGCTTCTTACTTATTGTGATTTGTATTTTGATGATCCTAAACATCATATAGTTGCATATGGGTTGGTATATTGTATAGGAGATATTGTTCATCATCAAAAATTAGAGGTAGAGAATCAGAGGGTCACTGTACATGAAATTTTAGATAGATCAGCTCGAGTACCACTTCCTACAAATGAGGTGACGATAGTTGGACATAGTATCGGCCATTTTTTAATTTGGACATACAGACTTCTTCAACTCATTACCGTAGAAGTATGAATGTTATATCTTTTATTTTATATTTTTATTAATGTTTTTTATCATTTGAAAACTAATATATTTTTCTATTTATTTTTACAAGAATACTTCAAAGGTAAAGAAATATTGTATAGACAACAACAAAGACAAATGGGTATGACATTAGATACAGATTCTAGTAGTATTGACAGATTTTCAAGATATTCAAATTTGTTGTCGGGTCATTATGAGGTTCCAATGGAAGCTCATGTTTGTGGATATGAATTAAGTGTGGGGATTTTGAAAACTGATATCATTGAGCTTGTTACTAGAGATAAGTTGGGCATCAACGTGGTGCAAATTTTTTCCATGCAGGTCTTAACACCTTTTCCCTGCATTATATTTATTAAAAATGTATACTTATGTTTGTTATTTATTAGTTATAATTATAAAAATTTTGAGAGTAATGAGATAACAGATGTATATGGATTCACGAACCCACAATTGATTTCCCCTGAAGCATGTGCATTGGATGAGGAACAAAGAATGCTTTATATTGCTGAAAGACTTGAAAAGAATATAGTCACACAATGTTGGATGATGCCTTTTTTTGAGTGGTATGAAACAGATATCTCTCAAAGAGTTTATTATCTTTTAACATAAGAAACCACTAACCTTAAATTTCCTTTTATTAGTGATCATTTGATGTTTGGGGTTTTGTGCCCAAGGGAGAAAGCACTTTATTGGATATGCTCTATCCAAGATGATGTGTGGGAAAGTTTTAAGAATATATTGGAAAAGTAAGTTTCAATTTCTCAATAGTTTTATATATTATAATGAATTTTAAATTTACCCCATTTGTATTATTTCTAATAGGGCATGGGTTTACTTTCGAAAAAAACACATAGAAAAGGAGTGCAAAGATCAAATATGTAAATGAGTAGGTAAATATCCATTTATAATTTTTGATTTTTGATTTATTACATAAAAATAATATATTGAATTTACACTCATTCAAACAGAATTTTCATGAACAACAAGGCATCATCAAGTGCGGATATTAAATGTTAAGATTTATGTATGAAATAATAACAACTGGGACAGTTGTGAATATTGACCTGGTAAGATTTCCTCTTAAACTTTTCCATAATATTTCAATTTTATTTATTCATTATACACGTTAACTACTATCATTTTCATTTTTAGTTTTTTATGACACTCAACCCTATACTTCTGAAGACATCAAACACAAACAAGTGGAGTGGTCAAATTATTTTACAGGTTTGATTGAATTTTAGTTGTTTGTATTGTAAAATGAAATTTTGAATATTGTCTTTGTAATTGTGTATTTGGTAGTCGTATACGTTGGATTTAGTATTTTGAATTTGAAAGTGTAAGTTTTGAATGTTATATATGTGGATGTTTAATTTTTCTCTACTTCTTGTTTTGGTCTACTTATGATGGTTTTTCTGGTATAGATTCTGCTCTGGGGGAGGGGTTCTAAGGGTGTGGGGGGTGTCCTGGGGTCTGGGAGGGTTGTCCAGTGGGGTGGGGGTCTTGGGTGTCCATGAGAGTGGGGGGGCAGTCCAGGGGGTGGGAGCGTTTCCAGGAGTGTGGAAGGGCTGGCCAGGGGAGTGGGAGGCTGTCTAGGGGGTGTCTAGGGGAGTCTTGTGGGGTGAGGGGGGTTTCCAAGGGTGGGGGGATGTCTAGTGGGGGGGTCTAGGGTGTCCATGGGGATGGAGGGGGGGGGGGGGTTGTCCAGGGGTGTGGTGGGGGATGTCTAGTGGGTTGAGGGGATTGTAGTCTGTTTTTGGCAACTTTTTGGTCTGTTTCAAGGGTGTGGGAGTGCTGTCCAGGGGGTGGGGGTCTACAGGAGGGTGGGGGATGTCCAAGGGTGGTGGCGATGTCCAGAGGTGTGGGGGGGGGGGGGGAGTGTCCAGAGGTGTGGTGGGGGCAGTCTAGTTGGGTGAGGGGGTTTTGGTTTCTTTTCGGTAACTTTTTGGTCTGTTTAAGTGGTGTGGGAGGGCTTTACAGGGGTGTGGAAGTGTTGTCCCTGGGTTGGGGGGTATACATGAGGGTGGGGGGGTTTCCAGGGGTGTTTGGGTCTATCTAGGGGGTCGGGGTGGGGGAAGTCCAGGGGTGATGTGGGGGCTGTCCAGTGGGGTGGGGGAGGGCTGTCCAGGGTGTGGGGGGTATACATGAGGGTGGGGGGTTGTCCCGGGGTGTTTGGGGATGTCCAGGGGTTGGGGGCAGTCCAGTGGTGTGGTGGGTGATATCAAGTAGGGTGAGGGGTTGAGGGGGTTCTGTTCAGGAGGGTGGGGGGTTGTCCCGGGGTGTTTGGGGCTGTCCAGGGGGGGTCGGGGCAGTCCAGGGGTGTGGTGGGGGATGTCAAGTGGGGGTGAGGTGGTGCTGTTTAGGGGGTGGTGGGAGGGCTATCCAGTGGGGGGTGTAGAGACCCGAATCTTGACGTACATGGACATTACATTACTTTTTCGGAATACTTAATACATAACAAAAACAGACACATAAGGACTGTAATAGTTTAATGTCTTTGGAAACTTGGAACGTAATCCTCTAATCGTGGTGAAAGATCTTCAACATCTCCCATAAACATCTTCCCCTTTTTTTCTTACCTAAAACCTTTCTTTATATCCTGGGAAAAGAAAACATAAAAAGGGTGAGCTCAAATGCTCAGTAAGGGTAAGCATGGATAAAATAAAACATACAATATACATTTGAACTTAAAAACATGAACATAATGTTTAAACATCAAAAGCTTGAGAAATGACATAAAACATGGAAGTACGTAAGGCATAGATCATAAAGAAACATTAATAATGATAAAATAGAATGGGAATAAAACATTTAATTGTGGCACCCATTAAGCACATGATATGATTTCCATAGTAGCCAAGGCATTGCTTCCAAGACCATCTTAGTGGACAAAGTCCCTTTCTGAATCGAGTTCACTCCTCGTTCCAGTCCTGTATTACTGAACCGGTTTAACTTGTCATTCTAGACATGTTTATCTCTTGAGATATAAATCTTTACCCAATGTATTGGAGGGAGATAAAGGTCCCACCCATCTCATAATGAAATCATTCTTACTTGTGCCACAAAATAAACATACATCATTCATAATAACCCAACGAATAAAATGGGTTTCATAAACATCATCCCATCATCACATAATCCATATAAAAGAAATCGATACAATTTCATAATAAGAAAAGTGAATCTATGTAAATCATAGAGACATTACACTTGAAACATACACAAATGAAATAATTTCATCATAGATGGAAAATGGTTTTGATAAAACACTTGAAATGAATTCTTGAGGAAAATATCCTTTCTTCTTCAAAATAAATTTCTTTTCACAAAACGTCATGAAATTTTAAAAGAAAGAGATTTTTTTGAAAATAGTCATGAAATCTTTTGGAGGAAGCTTCATGAAAATAAGGCTTTATAAAACCGTAAAAATCTGTTTGTGCCGTATAAGTTTAAAAAAACATTCTTCTCGTACTTTTGCCGGGAAAGTCAAAAAATTACCTCGTAACATAAGGAAAAAGAAAGATTCCTTACATACCATGTAGTAAAAGTCAAAAATGAGGAAAAAGGACTTTAAACATACATGAAAACAATTTTATAAAACATGTACATGGATGATAGAAATAACCCCAGTAAATACTTATGAATAAGAAATCTCGGATAAAAATGAGATTTGAAAAATTATCCCTTACCATAAGTCTGATATGCTTCGTACATATCCGAACCTCCTGTATAATAATTTAAATAATGTTATTGAATTATTACATAATCATATTAATTTTTATGATATCTTATATGGTTCACTTATGACTTTATATTACTCGTTCTTTTGTAAATTCCATGTTAAAGAGCGTTCTGGGTAAAATCGTTTCATTTATCGTCCGTGTTTTTACTTGTAATTATTCATATGATTACTTAGATCATGATTAATTACATCCAGAATGTAAAACATGATTTATATATAATATATATTCATAATATAAATATATATAATAGATCTATAAATGGAAAGGAAAACACCGTTCATGGAGACGGTAGGTCGTACGTACGCATGAACGTTGTTTTCGTTTCCTCATTGAATTGAATGGAATTAATTGGATGAAATACATATATATATATATATACATAAATCCAGTATCATTATTATGTCATATATTTCATGATTACTTATTATATATTCTTTATAATCATTTATAAATTGTTAATCATTGAGAATGAATCTCATCTTGTCGTGGAGATGGTATTCCGTACGTACGCACGAGCGATGATATTGTTCCCATGATCGTGGAATTTTATTGGATTGTATGTATACTATTACAGAATCAATATCACTTTACAATAATCATATATTGTTATTATTTACACCATTATACCCATACAAGTAAGGTGGTGGTGAAAAATAGATTACACCACGGCGTGGAGACGGTATTTCGTACGTACGCACGCGCGGTGATTTCATTTTCCATAGGATGGATAGATGGTCGAATAGGGTTGTTTCATACTTATAATAAAATATCAGTATATGAGTGATACTGATGTTATTACTTCATAATGAAACAACCTAAGAAGAAGAAGTTGAAGAAGAAATAATGGTGAAAGATTCGGTAACAGAAATTACCTCTTCTTTGAAGCGCCTCTTTGAGACCTCCTCTTAGGGCACTAAAATTGGTCTTTGAAGAATACCAGGACCTCTAGGATGTTTCTAGGGAAGTTTAGAAGAGAATTGGGCAGGTTTTAGCCGAGCCGGAAGGCTCAAAGTGGTGTGTAGAAGAGAGGGAGGAGGTGCCCTTTTATAAGGGAGGAGAGAGGCACCTTTGGAATTCTTAAAAATATTAATTTATAATAAATCTAACCCAACATAAAAACCTCCAAAATAGACTCATATTCGAAGCATAGATGATATAGGGTTGTAATATCATCAAAAAATTAAATTTAGACATGTTTGGATCTTATTTTAAACCTTATCATTTTTATTTATCCTTATTTAATCTATTTAAGTTTATTTGTGGTAATAAAATTATAAATTTTAAATTATAACAAATAATTAATTATTTGTCGTGAATTTTCCATAATGGTTTACTTTATAACATTATAGACCATATAAATTTAAATTTATAATTTTTAAATATTTTTTTGATTTTTAAACTATTTTATAATATGTTATTTTTATAAAATAACAATAGTGTCAATTTTGAAACTAGTCATTTATTTGAATTTAAATAAACTATATACAGAAGATATGTTCAAACTAAAAGTTTTAATAGATTAATAAAATGTCATATGTATCTATAAAATTATTGGAGCACATTAAATAGTTCATATAATATTTATTTTATTATTTTTAAAACCATTTATTTGATATTTTAATTAATAAAATACTTTCAACATCACTATTGTGTCATAATTAATGATAATTATTTAATCCCTAAAATTTCTAAATAAATTCCTATGATGTACTTAATTGTAGTATCTTTATGGAGACTATTCAGTTTCTAAGTTTCATTATGTTTATCACTAAATTAAAATTATTATACTTATAAGATTTAAGAAAGTGACATGTTGTCACATTCTTTGGTTTTAATAATAATTAAATTATTTTCATAGACAAAAGTCCATTAAATGAATATAATCAGACCTTTAGGTGATATGGGTCTAATTTTAGTCATCCAATAGGATTTTGGAAGGTGTTAGGGTAATTTTATAATCTTATATTTTCCCTTAACTACCTGATTTACCTTTAACTATGGTAAATCAAATTTGCCGTAGTTACTATTCATAATTCCCAAAAATAAAAAGTAGCTTATTAACCTAATTTGGACACACTAATTCCAAATATGGAATCCATTTTTCTAAATTCAATACACAAAAGTTTCATAAATTAAATTAAAATTAATCAAGTTGTCGAAAGAAAATGGGTTTTCCTTTAAAACATTGCAAAAGATTGAATTGATTTAACCTAGGAATTCAATGTATAATCAATGATAATGACATACATTATATTAAATGGTAAAAATATATTCTATTTATACTTTAAAACCACTCAATATTATAATTTAACCATATAAATTATTACGATAAAAAAAGTTTTTAATTAAAATATAGCATGTTTTTACTATTCATCAAAATATGAAAGTTACCAGAATAATATGAAAAATTTATCCAAAGTAAATGTTTATATCCTGATTCAAAATAAGAATTTTATGTTGTCAAATTGAAATTATAAACATATCAAAAACTAGATATAATGTGGGTGCGCCATCAAAAGGCAGAAAAACTACATTTTTTGAAAAATACATATTTTACCCGAAAAATTTATGTTGTTCTTATACCATGTTCTAGAAAATGTATAAAATTAAAAATTTAGTTAATAATATTCATAACAACTAGTTCATAATTATATTATAATAATATATCGTTGTTTAGTAAAACCTGGTATTGCTTACAACACACGCTATCGAGGAATGTCGTGATTGCGTTTAATGCAAGCCAAGTCAGGGTTGCGTGTTGTGCAAGAATCCTTCATTGTTTCGTATAACAGAATCCAACCATATTTTATTTATACATTGAATATATATATATATATACTCAATGTTGTGTATAATAACTATAATCAAAATTGTGTGTAACACGATCCAAGAATAGTGTTGCGTATACTGCAAGCTAATACGGTGTTGTGTATAGCGCAAGATAATCTTGGTGTAGCATAAAACACAAGACCTTAATGAAATTAAAATAATATTTTTCATAAAATCTTAGGGTGTTACATTCTAACCCCCTTAAAATGAATTTCACCCTCGAAATTCTTCGGGGTTATAAATGGTTTACTACTCGAAAGTTTGTTTAATAGAAACCCACATCGTAAAAAGGAATACCAAAAAATGGCTTTAAAAACTAATTTATGAAATGTAACGGTTACCCAGATTAACTCATCACTGGGTTTCCACGTAGTAGAACATATGTGAAATTATGGATATGGAAGAAAAATCTAACCATCATGTTCTGATGGAGAGTGGTAGAAAACATGGATATGAAAAATCCAACAATCACAAAGCTATTGATTTGTGATGATCTAAGGTACCATCTGATTCATCGGATATAAGGGAAGTAGGACAACATTTTTGGTTTTCAAGACCATTTCCCTAAAGTTGATGAATTAAAAGAAATACTTGCATGATTTTGGTACAATCTCACTGTTGTCCGTCAATTGAACAATTTCCACTTCATACCTTAAAGAAATGAAGTTCAATTTTTTATTCGTGATGTGTTAGCAGATCATGTGATAAAATGATGAGTCATTCCATATCTTTCAAACAAAAGGTTAGAAAAAGTTATAAGTCCATCTTATGGTTATATTAATCGTATATGGTTCCAAAATGAACTTATACTTCATATATCATACCGCTTAATAAAATAAAACTAGTTTCTACTAACCAGGGACTTCCTATAGGCCAGTGGTAGGTGATAAAGGACAGTCGCACTTCGGTTGTGGGTTCGATTCCCATAGCATTGTCCGACGCGATGGGCTATCGCCCGTCCTGCAGGTTGCCCTTTTTCTATAACTATATTACTATAACATCCCATCAATAATATCGAAAAAACTTCTATCCTTAAACATTACTAACTTATGTCCAACATAATCCATTCCAATCTTTAATCTTATCCATAACACTATAGTCCACTCTCATAATATAGTGAAAATTATTACCAGAGATTTAATACCATTTTTGATCCCCATATATCAAAAGATATGTCTTGTTGTTCACATTCCAAACATTCGAGGGCATTAATCATGTATTCTCTTGAAAAATGAATACCCATTGAACCTTAGTGAAAACATGAATGCAGTTAAAAGTTAACACTTTCCACATACCAGAATCCTCAAAATTCTATATACTCAAACCATGATATCACTTAGTACTTATATCAATCATGAGCTCATGAATACAACCAAACATCTCATTATATTCTTATTCCTTCATTATGCGCATATCATCTACTTTACAAAAATATCTGAATAACCTTCCATGCTTACTGGTACCATTCAACATATACTTTCAAATACTTTTAGGAAAAAAAATAGTGTAACAATCCTTAGATGATTCTTTATTCCATAGTACCATTAACTATACAACATAACTCTCGATAAACATACAATCATTCCACTACCTTCTAAAACAACCGACTGAGCTTCAACTCTTCTTTAATATCATATATCATTTGTAGTCTCCTCATAATCATCCACATAAATACTACCCATATGACCATGCAGATTCTCTTCAATAGATTTTCCATTAGGGAATTGGTTTGCATAATTCTCGTACATTCCACATTTCAAACATCTAATCACTGTTGATATCCTAGCAATACCATTATCCTTGTCCATAGTGTTAACTGAACCTTTTCCTTTGCACTTACGGGCTTTGAGTCCTTCTTTTACACACCCAAAGCATCTTGTAGTTCCTTTGAAACAATATCCCTGATTCCTCTTCCCACATGATTTACTTGAGGGAAATTGAACTTTTTTCCTCTATGATCATCATGAAACTCCATCTTTCTCTTATTATCTGTGTCAGGAAACTTACCAAAGTTGAGATTATTGATCATATTATGAGATTTCTGATTAGGCATAATAATTATGTTTGGAATTTCAGATCCTGTTTAATTTGGTCTCTCATGAAAAAAAATAATTCCATTGTCTATCATATCCTCCATTATCGTGAATCTTCCTGTTTCCAGCCATTTTATAAAACCCAAAAAGAATAGTGTGAGAGGAAAAAATCATGCTAGGGAAAAAAACATAGTAAAGTGGGAGTACACTCAATATCTAACATCTTAGGTTAAATTCTAAGATCGTTACCGTAGTTCTAGAACTATATCCTATACGTATACTTATCCTTAGGGACATCACTAGACAATCCTTAGAAATATCTCTAGGGATCTCACTAACGTTTTCACATCTTAGTTTCCAAAGGTTGACTAAACCTTTCCTCTGATAACAACTGTAGAGACCCGAAGCTTTCCGTACATGGACATTATATTATTTTTGCGGAATACTTAATACATAACAAAAACAGACACACAAGGGCCGTAATAGTTTAGTATCTTTGGAAACTTGGAACGTAATCCTCTAATCGTGGTGAAAGATCTTCAACATCTCCCATAAAGATCTTCCCCTTTTTTCTCTTACCTAAAACCTTTCTTTATATCCTGGGAAAAGAAAACATAAAAAGGGTGAGCTCAAATGCTCAGTAAGGGTAATCATGGATAAAATAAAACATACCATATACATTTTAACTTAAAAATATGAACATAATGTTTAAACATCAAAAGCATGAGAAATGACATAAAACATAGAAGTACGTAAGGAATAGATCATAAAGAAACATTAAGAATGATAAAATTGCATGGGAATAAAACATGTAATTGTGGAAACCATTAAATACATGATATTATTTCCATAGTAGCCAAGGCATTACTGCCAAGACCATATTTGTGGACAAAGTTCCTTTCTGAATCGAGTTCACTCCTCGTTCCAGTCCTGTATTACTGAACCAGTTTAACTTGCCGTTCCAGACATGTCTATCTCATGAGATATAAATCATTACCCAATGCATTGGATGGAGATATATGTCCCATCCATATCATAATTAAATCATTCTTACTTGTGCCACAAAATAAACATACATCATTCATAATAACCCAACGAATAAAATGGGTTTCATAAACATCATCCCATCATCACATAATCCATATAAAAGAAATGGATATAATTTCATAATAAGAAAAGTGAAACCATGTAAATCATAGAGACATTACACTTGAAACATACACATATGAAATAATTTCATCTTAGATGGAAAATGGTTTTGATAAAACACTTGAAATGAATTCTTCAGGAAAATATCCTTTCTTCTTCAAAATCAATTTCTTTTCACAAAACGTCATGAAATTTTAAAATAAAGAGATTTTGTTGAAAATAGTCATGAAATATTTTGGAGGAATCTTCATGAAAATAAGGCTTTATAAAACTGTAAAAATCCGTTCGTGCCGTATAAGTTAAAAACATTCTTCTCATACTTTTGCCGGAAAAGTCAAAAAAGTACCTCGTAACGTAAAAAAAAGTTTCCTTACATACCATGTAGTAAAAGTTAAAAATGGGTAAAAAGGATTTTAAACATACATGAAAACACTTTTATAAAACAGTTACATGGATGATAGAAATAACCCTAGTAAATACTTATGAATAAGCAATCTCGGATAAAAATGAGATTTGCAAAATTATCCCTTACCTTAGGTTCGATATGCTTCGTACGTATCCGAACATCCTATATAATAATTTAAATAATGTTATTGACTTATTAAATAATCATATTAATTGTTATGATATCATATATGGTTCACTTATGACTTTATATTACCCGTTCGTTTGTAAATTCCATGTTAAAGAGCGTTTTGGGTAAAATCATTTCATTTGTCATCCGTGTTTTGACTTGTAATTATTAATTTGATTACTTAGATCATGATTACTTACATACATAATGTAAAATATGATTTATATATAATATATATTCAGAATATACATATATATAATAGATTGATAAATGGAAAGGAATACACCGTTCATGGAGACGGTAGGCCGTACGTATGCATGAACGTTGTTTTCGTTTCCTCATTGAATTGAATGGAATTAATTGGATGACATACATATATATATATATCAAGTATCATTATTATTTCATATATTTCATTATTACTTATTATATATACTTTATAATCATTAATGAATGGTTAATCATTGAGAATGAATCTCATCACGTCGTGGAGACGGTATTCCGTACGTACGCACGAGCGATGATATCGTTCCCATGATCGTGGAATTTTATTGGAGTGTATGTATACTATTACAGAATCAATATCACTTTACAATAATCATATATATTCATTATTTACACCATTATACCCATCCATGTAAGGTGGTGGTGAAAAATAGTTTACACCACGGCGTGGAGATGGTATTCTGTACGTACGCACGCGCGGTGATTTCAATTTCCGTAGGATGGATAGATGGTGAAATAGGGTTGTTTCATACTTATAATGACATATCAGTATATGATTTATACTGATGTTATTACTTCATAATGAAACAACCTAAGAAGAAGAAGTGGAAGAAGAAATAAAGGTGAAAGAATCGGTAACGGAAATTACCTCTTCTTTGAAGCGCCTCTTTGAGACCTCCTCTTAGGGCACTAAAATTGGTCTTTGAAGAAGACCAGGACCTCTAGGATGTTTCTAGGGAAGTGGAGAATATAATTGGGCAGGGTTTGGCTGAGCTTTAATTCTCAATGTGGTGTGTGGAAGAGAGGGAGGAGGTGCCCTTTTATAAGGGAGGAGAGGGGCACCTTTGGAATTCTCAAAAATATTAATTTATAATAAATCTAAACCCACTTAAAAACCTCCAAAAATTACTCATATTAAAAGATTAGATGATATAGTATTATAATATCATCAAAAAATTAAATTTAGACTTGTTTGATCTTATTTTAAACCTTATCATTTTTATTTATCCATATTTAATCTATTTAAGTTTATTTGTGGTTATAAAATTATAAATTTTAAATTAGAACAAATAATTACTTATTTGTTGTGAATATTCCATAATTGTTTACATTATAACATTATAGACCATATAACTTTAAATTTATAATTTTTAAATATTTTTGTGATTTTTAAACAATTTTATAATATGTTATTTTTATAAAATAACAATAGTGTCAATTTTGACACTATTCATTTATTTCAATTTAAATAAAATATATAGAGAAGATATGTTCGAAATAAATGATTTAATAGATTCATAAAATGTCATATGTATCTAGAAAATTAGTGGATCTCATTAAATAGTTCATATAATATTTATTTTGTTATTTTTAGAACCATTTATTTGATATTTTAATTAATAAAATAATTTCAACATCACTATTGTGTCATAATTAATGATAATTATTTAATCTCTAAAAATTTTAAATAAATTCTTATGATGTAGATAATTGTAGTATATTTCTGGAGACTGTTCATGTTCGAGGTTTCATGAAGTTTATCACTAAATTAAAATTATTATACTTATAAGATTTAAGAAAGTGACATGTTGTCACATTCTTTGGTTTTAATAATAATTAAATTATTTTCTTGGTAAAAAGTCCATTAAATGAATCTAATCCGACCCTTAGGTGATATGGGTTGACTTTTAGTCATCCAATAGGATTTTGGCAGGTGCTAGGGTAATTTTATAATATAATATTTACCCTTAATTACCCGATTTACCTTTAACTATGGTAAATAAAATTTACCGTAGTTACTATTCATAATTCCCAAAAATAAAAAGTAGCTTATTAACATAATTTGGACCCACTTATTCCAAATATGGAATCCATTTTTCCAAATTCAATACACAAAAGTTGCAGAAATTAAATTAAAATTAATCTCGTTGTCGAAAGAATACGGGTTTTCCTTTAAAACATTGCAAAAGATTGAATTGATTTAACCTACGAATTCAATGTATAATCAATGATAATGAAATAGATTATATTAAATGGTAAAAATATATTCTATTTATACTTTAAAACCACTCAATATTATAATTTAACTATATAAATTATTACGATGAAAAAAGTTGTTTTTAATTAAAATATAGCGTGTTTTTACTATTCATTAAAATATGAAAGTTACCAGAATAATATGAAAAATTTATCCAAAGTAAAATTTTTTATCATGATTCAAAAGAAGAATTTTATTTTGTCAAATTGAACTTATAAACATATCAACAACTAGATTTAAAGTGGGTGTGCCATCAAAAGATGGCAAAACTACATTTTTGGAAAAATACATATTTTACCCGAAAAATTTATTTTGTTATTATACCATGTTCTAGAAAATGTATAAAATTCAAATTTTAGTTAATACTATTCATAACGGCCAGTTCATAATAATATTTTAATAATGTATCGTTGTTTAGTAAAACCTGGTATTGTGTACAACACTCGCTATCGAGGAAGGTCGCGATTGCGTTTAATGCAAGGCAAGTCAGGGTTGCGTGTTGTGCAAGAATCCTTCATTGTTTCGTTTAACAGAATCCATCCATATTTCATTTATACATTGAATATATATATTTATATATACTCAATGTTGCGTAGAATAACTATTATCAAAATTGTGTGTAACACGATCCAAGAATAGTGTTGCGTATTCTGCAAGCTAATACGGTGTTGCATATAGCGCAAGGTAATCTTGGTGTAGCATACAACACAAGAAATTAATGAAATTAAAAGAATATTTTTCATAAAATATCGGGGTGTTACATTCTACCCCCCTTAAAATGAATTTCTCCCTCAAAATTCGTTGAGGTTATAAATGGTTTACTACTCGAAGGTATGTTTAATAGGAACCCACATCGTAAAAAGGAATACCAAAACAAGGATTTAAAAACTAAAGTATGAAATGTAACGGTTACCCAGATTAACTCATCACTGGGTTTCCACGTAGGAGAACATAGGTGAAAATATGGATATGGAAGAAAATATAACCATCATGTTCTGATGGAGAGTGGTAGAGAACATGGCTATGAAAAAGCCAACAATCACAAAGCTATTGATTTGTGATGATCTAAGTTACCATCTGATTCATCGGATATAAGGGAACTAGGACAACATTTTTGGTTTTCAATATCATTTCCCTAAAGTTGATGAATTAAAATAAATACTTGCATGATTTTGGTACAATCTCACTATTGTTCGTGAATTGAACAATTTACACTTCATACCTTAAAGAAATGAAGTTGAATTTTTTATTCATGATGTGTTAGAAGATCATGTGATAGAATGATGGGTCATTCCATCTCATTCAAACAAAAGGTTAGAAAAAGTTATAAGTCCAACTTATGGTTAGATTAATCGTATATGGTTCCAAAAATGAACTTATACTTCATATATCATACCGCTTAATAAAATAAAACAAGTTTCTACTAACCAGGGACTTCCTGTAGGCCAGTGGTTGGAGATAAAGGCCATTCGCACTTCGGTTGTGGGTTCGATTCCCACAGCCTTGTCCGACGCGATGGGCTATCGCCTGTCCTGCAGGTTGTCCTTTTTCTAAAACTATATTACTATAACATCCCATCAATAATATAAAAAAAACTTCTTCCCTTAAACAATACTAACTTATGTCCAACATAATCCATTCCAATCTTTAGACTTATCCATAATACTACAGTCCACTCTCATAATATAGTGAAACTGATTACCAGAGATTTAATACCATCGTTGATCCCCATATATCAAAAGATATGTCTTGTTTGTCACATTCCAGACATTCAAAGGCCTTAATCATGTATTCCTCTTGAAAAATGAATACCCATTGAACCTTAGTGAAAACATGAATGCAGTTAAAAGTTAACACTTTCCACATACCAAAATCCTCAAAATTCTATATAATCAAACCATGATATCACTTAGTCCTTATATCAATCATGAGCTCATGAATACAATCAAACATCTCATTATCTTTTTTTTCCATCATTATGTGCATATCATCTACTTTACAAAAATATCTGAATAACCATCCATGGTTACTGGTACCATTCAACATATACTTTTAAATACTTTTAGGAAAAATAATAGTGTAACAATCCTTAGATGATTCTTTATTCCATAGTACCATTAACTATAAAACATAACTCTCGATAAACATACAATCATTCCACTACCTTCTAAAACAACCGACTAAGCTTCAAAACTTATTTCAGCTCATATATCATTTGTATTCTCCTCATCATCATCCACATAAATACTACCCATATGACCATGCTGATTCTCATCATGAGATTTTCCATTAGGGAATTGGTTTGCATAATGCCCGTACATTCCACATTTAAAACATCTAATCATTATTGATGTCGTAGTAATACCATTATCCTTGTCCATGGTGTTAACTGAACATTTTCCTTTTCACTTACTGGATTTGTGTCCTTCTTTTGCACACCCAAAGCATCATCCAGTTCCTTTGAAACAATATCCCTGATGCCTCTTCCCACATGATTTACATGAGGGAAATTGAACTTTCTTTCCTCTATGATCATCATGAAACTCCATCTTTCTCTTATTATCTGTGTTAGGAAACTTACCAAAGTTGAGATTATTGATCATATTATGAGATTTCTGATTAGGCATAATAACGGTGTTTGGACTTTCAGATCCCGTTTCATTTGGTTTCCCATGAAGAAAATCATTCCATTGTCTATCATATCCTCCATTATCGTGAATCTTCCTGTTTCCATCCATTTTCTAAAACCCAAAAAGAATAGTGTGAGAGGAAAAAATCATGATAGGGAAAACAAAATAGTAAAGGGGGAGTACACTCAATGTCTAACATCTTAGGTTAAATTCTAAGATAGTTACCGTAGTTCTAGGACTATATCCTAAACGTATACTTATCCTTAGGGACATCCCTAGACATACCTTAGAAATATCTCTAGGGATATCACAAACGTTTTCACATCCTAGTTTCCAAAGGTTGACTAAACCTTTCCTCTTATACCAACTATAGAGACCCGAAGCTTGACGTACATGGGCATTACATTACTTTTGTGGAATACTTAATACATAACAAAAACAGACACACAAGGACCATAATAGTTTAGTGTCTTTGGAAGCTTGGAACGTAATCCTCTAATCGTGGTGAATGATCTTCAACATCTCCCATAAAGATCTTCCCCTTTTTTTCATACCTAAAACCTTTCTTTATATCCTGGGAAAAGAAAACATAAAAAGGGTGAGCTCAAATGTTCAGTAAGGGTAAGCATGGATAAAATAAAACATACCATATACATTTGAACTTAAAAACATGAACATAATGTTTAAACATAAAAATATTGAGAAATGAAATAAAACATGGAAGTACGTAAGGAATAGATCATAAAGAAACATTAATAATGATGAAATAGCATGGGAATAAAACATGTAATTGTGGAAACCATTAAGCACATTATATGATTTCCATAGTAGCCAAGGCATTGCTGCCAAGACCATCTTAGTGGAAAATGTCACTTTCTGAATCAAGTTCACTCCTCGTTCCAGTCATGTATTACTGAACCGGTTTAACTTTCCATTCCATAAATGTCTATCTCATGAGATATAAATCATTACCCAATGCATTGGAGGGAGATATAGTTCCCACCCATCTCATAATTAAATCATTCTTACTTGTGCCACAAAATAAACATACATCATTCATAATAACCCAACGAATAAAATGGGTTTCATAACCATCATCCCATCATCACATAATCCATATAAAAGAAATGGATATAATTTCATAATAAGAAAAGTGAAACCATGTAAATCATAGACACATTACACTTGAATCCTACACATATGAAATAATATCATCTTAGATGGAAAATGGTTTTGATAAAACACTTGAAATGAATTCTTGAGGAAAATATCCTTTCTTCCTCAAAATCAATTTCTTTTCACAAAATGTCATGCAATTTTAAAAGAAAGAGATTTTGTTAAAAATAGTCATGAAATCTTTTGGAGGAATCTTCATGAAAATAAGGCTTTATAAAACCTTAAAAATCCGTTCGTTCCGTATAAGTTAAAAAAACATTCTTCTCATACTTTTTTCGGAAAAGTCAAAAAAGTACCTCATAACGTAAAAAAAAGATTCCTTACATACCAAGTAGTAAAAGTTAAAAATGGGTAAAAATGACTTTAAACATAAATGAAAACACTTTTATAAAACAGGGACATGGATGATAGAAATAACCCTAGTAAATACTTATGAATAAGCAATCTCGGATAAAAATGAGATTTGCAAAATTATCCCTTACCTTAGGTCCGATATGCTTCGTACGTATCCGAACCTCCTGTATAATAATTTAAATAATGTTATTGACTTATTATAGAATCATATTAATTGTTATGATATCATATATGGTTCACTTATGACTTTATATTACCCGTTCGTTTGTAAATTCCATGTTAAAGAGCGTTTTGGGTAAAATCGTTTCATTTGTCATCCGTGTTGTGACTTGTAATTATTCATATGATTACTTAGATCATGATTACTTACATACAGAATGTAAAACAGTATTTATATATAATATATATTCAGAATATACATATATATAATAGATCGATAAATGGAAAGGAATACACCGTTCATGGAGACGGTAGGCCGTACGTACGCATAGACGTTGTTTTCGTTTCCTCATTGAATTGAATGGAATTAATTGGATGACATACATATATATATATATATCTAGTATCATTATTATGTCATATATTTCATGATTACTTATTATATACACTTTATAATCATTTATGAATGGTTAATCATTGAGAATGAATCTCATCGCGTCGTGGAGACTGTATTCCGTACGTATGCACGAGCGATGATATCGCTCCCATGATCGTGGAATTTTATTGGAGTGTATGTATACTATTACAGAATCAATATCACTTTACAATAATCATATATATTTTTTATTTACACCATTATACCCATCCAAGTAAGGTGGTGGTGGAAAATAGATTACACCACGGTGTGGAGACGGTATTCTGTACGTACGCACACACGGTAATTTCATTTTTCGTAGGATGGATAGATGGTGAAATAGGGTTGTTTCTTACTTATAATGACATATCAGTGTATGATTGATACTGATGTTATTACTTCATAATGAAACAACCTAAGAGGAAGAAGTGGAAGAAAAAATAAAGGTGAAAGAATCGGTAACGGAAATTACCTCTTCTTTGAAGCGACTCTTTGAGACCTCCTCTTAGGGCCCTAAAAGTGGACTTTGAAGAAGACCAGGACCTCTAGGATGTTTCTAGGGAAGTGGAGAATAGAATTTGGCAGGGTTTGGCCGATCTTGAAAGCTAAAATTGGTGTGTGGAAGAGAGGGAGGAGGTGCCCTTTTATAAGGGAGGAGAGAGGCACCTTTGGAATTCTTAAAAATATTAATTTACAATAAATCTTACCCAACTTAAAAACCTCCAAAAATGACTAATATTCTAATATTAGATGATATAGGGTTGTAATATCATCAACCAAATAAATTTAGACATGTTAGGATCTTATTTTAAACCTTATCATTTTGATTTATCCTTATTTAATCTATTTATGTTTATTTGTGGTAATAAAGTTATAAATTTTAAATTATAACAAATAATTACTTATTTATTGTGAATTTTCCCTAATTATTTACTTTATAACATTATGGACCATATAAATACAAATTTTTAATTTTTAAATATTTTTGCGACTTTTAAACAATTTTATAATATGTTATTTTTATAAAATAACAATAGTGTCAATTTTGACACTCTTTATTTATTTGAATTTAAATAAAATATATACAGAATATATTTTCGAACTAAGAGCTTTAATAGATTCATAAAATGTCATATGTGTCTATAAAATTATTGGATCACATTAAATAGTTCATATAATATTTATTTTATTATTTTTAAAACCATTTATTAGATATTTTAATTAATAAAATAATTTCAACATCACTATTCTGTCATAATTAATGATAATTATTTAATCCCTAAAAATTCTATATAAATTCCAATGATGTAGATAATTGTAGTAGCTTACTGGATACTATTCATGTTCGAAGTTTCATGAAGTTTATCACTAAAATAAAATTATTATACTTATAAGATTTAAGAAAGTGACATGTTGTCACATTCTTTGGTTTTAATAATAATTAAATTATTTTCATAGAAAAAAGTCCATTAAATGAATATAATCCGACCATTAGGTAATATGGGTCTACTTTTAGTCATCCAGTAGGATTTTGGCAGGTGTTGGGGTAATTTAATAATCTTATATTTACCCTTAATTACCCGATTTACCTTTAACTATGGTAAATAAAATTTACCGTAGTAACTATTCATAATTCCCAAAAATAGAAAGTAGCTTATAAAAATAATTTGGACCCACTGATTCCAAATAAAGAATCCATTTTTCAAAATTCAATATACAAAAGTTTTAGAAATTAAATTAAAATTAATCTCGTTGTCGAAAGAAAACGTGTTTTTTTTAAAACATTGCAAAAGATTGAATTGATTTAACCTACGAATTCAGTGTATAATCAATGATAATGAAATACATTATATTAAATGGTAAAAATATATTATGTTTATAATTTAAAACCACTCAATATTATAAATTAACCATATAAATTATTACGATGAAAAAAGTAGTTTTTAATTAAAATATGGCGTGTTTTTACTATTCATCAAAATATGAAAGTTACCAGAATAATATGAAAATTTTATCCAATGTAAATTTTTATATCCTGATTCAAAAGAAGAATTTTATTTTTTTTCAAATTGAACTTATAAACATATCAACGACTATATTTAATGTGGGTGCGCCATCAAAAGGCGGCAAAACTGCATTGTTTGAAAAATACATATTTTACCCAAAACATTTATTTTGTTCTTATACCATTTTCTTGAAAATGTATAAAATTAAAAATTTAGTTAATACTATTAATAACGGATAGTTCATAATAATATTATAATAATATATCGTTGTTTAGTAAAACCTGGTATTGCGTATAACACACGCTATCGAGGAAGGTCGCGATTGCGTTTAATGCAAGCCAAGTCAGGGTTGCGTGTTGTGCAAGAATCCTTTGTTGTTTCGTATAACAGAATTCAACCATATTCCATTTATACATTGAATATATTTATATATTTACTCAATGTTTCATAGAATAACTATTATCAAAATTGTGTGTAACACGATCCAAAAATAGTGTTGCGTATACTGCAAGCTAATACGGTGTTGTGTATAGCGCAAGGTAATCTTAGTGTAGCATACAACACAAGACATTAATGAAATTAAAAGAATATTTTTCATAAAATCTTAGGGTGTTACAGGGGGGTTGTCCCAGGGTGTTTGGGGCTGTCCCGAGGTGTTTGGGGCTGGCCAGGGGGTTATGGGGCAGTCCAGGGGTGTGGTGATGGCTGTCAAGTGGGGTGGGGGGGTGCTGTTTTAGGGGGTGGTGGGAGGGTTTTCCAGTTGGGTAAGTTTTATATGTTATCAATGTAAATGCTTAATTTTTCTTTAGTTTTTTTTGATCTACTTGTGTTTTTGTGGTACGAATTCTTGATTTGGATTCTGGTTGTTTCTGGGGGAGATCAGAGGACTGCATTCAATTTTTTAAAAAAAATGTTGTCTTCCAAATCGGTTATTTTATAACCGACGTGATAAAGAAATCAGGAAGGGTTTATCACGTCGGTTTTTTTAATAACTGACGTGATAAACACCTACAGAATGGTTTATCACTTCGGTTATTTAATAACTGACATGATAAACAACTTTGGAAGGGTTTATCATGTCGGTAATTTAATAACAGACGTGATAAAAGTGGTTTATCACATCGGTTATTTGATAACCCCCCCCCCCCCCCGGACTGGTTTATCATGTTGGTTATCATATAACCAACATGATAAACCATTTACCAGGGGTTTATCACGTCGGTTATTTAATAACCAACATGATAAACATCCCCCACATGGGTTTATAATGTGGGTTATTATATAACCGACGAGATAACCCCCCCCCCCCCCCCGGTTTATCAGGGCGGTTATATAATAACCGACGTTATAAACCCACCCACCCACCCCCCCCCCCCCCCCCGTTTTTTTCACGTCGGTTATTAATTAACCGACATGATAAATACCACGATGTTATGTTTTTTATGTCGGTTTTTAAATAACCAAAGTAAAAAACGTTATTTATAACATCGTCTGTATTAACGTTGTCTAAAAACAGATGGAAAAAATGAAAAATAACTGACGTAAATAACGTTTTATGCACTAGTGGTCATGACAGAGTGGTATTAGAGGTGGTCAGTTCTACCTTAGGATCAGAGTCGGTGAGATTTATTTTGGGAAATAGTGTTTAGTGTTTTGAGTTCATCTTTCATACTATGGAATCTAGTGTTGACGCAGTGGCTGACGTATCTATAAACTATAACTCTAATCACTTATCTTTCGACTCAGTACATGTAAAAAATTATTGTAGTGAAAAAAATCTACAAGTATCATTTGGTAATGGTTGTGTTTTCAATATATTTCTTGAGTCAACTCTCTATATATATTCTTTTGACGGTAGTGCATATTTTTTTATTTTTTTATGACCTTATGTAGAAAACTAGCAATGATTCCACTACATAATCATAGAGATTATCTTCTTACTGACGAGGCACAGTACAAGGGCATGTGCCAAACAACGTATCTTCGAGTGGTTTACCAGCTATACCACCACCCGTTGAGCAGTAGCTGACACTAGAAGTACTATCAGAAGATGCATACTAGTTGAATGTGTTTCATAATTATTATAGGCAGTGACCTCCCAGGGTTCCAAGTGATCTAGACACCTTGGTGGCTAAGGATTGGCTAGAGGAAATCAGTCACATTTTCTACCTTGTGAGGATTCTTGAAGATAAAATTTGTATCCTTGCATTTAGTCTTATTTAAGGCTTTGGTAGTCGATGATGGAGCTTAGTGAGTCAGTCTTAAAATGAGATAGCTCTCTACTGGTCATACATTTAAGGTATCTTTAGGGAGTATTTCTATCCAACCATGTTTTGATCAGTACACATATAAAAGTTTATGTATCTATAACAAGTCGGTATGACCTTGGAAAAGTAACCAGTGAGGTTTACTAATATCTCACATTATTCCTTGGATATAGTGAGATATTAGTTATTTAGAGTTTAGACCTTTGATCAGGGATTACAATTAAACATAGGGGCTTCAGTAGTATCCCCTCACATTCAAAAAAATGTTGGGGTTATTGAGCAATCCTTGGTGGTGGAGCAATGTCTATTACAGTAGAAATTGTTAGTGGGAGATAGTAGTGGGAACCCAGTAGTTAGGATCTTAGTAGTAAGTAGATGATTGTAGTCACTGGGATCTGAGTATGTCAGATTCTTTAGGAGGTGATCTTAGGACATGGGTTCAATGGTAAAAGGCTATCGAGGTGGCTCGAGATAGCTAGGGGACATGCAGTGTTTCTCTTGCAATGGTCAGGTACATATGGTTTGAGATTGTTTGATTTTTTGTACAGTTTCGTGAGATAGTAAAGGGACCATCAAGGTTGAGAAAAAGGAACAACAGGTTGGTCCATAGAGTGGAATACATGGAATAGGTTCCAACAGGTCTGTAGGAGGTGGTAAGAGGTTTGAACTATTACCACCACCACCCACTGGTGTTCCGTACTGGGCTCAAGGATATTTTGAACAAGGACAATTCTAGCAGTAAGCTATGGAAGCCTATGATCCTAAGTCTCTAGGGATTATACCATGTGTGATTCATGTTGTTTATAATTTATATGTATTATTGATAGACAAAGGTGGAATTCATTCCTTCCTTTCCACTTCTTTAGTTTGAGACATAGCGTTTCTAGATGATCCATTGTCTCTAGAATTGTAGTTGGAGACTTTGATAGAAAATGACTCAGCTATTACTCACTTGTGAAAATGGTGAAACCCGATGTTAGGAGGTGAGAGTTTTTAAGGGGCTTATTTTGTTGCAACAATGATTCCATACAATGTAAAATTATGTATGGATTGGGTATCCATAGTCCATACCCAAATTGACTATTTTAGGAAGAGTATATGATGTGTCTTCATAGACAGAGTGATATCTTCATTTTTTGGTGTAAAGAATAACTTTGTCGAGCATGATGATCATAGGAATAAGATAATTTCATTGATTACTCGCCATATGGCTAGCATGACTCTTGCAAGAGTGGATGCTTTAGGCTATTAGTTTTCTATAATGGTGGTAGAGTATGGGGACATCTTTCCTATGGTCATATCTGGTTTACCTCCCCACCAAGAGCTACACTTATGCATTGACATACATCCCTAGATGGAACCAATATCTATATCAAAATATCAAATGGCTCACACAGATCTTTGAGAGATGTGCGTATAGATGGAGGATTTACAACATAATTTCATTGTACACCCAGTGTTTCCCATGGGTAGCCCTAATGTTTTTCGAAAAGAAGGTGGATGGTTGCCTAAGGTTTTTTGTAGATTACCAGTGCTTGAAATAGATAACAATGAATAATATATATCCACTACTAAGGATTGATAAACTCTTTGATCAATTGAGAATGGAGTGATGTTTCTCAAATATTGTCCTATGATTAAGATATCATCATATTAAATTACAGAATGATGATATATTTAAGATGAAATTCAGATATTTCTATAGTCACTACGAGTACCTTGTGATGTCATTCGTCATGACGAACTCCCCACCAGTGTTCATGGGACTCATGGACTGGATCTCATAGCCCTTTAAATATTGGTTCATGGTAGTCTTCATAAATGAAATCCTAGTGTTTTTGGTATCCAAGGAGGGGAATGTGAGAACCCAAAGGACGGTCTTGGACACACTCTAAGAGAACCATATTTAAAGTAATCTCTCAAAGTGTTAGTTTTGGATTTGAGAGGTCTACCTTCTGGGACACATCATCTTAGAGGATAGAGTAGCTGTGTATCCAGCAAAGGTTGAGGTATTGATTTCTTGGAATCCACCCAAGAGTGTTACTTAGGTTCAAAGTATCCTTATATTGGTAGGGTAATTTTGGAGTTTTGTACCTAATTTATCTGGAGTAACAACACCCTTGATAGCTTTGACTCGGAAGGGGATTCCTTTCATGTGGATGGAAAGGGTCCTGTAGTACTCCGTGGATCCGAGACAGTTGTTTTCAAGTTATCCCATCATGAGATTTCTAGACGAGGGTGTCAGGTATGTAGTGTTTTGTGATACATTTGGGACCAGACTAGCTTGTGTTATGATAACGATCCTGTATTTTATTTCCTATGTTTCATGCTAGTTGAGACCACAAGAGTAGAACTATGTGAACCATGTTCTTGGTTTAGGATTGGTATTCTTTTCATTGAAGATGTGGAAACACTACCTAATTGGTGAGTAGTTTATCATTTACTCTAACACATAGACTCTCAAGTATATCTTATAATAGAAGGGTTATAACATGATGCAAAGTCCATTTATAGAGTTCCTCCATGACTAGGACTTTGATATTTTCTATACTTTTAAGAAGGGGAATGTCATGGAAGATTATCTCAGCTAGAGATCTTATTCTCATTTTTTATTTTGGTGCCTCAAAGTAGTCATCCTCATTGTAGTTTTCTTTTGTGTAAAAGGATATTTCTCCAAATCATAAGTTTATGGTTGTTACCCCACCACTTTTATAGTGCTTCAAGTATTCTCTATTATTCGATACCAAATATGACACCATATATAGTAAGATATCCACTAGACATGCTCATGATGGATATTCTAAAGGTGGGAGAATGCTATCCTTTTTAAAGGATGGATGATGGTACCTTATACATTATGGGAATATGTGGTGTGGGAGTTTCATGCATCCCTTTTTGAGGTATATATAGGTGTGGAAAGGATGTACCAATAACTCTAACATCAATTTTGATGTCTAGGCATGAATAAGGGAGATGCAAAGGTTGTTTCTTGATACCTCACTTTTCAGTAGGTTATGGTTGGGCATCAGGTTCCAAAAGGTTTAGCTAAACCCCTTGAGGTACCATAGAGGTAGTGGTATGTAATTTCCATTGAATTTTTGATAATATTACCATGTATGTCTACGGAACATGATTCTATTTGGGTGGACATAGATTGACTCACCAAGTCATCCTACATCCTAGATAATCTAGAGCAGAGATCAATAGAAAGCATGGGGTACCTCTACATGATTAAGGTAGTCTATATCCATATAATAACTTCAAATTTCATCTATGACCACAATTATTTCTTATTATCTTAGTTTTGGAGATGATTACAAGAGGAATTTGGGACTCAATTATGCTTGAACATGACATTTCACCCCTAATATGACAGCCGGACAGAGAACAAAATCTGTTCTTGGATGACATGTTCTGGCCTTTCATGTTAGACTTTGACCCCAGTTGGGAGGATCACCTACCATTAGTGGAGTTTTTGTATAAAAATTACTACCATTCAATCATTTGTGTGGAACTATTTGAGTCTATGTACAGGTGAACCTATAGGTCACCACTTTGTTGGAATGATCAAGGAGAGTCGACACTCATGGTCGTAGAGTTCGTATGAGCTACAAAAGAGAATGTGAAGATAATTTGAGAATGGATTAAGACTATAGAGAGACATTATAATTCTTATGTGGGACGACGACGGAGACCTCTTGATTTTGAGAAGGGATTCCATCTGTTCTTGAGAGTCTCACCTCGATGTGGATTGAGAATATTTTTCCATGACAAAAAAGTTATCTCTGATATTCATTGGTCCCCTCTAAATACTGTTTAGAGTTAGAGAGGTTGAATACCCCTTAACTCTACCATCATAGTTGGACTATGTACATGAAATCATCCATCTGTTGCGGCTAAGGAGGTACGTGCAGGACACATCACACGTTATCGACTTGAGAGAGCTGGATATCATTGATCGATCTACGTTTCTAGAGTACCTAGTAGAGATCAATGATCTGTATGGGAGGATCTTTCATGGGTTATTGATTCCCCTTGTTCATCTTTAATGGAAGCATAAAAATCTTTAGAAGAGAACCTAGGAGCAGGAGAGCTAGATGTGATCCTAGTACCTTCATCCTTTTTAGTATATTTATCTATTATTAGGATGAAAATCCCTAAGTTGGGGGGAATTAAATTACTCATATATTCCATGTATTAGTTTTGGATATTATATGGACTTTTTTCATGATTAGGCACCAAGATGACATGTGATTCCAAGGCCCGGTGTTCCCCGAATAAATGTTTGAAACATATTAAATATATTAAATAGAACACACATGTAGTTTTCATGAAAAATTAGAATAACTCTCAAACAAGGGGTAGGATTAAAAATATGAGGTCACTGTTGAGTTCTGAATTCATGTTTTAGCCTATGTGTGACATAATATTTGTTGGAATGGGACTTTTTTTAAATATGTTGTAGGTGTGAAATTAATAAAATAAATAAAATAAATAATTTATTATCCTTTTATTTAACACAACAACCCACATCATATTTAAATGTGTGGTAATAATATTTAGTCAGGGTTGGTTTCTCAAGCCCTATATATTTAAGAAAAACATTGGAGAAAATTCTCAATAAATGAAGATAGATCAATATCATATTGTAGATTGTTGTTCCAAAATAGTTCATCGATATCATCTATGATAAAAACACAACTGTTATTCATCAGCCATCGATCCAAACTTCATATATTATGTTTTTCATTGTGATTTATATACCATTTTTTAATCCTAGATGAACACGGTTAAATTAAATGAAAAAATATTATATACACATTGTCAATAGATTTAAAATTTTTGGAATATTTTTTCATATTCATTGTTTATATTATTCTATTAGTTTTTCTTATTCTACGAAAACTGGATCAAGGCCATACACATAACGGTTGAGGTTCATTTCTCACAATTTATAGATTATAGAATTTTTTCCAATTTTATTAACATGGTCATGAATTCTATTTCTTTTGGCCAATGGTTTGACCAATACTAGGTTCCCAATCATTGTGTGACCATTGTTCAGAATAACATATTTAAACTTCATGTTTGATATGTGATAGTGGTTTAATTTTTAGAATCGATGACCCTAGTGGATAGATTGATGTAGAACAAGATAGGATAAATGGTTCTTCATCATCCCAGGTGGTGCATAGAAAATCGAAAGTTGAGGGTATTTTTCGAATCCATTTTGAGTGTTGGATTTTGGTGAGAAAAAAATGTTAGGGCTTGGCCAACCTAGATCTTAGATCTATGGAGTGATTTTGGGAAATAAAAGTGGTGGCAACGACGCATGAGGAAGAATAGAGAAGAATCCTTAGAATCTGTAAAATCATGAGCAACACGGAGTGTAAATCAGAATTACATTTCATGTGGGGACCATTTAGTGGTGTATAGGGTTTCAGGATGAAGATAATGATCACACAACATATAACCCATGTCACACGATGTGTGACCCTTCCTTATTGGATCAACATTTACATATGAAAGTACATGAACATTAGGAAAAAAGTACACAGCCATAGGCACGTCGTGCACTTGGACATGGACCTGGACACTAATACACATTTTGAGCCTAGGAAATCCCAAGTACATGGACATGTTTAGGAAACACGGGAAGGGTTTTGTGTCTCCACAAGCTATTTACTCCTTGTACATTTCATATATTAGGTGACCTATAAGTCCTGTGAAGCTCTTGCACACTAGAAAACATGGTTATTATTAGACATTCCACGTACCCTTTGTACATTCCATGTACCCCATTCAATAGTGTTTATATCTATTCATTTTCTTATTTTGGACCATTATAAGTTGAGTGTATTCCCTTGGAATTTTTCCCTTGAGGGTAAAGTGTGGAATTTTATCTACATCACAGGATTGTGGAGTCCCTCCATGAGACTAGATTAAGATCCTATATCATCATTGTTCCCAATATGGCGGTTGTGGAATCATCATGAACTCCTTAGGTAGTGCGTTGATCATCCATATATCTGGTTGTATTAATAGAGTTTGTGGTATCATTAACATATGATCCTATACATAGCGGGTTGATTTTGATTAGGTATGTGGTGTCCCCAAGAAGTTATTAGCCTGAGCCTCTATCTGAGTATCAGGGTCTTATTAGACCAGTCATATTTCTAGGGTGGGACCCAATGATCTAGACATCTTGTTCTTGTGTCTCTAATAATAGAATGGTTCATGGTGTAAACTCTCCTAGAACAAGAATTTATTTGAGAAGGATCTTATGGATGATAGTTGGTTATGACTGCCTAGTAGCATGGTATTTTTCCTGAGTATATCGAGGTATATCTATTATAAATTTATTTTGATATACTTTATTACAATAAATGTACTTAGTACTTTATTTTTAGTGTTTTTGTGTTGTTCTAATACGTATTTTTATACTTCCCTCTGCATGGCCTTTTCCCGCTTGTGTTTTGTCCTATATAGATGAAGACCATTTTGATGGCGTCCTTAGAGGACAAGGAGTGGGAGGAGCATATCCTGATCTTGTCTTGCCAAGGTGGTTATGAATATCTTTCATTTGACTTTATTTCTCTCCCTTGGAGTAGGTTGGTCTCTTTAATGTTTTTTTTTTGTTTTTATTTTTTACCCTTTTTTCTCTTTCAGAACATTATTATCATACTCTATTGTGGGATATTAGATTTATGTGAGTATATGTTTCAGTTGTTTTAAATTTCATCATTTTTGTAGTTGTTTTAACTTTTAACGTTTTTGGGCTTAGAGATGTGCATGTGTGTACATGTAATTTAGGATTATGCCTCCCATTTGTAGGATATTCCTACTCAGTGTTGTTCTCCAGCCCTTGGACTATTGGAGGTTGGATTAGGGTTGAAACTAGTCAGACCTCGGTAGGTCAGGTGGTGAAAAAATCACTATCAATATTTTATGACCATGTTATTGACATAACATTTATTTATCCATACCTAAAATAGCTAAAATATTTGATGAATGACACGTTGGTATGTAGTGTCGACATTATTTAGTCCAAAGGGTAAGACCTAATAGTAAAAGTTCCCCTAAGGTGCTATGAAGGTAGTGGATTACCCATCTTCAAAGGTAATGATTATCTAATTATACCCTAACTATTCATGCACAAAGGATATATATTGGAATATAGTAGTAGAATTGGTCAAAAGTTTGGTGATCAGTAATGGTAAATCGTCATTCGGGTAGTGCTGATTAAGGTCTCTAAAATCGATGCAGACCCTGATATACTCATTATTCTTATAGAAAGGGGAGATATTAGTGATCCATTTTTGGTATATCACTTCCCTAAAAAAATCATTGATCTATTTTTTTACTTTTTATTCTACATTGGTAGCATGGGAAGACTGCATCCTACTAGCTACTCACTTTAGACCTCAATGGTCATCGGGTAAGCCTAGGTGGTGCGTAGCCAAATCGGGGTGTAGCCTAGGAATTTTTGTCTAAATCCATGTGAAAATAATATAAAAAATTCTTTATAATTTCAATATACATATCCTTCTCCTAGAGAGGCATGGTGAAACTAATCAATATAGGTCATGGGTCTTCTTTGTCTCCTAGATAAAACTGTATGAGCTCATCAATTTTTGTGGAGAGGCCTTCCTCAAATAATGGAGGGTATTTCCTGATGTAATATTCTTCATCTTATATTTCTAAATAGGTAATGGTATTTTAGACATGGTGGGTAATATGGGGGTGTCCCTATCACTATAAAGGTAATAGAAGTCATTGGAAGAGACATTTTCATCCTGAATTTCTATAGTTGTTACATAGAGATAAAAAAGATGACTGTTTTCCTTTATGATTTCACTGTGGATAGGAGGAGCCTAGACATATGGGATTATGTCTACTTCCTCAATTAGGTTTTTGTGTAGCATATAATTTTTGTGAAACATACTCCAAGGGGTTGCAGGGGAGGTCACCAATCCATTGCATGCTACAACCTACAAGTCATCATCCACCATTAGTTGTTTTCTTTCCCTTTTTTTATAAACCCAGCTCAGCATATATGGATTCACAAGAATGAAGGGGGGATCTTTCAACATGTATTATGTTGACCTTCCCATTGATGGGGTATTTCATACACTAATGAAATTTTAAAGGTACCACCACTTGGATATAAATAAAAGGTATTCCATGTATGACATTATATGTTGTGTCTTGCTGGATAAAAATGAACTCGATGTTATATATGAGATCCCCAAGATGATGCTTGAGCTTGATAATCCATAGATTCCTTTTATTTATCCTTTAAAACCCTTGAATTATTATCTTTATCAAAGATAAGTCCCCCTTACTATATCCCAATTGTTAAAGGGTCCAAATTTATATGAGGTTGATCCAAAAACCATATTCAAAAAAATATATTTAGATTTTGAAAATTTTGATTTTAACTAAAACATATAGGGGTATGATATGTTCTGAGACAAATTATTTCTAATCACGATCTATAAAAATGATGGGGACATCAAATTTTGATTGAATAGTCTCAAATTAATAAAACTCATCTAAACAAAAAAAAATTCGAGCTCTAGGGGCTATAATGGCCCTTGATGTGTGCCCCTATAAGTTATTTTGAAAGATAGAGATCATCCAGGATTGAGATTTTGACTGGCACAACTGCAAACTATTTCAGAATTTCGTATTATTTTTAGTGTTATGAGATTCTTGATATTGGGATTCTCTCTATAATGTGGTTCAAGAACTGAGGTATGTGATGTTAAAAATATTGGTTCTTGTGAAAAGGTTGAGGGATAATATCCTACTACAGGAATTAATCACACCACCCTTCCCATTTTTCTAGTGTTATGAGACAATCACACCCTTGAAAGGTAGTTACATAAAATGAATAGGCTTGAATGGCCATTGAAGGGATATAATGGATCATGATTCGTTTATTGTAATTTCTAGAGTTATTTCCCAAGGGTATTATCTACATATTTTTCCTCCACATGGATGTGACAAAAATATTGGGTTTGAACACACTCGAATTGTCCTATTTAGCCTCATATTCTTCATACTCGACCCCCATATCCACAATTAGGCATGAAGAACTCACAATCAAATGAATATTAATCATCATATATGGGGTATGATAAGTTAAGTAAATTAAAATAACTAAAAATGAACTCTTCATCCGATATGGATTCCATTTGGTGGAGAGGTTCCTGTTATCTAGATGTTGAAGGAATCAAATCCTCCAAAATAAAAGATTGTGCAGGATCTGAATATAACTCTTCCTCTTCTTTTATTTCCTATGTATTATGACTACATCATCTTCTAGGAGGTGTATTCTATGTCACCTCCCTTGGTTATGGGATCATTATAGGGTTTAAAAGTTTTTCTCTCAAGGTGGAATGATCTAGGAAAACTATATTTTCAGTCATCTAGTTATCAAACTTCTCTTCATGTTTGGGGGTAACTTATTTCCAATAACCCCATTCTTTTAAATAGGTGACAGTTATACAATTTGACACTATTAGGGAATTCTCAAGCATCACCTATCCAGAATCGACCATACATCAAAGAACATGTTTGATGATTATGAAATATTAGAAGGTGTGAACCAGCCTCCTATAGAAAGTGTCGTATTTAGGATGATCAGTGAGGTTCAACTCACTGGGTTTCAAAGTCTCTCGTAGATTGAGTAGGTTATTTTCCATGGCTACAGAAGATTAACCTTGGGATAAATCATTTCCAAATGAGTGTACTTTATTCATTCATTCCTAAAATAATGGGTGAGCCTGGTTTCTTTTTTCTGGAAGAGGGTGATTTTTTTGTTAATTCCACCCAATGGGCGGTGTCAGATGATTCAGGGCCTACATGGATTCTTTAATGGGAACTATTATTATTTTGAGAGTAACAATAGTATTATATGTCCTGCCAAGACTTTCTCCCTGTACCAAGTGCATGTGAAGAGGTTTATCTCGAATCCATTGAATGGAATATTCTAGGTTTTGTTCCACTTCTATAAACTCATGGAATATTCATGGATAGTTTATTGGGATCAAAGGTGTTTTTATTTCATCCCAATATTTCCATCACAATGTTCCTGTAACTACTCTTTTGAGAGAGGGATTATGAGTGAATAAGTTAAACCATTACATCTGGTGATGAAGTCGAAAACCCTGTCATTTTCACATTATTCACAGTTTGTTAGGTTGAAATTTTTCATTTTTTTATCATGGAACTGAATTGATATAAGAATTTATGATAAAGTTCTTCCCATACCAAAATGGATTCTACGGGAAGGTTTTTGTACCAAATTAAGGCTAGAACCACCATCATTTGTACAAAAAACATCTGATCATGATTTCTTCCTTCTACAGTTGAGGACCCATCATCGAGCCACGTTGGGACATGAAGTGTGTGAGATGTCATTATAGGTCTCCCCTACCATCAATGGTTGATAAGGTAGGATTAAAAAATTGGGCGGGGGTAAAGTTTCATACACTAATTCATGATATGGATTCTTCTTAGGATACCTGGGTGCATGTATCCCATACATGGATTCCATTCGAGCATCTGGGGATTGAATGGTATTGAGTAGATTAGGAGGTACCATTGTCTGGGCCACCTATTGTCTATAAAGAGTGTTCAAGGATTTATCAGGTGGACCTGATTTTATAACCTACTAATTCTCAATCTACGATTATACTGAATTGTCTCCATGGTAGGGGAGAGTATATTTTCATAAGGAAGAAAATTCACAATCATAAATGACTTCCTCGTTTATATAGACCGGAAACCTAGATCCAAAGACATTCTAAATCTCATATTCCATTGTCGAAGGAGGATTAACTCTCTCCAGATATGTGGGAGGAGGAATATTTTTCTCTATATGAAGATGACACCTAGATATAATGTTTCCTCAAAATAATTAATCACTGAGATGTCTGATATTTTAGATCTCATTCTTATATTATTCTAATCTTTCCTCCACAGTAGTAATTTCACCTTTTCGGGAAGGTGAGTGGGATATGGTCACACCTTTTACTTTATCATTTCTAGTTTTCCACAGTATAGGTAGAAATTCATTGTTTCAAGGTTCTACGCTTTGTCTCATCCTCTGATTCTGCATATGTGTATCCTCAATTAATGTATCCAAATCACCCTACCCTCAAGGTATGTGTTATAAAATGCATCCCTTTTCATTTTCTTTGTGATCCAAATTATCTATTATGTTGAAGGTGATGAAATTCACTGGGTTGTATCAGGAAATGGTAATTATTACATTATGATCAATCCAATTGGGTGATTCTTCACTTTTTTATACTTATTTGGGGATCACATCAGGGTCGTTCCTCTAACCCTTGACCATTTTGGGACATTTTGGATAATGAACCTTATAAGGTTTGATTAACTTCCCTATATGTTCTTCTTATATCAGTTCTTGAATAATGTCCTTGAGGGAGTTTTAGACCATATTTTTTGAATGGGACTTAAAGAGAAAAGGTCTGTATTTCCATAGAAGGAATGGATTGGACAAAGATTATAGATATTTACCTCCAAACTTGGAGAAGATTGATTACTTCTTGTGTGATTATAATGTTGAAAATTCCCCCAACCCATTGGGCTAGTGATAATTAGGGGATCCTATTGGAATTAATTGATCCTATTAATGAGTAATTTTTGATTCGGGTCCAGGATTTGATGATTCTTGAGACAATAATTGATATATAAATTCCCCTATCCCATTAGGGTGGGGATGATCTAGAACCATCATTGATTTCTATAGGACCCTCTTATGGAGTGATGAATCTAGTGATGGATATTGAGTAATGAATGCCCTCGGCCCTATGGGATGGGGTTGGTTTGCAGTTGTTAATAATATTTCATAGATTCTATTAGGTTTTTATGACTCGAGGGTGGAGGTTTTTGTAACATTTCCACCAACCCTATGAGATGGTTTCTATTCTGTATGGATGTTATAGAAGATACTATTGAGATCCATTTGATTTAGCACAGTTGTTCTCAGGCATGACTTGGGTGCAATGGCATCCCATGATGGGATTCATTTTCTTTGTAAAATTTTCAGGTTTTCCATGACTTCATCTTTTGATCCTAAAATGAATTCCCATTGCTTCGAGGTTCCAAACATATGAATATGATGGTAGTCCTCTCCCTCCATTCATGAAATCTTTTAATTATTATAGTGGGGTAATTGTGTTTTATTGACCAACTAGATAATGCGTTTAATGGTCCTCTATTTTTTTGGAGTCTATTTAATTATAGGATTCAATATCTATGGAATTGTGTTATTCTGGGGTCATAGTAAACATTAATGTTCCAAATTTCGCATACCCTCAAATAAATACATCTGACATAGCTTCTTTAATTAGTTTATATAGAGTTGTTATTATACAGTGACCAATAATAGGTAGGTGTTTTTCATTCCCTTCCACCATGGGGTTATTGGATATAGAGAATGTTGGTGTATCCAACTAACAAAAGAGTGTATTCATATTCTAGAGATCACCCTTATATCCTTGATAAGGCTGGTGTTTATACATTATCCACTAACAATTTTCCCACATATTTTAGTGTAGGAAAGCCTTGAACTCCTTCTCTAGATCATTTGGGATCTCATAGTCAGAAGTGTTGATGGGATAGAACATGGATGGGAGGTTTTTTTCCAGCTAACTCTTTCTATTTATCCATGTTATTCACTTCATTATAATATTTACATAGCTCAACCTAGTCAGACCACATAAGTATCTTCTATGCTCTTCTGTAAACTACAATTAACTATTACCGGTAGTTGATAGGGAACTACAAATTGTTGACCCGATTTCTAAGAGAACCTCTCTATACAAAGGTTTCAATGTTTAATGAAACTCTCTATAAAAAGGTGTCTGGGAAAGGAGATGATTTCCCTATTTGAGAGAGATATCACTATAGGGAGTTTTACGATGGAAGATGTGAGGAGTAGTGTCCCTGTGATCCATCTATTCAATAACATGAGGAAGACTTTCACATAAATTATTTCCTTCTTATTTGGATGAAGAGTTAATGGACCCTTAATGTATCACAAATATGATTTAAACAGTCTCAAGGACAATGTCATTATTTAGACCAGGGATATGAGCCTCACTCTAATTCATGGTTGGAATATGATGAAATTCCTTTTAGGGATGATTAAGGATTTGATTCCACTGTATTATGGCTACTGGAATATATTGATAACCATATTGTATTGCAGTTTTATAAGTGCATGACTAAGAAGCTTCTGCTGTATGCTAGTGAGCTTACATATTATCAACAAGAATATAATCCTACTTGTTGGGGGTTTCCAGAATATTTTGATCAATCCTAGATGATGTGAGGATATCATCCCAGTTCAAATATGAATTCCCCATTGGAATATTTTTACAGACCTCTAAAATGGGAGGATGGATATGAGACTCATCCTATATTGCCTATAAATGATATTGGTGCAGTCATTCATCATCAAAAGTAGGGATATGATTCTCGAATCGATGAGATGTTGTAATATTCAGAGTAGCTTCACTCATAGGAATATGATCCTAGTATAAGGTGACTAACATTTTATACTGATAGAACTTGATTGGATTTGGGATATGATACTGGTCAAGAGTCTTTGAAGTATCTCAATGGACATTTTTGACAAGAATATGAGCCTTTCCCAAGGCATGCACCACTCTAACATGGTGAATCTTATTCGGAATGGGGATATAGTCCTAGTATTATTCATTTAGAGTATTCCAACGGTTTTTATCAACATGTTTCTGAGCTTTTCTCAAGGCATGTGTTACTCTCACTTGGAGAGCCCTAATTGAAAAATGGATATGATCCCAAATCATGTTCCTTTAGAGTATGTTAATGGTATTTTTGGAAAATATTGTGCACTTATATTGAGACATGTGTCCAACTTGCTTGGTGATCGCCAATAATAATGGGGATATGATCCCAATCTTATACTTATTCCTTTACCGGAATATACATATAATCCTCTAGGATGAAAGAAAGAATGTTCTCTTTCTTCATAGTAGCCACCTGTTTTAACGGATCTGGGTGATGTACTACTCTGACTACTAGGATATGAATTTGTTCATGTTCATGTATCACTACCAGGTCTAGAATATTCTGGTGAAGGTTTCCTTTTCTTCTAAAATACAGTGACACATTAGAACACTTTGTTCTATAATGTTTTATTGTACATTTTCAATCTCTAGTATGCACTGTTCGATATCTATAATTTAATAGGGTGTATAATCCCACTCCTTTAATCCTTGTGTCATCAGAATATTTCGATGGGTTATATGCATGCGGGAAGGGATATGTGCCTCCCCCATTCTTTTTTGTAGGAATATGCATGAAAACTTAATCAATTTGAGTAGGGATATGAATCTTCCCACGAGATACCAGCAGGATATACCGATAGGATTCATTAATGGAAGTAGGGATGTGATACAACTCCCATTTATCCACATCATTCCACACATGATGTGACTTCATTGGTACCCATTCATGAGTATCTAGAGTGTAAATTTGTTAGGTGGTTCTCTCAACCGGTGTATGAGGGGCACTGATGGGATGATGCTGATGATTGTGGTTGATAGGAGCCCTCTTTAGTTTCCCATGAACATGGATGGAGTCATAGTAAAATTCTTGATCTACCTTCCATAGATATGAAGGGTGCTAATTTATATGTTTTGAGGATAATCATACGATGTGATTCATGGTGGAAATAGGTGCCACTAATTTTACATCAGATTCCCTCAAATTGGATAGGTTTTTTAGCTTCATCATCTAAAGATATTTACATGCATCCTTGAGGGTTTGTATCATACCAAGATTGTGTTATTACTAAATCCTTGCATTCACTACCTAAAGATGAAGGTTTTGTGTTGTTCAGGTTGTTTTATGGTCCATAGAGGTTATACATGTTTCTGAAGTTCAAGATCATTTTCCAAATGAAGCCATGATCTCAGGTCAAGGTGTTGTTTTTTAGATCAATATCAATCGTTAGGAATGAAAAAAGGAACAGGGACACTAGTTAGTACATCATCTCAAGTGTGAAATATAATCAATAAAATATATATACGTAACACATTTGTCATTTCTTATTCTCGGTTTGGACATTCTATTAACGTGGACTTGTCACTATGAGAATGAACTTATTTATTGGGACCCTTGGTTACCAAGGATTTCATGTTGGGAATACAATTTTCTTTTTCAGCAGATATGAAAATAAAGTGTCTTGATGTATTTTTTTACTGATTTTTGTTATTATTTAAGAGATTTATGTTGGGTTCACCAATTTTGTTTCCCATTAAATATGATGGGTCTATATTTTATCCACAATAATTAGGGGACATGATTCTTGATTCCAATAATGATTTTGTTATTTCATAATTATATTTTTTCATGTTAGGTTATATAACATTTTCCTTATTAGAGTATTGGTTGTGGGGGTTCAATTGTGGTTTCAAAATCATTTACATTGGGTTTACCTTTTATACATTTCCTAGAATCTCTCAAAAATTCCTATATTCCTAACTGAGTACTAAAATTTCTTCCAAATGAGGGAGTTCCTTTGGGTTTCAAACCCAATAAAACATGGGAAATAACATTGGTCAAAAGTATGGGAGGCCTGGATCATCACAACCTTTTATGGGGGGATTATTTATTATTATGAGACTCCCTTATAAATATAAGATATTATTGTGACTCTCTTCCTAATCCTATTACGATACCGGTATCCCTAACCAAATTATCATGTTTTGAATCCTTCTATGTTTAAAATGAGTTCTATTAAAGACAATATCTGTATGTATCTACATTGCTTCATTCATTTCCCATTAGAACATATAAATGAGTAGATGTTTATATTTTTAAGCTATATAACCAGGCACTCTTGAGGATAAAGCTATCCAAGAAGTTGATTGGTGTCTAGAGGATGTGATTATGCTTTTATGAGGTATCCTACAAATAATTTTTATACTATGAATTAGAACCCACGTAGTTTATTTCAGGTGGGCAGTTTAACGACATGTGGAAAGAATATATGTGAGGGAACATAGGTTCCATGTGTTGAGTTGGATCCTCTAGACGGCATACTAGACACCCTATTTAACTATGGTTGTTTCATAATCATAATATCCTCTCTGTATATAAATACTATTGGATTTATTAATTTATAGTGAAACAAATCATGATGTGGAAGTAGAAGAAGAAATAAGTTTCAAATAATAGACAAATGATATTACCTCTTCTTTGACGTGCTTCCTCTAAATATTCTCTTAGAGTACTAGATTTATACTTTTAAGAAGAAAAATACATCCAAAATGTTTCTAGGTAAGCTTATAAGGGAAATGGGTTGGGGTGGGTGACTTGAAGGCTCAAAATGAAGTGAATAGTTGAGGGAGGAAGTACCCTTTTATAATTGAGGTGAGGGGCACTTTTGGAAACCTCAAAACTATATATTTATAATAATATAAAACCCCACTTAAAAACCTCAAAATATTCCAATTTAGAATATGAGATGCGATAGGGTTTTAATCTCATCTTCCAATAAGTTTTACACACTTTTTTATGTCAATTTGAGAATTATCATTTTAATTTACACTTAGTTATTCTATTTCATTTTTAACTAGGGTAACAAATATTTCAATATTAAAAGGGAGAAATATTTACTTATTTTAAGTCCCTTAGACCATAAATGAATACTTTAGAACAGTTTAGACCATATAATAATTATTCTATATTTTTTAAGAAAATTTATGGTTTTTAAATAATTTAAGACAACATTATTTTGACAAAATATCAATAGTGTCAATTTTGACATTATTTATTTCATGGATTTTTTAAAATATAAAAATAACAAGTGAACCTCGATAAAAATATTTTATTATATCCATAAGGGGTAAAGGTAATATATAAAATTAATTTTACATAATAATTATCCCAAATTATATTTATTAAAATATTTTTAATAATATTTATATGATCTCTTTATTAATAAAATAATTACAACCTCAATTTTGTATAATTATTTAATATATTTATTAATTAAATAAAAATTTAAAATAAAATAATATGATGAATATATATCCATTATATTTCATAATAATACTTTTAGTTGAATTTATATTCTGAAAACCCAAACATTAAAAATGTTATACTCTATTAAAACATAAATGTGACAAATTTATCTTCACCTTAAATAAAATTATATAAGTGTCATAATCTATTCTATAAGCGTGGTCAATAAGTCAAACATTGGATGGTTATAGTCGATATATACTCTACCAATATGTTTTGTACAAGTTATTGTACCTTTTGATAGTTATTAATATTTCAATAAAAAAATTGTTGATTTCTCATTAATTTTTTAATATTTCTTCATCCAAGTATAAGTCTTTAAGGTAACTATTTATTTCCTAAAAATTACATATAAATTTCCATGATAAAGAAAACCATTTTATAATTCAAATTAGTATTTATAATATAATTTATCTTATGTATAATATTATATTAAAAATAATTTAATTATTAAAGTTTGAGTGAGGCATATTTCACTTTTCAATAAATAAATTAAATTAAATGTCCTAATCTCATACAAGTGTATTACAATGGATACCATTTTGACCCAATTATGTTTTAGGAAAAATAAAAATCATCTAATTATACTAATACAAGTGTTTGGGTAATTTTATAATATTATTTTACCATTAATTACCTGATTTTCCCTTTTACCGTGCTAATAAAATTTATCAAAGTTACTATTCATATTGCCCAAAAAAATAAAGTTATTTACATAATTTGTACCTCAACGTTCCAAATATGGAATCCATTTTTAAAAATTCAAAACACACAATTTTTAGTAATTAATTTAAAATTATTCCCGTTGTTGAAATGGGAAAACGTGTTTTAAAGGTTAAAATATTGCAAAAGATTGAAATGTTTTTATATCTGAATTTAATGTAAAAATAATTAAAATGAACTAAATTATATTAAATGGTAAAAAATATTTTCTATTTATACATTTAAACCAGTCAATAATATAATTGAACTGTATAAATTATTTCAATGGAAATATTTATTTTCAATTTAATTTTTGTGTATTTTTATAATTCATCAAAACATGAATGTTCCTAGAAAAATATCAACAATACTTCCAAAGTAAATTATATATCCTACTTCAAAATAATGTGTTTATATTTTCATATAAAAACTCTTTAAGTGTCAAAATATTAATTTAACAGGGGTTCTCCATTCAAAGGTGTAAAATTAACCTTTAAAACATTCATTTTTATACATCAAATAGGGTTTTATTCACACCATGTGACTAAAATATCAATTGGATGAATACAGAAAATATTTTATAAATTATATAACACATATATATCTCATTAATTTAATTATCAAAATTAATTCACTCAAAAATAAAAATATCTAATTGATTTATATTTTTCATAGATAATTAATAGCCAATGAATTCACAATGTATTTTAATAAGTTAATTATAATTATTACTGTTAACCTAATGGCTTGGCTATAATGGTAATTTTATAATAACTTCATCTCACAGTTCTTTTAAACTCACAATTTTTTTGCAAAGAATGCTACTTAATAATAAAAGTTATTTAAAGAAAATATTTCATAAAAACATATTAGTGTTACATTCTACCCCCTTAAATAGAATTTCATCCTTGAAATTCGTCACTTGGAAATAAATAGATGAGGATACCTCTCCCTCATCATATTCTCATGTTCCCACGTAGCTTCTTTAAAATGGTGGTTCCTCCATAAAACATTAACCAAGTGAGTGGTATTTTTTGGTTGAAATATTTTTCTATGATCCAAAATCTCTATAGGTTATTCTTCATAAGAAAGATATTTCTCTAGTGGTACAACTTCTATGATTAGTATATGTTAAGGATTGGGTATGTACTTTATCAGGAGATATACATGGGATGCATCATGAACTTGATTGAGATTAAGTGGAAGCACCAATCGGTAATCAACCATCCCAACATGATCTAGAATTTCAAAAAATACGTATATAAATATGGCTCAGCTTGACCTTCTTTCCAAATCTCATTACTCTCTTCCAGGGAGATATTCATAAAAACAAAATATCACCCACTTCATACTATTGGTCTTTTCTTTAGTTGTCAGCATAACATTTTTTGTTCAATGTAAGCTGCTATTATGTTTTGTTAAATAGATTTGACCTTTTCTACCATTTCCTCAACAAGATTAGGCCATAATAGCTTTCTTTCCCCAGCTTCATCCTAGCAAGTTTGATTTCTTCACTTCTTTCTATAGAGGGGTTCATAAGGATCCATCTAAATAGTAAAGAGAATGATATTATTGTAATAAAATTACACCAACGTAGGTGTTGATCTCAACCACCTTTGAAATCCAAAGAAAAATCCCTAAACATGTCTTCTAGAGTTTAAATTGTCCTCTTTGAGTGACCGTCTATATGAAGATGATAAGTAGTACTCAAACATAACTCTATATCTAGATCAAGATGATGACTTTTCTAGAACATCAAGGTAGACCTTGGATCCTGATCAGATATAATGGATAGTGGTACTCCATGCAATATTACTACTTCCTTTACATATACCCTGCAAGGTTTATCAATAGAGAAATCCTATCTAATAGTAATTAAGTGTGCTAAATTTGTAAGGCGATCAACTATAAACCATAAATCATTGTAGACTTTAGATGTTGTGTAAAGTCTGACAATAAAATCCATAATGATTTTTTCCTATTTCCATTCTGATATGGGTAATGGTTGTAATATCCCCCTAGACTTCTATCTCTCATCCTCAACTTGGTGACAATCTAAGCATCAATAGACATATTCGACAAATTATTTTTTCATGCCATCCCATCATAAATACTCTTTCAGGTCTCTTTAAATATTTCTTCTTCTAGGTTGAATTGAGAATGAAGAACTATGAGCCTTATCCAATACCTCCTTCTTTAATTATGGTATGGGTGGAATACATAGCATATTCCTGAACCTTATTATTACATCAAAATCATGGTTGAATTTAGGAACATTTCTCACCTTCTTTTGTAGCTCTGCATCTTTCTTCTGCACCTCCATAATCTTCACTTGTATAGATGGTTGAATATTCATTTGAGAAATATAAGATTCCCCCATTCTTTTAAAATTTCAAGAACCATGATTTTAAAATCCATAAATATTGGATCTTTTCTGATCCTCGTCATGGAAAGGATAGCATGGTATTCTCGACTCAAATCATATTCCACCTTGTTCTCTTCCATAGGGTTGTAATTTATTGAGCAGACAAAATATTTAATCAAATCTAACCATCTTTTGTTTATTACTACTACTAAATGACTAATTTTTTATTTCAAGAAAAAATAACCAAATACACATCATGGGGGCCTGTAGAAGTTGAGACCATGTGCATCCTCGATAAACACATCCACTCCACCCAAAGGGAGGGATCCAAGTGTATAGAGAACTTAAATAGGGGATTCCTGTATATCCTTGGAGTCTAAGAAGTTAGCTACATGGTTACCTTCATTCCACATATGCAGGATCACATTATTACTGGAGAGGAGAGCCTTGCATTTACGGATCAGTACATGATGGTCCATGGTAGGGGAAGTGTTCTGATTAGGGGATTCCATAAAACATTGGAGTCGGTTTACCCAAAGGGAAGGCTGATATTCTTAGAGCTACATAGCTTGAGACTAGTGAGGATGGACATTGCCTCTGCTGTCAATGTTTCACATACACCATAAGAAGTGTGGAATGTGGGGATAACCGAATTAGACGGGTCAGAAACCAGTCTGCCGCACACATACACCATTGAATGTAGGCCCCATCTGTGTTGAGCTAAAGGCTATAGGGAGGATGGGACCATTTCACCCAGAACCCCACCGAGCGGGAACTTGGAGGGGAGAGAGGAATCATGTTGTGGCCATACTGCCTGATTGGGGGGGGGGATCCTTCGGGTTCCTGAGAAGCCCGACCAGGTCCACAAAAAAGAATTTGGCCTGAATGGTAACAACATACTTCAAAGGATGGGGTCGGAGTGACTAGCCTGATTGTGCGCTTGCAATAAGGTCCAGCAACCTGCAGAAAGAAGGGACAGATGAGCCTCTTCCTCACACCTGTTACCCACACCAAAAACCATCGCACATCATCAACAGAATTCAACCCACCTAAACCACCCATGAACTCCCCTAGATCCCTCAATAGAGTATGCACCCACTCACTTTCAAATAATAGATGGTGTGATGAATCCTTTGGGAAAATACAGCAGGCGCACCAAGAATCTAGTTGGACACCCTTTCCCTTGATAGCCACCTCCGAAGGGATTGCATGATTATTTATTCTCTAGGTGAGAAATGTGTACTTGAGGGGGATAGTTTTTCTCAAGAGGCTTTACCCTCAAGGGTCATAGTATGGCTGTTAGAGTGTAGAAAGTATATAGTAATTTTCCGAGAATCTACCTATGGGAGGGCCCGTGAAGATACACTGGTCAAGGGATGCATCTAGGATGATACTGTTAAACACATAATCCTAGGGGGTGTTGAGAATATCATTGATGATGGGGGATGCATACAGGATAATTTGAAGGTTAAGGCAGGAGTGGGGCAGCTTGGGTAGCCCAGAACCCCAACCCCCCAAGTGCACTCCCAAAAGGAGATGTCCTTACACCCCAAAATCCACATGGAACTGTCTTGCAGCCTTGGGATGCGCTCACATAGATATTTCCACAAGGGGGATAGAGCCCTTCTACTCTCTCTATAATAAAATTCGTACTTCCTTATGATGAAACAGTCCCATAGAGAATGGACCCCAAACACTTCCCATGCTATTTTCCCTTAAAGTAAGAATATATCCCTCTCCACTTCTTACACATTGATTCCTCCTTGATCGAAAGGTCTAGCAAGCCTACCATTGGAAGCCTAATGTAATATTCCCTCACCTTGAGCATCCCAAAGGATGGATTTGAAGATTTTCTCTAACCATCTGATAATTTCCTTTGGAACTTTGAGGACAGAGAGAATGTGCATGGGGATGGAAGAGAGTACATTGTTTATCAGGGTGATTCTACCACAAAAGTACAGGAACCTTTTCTTCCAGTTATTGATTCTGGTCACAATCCTTATGACTAAGGTAATGAAGTGTCCAATTATAACCCTACCAAGGGCTATTGTACCACCCAATTAAGTCATAGGGAAGCTCTCGCATCTAAATCCCAATAGGTCTCTACCGCAACCCTGTTCCTGTGCAGGAAGGATCTGGGGAGGTGCACCTCACTTTAATAACGATTGATGACTTGAATTCCCCATTTAGAGTAATCTTTCGTGAAAGAATTAATACCCCTTATAGACGAATTACATCCATTGATAAATAATTCCATATCATCAACAAATAAGAGGTCAGAAATCCCAGAGAAGCGAGACCCACAGTGATTGGGACTGATAAAGCCGTGATTCAACATTGAGAAAAAGTATCTGATGAGAAAGTCATCCATGAGGATGAAGAGGCTTCAAGATTGGGGTTCCCCTTGCCTCATCCCTCTAACTGACATTAGGAACCCACAATTCTTCCCCATAAAAATAATGTTGAACCATGACAGGCTATAATAGCGAAAAAGAATATCAATGATCCATTCATAGAACCCCATGCCGCTCATAACATGGATGATAAAACTCCATTAAATACGATGATAAGCATTGTCCACGTCGACCTGAATGAAAAAATTAGACCCCAATCACTTTATTATTAACATCTCCAACCATTTCTTGTGCAATACCCATGGCCCCTTGCATGGACCTTCCTAGAATGAATTCATGTTTCTTGTCAGATTCCCAGTTGTGAATATGATGGCTGATCCTCAAGTTGATGATATTAACCAGAACTTTATATGTTAAGTTGCACATAATTATGGGACGGAAGTGCGATATGGAAGAGGGGTCCATAACCTTGGGGATGAGAATAAGAGTAGTGTCACATGCTACCTGAGGAAGAGCACCCCTATAGAAGAAATACTGGATTGAAGCAATGAGATCGACTTTGATAATTTTCATTGAGCTGACAAAGAAAGAGCCTAAAAATCCATCAGAATCCAACGCACTATCCTATTTCAGGGCCCTAACAAAATCCCACACCTCTTACTCCTCCATCCCTTCCCCTAGAAGAGCGTTGATGTAGAAAGGGATCACATTGGGGATGGACTCGAAGAATTCAGACTTTCCACCAGGGTAGCCATATTGTATGCATGTGTTGGGGTTGAAATATAAGGACTCAAAATGAGATTACACCTTACCATAGATCATACTTATATCTCTGGTGAAGTATCTATCCTCATGTAAAATATTAGGGACCTAGCCCTACTAATTTTCATTCAAGTATGCATGAAAATATGCTGAATTATGGTCCCCTTCTTTGAGATAGATTTCCTTGGAGTGCTCACGAGGGCGTCTTTCCTACCTTATAAGAATCTCATTCAGAAATTGTTCTTTGTTATCGAGGGAGACGAAGAAACCCTCGGTCTAGGCCTCCTTCATACTAGCCTTTTAATCTTTTATGTCACTCATATGCTTATATAGGAACAGTTGTTCCGAGGGAAGGGAACCAAACCAAGAAACAAGGTCATGTCGCAGGCAATGAAGTTTGTTGGGGAGAGAAACCTAGGGTCCACCCTAGTAGGAGGGCATCCATGACCTACACACCACATCCAAGAAGTTCGGATGTTGATTCTAACTCCTAGAGAATAATAAATGCCTTTCTCTAGGGGTACCCACCCTGAGGTGAACAAGAAGTGGGGAATGTCCTAAAAGGGAACGTACTATATGAATAACCTCCAAATTCTGAAAGAGTAAGATTTCATGGAGGTTCCCATGACAGTGGTTTAGTATGCCCCAGATGCACTGGTTACCCCTTTGATTGTTTCACCAAGTAAACATATAACCAAAATATTCTAGATCTTGGAGTCCCTCTTAAGACATAAAGGAGGAGAAGGATAAACAATCTATGTGTGTTGAAGCAGTGCCACCCTTCCTCTATGACAGATTCATGACCATGTTAAAATTTCTGCCCACCATCCATGGCTCCCTACTGGGGTTGGAGGACCTAAGATCCATCCAAATATTCTTATGAATCCTAGCCTCACACTAAGCATACAAAAAAGAAATTAAACAGTGTCAGTTTCCTTTGTCAACCTAAACAGATAAAAGTTGATTTGAGACCATGAGAATCGAAACACTGGTCATGCCTTTCCAAAAGACCCAGATGTAGTGATTACTAGGCTCTCCATGCATAAAATGTCACATCACCATTCTTTTGGTGAACTCCCCCAACCTACCCATACATTTCTTGGGATCAAGAATCAAAAACAGAGAAACCTTGTGCTTGGACACTTCAGAATAAATGAAGTCCATTTTAACCCTGGTGCTGAGGCCCCGAGGGTTCAAAATGATCAACAATAAAATTAAAAGAGGGTGCCTAGTACTATACTCAGGCGAGATAGGCCCTCAAGTTGGCTTCCTTGAAGAGGTGGAACTTCTTCTTGATTGATATCTAGTTCAAATCCTGCTTGAAGCTAAGTAGCAGATAGAAAATGGATGAGTCTCCAACTTGGTGGACTATGACATAGAACGACCCCCCTTAGGTGCCATTGAGGAGAAGGAAGGCCTCTTCTGTAGGTTTGAAAGAGAACTAAAATAGTTAGAAAACTCTAACAACAAAAAAATGGGCTAGGAGACTTGGGGGAGTAGTTCGGGGGAGAGGAGTCACAGATGATGTCTTTCCCCTTGGGGGACTAGTAGGGATGGGGGTGGGGTAGAAATAGAGGGGGTGGTTGGTGGAGGGGCACAAAAGGAATGCATTTTATGCAAGAGGATAGGGGATGGGAAGGGATGAAGGGGGAGGCACCAGAGGGAGAGGGTTAAGGACCTTGCATGGGGATGGTAGGGGTGGGGGAGGGGGTATGGTGACCTAGGGGGGTGGGTGAAGAGAGGGTCAGGCAACAGGCTACTCAGAAGACATCCCCCTGATAGAAGATGAAGCCGAAAGTGGAGAGGCCGCCATCAATGGTGGGGGTCTGCTGGTCTGATTCCTCTTGCATGAAGACATTATATGAGAGGAGAACTTCTTATACTCTGACACTGTGTGTCCTAGTAAGTGACAGCCGATGAAAAACTGTGGCATCGAAGGGTAAAAGATAGGCTGCATCTAATCCTTAGAATCTTCATCCTGAAGAAGCATGCAGGCCAGAAGAGGAGAGCACAAGTCGATTGCTACATACATCCTGGCCATTTCTGAGTCAAGGATCTTGATATTGTGGTCTTCCATGAACAATAATTAGAAGAGGTAGTCGTCGTTCATCTCCATGAGAGACACGTTCAAGAAAGGAAGAGGGAGTCAAGGAAGGTGAACCCATACCACCACTACTGATGACTCCCTTCCCCAATGGGATTCCATGGACCACCGAGAGAGGTGAACGTTCCAATGACCAACTGAGTGGAGACTAAGCCTAACATCTTGCACAAAATATACTTTAAACTTTTATGGTAAGTATAATTATCACACCTTTCACCATAAAGATAATGCCTCCATATCTTTAATGAAAAAATTACTATAGAAAACTCCAAATCATGAGTTGGATGATTTTTATCATGGATTTTCAACTTCCATGAGGAATAATCTATCACCATATCATTTTTCTTGAGAACACATCTCAGCCCCTTCTTAGATACATCATTATAGATCTCAAACCGTTCTCCACTACAAGGCAGGGTGAGTACAGGTCCACTAGATAACATTCTTTTTAGCTATTTAAAAGTCTCTTGACATTCCTCCATCCTAATGAACTTAAATCCTTTCTGAGAAAACATGGTGAGTGGACTTGATAATCATGACAAATATTTCACAAAACATCAATAATATCTAGGAAGACAAAGAAATCTTCAGATCTGAGTTACCATTTTTGGTCTCGGTAAACTTTAAAAACTTTAATTTTTTATGGATCCACATATATCCCTTATCTCTAGATTATATGACCCAAAAATGAAAATTTCTGAAGCCAAAATTCACACATGGTAAATTTTTCATAAATATTATCCTTTAGCAGGGTGTTCAGTACAATTCTCAAGAGGTCATCATGTTATTCCTTGCTCTTCAAATAGACAACAATATCATCTATAAAGAATACCAAAAATTTAATTAGATTGTCTTTATATAATCTATTTATTAGATATATAAATATATCATGGGCATTATTTTGACTAAAAGGCATCAATATAAATTCATAGTGTCAATTCCTTGTACGAAATGTCGTCTTTAGTATATCCTCATTTTTACCCTTAATTTATGATATCATGAATGGTGATCAATCTAGGAAAAGTATTGATCTACACATAGTATGTCAAATAATTCATCAATATGGGGAAGAGGATATTTGTTCTTGATAGTGATCTTGTTATGTTCTCAATAATCTATGTAGAGTCTCATTGATCCATATGTCTTCTTAACAAATAGAATATGTACTCTCCAAGGCGACGTACTAGGGAGTATGAATCCCTTATAAAGATTATCTTAGAGTTTCTTTTCAATTCTTGTAACTCAATTGGAGAAATTATATAATGTGTCTTGGAAATTGGAATAACACCTGGTATCAGTTCAATTTTGAAACTCCACATCACGATTTGGTGGATGACATGGAAATCACTCTAGAAATACATCATCTAACACTCATACAATGGTTGTATTCTTAGTTGTGAGTTTCTCCTAAACCATTTGAGATATATAACCTTCATTTATATAAATCAAGACCTATAAGATGGAATAAATTTCTATTGGAAGTTTATATTTATCCATGCATTGATAGATGATCATAGATTTGTCTATAATATGAAATGTGACTTCCCTTCCAGGGAAATTTATATGATATCAATATAGACAAATCCTATCCTTGATAATAATCACATCAAATTTAATTATAGGAAGGATCACAAGATTTTCAAGAACCACTTTCTCACAAACTTTAGATGGAGAAGAATTATAAACTTTTGATGCGACTGTTGTTCCATTAGAAGTTAGAAGAGATAACTCAATATCCAATTGTTTTTGTAATACAACATTACCCTTAGAAAATTCTCCATAAATAAATGAGTGGGTGGATCTAGACTCAAATAAAACATTTTATACTTTAGAGTGGATGGTAAGTGTACCTTTCACTACTTCGTTATCTTACTCCACATCACCGATAGTGATTGAATGTGACTTTCCTTTTTCTATGGCATTAAGAGTTTATTAATGTCGATCATCATCAATATCCCTTATATTAGGTAATTAATTGGAATAATTCCCCATTTACTTTAACTTGTAGAATTGAATTGTATGAGGTGAATTCTATGTATCCTTTTTTTGTTCACATCATTGGACATAATTTTTCCATCACATCGACATTAAACTACCCAATGACCATAGTTTCTACACTTAAAACATTTAATAGTCCTCTTAATACAATTCCATCCATGTTTCTCTCCACACACTAGGCATAAGGAAAAACTCATATTCTTTTCAATGTGGTCATTATATTTTCCTTTGAATTCCATTTTTATCTTCTTATCAAACCCATATGACCAATGGGTTCCTCCAATATCCACCTCAACATTGAGGTCACATCCAAAAATTTCCTCATAGTTTTTTAATTCCCTTATGGATAATTCTCTTTGGTGACTTGGTTATAAGCCACTAAAGAATCGATCAATTTTACTCTCAGGTTGGATAATAATTCTAGATGCGTACCATGAAATTATTCTAAAAGTTTCTTCATAGGAACCAATGGATTCATAATCCTCCTTCTTACATTCAATGAACTCTTTATCCTCCTTTTTTTAAGAATAAAAGGAAATTACTTATCCAAAAAAAAAATTTGATCTCATCCCATTCCATGGACTGAATTTAACTTATTTTCTTCATATTCTTGATAATATTCTACCATGTATCAACTTCACCTTCCAAATGATATACTGCTAAGATGACTTTATCATGTTCATAACATTGTATAACTAACAAATATCTTTTCAGTGCTAAAAATCCATTTTTCATCCACTGATGGATCATAAGACCCACTAAATGAAGGTGGATGCTGCCTCATGAAGGATTCAACCAAATGCTTCTCCTTCATTTTCTCATTTAGAAGTCTGGAATTATTCATATATTGAAAAATTTGTGTGATCATAGCTACACGATTTTTCATTCCAGCTCCCATAAAAAAATTTTTTCTCAAGGGGGGGGGGTACAATCATTGCATTTTCTATTTCATTCAACATTAACACGGTTCTTTTAGGTTCTAGACATTGACTAAAACCAAGAATTGTAGTTTGAGAAATATAAATCATAATGGGAAAACCAAACAATTCAACAATAAAATTTCAATTTAGGAGCTTTTATGTTTTATCCTAACTTATTCATGAACATCTATGAAAAATTAGGACAGGATTGCATCCTATAATTAGAAATATCCTTATGGTTCTTACTAATGTTCTCTTATCCTAGTTTCCAAAGGTTAGTTGTACCTTTTCTATGATACCAACTATAATGACCAAAAAATTACATATATATATCACTTCAACACTAAAAAATATTAATCACATAACATAAAAAACCATGCCAGGATAGTATTGGATTAGTGTCTTTAGAAAATGGGAAACATAAATAACAGGTTCATAAAACATGTACATTGTCTCTCACTTATTTTTTCATAACTAGACTCATTTTTGAAATATCTTACTTAATATAGTTATTCATGACTTAGGTAAATTAAAAATATGAAAGAGTGAGATCAAATTATATGTAAGGGTAAACAAGGTAAATATAATTCATATCATAATTCTAGGAATATAACATTTGAAAATATTATCCTCCATATAAAAGATCATAATATCATGTCATGGGATAAATCTTAAAAGTGAAATGTAATCTCAATAGTCAAAACACTAGACATGAAATTTCATTTCATACATGCATAATCATAGAAAATCATTTCATATTATTCAAGGCTCGTTTCCAAGACCATCATAGCGGGAAAAGTCCATTCTTGAACCAAGTTCACTCCTCATTCTAGCCCTATATTATTTAGTTGGATTTACTTGTCATTTCCGTCATGTATATCTCCTTAGTTATAAATCATTACCCAATGTATTCAAGGGAGATATAGGTTCCACACATCTCATAATGAAACCATTCTTACGTGTGACACAAAAATAAAAAAACATTCACCATAGCATAACCCAAGAAAATAAAATGGATTTCTTAAACATTATTCCATAATATTTGATATAAAACAAATGTATTTACTAAATAAAGTTACAAAATAATCACAATAAAATCATAGTAATAACAGGTATATAAATATATCCCTATTTTAATAGTATCATCTTATATGGAAACTTATTTTGAAAAAACACCTGAAATTAATTCTTGAGGAGAATATCCTTTTTTCTTCAAAAATGTATTCTTCCTAAAAATGCTATACGATTTTTGAAGAAATAATTTTATGTGAAAAAAACTTGAAATATTATAGGAGAAGCATAAAGGATAAAATAAACTCTGAAAATGTAAAAATCCTTTCATGTCATACAAGTTAAAAAAATTAATCTCATACTTTTATTGGAAAAGTCAAAAAGTACCTCGTACCAAAAACCACAAAAGATTTAATTCATACCATTTAGTAAAAATTCAGCAATTGATAAAATTGACTTCAAAAAATTATATATGGATAGAAATAATACTTTTAAATACATATTTATCAAATATGGATGTGGATGATAAATATACCCCAGTAAATACCTTCGAATAAACAATCTCAGATAAAAACAAGATTTGCAAAGTTATCCCTTAACTTAGGTCTGATATACTTCGTATGTATCCAAACCTCCTGTATAATGATTTAAATAATTTTACTGATTTATTCCAAAATCTTAATAATTTTTATGATAGCATTTATTATCATATTTTCATCCATTTGTTAGTAATATTTCATTGCTACTCTTTATTTGGTTATTAACTTCTTTATGTTCTTATGCATGTTTTGTCAGATAAGATCTTATTACTATTTTTTGGCTATAGTTATGTTATTTAAATAACAGTATTTGTATTATATAAATCTTATTGATTCATTAAATTCATTTATATAATCATTCATTAAGGAATATTATGTATAACGAATCACATCGCACTGTCGAGACGGTAAGCCATACGTACGCACGAGCGACGATATCGTTCTCATAATTGATGAATGGTATTGAAGTGGATGGTGTATAGTATCTCAGAATCAATATAAATTTGTATTAATAATATATATATATTTATTTATTAATTCCAACATTATATCCATCCATGTAAGGTGGTGGTGAAAAATGTATTAAATCGCGGTGTAGAGACAGTAAGTCGTACATACGTACGCGTGGTGATTTCATTTTACATAGGATTGGTATAATGTGGAATATGGTTGTTTGATAATAATAATAATAATAATAAACTCTTAGTATATAATTAATACAGGAGTTATTACTTTAAAATGAAACAAATCATGAGGTGTAAGTAGATGAATAAAGAAGTTTGAAAGAATCAGTAATTGATATTACATCTTCTTTGACATTCCTCCTCTAAATCTCCTCTTAGATCACTAGATTTGGTATTTTAAGAAGGCCATTAGCTCTATAATTTTTCTAGGGAAGTATAAAATGAAAATGGTTAGGGGTGGTTGAGCTTGATGTCTTAAAATGATGTTAAGAGTTGAGGGAGGAAGTGACCTTTTATAATTGAGGTGAGGGGAACTTTTGGAAACCCCAAAAATATAAATTTATCATAAAATAAAACCCAACATAAAACCTCCAAAATGTTAAAATTTAAAATATGATATGATATAGGGTTGTAATATAATAATCGAATAAATTTTAGACAAGTTTTTATGTCAATATAAGAATTATCATTTTCATTAACACTTAGATATTATATTTAATGTTCAACTTGGGTAACAAATATTTCAATATTAAAATGGTAAAAATTTTATTTATTTGAAGTAAATTAGACCATAAATGAACAATTTATAACATTTTATACCATATAATAATTATTCTATATTTCTATAATATTTAATGATTTTTAAATAATTTATGAAAACCTTATTTTGAAAAAATATCAGTAGTGCCAATTTGGACAATATTTATTTCAGGTATTTTTAAAAATAAAAAATAAGAAGATAACATTGATAAAAATATTTTATTATATCTATAATGGGTCAAGGTAAACTATAAAATTTATTTTACATAATTATTATCCCAAATTATATTTATTAAAATATTGTTAATAACATTTATTTGATCCCTTCATTAATAAAATAATTACTACCTCAATATTGTATAATTATTTATCCTACTTATTTTTTGAATAATGATTCAAAAAAATATAATATGATTAATATAAGTCCATTATATTTCAGAAGAATACTTTTAGTAGAATTTATATTTTGAAAAACCCAACATTAAAAAAATGCTATACTCTTTTAAAATAGGAATGTGAAACAATTATGTTCACTTTAAATAAAATAATATTAGTGTCAATATGTATTCGATAAACCACAAAATGGTCAATTAGTTAACCCTAGGATTCTTATGGTCGCAATATATTCAACTAATAAGGTCTTTTAAAGTGTTTGGAAAATTTTGGTTATTAATATTTTAATAAAAAATTGTTTTATTGATTCCTCGTCAATTAATTAATTTTTTCATCATCCAAGTATAAGTCTTTAAGGTTATTATTTATTTCCCAAAAATAAAAAATAAATTTTCTTGATTAAGGAAAATATTTTAAATTAAAAATGATAATTCATAATCTAATTTATCTTCTATATAACCATATATTAAAAATAATTTAATTATTAATATTTGACTGAGACATATTTCACTTTTCTTTAAATAAACTAAATTAAATGTCATAATCACATAAAAGTGGGTTACAATGCATACCATTTCACCCCAAGTATTATTTAGGGAAAATTATAGTCATATCATTATATTAATAAAAGTTTTAGGGTAATTTTATAATACTATTTTTACTCATAATTACCTGATTTACCCATTTACCGGGTTAATAAAACTTACCGAAGTTACTATTCATATTTCTCCAAAATAAAATAATGATATTTATATAATTTAGACCTACTGATTCCAAATATAGAATCCATTTTTCAAAATTCAAAACACATATTTTTCAGTAATTAATTTAAAATTAATCCCATCATTGAAATGGAAAAACGGGTTTTAAAAGTTAAAATATTGAAGTTTTTTGAAATTCTTTAACATCTAGATTTATTTTAAAATTAGTTCCAATGACCTAAATTATATTAAATGGAAAAAATATATTATATTTATACTTTTAAACCATTCAATAATATAATTGAACCATATAAATTATTTCAATGAAAAAAGATAATTTTAATTAAATTTTAGCACTTTTTTACTAGTAATAAAAAAATGAAAGTTACCAAAATAATAAAAGAAATTCATACAAAGTAAATTTTTTTATCCTGATTCAAAATAGAATTTTTAAGTAGTCAAATAAAAAAATTTAATGTGTCAAAATCTTGATTTAAAAGGGGTTCTCCATTCAAAGGTGTAAAATTAACCTTTAAAAATAGGTTTTTACACATCAAATAGGGTTTTATTCATACCCTGTGACTAAAATATCCATTGGATGAATATCAATAATGTTATATTAAGTATATTACACATATATATGTCATTAATTTCATTAATTTCATTCCCAAAAGTAATTCACTCAAAAATAAAAATATCTAATTGATTTATAATTTTCATAAAAAATTTATAGTCAATGAATTCACAATACATTTTCATAAGTTAGTTATAATTATTCCCGCTAACCTAATGGCTAAGATACAATGGTTATTTTATAATAAGTGAATCTAGTGGTTCATTTAAAATCATGATTTCGTGAAAATAATTCTACTGTAGAATAAAAATTAATTAATGAAAATATTTCAAAAAATATATATGGGTGTTAGAGACCTCTTTGATAAGTTGGGAGGGGTAGGATGGTTCTTGAAGATTGACCTCAGATTATATTATAATCAGAAATGGGTATGAGAAGAGGATATACTGAAGACATAATTATAATTTCATTATAGTTACAATGAGTAATTGTTGTTTCATTTAATTTAAAAAATTCCCCATCAATGTTTATGGTAGTCATGAACTAGATATTTCATCCTTTCTTATACTAGTTTAGGATAGTATTTATTGATGATATTTTAGTGTACTCATCATCTGAGGAGGAATCTGTGAGACACTTGAGGGTGTTCCTAGGAAAACTCTGAGAGAACCATCTTTATGGGAACATCACAAAGTGACAGTTTTGGATTCAGGAGTTCCACTTCTTAGAATAAGTTATCTCGGTATATGTTGTAGCAATGGGCCTAGTGAAGGTCGGGTAGTTTTTATTTTTGGATCCACCCATGAAAATGATGGAGGTGAAAAGCTCATTTGGGTTTGACTGATACTATTTAAAATTCATACATGATTTTTATAAGATATAATCTCCATTGATAGCTTTGATTTGAAAGGGGGTTCTTTTCTTGGGTACATACAGGTGCCATCAGGCTTTCCAAGAGTCATGGAAGGGATTGTAGAGAGCTTTAATCTTGTTATTTATAGAGGTTGGTGTAGAGTGTGTTGTGTTTTTTGATACATAGAGGATTGGACTTTGTTTTTTTCTGATATATAGATAGTGTTTTATTACCAATTGTACTGGCCAGTTGAGACAATATGAACAGAACTACGTGACCCCTGATCTTGAGCTAATAGTAGTAGTATTTACACTAATTATGTTGTGAAACTATCTTATGTGTGAGTTATTTATCATATATTCTAACCACAAGTGTCTCAAGTATATATTGTCCCAAAATGATATTAACTTGACCTATAGGTGATGGATATAATTACTCAAGGTTTATGACTTTGATATTATCTATACTTCTATGAAGGGGACCATGGTTTTAGATGCTCTCAATATAAGATCAGGTTTACATCTACTAAGTGAGGTGTTGGGGAAGTTATCCTCATTTCTGTTATCTTTTTTGGATGTGGATGGACTAGATTACCTCCAATCAATTGATTTTACCCCTCCATTTTCACAATGAGACAAAGAGGAACAACTTGGTGATGCTGACTGTGAGACCCTACGTACTTATATATCAACTATACATGCTCCTAATGGATTTTTTGAAGGTAGGTAGCATGTTGTTATTTTTAGTGGTTGGATGATGGTACCATTTGTGCTTCTAGTGGGGCTTTGTAATTCACCCTTTGTAGTACAACCATGTGTGGTATATATATACTACAACCTTTGAAGATAATTTTGGATGCTGGGGATGATGAGGTGTGTTGCATATTTTGTCTCTTAATGCCTTACCTAATGGAATTGAAGGTTGGGAACTAGGTTCCATTGGGTTTCTCTAAACCAATCTATGTTCCAAAGTATAAGTGGGATGAGATATCTATGTAATTAATGATGAAGTTACCACTAACAACAATAGAACATGATTCCTTCTTGGTGATCATAGAACAACTCACTATGACTTCCCACTTCCTAGGTATTTGAGAATAGAGTTCAGTATAAATATTGGGACACTTTTACATGAACGATATATTCTACTTTCCTAGAGTTCCATCTTATATCATATTATTCTATGGAGATCACTTCACAATTAAGCTATATAGATAACTGTAGGAGTCCATTTGGAATTACTTTCATTTGGGCATGGCGTTTCACCCCTAAACTAATAGTTATACTGAAAAGACCATTCATGTTCTAAAAGTAATAATACATCTTTCATGTTGTACTTTTCTTATAGTTTTGAGGAGCACCTACCATTGGTGATGTTTTCCTAAAAACAAAACATAACTACCACTCCACCATCAGTATTTCACCATTTAAATCCTTGTATAGGAAACCCTGAAGGTCGCCACTGTAATGGACTGACCCAGGAGAGTAACAAAATGTGGGCCTAAATCTTGGGTGAGCCACTATGGAGAATGTGTAGATCATACATGAGAATATGGTGACTACCCCAAGCCATTAGAAGTCTTACGTGGACCAACGATAGATGCATTTGGAGTTAAAAGAGGGAGACGATGTGTTCATATGGATCTCACCTCGATATGGGTTGTGGAGATTTGGTAAGGGAGGAAATCTATCTCTGAGATTAATTAGAACTTTCTAGTTATAGTGTAGTGTTTTTGAGGTGGTGTACTGGTTAGAACTAACACAATAGTTTGATCAGGTACATGATCTATTCCACATTTCACAACCGAGGAAGCATCTGTAAAAATTAGTTCTTGTTAAAGACTAGGGATAGGTAGACATAGAGGATGGAGCTACTTTGGTATATTACCCAATAGAGATTGTGGATCTGCATGAGAAGATCTTCCATGGGAGGGTGATTCCTTTAGTGTGTGTCCAGTGGAATTAAGCGAATACTCATGTGAGTAACTAGAAGTGGAATACCCAGATGCATGCTCAGTACCCACATCTCTTTCTATAAACATCTATTTATGATTTCCTAGATGTAAAGACCTATGGTTGGGAGAATGTAATGACTCTTATCTTTTCATATATTACATTATAATATTATATGGCTTATTTTTAGATCTATGAACTATGGAATACTGAAATTATAAGGCCCTGTGATCCTGAAACTAATTTATAAAATCTATTAAAAGCATTAAATATAATGTATGCACATTTTTCCTCAAAAATTGGAATAAATCATAAATAGTGTCTCAGTTCAAAAATATGAGGTTTTGTTGGTTTTAGTACATGGGTTTTACACTTGTGGAAACATAATATTTGTCAGTTTCATGTATTTTTATAATGTGAAACCACTGGAGAATTAGGGAAATAAATAAATAATTTTATTAATTTTATTTTTTTGATATAGTGAGATAGAATATTATATTAATACACGGTATTGGGGATATCTTAGGGTTGTATAGTTATCCTTGGATACCTAGAAGACCTTTCGAGGAGAGCGTTCTTGGTAGATGATGTTAGACCAGATCATAGATCATCAATCGGTGTGCAACAAAATTTGAGGACCTTTCCAATGATAATGAAAAGAAGTAATTCTTTATCAGTGATCAATCCATATCATATTATGAAATTATTTTATTGGTATTTATCCCCTATTATTATTCCTATGATGAACATGAATCAATTAACTAACAAATTGATTCACAAATCCTACATATTGGAGGTATGAGAGAGATATCATCAGGGATTGGGGATTTCTTTGTTGATTATATTATTATCTTTTAACTAATCATTATAACAGTAATGAATTAAGGCCAACACAAACATTGAATGAGGTTTTTTTCATAAATTTGTGTGTTGTTTGTTTCTCTCCCAATTATTTTTTATCATGGGAAATTTGTTTCACACGTGATTCGATGAATACCTATTAATCAATACCTTAGCAAATTTTTCTTGGTTGTTTTGATTGATACCATAGATTCGGGTTCAAATAGGTGATCATATCATGATACAATGATGGATTATCGATCAGGGATATAATTTAGACCCTTGGTTTGAGCGAGGCACGTGGTCATGATGAGGCATGATGATAACCGATATACATTCAAATTAGATGGCCAGATTCTGGTGAGAAGTGACAGTGAGACTCCTCCAGAGAAGATCCATGATTTCCAATATGATTCATGGCTAGATCAGAGGTTATATAAGTAGGAGAAAATATTGATACATCTCTATGGGTTTTGGAAAATCATTCTATACTCGATGTGTAACCTCGGAATACACGCTATGTTGGACCCTAGCTATGACGCTGGGGTTTTTTCAAATGAGATAAGTATCAAAGAGAATGTGACATGTTCCATATATAATGTGATCCAACTTGGCCAAATGAAATTTCCTTTTGTGATAAATGGCTTGGAACTCTACTAGGAACCCAACCAGGAAAATGGCTAGGCTTGGTGTAAATATAGTTGAGTGTGTACTTGTACCCTTCCAAATACATGGTCATGGATAGGTATACATGGACATGCGAATGGTCCATGATACATGGTTATAACCTAGTGTCGAAGGGACACATCTTATACTTTAAATACATGTCATGTAATTCACCAAAGAAGGCTTGGATCCCTTTTACTCTTCAAATTTGACATGTTTTTGGGTGTATTCCCATTATTATTTTCATGAGGGTTGTTATGGAATCATGTTCAGTTCAAAAAATGGTGATCTCTACTAAGGAACTTCTGTCTCTATGAGAATTTTTAGAATCATTCCATGAGGCTCAGAGTGAGATTCCCTATCATCACCATTTCCCTAGGTGGGGTTCTTAGTATCATCATGACCAACAATACATGAGCATTGATCCCCTACTTAATGGGTTAAAATAGATTCAGTTGTTGGTAACCCATGTCCTTGGGTTTGATAACAATCTATGTTTTTATTAAGAAGGAGGAACCTCATTCAAAGACCCTGGAAATATTTATTGAATAGATAAAAAAATGAGGATTACATGAGTCTGAATGACGGAATCGTATTACAATATTTCTCATAAAAAGGCATGAAATCACCAGGAAAATCATCCTGCTATGTAATGACCTAAAGATCATGAAATCTCAGATGGATTCCATCAGTGTTATCTGAATCTTGGAGTTTATTATCCTAGATAATTGTTGTATGGAACCTTTGGGTAGGAATCCTAGGCTGGAAGTATGCTTGTGAACTTACTTGAGATTGTGTGTATATTATGATTATATATAGATTTTATTATTATCTTTTTGATATATACCTATTTTTAGATGAATTTTATCCTTGATGATATATCCTTACTGATTTTAGGGTACCCTACTAGGTATTTTTACACTCACCCCTGCATGATATTTTCCCAAAGATGTCATGTTTTATGAAAATAACTGACCCTTTGATGGAGTCCTAGAGAAAACAAAACCAGGAATACCTTAGTGATCCAGGCTGACCAAGGTTTTTTCCGATGGTTTCATTTATAGTAGTCATATCCTACTTCAAATGTTTGACTTGTCTCAGTTTCTTTTAGTGGGATTATATTTGGCCCTCTTCCTTTCATTACTTGTTTTTGTACTTTGATAGTCAGATTTTAGATATATCCCTAAATGGTTTTTTGTTATTTTTCATTTCATCATTTAATGGGATTGGATATGTGTACAGGTGTACATGTACATTAGTCTAAGGAATACCATATGTGTGATTTACCTACTCAGTGCTGGTCTCCAATACCAGGTCTATTATAGGCAGGCTTGGTGTAGTCATATTTTGGGCACTGTTGGACCATGTTATGATAGTTATATGATCTAGGTATGGTATGAGGCTCTGTTATACGAATATAATAATAGATTATGGCACCAAGACATATGCAATTTGGATGTTGAGATGATTTAATCAATAGTGAATAGTGAATGTGGTACCTTCTTTGCTATATTTCTATTTTTACTATAATATAATTTTCTTTATGGATACAGAGAGTAAGAAAACTGTGATATTGGTTTATAGATGGATAGGGACGTGATATTGGTTTATTTCATTTCTTATTCACAGAGGTTATAATATAAATCTTCCATATTAAAATGTGAGTTTTTGGAAATTAATCTACTTATTCTAATTGATTTCTCACCCATATATATATATAAACTTTTTATAAACTCACATGATTATTTGGGAGAATAATTTCGGAATTATTATATCATGAATTTGTTATTACATTCTATAAGAGTATTTTATTTAGGATATTTTTTATTCTTAGTATTTTGTTTTAGAGATTCTTATTTTTTTCATGAGGAATGACATGTACAATTATATCATTAATTTTATGCAATGGTTATTATATTATAAAGATAGATTTGATCCTTGGTTTCTTGATTGTTTATAATATTTTTTATGATAATTCATCCCATAATATTTGTTTTATAACCGTACAACTAGTCAACAACTGATGGTCTATTTTTAAAAATCTATATAGGCCACACTTCACTCCATAATAGGCAAAATGGGTTTTCTAGTTCATATGGTTCATGAAATATTAGAAATATAGATAGGTTGAAATTTGTGTTTGGTTTTTTAGTTATGAACCAATTAGGGTTTAATGGTGTTTTATAGAAGTAGTTTATTAAAAAATTACATTTGGCGTTTTCCATGAAGAAATGTTTTGACTTAGATGGGGTCTTGTGATCTGAAGAAAATAATTTATAGTGTAATAAAAAGGTTTAAATAATAATGTACTACTTACAGGGATGAGATATATCTTTGGTTCATACATAAAACTTCTTTTATATTAATATTTTATTTGGGAAACATATATTATAAGTAAAAATAAAAATATCATTAAAATAAATTTAAATGAAATAACTATCATGGAATCTATAGTATGTTTAGATTTTATAGATGGATAATGGATAGAAAAATCATGTATGTCATGTTGATTAGGTGTATTATAATTTCTATTCTAATAATATATCATTTTACCAAAAATATTTTGATACATAAAGAAATAATATTGTGGAGTCTTGTCAATATTTTTTGATGAGGTGCTAAGGATCACTTTATTATCAATAGATTAAGATGTCCATAAGAGATTACAATCATTTTTAGGTTTTTTCTAATAAATAGGATGCACTATATTTCATTAGTGATTCTATTTTTGTGAGATATTACAAAGATATATTGATCCCTATATCTTATGTATCATTATATTTATAATATCACATGGGAGAATATTAGGAGATAGTTTTGGACTGAGGTATCTTCATCTATATAGAAGGTTACATAGAGAAATCATTTTTGATAGACTAGATCAGTATATATATTATTTTTTAACTCAGAATAAGGATATTGAAAAAAAATTGTATCTTACAGATATAGATGATGAGGTGACAATAGAATTTTTTAACAGGATTTTCATATAGAGCAGAAGAATCGTTATATCCCTTTAATTATATCATCATATATGATGTAGCTGAGAATAATAGAACAAATCAAGATGATGTTGGTGAGGATAGATTAACATTTGGAATGGATTCATCAAATTATCCTAAATTTTATATATTTTTATAGAAACTCTACTTTATAGAAGAATTTAAGGTTTTGGTCTATGATGAGTAACCACCAACACAACATTTCATGTATTTTTGTGAGGCCTCTATCATAAAATCTAGCTGGGTGTAATATATGTACGGGAGGAAAGTACCTTGGAAGTACTCATTTCTAACCATCCTTATTAGTAAGAATATGAATAACATCCAATTTCAGATATAGCTTCAAAAGGAGTGTCACCACATCTTTATCGACAGCTGCTAAATCTACAAGTATTCAAACCCTAGATAAATGATAGTGTAGGAATGTGATGGACCTAGTATTTTACCAAAACTCAAAGATCATAGTTTTATATAGGAAGTGTTAATCATCAATATCAATGGCTGCTAGGTAATGTAAAAATATGTGGCAAATTACATGCGATAGATTTTCTAGAACCACGATTACCCAATATTTTTTAGAGAATATTTGTATCTATTCTACCAAAGTATATAATTTTATTAACACAATGTATTTTCACTCAATTACATATTCCTTTGTCTAATAATTATTACTTGGGTAATAAACGCTTTCTATTATCTTGGTATATTCTCTGTAATTTGAAGTATTGTATTAGTTAATTGAGGTGCATTGTGGTTTTGAGTGGGTGATAGGGAAGATTTAGTCAAATATATATTTCATTTATTTATTTATAGAAGCATATAATTTCATCCTTGGAATAAATTCTTTGTAATTTTAATATTATATAATATATTGTTATCAGAGGGGGATGTTCTTATTCAACATGGTAGAAGATTGATTGATTTTTTTTTTGTGAATAGGAACATCAAGAGGTTTTCCTTGAATTATGGATGTGTTATAGGAATACTTTCCTTAAGAGGTAGTGGAACTAACCCCTTGATGGGACATTGAGTGTGGGATGGATTTATAGTCAACAATGACTCTAATATCAAGAGTTCCCTATAAGACGTCTTCTTCTATTTTACCAGGGTTGGGAATATATATTGGTGATCAATTATAGAATGGATTTATTCAAGCTAAAATTTTACATTTCATAAATATGTTTTTTATTTCAAATAATACATGTGGTAGTTTTGATTTTACATGAATTATTGATAGCATAACAAAGAGATGGATATGAAACATTATCCCCTCCCATGGATTAATGGACTATTTGATTAGTTTAATTGATGTAGTTTATTCTAGAATATTGATCTTCAGTTAAGATATCGTCTAATTAGGGTACAAAAGGGGGATATTTATAATATTCTCTTCTAGGTCAACTATTTTAATTTTGAATTTCTTGTATTGTATATTAATGTCATGAATTTCCGACAAGTATTAATGGGGATAGTGAAATAGATGTTCCAATACTTCATGGATAAATTATAGGTGGTGTACATCGATGAAAATATGTTTTATTCATGTATATAGGTGGACTATTTAAATAAATCGACATCACTCTTAAAGGCCCCTTGATGTCGTGAAATATTGTTCCCCCGAAACCAAACAATAAGATATAGTGAAAAAAATTTAATCACACTTTCTAATAGAAAATAATATAACCTAAATGTATATATCATTTTACAAAATAATATAAATCATAAAAAATATAAAACACGCTACTAGATACCAGTGCTATAGTGTCTTTATAGATTATCTACATGCCCATATTATTTCCCAATGCATCATATATTTCATCCTCCAAATTCTCCCCACATGAGTCCCTTTTGACTAATGGATGGATACATCAAAGAGAACCACATTTTGATGTCACTGAATATGGATATTAAAATCAAAAATGGAATCCTTCTTATGAAACTTAGAATTGATCACTAAACAATCGAAGAAAAATACCCTATACCAACGGTTTTAAAACATTTGTATAGGCCTCCAAACTGTTGGTATATTCTATACCAACAGTTTAGAGAACCGTGGCCAAGTAATCTATGGGGATACGTCTATACCAACAGTTTTCCCAAAACAGTTGGTATAGACCTATACCAACGGTTTAGAAAACCATTGGTATAAGTAATATGAAAAATCTATACCTACAATTATATAAAAACCGTTGGTATATGTAATTAAAAAAAGAAGCATTCAGTTGGTTTTGATCCTAGTACCTACATTTTATGATTGAATGACCTAACCACTAACCTAACGTGAATTTTTGTGAAAATAATTTCATAAATATAAATATATTTATTATCAAAAATATTTTAAAATTTTATTTATTTAATGTTCTCTATAAGAATATTCAACAAAAAATACATATAACTATACCAACAGTTTTGAAAACCACTGGTATAGGCCTATACCAACTGTTTTGAGAACCTTTGGTATAGATTCTTTGATTTTGGGACCTATACCAACGTTTTTGGACAACCGTTGGTATAGGGGGGACTTATACCAACTATTTGTCCAAAATTATTTTTATATGTCCATATTAGTGACCTATACCAACGGTTTTGGCCAAAATGTTGGTATAGGTTCATATAAGTGAACTATACTAATGTTTTTCTCAAAACTGTTGGTATATATCTTATTTCCAGTAGAGAAAAAAATCATAGAAAACCATAAAATCTGACTAAAGATGAACCTAAATCATAAGTTTGTAACAATGTGGAAAATTATAATTTTAATTACAAGGTTATGAAATTTTTGTATTCTGATATAAATAAAATTGTGTATATCTATGTATAATTATATAAAAATACACAAGAAATATGAAAATTTCTACAAGTCACAAATCTTGAATGTCATGATTTTAAAAATGGAGAATAATAAAATGCTAATGAAATTTTCCATTTTTTTACTACTATATTAAATGGTATGATTTATTTAAGAGAAACTCTAGAAAACCCATTTCCTACTGAAAGTGTCTTTAGATAACTTCACTATAAGTGGAATGCAAGAAGGATGTTGTAGATGAACGTAAAAACATCATGGAATTTACACTTGATGATATTATTGGATCATTACTACAAAATGAGTTAGGGAATAAAAATATTGTTGAATAATTTAATATAAATATGGGAATAACTTTTAGGTCACATTTTTCTACTTACTCTTTTGATTTTGAGTCATAGAGTAGTGATAGAAATGATATTTCATATGTCACAAAGGGATAATATGGAAAAAAGGAAAGATGTTCAAGATGATTTCAAAACAAATATAAAAAATATTATTTCTACGACAAGAATAACAATAATTATATTTCCAATGATTATCGTGATATATTATTTTATGGGTGTGGAAAAAGGGGAAACATTAGGGTTGATTTCCTAAGATTAAATAAGGAAAAAATTAGAGGAAGCGATAAAAGAAAGAAAATAAAGAAATGGAATCAAAATAGAGTTGTACTAAGAATTAAATTTATTATTAAGAATCTAGTCATAAAATGAATTGGAAATTTTGGTCTTAATGGACCCATCAAATCAAGTGAGTGAATCTACTTATTATTCTTACTCTAAATTTGATTCTAAAAACCCATTGTATAGGAACTAAATAAAGAGGATGAATGACTCAATAATAAAGTTAAAAATATCACTAGCTTATATAATAACCTCATGAGTCAACATAAGGATATACTTGAGGAAAATTGAAAACTAAATAGATAAATCCAGTAAGACTTAAAAACTATACAAACAAATCAGATATATGCTCAAAAATATTTAAAAACTTTTATTTATAAAAATGAAAAATTAAAGAGAGAAATTGATTTCATATTAAAATTCCATGAAGCAGATGTAATTAGTTTTTATGTTCTTTTTAAATAGAATTAAGAACATATAAATTAAATTGAATGTTTAAAGGAAAATATATTTACTTTTGTTAGAGTTTTAAAAAACATTTATAAAATTTTGATACTTAATAAAATAGACAAAAAGATATTGGGTCTTGGTTATGAAATCAATTTTCCCAAAATTTATAAGACTTTATTTGTAAATACAATTAATTAAAGTAAATCTATTATTACATTTATTATATGTAAAATTAAATGTAATTATTCAAATTAGTGTTCCATAAGATTTTCACCTTCACTTCAACATAATATGTACTTAATTTCTAAATTCACATCTTCAAGATTACATATAAACATGCATTTGAGATTAGTTTTTTGTTCCCATGAATGTATATTATAATCCCATCATACCCAAATTTTTTTGTGTTCCAAAATATTCATAAATATTTTTATGTAGGAAATGTGTCCTAGAATCATCAAAATGGATGTTTGGTACAAGGATAATAGAAGATCATGGCATATGACTAGTGATGTATTGAACTTTGTATCATTAAATTAATGTGATGGAGGTAATGTTACTTCTAGTGATAATTATAAATGGGATAAGGTTTTGGTGGGGTTGTAATCTCAAATTCAATTATTATTTATAAACATTTTTATATTGAATTGTTGAAACATTATTTAATAGTAATATAACAACTATGTGGTGATGGAATGATTGTTAAATTTAAAATGGTAACTACATTATTTTTTAAGATAAATCTATTTTTTTATATAAATACAAAGTATATAAATTATTCAATTAATTGTATAGATTAACTGATCATAATGTAAAATGATTTAATATTATACAATATGATAACATCTTATGGAATATAAGGTTGGGATATGTTAATTTTATATTTCTTCATAAGCTATCAAAGAACTATGTAGTTCTGTTATTAGTTAAACAGAAAGAGTACATAACGTTTTTTATAAATCTAACTCAAAAGGTAAACAAAACATAATCTTTTTTATGTAAATTAAATAATTAAAAACTAGAAGGCCTCTTGAACATATTTTTTTGGATTTATTTGTTCCTACAAAAACTACTAGTTTGGGAGGTAATGGCTATTATTTTTGTTGGATTTGGTTCCCTTGATCAAACTTTTGGGTAATTTTTTATTAAAGTTATTCATTGTTTTGAATATTAATAAACTAATTATCACATCATGATTGTTATTCTACATTATATATAATGTAATAATGTCCCAAGAGTAGTTGTTTCATGAAAAAGTCATAACAGATCCATGTTATGATGAGAACTCAAATGTTCTACGACACTACTATTGAAAATATTTTCTATAGTCAGATTATATCATTTGAGGGACAAAAATGATACAGACTATCAAGTTTGGATACTTATTTTAATTTTAAGAACCATCCCATGGTGTAAGCCAATCATAATATCTAGTAAGATATTATGAGAACGAGACTCACCAGTAGAAAATCCACCTTTATATGTGTCATTGGATATTCCAATATGCAGACATGAGTATTGATCCTTATAATTTTATACTATTATTAATGAATGTTATGAGTCATGTACATTGATGTATTAATGAATATCACGATGACATATGTTCATGGTGAGGTGGGATACGTTGGGTGCGTCATGAGTATTGTTGAATTAATGAATGCTGTGAGAAAGGATTTGTCCCTTATGTTTTAATGGAAGTTTATATCTCATAACCTTTGATCAAAATGATATATTCTAAATAAATCAAGGGAAATGGTGTTCAATAGGCAAGTTCATTTTCTCAGAAATCAAAGAAAGACACATCGAATACTTTTGATGATGGAACTGACATGCAACTTTCTTGATGAGAAACACCATGATAAAGCAATTATAATACATATTAAGTGTTTGTATGAGGTGACATGTCATTTTGGCGTTAACTTATTTCTATATGGGTGCCTTAGTGTGTTTCTAGATTCTTACCTTGGAAATTAGGATACTTTGTGTAATGCCATTAAGAAAGATGCCTAGAGTGCCTCACACTAAGTATATCCAGAATATCAATTAAATAATATATTATTATTTATTATTTTACAAGTTCAATAAATATTATTCCCTCACATGGTTTAGTAATTAATCATGTATGATAGATCGCATATAAATATTTATTTTCTATATAGTAAATATAATATTTATTTATTTATTGTTGAATAATTGAGTTATATTTATTTAATAAATAAATAGACATTATTCATGGTCCAATAAATATTATGGAGGAAGGAAAAACTAAGATTTTAAATCTATTAAAAAAATAATAAATAAAGAATTTTATTTGATTATATAATATTTAATTTTAAATTTCTAATTAATTATATGTCATGAAATAATAATAATAATAATATTTAACATGGGATTTTAGATTGGATTATAAAAGTAATAAATGGAACATGTGAAATTATTTTATTTTAACCCTTGTGATATATAAACATAATTATGTTATTTTGTCAAAGAGAAAATTCATTCTTTTTGGTTCTACATAATCAAATTGATGAATTCTCTCAAGCCCTTGAGATCTCTCTTCTCCACGATCACTCCCAAGAACGGAGAGCAATCTTACTCCACTAGATAGAGAAGAAAACTTTGGAATAAATTCTCATAATGATCCATTTTTGATGAAAAAAGGTCAAGGATCTACCATTCTAGCACCGAGAGATTCTTTCTTCAATATTTCGAGATTCATAGAAGACATATGGATCGCCGCTAGAGAGAATATGCACTTGATTCCTATAACTTAATGATTTCCCATCGCAAATCTATTACCAGATCTATCAATTGATAAATAATTACTTCAAGTTAATTATTATTTAATTAAATTAATTACAAATAATATGTGATTATTCTCTATTTTTGGTTCTATCATGATTTATGTTGTTTTTATTCTTTGATTCAATTCCACTGAACACAAAGTTTGTCATCATTTATATCCTAGATTTGTCATTTAACATGAAAAAAATCAATGTTGGGAACCACCCATCATGCAATTCCACTTCTCCTAGAACCTAAAAGTGGTATCAGAGTGGTCACATAATTATTTATAATTATTTAAATATTTTTGATTGATTTAAATAAATTTAATTTAGTGCTCAATTCAATTTTAATCATTCCTTTAATCCTAATTGCGAGATATGAGTCTTCCTCTATTTTTTCTCTTAGATCTAATAAATTTGACTGATTTAATGAATGAAATAAATCTGAAGATTTAATCTAGAGGTGATAAGAATTATAGTTGGGTAACATAGGAGTACACTCCATGTAAATGGAGTTACATGATGTGTTATTCTATTCAATGCATTAGGAATTGATTCAACAATTAATCAAAATCGTGTGTACGATTGAAGCTTGGGGAATTTATTACATATACCAAATTTTGAATGGGCTACGTTGGAACATGGTAAGTCAGAATACACATCTTTTAGCATGAATACATGGAGTTTATTCTCTTTAAGTAATAGATGGACCATGAATTACCCTACACGACCTACCTGACTAGTGGCTGTGAAACTCAGATACCACACATTGTGTAGTTTCATATACATGTCATGTAATCCAATTTTCTAAGTCATGGTAAACATACTATTTTCCCAAGCCTATGACTTTAATAGATTGTGAGTTATTTTCATTCCATATTTCCCACATGTACACATCGTGTACATATACTACATTACATAGATTTAAAAAATTTCATTATACTATGTAAACCTTGAGACATGTTCTTGTGTGTGGACAATAAGTTAATAGAACATACCATGTGATGGGTTTTTAATATATATATGTGTGTGTGTGTGTTTAATTAATATTTGTGTAGTGTTCAGATCTACATATCATGTTGGAGTTATATTATAGTTGTTACACTACATTCAATATAGCATAACATGTTACTGACAAAAGAATGTAATTCATGTAATCATTAAGTCGATATTACACATATGTAAAGTTCATGATAAGTCATGTGTGATATATGTCACAAAATTACAATTGTGTATGAGTATAATACATGTTGGGTGTATTTGGATGGTTATTCACCATGTTTCCTCTAAGGAACATTTAATGTACATAGTCAATTCTAAATAAATTTATTAACTTTGTTTAAAATTATTATGGATGAGAATATTACCGAAATTCATATGAAAATTAAGATAAAATAATTGATTAATTAAATAAATATATAAATTTATTTGAGTGCATTTTATCTTAAATAAGATCAATTAAGAATTTAATTCTACTTTTATTAAATTCATGATTCATTGAATGCATTTGGGTGATCATGAGCATAGACTGAGACTTTTTATGTGATTGGATTAATTTCATTCAATTTATTGTTCAATTAAAATTTTTTTAGTTGCATCTCTGCATTTATTATATAAGTTCCTTCATACTTGTGGTATCTTTTATTGAAACCCATTTCCCCCTCACATGTGTGTGAGTAAAAATAATATGTAAAATATGGAGATCCCAGACTAGTGTAGGTGGTACAAGTTCATAGGTGAGGTTAAAAAAATCTAAGGAGATACCTAGGTAGATATGTGGAAAGCTATAACATAATCCTTAATCAGTTCAAGGAGTTTTTCCCCTAGGTCAATGGTTAGTTTATCTACCTCTCGATAAACTAACCATTAGAAAAATCCCATGATCATACCACCTTATTATTTTATTTCTATCAAGTTTCATAGTTATCAAATTATGGATTTTTCTTCACGATCATGTAAATTAATGAAATTAACGAGCATGAAAGATAAAACAAAAATATTTTTTTATGAATAAATATTATCTAAAACATGATTAAGAACTTATGTAAATCCACTTAATATTAAAAAACATTTTATAATGATAATATTTTTTAAGTAATACATAAAATGATAAAACACCTCAATTATATATATTATGTGGGAATTGTCATCCACTAATTCAGTTAAAAATGACCCATAATTCAAAGTGCTCGACCATCCAAAGTTTGGGTGCTTTCCACTTGAATGTACAAGAAATAGGATATTCCAAAACCAATATTGAGGGATATTGGGTTTTGGTAAAATAGTGCGAGACTAATTAATATAATATTTATTTATTTTTCTAAATATTATAATATATATTTCTCAAATTATATTCATTTTATTTGTATAAGTACTATTAAAATGACATCAAATATAACATTGGGATATGTACATGAGAAGAAAAACCTTGTTACTGGCACAAATTTACTTGAATTTTAGAGGGTCCTACATTTCATCCTTCTCTAGGAAATAAAATTACATGTGCTTGAAGAACCTTTACCTATTGTTCCTAGAAATGAGTCTAGTGATGAAGAGTTAGAACATTGTGAGAAACATTTGAAAAATTCCACAGATGTTCAATGTTTCATTCTATCATCCATGTCCAATGACCTGTTAAAGAAACATTAGGATATGGATGTGTATAGCATGATGTCTCGCCTTTTGAATCTCTATCAAGAAAATGTGATGCAAGAGAGGTATGAGATCTCCAATTATTTGTTTACAACTAAACTTGGAGAGTCTGTGTCAGCTGGGCCTCATGTAGTCAAGATTATTGGATTCATAGGATGCTTAGAGATATTAGGGATTATATTATTTGATGAAATGAAAACATACCTCACACCTTCATCATTTCTCAATACCTTCTCTAGTTTTATTATTAATTACAATATTAGTAATAATTAGAATATTATTTTGGAATATCTTACTTTAATTCATCAAATGGATAAGGATATGGGGTATGATAAAATCATGATCCTTCTGGTCAATAAGAAAAGGAAAAATCTGGAAAAGGGTCCTAAGACTCATAAATATTCCAAATCTCATGAGAACCATTATTCCAAGAAAATAATGATCTAAAGGAAAGGAAAGGAAAAGGAGATATTGTGTTTTGTGTGTGGAAAGCCAGGGCATTGGAAGAGAAACCACACCCAGAAGCTATGGGAAGCTAAAGGTGTGTTCATTGTCGAGTGTAATCTTTCCATGTCGACACATTAGTTATTAGATATAGCTTGTGGTGGTCACATATTTATCCAAATTAAAGAACCAAGTATATTTCAAAATATTTTTTAAGGAGAGGTAGATCTAAGAGCTGTTAATGGGGTGAGGCTGGCTGCTTTGTCCATTGATGACTACCACCTTTCATTTCCAATGAGAATGATTTGGTTTTAAAATATTATTATTATGTACCCATGGTTACCAAGAATATAATTTATGTATCATGTCGAGATACAAAAGTGTGTATTTTCAAGAAAGTAAATAAATTTTGTTTCCTTTATAAATACAATATATGTTATAGTATGGAACATTTAAATAAAGGTATAGATGTATTAAATTATGAAAACCAAGTGTTGTAAACTAATAATGAATCATGTTCACATGACTCATGTAACACCCATCTTTGGCATTTTCATCTTTTCCATGTAAACGAGAAGTTTTTGAGAAAGCTCTATCAATATGGTTATTTCTCCTCATATAATATAAAACCACATGAAATTATTATTTCTTTTTTATAAGGAAAAAAGACCAAACCATCATTTGTTGGACATGGTGAAGGGTCTCAGAAGATTCTAATATTGGTATTCACTGATGTTTGTTGACTGTTTCTAGTAGAAGATAGTGGTTTATATTTTTACATCATAAATTTTACTAATTAATAGAGTAGTTATGACTATGTCCACATAATAAGGTATAATTTCATTTTCTTTGAGAAATTTAATGAATTAAATGATGAATTATAGAATTAGCTTTGAAATAAGATAAATAAGCTTTGATCAGATCAAGGTGGTTAATATCTCAACCAATATTTCATTGACATTCTATGGGAGTATGGGATTTTATCTCAACTCACTCCACCTTACACACCACAGTGATATGGTGTTAGTGAAAGAAGGAATAAAACATTTTTATACAAGGTTAGGTCGATGATGATTCATAAAAATATTTCATTATTCATTTAGATATATTCACTATAAGTTATAGCATGAAAATTAAATTGAGTATCAACTAAAGTGGTAAATGAAATTCACTTCGATCTATACAGTGGAGATAGATCTGTTTTGTTGCATAAGAATGTATGGGGTTACGAGGCGTTTGTTATGGCCTTCTTAGTAAACAAACTAGCACCCAGAGGCACAAAGTGTATCATTATAGGGTATACTAAGGAAAAAAATGGATACTACCTATACAACCCCTCAGACGAAAAAATTGATTGTCACCAGAAAAGTTGCCTTTCTTGAGAGGGAGCACATCTTCAAAAAGTATTGTGGGAAAAATATTGACTTCCATGAAGTCGATGGTCATGATACACATTACATGGTATAGTAATATATTCAAAAGGTCAACATGGAAAAAGTAGTTCCTAATACACAATTACTGTATAGAAGCACCAGAGAGTTAAGAGAATCAGAGAGGTATGGTTTTCTATTCACCAAATATGGTGACTCATTAATGGTTGAAAATGTTGAACCTCTTTCCTACAAGGAGGTAACAGAGGGTTTTAAAAATTCATGATGTTAAGAATCCATGAATTCTGAAATGGATTCAATGTATCAGAACCAATTTTGGGTTTTGGTTTATGTTCTAGTTGATGTAAATCCCTTTGGGTGAAAATGGGTATTCAAGAGAAAAATGAATAAGGAAGGTAAAGTAAATACCTATAAATCAAGGCTAGTTTCTAAAGGGTTTAAACAATATCATGAAATTGAATACGATGATACATTTTCACTAGTTTCCATATTTAAATCAATCAGAATTATACTTCCAATAAAAATTACCATTAATACGAGATTTGGGGAGATGGATTTCAAAAAATCATTCCCTAATGCAAACTTTCATGAAGATGTATATATGACACAACCAGAAGGGATTGTGACTCTTGGTGATTATAAATGGATTATTAAGTTTTAGAGATCCATTTATGGATTAAAGAAAGCATCCATGTCATGGATCATTTAATTTGATGAACCCATAAAAGAATTTCATTTCATTAAAAATGAATATGAGTCATGTGTTTACAAGAGGTTTAGTGGGAATGAGTTCGTAACCCTATAAGTATATTTTGAAGACAAACTACTTGTTGGAAATGATATACCAATCTTACAGTCAGTTAAAGAATTGTTAAACAAATGTTTCTCCGTTAAAGAATTAGGTGAAGCTGCCTACATTATATGGATCAAGATCATTCATGATAGATACAAGAGTATTATTGGACTAATTCAAAGTACATATACTAACAAGATACTATATAGATTTAGTATGGAACAATCCAAGAGGGGATTGGTTCTAGTTTCACATGATTTACATCTTTGTAAGGACATGTGTCCTCAGATACAATAGGAGAAAGAGAGAATGAGTAAGCCCCCATAAAATTTATATAGAAGATAAATCATGTATGAAATGTTATGTACCAGATTTGATGTTTCCTATGCATTTATCCTAGTGGGCAGATATCAATCAGATCTGGGAGAACAACAATGGACTATTGTTAAGGATATCCTTAAGTATACGAGAAGAACTAATGATATGTTCCCAGTGTATGGAGGATTCAAGGATACGTCCATTATGGGGTAATACTGATGATTTTTTTTCAAATAGATTAGAATGATTTGTTGTCAAAATTAGAATATGTTTTATGTCTTAACCAGGTTTTGAGATGGATGAGTTCAAAGCATCCATTTTTTTTCTGATTCTACTATAGAGACTTAGAATATAACACCCTCTTATATATCCAAGTAATCCATTACAATTTATAACATTTTCCAAAATCCTCATGTGGTACCTAGTAGTATATATCTCATCACATTTGTTTGTGATAATACTACATTGGTGGATCTAGAAAATGAGCCAAGGTCACACCAATGAACAAAACACATACTCTATAAGTATAACTAGCTGAGAGATTTTCATAAAAGGGGTGATGTTGTAGTACATAGAGCACTCATAAAAGAGAACATAGTCAACCCCCTGACTAATGGCCTATCCTAGAAGAAGAATGAGTATCACATGAGAGAAAACAAACTGATCGTTGTTAGTAGTTGGATCTGGTGAAAGTGGGAGTCTAGTGGAGTTAGTTCCCTAGAATCAACTTATATATACATTATGATGAAATTTATTCATTGTTTTGAATATTAATAAACTATTTAGAACATAATTATTGTTCTCCTGTGTGAAATATTATTTGACAGTGTACTAAGAGTAGTTTTCACACTAAAAGTTTAGAGAAGTTCCCTGCTAGGATGAGAACCCGAATATGCTACCACACTATTCTAGAAAATATTTTCTATAGCCAGATGATATCATTTGAGGGACCCAAATGATACAGTATATCCGGGTTGGGGACTCATAGGACTTTGAGGAACCTTATCATGGTGTATTCCCTTGGTAATATCTTTTAGGATATTATGAGAATGAGACTCGCCAGTAGGAAATCCACATTTATATGTTTCATTCGATATTCATATATGTGAATGTCTTAATTGATCCTTAGACATTAATATTATTATTAATGAATATTACAAGTCATGTACTTATATGTATGGACGAAAACCATGATGACATATTCTTTTGGAGAGGTAGGATATGTTGTGTGTGTCACAGGTAATGTTGCATTAATGAATAATGCGAAAAAGGATTTCCCCTTCTATTTTAATAGAAGTTGATATCTTAGGCCCATTCATGGAAATGATATTTCTTAAATAAATCCATGGTCATGGTGTTCAATAGGAAAGTTCATTTTTTAGGAAATCAAAGAAAGAGAATTCAAGAACATTGGTTAATGGCACCAACCTGAAACCTACTTGATTAGATATATCATAATAAAGGGATTTTATTAAATAATAAGAATCATAATTATGTAACATGCCATAGTGGCATTAACTTCTTTTTCTATGGGCTCTTTGGTGTTTTTTTAGAGGTTGACATTGGACTTTAGGTTGATTAGCCTAATTCCACTAAGAAAGAGGCCTAGAGGGTAACACACTAAGTGTATCGATAATCTCAGATAAAAATATATATTATTATTTATTATTTAACAAGTTAAATAAATATTAGTCATGCATGTTGTTTAATAATTATTAATGTATTCTTGATCACATAAAAATATTTATTTTCTATTTATTAAGTATAATATTTATTTTTTATAGGCGAATAATGCAGTTATATTTATTTAATAAAAAAATTGAAATTATTCAAGGTTTGATAAATATTATACAAGAATTACAAACCAGGATTTTCAGATTTGTAGGCAAATAGTAAATACTGAATATTATTTGATAAAATAATATTTAATTTTAATTTGAAAGATAAGCGCCTGTCGAGAAATATTATTATTATTATTATTATTATTTGACATGGGCTTTTTACAAGATTAAATAAATAATTATGGGAACTTGTACAATTATTTTATTTTAACCCTAGTAATATATAAACCGAGTTATGTTATTTTCTCAAAAAGAAAATTTATTTGTTTTGGTTGTGCTCGATAGAAATAGATAATTCTCTCATTACCTTGAGATCTCTCTTCTCCATGATCTATACCATAAATGGATATAAATATTCTTCATCCAGATCAAGGATATTTCTTTGGATGTTATTCTTATAGTGATCAAAGGTAGATGACACAAGCATAAGTATCTGTCAACTTATCACCCAGAGATTCTTTTAGAGATGTCTAGAGATTCATGGAACACGTCTTGATAACAACTAGAGGGAATATTCACATGATTCCTACAATTCAATGATGGTGCATCAAAAATATATTAACATATCTATCAATGAATAAAGAATTCCAAAAAGGTAATTATTATTTAATTAAATAATTTATAAATAATATGGGAAGATCATCTCTCTTTTGTTCTGGCACGATTCATATTATCTGTATTCTTTGATTCAATTTAATTGAACATGGAACTTATCACTGTTAAGATCTTGGATTGATCATTGAACATGAAAAATTAAACGTTGGTCACCACCCATCACAGGATTCTGATGCACAAAAAATATACAATTTTGTCTTTATTAATGAATTTTCTAGATACACTTGGGTTTATTTTATTACACTCAAATATGAAAATTTATATGAGTTTATCAATTTTTATAAAATAGTTAAAAATATGAAATTACACTAAATTAAATCAATTATAAGAGATTATTTTGGTGAATTCCAAAATAATTTTTCTATTTTTGTGAATAAATGGATATTTTACAACTTTAGAGCTCCTAGAATTCCACAATAAAATCTTTTAATATAAATGAAAAATTAATCTATTCAAAAAAAATATAGGGCCATGTTACATGAGATTCATATACATAAATATTTATGGTTAATATTTTTCAATACATATTTTCATGTTACCTATAAAATCATCAAATGGACATTGTTGAAAAATACAACTTATTAACATCGGATGGGGATAAAACCTAAAATTATCTTATTTAGAGTTTTTTGGTCTAGATTTTTCATTTTCAATAATAAAGATGTTTTAGATAAATTTGATGTAAAATATGATGAATCCATATTATTAGTATATGCAAAAAATAGTAATACTTATAGAGTATAAAATAAAACAACCATGGTTGTTGAAGAATTGATACAAGTTATGTTTGATGCAAAATATTTTACTAAAAAGTGATGATAATATTAATCACATTGAAGATGAATTTAGATATTTTATTTTCTAAGAGGAAGAACCTTGAGATAAAGAAACACATATTGTGGGGGGAAGGTTCTTTTGAATTTGAACTTGTTCATGAAATATTTCTCAGGACTCATAGAGATCATACTATAGTTAATGTGATTTTAATTATTGAGAAAAATGTTAAAACTAAAAAATATGTTATAAATATTTAATCAAACCATTTTTCATTTTATGTTAACTAATATTTATAAAGAGTGAAATTATTATAATTGGATAATAGATATCAATATGTGTACAAATATTTTACTAAAATAATGTATGTACTTTAGTTTTTTCAAAAACTTATTCTCATTTTATAATTTGTAAATGGATCTTTAGAAAGAATATTTATGAATCTTGACATATTGTTAAAAAAATATTTTAGTTTCTAAAGGATATTCTCAATAAGAAATTATTTATTTTAAAGAACCTTCTTTTCTTATTACTATATGAGAACCAATTATAATATTGTTATATTATATTACTTTTCATGGATTTAAATTATTTCACATGGATTTAAATTTCTGTTTTCTAAATGCTTATATTTTTAAAGATGTATGTGATAAATAGGACCTTTGTTTTTAAAATTAAAATCATATTAATGATATTTTTAAACTATATATTTCTTTATATTTTGTAAGAAACCTTGTGGAACTTGGTATAGAGGGTTACAAAATTTTAATTTGAAAACCATTTTTTATAATGGAATGATTGATCAAAATTTATTTATTAAGAAATAAATTATTGATGTATTTATTAAAAAATTAAGTTGATGAAATTAATTTTTTATCATCATGTGAAAATGATTTTAATAAATTTTATAACTTAATGACATAAATTTTATATGATTATGATGGTATAATGGAAATTTGTTATTGGTCTCATAATACATCAATGAAATTATGGTATTTCTATAAATCAATCCAAGTATGAAAAAAGATCTAGAAAAGATACATTTTTAGACTATTATAAAAGTTAAAATACTCCCATTAATACAAAAAAATATATATTTATTTCAGTAACAAAAATCTGTTGATTCTAAAACATAAAGAGACATTATTAGATGTTAGTTATACTTAACTTCTTACATTATTAGTTTGATGTTTTATGTTTTCATGGGTGATATATTTCAAATTGACCCTAAGGAAATTCCCATTAAATAAATTAAGTGGATTATTTTATTTTTTAAAGTATATAAAAATATAGGATTTTAATACCCTGAATAATTATTTTTAATTTTTCAAATTCTAGAAGTGACCTTGAGTGAAGTGGTCCTGAGTGAATATTTGAAAAATTATTGAAGTGACCTTGAGTGAAGTGACCATGAGAGAAAATTTAGAAAATTATTGAAATGAATACATTAATAAACATGATGTGATCCCATGATGAAAAATGAATCGACTTCATGAACAAAAATTAAGTGACCGTATGAACTAAAATGAAGTCACCCTAAGGGAAAAAGTGAGCTAGTCACATTAGGAAAAATAAAGTGACTACAAGAAGAAAAATGAATTGACCATAAGTTGATATTTCAAAAATTAGGGAACTTACTTTATGAAATATAATCAAAAAATTCATTTTTCGTATTTTAGCTCAAAACATTCCTGGTTTTTTTATACATCTATTTTCTAAATTACCATAGTACTATTTCACATGTTTATTAGGATTTAATTTCTACTTAAGTATTTCATAATTATTCTAAAAATAAATAATTTTATTTGGAATAATTTTTAATATGATTAAATTCTTGTCATGTGGGTTGAGGTTTCATGATATATTCTTGGGGAAATGTGAGTTCTTAATTAAATATGCTGTGAATTTTAATAGTTTATCTCTAATTCTTTATTGGAGTTTTCTAAGGGAATTTAATTTTAATTATAGTTACATTTTGGTATTGTATTAATAATTTTAACATATAATCACTGTATATAGTTTTTTTAATATTATAAATTATTCAATTCAACCTTTTGGGTAAGTTTTTCATGTGTATTAAATGAATAAATCATATTCTATATTAAGAAATATGTATAGTAATGGGCCTTATAATTTGAAATTGTTATGAAAATAATAACTCTATATAAAGAGTTTGAAATATCCAAATAAATATATACTAGGTCGAGGATACAAGAACTGTGAATCACTAAAACTTTTCTGCACTTCATCTAATTATTGTGGATCTTATCACTTTATTTGAATTCATTATTTGACAATCATTTACTATAGTGATACAAATTTACTCAACATTAACAGGCTTCATTTTTTTAATTGGTCTTTGTGGTATATTAATTATTCTTGTTATTTTTTTATAAATAATTATTTAGTTATAATACCCCATTAAAAGTTATGTGTGTTTTGGTCATGACTCCAAAAAAATGAAAATTAGGGTTGTACCTCTACGAGAAAAATTTGGGACTTTTTTATTTTTTTCCCTTCGTGGGAAAAAGGTAAGATGTTTGGGTTATGCCTTCAAGGGAAGAAGGATGTAAAATTCATGTTGTTCTTCTAAAAGAACAAGTTAGGACTGTTCTGATGGGGCATCTAAGGGAAAAATTATTTATAATTGGATTGTGACTCAAGTTGTGAAAAATTCAATATAAGATTCCATAGTTAATTGGTACCATCTCTTTCTACATTTGAGAGGATGAAGAGTTGTGTTAGATCAATTTTATCTAAACTACTATAAAATTTCATGTTCCTATTTATTTTATTTATATTGTACTAAATATAAATATCTAATATAATATATATATTTATTTAAAAATTCACACTTACCCCCTCTTGTATATTCTTCTATCTTTACTCTGGGACCAACTTGAATGAGAATAAATTCAATGTTATGCTTAAAAATATATTCATTCAAAAAAAAGTATCATTGAACTCTGTGAAATTATTTTAAAACTAATTTATAACCCTTATAAGAAATTTTTTTGATAAAACTGTTTCCATATTTTAAATTAGAATTTCCAAATTTGGTAATTGGTTTAAATTCATTTTTGGTCATAATGAAAAGTAACTGAGGTAAAAATCCATTACTATGTTAATTTTGGAGGAGGGATTAAATAAAATATATTAGGTCTAAAATAACATATAAAATTATCTAGATCTTATTGGTTAAATTTATTTTTATAAATCCTTATCTTATATTAATTTTTTTCTCTTTGGTGTTATTTTTACTTCAATTTGAAAATTATTTTTAATTATTTAAGTATTTATAGGTTTTCCTCCCACCTCACTTATAAAATGGAACCTCATAGCTTCAATTTTTCACAAATATTAATCACTATATCTTTCCCATTAACTACCCAAATACCTTACAAATATCCTTCCATATATCCAATAGTTATATTTTTCCCCCTAATTCCAAACCAAGAAGACTAAAGGTGTAAACTGAAGGAGGTTTCTCAAGGAAGAGGTAATTGTCTTTACAAATCTATTTTTTTTTCTAAATTAACCTCATAAAAATCATCTATATCTATATTAACATGATAAAATATATATAAATACTCTATTAAAATAAGTTATGTTAATGTTAGAGTTATTTTCCATTTCCTTAAATTCCTATGAGAAATGATAAACTCTTTCATGCGTAAGTCTGGACTACCACCTCCATGAAATTATGTGATATATTTTCCATGTATATTATACATGTATATTAATACATATGAATTTAATAAATATGTATTATATTTATGATATTATTATGGTTCTGGAATGATATTTATTTATTTCCTTCCTTTATTACAATTAATTTTAAAATTAAATAATAACTCATGAATGGAATCGATATCATGAATGTGTATATAGTGAATAAATATGATAATTATAACATGATTAAGATTTTGGATTTGATGAAACCATGAACATATTTCAAGGACCATAACCATCAAATCAAACATACCTGGGAAACAGAATAGTTATCTTTATGAATGTTGATTTTAATTAAGAATTGTTAAAAATGGAAAATAGTAAATTATAAGGGGATATTGTATTGTAAGATGAATATGAATATAATTTTATAATATATTTACAGTAAATATAAATTTATTTTATTTTAGTTTATGAGAGGGAATAAATAAATTTAGGGCATGAGTTAAGGATTGATGTTGCAATCTCATTTTAAATGAGGATTGTTTAGGATTAAATTTCCCATGGGATAATTATATAATATTTATCTCTTAAAACCCTTATATTTTATTATAATATAACTATTTTTTTATTTTTTTATTTTTTTATTTCTATACCCTCCCTTAAATTATTAAAATTAAAAATAAAATGATTTTTAGGAAGAATAACCTTATTTCCTCTTTTGTTTTTAAAGTTTTTCATCCATCTTTATTTTCTTAAAATAGTTTTCAATAATGTTATTTATATTATAAAAGTTTTATTAAAATAAAATCTCAACCCTATTTAACTTTATTTTGAAATTTTTTACAATGAATTTCATCAATGTTTTTATAATTGGATATTTAGGAATTTTTACAAAATATGTGAGAGAAATAATTGTTTTAACATTTACCGAATGAATGGATTTTATCACCATCATGACTTTTCTATGATTGGAATAATAATGTACAAGTTTCCAAAACTATTTTCTATGAAAAAATTTCTCAATATTATTGGAATATTATTTATATTGATTTAAAAATAAAAGAATATTTTTTTCATGTTTTTGAAGAATGATTTTTATGTTCTTTTAAATGTATTTTTCATCTATAGAAACATTATTTGTTGTTTTTATGCTTCACTGGGGATACGATGTAACGATAATTTCTATTTTTTTTCTATAAGGACTAATATAATGTTATATTTAAATAATAATGAAAACATTTTCTTTCTCAGGAGTTATGCTGTAAGGAATTTATGAATGATTCACTCATATTACGACATAGATTTTTTTGGTTTTAATTAAACGATGGTCGGGATTATTATATACCTCCAATGTTTTGGGTATATCGTGAGCTAATTTGAAGTGGATGGGGAGTGAACCCATTCATGGGTTGAAAAGAGGTTGGGGAGTGAACCAAATCCATTATGTCACTTTTTATTTTATGTGATGATACTTTGGGTAGTGATACTTTACAAATGAAATTATTTTCTTTACTTATGATTGTGACATAAATCCTATGAAATGTTATTATACCTATGATATGCTTTCGTGGATTAGGATTGAAAAATGATTATTACTTACTCATGTGATTCATGTATTTTAAAATGATAAATCTTTATGTCGTGACTCATGTTTTTTTATATATGAAGGATTTTCTATGATCTTTGTAATTAATGATCATGTTCTCATACACATATGATTATATTATTCTTGCATATGATCATCAATTTATATATCCCATGTTTATCCTTAAAAATTATCTGAACTCACCCTTTAATATGATTCACTATTTATAGGTTATGAAGAATGGTTTTAGGTTAAATTGATAGAATAACATTATTATAGATGTTGAATATCTTTCATGAAATAATTTCATTATGCATCTTGTCTCAAAATACATAAAAACATTGTAGTTCTGGTGTTTTTATTGTTGTAAAATGTTTTGAATATTTATAAAAAATATGTGATGCTATGTATAGTATTATTGGGTTACCTTATGTGTTATTATACTAGGGTTTAATTATTTTCTAAGATTCTATTATGAATAATATGAATATATTCCATAATAAACCCTTTGATTAATTTAGAGTGATATAGTTTCAATCTAAAAATTTCATAAGTTGATAATAATGTGTCATAATTTAGGGCATGTCCAGAATGATTTGCATGATTATGTGATTTAATACACATATTATTTCATATCAATCATTTTCTTGTGTTTCTTTGTTTTCACCAATGGATTGAAAAAGGAGAAATCATGTTAATAACTAATTTAATCAAAAATGAAATGATTTTATTCTTGAAAAATTGAATAATATATGTGCTGGAATGAAAAATATTATTACTATGATCACGAAACTCTCTCAAAACACGAGTCATATAGAGCTTACAAATTATAAAATGATGTTCTAATTCACCACTAAGTCTTTCATGATCCAACGTCCACTTTCTTTTAGACGGTCCTCTGATCCACTAGTTTCTAAGTAGTGGATAATTACCAATAAAAAGATATTTTCCACTCTCTACTACTAAAAGTATGAAAACAATTCAATTATGGTGCATTATTTTCATGTTTAATTAGATAAATGGTGGAATAATACTAAGAATATGAGTAAAAAGGAATAAATTTGACTCTTTTGAGTGGTATGAGTTTATGAGGGTATTTTTTACTAACTAATTTACCTAAACGCTTAGCATGAAAATAGAATGTGTGTTACTTGATCTTAAGTAGAGGGATGATGAATATATTGGTACCTATGAGGAAATATTTATAGTACATGCGAGGTATTCTTATAATTATATCATCACTTTTAAAAAGAATGAATTTATATAAATTTTATTTCAACCAAGTATTTGAAATGAATTATCCATAAGGGATTATAGATATTATGAAGAAATCGTTTTTTTTACTCTCAAGGTAGAAATGGATAGTATAGGTTCCAATTAATCATGTGGTTTTGAAAAAATATAAAGATGACTTTTTAAGGAAATGATTATAATAAAACCCATAGATGAAATAAAATTAATCTTCTTACATGAAATATATGGTTAAAGAAGCATGAGGGGACATATTTTAAGGGAACTGATAAAGTTTATTAGTGTGAAAAATAATGGTATTGAGCAAGGAAATGGTGAAGATATGTATAGAGGCAATAAAATGGAATAAATATAGAAAAATTACAAATGAATATACCAACCACACTATAATGATAAAATTGAAAGGAATATGGTAATTATTCCAACTAGTGCATGAACCCAAGTGCTAATAGTGGAAATCAGTATCAATAATGTAACACCCTAAGGATTTATAAATAAAATAAATATAGAATGTAATGAACACAACACTGAGTCTCTGTGAAACAACACTTTTTTATTATAATTATTTTAAAAATACTATTATAACTTAGTTGTTAAACATAGTAATATTTAAAGTAATAAATACTATTAAATATTATTTATAATGGTTTCACATAAATAAATCATATTTATACTTAAATATATATTTTTTGGTAAAATAACAAACATTTTGTAAAAATTATCTTACGATGAATTTTTAGTATGTTTCTATGAAATTTCATTTTTTGATGAATAGTTAAAAATATTTCATTTTACTTAAAAAATGTGTTTTTTTGTTTAAATAATTATTATACTTTAAATTGATCAATTATACATATATTAATCCAATTTAGGTCACTCGAATAATTTTTTATATTGAAATTAGATATAATACTTATTGGACTTTTGAACGTTCTTTTTACCTACCTTCTTACCACACCTTCAGGATTAAAATTAAACATAATTTTGTTTCATCTATGAATTTAATTTTGAAAAAATGGACATAAAAAATTGTGATTAGTAATATATTTAGAGTCTGATAGGGTCAACTTAATTTTTTGTTGAATAGTAACTTGACCCATTGGTATAATAATGTTACCCTTATGAATAATAATATGTCCCTTATGAATAGTTAATTAGACAAATAAATAGTAACCTCACCCATTAAATTATAAATAAAATTTAGGCATCTTATAAATAAATGTATGATATAATTACATCATAGTGTATGTAAATTAATATTTTAAAAATTATTAATTAAGTGTTAATATTTTTATAAGCCATAAATTTTTAACTAAAATTTTAAAATTAATTAAATGATTTAAAATACAATTTATGTCCCCAAAATTTATTCCTAAATTAAAATTTTTTTTTCTTATGATTTGAGGATAATTTTATGAGACCTTAATTAATTTTTCAGAGTGTTATAAAAAGAGTTATAAATTTAAAATATATATTATTCGAGTAAATGATGATTTTAGTTAAAAATTAAATTTATTTTATTTAGATAATTATTTTTATAAAATGGATTCCATTTTTGAATTTTAAAAATCAAAAAATTGTTAGTGTAAATTTTTGGGATTTTTCTAAAATACATGAATTTTTTGTGAATAGTAAATTACGGTAATTTATGGTATAAATACATTAAAAGTTAAATAAACTATTACTTGTGTCATGAATAATTTAGGAAAAATAATATAAAACTTATATTAATTAATTTTATATATTTTATGTTATTTATAAAAATATTCATACTCTTGATCCAAAATAAGAAACAAATGAATAAAATATCCAAAAAAACACCCCTCTCATCTATTATAAATACCACACCTCACCTCCATTTTCCTCACGCTGTAAAATCATTGAGAATTTACAAATTTATGAAAAATAATAATCCCAAGACTCTCCCCTATGTCCAAAAATCTCTTGGTCTCATCAAAATTCAAAAACCATTCCCCTTAAAGAGGATCTCAATGAGGAGAATTCAATAGGTAAAAATCTTCTTCCTTTTCCTTTTATTTTCATTTCAAGTTCATTTATTTTATTGTTATCTCCTCGAAAAACCCTCACCCAAATGTATTTATAACTCCAATATCTTACATATACTTTAATTTTTTTATTCCTATGGAATAATCCATCATCATACCCCTCCCCCTCTCTTTTATTCTAAAAAAGGAAACGTTATCTATAAGGTGTTGTTTTATAACCTTTAAGGATGAAAAGTTTTCATTTCCAATTACTATCATCAAGGATGTTCATAAAACCATTTCAATGGTTGAAATTGATTTTAAAATTTATATTATAACCCTTTTTATGTTCTAGAAATAATATATTTACATAATACTAAATGATAAAACAAAACGATTTCGTTGTGATCTAAAACTGCTAAAATTAATCTAAATGATTATTATTAACAAGTTATCTAATGATCCATCCAAATATATGGTAATAAAACAATAAAAACCCAAATTAAATGTATTTATGTTCATTAATTTCATATAATTCCAATTCATGATAATTATACCCATTCTACATGAACTTCATTACTTATAAATAAGCAAATAGATCACGAAAACCATGAAAACGAATGCTCTCAAAGGATAAAATTAAGCTCTATAACTCATAAATAAGTACATAAATGTACATAATAAAACTAAAATTAATAAAATAAATATATAAAATTGTGTTGATTAATTAATTAATGGTCAAAATTTTATTATTCCAGACATCAAGTTCTAGTGAAAAACACATTCTGGCACAGGGTAAAGGTTTTCTCAACTAACTTTCATACTCAGTGAGAGTCCATATTCACCACTATTTTTGGAATGTGATATATTTATAATTAAAATTGATATATAATATCATGAATAACATTATCTTTGTGTTATTAAACATCTTATTTATTATGATGAATTTTTTAGTGCATATGGTTCTACTATTACCAAAGTGGTAAGGGATTCTCACCAAACATCCATTTTACCTATGGGTTGTGCTTCCACTCTCCTTAACCCAATGTAATTCTTAATTAATCTTTTGTACTCTTTATGTATTCAAATTTTCTGTTAAAAATAGTGTAAATATCTCAAATTTTCATTATTTATGGTTAATTACATGTTTTATAAGGTTCCTTTCTCAATTCCTCTCGATAAGAAAGACCCTTTGAAGGGAACATCATGATATTTTACCCCTTTTCAAGTGCACTCCATAATCTGTTTTAAGAAACCATTATTTTTCTAAAAACACTTATTATATCATGAAAACCAATCTTTTTTCAAATTTTTTATGTAGAAAATTTTCCATTTTTTGTTTTAAAGAATCTTTAGTATTTTTCCCTTAAACCGCACTAAAGTGGCTCAATTTTAAGGTTTCTTAAATGATATTTTTATGTATCTTAATTTCATTTGGAAATAATTTATTCCTAAAATATAATTTCGTTTTTCTCCCCTTTTATTTTCTATGATATACATGTTAATAATCTAATTTTACGACAAATAAAAATGATTTTCCTAAAAAACTCTTCTTGCACAAGAGCCTCAGCCCAGTTAGTGGGGACTCAACATTTGCATCCTAGAGACCTAAGTTCAAAACAAAGTGGAGGAATATTTTTGGGTACAATATAATTACTATAAAAGGTACTGTAGTATACATTGTTTAGTATTTTCGCAGTCGTAACTATTCATCTAGTTAGGCTTCTGGGCCACCAATTTGGGCCTCAGGTCCTTTAAGGCCTTCGAGCCACCCCAGGCCTTTGGGCCAGTAAGTATTTTGGGCCACCTCAAGGAATTCGGGCCACCTAAAGGCCTTTAGGCCACCTGAAATTTTTCTTAAATGATTACACTGACTCTACTAGGAGTAGACTCTAGCTGTAGATTCAAAGTGGGTGCATTCTCCAGAGAAGAAGCTAAGAATATTTTTCAGAAAGAGAGGGTATGGAATTTCCCTCAGGACTATCCTATGCTTGAATAGAAAGCCTAGATAAACAGATATGTGAATGTGGAGAGCAGATATCATGATGAAAAACTAAGAGTGGGGGTTCTATTTATACACTATATATTTCCTAAGACCTATGAGTCATTTAATATAAAATCCTATGGACCTTGTAATGGTTCCCCTCATCCATTGAAAGGGGGGTTATCAAAAATCAACAAAAAAAGAAGGTCTTCTGTCCATTTGGGAATAAGAACTCTTCTTTACAAATTAAAAAAAAATTCCTCATCTCACTTTAATGTCTATGAGATATATACCTTGTTAAAAACTATTTATTTATGTCTAGTATATATACTTCCCTTGGATATTATATATCATGATTTCTATTATTATCATGAAATTATATGTTTCATATAATGTTAAAGGGGGTTATGATTTAAATGTTTCAAAATGTTATAGGACACAATGGAATGTTTAAGGATTATTTTCTTCATGAATTTCTCAACGAGTTTATTAGAGTACATTAATCTATGATACATAAAATTGGTATGAGGCTATTTGATTTAAGGATATATTTTATTCAACATATGAATAGTTCATTGGACTTAGTAACTAATAGGTGGGGCCCACTATATCCCCTCGATGAATCAGTACGCCTCATTAGACAACCTAGACCAAGTTTTTACCCATTATGTATTGTGTCTTGGTTGAGGCCTGGATAGTATGTTTATGATGTCAGAAATTATAAATTCCCTAATTATGAAACTAGTAATTGATAGTTCATTTGATTATTTGAAAAGTATAATATCCATGGTTGTTTTTTTTTGGAATTATTTATTCATATTTTATTCCATCCATTTTATGCTCAAGATTATGTTTTAATGACATTTTTTTTATTCACCATGAATTCTTATTAATGTTTATTATATATTCTATTGTATTTATTACCCTTAATTATCATCATATCTCACCCATTATGTTTTATTTTTCCCCATGATGGGAAGATTCATATTATGAAAGACTTGCGGGGACAGCCTAGGATTTTTCAGAGTTTTCTATGGAAGTTTATATATTTTATTTACTTTGAATGTTGTAATGTAAAACATATGTTTGAATATGGTTTTCCAAAACTACTAAACTATACAGTCATTCAGGATATTAATTCCTTGTTTATTATTACAATGAAATGAAGTAAGGCATTGGCTTCGATAAACTAGGGTTGGGTTCTCTATAATTGGTATTATGAGAAGCTTAGTAGAATCCTTGGAAACTATATTCATAAAGCATATATTAGAGAACATAAACCTAAAATATAATTTGAGGATAAGTATTTAAGAAAATGTTATAATTTTGTTAAGGTAGATATTATGTGGGTATTACTATCAATACATTCATTTCTGGATACTACAAGTGGATGTGGTTTAGGCACAGATGTACCTAGAAGTAACAACTCTGACAATGTGTTGTGGGCCTGACTCGAGGTAACCTGTTACCCGAAAATGGGCCTTACATTTCACATGGTTTGAAATTCCCATTGTATATGCTTAGTATAATTAACATTTTCTTTACAAACCATTATAAAGGGATTAAAATTAATGATCTCCCCAAAGAAACCATGTTTATAATTATGAAATTATTTACAGATGATTTTTTTTTCAATTTGTGTAAAGTATTTCACTAGAATTGGGATTATAAATTATGTTTCGTAATGTTATGATTTAATATATGTTATGAAATTATTTATAAATGGTTCCTACAATAAGGAATGGGATATATAATCAATGTACATATTCCAAAGAGTAATAATGATAATTTATTTGATAGTTTTAAGTAAGTATTTTGAAGGTATCTCGTCTCTTAAACGTTCTCATCATATGAGGAGATAATATCATGTTATAATAATAAGGAGAAAGATTTTTCTAAGTATTAATTCTTAAAAAGGAAGCATAATAAAGAGAGAATATGAGGAAAAAATACAGATAAAGGGATGAAGGTAAAGAAGTATTTTCCCATAGGTGATAATTCTGGAAGGAAACACCATGGTATATGCTTAAAAGGAAAATAGGTTTTCTTCATGTGTAGAGAAAAAGGACACCATTCTCATTGTTGAAAGGATAAGAAAAATGTTTCTAAAATATAGTGGTTAAACTATAATTATATTGGAAACTATAAAAATGAATATCCCATGCCTCAAAGGAATATACCCCAAAAGATGACAATAGGTCATGGCCAAGATTATGCTACTACCACAGATGAAGAGGAATTATTAATGTGATTATGTTTAGATTAAACAATTATGTCAATTATGTCAATTATGTTTTTTATCAATGATTTACTAGTTACAAGAACTATGGAATATATAAATATTGTACTATATTACTATTTCATTAAGGATTTGAGGTCGTATGTAGAATGATACCAAGAACAATAATTTGGTATCAAGTTAAGAATTGGGTAACACTTGGTTAAGGGAGTTATAGGCCTTAAAATTTTCATGATGATGAGATAATGATGTTTTGTAGAGATATAATTAATAAGGATATACTAAATTGGATAGTACTAACTACCATGGGAATGAAGTGTTGTATCATGATCTTTTTCAAAGTTTAAGGATTTGTGAAATGTTTTAAATTAATCATTTTATGAGGTTATAGAGGTTAATGTATTACTTCCTGACATGACCCAACCTGTGCTAAGAGATGAAGTATAGATAGTTCAAGGTGAAATCAAAGGAAAATAGTGCATTTATGGTTTCACTTCTAACTAGTGTCATCACATTCAAAATAATAATTTTGTAGTGAACAACTCATTTCTCATAACATCTTTTTATAGTATATTTTATTAACCCTGTTTCTGAGGTGGGTTCCCCACCATAGAATTTTCAAGCATCAACCATTATTTTTTTAAGTAAAATTACAAATTTCATGGAAGAAATTTATTGAAGGTGGGGATAATGTTACACCCCAAGTGATTACAAATAATTTTAATATAGAATTTAATGCATGCAACACATAGTCTCTACAAAAACAAAACTTGGTTATTATAATTATATAAATAAGATAGTTATAACCTAGCCTTTAAACATAATGATATTTATAGTAATAACTACTACTAAATAATTTTTTAAAATTTTTCACATAAATAAAATATATTTACAGATAAATGTATAATTTTGGGTGAAATAAATAAACATTTTGTCAAAAATAACTTAGTGTGACTATTTTGTATTTTCTTGAGAAGTATCCTTTTTTATGAATAGTTGAAAGTACTGCATTTTAGTTAAAAACTTTCTTTTTCATTTAAATAATTGTTAAACTTTAAATTTATTAATTATGTATATATTAATCCAGTGTAGATCATTGGAATCATTTTTTATTTTGAAATTAGATAAAAATACTTATTGAACTTTTGAACGTTCATTTAACCTGCCTTCTCTCCACACATGTGGGATTATCATTAAACTTAATTTTTCCTCTTCTGTGAATTGAATTTAAAAAAATAGACACACACGGTTATGATGAGTATTATATTTAGAGTCTAATAGGATCAACTTAAATTTTTTTGGTGAATTGTATCTTTACCCTTTTGAATATTAATGTTACCCATATAAATAATAATATGACCCTTATGAATATTAAATCATCCAAATGAATATTAATATCACCCATTAAAGTATAAATAAGATTTATACATTTTATAAATCAATGTATGATATTATTATATCATAGTACAAGTAAATTAACATTTTAAAAATTAGTAATTAAGTGTTGGTATTTTTGTAAGTCATAAATCTTTAATTTCAATTTTATAATTAATAAAATGATTTAAAATAAAATTTATGTTCATTAAATTTATTCCAAAATTAAATTCTTTCTATATTATGATTTTAGGATAATGTTATAAGAACTTAGTTAATTTCTTAGTGTTAAAAAATCAGTTTTAAATTTAAAATATATATTTTTCGAGTAAATAGTGGTTTTAATTTAAAAAATAAATTTATCATTTTTTTAAAATTATTTTCATTAAATGGATTCCATTTTTTAATTCTACCTATTGAAAAATGGTTATGGTGAATTTTTGAGATTTTTCTGAAATACTTGAATTATTTGTGAATAGTAAAATACTATAATTTAAAGTATAGATACATTATAAGTTAAATACACTATTCCTTGAATAATTAATGATGTAAGAACGATAATATAGAAAATACATTAATTAATTTAATATATTGGATGATAATTCTCAATCTATCCATTGTCTTGATCCAAAATAATTAACAAATGAGTAAAATATTCAAAAAATACCCCTCTCCTCCACTATAAATACCACCACTCACCTCCATTTCTCCTCACACCTTTCAAGATTTGAGAATTATAAAATTTATTCCCAATAATCTTCCCAAGAACCACCATCACATACATAATATCTTGGTCTCATCGAAAGACCAAAATCAGTCCCCTAAAGAAGGAGAGTTCAAGAGGTAAAAATCATCTTCCGTTTCCTTTTATTTTCTTTTCAAGTTCATTTATTTCATTATTCTCTCCTCAACTACCATAAACCTAATGGATCTATAACTAAATTACATTACATATACCGAAATTTTATTATTATATTGTAATAATCCAACATCAAACCCCTTCCCATCTATTTTATTCTAAAAATGGAAATGCTATTCGTGAGGTGTTGTTTTATCACCTTCAAGGATGAAAAGTTTTCATTTTCATCCACCAACTTCAAGTATATTGATAAAAAAATTTAATTGTTGAAATATATTTACAAATTTATATTAAACCCATTTTATATTCTGAAAATAAAATATTTATATAACACTAAATGATAAAACAAAATGAGTTCATTGTGATCTAAAACCGCTAAAATTAATATAAATGATTATCATTAATATGTTATCTAATCATTCATCCTCATATATGGGAATAAAACAATATAAAAAACAAATAAACTTATTTATGTTCATAAATTTCATATAATCCCAATTCAATAGAATTATACCCACTTTACATGAATTTTATTACATATAAACAAGAAAATTGGTCATGGAAACAAGAAAATGAGTGCTCTAGAATGATGAAATTAAACTCTATAACTAAAAAACAAGGAAATAAAATAACATAATAAAACATTGATTAATAAAATAAATATATAAAAGGTTATTAATTAATAAATTAATGGATTTAATTTGATTATCCGTGATATTAAGGTAAACTGTAGAACAGATTTGGACATAAGGTAATGGTTTTTTCAACTCACTTTCACAAAATGAGATATTCCTTATTCGCAAATATTTTGTGTGTGTGGTGTACGTATACTGACCATCAATGTATCATATCTTTAATCACATTTTATTAATTATATTCACCATATTATTATATGATCGATAATTTTATGGGGAATATAGTTCGACTCTTAGAAAAGTGTAAAGGTATTCTCACCAAACCACCACTTAACCTTTGGGTTATGTTTCCACTCTCTCTATCCCAATGTTATTATTAATTATTTTTTATTTACACTTCTTAAATTAAATTTCTATGTCCCTAACTTATGTACCTATCCAAAATTTTCTTTATTTATGGGGAATTACATGTTTTGTAAGGTTACTTTATCAATTCCTTCTCACAAGCAAGCCCAATTAAAGTGAACTTCTTAATATCTTACCCTTTTTCAAGTACACTCTATAATCTATTTTAAGCAACAATTTTTTTTTAAAACAAATAGAATTTATCATTAATAACTATGTTTTTAAATTTTTGGTTTTATATAAAAATTATTCTCTTGTCTATTTTAAAGACTCCTTAGTATTTATTCCTTATACAACACCAAAGTGTCCAATTTATAATCTTTCTTAAATGCTCTTTTTACATGTTTTCACTAAATTTGGAAATAATATATGCCTCAAATATAATTTAATTTTCCAACCCTTTTATTTTATTCTATATACATTTTTACAATATAATTTTATGAAAAATACAAATGATTTTCCATAATAACTCTTCTTTCCAAAGTAAAAACGTTTTTTTTTCATCTCACTTTTACTTCTGTGCGATATATGCCTTTTTCACCACTATTTCCTTATGTGGGGTGTATATAATTCCCTTTGATATGTTATAAAATGAATTATATTTTTTTCATGATATTCTATGTTTCATTTAATAGTAAAATGGAATATTATTTAAGTGTTTCAATGTGGTATGGGACACTTAGGAATGTTTAAAGATTATTTTACTCAAAAAATTCTCAATGATTTTATAAGATTACATTCATATATGATACATTAAAGTGGTATGGGACAGTTTTATTTAATGATATATTTTATTATATATGTGAGGAATGAATTAGACTTATCAAATGACGAGTGGGAACAACTATAACCCCTTGATACATTGATAGGTCCCATGAGACAAACTAGACCGAGTTTTTACCCATTGTGTATGGTGTCTTGGATGATGGCATGATGATATATTTCTGATGTACAACATTTTGAATTCCCTCATTACGAAACCAGTAATTGATATTCCATTTGATTATTATACAAGTAGAATATTCATGGTTATGTTTTATTATGGAATTATTTAACAAGATTTTATTACTTCCATTTTAGGCTCAAGTTTATGTTTTAATGACATGTGTTTTTAGTTATTCACCATAACTTATTTTTTATGTTTATTATAGCTAATGTTTTATTTCTAATCCTTACTAAGAATAAAAGCTCGCACATTATTATGTATTATTTTTTCCTAAGATGTTAAGATGAATATTATAAATGACTTGTAGGGATAATCTAGGAGTTATTTGAGTTTCCAATGGAATTTTATATATTATATTTACTTTTAATTTTTTAATGTAAAACATATGTTTGTATCTAGTTTTCTAAAACAACTAAACTATTTAGTCCTTTGGGATATAAATTCCTTCTTTATTATGCCAATGTAATGAACTAAGATACCAACTCCAGACAATTGGGGTCGGGGTCTCTACAAACAACTTCTCAATCCAAGAGACAATGGGAAATTCCATGAAATCACAACTACCTAAGTGGGTCCTGACCACAATGTGGTGAGAGGTAAACATACCAGCCACTACAGAATAGAAAATATCATTTTTTTATTATACCCACTCTTTTATATCTGAATAACTTTATAGTGATATCACATCACAACCTCAATTATTATATTCTAAATTATCATTAAAAAATCATAATGGTATGATGGTTGAATACCAAGTCTATATCGCTCTCTAATAGAGGTTTCTAGGATTGTGTTTCTTGTAAATAATTTTATTATTACTCTAGTTCAATTTAATGTGATTTTGGGAATTGATTGTTTCACTTTATATAGATCCTATAATAATTTCTATGGAAGGGAAGTTATATTCCATATTCGGAACAACCCAATGATTATCCATCAAAGCAAGGATGAGTATGAACTTATAATGGAAATTATATCCACTTAATGGGTATTATTATTTATTCATTTCAAGAATATATCTCAGATGATTGGGGTGAAACTCAAAATTGAAGATATTTCTATTGTGAAGGAATATTCCAATGCATTTCCTAATTTGTTTCCTAGTATACCACTCAATTGTGAACTTGAGTATTCAATACAACTAATACCTATTTCAATAATAATTTCAAATACTCCATATTGAATAAGACAAATTAAGTTACTATAATTGAAAAAAAAACACCAATATAATTGTAATAATGTATTAATTTATCCATGTAAATCACCATGGGGTTCCCCTATTATTTTTATTAAGAGGAAAGATGGAATAATGAATCATTATTTTGATTATTGATATCATAACCAAGTTACTATAATGAAAAAGTATCATCTTCCCCATATTGATGATTTGTTTGAACAATTTAAAGGAGATCATGGATTTTCAAATATTGACATCTAATCTGGATATCATCTGGTGCAGGTCTAAAAGGAGGACATATCCAAGACTGACATCCATATGAGGTATGATCATTATGAATTTATAATGTTGAAATTTCTACTTACCAATCACAATTATATCTTTATATATCTAATTAATAGAGCCTTTATATATGATATTATTATATATTCTTAGAGAAAGGAATATCATGATGATAATTTGAGGATTGTGTTGAAGACCATGAGAAAGGATAATATCTTTTCAAAATTTATTGTATGAATTCATTCTTTTGAATAGATCATTTTTGGGTCATATAATTACAAGAATGTTAATATAAATGGATTCCGTCAAGATATAAATTATTTAACAATGGCCTATACCAACCATGGTGACCATAATCAATGATTTTATTAGGTTTGTTGGATATTATGAATGCATTGTATGAAATTTATCATGGATATAAAATCCATTAATAAAGATAACATAAAATGTAGATAGGTTACCTTGGAAATTGAATATTTTGAAAATATAAATGGACTAAACATAAGTTTAGTGAGTGAAACTATGCGCACACTACACTACTGTAGAGAATGGTTTGTGATCTATAGTGATGCATCAACGAAGGGATCAGGATGTTTTCTCTGGTAGAATGGTACAGTTGTATCATATGTCTCACACTAATTTATGGTTTTGAGTAACATTACACAACTCCGGATTTGGAATTAATATCGTTATTTTTTTTATGATATGGATATATTATCTTTATAGTGGAAGGTGTGATAAATATACTGATAATAAAATATTCATGAATATATTCACAGAAAAAAATTCAATTGTCAACCAAATAATATGTTTTGAATTAATTAAATATTATTGTTCCTCAAGATGATACCCCACTGAGAAGGTGGACAAGGTGGTTGATGTAATAAGTTGTAAGGATCATGCTAGTTTGTCTATGATGAGGATTGAAAGGGCTCTAATAATTATTGGTTTTTGAGGATGGACCAAGAAATTTTATAGAAATGAGAATGCTACTATCTTTATCACATTAATGTTCAATAATAAATCTATGTGATGATTAAAGCAGAACATAAGGGGTATCATGTAGCGACCCCGACCCCAACAGCTCAAAGATGGTTCTTAATACCACTACATTGTCATATATACAAGATTCAAATCCCAAAGTACTGAAAATTTTAGTAGTTTTGGAAAACCATATTACATTCATGGTACCCATATTACATTGGCAAAACAAAATAAATCATAAAAATGTAAAATATCAACATCCTTGAAACTAATTCTTTGAATTCATCTTCATATCCTGGGGAAAGGAAAAAAATAATGGTGATATCAAATGCTCAATGAAGGTTAAGTATTGTAGAAGGTATCATGAATCAATAATGAATAATCAAAATAAAAAGGTATATAATAGAACACACATTCCATATAAATAATTGGGTTAATAATAATGAATATGGAATGTTAAATAACTGAATACACATGAAATTTAATTAATAATAAGAGAATGAAATGCATCCATTGATCTTTTCATAGTGAAAATATCATGGATAATAAAAATGAAACATAAATATAATAAATTCATAATTATTAGAGATCATGTTTCCCAAGAACATGATACCATTACCATCAAGATCTACTCTCAAGACAGTTTAAAACTCTTGGTTAAAAACCAGTCTGATTTGACGAAATGATTTTTCTCCTGAGACTACTGATGCATCTAGATGAATTAATTAACTAGGACCCACTCATGTTTTCATGTCCAAAGAGTTAATCATATATTGAATAATAAATTTAATTTATTAAAAATATTACCTATCACAAAATATCTGTATTGAGTAAAGGATAAATATTTATTAGTATTTCCCCAATTAATCAAATAACATTCGAAGTAAACACTGTATGTAAAAATGGTATACGGTTTAGAAAATAATCATATTCACCACACAATAATATGAAACTCTAGGGAAAATTTAATTTATAATGAAAAATTATTACAATAAAGTGATTATTTCAATATAAAGTGAATAATTACAAAGGAAAGTGAGATTGCACAATAACATTTACCATTTGGTGATTTTCAAGTTAAATCCCATTGAATGAAATAATTCAAATTGAAACCTAAAATACCATGAATAATGAAGTATTAATGATATTACATGTCAAATGGGATGTATATACACCACAGAAAAGTTAATTGGTGCATAAATACAAATAATTCTCAATGAAATATAAATTGAGAAAAACTACCTTACCTCGTGATTCATTTTGGTGGAACTCACTTTAACCTCATGTATAATTGTTTTAAGTATGTTATTAACCAATACTAGAATAAAAATAATATTTATAAAATCATATATGAAACTTTTAGGACATCTTATTACCTAGTTGTTAATAATATTTCAATATTTTCATTATTTCGGGTGTTTATTCCCTTATATACGAACCCAAAACACCCAGAGAGGGGGGTGAATCAGGGTGTAAAACTTTTCTACAAATAAGACAGATCTTTTCCCATGTTAGTATGAACCTATTAAACCAGTCTAATTGAATATTGTATTTATAAAAAAATATACATAAAGAGAGACACAACATAGTAGTTTTACATGGTTCCCCACTAAGGGATTATCCAAGTACCATACACCAATAGTGCATGGGACATACCTAAAATGACTAATAATCACTAGGTAATGTGGATTGAAATTATTCAGGCATGGTCACTCTATTCCAAGCACACTATTTAACACCCCAAGCTTCCACAATACGTTTCCCTTTTAATAATTCAATAGCTTGCATTGTACGCAACTTCGAGATTCTAACACACTACAACCAATCAAACTAGCCATTATGAATAGTAATACCCACTTTTTGAAATTTTATAAATATGATTTTTCAAAATGGACTTCAGTTTGGAATTCAGAATATCAAAATTAGCTTAGAGTGAATTTTGGTATTTTTCTGAAATATTTCAATTTTTGATGAATAGTGAAAACCACAACGTTATTGGTTAAAATCGACTTTTTATTTAAATAATTATTTATTTTATTTAAATTTATTTTAGGTCAAAATAGATACATAATAGATATATATGTTCAATGTAATTCATTGGAGTTATTTTATAATAAGATAAGATATATAAAAATTTTAGTGAACTTTTTACCGTATTTTACCCACCTCCTAGGAGCATTTTCAAATTTTCCTAAAACATAATTTTTCCACTTCTGAGAGTTTAATTTCAAAAATCCAATAGACAAGGTTAATATGAGTAGGTAAAATGTGGTTCAATAAGATGAAAACAATTTTTGGTGAATAGTAACTTTTGACTTTTATTTACAATGTTTAAAAGTAAATAGGGTAATTAAGGGTAAAAATGATCTCATAATTACCCTAACACATGTCCTAATTCTACTGGACAAGTGTAATTCGACCATAAACAACCTTAGGAATAACATATGACCCCTTTGGTTCACATGGATTATATTAGAACATTTATTATTATTTTCTTTAAAGAAGAGTTAAAAGAGTTAAATTCAAAGTTAAATAACTAATTTATTTTTAATATAGGGTTACACATAAGATAAATTTGACTATAAATATTCATTAGAAAGTTAAAAATATTTCCTACATAATGGTTAAATTCGACTATCAAACACGATGAGATTCATTCCCCATCGTATCCATTCAAGAATAATTTTCATTTAATGGTTAAAAATAATGTTTAAAGACTGAATATCATTCTAGATATGAATAAGATACAACCTATCCATAACAAACACGACTTGCGTAAATAAGCATATAAAGTAAAATGAATCAGTTAACACCCAAAACAACAATAATATAAAGATATTATTAACAAATCAATGTTAAAAGATCATATATGATATCAAATTAATGTATATGATTCTTGTATAATTTAATAACAATTATTTCACCATTATACAAGAGGTTATACTACCCTCAACCATAGAAAATTACAACATACGGGTTTATTTCACAATCTCTTCATTATCCGAGATTGTTCATACGTAATTATCTACTGGGACAACTTTATCATCCACATCCATGTTTCTTAAAAATGCATTTCAAATAATTCTTACTATTGTATAGTCTATGGTATAAAGTCATTTATACCCTTGTTGACTTTTTATATTATTTTTATAAAGAAATCTTTCCGTTTTTTCCCAACAAGGTCCTTTTTAACCTTTTCGAGAAAATTAAGGTAAGAGTGTCTTTTTTTAACTTATACAGCAAGTGTGGTTATTTTCCGCTGTTAGAAAATTGTCGAAACTTCCCATACAAGCTTATAAGAATATTTTCAAAATAAATATTTTCTTTTATAATTATGTGACTTTTAAATTATTTTAAAAAATATATATTTCTCTCAAATTGTTTTGATTTCATCTATGTCAACATCCTTTGATAGATTTTAAGCTTATTTGAAGTTGATTTATTATGATTCCAGACTTCCATATTGTATTGAGGTTTTTGTGATATGTTTGACTGTGGATATGTTATTTTTATACCATTCACAGTTTATGGAGAAAGTATTGACATTTTGTAATCAAGTTTTAATATGAATGTTTATATTATGTTTAAACATATTCATATGAGGAATTCATTGGACATAATAAGTGACAGGTGGAGCCCTCTAAAGCTCCTCAATGAATCATTAGGTCTCATGAGCAAACTAGTGCCTTGGCATAAGGCCTTGACAAAATCTTATTTGTAGTCTTGGCACAAGGCCTTGACTATGTGGTTATGATAGTCTAGAATTATGCATTCCATCATTATGAAAGTGGTTATTGATATTTCATGTGATTATTTGACTAGTAGAATATCCATGTGAATAAGTAAATGACATTATTTCATTTTATTTCTTATATATAATGCATAAGTTCATGTTTAAATGTCTTTTTTAGTTATACATTTCCTTAAATGTTTATGCTTATTTATAAAAGTTTCTTCAATATTATTATCCTTGCTGGGAATCTGAGTTCACCCCATTCTATGTTTTATTTTTCCCAGATGTGAATAATTATTTTATGAATGACCTACAAGGATAGTATGAGGGGATATGGGTGTGGTCTACAGAGACAATATGTTGTTGTAGTTTTCATATTATGATGTAATGTAAGACTTATGAATGTATCTAGTGATTCCAAGGCTACTAAACTAATCAGTATTTCGAGACTTGATCTTTTGTGATCATTCCAATATTATGTAATAATGCACCAACTCTAGGTAACTGGGGTCGGGGTGTTACAATTGGTATCAGAGGAAGTTTAGTAAAAACCTTGGAAGTTAGATTTAGATAAACTCTGATTATAGCACATAGACCTAAGATGGACTTTGTGGAGTAGTATAGAAGAACGTCCTAGAATTTTGGTATTGTAGAGATTTTGTGAGTTTTCTGAGCAATATATCTCTGTCTGGATATGTGCAGGTAGAGGTGGCTTAGGCATAGATGTACCTAGGGGTAAAACCTAAAAACACATCTTTGAGCTAGACTTGAACGGGAACTGGTTCACGACAACGGGCCTTGCTACACTCTTGGTTGTGACACTCCTGGGGGATATGCTTAGGATAATTCTAATTTTCTTTACAGACCATGTTGAAGGGTTTATGAATATATACTTCCTCAAAGAAAATTTTTTTTATGATTATGGATTATATCCATAAACTGTTCAATTTATGTCAAGTTTTTTCCAAGTTTGGATTTATATATTGTGATTCATAAACTAATATAGTGTATACCATTGATAGAAATGGCACTCAGTAGAAAGAATGTGAACTCCAGTAATATGTAGGATTCAAAGAGTAAGAAGTATCGTATATTTCACAGTATTAAGACAACATTTAGAAGGGAAATTGGTTCCCATGTATTCTCAACATATGAAGAAATAGTATCATGTTTTAATAAGATAAGTAAATAATTCTCTAAGTACTAAGGCTTTGAAGGGAAGTAAAAGAAGAAAAGGATGGAAGAGATAAAGATAGATAAAGTGAAGAGGGAAAAGAATAATTTTCCCATATGTGATAAGTGTGGGAATAAACACCCTTGAACTTGCCTGAAGGGAATGGAAGTTTTTTATAATTGTGGAGAAAAATGAAACCAATTACGTGACCGAAAGGGTAAGAAAAAGGTTTCAAATGTACAATGATTTATCTATAAGGAGTTGGGACACTACGCAAACAAATGTCAAAATCATCAGACTATGCCCCAAATGATCCTATTGGATAATAATCAATTTATGATACTACAACAGATGAGGAGGAATGATTAGAGTTATTATGTTGTTATTAAAGAATTATGTCTTTTGAGTGTTTTATCAACACTGTACTGGTTATAATAATTATGGAGTATATAAGGATTGTACTGCAGTACTATTTCATTAAGGACTTTAGATTGTGTGGAACCAAGAAAAGTGACTCAATAGAAGGTTAATTTTTTTGGAAAATATATGGTTAAGAGAAACATAAACCATAATATGATTCTAATACTGAGGTAGTGATTTTGGAATAATACATGATTGATTTGGATAAATTATATTGGATATTCTTGAATCCCTTGAAAATGATTAATGATTTGTATATACAATCATTGTTGGAGTTTAAAACATTTTTCTATAGAAGGATTATATCCAGTATTCTATACGGAATAAGGTATCATGAATGTAATCAATAAGGTTTTATGGTAATTCAGGATGTTGTATATTTTTAAATGAATACATGATGAAGGTGTTCACATGTTATTACGTGGAAAAAAGGATCTTCATTGTGTTTACCTTCCTTATAAATTTTGGATTGTGAGTTTGGACATATGTATTTTGGATAATTCTAGTTTGAGATTATTTTTTGATTTCCATAAAAGGATAACCCGTAGGTTGGGCGGCAACCCGTCGCGTCCGGGAAGGTCGTGATAGTTGAACCCGCAACCAAAGAGCGAAAAAGGTTTATCACCTACCATTGGCCCACGTGATGTCCTGGATTGAATAATGTATTTTTTTTAAAGTTCTATTAGATGAATTAGAAATTCATTTTTTTTAACCCTATAAGAATAGGATAAATGCAATATTTTTTTATGTTCTATTATCATTTAGAGTAAAAGATTATTTTTGGTAGAAATTAGTTAAAGGATGGAACTATACATGACAAGTATATATATATATATATATATATATATTCTTCTCATATTCTAGGAATAAATTAATTATTAAACATTAGTTAAGGTATCATAAAACTAATAATGTGTTATCCTAATACCTTATGTTTTGTTGAACCGATGATATTCTAAATCATCATAGATTGATGGATTTAAGGCCCTCAATTCTACAGTTGTTTGTGACGGATGACCTCAATCATTCCCAATAAATATTTACATTATTCCTCCAATTATTTTTCTCTAATTCCCACCAATGTACTCCAAATCGAGATCATAATTTGGTGGTGACCCTTTCATTTCTCTTTTCCTCTTATTAAGACTAAATTTTATTAACCCAATTTCTGATGTGGTTTTTCCTACAAAGATATTTTCTATTTTCATCCTTTTATTTTCGAAAAACAATTTTAAATTGTGAGGATATAATTATTTGAAGGATGGGAGAATGTAACACCCCAAGATTCCATTATATGCTTCTCTTTGAATAATACAGTAGTGTGTGTTGTACGCAACTTCGAGTTCTAACACACCACAACCAATCAAATTAGCCGTTATAAATAGTAATACCCACTTTTTGAAACTTTATAAATTTTATCTTTCAAATTTGACTTCATTTTTGGATTATTAATATCGAAATTAGCTTAGGGTGAATTTTTCGTACTTTTCTGAAAACATTCATATCTTGATGAATAGTGAAAATTACTAAATTCTAATTGAAAACAACTTTTTTAATCGAAATAATTAATTGTGATAAATTATGAATTTGAGTGATTTAAAATATAATTAGATTATATTTTTAACATTTAATCCAATGTTGGTCATTGGACATAATTTCACATTTAAACTAGACATAAGCAAGTGCCAATCTTTTGATAGTTATTATTTCTTAAAAACACGCTTTTTGTTTTGACAACGAGAATTAAGTTTAAATTAATTTCTGCCACTTCTATGTTTTGAATTTAGAAAAATGGATTACATATTTAGAATCATGAGTTCAATATTTTGTAAATATGTAACTTTTATTTTTATACATTTTGAATAATTATTTCGGTAAATATTTTATTTACCAAGCTTAAAGGGTAAATCCGGTAAATAAGGGTAAAAAATAATATTATAATAAAATTAAATTACTCTAAAACGTGTACTAACCCTATTTGTTGATACATTTCCAACCATGGGAATCTTTGGGTCGATTTTGGGACCCCATTGAGCCACTTGTAAGTGATAATGACACTTTATATTAATTAAGTTAAAGTAAATACAAAAATGACATAAACATATATCTTTTAGAAAACAAATTTTTACATAGGGATATATATGTTATATTTTCGACTATAAATATTCATAATAAAGATAAAACAACTTCCTACATAAGGGGATTTTATTTATAATTTTTTGACATTGAGTAATTAATTTTATCTATGACACAATAATGATGTAGTATTTTCCTTATTAATGAAAGAATCAAATAATTGGTATTATAAATGTTAAAATATATATAATTTGAAAGTTTTGATAAAATACACAAATTTTATTGGTTTATATGACATTTTAAGATTACTTAAATTATTTTTTTTATAATTAATAAAGTTATTAAGACTTTAACAAAAAATCAATTATTAAATAGTGTCACAATTGACAAAAAGGAGTATTTAAAACAAATATTATATTATTAATTGATATTCTATTCCTAAAAATATAAGTTTCAGCTAAAGGACTTATATAATGATCAATGTATTATTAATAGACCACTTGGGGGTATCTTAGAAGTATATAGTATGTTTATTAACTATATAATATAAAAATACAAAGAGACATGGTAAATGTCAAACTATTTAACTAAGAGTTAAATAAAAACGATAAAGTAAATATAGTGACCCAAACCTATCTATAACCTATTGGTTGAGTGGTTTTCTACCTATCCCCACCTTAAACTTTAAATAATACACTTTTGATCCATTAGAAACCGAATATTAATTTATTATAAAATAATATTTCTAGCTTTTTCAAAGGTTCCCCTCACCCCTCTTATAAAAGGGCACTCACCCTTCTCTCTAATTCACACCTTCAAAGCCTTTTGTATTGGCCAACCCCTACCAAAATATTCTATCAAATTCCCTCAATTCAACCTATAGGCCTTATTTTGATCAGAAATCCAAACTAAGGAGCCCTTTTGATCAAATCAAAAGGAAGAACCCCAAGAAGAGGTAATGTTTTCACCACCCTCTTTCAAGTTCCTTTCTTCTTACACTTATTCTTTATTTTTTATTTACATTATAAAATAATAACTCCAGTATCTTCTATATAATTTGATGTTATAATAAATATGGTACAACCATATTCAGTATTCTATCGATCCTTTGACTGACATGTCACCATACATGCGTACGTACGACTTACTGTCTCCATGTCGTGGTGTAATTGTTATTCAAAACATTATTATTTGGATGAGTATAATAATGATGTGTAATTGATGTAAATAATAAATATATCATGATAATGATTCTGTATATATGACATACCATCCAATTATATATTATTTTAATATTAAAAGAATGATATTGTCGCTCGTGCGTACATACGGACTACCGTCCCCACGAACGCGATGATATTCATTCCCCATCATATCCATTCAAGAATAATTTTCATTTGATGGTTAAAAATAATGATTAAAGACTTAATATAATTCTAGATTTGAATAAAATAAAACCTGTACATAACAAATAGGACTTACATAACAAATCATATAAATGAAAACAAATCATTTAACACCCGAAACAACGATAATACAAAGATATTATGAACAAAGCAATGTAAAAAGATCATATATGATATCATATTAATGTATATGATTCTTTTATAACTTAATAAAAATTATTTCACCATTATACAGAAGGTTAACCTACCCTCTACCATGGAAAAGTACAAGGTAAGTGTTTATTTCACAATCTCTTCATTATACGAGGTTGTTCATTCATAATTATCTACTTGGACCTATTTATCATCCACATCCATGTTTCTTAAAAGTGAATTTCAAATAATTATTAATATTTTATAGAATATGGGTTAAAGTCATTTATACCCTTGTTGACTTTTTATATGATGTTTATAAAGGAATATTTCCGTCTTTTTCTAAATAAGGTCCTTTTTAACCTTTTCGACAAAATTAAGATAATAATGTCTTTTTTTAACTTATACGGTGGGGGAGGCTATTTTCCACCATTATAAAATCATCTAAGCTTACCTTACAAGATTATAAGAATATTTTCAAAGTAAATGTTTTCTTTTATAATTATGTGACTTTTAAATGATTTAAAATAAGATATATTTCTCTCAAATAGTTTTGATTTCATCTATGTCAACATCTTTTGATGGATTTTAAGCTTATTGGAAGTTGATTTATTATGATAAAAAACTTCCATATTGTATTAAAGGTTTTGTGATATGTTTGACTATGGATGTGTTATTTTTATACCATTCATTATTTATGGAGAAAGTATTGACATTTCGTATGCTATTTTTAATATGAATTTTTATGTTATATTTAAACTTATTCATATGAGGAATGCATTGGACTTAATAAGTGACGGGTGGAGCCCGCTATTGCTCCTCGATGCATCGGTAGGTCTCATGAGACAAACTAGTGTCTTGGAACAAGGCCTTGACAAAATCTTATTTGTAGTATTGGCATAAGGCCATGACTATGTTGTTATGATAGTCTGGAATTATACATTACATCATTATGAAAGTGGTTATTGATATTTCATGTGTTTATTTGACTAGTAGAATATCCATGTGAATAAGTAAATGGAATTATTTCATTTTATTTCTTCCATATTATGATGAAGTTCAAGTTTAAAATTCTTTTGTTTTAGTTATACATTGCCTTAAATTTTTATTCTTATTTCTGAAATTTTCCACTATATTGTTATCCTTAATGGGAATCTGAGCTCACCCCTTTCTGGGTCTTATTTTTCCCAGGATATGAAGAAGTATTTTATGAATGACCTGGATGGATAGTACGAGGGGATATGAGTTTGGTATATGGAGACAATATGTTGTTGTAGTTTTCATTTGATGATTTAATGTAAGACTTATGTATGTATCTAGTAATTCCAAGGATACTAAACAAGTCGGTCTTTCGAGACATGATCTTTTGTGATCATGCCAATATGATGTAATAATGCACCGACTCTAGGTAACTGGGGTTGGGGTGTTACAACTAGGGTCAGGGCATTACAATTGGTATCATAGAAATTTTATTACAAACCTTGGAAACTAGATTTAGAAAAACCCTGATTAGAGCACATTACCCTAATATATACATTGAGGAATAATATAGAAGGACTTCCTATAATTTTTGTACTGTAGATATTTTGTGATTTTTCTAAGAAATACATCCCTATCTGGATACGATCAGGTAGAGGCGGCTCTTCCACAAATATACCTAGGGGTAAAACCCAATAATACCACTTTGAGTTAGACTCGAATGGGAACTGGTGCATGAAAACGGGCCTTGCTGCACTCTTGGTTATGACACTCCCAGGGGATATGCATAGGATAATTCTCATTTTCTTTACAAACCATTATGAAGGATTTATGAGTATATGTCTCCTCAAAGAAATTTTTTTAAGATTATGGATTATATCTATAAACTGTTCAATTTGTGTTATGAATTTTACAAGTTCAGAATTATGTATTGTGGTTCATAAACTTATCTATTGTATGCCATTGTTTAGAAATGGAACCTAGTGGAAGGAATGGAAACTGTATCAATTCATGTAATCAATGTAGCGATTTCCCTCCTACTCAAGATAATTATAGTGGAGCTGGTGATGCAACTAGTTCTGATCAGCTTATCAACATACTAGGACATCTCACACAAGTTATGAATAATAACTTTACCTGTATGGAGCACCTTGATCCATAATACAGAGGATCAATGTTAGATCTCTTCATGAGGCAACAAAAACTAACATTCAATGGGTCTGAAAATACACTTGTAGCTAAAAAATGGATAAGATACTTATAGAAAATATTTCATGCTTTGGGGAGTAGCGAAAGGGAAAAATTTGTCATGGTAGTTTATCACCTCACCGGAGATGTAGATCAATGGTAGTCTTTAATTAAAAACACAAAGGAAGATGAAGATGTATCAAGTATGGAATGAAGGGAGTTTAAATAGCTTTTCTTAGAAAAATACTTTCCTCGTGACCATAGAGCGAATATGGAAATGAAATTTCTAATTTTGAGACAAAAGGAGGATGAGAATGTAGGAAAGTATGAAGATAACTTTACAAGGTTAGAAAGGCATGTTACAGATTATATATGTAACCTAAGAAGTAAGATTGATTGTTTCTTTGATGGGTTAAAACCATTTTAAATCGATCATTGGTCTCACAATCCTTCTCATCGAATGAAGATATTGTCTCATGTGCTATCAAGACAGAAAAGGAATTCTCTAAGTCTTACGAATTTAAAGAAAAGAAAGGAAAGAAGAGATATGACGAACACTCTAGGAAAGGAAATAAGGAAATCGGGAAGAAGGGAAGAGTTTAATTTCCACCATGTGATAATTTTGCAAGGAAACACCCGGGTGCCTGTCTAAAAGGAAAAGGAGTATGCTAAAAATGTGTATAGAAAGGTCAACTTTCAAGTGATTGTAAGGGGAAGAAAAAATCTACCAATGTTCAGTGCTACAATTTTAAGGATATGGGATATTATGAAAATTAATTTCCTAAGAATTAGGGAAAATAACCTCAGAAAAGGCCAAGGGATCTAGGCCTAGATTATGCAATTACTACTACTGAGGTTAAAGCTTCAAAAGACACGGTGGCAGGTAATTTAATGGTTTCATCATGTTTATCAAATGCTTAATTTGATTTTGGATCATTTCATTGTTTCATATATTCCCAGTTTGCAAAGAAATTTAGATATTTCTAATTTGATTTAAGAAAGGGGGTTTTCAGTCAAAAATCCAAATAGAAGTATCATTGCAACAAGGTTTTGTTAATTAATCCCCATTAAGGCATATAAATGATATTTATCTACTGATTAATCATCATACCCATGATTTAATTTGATATAATCCTTGGTATGGATTGGATTTTGGACCATGATGTGAAAATTTATTGTAAGAAGAAAGTGGTTCCAATTCTCGATGATGATAAGAAGTGCCTTAACTTTCGAGTAGAAACATCCCCATATGATTATTATCTAGATCCACCCCCAGTAGCTCTACTAAATTCAATCATTGGGGAGGATGAGAATGAAATAATTATGGGTGAGGGAAAGAGTTTTCAAATAGAGGATGTACATATTTTTTAAGAATATGTTGATGTGTTTCCATAGGATTTACCTGGAAATCCTATAGAATGATAAATTGAGTTTTCCATTGATTTAATTCCTGGTTCAAGGTCCATATCGAAGACCCCTTATATAATGGCCACTATGGAATTTGTGGAACTAAAGAAACAACTAGAGGAATTGAGTAATAATGGATTTATTTTCCCTAGTATTTCTCTATATGGTGCCCCTATCCTTTTTGTTAAGAAAAAGAAGGATCTATGAGGTTTTGCATGGACTACAGGGAGATAAATACTATAACAATAAAGAACAAGTACCCCTACCTTGCATTGATGATTTATTCGACCAACTTCATGGAGCTCAACATTTTTCAAAAACTGGCCTTCGATCTGGATATCATGAGTTGTGTGTGAAGAAATAAGACATTCCCAAAACAACATTTTGAACTAGGTAAGGGCATTACGAGTTTACAGTAATGCATTTTGGATTGACTAATGAACCCTCTGTCATTATGGATCTAATGAATAGAGTTTTCATGGAATATCATGATGACTTTTTAGTGATATTTATTGTTGAAATCTTAGTATACTCCAAAATCTACGAAGATCATGAAAATCACTTGTGCATTATTCTAAAGACTCTTAGAAGAAATGAATTATATGGGAAGTTTAGCAAGTGTGAATTCTGGCATCATTAGATTTCTTTTCATAGACATATTGTCTCTAAAGATGGAATATCTATTGATCCTTCAAAGACCAAGGAAATCCTTGAATGGCCAGCACTAATGAGTATAACTGAGGTACGCAGTTTTATTGGTTTAGCAGGTTATTATTGATGTTTCATCCAAAATTTTTCCCGGTTCGCTAACCCATTAACCAAGATCACACATAAAGGGGTTAAATTTTTTTGGAAAAAAGAGTGTGAATAGTGTTTTTGAAGAACTTATGAGAAGATTAGTCAAAGTAACTATCTTGAATCTACCATTAGGGAACAATGGGTTTTTCTTATATAGTGATGATTCAAAGAAAGGGCTTGGTTGTGTCCTTATGAAAAATGATAGAGTTATTTCTTATTCATCACAAGAGATAAAAATTCATGAGAAAAACTATCCCACTCATGATCTTGAGTTATCAGATGTAATATTCTCTCTGATGATATGAAGACATTGTATCTATGGTGAAAAATATGAGATTTATACTGATCATGATATTTTGAAGTATATTATCTCACAAAAAAACAAAACATGAAGCAAAGGAGATGGATTGAAAAACTCAAGGATTATGATTGCACAATACCCTACCAACCAAGGAAAGAAAATATGGTGGAAGATGCTTTGAGCATAAAGGATTATGGAGTTTTGAACAAGATGAGAGTTGAAAGGGATCCTATTTTCATGGATCTAGTAAAGATGGATATGGGAATAACCATGGAAGGTGAAACATCAATACTTTTTCTAATGGTCTCCAAACCATATTTATTAGAAATGATAAAAAATTCTCAACTTGATGATGAGTAGTTTCAAAAGAATATTAAAGTTGAAAATGATGGGATATTGAGTGGCTTCGTATATGAAGATGGAATTTTGAAAGTTTAGAAGAGACATTTTGTTCGTGATATACCTGATCTAAATAATAAATTATTGGATGATTCTCACAGCTCCAATTTCTGTATGCACCCTGGGAGCACCAATATGTATAGATATTTGAAGGAACATTTTTTGTGGGACAACATGAAAAGGGATATTGTTGATTTTGTGTCAAGATGTATGGTTTTCCAACAAGTGAAATATGGAAGAAAACATCCTGGAGGAGTCATGAAACCTATTCCCATACCTAAGTGGAAATGGAAAGATATTACAATGGACTTTTTCATGGGGCTACTAATGAATCTTATAAGGAATGATGCAATATGGGTCATTATTAATCATATTAACAAGTCAACAAATTTTCGTGAAATAAGAGAAGATTTACCACTTGAACATTTAGAAAGACTATATATTAATGATGTTTTAAGACATCATGGAGTACCCCTATTGATTATTTCTGATCTTGATCCCCTATTTACATCATGATTTTGGGAAAGTCGTCAAAAATACCTAGATACTGAACTTCGTTTGAGCACTACCTACAACACTCAAACAGATTGACAATCAAAATGAACTATTCAAACCTTAGAAGACATGTTTAGATCTTTCTCACTTTACTTTCAGTGTATCTTGGATCAATATTTACCTCTGGTATAATTTTCCTATAATAATAGCTTCCATTCATGTATTCATATGGAAATATATGAATCATTATGTTGAAATAAATGTCGCACACCAACCTTTTGGGATGATGTTGGTGAAAGAAATCTCATAGGCACAGAACATGTTGAGCAACCGATGGAAAAGATGAAGGTTATCCAAAACCACATCAAAGTAGCTCAAAGTAAGCAGAAGATCTATGTAGATAACTAAAGGAAAGATTTGGAATTTCTAGTAGGAGATCATATTTTCTTGAAGGTATCTCTACGGAAGGGAGTTATATGATTTGGTAAGAATGTAAAATTAAGTTCTAGGTACATCAGAACTTTTGAAATTCTAGAACGAATTGGGGTTGTAGCTTACCATTTGGAAATGGAACCAAGTCTCTCTAAAGTTTACGATTTGTTCCACGTATCACTATTTAGAAATTACATGCATTACCCAATGCATGTAATAACCTATTAGGAAATTGAATTGCAACCTGATTTGTATTATTGTGAAGATCCTTCCAAGATTCTTGATACCATAGAACAAGTCTTGAAAAACTGGATGACTCGTCTGGTAAAAGTTCTATAGAGAAACCATAATATGGAAGAGGCAATGTGGGAACTAGATGAACTTATGATGAAGAACCACCCTAATTATTCTGTATGGTAGTATTCTAGAAATTTAGAGGACGAAATTAATTGAAGGAGTGATGAATGTAACACCCCAAGCTTCCACAATATGTTTCCGTTTGAATAATGTAATAGCTTGCATTGTACAGAACCTCAAGATTCTAACACATCATAACCAATCAAACTAGTCATTATGAATAGTAATACCCACTTTTTGAAATTTTAAAAAATTTATTTTTCAAAATTGAATTAATTTTTTAATTCATAATATCAAAATTATCTTAGGGTGAATTTTTGGTATTTTTCTGAAATATTTCATTTTTTGATGAATAGTGAAAAACACTACATTATTGGATAAAACCGACTTTTAATTTAAATAATTATTTAAATTATTTAAAATTATTTTAGGAAAAAATAGATACACAATACCTATATAAGTTCACTATAATTCATTGGAGTCATTTTATAATAAATTTACATATATAAAAATATCATTGGACTTTTTACTGTCTTTTACCCACCTCCTGAAAGCATTTGAAAATTTGCATAAAACATAATTTCACCGCTTCTATGAGTTAAATTTCAAAAATACAAGAGACACAATAAATATAAGTTAGTAAATGTGGTTCAATAAGATTAAAATAATATATGGTGAATAGTAACTTTTGACTTTTATTTATCACGGTTAAAAGTAAATAGGGTAATTAAGGGTAAAAATGATATCATAATTATCCTAACACATGTCCTAATTCTATTGGATAAGTGTAATTCAACCAAAAACAAACTTATGAATAAAATATGATCCCATTTGGTCCACTTGGATTATATTAGGAAATTTGTTATTATTTTATTTAAAGAAGAGTTAAAAGAGTTAAATTCAAAGTTTTATAACTAAACTATTTTTAATATATGGTTACACATAAGATAAATTCAACTATAAATATTCATTAGAAAGAAAAAAAATATTTCCTACATAATGGTATTTTATATATAATTTTTAGACATTAAATAATTTAATTTATTTATGACACACTGATGATGCAATAATTACCTTATTAATGAAAGATTAAAATAATTGATATTATAAATATCCAAATAAATGTAATTTGTGACTTTTGATGAATTAAAATAATTATATAGGTTAAAATGACATTTTATGGTTGATTAAATAATTTTTTCCAAGTAATCATGTTGTTATAATTTTCACAAAAACCAAATACTAAATAGTGTCAAAATTGACATACTTGAGTTTTTAAAACAAATACTATATTATTAATTGATATAATATTCATAAAAATATAAGGTTCGAAAAAGAACATAGATAGGGTTATATATATTAATAATGAACCACTTGGGGTTCTCTTGGCTTGTTATAGTATATTTATTAACCATATAATATAAAAAATACAAAGAGACATGGTGATGTCGAACTATTTAACTAAGATTTAAATCTAAGAAATAAGATTAATATGGTTAACGAAACCATTCTAAAACATATTGGTTGAGTTGTTTTAGATCCATACCCACCTTATATTCGAAATAAAAAAAAATTAAGCCATTAGAAACCGAAAATTATTTTATTATAAAATAATATTTCAAGCTCTTCCTAAAGTGACCCTCAACTCTCATATAAAATGGTACTTCCCCTTCTCTTAATTTCACACCTCCAATACCATTTGGCTCAAACAACACCTACCCAAATATCCTCCCAAATTTTCTCACTTCATCATAGAGGCCTTCCTTTGGTCAAAAAGCAAACCTAAGGAGCCCTTTTGATCAAATCAAAAGAAAGACCTCGATGAAGAGGTAAATATTTCATCACCGCTTTCAAGTTATTTTCTTCATCCACTTCCTCTTTCTTTGTGTTTTAAATTATAAAATGATAACATCAGTATCTTCTATATATTTTGATGTTATTATAAAAATGGTACAACTATATTCATTATTTTATCCATCATATGAATGGAAAATTCACCATACGTGCATACATACGGCTTATCGTCTCCACGTCATGGTGTAGTTGTTATTCAAACACTTCATTATTTGGATGGGTATAATAATGAGTACAACTGATGTAAATAATAAATATAACATGTTAATTATTCCTTATATACAATATACCATCTGATTACATATGATTTCACCAACAATATAATGATATTGTCACTCTGGAGTACGTACTGATTACTGTCTCCACTAACGCGATGAGATTCATTCCCCATCGTAATCATTCAAGAATAATTTTAATTTTATGATTAAAAATAATGTGGATAAACATAATAACATTATGTATATGAATCAAATACATCATATTACTAACAAACATGTCTTACATAACCAATCATAAAAAGGAAAATGAATCAGTTAACACCCAAAATGATGATACTAATGAAATATTATTAACAAAGCAATATGAAGGGATCATATATTATGTATATAGTTCTTGTATAATTTAATAACAATATTTTAATTATTATACATGAGGTTAACATACCATTGACTATGGAAAAGTTCATGGTAAGGGTTAATTTCACAATCACTTAATTATATGAGGTTGTTTTTACGTAAGTATCTACTGGGACCTCTTTATCATCCACATCCATGTTTTCTTAAAAATGTATTTAATAGCATTTTTAATATTTACTAGACTTTTTTTTTTAAAGGTTGGGGCCGAAGCCACATTTTTATTATCAAATCAAAGAAATGTCCTCTTTTTTAACTGGGTAGAGGGAAACCCATTACATAGCCCGAAGGCCCAGTGGGCTTGTAGCCCATTACATAGCTCGTAGGCCCAAATTCTAAGGCCAATTCAAATTCTGTGAATAGTAACCTGCTGCTACAGTACCGTACAGTATCGCCGCCGCTACAGTGCCCTGCCCCCGCTACAGTGCCCTGCCGCCGCTACAGTACCCGCTGATGAACAGTGTCGTCGCTGCTACAGTACCGCTACATTACTACTACAGTACCTGCGCCCCATGGGTTTTGAACCCCCATTTTCCATGTAGCCTTACGGGGTGCTTACCACTAAGCCAAACCCCAACTACATATTTACTAGACTATGTGTTAATGTAATTTATACCCTAATTTGACTTTATATGTTTCGAAATGAATATTTTGGTTGTTTTCCAAACAAGGTACTTTATGACCTTTTCGACCAAATTAAGGTAAGAATGTTTTTTTAACTTATATGGTAGGTGCGGCTATTTTCTGCCATTATAACATCGTATAAGCTTCCCTTCCAAGATTTTGATAATATTTTTCAAAATAAATGTTTTATTTTATAATTATGTGTCTCTTAAATAATTTCAAAATAGAAAGAGATATTTCTCTCAAAAAAATTTGATTCCATCTATGTCAACATCTTTTGATAGAATTTATACTTGTTTGAAGTTAATTTATTATAATACAAATATTCCATATTGTATTTAATATTTTTTTTATATGTTTTAATGTGGATGTGTTATTTTTATACCATTCATGGTTTATAGTTAAAGTATTAACATTTCGTATGCTAGTTTTAATAAGAATGTTTATGTTATGTTTCCCCCTTTTCATATGAGGAATGTATTGGACTTAATATGTGTTGGGTGGAGCCTGCTATATTACCTCGGTGCATTGGTAGGTCTCATCTGACAATTAGACATGAAATTGGCAGAGTCCTTTCCCAGTTTGAAATATGGTTTTAGTTGAGGCCTAAATCATTTTTAGATGTCTTGGTTGAGGCATTGACAAGATGTTTTCGAATGTCTAGAATTATACATACCCTCATTATGAAAATAATAATGATGGTTCATGTGGTTATTCAACTAGTAGAATACCCATTTCTATGTTTTATTATGGAATTATTTACTCAACACATATTCCTTCCATAATTTTTTCATGTTTATTATTTGTAAAGGCATGTGATTTGAATTATCCATCATGACTAATGTTTATGTTATCTTCTGCTGTATTTATTACCTTTACTAAGCATTTGATCTGAACCCTTTCTTATGTTTCATTTTCCAATGATATAGAGAAGTTAGTTATAAGTGAGTTGCAGGAATAATCTAGGAGACTTGGATGTTTCTAATGTAACAAATTAGTGTTGTATTTCTTTTCATGTTTTAATGTTGAACTTATGTATGTATCTTATTTTCAATAATACTAAACAGATTGGTCTTTCGGGACATGATTCCTTATATCATGCCAATGTTATGTAATAAAGAATCGACTCTGGGTAACTGCGGTCGGGGAATTACACACTACCTTTTCAATACCTTTAGGGATGGAATAATTCCTCCCCCAGATCACTTCATTCATCTCCCCCTTCCCCAATGTATTGGGAGAAGTCTTTCTCAGTTTATCGAATTAAAAGGTCACCTTAATAGATAGTGAATTTAAGTATTTTCCCCTAATTAGCACAAGACTCATCTTGCACCATAGTCCAAAATCGATGCACTTGGAATCACAATTCACTAAAACTAGAAGTTATACACAAATGTTCATAAAGCTCCTAGCCTTTGTGAAGCCCCTTTATAATTTCAAATATAATTCAGCTTTCGTGAGGCCACTATATTTCCCAAGGCTCCAAAAATTCCTAGAACTCCAAAAACTCTTGAAGCTCTCATGATTAAAAAAATCCATTTTCTAAAATTACTTAATTTCAATTAGTTCTTGAACATAATTTTCACAAAGATTTTGATTTCTAAAAGTTATGGGGTTTCAAAGAATTCCCTTTATCAATTGAACTTTATGAAATCAGATCATTACACCTCTTTTCCAAATTCTCTCTATATGATCAACTGATATGTGGATACTTATTTAAAGACTACATACTACATGATTCTTTAAATTTAACCCATTAATTTTAATTACCCTCAATATTCATGTTCATAAATCTCCTCTTATTCACATATCTCGAGTGAAATTATTCCATTCTTGAATATTTTCTTTGATTCATAGATTATCATTATCCAATCATGACTCTTCTATTTTTTTAAATCCTCTTTTGGAAAATTCAAACAATCAAGACACTAGATTCCTTCATGAATCGCCTCATCTTTTTAAAACTCTAATCTTCATTAAACCCATTATATTTCAATATAATGTAAGAGATATCCCTCTAAAGCTATGTTTTGTGAAGCTTTACCATCCACAAAATTTTGAGCTCCAAAAATATGGAAATCACTGGGAAATGATGAAAATTTCAATATTAAAGAATTATTCACCATAATATCTCTTTGTTTGAAACATACCACATAAACCCTATCATGGATTGGAAATAAACACAAAACATGCTCCATTTCCATCTTTGAAACACCTTGGTTCCAACACCTTGTTTTTCAATTATGTTTTGAATTGTTATTTTTTAGTTCCTCTTATTTAGATCACTATTTTATAATCGATATAATTTTAACTATGATTTAAATATCATATATATTCAGTATATATGTATTTATATTAATCAATAAAATTTGGTGATAGGAAATAAAATACACCATTCATGGAGACGGTAGGTTGTACGTATGCAAGAACATTGTTTCCATTTTCTTATCATATTAAAAGAAAGAAAATTTAATTATATATATATATATATATTATAATTTAAGTGATATTTTTATATCATATATATCACATATTTTTATTTAACCTATCCTTAATATAAGTGATGTAAAAAGTAAATGAATCACTTATCTTTGCGAGGCGGGTAGTATATCGTACACATAATCAACGATATCATGTTCCCACAAAATTGAAATCTTAAATCTATGTGTGATATAATAATTATAGAAATATAATAAAATCATTAATATCATATATAATCTATACATCCATCATTATTATCAACCTTTAAAGGTGGTAATGAAAAAATAAACGACATCGGCTAGTGTGGTTGTAGTTTATCGTACACACGAATGATGATTTCATAACCCATTTGATGGAGGAGTGTGAATTTTAGGTTGTAAAAGTGACATAAAAACATATAATTATATTTAAAATAATTATTTTATTATATAATCATGTTATAATAATAATTTAAGGAGATAGTGAAGAAAATAAAATAAAAATGCTTTTAGAAAAACATTTCTTCTTCTCTGAGTATCTTCGTTTAGTTTTCACTATAGCCTTACTAAGTTGGATTTCTACCCAAGATAGTTATTCTAGGTTTAGGGTACATAATTTATGGAGGTATTGGGTTAGGTATTTTCCAAAACTATGTGGATTTTTGGTCTAAAGATAGGAGCATAGGGGGAGTACCTTTTATAAGCAAGGGAGAGGGCACACTTGGAATTTTTGAAAAGAAGTTAGGTCTACCCATGTTTTAACCTAAAAAAGGATTCAATTATGACAAAATATATATAATAGAATTTATTGGGTCTAAAAAACTCATAAAAATGGTTTTGGACAAGTGTGGGATCATTTTTAAACATTATATTTTAAGTTTAACCACAAAGTAAACTTGTTTTACCTTAATTACTGTAATTAATTTTAATTGTTTTCAATAATTAAATTTATCGAAAATTATGTACAATGTATTGTACATTATTAAATATTATTATTGTTATTGTTATGGAATCTAATTTCCCAAATTCAATTCAGCGATGTGGACACAATTATTTTAAAATTAATCTTTTAGAGAGAATTAGAAAGTGGGGTTTTAAAATGAAAATGTTCAAAACATTACAATGTTTTTATTTCTTAATATAACATAAAATTGATTCCAATAAACTAAATTAGATTAATATATGTATAATTTAACTAATTTTACATTAAAACTAATAAAATATATAATTTAACATTGTAAATTATTTATATGAAAAGGCAACTTTCAATTAAAATTATGTATTTTCACTATTCATTAAAAAAATGAAACTTCTCAGAGAAATACCAAATATTCCCAAAATGATAATTTTTACATTATGATTTAAAAATTGGATTTTATTTTATAAAATAAAATTAATAAAAGTTTCAAAAAAAATTTAAAATAAGTGTGCCATTGAAAGGAGAAAAAACCTCCTCTAGAAAAATACAGCTTTTAGGTATAAAATTTGATATGTTGTTATCTTATACCTATATAATGTATAGGATGATTTTAAAAAAAAATTTAAAATGTAACATATAAATTTATCTACTATCATCCAGTTATAGTAATTAATTATGATAAAACTCATTTGGGTCCTAAAAATAGTTTTTTATAAAATAGATTACGTTTATATTCAATAAAATTTTATAATCATTTATAATTAATTGGTAACTAATTAATTAAAAAATATATTTTAAAAAGTTATATATTCATATTTATAAATTAAAATTTAAAGGCATGGAGATAATTTTAATTTTATAGAATAATATTAATAGTATTCATTAAAAATCAGTCTTTTGTGTAACACGTGCTATCAAAGAAACACATTATTTCATTTAATACAAGTTGACTCAGTATTGATTTCATTTAAAGCTATAGAATAGATTTAATTTAATTAAAATAGAAAATATATCATAAATTATTAGGTTTTTATATTCCTTTCCATTGTTAGTTTTCCATGTCATAGACACTATCAAATGTGTTGTTCCTATTTTAAAATTTCAAGGTGTTACATATCTAAAGTTACAAAAGAAGGTGAGGTTTATTTGGGAGTTTAACCATGACCATGATTGAATGTTTAGATTAAATAACTTGGAATTATTCCTATAAATACAGAAATTTAATAGGGATATATTGGAAAAATCTAACCGTTCATCCTTCTCTATTCATCCTGGAAGTAGGATGATGTATAATGATATTAAAGGGAATTTTTTTTTGGAAAAAAATAAGAGAGATATTATATAGTATGTATCTCAATAATTTTAATTCCTGTAAGTTACGTATTCTATATATAATTCAGATTATATATTATAACTATTACCCATAAATTAGTGGAAATGAGAAAACATCACCATAAATTTCATCATGATACTCATTAAAACATCTAAAGGGAATAATATAATTTTGTTTTTACCCATTCGCCTTATGAAATAGGAAAATTTAATTGATATTAGAAAAGAATTATCACGTGATCATATCACTAAGACACATGTTAAGGATGTTTTAATTATTCATAGAGAACTACTATCAATAATATTTAATTGATATCTAAGGCTTACCTTGATGTTTTGGAGAATTCTATAGAAAGATTTAAATACAGTGATGATATTTAAAATTTTATATCATACTCAAACTTATGGTGAGTTTGAGATGTCCATTCAAAACTAATAATATATTATAAGATCTTTATATATATGTATTTTAAAAGAGGTTGATATAAACACATTCTACTGGTTGAATTTTCATAGAAAGATATCATTCAATCAACCATTCATTTGGATCCTTATAAATACCCGTATATAAAGAAGTGTAGGAATCCAACATGTTGGGAGAAAGTTCATGAATAAAATCTTTTTGGATATAAGAAAAATGAGTAAAATTTAATAAAAGGTTATAGTCATCTAACAACACGTCAGGATAACTTAGATTTGATAGTAAATTTATGACAAAAGTATTCAGTGAGATATGGTGCTTAATGTTTATGACAATGTATTAATTTGAATATATCCAAGGAAGAATGTTATTATATTTGGAAAAAGGGAAATCTAATACCAATTATCAAATTATTAGGGAGACTTATAACTTTTTACTTCTTTTATACAAAACTCATAGTTTTTACCACTAGGGCATGATAATTCTTATAAGGAACTTTCAGTTGATAACATTTATCATAAAGATAAAGGGTTATGGAACATGACTACTCACTTGGTTATGGTTCTTGGGAGGAATAAAATATTTGATTAAGCTATATAAGAACCCAAGTACGTGATCAAGTAGAGGTATCCTAAGTTGTTTATTTTAGAGTGATGGAATTTCAAGGGTAAAATTCTTATAAGGGGTGTAATTTAAAACCCAAAGATTTTATATAATATGTATCATTAAAAAATTAATTTATTTGATAGATTTTTAAGTACTAAAACCTAAAAATATGTGAATAATTCTAGAAAATTAAAAAAATTAATCACATTATATGGAATTTAGATGAAATATAATAGTTCAAAAATAAATTCTAATTCTTTTAGAAAATACTATTGATCCTAAAGAACTACTTTGAAGATTTTTAAGCATATTTGGTCATATATTTTTTATTTAATAATAAAATTATAGTATTGAAATTAATTTTTTACACAATAAATAAAATTAATTCATTGGATATCAATGGTTTAGAGATGAAAATAAAGGAATTTTTATGTAATTTTTTTAAAAAAATGTTTTTATGCATGCATTGTTTTTTATTATAATATAGAAAATAAATCAATAATGATGGATGATTTTAATAAAATTTATAGATAATACATTTGATCAAATATTTTAGCATTAATTTAATGTTTGTTAATAGAAAATTAATGAGAATAAATTTAGTGTTATTCTTAAAATGGATTTTTCAAAAAAAATCATTGTGTTTTCACACTTTTTTTAAAATGAATTTATACCACCAATATGTATTTAATTAGAAAAATTGGTTCCCATATTTTAAATCGACATTTTCATATTTTTTAAGTATGTCAGTTTAATTTTTGGTTTCAATAAATATTAATTTAGGTAACAATTCATTACTATGGAAAATGTTTACAATGGGTTAAACTAAGGAGATAGGGGTAAAAATAACCTAAAAACATGTATAAATACACTTTTTAAGTTTATTTTGACACAGATGTTTCTTAAATTAAAATTTGGTTTTTTTAGCCACTTTAACTTTTATATGACTATATTATATTTTATTATTTTAATTATTTTTAAGTTTTCAACCCACCTCACTTGTAAAAGGGTGCCTCTTATCTTCACTTATTCAAAAACTTTGAGATCTCTATCATATCCAAACCATACAAAAATAGCATCAAAAATTTCAAACCCATATCATAAATATTATTTTCTTCCACTAATACCTAATCAATAAGTAATAATTCTCAATCAAAATGAGGATTCTCCATGAAGATGTAATTGTATTTACATATCCATTTTATATTTCTTTCTTCTTAAATAACATCCAAATGTTCCATAACCATCATAAAATTATTAAATGGGTATCATTACTATATTTAAAAGTTTCATATTAATTTTAAAATCATTTTTTTTACTTTAAATCCAATTTTAAATGGTAATGTCACTTGTATGTGCATGTGGACTACCACCTCCATGAAAAGATGTGATTTGTTTCAAACATGTTATACATGGATAGTCATATGGATTAATTTAATGAATATATATGAGATTTAAAATTTTATTATTATTTAAAGATAAATTATTATTTTACTTTATTTCATTCCATTAATTTGAAAATGGAGACAATAATCATGCGTACGTTCGAACTACTATCTTCATGAAGTTATGTAATTTGTTTTTCATCCTCACATTATATAAATTGATATAAAAGTACATATAGTAAAAAAAATAAGATAATTATAACATTATTAATATTCTCGATATGATGAAACCATGAATGAGGTTCAATTAACTGAATTTTAAAACCAAAATATTCATGGGAAAAAGAAATGTTAACACCCTTAATATTGATTTTAATGAATAATTGATAATAAATGGGTAATTAGAAATTATAAGGTATTTTTATATTTTAGTATATTTATTAATATGGTTATATTATAAATTAATAATAAAAAGATATTATACAATATATTAACAATACATATGAATAAATTCATGACCTGGTGTAAAGGTTTATGTTTCAATCTCATTTTAATTTTTTGTTTTTTATGCTTGAATATCATATAGGGAAATTAAATTATAATTATATATTAAATTTCATATATTTTACTCTCATAGGATTATTATTGGGTTGTTCATGTTTTTATTTCAAAATCCTCCCTTTGGTACCTAAAATGATTGAGAAAATGTTTGTAAGAATGTTTTACCTTATTTCCACTTTAGTGGGTAACATTTTTCTTCCTTATCCAAGTTATTTAAAATATTCTCACGAATATTATATTATATGATCTAATTATTATTTAATGTAATTTTCTTCAAAATTTTAAAATATTTTAGACGAATAAAAATTATTTTTAACAATTTTTTCATCAGTTTTTATTTATGAATTTTTTCAAAAATTTAGTATTTGAATATTTTTTTAACATTTACTAAATTAATGAATTTTCCCACCAACATGATTTGTTTGTAATTTGAGGAATCCTTTATATTTTTTCATGCCTACTTTAAAAATTTCTCAATAAAATAATAATTTTTGTTTAAAATTTTATTTTAAGAAGAAAATTATTTTTCTCAGGATTTCGAGGAGAGGTTTGAATGTTATTTTAAACGAATTTCTCATTTATATCAACATCATTTGATGTTTATTATGATCTACTGGGGATGTGACCTAATTATACCATTCAAGTTATTTCTCTAGATGAATTATGATTATTTTTTATTTAAATATTTATGAAACACATTTATTTTCAATGGGTTATGCTATGATGAATTGATGAATGTTTTTATGATATTATTACAAACATATATCTGGTTTTCATTTTATATCAGGTGGGACTATTAAATCCCTCCAATGAATTGGGTAATTATTGATATCCCATGATATAATATGAGGAGGATGGGGATTAAACCCATTCTAGGGATGAAAATTTTTTGGGTAATGAACTCAGTCCATTATAGGAATTTTTCCATTATATGATGATGGTCTGGGAAGTGTGACAGGACTAAAGAAATTATTTTCTATTATTATGTTTATTCAATGTATATTATGAAATGTTCTTGTACTTATGATATTCTCTCATGTTTCATGGTATATTAATGATGATTTTCTCCCCTTATGACTCATATATTTTAAAATATTAAGTATTTGTGGCATGAAGCAAGATTTATAATCTTTGACTGATCTAGTATGAACATTGTATATTTTTATATTTCTATAAAACCCATATGATTATCATATACTTGCATATGATCATTAATTTGTAACTATCATGTTTACACTTAATGAGATTCTATTCTCCCCTTCCTTTTTTTATTTTCCCTAGGTTTAAAGAAAAGTTTTATGTAAGATATATCTATGAATGGTAGAATAAAAGAAGTTATTTATGAAGGATATTTAAGATCTTTCATTAAATAAGTTGAATGTGTATCTAGTATCCAAAATACACTAAACCTTTATAGTTTCAGTGAAGGTTCTATTGTAAAATGTATTTAATATTCCTCTAAACCTATTTGATACTTATATATGTTATGCTTAGGCCGCCTCAACTGGTATCAATTTATGGTTTAATTATTTTTAGAGATAAAGTTATGGATAATATTTTGATATAAAATACCAAAACATGTGATTAATTTAAATAAATATAGGGTGAACCCAAATATTTTAGGGTTCAATAATAAGGTCTCGCAATTTAGGACATATAATGAATGTTTTTCATGATTATTTAATTTCTTGCGTTTTTTATTATAGTTTTACACTTTCACATTTATTTTAGATTTAGAAAATGGCTTGAATTATGAGTAATCATGATAAAAAAATGTGTTAAACAATACAATGATTTTACTCTCAAAAAAACTTAATGAATTTAGATCTAGAAAAAAAAAATCTTGTAATTATGATCACATAACAATCTCAATCCATGAATCATTCTAAACATTCAAATGAACAAAGCATATAAAAACACACTATTTAGTCATTAATGAGGTAATATTTACCTTATTTAGGTGGGTAATTTTATAAAATAGTTCTTGAGAAATGGTTTAGTATTGCTAAAAATATATTTTCCATTCTATACTACTCAGATTATGAAAAGAAATTCCTAAAATTGTATTTTTCAGAATGAGATGTAGAAAAATGGTGGAATCATATTAAAATATGAGGCACGAGGAATAAATTTTCTCAATGGAATGGAATGATTTTAATAGGTTGTTTTTATTCAGGTGATTTTTATAATCTCTTAGAATTAAAATGTAAAGGGAATTCTTTGAGTATAACTAGAAGGATGATGAATCTGTTAATACCTATGAGGAAAATATTACATGACTTTTGAGATATGATTCTACTTTTATCATTATCCTTGTAAGAAAAATTTATTAGTTATTCATTAGATTAAAACAAATACTTCAAAAGGCATTGACCATAAGGTACATTATTATCTATAAAGAAAATTTTCTATTATCTATCATCATAGAAATGGATATTGGAGATTAACAACATTATCATGGTTCTCAGAAGAAGATAAATATTTTTTTTTAAGGAAATTAAAATAATAAAACCCATTGAGGAATAAAAATGAATCTCCATTTATTATAAAAGTGTGGAATGAATCATGGGGAAACTATCTTAAAGAAATTTGGTAAATGTTTTATATATGGAAAAGAAAGATGATGATAAAGTGAGTTTCAAAGTGGAATAAAGAGAACAACCATGTAAATGAATGTCGAGAGAGATAAAAATGATGATACACCCACACCCTAATGATACAACTAGCAAGAGTATGGTCATTATGACAACTAGTGCATGAATACAGGGTTTAATAAAAATAATTTGTTCCAAAAACCTCTCAAACAAAGAGACAATTGGAGAGATCTTGTGTCGAAAACTACTAAAGTTGGTTATGAGAATGAAGTGGGGAAAGGTACAATTATCATCTGATATAAAAATAAAAAAAATTATTTAATCTTGGTTCTAACAACTCTATTGTATATAAATAATTTTCTAAGGGTATAATATCACAACCTCTACCATTAGATGCTAAATTATTGGTAAAAAAACTTAATCGTACGATGATTTCATATCAAGTCTATAGATCCTCTCTAATATGGATTTGTGGGAATGTGTTTCTTTTAAATATTTTTATTCTTCCATTAGTTTAATTTGATGTGTTTTTTGGGAATAGATTAGATTTCTTTATATAGAGTATAAATAAGTTTCTATAGAAGGTAAGATACATTTCATTTACCCAGTGAACCAATTATTGTTTATCTGTGTGAGGATGAATATAAACTTAAAATTTAAATTACTTTTATTGTATGAGTATTATTAAATGTTCATTAAGGGTATCTATCTCAAATGGTTTGGGATAAACTCAACATTTATGATATGTCTATTGTGTGGGAATATGTTGATGTATTCCTTAGAGAGTTTATTAATACTCCCTTCAGTTGTGATGTTAATATTTCAATAGAACTAAATTATAGTGTTATGCATGTTTCAAATACTCATTATAGAATATACTTTATTGATTTTTAAGGATTGAAAATGAAACTATTGGATAATCTTGATAAGGTATTTATTCATCCATGTGTGTCACAATGGTATACATATATTCTTTTTAATAATTAGAAATATTTGTTAGTGAATATTTTCATTGATTTTAGAAAACATAATAAGATTACTATAATGAAATATTTTTCTCTATCACATATTAATGATTTTTTGATTAAATACGTGGATATCAGTTATTTTAAAATATTTTCCTTTGATCTGGATATCATATATTGAGGTTTAACTAAGAGGTTATATCCTACATAACCTTTTATAAGAGGTATGGTCATTAAGAATTTATATTGATTCCATTTTTACTTAACAATTCCCCTTTCATATTAAAAGATCAAATGAATGGAGTCTTTATAGATTACGTTGATTAGTTTTTGGTGGTCTTTATAGATAATATTCTAAAATATTCTAAGATAAAGTAACACCATGAATATCATTTGGGGATTTTTTTGAAGAACTTGAGAAAGGATAAATTGTTTTCTAAGTTTATCATGTGTTAATTCTAACTATATTACCATTATTAGGTCATGAAATCACAAGAGAGGTTATATAAGTGGTTACATCAAAGAAAAAAGTGTCATAATTAATTATTGTGGTTGTAGTCCCCCCACTATAATATTTTCTACTTTTGCTCACTACCTCATAGTTTGTTTCATCAGTATGTCTCATATCCCACTGAGGGGCTCACTAGACTCCCACTTCTTAAATTTATTTTTAATGGGGGTGTGGGGAGTTATCATGGGAAATATTATTCATCCCCAATACCCCAATATGTCTCATGTGGGACTCTATTCTAACTTTTCATGGCCTGAAACTCTCTAGTTGCACTGGTACTTCTTGCATCCAATAGACACTAATCTCTAGGGAATGTATTATATTCTAATTTGGACCTAAAAATATGCTTCTAAAAAATTTCCGTAAGTATCAAGGATTTCCCACCAAGCCATGATACGTGTTTCTAGAATCCCCAACCAATGTCTTAGTCCCACTATAACTACCCTTACATTACATACATGGTTAATACTTCAAAATTGAAGCATACTTATTACAAAATATATCAAAACCATTAAAGGACCATACATGTATAGTGTCTTTAGAAACTAGTAAACATAAACAACTGGTTCATAAAGCATCTACACTATCTCCCATTTATTTCATCATATCTATAGTCCCTTTTTGGCATATCTTACTTAATAACCTTCTTCCTGACCTGGGGAAAGAAAACATAAAAAAGGGTGAGCTCAAATACTCAGTAAGGGTAGACAAAAGAAATATCAATTACATCAAATTCATAAGAACATAACATTTTGAAAATCTTATCCTACAAAAGAGATCATAATTTCATAACATGGGATAAATCATGGTGGTGAAGTGTAATCCCAATAATAATAACTTAATACATGAAACTTTGTGTCATACACACGTAATCATAGAGAATCATTTCTTATTAGTCAAGACTCATTTCCAAGACAATCTTAGTGGAAACATTCCATTTTTGAACCGAGTTCACTCCTCGTTTCAGTCATGTTTCACTGAACCAGTCTAACCTGCCATTCTAGCCATGTCTATCTCATGAGATATAAAATCTTTACCCAATTCATTGGAGGGACATATAGGTCCCACCCATATCATAATTATAGCATTCTTATGTGTGCCACAAAATCATAAACCATACATTATAGCAAAACCCATGTAATAAAAATGGGAATCTTAAACATCATGACATCATAAAACAATTCAAATAAGATGAAGGAATTCATAAAAATATTTCCATCACAACATAATCAAATCAATTTAACAATAGTGATATAAACAGAACCCTATATTATCTTAGATGGAAAATAATTTTGATAAAACACTTGAACTCCATTCTTGAGGAAAATATCAGTTCTACTTAAAAAACATTTTTCCATTCTAAACATGTCATACAATTGTAAACTAAAAGAAGTTGATTAAAAATAAACTTGGAAACTTTTAAAGTAATATTCTTGGAAATAATGTTTTAAAAATCCATTCATGCCTTATAAGTTAAAAAAACATTCTTCTCGTACTTTTTTCGGAAAAGTCAAAAAGTACCTCATATGAAAAACAAAAAAAGATTCCTTTCATATCTTTTACTAAAAACACAATGAAGGGTAAAATTGGATATAAACTATTGTAGAAGGATATAAATATTACATATTGAGGAAACATGTATGTGGATGATAAAATACACCCCAGTAAATACCAAAGTATAAACAATCTTGGATAAAAATGAGATTGTGATATTTTCCCTTACCTTAGGTCCGATTTGCTTCGTAAGTGTCCAAACCTCCAGTATAATGATTTAAATAATGTTATTGACTTATTCCAGAATTATAGCTGTTGTTATGATATCATATATGGTCATATTCTTAGCTTCTCATTAGTAATATTTCATTATTACTTGTTATTCGTGTGTTTATTACTTTTTGTTCTTATGCGTTTTTTGTTGAATAAATTATTATTAGTCTCTTTAGGATATAGATACCTCATTTCCAGAATGGTATTAGTGTACTATATGTAATATTTATTTATTCAATTCATTTATATAATCATTATGAAATGAATATCATGTAGAACGAGTCGCATCACATCGTGGAGACAATATTCTGTACGTACGCACGAGCGATGATATCGTTCCCATGATCGTGGAATTGTATTAGAGTGTATGTATACTATTTTAGAATCAGTATCACTTTACAATAATCATATATTGTTATTATTTACACCATTATACCCATCCAAGTAAGGTGGTGGGGGAAAATATATTACACCACGGCGTGGAGACGGTATTTCGTACGTACGCACGCGCGGTGATTTCATTTTCCGTAGGATGGATAGATGGTGAAATAGGGTTGTTTCATAATTATATTAACATATCAGTATATGAGTGATACTTATATTATTACTTCATAATGAAACAACTAAAGAAGAAGAAGTGGAAGAAGAAATAAAGATGAAAGAATCGGTAACGGGCATTACCTCTTCTTTGAAGCACCTCTTTGAGATCTCCCCTTAGGGCACTAAAATTGGTCTCTGAAGAAGACCAGGACCTCTAGGATGTTTCTAGGGAAGTGGGGAAGTTAAATGGGCAGGGATTGGATGAGCTTGAAGGCTCAAATTGGTGTGAGGAGGAGAGAAAGGAGGTGCCCTTTTATAAGGGAGGAGAGAGGCACCTCTGGAAATATAAGAAATATTAGTTTATATTAAATCCAAACCCCACTTAGGATCTTCAAAAATGACTCATATCCAAAGGTTAGATGAGATAGGGTTTTAACCTAATCAACCAATAAAAGTTATACATGTTAGGAATTTATTTTAAACATTATCAACTTGATTTATCCTTATTTAGCAATTTAATTTTTTTTTGTGGTAATAATATTCTAAATTTTAAATTATTGACAATAATTACGTATGTGTTGTTAATTTTCCTTAATTTTAAAATTAATGACATTTTAGACCAAGTAAATTTTAATTTATAAATTTTAAATATTATTGTGATTTTTAAACAATTTTATAATATGTTATTTTTATAAAATAACAATAGTGTCAATTTTGACACAATTCATTTATTTGAATTTAAATAAAATATATACAGAAGATATGTTCAAACTAAAAGCTTCAATATATTAATAAAATGTCATATGTATCTATAAGATTTGTGTATCACATTAAATAGTTCATATAATATTTATTTTAATATTTTTAAAACCATTTATTTGATATTTTAATTAATAAAATAATTTCAACATCACTATTGTGTCATAATTAATGATAATTATTTAATCCCTAAAAATTATAAATAAATTACTATGATGTAGATAATTGTATTATATTTATGGAGACTATTCATGTTCGAAGTTCCATTATGTTTATCACCAAATTAAAATTATCATACTTATAATATTTAAGAAATTGACATGTTGTCACATTCTTTGGTTTTAATAATAATTAAATTATTTTCATGGAAAAAAGTCCATTAAATGAATCTAATACGACCCTTATGTGATATGGGTCTACTTTTAGTCATCCAATAGGATTTTGGAAGGTGTTAGGGTAATTTTATAATCTTATATTTACCCTTAATTTCTCGATTTACCTTTAACTATGGTAATTGAAATTTACCGTAGTTACTATTCATATTGCCCAAAATTAAAAATTAGCCTATTAACATAAGTTGGACCCACTGATTCCGAATATGGAATCCATTTTTCAAAATTCAAAACATATAAGATTCAGTAATTAATTTAAAATAAATCTTGTTGTTAAGAAAACGGGTTTTAGAAGTTAAAACATTGCGATAGATTTAAATGTTTTTACCTATGAATTCAATGTGAAATTAATGCTAATGACATACATTATATTAAATGGTAAAAATATATTTTATTTATAATTTAAAACCATTCAATATTATAATTTATCCATATAAATTATCTCAATGAAATAAGTTGTTTGTAATTAAAAATTAGCGTATTTTTACTATTCATCAAAATATGAAAGTTATCAGAAAAATATCAAAAATTTATCCAAAGTAAATTTTTATACCCTGATTCAAAAGAAGAATTTTATTTTGTCAAATCAAACTTATAAACATGTAAATTACTAGATTTAATGTTGGTGCGCCATCAAAAGGCGGAAAAACTGCATTTTTTGAAAAATACTTCTTCTATAAAAAAACTGATTTTACTTTCATACCTCATTCTAGAAAATGTATAAGTTGAATTAAAATGTTATAAAATTAAAAATTCAATTAATACTATTCATAACGGCTAGTTTTAATAATATTTTAATAGAATATCGTGGTTTAGTGAAACTCGGTATTACGTACGATGCAAGCTATCGAGGAAGGTCGCGGTTGCATGTAAAGCAAGTCAAGCTAGTGTTGCGTGTAGTGAAAGATTCCTTTGATGATTTATATAAAAATAAAATTTTTCTCATAAAAGTCTCGGGTGTTACATTCTACCCCCCTTAAAATGAATTTCTCCCTCGAAATTCGTCACTTTGTAACAAACAGATGAGGATACCTCTCCCTCATCATATCCCAAAGCTCCCAAGTAGCTTATTCTAATTGGTGGTTCCTCCATAAAACTTTCACCAAGCGATTGGTCTTGTTCCATAAGTCATTTTATCTACGATCCAGAATCTCTATCATTTGTTCTTCATAAGAAAGATCTTGTTCTAGAGGTACAACTTCTAAGCTGAGTACATGTGAAGGATCAGGTATGTACTTTCTCAGGAGAGATACATGGAACACATCGTGAACTTGAGAGAGATTCGGTGGAAGCGCCAACAGGTAAGCTACCTTTCCAACACGATCCAGAATTTCAAAAAGACCAATATATCTAGGGCTCAACTTTCCCTTCTTTACAAATCTCATGACCCTCTTCCAGGGTGATATTCGTAAGAACACTTTATCACCCACTTCAAACTTTAGTACTTTTTTCGGTTTTCGGCATAACTTTTCTGTCGAATCTAAGTTACTCTTATGTGTTTTTTAATAGATATGACCTTTTCTGCCATTTCATCAACGAGATCAGGTCCTAATAGATTTCTTTCCCCAACTTCATCCCAGAAAGTTGGAGTCCTGCATTTCATTCCATAGAGAGCTTCATAAGGAGCCATCAGAATACTATAGTGAAAGGTATTATTATAATAAAATTCCACAAAAGGTAGGTGTTGATCCCAACCACCTTTGAAATCTATAGATCAAGCTCTCAAAATATCTTCTAGAGTTTGAGTTGTCCTCTCAGACTGACTGTCTGTTTGAGGATGATAAGCAGTGCTGAAACTCAACTCTGTATCCAGAGTATGCTGAAGACTTCTCTAGAACTTTCAGGTAAACCTCGGATCCCGATCAGATATAATAGAAAGTGGTACTCCATGCAATCTTACCACTTCCTTTACATATATCCTGGAAATCTGATCCAGAGAAAAATCCTCTCTAATGGCAATGAAGTGTGCAGACTTTGTAAGATGATCAACTATGACCCAGATAGAATTATTGCCTTTGGATGTTTTAGGAAGTCCGGTGACAAAGTCCATAGTGATGTTTTACCATTTCCATTCAGGTAAGGGTAATGGTATTAACATCCCCTTATACTTATGTCTATCAGCTTTAACTTGCTGACAAACCAAGAATCGAGAGACATATTCAGCAACATCTCTTTTCATGCCATCCCACCATAAGTACTCTTTCAGATCCCTATACATCATTGTGCTTCTCGGATGAATAGAGAATGAAGAACTATGAGCCTCACCAAGCATCTCCTTCTTTAAATCTGGGATGGGAGGAACACAAACCCAATTCCTGAACTTTATTATCCCATCACAATCAAGGTTGAATTTAGGTACATTTCTCACCTTCTTTTGTAACTCTACATCTTCTTTATGTGCCTCTTTAATCTTCACATGTATAGATGGTTGATCATTTATTTAAGAAAGATATGATTTTTCCCCTTCCATTATAATTCCAAGATCCATCCTTTGTAAATCCATAAATATTGGATCTTTTGTGATCCACATCATGGATAAGCTAGGATGGTCTTGTCGACTTAATGCATCTGCCACCTTGTTTTCTTTCCAAGGGTGGTAATGAATTGAGCAGTCGTAATCCTCAATCAGCTCCAACCATCTTCTTTGGCGCATATTCATCTCCTTTTGTGTCAAAATATACTTTAAACTTTTATGATCAGCATAAATATCACACCTTTAACAATAAAGGTAATGCCTAAAAATCTTTAATGCAAAGATTACCATAGCTAACTCCAAATCATGAGATGGGTAATTTTTCTCATGGATTTTCAACTGTCGTGAGGCATAAGCTATCACCATATCATTTTTCATGAGAATACATCCTAGTCCCTTCTTGGATGCATCACTGTAGATCACAAACCATTCTCCACTACAAGGAAGTGTGAGCACAGGTGCACTAGCTAACCTTATTTTTAGCTCTTTGAAATTTTCTTCACATTCCTCCGTCCAAACAAACATAACTCCTTTTCGAGTCAACTTGGTGAGTGGGTTAGATAACCTTGAAATATATTTCACAAAACGTCGGTAATATCCAGCCAAACCAAGAAAACTTTGGATCTCGGTTATTATTGTTGGTCTCGACAATCTTTCGATAACCTCTGTTTTTGCTGGATCCACATATTCCCCTCTTTTGAGATTATGTGACCCAAAAATGCAACTTTGTGAAGCCAAAATTCACACTTGGTAAATTTGGCATAAAGATTCTCCTTTCTTAGGGTCTTTAATACAATTCTCAAGTGATATTCATGTTCTTCCTTTATCTTTGAATAGAGAAGAATATCATCTATAAAGACTACCACAAACTGATCAAGATAGTCTCTAGAGACTCTATTCATCATATCCATGAAGATAGTAGGGGCATTAGTAAGACCAAATGGCATCAATATAAATTCATAGTGTCCATACCTTGTACGGAAAGTAATCTTTGGTATATCCTCCCTTTTGACCCTTAATTGATGATACCCAAAATGAAGGTCAATCTTGGAAAAGTATTGAGCTCCGCGTAGTTGGTCAAATAGGTCATCAATGCATGGGGAGGATATTTGTTCTTGATAGTGATCTTGTTAAGTTCTCGATAATTAATGCAGAGTCTCATTGATCCATCTTTCTTCTTAACAAACAGAACAGGTGCTCCCCAAGGTGACGCACTAGGGCATATGAATCCTTTATCAAGATTCTCTTTGAGTTGCTTCTTCAATTCCTGCAACTCAATTTGGGCTATTCTATAAGGTGTCTTTGAAATAGGCAAAGCACTCGGTACGAGTTGTATTGAAAACTCAACTTCACGATTTGGTGGAAGACCTGGCAATTCCTCCAGAAAAACACCATCAAATTCCTGTAAAATGGGCATATTATTAATCGTGAATTTCTCTCCAAACATTTGAGATAAATAACCTTCATTTAATGGAATCAAGACCCATAAGATGGATGAAAATTACACTGGAAGGTTACGTTAATCCTTGCATCGATAGATGATCATAGATTGATCTGGAATATGAAATGTGACTTCACTTATTTGGAAATTGATATGACCTACATATAAAGAAAGCAAATCCATGCCAAGAATAAAATCAAATTCCACTATAGGAAGGATCACAAGATTTGCAGGAACCACTTTTCCACAAACTTCAATCGGAGAAGAATTGTTAACTTTTGATGCTACTGTTGTGCCATTAGGAGTTGTCATAGCCAACTCAACATCTAATTGTTGAGGTAATACGGTGATACCCTTAGAAAAGTTTTCAAAAAAAAGAGTGGGTGGATCCAGAATCAAATAAAACATTTTCTACTTTAGAGTGGATGGTAAGTGTACCTCTCACCACTTCGTTGTTGTACCCCACATCACCGATAGTAATTTCATGTGACTTTCCTTTTTCTTTGGCCTTATGATTTTGTTGACATCGATCATCATCATCAACCCTTGGATTTGGGCATTGATTGACATAATTACCCATCTCCTTTCACTTGAAACATTGAAGTGTAGTAGGTTCATTCTGTGTATCCATTCCTTTGTTTGCATCATTATAAATCTTCTTCCCGTTATTTCGACATTCAATTGCCCGATGAACTTCTTTTCCACACTTATAGCATTTTCTTTTTTCCTTAAGACAATTTCCTCCATGTTTATTTCCACACTTTGATCATAAGGGAAAATTCATCTTCTTTTCAGTGTGGTCTTTAGATTTTCCTTTGAATTCCATTTTCCTCTTCTTATCAAACCCATGTGACTGATGAGTTACACCAATCTCCATCTCAACCTTGAGAGAACATCGAAAAATTTCCTTGTATCTATTGAAGTCCCTTATGGATAATTCCCTTCGGATACTTGGTTTTAAGCCACTAAAGAATCGATCAATCTTACTCTCAGGTTGGATAATAATTGCAGAAGCGTACCTTGAAAGTCTTGTAAAATTTGCTTCGTAGGTACCAACGGATTCATCATCCTATTTCTTCAGTTCAAGAAAATCCTTCTCCATATTTGTTCGAAGAATATGAGGGAAATACTTATTGAAAAATAAGTTCTTGAACTCGTCCCATTCCATGGAATCAATTTCATCACTTTTCCTCGTATTCTTAATAAGATTCCACCATTGATCAGCATCACCTTCCAAATGATACACTACTAAGATGAATTTATCATGTTCATATCATTGAATAACTGGAAATATATTTTCAGTGGTACTGATCCATTGTTCAGCCACTATTGGATCAAAAGACCCATTGAATGAAGGTGGACGCTACCTCATGAAGGATTCGACAGAATGTTGCTCCTTCCTTTTCTCATTTGGAAGTCCTGCATGATTAATATCTTGAGAACATTGTGTGAACATGGCTACAAGATTTTTCATTCCAGCTCCCATAACTTATGGTTTCTCAGGGGGACAATCATTGCATTGTCCATCGCATTTCGCATTAACATGGTTTCTTTGGGTTCCAGTCATTGACTAAAACCAAGAAGAATAGTGTGAGCAACACTAATTACAATTGGAAAACCACATAATCAAGAATAAAATTTCACACTTAAGGTCTTATCATAGGTTGTTCATGTACACTTATAAAACACTAAGATTGTGTTCTATGGTTAGACTTATCCTTAGGGTTCTTACTAAGGCTTTCACATCCTAGTTTCCAATGTTGGACTATACCTTTCCTCTGATAACAACTAGAATAACCCTTACTTTACATACATGGTTAATACTTCAAAATTGAAGCATACTTATTACAACATATAACAAAACTATGAAAGGACCGTATAAGTATAGTGTCTTTAGAAACTGGGAAACATAAACAACTGGTTCATAAGGCATCTACATTGTCTCCCATTTATTTCATCATATCTATAGTCCCTTTTTGGAATATCTTACTTAATACCCTTCTTCCTGACCTGGGGAAATAAAACATACAAAAGGGTGAGCTCAAATTCTCAGTAAGGGTGAACAAAAGAAATATCAATTACATCAAATTCATAAGAACATAACATTTTGAAAACCTTATCCTGCAAAAGAGATCATAATTTCATAACATGGGATAAATCATGGTAGTGAAGTGTAATCCCAATAATCATAACGTAAAACATGAAACTTTGTGGCATACACACATAATCATAGAGAATCATTTCTTATTAGTAAAGACTCATTGACAAGACTATCTTAGTGGACAATGTCCATTTCTAAACCGAGTTCACTCATTGTTTCTGTCCTATTTCACTGAACCGGTTTAACCTGCCATTCCAGCCATGTCTATCTCATGAGATATAAAATCTTTACCCAATTCATTGGAGGGAGATATAGGTCTCACCCATCTCATAATGATACCATTCTTATGTGTTCCACAAAATCATAAACCATACATCATAGTATAACCCATGTAATAAAAATGGGAATCTTAAACATCATGACATTATAAAATAATTCATATAAGATAAAGGAATTCATAAAAATATTTACATCACAACATAATCAAATCAATGTAATAATAGGGATAGAAACAGAACCCTATATTATCTTATATGGAAAATAATTTTGATAAAACACTTGAACTCCATTCTTGAGGAAAATATCATTTCTACATCAAAAACATTTTTCCTTTCTTAACATGTCATACAATTTAAACTAAATTAAATTGATTAAAAATAAACTTGAAAACTTGTAAAGGAAGATTCTTGGAAATAATGTTTTAAAAATCCATTCATGTCGTGTAAGTTAAAAAAACATTCTTCTCGTACTTTTGTCGGAAAAGTCAAAAAGTACCTTGTATGAAAAACGACAAAAGATTCCTTTCATATCTTTTACAAAAAACTCACCGAAGGGTAAAATTGGATATTAACTACTGTAGAAGGATATAAATATAACATATTGAGGAAACATGGATGTGGATGATAAACTACACCCCAGTAAATACCAAAGTATAAATAATCTCGGATAAAAATGAGATTGTGATATTTTCCCTTACCTTAGGTCCGATTTGCTTCATAAGTGTCCGAACCTCCTGTATAACGATTTAAATAATGTTATTGACTTATTCCAGAATCATACATATGGTTATGATATCATATATGGTCATATTCTTAGCTTCTTATTAGTAATATTTCATTATTACTTGTTATTCTGGTGTTTATTACTTTTTGTTCTTATGCGTGTTTTGTCGAATAAATTCTTATTATTCTCTTTAGGTTTTAGATACCTCATTTCTAGAATGGTATTAGTGTACTATATTTCATATTTATTCATTAAATTCATTTATATAATCATTATCAATTGAAGATCATGTAGAATGAGTCACATCACATCGTGGAGACGGTATTCCGTACTTACGCACGAGTGATGTTCCCATGATCGTGGAATTGTATTGGAGTGTATGTATACTATTTAATAGTCAATATCACTTTACAATAATCATATATAATTATTATTTACACCATTATACCCATCCAAGTAAGGCGGTGGGGGAAAATAGATTACACCATGGTGTGGAGATGGTATTCGGTACGTACGCACGCGCGGTGATTTCATTTTCCGTAGGATGGATAGATGGTTAAATATGGTTGTTTCATACTTATAATAAAATATCAGTATATGAGGGATTCAGATGTTATTACTTCATAATGAAACAACTGAAGAAGAAGAAGTGGAAGAAGAAATAAAGATGAAAGAATCGGTAACGGGCATTACCTCTTCTTTGAAGTGCCTCTTTGAGATCTCCTCTTAGGGCACTACAATTGGTCTTTTAAGAGGACCAAGACCTCTGGGATGTTTCTAGGGAAGTGGGGAAGTGAAATGGTCAGGGATGGGCCGAGATTGAAGGCTCAAATTGGTGTGAGGAGGAGAGGGAGGAGGTGCCCTTTTATAATGGATGAGAGTGGCACCTTTGGAAATATAAGAAATATTAGTTTATATTAAATCCCAACCCCACATAAAAACTTCCACAATGACTCATATCCGAATATTATATGATATAGGGTTGTAATATCATCTACCAAGAAAATTTAGACATGTTAGGAATTTATTTTAAACATTATCAACTTGATTTATCCTTATTTATCAATTTAATTTAATTTGTGATAATAATATTCTAAATTTTAAATTATTATCAATAATTACATATGTGTTGTGAATTTTCCATAATTTGAAACTTCATGACATTTTCGACCATCTAAATTTTAATTTATAAATTTTAAATATTTTTGTCATTTTTAAACAATTTTATAACATGTTATTTTTATAAAATAACAATAGTGTTAATTTTGACACTATTCATATATTTGAATTTAAATAAAATATATACAGAATATATGTTCAAACTAAATGATTTAATAGATTCATAAAATGTCATATGTATTTAGAAAATTAGTGGAGCACATTAAATAGTTCTTATAATATTTATCTTAATATTTTTAACCATTTATTTGATATTTTAATTAATAAAATAATTTCAACATCACTATTGTGTCATAATTAATTATAATTATTTAATCCATAAAAATTATAAATAAATTCCTATGATGTAGATAATTGTATTAGCTTTCTGGAGACTATTCATGTGTGAAGTTTCATTATGTTTATCACCAAATTAAAATTATTATACTTATAAGTTTTAAGAAAGTGACATGTTGTCACATTCATTGGTTTTAATAATAATTAAATTATTTTCATGGACAAAAGTCCATTAAATGAATCTAATCTGGCCCTTAGGTGATATGGGTCGGCTTTTAGTCATCCAATAGTATTTTGGAAGGTGTTAGGGTAATTTTATAATCTTATATTTACCCTTAATTACCCAATTTACCTTTAACTATGGTAAATACACTACTAAAAAAAGGGCATTAGCGACTGCCATTGGCGGTCGCTAAAGGCCTATAGTGACCTCCAATGGCGGTCGCATCAGCCTCGTCGCTATAGGCCAATAGCGACCGCCATTGAAGGTCACTATAGGTGGCCAAAATTTCGGCCATAAGCGACCGCCTGGCGGTCGCTATAGGGTGTCGGGCGGGGACCATTAGCGACCGCTTTTAGCGGTCGCTACTGCTGCCCGGCAGACAGTCTATAGCGACCGCCATTGGCGGTCGCTAAACTGGGGAAAATGTGTTTTAAAAAAAATCATACCGAAATAAATAAATATATATAGATTTGTTAAATAAAAAATATATATATATTTATATTAATGAAAATATTTATATATATAATATTAAATAAAATATTTTTCATTTTTTTATGAAATGGACGAATTGTGTTTTTTTTTCTTCACGGTGAAAAATCAGAGATATAACAAGGTAACAGTCATAACAAATAGAAAACAATTTCAAACAGCATAAACATCAAAATCATCATAAATGATAAACGTGCTTCAACGATCCGAGCTGGTCCATCTATTTCAATCTTCTGCTTCAAAACCTACAGTAAGACAAAAAAACAAAACAAACGTAAATTGAACATAATTATTCAGTTATTATATACATATAATAAAATTAAATCTGACATCAAATCATGGTGCTATAATAATTTAAAACCCCCAATTTATGAAATGCTGTCATTTCAGGTCATTCGGAGCACGTTTGCTCCGAATTCGACCGTCTCACGCCGTTTTTGGTGTTTTATGACACCGGAAACGCCTTTCCGGTCACCGCGGTCAAACGACACCTCCAATTGACATGCCGTCTACCCAACCATTTCAAAAATTATTCAACGGTTGTTGTCGTACAGTTTCATGGCATTCTGAGTTTGTTCGAGTGGTTTTGACCCCCCCACACGTCGTTTTAGCGCGCGCAGAGCTGCTGAAAACGACACACTCAGCCGTACGACACGCACCGCACGTCCGATGGGCATTCCGTCTCCTCCTACATGTCTCGAATAATATTCCTAATGTTTTCGTGTGGTTTCAGGTCATTCGGAGAACGTTTGCTCCGAATTCGACCGTCCCACACCGTTTTTGGGGTTTTATGACACCGGAAACACGTTTCCGGTCACCGCCGTCAAACGTCACCTCCGATTGATGTTCCGTCTGCCCGAACATTTTACAAATCACACAATGGATGTTTTCGTACGGTTTCATGGCATTTCGAGGTCGTTCGGGTGGTTTTGACCCCCCCCCACGCGCCGTTTTAGCGCGCGCGGAGCTGCTGAAAACGACGCACTCAGCCGTACCGCATGCACCGCACGTACGATGGGTGCTACGTCTCCTCTTACACGTCACGAATAATATTACTAATGTTTTCGTGTGGTTTCAGGTCATTCGGAGCACGTTTGCTCCAAATTCGACCGTCTCACGCCGTTTTTGGTGTTTTTTGACACTAGAAACGCATTTCTGGTCACCGCGGTCAAACGACACCTCCGATTGACATACCGTCTGCCCGACCATTTTACAAATCACACAACGGCAGTTGTCGTACGGTTTCATGGCATTCCGAGTTCGTTCGGGTTGTTTTGACCACCCCCCCCCCCCCCCCACGCGCCGTTTTAGCGCGCTCGGAGCTGCTGAAAACGACTCACTCGGTCGTACCGCACGCACCGCACGTCCGATGGGCACACCGTCTCCTTCTACACGTCACGAATAATATTCCTAATGTTTTCGTGTGGTTTCAGGTCATTCGGAGCACGTTTGCTCCGAATTCGACCGTCTCACGCCGTTTTTGGTGTTTTATGACACCAGAAACGTGTTTCCGGTCACCGAGGCCAAAAGACACCTCTGATTGACATGCCGTTTACCCGAAAATTTCACAAATCACAAATCGGCTGTTTTCATACGGTTTCATGGCATTCTGAGGTCATTCGGGTGGTTTTGACCCCCCACCCCCCTTGCGCCGTTTTAGCGCGCGCGGAGCTGCTGAAAACGACGCACTTGGCCATACCGTGCGCACCGCACGTCCGATGGGCACGCCGTCTCCTCCTACACGTCACGAATAATATTCCTAATCTTTTCATGTGGTTTCAGGTCATTCGGAGCACTTTTGCTCCGAATTCGACCGTCTCACGCCGTTTGTTGTGTTTTATGACACCGGAAACACGTTTCCGGTCACCTCGGTCAAACGACACCTCCGATTGACGTGCCGTCTGCCCGACCATTTCAAAAATCACACAACAGCTGTTTTCGTACGGTTTCATGGCATTCTGAGGTCGTTCGGGTGGTTTTGACCCCCCCACGCGCCGTTTTAGCGCACGCGGAGCTGCTGAAAACGATGCACTCGGCTGTACCGTGCGCACCGCACGTCCGATTGGCGCACTGTCTCCTCCTAAATGTCACGAATAATATTCCTAATGTTTTCGTGTGGTTTCAGGTCATTCGGAGCACGTTTTCTCCGAATTCAACCGACTCACGCTGTTTTGGTGTTTTGTGACACCGGAAACGTGTTTTCGGTCACCGCGGTCAAATGACACCTCTGATTGACGTTCCGTCTGCCCGAACATTTCAAAAATCAAACAGAGGCTGTTGTCGTACGGTTTCATGGAATTCCGAGCTTGTTCGGGTGGTTTTGACCCCCCCCCCCCCACGCGCCGTTTTAGCGCGCGCGGAGCTGCTGAAAACGATGCACTCAGCTGTACCGCACGCACCGCACATACGATGGGCGCGCTGTCTCCTCCTACACGTCACAAATAATATTCCTAAGGTTTTTGTGTGGTTTCAGGTCATTCGGAACACGTTTTCTCCGAATTCGACCGTCTCACGCCGTTTTTGGTATTTTATGACACTGAAAATGCGTTTCTGATCACCGCGGTCAAATGACACCTCCGATTGACGTGATGTCTGCCCGAAAATTTCAGAAATCACACAACGGTTGTTGTCGTACAGTTTCATGGCATTCCGAGGTCGTTTGAGTGGTTTTGACCCCCCCCCCCCCCACGCGCCGTTTTAGCGCGCACGGAGCTGCTGAAAATGAAGCACTCGGCCGTACCGCGCGCATCACACATCTGATGGGCACGTCGTCTCCTCCTACACGTCAAAAATAATATTCCTAATGTTTTCGTGTGGTTTCAGGTCATTCGGAGCACGTTTGCTCCGAATTCGACTGTCTCACGCCGTTTTTGGTGTTTTATGACACCGGAAACGCGTTTCCGGTCACCGCGGTCAAAATACACCTCCGATTGACATGTCTTCTGCCGAACATTTCACAAATCACAAAACGGCTGTTGTCGTACGGTTTCATGGCATTCTGAGGTCATTCAAGTGGTTTTGACCCCCCCCCCCCCACGCTCCGTTTTAGCGCGCATGGAGCTGCTGAAAACGACGCACTCGGCCGTACCGTGTGCACCGCACGTCCGATGGGCACGCCATCTCCTCCTACACATCACGAATAATATTCCTAATGTTTTCGTGTTGTTTCAGGTCATTCGGAGCACGTTTGCTCCGAATTCGACCGTCTCACGCCGTTTTTGGTGTTTTATGACACCGAAAACGCGTTTCCGGTCACCGCGGTCAAAAGACATCTCCAGTTGATGTGACGTCTGCCCGAACGTTTCAAAAATCACACAACGCCTGTTGTCGTACGGTTTCATGGCATTCCGAGTTCGTTCTGGTGGTTTTGACCCCCCCACGCGCCGTTTTAGCGCGCGCGAAGCTGCTGAAAACGACGCACTCGGTCGTACCACGCACACCGCACATCTGATGGGCGCGCCGTCTCCTCCTACACATCACGAATAATATTCCTAATGTTTTCATGTGGTTTCAGGTCATTCGGAGCAGGTTTTCTCCGAATTTGCCCGTCTCACCCCGTTTTTGGTGTTTTATGACACCAGAAACATGTTTCCAGTCACCGCGGTCAAACGACACCTCGGATCGACGTGAAGTCTACCCGACCATTTCAAAAATCACACAACGGTTGTTGTAGTATGGTTTCATGGAATTATGAGGTCGTTCGGTTGGTTTTGACCCCCCCCCCCCCCCCCCACGCGCCGTTTTAGCGCGCGCGGAGCTGCTGAAAATGACGCACTCGGGCGTACCGTGCGCACCGCATGTCCGATGGGCACGTCGTCTCCTCCTACACATCAGGAATAATATTCTTAATGTTTTCGTGTGGTTTCAGGTCATTCAGAGTACGTTTGCTCCGAATTCGACCATCCCACGTCGTTTTTGGTGTTTTATGACAGCGGAAACGTGTTTCCAGTCACCGCGGTCAAACGATGCCTCCGATTGACATATTGTCTGCCCGACCATTTCACAAATCACACAACGGCTATTGTCATATGGTTTCATGGAATTCCGAGGGAATTCAAGTGGTTTTGACCCCCCCCCCCCCCCCCACGCTCCGTTTTAGCGCGCGTGGAGCTGCTGAAAACGACGCACTCGGCCGTACCATGCGCACCGCATGTCCAATGGGCGCGCCATCTCCTCCTACACGTCACGAATAATATTCCTAATGTTTTCGTGTTGTTTCAGGTCATTCGGAGCACGTTTTCTCTGAATTCGACCGTCTCACGCCGTTTTTGGTGTTTTATGACACCGAAAACGCGTTTCCGGTCACCGCGGTCAAACGACACCTCCGGTTGACGTTCCGTCTGCCCGACCATTTCAAAAATCACACAACGGATATTGTTGTACGGTTTCATGGAATTACGAGTTCGTTCTGGTGGTTTTGACCCCCCCCCCCCCACGCGTCGTTTTAGCGCGCGCGGAGCTGCTGAAAACGACGCACTCGGTCGTACCGCGCGCACCGCATGTCAGATGGGCGCGTCGTCTCCTCCTACACGTCACGAATAATATTCCTAATGTTTTCGTGTGGTTTCAGATCATTCGGAGTAGGTTTTCTCCGAATTCGACCTTCTCACGCCGTTTTTGGTGTTTTATGACACCAGAAACGCGTTTCCAGTCACCGCGGTCAAACGACACCACCGATTGACGTGCCGTCTTCCCGACCATTTCAAAAATCACACAACGGCTGTTGTCGTACGGTTTCAGGGAATTCTGAGGTCGTTCGGGTGGTTTTGTCCCCCCCCCCACGCGCCGTTTTAGTGCGCGCGGAGCTGCTGAAAATGACGCACTCTGCCGTACCGCACGCAACGCACGTCCGATGGGCACGTGGTCTCCTCCTACACATCAAGAATAATATTCTTAATGTTTTCGTGTGGTTTCAGGTCATTCAGAGTACGTTTGCTCCGAATTCGACCGTCCCACACCGTTTTTTGTGTTTTATGACACTGGAAACATGTTTCCAGTCACCGCGGTCAAACGACACCTCCGATTGACATGCCGTCTTCCCAACCATTTCACAAATCACACAAAGTCTGTTGTCGTACGGTTTCATGGCATTCCGAGTTCGTTCGGGTGGTTTTGACCCCCCCCCCCCCACACGTGCTGTTTTAGCATGCACGGAGCTGCTGAAAACAACGCACTCGGCCGTACCGCGCGCACTGCACATCCGATGGGTGCTTCGCCTCCTCCTACACATCAGCAATAATATTCCTAATGTTTTCGTGTGGTTTCAGGTCATTTGGAGCACGTTTTCTCCGAATTCGACCATCTCACGCCGTTTTTGGTCTTTTATGACACCAGAAACGCGTTTCCGGTCACCGCGGTTAAACGACACCTTCGATTGACGTGCTGTCTGCCCAACCATTTCAAAAATTACACAAGGCTGTTGTTGTACTATTTCATGGCATTCCGAGGTCGTTCGTGTGGTTTTGACCCCCCCACGTGTTGTTTTAGCGCGCGCAGAGCTGCTGAAAACGATGAACTCGGCCGTATCGCACGCACTGCACATTCGATGGGTGCTCTGTCTCCTCCTACACATCATGAATAATATTCCTAATATTTTCGTGTGGTTTCAGGTCATTCGGAGCACGTTTTCTCTGAATTCGACCGTCTCACGCCGATTGTGGTGTTTTATGACACCGAAAACACGTTTTCGGTCACCACGGTCAAACAACACCTCCGATTGATGTTCCGTCTTCCCGAACATTTCAAGAAACACACAACGGCTGTTTTCGTACAGTTTCATGGCATTCCGAGGTCGTTTGGGTGGTTTTGACCCCCCCGCGCGTCGTTTTAGCGCGCACGGAGCTACTGAAAACGACGCACTCGGCCGTACCGTGCGCACCGCATGTCTGATGGGCGCGCCATCTCCTCCTACACATCATGAATAATATTCCTAATGTTTTCGTGTGGTTTTAGGTCATTCAGAGCATGTTTTCTCCGAATTAGACCGTCTCACGCCGTTTTGGTGTTTTATGACACCGGAAACACGTTTCTGGTCACCGTGGTCAAATGACACATCCGATTGACGTTCCGTCTGCCCGACCATTTCACAAATCACACAACGGCTGTTGTCGTATGGTTTCATGGAATTCCGAGGTCGTTCGGGTGGTTTTGAACCCCCCCCCCCCCCCCCACGCGCCGTTTTAGCGCGCGCGGAGCTGCTGAAAACGACGCACTCGGTCGTACCGCGCGCACCGCACATCTGATGGGCGCGTCGTCTCCTCCTACACGTCACGAATAATATTACTAATGTTTTCGTGTGGTTTCAGGTCATTCAGAGCACATTTGCTCCGAATTCGCCCGTCTCACACCGTTTTTTGGTGTTTTTTGACACCAGAAACGCGTTTCCGGTCACCACGGTCAAACGACACCTCCGATTGACGTGCCGTCTACCCGACCATTTCACAAATCAGACAGCGGCTGTTGGCGTACGGTTTCATGGCATTCTGGGGTGCGGTAGGGTTTTCTGGTGTGCGGGGAGGGCTGTCCAGAGTGCGGTGAAGGTTGTTCGGGGTGCGGGAGGGCTGTCCGGCGTGCGGGGAGGGCTGTTCGGAGTGCGGGGAAGGCTGTCCGGGGTGCGAGAGGGTTGTCCGGGGTGCGGGAGGGCTGTTTGGAGTGTGGGAGGGTTGTCCGAGGTGCGGGGGGGGGGGGGGTCTTTCCGGGGTGCGGGAAGGACTGTACGGAGTGCGGGGGGGGCTATCAATATTCTCCCTTGATTTCAACTTACTAGATAAAAAAATTTCAGTCACTATAAATGGTCTAGTAAACCTGGACTTATTCTTACTAGACATTAGCTTCCATATTGAAGAATGAAACAACACTTTGTCTCCTACTTGAATTTATCCCTCCTATTTCAGTCTATTATGGATAGAGTTAGCATTATCCTTACATTGTTGGGTTTCTTATTGGGTTTTGGTCTTAGTTTATAAAACTTTATCATCTCTGGCTTCATTTTTCAGTTCTCCCTAACCCCAGCTCAAAATTTTTGGAATACTAGATAGATTTATGGTATAGCTCAAACCCAACATAAATATCAATAACAACCCTACCATTAAAAGCAGTAACACACCTCGTGAATATGATGCGTCATGCGTGTTCATCACTAACCTCCATCCGGTGGGCCAGGGGCCTACAACAAATAAATATTATGAATATTTTTATAGCAAAAATAATTTAAATTAAATAAATAAATACAGTATAAACCCGTGTCGTTTGATCCCCTGCACCATCACCTGAACGAACATATTCCCGTAGTGCTCTAACCTCAGCAGCCAATTGCACATTTGCCTCCTCAGAAGCCCGCAGCTGTGCCTCGGAATCTGACAGCTGCTGTGTCATCTGAGCAACAGCAGGACCGAAAACCGCAGCGCGTGACACTATAGAACGAGGAATCCCTATTCCATAGGTCAAACTATATCCATGTCCGTCCCGACCAATGATGAGATGAAAGATCTCATCCCTTCGCATGGGAAGCTGTCGATGGTCCTCTGGAAGATGTTCTAATTCAACTTCAAATTGAGCCTGTGAAATATTTAAATATATATACATATATTAATATAAATATTTTATGTAGGTATTGGTAATGAGTACAAGCACTTACTATCAATGATGCAGCATCTGGATCATTGCGATCACGAGTCCTCATCCACACCGACATTTTATCAGTTGGTGCACCTTGCTCCCGCAACTATATATGAATAGAATATAAAAAACCGTATTAATTAAAAAAAATAAAAATGAATAATAAATACCTCATGTAGGATCTGAGACACATGACGAGTCCCAAGCCTGTGAGGTGGTCCCTACAATGCTCGATTCTCATAATGGCGGGTAGACACCTCATACATTCAATTCATTCAATCATCAAACAAATCACACATTCTTAAAAATATATATACCAAAATAAATATACAAACCGCAACACCCTCAGTAGACCAATATGCAACTAAATCACGCCACTGAGCCGAGAGGACACCTCTCAGGACTTTTTCTAGAATGTCTGGGGCACCCACATTTGGTACCCAGTGGTCCCTCTTGACTTTGCCTTTATAGTCTTTCCACATATTACGACATTTGCTCATACACACTGGTCGAAACTCATCGGTACATACTTTCAAATTTTGCTATTAAAGAAAAAAATCACATATGTTATTGTTGATTATACATAGGGAATAAATTAAAATGGTCTTCTTACCTGAACCTCCCTCCAACTACGATCTAATATGTCCTGAGGGATAGAATCCCAGTCACGCGTGGTCAATGGAAATCGATGTGGATCACATATGATATGACCCAACTGACTAATAAATGCAGGGGCATTCCATCCCACAGGATGAAATACCTTATCAAATGAAACATCAAAAGTCGTTTCAGAATTCCATGCTAATATGCCTCGACCAGGGCCTCTCCTATGAGAGGAAGAAGCAGTCGGGTCTGATCCAGTTGAAAATAATTTTATATACAAATTGACAAATGTTATATATATATATATATATATATCTATTTATTAATTACATAAAAAATAGAGACAATGACATTCCAACATACCTCGACCCTGAGACGTAGATGCCTCAGATGGATGATGTGGATCTTCTGCCTCTTCCCCTAACATGACTGCAGTCATGGAAAACATTAGTAACGGGACTATCCAAAGTGTCCAAATGATAAATTGGACTGTTTTTAAAAAAATCAAACTTGTACAGTTGTTAATCAAACAAAAAGGGATTGAATAATTAGTTGGGAATGAATTTTAAAAAATCAGAAAATTCACAAAACAGATATACAAATTTTGTACAAAACCAATCAATGCATAGAAAAATTTCAAATTGAATTAATAAAAATTCAAGCAGCACATGAACCAAATGAAGAATACCTCAATGGAAAGATACACCGATAATAACATCAATATAACATGAGTTAAATCACCCTAAATATTTATAACTGAATAAACTTCAAAAAGTGAGGATTAAACTTACAAGGATTTATAAAATGTTTACATAATTTATGATATCTTAGGATGAAAAGTGGGAAAACAATTATACCTTTCATTAAGCATGAAAATCGACCGTTTCTCCTTCAAAAGCCGCTCTGACCCAATAAATATCTTCTTCACGTTGAACTACGGTATGTTGATCAAGTTGTTGGGAAAAAAAGGAACAGTCTCAGGTTCTTCTTGTTCAAATACAAACACTCCTCGCCGAGACATTTTGACAACAACTTGCCTACTTGGATTCAAAGGCAAAGTAACGAAGAATACTTGTTCCGCTTGTGATGTCAAAATGAAAGGTTCATTATCAACTCGTTCATTTCTGTATAACATATAGCTAAAATTCACCAATGAAAACTGATATTGATCGACTTTACATCCACACACTCGATCAACCCAATTACACTTTAACAATATGTACTTCAACCCATGTGTGTATACAACATCAATGATGTCTATCAATTGACCATAGTAATAACCAGAATCGAAAAATGGACAACCGATGCCACTGTTTTGTGTTGGTTGTTTGTCGTCAACATCTTTAATGCGAAATCGAAAACCATTAGTATCTATAGATTTATAACAACGAGCCGTTATAGATGGACCCTCAGCCAGTTGGATAAATTCTTCAGTTAGCATGGGGTCCCCTAACTCCCTCAGCTTATGAACCTACATAATTAATAGAATTCAATAATGATATATGAAGAAATAAATTAGTATAATACTTCACTCATAATGAAAATCAATTTATACGTACATAATCCTTGAACCAATCATGAAATGACGCATAATGAGACTGTTGAATTTGCAACTCAGTCACACGATACAGATCTTCTTTTATCTCATTAATGTGTTTTCTGGAAATGATAACGCAATGCTTAAATGATCAACTTATACAAACATAACATGTAAAAATTAAACAATAAAAGTGATAAGATACTTACTGCATTAATGGTGCAACTGATGGAGTATTGAACAAGATATATCGATGCGCTTGTATCCACTCGATGTTGTCCATATCATATGTGGTTCCTTCTCTAACTAGACCATCCTGAATCCGAGATGGATTATCTAATTTTTTTTCAACATCTGTAAGATATTCTGCACAAAAATTAGTACACTCATCCATCAAATAACCATTGGCTATTGATGCCTCCGGACGAGCTCTGTTGCGTACAAATTGTTTCAATGTACTCAAATACCGCTCAATAGGATACATCCACCTGAATTGAACTGGACCATTAGCCATTACTTCTTCAGTTAGGTGCACTGTCAAGGGGACCATAACATCGAAAAATGAGGGGGAAAGTAGTTTCTCAATGTGACAAAGCGTAAGTACAATTCGGTCCTGTAAACTTTTTAAATCACTCATTCGTTGATTTCTTAAACAAAGTTGTATAAAAAAATTACTCATCTCAATCAATGGCTGAACAACATTGGCGGATAAACAATCACAAATGGCTATTGGAATCAACTGCTGAAGTAGTATGTGATTGTCATGACTTTTCAACCCTTTCAATGTCTTGCTCGTCAGATGGACACACTTTGAAATATTATAAGAGTAACCATCAGGCACCTTGAGCATCTTCAAAATGGAAAGAAATGACTTTTTCTCCTTTGTAGTCATCGTATAATATGCAGTAGGCATATATGCCTTGTTTCCCTCAACTAACTATAAATGCAACAGTTTCCTTAAACCCATTTCTTCCAAATCACGGCGTGCATTAACATGGTCCTTTGATTTCCCACTGACACCTAAAATGGTCCACAATATGTTATCACAAACATTTTTTTCAATGTGCATGACATCCAAATTATGCCTCAGCATGTTAGTTTTCCAATACGGAAGACTATAAAAAATACTTTTCTTTTTCCAATTGTGACTGCGCTGCCTACCCGCAGCTCGAATATTACGTACCAGAGGAGCCACCAAATCCTGAATTTCATATACCGTGCGGATGTTTTCTTCCTCAATCTGCGATAACATTTCGACTCCTATCATGATCTTTGGTGCTGGGCTGAACTCTCTAGAACCATCAAATGCCACTCTGTCCTTTCTGAACCTGTGCTGAGGGGGGAGAAAACGTCTGTAACCCATGTATGCCCATTTTTTGGAATGCTTAAGCCATGCATATTTTTTACTTTTGTTGCAACAAGGGAAAGAAAATTCCCCTTTCCTACTCTAGCCTGATAAATTTTCATAAGCTAGGAAGTCATTGATTTTCCACAATAAAGAAGCTTGCAGTTTGAACATTTCATTCGTTTCACAGTCATAAGTCATCACACCATTGCCCCAAAATTCATTCAACTCTTCAATCAATGGATGAAGGTAAACATCAATCTTATCCCCCGGTCATTTAGGTCCATCAATAAGAGTGGAAAGTAATATAAATTGTTGCTTTATACAAAGCCACGGAGAAAGATTATACGGAACCAACACCACGAGCCATGTGCTATGAGTTACACCAACCATAGTCTTGAATGGATTGAAACCATCTGATGCCAATCCCAATCGGACATTAGGAACATCTTTGGAAAAGTCGAGATGTCTCTTATCAAAATCCTTCCATGCATGAGAGTCTGTCGGGTGGGTTAACATATCACTTTTCATGAACTCTTTCTGCATGCCATCTCATTAATTTAGAAACTTTAGATGACATAAAAAATCTCTCAACCTTGGTTTAAGGGGAAAGTAACACATTTTCTTTATGGAAATCGGTTTCCCCTGTATCACAATCTGACTTTGATGAGTCTGATTTCCCAGTTCTCTTTCCACCTGGAAGCACCACAAACCATAAAAATATCCAAATGGGCAGTTTCCTTTCTAAACAACATACAGTTGTTTGCAAATGCATCTATGGTCTCATATGTAAAACCTAAGTTCTCTGTCTGCTTACGAGCATGGTAATACGACTCGGGAATCTTCAGCATCCGACAGGAAGAACCGTTTTCAATAACACCAACAACACATCGAATGATGTGTCTGACCAATGATTCAAAGTCATCAAATGCAACAACTCCATGATAAACGACAATTTATTGAAATAAGTACATCCAGGACATAATTCTGTTTTTGCATCATCAATTGCTTCATAAAACATCCTCGAATCATGATCTGCACCAGAGAAAAGATTTATCTCACCGGGTCTCAAGATTCGGGATGTCAATGCCTTCAGGATCCAACCCACGTACCATTTCAGTAAGCATTTCATGCATTGGATTATTCATCCTTGCATCAACATCCATCTGAACTGTATCCGTATTTTCACAACGAACATATTCTTCTCCATGACGAATCCAACTCTTATAATTTCTCAGAAATCCATTAAAGAATAGGTTCTCCCTCAGAGTATCTCATGTGAATTGATATCTTTTAGCACATTTTCTATATGGACAACTAATATAGTCACTTTCAAATCCTCTAGTGAAGTCAATAAACTGCATAATTCCATTGAAATACTCTCTAGACGTTCGATTTGGAAGATCAATCCAACTCTTATCCATAATAAGATCCCAATAACAAACATTTACACAAAACTTATTACATTTCATTTTTCATATCAAATATATTTAAAATAAATACTAATTAATTTTTTGTGAACCATTTATAAAATAATAATGTAAGTGAAATCCCATGTCATACCTGATTGCGCTACAAACCTGTAAGGGAGGGGAGCCAAAGGCGGTGCTGCGAGGGAGAGGAGAGGCAGCGGTGGGGAGCTAGAGCTGGAGCTGGTGCGGCGAGGGAGGGGACGGTGAAGGAGGGGATGGGTGGCGGTAGTGCGGCGAGGGAGGGGACAAAGATGAAGGCGATGGGGGTTGGTAGGGTGCGGGGGGGGGGGTGTTTGGGGTGATGGGAGGGAGGGACTAGGGGGGATGGCCGAGGGCGGAGGTCGGAGGCCGGAGGGGATGGGGGCCGAAGGCAAGAGGGCGGCCGGAGGGCTTCCCGAGGGCTGCCGGGCTGCCAGAGGTGGGTGGCGGGAGGCCCGAGGGCAGAGGGAGGCCGCAGGGCGACCGCAAGGCGGAGGGCGGCCGGAGCCGGAGGCCGGAGGGCGGCCGGAGGAGGGTGGGGCTAGAAGAGGGCGGCCGGAGGGCGGAGTGCGGCCGAAGGGCGGCCGGAGGGCTTTCGGAGGGTGGCCGGGGCGGCCGGAGGCGGGTGGCGGGAGGCCCGAGGGCAGAGAGAGGCCGCAGGGCGGCCGCAAGGCAGAGGGCGGGGCCGGAAGAGGGCGGGGCTGGCGGAGGGAAGGTCCGGCGGAGGGTAGGGTCGGCGGAGGGCAGCCGACCGGCGGGCGCGGCGATGGGGAGGGCGCGGCGACGGGGAGGGCGCGGCGACGGGGAGGGCGCAGCGGCGGGGAGGGGGGAAGGGCGGGGGGGGAATTCGTGAGGAGGGAGGGGGAGGGGGTGCTAAATCCCCCCATTTTTTTAGGGAATGGTAGCGACCGCCATTCGCGGTCGCTATTGGTTACCTATAGCGACTGCCAATAGCGGTCTCTATAGGTTAAGGGGCTCAAAAGCCCATTTTTCCAGTAGTAATAAAATTTACCGTAGTTACTATTCATATTGCTCAAAAATAAAAAGTAGCCTATTAACATAATTTGGACCCACTGATTCCGAATATGGAATCCATTTTTCAAAATTCAAAACATATATGTTGCAGTAATTAATTTAAAATAAATCCCATTGTTAAGAAAATGGGTTTTAGAAGATAAAACATTGCCAAAGATTGAAATGTTTTTACCTATGAATTCAATTTGAAATTAATGTTAATGACCTAAATTTTATTAAATGGTAAAAATATATTCTATTTATAATTTAGAACCATTCAATATTATAATTTATCCATATAAATTATCTCAATGAAAAAAGTTGTTTTTAATTAAAAATTTGCGTATTTTTACTATTCATCAAAATACGAAAGTTATCAGAAAAATATCAAAAATTTATCCAAAGTAAATTTTTATACACTGATTCAAAAGAAGAATTTTATTTTGTCAAATTTTACTTACAAACATGTCAATGACTAGATTTAATGTGGGTGCGCCATCAAAAGGTGGCAAAACTGCATTTTTTGAAAAATACTTCTTTTATCAAAAAAAAACTGATTTTGATTTCATACCTCATTCTAGAAAATGTATAAGTTGAATTAAAATGTTATAAAATTCAAAATTCAGTTAATACTATTCATAAAGGCTAGTTTTAATAATATTTTAATAGCATATCATTGTTTAGTGAAACTCGGTATTGCGTACGACGCAAGCTATCGAGGAAGGTCGCGGTTGCGTGTAAAGAAAGGCCAAGCTAGTGTTGTGTGTAGTGAAAGATTCCTTTCATGATTTATATAAAAACAAAATATTTCTCATAAAATTCTCGGGTGTTACACCCACCAACACAATAATATCCACTTTATCTCACTTCCACATGGGTTTGGTCTTAAATAGAGCTTACTTCCCATCGAGTGTATCAGTACCCTCCCACCTATAAAAAAGGATTTTATGGGGAGTATGTTTCATGGTAATTTTAATCCATGACCAAGAACTATATAATCCCAATGTGGGACTAGAGTTGAAGTCATCAAGGTGTGACACTCTATGGTCATAATGTGACACCCTATAGCTAGAAACTCTTAATATAGAGGTCACACACTACATTCTAAATCGAACCCAATAGGAATGCTTCTTGTTTATAAGTGGATGCACTTCAGAGAAACTAGATCATGTTCTTTAGGGTCTCCCTTCTTAGAAGGTATTCTATACCACCCCACATGGTAGCATCCTCCTAGAACATCTTTGAGATCTCCTCAGGTTAGTGCTAAGATGTTTTTTCCTTCATACATTCCCCCTGAATCCATGATCACCTATTATATTAGTTGGATATATTCAAGAGATGACACAAAAACTAGCATGCCCAGTCAACCTTGAATTTGAAAAAAAATTACAACTCTCTTAAAACATTCCTTATCAACTAACCATGTATGCATATTTAAGAATGAATTTTCTATCATTCTCAATTTCGTTTCTAATATTTTAAAAGTATCAACCTTATCCAACAATAATTCCCAAATAATTTTATATCTTTTATGTAATTAATCATGTATATAGAACTTCTAATATTCTAATAGATATATATATAATTTCCCATAATAAATTCTCCATGTATCACTTATTCATGGAAACATATTTTACAATAATATAAGTATATATTAAAAATGTTTTAAAAAAATAAAAATTAATTTTTTCTCTTTAAAATAATGTCAAATAACATTTATCCTATTCAAAAAACATCCAAGATACTTTTTAATAATTAAAAATTTTTAACATCATCATCCATTGATACTATATGAACTTTGAAAAAAATATGACATAGACAAGGTGGGATAATCAATATACCCATTTTATTTATTAGCAATGCCAATTTAAATTATATATTAATATGTGTAATAGTTAATCATCATTCTCTATCTCTATAATTCTCATCAATATTTCATTTCAATTTTCTTCTCTCCCATTATTGACAAGAACTAAAATGTGCATGAGGGGGGACAGTATAATTTTAGGCACAAGCAATGTGTCACAAATCATTCCACTGAAATTCTATGTGATCCATGATAAGTGTATAAAATAAAATATTTTTATTTAGACATTAAATATGTTCGTGAAAAAAGAAAATTATATAAATTAAAACTAAAAATATCTTGATCCATTCTTAAATGGTTATTTAAATAATTATTACAATGAGACAAAAAAAAGTAAGACCTTTTGAGAAAATATTTTTCATGTAACATAATCCTAAATTTCTTTTACTCATTTAAATACACAATTAAAATACATTCAAGTATAAAAGATATTTAAACCTCCTAAAATATATTATAATATTCTTTAAACTTTACATCCATTTAATTTATTAAAAAATAGTTGATAACCCTTAATTTTAAGATATTATTTTTGTAACCACATGTGAGTGATTAAAAAAAACGTTAATTGCTAGTGGTATATAATTAAGAATGCTATAGAATATTCATATTTTATGTTATAGATGATTCTAGTATCTTTTTTAACATCTTCTTTGAGTATATCTCCCTCAATGAGACACTATGAATAACCTTCATAAATTTAGATTTCGTCTATAGATCAATTTTATGATGTCAAATGTTGAGAAAACACCAATATAGTTTCTTCTTCCTTTATGTTTCTAAGTTTTGATAGCTTTCTTTAAATTTAATATAGATGGTCATTTTGTCATATTTTCTTAAGAATTCCATTTGTGAGATCAATATAGGATGGTAGATTCTTATTTTCACTATATATATTTGAAAAACATTATATATTCTCATGTTATACCCCTGATACAATGATTTTCAATCAATATCCTACATTGTTTGAACAAAAATACAACCCATATTATAAAAAATAAGGTCCAACTTCTTCTTGTTCAATGTGAATAGAAAGGATAATAGGATTTTCTGGGATTATTTTAATATAAGAATAATCGAATAAAAAAATAAAAAATGAAAAGAATCCAAAGAAATTACTTGTACACAAATAGAAATCCAAAATAAGTAGCATAATGTAATTAAATAATAAAGGAAATCAAAAAAGATAGAGAATAGATATCAAAATTATAATAAAAGTGTTAAATCTTTAAACTCTTGAAAGTCACTTACATTTAAACTTGAACATCAATCATATTTTGAAATGATCTATCATAGCAATACATGCAAGTACCTATTTTCTTTAATTGTGCCTCTAACTATTCATAGCATAATCTAAGTATTTCTGGTGCATCTCAAATATTATTTAATATGAAATTGAACCTCCCCTAATGATCACATTAATAAATCTCTAGGTAATTGGATAATATATCTTTCTTTGAATCATCAAAGAATCCACCATGGCATGATGTACCAGATCATGGAATAAAAAGTAGCATACATCTTCCCATACTTATAACTCCAATCACGGGGTAGTAAACAGTCTCACAACATGATGAGAAATATCCTCTATCCTGTATCATAATTTATAGTATCCAAGAACTTATCCAAATATTTTAGAGTTTCATAAATAGATTGAAAAAATTTCTTAGTAATTGACCGACCATAGTGGGTCATGTGACACCTTTCACGTTCTCTTATTCACTCTACTTAGTGTTAAACTGTGATGGGATCACATTATTATTCCCATGATGCCTCCATTTTGGTCCCTATGGTTAATGATTTCCTATATTTAAAAATTTCCAAATCACTATTGGGTTCTAATTTTATTGGATCTTTTTTTACTCTAAACTCTTCACTCATACTATAAAGTCAATTTCATGATGTGAAGCACTCAACGTTGTTGTAATGAATTTGGAACCACAATTACATAGTACTTAGACATTTATTAAAAATTACATGGTTTCTATGTGAACCCTATGTCAAATTTTGAATCACTACGAGTTATTAATCAGTCCTACTTTTTTATCTATATCATAGCATGAACCCTCTGGTTTCCTCGATTATTTAGCTAACTACCAGCGTTCATGCTGTAACCAGAGGCTTCATGGTGAGAACCACCTTCAATTTATAAAAATATTATCTAATGTCCATGAAACCTATATAACCAACGAAAATATAATATTAAATTAAAAAATTCCTAGAATTATATAATTAAACTCAATAATCATAGAGAAAACACTAACAACACATGTGTGAGTTATCGGTATCCAATTCCCCTACACTAGAACAGTTTTTTTTACAAGAAATAAGAATCTCAATACAGATTTTAATAGATAGAAACCATAAAAAAGAGTAAAATAAACTCCAAACATGTCAATAGAATCATGTATTAACTAAAACCATATCAAATACCATTAACTTATCCCCCTATGAAACTAGTCATTCTTTATAATTGTATTTCCATTTTAACCTTTCCATCACTCCATCACTAGTCTCTACACTTTCTCGTAGCATCCATATCAGTATTATGATTTATATTTCTAAAATATCTAAACTCAACACTCAATATCATTTAAAACATGAGTTGTAATTAATCTCAAGTGCACACATCCTATCTATAATCTTTCATTAAACTGACACCTTCACTTAGAAATCAAACCATGCATATCATGAGGACTTTTTCATTTCTGTTCAAATGTATTTAAAGTGAAATATTGGTTCATCATGATGAAAAGGTTAAAGTTAGAGTCTGAAAAGGGAGAGATGAATCCTTAAATCATAATTAATGATATTATAATGAGTTCAATGAAATGAATCCCCTCATTAATCCAATATAAAAATTTAGTATTCCAGACATCCTTCTTCTGTTTTTATATGAGTTCCACATTCAAACATGAAAAATAATGTTAACAATTATCTTTTATTTTTTTAATTTCTTATAACATTATTTGTTAAGGGAAAATGTGTCAAGGAAAGTTCATGTACCCTTGGATATAAAACCAAAAATAAACTCAATCACTGTCATCAATATCCTATCAAAACTAGTTAGTATAAGAAGGGGGAAGGTGTTCATTTTGTTTTTTAATACTAGGTATCTCACATTCGCACATTTTTTCCATTTACTTTTTTCTATTTCCTTAATTTAAAGAATATTTTTAATCTCAATCACCAATAGTTTGAAACATTTAAACCCATATAACCAAAACTATAACCCTACGTTTTTCATTTCAGAATAATAATTTTAATATCTCCCAGAAAATACCCATTATCCCCTCTAAAGCTCAGTTGGATGATAATGAAATTATAATTATTGAATTATGGGTGGGAAATAAATATAGTCTCATAATGTGGATTCTAATAAATAAATACCTTGGTTTCAATATACTTCTATAGGATACAATGTAGGGTATTTACCAAGGTCACATGGGCTCCATGAAATCAATCAAGGGAATTAATCGTTTAAATTTGGTTCAAAATAATCATGTTTAAGTAATATTAAATAACATGGTAGTGATATGTGTTCCATGATTTATCACAAGAAATAAATAATGGAAAAAATATTCAAAATTATCTTATAAAACCTCTTATGAATAGAATTTCAAAAATATATACAATAACATTAGTAACTAGTGTTAATCAATGATTCAATGAATCAAAAAATTCAGGTATTAAAACCACAGACAAACATCCAATTTAAAAATCATAATATATTAAACCCAGTTGTAAACAAAAATTTAAATTTGAATAATTTACATCTATAACTATAACAGATACTCTTGTGGTTGTTGTAAAATATCTAAAACAAATATCTTGAATCTGATGGAAAATGTCTTTGAAACAAATTAATAATGAAAACAGTCAAGTGGGTTACCAGGTTAGTTGAAAAAAAATTCCCATACAGTTAAAATAAAAATGGTTTCGCGATTATTGGGGATCAATTTGGATAGTTCACACTAAATAAAGAAATTATTTATACCAACATATAAAATAAGACAATAGAGTACCCAATTGATAAATAATTATGTGATGAAAACTGATTGTAATGGATCTAGAAACCAATATTTAGCTGTAATTAGGGGATGCGAGTCCTGAGACACAGTTTTTTCAATTGAAATATGTTAGTTCAACAATGATAAATAGTACTGTATGGGAAGGAAGAATGGTTACAAAATGCATCCATATATTCCTTCAATGTATATAAAACAAATATGCAATAATCTCCAGAGGAAACAACTACATGTCCGACACAATTTTTTTCAAAATACACAAAAATGGTGGGTGGGGAAATACTATGACTCGGAGTTACCATCCTTAGGATCTCGCATATTAACTTCCACAAGAGTGGGATACTCAATCAAGACAATATTTTTAATTTCAGGAATGGTGATCTGGTCTTGAAGAGAAGAAGATAAGGCATCGTATGGTTGTGTTGTTTGAGTGATTTTCTCTAAAGTTGTTGATGGGAATTATGGGGAAATAATTTTCAATGTTATAGGATTCTCATCATGGGAACCTCTAATATTAATTGATTTCATTGTTCTCATATTCTGGTTAACAAATGGGGTGTCATTCACTTTCCCAAGGGCATACCCCATCCCCATGCAATAGAAATGGTTCCTACAATAAATAATGGGATATATAATCAATGTACATAATCCAAAGAGTAATAATGATAATTTATTTGATAGTTTTAAGTAAGTATTTGGAAGGTATCTCGTCTCTTAAACGTTCTCATCATTCGAGGAGATAATATCATGTTATAATAATAAAGAGAAAGATTTTTCTAAGTATTAAGGCTTCAAAAGGAAGCATAATAAAGAGAGAATATGAGGGAAAAATACGGATAAAGGGATGAAGGTAAAGAAGTATTTTCCCATAGGTGATAATTCTGGAAGGAAACACCATGGTATATGCTTAAAAGGAAAATAGGATTTCTTCATGTGTAGATAAAAAGGACACCATTCTCATTGTTGAAAGGATAAGAAAAATGTTTCTAAAATATAGTGGTTAAACTATAATGATATTGGAAACTATAAAAATGAATATCCCATGCCTCAAAGGAATATACCCCAAAAGATGATAATAGGTCATGGCCAAGATTATGCTACTACCACAGATGAAGAGGAATTATTAATGTGATTATGTTTAGATTAAACAATTATGTCAATTATGTCAATTATGTATTTTATCAATGATTTACTAGTTATAAGAATTATGGAATATATAAAGATTGTACTATATTACTATTTCATTAAGGATTTGAGGTCGTATGTAGAATGATACCAAGAACAATAATTTGGTATCAAGTTAAACATTGGGTAACACTTGGTTAAGGGAGTTATAGGCCTTAAAATGTTCATGGTGATGAGATAATGATGTTTTGTAGAGAGATAATTAATAAGGATATACTAAATTGGATAGTACTAACTAACATGGGAATGAATCTAAAGTGTTTTATCATGATCTTTTTCAATGTTTAAGGATTTGTGAAATGTTTTAAGTTAATCATTTTATGAGGTTATAGAGGTTAATGTATTACTTCCTGACATGACACAACCTGTTCTAAGAGATGAAGTATAGATAGTTCAAGGTGAAATTAAAGGAAAATAGTGCATTTATGGTTTCACTTCTAACTAGTCTCATCACATTCAAAATAATAATTTTGTGGTGAACAACTCATTTCTCATAACATCTTTTTATAGTATAATTTATTAACCCTGTTTCTGAGGTGGGTTCCCCACCATAGAATTTTCAAGCATCAACCCTTATTTTTTTAAGTAAAATTACAAATTGCATGGATGAAATTTATTGAAGGTGGGGATAATGTTACACCCCAAGTAATTACAAATAATTTTAATATAGAATGTAATACATGCAACACAGAGTCTCTACAAAAACAAAACTTGGTTATTATAATTATCTAAATAAGATAGTTATAACCTAGCCTTTAAAAATAATGATATTTATAGTAATAACTACTACTAAATACTTTTTTTTAAATTTTTCACATAAATAAAATATATTTACAGATAAATGTATAATTTTGGGTGAAATAAATAAACATTTTGTCAAAAATAATGTAGTGTGACTATTTTGTATTTTTTTGAGAAGTATCTTTTTTTATGAATAGTTGAAAGTACTGCATTTTAGTTAAAAACTTTATTTTTCATTTAAATAATTGTTAAACTTTAAATTGATGAATTATGTATATATTAATCCAGTGTAGATCATTGGAATCATTTTTTATATTGAAATTAGATAAAAATACTTATTGAACTTTTGAACGTTCATTTAACCTGCCTTCTCTCCACACATGTGGGATTATCATTAAACTTAATTTTTCCGCTTCTATGAATTGAATTTAAAAAAATAGACACACACGGTTATGATCAGTAATATATTTAGAGTCTAATAGGATCAACTTAAATTTTTTTGGTGAATTGTATCTTTACCCTTTTGAATATTAATGTTACCCATATAACTAATAATATGACCCTTATGAATATTAAATCATCCAAATGAATATTAATATCACCCATTAAAGTATAAATAAGATTTATACATGTTATAAATGAATGTATGATATTATTATATCATAGTACAAGTAAATTAATATTTTAAAAATTAGTAATTAAGTGTTGGTATTTTTGTAAGTCATAAATATTTAATTTCAATTTTATAATTAATAAAATGATTTAAAATAAAATTTATGTTCATTAAATTTATTCCAAAATTAAATTATTTCTATATTATGATTTTAGGATAATGTTATCAGAACTTAGTTAATTTCTCAGTGTTAAAAAATCAGTTTTAAATTTAAAATATATATTTTTCGAGTAAATAGCGGTTTTAATTTAAAAAATAAAATTATCATTTTTTTAAAATTATTTTCATTAAATGGATTCCATTTTTTTATTCTACCTTTTGAAAAATGGTTATGGTGAATTTTTGAGATTTTTCTGAAATACTTGAATTATTTGTGAATAGTAAAATACTATAATTTAAAGTGTAGATACATTATAAGTTAAATACACTATTCCTTGAATAATTAATGATGTAAGAACCATAATATAGAAAATACATTAATTAATTTAATATATTGGATGATAATTCTCAATCTATCCATTGTCTTGATCCAAAATAATTAACAAATGAGTAAAATATTCAAAAAATACCCCTCTCCTCCACTATAAATACCACCACTCACCTCCATTTCTCCTCACACCTTTCAAGATTTGAGAATTATAAAATTTATTCCCAATAATCTTCCCAAGAACCACCATCACATACATAATATCTTGGTCTCATCGAAAGACCAAAATCAGTCCCCTAAAGAAGGAGAGTTCAAGAGGTAAAAATCCTCTTCCGTTTCCTTTTATTTTCCTTTCAAGTTCATTTATTTCATTATTCTCTCCTCAACTACCATAAACCTAATGGATCTATAACTAAATTACATTACATATACCGAAATTTTATTATTATAATGAAATAATCCAACATCACACCCCTTCCCATCTATTTTATTCTAAAAATGGAAATGCTATTCGTGAGGTGTTGTTTTATCACCTTCAAGGATGAAAAGTTTTCATTTTCGTCCACCAACTTCAAGTATATTGATAAAAAAATATTTTAATTGTTGAAATATATTTTCAAATTTATATTAAACCCCTTTTATATTCTGAAAATAAAATATTTATATAACACTAAATGATAAAACAAAATGAGTTCATTGTGATCTAAAACCGCTAAAATTAATATAAATGATTATCATTAATATGTTATCTAATCATTCATCCTCATATATGGGAATAAAACAATATAAAAAACAAATAAACTTATTTATGTTCATAAATTTCATATAATCCCAATTCAATAGAATTATACCCACTTTACATGAATTTCATTACATATAAACAAGAAAACTGGTCATGGAAACAAGAAAATGAGTGCTCTAGAATGATGAAATTAAACTCTATAACTAAAAAACAAGGAAATAAACTAACATAATAAAACATTGATTAATAAAATAAATATATAAAAGTTTATTAATTAATAAATTAATGGATTTAATTTGATTATCCGTGATATTAAGGTAAACTGTAGAACAGATTTGGACATAAGGTAATGGTTTTTTCAACTCACTTTCACAAAATGAGATATTCCTTATGCGCAAATATTTTGTGTGTGTGGTGTACGAATACTGACCATAAATGTATCATATCTTTAATCACATTTTATTAATTATATTCACCATATTATTATATGATCGATAATTTTATGGGGAATATAGTTCGACTCTTAGCAAAGTTTAAAGGTATCCTCACCAAACCACCACTTAACCTTTGGTTTATGTTTCCACTCTCTCTATCCCAATGTTATTATTAATTATTTTTTATTTACACTTCTTAAATTAAATTTCTATGTCCCTAACTTATGTACCTATCCAAAATTTTCTTTATTTATGGGGAATTACATGTTTTGTAAGGTTACTTTATCAATTCCTTCTCACAAGAAAGCCCAATTAAAGTGAACTTCTTAATATCTTACCCTTTTTCAAGTACACTCTATAATCTATTTTAAGCAACAATTTTTTTTAAAACAAATACAATTTATCATTAAAAACTATGTTTTTAAATTATTGGTTTTATATAAAAATTATTCTCTTGTCTATTTTAAAGACTCCTTAGTATTTTTTCCTTATACAGCACTAAAGTGTCCAATTTATAAAGTTTCTTAAATGCTCTTTTTACATGTTTTCACTAAATTTGGAAATAATATATGCCTCAAATATAATTTAATTTTCCAACCCTTTTATTTTATTATATATACATTTTTACAATATAATTTTATGAAAAATACAAATGATTTTCCATAATAACTCTTCTTTCCAAAGTAAAAACGTTTTTTTTTTCATCTCACTTTTACTTTTGTGCGATATATGCCTTTTTCACCACTATTTTTTTATGTGGGGTGTATATAATTCCCTTTGATATGTTATAAAATGAATTATATTTTTTTCATGATATTCTATGTTTCATTTAATAGTAAAATGCAATATTATTTAAGTGTTTCAATGTGGTATGGGACACTTAGGAATGTTTAAAGATTATTTTACTCAAAAAATTATCAATGATTTTATAAGATTACATTCATATATGATACATTAAAGTGGTATGGGACAGTTTTATTTAATGATATATTTTATTATATATGTGAGGAATGCATTGGACTTATCAAATGACGAGTGGGAACAACTATAACCCCTTGATACATTGATAGGTCCCATGAGACAAACTAGACCGAGTTTTTACCCATTGTGTATGGTGTCTTGGATGATGGCTTGATGATATGTTTCTGATGTACAACATTTTGAATTCCCTCATTACGAAACCAGTAATTGATATTCCATTTGATTATTATACAAGTATAATATTCATGGTTATGTTTTATTGTGGAATTATTTAACAAGCTTTTATAACTTCCATTTTAGGCTCAAGTTTATGTTTTAATGACATGTGTTTTTAGTTATTCACCATACCTTATTTTTTATGTTTATTATAGCTAATGTTTTATTTCTAATCCTTACTAAGAATAAAAGCTCGCACATTATTATGTATTATTTTTTCCTAAGATGTTAAGATGAATATTATAAATGACTTGTAGGGATAATCTAGGAGTTATTTGAGTTTCCAATGGAATTTTCTATATTGTATTTACTTTTAATTTTTTAATGTAAAACATATGTTTGTATCTAGTTTTCTAAAACAACTAAACTATTTGGTTCTTTGGGATATAAATTCCTTCTTTATTATGCCAATGTAATGAACTAAGATACTAACTCCAGACAATTGGGGTCGGGGTCTCTACAAAAAAATTCTCAATCCAAGAGACAATGGGAAATTCCATGCAATCACAACTACCTAAGTGGGTCCTGACCACAATGTGGTGAGAGGTAAACATACCAGCCACTACAGAATAGAAAATATCATTTTTTTTATTATACCCACTCTTTTATATCTGAATAACTTTATAATGATATCACATCTCCACCTCAATTATTATATTCTAAATTATCATTAAAAAATCATAATGGTATGATGGTTGAATACCAAGTCTATATCGCTCTCTAATAGAGGTTTCTAGGATTTTGTTTCTTGTAAATAATTTTATTATTACTCTAGTTCAATTTAATGTGATTTTGGGAATTGATTGTTTCACTTTATATAGATCCTATAATAATTTCTATGGAAGGGAAGTTATATTCCATATTCGGAACAACCCAATGATTATCCATCAGAGCAAGGATGAGTATGAACTTATAATGGAAATTATATCCACTTAATGGGTATTATTATTTATTCATTTCAAGAATATATCTCAGATGATTGGGGTGAAACTCAAAATTGAAGATATTTCTATTGTGAAGGAATATTCCAATGCATTTCCTAAATTGTTTCCTAGTATACCACTCAATTGTGAACTTGAGTATTCAATAAAACTGATACCTAGTTCAATAATAATTTCAAATACTCCATATTGAATAAGACAAATTAAGTTACTATAATTGAAAAAAAACACCAATATAATTGTAATAATGTATTAATTTATCCATGTAAATCACCATGGGGTGCCCCTATTATTTTTATTAAGAGGAAAGATGGAATAATGAATCATTATTTTGATTATTGATATCATAACAAAGTTACTATAATGAAAAAGTATCATCTTCCCCATATTGATGATTTGTTTGAACAATTTAAAGGAGATCAAGGATTTTCAAATATTGACATCTAATCTGGATATCATCTGGTGCGGGTCTAAAAGGAGTACATATCCAAGACTGCCATCTATATCAGGTATGATCATTATGAATTTATAATGTTCAAATTTCGACATATCAATCACAATTATATCTTTATATATCTAATTAATAGAGCCTTTATATATGATATTATTATATATTCTTAGAGAAAGGAATATCATGATGATAATTTGAGGATTGTGTTGAAGACCATGAGAAAGGATAATATCTTTTCAAAATTTATTGTATGAATTCATTCTTTTGAATAGATCATTTTTGGGTCATATAATTACAAGAATGTTAATATAAATGGATTCCGTCAAGATATAAATTATTTAACAATGGCCTATACCAACCATGGTGACCATAATCAATGATTTTATTAGGTTTGTTGGATATTATGAATGCATTGTATGAAATTTATCATGGATATAAAATACATTAATAAAGATAACATAAAATGTAGATAGGTTACCTTAGAAATTGAATATTTTGAAAATATAAATGGACTAAACATAAGTTTAGTGAGTGAAACTATGCGCACACCACACTACTGTAGAGAATGGTTTGTGATCTATAGTGATGCATCAACGAAGGGATCAGGATGTTTTCTCTGGTAGAATGGTACGGTTGTATCATATGTCTCACACTAATTTATGGTTTTTAGTAACATTACACAACTCCGGATTTGGAATTAATATCGTTATTTTTTTGATGATATGGATATATTATCTTTATAGTGGAAGGTGTGATAAATATACTGATAATAAAATATTCATGAATATATTCACAGAAAAAAATTCAATTGTCGACCAAATAATATGTTTTGAATTAATTAAATATTATTGTTCCTCAAGATGATACCCCACTGAGAAGGTGGACAAGGTGTTTGATGTAATAAGTTGTAAGGATCATGCTAGTTTGTACAAGATGAGGATTGAAAGGGCTCTAATAATTATTTGTTTTTGAGGATGGACCAAGAAATTTTATAGAAATGAGAATGCTACTATCTTTATCACATTAATTTTCAATAATAAATTTATGTGATGATTAAAGCAGAACATAAGGGGTATCATGTAGCGACCCCGACCCCAACAACTCAAAGATGGTTCTTGATACCACTACATTGTCATATATACAAGATTAAAATCCCAAAGTACTGAAAATTTTAGTAGTTTTGGAAAACCAGATTACATACATGGTACCCATATTACATTGGCAAAACAAAATAAATCATAAAAAAGTAAAATCTCAACATCCTTGAAACTAATTCTTTGAATTCATCTTCATATCCTGGGGAAAGGAAAAAAATAATGGTGATATCAAATGCTCAGTGAAGGTTAAGTGTTGTAGAAGGTATCATGAATCAATAATGAATAATCAAAATAAAAAGGTATATAATAGAACACACATTCCATATAAATAATTGGGTTAATAATAATGAATATGGAATGTTAAATAACTGAATACACATGAAATTTAATTAATAATAAGAGAATGAAATGCATCCATTGATATTTTCATAGTGAAAATATCATGGATAATAAAAATGAAACATAAATATAAGAAATTCCTAATTATTAGAGATCATGTTTCCCAAGAACATGATACCATTACCATCAAGATCTATTCTCAAGACAGTTTAAAACTCTTGGTTAAAAACCAGTCTGATTTGACGAAATGATTTTTCTCCTGAGACTACTAATGCATCTAGAGGAATTAATTAACTAGGACCCACTCATGTTTTCATGTCCAAATAGTTACTCATATATTGAATAATAAATTTAATTTATTAAAAATATTACCTATCACAAAATATCTGTATTCAGTAAAGGATAAATATTTATTAGTATTTCCCCAGTTAATCAAATAACATTCGAAGTAAACACTGTATGTAAAAATGGTATACGGTTTAGAAAATAATCATATTCACCAAACAATAATATGAAACTCTATGGAAAATTTAATTTATAATGAAAAATTATTACAATAAAGTGATTATTTCAATATAAAGTGAATAATTACAAAGGAAAGTGAGATTGCACAATAACATTTACCATTTGGTGATTTTCAAGTTAAATCACATTGAATGAAATAATTCAAATTGAAACCTAAAATACCATGAATAATGAAGTATTAATGATAATACATGTCAAATGGAATGTATATACACCACAGAAAAGTTAATTGCTGCATAAATACAAATAATTCTCAATGAAATATAAATTGAGAAAAACTACCTTACCTCGTGATTCATTTTGGTGGAACTCACTTTAACCTCATGTATAATTGTTTTAAGTATGTTATTAACCAATAGTAGAATAAAAATAATATTTATAATATCATATATGAAACTTTTAGGACATCTTATCACCTAGTTGTTAATAATATTTCAATATTTTCATTATTTCGGGTGTTTATTCCCTTATATAAGAACCCAAAACACACAGAGAGGGGGGTGAATCAGGGTGTAAAACTTTTCTACAAATAAGACAGATCTTTTCTCATGTTAGTATGAACCTATTAAACCAGTCTAATTGAATATTGTATTTATAAAAAAATATACATAAAGAGAGACACAACATAGTAGTTTTACATGGTTCCCCACTAAGGGATTATCCAAGTACCATACACCAATAGTGCATGGGACGTACCTAAAATGACTAATAATCACTAGGTAATGTGGATTGCAATTATTCAGGCTTGGTCACTCTATTCCAAGCACACTATTTAACACCCCAAGCTTCCACAATACGTTTCCCTTTTAATAATTCAATAGCTTGCATTGTACGCAACTTCGAGATTCTAACACACTACAACCAATCAAACTAGCCATTATGAATAGTAATACCCACTTTTTGAAATTTTATAAATATGATTTTTCAAAATGGACTTCAGTTTTGAATTCAGAATATCAAAATTAGCTTAGAGTGAATTTTGGTATTTTTCTGAAATATTTCAATTTTTGATGAATAGTGAAAACCACAGTGTTATTGGTTAAAATCGACCTTTTATTTAAATAATTATTTATTTTATTTAAATTTATTTGAGGTCAAAATAGATACATAATAGCTATATATGTTCAATGTAATTCATTGGAGTTTTTTTATAATAAGATAAGATATATAAAATTTTTATTGAACTTTTTACCGTATTTTACCCACCTCCTAGGAGCATTTGCAAATTTTCATAAAACATAATTTTACCACTTCTGAGAGTTTAATTTCAAAAATCCAATAGACAAGGTTAATATGAGTAGGTAAAATGTGGTTCAATAAGATGAAAACAATTTTTGGTGAATAGTAACTTTTGACTTTTATTTACAATGTTTAAAAGTAAATAGGGTAATTAAGGGTAAAAATGATCTCATAATTACCCTAACACATGTCCTAATTCTATTGGACAAATGTAATTCGACCATAAACAACCTTAGTAATAACATATGACCCCTTTGGTTCACATGGATTATATTAGAACATTTATTATTATTTTCTTTAAAGAAGAGTTAAAAGAGTTAAATTCAAAGTTTAATACTAATTTATTTTTAATATAGGGTTACACATAAGATAAATTTGACTATAAATATTCATTAGAAAGTTAAAAATATTACCTACATAATGGTTAAATTCGACTATCAAACACGATGAGATTCATTCCCCATCGTATCCATTCAAGAATAATTTTCATTTAATGGTTAAAAATAATGTTTAAAGACTGAATATCATTCTAGATATGAATACGATACAACCTATCCATCACAAACACGACTTGAGTAAAAAAGCATATAAAGTAAAATGAATCAGTTAACACCCAAAACAACAATAATATAAAGATATTATTAACAAAGCAATGTTAAAAGATCATATATGATATCAAATTAATGTATATGATTCTTGTATAATTTAATAACAATTATTTCACCATTATACAAGAGGTTATACTACCCTCAACCATAGAAAATTACAACATACGGGTTTATTTCACAATCTCTTCATTATCCGAGATTGTTCATACGTAATTATCTACTGGGACCACTTTATCATCCACATCCATGTTTCTTAAAAATGCATTTCAAATAATTCTTACTATTGTATAAACTGTAGTATAAAGTTATTTATACCCTTGTTGACTTTTTATATTATTTTTATAAAGGAATCTTTCCGTTGTTTTCCCAACAAGGTCCTTTTTAAACTTTTTGAGAAAATTAAGGTAAGAATGTCTTTTTTTAACATATACAACAGGTGTGGTTATTTTCCGCTGTTAGAAAATTGTCGAAGCTTCCCTTACAAGCTTATAAGAATATTTTCAAAATAAATATTTTCTTTTATAATTATGTGACTTTTAAATGATTTTAAAAAATATATATTTCTCTCAAATTGTTTTGATTTCATCTATGTCAACATCCATTGATAGATTTTAAGCTTATTTGAAGTTGATTTATTATGATTCCAAACTTCCAGATTGTATTGAGGTTTTTGTGATATGTTTGACTGTGGATATGTTATTTTTATACCACTCACGGTTTATGGAGAAAGTATTGACATTTTGTAAGCAAGTTTTAATATGAATGTTTATATTATGTTTAAACCTATTCATATGAGGAATGCATTGGACTTAATAAGTGACAGGTGGAGCCCTCTAAAGCTCCTCAATGCATCATTAGGTCTCATGAGACAAACTAGTGCCTTGGCATAAGGCCTTGACAAAATCTTATTTGTAGTCTTGGCACAAGGCCTTGACTATGTGGTTATGATAGTCTAGAATTATGCATTCCATAATTATGAAAGTGGTTATTGATATTTCATGTGATTACTTGACTATTAGAATATCCATGTGAATAAGTAAATGACATTATTTCATTTTATTTCTTCTATATTATGCATAAGTTCATATTTAAATGTCTTTTTTTAGTTATACATTGCCTTTAATGTTTATGCTTATTTATAAAAGTTTCTTCTATATTATTATCCTTGCTGGGAATCTGAGCTCACCCCATTCTATGTTTTATTTTTCCCGGATGTGAAGAATTATTTTATGAATGACCTACAAGGATAGTATGAGGGGATATGAGTGTGGTATACGGAGACAATATGTTGTTGTAGTTTTCATATTATGATGTAATGTAAGACTTATGAATGTATCTAGTGATTCCAAGGCTACTAAAATAATCAGTCTTTCGAGAATTGATCTTTTGTGATCATTCCAATATTATGTAATAATGCACCAACTCTAGGTAACTGGGGTAGGGGTGTTACAGTTGGTATCAGAGGAAGTTTAGTAAAAACCTTGGAAGTTAGATTTAGATAAACTCTGATTATAGCACATAGACCTAAGATGGACTTTGTGGAGTAGTATATAAGAACGTCCTAGAATTTTGGTATTGTAGAGATTTTGTGAGTTTTCTGAGCAATATATCTCTGTCTGGATATGTGCAGGTAGAGGTGGCTTAGGAATAGATGTACCTAGGGGTAAAACCTAAAAACACTTCTTTGAGCTAGACTTGAACGGGAACTGGTGCACGACAACGGGCCTTGCTACACTCTTGGTTGTGACACTCCTGGGGGATATGCTTAGGATAATTCTAATTTTCTTTACAGACCATGTTGAAGGGTTTATGAGTATATACTTCCTCAAAGAATTTTTTTTATGATTATGGATTATATCGATAAACTGTTCAATTTATGTCAAGTTTTTTCCAAGTTTGGATTTATATATTGCGATTCATAAACTAATATAGTGTATACCATTGATAGAAATGGCACTCAGTAGAAAGAATGTGAACTCCAGTAATATGTAGGATTCAAAGAGTAAGAAGGATCGTATATTTCACGGTATTAAGACAAAATTTTGAAGGGAAATTGGTTCCCATGTATTCTCAACATATGAAGAAATAGTATCATGTGTTAATAAGATAAGTAAATAATTCTCTAAGTCCTAAGGCATTGAAGGGAAGTAAAAGAAGAAAAGGATGGAAGAGATAAAGATAGATAAAGTGAAGAGGGAAAAGAATAATTTTCCCATATGTGATAAGTGTGGGAATAAACACCCTGGAACTTGCCTGAAGGGAATGGGAGTTTTTTATAATTGTGGAGAAAAATGACACCAAGTACGTGACCGAAAGGGTAAGAAAAAGGTTTCAAATGTACAATGCTTCATCTATAAGGAGTTGGGACACTACGCAAACAAATGTCAAAATCATCAGACTATGCCCCAAATGATGCTATTGGATAATAATCAATTTATGATACTACCACAGATGAGGAGGAATGATTAGAGTTATTATGTTGTTATTAAAGAATTATGTCTTTTGAGTGTTGTATCAACACTGTACTGGTTATAATAATTATGGAGTATATAAGGATTGTACTGCAGTACTATTTCATTAAGGAATTTAGATTGTGTGGAACCAAGAAAAGTGACTCAATAGAAGGTTAATTTTTTTGGAAAATATATGGTTAAGAGAAACATAAACCATAATATGATTCTAATACCGAGGTAGTGATTTTGGAATAATACATGATTGATTTGGATAAATTATATTGGATATTATTGAATCCCTTGAAACTGATTAATGATTTGTATATTCCATCATTGTTGTAGTTTACAACATTTTTCTATAGAAGGATTATATCCTGTATTCTATATGGAATAAGGGATCATGAATGTAATCAATAAGGTTTTATGGTAATTCAGGATGTTGTAGTGTTTTAAATGAATACATGATGAAGGTGTTCACATGTTATTACGTGGAAAAAAGGATCTTCATTGTGTTTACCTTCCTAATAAATTTTGGATTGTGAGTTTGGACATATGTATTTTGGATAATTCTAGTTTGAGATTATTTTTTGATTTCCATAAAAGGATAACCCGTAGGTCGGGCGGCAACTCGTCGCGTCCGGGAAGGCCGTGATAGTTGAACCCGCAACCGAAGAGCGAAAAAGGTTTATCACCTACCATTGGCCCACGTGATGTCCTGGATTGAATAAAGTATTTTTTTAAAGTTCTAGTAGATGAATTAGAAATTCATTTTTTTTACCCTATAAGAATAGGATAAATGCAATATTTTTTTATGTTCTATTATCATTTAGAGTAAAATATGAGTTTTGGTAGAAATTAGTTAAAGGATGGAACTATACATGTCAAGTATATATATATATATATATATATTCCTCTCATATTCTAGGAAGAAATTAATTATTAAACATTAGTTAAGGTATCTTAAAACTAAAAATGTGTTATCCTAATACCTTATGTTTTGTTGAACCGATGATATTCTAAATCATCATAGATTGATGGCTTTAAGGCCCTCAATTCTACAGTTGTTTGTGACGGATGACCTCAATCAGTCCCAATAAATATTTACATTATTCCCCCAATTATTTTTCTCTAATTCCCACCAATGTACTCCAAATCGAGATCATAATTTGGTGGTGACCCTTTCATTTCTCTTTTCCTCTTATTAAGACTAAATTTTATTAACCCAATTTCTGATGTGGTTTTCCTATAAAGATATTTTCTATTTTCATCCTTTTATTTTCGAAAAAAAATTTAAATTGTGAGGATATAATTATTTTAAGGATGGGAGAATGTAATACCCCAATATTCCATTATATACTTCTCTTTTAATAATACAGTAGTGCGTGTTGTACGCAACTTCGAGTTCTAACACACCACAACCAATCAAATTACCCGTTATAAATAGTAATACCCACTTTTTGAAACTTTATAAATTTTATCTTTCAAATTTGACTTCATTTTTGGATTCTTAATATCGAAATTAGCTTAGGGTGAAATTTTGGTACTTTTCTGAAAACATTCATATCTTGATGAATAGTGAAAATTACTAAATTCTAATTGAAAACAACTTTTTTAATCGAAATAATTAATTGTGATAAATTATGAATTTCAGTGATTTAAAATATAATTAGATTATATTTTTACCATTTAATACAATTTTGGTCATTGGACATAATTTCACATTTAAACTAGACATAAGCAAGTGCCAATCTTTTGATAGTTATTATTTCTTAAAAACACGCTTTTTGTTTTGACAACGAGAATTAAGTTTAAATTAATTTCTGCCACTTCTATGTTTTGAATTTAGAAAAATGGATTACATATTTAGAATCATGAGGTTCAAATTGTGTAAATATGTAACTTTTATTTTTATACATTTTGAATAATTATTTCGGTAAATATTTTATTTACCAAGCTTAAAGGGTAAATCCGGTAAATAAGGGTAAAAAATAATATTATAATAAAATTAAATTACTCTAAAACGTGTACTAACCCTATTGGTTGATACATTTCCAACCATGGGAATCTTTGGGTCGATTTTGGGACCCCATTGAGCCACTTGTAAGTGATAATGACACTTTATATTAATTAAGTTAAAGTAAATACAAAAATGACAAAAACATATATCTTTTAGAAAACAAATTTTTACATAGGGATATATATGTTATATTTTCGACTATAAATATTCATAATAAAGATAAAACGACTTCCTACATAATGGGATTTTATTTATAATTTTTTGACATTGAGTAATTAATTTTATTTATGACACAATAATGATGTAGTATTTTCTTTATTAATGAAAGAATCAAATAATTGGTATTATAAATGTTAAAATATATATAATTTGAAAGTTTTGATAAAATAGACAAATTTTATTGGTTTATATGACATTTTAAGATTACTTAAATTATTTTTTTTATAATTAATAAAGTTATTAAGATTTTAACAAAAAATCAATTATTAAATAGTGTCAAAATTGACAAAAAGGAGTTTTTAAAACAAATATTATATTATTAATTGATATTCTATTCCTAAAAATATAAGGTTCAGCTAAAGGACGTATATAATGATCAATGTATTATTAATGGACCACTTGGGGGTCTCTTAGAATTATATAGTATGTTTATTAACTATATAATATAAAAATACAAAGAGACATAGTAAATGTCAAACTATTTAACTAAGAGTTAAATAAAAAAGATAAAGTAAGTATAATGACCCAAACCTATCTATAACCTATTGGTTGAGTGGTTTTCAACCTATCCCCACCTTAAACTTTAAATAATACACTTTTTAGCCATTAGAAACTGAATATTAATTTATTATAAAATAATATTTCTAGCTTTTTCAAAGGTTCCCCTCACCCCTCTTATAAAAGGGCACTCACCCTTCTCTCTAATTCACACCTTCAAAGCCTTTTGGATTGGCCAACCCCTACCCAAATATTCTATAAAATTCCCTCAATTCAACCTATAGGCCTTATTTTGATCAGAAATCCAACCTAAGGAGCCCTTTTGATCAAATCAAAAGGAAGAACCCCAAGAAGAGGTAATGTTTTCACCACCCTCTTTCAAGTTCCTTTCTTCTTACACTTCTTCTTTATTTTTTATTTACATTATAAAATAATAACTCCAGTATCTTCTATATAATGTGATGTTATAATAAATATGGTACAACCATATTCAGTATTCTATCGATCCTTTGACTGACATGTCACCATACGTGCGTACGTACGGCTTACCGTCTCCACGTCGTGGTGTAATTGTTATTCAAAACATTATTATTTGGATGAGTATAATAATGATGTGTAATTGATTTAAATAATAAATATATCATGATATTGATTCTGTATATATGACATATCATCCAATTATATATTATTTTAATATTAAAAGAATGATATTGTCGCTCGTGCGTACGTACGGACTACCGTCCCCAAGAACGCGATGAGATTCATTCCCCATCATATCCATTCAAGAATAATTTTCATTTGATGGTTAAAAATAATGATTAAAGACTTAATATCATTCTATATTTGAATAAAATAAAACCTGTACATAACAAATAGGACTTACGTAACAAATCATATAAAGGAAAACAAATCATTTAACACACGAAACAACGATAATACAAAGATATTATGAACAAAGCAATGTTAAAAGATCATATATGATATCATATTAATGTATATGATTATTTTATAACTTAATAACAATTATTTCACCATTATACAGAAGGTTAACCTGCCCTCTACCATGGAAAAGTACAAGGTAAGTGTTTATTTCACAATCTCTTCATTATACGAGGTTGTTCATACGTAATTATCTACTCGGACCTATTTATCATCCACATCCATGTTTCTTAAAAGTGCATTTCAAATAATTATTAATATTTTATAGAATATGGGTTAAAGTCATTTATACCCTTGTTGACTTTTTATATGATTTTTATAAAGGAATCTTTCCGTCTTTTTCTAAATAAGGTCCTTTTTAATCTTTTCAACAAAATTAAGATAATAATGTCTTTTTTAACTTATACGGTGGGGGAGGCTATTTTCCACCATTATAAAATCATAAAAGCTTCCCTTACAAGATTATAAGAATATTTTCAAAGTAAATGTTTTCTTTTATAATTATGTGACTTTTAAATGATTTAAAATAAGATATATTTCTCTCAAATAGTTTTGATTTAATCTATGTCAACATCTTTTGATGGATTTTAAGCTTATTGGAAGTTGATTTATTATGATAAAAAACTTCCATATTATATTAAAGGTTTTGTGATATTTTTGACTATGGATGTGTTATTTTTATACCATTCATTATTTATGGAGAAAGTATTGACATTTCGTATGCTATTTTTAATATGAATGTTTATGTTATATTTAAACTTATTCATATGAGGAATGCATTGGACTTAATAAGTGACGGGTGGAGCCCGCTATTGCTCCTCGATGCATCGGTAGGTCTGATGAGACAAACTAGTGTCTTCTAACAAGTCCTTGACAAAATATTATTTGTAGTATTGGCATAAGGCCTTGACTATGTTGTTATGATAGTATGGCATTATACATTACATCATTATGAAAGTGGTTATTGATATTTCATGTGTTTATTTGACTAGTAGAATATCCATCTGAATAAGTAAATGGAATTATTTCATTTTATTTCTTCCATATTATGATGAAGTTCAAGTTTAAAATGATTTTGTTTTAGTTATACATTTCCTTAAATGTTTATTCTTATTTATGAAATTTTCCACTATATTGTTATCCTTAATGGGCATCTGAGCTCACCCCTTTCCTGGTTTTATTTTTCCCAGGATGTGAAGAAGTATTTTATGAATGACCTGGATGGATAGTATGAGGGGATATGAGTTTGGTATATGGAGACAAGATGTTGTTGTAGTTTTAATTTGATGATTTAATGTAAGACTTATGTATGTATCTAGTAATTCCAAGGATACTAAACAAGTCGGTCTTTCGAGACATGATCTTTTGTGATCATGCAAATATTATGTAATAATGCACCGACTCTAGGTAACTGGGGTTGGGGTGTTACAACTAGGGTCAGGGCATTACAATTGGTATCATAGAAATTTTAGTACAAACCTTGGAAACTAGATTTAGAAAAACCCTGATTAGAGCACATTACCCTAAGATATACATTGAGGAATAATATAGAAGGACTTCCTATAATTTTTGTACTGTAGATATTTTGTGAGTTTTCTAACAAATACATCCCTATCTGGATACGAGCAGGTAGAGGCGGCTCTGCCACAAATATACCTAGGGGTAAAACCCAATAATACCACTTTGAGTTAGACTCGAATGGGAACCGGTGCATGAAAACGGGCCTTGCTGCACTCTTGGTTATGACACTCCCAGGGGATATGCATAGGATAATTCTCATTTTCTTTACAAACCATAATGAAGGATTTATGAGTATATGTCTCCTCAAAGAAATTTTTTTATGATTATGGATTATATCTATAAACTGTTCAATTTGTGTTATGAATTTTACAAGTTCAGAATTATGTATTGTGGTTCATAAACTTATCTATTGTATGCCATTGTTTAGAAATGGAACCTAGTGGAAGGAATGGAAACTGTATCAATTCATGTAATCAATGTAGGGATTTCCCTCCTACTCAAGATAATTATAGTGGAGCTGGTGATGCAACTAGTTTTGATCAGCTTATCACCATACTAGGACATCTCACACAAGTTATGAATAATATCTTTACCCGTATGGAGCACCTTGATCCATAATACAGAGGATCAATGTTAGATCGCTTCATGAGGCAACAAAAACTAACATTCAATGGGTCTGAAAATACACTTGTAGCTAAAAAATGGATAAGATACTTATAGAAAATATTTCATGCTTTGGGGAGTAGCGAAAGGGAAAAATTTGTCATGGTAGTTTATCACCTCACCGGAGATGTAGATCAATGGTAGTCATTAATTAAAAACACAAAGGAAGATGAAGATGTATCAAGTATGGAATGGAGGGAGTTTAAAGATCTTTTCTTAGAAAAATACTTTCCTCGTGACCATCGAGCGAATATAGAAATGAAATTTCTAATTTTGAAACAAAAGGAGGATGAGAATGTAGGAAAGTATGAAGATAACTTTACAAGGTTAGAAAGGCATGTTACAGATTATATACGTAACCTAAGAAGTAAGATTGATTGTTTCTTTGATGGGTTAAAACCATTTTAAATCGATCATTGGTCTCACAATCCTTCTCATCGAATGAAGATATTGTCTCATGTGCTATCAAGACAGAAAATGAATTCTCTGAGTCTTACGACTTTAAAGAAAAGAAAGCGAAGAAGAGATATGACGAACACTATAGGAAAGGAAATAAGGAAATAGGGAAGAAGGGAAGAGTTTAATTTCCACCCTGTGATAATTTTGCAAGGAAACACCCGGGTGCCTGTCTAAAAGGAAAAGGAGTATGCTAAAAATATGTATAGAAAGGTCAAATTGCAAGTGATTGTAAGGGGAAGAAAGAATCTACCAATGTTCAGTGCTACAATTTTAAGGATATGGGATATTATGAAAATGAATTTCCTAATAATTAGGGAAAATTACCTCAGAAAAGGCCAAGGGATCTAGGTCTAGATTATGCAATTACTACTACTGAGGTTAAAGCTTCAAAAGACACGGTGGCAGGTAATTTAATGGTTTCATCATGTTTAGCAAATGCTTAATTTGATTCTGGATCATTTCATTGTTTCATATATTCCCAGTTTGCAAAGAAATTTAGATATTTCTAATTTGATTTAAGAAAGGGGGTTTTCAGTCAAAAATCCAAATAGAAGTATCATTGCAACAAGGTTTTGTTAATTAATCCCCATTAAGGCATATAAATGATATTTATCTACTGATTAATCATCATACCCATGATTTAATTTGATATAATCCTTGGTATGGATTGGATTTTGGACCATGATGTGAAAATTTATTGTAAGAAGAAAGTGGTTACAATTCTCGATGATGATAAGAAGTGACTTAACTTTAGAGTAGAAACATCCCCATATGATTATTATCTAGATCCACCCCCAGTAGATCTACTAAATTCAATCATTGGGGAGGATGAGAATGAAATAATTATGGGTGAGGGAAAGTGTTTTCAAATAGAGTATGTACATATTTTTTAAGAATATGTTGATGTGTTTCCATAGGATTTACCTGGACATCCTATAGAATGATAAATTGAGTTTTCCATTGATTTAATTCCTGGTTCAAGGACCATATCGAAGACCCCTTATAGAATGGCCACTATGGAATTTGTGGAACTAAAGAAACAACTAGAGGAATTGAGTAATAATGGATTTATTTTCCCTAGTATTTCTCTATATGGTGCCCCTATCCTTTTTGTTAAGAAAAAGTGTAACGCCCCGACCCTAGTTACCCAGAGTCGGTGCATTATTACATAACATTGGCATGATCACAAGAAAGATCAAATCTAGAAAGACCGATTGGTTTAGTAGCCTTGGAAACATTAGATATATTCATAAGTTTTACATTACATCATAAAATGAAAAACTAATACAACAACATAATGTTTCCACAATCCACACTATTAACCCCTCATAAAATCCCTGTAGGTCATTCATAACTTACTTCTTCACATCCTGGGAAAAATAAAACATAGAAAAGGGGTGAGCTCAAATGCCCAGTAAGGATAACAATATAGCGGAAACTTTCATAAATAAGAATAAACATTTAAGGCAATGCATTACTAAAACAAAAGCCTTTTAAACTTGAACTTCAACATAGTATGGCAAAAGTAAAAATGAAATAATGCCATTTACTTATTCACATGGATATTCTACTAATCGAATAATCACATGCAAAAATCAATAACCACTTTCATAATGTTGGAATGCATAATGCTAAACGTTAATTTCTTTGTCTAGGCCTCATCCCAAGACCTAGGGGTTACTTCTAACCAGAACCCAACCCGGAGTGCCTCTAATAACCGGACACCAACCCGGAGTGCCTCTAATAACCGGACACCAACCCGGAGGGCATACTTTTACCAGTCCCTAACCTGGAGGGCTTACTTTAACCAGTCCCCAACCTGGAGGGCTTACTTTTACCAGTCCCCAACCTGGAGGGCTTACTTTTACCGGTCCCCAACCCGGAACATACTTGTTTAACACATTCATCTGAAGAAAAGTTTGAAATATAACATAAACATTCGGATTAAAACTAGCATACGAAATGTCAATAGTTTCACCATAAACTATGAATGGTATAAAATAGCACATCCACAGTCAAAAATATCACAAAACCTTTAATACCATATAGAAGTTTTGTATTATAATAAATCAACTTCAAATAAGCGTAAAATCCATTAAAGGATGTTGACATAGATGAAATCAAAACACTTTTTAGAGAAATATCTCTTTCTATTTTTGAAATCATTTAAGAGCCATATAAAATAAAACATTTTCTTGAAAATATTATTTTAAGCTTGTAAGGAAAGCTTTGACGATTTTATAATGGCGTAAAATAACCGCACCCGCCGTATAAGTTAAAAAAAACATTCTTACCTCAATTCTGTCGAAAAGGTTAAAAAGGACCTTGTTTTGAAAACGACGGAAAGATTCCTTTATAAACCTCTTATAAAAAGTCAAACAAGGGTATAAATGACTTTAACCCATATTCTTGTAAATAATAAAAATGTTTTGAAATACATTTTTAAGAAACATGGATGTGGATGATAAAGATATCCCAGTAGATTATTACGTATAAACAACCTCGGATAAGGAAGAGATTGTGAAATAACCCTTACCTTGTACTTTTCCTTGGTTGTGGTAGGTTAACCTCCTGTATAATGGTGAAATAATTGTTATTAAATTATACAAGAATCATATACATTAATATGATATCATATATGATCTTTTAATATTGATTTGATAATAATATCTTAGTATTATCGTTGTTTCGGGTGTTAACTTACTTGTTTTCTTTCATATGTTTTGTTACGTAAGACATGTTTGTAAAGGATAGGTTGTATATTATTCATATCCAGAATGATATCAAGTCCTTAAACATCATTTTTAAATCATAAAATGATAATTATACTTTAATGGTTACGATGGAGAATGAATCTCATCGCGTTCGTGGAGACGGTAGTCCGTACGTACGCACGAGCGACAATATCATTCTTTTGATATTAAAATAATATATAAATGGATGGTATATCATATATACAGAATCATTAATATGTTATATTTATTATTTACATGAGTTACACATCATTATTATACCCATCCAAATAATAATATATTGAATAACAATTACACCACGACGTGGAGACGGTAAGCCGTACGTACGCACGTATGGTGACATGTTATTCAAAGGGTGGATAGAATACTGAATATGGTTGTACCATATTTATAATAACATCACAGTATATAAATGATACTGGAGTCATTATTTTAGAATGGTAACAACAAAGGAATAAGAAGTGGAAGAAGAAATGAACTTGGAAAAGGGGTGGTGGAAACATTACCTCTTCTTCGGGTTCTTCCTTTTGATTTGATCAAAAGGGCTCCTTAGGTTTGCTTTCTGATCAAACTAAGGCCCCTAGGTTGTAGTGAGGGATGTTGGGAGAGTATTTGGGCAGAGTTTGGCCGAACCAAAAGGCTTTAGAGGTGTGAAGAAAAGAGAAGGAGGAGTGCCCTTTTATAAGAGGGGTGAGGGGCACTTTTGGAAAAGCTTGAAATATTAATTTATAATAAATTCATATTCGGTTTCCAAAGGCTCCAAAGTTGACTATTAAAAGGATGAGGTGGGGATAGGTCGAAAACAACTCATCCAATAGAATTTAGACAGGTTTGGGTACTTATATTAACCTTATCTTTAAGTATTAACTCTAAGTTAATTAGTTTCACTTTTACAATGTCTCTTTGTATTTTTATATAATATGGTTAATAAACTTACTATATACATCCAAGCGACCCCCAAGTGGTTCATTAATAATTAACCTATAATAATATAAGTCTCTTGGCCGAACCTTAGATTTTTAGGAATTTAATATCAATTAATAATATAATATTTGTTTTAAGAACTCTTTTATGTCAATTTTGACACTATTCAATAGTTGATTTTTGTGAAACTCATAACAGATTTATTACTTCGAACAAAGTCAATTAAATCAATCATAATATATCATATTATCCTATAAAATTAGTTTAATTCATTAAAAGTTTCATATTATATTTATTTGGGTATTTATAATATCAATTATTTTAATTTTTCACTATTATAGTAATTACTGCATCATCATTGTGTCATAAATTAAATAAATTATTTAATGTCTAAAAATTATAAATAAACTATCATTATGTAGGAAATCTTTTTATCTTTCTAATGAATATTTATAATCGAAAATCAAACATGTATAACCCTATGTAAAAATTGTTCTTCTAAAAGATATATGCTTGTGTCATTTTTGTATTCATTTTGACTTAATTAAAATAAAGTGTCATTATCACTTACAAGTGGATCCATGGGGTCCCAAAATTGACACAAAGATGCCCATGGTCGACCATGTATCAACCAATAGGGTTAAGACATGTTTTAGGGTAATTTAGTATTATTATAATATTATTTTTTTAACCCTTATTTACCGGATTTACCCTTAACCATGGTAAATAAAATATTTACCGCAGTAATTATTCAAAATGTCTAAAAATAAAAGTTACCTATTTACACAATTTGAACATCCTGATTCCAAATATGGAATCCATTTTCCTAAATTCTAAACACAGAAGTGGCAGAAATTAATTTAAAATTAATTCCCGCTGTCAAAACAAAAAGCGTGTTTTTAAGAGATAATAACTATCAAAAGATTGACACTTGTTTATGTTCGGTTTAATTGTAAAATTATGTCCAATGACCAAAATTATATTAAATGGTAAAAATATATTCTAAATATTCTTTAAAACCACTAAAATTCATAATTTATCACTATTAATTATTTTGATTAAAAAAGTTGTTTTTAATTAAAATTTAGTAATTTTCACTATTCATCAAAATATAAAAGTTATCCGAAAAGTACCAAAATTTCACCTTAGGCTAAATTCGATATTCCGAATCCAAAAATGAAGTCCATTTTCAAATATAAAATATATATAATTTCAAAAAGTAGGTATTACTATTCATAACGGCTAGTTTGATCGGTTGTGGTGTGTGTTAAAACTCGACGTTGCGTACAACACACGCTACTGTTTTATTCAAAGGAAAGCGTACCGTGGAAGCTTGGGATGTTTCATTTTAAATTTGTTTGATGTCTCCATTTAGTCAAAAAGTTTAAAATATTGTATTTAAAAAGGTTTCACTATCAAAAGTTGATAAAAGTGCAATACTGAAAATGAATCTGTTCTTGCATTATGACTAAGAAACTCATAATATGGATTCTAAAATTATAAGGATTATATAAAGTTAAAAATGTAGTTAATGCTATTCATGACCTCTTTTAATGGCTTTTTTTTTGGTAAGTCATGGTGCAATTGAACTCGGTGTTGCTTGTAATGCAAGTTATTGAATTATTTTGAAGAAATAACACACTATGAAATCTTGGGGTGTTACATTCTCCCCTCCTTCAATAAATTGCGTCCTCGCAATTTGAAATTGTTCTTCGAAAATAAAAGGTTGAAAATAGATAATATATTTGTGGTAAAATCCACATCGGAAATTGGGTTACTAAAATTTAGTCTTAATATGAGGAAAAGAGAAATGAAAGGGTCACCACCAAATTATGATATCGATTAGGAGAACATTGGTGGCAATTAGAGATATATAATTGGAGGAAAAACGTAAATATTTATAGGTAGTGATTGAGGTCATCAATCACAAACAAGTGTATAATTGAGGTCCTTAAACTCATCAATCTATGATGATTTGAAGTACCATCGGTTCAACAAAATATAGGGTATTGGGATAACACATTTTTGACGTTTCAAAATATCTAAGTTGAAATCCCACATCGAAAAAATGAATTAACGAGGCCTCTATTTAAAATAAAGAGTCGAAAGTATGAAGATTACCGAAAATAACACATACTAGGGTTCCATGTAGGAAAATATGGATATGGAAGAAAAATCTAACCATCAATTACCTGATGGAGAGTGGTAGAGAACATGGCTATGAAAAGGCCAACAATCCCAAAGCCATAAATTAGTGATGATTTAAGGTACCATCTAGGAAAACATTTTTGTTCTAATTTGCTTTTCTTAATATTGAGGAATTTTTTATGAGATTGGCTAAGATCATATAGAGATATACTTACTTTATAATTAGAGTTTTATCCATTAATAAATTTCTACCACAAACTCATCTTTCACTCTAAAAGATAATTGAATGTAAAAAAATTCTATTTACACTATTCGTATAGGGTTCCAAAATAAACGAATTTATAATTCATCTACATGATCTTTTAATAAAAACTAAATTATTTAGTCCCGGACATCTTATAGTCCAGTGGTAGGTGATACACCCTTGTCGCCCTTCGGTTGCGGGTTCAAGTATCGCAGCCTTGCCGGACGCGACGGGTTGCCGCCCGACCTCCGGGTTGTCCTTTTATGGCAATCCAAAATAATCCAAACTAGAACTATCCAAAATACTTCTGTCCAAACTCATAGTCTAACATTTATAAGGAAGGTAAACATAATGTAGATCCTTTTTACCCCGTAATAGCATATGAATACCTTCATAATGTATTCTTTTAATACACTGAAACATCCTGATTTACCATAATCATTATTGATTACATTCATGCTCCCTTATTCCATATAGAATTCTGGATATACTTCATCAATCCAAAAATGTTTTAAACCCCAACAATGATGGAATATACAAATCATTAATCAGTTCCAGGGTAGTCAAGAATATCCAATATAATTTATCCAAAACAATCACATATTATTCCAAAATCACTTCCTCAGTATCAGAACTATATTCTCTTAACCATATATTTTCCAAAAATTTATCCTGCTATTGAGTCACTTTTATTTGTTCCACACAATCTCAAGTCCTTAATGAAATAGTACTGCAGTACAATCCTTATATACTCCATGATTATTGTAACAAGTACATTGTTGATACAACACTCAATTGACATAATCAACATAAGAACTCTAATCATTCCTCTTCATCTGTGGTAGTATCATAACTTGATTATTATCCAATAGCATCATTTGTGTCATAGTCTGATGACTGGGACATAGGTTCGCGTAGTGTCCAAACTCCTTGCAAATGAAGCATTGTACATTTGAAACCATTTTCTTACCCTTGCAGTCACGTACTTTGTGCCCTTTTCCTCCACACTTATAACAAACTCCCATTCCTTTCAGGCAAGTTCCAGGGTGTTTCTTTCCACAGTTACCACATATGGGAAAATTCTTCTTTTCCCTCTTCCCTTTATCCATCTTTCTCTCTTCTATCCTTTTCTTCTCTTGCTTCCCTTCAAAGCCATATGACTCAGTAATCTCTTTACTTATCTTATCAATACATGATATTATTTCTTCATTTGATGATAATACATGGGAGACTATTTCTCTTATAAATTCTAGCTTAAGACCATGAAAGGTATGATCCTTCCTTCTCTTTGGATCATGTGCATTTCCGGAGTTCTCATTCCTTCTACTGGGCGCCATTTCTAAACAATGTCATAAACTAGATCAGTTTATGAATCAAAATACATAATCCCATACTTATAAAACACTTAACATAAATTGAACTATTTATGGATATAATCCATAATCATAAGAATGTTTTCTTTGAGGAAGTATATACTCATAATCCCTTCAAAATGATTTGTAAAGAAAATGAGAGTTATCCTAAGCATATCCCCCGGGAGTGTCGTAACCAAGAGTGCAGCAAGGCCCGTTGTCGTGCACCAGTTCCCGTTTGAGTCTAGCTCAAAGCGGTGTTTTCGGGTTTTACCCCTAGGTACATCTGTGCCAGAGCCGCCTCTACCTGCTCGTATCCAGACAGGGACGTATTGCTCGGAAAACTCACAAAATCTCTACAATACCAAAATTCTAGGAAGTTCTTCTATACTAATCCTCAAAGTTCATCTTAGGTCTACGTGCTCTAATCAGAGTTTATCTAAATCTAGTTTCCAAGGTTTGTACTAAACTTCCTCTGATACCAACTGTAACGCCCCGACCCTAGTTACCCAGAGTCGGTGCATTATTACATAACATTGGCATGATCACAAGAAAGATCAAATCTCGAAAGACCGATTGGTTTAGTAGCCTTGGAAACATTAGATATATTCATAAGTTTTACATTACATCATAAAATGAAAAACTAATACAACAACATAATGTTTCCACAATCCACACTATTAACCCCTCATAAAATCCCTGTAGGTCATTCATAACTTACTTCTTCACATCCTGGGAAAAATAAAACATAGAAAAGGGGTGAGCTCAAATGCCCAGTAAGGATAACAATATAGCGGAAACTTTCATAAATAAGAATAAACATTTAAGGCAATGCATTACTAAAACAAAAGCCTTTTAAACTTGAACTTCAACATAGTATGGCAAAAGTAAAAATGAAATAATGCCATTTACTTATTCACATGGATATTCTACTAATCGAATAATCACATGCAAAAATCAATAACCACTTTCATAATGTTGGAATGCATAATGCTAAACGTTAATTTCTTTGTCTAGGCCTCATCCCAAGACCTAGGGGTTACTTCTAACCGGAACCCAACCCGGAGTGCCTCTAATAACCGGACACCAACCCGGAGTGCCTCTAATAACCGGACACCAACCCGGAGTGCCTCTAATAACCGGACACCAACCCGGAGGGCATACTTTTACCAGTCCCTAACCTGGAGGGCTTACTTTAACCAGTCCCCAACCTGGAGGGCTTACTTTTACCAGTCCCCAACCTGGAGGGCTTACTTTTACCAGTCCCCAACCCGGAACATACTTGTTTAACACATTCATCTGAAGAAAAGTTTGAAATATAACATAAACATTCGGATTAAAACTAGCATACGAAATGTCAATAGTTTCACCATAAACTATGAATGGTATAAAATAGCACATCCACGGTCAAAAATATCACAAAACCTTCAATACCATATAGAAGTTTTGTATTATAATAAATCAACTTCAAATAAGCGTAAAATCCATTAAAGGATGTTGACATAGATGAAATCAAAACACTTTTTAGAGAAATATCTCTTTCTATTTTTGAAATCATTTAAGAGCCATATAAAATAAAACATTTTCTTGAAAATATTCTTTTAAGCTTGTAAGTAAAGCTTTGACGATTTTATAACGGCGTAAAATAACCGCACCCGCCGTATAAGTTAAAAAAAACATTCTTACCTCAATTCTGTCGAAAAGGTTAAAAAGGACCTTGTTTTGAAAACGACGGAAAGATTCCTTTATAAACCTCTTATAAAAATTCAAACAAGGGTATAAATGACTTTAACCCATATTCTTGTAAATAATAAAAATGTTTTGAAATACATTTTTAAGAAACATGGATGTGGATGATAAAGATATCCCAGTAGATTATTACGTATAAACAACCTCAGATAAGGAAGAGATTGTGAAATAACCCTTACCTTGTACTTTTCCTTGGTTGTGGTAGGTTAACCTCCTGTATAATGGTGAAATAATTGTTATTAAATTATACAATAATCATATACATTAATATGATATCATATATGATCTTTTAATATTGATTTGATAATAATATCTTAGTATTATCGTTGTTTCGGGTGTTAACTTACTTGTTTTCTTTCATATGTTTTGTTACGTAAGACATGTTTGTAAAGGATAGGTTGTATATTATTCATATCCAGAATGATATCAAGTCCTTAAACATCATTTTTAAATCATAAAATGATAATTATACTTTAATGGTTACGATGGAGAATGAATCTCATCGTGTTCGTGGAGACGGTAGTCCGTACGTACGCACGAGCGACAATATCATTCTTTTGATATTAAAATAATATATAAATGGATGGTATATCATATATACAGAATCATTAATATGTTATATTTATTATTTACATGAGTTACACATCATTATTATACCCATCCAAATAATAATATATTGAATAACAATTACACCACGACGTGGAGACGGTAAGCCGTACGTACGCACGTATGGTGACATGTTATTCAAAGGGTGGATAGAATACTGAATATGGTTGTACCATATTTATAATAACATCACAGTATATAAATGATACTGGAGTCATTATTTTAGAATGGTAACAACAAAGGAATAAGAAGTGGAAGAAGAAATGAACTTGGAAAAGGGGTGGTGGAAACATTACCTCTTCTTCGGGTTCTTCCTTTTGATTTGATCAAAAGGGCTCCTTAGGTTTGCTTTCTGATCAAACTAAGGCCCCTAGGTTGTAGTGAGGGATGTTGGGAGAGTATTTGGGCAGATTTTGGCCGAACCAAAAGGCTTTAGAGGTGTGAAGAAAAGAGAAGGAGGAGTGCCCTTTTATAAGAGGGGTGAGGGGCACTTTTGGAAAAGCTTGAAATATTAATTTATAATAAATTCATATTCGGTTTCCAAAGGCTCCAAAGTTGACTATTCAAAGGATGAGGTGGGGATAGGTCGAAAACAACTCATCCAATATAATTTAGACAGGTTTGGGTACTTATATTAACCTTATCTTTAAGTATTAACTCTAAGTTAATTAGTTTCACTTTTACAATGTCTCTTTGTATTTTTATATAATATGGTTAATAAACTTACTATATACATCCAAGAGACCCCCAAGTGGTTCATTAATAATTAACCTATAATAATATAAGTCTCTTGGCCGAACCTTAGATTTTTAGGAATTTAATATCAATTAATAATATAATATTTGTTTTAAGAACTCTTTTATGTCAATTTTGACACTATTCAATAGTTGATTTTTGTGAAACTCATAACAGATTGATTACTTCGAAAAAAGTAAATTAAATCAATCCTAATATATCATATTATCCTATAAAATTAGTTTAATTCATTAAAAGTTTCATATTATATTTATTTGGGTATTTATAATATCAATTATTTTAATTTTTCACTATTATAGTAATTACTGCATCACCATTGTGTCATAAATTAAATAAATTATTTAATGTCTAAAAATTATAAATAAAATATCATTATGTAGGAAATCTTGTTATCTTTCTAATGAATATTTATAATCGAAAATCAAACATGTATAACCCTATGTAAAAATTGTTCTTCTAAAAGATATATGCTTGTGTCATTTTTGTATTCATTTTGACTTAATTAAAATAAAGTGTCATTATCACTTACAAGTGGATCCATGGGGTCCCAAAATTGACACAAAGATGCCCATGGTCGACCATGTATCAACCAATAGGGTTAAGACATGTTTTAGGGTAATTTAGTATTATTATAATATTATTTTTTTAACCCTTATTTACCGGATTTACCCTTAACCATGGTAAATAAAATATTTACCGCAGTAATTATTCAAAATGTCTAAAAATAAAAGTTACCTATTTACACAATTTGAACATCCTGATTCCAAATATGGAATCCATTTTCCTAAATTCTAAACACAGAAGTGGCAGAAATTAATTTAAAATTAATTCCCGCTGTCAAAACAAAAAGCGTGTTTTTAAGAGATAATAACTATCAAAAGATTGACACTTGTTTATGTTCGGTTTAATTGTAAAATTATGTCCAATGACCAACATTATATTAAATGGTAAAAATATATTCTAAATATTCTTTAAAACCACTAAAATTCATAATTTATCACTATTAATTATTTTGATTAAAAAAGTTGTTTTTAATTAAAATTTAGTAATTTTCACTATTCATCAAAATATAAAAGTTATCCGAAAAGTACCAAAATTTCACCTTAGGCTAAATTCGATATTCCGAATCCAAAAATGAAGTCCATTTTCAAATATAAAATATATATAATTTCAAAAAGTAGGTATTACTATTCATAACGGCTAGTTTGATCGGTTGTGGTGTGTGTTAAAACTCGACGTTGCGTACAACACACGCTACTGTTTTATTCAAAGGAAAGCGTACCGTGGAAGCTTGGGATGTTTCATTTTAAATTTGTTTGATGTCTCCATTTAGTCAAAAAGTTTAAAATATTGTATTTAAAAAGGTTTCACTATCAAAAGTTGATAAAAGTGCAATACTGAAAATGAATCTGTTCTTGCATTATGACTAAGAAACTCATAATATGGATTCTAAAATTATAAGGATTATATAAAGTTAAAAATGTAGTTAATGCTATTCATGACCTCTTTTAATGTCTTTTTTTTGGTAAGTCATGGTGCAATTGAACTCGGTGTTGCTTGTAGTGCAAGTTATTGAATTATTTTGAAGAAATAACACACTATGAAATCTTGGGGTGTTACATTCTCCCCTCCTTCAATAAATTGCGTCCTCGCAATTTGAAATTGTTCTTCGAAAATAAAAGGTTGAAAATAGATAATATATTTGTGGTAAAATCCACATCGGAAATTGGGTTACTAAAATTTAGTCTTAATATGAGGAAAAGAGAAATGAAAGGGTCACCACCAAATTATGATATCGATTAGGAGAACATTGGTGGCAATTAGAGATATATAATTGGAGGAAAAACGTAAATATTTATAGGTAGTGATTGAGGTCATCAATCACAAACAAGTGTATAATTGAGGTCCTTAAACTCATCAATCTATGATGATTTGAAGTACCATCGGTTCAACAAAATATAGGGTATTGGGATAACACATTTTTGACGTTTCAAAATATCTAAGTTGAAATCCCACATCGAAAAAATGAATTAACGAGGCCTCTATTTAAAATAAAGAGTCGAAAGTATGAAGATTACCGAAAATAACACATACTAGGGTTCCATGTAGGAAAATATGGATATGGAAGAAAAATCTAACCATCAATTACCTGATGGAGAGTGGTAGAGAACATGGCTATGAAAAGGCCAACAATCCCAAAGCCATAAATTAGTGATGATTTAAGGTACCATCTAGGAAAACATTTTTGTTCTAATTTGCTTTTCTTAATATTGAGGAATTTTTTATGAGATTGGCTAAGATCATATAGAGATATACTTACTTTATAATTAGAGTTTTATCCATTAATAAATTTCTACAACAAACTCATCTTTCACTCTAAAAGATAATTGAATGTAAAAAAATTCTATTTACACTATTCGTATAGGGTTCCAAAATAAACGAATTTATAATTCATCTACATGATCTTTTAATAAAAACTAAATTATTTAATCCCGGACATCTTATAGTCCAGTGGTAGGTGATACACCCTTGTCGCCCTTCGGTTGCGGGTTCAAGTCTCGCAGCCTTGCCGGACGCGACGGGTTGCCGCCCGACCTCCGGGTTGTCCTTTTATGGCAATCCAAAATAATCCAAACTAGAACTATCCAAAATACTTCTGTCCAAACTCATAGTCTAACATTTATAAGGAAGGTAAACATAATGTAGATCCTTTTTACCCCGTAATAGCATATGAATACCTTCATAATGTATTCTTTTAATACACTGAAACATCCTGATTTACCATAATCTTTATTGATTACATTCATGCTCCCTTATTCCATATAGAATTCTGGATATACTTCATCAATCCAAAAATGTTTTAAACCCCAACAATGATGGAATATACAAATCATTAATCAGTTCCAGGGTAGTCAAGAATATCCAATATAATTTATCCAAAACAATCACATATTATTCCAAAATCACTTCCTCAGTATCAGAACTATATTCTCTTAACCATATATTTTCCAAAAATTTATCCTGCTATTGAGTCACTTTTATTTGTTCCACACAATCTCAAGTCCTTAATGAAATAGTACTGCAGTACAATCCTTATATACTCCATGATTATTGTAACAAGTACATTGTTGATACAACACTCAATTGACATAATCAACATAAGAACTCTAATCATTCCTCTTCATCTGTGGTAGTATCATAACTTGATTATTATCCAATAGCATCATTTGCGTCATAGTCTGATGACTGGGACATAGGTTCGCGTAGTGTCCAAACTCCTTGCAAATGAAGCATTGTACATTTGAAACCATTTTCTTACCCTTGCAGTCACGTACTTTGTGCCCTTTTCCTCCACACTTATAACAAACTCTCATTCCTTTCAGGCAAGTTCCAGGGTGTTTCTTTCCACAGTTACCACATATGGGAAAATTCTTCTTTTCCCTCTTCCCTTTATCCATCTTTCTCTCTTCTATCCTTTTCTTCTCTTGCTTCCCTTCAAAGCCATATGACTCAGTAATCTCTTTACTTATCTTATCAATAAATGATATTATTTCTTCATATGATGATAATACATGGGAGACTATTTCTCTTATAAATTCTAGCTTAAGACCATGAAAGGTATGATCCTTCCTTCTCTTTGGATCATGTGCATTTCCGGAGTTCTCATTCCTTCTACTGGGCGCCATTTCTAAACAATGGCATAAACTAGATCAGTTTATGAATCAAAATACATAATCCCATACTTATAAAACACTTAACATAAATTGAACTATTTATGGATATAATCCATAATCATAAGAATTTTTTCTTTGAGGAAGTATATACTCATAATCCCTTCAAAATGATTTGTAAAGAAAATGAGAGTTATCCTAAGCATATCCCCCGGGAGTGTCGTAACCAAGAGTGCAGCAAGGCCCATTGTCGTGCACCAGTTCCCGTTCGAGTCTAGCTCAAAGCGGTGTTTTCGGGTTTTACCCCTAGGTACATCTGTGCCAGAGCCGCCTCTACCTGCTCGTATCCAGACAGGGACGTATTGCTCGGAAAACTCACAAAATCTCTACAATACCAAAATTCTAGAAAGTTATTCTATACTAATCCTCAAAGTTCATCTTAGGTCTACGTGCTCTAATCAGAGTTTATCTAAATCTAGTTTCCAAGGTTTGTACTAAACTTCCTCTGATACCAACTGTAACGCCCCGACCCTAGTTACCCAGAGTCGGTGCATTATTACATAACATTGGCATGATCACAAGAAAGATCAAATCTCGAAAGACCGATTGGTTTAGTAGCCTTGGAAACATTAGATATATTCATAAGTTTTACATTACATCATAAAATGAAAAACTAATACAACAACATAATGTTTCCACAATCCACACTATTAACCCCTCATAAAATCCCTGTAGGTCATTCATAACTTACTTCTTCACATCCTGGGAAAAATAAAACATAGAAAAGGGGTGAGCTCAAATGCCCAGTAAGGATAACAATATAGCGGAAACTTTCATAAATAAGAATAAACATTTAAGGCAATGCATTACTAAAACAAAAGCCTTTTAAACTTGAACTTCAACATAGTATGGCAAAAGTAAAAATGAAATAATGCCATTTACTTATTCACATGGATATTCTACTAATCGAATAATCACATGCAAAAATCAATAACCACTTTCATAATGTTGGAATGCATAATGCTAAACGTTAATTTCTTTGTCTAGGCCTCATCCCAAGACCTAGGGGTTACTTCTAACCGGAACCCAACCCGGAGTGCCTCTAATAACCGGACACCAACCCGGAGTGCCTCTAATAACCGGACACCAACCCGGAGTGCCTCTAATAACCGGACACCAACCCGGAGGGCATACTTTTACCAGTCCCTAACCTGGAGGGCTTACTTTAACCAGTCCCCAACCTGGAGGGCTTACTTTTACCAGTCCCCAACCTGGAGGGCTTACTTTTACCGGTCCCCAACCCGGAACATACTTGTTTAACACATTCATCTGAAGAAAAGTTTGAAATATAACATAAACATTCGGATTAAAACTAGCATACGAAATGTCAATAGTTTCACCATAAACTATGAATGGTATAAAATAGCACATCCACGGTCAAAAATATCACAAAACCTTCAATACCATATAGAAGTTTTGTATTATAATAAATCAACTTCAAATAAGCGTAAAATCCATTAAAGGATGTTGACATAGATGAAATCAAAACACTTTTTAGAGAAATATCTCTTTCTATTTTTGAAATCATTTAAGAGCCATATAAAATAAAACATTTTCTTGAAAATATTCTTTTAAGCTTGTAAGTAAAGCTTTGACGATTTTATAACGGCGTAAAATAACCGCACCCGCCGTATAAGTTAAAAAAAACATTCTTACCTCAATTCTGTCGAAAAGGTTAAAAAGGACCTTGTTTTGAAAACGACGGAAAGATTCCTTTATAAACCTCTTATAAAAAGTCAAACAAGGGTATAAATGACTTTAACCCATATTCTTGTAAATAATAAAAATGTTTTGAAATACATTTTTAAGAAACATGGATGTGGATGATAAAGATATCCCAGTAGATTATTACGTATAAACAACCTCGGATAAGGAAGAGATTGTGAAATAACCCTTACCTTGTACTTTTCCTTGGTTGTGGTAGGTTAACCTCCTGTATAATGGTGAAATAATTGTTATTAAATTATACAAGAATCATATACATTAATATGATATCATATATGATCTTTTAATATTGATTTGATAATAATATCTTAGTATTATCGTTGTTTCGGGTGTTAACTTACTTGTTTTCTTTCATATGTTTTGTTACGTAATACATGTTTGTAAAGGATAGGTTGTATATTATTCATATCCAGAATGATATCAAGTCCTTAAACATCATTTTTAAATCATAAAATGATAATTATACTTTAATGGTTACGATGGAGAATGAATCTCATCGCGTTCGTGGAGACGGTAGTCCGTACGTACGCACGAGCGACAATATCATTCTTTTGATATTAAAATAATATATAAATGGATGGTATATCATATATACAGAATCATTAATATGTTATATTTATTATTTACATGAGTTACACATCATTATTATACCCATCCAAATAATAATATATTGAATAACAATTACACCACGACGTGGAGACGGTAAGCCGTACGTACGCACGTATGGTGACATGTTATTCAAAGGGTGGATAGAATACTGAATATGGTTGTACCATATTTATAATAACATCACAGTATATAAATGATACTGGAGTCATTATTTTAGAATGGTAACAACAAAGGAATAAGAAGTGGAAGAAGAAATGAACTTGGAAAAGGGGTGGTGGAAACATTACCTCTTCTTCGGGTTCTTCCTTTTGATTTGATCAAAAGGGCTCCTTAGGTTTGCTTTCTGATCAAACTAAGGCCCCTAGGTTGTAGTGAGGGATGTTTGGAGAGTATTTGGGCAGAGTTTGGCCGAACCAAAAGGCTTTAGAGGTGTGAAGAAAAGAGAAGGAGGAGTGCCCTTTTATAAGAGGGGTGAGGGGCACTTTTGGAAAAGCTTGAAATATTAATTTATAATAAATTCATATTCGGTTTCCAAAGGCTCCAAAGTTGACTATTCAAAGGATGAGGTGGGGATAGGTCGAAAACAACTCATCCAATATAATTTAGACAGGTTTGGGTACTTATATTAACCTTATCTTTAAGTATTAACTCTAAGTTAATTAGTTTCACTTTTACAATGTCTCTTTGTATTTTTATATAATATGGTTAATAAACTTACTATATACATCCAAGCGACCCCCAAGTGGTTCATTAATAATTAACCTATAATAATATAAGTCTCTTGGCCGAACCTTAGATTTTTAGGAATTTAATATCAATTAATAATATAATATTTGTTTTAAGAACTCTTTTATGTCAATTTTGACACTATTCAATAGTTGATTTTTGTGAAACTCATAACAGATTGATTACTTCGAAAAAAGTCAATTAAATCAATACTAATATATCATATTATCCTATAAAATTAGTTTAATTCATTAAAAGTTTCATATTATATTTATTTGGGTATTTATAATATCAATTATTTTAATTTTTCACTATTATAGTAATTACTGCATCATCATTGTGTCATAAATTAAATAAATTATTTAATGTCTAAAAATTATAAATAAAATATCATTATGTAGGAAATCTTTTTATCTTTCTAATGAATATTTATAATAGAAAATCAAACATGTATTACCCTATGTAAAAATTGTTCTTCTAAAAGATATATTCTTGTGTCATTTTTGTATTCATTTTGACTTAATTAAAATAAAGTGTCATTATCACTTACAAGTGGATCCATGGGGTCCCAAAATTGACACAAAGATGCCCATGGTCGACCATGTATCAACCAATAGGGTTAAGACATGTTTTAGGGTAATTTAGTATTATTATAATATTATTTTTTTAACCCTTATTTACCGGATTTACCCTTAACCATGGTAAATAAAATATTTACCGCAGTAATTATTCAAAATGTCTAAAAATAAAAGTTACCTATTTACACAATTTGAACATCCTGATTCCAAATATGGAATCCATTTTCCTAAATTCTAAACACAGAAGTGGCAGAAATTAATTTAAAATTAATTCCCGCTGTCAAAACAAAAAGCGTGTTTTTAAGAGATAATAACTATCAAAAGATTGACACTTGTTTATGTTCGGTTTAATTGTAAAATTATGTCCAATGACCAACATTATATTAAATGGTAAAACTATATTCTAAATATTCTTTAAAACCACTAAAATTCATAATTTATCACTATTAATTATTTTGATTAAAAAAGTTGTTTTTAATTAAAATTTAGTAATTTTCACTATTCATCAAAATATAAAAGTTATCCGAAAAGTACCAAAATTTCACCTTAGGCTAAATTCGATATTCCGAATCCAAAAATGAAGTCCATTTTCAAATATAAAATATATATAATTTCAAAAAGTAGGTATTACTATTCATAACGGCTAGTTTGATCGGTTGTGGTGTGTGTTAAAACTCGACGTTGTGTACAACACACGCTACTGTTTTATTCAAAGGAAAGTGTACCGTGGAAGCTTGGGATGTTTCATTTTAAATTTGTTTGATGTCTCCATTTAGTCAAAAAGTTTAAAATATTGTATTTAAAAAGGTTTCACTATCAAAAGTTGATAAAAGTGCAATACTGAAAATGAATCTGTTCTTGCATTATGACTAAGAAACTCATAACATGGATTCTAAAATTATAAGGATTATATAAAGTTAAAAATGTAGTTAATGCTATTCATGACCTCTTTTAATGGCTTTTTTTTTGGTAAGTCATGGTGCAATTGAACTCGGTGTTGCTTGTAGTGCAAGTTATTGAATTATTTTGAAGAAATAACACACTATGAAATCTTGGGGTGTTACAAAAAGAAGGATCTATGAGGTTATGCATGGACTACAGGGAGATAAATGCTATAACAATAAAGAACAAGTACCCCTACCTTGCATTGATGATTTATTCGACCAACTTCATGGAGCTCAACATTTTTCAAAAACTGGCCTTCGATCTGGATATCATCAGTTGTGTGTGAAGAAAGAAGACATTCCCAAAACAACATTTTAAACTAGGTAAGGGCATTACGAGTTTACAGTAATGCATTTTGGATTGACTAATGAACCCTCTGTCATTATGGATCTAATGAATAGAGTTTTCATGGAATATCTTGATGACTTTTTAGTGATATTTATTGTTGAAATCTTGGTATACTCCAAAATCTACGAAGATCATGAAAATCACTTGTGTATTATTCTAAAGACTCTTAGAAGAAATGAATTATATGAGAAGTTTAGCAAGTGTGAATTCTGGCGTCATTAGATTTCTTTTCATAGCCATATTGTCTCTAAGGATGGAATATCTATTGATCCTTCGAAGACCAAGGAAATCCTTGAATGGCCAGCACCAATGAGTATAACTGAGGTACGCAGTTTTATTGGTTTAGCAGGTTATTATTGATGTTTCATCCAAAATTTTTCCCGGTTCGCTAACCCATTAACCAAGATCACACGTAAAGGGGTTAAATGTTTTTGGAAAAAAGAGTGTGAATAGTGTTTTTGAAGAACTTATGAGAAGATTAGTCAAAGTACCTATCTTGAATCTACCATTCGGGAACAATGGGTTTTTCTTATATAGTGATGATTCAAAGAAAGGGCTTGGTTGTGTCCTTATGGAAAATGATAGAGTTATTTCTTATTCATCACAAGAGATAAAAATTCATGAGAAAAACTATCCCACTCATGATCTTGAGTTATCAGATGTAATATTCTCTCTGAAGATATGAAGACATTGTCTCTATGGTGAAAAATATGAGATTTATACTGATCATGATATTTTGAAGTATATTATCTCACAAAAAAACAAAACATGAAGCAAAGGAGATGGATTGAACTACTCAAGGATTATGATTGCACAATACCCTACCAACCAAGGAAAGAAAATAAGGTGGCAGATGCTTTGATCATAAAGGATTATGGAGTTTTGAACAAGATTAGAGTTGAAAGGGATCCTATTTTCATGGATCTAGTAAAGATGGATATGGGAATAACCATGGAAGGTGAAACATCAATACTTTTTCTAATGGTCTCCAAACCATATTTATTAGAAATGATAAAAAATTATCAACTTGATGATGAGTAGTTTCAAAAGAATATTAAAGTTGAAAATGATGGGAGATTGAGTGGCTTCGTATATGAAGATGGAATTTTGAAATTTTAGAAGAGACATTTTGTTCGTGATATACCTGATCTAAAAAATAAATTATTGGATGATTCTCATAGCTCCAATTTCTGTATACACCCTGGGAGCACCAATATGTATTGATATTTTAAGGAACATTTTTGGTGGGACAACATGAAAAGGGATATTCTTGATTTTGTGTCAAGATGTATGGTTTTCCAACAAGTGAAAGATGGAAGAAAACATCCTGGAGGAGTCATGAAACCTATTCCCATACCTAAGTGGAAATGGAAAGATATTACAGTGGACTTTTTCATGGGGCTACCAATGACTCTTATAAGGAATGATGCAATATGGGTCATTATTTATCATATTAACAAGTCAAAAAAATTTCGTGCTATAAGAGAAGATTTACCACTTGAACGTTTAGAAAGACTATATATTAATGATGTTTTAAGACATCATGGAGTACCCTTATTGATTATTTCTGATCTTGATACCCTATTTACATCATGATTTTGGGAAAGTCGTCAAAAATACATGGATACTGAACTTCGTTTGAGCACTACCTACAACACTCAAACTGATTGACAGTCAAAACGAACTATTCAAACCTTAGAAGACATGTTTAGATCTTTCTCACTTTACTTTCAATGTATCTTGGATCAATATTTACCTCTGGTATAATTTTCCTATAATAATATCTTCCATTCATGTATTCATATGGCAATATATGAATCATTATGTTGAAATAAATGTCGCACACCAACCTTTTGGGATGATGTTGGTGAAAGAAATCTCATAGGCACAGAACATGTTGAGGAACCGATGGAAAAGATGAAGGTTATCCAAAACCACATCAAAGTAGCTCAAAGTAAGCAGAAGAGCTATGTAGATAACTAAAGGAAAGATTTGGAATTTCTAGTAGGAGATCATATTTTCTTGAAGGTATCTCTACGGAAGGGAGTTATATGATTTGTTAAGAAGGTAAAATTAAGTTCTAGGTACATCATACCTTTTGAAATTCTAGAACGAATTGGGGTTGTAGCTTACCATTTGGAAATGGAACCAAGTCTCTCTAAAGTTTACGATGTGTTCCACGTATCACTATTTAGAAATTACATGCATGACCCAATGCATGTAATCTCCTATTAGGAAATTGAATTGGAACCTGATTTGTATTATTGTGAAGATCCTTCCAAGATTCTTGATACCATAGAACAAGTCTTGAGAAACTGGATGACTCGTCTGGTAAAAGTTCTATAGAGAAACCATAATATGGAAGAGGCAATGTGGGAACTAGATGAACTTATGATGAAGAACCACCCTAATTATTTTGTATGGTAGTATTCTAGAAATTTAGAGGACGAAATTAATTGAAGGAGTGATGAATGTAACACCCCAAGCTTCGACAATATGTTTCCGTTTGAATAATGTAATAGCTTTCATTGTACAGAACCTCAAGATTCTAACACATCATAACCAATCAAACTAGTCATTATGAATAGTAATACCCACTTTTTGAAATTTTAAAAAATTTATTTTTCAAAATTGAATTAATTTTTTAATTCATAATATCAAAATTATCTTAGGGTGAATTTTTGGTATTTTTCTGAAAAATTTCATTTTTTGATGAATAGTGAAAAACACTACATTATTGGATAAAACTGACTTTGAATTTAAATAATTATTTATTTTATTTAAAATTATTTTAGGAAAAAATAGATACATAATACCTATATAAGTTCAATGTAATTCATTGGATTCATTTTATAATAAATTTACATATATAAAAATTTCATTGGACTTTTTACTGTCTTTTACCCACCTCCTGAAAGCATTTGAAAATTTGCATAAAACATAATTTCACCGCTTCTTTGAGTTAAATTTCAAAAATACAAGAGACACAATAAATATAAGTTAGTAAATGTGGTTCAATAAGATTAAAATAATTTATGGTGAATAGTAACTTTTGACTTTTATTTATCACGGTTAAAAGTAAATAGGGTAATTAAGGGTAAAAATGATATCATAATTATCCTAACACATGTCCTAATTCTATTGGATAAGTGTAATTCGACCAAAAACAAACTTATGAATAAAATATGATCCCATTTGGTCCACTTGGATTATATTAGGAAATTTGTTATTATTTTATTTAAAGAAGAGTTAAAAGAGTTAAATTCAATGTTTTATAACTAAACTATTTTTAATATATGGTTACACATAAGATAAATTCGACTATAAATAATCATTAGAAATAAAAAAAATATTTCCTACATAATGGTATTTTATATATAATTTTTAGACATTAAATAATTTAATTTATTTATGACACACTGATGATGAAATAATTACCTTATTAATGAATGATTAAAATAATTGATATTATAAATATCCAAATAAATGTAATTTGTGACTTTTGATGAATTAAAATAATTATATTGGTTAAAATGACATTTTATGGTTGATTAAATAATTTTTTCTAAGTAATCATGTTGTTATAATTTTCACAAAAACCAAATACTAAATAGTGTCAAAATTGATATACTTGAGTTTTTAAAACAAATACTATATTATTAATTGATATAATATTCATAAAAATATAAGGTTCAGAAAAGAACATAGATAGGGTTATATATATTAATAATGAACCACTTGGGGTTCTCTTGGCTTGTTATAGTATGTTTATTAACCATATAATATAAAAAATACAAAGAGACATGGTGATGTCGAACTATTTAACTAAGATTTAAATCTAAGAAATAATGTTAATATGGTTAACTAAACCATTCTAAAACCTATTGGTTGAGTGGTTTTAGATCCATACCCACCTTAGACTCAAAATAAAAAAAAATTAAGCCATTAGAAACCGAAAATTATTTTATTATAAAATAATATTTCAAGCTCTTCCTAAAGTGACCCTCAACTCTCATATAAAATGGTACTTCAACTTCTCTTAATTTCACACCTCCAATACCCTTTGGCTCAAACAAAACCTACCCAAATATCCTCCCAAATTTTCTCACTTCATCATAGAGGCCTTCCTTTGGTCAAAAAGCCAACCTATGGAGCCCTTTTGATCAAATCAAAAGAAAGACCTCGAAGAAGAGGTAAATATTTCATCACCGCTTTCAAGTTATTTTCTTCATCCACTTCCTCTTTCTTTGTGTTTTCCATTATAAAATGATAAAATCAGTATCTTCTATATATTTTGATGTTATTATAAAAATGGTACAACTATATTCATTATTTTATCCATCATATGAATGGAAAATTCACCATACGTGCATACATACGACTTATCGTCTCCACGTCATGGTGTAGTTGTTATTCAAACACTTCATTATTTGGATGGGTATAATAATGAGTACAAATGATGTAAATAATAAATATAACATGTTAATTATTCTTTATATAAAATATACCATCTGATTACATATGATTTCACCAACAATATAATGATATTGTCACTCCGGAGTACGTATTGATTACCGTCTCCACTAACGCGATGAGATTCATTCCCCATCGTAATCATTCAAGAATAATTTTCATTTTATGATTAACAATAATGTGGATGAACATAATAACATTATGTATATGAATCAAATACATCCTATTACTAACAAACATGGCTTACATAACCAAGAATAAAAAGGAAAATGAATCAGTTAACACCCAAAATGATGATACTAATGAAATATTATTAACAAAGCAATATGAAGGGATCATATATTATGTATATAGTTCTTGTATAATTTAATAACAATATTTTAATTATTATACATGAGGTTAACATACCATTTACTATGGAAAAGTTCATGGTAAGGGTTAATTTCACAATCACTTAATTATATGAGGTTGTTTTTACGTAAGTATCTACTGGGACCTCTTTATCATCCACATCCATGTTTTCTTAAAAATGTATTTAATAGCATTTTTAATATTTACTAGACTATGTTTTTTTAAAGGTTGGGGCCGAAGCCTCATTTTTATTATCAAATCAAAGAAAAGTCCTCTTTTTTAACTGGGTAGAGGGAAACCCATTACATAGCCCGAAGGCCCAGTGGGCTTGTAGCCCATTACATAGCTCGTAGGCCCAAATTCTAAGGCCAATTCAAATTCTGTGAATAGTAACCTACTGCTATAGTACCGCACAGTATCGCCGCCGCTACAGTGCCCTGCCCCCGCTACAGTGCCCTACCGCCGCTACAGTACCCGCTGATGAACAGTGTCTTCGCTACTACAGTACCGCTACATTACTGCTACAGTACCTGCGCCCCATGGGTTTTGAACCCCCATTTTCCATGTAGCCTTACGGGGTGCTTACCACTAAGCCAAACCCCAACTACATATTTACTAGACTATGTGTTAATGTAATTTATACCCTAATTTGACTTTATATATTTCGAAATGAATATTTTGGTTGTTTTCCAAACAAGGTACTTTATGACCTTTTCGACCAAATTAAGGTAAGAATGTTTTTTTAACTTATACGGTAGGTGCGGCTATTTTCCGCCATTATAACATCGTATAAGCTTCCCTTCCAAGATTTTAATAATATTTTTCAAAATAAATGTTTTATTTTATAATTATGTGTCTCTTAAATAATTTCAAAATAGAAAGAGATATTTCTCTCAAAAAAATTTGATTCCATCTATGTCAAAATCTTTTGATAAAATTTATACTTGTTTGAAGTTGATTTATTATAATACAAATATTCCATATTGTATTTAATATTTTTTTATATGTTCTAATGTGGATGTGTTATTTTTATACCATTCATGGTTTATGGTTAAAGTATTAACATTTCGTATGCTAGTTTTAATAAGAATGTTTATGTTATGTTTCCCCCTTTTCATATGAGGAATGTATTGGACTTAATATGTGTTGGGTGGAGCCTGCTATATTACCTCAGTGCATTGGTAGGTCTCATCTGACAATTAGACATGAAATTGGCAGAGTCCTTTCCCAGTTTTAAATATGGTTTTAGTTGAGGCCTAAATCATTTTTAGATGTCTTGGTTGAGGCATTGAAAAGATGTTTTCGAATGTCTAGAATTATACATACCCTCATTATGAAAATAACAATGATGGTTCATGTGGTTATTCAACTAGTAGAATACCCATTTCTATGTTTTATTATGGAATTATTTACTCAACACATATTCCTTCCATAATTTTTTCATGTTTATTATTTGTAAAGGCATGCGATTTGAATTATTCATCATGACTAATGTTTATGTTATCTTCTGCTGTATTTATTACCTTTACTGAGCATTTGATCTGAACCCTTTCTTATGTTTCATTTTCCAATGATATAGAGAAGTTAGTTATAAGTGAGTTGTAGGAATAATCTAGGAGACTTGGATGTTTCTAATGTAACAAATTAGTGTTGTATTTCTTTTCAAGTTTTAATGTTGAACTTATGTATGTATCTTATTTTCAATAATACTAAACAGATTGGTCTTTCGGGACATGATTCCTTATATCATGCAAATGTTATGTAATAAAGCATCGACTCTGGGTAACTGCGGTCAGGGCATTACACACTACCTTTTCAATACCTTTAGGGATGGAATAATTCCTCCCTCAGATCACTTCATTCATCTCCCCCTTCCCCAATGTGTTGGGAGAAGTCTTTCTCAGTTTATCGAATTAAAAGGTAACCTTAATAGATAGTGAATTTAAGTATTTTCCCCTAATTAGCACAAGACTCATCTTGCACCATAGTCCAAAATCGATGCACTTGGAATCACAATTCACTAAAACTAGAAGTTATACACTAATGTTCATAAAGCTCCTAGCCTTTGTGAAACCCCTTTATAATTTCAAATATAATTCAGCTTTTGTGAGGCCACTATATTTCCCAAGGTTCCAAAAATTCCTAGAACTCCAAACACTCTTGAAGCTCTCATGATTAAAAAAATCCATTTTCTAAAACACCTTAATTTCAATTTGTTCTTGAACATAATTTTCACAAAGCTTTTGATTTCTAAAAGTTATGGGGTTTCAAAGAATTCCCTTTATCAATTGAACTTTATGAAATCATATCATTACACCTCTTTTCCAAATTCTCTCTATATGATCAACTGATATGTGGATACTTATTTAAAGACTACATACTTCATGATTCTTTAAATTTAACCCATTAATTTTAATTAACCTCAATATTCATGTTCATAAATCTCCTCCTATTCACGTATCTCGAGTGAAATTATTCCATTCTTGAAGCTTTTCTTTGATTCATAGATTATCATTATCCAATCAAGACTCTTCTATTTTTTTAAATCCTCTTTTGGAAAATTCAAACAATCAAGACACTAGATTCCTTCATGAATCGCCTCATCTTTTTAAAACTCTAATCTTCATTAAACCCATTATATTTCAATATAATGTAAGAGATATCCCTCTAAATCTATGTTTTGTGAAGCTTTACCATCCACAAAATTTTGAGCTCCAAAAATATGGAAATCACTGGGAAATGATGAAAATTTCAATATTAAAGCATTATTAACCATAATATCTCTTTGTTTGAAACATACCACATAAACCATATCATGGATTGGAAATAAACACAAAACATGCTCCATTTCCATCTTTGAAACACCTTGGTTCCAGCACCTTGTTTTTCAAGTATGTTTTGACTTGTTATTTTTTAGTTCCTCTTATTTAGATCACTATTTTATAATCGATATAATTTTAAATATAATTTAAATATCATATATATTCAGTATATATGTATTTATATTAATCAATAAAATTTGGTGATTGGAAATAAAATACACTATTCATGGAGACGGTAGGTTGTACGTATGCAAGAACATTGTTTCCATTTTCTTAACATATTAAAAGAAAGAAAATTTAATTATATATATATATATTATAATTTAAGTGATATTTTTATATCATATATATCACATATTTTTATTTAACCTATCCTTAATATAAGTGATGTAAAAAGTAAATGAATCACTTATCTTTGCGAGGCGGGTAGTATATCGTACACATAATCAACGATATCATGTTCCCACAAAATCGAAAGCTTAATTCTATGTGTGATATAATAATTATAGAAATATAATAAAATCATTAATATCATATAAAATCTATACATCCATCATTATTATCAACCTTTAAAGGTGGTAATGAAAAAATAAACGACATCAGCTAGTGTGGTTGTAGTTTATCGTACACACGAATGATGATTTCATAACCCATTTGATGGAGGAGTGTGAATTTTAGGTTGTAAAATTGACATAAAAACATATAATTATATTTAAAATAATTATTTTATTGTATAATCATGTTATAATAATAATTTAAGGAGATTGTGAAGAAAATAAAATAAAAACGCTTTTAGAAAAACATTTCTTCTTCTCTGGGTATCTTCGTTTAGTTTTCACTATAGCCTTACTAAGTTGGATTTCTACCCAAGATAGTTATTCTAGGTTTAGGGGACATAATTTATGGAGGTATTGGGTTAGGTATTTTCCAAAACTATGTGGATTTTTGGTCTGAAGATAGGAGCATAGAGGGAGTGCCTTTTATAAGCAAGGGAGAGGGCACACTTGGAATTTTTGAAAAGAAGTTAGGTCTACCCATGTTTTAACCTAAAAAAGGATTCAATTATGACAAAATATATATAATAGAATTTATTGGGTCTAAAAAACTCATAAAATTGGTTTTGGACAAGTGTGGGATCATTTTTAAACATTATATTTTATGTTTAACCACAAAGTAAACTTGTTTTACCTTAATTACTGTAATTAATTTTAATTGTTTTCAATAATTAAATTTATCCAAAATTATGTACACTGTATTGTACATTATAAAATATTATTATTGTTATTGTTATGGAATCTAATTTCCCAAATTCAATTCAGCGATGTGGACACAATTAATTTAAAATTAATCTTTTAGAGAGAATTAGAAAGTGGGGTTTTAAAATGAAAATGTTCAAAACATTACAATGTTTTTATTTCTTAATATAACATAAAATTTATTCCAATAAACTAAATTAGATTAATATATGTATAATTTAACTAATTTTACTTTAAAACTAATAAAATATATAATTTAACATTGTAAATTATTTATATGAAAAGGCAACTTTCAATTAAAATTATGTATTTTCATTATTCATTAAAAAAATGAAACTTCTCAGAGAAATACCAAATATTCCCAAAATGATAATTTTTACATTATTATTTAAAAATTGGATTTTATTTTATAAAATAAAATTAATAAAAGTTTCAAAAAAAATTTAAAATAAGTGTGCCATTGAAAGGAGAAAAAACCTCATCTAGAAAAATACAGCTTTTAGGTATAAAATTTGATATGTTTTTATCTTATACCTATATAATCTAAAGGATGATTTTAAAAAAAAAAATATTTAAAATGTAACATATAAATTTATCTACTATCATCCAGTTATAGAAATTAATTATGATAAAACTCATTTGGATCCTAAAAATAGTTTATTATAAAATAGATTACGTTTATATTCAATAAAATTTTATAATCATTTATAATTAATTGGTAACTAATGAATTAAAAAATATATTTTAAAAAGTTATATATTCATATTTATAAATTCAAATTTAAATTCTTGGAGATAATTTTAATTTTATTGAATAATATTAATAGTATTCATTAAAAATCAGTCTTTTGTGTAACACGTGCTATCAAAGAAACACATTATTTCATTTAATACAAGTTAACTCAGTATTGATTTCATTTAAAGATATAGGATAGATTTAATTTAATTAAAATATAAAATATATCATAAATTATTAGGTTTTTGTATTCCTTTCCATTGTTAGTTTTACATGTCATAGACACTATCAAATGTGTTGTTCCTATTTTAAAATTTCAAGGTGTTACATATCTAAAGTTACAAAAGAAGGTGAGGTTTATTTGGGAGTTTAACCATGACCATGATTGAATGTTTAGATTAAATAACTTGGAATTATTCCTATAAATACAGAAATTTAATAGGGATATATTGGAGAAATCTAACCGTTCATCCTTCTCTATTCATCCTGGATGTAGGATGATGTATAATGATATTAAAGGGAATTTTTTATTGGAAAAAAATAAGAGTGATATTATATAGTATGTATCTCAATAATTTTAATTCCTGTAAGTTACATATTCTATATATAATTCAGATTATATATTATAACTATTACCCATAAATTAGTGGAAATGAGAAAACATCACCATAAATTTCATCATGATACTCATTAAAACATCTAAAGGGAATAATATAATTTTGTTTTTACCCATTCACCTTATGAAATAGGAAAATATAATTGATATTAGAAAATAATTATCACATGATCATATCACTAAGACACAAGTTAAGGATGTTTTAATTATTCATAGAGAACTACTATCAATAATATTTAATTGATATCTAAGGCTTACCTTGATGTTTTGGAGAATTCTATAGAAAGATTTAAATACAGTGATGATATTTAAAATTTTATATCATACTCAAACTTATGGTGAGTTTGAGATGTCCATTCAAAACTAATAATATATTATAAGATCTTTATATATGTCTTTTAAAAGAGGTTGATATAAACACATTCTACTTGTTGAATTTTCATAGAAAGATATCATTCAATCAAACATTCATTTGGATCCTTATAAATACCCATATATAAAGAAGTGTAGGAATCCAACATGTTGGGAGAAAGTTCATGAATAAAATCTTTTTGGATATAAGAAAAATGAGTAAAATGTAATAAAAGGTTATAGTAATCTAACAACACGTCAGGATAACTTAGATTTGATAGTAAATTTATGACAAAAGTATTCAGTGAGATATGGTGTTTAATGTTTATGACAATGTATTAATTTGAATATATCCATGGAAGAATGTTATTATATTTGGAAAAAGGGAAATCTAATACCCATTATCAAATTATTATGGAGACTTATATCTTTTTACTTCTTTTATAAAAAACTCATAGTTTTTACCACTAGGGCATGATAATTCTTATAAAGAACTTTCAGTTGATAACATTTATCATAAAGATAAAGGGTTATGGAACATGACTACTCACTTGGTTTTGGTTCTTGGGAGGAATAAAATATTTGATTAAGCTATATAAGAACCCAAGTACGTGATCAAGTAGAGGTATCCTAAGTTGTTTATTTTAGAGTGATGGAATTTCAAGGGTAAAATTCTTATAAGGGGTGTAATTTAAAACCCAAAGATTTTATATAATATGTATCATTAAAAAATTAATTTATTTGATATATTTTTAAGTACTAAAACCTAAAAATATGTGAATAATTCTAGAAAATTAAAAAATTAATCACATTATATGAAATTTAGATGAAATATAATAGTTCAAAAATAAATTCTAATTCTTTTAGAAAATACTATTGATCCTAAAGAACTACATTGAAGATTTTTAAGCATATTTGGTCATATATTTTTTATTTAATAATAAAATTATAGTATTGAAATTAATTTTTTACACAATAAATAAAATTAATTCATTGGATATCAATGGTTTAGAGATGAAAATAAAGGAATTTTTATGTAATTTTTTTTAAAAAATGTTTTTATGCATGCATTGTTTTTTATTATAATATAGAAAATAAATCAATAATGATGGATGATTTTAATAAAATTTATAGATAATATATTTGATCAAATATTTTAGCATTAATTTAATGTTTGTTAATAGAAAATTAACGAGAATAAATTTAGTGTTATTCTTAAAAATGGATTTTTCAAAAAAATCATTGAGTTTTCACACTTTTTTTAAAATGAATTTATACCACCAATATGTATTGAATTAGAAAAATTGGTTCCCATATTTTAAATCGAAATTTTCATATTTTTTAAGTATGTCAGTTTAATTTTTGGTTTCAATAAATATTAATTGAGGTAACAATTAATTACTATGGAAAATGTTTACAATGGGTTAAACTAAGGAGATAAGGGTAAAAATAACTTAAAAACATGTATAAATACACTTTTTATGTTTATTTTGACACAGATGTTTCTTAAAATAAAATTTGGTTTTTTTAGCCACTTTAACTTTTATATGACTATATTATATTTTATTGTTTTAATTATTTTTAAGTTTTCAACCCACCTCACTTGTAAAAGGGTGACTCTTATCTTCACTTATTCAAAAACATTGAGATCTCTATCTTAGCCAAACCATACAAAAATAGCTTCAAAAATTTCAAACCAATATCATAAATATTATTTTCTTCCACTAATACCTAATCAATAAGTAATAATTCTCAATCAAAATGAGGATTCTCCATGAAGATGTAATTTTATTTACATATCCATTTTCTATTTCTTTCTTCTTAAATCACATCCAAATGTTCCATAACCATCACAAAATTATTAAATGGGTATCATTACTATATTTAAAAGTTTCATATTAATTTTAAAATCATTTTTTACTTTAAATCCAATTATAAATGGTAATGTCACTTGTATGTGCATGTGGACTACCACCTCCATGAAAAGATGTGATTTGTTTCAAACATGTTATACATGGATAGTCATATGTATGAATTTAATGAATATATATGAGATTTAAAATTTTATTATTATTTAAAGAAAAATTATTATTTTACTTTATTTCATTCCATTAATTTGAAAATGGAGATAATAATCATGCGTACGTTCGAACTACTATCTTCATGAAGTTGTGTAATTTGTTTTTCATCCTCACATTATATAAATTGATATAAAAGTACATATAGTAAAAAAAATAAGATAATTATAACATTATTAATAGTCTCGATATGATGAAACCATGAACGAGGTTCAATTAACTGAATCTTCAAACCAAAATATGCATGGGAAAAAGAAATGTTAACACCCTTAATATTAATTTTAATGAATAATTGATAATAAATGGGTAATTAGAAATTATAATGTATTTTTATATTTTAGTTTATTTATTAATATGGTTATATTATAAATTAATAATAAAAAGATATTATACAATATATTAACAATACATATGAATAAATTCATGACCTGGTGTAAAGGATTATGTTGCAATCTCATTTTAAAATTTTGTTTTTTATGCTTGAATATCATATAGGGGAATTAAATTATAATTATATATTAAATTTCATATATTTTACTCTTATAGGATTATTATTGGGTTGTTCATGTTTTTATTTCAAAATCCTCCCTTTGGTACCTAAAATGATTGAGAAAATGTTTGTAAGAATGTTTTACCTTATTTCCACTTTAGTGGGTAAAATTTTTCTTCCTTATCCAAGTTATTTAAAATATTCTCACGAATATCATATTATATGATCCAATTATTATTTAATGTAATTTTCTTCAAATTTTTAAAATATTTTAGACGAATAAAAATTATTTTTAACAATTTTTTCATCAGTTTTTATTTATGAATTTTTTCAAAAATTTATTATTTGAATATTTTTTTAACATTTGCTGAATTAATGAATTTTCCCACCAACATGATTTTTTTGTAATTTAAGGAATCCTTTATATTTTTTCATGCCTACTTTAAAAATTTCTCAATAAAATAATAATTTTTTTTTAAAATTTTATTTTAAGAAGAAAATTATTTTTCTCAGGATTTCGAGGAGAGGTTTGAATGTTATTTTAAACGAATTTCTCATTTATATCAACATCATTTGATGTTTCTTATGATCTACTGGGGATGTGACCTAATTATACCGTTCAAGTTATTTCTCTAGATGAATTATGATTATTTTTTATTTAAATATTTATGAAACACATTTATTTTCAATGGGTTATGCTATGATGAATTGATGAATGTTTTTATGATATTATTACAAACATATATCTGGTTTTCATTTTATATCAGCTGGGACTATTAAATCCCTCCAATGAATTGGGTAATGATTGATATCCCATGATATAATATGAAGAGGATGGGGATTAAACCCATTATATGGATGAAAATTTTTTGGGTAAAGAACTCAGTCCATTATAGGAATTTTTCCATTATATGATGATGGTGTGGGAAGTGTGACAGGACTAAAGAAATTATTTTCTATTATTATGGTTATTCAATGTATATTATGAAATTTTCTTGTGCTTATGATATTCTCTCATGGTTCATGATAGATTAATGATGATTTTCTCCCCTTATGACTCATATATTTTAAAATATTAAGTATTTGTGGCATGAAGCAAGATTTATAATCTTTGACTGATCTAGTATGAACATTGTATATTTTTATATTTCTATCATACCCATATGATTATCATATACTTTCATATGATCATTAATTTGTAACTATCATGTTTACACTTACTGAGATTTTATTCTCCCCTTCCTTTTTTTTTATTTTCCCTAGGTTTAAAGAAAAGTTTTATGTAAGATATATCTATGAATGGTACAATAAAAGAAGTTATTTATGAAGGATATTTAAGATCTTTCATTAAATAAGTTGAATGTGTATCTAGTATCCAAAATACACTAAACCTTTATAGTTTCAGTGAAGGTTCTATTGTAAAATGTATTTAATATTCCTCTAAACCTATTTGATACTTATATATGTTATGCTTAGGCCACCTCAACTGGTATCAATTTATGGTTTAATTATTTTTAGAGATAAAGTTATGGATAATATTTTGATATAAAATACCAAAACATGTGATTAATTTAAATAAATATAGGGTCAACCCAAATATTTTAGGGTTCAATAATAAGGTCTCGCAATTTAGGACATATAATGAATGTTTTTCATGATTATTTAATTTCTTGCATTTTTTATTATAGTTTTACACTTTCACATTTATTTTAGATTTAGAAAATGGCTTGAATTATGAGTAATCATGTTAAAAAAATGTGTTAAACAATACAATGATTTTACTCTCAAAAAAACTTAATGAATTTAGATCTAGAAAAAAAATCTTCTAATTATGATCACATAACAATCTCAATCCATGAATCATTCTAAACATTCAAATGAACAAAGCATATAAAAACACACTATTTAGTCATTAATGAGGTAATATTTACCTTATTTAGGTGGGTAATTTTATAAAATAGTTCTTGGGAAATGGTTTAGTATTGCTAAAAATATATTTTCCATTATATACTACTCAGATTATGAAAATAAATTCTTAAAATTGTATTTTTCAGAATGAGATGTAGAAAAATGGTGGAATCATATTAAAATATGAGGCATGAGGAATAAATTTTCTCAATGGAATGGAATGATTTTAATAGGTTGTTTTTATTCAAGTGATTTTTATAATCTCTTTGAATTAAAATGTAAAGTGAATTCATTGAGTATAACTAGAAGGATGATGAATCTGTTAATACCTATGAGGAAAATATTACATGACTTTTGAGATATGATTCTACTTTTATCATTATCCTTATAAGAAAAATTTATTAGTTATTCATTAGATTAAAACCAATACTTCAAAAGGAATTTACCATAAGTTACATTATTATCTATAATGAAAATTTTCTATTATCTATCATCATAGAAATGGATATTGAAGATTAACAACATTATCATGGTTCTCAGAAGAAGATAAATATTTTGTTTTAAGGAAATTAAAATAATAAAACCCATTGAGGAATAAAAATGAATCTTCATTTATTATAAAAGTGTGGAATGAATCATGGGGAAACTATCTTAAAGAAATTTGGTAAATGTTTTATATATGGAAAAGAAAGATGATGAGAAAGTGAGTTTCAAAGAGGAATAAAGAGAACAACCATGTAAATGAATGTGGAGAGAGATAAAAATGATGATACACCCACACCCTAATGATACAACTAGCAAGAGTATGGTCATTATGACAACTAGTGCATGAATACAGGGTTTAATAAAAATAATTTGTTCCAAAAACCTCTCAAACAAAGAGACAATTGGAGAGATCTTGTGTCGAAAACTACTAAAGTTGGTTATGAGAATGAAGTGGGGAAAGGTACAATTATCATCTGATATAAAAATAAAAGAAATTATTTAATCTTGGTTCTAACAACTCTATTGTATATAAATAATTTTCTAAGGGTATAATATCACAACCTCTACCATCAGATGCTAAATTATTGGTAAAAAATCTTAATCGTACGATGATTTCATATCAAGTCTATAGATCCTCTCTAATATGGATTTGTGGGAATGTGTTTATTTTAAATATTTTTATTCTTCCATTAGTTTAATTTGATGTGTTTTTTGGGAATAGATTATATTTATTTATATAGAGTATAAATAAGTTTCTATGGAAGGTAAGCTACATTTCATTTACCCAGTGAACCAATTATTGTTTATCTGTGTGAGGATGAATATAAACTTAAAATTTAAATTACTTTTATTGTATGAGTATTATTAAATGTTCATTAAGGGTATCTATCTCAAATGGTTTGGGAAAAAATCAACATTTATGATATTCCTATTGTGTGGGAATATGTTGATGTATTCTTTAGAGAGTTTATTAATAATCCCTTCAGTCGTGATGTTAATGTTTCAATAGAACTCAATTATAGTGTTATGCATGTTTCAAATACTCATTATAGAATAGAATTTATTGATTTTTAAGGATTTAAAATGAAACTATTGGATAATCTTGATAAGGTATTTATTCATCCATGTGTGTCACAATGGTATACATATATTCTTTTTAATAAGTAGAAATATTTGTTAGTGAATATTTTAATTGATTTTCGAAAACATAATAAGATTACTATAATGAAATATTTTCCTCTATCACATGTTAATTATTTTTGATTAAATACGTGGATATCGGTTATTTTAAAATATTTTCCTCTGATCTGGATATCATATATTGAGGTTTAACTAAGAGGTTATATCCTACATAACCTTTTATAAGAGGTATGGTCATTAAGAATTTATATTGATTCCATTTATACTTAACAATTCCCCTTTCATATTCAAAGATCAAATGAATGGAGTCTTTATAGATTACGTTGATTAGTTTTTTGTGGTCTTTATAGATAATATTCAAAAATATTCCAAGATAAAGTAACACCATGAATATCATTTGAGGATTTTTTTGAAGAACTTGAGAAAGGATAAATTGTTTTCTAAGTTTATCATGTGTTAATTCTAACTATATAATTACCATTATTAGGTCATGAAATCACAAGAGAGGTTATATAAGTGGTTACATCAAAGAAAAAAGTGTCATAATTAATTATTGTGGATGTAGTCCCCCCACTATAATATTTTCCACTTTGGCTCACTACCTCATAGTTTGTTTCATCAGTATGTCTCATATCCCACTGAGGGGCTCACTACACTCCCACCTCTTAAATTTATTTTTAATGGGGGTGTGGGGAGTTATTGTGGGAAATATTATTCATTCCCAATACCCCAATATGTCTCATGTGGGACTCTATTCTAACTTTTCATGGTCTGAAACTCTCTAGTTTCACTCGTACTTCTTGCATCCAATAGACACTAATCTCTAGGGAATGTATTATATTCTAATTTGGACCCAAAATCATGCTTCTAAAAAATTTCCGTAAGTATCAAGGATTTCCCACCAAGTCATGATATGCGTTTCTAGAATCCCCAACCAATGTATTAGTCCCACTATAACAACCCTTACTTTACATACATGGTTAATACTTCAAAATTGAAGCATACTTATTACAACATATATCAAAACCATTAAAGGACCATACATGTATAGTGTCTTTAGAAACTAGTAAACATAAACAACTGGTTCATAAAGCATCTACACTATCTCCCATTTATTTCATCATATCTATATTCCCTTTTTGGCATATCTTACTTAATACCCTTCTTCCTGACCTGGGGAAAGAAAACATAAAAAAGGGTGAGCTAAAATGCTCAGTAAGGGTAGACAAAAGAAATATCAATTACATCAAATTCATAAGAACATAACATTTTGAAAATCTTATCCTGCAAAAGAGATCATAATTTCATAACATGGGATAAATCATGGTGGTGAAGTGTAATCCCAATAATCATAACTTAATACATGAAACTTTGTGTCATACACACATAATAATAGAGAATCATTTCTTATTAGTCAAGACTCATTTCCAAGACTATCTTAGTGGAAACATTCCATTTCTGAACCGAGTTCACCCCTCGTTTCAGTCCTGTTTCACTAAACCGGTCTAACCTGCCATTCCAGCCATGTCTATCTCATGAGATATAAAATCTTTACCCAATGCATTGGAGGGACATGTAGGTCCCACCCATCTCATAATTATAGCATTCTTATGTGTGCCACAAAATCATAAACCATACATCATAGCACAACCCATGTAATAAAAATGAGAATCTTAAACATCATGACATCATAAAACAATTCAAATAAGATAAAGGAATTCATAAAAATATTTCCATCACAACATAATCAAATCAATTTAACAATAGTGACATAAACAGAACCCTATATTATCTTAGATGGAAAATAATTTTGATAAAACACTTGATCTCCATTCTTGAGGAAAATATCAGTTCTACTTAAAAAACATTTTTCCATTCTAAACATGTCATACAATTTTAAACTAAAAGAAGTTGATTAAAAATAAACTTGAAAACTTTTAAAGTAAGATTCTTGGAAATAATGTTTTAAAAATCCATTCATGTCGTATAAGTTAAAAAAAACATTCTTCTCGTACTTTTGTCGGAAAAGTCAAAAAGTACCTCATACGAAAAACAAAAAAAGATTCCTTTCATATCTTTTACTAAAAACACAACGAAGGGTAAAATTGGATATAAACTACTGTAGAAGGATATAAATATTACATATTGAGGAAACATGTATGTGGATGATAAAATACACCCCAGTAAATACCAAAGTATAAACAATCTCAGATAAAAATGAGATTGTGATATTTTCCCTTACCTTAGGTCTGATTTGCTTCGTAAGTGTCCGAACCTCCAGTATAATGATTTAAATAATGTTATTGACTTATTCAAGAATCATAACTATTGTTATGATATCATATATGGTCATATTCTTAGCTTCTCATTAGTAATATTTCAATATTACTTGTTATTTGTGTGTTTATTACTTTTGGTTCTTATGCGTTTTTTGTCGAATAAATTCTTATTATTCTCTTTAGGATATAGATACCTCATTTCTAGAATGGTATTAGTGTACTATATGTAATATTTCTTTATTCAATTAATTTATATAATCATTATGAAATGAATATCATGTAGAACGAGTCGCATCACATCGTGGAGACAATATTCTGTACGTACGCACGAGCGATGATATCGTTCCCATGATCGTGGAATTGTATTAGAGTGTATGTATACTATTTTAGAATCAATATAACTTTACAATAATCATATATTGTTATTATTTACACCATTATACCCATCCAGTAATGTGGTGGGGGAAAATAGATTACACCACGGCGTGGAGACGGTATTCCGTACGTACGCACGCGCAGTGATTTCATTTTCCGTAGGATGGATAGATGGTGAAATAGGGTTGTTTCATAATTATATTAACATATCAGTATATGAGTGATACTTATGTTATTAATTCATAATGAAACAACTAAAGAAGAAGAAGTGGAAGAAGAAATAAAGATGAAAGAATCGGTAACGGGCATTACCTCTTCTTTGAAGCACCTCTTTGAGATCTCCTCTTAGGGCACTAAAATTGGTCTCTGAAGAAGACCAAGACCTCTAGGATGTTTCTAGGGAAGTGGGGAAGTTAAATGGTCAGGGATTGGATGATCTTGAAGTCTCAAATTGGTGTGAGGAGGAGAGGGAGGAGGTGCCCTTTTATAAGGGAGGAGAGAGGCACCTTTGGAAATATAAGAAATATTAGTTTATATTAAATCCCAACCCCACTTAGGAACATCAAAAATGACTCATATCCAAAGGTTAGATGAGATAGGGTTTTAAACTAATCAACCAATAAAAGTTATACATGTTAGGAATTTATTTTAAACATTATCAACTTGATTTATCCTTATTTAGCAATTTAATTTCATTTGTGGTAATAATATTCTAAATTTTAAATTATTAACAATAATTACATATGTGTTGTTAATTTTCCATAATTTTAAAATTAATGACATTTTAGACCAATTAAATTTTAATTTATAAATTTTAAATATTTTTGTCATTTTTAAACAATTTTATAATATGTTATTTTTATAAAATAACAATAGTGTCAATTTTGACACTATTCATTTATTTGAATTTAAATAAAATATATACAGAAGATATGTTCAAACTAAAAGCTTCAATATATTAATAAAATGTCATATGTATCTAAAAGATTTGTGTATCACATTAAATAGTTCATATAATATTTATTTTAATATTTTTAAAACCATTTATTTGGTATTTTAATTAATAAAATAATTTCAACATCACTATTGTGTCATAATTAATGATAATTATTTAATCCCTAAAAATTATAAATAAATTACTATGATGTAGATAATTGTATTATATTTCTGGAGACTATTCATGTTCGAAGTTCCATTAAGTTTATCACCAAATTAAAATTATTATACTTATAATATTTAAGAAATTGACATGTTGTCACATTCTTTGGTTTTAATAATAATTAAATTACTTTCATGGACAAAAGTCCATTAAATGAATCTAATACGACCCTTAGGTGATATGGGTATACTTTTAGTCATCCAATAGGATTTTTGAAGGTGTTAGGGTAATTTTATAATCTTATATTTACCCTTAATTTCCCGATTTACCTTAAACTATGGTAAATGAAATTTACCGTAGTTACTATTAATATTGCCCAAAATTAAAATGTATCCTATTAACATAAGTTGGACCCACTGATTCCGAATATGGAATCCATTTTTCCAAAATTCAAAACATATAAGATTCAGTAATTAATTTAAAATAAATCTTGTTGTTAAGAAAACGGGTTTTAGAAGTTAAAACATTGCGATAGATTTAAATGTTTTTACCTATGAATTCAATGTGAAATTAATGTTAATGACATACATTATATTAAATGGTAAAAATATATTTTATTTATACTTTAAAACCATTCAATATTATAATTTATCCATATAAATTATCTCAATGAAAAAAGTTGTTTTTAATTAAAAATTAGCGTATTTTTACTATTCATCAAAATATGAAAGTTATCAGAAAAATATCAAAAATTTATCCAAAGGAAATTTTTCTACCCTGATTCAAAAGAAGAATTTTATTTTGTCAAATCAAACCTATAAACATGTAAATTACTAGATTTAATGTTGGTGCGCCATCAAAAGGTGGAAAAACTGCATTTTTTGAAAAATACTTCTTCTATAAAAAAACTGATTTTGCTTTCATACCTCATTCTAGAAAATGTATAAGTTGAATTAAAATGTTATAAAATTCGAAATTCAATTAATAATATTCATAACGGCTAGTTTTAATAATATTTTAATAGCATATCGTGGTTTAGTGAAACTCGGTATTACGTACGACGCAAGCTATTGAGGAAGGTCGCGGTTGCATGTAAAGCAAGTCAAGCTAGTGTTGCGTGTAGTGAAAGATTCCTTTGATGATTTATATAAAAACAAAATATTTCTCATAAAAGTCTCGGGTGTTACATTCTACCCCCCTTAAAATGAATTTCTCCCTCGAAATTCGTCACTTTGTAACAAACAGATGAGGATACCTCTCTCTCATCATATCCTAAAGCTCCCAAGTAGCTTCTTCTAATTGGTGGTTCCTCCATAAAACTTTCACCAAGCGAGTGGTCTTGTTCCGTAAGACTTTTTAGCTACGATCCAGAATCTCTATCGGTTTTTCTTCATAAGAAAGATCTTGTTCTAGAGGTACAACTTCTAAGCTGAGTACATGTGAAGGATCAGGTATGTACTTTCTCAGGAGAGATACATGGAACACATCGTGAACTTGAGAGACATTCGGTGGAAGCGCCAATAGGTAAGCTACCTTTCGAACACGATCCAGAATTTCAAAAGGACCAATATATCTAGGGCTCAACTTTCCTTTCTTTCCAAATCTCATGACCCTCTTCCAGGGTTATATTCGTAAGAACACTTTGTCACCCACTTCAAACTTTAGTACTTTTTTCGGTTGTCGGCATAACTTTTCTGTCGACTCTAAGTTACTCTTATGTGTTTTTGAAAAGATCTGACCTTTTCTGCCATTTCATCAACGAGATCAGGTCCTAATAGCTTTCTTTCCCCAACTTCATCCCATAAAGTTGGAGTCCTGCATTTCTTTCCATAGAGAGCTTCATAAGGAGCCATCGGAATACTAGAGTGAAAGGTATTGTTATAAGAAAATTCCACAAAAGGTAGGTGTTGATCCCAACCACCTTTGAAATCTATAGATCAAGATCTCAACATATCTTCTAGAGTTTGAGTTGTCCTATCAGACTGACTGTCTGTTTGAGGATGATAAGCAGTGATGAAACTCAACTCTGTATCCAGAGTATGCTGAAGACTTCTCTAGAACTTTCAGGTAAACCTCGGATCCTGATCAGATATAATAGAAAGTGGTACTCCATTCAATCTTACCACTTCCTATACATTTATCCTGGCAATCTGATCCAGAGGAAAATCCTCTCTAATAGCAATGAAGTGTGCAGACTTTGTAAGATGATCAACTTTGACCCAGATAGCATTATTGCCTTTGGATGTTTTAGGAAGTCCGATGACAAAGTCCATAGTGATGTTTTCCCATTTCCATTCAGGTAAGGGTAATGGTTGTAACATCCCCTTATACTTATGTCTCTCAGCTTTAACTTGCTGACAAACCAAGAATCGAGAGACATATTCAGCAACATATCTTTTCATGTCATCCCATCATAAGTACTCTTTCAGATCCCTATACATCATTGTGCTTCTCTGATGAATAGAGAATGAAGAACTTTGAGCCTCACCAAGCAGCTCCTTCTTGAAATCTGGGATGGGAGGAACACAAACCCAATTCCTGAACTTTATTATCCCATCACAATCAAGGTTTAATTTAGGTACATTTCTCACCTTCTTTTGTAACTTTACATCTTCTTTATGTGCCTCTTTAATCTTCACATGTATAGATGGTTGAACATTTATTTAAGAAAGATACGATTTTCCCCCTTCCATTATAATTCCAAGATCTATCCTTTGTAAATCCATAAATATTGGATCTTTTGTGATCCACATCATGGATAAGCTAGGATGGTCTTGTCGACTTAATGCATCTGCCACCTTGTTTTCTTTCCTAGGGTGGTAATGAATTGAGCAGTCGTAATCCTTAATCAGCTCCAACCATCTTCTTTGGCGCATATTCATCTCCTTTTGTGTCAAAATATACTTTAAACTTTTATGATCAGTATAAATATCACACCTCTAACAATAAAGGTAATGCCTAAAAATCTTTAATGCAACGATTACCATAGCTAACTCCAAATCATGAGATGGGTAATTTTTCTCATGGATTTTCAACTATAGTGAGGCATAAGCTATCACCATACCATTTTTCATGAGAATACATCCCAGTCCCTTCTTGGATCCATCACTGTAGATCACAAACTGTTCTCCAGTACAAGGCAGTGTGAGCACAGGTGCACTAGCTAACCTTCTTTTTAGCTCTTTGAAATTTTCTTCACATTCCTCCGTCCAAACAAACATAACTCCTTTTCGAGTCAACTTGGTGAGTGGGATAGATAACCTTGAAAAATATTTCACAAAACGTCGGTAATATCCAGCCAAACCAAGAAAACTTCAGATCTCGGTTATTGTTGTTGGTCTCGAAAATCTTTCGATAACCTCTGTTTTTGCTGGATCCACAGATATCCCCTCTTTTGAGATTATGTGACCCAAAAATGAAACTTTGTGAAGCCAAAATTCACACTTGGTAAATTTGGCATAAAGATTCTCCTTTCTTAGGGTCTTTAATACAATTCTCAAGTGATATTCATGTTATTCCTTGCTCTTTAAATAGAGAAGAATATCATCTATAAAGACTACCACAAACTGATCAAGATAGTCTCTAAAGACTCTATTCATCATATCCATGAAGATAGTAGGGGCATTAGTAAGACCAAATGGCATCAATATAAATTCATAGTGTCCATACCTTGTATGTAAAGTCATCTTTGGCATATCCTCCCTTTTGACCCTTAATTGATGATACCCAAAACAAAGGTCAATCTTGGAAAAGTATTGATCTCCGCGTAGTTGGTCAAATAGGTCATCAATGTGTGGGGAGGATATTTGTTCTTGATAGTGATCTTGTTAAGTTCTCGATAATTAATGCAGAGTCTCATTGATCCATATTCCTTCTTAACAAACAGAACAGGTGCTCCCCAAGGTGACGCACTAGGGCGTATGAATCCTTTATCAAGATTCTCTTAGAGTTGCTTCTTCAATTCCTGCAACTCAATTTGGGCTATTCTATAAGGTGTCTTTGAAATAGGCAAAGCACTCGGTACGAGTTGTATTGAAAACTCAACTTCACGATTTGGTGGAAGACTTGGCAATTCCTCCAGAAAAACACCATCAAATTCCAGTAAAATGGGCATATTATTAATCGTGAATTTCTCTCTAAACATTTGAGATAAATAACCTTCATTTAGTGGAATCAAGACCCATAAGATGGATGAAAATTACACTGGAAGGTTACGTTCATCCTTGCATCGATAGATGATCATAGATTGATCTGGAATATGAAATGTGACTTCACTTCTTTGGAAATTGATATGACCTCCATATAAAGAAAGACAATCCATGCCAAGAATCAAATCAAATTCCACTATAGGAAGGATCACATGATTTTCAGGAAGCACTTTTCCACAAACTTCAATCGGAGAAGAATTGTTAACTTTTGATGCTACTGTTGTTCCATTAGGAGTTGTCATAGCCAACTCAACATCTAATTGTTGAGGTAATACGGTGATACCCTTAGAAAATTTTTCAAAAAAAAAGAGTTGGTGGATCCAGAATCAAATAAAACATTTTCTACTTTAGAGTGGATGGTAAGTGTACCTCTCACCACTTCGTTGTTGTACCCCACATCACCGATAGTAATTGCATGTGACTTTCATTTTTCTTTGGCCTTATGATTTTGTTGACATCGATCATCATCATCAACCCTTGGATTTGGGCATTGATTGGCATAATTACCCATCTCCTTGCACTTGAAACATTGAAGTGTAGTAGGTTCATTCTGTGTATCCATTCCTTTGTTTGCATCATTAGAAATCTTCTTCCCGTTATTTCGACATTCAATTTCCCGATGAACTTCTTTTCCACACTTATAGCATTTGTTTTTCCCCTTAAGACAATTTCCTCCATGTTTATTTCCACACTTTGAGCATAAGGGAAAACTCATCTTCTTTTCAGTGTGGTCTTTAGATTTTCCTTTGAATTCCATTTTCCTCTTCTTATCAAACCCATGTGACTGATGAGTTACACCAATCTCCATCTCAACCTTGAGAGAACATCGAACAATTTCCTTGTATCTATTGAAGTCCCTTATGGATAACGCCCTTCGGATACTTGGTTTTAAGCCACTAAAGAATCAATCGATCTTACTCTCAGGTTGGATAATAATTGCAGAAGCGTACCTTGAAAGTCTTGTAAAATTTGCTTCGTAGGTACCAACGGATTCATCATCCTCTTTCTTCAGTTCAAGAAACTCCTTCTCCATATTTGTTCGAATAATATGAGGGAAATACTTATTGAAAAATAAGTTCTTGAACTCGTCCCATTCCATGGAATCAATTTCATCACTTTTCCTCGTATTCTTAATAAGATTCCACCATTGATCAGCATCACCTTCCAAATGATACACTGCTAAGATGAATTTATCATGTTCATATCATTGAAGAACTGGAAATATCTTTTCAGTGGTACTGATCCATTGTTCGGCCACTATTGGATCAAAAGACCCATTGAATGAAGGTGGACGCTACCTCATGAAGGATTCGACAGAATGTTGCTCCTTCATTTTCTCATTTGGAAGTCCTTCATGATTCATATCTTGAGAAAATTGTGTGAACATGGCTAAAAGATTTTGCATTCCAGCTCCCATAACGTTTGGTTGCTCAGGGGGACAATCATTGCATTGCCCATCACATTTCTCATTAACATGGTTTCTTCGGGTTCCAGCCATTGACTAAAACCAAGAAGAATAGTGTGAGCAACACTAATTACAATTGGAAAACCACATAATCAAGAATAAAATTTCACACTTAAGGTCTTATCATAGGTTGTTCATGTACATTTATAAAACACTAAGATTGTGTTCTATGGTTAGACTTATCCTTAGGGTTCTTACTAAGGCTTTCACATCCTAGTTTCCAATGTTTGACTATACCTTTCCTCTGATAACAACTATAACAACCCTTACATTACATACATGGTTAATACTTCAAAATTGAAGCATACTTATTACAACATATAACAAAACTATGAAAGTACCATATAGGTATAGTGTCTTTAGAAACTGGGAAACATAAACAACTGGTTCATAAGGCATCTACATTGTCTGCCATTTATTTCATCATATCTATAGTCCCTTTTTGGAATATCTTACTTAATACCCTTCTTCCTGACCTGGGGAAATAAAACATACAAAAGGGTGAGCTCAAATTCTCAGTAAGGGTAAACAAAAGAAATATAAATTACATCAAATTCATAAGAACATAACATTTTGAAAATCTTATCCTGCAAAAGAGATCATAATTTCATAACATGGGATAAATCATGGTAGTGAAGTGTAATCCCAATAATCATAACATAAAACATGAAACTTTGTGGCATACACCCATAATCATAGAGAATCATTTCTTATTATTAAATACTCATTGACAAGACTATCTTAGTGGACAATGTCCATTTCTAAACCGAGTTCACTCAATGTTTCTGTCCTATTTCACTGAACCGGTTTAACCTGCCATTCCAACCATGTCTATCTCATGAGATATAAAATCTTTACCCAATGCATTGGAGGGAGATATAGGTCTCACCCATCTCATAATGATACCATTCTTATGTGTGCCACAAAATCATAAACCATACATCATAGTATAACCCATGTAATAAAAATGGGAATCTTAAACATCATGACATCATAAAATAATTCATATAAGATAAAGGAATTCATAAAAGTATTTACATCACAACATAATCAAATCAATGTAATAATAGGGATAGAAACAGAACCCTATATTATCTTATATGGAAAATAATTTTGATAAAACACTTGAACTCCATTCTTGAGGAAAATATCATTTCTACATCAAAAACATTTTTCCTTTCTTAACATGTCATGCAATTTTAAACTAAATGAAGTTGATTAAAAATAAAGTTGAAAACTTGTAAAGGAAGATTCTTGGAAATAATGTTTTAAAAATCCATTCATGTCGTGTAAGTTAAAAAAACATTCTTCTCGTACTTTTGTCGGAAAAGTCAAAAAGTACCTCGTACGAAAAACGACAAAAGATTCCTTTCATATATTTTACTAAAAACTCACCGAAGGGTAAAATTGGATATAAACTAATATAGAAGGATATAAATATAACATATTGAGGAAACATGGATGTGGATGACAAACTACACCCCAGTAAATACCAAAGTATAAATAATCTCGGATAAAAATGAGATTGTGATATTTTCCCTTACCTTAGGTCCGATTTGCTTCGTAAGTGTCCGAACCTCCTGTATAACGATTTAAATAACGTTATTGACTTATTCCAGAATCATGCATATGGTTATGATATCATATATGGTCGTATTATTAGCTTCTTATTAGTAATATTTTATTATTACTTGTTATTCTGGTGTTTATTACTTTTTGTTCTTTTGCGTGTTTTGTCGAATAAATTCTTATTCTTCTCTTTAGGTTTTAGATACCTCATTTATAGAATGGTATTAGTGTACTATATTTCATATTTATTCATTAAATTAATTTATATAATCATTATCAATTGAAGATCATGTAGAATGAGTCACATCACATCGTGGAGACGGTATTCCGTACGTACGCACGAGTGATGTTCCCATGATCGTGGAATTGTATTGGAGTGTATGTATACTATTTAATAGTCAATATCACTTTACAATAATTATATATAATTATTATTTACACCATTATACCCATCCAAGTAAGGCGGTGGGGGGAAATAGATTACACCATGGCGTGGAGATGGTATTCCGTACGTACGCACGCGCGGTGATTTCATTTTTCCGTAGGATGGATAGATGGTGAAATATGGTTGTTTCATACTTATAATAACATATCAGTATATGAGGGATTCAGATGTTATTAATTCATAATGAAACAACTGAATAAGAAGAAGTGGAAGAAGAAATAAAGATGACAGAATCGGTAATGGGAATTACCTCTTCTTTGAAGTGCCTCTTTGAGATCTCCTCTTAGGGCACTACAATTGGTCTTTGAAGAGGACCAAGACCTCTGGGATGTTTCTAGGGAAGTGGGGAAGTGAAATGGGCAGGGATGGTCCGAGCTTGAAGGCTCAAATTGGTGTGAGGAGGAGAGGGAGGAGGTGCCCTTTTATAATGGAGGAGAGGGGCACCTTTGGAAATATAAGAAATATTAGTTTATATTAAATCCCAACCACACATAAAAACTTCCACAATGACTCATATCTGAAGATTATATGATATAGGGTTGTAATATCATCAACCAAGAAAATTTAGACATGTTAGGAATTTATTTTAAACATTATCAACTTGATTTATCCTTTTTTATCAATTTAATTTAATTTGTGGTAATAATATTCTAAATTTTAAATTATTATCAATAATTACATATGTGTTGTGAATTAACCATAATTTGAAACTTCATGACATTTTCGGCCATGTAAATTTTAATTTATAAATTTTAAATATTTTTGTCATTTTTAAACAATTTTATAATATGTTATTTTTATAAAATAACAATAGTGTTAATTTTGACAATATTCATTTATTTGAATTTAAATAAAATATATACAGAAGATATGTTCAAACTAAATGATTTAATAGATTCATAAAATGTCATATGTATTTAGAAAATTAGTGGAGCACATTAAATAGTTCATATAATATTTATCTTAATATTTTTAAAACCATTTATTTGATATTTTAATTAATAAAATAATTTCAACATCACTATTGTGTCATAATTAATTATAATTATTTAATCCATAAAAATTATAAATAAATTCCTATGATGTAGATAATTGTATTATATTTCTGGAGACTATTCATGTGTGAAGTTTCATTATGTTTATCACCAAATTAAAATTATTATACTTATAAGTTTTAAGAAAGTGACATGTTGTCACATTCATTGGTTTTAATAATAATTAAATTATTTTCATGGACAAAAGTCCATTAAATGAATCTAATCTGGCCATTAGGTGATATGGGTCGGCTTTTAGTCATCCAATAGTATTTTGAAAGGTGTTAGGGTAAATTTATAATCTTATATTTACCCTTAATTACCCAATTTACCTTTAACTATGGTAAATACACTACTAAAAAAAGGGCATTAGCGACCGCCATTGGCGGTCCTTAAAGTCCTATAGAGACCGCCAATGGCGGTCGCATCAGCCTCGTCTCTATAGGCCAATAGGGACCACCATTGGCGGTCACTATAGGTGGCCAAAATTCCAGCCATAAGCGACCGTCTGGCGGTCGCTATAGGGTGCTGGGCGGGGACCATTAGCGACCGCTTTTAGCGGTCGCTACTGCTGCCCGGCAGCCAGTCTATAGCGACCGCCTTTGGCGGTCGCTAAACTGGGGAAAATGTGTTTTAAAAAAAATTCATACCGAAATAAATATATATATATATATATTTGTTAAATAAAAAATATATATATATTTATATTAATGAAAATATTTATATATATAATATTAAAAAAAATATTTTTCATTTTTTTTATGAAATGGACGAATTGTGTTTTTTTTCTTCACGGTGCAAAATCAGAGATATAACAAGGTAACAGTCATAACAAATAGAAAACAATTTCAAACAGCATAAACATCAAAATCATCATAAATGATAAACGTGCTTCAACGATCCGAGCAGGTCCATCTATTTCAATCTTCTGCTTCAAAACCTACAATAAGACAAAAAAACAAAACAAACGTAAATTGAGCATAATTATTCAGTTGTTATATACATATAATAAAATTAAATCTGAAATCAAATCATGGTGCTATAATAATTTAAAACCCCCAATTAAAGAAATGCTGTCATTTCAGGTCATTCGGAGCACGTTTGCTCCGAATTCGACCGTCTCACGCCGTTTTTGGTGTTTTATGACACCGGAAACGCCTTTCCGGTCACCGCGGTCAAACGACACCTCCAATTGACATGCCGTCTGCCCGACCATTTCACAAATTATTCAATGGCTATTGTCGTACAGTTTCATGGCATTCTGAGTTCGTTCGGGTGGTTTTGACCCCCCCCCCCCACCCGCCGTTTTAGCGCGCGCAGAGCTGCTGAAAACGACACACTCAGCCGTACGATGCGCACCGCACGTCCGATGGGCATGTCGTCTTCTCCTAAATGTCTATAATAATATTCCTAATGTTTTCGTGTGGTTTCAGGTCATTCGGAGCACGTTTTCTCCGAATTCGACCATCTCACGCCGTTTTTGGTGTTTTATGACACCGGAAACACGTTTCCGGTCACCGCGGTCAAAAGACACCTCCGATTGATGTTTCTTCTGCCCGACCATTTTAAAAATCACACAATGTATGTTGTCGTACGGTTTCATGGCATTTCGAGGTCGTTCGGGCGGTTTTGACCCCCCCCACGCGCCGTTTTAGCGCGCGCGGAGCTGCTAAAAACGACGCACTCGGCCGTACCGCATGCACCGCACGTCCGATGGACGCTCCGTCTCCTCTTACACGTCACGAATAATATTAATAATGTTTTCGTGTGGTTTCAGGTCATTCGGAGCACGTTTGCTCCGAATTCGACCATCTCACGCCGTTTTTGGTGTTTTTTGACACTTGAAAGGCATTTCTGGTCACCACGGTCAAACGACACCTCCGATTGACATACCGTCTGCCCGACCATTTCACAAATCACACAACGGCTGTTGTCGTACAGTTTCATGGCATTCTGAGTTCGTTCGGGTGGTTTTGACCACCCCCCCCCCCACGCGCCGTTTTAGCGCGCTCGGAGCTGCTGAAAACGATGCACTCAGTCGTACCGCGTGCACCACACATCCGATGGGTGCACCGTCTCCTTCTACACGTCACGAATAATATTCCTAATGTTTTCGTGTGGTTTCAGGTCATTCGGAGCACATTTTCTCCGAATTCGACCGTCTCACGCCGTTTTTGGGGTTTTATGACACCAGAAACGTGTTTCCGGTCACCGCGGCCAAAAGACACCTCTGATTGACATGCCGTTTACCCAACCATTTCAAAAATCACAAATCGGCTATTGTCATACGGTTTCATGGCATTCCGAGGTCGTTCGGGTGGTTTTGACCCCCCCTCGCGCCGTTTTAGCGCGCGCGGAGCTGCTGAAAACAACGCACTTGGCCATACCGTGCGCACCGCACGTCCGATGGGCACGCCTTCTCCTCCTACACGTCACGAATAATATTCCTAATCTTTTCGTGTGGTTTCAGGTCATTCGGAGCACGTTTGCTCCGAATTCGACCGTCTCACGCCGTTTGTGGTGTTTTATGACACTAGAAACGTGTTTCCGGTCACCGCGGTCAAACGACACCTCCGATTGACGTGCTGTCTGCCCGACCATTTCAAAAATCACACAACAGCTGTTTCCGTACGGTTTCATGGCATTCTGAGGTCGTTCGGGTGGTTTTCACCCCCCCACGCGCCGTTTTAGCGCACGCGGAGCTGCTGAAAACGACGCACTCGGCTGTACCGCGCGCACCGCACGTCCGATGGGCGCACCGTCTCCTCCTACATGTCACGAATAATATTCCTAATATTTTCGTGTGGTTTCAGGTCATTCGGGGCACGTTTTCTCCAAATTCGACCGTCTCACGCCGTTTTGGTGTTTTATGACACCAGAAACGTGTTTTCAGTCACCGTGGTCAAATGACACCTCCGATTGACGTTCCATCTGCCCGAACATTTCCAAAATCACACAAAGGCTGTTGTCGTACGGTTTCATGGAATTCTGAGGTTGTTCGGGTGGTTTTGACCCCCCCCCCCCCCCCACGCGCCGTTTTAGCGCGCGCGGAGCTGCTGAAAACGACGCACTCAGCTGTACCGCATGCACCGCACATCCGATGGGCGCGCCGTCTCCTCCTACATGTCACAAATAATATTCCTAAGGTTTTTGTGTGGTTTCAGGTCATTCGGAATACGTTTTCTCTGAATTCGACCGTCTCACGCCATTTTTGGTGTTTTATGACAACGAAAACGCGTTTCTGATCACCGTGGTCAAACGACACCTCCGATTGACGTGATGTCTGCCCGAAAATTTCAGAAATCACACAACGGTTGTTTTCGTACAGTTTCATGGCATTCCAGGGTCGTTTGAGTGGTTTTTACCCCCCCCCCCCCCCCCACGCGCCGTTTTTGCGCGCACGGAGCTGCTGAAAACGACCCACTCGGTCGTACCGCGCGCATCGCACATCTGATGGGCACGTTGTCTCCTCCTACACGTCACAAATAATATTCCTAATGTTTTCGTGTGGTTTCAGGTCATTCGGAGCACGTTTGCTCAGAATTCGACCGTCTCACGCTGTTTTTGGTGTTTTATGACACCGGAAACGCGTTTCCGGTCACCGCGGTCAAAATACACCTCCAATTGACATGTCGTCTGCCCGACCATTTCACAAATCACAAAACGGCTGTTGTCGTACGGTTTCATGGCATTCCGAGGTCATTCAAGTGGTTTTGACCCCCCCCCCCCACCCCATGCTCCGTTTTAGCGCGCGTGGAGCTGCTGAAAACGACGCACTCGGCCGTACCGTGCGCACCGCACGTCCGATGGGCGCTTCATCTCCTCCTACACATCTCGAATAATATTCCTAATGTTTTCGTGTTGTTTCAGGTCATTCGGAGCACGTTTGCTCCGAATTCGACCGTCTCACGCCGTTTTTGGGGTTTTATGACACCAGAAACGCATTTCCGGTCACCGCGCTCAAAAGACATCTATGGTTGATGTGCCGTCTGCCCGACCATTTCAAAAATCACACAACGGCTGTTTTCGTACGGTTTCATGGCATTCCGAGTTCGTTCTGGTGGTTTTGACCCCCCTACGCGCCGTTTTAGCACGCGCGAAGCTGCTGAAAACGACGCACTCGGTCGTACCACGTGCACCGCACGTCCGATGGGCGCACCGTCTCCTCCTACACATCACGAATAATATTCCTAATGTTTTCGTGTGGTTTCAGGTCATTCGGAGCAGGTTTGCTCCGAATTCGACCGTCTCACGCCGTTTTTTGTGTTTTATGACACCAGAAACACGTTTCTAGTCACCGCGGTCAAACGACACCTCTGATCGACGTGCCGTCTACCCGACCATTTCAAAAATCACACAACGGCTATTTTCGTATGGTTTCATGGAATTCTGAGGTCGTTCGGGTGGTTTTGACCCCCCCCCCCCCCCCACGCGCCGTTTTAGCGCGCGCGGAGCTGCTTAAAATGACGCACTCGGCCGTACCGCGCGCACCGCACGTCCGATGGGCACGTCGTCTCCTCCTACACATCACGAATAATATTTTTTAATGTTTTCATGTGGTTTCAGGTCATTCAGAGTATGTTTGCTCCGAATTTGACCGTCCCATGTCGTTTTTGGTGTTTTATGACAGCGGAAACGTGTTTCCAGTCACCGCGGTCAAACGATGCCTCTGATTGACATCCTGTCTGCCCGACCATTTCACAAATCACACAACGGCTGTTGTCATACGGTTTCATGGAATTCAGAGGGAATTCAAGTGGTTTTGAACCCCCCCCCCCCCCCACGCTCCGTTTTAGCGCGCGTGGAGCTACTGAAAACGACGCACTCGGCCGTACCATGCGCACCGCATGTCCAATGGGCGCGCGATCTCCTCCTACACGTCACGAATAATATTCCTAATGTTTTCGTGTGGTTTCAGGTCATTCAGAGCACGTTTTCTCCGAATTCGACCGTCTCACGCCGTTTTTGGTGTTTTATGACACCAAAAACGCGTTTCCGGTCACCGTGGTCAAACGACACCTCCGGTTGACGTTCCGTCTGCCCGACCATTTCAAAAATCACACAACGGCTATTGTCGTACGGTTTCATGGCATTCTGAGTTCGTTCTGGTGGTTTTGACCCCCCCCCCACCCACGCTTCGTTTTAGCGCGCGCAGAGCTGCTGAAAACGACACACTCGGTCGTATCGCGCGCACCGCACGTCCGATGGGCACTTAGTCTCCTCCTACACGTCACGAATAATATTCCTAATGTTTTCGTGTGGTTTCAGGTCATTCGGAGCAGGTTTGCTCCGAATTCGACTGTCTCACGCTGTTTTTGGTGTTTTATGACACCAGAAATGCGTTTCCAGTCACCGCGGTCAAACGACACCTCTGATTGACGTGCCGTCTGCCCGACCATTTCAAAAATCACACAAAGGCTGTTTTCGTACGGTTTCAAGGAATTATGAGGTCGTTTGGGTGGTTCCCCCCCCCCACGCGTCGTTTTAGCGCGCGCGGAGCTGCTGAAAATGACGCACTCGGCCGTACCGTGCGCAACGCACGTCCGATGGGCACGCCGTCTCCTCCTACACATCACGAATAATATTCTTAATGTTTTCATGCGGTTTCAGGTCATTCAGAGTACGTTTTCTCTGAATTCGACCGTCCCACGCCATTTTTGGTGTTTTATGACACCGGAAACGTGTTTCCAGTCACCGCGGTCAAACGACGCCTCCGATTGACATGCCGTCTGCCCGAAAATTTCACAAATCACACAAAGTCTGTTGTCGTACGGTTTCATGGCATTCCGAGTTCGTTCGGGTGGTTTTGACCCCCCCACACGCCGTTTTAGCATGCGCGGAGCTGTTGAAAACGACGCACTCGGTCGTACTGCGCGCACTGCACGTCTGATGGGCGCTTCGTCTCCTCCTACACATCAGGAATAATATTCCTAATGTTTTTGTGTGGTTTCAGGTCATTTGGAGCACGTTTTCTCCGAATTCGACCATCTCACGCCGTTTTTTGGTCTTTTATGACACCGGAAACGCGTTTCCGGTCACCGCGGTCAAACGACACCTTCGATTGACGTGCCGTCTGCCCGACCATTTCAAAAATTACACAAGGATATTGTTGTACTGTTTCATGGAATTCTGAGGTCGTTCGTGTGGTTTTGACCCCCCACGTGCTGTTTTAGCGCACACAGAGCTGCTGAAAACGATGAACTCGGCCGTATTGCGCGCACTGCACATTTTATGGGCGTGCCGTCTCCTCCTACACATCATGAATAATATTCCTAATATTTTCGTGTGGTTTCAAGTCATTCAGAGCACGTTTGCTCCGAATTTGACCGTCTCACGCCGATTGTGGTGTTTTATGACACCGAAAACGCGTATTCGGTCACCGCGGTCAAACGACACCTCCGATTGATGTTTCGTCTTCCCAAACATTTCAAAAATCACACAACGGCTATTTTCGTACAGTTTCATGGCATTCCGAGGTCGTTTGGGTGGTTTTGACCCCCCCCCCCCCCCCCCCCCGCGCCGTTTTAGCGCGCGCGGAGCTACTGAAAACGACGCACTCGGCCGTACCGTGCGCACCGCATGTCTGATGGGCGTGCCGTCTCCTCCTACATGTCATGAATAATATTTCTAATGTTTTCGTGTGGTTTTAGGTCATTCAGAGCACGTTTTCTCCGAATTAGATCGTCTCACGCCGTTTTTGGTGTTTTGTGACACTGGAAACACGTTTCTGGTCACCGAGGTCAAATGACACCTCCGATTGACGTGTCGTCTGCCCGACCATTTCACAAATCACACAACGGCTGTTTTAGTACGGTTTCATGGAATTACGAGGTCGTTCGGGTGGTTTTGACCCCCCATGCGCCGTTTTAGCGTGCGCGGAGCTGCTGAAAACGACGCACTCGGCCGTACCGCGCGCACCGCACATCTGATGGGCGCGTCGTCTCCTCCTACACGTCACGAATAAGATTACTAATGTTTTCGTGTGGTTTCAGCTCATTCAGAGCACATTTGCTCCGAATTCGACCGTCTCACGCCGTTTTTGGTGTTTTTTGACACCAGAAACGCGTTTCCGGTCACCACGGTCAAACGACCCCTCCGATTGACGTGCCGTCTACCCGGCCATTTCACAAATCACACAACGGCTGTTGGCGTACGGTTTCATGGAATTCTGGGGTGCGGTAGGGTTTTCCGGTGTGCGGGGAGGGCTGTCCAGAGTGCGGGGAAGGCTGTCCGGGGTGCGGGAGGGCTGTCCGGCGTGCAGGGAGGGCTGTCCGGAGTGCGGGGAAGGCTGTCCGGGGTGCGGGAGGGCTGTGCGGGGTGCGGGAGGGCTGTTTGGAGTGCGGGAGGGTTGTCCGAGGTGCGAGGCGGGGGGGGCTTTCCGGGGTGTGGGAAGGACTGTACGGAGTGCGGGGGGCCTATCAATATTCTCCCTTGATTTCAACTTACTAGATAAAAAAATTTCAGTCACTATAAATGGTCTAGTAAACCTGGACTTATTCTTACTAGACATTAGCTTCCATATTGAAGAATGAAACAACACTTTGTCTCCTACTTGAATTTATCCCTCCTATTTCAGTCTATTATGGATAGAGTTACCATTCTCCTTACATTGTTGGGTTTCTTATTGGGTTTTGGTCTTAGTTTATAAAACTTTATCATCTCTGGATTCATTTTTTCATTTTTCCCTAACTCCAGGTCAACGTTTTTGGAAGACTAGATAGATTTATGATATAGCTCAAACCCAACATAAATATCAATAACAACCCTACCATTAAAAGCAGAAACACACCTCGTGAATATGATGCGTCATGCGTGTTCATCACTAACCTCCATCCGGTGGGCCAGGGGCCTACAACAAATAAATATTATGAATATTTTTATAGAAAAAATAATTTAAATTAAATGAATAAATACAGTATAAAACTGAGTCATGTGATCCCCTGCACCATCACCTGAACGAACATATTCCCGTAGTGCTCTAACCTCAGCAGCCAATTGCGCATCTGCCTCCTCAGAAGCCCGCAATGTGCCTCGAAATCTGATAGCTGCTGTGTCATCTGAGCAACAGCAGGACCGAAAACCACAGCGTGTGACACTACAGAACGAGGAATCCCTATTCCATAGGTCAAACTATATCCATGTCTGTCCCGACCAATGATGCGATGAAAGATCTCATCCCTTCGCATGGGAAGCTGTCGCTGGTCCTCTGGCAGATGTTCTAATTCAACTTCAAATTGAGCATGTGAAATATTTAAATATATATACATATATTAATATAAATATTTTATGTAGGTATTGGTAATGAGTACAAGCACTTACTATCAATGATGCAGCATCTGGATCATTGCGATCACGAGTCCTCATCCACACCGACATTTTATCAGTTGGTGTACCTTGCTCCCGCAACTATATATGTATAGAATATAAAAAACCGTATTAATTAAAAAAATTAAAAATGAATAATAAATACCTCATGTAGGATCTGAGACACGTGACGAGTCCCGAGCCTGTGAGGTGGTCCCTACAACGCTCAATTCTCATAATGGCGTGTAAACACCTCCTACATTCAATTCATTCAATCATCAAACAAATCACACATTCTTGAAAATATATATACCAAAATAAATATACAACCCGCAACACCCTCAGTAGACCAATATGAAACTAAATCACGCCACTGAGCTGAGAGGACACCTCTCGGGACATTTTCTAGAATGTCTGGGGCACCCACATTTGGTACCCAGTGGTCCCTCTTTACTTTGCCTTTATAGTCTTTCCACATATTATAGCATTTGCTCATACACAATAGTCGAAACTCATCGGGACATACATTCAAATTTTGCTATTAAAGAAAAAAATCACATATGTTATTGCTGATTATACATAGGGAATAAATTAAAATGGTCTTCTTACCTGAACCTCCTTCCAAATACGGTCTAATATGCCCTGAGGGATAGAAGCCCAGTCACGCGTGGTCAATGGAAATCGATGTGGATCACGTATGATATGACACAACTGACTAATAAATGCAGGGGTATTCCATCCCACAGGATGAAATACCTTATCAAATGAAACATCAAAAGTCGTGTCGGAATTCCATGCTAATATGCCTCGACCAGGGCCTCTCCTGTGAGAGGAAGAAGCAGTCGGGTCTGATCCTGTTGAAAATAATTTTATATACAAATTGACAAATGTTATATATATATATATATCTGTTTATTAATTACATAAAAAATAGAGACAATGACATTCCAACATACCTTGACCCTGAGATGTATATGCCTCAGATGGATGATGTGGATCTTCTGCCTCTTCCCCTGACATGCCTGCAGTCATGGAAAACATTAGTAACCGGACTATCCAAAGTGTCCAAATGATAAATTGGACTGTTTTTAAAAAAATCAAACTTGTACAGTTGTTAATCAAACAAAAAGGGATTGAATAATTAGTTGGGAATGAATTTTAAAAAATCAGAAAATTCCCAAAACAGATATACAAATTATGTACAAAACCAATCAATGCATAGCCAAATTTCAAATTGAATTAATAAAAATTCAAGCAGCACATGAACCAAATGAAGAATACCTCAATGGAAAGATACACTGATAATAACATCAATATAACATGAGTTAAATCACCCTAAATATTTATAACTGGATAAACTTCAAAAAGTGAGGATTAAACTTACAAGGATTTATAAAATGTTTACATAATTTATGATATCTTAGGATGAAAAGTTGGAAAACAATTATACCTTTCATTAAGCATGAAAATCGACCGTTTCTCCTTCAAAAGCCGCTCTGACCCAATAAATATCTTCTTCACGTTGAACTACGGTATGTTGATCAAGTTGTTGGGAAAAAAGGAATAGTCTCAGGTTCTTCTTGTTCAAATACAAACACTCCTCGCTGAGACATTTTGACAACAACTTGCTAACTTGGATTCGAAGGCAAAGTAACGAAGAATACTTGTTCCTCTTGTGATGTCAAAATGAAATGTTCATTATCAACTCGTTCATTTCTGTATAAAATATAGTTAAAATTCACCAATGAAAACTGATATTGATCGACTTTACATCCACACACTCGATCAACCCAATTACACTTTAACAATATGTACTTCAACCCATGTGTGTATACAACTTCAATGATGTCTATCAATTGACCGTAGTAATAACCAGAATCGAAAAATGGACAACCAATGCCACTGTTTTGTGTTTCTAGTTTTTCGTAAACATCTTTAATGTGAAATCGAAAACCATTAGTATCTATAGATTTATAACAACGAGCCGTTATAGATGGACCCTCAGCCAGTTGGATAAATTCTTCAGTTAGCATGGGGTCCCCTAACTCCCTCGGCTTATGAACCTACATAATTCATAGAATTCAATAATGATATATGAAGAAATAAATTAGTATAATACTTCACTCATAATGAAAATCAATTTATACGTACATAATCCTTGAACCAATCATGAAATGACGCATAATGAGACTGTTGAATTTGCAACTCAGTCACACGATACAGATCTTCTTTTATCTCATTAATGTGTTTTCTGCAAATGATAATGCAATGCTTAAATGATCAAATTATACAAACATAACATGTAAAAATTAAACAATAAAAGTGATAAGATACTTACTGCATTAATGGTGCAACTGATGGAGTATTGAACAAGATATATCGATGCGCTTGTATCCACTCAATGTTGTCCATATCATATGTGGTTCCTTCTCCAACTGGACCATCCTGAATCCGAGATGGGTTATCTAATTTTTTTTCAACATCCGTAAGATATTCTGCACAAAAAGTAGTACACTCATCCATCAAATAACCATTGGCTATTGATGCCTCCGGACGAGCTCTGTTGCGTACAAATTGTTTCAATGTACTCAAATACCGCTCAATAGGATACATCCACCTGAATTGAACTGGACCAGTATCCATTACTTCTTCAGTTAGGTGCACTGTCAAGTGGACCATAACATCGAAAAATGAGGGGGAAAATAGTTTCTCAATGTGACAAAGCGTAAGTACAATTCGGTCCTGTAAACTTTTTAAATCACTCATTCGTTGATTTCTTAAAAAAAGTTGTATAAAAAAATTACTCATCTCAATGAATGGCTGAACAACATTGGGGGATAAACAATCACAAATGGATATTGGAATCAACTACTAGAATAGTATGTGATTGTCATGACTTTTCAACCCTTTCAATGTCTTTCTCGTCATATTTACAGACTTTGAAATATTAGAAGAGTAACCATCAGGCACCTTGAGCATCTTCAAAATGGAAAGAAATGTCTTTTTCGCCTTTGTAGTCATCGTATACTGTGCAGTAGGCATATATGCCTTGTTTCCCTCAGCTAACTATAAATGCAACTATTTCCTTAAACCCATTTCTTCCAAATCACGACGTGCATTAACATGGTCCTTTGATTTCCCACTGACACTTAAAATGGTCCACAATATGTTATCACAAACATTTTTTTCAATGTTCATGACATCCAAATTATGCCTCAGCATGTTAGTTTTCCAATACGGAAGACTATAAAAAATAGTTTTCTTTTTCCAATTGTGACTGCGCTGCCTACCCGCAGCTCGAATATTACGTACCAGAGGAGCCACCAAATCCTGAATTTCATATACCATGCGGATGTTTTCTTCCTCAATCTGCGATAACATTTCGACTCCTGTCATGATCTTTGGTGCTGGGCTGAACTCTCTAGAACCATCAAATGCCACTTTGTCCTTTCTGAACCTGTGCTGAGGGGGGAGAAAACGTCTGTAACCCATGTATGCCCATTTTTTGGAATACTTAAGCCATGCATATTTTTTACTTTTGTTGCAACAAGGGAAAGAGAATTCCCCTTTCGTACTCCAGCCTGATAAATTTGCATAAGCTGGGAAGTCATTGATTTTGCACAATAAAGAAGCTTGCAGTTTGAACATTTCATCCGTTTTACAGTCACAAGTCATCACACCATTGCCCCAAAATTCATTCAACTCTTCAATCAATGGATGAAGGTAAACATCAATCTTATCCCTCGGACATTTAGGTCCATCAATAAGAGTGGAAAGTAATATAAATTGTTGCTTTATACAAAGCCACAGAGAAAGATTATACGGAACCAACACCACGAGCCATGTGCTATGAGTTGCACCAACCATAGTCTTGAATGGATTGAAACCATCTGCTGCCAATCCCAATCGGACATTAGGAACATCTTTGGAAAAGTCGGGATGTCTCTTATCAAAATCCTTCCATGCATGAGAGTCTGTCGGGTGGGTTAACATATCACTTTCATGAACTCTTTCTGCATGCCATCTCATTAATTTAGAAACTTTAGATGACATAAAAAATCTTTTCAACCTTGGTTTAAGGGGAAAGTAACACATTTGCTTTATGGAAATCGGTTTCCCCTGTATCACAATCTGACTTTGATGAGTCTGATTTCCCCTGTTCTCTTTCCACCTGGAAGCACCACAAACCGTACAAATATCCAAATGGGCAGTTTCCTTTCTAAACAACATACAGTTGTTTGCACATGCATCTATGGTCTCAAATGTAAAACCTAAGTTCTCTGTCAGCTTATGAGCATGGTAATACGACTCGGGAATCTTAGCATCGATAGGAAGAACCGTTTTCAATAACACCAACAACACATCGAATGATGTGTCTGACCAATGATTCAAAGTCTTCAAATGCAACAACTCCATGATAAACGACAATTTATTGAAAAAAGTACATCCATGACATAATTCTGTTTTTGCATCATCAATTGCTTCATAAAACCTCCTCGAATCACAATCTGCACCAGAGAAAAGATTTATCTCACCGGTCTCAAGATTCTGGATGTCAATGCCTTCAGGATCCAACCCACGTACCATTTCAGTAAGCATTTCATGCATTGGATTATTCATCCTTGCATCAACATCCATCTGAACTGTATCCGTATTTTCACAACGAACATATTCTTCTCCATGACGAATCCAACTCTTATAATTTCTCAGAAATCCATTAAAGAATAGGTGCTCCCTCACAGTATATCATGTGAATTGATATCTTTTAGCACATTTTCTGCATGGACAACTAATATAGTCACTTTCAAATCCTCTAGTGAAGTCAATAAACTGCATAATGCCATTGAAATACTCTCTAGACGTTCGATTTGGAAGATCAATCCAACTCTTATCCATAATAAGATCCCAATAACAAACATTTACACAAAACTTATTACATTTTCATTTTTCATATCAAATATATTTAAAATAAATACTAATTAATTTTTTGGGAACCATTTATAAAATAATAATGTAAGTGAAAGCTCATGTCATACCTGATTGAGCTACAAACCTGTAAGGGAGGGGAGCCAAAGGCAGTGCTGTGAGGGAGAGGAGAGGCAGCGGTGGGGAGCCAGAGCCGGAGCTGGTATAGCGAGGGAGGGGATGGTGAAGGAGGGGACGGGTGGCGGTAGTGCGGCGAGGGAGGGGACAAAGATGAAGGCGATGGGGGTTGGCAGGGTGCGGGGGGGGGGGGTGTTTGGGGTGATGGGAGGGAGGGACGAGGGGGGGGAGGGCCAAGGGCGGAGGTCGGAGGCTGGAGGGGATGGGGGTCGAAGGAAAGAGGGTGGCCGGAGGGCTGCCCGAGGGCTGCCGGGCTGCCGGAGGTGGGTGGCGGGAGGCCCGAGGGCAGAGGGAGGCCGCAGGGCGACCGCAAGGAGAAGGGAGGCCGGAGCCGGAGGGCGGAGGGCGGCCGGAGGAGGGTGGGGCCAGCAGAGGGCGGCCGGAGGGTGGAGTGCGGCCGAAGGGCGGCCAGAGGGCTTCCGGAGGGTGGCCAGGGCGGCCGGAGGCGGGTGGCGGGAGGCCCGAGGGAAGAGAGAGGTTGCAGGGCGGCTGCAAGGTGGAGGGCGGGGCCGGAAGAGGGCGGGGCCGCCGGAGGGCAGGGCCAGCGGAGGGCAGGGTCGGCGGAGGGCGGCCGACCGGCGGGTGCAGCGATGGGGAGGGCACGACGACGGGGAGGGCGCGGTGACGGGGAGGGCGCGGCGACGGGGAGGGCGCAGCGACGGGTAGGGGGGAAGGGCGGGGGGAAAATTCGCGAGGAGGGAGGGGGAGGGGGTGCTAAATCCCCCCATTTTTTAAGGAATGGTAGCGACCGCCATTCGCGGTCGCTATAGGTTAAGGGGCTCAAAATCCCATTTTTTCAGTAGTAATAAAATTTACCGTAGTTACTATTCATATTGCTCAAAAATAAAAAGTAGCCTATTAACATAATTTGGACCCACTGATTCCGAATATGGAATCCATTTTTCAAAATTCAAAACATATATGTTGTAGTAATTAATTTAAAATAAATCCCATTGTTAAGAAAATGGGTTTTAGAAGATAAAACATTGCCAAAGATTGAAATGTTTTTACCTATGAGTTCAATTTGAAATTAATGCTAATAACCTAAATTATATTAAATGGTAAAAATATATTATATTTATAATTTAGAACCATTCAATATTATAATTTATCCATATAAATTATCTCAATGAAAAAAGTTGTTTTTAATTAAAAATTTGCGTATTTTTACTATTCATCAAAATATGAAAGTTATCAGAAAAATATCAAAAATTTATCCAAAGTAAATTTTTATACACTGATTCAAAAGAAGAATTTTATTTTGTCAAATTTTACATACAAACATGTCAAAGACTAGATTTAATGTGGGTGCGCCATCAAAAGGCGGCAAAACTGCATTTTTTGAAAAATACTTCTTTTATCCAAAAAAACTGATTTTGATTTCATACCTCACTCTAGAAAATGTATAAGTTGAATTAAAATGTTATAAAATTCAAAATTCAGTTAATTCTATTCATAACGGCTAGTTTTAAAAATATTTTAATAGCATATCGTTGTTTAGTGAAACTCGGTATTGCGTACGACGCAAGCTATCGAGGAAGGTCGTGGTTGCGTGTAAAGAAAGGCCAAGCTAGTGTTGTGTGTAGTGAAACATTCCTTTGATGATTTATATAAAAACAAAATATTTCTCATAAAATTATCAGGTGTTACACCCACCACCACAATAATATCTACTTTATCTCACTTCCACATGGTTTTGGTCTTAAATAGAGCTTACTTCCCATCGAGTGTATCAGTACCCTCCCACCTATAAAAAAGATTTTATGGGGAGTATGTTTCATGGTAATTTTAATCCATGACAAAGAACTATATAATCCCAATGTGGGAATAGAGTTGAAGTCATCAAGGTGTGACACTCTATGGCCATAATGTGACACCCTATAGCTAGAAACTCTTAATATAGAGGTCACACACTACATTCTAAATCAAACCCAATAGGAATGTTTCTTGTTTATAAGTGGATGCACTTCAGAGAAACTAGATCATGTTCTTTAGGGTCTCCCTTCCTAGAGGTATTCTATACCACCCCACATGGTAGCTTCCTCCTAGAACATCCTTGAGATCTCCTCAGGTTAGTGCTAAGATGTTTTTTCCTTCATACATTCCCCCTGAATCCATGATCACCTATTATATTAGTTGGATATATTCAAGAGATGACACAAAAACTAGCATGCCCAGTCAACCTTGAATTTGAAAAAAAAATTGCAACTCTCTTAAAACATTCCTTATCAACTAACCATGTATGCATATTTAAGAATGAATTTTCTATCATTCTCAATTTCGTTTCTAATATTTTAAAAGTATCAACCTTATCCAACAATAATTCCCAAATAATTTTATACCTTTTATGTAATTAATCATGTATATAGAACTTCTAATATTCTAATAGATATATATATAATTTCCCATAATAAATTCTCCAGGTATCACTTATTCTTGGAAACATATTTTACAATAATATAAGTATATATTAAAAATGTTTTTAAAAAATAAAAATTAATTTTTTCTCTTTAAAATAATGTCAAATAACATTTATCCTATTCAAAAAACATCCAAGATACTTTTTAATAATTAAAAATTTTTAACATCATCATACATTGATACTATATGAACTTTGAAAAAAATATGACATAGACAAGGTGGGATAATCAATATACCCATTTTATTTATTAGCAATGCCAATTTAAATTATATATTAATATGTGTAATAGTTAATCATCATTCTCTATCTCTATAATTCTCATCAATATTTCATTTCAATTTTCTTCTCTCCCATTATTGACAAGAACTAAAATTTCCATGAGGGGGGACAGTATAATTTTAGGCACAAGCAATGTGTCACAAATCATTCCACTGAAATTCTATGTGATCCATGATAAGTGTATAAAATAAAATATTTTTATTTAGACATTAAATATGTTCTTGAAAAAAAAAATTATATAAATTAAAACTAAAAATATCTTGATCCTTTCTTAAATGGTTATTTAAATAATTATTACAGTGAGACAAAAAAAAGTAAGACCGTTTGAGAAAATATTTTTCATGTAACATAATCCTAAATTTCTTTTACTCATTTAAATACACAATTAAAATACATTCAAGTATAAAAGATATTTAAACCTACTAAAATATATTATAATATTCTTTAAACTTTACATCCATTTAATTTATTAAAAAATAGTTTATAACGCTTAATTTTAAGATATTATTTTTGTAACCACATGTGAGTGATTAAAAAAACGTTAATTGCTAGTGGTATATAATTAAGAATGCTATAGAATATTCATATTTTATGTAATAGATGATTCTAGTATCTTTTTAAACATCTTCTTTGAGTATATCTCCCTCAATGAGACAATATGAATAACCTTCATAAATTTAGATTTCTTCTATAGATCAATTTTATGATGTCAAATTTTGAGAAAACACCAATATAGTTTCTTCTTCCTTTATGTTTCTAAGTTTTGATAGCTTTCTTTAAATTTAATATAGACGGTCATTTTGTCATATTTTCTTAAGAATTCCATTTGTGAGATCAATATAGGATGGTAGCATCTTATTTTCACTATATATATTTGAAAAACATTATATATTCTCATGTTATACCCCTGATACAATGATTTTCAATCAACATCCTACATTGTTGGAACAAAAATACAACCCATATTATAAAAAATAAGGTCCAACTTCTTCTTGTTCAATGTGAATAGAAAGGATAATAGGATTTTCTGGGATTATTTTAATATAAGAATAATCGAATAAAAAAAATGAGAAGAATCCAAAGAAATTACTTGTACACAAATAGAAATCCAAAATAAGTAGCATAATGTAATTAAATAATAAAGGAAATCAAAAAAGATAGAGAATAAATATCAAAATTATAATAAAATTGTTAAATCTTTAAACTCTTGAAAGTCACTTACATTTAAACTTGAACATCAATCATATTTTGAAATGATCTATCACAGAAATACATGCAAGTACCTATTTTCATTAATTGTGCCTCTAACTATTCATAGCATGATCTAAGTATTTCTGGTGCATCTCAAATATTATTTAATATGAAATTGAACCTCCCCTAAAGATCACATTAATAAATATCTAGGTAATCAGATAATATATCTTTCTTTGAATCATCAAAGAACCCACCATGGCATGATGTACCAGATCATGGAATAAAAAGTAGCATACAGCTTCCCATACTTATAATTCCAATCACGGGGTAGTAAACAGTCTCACAACATGATGAGAAATATCCTCTATCCTGTATCATAATTTATAGTATCCAATAACTTATTCAAATATTTTAGAGTGTCATAAATAGATTGAAAAAATTTCTTAGTAATTGACCGACCATAGTGGGTCATGTGACACCTTTCACGTTCTCTTATTCACTCTACTTAGTGTTAAACTGTGATGGGATCACATTATTATTCCCTTGATGCCTCCATGTTGGTCCCTATGGTTAATGATTTCCTATATTTAAAAATTTCCAAATCACTATTGGGTTCTAATTTTATTGGATATTTTTTTACTCTAAACTCTTCACTCATACTATAAAGTCAATTTCATGATGTGAAGCACTCAACATTGTTGTAATGAATTTGGAACCACAATTACATAGTACATAGACATTTATTAAAAATTACATGGTTTCTATGTGAACCCTATGTCAAATTTTGAATCACTACGAGTTATTAATCAGTACTACTTCTTTATCTCTATCATAGCATGAACCCTCTGGTTTCCTCGATTATTTAGCAAACTACCAGCGTTCATGCTGTAACCAGAGGCTTCATGGTGAGAACCACCTTCAATTTATAAAAATATTATCTAATGTCCATGAAACCTATATAACCAAAAAAAATATAATATTAAATTAAACAATTCCTAGAATTATATAATTAAACTCAATAATCATAGAGAAAACACTAACAACAAATGTGTGAGTTATCGGTATCCAATTCCCCTACACTAGAATAGTTTTTTTTACAAGAAATAAGAATCTCAATACAGATTTTAATGGATAGAAACCATCAGAAAGAGTAAAATAAACTCCAAACATGTCAATAGAATCATGTATTAACTAAAACCATATCAAATACCATTAACTTATCCCCTTATGAAACTAGTCATTCTTTATAATTGTATTTCCATTTTAACCTTTCCTTCACTCCATCACTAGTCTCTACACTTTCTCGTAGCATCCATATCACCATTATGATTTATATTTCTAAAATATCTAAACTCAACACTCAATATCATTTAAAAAATGAGTTGTAATTAATCTCAAGTGCACACATCCTATATATAATCTTTCATTAAACTGACACCTTCACTTAGAAATCAAACCATGCATATCATGAGGACTTTTTCATTTCTGTTCAAATGTATTTAAAGCGAAATATTGGTTCATCATGATGAGAAGGTTAAAGTTAGAGTCTAAAAAGGGATAGATGAATCCTTAAATCATAATTCATGATATTATAGTGAGTTCAATGAAATGAATCCCCTCATTAATCCAACATAAAAATTTAGTTTTCCAGACATCCTTCTTCTGTTTTTATATGAGTTCCACATTCAAACATGAAAAATAATGTTAACAATTATCTTTTATTTTTTTAATTTCTTATAACATTATTTGTTAAGGGAAAATGTGTCAAGGAAATTTCATGTACCCTTGGATATAAAACCAAAAATAAACTCAATCATTGTCATCAATATCCTATCAAAACTAGTTAGAATAAGAAGGGGGAAGGTGTTCATTTTGTTTTTTAATACTAGGTATCTCACATTCGCACATTTTTTCCATTTACTTTTTTCTATTTCCTTAATTTAAAGAATATTTTTAATCTCAATCACCAATAGTTGGAAACATTTAAACCCATATAACCAAAACTATAACCCTACGTTTTTCATTTCAGAATAATAATTTTAATATCTCCTAGAAAATACCCAATATCCCCTCTAAAGCTCAGTTGGATGATAATGAAATTATAATTATTGAATTATGGGCGGGAAATAAATATAGTCTCATAATGTGGATTCTAATAAATAAATACCTTGGTTTCAATATAATTCTATAGGATACAATGTAGGGTATTTACCAAGGTCACATGGGCTCCAGGAAATCAATCAAGGGAATTAATCGTTTAAATTTGGTTCAAAATAATCATGTTTAAGTAATATTAAAAAACATGGTAGTGATATGTGTTCCATGATTTATCACAAGAAAGAAATAATAGAAAAAATATTCAAAATTATCTTATAAAACCTCTTATGAATAGAATTTCAAAAATATATACAATAACATTAGCAACTAGTGTTAATCAATGATTCAATGAATCAAAAAATTCAGGTATTAAAACCACAGATAAACATCCAATTTAAAAATCATAATATATTAAACCCGGTTGTAAACAAAAATTTAAATTTGAATAATTTACATCTATAACTATAACATATACTCTTGTGGTTGTTATAAAATATCTAAAACAAATATCTTGAATCTGATGGAAAATGTCTTTGAAACAAATTAATAATGAAAACAGTCAAGTGGGTTACCAGGTTAGTTGAAAAAGAATTCCCATACAGTTAAAATAAAAATGGTTTCGTGATTATTGGGGATCAATTTGGATAGTTCACACTAAATAAAGAAATTATTTATACCAACATATAAAATAAGACAATAGAGTACCCAATTGATAAATAATTATGTGATGAAAACTGATTGTAATGGATCTAGAAACCAATATTTAGCTGTGATTAGGGGATGCGAGTCTTGAGACACAGTTTTTTCAATTGGAATATGTTAGTTCAACAATGATAAATAGTACTGTATGGGAAGGAAGAATGGTTACAAAATGCATCCATATATTCCTTCAATGTATATAAAACAAATATGCAATAATCTCAAGAGGAAACAACTACATGTCCGACACAATTTTTTTCAAAATACACAAAAATGGTGGGTGGGGAAATACTATGACTCGGAGTTACCATCCTTAGGATCTCGCATATTAACTTCCACAAGAGTGGGATACTCAATCAAGACAATATTTTTAATTTCAGGAATGGTGATCTGGTCTTGAAGAGAGGAAGATAAGGCATCGTATGGTTGTATTGTTTGAGTGATTTTCTCTAAAGTTGTTGATGGGAATTATGCGGAAATAATTTTCAATGTTATAGGATTCTAATCATGGGAACCTCTAATATTAATTGATTTCATTGTTCTAGTATTCTGGTTAACAAATGGGGTGTCATGCACTTTCTCAAGGGCATACCCCATCCCCATTCAATTGTAGATAAGTAAACATTTTAATTCAGGTCTTTTATTTAATAATTTTCTTTGAAATATGAATGAAGTTATTTCTTTTTAGGTCAATTATATCTATCAGAGTTAGGGAAGTGGATGGTGTAGGGTCCATAGTGGTAGTGGCTGGGGTAAGATTCTTGGTGGAGGACATTGGATGGTGAGAAAATAGGTTCACTAGAAGCTCAGGAAATGTAAAACCCTTTTAGTATAATGGAAAATGGAAGTGCTCCATAATGAACAAGATAGAGGAAACTATATAGTGAATCCATACCTATATAAGTTGGGTGGGTGGACATGTTAGTGCATGTGAAGTAACTACACCTTTCCCAAACTTATCTCGAACGGTCCAAAAGACTAATGTTTCTAGATACTAATCATCTCTATCACTAATGGAATACTCATCCATCAACATATACATTTTCCCAACCTTATTTATCTAGACCACATTAATGTAAAAGACCTATGGATGATGGGTCAGGGTACTCACAAAAAATCTAATGTGATTAGCTAGAAATGTTATGAAATCTATTCCCATCGGCATGTATTAGTCCTTACTGGTATGTCCCTCATATTATAGTGTAAAATATCATAGAATGTGGATAAACTGCTCATGTATCAGGGTGGAAAGGATAAATACCACCAACTATCTCACTTTTCCCTAAGAATATCCATAGGATAACCACACTTGGGATAAAGCCCTATGTACAATATTAAATAAAGGGTTGTGTAGTGGTGTGCTTTTGGTGGTGGTTGGGTCATGCTTTCCCTTTGAATCAGTGGGAATTTCAGTCCACAATTTCTTTGTGATTCTCTTATTAGGCTCAAGGATCCGGTTCTTATACTTTTCCATCTCAACAAACCATGCACTATAGATGTTCAAGCTAATGCCAAACTTCTCTAGGGAAAAAATACACTATTTTCACACATATACAAAACACACAATCTACATTGTCAGCCTTTTTCATTGTCGATACAGGATTCATTTTCAGCACTAAAAAAGAACTAATAAATTGTATCATTTGTTATCACTTTTTCACACTCAAAAGGGTTCCACTATCAGTGCTTAATTTGTAGCGCTGGTAAAGGGTAACCTTTATCAAAACATTTTCTAGCACTGAAAATGGTCCTAATCACAGGCATGAGTCCCACATCAAATTAGCGGATTCATGACCATTTAATTATATACAATTCCACTACATCCTAAACATAGAAGCCTATTATGGGGATGGCCTCTTGTATTCACTCAACACATAAATCCATATGGCCCAATAAGCACATATGGGCCTAGCCCCATCATATGATTCCTCCAGGCTTTAGCCCCCCCCCCCCCACCGACACATGGGTCAGGACCTACATAGCTCAGACCATCAACTTCCCCTCATCCAGGACTATAATGACCCAAACCACCCATAGCCCAATTTTTTTATTATAAACCAATAAAAAATCTAATTATTAAAAATATTAAAAAATTTAAATAACTAAAAAAATAAATATTAAAAAAATTAAAAAATAAACAAAATATTAGTCAAATAATTATTATTAACTTTGATATATATATATATATATATTAATATATATATTACAAATTTTAATAAATAGTATATATTAAATATAGATAAATTAAATGAATAAATTTTAATAATTAAACAGACAAAATTAAAAATGAACACATTGCAAAAGTATTAAAAAATTATTAATGAAATAATTATTAATAAAAATAAATAAAGTTAATATATATATATATATTAATTATAAATAATGTTAAATAATATATATTAAATATAGATATATAAATTGAATAAAATGTAATAATAAAAAAATGTTAATTTTATATTAATTTTTAGTGGTTTTATACATAATTATTCATTTAATATTTAATATTATCAATAGAGAAATATATATGAATATTTCTATATATATATATATCAATATATAAAATATTTCTTAAAATATGATTTATATAAAAATAATAATTATTCTTACATTAAATAAGACATATATTTAGTGAAAATGGTTTATTATTAAAAAAATATTATTAATTAAAAATATTGATTATTTTTTATCGAGTAATGGACATTTCATTGAATGTTGTTTGGTTAGTCAATTTAACATGTACCAAACGCATGTTATATTAATTTCAAACATACATTTCTGTCATTGATTTGTTTTTATATATAATGCACACACACATAATAATTTTTTGTAATTTATTTAATTTTTAATACTAATTTTAGAATTATATTTATTAATATAATATATATAATATATATAATTTTTCTAACTGGTAAAATTTATTATTTTTTTAATTTTTTTTCAATATATAACATTTATTAATTTTTAATATATATTTTTTATTAATGAAATATTTTAGGGAAACATATTCAACAAATATTTCTATAATTTAATCAAATTTTAAAATTCATTTTATAATTTAATTTAGTAAAATTATATATTTAAAATATTATATTATTAATTGGTAAATTTTATTTATTAATTTTTAATCTTTTTATAGTTAGTATTGTTTATTCATTTTAGTATTTTTTTTAAAAATTTAATCATTTTCTAATATTTATATGTATACACATATATATATATACTATGTTTTAATAGTTTCAATATTTGTTCATCTTCACTTCTATATATATCTAGATTTTATTTTTTTAATAATTTTTATAATTAATAAAACTTATCCATTTTTTCTATTTTATTAAAGTCTACTCATTTTTAATTATTCAATTTCACTCATTTTTAACATTCATGTATTTAAGATTATATATTCATTAATAATATTAAAAATATATTTATATTAAATATATTCCTAAATGTATATTTACTATATTTATAATTGTAAATAAATCAACATAATTTTTCTAAAAAAATATTTTTATAATTATAAATAAATAAGTATATATTTAACTTGTTTTAAAATTATAATATAAATATTAAAATGACAAAAATATTTAATATATTTATATTTTTATTTAAATCTATTTATAAAATATATATATAATTTTATAAATGTATATATTGATAAAAATATATTTATATTTATAAAATTATAATAAATATATTATGATATAAATATATTTATAATTTTAAATAAATAATTATTAATATTTATAAAAATATTTTTATAAAATAATATTTACTATATTTTAGAAATTATATATTTCTAGTTATAATTATATATTTATATTTTTTAAAAATATATATATAATTATATATAAATAATTACATATTTAAATAATTATAAAATTATAATAAATATATAAAAATACTGAATATATTTATATTAATATATGATCTTTATGTTTATATTTCTCTTTATATTTATATTTATATATGTTTATTAAATATATATAATTATATAAACATATATATTTATATATATGTATATAATTATATATAATTATATAATTATATATATATATATAATTATCTAAAAATATTTTTAATTATGTTCAAATATTTGTAAATATTTTTACAAATATATTTATTAATAATTAAAATTATATATCATTATGAGTATTAAACAAGCACTGATAAAATATATCTTTTTCAATACAAGAACACTAGCGTTGATAAAGATTGCTTTTATTAGTGCAAAAAAGCCTTGATAAAGAGGTCTTTTATCATCGATTATTAATTTAGTGCAAATAATACCCCTCTTTACTAGTGTTATTTTTTGAAGCACTAAAAAAAACATCCCCGGTCTTTTGAAGATAACCATAATCGAAAAAATTTCTTCAATGCCATTCAAGATCTTGTAGAAGTCTGGTGTTGTCATTACACCCCCTTTACCTTCTCTTAGAAGAATCAATCCTCGATTCAAAAGTATGTTATTCTATTATCATCCTCTCTCATTGATATCTTATTTGGGTTCAGTGGTGTGTGATAGTAAGACATTATCTTTCCTCAGTGGTCTCTTGGTTCCACATTTATGAGCTCTATCGATGAAGTCACCACCATCATTCATCCTCCTCTGATAGTTCCTTGTTTGTGTGTCTCTCCATTCTAGATTTTAACCCACTACGACACACATATATTCTAGCTTAACTAATTAATCCACATATATCATTGTAACCCCATTTTAAATGACATGATGCTCTCTTTTTATTCTATACGTATGGATTTGAAACCATAATTCAATGCGCTAAAAATCAAAAAACTTTTCCTAGTCATAATTTAAGTTATGAATTTCATCTAGAGCTCCAAAAATGAAAATTTTCTCATTTTTTTATTAATTAATGTGGCTTAACCTAGTGTTCCACAATATATTTTTTCCTTACAACATTATAATATAACTATTCTATTTTTTATCTATCTGAAATATAGTTTCATTTGTTCTCCAATATATTATATGCTAATTCCTTGCATTTCCTTTCATACTTTACAATTATTTATTGAATACGACTTCCACAACCAAGACATAGATCTTACTCACAGTAAATAAGATATAAAGAATACCATTAACAAAGAAGACTAATTTATTCCATAATTCATCTCTTGAAAAATATTTCTTCTGGATACCTTTAATCTTTAATGGATCATTATTTCCAAAAATTTATAGTTTCGTCAACATCTCCCTTAGAATTCTATTAAAAAAATCATATTACTTATCATTTTAGATGAACACCCATATTCCAGAATCCACATTTTACAATTTACAAATTCCCTTAAGGAAATCTCATCCAAATCATATTTCCTAATCTTATTTCATTTATTCTAATATATCCCCAAATCAGGTATGAATTTTTTTGATCTCTACCCATTTTTTTGTAGCATAATAAATTATATTATGTATTTCTTCATCAAGTGGATAAATTCAGTTTTTCAAAAAAAAAATGGTTTGTATTTCATTAATTTAACTTTCACTTCCATACAAATTCCAACATCTTCTCTTCCTACAATCTAATTATTTATCCAAAAAATAGTAATTAAGACAATATCTTTCAATTAATTTCTATTTTTATATAAAGGATGCATTTTATCTTATACTTTATTAGCAGCTAATACCATTAGCTCAAAAATAGATTTTTGCTTCACCATAATAAGACATCATGTACAAAATAAATCCAAAGAACTGAAACATAATAATTGTAAATATATTATTTATTCCATATCTAAACAAATATCTAACTTTTTTATAGCTCCTTAAATATTGATAAATTATTTTTGATGGAGAACTTTATCCTTTCATCTTCTTCTCTATACATTTCATATTGGATGTCTTTGTTTTTGATGTTCACGTATTATATCTTAGAGTACTTTTACCCATAAAATTGGGTCATTAAGCATCTATCACTTCATAAATTGATCTTATTCATTGTTCATCTATTTCTTCTAACACTTAATTTGATAACATTCTTAATTGTAACTTATTCATTGAGAGACTAGTTTTACATTCAGACTCCACTTCATTTCTCAAGTAAACAAATTCTACATTTATTTTCACAATGATATTAACTTATTCCATGAAAAAATATTATATTAATTAATTATCATGATCTATTCCTTAACATTAAAATTATTAATTCCCAACTAATTTATATTTAATATGATGTTTCTTCATATTCTGTCATTATTTTTTCATAATGATCAACTTTTACATCACGTTCATCAACATAACCTAAAGAATCCTTTAATAAAACCCTTAAATCATTCTATACACATATGTTTGGAGACCAATCACCATTTTTTCCACTTCCAATCCTAACTTAAGATCAAAAAAGCCTTCTTGTTTAATATCATCCTCAATCATTTTTTTTATTTTCCATTGATTCTAATAGACTATCTTTCACAATAAGATAAAATATTTTTCAATACAATCTATGGTTTCATCCATGGAATTAACTATCTCATCAATCACTGACACCTTTCTCTAAAACTTCTATCCAATTGAATTTATATTATTTAAATTAGTCATAGGGTAAATTTTTCAATTTTTTTGATTAAATTAAAACTCATAATACTCTTCAACAGACTTCTTTGGACATCAAACTGTAAAGATCCAAAAATTTTCACAAAGAATGTATGAAAAAAGAAACACATTCTCAAATACTCCTTTAACTATTTTAAAAATACTTCTGAAAAGTGAAAATAAATTATTAATTACCACTTATTCCATTCCATTTTTCCAAATATATTAGTTCCCCAAATATCTAAATAAAATTTCATAAGATGAATATTATAAATATATTTTTTTGATTCACTAATATTTCTTATAAATCTAGTTTAATACATAAATTTTAATTATATAATTCTACAAGATACATTTCATCATGTGCTGACACATTCAGATTGTTAGTCAATGCTAATCTACATTTGACCTCCATTACAATATTTGAATCATTGATTACATGACCAAGGTCATGAATATATTTAAAAAATTTTGTAATATGATTAAATAATTTCTAAAAAAATTTCTTTAAATTCACCTTGAATTCATTATATTTCAATTACAAAACATTCACATTTTCTTTTCTCACTTTTCAATAACCTTCACAGATATTATCAAGCTGGTCCAAAACTCCATTAGATTTTGTGTCATCAATCACCTTAATATAAATCTGATTAGATAATACATTGGAAAAATCATTTGGGTATTTAGTTTCATTATTACAAATCATGTCACCTACTTCCATCATTCACTATCTAAAAGGATCACTTAAATGAGTACCATGTATTGTTGTTGAGTAAACATCTTTCCTATGGGATCTTAAATGATATCTCACCCAATCTAACAAACCTAAAAATTACACCCATAAAATAATATTAATCCTTCTATATTAAAAATATTATAAATGGAAATTTTATTTGATATATTTTCTATGAAATAACATGTGAATATGGTACCACATGTTGTAAACTATAGTTTTTTTGTACATCCTATGAGAGGGTGATTTAGGTGTCTTGTAAAATTTTCATTATCCTTAAAAAGATTTGGATCTTGTATTCATATTAAACAAGAAACTTTGAATCATTAATGTTGAAACAATCAAATAATGAAATAGTGTATTGAAAATTAAAGTAATATTTTATATGGTTCACTTGTAATGGGAAATATACGAGGAGTACATATCAATTATGTGTTCATATTCTAATTATCTTCATATTCACTATTATGTTATTATAATAATTAGGATAAGATAACTTATCATACAAGGTCTATGTCCATGTATTCAAATCAACTCTCTTAATTCAAGATAGTTACAAAGATATATTCAATATATTGGTCGAACTCATTAATATATAAATTAAATATTAAACCCAAAACTATAATGGGTTTTCTCTATAGTAATCCTATATTCACCTTTATCCATTGTTGGTTCACCCTCTACCTTACCTTCATCTTTACTTTCCCACATTCATCATTATTTATCAATCTAATTGTAACGAGATCCAAGCTATGCATCTCAAAAACCATTAAAACAATCATGTAAGGTGGTGACTAAAAATGATAAGTAGATAGGGTTTTTAGGGTGTATAGAATGTAATATACTCCATGGTTCATGTATCCCTCATGTTCCCATGTTCCACCCAATCTCTCTTGCCTCAATCCATTTTTGGTTTTCCCTATCCCTCACCTTCATGTTAATTTTCACTCATTCATAATAATTTTAACTCTGATTACATGGATATCCTAACAATGCAACGAAAAAACATTGCCTGTTTATCATGTAATGCAGTGACTACAAATGAAAATTAGGAAGTGTTTTTTAGGTGTATATTTTTTAATAATCTCAAAGTAACAAGTATCCCTCCTGCTCTGATGGATTAAAATAAAAAAATTCTACTCATTTGATTATGTGTATCCCTCTTTCTCTCATGCTTTAAAACCATAATGTCTTTATAAAACGTGTCATTACCCTGTGTATTTTATTTTTAATGACCATTAGAGTATAATCATTAAATATTTTTTCCTTTTCAAGAAAACAAAAATATAATGAAATATGGGTTCATTAGGGACTCAATTTACTTTGGATATTAGTGATATGTTTAGTTCAATATTTATTAAGAAATATGGTCTTTTATTTAAATTTGAGTTATTTTATTAATTTTTTAGTATCTTTATCAATATTACAAGAATTAATTTTTCATTAATATGGTATAAATTATTATTTTTTGTGTAATTGTTTATTTTGAGTTCACATTCCTTTAATTTTAACTGCAATAGAATATGAATGTTTTTTATATAAAATATAAAAAAAATTAAGACAAAATCCATGTAAAAATATTATTATTATTTTGATCTAATTTGTAATACTATGAATGGGTTGAGTGTCACCCATAAAAGGATATAATTGATAACACATTTATCTCATACACATACAAGATTAGACGATAGTAGAAGAATTTTATAAATTTTATTATAATATCCCCTAACCATACATGTAGTATAGATTTTACTAAGAATGAGTATACTCATATGGATATAACTATGATGTTTTTTATTATTAGATATGGAAGATAGATTATTGGTATCTATATATTTTTTAGAGGTGGAATCTGATTTTTTTATCTCAATGATGTTAAATCGATGCCAACTGATTTTTTTGGAATATTTATTAATAGAATGAATTTTTTGTTTTTTTAAGGAAATTAGATAGAGCTTTTTGATATTATAAGATATGTAAACTATACATATGCATGATAACTCTACTATTTTAAAAAATGGGTTCTCTAGTGGGATAAAATAAAAATATATTTTTTTATTATTATTATCCATGCACTTGAATAATCTATTAAAAATGAGAGTAACATATAATATAACATCACTTATATTGTTAAAAAAAATTCATCCATTCCATTCATGAAAATCTAAGATATTTTACCCTATTTCAAAATATAGAGATTCCAATACCTTTTATGTTCCATGGAAATATATTTTTTAAAAAAAATTATAAATCTAGGTCACAATTAAATGACAAGGAAGAAAAAGAATTTCCAAGGGAATTAATCCATCCAATAATAAATAAATATTATTAAAAATATAATTATTACCACTTTTTTTCTAGAGAACATCAAATCAATAACCAGGGCCAACAACCATTTTTTTACCCATAGTTTTTTCTTTTCATTTCATGATTGTGCAAATTGATAAGTAAATAGATTCATAACTGATAGGATTCAAATTTTTGGTTCCCCTTATTAGAATTATCTATAACTTTCTCCTTTTATTATGACTATCTTATGTGTATTTATTTATTTTTTATGAAAATGAATATTTTATATATTCAATATGATGAATATCAATTAAAATTAGATGCACACTAATTTTATAATAAATGATTATGAATATGGAGCTAAATATTTTATCAGGTTTGCAATAGAATATGCATTTGACATTTCTCAAATCCTTTTATCATGTTTAAATTTTTGTTACGAAAGAAAAATTAGTCTAGAAGAGTTGTAAGAACATTTTATTTGTCACGGAATATATCATAGATATAGATTTTGGACTAAACATGAGGAAAAAATATGTGGGCACACTAATTATGATGACATTACAATTTATTGATAATTTTATATGAATACCAATGTAAATGATGATGGAGATCATATAGAATAAATGACAAATGGAAATTGAAGAAGGCCATTATGATTGTCCAAGATTTTTGAGAAGTCGGAAATTTGTACTAAGAGACCATTGTCTATTGGTTGTACTAAATATACAACATTTGCATCTATATTGAAGTTATATAATTTGAATGTTGTTAGAAGATAGAGTAAAAAAAAGCTTTATAGAAGTACATGGCCTCTTGAATGATATTCTACCAGAATAAAATGAACATCCTTGTCGAATATATGATGTTAAATGAATGATACATAAAATATGAATGATCTCTAAAAAATATATTCTTTTCCAAATGATTTCATGTTGTTTCCAAAGAACCATAAATAAATAATAACACTCCCTAATTATAGTGTTAATTGATACAATAATGATGAATCGAGTCCATTAAAAATTCTATTGTGATTTCCTATATTTCACTAGTTTTACAATTAATAGTTATATGTTTTATGCAAAAGAACATGATGAGCATAGTATGATGCAAAATAGTGGAGTTAAACTTTTAATGGAAGTGATGCACACATATGGTTGCAAGGATATAAATCTAATTTCTATGAATATTTGATATTATATATAATATAATAGATATAAAAGTTAGATTATACAACATTTGAAGTGATGATTTTCTATTTATAGTGGTTTGGAAATAGTAATGTAGTGAAATTTTAGGAAATGGTCTTTGTGAAGGTGAATTTAGGTGTGGAATGAAAAAATGAAGAGCCATTCATAATGGCATCACAACCAGTGTGTGTATATTATTCTTCAAAACCAAAAAACAAAAATTGTTCTATTATCCTGTTTAAGAGTAAAATAATTATACGTTTAGATGAAAATATAAATAGAGAATACTATTTCATTGGGAGATCATAATAATTTTATTTAATTCCTAATATAGACAATGTGTTTTACATTAGAGGGGACCACAAATAGTGGATTTAAATTCTTGATAGATGATCCAAATCCCTTTAGCCTTTAAATAAAAAAAGTTAGTTCAATGAGAAGGATAATTTTTAAAAAAAATATTATGATTTTCCCCATAATATTATATGTTTTATACTATATTTATCTAATCTAAATTAATTTTTTGACTACTCACATTGAAAATGAATTCTACACATGATAATGTTACCAATCATGGGGAAGAACAAGTAGTTGATGCTGAAACTGTGAAATTATTAGCAGATCAATGCCATGTTGATGAAAAAAATAATTATGCATCATAATAGTGTTAAATAAAATTATTAAGGTGAAAAAATAAGGTTATACTATTTGATGTTGGATGAAATAAATATGGCCAACTTGTTGACCCCAACATGTAAATGTTCATTATTTATGTTGGGGTCACAACAAGGATGATTATGCTGATTGATATATATTTTTGGTTCCATGTTTAACCTTTACTAAAGGAAAAAAATTATGAAGATATAAATGTAATTTAATGATATAATTTCTCTATTTTACAAAAAAAAGTCTATAATGAAACGTTGTTTATTATTACTTTTAGTGATCATTTATTTAAAATGATTTCTATAAGAATTTTTTTTAATGGACACTATAAGGTCCCATAGAGGATTTCACACTCTTCTTACCAAGTATAATTATAGGGATGCTGAGGGTAATGTAAAGCCCCACCCACCAGTTACTTATCCTCACATTATAAAGTAGGAAACATGAAATTATTTTATCAGTTTTAATGATGGGAAATCATTTGAGGTGAATTATAATTAATAATATATTATTTGAAATTATTTTTTTATCCAATTTGATTCAAAAGTGTTAATTTATGAAATATAATAAGAGTTATGAAAATAAAAAACATTCATCAAAACCAATGTACCCTTGTTACAAAGAAAGGATGGGGTACACTTCACTATGGAAGAAAATATTATGTATTTTAAATAAAGGATAAAATAAAATTGTTGTATGAAACAACATATTTTCCTTTATTTATATGAATATTGTAGAATCTAAACTTGAAGTCACTTCTATCCGATGTCATGTGATATGGAGGGAGGTCTACATAAATAATAAGGGAAAACTTGTTTATGAAAACACCCAAGTAGTATGGGAACCATGTGTAAGTATAAAATAAAAGTAATTTAATATCCTCTATAATAAAATTACAAAAAATATCAATTTATATTTATATATTTTTTATATTTTATACATAATAACCATAAGTGACCATACCCGAAGAAAAACTACTTTCAATAGCATTCAATCATCCAGAACAATATGTTCGTGTTAGAGGTGTAGGTTTTGGACTGTCTCCTCAAATATATTTTGTAAAGAAAAAACACCAAGAAGATATATATCAGATGATGAATGGATTTCAGGTGAAAATAGGTTCTTTTTAATTTATTATTTTCTAGATAGGTTTGGAAGATGATTTTAAGTGAAAAGATAAAACTGAACTAACAGTGGAACAAATATCCACACATGAAAAATCGAATAACCCCACTAGTTTTGAGTTTAGTCATTCCCCTCAACCACATACCTAACCCAATGTAATCAATTTGTTCATTGCACTTTATTTTAAATGTGATTCAAACAACTTCCAAAATATACATTTAAAAAATTCTACAGGGTAAATCTGTATGTCATTTCTATCTGTCAACACCCACACACCGCCTTGTTGTGAGGGGTACAATGTATAATATCTTGGGTGATAAGATTGAAAACAAAGAACTAAAAAATATCAATTGAGAGTGGGGATTGAATTATCTCATGAGAGGAACACTAATTTTCCTATTACACATGATTATCCAGATATTACAATGGTCAATCATGTTATTGGAACATTTGTAGTATGGTTGTATAATCTTATAAAGATACATGAGGTATGTCCACAAAAAAATTCAAATGAAAAAATTGTAACAGTTGATGAAAAAATGATAGAAGTGAGGTATGATATTATATATAGACACAATAATAGGGAAAAATGGTTATATCATATAAATCTAGTGAATCAACCAAGAAAACAAAAGGACCTTCTAAGAGTACCTTCTCAATGCCAATTCAACTACAACATTTATTATCATTACAACTTCATACTAACACCACATTAAAATATGGAGACGTTTCCAATATTATACATAAATAATAAATATTTGGAACAATCATTACCGACATGGGTGGTCTCAAGAGTATAAATTATATACTCAACTTTTAAAATATAGTAGTCTCAATTTAGAATACATATATAAGGTATATTTTCTTAATACTTCTGTCCAAAAAATGATCTAATATGTTCATTAAAGGTAATAAATATTCATATTTTCTACAATTATTTATATTTTTACTTTATAAAGGGGAATCCCCATGAATCAATATTTGGTTTCATTAATCCATATATAATTTATTTAGAAAAAATTATATTGGATTTGAAATAAATTTATATGAAAAAAGATAATATAACTTAGGAATTTAAGAAGAAAATAACAGGATATGTACTCATTTTAATTCCTAAAATGCAGAGGTAAACTATGAAATCTAATCATATAAAACATATTTTTATTTTTTGTATTACTTAATTTTTTTAGGAAGCACTAGATGCTAGTTTCAATCAGTCTGGATATTCCAAATATTTATTTTTTAGCTTGAATTCATGGATCTCCATCAGCCTACCCACAAGTGATGTGTATTGTGAATTTTTAATGCTTTGCAATCAACATTTTATTCATAATCATAAAAATATATATTTCATTCTATGTTATAAAAAAATATTTTTTTATGATAGGGTGGTGACTAAATATAGGCGAAATCATGGTATGAAATCAGTGATTGAATATAAGATGCTTATAGATTAATTCTAATAGAATCATATTATGGTATAAATAAAATTATTTAACTATGAAAATATATTTCAAAATAATTTACTTATTTTGGTAAATGTTCTTGTAATGCTTGAAGTAATATAAAAATAGTGATTTGGCTATTATGTATTCAAATTTAGTAATGATTTAATAAACCTTCAAAAGACTAGAATTCCTAAACAGGTAATTTCTAAAGGTAACTAATATTCATTAAAATATTTCTAAATCATTTTTTTGTCTACATTTTCCCAAAACTACTAAGATTTTCAATAATCTCCATACTCAGGAGAAGAATTAATTTTGGTTAGAGATGATTGGGCAATGTACGTACTGTTGGAAGGTTTTCCAATATCAAATTTTGGTGATTATATATTATGTTTTTTATCTACTATAGGATATGACCATAGAAATGTATTTTTCAAGTGAGGTATTAGTATCATAATTCTTATATATTATTTTTGATCTGTTTCTCAAAAATAAGTATAATGGAGGAAATCGATTTTTTTCATAAACGAATGGGAAGAATAAATAATGTCGAAATTTATATAGATATCATGAATATGTGGATTCCTATTTATTTTTTAGTTAATTTTCCCCTCATTTAATCTCACTTTTTAGTTAATATCCTTATCATTTTTATCTAATACTTATTTTTTTAAATTTTCATGTTATTTCAAAACACACATCACATGATAAAAACTAAAAAATTGAGCTAGGATTTTTTTCAAACATTATAATAATTATCCATAATTCATTTTTCATGTGTAGTAATTTACTACATTCCAATCTGACACACGATGTGGTTATTATGACCTAAAGTGTGTGTTCTCAATATAAAAGTGTCATTTTTATTTAAAACATGTGTCACATAGTTAAAACTAAGAAAATGAAACCATGTTGTTTTAAACATTACTAAAATTATATATAATTCATTTTTCACATGTAAAAATGGATCGCATATCAATATAACACCATATGTGGTCATTATGACTTCAAGTATGTGTTTTCAATACAAAAGTGTCATTTTAGTTTAAAACACTCATGAAATGGTCAAAAAAAAGAAAATGATCTCATAATGTTTTCAAACTTTTGGAAAATGATCCTTAATTAATTTATCTGATGTAAGAATTGACTGCATCTAAATTTGAGACATGATGTGGTTAATATGATTTGAAGCGCATGTTTAAAAAAAGGTGTCATTTTAGTTTAAAACTAATTCCAAACATCCAAAACCAATAAAAAGATAATGGATTGTTTTCAAACCTTGGTAAAATTATCCATCATTCAATTTTCATTTGTACTAATTTATCAAACATAAATATGACACATGATGTGGTCAATGTGACCTGAACGTCATGTTTTCAATACAAAAATTGTATTTTAGTTTAAAACGCAAATCAAATATCCAAAATTTTAAAAAAATAGATCATCTTTTTTCAAAATTTAATAATACAATTCATAATTCATTTTTCATGTGTAGTAATTGTGAACACATCAAAATACCATGTTATGTGGTCGATATGAACCAATTTCATGTTTTCAATACAATATTGTCATTTCAGTTTAAAGAAAAAATTAAATAGAAAAAACTATTAAAATTAGATTAGATTGATTTAAAATTTTATGATAGTGATCCAAAATTTAATTTTTCATGTACGGTGATTGACCGCACATCAATCTAAAACATGATGTTGTCATTATGACCCAAAGTGTGTGTTTTCGATACCAAAGTTCCATTTTAGTTTAAAACACACATCAAATATCCAAAACTAGGAAAAATAGAATATTTTTTTTTCTAATTTTAGTAAAAATATCCATAATATATTTAAGATATGTAGTAATTAACTACAAATCAATCCTATAAAGGATTTGGTTTGTATAAATAAAAGCGTACTTTTTCAATATAGAAGTTTCATTTTAGTTTAAAATGTGTATCTCATATACAAAACCAATAAAACATGCTCATATTGTTTTAAAACATTCATAAAATTATACATAATATATTTTTGATGTTCAGGAATCGAATTGACATTAATTTGACCTCTGAAGTGGTCAGTATGACTAAAAGTGAATGTTTTCAATATGAAGGTGTCATTTTAGTTTGAAACATGTTTTAAATAGTCAAAACCAATATAACTAGTTCATATTGTTTTAAAATTTTATTAAAATAATCAATAATATATTTTTGATGTGTAGGAATTGACCACATTTCAATCTGACACATGATGTGGTTGGCATGACTCAAAGTGTGTGTCTTCAATACAAAAGTGTCATTTTAGATTAAAACGCATACCACATAGAAAAAACTAATAAAATTAGATAGGATTGTTTTTAAACCTTATTAAAATGATCCTTAATAAAAAAATTTAAGTGTGGTAATCAATATCACATCAATATGGCACCCAATGTGGTTGGTGTGACCCAAAGTGTGTGTTTTCAATATAAAATTGTCATTTTTGATTAAAACATGAACCAAATATCCTAAACTAATCAAGATAGATTTTATTATTTTAAAATTTTAGTAAATTACCAATAAAATATTTTTTATGTTTTGAAATTGACCCCATGTCAATATAACACATTATATAATCAGTATGACTTGAAATGTGCATTTTCAATATAGAAATGCAATTTTAGTTTAAAACGTGTATCACATAGAAAAAACCAATAAAATGATATCATATTGTTTTAAAACTTTTTGAAAATGATCGATAATATATTTATTACATGTTGGAATTATCTTCACATCAATTAGACACATTATGTGGTCTGTATGACCCAATCTGTGTGTTTTAATAATAAAAGTGATATTTTTGTTTAAAATACTTATCACATAGCCAAAAATAAAAAAATGAGCACATTTTGTTTTCAAATTCTAGTAATATGATCCATAATATATTTTATACATGTTGGAATGTATTTCATATTAATCCAACACAAGATGGGGCCTATATGACTCAAAGTATATGTTTTAATATATAAGTTTCATTTTAATTTAAAACACCCATCACATTGAAAAACCAATCAAATGAGCTCAAATTTTTTTCTAACCTTTGTAAATAGATCCATAATATATTTTTTCATCTTGGAGTTAACCACTTATTAATCTGACAGGTGATTTGTTTGGTATGAATCAAATTGTGTGTTTTTTAATATAAGTGTCATTTTAGATTAAAATTCACCTCACATATTAACCAATGAGTAAAATAGCTCATATTTTTTTTTAAATAATAATTTAATGATCCATAATTCATTTTTTACTTAATATAGGAATCAATTTCACATTAATCGGACAGTCAATGTTGTCGTTATGACTCAACGTGTGTGTTATAAATATAAAAGTATCACTTTAGTTTAAAACATGTATCACATAGAAAAAACAATAAAGTGAGCTTGTATTGTTTTTATACATTAGTAAAATGATCCATAATTTATTTGTGATGTATAGAAATTAACCTTAATAAAATTTGACACATGATGTGGTCGATGTGACTTGAAGTGTGTGTTTTCTATATAACTATCATTTTTGTTTAAAACATGCCACACATAGAAATAATCAAGAAAATGGGTTTAGATGGTTTTCAAAAGTTAGGAAAACAATCAATAATATATTTCTAACCTGTAGGTATCAAAAAAATATCAATATGACACGTGATTAAATGATAATATCATTAATATATACTGTAATTAATAATATCAATTATCATATGTGGATTATGTAACATTAAAATTAAAATTTTTATTTTTTTTATTTAACGTTATTAAAATAAACATTGGTTTTATTGTAGGGATAGAAATTTATACAATGGTTTTTCATTGAAAATATTCTTCTAGTTTTGAATTTGTATTTGAGTTGTAATTTTTTTATTGTAAAGATAAAATTAATGTAAATATTTTGTATGTAAATTCTGAATTGAAATGATCATGAAATGTATTATTTGTATTCTAGTCTAGTTTAATATATATTTCTATTCCTTTTTATGTATTATGATTGGGATTGGTTTTATAGGGATTCTAGATGGTTTTTTTAGGGTTGCAGTGGTGTAGGAGCTGAAATGGACTTTATCACCGCTGGATGAAGCATTGATAAAGGGACCCTTTATCAGCACTTTATTTAGTGGTGATAAAGGGTATCTTTATTACATCTTTATCTATCATTAATAAAGGGTATCTTTATCAATGCTTTATCTAGGTATTAAAACCAGTATCTTTACTATTGTTTTTTCCAGAACTTATAAATGTTGTAGTCTTTTAATATCACTTATATTTTCAGTGGTTTTAAGGCCTGATATATATCATTTTTAGAATTGTTTAAATCATGTTTTGTAGTAGTGTTATCCTTAATTGAATTTTTTTGTAGACCAAGGTAACCTCAAGGGGGAGAAAAACTCAATAAAAATATCATGTAATATTTCCTCCGAAACATTAGAGATATTATCCATATGTATCACCTAGTGATCCTCTTTGAATTCTTCCCCCATTTGAATCTTTTGTAAATTATATAATTCCTCTATTTTATTGGTTTTTATTGGCTTCATATATAATTTGGAAGGGATTTCCCTGTGTAACAACTAACATAACTACATAAAATGATGTGTGAGTTTTATTGAGGTCTCCAACCAAGAAGAAGAGTGGGATAATAGGTTTGAGGAATAAGGACTCGTAAATGGGTCAAGGAAGGGTGAAGTTGTCCTAGATTTTTATGTCTGAGATGGTTTATGGATGTTTTTAACCAAACACTTGGAATGTGGAATTTTGTCCAGGGGTTTTGGTGTGTCTTTTTTAACATGATCTATTCAAGTTAGTATGAATTTAATTGTGGATGGAAATGAGTAATTTATGGAATTTTAAGGGGAAAGAGGAAAGGTGAAATGGTTGGGGATAGGAAGGTGAAACATATCGGGTTGGAGAATAATTAGGGGTAGAACTGGTTAGGGGAATAAGAATGATAAAGGAAAAACTTTTAGAAAAATCTTTAAGGTTGGACCATTGACTTTAAGAGGAGTAAAGAGAGTGTGCATCTAGAGGGATAAGTGACTATGGAAGTATTTTTTAGGAAGAAGATGAATTGGTACACCATGTTTTATTAAGGTTGTTCCATGAAATTTAAATCCCATGAATATATCTTAGCATTAATTATCTATTTGACTCCCTGTAAATTTTATAAAATATACCTAAAACTAGTTTTTGGGTATATAAACTTTCATTCCATTAATTAAATATTTTAATTTGTGAATGGGGGGATTAATTTTAGAATACATTTGATGAATTTTCTAATGAAGTTTCATGGTGTGATTCACTTAGTATGCTTTATGGCCAAGAAGTTTTGAATCCTAAAATAATTATGGGTAATGATATAATAAATATCACACTACATGTTTCATCCTCTACAGATAGAATATTAATATGTGTTCTGAGGTAGAATTGACTAATTTTATCTTTTTTTCCTCAACACAAGTGGCCACTTGTGCGGCATAACCTGAAATGTATTTTATAACTTTTCTTTAAACTAATTCTATTTTTTTCTGAGGATCCACAAATAGATATAGGAATGGTTTCCCATAGTATTTACTTGAGTAAAAATTAATAGATTCGAAAATATTATTGACAAATGAAAAAGATAACATACATGGGTTTCATCCCAGTTACCACTTCTTTTAATTTTTAGAGATAAACTTCTCATCAACTTAATTATTTAAAATTTAATGGCATAATACAACATTCTTGGAAGGCTACCATATATTTATCTATTTTTGTTATCTTTTTTTCCTTGAATTCATCTTCATTCCCTCTATGTATTTCAACCACTCCACTTAGATATACTTTAATACCAATGAGTGGTCTTTGCCACTACGACTTTATCTTGCGTGGAAATAATTTCCTAAATGAGTTAAACAGAAGTACCTTATCTCCAAGTGAAGAGGTTTTTCGAGTGATGTGTCAGTCATTCAATTTTTTTGATTTATCCTTTTATATTTTATAATTCTAATTTTCCTCTCTTCTTCTATCCTCCAGATTATCAATTTATAGATTTCTCCTCTCCATCACATGTTGTGAATCAATATTCATTTTCTTGATAACCCAAAGAAATCGATATTCCTTATATTCCTGTAAGTGATAGGGTTTTTGATAAATAGGTATGAATGGAATCATACTGATGGGAGTTTAAAACACTATTAAATATTCCCTAAGTGTGTCATCAATTTTCCTGGTCTAATATTTTAGACATTAATTGACCATCTTTTCTAGAATCTTATTAATCCCTTGGTTGGATCCTAATACTTTCCCACTAGTTTATGGGTGATAAGGGGTTTAAATAAACTCTATATTTATCAAGAAACACCCCCTCCCCCATTAAATTAATATTAAAATGATCACCCAAGTCACTTATGATAAATCATGGAATTATAATCCAGTAAAAGATATAATTATTTAAAATTTTCATCACCACCTTGGCAGTATTTAGAGTTGTAACTTATATTTTCACCTATATTTACATGTAACATATAGAAACTATAATTTATATATGTTTTAAGTGTTTTTTTAAGTTTCCCATGAAATAAATTCCCCATGAATCGAAAAAATTGACCTTTAGAATTATGTACCCTGTAATCTCGTTAATTTTCCAAATATTTCCATATCTTCGAAAATGATAATATATTTGAAAAAACACTTGATTATCCCAAAAATGTGTTATGTAGAGGATTCCACACTGATGTGTCTTGTACATGGCACAATAAAACCCATAGTGTCCCTATATGGGTGATAAATTATACAATTCCAATATACATGACACATCTAACTTGGTTACACACCATATAATCAGGCTATCTCCATACTGTATGAAAAAAATGGTTTGTCTCAAATATAGTTTGTCGTATTGGATAATAAAACCTTTTTTTATTAGTAAGATAAGAGAGGTTACAATCTCTCATTATCAATATATTTATCTATATCAATGAACCATGGCCATGATTGAAAATTCACATGTAACAAAATATAATTTGATAACTCATCCAAAACATCCATATCAACTTTTTTCCTTAACATTTAATAGTTTTTCCTAGAAAAATATTCATTGAAAACATTCAATGAGTCTTTATCATAGTTGATAATGATATAAAACTTATGAATAAATAGTATCCACCAGATAATTCTCAAATTGGAATCCTTTTTATTTCACAAATATCAAAAACCTATATGATTAGTAAAAGCAATAAATTTAAAAAATACAAGATCCAACTAAAATTTATCAAAATAGAGATGATTTAAAGAGGATCCTTATTTGTAATTTTTTAATTCACTTAAGTTTTATTGAGTATGTAACTTTCATATTAGATGGTTTAAAAATTTTGTTTGACCCATTGACCTAAAATATATTCCCAAGAAAAATAACACACGTCATACATCAAAAAAAAAACTTTTTCTAATTTATAGATATAATAATAAGGGAAACCACCAAATTTCCATTCAAATAAAAAAAGGATTCATGATAAGAGTCATCAAAATAGAATAGTATATCCTTTTAAAAATATTTTTCATCAACTAGGAAATCATGGAGAAATATTTTAAAAAATTATGGTAGAATCCCGTGTGTTCTAGAAATATTTGTATCCTCTTAAATATGGTAGGTTTAATAAATTTCTTTATAACATTGTTCATTTCTAGATAAAACATTATTCATTGCATTAAAATATATTCATTAAGGATAATTCTTCCTTATACCATAAAATGGAATGTATCCAAATTTTAGAATGGAAACTTTTTATCACATATCATAAAATAATAATCTATGTTGCCAAAGAGAACATTTAAATACCTCTCAATGTTAGAAAAATCATCCTAAAATATCCCCAAAAATTATTACACAACATATCAAAAAATAATCATACACCACTAGAAATTAGCTGGGGAATTACACATCATAAATAATAGAATATAGTATGTGAATGGTCAATATGGTTTGGTGAATTTATTATTTGAGTTGTCATATAAGTCCACAAAAAAAATTATTATAACTAGAATATAAATTGAGGAAGTAATTAAAATCTTGTCTGGATAACGTTTCCATTATTTAATCAATGATTGGAAATGGGAAATAATATTTTTGGGTTATTGTGTTTAGTTTTTAGTAATAAACATATAATCTATAGGATATAATAGTCCATTTTGGGACCAAATAATTCATTATTTATCACCTCAATACCTCACTTAATTGTAACCACATGAATAGGGATAACCACTTACTATTTAAGATGAATAAAATTATTTTAAGTGTTCAACAATATCAGCACCTCTTTCTAAATAGATTCTTTTATGGGTGGGGTGGGACTCTATTATGGTTGGATGCTCAGTGGTAACCCATATTCAGGTAAATATTTGTTGGTTCAAACTAAAGGATTAATTCTTTTGATATTAAATAATACCCTTACAATAGATTTTTTTTCCTTTTTATAAGATCCATAAGATGTATTTTCTCTTCATACTTTATTTAATTTTAGACGTTGATCGATTGTAATGTCTTGTTTTATCATAAAAATGAGTACTTAAATGTATTCAGTATTGGATTTAATTTCATAACCAGTGGCTTGATAATTAAGGGGATGGAATCACAATAATATTACCTTTTAAATGGTTCTATCCACATCATTTTCTCCAAGATAATATTTTCTACTTATTATTTTTTAGGTTCCCCTTCTTTATCATCCACCATATCATCTATGAGAGCCATCATCTTCTCCTACTCTTCTTCTTGTAGATTCTATAGCAATATATCCTATGGGAATTTATCCTATTCAGTAAATAAATATATTCAAATTTGATCACATGGTTTTCTTGTTCCATTGTCAAACATAAATTTATTAATCTAGGGTGTTGAATAGAGCTGACCATTGTCCAATTCCTAAGGAGGTTATGTTGATCTGTTATTCAGTAATTTCAATAACTTATTTTTTTTCAATGTTTTGAAAGAATATAAAATGGGGGTGGTTTTTTGGTTTTGATGAATTGAATATATATATGTGAGATTAAAATGTGGGAAAAAATGAAATGAAAGAAGTGAAGATGACCCTAAGGATGAATTAGAATGGGGTCAATAATAATCTAATTTGGTTTTAAATCATCTATCTCATAAAAAATACACAATATAATTAATTTATTTATCATAAACAATATTATTTTATATAAACCCACTAATGAACTCAAGAAATACTTGATCAAACCAACAATCCCATGTAATCCCCTTGGAGAATGGGCAGGAACACTCCCCAACCAAGTGAATTCCCCTACTAAGTCCCCTAACAGAAATAACAAACAACTCTTCCTTGAAAGTTATAAAAATACACTAGTATAATGTATGATTCAATTGAACGAATGCATTGGTTCACAAAAATTAGAGGGATATACCAGTGCTGATATATACTGGAATTATAATTTCCATCCCACTCTTCACATTCACAGTTGTATAGAATCAAAAATGAATTGATTAGGAAATGGAATGCATAAATTCGTAGAACCCCATGATTAACCCTATTGGATCTACCTCAATTAGATAGTGCTCTAAAATAATGGATTTTAAGACCATGTGACACTAATAGAGGTTCAAAAAAATATAGTTAACCTGGGGAGAATACAACATATTACAAACAATTGAAAAAAAATGAATTAGAATAAAAATACAGAAATTATAGTAAAACCTAATATAATCAAGAACAGGATAAAGCCCAAGGTTCATATCTGTAAAATTGGGGATATATGGGATTATTTATAGACATCATTTTTTTACATATAGCATTTCCTAAAAATTAGTTTCAAGTAGTGAGATTCACTTTTCTTCGATTTCATCCACATATATAAAGTATAAGAGTATATATTTTATCAGTATAGATAATATAAAATCTTATAAACATTAAAATTATTTCCCTGACAAAATTTATACACATTATAGAATAATAATAGTGAATGTGGTTAGTGGAATCATATTTTTTGTGGAAATAAGGTGCTTAAAGGTTTTCATATTTCATTGAGTCTTCATTGAAGCCAACATGGGATTGAATTGGTGGACATCAAAATTGGGTCGGGTCATCACTCCACTACTTTCTATAGTGGAGGGCCTTGAAATTATTTTGTTATTCCGTAATTGAACATATATAGATTTGGGTGTCAAATCATGTGAATTGGGATTGAGAGAGTATGGATTTTTTTTATATTAAATCCATTAGTATCTTACATTAGGACACCCTTGGAAATCATTAGAGCATGCCAACTTTGGAATGAGTGTTCATGGAGGTTTGTAGCACTGAGATAGAAGGACGGATTTTCTCATAGGGTTTAGTTTCTAAAAGGAATGGGATAGGGCTCTGTCTTTATGGATATTGGACATTCAAACTATTGGTAATATTTCATCGAGCACATGATGTGCATTAGCCTTTTTCCTCATAGCCGCAACAATGGTAAGGAATAATATCCCCACCATTTTTAAACCTACATAGGGAATAATCACAATATAAATAAATCCAATTCAACTATTCATTTTTGACTCAACCTGAATCATCTTCTTCAAACATGGACTTGATGGTTCTTTATTTCTACGAATTAGGTGTCCAATTTTTCTTAAAGATTGATTTCCTTTAGTTTCATATCATTTTTTGTTTTTTGAGCATATAGAATCTAAAAAATAGTATAGATTATCGGTAATTTTGAAATTCATATTTGAATTTATAATCAAAGGATGATTCAATGAACTAGGTTTTTGTAGACACAATGAAAAATATTCAGATTCATATTATCATGAGTATAACATATTAGGTTTTTAAGGTATGTGTAGTTATTGTTTGACATGGAAGAATGCTAAGATCTACTTTGATGTAGTTTTATGTGCTTACGAAGATAAGCCATTACAAGTAGTATATGACCCTCTCAAGAATATATGGTTCTCAATGTCAAATTTAAGGATTAGAATGTATGTCTTCATGAAGATTGGTTGATCTAGTTTGTTCATTAGGTTATCACATCCTGTTTTTTCACATTCGATCAAGAATATAGTGAATTGGGGTTAATTGAGGGCCTATTAATGTATGATTTTCTAACTTATTGGGAAAACACGTTATCTAGTGAAAAAAGTCATTGAACTCATGTCATATTTGGTCAGTAAAACTCAGCTACACATCCTCTATTTTAAATCTTCCTCCTAAATTGACTACTTGTTCTTCCTTTATGCTAAGTGTTTGGAGTTGCAGTAGTGTAACACCTTGAGTTTTTATATACCTTTTTATCAAATAATATAAATCATCATTAACATATTGCATTTCACTAAGTGAAAAAATCATTTCACAAGGAACCTTATTGCCATATGTTACACTCAACACCTACTTGGAACATGTTACATGCAACACTATCTTTGTGTATGTTAAAGTCAACATCGACTTGGTGTATGTTACACGCAACAATGAGAATCCGTGAAACATTTTTTAAAAAAATATTTAAAAAAGACATTTCCTTTAAACTTAGTTATATTAATTGTAATAAATAATTTTAAATTATTTATTATAATGTTTTTATATAAATAAAACATATTGATAATTAAATATATAATTTTGGTAAAGACCTTATATTTTTAAAAATGTTATTTTCTCAAATGAACTCATTTTATTATCCTTCTATGAAATATAATAAAATTAATTTTAAACATATTTAAAATTTTAATTTCATAAAATAAACCTTATTTTTGAATTTATAATATCTATAATTTATTAGGGTAAATTTATGGTATTTTTTGAGAAACATCATTTTTTGATGAATAGTAAAAAATATAGGATTTTAATTCAAAATTTCTTTTTTATAAAATTTATTTATAAGGATAAATTATTTTTTATTTTTTATTTTAATTTTTAATTAGATCATATTTTATTTAATAAACCAAATTTGGGTCATTTTAGTCAATTTTTCTTAGAAATTGAATACAAAAAGATAAAAAAATTTGTATGTTTTTATGTTAAATACCTGCATTGTCGACCCAAATACGAGATTAAATTTAAATTAATTTCTTAAAATTATGTGGTTGAACTTTTTAAAAATTTATTAAATATTTTGAATCATGATAATTTATAATTTATAATATGGTCAACTTAGTTTTTGACCAAAAATATTATTTAAAGTAATTAAAATTAATTACAACAATTAAGGTAAAATTAAGATTAACACTAAACATTAATCTTAAGAGACAAAAAACCTATAAATATGTCCAACAGACATTAAAGGGAATTATTTATACTAAATCCCCCTTTTTATAGAATTTAATACATTATCGGATCCAATTAACATGGTAAAAACATGGGTGGAATTCAATTTCCCAAAATCTACAAGAGTGTCACACCTCCTCCACTATAAAAAGACCTCCCCTCCTCCTACTTAATCACAACTATCATGCCTCTTTGTCTCAAAAAAGATCTTATCAAATAGATATTCTTCATACCTATCCTCATCCTAATATCCTCCCATCTGGAAGAGATCAAACTAAGGAATCCTTTTGGTGAAAATCAAAAAAGAGTTACCAGAATAAGATGCAACATTCTTCCTCGAGTTCTTTTATTTAATTTCAATTCTCCTCCAACTAAAAACTTCTTATTTTGTAATTTTACAAAAAAATATTCTCAATATACAATGATGTTTTTAATATAATTTTTCTAACAACACATATACACACTTCCATCAAATGGATAATGAATATAATTTTTACATGTACGGTGAACTACCACATCACAAAATGGCGATTGTGCATTTTTACTTTACGTACAATATTGTTGTAAATTGTGATATAAAATCTACTTATATATGTTATATATTATATTTTTATTTATTTAATATTCTTTGATCCTTTTAAAACATATATCTTTATACTTTTTATTGGTGTAAATACCATAATTTCGTTTGAGCAAGTGTGGACTACCACCCCCTCAAAGTGATTTGATTTGTTCACAAACTACATGAAATGTATTAAGGAATAATTTAGTAATATTATATGATATAGATGAAATAATAAAGCTATAGTAATTATAATATATATATAAAAATATATTTAATTTTATTTATTTCTTTTAATATGAAAATAAAAAACAAAAACAATGTTCATGCATACATACGGCTTACCATCTCCTAGAATGGTGTATTCAATTTCATAATTCTATATTATATAGATTATTATAATAAAAATATACTGAATATAAGTTATATTTATATCATGGTTTAAATTCTTTAAATCATTATATATGTATAAGTACCAAACATATAATAATTTAAGACACATACAAAGAACAAAGTGAATATTACTTGAAGTGAAACCTTAAAGTAGGATTATTAACAAGTGGGTAATATAAGGTCATAATGAAACCATATATGTTATTAGATATAAGAATATTCATATGTAAAAGATTTAAAATAAAATTAAATTTATAATACTGTAATCTTGTATGAGTACGAAGTGAGTCAAGATACAAGGCACGGGGATTTCATCTTGTTTTTTATTTATGTGAGATACATGCTTTATTCACCACCCATTATTTTTTTGTGGTATGTATATTAACCATGGATGTATTCAAAAATTATTATACTTAAATTTATGAGTATTTAAATATCCATTTTATGATATTTATTTCATGGGATTTAAGTTTCAAAAGTTACCAAATCAGTATAATAGTTTTGTCTCAATTTTTCTTCTTTGAGGATCATGTTTTATAATGCCCCTAATTTATTTTGAGGTGTATGTAATTCCATTTTACATGTTATATCATGAATATATTTATTTTAATTATATTTTAAGCTTCAAGTAATCTTATTTTCTTACATGGAGAGTATAATCCCAATTAACCATGTGGTATGACTTTATTGAGGCAATCTCATCGCTTTTCAAGATTGTTAATGATTATGCTTATTGGATTAAATATTATGATTCATCACTCAAAATATCCCATGAGTTTACTTATCCTCATTTTATTCAACATATATCAATTTATTAGTACTACTTTTCCTCTCTTTGGTACTTATGATAATTAAGAAAATGTTTTAAATATAATCTATCCATATTTCTCTCTTCGGTCTGAAATCTATTTTATTTCAAAAATCATGTTTTCAAAAATGTTTTCCAAAATGTTTTTAAATGATCATTGATGATAATTTTACAGGAAAAACGAATTTAATTTTTTTTATTGTTTTTAAAGATTCCTTTATAACTTTTCAAATCTTTTTTCAAAGTGAAAGGATTTCATAAGGTTTTATGTTTTAATAAAAATCAATGAAAAAATGATATTTTGTTAAGGAAATGTTTTTAAAAGATCATTAAAAATTATTTCCCATCTAATATAACATCCTTTGGTGTTACTCGTGCATTTTTGGGGAAATTATTCTATGTTTCCATTAATATTATTTCTCTTAATTTATTATGTTTTGATGACATGTAACTTATGAAACTTATTTCTCTTTCCTGGGTTATAAGCATTTGAAACCTGATTCTTTTTTTGGGTTATTTTTATGATAAAATGATTATGAAACCTATATTTTTTTACACAATTTATGATATTATTACATTTTTATAATACCCATTTCATTTCATGGGTTATGATATGTTTATTTATGATCTTGTGGAATATGTTTGTATGATTTCATTATGAGCTGGTGGGACCTATATCTCACTCTAATTCATTGGGAAAAAGATTTATATCTCATGAGATAGAAATGGATGGAACCAGAAATGAACTAGGTTCAGTATTAGAGGGTTGGAATGAGAAATAAACTTGGTTTAGTATTACAGTGTTGGAATGGGGAGTGAACTCAATTTAGTAATATATGGTAGTAATTGGGTGTGAATCTAGTTCAGTAAAGGACCTGGTCCACGAAGATGTCCTCGACAGCAATGCCTTGTTTATTATATAAGTCATTATATTTTCTTATGTGTCTTCCACAATTCCATTTTTTATTCCTATGTTATGCTTTCATGAATTATGTTTTTTATTTCCTTATGATTCATGTATTATGAAAATCCAAGCTTTATTCCATGATTTATGTTTATGACCTTTGATATGCGGGGTATGATCTTCTATTTTCATGATCATGTTATCATACCCTTACTCTCATGATTATGATTATGTATCTCACTTATTTAACCTTACCGAGTATCTGAGCTCAACCCATTTTATTTTTTCATCCCCCAGGTTATAAAGATATATATTATTTTTGACGTGTCTAAGAAGGGTGTTATTCAATAAGAACATATTGGGAGATGATTTAGCCCATTTATGTACCAAAGTTTATGTTTTTAGGTTTCCAAAGATACTATGCTAGTATGGTCGTTGGGAGTCTATTTGTATGTTGTTTTAAGTATTCTTTAAAATTTATTTAATGTCAATGTATGAAAATATAAGGTTACTATAAATAGAACACGGTCATGGAGTTGAACTTGTAGTGGATTTCAATATACAAAACAAATGATTTTTTCTTCTTTAATTTTTTTCTTTGAGGATATATAGTTATTTTAGGTATAGTAGATCCTCTATATTGAATATGGTCAACCATCCTATATTTGGAAATAGATCAGTTTAGATATGTGAAGTTGGAGAGTCCTAGTAGCTTGATTGACCATAAAGTGTCACGAATACCTAACTTGATGTGAATTATATCTCTTTATTCTCATTTTATATTCAAAATGATCACAGTTGGTTGAATAATAGATTGGTTTCATTTATGAAGTAATGCACCATGGTTGAATGGGAGCCTAACGGTCAACCATGAATCTTTATTTAGAATGCCAATGTAAATCTTTCCATTAACCATGGGATGGTAAAATCAATTGGAAGGTATTTATATAGAAGGTTCACCCTAAGATTTCATGGTCGATTTCCTTTGGTCACATGTAAAAAATAAACATAATTACAAACATACTAAATAAATTGACCCCAAATCCAAAATTAAACCGCAATAAAAGAATAATTAATTCTTTTACAAATAAGAATTAAAATTTAATGCCACATTAGATGTATAAAAAAAATATATATTATGAAAGAATTTTAAAAAATAAAACCATTTCCTAAAAAATATATTTTCATTTATAAATCAATAAAAAAATTATTATAATTTAAGGAAAATATTAATGAAGAATTGTTGAACTATTAAGCACACAAATAACCCTTGTTTAATAAAATATTCGAAGAATATCATATTCAAAATAAAATAACCAATTTTATTTAATAAAAAAAAACATACTCAATATGAAAAATGTGAATTCTACACATGTTTTAATAGAATTTGGGGGAATATAACAATTAATTATATAGAAAATTAGTGAAATTTCACTACCCATTATTCCCCCTCAAATAAAATATTGCACTACTAGGAAATTATTATGGAGGAACATTCAAAAACATGGTCAGTTAATGATAAATATATTTTCATATTCAGAATTCATCAAACATTAGTTAAATATTTATGCATCACTATATTGATTATTTATATTTTAAAAAATATATTGTACCCTAACCAAGTCAATCCATAACACGAATTGAAAAAAATTATAAATTATAATTCATCAAATATTTTACAATAACCAACATCATTCAATAATTTATAATATTTTATAGAAAAAATAATTATAATTTATTTATTTTAATGAAAATTATATGCCAAATCATATTTTTTTATTAAAGTTAAATTGGATTTGTTCCAAAAAATGAATGAAAAAAATAAATCATAGAAAATTATAACTACCAAAAAAGTGAGATAATTTTTTTTGTTATTTTTAATAAAAATCACATCATTATTCACATATTAATTTAATCCCCTACCCTCACTTCAAATTAAGAAAATGTTCAACGTTTGGGAGTTGAATAGATAAATTTAATTTGAATTAAAATTTTAACACATGGAGCTTTTCCCCTTAGTTCCTTAACTCATAATACTAATTTACCCTTCCTTAATAAAACTCAAATGATTTTTTTATAAGTAAATTTACCCCATATTTATCTAGGTTCACGATTCCCCTCACCTAAATGAATTCATTTTTGAAACTTATCCAATATATTGAATTTTTTCTAGCCATGATTTTGAAAATCACTTATTGAATTTTCAAATTGAATTTATTTAATCACATGCACAGTGCCTAATGTCTTATACTGTTATTATGGGATCTCAATAGTCCATTTTACTCAAGTTTCAAAGGACTTAAATTATTTTAATTTTTTATAATCCTAAGGTATTATTTATCAAAAATTCCAGGTTACCTTTAATTACGTTCAAAATTCTAGTTCCCCTGTTTAATAGTTTTAATTCCCTAAGAATCATTTCACTCACACTCCTTTTACTTGCTCTAAAATCATATCTCTTAGAAAAAATAGGGAAAACTCAGTTAAAAATAATTTGATATTTTAAGGTTCACTAGTAAGATCAAATTCCTCACAATTACTTATAGTACAAAAATGAGTATAGTTTTAAAATTAATCTCAATTAACATTTGAAAAAAAATACAATAAAATCTATTTAAAAAGCACTATACATTTTAAAGAAAGATAATTTCTTAATATATTTTTTTTATATTTTTAAAAATAGGATCACTAGAAAGTATAAAACAGATCAATAAGTAATAAAAATAATAGAGTTCAAATAATGAAGACAATATATTATTCCCACCACCATACTTAGTTTTAGTTACATCCTCAAGGAAATTTAGTAGCAATATACATATTTCAAGAATATTTTAAAATTGGGTAGCATAAACAAGTTTCAAAGAAGGGTTTTACATTCATGTTATTATTCTACACATAGTGACAACCTTGAGATTGAGTAATAAAAACTTTCATTAGATTATTATGTTCTTCAAGTGAGTGTTGATTTTTTATTTCACGTGTGTCATCTATATAAAAGTAAACAAAAATTAATAGTTTTTACAAAATTAAAACCCAGAACTGAAAGTAAAATAAAGATGAGAAAATAGAGATGAATCAGGTGTCAAACCCCCCAAAGATGTAAAACATTTTATTCATATCTGTATTCATAAACCATTGGGATTATCCCCAATATATGAAGGAGGTAGTCTTATTTGGTAAGAAGAACCAATGTTTCTTTCTCAAATTCCATATATAGCCTTATTCTTCTTTTGGATCCCCTTCAAAAAAGTACTTCATGTGAACCCCCTGATTAGTGGTTTGTATTATATGGAGTGGGGGTGGAAGGAGGATATACAAGGCCTCTTACTATTCTTATTATCCTCCCTCTATATGTTCTATATGTAATTATTAATGGCTATCTATATAGAGAATCTCCCCAAGTGCATCTTGTCCTACCAATTTGTCCTCTTCTCATATAGTGTCTTCTCGACACTCTTCTAGGGATGTCTTCAAAATTTTATCAAAATATTCATCATCAATACATTATTCAGATCTTATTATACTTTGGTATACCACAAATTCTTATTTATTTATACCTCTGATTTTATCATCATATTATCCTCAATTCTGGGCACCCCCATTAGTATGGACGCCTCAATTAAATTCTCCAGGTCTTATGATAAATGTGATGATTCTTCATAGTGAAAATAATACAAACTATCTTGTATATAAAATTTTGAAAAATCAATATATTATTTAAAATTACATTCATATCCATCCACTAAATCGTCTTTACAATCATCCTCTATACATAGGGCTCTTGGGAATTAATTTAAAGAACTTATAGTTCGGGGTTCTTTATTTTTTCCTTTAAAATAGATTACCTCCATATTTTTCTCATCACAAACCAAAATATTAATTTGGATGATTTTTATAGTAAAATACAATGGAGTTTAGATTTTAAATTAGTGTGAATAAAATGAGTTCAATTAAAGGTCAACTCCCTCTTCAGTTTTTGCATATAGTTCATCCTCAAGGTGAAACCCTATTTGAAATCTTCTAGTGTTGGTGGGGGAAATCATTGGGCAATCTAGTATTTCTTCAAAATTAAGATCATATATTCTTAATTTTTCTTTATAATCTAGGACCAACCCGAATTATATTAATATAATATTTTTAAAATTATATAGATTGGTATGCTATTGAGTTTCAAAAAAATAGGAGATGGAAAATTTCAAATTTAGGTTCTCTCTTAATGGTATCAACATTTAATTCCTTTTCAAGGTGTAGTTCCATTGGTAAAATGAGTTTAGTAGTAAATTGTATTACTCCATCCCATTTTTCAAGCTCATCAGGTTCACTCTCCACCTTGGTTATTACAATAATCGGGAACTTCAATTCAGTTTATACTTCTATTGGAAATTATTACTTAGATTTTAGTCTCTCATAATCTATAGTTACTTGTTTATATAGATTCAATAGTTTATCTTGGTTTATTTTATTTTAAAAATGTTCACCTGGATCATTTATATGAAGACCTGAATATGTATTATTCAATATTAGTTAGGCCATAATAGTAATCTCAATAATCTTTTTTGTCAAGGGCTCCATTTTTTTTTTATTTTATTTGAAAGGAGGATACTACTTGAAATTATTTTAAAAGAAAAAGATGTGTTTCAAACAAAACTCCTCAAAAATGGAACCAGGTTGATCACACAATTATCATAGGTCTTGGTTAAATATAAATTCATTAACGTAGGTTGCATCATGGATGTGAACTCGGTCATTTTCAAAGTATTGTACATAGGTTAGTTATTCACTAATCTCAATAACTTATTAATATTTTTTCCCTATGATTTGAAAGTATCTATAAATGAGGATGATGCAAATTTGATCAATGAAATGGAAAAGGGAGATGAAAATGTACTATAAATTCAATGTAATAAGTGCATATTTTCCTAAGGTTGAATTCAAATGGTGTATTTCGTTATCTACTATTGTTTTAAGTCACCCAACTCAATAGACAGACTCATTATCATTTATCTATTCATCCTCAACTATTTTATATGAACCCACTAATCTACTCAAAAAATCTTTAATCAATATAAAAATTCCATATTTTTTCTTTGGGTAATGGATAAGAATACTTCTCAATTGATAGAATTATCCTACTCACTCACATGGAAATAATATTATATGATTCTCTTTTTTTAAACCACATAACTCTACTAGAATGAAGTGAGATTAATTTAGAGGAAAAACTTCGTGAAACAAATAGAGGGATGTGATAAGGTCGACGGAGAACAAATTAATTAATATAATTTATATCCCTCACTATCACTGTCATATAGAATCAAGAAGAAATAGACTATGATTGAAATGAAAAAAATTCAAGAAAATCAACTATAAATTCTCTTGAATCACCCTAAATGTGTTAGTGAACTATAATCTTGGGGTTTGAGATCATGGGTACCTCACATAGGTTTTGAAAAACACAGGGAACTGCAATAGAATGTAACAAAAAAATAATAGTTTAACAAACACGAATTATAATTAGATTACAAAAATAGTGTAAACCCTAATCTAACCGAGTCCATTAAAAAGGAAATGGTTTGGATCATTAATAGCGGGGAGAGAGTGGATAATTTATATTCATCATCAACTTACATTTCTTTATCATAAATACCAGTTTTACGTAGTGATCTTCTCTTTCCTTAGATTTCTTTCATCTGTCTATATTAGCAGGTCTAGATCATCTCAAAAGGGCTCATCTCTAATATTACTAGCTAAAAAAATATTATCACTATCAATATCTATACTTCTTATATAATAATGAAAGATAATTTATATATCTATGTCACAAGTGTAGAAAAAATCAGTTGCTCCAATATTTTTCTAGTTCTTTATGTCTTTAGTGAAATATGATTGGGCCCGTGCTAGTGGAATTAAATGTTGTATATGGTCATCACTACATTCAGGTCTAGAGTGGTGGTACCTGAAATAGTTAGGGTGTTTCTCGATTGAATTGATGGTGTTTAGCCATCAATTTTTATATGTTAGGCTTAAGAAAGTGTGTATTAGTTATAAAAAATTAATTAGGTCTTAGAATCAAGATCCTCTCTGACATCAGTGGAGAACGCTCACTTTTGTGCATGAGTTCAAGGAGATGTATAGCTTAGAGTTGTAAAGAGATCAACAAAGCTTCCATAACATCATTTTAGTTGTAAAAAATCATAGGAGAGAGATTGATATTTATTGTTATTAGATGTGTGAACTGGTGGGAGTATTTCCTCAAGAACGTGGTGTACATAGACCTTTGTTTTTATTACTATGACATTGGGGAGGCATGAATTACTCATCATTTTCAAAGATTTAGGGGGGACAATCCTAGAATAATACAATCCAATCTAATTATTCATTTTTGATTTGACATCCATAATCTTCTACAAACTAGGGATCAGGGGTACTTTATTTCATTGAGTTAATCATTCTCTTTATCTTCCTGCTTGATATCCATTATCAATGTAACCATGTAGATTCATTGAAAACACACAATATTAAATTTGGATCAAATGACTCCTAATTTTCAATTATATCTTGGTATTGATATTTTACCAAGAGTAAAACTAGATGGCGTTTTGTGGAATCTTATAAATATAGATATATTTGGATTTTAATGAGAACAACATGATAGTTGTTGAAAGGAATGACTAGTTGTTGGATTGATGTGAATTTGGTGCTGGTTTAAAATTATTGAGAAGCTAGGGTGGGGATGGATGCATGTGATCTATCCAAGGATACAAGGTTCCACTATGAATGAACTTAGTATCTATTGGTGTGTCTTCATCATGATTGGTTGGGAACTTTTATTAATTTAGTCAAAAAAATATTGCTTTTCTACCTTTGAATGAGAATCTGTTGAATTATAGAAGATTCAAGTCCCCTCCAAATTATATTTTCTACTATATAAGGAATAAACACCACAACCATTGAAACAAATCATCAAAATCCTTTTCAATTTGGTTCTTCAAACTCATTCACACAACCTCAACATAGAATCATCCTCCATAATTGAATTCTTGAGATTACTTATTAAAAGGTGGGTGGGGTTAAAAAATAGTATGGTTGTATAGTTGGAATTATAGTGGATCTTGGGATACTTGATATGAAATTCATAGTTCTGTAAGTTTCAGTTTTGAGGGTCTATAGAGAGTTGCAGTATAGTGGATCATTTATATGAATTGGAGTGAATTATCCCACTATAGGGAATATAGTATATCGATCATGAAAATATAGAAACTCGTAGTAGCTTTATCAGCAGTGGATTGGAATAGTAGCTTGAGTTGATTCGTAATCAGCTACATTATGTTCATGATAGATTAATATATCTTGTGTTCGATTAACTAATGGATTAAAATAGATTTTGGATAGAGGTTCCATGGTTTATTAGCGATCTTGGGGTTAACTATGAATCTTCACACATAAGGTCAAATTACTTTTTTGATGTTATACATGGGTATGCACGATTAGTTGGAAGGTATTCATCTGGTAGGTTTCCCCCAATGTGTCGTGGTTGTTTGAATTTTTTATCTTGTAAAAAATACATAGAATTAAAAAAATCATGATTAATTAAACTCAAATTCAAAAAAAAGATCAATAATAAAATAACTAAATAATTTTCAAATGATAATTAACATTTTATAACACATTTGATGTTTAAAATAACAATATGAAATTATGAAATAATTAAACAAGATAACAAACATTACTTAAAAATTATTTTCAATGAGAAACCAAAAAAATGTTGTTATTAAAATATATGAAAAACATTAATGGATAATTATTTACTTATTAAGTACAAAAATCACCCATTTAAAAAATATTCAAATAATATCAAATTCAATATAAAAATAACATCTTTGATTTATTCATAGAAAATACTTCTAAATATAAATTTTTTAATTTTTCCCAGATTTTTTATTTGATGGAATAAAATAATAAACTATAGATATAAGATTCAAATTTCACCTCACATCAGAAATCAACTGAATATGTCCCTTGATTTTCTAACTTTGTAAAGTTAAACAGAACATTCCATTTTCCAACACTAAATATGATTCATTCTAGATTCATATTGATTATAACCTTACTAGTTTTGAGGAATTTTCTCCCTATAATGATAAGCATATCTCCTTCCTTCCTTTATGATAAGAATTAGAACTCCTTTTAGGAAAATAAATTTTCCAACCTTAACAAGTACATCCTCTAAAATACCATAGGAGAACATAAATGATATGACTGTAAGATATAAGGCTACCATTGTAGTATTTATATCCTATTGATCTAACCATTGGAATATAATTAGCAGCACCAGGTTCACTCTTGTGCCTAATTCATAAATAAATTTCCCAAAATAACATGAACTAATGGTGCATGGAATAGATAAACTAAAAATGTCCCACATATTTGGTGGTATTTTCATTTTTTCAATTTATAGCACTCCTAACTAATGGATATAACACCAAAATACACCATTTTCATTTATTTGATAATAATTATTTCAGAAACATTGAATATATCTTTATTTGAGAAATAGATTCTGTGAAAGGAATATTAAAGTATATTTCTTTGAACATTCCCAAAAACTTTTTATATTAAGCTTCCACATTCCCTTATTTCATCCTCTCTAAGAATGGGATAAGGGGTTTTGTGGTGTTGGGGCTCTATATTTTTATCTCTGGTCTCTATAACCTAAGGTATAGTTATTAATTCCTTCTATATACTCACTTACTTTTAAAAATTCATTTTTACATTACTTCCAGATTTTTTCCCCACCCTCTTGTCTTTAACTTTCTCAATTGATTTCCCAACAATTCATTATTTTTCTATCCTATTTTACAACTTATTTTGTACCCCATAATTTATTTTATTTTCTATCTCTTATTCAAATCACAACATTATCCGTTTGGCCTCATCCCACATTTTAAACACCAAGTTACTAGAAAATTTACGTAGTAGTAAATTTGAAATCAATTGAGATAATTCTGCCACCTTATTCTCAAGGTTACTGAGAGTTTCTCATTAATTTTTCATTTCAATATCCTGAGTCTCATAAATTGTTATTAATTTTGAATAAAAAATATTCTTAGGATTAGATTTTTGAGATTGGGAAAGGGAATGTATTATTGGATGGAATTGTTGTTGGTACTACTATTGAGGTGGATTTTGTTAATATCTTAAATGTTGAGATGATTATAATATCCATTGAACTTGTGTTTATGGGGGGAACCAAGTGTTCCATACTATAATTGAATGTTTTTTCATCTTTGGGGATTTCTCCACCCTAATTTTGTACTTAATGGGGTTCAAAACTTTGTATAAGCTATATCGGTCTCACTTATAATATATAATGGGGCTCTACCCTTTGTATATTTTATATCAAGATCGTCTATTTTTTATTATCTATAAGGGGTTAAACCCTTCATATAAGCTATATTTGGCTCAACCGTGGGCTATAATGGGGCCAAACTCTTTATTTAATCTATATCAGGATCACCCACTTCATATAATGCTCTAGTAATATTTCATGGATTAAACACTTCTGTCATGAAACCCTTTAAAAACCTATTTTAAACCCATATGAAAAACACTTTTGTATAAAAATAACCATGTTATATTAAAAAATTTAATACAAAAATAACAAAAAAAATGGGAAAGGGTTTTTATTTTAGGAAAAAATGAAATCCTGAAAAGTAATCTATAAATTAAATAATGTTCATCGTGGCAGAAATGTTGTTGTCATAGTATAAAAAATTTCTTTTTTCATTTTTCAAAATGTTCCTTCTAAAATAAAAAAAGATTCCTTTTTGAAATCCATTTATATAAAGTAAAAGTGATGTAAAATTTAATTTATAAATATTTTATCTCCGCAAAAACATTAATGAAATCATTTTAAAAACATGGACATGGAGCATGAAGAGTTTGAATGAAAACTTTAAAATATTATTTTTAAGGGAAAAGTCTTGTATCACATTGGAAACACTTAATCATAATACTTGTGAAATAATAACATTAAAAACATTAAATATCATGATAATAGATAAATTCATGATATAAAAAGTCCAAGGGGCTATATTTACACCATATAAAATAATAAATGTTCATAAAATTAAAATATTCCTCAACCAAAGGAAATCCAGATGAATTTCATTCCCTTGAGTCTGCTTCATCATGATTGTTCATTATCATCATGAATAATAAAATTATGTTAATTATTTAATTTATTTATAACCTTTTCAATTGTATTATTACTTTCATTTCACTTTTTAAAATGTTTTATATAATTACTTATTCAATTAAATTTATGTCGGTCATTTTGACCGTATTTGGATTTTGTGTCAAAATCAATTTTGGTAGGTTAACTATGGTCATAGAGATAATTATATAAACTTATTAAGAATAATAATTATGTAATAAATATCATATTTATATATCAGTTATAATTTTAAAACCAATTATTAAATATGGTTATGAAAAATGATCTAACATTACGATCATGTAGATGGTAGGTCATATATATGTATGAGTAACATTTTCATTTTTTAATGATCATTATAGAAAGAAGTTAAGTTATTTTTATCTTTATATAATGATAATAATATCATATATACCGTGTTATTTATTTATATATACATATATATAGCATTCTTGTGACGTGGAGATGAAAAAATGAATTGCATTGCTACGAATAGGAGGTGGTATAAACATCCATGAACGACATTATCACTTTTTAATTCAGTAAAAATGTAAAAGAAAATTGATATATTCTATTTTCAGAATGATAAATATAAGTCCCCAGCCATAAACCTTACTTAATCTTGATTTATTACAAGATTACACATTGAGGATCTTTTCAGGTTTAGAGTTTTAGAGAATTAGATCATGAAACTTGAATTACATTCCACATTTAAACAAAGTGGTTACATAAAAGACAGTATTCATTCTTCCCATCAATGGAAACATATTGAAAATAAAACATGGATTATTTCTTGACACATCCTTGACACTATCATCACATCATGTACCTTTCCGTTGACCTGTGAAAAACATTTCAAAAACATGGGATGAGCATAAAAAGCTCAGTAAGGGTTATAAAAATATGGAAAGGAAACATGAGTTCATATATACATAAGAATGAAATCATAATTTAACCATAAAACATAGGAACATTAACATACCTCATAAAAACATGAATAAATCATAGAAAACATAAGACATAAAGGTAACTTGAGGCATTCATAACATTCTTACGTAGGGAGTAACCCTCTTGGTTACATTTGGAATACCCATCACAGTATATTCCCTAAATCTCTTCGGAGAAACCTTAATGTTTCACTCCTTCGCATTAACCAATGCATTGGAGAGCTATATCGGGCTCACCCGCCCTTAGTTTATCATGGAACCACCTGTCTTCATAATAATGCCCAAGAACCTCAACATAATCGTATCACATAAAACATGCATAAAGGAAACATAACATTTCCACCTTTCAATCACAAGATATCAATACAACATATTGATATAAAAAAATTATGAAAACCATTTTAAATACCAAAATAAAAGAAAAGTAAAACATGATATTTATTTTTCTTTTAAAAATAAGGTATGACTTGTAGAGGAAGTCGAAACCCAAATAACGGTCACAGTGGCGGAGAAGTCGTTGTCGCCGCATACGTATGACAAAAACATTCCCTTTTGTCGTTTTGTAAAACGCTTCGTATAAAAAAGATTCCTTTTGGATGAATGTAAAAGTCAAAGGGGTTTATACACCGTATAAAAGAAGGTTGTGTATAAAACAAAATATGCCTCAATGAAAGGAGATTGAGAAGAAGTCCCATACAAAGATGGTATCCTTTGATTAAGGATAAATCAATTACATAATTATGTGTGACAAACGAATACACCAAATATAAGTGGATATTAAGTGTAAAATAATCAAAGGTCATTCACACATATTCAAAGGATGACATATTCAATAACTACATGTTGAACCCAAAGAAATCGAAATTGGGTTAAGAAGTTCCCTTGACAGCCTAACGGCGTCACATCAAAATGAGTTGATGAGAGATAAAAAGTGTATCTCATCACTTGGACATAAAATTTACATCAATAAGGATATATGAGAACATATCCCAACATAATAATATGTAAATTATAAGACCCAACAAAATAAGTCTTTTAAAAAAGAGGAGGGTGAAAGGTTCCCTTACCGACTTGGGTATCTTTCAAAACATACACCCCATGAAAGAAGGACAATAAATCATTGATGTAAATACTCATAAACGAAAGTATATTACACAAAGAGTAGAATAATTGGAAGTACATACACCACTCAAAGGAAATTGTGGCAAATGTAGCATAAATCTCACGGGAATAAAAGTGAGATGAAAAATCCCTTACGAAAACTCGGCAGCCTAACGGCGCCACATAAAACATACAAAAATGGATTGATAAGATCAAATAGGGTATCTCATCATATTAACTTAAAGTTTATAGAAAGAGTAATATGAAAGAACATCCCTCAACATAACAAATAGGAGCTTAAAAGAAGTGACATGAAGGAGAGTACTTAAAAAGAAAGAGAGTGGTTAGATCTCTTACGAAAATTCGGCAGCCTAACGACGCCACTCAAAACATCCAAAATGGATTGATGAGAGAGAATAGGGTCTCTCATCACATGAACATAAAAAATTACAGTAAGTGTAATATAAAATAAAATCCCAATAACAAGAAAGATTAGCTTTATAGGTAATGACATAAAAGAGTATACTAAAAAAGAAATAGTGGAGTAGGATCCCTTACCTCAAGTCCAACTTGTCTTGTTCGTTTCTTTATATTCCTGAATAATAAACTTTGGTCAATTAATAATTGCCTAAGTAACTCATTTAGATATTATTATTAATTTCATATCACATATTATAATGTTATAATAATTGTTTAATAATGTTAGTTTATTTCAAACGTTTTTGTCGATGTTTGGTACATGAGTCAAAAATGAACTTGTTTGAAAAAAGATTGCCCATGTAGTTATAAGTAAATAATTTCCAGAATAGTTTTAATGATTAAAATATCATATATATCCATTAAATATTCATTTCATACTATTCCATATCATTTGGAGATAAAAAAACGAAAATCACCATTCATGGAGATGGTAGGTCGTACGTACGCATGAACGCTACTTTCATTTTTTTTGTAATATTAATGGAATTAAAACAAAATGAGAGATATATATATATGTTATAATTCCAAAATGGTATCCATAATTTAGATGTAATATATTACATATATATCCATTATATATATGTACTTATAATATTACATAACATTTTGAGATAAGAAATGAAATGTACCGTTCATGGAGACGGTAAGCCGTACGTACGCATGAACGCTACTTCCATTTATATTTCATATTTAATGGAATTAAAACATAATGATAGATAATAGTATTTTAATTCCAGTATGGTATCATATATAATATCAATAAATATGTCCTTTATACATACCACATATGGTATTAATGTATCAAATCACTTTGAGGGGACGGTAGTCCGCGCTTCCTTAAATGAAGATATCACGTTTACCCATAATGGAAACCATAAAGGTATGCCCCAAATGAAAAATACAGAAGCTTAAGGAAATAATAAACATATTATATATCATATATAAATATATTGTCATCTTAATGGCCACCTTTGAAGGTGTTAAAAGAATGTTGAACAATCATCATTTCGGGAGGCCGAAATTCGCCATCCACGGAAACAATATGTTCTTTAACCATTAGATGTAGGTGTGTGTAAGTGTAGCTAGAATACTTCTTATAAAAATATCCTATTATATTTAATATATTGTATTTGTTACAAAATAAATGAATAAAAAGAGTTTAGGGGGTTGTAAAAGAAAAATAAAACAAAAGTACTCAAGTGAAGACATTACCTTAAAATCGGGTAACTCCCTTTGGTTTGAGCTCAAAGCCTTCCTTGGGAAGACTTCTGCCCAAAGTGAGGACTCAAGGAGTAAGATAGGGAAGTGGAGAGACAAAATGGGCAGAGTTTGGCCGAGCCAAAGTCTTTGGGAGTGTGGGTAAGGAGGTAGAGGTGGGGGCCTTTTATAAGAGGAGAGGAGGGGCACTCTTGGAAGGTAAAGAAAATCACTATATTTTAAAATGGTATTCGGATTTAAGAGGTCCCACATTGATGTGTTTCAAGGATAAGGTGATAGGGGTTCTAAATACACTAATACAATAGGTTTTGGACATGTTTAAGTCTTAGATATTACATATCTTTCCATTTTATTTAAATCGTTAAATAATGAGGTCATCACTGCATCATCATGATGTCATAAATAATTTAATTTATTTAATGTCTAAAAATTATAAAAAAAAATACTATGATGTAGGAAATATTTTTAGATTTCCAATGAATATTTATAGTCAAAAATATGATTTGTATAACCCCATGTAAAAATTGTTTTAGTAAAACATTTCATGTTTGTCTCATTTTTACTTTAACTTTAAATAAATAGATATTAATGTCATTTTCCGACCAAAGTGGCTTCATGGGGTCCCCAAGTTGACCCATGGGTTTTCTTGGTCGGCCATAAAACATACAATGAGTTTAGGACATGTGTAAACTTCATTTCATATTATTAAAACATTATTTTTACCTTAAACTACACTAATTACCTCTAATCGCGATTAAAAACTTATTAAGTTACTATTCACCAAAAAATTATTTTTATCCCATTGAACCCCATTTTACTTCTTAATTACAACCATGTATGTTGGATTTTTTTAAATTCAAAACCAAAGATGGAAGAATTTCTTTTAAACGGAAAAATCAGTTTTTATATGTACCACTTAGTGGTTTCACTATTCATCAAAAATTGATGTTTTTCAGAAAAATCCCAAAAATTCACCCTAAGCTATATTTGATATAACGAATTAAAAAATGAAGTCTATTTTACAAAATTCAAAACATATAAGTCACATTAATTAATTTAATAATTAATTCCTGGTGTCAGAAAAAATAGCGTGTTTTTATGAAACAATAAGTATCAAAAGATTGACACTGGTTTAAGTCTGATTTCAAAGTGAAATTAATTCAACGACCACTATTGGATTTAATGGTAAAAATATATTCTAATTTCACTTTAATAACAATTCAAAAGATAATATAATCATATAAATAAATAAGATTAAAAATAGGTTTGGAATTAAAATACAACATTTTATACTATTCATTAAAAAATGAACTTTATCGGAAAGATACCAAAAATTTACAAAAAGTAAATTTTGATGTCCCGATTCTTAAGAAGAGTTTTATTTGGTTAAATAGAATGTATAAGAGTGAACAAAACTATATTTAATGACGGTTCGCCATCAAAAAGCGATAAGTGAACCTTTAGTGAAAACTAGGGCATATACGCCTAAAATTGAATTCTTTTCGTATTTTAAGCCTTTATCATTTATTAGATAAATGTAAAAAACATTTAAAAACATATATAATAATATTTTAGTTATTTCTATCCATTCCCACCAATACAACAGCTACATGTTAACTACCATTTAAAATAATATTATTTTATTATTAGAGTGCAACGTAAGATTCCCAAGAAACTCATTGCTGCGTGTTGGGTACGCCATCAAGAATAGAATCCCCTTTAAATTCATATTAATATTTTATTCACAAATATGGATAAATATAAAAATGTAATATTCTTTATTTACCTGGGGTGTTACATCCTTCCCCCCTTTTGGGAATTGCGTCCTCGTAATTTTTAAAATTGAGCTTGGAAACATCTTTGAAAGTCCCACATCCGAACAAGAGTCGGTAAAACAATCACTTTAAAATAAAGAAATATAAGTACAGAGGTCACCCGAGTTAACCCATACTATGAATCCATGTAGGAAAACATGGACATGGAGGAGAAAACATAGGGTCATGTTCTGATGGAGAGTGATAGAAAACATGTTTAGGAGACAGTTAACCAAAAGAAAATCACAAACTTGTGATGGGTTAAATGGTATTCGATTCCCCGGTAGGAAAAGTTAATAGACAACATTTTTGTTTTAAGTTACTTTTTATTGGGGAATTTATTCATAAGGAAGCATAATCACTTATCATTTTGACTTTCAACTTTTACTAAATTCCTTAATCAAACTCATATTTTTTCTAAAAGGCGAGTATTTAGGGAGACTTGTTCGCATTAAGAGTACTATAATGAACTTCTAGAGAATCACCTAATACACAAAAGAGAACTATATACATCCCATATCTTTAGACCTTAACAAAAACCAAAACCAAAAAGGTTAGTACAAGGTCTGATAATCCAGAAAAGGATAACCCTTTAAAAAGAAAATCTATGCTTAATCTCCAAAATTTGTCCAAAAAAACCCAAAGTTCAACGAGGACCATCCGATAAACAATTTTTCCATAAAAATATTCAAAGTAAACCAATATAAGATTGAAACCCAAATATTTTAAGGATTTAGTCACATAGTCTTCCAAGTTAAATCGTAACATTTACCTCCAAACAATATCAGTTTCTCCTAAAGTCTCGTATTGAAAAGTAATTGACCTAATCACATATCCTCCATGATAAGTTAATCATTTTCATAAATAACCCAAAATCAACTTACTCTTAATTCATAAAATCATATAACTAAAAAGAATTGGTCAAACTAACCAGGGACTTCACGTAGTCCAATGGTAGGCGATAAATACCAGCCACACTTTGGTTGTGAATTCGATTCCCGCAGCTTTGTCCGACGCGATGGGTTGTCACACGGTCTGCGTTTTGTCCTTTTTCCAAAACTATATAATTCTTAAATAATTCCCCAAAAAGATACAAAATCATAAAAATTGATCATAACATATTTTAACCTCAATTTTATCTCATGCCTTTCATTTTCCAGCATATCATATAATAACCCATAATTACCTCAAAAGTAAGGATCATATAAACTCTAATGGTTACCTTTATAATTATTACCTGAACTTACACATGGATTGGTCATCTCGTACATGATTCATTAAAGATCATACCAAGGTTCAAGTGTTTGATCATTCCTCCTTGATAGTTGGTTTAGAACAACCATGAGTTTCCTCATTGAATCCCACATTTTATCTAGTATCTTAATCATAGAACCACCATAGTTTCCTTCAAACCTGTTGTCTCTTTGGTCCCTGATAGATCCATCCATTCACTAAAAACAGAAATGTCAGTGTGATTATATCAACAAAACCATCATGTACTAATGAGGAAGGTAAACACTAAGATACACTTACTCATTCACTTTATCTAAAACTAGGACTCTTTCTGAAATCCTAACCATTATGGTAATGTCACTTATGCTTAAAGAATACCCTAACCTCTAAAGTTATCTAAACCGACATTTGATACCAACTATAAGGCCGCAGCCTTAAACCTTACTTAATCTTGAGTTATTACAATATTACACATTGAGGATCTTTTCAGGTTTAGTGTTTTAGAGAATTAGATCATGAAACTTGAATTACATTCCACATTTAAACAAAGTGGTTACATAAAAGAAAGTATTCATTCTTCCCATCAACGGAAACATATTGAAAATAAAACATGGATTCTTTCTTGACACATCCTTGACACTATCATCACATCACGTACCTTTCCCTTGACCTGTGAAAAACATTTCAAAAACATGGGATGAGCATAAAAATCTCAGTAAGGGTTATAAAAATATGGAAAGGAAACATGAGTTCATATATACCTAAGAATGAAATCATACTTTACCAATAAAACATAGGCACTTTAACATACCTCATCAAACCATGAATAAATCATAGAAAACATAAGACATAAAGGTAACTTGTGGCATTCATAACATTCTTACGTAGGGAGTAACCCTCTTGGTTACGTTTGGAATACCCATCGCAGTATATTCCCTAAATCTCTTCGTAGAAACCTTAACGTTTCACTCATTCGCGTTACCCAATGCATTGGAGAGCTATATCGGGCTCACCCGCCCTTAGTTTATCACGGAACCACCCGTCTTCATAATAATTCCCAACAACCTCAATATAATCGTATCACATAAAACATGCATAAAGGAAACATAACATTTCCACCTTTCAATCACAAGATATCAATACAACATATTGAAATAAAAACATTATGAAAACCATTTTCAATACCAAAATAAATTAAAAGTAAAACATGATATTTATTTTTCTTTTAAAAAGAAGGTATGGCTTGTAGAGGAAGCCGAAACGCAAATAACGGTCACGGCGGCGGAGAAGTCGTTGTCACCGCATACATACGACAAAAACATTCCCTTTTGTCATTTTGTAAAACGCATCGTATAAAAAAGATTCCTTTTGGATAAACGTAAAATTCAAAGGGGTTTATACACCATATAAAAGAATGTTGTGTATAAAACAAAATATGCCTCAATGAAAGGAGATTGAGACGAAGTCCCATACAAATATGGTATCCTTTGATTAAGGATAAATCAGTTATATAATTATGTGTGACAAACGAATACACCAAATATAAGTGGATATTAAGTATAAAATAATCAAAGGTCATTAACACATATTCAAAGTATGACATATTCAATAACTACATGTTGAACCCAAAGAAATCGCAATTGGGTTAAGAAGTTCCCTTGACAGCCTAACGGCGTCACATCAAAATGAGTTGATGAGAGATAAAATGTGTATCTCATCACTTGGACATAAAATTTACATCAATAAGGATATATGAGAACATATCCCAACATAACAATATGTAAATTAAAAGACCCAACAAAGGAAGTCTTTTAAAAAGGGGGAGGGTGAAAGGTTCCCTTACCGACTTGGGTATCTTTCAAAACATACACCCCATGAAAGAAGGACAATAAATCATTGATGTAAATACTCATAAACGAAAGTATATTAAAAAAAGAGTAGAATAATGGGCAGTACATACACCACCCAACGGAAATTGTGTCAAATGTAGCATAAATCTCACAGGAATAAAAGTGAGATGAAAAATCCCTTACAAAAACTCGGCAGCCTAACGGCGCCACATAAAACTTACAAAAATGGATTGATGAGATCAAATAGGGTATCTCATCATATTAACTGAAAGTTTATAGAAAGAGTAATATAAAAGAACATCCCCCAACATAACAAAGAGGAGATTAAAAGAAGTGACATAAAGGAGAGTACTTAAAAAGAAAGAGAGAGGTTAGATCTCATACGAAAATTCGGCAGCCTAACGGCACCACTCAAAACTTCCAAAATGGATTGATGAGAGAGAATAGGGTCTCTCATCACATGAACATAAAAATTATAGTAAGTGTAATATAAAATAACATCCCAATAACAAGAAAAATGAGCTTTAGAGGGAATTACATAAAAGAGTATACTTAAAAAGAAATAGTGGAGTAGGATCCCTTACCTCAAGTCCAACTTGTCTTGTTCGTTTCTTTATATTCCTGAATAATAAACTTTGGTCAATTAATAATTGCCTAAGTACCTACTTTAGAGATTATTATTCAGTTCATATCAAATATTATAATGTTATTATAATTTTTTAATAATGTTAGTTCATATCAGATGTTTTTGTCGATGTTTAGTACATGAGTCGAAAATGAACTTGTTTGAAAAAAGATTGCCCATGTAGTTATAAGTAAATAATTTCCAGAATAGTATTAATGATTAAAATATCATATATATCTAGTAAATATTCATTTCATACTATTCCATATCATCTGGAGATAAAAAAACGAAAAGCACCGTTCATTGAGATGGTAGGCCGTACGTACGCATGAACGATACTTTCATTTTTTTTGTCATATTAATGGAATTAAAACAAAATGAGAGAGATATATATATGTTATAATTCCAGAATGGTATCCATAATTTATATTTAATATATTACATATATATTCATTATATATATGTACTTATAATATTACATAACATTTTGAGATAAGAAATGAAATGTATCGTTCATGGAGACGGTAAGTCGTACGTACGCATGAACGCTACTTCCATTTATATTTCATATTTAATGGAATTAAAACATAATGATAGATAATAGTATTTTAATTCCAGTATGGTATCATATATAATATCATTAAATATGTCCTTTATATGTACCACATATGGTATTAACGAATCAAATCACTTTGAGGAGGCTGTAGTCCGCACTTCCTTAAATGAAGATATCGCGTTTACCCATAATGGAAACCATAAAGGTATGCCCAAAATGAAAAATACAGAAGCTTAATGAAATCATAAACATATTATATATCATATATAAATTTGGTGTCATCTTAATGGACACCTTTGAAGGTGTTAAAAGAATGTTGAACAATCATCGTTTCGGGAGGCCGAAATTCGCCATCCACGGAAACAGTATGTTCATTAACCATTAGATGTAGGTGTGTGTAAGTGTATCTCTAATACTTCTTATAAAAACAACCTATTATATTGAAGATACTTTATTTGTTACAAAATTTATAAATAAAAAGAGTTTAGGGGGTTGGAGAAGCAAAATAAAACAAAAGTACTCAAGTGAGGACATTACCTTAAAATCGGGTAACACCCATTAGTTACAGCTCAAAGGCTTCCTTGGGAAGACTTCTGCCCAAAGTGAGGCTTCAAAGAGTAAAAGAGGGAAGTGGAGAGACAAAATGGGCAGAGTTTGGCCGAGGCAAAGGCTTTGGGATTGTGGGTACGGAGGTAGAGGTGGGGGCCTTTTATAAGAGGAGAGGAGGGGCACTCTTGGAAGGTAAAGAAAAGTCACTTTATTTTAAAATGGTATTCGGATTTAAGAGGTCCCACATTGATGTGTTTCAAGGATACGGTGATAAGGGTTCGAAATACACTCATCCAATTTGTTTTGGACATGTTTAAGTCTTAGATATTACATTATATTTCCATTTTATTTAAATCGTTAAATAATGAGGTCATCAATGCATCATCATGATGTAATAAATAATTTAATTTATTTAATGTCTAAAAATTATAAAAAAAATACTATTATGTAGGAAATCTTTTTATCTTTCCAATGAATATTTATAGTCAAAAATCGGATTTTTATAACCCCATGTAAAAATTATTTTAGTAAAACATTTCATGTTTGTCTCATTTTTACTTTAACTTTAAATAAAAAGATATTAATGTCATTTTCCAACCAATGTGGCTTCATGGGGTCCCCAAGTTGACCCATGGGTTTTCTTGGTTGGAAATTACACATCCAATGAGTTTAGGACATGTGTCAAGTTCATTTCATATTATTAAAACATTATTTTTACCTTAAACTACACCAATTACCTCTAATCGTGATTAAAAACTTAATAAGTTACTATTCACCAAAAAATTATTTTTATCCCATTGAACCACATTTTACGTCTTAATGACAACCATTTATGTCGTATTTTTTTAAATTCAAAACACAAAGATGTCAAAATTTCTTTTAAACGGAAAAATCAGTTTTTATAAGTACCACTTAGTGGTTTCACTATTCATCAAAAATTGATGTTTTTCAGAAAAATCCCAAAAATTCACCCTAAGCTATATTTGATCTTCCAAATTCAAAAATGAAGACTATTTTACAAAATTCAAAACATATAATTCACATTAATTAATTTAATAATTAATTCCCACTGTCAGAGCAAATAGCGTGTTTTTATGAAACAATAAGTATCAAAAGATTGACAATAGTTTAAGTCTGATTTCAAAGTGAAATTAATTCAACGACCACTATTGGATTTAATGGTAAAAATATATTATAATTTCACTTTAAAACAAATTAAAAATATAATCTAATCATATAAATAAATTATATTAAAAAGAGGTTTTGAATTAAAATACAACATTTTATACTATTCATTAAAAAAATGAACTTTATCGGAAAGATTCCAAAAATTTACAAAAAGTAACTTTTGATGTCCCGATTCATAATAGTTTTATTTGGTTCAATAGAATTTATAATAGTGAACAAAACTATATTTAATTACGGTTCGCCATCAAAAAGCGATAAGTGAACCTTTAGTGAAAACTAGGGCATATACGCCTAAAATTGAATGCTTTCCGTATTTTAAGCCTTTATCTTTTATTGGATAAATGTAAAAACATGTAAAAACATATATAATCATATTTTAGTTATTTTTATCCATTCCCGCCAATACAATGGCTACATGTTAACTACCATTTAAAATAATATTATTTTATTATTAGAGTGAAGCGTAATATTCCCAAGAAACTCGTTGTTGCGTGTTGGGTACGCCATCGAGCATAGCGTCCCCTTTAAAGTCATATTAATATTTTATTCACAAATATGGATAAATATAAAAATGTAATATTCTTTATTTACCAGGGGTGTTACAATAAATATTTCATTAATATCATAATTATATCACATATATTCATTATAATTACCCTTATTACCTTCCATGTAAAGCATTAGTGAAAATGAATCACATCACATTGTGGGACAATATTTCATTGTACACACGAGTGATGTTATCATATCCATTAAAATGGAATATAAAAATGTTATATATGATATAATGACTCACGGGTATATTTATATTATATATATCTTATATAAACATTATATCTATCATCATACCCAACCTTGAGAGGTGGTAATAGAAAAAATGAATGACATCATTTTGTGAGGAGGAAATCCTTCATACACACGAATAATGATTTCATAAACCATTTTATGGAAGTGTGTGTGGTTTTAGGTTATAACATTAAAATAAAAACAACTCATTATATGGATTATAGGTATTCTATTATATCATCATTTTACAAGAATAATCTATTGAGCTGGAGAAAGAAGTAAAATAAATATGCTCATTGAAGAACATTTCCTATTCTTCGGGTATCCTTCATAGGTTTGAAGTAAATCCTTGAAAAGTAGAATTTAAACCGAATTAAGGCTTTTAATATGAAATTAGATAACTTTTCATGTGATTTTTCCATGTTTTGGATGATACAAATTGATTAAGAGGTGTGAATAAGTGAGGTGAGTGAGTGACCATTTATAGTTAAAGGGGTGTGGCATTATTGTAAATACTCAAACGTATTCACTATTGGGAGGTATATCTTACCCCAAGATCCCCAAAAATTAATCAATAATATAATTCATTATTTATATGTTCAATACACCCCTATAATACATGAAAAAATTCATTTACATCATTTTATTTTCTAGTCTTTGTGTTTAATCAATTTTACCTATTTTTGTTTTTTACCACGATAACTTGTTTTTCTACCCAAGGTAATTCGTCCATTAATAATAAATTAAAGGGATAATTATTAAAAAAATTATACCCAAATAATTTTAATATTATTTCTAATTCATAAAAAAATCATGTTTTTTGGAAATTAATTTTTACTGAAGTGCATGTAATGCGCAAAAACACGGATTTAACCCTAAACTCAATAACAAAATTTCTACTATTTAAGGGATAATATGTTCATTCTAAAATAACAATTGGTTCATGAATGGAAAATATTTTAGTTATTAAAATATAAAAATAACATGACATAGTATAGGATATTTAGTAATTTTAAAACTTTTAATAAAACATCATTCCTTATAAAGTAACATCAATGTCAATTTTGACATTATTTATTTAATTTAAATTTATAAATATCAATACAATGGTTGAATTTGAATCTATTATTTCCACACATTTTTTAAAATATATTTTCATCTAAATAATTAATTTAAGATAATAATTAATTCAATTTACTTCACTATTAATTTTTTTAGTATCATTTATTTTACTTAATTATTAACTAAATAATTATTGTATTGGAATTTCATAAGAAATTTATGTAATTTTTACATCCATAAAAATTCAACATAAATTATTATGATAAAAATACTATTTTATTTTTTAATATAATATATATAATAAAACCTATTTTTCCTGATCCTAAATAATTATAGTTGTTAAAGGTAATGAAGGTTCTTTTTGTATCTTTTTATCTACTTAACTTATTAGATTGGTCAAGTTCATGGAATAATATCCTAATAACTCGTAAAATAGAGAATAATATGATAAGTTTCTAATTTTGGAAATAAAATGGTTGTTGAATGAGTTTGTAGGTCATTTTACACCTTATATTCTAAGTTTAAATATTAAGTAAACTTGTTTTTATCTTAATATCTGAAATTAATTTTCATTTTTTTCATTAATCATTTGAGTAAAATATTAATTTTACCCTTTAAAATAATTTAAATTATGATTATTCAAAATATAAAATCCATTTCGATAAATTTAACTCACATAAGTGGGAGAAATTTAATTTAAAATTAACATCATTGACGTGATGAGAATGAAAGTTTTAAAAGAGAAAATTTTCAAAAGTTTACAATGTTTTTATATCAAAATTAAATATAAAAATGATTATAATGACCTAAATTGGATTAATATATTTAAATTCAACTATTATAAAATTAAAAAAATCGAAATATAATATAACAATACATGTTGTTTAGATGAAAGGCATTTTTTTATTATAATTCAGTATTTTTTACTATTTATCAAAAAATAATACTTCTAAGAAAAATTTAAAAAATCCACCCAAATATAATTTTGATATCATTCTTTAAAAAATGATTTTATTTTTTTAAATTAATTTTTCAAAAACATTATAATTTCATTTTACATTATATGCACCAAGATCAATTATACCATCTTTTAGAAATAATGTGGTTTTTTAGAAAGCATTTCTTTTTCTTTGAAATGATTATTTTTTTATTTATAATAAATATATATCTAATAAAAAATTTTAATATATATATATATATGTGTTTTAATAAGTTATTAAAAATATTCATAGCTTCTATTTTAATGGATATGTAATAACTATCATGTTAAATAATAATATTAATATAATATTGTTTGTTCAGTAAAACTCAGCCTTGTGTGTAACACAAGAATTTCAAAGAAATCCATTATTGCATGTAATGTAAGATAAAATCAGTTGCATGTCCTTTACACTATCAAATATAATTTTGTTCTTTTAAAATATTTGGGTGTTCTATCCCCCCATAATAAATTTTGTGCCCTCTATTTGAACTTTTCCTCGATAATCAGAGGTTGGACATTTAAAAAAACTTTTTTTATACGCCCACATAATAAAAAGGGTTAATAAAATAAAATTTTAATAATGGAAATCGAATTGAAATGTTCATATGTAATAACTCATCCGTAGGTTTCAAAATAGGATAACATATGATGTAATAGATTAAAGGTGTAAATAATTATGGAGAGTGATTTAGGTCATTGATCATAAGAAAATGAATCATCAATGGAATATTAAGGGACTAATAATCATAAATCAATTATGATAAAAAAGTTCATCAATTCAACAGAATTTAAGGTACATGGATAACATTTTTTTCTCAAGATTGTTTTCCTAGAGTTGAGGAATTATCTTACCATCTAGGCTAATAGAAAATGAAGATATAATTACTTGGTAAGTAAAATTTCATCCTCTATACCATTTCTACCAGTATCTCATCATTTTCTCTAAACAATGAGTATTCAAGTTGATTTTTTCATGATTGAATCACTAAAAGTAAACTTTTAAAGGATTATAAAACCATTAATGGGATAAATATTTATTCCACATATAATTGAAATTATCCAAAACCAAAATAGTAATAACATGGTAAGATAATTCCCAAGATGGATAAACCTTTATATGATATAATAATATTCAAAATTCAATAGTAATACCCAAATTTGAAAATAAATCATTCTTAAATAACCTTAAAATAAAAGGGTGTTTTAACCTCAAAATTTACCTCAATCCTTTCTGTTTCCAATCCCAAAATATCATGATATCTCTCTATTTTGAAATATAACTAATCACTATGTCACAAAATCACTTTTCAATCACATGGTTATCTATACGATAAAACTTGTGTTCCCATAATTATCTTAAAATCCAAGATCATATCAACCCTAAAATTTATTAATAACTTAAACCATATGCCTAAAAAATGTAAATGAATAATTCATAATAATATTAATCTTTACATACACTTCAATGTAATAAGTCATCTATAAATGTTTCAATGATCAATTTAATATCCCATCACTTAAAACCACATAATGGGGGTCTAAGACTTTGAACTTATGATCAAATTTAATCCTATTGACCAAATATGGTATCTATAACTCTTAAGATAACCTCTCAAGATAAAAAGTTAATATATAATGTTGTATAAACTAACATATGATGCCAACTATAAGGACTCAGACTTAAACATTATATAATTTTGAGTTTTATGTCAATAATTAATTCTATTACATTTGAGGATATTTTTAGGTTTACAGTATTTGAGAATTAGGAAACAACTCATACATAACAAAATAATTAAATAAAAAGTGGACACTTCCAAATAGTATCCATTTTTCTATAATATAAAACTTATAGAATAAAGCATGGTTTATTTTCATAGAAAATATCCATGAAATTGAACTTTAAATCTTTCTTTCCCTTATCCATATATAAACATAATGATTTTATTTAAAAAAATATGAGATGTGAAAAAAATCTCAGTAAATTGTAAAAAGACGGGAAGCCCTTAGTTCAATAAAAACATAAAAAACCATGAAATATTTACCATTTAATCAATTTTCTTTAAGAAAAATAAATAAATCATTTCCATAAGAAAATTAACACTTGTTTTTCTCAAATAAATCTTTTAAAATTGATAGTAATAAATTAAATTACCATTTTGGTGACTTAGAGCATCATATTTATAACACTCATTAAAATCTATTTTAATTAGAATAACCATTTTGTGATCTACCAATGGAGTCATTACCCAATGCCTTGAAGATCTATAATGTGGGTCAGCCTTCGTATAAGCTATATCAGGCTCACTTGTGAGCTATAATGGTACCCAAATGTGCATATAATCTTTATCAAGAACTCCAATTTTTCTTGAGCTATAATTTGGTTTAAGACATCGTATTATATATATTGGGCTCACCTGTGAGAAATAATGTGGATCAACCCTTATAATATTCTATATCAAGCTCACCCATTTTTCATGAGCCATAATGGTGCTCAACCATTAGTATAAGCTCTATTGAGCACACCCATATGCTATAACAGGGATCAACCCTCCATATAAGATTTATCAAGATTACCTACTTCATATGATGCTCAAGTACCATTTAAAAAAACAAAACAATTTAATTATAAAACCCTTTGAAAAACTATTTTAATCTCATATAAAAAATAATTTCAGATAAAAATACAATTTTCTATTAAAAGCTCATTTTTAGTACCAAAATACCCCAAAAATAGAAAAGGTTTTTTATTTGAAGAAAACATGAAATCTTGAAAATGAATCTTGAAATAAAATATTTTTCATGGTAGTGGAAATGTCATTGTCGTCTTGTATAACATTATATTTATCCTTTTTTAAAACATTCTGTATAAAACATATAAAAATTTTCTTTTAGAAAACCATTGAAAAAAAATTGAAGTGACATAAAATGTAGTTTATAAATATTTTATGCCTATATGAAACTTTAACACAATAATTTTAAAAACATGGACATGAAATATGATGAGTTTTAAGAAAAACATTAAAACTTGATTTTTTAAAAGAAAAGTCCATTATTACTTGGGAAACATTTGAATCATAATGACCATTAAATAATAACATTAAAAAACATTAAGTATCATGATAATATATAAATTCAAGATATAACATGTCAAAGGAGCTATATATAGAACTTATAAAAGAATAAATGTGCATAACATCAAAATGTTCCTCAACAAAAGGAAAATGACACAAAATCCCTTTCCATGAGTCTGATTCATCAATTTTGTTCTTTATATTCATTAATAATAAACTTATTTTAATTATTTACTTGATTTGTAACATTTTACATGTTTATTAATACTTGTATTTCACTTATTAAAATTTTTTATACAATTACTTATTAAATTATGTTTACATTAGATGTTTTGACAATATTTGGATTATGTGTAAAAATCATCATTAGTAGGTTCAATATGGTCAAAGAGTTCATTATTTAAACATCTTAAGAATAATTATCATATTATTACAAAAAATATAATTTTTAAACCAATTATTAAATATGTTTATTTAAAATAAACTAATGTTATGATCATGGATATGGTAGGTCATACGTACATATGATTAACATTTATATACTTCAACGATCGTTAATAAAAATAGTTAAGTAATATTCATCTTTCCAAAATTATCATAACATAATAAATACTATGTTATTTAATTTTATATACTTATACATATCATTATTGCGATGTGTATATGAAAAAATGAATCGAATCGCTTTGAGGAGGCGGTAGTTCACACATCCACGAACGACGTTATCATTTTTTCAGTGAATGAAAAGGTAAAAGGAAATTTAAATATTATGTTTATAGAATTATGAATATTTAATTAATATTATTATTATTCCATTTATATAACATATATTAATTATCATTACCCATATTACATTTCATGTAACGTGTTAGTGAAAATGAATCACATCGCTCTGTAAGGTGGTAATCCTTTGTACACGCAAGGGATGTTATCATATCGCTTAGAAAAATGGAATATCAAAAATTTGTATATTTTATAATTTATTTTAAGGTATAATTATGTTATAAATGTCATATATAAACCTTTTAAGCATCATAATACACAACCATGATAGTTGGTAATAGAAAAACTAATGACATCTTTTTATGAGGTGGTAGCCCACTGTACACACAAATAAAGATTTCATAACCCAATTGATGGAAGTGTGTTTTGTTATAGGTCTTAAATTTCATATAAAGAAGTATCATTATATGTAATATACTGAGTTTAATATATAATCCTATTATAATAATAATTTAATGAGGTGTAGAAAGAAGTGAAATAAATAAACTTGTTGAATAACATTACCTCTTCCTCGGGTATCCTCCTTATGTTCGCACTAAAGCCTTGAAAGTTTGGATTTATTCCCAAATTAAGTCTTTAAATATGAGGTTATTGAATTTTGGAAGTTATTTGGATAGGTTTTGGAGGATCCAAATGGCTTGAGAGGTGTTAACAAGTGAGGGGAGTGAGTGCCATTTTATAGTTGAGGGGGAGTGACATTCTTGTAGATACTCAAACATATTCCTAATTAGGAGGTCTACCTTAACTCATGTGCCTAAATAATTAACCAATAATATAATTTAGGGGTTTTTTGTGGATAAAATCCAACAAAACATAAAAAATCACTTTTATCGTTTTATTCTTTAATGTTTATGTTTGCTGAATTTTAACATTTTTTGTTTTTTTATCAGGGAAACTATTTTTTACCCTAGTTAATTTATCCATTAAGAATAAATTAAATTTAGAATTATTAAAAAAAAGTATACCCACTTATTATAAATATTATGTCAAATTTTTAAAATAAAAATCTCATGTTTGTTGGAAATTAATTTTAACAGAATCGCATGTAACGCGCAAAAGCACCACTTTAACCATAACCTCTCTAACAAAGTTTTTATTATTTAGAGAAAAAATAGATTAATTATGAAAGATAATTTGGTTCATTAATAGGAAATATTTGATTTTTTTAAAACTTAAAATTCACTATGAATATGTTAGGTTTTTGAGAAATTTTCAATAATTAAAAAAAATATCATTTATTATAAAGTAACATGAATGTAAAAGTTGAAATTATTTATTTAATTGAAAATTTAAAATATCAATATAATGATGGAATAGGACTATATTATTTTAAAACCTGATTAATATGATATATTCATCTAAAAAATTAATTGAAGACAATAATTCATTCAATTTACATCACTTTCATTATTTTTAGTATAATTTATTTAAGTTAACTTTTAACTATATAATTATTATATTGGGATTTCAAAAGCATTGTAATTAATTATTTCATATCGTAAAATTAATGATAAATTTTTCTAATAAAAAATATTAATTATTACTAAAAATAATATTTATAACTGAACCTATGTTTTTTCCAATATCCCAAAGCATTATAGTTTTTAAAGGCAATGAAGGTTATTTTTTTTTTGTCATTTTATTTACTTAACATACTATATAGGTATATTCCAAGGAATAGTATCACAATAAATCATAAAAATATTGAATAATAATATAATGGTCTATATATTTTCCTAAAATTAGTTTTTGGAGATGTTTTTATGTCATTTTACACCTTATATTATATGTTTAGCCACTAAGTAAACTCGTATTTATCTTTATCTCTCTAATTAATTTTAACTATTTTCACTAGTCATTAGGGTTAAAAATTATGTTGAATTCATTATATAATATAAATTTTTTTTGATTCAAAATATTTAATCTATTAAAAAAAATTCATCTCACATAAGTTTCATAATTTAATTTAAGATCAATACCACATCCGGGATGAGAAATTGGGTTTTTAAAATGAAAATGTTTAAAATTTTACAATGTGTTTTTATCAAAATTCAATATAAAAATGATTATAATGAACTAAATTGGATTAATATATGTATAATTCATCTTTTTTTACTTTAAAAATAATTCGAGATATAATGTATCCTTACAAATTATTTTGATGAAAAGGTATTTTTCGATTAAGATCCTATATTTTCAACTAATCATCAAAAATGAAACTGCTCAAAAAAACCCAAAAATTTACCATAAGTTAATTTTTATATACATATTTTTAAAAAATAATTTTTTTTAATTAAATTTTCTAAAACTTTGAAAATTTTATTTTAAATTATGAGCGTCAAGAATGCTTGAACAGCCTTTTAGACAAAAAAATTCCGTGAAAACTTTTATTTTTATTTTAAATGATTCTTATTTTATTTATAATCAATATATAAATAATAAAATTCTTAGTATATATACTTTCATAAGTTATTAAATAATATTCAAAACTTCCATTCTGATGGTTAAGTGATAAATATCTTATTAAATAAAAATAATAATATTATATTATTGTTCGGTAAAACTCGAGCTTGTGTGTAATAGACACTTTTTTAAGAAACCCATTTTTTCACATAACAAAAGATAAAATTAGTGCTTAATGTCCTTTAAAATATTGAATATAATTTTATTATTTTAAAATATGGGGGTGTTACATCCCCCCCCCCCAGTAAATTACGTCCTCACAAATTGAACATAACCTTAGTAATCAAATGTTGAAAATTTAAAAATACTATTATTGTAATCTCACATTGTAAAAAGGGTTAATAAAAAATCCTATTAAGAAAGTATAATGGTAATTACAATGGTTATATGTAATATTACATCACTAGGTTTCCCTATAGAATAACATAATTGGGAATAGATGAAAAGAGTAAATAATTATAGAGAGTGATTTAGTTCAATGATAACAAGAAAATAAATGATCAATGGAAACATAAGGGCCACAAAAGCATAAATCTATTATTAATGAAAGGATCTTCAATTTAATATAATTTAAGGTCAAATGATGAAAAAAAAATTCAATATCTTTTTCCTAGTGTTTAGTAATTTTCTTACCATATAGACTAATAGAATATAGAAATATACTTACTTTGTTAGTATAATTTCCTTCTTAAACCAATTTCCACTAGAATCTTATCTTTTTCCCCAAAAAATGAGTATTCAAGTTGAATTTTTCATAACATGAGCACTAAAATTCAACATTTAAAGGATAATATTTTAATGAAAGGTATAAAAATTTAGTCCACCTTTCCTTTGACATTAACCAAAATAAAAATGGTTAGTTTATGGTCAGATTATTCCCAAAATTAATAAACCATCATATGATACAGTAATCTTCAAAATACAACAATAATACCAAAAAGTTGAATCTAAATAATTCTTAGAAATATCAAAATAAAATGGTATTTTAACCACAAAGTATACCTCATACATTTCATATTTTATACCCAAAATATAACGATATCTCTTTTTTTAAATATCATTAATCATTTTTTTACCAAATCACTTTTCAATCATGTGGTTGTTTATGTGATAAAATTTGTGTTCTCATAATTACCTCAATATCCAAGATCATATAAACCCTATTGTTTATCGACAACTTAAAATGTATTCCCACAAAACAAAATGGAATAATTCACATTAAATGAATCTTTACATACACTTCAACCCAATAAATTATCTCTTAAAGTTTTCTTGATCACTTTATATTCCCATCTCTTAAAACCTCAGAAGGGGTGTGTAATAAATTGAAATTTTGATAAACCTTGATCTTATTTACCAAATATAGTATCCATAACCCTTAATATAACCTCACATGATAACATCCTAATATTTAATGTTATGTAAACTAACCTGTGATTCTAGCAATAAGGACCCCATAGTAAAAATTACATTATCTTGAGTATAAATTACAGAATTAATTCTCTTAAATTTGAGGATATTTTCAGGTTTAGAGTTTTATATAATTATGATAAAACTAATTCATAATAAAACCATGAAGTATAAAGTGAAAACATGAGATTTGTATCTATTTTTTCATTAATATAAAACTTTTCAAATAAATCATGATTTCATTACAAGAAAAATCACCATGACTGTCAACTTGACTTCTTTCTTTCCATTACCCATTATTAATCCATGTGTAAAAAATTTTAAAATCATGGTATGATCACAAAATATTAATAAGGGATATAAAAATAAAGTTAACTCTTAGTTTAGTAAAAACACGAAAACTAATGAAATATTTACCTTTGCTTTAATATTCTTTGATCTAAAGAAATAAAACATTTTCACAGGAAAAAACACATATTTTTTCCTAAAATAAATCCTCCAAAAGCCGTAGCATGAATTTAAAACCTTATTCTAGTGATTTAGAGAATCATATTTATAAAACCCTTTTAATTGGAATAACAATACGGCCTACTAACAAAATAATCATTACTTGATGAATCTAAGAGCTATAATGGATATCACTATTAATATAATCTATATTAATCTCACCCATGAGATATAATGGGGATCAAACTTTCAGATAAGCTATATCGGGAACACAATTTTTTCATGAGCTATAATGGTACTCAACCCTTTATATAATATATATCAGCCTTCCCCATTTTTCATGATCTATAATGGGGATCAACATGTTCTACAAGCTACATTCGTCCCACCAATGAGATATAATGGGGATAAACACTTCATATAAGTTGTATCGGGATCACTAACTTCATGTAATTCAAAATTAAAATTTCATAAATAAAACACTTTCATCATAAATCCCTTTTTAAAATGCTTTTAAACTCATATAAAAAACACTTTCTGATAAAAATAAACTTTTCTATCAGAACACCATTTTCCATGCCAAAATACCCAAAAATTAGACAAGGGTTTTTCCTTGAAGAAAATAAAAAATACTATAAAGTAATATATAAATAAAATAATGGTCGTGGTGGTGTAAAAGTCATTATTGTCATGTAGAACATTCCTTTTGTTTTTTTCAAAACGTTCTGTATAAAACAAATAAAAAGATTATTTTTTGATAACCATTGAAATAAAAAAGAAGTGACATGAAATGTACTTTATAAGTATTTTATTTTCATATTAAACTTTAATAAAATCATTTTAAGAAAATAGACATGGAACATGAAGAGTTAGAAGGAATACTTTAAAACACGGTTTTTAAGAGAAAAGTGCATTATCACTTCGGAAACACATAAATTTATACCACATGAGTTAATAAAATTAAAAAAACATTAAGTCTTATGATAATAGATTCATTAATGATATAAAATTTAAAAGTTTATATACATACACCTTTTAAAAATAATAAGGATTCATAACATCAAAATATGCCTCAATGAAAGGAAATTTAGATGAAGTCTGTTACCTTATGCTTGATTCGTCATGGTTGTTCATTATAATCCTGAATAATAAAATTTTATGATTTGTTTAATTACTTGAGAAATTTTTTATAGTTTATTATTATCTTTCTTTAACTTACTAAACTAATTTATCAAATAACTTATTAATTAACATTTCAAATAATGTTTTTACCATATTTAGATTTTGTGTGAAAATCAACATTGTTAGGTTGACTATGGTCAAATAGTTCATTATTTAGACATATTAAGAATAATAATAATTACATAATTATAATATTTATATTTAAAATATTTTTTTAAAACCAGTAATAAAATATGTTTATGAGAAATTATCTAATTTTGAGATCATGAAGACGTTATGTTTTACGTACGCTTGAGCAACATTTCCATTCTTCAATGATCATTATGGAAAGAAGTTATGTAAAATTTATATTTCATGAATGATCATAATATCATAAAAATATATTATTTAATTATATGTACATATATATATATATCATTACTGTTATGTGGAGATGAAAAAAGTAATCACATCGCTTCGAGGAGGCAGCAGTCCTCACATCCACATGCAATGTTATCATTTTTTTAATGAGTGTAAAGGTAAAAGGAAAATGAAAAGTTATATTCAAAAAATGATAAATATTTCATGTATATCTTAATAATTTCATGTATATTAAATATATTCATTATCTTTACCATTATTAGTTTCCATGTAACAAATTAGTGAAAATGAATAATATCGCTTCGTGAGGTTTTAGTCCGCCGTACACATGAGCGACATTATCATATCCCTTAAGGAATAGAACATAAAAATGGTATAAATGATATAACTAAATTGTATGCATAAGTATTTTATAAACATCCCATATAAACTATGTATCCATCATCATACCCAACTGTGAGTGGTGGTAATGTAAAATCGAATGACATCGTTTCCTCAGGGCGTAGTCTACCGTACACATGAATGATGATTTCATAACCCATTTTATGGAATTTTGTATGGTTTTAGTTCATACCCTTAACATAAAAACATATTAGTATATTTAATATAATAAGGTTATTATATCATCATGGTATAAGAATAATTTTATTATTTTGAGATATAAGTAAAAAATATATTCTCGTTGAAGAACATTAACCTCTTCTTCAGGTGTCCTCCTTATGTTTTCACTAAATACTAAAAAGGATAGATTTATTACAATATTAAGGATTATAAGTTGAGGGTATAGAATTTTAGAAGTTATTATTTTAGGGGTTTTTAGGTCCAAATGTCTTGATATATGATGTGATGGGACGGAGTACCCTTTTATAGTTGATGAGCAATGGTTTTCTTGTAAATACTCAAAAAGCGTTCAATATTAGGATGTCTCCCTTAACTCATGTGACTAAAAAAATTAATAAATAATAAGTTTTTGTTTTTGTTTTTTCAGGAAACACTTCCACCAAACAAAAAACAATTCATGTTTATCCTTTTATTCCTTAGTGTTAAGTTCACTCAATTTTACCCTTTTTTTACAATGATGTCTTATTTTTCTACCATAGGTAATTTATCCATTAAGAAAAAATTAAAGTGAGAATTTTTAGAAAATTTATACCCAATTATTCTAAAATTTATATCAAGATTATAAAATAATAATATCATGTTTGTTGTAAATTAATTTTAATAAAAGTGCATGTAAAGCTCACAAACACTTCTTTAACCCTAAGCCCACAAACCATGTTTTTACTATTTAGGGGTCAATATGTTCATTATAAAATGTAAATTGGTCCATTAAAGGAAAATATTTTATATTTATTATAATTTAATAATACTTTGTAATAGTATAGTATTTTTAGTAATTTAAACTCATTTAATAATATATCATGTATTATAAAGTAACATTAATACCAATTTTGGCATTATAGATTTACTTTAAATATTAAAATATCAAAAATATTATAGAATTTGAATATATTTTTTTAAATTGTTTAACATGATATATTAATCTAAAAAATTAAGTTAATATAAAAAATCATTCAATTTACTTCACTTTCAATATTTTTGGTATCATTTATTTTAGTTAATTATTAACTAAATAATTACTACATTGAAATTTCTTATGAATTTTGAGTTATTATTTCATATCCTAAAAATAAAAATTTATTATTCAGATAAAAAAATTAGAATTAAAAATAATATCTATAACTAAATCTATGTTGTCTTCCCCTATCTCAAAGCAATATAGATATTAAAGGAAATGAAGGTTCTTTTTTTGTCTTTTTCTTTAATTAACAACTTATATAGGTAACTTTCATGTAATAGTATCCCAATAAATCATATAAAAAGATAATAAGGTTATATTGATCGAAATATTTCCTTATACTAAGTTTTGTACTAGTTTTTAGGTCATTTGACCACTTATATTCTATGTTTAACCACTAAGTAAACTCGTTTATACCTTAATCTATGTAATTAATTTTAATTTATTTCACTAATGATTTTTGTAAAAAAATGAAGTTGATTGTATTAGATAATATAAATTATTATGATTCATAATATTGAATCTATTTGGATAAATTAAACTCACATAATTTACAGAATTAAGTTTAAACGTAATATCGTAGACGTGATAAGAAAAGAGGTTTTTAAAGTGAAAATGTTCAAAAGTTTTCAATGTTTTTGTATTAAAATTTAATAATTAAATGATTCAACTTTGAAAAATTGGATTTAAAGATGTATAATTCATCTATTGTGACCTTAAAACCAATTCAAAATATAATTTATCATTAAATTTGTCTTAGAAGAAACGGTATTTTTATGTTAAAATATAGTATTTTTCACTATTCCTCAAAAAATGACACTTCTAAAAAAACCCAAAAAGTCAACATAAGATAATTTTAGTATTTTTTTTAATTAATTTTATTTTATAAAATAAATTTTATAAAATTGGTAAAATTTAAATTTTAAATTATTTCTTCTAAACACAATTAAACGATATTTTGGAAAAAGCTATTATTTTCAAAAAAAAATTATTTTAAATGATTGTTTTTTTATTATAATAAATATATAACTAATAAACAGGTGTAATGTATATATTTTAATAATTTAATAAAACATATTCATACACTCCATTCTAACGGGCTGGTGATAAATATCATATTAAATAATAATATTAATAACATAATATTGTTTGGAAAAACATGGTCTTACGTGTAAAACAATATTTTATAAGAAACCCATTATTGTGTGTAATGAATGATAAACTTATTGTTTAATATCCTTTATGTTATCAAATATAATTTCCTTATTTTACAAACATGATGTGTTACATTAATTTATATGATTATGCATGTGTGTGGCCTCACTAGAGCATGAGGGTATGGGCCAACGTGATGGTTGCACCTCCAAATAACCCTTAGGATGGGCCGATTTGATAGATCTCCCTCCCTTGAACATATGGGTATAGGCTGGAGTGCATGATTTACCCCCCACCCCAAATTCATCATGGATGGTTTAAGGTACTTGATAAGTTCATAACCTATGATTGGGCATGGGCCATGGGTAGTATATTCTTATGTGTTCTTATTGAAATTTCATTAGACTATGAGCTAAATCACATAGAGTCAAGGGTCATGGATTCCTAGTTAGAGAAACATGAACCAGAAAGGTGGATGTTTGTTTTTTTTTATTTTCTCTATCATCAAATACAATTTTATATGACATGCTACATTTATGATAAGAATGAATTAGTTGTGTCATACTTTGTTTATAAACACACATTTAATAGGAATCCTAGTGCACGTGCATCCTTTGTTAGTTAGTAATTCAAATAAGGGTAAGGTCCCTATTTAGTGAACTTGTGTAGGGTGAGTATGTTGGTTTAGGTGATGTTGAGACTGACTTTGGGATCCTATTGTTGATGACATTAATTTATTTTTCCCGTGTTTAATCTATATAGATCTGCCTCTAGTTAGGATAAATAGTTGATGATTGTATTAGGCCTTTTATGCCATATTTTATCACATGATATGCTATTATTTATATTTTATTTACATTTTTCTCCACTATTTATTATGTTTATTATTATATAATCATGTACTTTGATTTGGATATCTGTTACTCAAGGAATAGTCTCAACAGGTTCCCTCTTAGTCCACCTCTACTAGTATACAGTGTCTCGCATAAAGGGAGGAATGCATGAGATCATGTGATTCTTCTTTAACTCAAATTGTGTGATCCAAGGGATGGGAATTAGAAAATTATATCAGATCTATCTTATAGATTTTTTATTTTGGAATTGGTATAAAGAAGGTAGGACATTGTCAGGACATAAAAATGAACTTTTGTCTAGAAGTATCTAACTCACATATTAGAGAAATGTTGTGTTTCTTGATTAGGGGTTAATGTATGTACTATTTTTGGTTACTATTAACTAGTTTTGTCATGAGTAAAGAAAATTATTTTTCATTTTGATGGTTTTTAAGTTTATGATTTTTTGTATATTATCTTGGATCGATTGGAAATATTTTGCGAGTTTATGCTTCACTGATAGGCACATAGGTTAACGTATCATTTTCTTTGTTGTTTTTTATTGATAAAGGCTTAAATTAATTTAATTATGATATAAATGTATTCATCCTTATCCAAAATATATTCTTAGGGATATTTAATATATTTATCCAGGGCATGTTATATTTTTTATGTATGAATATGACTAATGTGTGGTATGAAAGGCTTGTCTTTGACCCTTGAGTGGCCAGGTGTGTATTATTTTTGTGTATTCCATTACCTAGGGTATGTCATGTGTTATTTTATTTTCCAATATATATTTTTTTAATGGGAATTTCACTTGAAATTAGAGGTTTTTAATTGATTTAAATTGATTTTGGTTGTGATAAAGAATTTTAAAGGCCAAATGATTATAGAAAATTTTCAATGGCTTCTTTGAAATGGAATTGGTATTTTAAAATGTGGTTTCCCTGTTGGGTTGTGACCTGGATAAAATATTGATCATTATGGAAAGGATTTAAGTGGGAAACTTTTTATTTTTTCTTGAGTGTTTTTAAATGGAAATATGATTTGTGTTTGAATGGTTTAAAATGTCATATAAAATGGGATTCTAGATGATATTTCTTGAAAATTTGGATTGTGATAGGATCTTAAAAGCTGGAAATAGTTTCACTCATTGATCGGTGATTTATTTGAGGCTTGTTTGGAATGTTTAATTGGGTTTCGTGATATGAACCTAAAACCCATGTGGGGGACTTTGTTTGTTTAACTTGATTTTGGATCATGTCTTGAGGTACAAATTTCATTTTGGTTGCACATGGCCCATGTGGTAGTGTTCTGTATTTTTTGTTTAGCGTGTAACCTCCTTAAGGGGGTGGGATAAAGGTGGTTGGTCAGTTTGGGCTAGATGTACTTGTAAGTGATGGGCCTTTGGAAGGGTAGGGTTTTCTTTTGATGTGTCTAATGAAAACTATGTGTCTCACTCTAAAGTTATTTGATTGGGGTTTTGGGGAAAAGTTAGTTATTTGATCCATGTGTTATATGTGGAACCTTTAGTTTTTAGGTTAGTGGTGTGTTTCCTGGGTACAGAACCATGATTTAGATGGGGACTTTTTCAATATAAATTAGTGTTTTTAAGGTGTGTAACAAGATGTGAGAGTTGGTCTTGTAGCAACATATGGTAATTTCTGTTCTTTAAATACAATGGTTTTATACCATTTATTGGAACACTTGGGTTTTTTAGGAATTATGGGTAATGAGAGTGGGATAATCTCCTTACCTTGGGTGACACTAGAGTGTAATTTTTATGACTCTTAGTGTTTTTTTTGGTGAATGTTCTAGGTTTTCAGATCTTTAGAAGTGATTCTTGATCATTTTGGGATTGAGAAATTGCCTTTTTTTTTCTAGTGATGTTTTATTTTTATGTAGTGTGAGAGTTGTGAGAATTTTAGTGCCTTGAGATCATCACAGTAGTGAGTTTTAGAAAATTAGACCATCCATTATCTGAGTACCCATTTTCTATAGTGGTTTAAATCATTCACATAGTTCCAAATACATATAATGGATTATGGTTGTAATCTTATGAGGTTTGGTAAATGGGGAATTAGGTTTAGCATGTGGTTTCAGGTAGGGATCCAAGGATGGCCCTTGGAGTGAGGCAAGGACATTTTTGTTCTGTAGAGTAGCATACATCATGTAATATGTGGTAGTATTGATCATTAAGGGAGGTTCAATATCATGGATAAAAATTATAGACATCCTTAGGGGTTATGATTTGTGAGGTTTGAGGAATCTTATTTTTTTAAAATTTATATGAATGTTAAACATGAGGTGAGTTATTAGAATTATCATGTAATGTTGCTGGGTAGTTTCATAGAGGGAATTGAGTATGGTTAGACATTTCTTTGACAGGTAAATCCATGCCGGGATACACAAGGAGAATGAGAATCACAAATTTTCAGATCTCTATGTGGTGTGTTTGTGATGATGTGTGTGGAAATACAATTTGAGGGTATCTTAGAATGGGGATACATTTATTCCCATGGGTGGAGAATGTATGTTAAATTTTTTATTCAAGGATATAATCTTGGGGTTGAACTAATAGTTGGGTTCATATTCCCATGTTGGTGTTGTTTATTTTTATGACGCACAAGTGTTAAGTCTTCATCATTTGGGGGATATAGCATATGTGGGTGAGGTCAAGCACCTTCAATAAAATTATTACAGAGAATAAGTGATCAGTTTTATTGCAAAGAAATGGGTGTGGTGAGGTAGAAACCACATCAGGAATGTCATTTTGGATATTTTTGACATGTTTCAAGGATCAAATCAATGTTTCTATATGAAATATAGTGCAGTTGGGCTTGGTTTTTGGAGTTTCACAGTGATAATATGTTGTACATTTAGAGATGAAACACAAGGTTTTAGTAGATATCAAGTGTGGGAAACCCTTTATGGGATTCCTTCTAGTATATGGTAACCCCTGTGTAAGCGGGTTAGGAATTGGCATTAGGATATGTAATGTAGAGGATGGCTAAAATATTGGTACTTGTTGTTTGGATTTTTATGTATGAAATGGATTGTGGTTTCACTAACATAGGTGAAAGTGACCAGTGAATCTGTTGGCTAGTGTGTTTTAGTTAAACCATTAAGGGGTTATTATCTTGAGGTGGTGGTTTGGATATCTATAGATATACCCCTTGTGTTGAATGTATTAGGAATTGGGAAAGTAGACCTATTTGGGAAGGTTAATGTACTCATATATATCAATCTTTGGAAGAATAAAGGTTAAAATCATTAATGAGGAATAGTAATGATGGAAATTGGTTATTCACAATGGGAGGGTCATGTTGTTGAACCCTGACTATGCATAAGGGCTAGTTTTGGGGTTTCATTCGTGTAAAAAAACAAATTGCATCAATAAATGAGATATTCCCATGTGCATGAATTAGAAATAGTAGATGGGTGTGAATTGGTAGCACTGACTAGTAGAATGAGGCTTGGACCATTGGGAAAGCTTAACTATGGGATCTGGTAATGTTTTTGTGACCCGTTGATGTAAAGAAGGCCCATTTGGTGAGTCATTAGTGAGATGAAATATTTGAGTTGATTATGTCTTCTAAGTAGAATCTAAAATGTGTTGTATTCTATGAATGGGTAAAGGACTACATATAAAGGTAGTTCCTCTTCTTTGAATGTGTTCCATTATGTGTATTTCTCTAGGAAGTGGGCTTCATGTGGTTTTTGATGTTAGTTTTCAATGTTGGGTTATTCTAGGGAGACCTTTAGAGGTACTTCTCATGGATGAGAAGTCATTTGAGGGGGATTTTGTAAATACATTCATTGTTATGGGTTTGAATTATCAGCCTGAACTTTTGTATGGAACTTTTTTTTGATTATTTGGGGTGTTGGGTATCTTTAATGGTGGATTGGGATCAGGTCAATGGGTACGAAATTATATAAGGAGCCAATACAAGACCATTAACCAGCTGGTGAAGACCACCAACCCCCCAGGGGTCTTTCCAGTAGCCCATAATAATTCATTCATGTGTTTTTGTACTTAATCATATGAGTAGGGTTTTATATTTTGGTAAATAGTTTTTTAAAATAATTTTTGGGCTTGGGAAGAGCTAGAATGACCTATGTGAATGATTTAAGGTAGTGGGTGATGCTTTCCTCAATTAACATGTGATTTGATGAAGACCATGAGTGAGGTTTTTTGGCTTAGTTGTGATCATGGAATTCAAGGGTGAGATATTTTAATAGGGTTATGATGGGGTGTTTCCCCATTTTTTCATGTTTATACTTACTCTTATGCATGTTCATATACTCCCTTGACCATGAGGGTATGGGATAATGTGAATGATTAACCTACCAATATCCATTGGGATGGGTTAGAGTGTATTTTGGGCATCCTATAAACATTTGGTATGGGTTGGTGTGATGGTTGTCAACCCAATAACCCTTGGTATGGTCTATTATTCTTGATTGGACTCCCTTGAACCTACAGGGATGGGATGGTTTGCATGATTTACTGCTACAATGTCTTCATGTATGGTCCACAGTACTCAATAAGGTCATGATCTGAGATATGGAATACTTCATGGGTTACATGTGATTATTGGTCCTGACCTAAATTTCTTATAGATATGTGTCTAAGTAGGTAGAGTCGAGGTTAATAGTGGATTTGTTAGAATGGCATGACCTAGCATGGTTTAGGTTTATTTATTTATTTGTTTCATATCATCACTTATACTTTTATATGTCTTGAAGAATTCATTCTAAAGATGAATTGGTGGTGTCCTACTAGGATTATACTCATAATCTGCCTGGGATTCTCAATGAGCATACAAAATTTTTTGGTATGACATTCAAATGAGGGTAGTGACCTTATTTAGGGAAGCTGTATTTGAGGAATATGTTAGTTGAGTTGATATCAAAATATTCCCTGGGATTTTTGTGGGGATGATTTTTATTTATTTTTTCCCTTTTTATATTATACATACCTTCCAGATATGGGGATATTTAATTGATGACTATATTATTCCTTGTATTCAATATATTATAAAATGGTATGTTAATATTGATATTGATTCTACATTTAGTTCCACTGATTATTCTTATTTTTGTTTTGTGATAATGTTTTCTGATTTTCCTATCTATTACTAAGTTAATAGTTTCCCCACATTCCAACCAAAGTCCTCACCACTAGTCAGCATCAACTTATGTATGGGGAGGCATGTGTGAGGTTATGCGACACTCCCTAGAATCAAATCAAATTATCTAGGTTGAGATTTTATAGTATTATTGTGTTTCTTATCCACAACTAAATAACATCGTGTGAAATTGTCTCACATTATCCCTAGCGTGAACTCGAGTGGATCTCGAGCATCCAATCTGCAACAATTAATGGTTGGAGTCCTTATCATACAATAGTTGTCATCTAATTATATGAACAATACACTCATGAACATAAAAGAATTAAAAATTTAGATAAAAATGGTAATAATTAAAAATGATTCAATCAACTAAATATAAATTATTTGAAGGTCACTATGACTCTCTGAAAAAGCTGCTTAAAATTTTATTCCCCATCAAGAGTTGTTACATCCCTATGGGTGGTCTCAATTTAGAAATTTATAAGTTCATTCGATCCTCTACTAGCTATAAGAGTATAGATAGTGGAAATATATGATTTTCCCATGAAGAGACTAAAATTATAAGCCTTTGAAGTGGGTTAGTCTAAATTTTTAATTAGGTTCTAATTATAGGAACAAGGTTAATAAAAACAAATAAATTTTACCTAGTCAATACCAATTAATGGGAAATAAGTGATCAATATCAATTTCAAAGGATTTTTATAAACATAAATTATCACCCCTCTCATTTATGGATTTGTTACATCCTTGGACAAAAATTTCATTCAATAATAATTATCCTTCTACATCAAAGTTTCTTAAATATTCATAAGCTAATAAAAAACCCTTGGTCTCAAGAGATTAACTAAACTATATGCTTTGCGTGTGACTCTTGAAGTGGAAAAAAAGTATGATTAATCGACCCTAACATGATACAATCAAATATCGTAGAGTTCCATCCTCTACACTCCTCCTTGAATGATTCGTGTAGAGTAATATGATTTAAATGAGCATTAAATTAGGTTCGTAATCAATATAATTTACAATTATTAAGATTATTGATTTCTTAATGCACCCATATATCTACTCTCCCCTTAAGAAATTACCCATACATAGTAGTCGAAATCACCATCACTTCTGGATTAAACATCTTAAGATATGATTTTAATAGACTCATTATCAAATTCACAAAGACAACAATTTATTTGACTAAAAATAACTTACTTGAAATCTAGTAGAAATCCAAAAAAAGTAGTGGGATGAATGTGGACACCAAATTATGTCCCCAAAAGAGAGAAATAGAAAAAATATATAATAAAAGTGTTGAATCTTTAAAATCTCCTATGTAACTTCATTTCACACTAAAACAACAATAATTGTATTGAATGAACTGATGTGGCATGACATGTCATGACCCATTTCATTTTTCTCTAACTAAATCTATTCTCAATGAAATCCAAGTCTTCAAAATTTAGACTAGATATTCCTAAATTTGATCTTTAATCTCTACCAATGATCATAGGAAAATATCCTTGGTGAATCATCTACGATTTCATTTATTGAATCCCCGCAAAATCCATCATGGAATGAATTTCCTAGAATTTTAACTACAATTAGGTTATGGTACATAGTCTCATGGAATAATGAGAATTATCCTCTATCACATAATATAATTTTTAGCATCCATGTACTTTCTTAAAATGGAGTAAAACTAAAATAGATCGAACAAATACCTTAGGGAATGAAATTTATTGGAAGGTCATGTGTCACCCCTTGTTTGCACTATTATACTCCCATCAGTGCCAACCCACACTGGAAACATGCTGATCTTTCCTTGAGGTTTCTTGGTGGGTGCTTATAGTTGATTATCATCTAGCTTCATAGCTAGCCTAATATTTTTTATGTGACAGTGATGATGGCTTAATTTCTTACAATAAACTCTTTACTCATTTTTTGAAGGAGGTATCATAATGTGAAGTACTTGACAATGTTATGAAAACCTTGGAACCACACATACACTACACTTATCCATTTCTTCAAATTTAATGGGAACATAGTGAACCTTGTTTCATGGAATGAATCATTGTTAGATCCAAACTAGGGATTCTTCTTGGTCTCTTCCATAGCACAAACCTTCTTGTTACCTCATGTCATAGGCTATCTGAAACCGTTCCCATCATTGCTAGAGGCTTCATGGCATGAACCACCTACAATTTCTGCAATTCTCATCCAATTTCCAAGAAACCTACAAAACCACAAAATATTTATTTTTAAATAAAACAACACATCAAGATAGACAATCATACACAATAACCACTGAGAAAAAAACAAAAACAAATGAATGAATTATTATTACCAGTTTTTTATAACTTTCTACTGTGTTCTATTGGTCAAAGGCATCACCATGTGAAATCTTCAACTTCTTAAATAATTCTTCCTATATTGGACCTATAATTAATAAAAAATTTAGTGTGTATAACTCTATTTTATTTACCACACATATCTTCTTTAACTATCAGTTTATCATTTGTTGGAAACCTCTCATTAAATTTAGAATCATTACATGTAATATCTTCTTTCCATATTGAACTAGATTTTTCTAATTCTTATTCAATATATTTTGACATCTAAAAATATTATATCTAATATTTTTGTATATTGGTATCCTTATTGGTGTTTTTAATGACCTATTGAGAGTGTTCATTGAATGAGTCCCTTTTTGAGTTTTTGGATGGATTTCACATTGTTCATTTTCTTTCTTCCATTAAAAAATATATTCCAAGATAGTTTTCACGTGTCCATGGTGTGTACTCTATTTTCATAATAATAGGAGATATTATATTCTAATATAAAACTCATATTATTATTTTAATTTCTCTAAACATGAACATACTTGTTCTTGTTTTCCAAGGTTCACTCATGCCTTATTTGTAATTTATTCAGAATATTTGAGTCCTTAACTATTTTCATCTTCTTTCATAGGGCTTTATTACCTTCCATCCCCAACTTTTTGGGTCTTATTTTTCCACTTTTATCCACATTATTAGTTATTCATAAAAAATGGCCATCTCCATTGTAAAAACCATAGATATTTCCAAATTCTTCAAACCAATTTTAAGTAGCATATTTTTCTCCTTAATCTGTGGGAGTTATAGCATCTTTGCCTTTTTTCCCCTCAGGTTAAGCCCTCCTAGAACATAAAAAATAGATAAATTGTAGATATAATATAGTTACCTATGTTTTATCCTATTATAACACTAGAAACTACCAATAAACCTTGATCTATTTTTATAAACCATATGATTTACATATTTCATAGAATTGAGAGTGTATTTTTTAAGAAATTTCCGCAACTAGTTTGTATTATTTTGGGGAACAATCTCTCATACATATTTCTCTATCCACACCTAAAATGGATCTATAATTATCATAATTTGTATCTATTTAATTTTGTATATATTTTTATTTTACACATGCATTGTCAATGGAAACAAATTTAATGAAAACATTTTATTTTGATGCAGATGGTTCTTTATTCTTTGAAGTTGTTGTGGATTCATCATAAGATGATTATAATGACTTTTTTCTAACCATTAGATGTATTTTTTAATCTAAACCTCATTTAATGGCTGGTTGGTAGTATAAATGGTTTATTTATTTTCTTTTGTAGACATGGATGTAATTATTTTCCTATATTAAAATTAGATTCTATCCTAAAGATTATCCATATTAGATATATTCTTCTCATTCTTAATCACTTTAATTTTATATTTTCTCTACTGCTTTATTTTATAACTTCATAAAAATGTATTTTATTCATTTCTTTGAGAAAAGTGTTATGATTATTGACTTTCATTATCTTGACATCAAACTAATAATTCTTGACATCATTTCTTAACTTTTGTTTTAATTCAAATACATAGATCTTATCTCCAAAATTATTCATAAATTCTTTATTTTATTGAATTTATTTGTTCCACTTACTTTCATATTTGTAGTACTTGCTTCATGCTCCATTTGTATCACTTTTGTGTATCGATGTTTTTTAGATATATTTATATAAGTAAATACAATTTCCTTTAATGCTTTCTCTATGTTATCTACCTCTCCTTTAATATAGATGATCTATTCCTGCTGACTTTCAAAAACCCCACAAACTAAAGAACCAATTTCATTAGTAAAACTACAGAGAAAATAATTTAAAGAATCAATTGATATTTATTGGGAGGTTGTGTATTAATGATCATACCAATTGGGGGATATATATTTTAAATGATATATTTGACAAGAGATTTTACTTAAATCATGATCACCTAACTTATTTGATTATTCTAAGGTAGAAGTGATTTATATCACCATAGTAGTAGATGGAACTACCATTTATTCTCCATTAAAGTTAGATATGTCTTCTTCAACATTATTACAGGTAGAAATTGAAGCTACTTATTCTTAGAATTAAAATGATGCTCTCTTTAACCTATCCTTCTCTTTTTTTCTATTCATCATAATGTTGGTAGGTATTGAATTATAATAATAAATAGAAGTATATTCTACAAAAAATTACTTTATTATAATCATAGAAAGATACTAAAATATTAAAAATAGAACTAATTAAAAAATATAGATTCTAACTAGAGTTAGACCTGGCTCTAATACCAATTAAGGGGATTCTTTATAATATAATCAATAATGAGAGTGGGGGTGAATCGGTGTTAGGGTCTTTATATTCAATTTATCAATTTATCAAATTATTTTTTCATCTATCTTTTATGTTAATGGATCTCTCATTATCTATAATTGCTTTAATTTTGCTAGCACTTACAAAAACTTACACACAAGGGGAAAATAGATTTACAAGGTTCAGATCTCAAAATAACAAGGTTAATCCTTAATATGATTAGAATTCCACCAAGATCACATGACCCACTAGTATCAACCTATGAGTTACAATGAGCATGGATTATCCTAACTCATTCTACACATTTACTAACAGTATATGGTGCATCCCACACTTACAATAGAATTAAATTAAGTAAATAGATAATGATTCATTCACTAAAATAAACTGTTGATTGGTTATTCATGTACAAATTATTTCTTATTTTTTCTTCCCTTATATATATACATGTCGATTATACTTTATGTATTCATATAACTACATAAAATATATTCTTCTACACAAATGAAAAATCAAGTGTTGCTAAAATTCATTCTCTTTCATAGATGAAATCCATTTATTCTTCTCACGTGTAGAGTGAATACACTACTTATTCATCATCTATAAAATAGAAACAATGAAATATTCTTTAACTACTTATCCAACTTATGAAAACAAGATTTCATAGCACTCTTTCTTCTTCCCTCTTATTCTTATTATTCTTCAGTGTAATAGAACAGAAATGGATAACTTCCTTATTATCTTAAACACCTTATAATATGAGATCCATATATTCTTCTTCGACCTTTTGACTTCATAGAAAATATCATTGTGTTGAAGTTTAGTTTTCCCTTCTTAAATACTAATGGATTTCTATTTTAATTTAGTATCAATTATATAAAATTTTATTCAAATGATAGAATATATGTATATATTTTAGAACATAGGTTATTCATTCTTATATATTCTCAATTTATTCCTTGCATCATAAGAATACTGAGTTTTCATTTACCATGACTTTAGTAATTAGGAACCTCTTTAAAATTTTCCTGGAGAAACAGTATACTTCCATTATAGTTTAGAGACATCACATCCTTCATTATCTTCCCAAAATACATATAAAAAACTTACTCAAAAATGAATATTTTATTCTTCATGTATGAATGGTAAATCATGAAAATTTTAGTCATGGTCTTCTCCTTTAATTGTATGCTAAAACCACATAAAATACCTCATGATATGTGATATTAGAACACCTAGATTAGAATAATCATATGATTAAATGACTTATATTCCCTAGAGAATAGACTCATACACATATCATTCATTAATAGATCACAAAATCATTCATACACATATTCTTATATAGAAGAATATTAATCCTTATGAACTCTTATAATCATACAAAATCAACCAACTATTGTATGATCTATGTTCTCTCTTATGATTTCTATTACTTTCATAAAAATTATGATATTTCAACATATAAACTTTTATCATACACACTTCACCTTTAATAAAAAACCTATTTCATATGAGATTTTTTTTTGAAAACCATTTCATATGAACTGTATGTCTTCTGTCTGTATGAGTTTCAACTCATCTTCAACTCGAATCAACTCTTTTTTTTCAATACATATATTTTCTTAATTACTAACGGAATCATGTTAGATAATATCATCACATTTTAATTTTTAATCTTTTCATGTAATCTCTATCATGCATGAATGATAATATTATATGGATTTGATTTTATCCTAATATCGTTCTCCATTTTAAATGGTGAATAATGTGGATTTTCATTGAGTGTTTTTTCAACCTCATTTAATTATGATTTTATTTATTTATTTTATCAATTGTGTATAAAATTTGATAAAATTTAATATTTTTGTTTTTTTTATTAAATTTATTAATCATTCATTTTTTATTAAATTTTGTATTATTGTATTTAAATTATTATATCTGTATTTATTTAGTTTCTACATATATAATTTATTTTTCCCTTGTAGAATATTAATTTTAATTGATTTTCTTTATTTTTTTTATTCATAATTCTGTTAATATTATTAAAAATTGAAATTTTATTTAATTATTGAAATATTAATCCAATGTAAAGTCACTTATTTTTGTATATTATATTTCTTTAAACTTTAATTTACAATCCTAATAATTAATTTGGTTTCAATTATTAAAAACCATTTTGAATTTAATCTTTTATTTATAATTTTAATTCAAGTATAAAAACAATTTTTTGATGTTATTTTTTAATTTTTAAAATATTGTTTTTGATTTTTAAATATATTCTTTATTTTTAATTTTTAATTTTTAATCTTTTGTGTTTTTTTATAGTTCTACCAGGGTTAGGATGTGCCACTGTTGGGATCTTATACTGCTAGACGATCTATCGTGGGAGTAGAAGATCCACCATTGGGTAGGTAGGAAATCCACTATTTGAGCACGGTCCCACCATCAGGAAAGAAATCATGCAATATCACGTCAACGGTGCTATCGCCAACTCAACCCCCTTGTTTCCACGATATCAAGGAACTATTTCCAGCCTCACTCAATCATCGGGAAAACCATCCACTTCCATACCTACTTTTGTACTAGTTTCAGCAAAACTACCACAATGATTAACCATTGAGGCAAAAACAGTGATCATCCATCGTTAGCCAAACTTCTACCTTAAATAGCCAAATCACACCTATTGTCAACCAACCAAAACCACTAATAACACCATCTTTAACCATCGTTATTGAAATCCACCGTCACCCTTGGATTCAACTTCTAGGAGGCTACCACTATATACTATTTTATAGAATTTCAGGGTCACCGGTAGAAACTCGATCTATGGTGCTTGGTCCACCCAGAACCCACAAACTGTGCATGTGGGGACCGATCAAAGCCATCACTGAGACACTATGCATCATTAGCCATCCCGATTTGAAACAAATCGCAACCTACAAAGCAAGATTGGCCTCGCCAAACCCTAACCTCTGACATGATGAAGTCGACATTTAGATCTCACAAATTTGATGTCGATTTCATCTCACCCAAGCTTCACAGTGTAGATTGGATCTAAAACCTACTGCCACTCCTAACTCTCAATGATTTGGGTTAACTAATGTCATGATCAACTGGATCAACTATCATCAAACCATCAGAGAACCAAATTCATCCCTATTAATGTCAACGTTCTCTGCCTCTTTGAATGAGATGAGCTTCCACTAGGATTTTTCTCCTCCGAGTCATGAGAAGGAAACCCACTGCGGATAAGAATAAAAATAATAATAATAAAGTAAACAAATAAAATAATAATATAAATAAATAATAATATAATATTAGTAAATAAAATAAATTATTTTAAATAATATACATTATTGTATAATATATATTAAATATAATAATTATATAAATTATTATATATTTGTATTTATAAATCTATACTTTTTTAATAATTAATAATTATAACCTTAATAAAACTTTATGTGTAAATATACTTGTTAATAATTATTTTAATGATAATAATATTATATATTATTATAAAAGTTATTTTTTATTAATAATAATTTATTAGTTATTGTTTGTTTTCAATTTTCATATTAATGTTAGAAACACGAACATGTGGATTATTAACAAACAACACATGGGTATGTTATGGTCGTTCGAAAGAATTGATTGTGTCCTGTGCACATTGTCATTTTTTGGGTGACCAGTTCCACGTGTTTGATGAATAAGAGAAGGTTGGACTAAGTTGGTGTGCACCATCAATGATGAAACATAGAAGGAAGGAGCATAAATTTATGAGGTAAACTATAGAAATCAAATATTCCACATTCTATAATTGGGAGTCATTCCTAGAGACTCATAGAGATTTGGGAAGAGAGACTGAGATAGACAGTGGCACCGTTCATGATTTATTTAGAGGGATATTTATTTTTCTAATCCCTTCATTAGTTGTAATTGAATTCTTGTTTATACTTGATTTTTTAATGATTCTTAATTAATTTTATAACTCATGTGAATTTATATTTACCTAGTTATTTATTTTAGCTTCTTCATGTTTCATATTCTATAAATTTCAAAATCAATAGGCAATATTGATTCTAAGTTTATAAAAAATCACCTCTCACATTTAGTTCAAAAACATCATATTCAATCAAAAATATTTATTTTATTTAATTTTACTTCAATATATTCATTATTGTAAAATTATAATAAGAATTGAGATTTAAGAACCATCTTTTTGAATGATTTATCATCTTGTGAGAGAAATCAGTCAACCTTTCCTAAGGTTGTGAATTCAATATAATTAATATGAAGAAGATATCTTTTCAAACTGGTAGTATTAGTATTCCCCATTCATTTTTCTTGATTGTATTTATCAACACTAAACTAACTACTTGTTCATCATTACTCTTACTTCAAATAGTTTAAAAAAAATCACTATCACATCATCATCTTCTTACATTAAAAATTTTTAATTCAAAAAGAAACTTATGAAATTATTTTAAGAAGTTCTATTTGAGAAATTTTGGTACAAAACCTTCTATGTAGGTTCAACACCCTAGGGACCACTACACTGTAGTAAGTATGAGCTTAATAAATAATTAAACTTTTCACGTTTTTAATGATAAACATGTCATTTTTTCTTCATTGTTGGAAAATTATTTGTTCGAACATTTTTTTTAAATAATTTAATTTCAAAAAAAAATTATATAAAATTTTAAAATAAAAAAATTCAATACTACTGCTAAAAAATATTCATTCAACCTATTGTAACTGTTTGTTGCATAAAATAGTTTTTTATTTTTTTTCATGTTTTTATTAGATTTTATTTATTGAAATTTTTTTTATACTACTTACTGTGTGAGAAAAATGGCATCAACACACAGCTCAGATCCCTATATCCCTAAATTTGATAAATAGATTCATGCATTGTAAAAGAAAAAAAATTGAAATGGAAAATTTCGTAGAACGATTTAATGTTCTAAATAAATTTCCAAACTAATAACATGAACTCAATAATGAATAAATGGAAAGGCCTAGGATGAGAGTGTTTCAAATCCCTCCAGTGTCAAGAAACCCATCATCTATTAGACTACCTCATAGATCCCAAAATTATGAGATCAAACAATCAAATATTTCATTATTCCCTACCTTTAATAGGATCACTAATGAAGACTAACTGGAATTCATTATATAATTATACAATATAGTTTAGAAATTAATTATTTTATGATTCACTAAAAACAAATTAAGAACGAGAGTGTTTCCCTTTTGCTGTAAAGGGAATGATCCATATTTTTTTCGAGTCTAGAAGAAAATATCTTTTAAAACTGGGACCATGTTTATAACTCCTTTGTGATAAAATTTTACCCTCAAAGATTTAAAGGTGAATTTATAAGAAAATTAATAAATTTCAATAAAGAGGAAGGGTAATACTTTAATGAGTCTTATGATCTATTTATGTACCTACTTAGGTAATGTCCCAATCATCATCATCCATTAAATGTTCTCGTGGACATCTTCTATGAATGAGTTTTCTCTTCTGGTTCGAATCTTATTGACCAATCTTTTGGGGGAATTACACTAATAATAAATATGAAGAGTTAATATGGATGTTTAATAACCATGTATTAAATTCTCAATAAAAAAACTCTAAGAGGGATATATTTAATAGAAGTGTGCACAACATTGGTTCAGGGGTAGATTCAAATGCTCTTCTACTTGAAATTAAAGACCAACTCCAATCATTAATGAACAAGAATTCCAAACAAAGTTCCAATCAAGTGGGCTTCCAAAACCAAAATCAATCTCTAAGAGTGTAGTGTGATCACTATGGGATGTTAGGGCACAATGATTTTTTTAAACTTTTTGATAGGCCAACCCGAAAAGAAAATGTTAATTTTGAAAATTATAGTCCTAGGATGCCTAACAAGAAATTTACCTTTTCAAATAATTATAATGAGGGATATAGAAACCATCCTAATTTATCATGGAAATACAAAGTTATGATAATATGGCATACTACCCCCTAGTTACCAAAACCAACCTAGAAAACAATTCCAAAACCAATAAAGGGGTGACTTATTCGATTCCCAAGGAAATTTTTAAGGGAAATACTAAATATAATCGACCAAATTATTAAAATATTTGACTCATAAAAATCTATATTTTATTCTAAAAAATATCAACATGAATCTAAAAAATTTTAATCTCATGAAAGAATTAATAATATATAATTAAAAATAGTCCAATTAACTAGATACATGACATCTAGGGATAGGGGTAAGATGACTTCAAAAAGTGACTAAAACCCGAGGGAAAATTTCATGGTTGTTGTCACAAAAAGTGGGATACATACTAAATTATATTCTTGAAAAGACCATCGGAGTGTCCAAAATGAAAAACCATGAGAAAGAAGAAAAATAAATTTGCAGTACACAGAATCTGAAAATAATAATAAAAGCACTGAAAAAGAATAAAATATAAATTTTTCACCTAAAAATCAAACTAAAATTTTTTTTGAACCAAAAAATAATAAGGGGAAAGTGAAATTTGTTTAAGAAATAGATGATATTTCTTCTATTATGAATAACTATTCCCCACCAATATCTTTCCCATAAAAACGGAAACCTTGGAGTAATAACAATGCAGGACCTCTTTAGTTCCTTGGGCTTTTAAAAAATATCCAAGTGAATAATCCATTAATCTAAGCCTTGATTCAAATTTCTTACTATTTTAAATATCTTAAAAAATTATTCCAAAAAAATACTCTAGATGAATTTTCTACAAACTTCATCACTAAATAGTTTAGTTCTATTATTAAAAATAAATTCCCTCTAGATCATAAGGATCAAATAGATTTATAAATATCTACACTTTAGGAAATTTTGGTCAACTGAACTATTTTTTTTATTTAGGTGAGAATAAAAATATTCTCCATTTATCGATATTTCAATAGTTGATTTTGGGTGACCTTATACCCACCACTAGAATCTTATAGTTTCTTGAGAATCCATTCACACATCCTGTAAGAAGGTAGATGATCTTCTAGTTGTAGTTGGAAAGCTTTTTTTACCAGCTAATTACTTAATGTAGGATATGGATTCTGACCAATAGTTTCTCATCATTCTGGGTAAGCCCTTATGGGAAACTAGAAGGATATTTCTATATACATCTAAGGGTCAACTAATATTAACATTTGGTGAAAAAAATAAGAATTCAATGTGTTTAAAAATATTAAAGACCCAAAATTTTATGAAAATTATTTTAGGGTGGTGTCCTCAGAAGCTGAAAACACTAGAAAATTTTGATGAATCTAAAAAATATATTTTTTGTAGAAATTAATTTGAAAGTTGTAAATATTATTTCAAACACTATTTAATAAGCTCATAGTTATAATCATGAAAATGTTCTAGAACTAGACAATAATCATGCTTCTACTATCAAGATTCATGTGGGAGATGTATCTTTTATTTCTGAGCATAAAGAAGTTTTTAGAGAACCTGAGGTCAATTATACAATTAAAATCACTGACGAAAAAATTTATTTGGTTGAGTTATATATTATTAAATAATGGGGTGATTTTTCTTTGATAAATATTATAAATTCTAATCCATAGACTTATGAGAGTGATATGTCCACTTTGGATAGAAATTAAAAAAAAACTAGTTTTGAAATTAAAAATATTTCCATTTTTAAAACACCATATACAAAACTTGTTGAATATCATCATCCTCTTAGGCCCAATATACTTCCATAAAATAAATAATCTCCCACTTTCCAGCTAAAACTAATCCCAACACTCTTAAAATACCCATTTTTTGGTGAAAGGAAAACACTGCCTCTAATAATTTCTTCTGAACTAAAATAAAGTCAAGAGGAAAACAATTCTGGTGATCTAAAGGAATTCAAAACATTAATTGGATGGTGCATAGATGATATTAAGAATATTATCACTTCATTATACATGCACAATATTAATATGGAACCATACCACAAACCATGAGTTGAGTATCAAAAGAGACTAAACAGAAATAGAAAGAATTTGTGAGAGAGTAAGTTGTCAAGATACTGGACACCAGTATTATATACCCCATTTTAGACAGTTCTTAGGTCAGTCTCATCAAGGTGGTCCCAAAAAAATTAGGTTTCACTATAGTAACCATTGATAAAAATGAAATAATTCAAGTGATAAAATCAACCAAATGGAGAGTCTGTATAGATTTTTGGAAAATAAGTTCATCCACTATGAAGAACTATTTTACAATGCCTTAATTAGATCAAATGTTTTAAAGGATTGGTTTAAATGAGTTATTTTTTTATGAATGGTTTTTATGGTTACAACCATATTCTTGTAGCTCGAGATGATTAAGATAAAAATACCTTCACATGCCCCTTCGAGACATTTTCCTATCAGTGGATGCTCTTTGGATTATGGGGTGTGTTAGATAACACTTAAACATACATGATGGATATCTGTTAAGATATGATATAGAGGGTAATTAATGTATTCATAGATGAATTCTCTATTATTGGTTTCATTTTTTGGACCTATTTAAAAAAATTTGGAATTGGAGTTAGAGAGATTCTTTGAGACCAAATTTGTTCAAAACATCGATAAATTCCAATTTATGGTCATTGAAGGTATGATTCTAGAACATCAGGTGTCAGATCGGGGTTTATAGGTAGATAATTCCAAGATTTAAGTTATTAAAAAAATTACACCTCTTGAAAATGTTAAGGTTGTTGGAAGTTTTTTAGGGCATTCTAGGTTTTAATAGAGGTTTATAAAATATTTTTCAAAAATAAAAAATACCTTCTGTTATTTTCTGGTCAAATATATATCATTCCTATTAGATTAATATTTTTTTAAAATGAATATTGTTTGAAATCATTTCATATTGTTAAATAAAAACTCATTTCATCACCCATCACAACTTCTCCTAATTGAAAATTAAATTTTTAAATAATGTGTTGTAAGTGAAATTGTTGTTTGATATTCCTTAGTATAGAGGAGAGATAAGAAGTTACATGTAGTTTATTAAGATAGTAGGCTTCCAGATGAAAAACAAAGGAACTACACCACAACTGACAAGGAATTATTAGTTGTGATTTTTCTCTATAAAAATGTAAGTTGTGCCTCTTATGTTCAAAAGTAATAATATTTATAGGCCATTATTTATTAAAAAATGTGGCCAAACCTATACTCATTTGGTGAATTCACTTCTTAAAAGAGTTTGATATGGATATTTTAGACAAAATGGGAACTAAGAATGTGGTTTTGGTTCATCTTTCTAGATTTTACAATACCCAATGTGAAGATCCAAGGGAGATTAATTCTTTATATCCTGATGAGAAGCAGCTCATTGACATTAGTATGGAGTCTACCTAGTTTTCATAATTAACAAAAAAAAATTGCGACAAGTTTAATTTCTAATTATTTATCAAACAACTAGAGAAAAAAGTTGATTTTTGATCTTAAGTTCGATTTGTAGAATGAATATTTTCCTTTTAGAAGATATGCTAATTGGATCTTTAGAATGTGTGCTCTATAAGAGTAAATTATTTCAATTGTGGATATTTTCCACTTCTCAACTTGGGGGGGGGGGGGGGATGTAATCCTGGTGGAAAGAGTATAGGCCAAAAGTCCTTCACGTTGGAATTTACTAGCCTAACTTATTCTATGATTCTAGGTGTTTTATAGAGGGTTGTGAAAAATGACAAAGGCTTGGGAATATTGGAAGAAAAGATAATATACCTCATAATATTATTCTTTGTGTAGATATTTTTTATATTTGGGGCTTGGATTTAATTCAACCATTCCCATCATCACATGGGGATGAGTGTATCTTAGCAGTTTTTATTATGTTTTGAAATGGGTTGAGACAGTAGCACTTCCAAAAAATCAATTTAACAATATAATTAAATTCACTAAAAAGAAAATTTTTTCAAGGTTAGGGGTGGAAAGATATTTAATTAATAATAAAATAACCCATTTTATAAATTACAAATTTATGTAATTAATGGAGAAATATGGATGTTCCCATAAAAATGTAACTTCATACCATACAAAATTCAGTGGATAGGTTGAATTTTGAAATAGGGATTTGAAATAGATTTTAGAAAAAAAATTCCTCTAGTGTAGGAAGGATTGGAATTTAATATTTTTATAAGGAGTTATTAACCTATAGAACTGTATTCAAACCCCCTATTGGTATGTCTCCATATAGGATAAAATGTAGGAAATGCAATCATTTTCCTATGGAGTTGAAGCTAAACTCATATTTGGTTGTAAAGGATTTAAAAATTGATTTTAAGACTACTAGAGAGATGAAGAAGCTAGAACATAGTGATTTGGATGAGACTAGGTCAGAGTCATATGACAATGTAAGGATTTATAAAGAAAGTGTAAATATTTTTCATGATTCTCTCATTCAAAAAAGAGAATTCAAACCCAGACAGAATTTCCTTCTACTTAATTCTAGACATAATATATTCTTTGGTAAATTAAAATATAAGTGGTTTGGACCCTTTGCTATTCTTATGTTGTTAAATAATGGATATTTTGAAATTATAGGAGAAGAAATAGACTAATGATAGTAAATGGTCAAGGGATCAAAAATTATTTTGAAGGGAATCCAAAGGGTGTGGATGCAATATTCATGATTCAATATTGATTTCCAACTAAAGTATAGCGGAAGAATTTAAATTTAGTGATTCCTAGGAATCAACCCACAATCTTTCCTTACTTTTACATTTTCCTTATTAGGAAAAAGTTTTGTTTTTTACTCTGTATTTTGTTATTCTTTTCCTCTATTTATGTTCATAGACATCCAGGTTATCATTTTTCTTAAATAAGGTTTCTTCTAAGTTGTTAACAGAAGATAAAAGTTCCCTTTATTTCTTAACTCAAATTAAATAGATTCATTAATCAAGGGAGTGATTTATTTATATTCCCATTTTTCTTCTCTTTTTATTTTTGTTTTGATGTCATGCTGCTGTTGAAAATTATTCTTCATTGCTTATCAATCTTCTCATTGTATGAAATCAAGTGTGGGGGAGTAATATTATGGTGGTTTTATTTTAAGTGAATTTATAAGTCTTTTTTGGGTGTTTATCATACCTTTTTCTCTTCTATTGAAAATCTAGTTGAAACAATCTTCTAATATTATGGACACCCAATTCACTATATACTTAATATTTAACAAACTATTATTTGAAATCAATTCAAAAATTATTATCATTGTGTCTTAATGATAATTCATGTGAATATGTTAAAAAATGATTATTCTGGAAAGCATATTATTTGAACTTCATTGTGACCAATTAAACATGTCATTAAATAGTTGAAATTTCAAATTTGTATTGAATGATAAAAGTAAAATTGTTTTCCATGACCTTTTAATTCAACTTTAAGGACAACGTATGGTTTTAAGTGTGGGGAGAGGTTCTCTATATAGACTTAATTGTTCCATAATGTATACACAATATATTAATTTAAATTTTTTGAAAATTTGTAGTTTCTCAATATTTTATTTATGTTTTTAGTGGGTCAAAAAATATAATTTCGAACGTTTTAATGCCACTTTGAAGTGGTTATATCATAATTACCCAATGCATTTAATTGATTATATCAATTTACTATACTCTTGGAATCATTTTTTCATGGTCATATATTTGAGACAATTTTATACAATAATTATTGAATTAGAACTTTTTTATTGAATTAAACTTATAAGACTTGTATTTACATGAGCTATGAAATGAAAATCCTAATATGGTTTGAGAATCTCTCCTTTATTCTTTAATTCTTTTATTAATTAACCTAAAACTATTGGATGAGTTATTTATTCTTTTGTGTAATTATTCAACATACTCATCAAGTCAGTTGCATCAATTGATTTGAGTGATAATTATGTGTGCCTGCTAACCTGGAGGTAAAGAGAAGTTTGTAGGTCTTAGTTAAATTCAATTCGATGTTTGTGAAATTCAATTCAAAAAAATTCAAAAGTAATAATTTCATTATAATAGTAATTAATTTTTATCTAAAACCACATTATTTTAAGAATACATTTACACTTTATTCTTAAAAGGGTTTATATGGTAAAATCATTTTACATTAATCAATTCTTTGTGGCATTACAATTGTTAAATTTTTAGATTTATTTTTTCCCATTGAAATTGATTTTTAATTTGTTGGGGAAAATCAATAATTAATTATGGGGAAATTTTATGTGACGTTTAATAGAGTATTTTTTCCACATTATTTAATTATTATTCTATTTATTTAATTAATAAATTATGTCTAAAATGTCATATAATTTAGCTTTTTTTATTTTTGTTAAACATATTAATATTTCATTTTTATATTAAATTTTATATTATTACATTCAAATTATTATTTATGTATTTCTTTAGTTTCTATATATTTAATTTATTTTATATCTTGTAAAAAAATAATTTTAATTTTTTCTAATTTGTTGTCGTTTTTATAATTCTCTAATTATTATAACAAATTGAAATTTCATTTTAGTATTGAAATTTCATTCGTCCTTGAGGCAGCTACAGTTGCATCCCATATTCTTCCATTTCAGATCCACCAGTAGCAGCTCGATATAACGAAGCTCAATTCACCAAAAACCCACAAACTGTTCTTGTTGGGAAAGATAAAATCCATCATAGATCCATTATCCACCATCGTCAATCCTTATTCAAAACAAACCAAAACCCATGAAATAAGATCTACATAATTAAAACCTAACCACAAACACAATGAACTAGATGTTTAGATCTGATGAATCTGATGCTGATTTCACCTCTTCTGAGCTTCACCGCATAGATTTGATTTTAGGCTGGCCATCGCACTTAGTTATTGATGATCTGCGGTCGACTATTGCCCTGATCAACTAGATCTACTACTGTCGAACCACTAAAGCTTCATGTTCCTCCCAACCAGCATTTCTCCTCATTGCTTCCATGAATGAGATGAGCCACTGCTGGGATTTTCCTTATCTGATTCATGCACAGGAAACCCACAACGAATAAGAATAAAGATAATAATAATAAATGATCAAAGGAAATAATTTAATATATATATATATATAATATTAATATAATATTAATAAATTAATCATTTAATTTAAATAAATAAAAATTATTATATAATATATATTAAATCTAATAAAAACAAAACTGACTATATATTTATATTTATATTTATAAATATATAATTTTTAAATAATTAATAATTTTAACTTTAATAAAAAATGAATATACAAATATACTGGTTAATAAATATATCAATGATAATAATATTATATATTATTATAAAAGCTATTTTTTTATATTAATAATTAACTAATTATTTTTTAAAATTTTCAGATTAAAGATAGAATCCCAACAAGGTTCATTTTTAAGAAACTATTTGTGGGTATGTTATGGTGGTTAGAAAGCATTGCTCGAGACTATTGCAGGTGATCATTTTTTGGGTGATGAGTTCCATATGTTCGGTGAATGTGAAAATATTGGAATAAGTCTGTTCACTTTATTGGTGATGAAATAGATAAGGATGGAGAATAAGTTTGGGAGAGAGACTACAGAGAGGGAGTCATTCATATTCTTAATTTAGGAGGTATATCTGAAGACTCACAAAGATTTGGGAAGACTCACGAGAGACCAAAAATAGTAAACAACGATGTTCATGATTGATTTAAAGGGAGATTTATTTCTCTTTTATTTTCAATGCCTTTCTTTATATGGAATTGAATTCTTAATTATACATGATTTTTTAATGATTCTTTCATAATTTTATAGCTCAGGTGAACTTATATTCTTTTGGAAGGTTTGAGAGCTGGGATTATCATTTTTTGTTTCTAAGTGGGTGTTTTGTTTGTTGGTTGTCTATTGTGATTACTTTCTACTTTATTTTTTCTAATACACTTTGAGTGCATATTCCTTATGGTAGCTCAGTCTAAGTCATAGAATATATAAAATTATGGAATGATAATAAATTATAATTGAACTAATAGAAATGGTTATTGAGGATGGTAATGATTTATTAATTGGAACCCATGGAAAGGTTGAGGGAATGTTTGAAGATCATGGGTTGATTACTAGAAATGGAAATGTTGAATATTAAATACCCTTGACTATACACACGTATGAAATAGTTAACCCATATTTGATGAAAAATTTATATTAATACAAATATAATTCATAAATTACTCGATGATTAATGGTTGTAGACTTTGATGCTTCTATTCCCATTTGTGCATTATATTTCTTGTCCAAGAGATGGTAGTAGGTTTATTAGGAGGGATGTTAACTGTTGTACTAGTATAAGGTATGATAGTTTCCCAATATCCGGTTGTGTCTCATGCTATCATTATGTCATATTTTTTCTAATGCTCCACTACTCAAGTCAGTAGGGCAGTCGATGCCCATATTAGCCCTGGTTTTTGGTTGTTTTCCCAATATCTAAGTTGTCGATGATACCTATGGTTGACTACTCTCCTATCCTAATCTCCCTTATTTGCATGGTCTGGTATCTTATGTATATCATGGTTGTAATGGATTATGGTATATGTTATATTCTTATATAGGATGTGGTGGATCTCACTTTTACTCTATATGTATATATGAGTTATAGCAGCTTAATGTTATATAATATATGTTTATCTCATCTATAATTTATATGGTTATTATGGGTGTACTTATAAAATTTCTATAATGGTTTGATCTACAGTACATAATTATATGGTTTGTGATATATTTTGGTCTTACTACCAAGATATGGGATGGTATAATGATGTGATTGTGATATGATACATTGGGATCTATATGTGATGTCGAAGTGTTTGTGATGGGATATATGTGGTGTAGGATATGATGATGATGTGGTTGTGATATGTTTGACCAAATGGGAAGTTTGGATTATATAGAGGATATGAGCACCAAGACATGAGATTTTGGGGAGAGGGTGACTAGTTTTATGGAAAATTGGGTACTTAGTACCTTTTATATATATATATATTCCTTTGAAATTATGTTACCTATTTTTGTATGATACATAGTGTGTGATCCATAGTGGTCTTAGGATATAGATCATCTGATTTAGGTAACTAGTTTATTTCATCTATTTATTTTCTAGGATTTTGTATCCTTCTTCCATATTTACAAGGGAGGTTTCTGGAAGGATCCTACTGAGTATATTTGTATTCCCACCTCCATATATGATTTTTTGGGTCCATAGTTGTTGGTTAGTGATCGATCTAGTCATTACTAGATTGTTGTGGTGTTTCGGGAGCTCATAGAGTTTTTCGTCACTTCGTAGATGTTTTTAGGGTTTATTTATATTTTTTTCCACTTGAATGACACTTCATGTGTTGGATTTTTCTATTTATTTATTTTATAGGGTTTATTGGTGGTTTTAATTAATTTCTGAGGATATATTGAGGGTAATAGCTCCCATTTTATTCATTTTTATTCCATCAGTGCAAGTCTCCCATCTATGGCCTAGTGGAGGTACGCATTGGTGGTCACTCTTATCTATAATGTAAAACCAAGAGGTTAAACAGTGGATGGGTGTCATAAAACCATTCCATTTTCTTTAATTTGGTGGATGGTAGGTATTATCCTAATCAAGTTTATTAAACATATTAATTAAATTGAAGGGAAATTATATAAATCACATGATCTTAACATAATTTCATGTTTTTTAAATGTATTATTCTTGTTTGATATTGTTATGAAATACACCATGATTTTAGATCATTTATCTCTCTTTTCACCTTTCATAATCATTTAACCACTAAAATTTGGTAACAAATTTTTTGTGTAGAAATCTAAAATTATGATGTTAATGTTTGAATGTCAAATTATGATTTAATATGAAATAATGAGTAATTAGAAGTTATATAATGTGTAGTACTATTATATTTTCCTTTGTTAATTTTCGTATGCGGGTTCAATCTTTTTTTGATTATAGGGGGAATTTACTGATTGTTTTTTCCTATTGGGAGGATGATATGTGCATGTTGTTGTGGTAGTGGATAATGGGTTGTTGTGTGATTGTTGTGTTGGTGGTATGGTTGGATGATGCATATAAATGATTTTTATAAGGAAATGATTTCATAAATAAGGTGAGATTATGGTGGTTGTTGGTATATGTTGATTGGTGGTTGTTATGGTCATGGGTTTTGTTTTGTTAGGTTGTGTTATAGTTTCCAATTATCATGGGATGTGGATAAAATTAATGAAATCAATATTGGGTAGTGGGATAGAATTTTAAAAGAATGTCTTTTATGTGATAAATGATGATGAATGAAATAATTGTGACTATTAAATGGTAAAGGTTAGAGTAAATATAAAAAATTAATAAAAAAATTAAATCTAAAGTAGTGTACGAAATGATCTGACATTAAATGTGGCTAAATGATTGAATTATGGATAGTAATAGTAATTTTAGAGTTTTCTGTTGCTGACCATTGCTGGTTGATGGATTTTATGGATTCTCATCAGTTTGTTTATATTGGTGATAAGGATGATTTTTTATGGCATGATTTACTGTGTTTGAATAATGTGGTGATGTGAGTATGGTGCTCAAGGTGTTGGGATACAGAAGTGGAACCCGACTCAATGTGTTATCCCATATATGCATGTGTTCTCATATTTGAATTTCTCATTTTGAATCTTGTTGTATTTGGATGGTAACATTTATTATGTTTTGAGTGGATTTGATTACCAATGGAAGTTGTGTAGGTTCCCACTTAACCAGGTTAATTGGCTTTTGAAAATATAAAAAACGGTTTGGAGTAGGATATTATCATGGTTGGATTCTATGAATAAAATATGTTGGTTTTTCATGTAGTGAAAATAGCAGTTGTCAAAAAGTGGTAGTAATGGTGTGGAAATTTGTCATTTTTGTGGCTTAAATTCTATTATATTTATTTGATATTTTTTATGTACCGCCATCCGAGTTAGATAACATTACCAATTCACATGAGGTTTTGCGTTTCAATAGCTGAATACTCCCTCCTTCCTACTCTCCCATTAGATATACTATAGGTTTTAATGGACTAATGTTTCAATACATGAAATTTAATAACATTTACTCATATATAACCTAATATGATGTAGTGATGATTATGTGATAGTGGTTATGATACAAGGTGGGTGATCTGTATAGTAATAGGAGGGATGAGGTTCATGTCCTCCATGATCACATTACCCTACTATGATGAGTATGTGATATGAAATTGTGGTGTTAGGATATTGTATGTGGATATATATATCTTGTTGTTATAGTGATATTCCATGTATTTATGAGAATAAGGGGATATAGAAGAGAGTTTAGCATTGGACATATAATTTTGGGGTGTGAGAGTGACCAGATCAGTGGGAAAGTGGTTGTGGAGTACCTTATTGGAATGTATTCTAATGATATAATATTACTATATTTTTATATGATATTAGGTGAGCGAGATTTGGTGAGGATGGGTGGTATTTGACCTAGCAGTGTGTTGGTTTTGTAGTTTTTTTACTAAGGCATTAGTATACTTCTTCCACAATGGAATGAGATATTTTAGGGAGGATCCTGCTGAGTATACTTTTATCCTCACCAGTATATATGAATAATCTATTTTATAGTTTTCTTGGTGGGAGTTGGTGACTAAGTTGGATTGTACTAGCTCAAAGAGGTTGTGACATTTAAATGAATTATGTATTGGAATTATTTTATATTATATGAATTTTATTGATTTTTTGTCTTATATTCTTGGGATTATGAGGATAATACCACCCATTAATGTGCATTGGTGCTAGTATTCATCTTTTTTCCTATAAAGAATAGATATCAAAGGGCACTCAAATCTTTACTAGAAGCCCTCGCAAGGCTACAAGTGGGGTAAGGTTATGAAAAAGTTATATCATGGTTTTGGTTAGGATTTGGGATGGATATTGGAGTTAAGAATCGGTAAATATATATACAATTTGTATGGAAAAAGTATTAACTAAATAAGATGTGTGATATATAAAGGGATACCGGCTAAGATATGTGCTTTTAGGTCCCTCTTTAATCTGATACAATAACTTTAATCTTTTTAAACATACTAAGAAATATGATACTAATAGTGGGGTATATAGTAAAGAGAGGTACATGCATCATGTTTTTTCACTTGTGGTTGAATTGGGGTGACTCTAGGAGAAATTAAATGAATTTAATTAAATGGTCATAAATGACATGCTCTTTGTGTTAGGAGATTAATTTTTTCACTTATAGAGATGTTGATGATCATCATCCAAGTTTGATTCAGGTAGGATAGGTGTAGAGGATTGAATAGTTTACTATAGGATGATTCACCTGATATGACAGGGTGAGTTATTGATGAATACGCTACATTAGTTTTATGGTCAAAGCATAGAGTGGTATGAGAGCAGTGTCTTTATTAAAGAGATAAAGTGTTTTTTAGACGAGATAATGATCTTACCTAGTCAGATTCATTTAATGGAGGAGAATTGAGTTCTTTTAGCAGTCATTTAATGGATGGTAGAAGTGTATTTATGGTGGATGTTGTTTTATAGAGAGTATTAGGATCAACCATTTCGTGATAATATTTACTAAATCAAAACCAATTAGAGTTTCTTTATTTGATAATGAATGTGAAGAACAAAAATTAGTTTCTTTATATTGATTTGGGGAGCATGATAATGTGGGTGATCATGATTTAAGTACCTTCTTTGTTTCCCTTGATCTTTTCCAAGATGATGAGTTCAAGGTGTGGTATTTTGAGTAATATATGTGATTATTCTTTCTCAACTAATTCTTAAACATATCAAATAAATTAAATCCACTAATTATAAATGATAATATCTAATATCTAAATAAATTATCAAATATATCATAGTTATCTAAAATAGAAATTGGTACGAAATAATATAAAGGACACTATGATGGATCAGATAGTGAATCACTAAGAAGATTTCCAAAAACTCAGTTCCACCAAAATGGTGGCACCAGTCACGGCGGTAGCGTGACGGTGGAACTGGTCATGGTAGCACCGGTCACAGTAGTATAGTGACAATGGTATCAGTCATAGAAGCATCGTAATAGTGGCACTATGATTATGGAATCAGGACGGTGTTCCACCAAACCGGTGGAACTGTGACGGCCGCATCATCGCAGTCACACCATCACGATCACACACTGAAATGGTGGCCCCACTTATGGTGGAACCATCACAGTGGCATAGTTATGGTGTCTCACCAAACAGTGTCCCACCCTATTTTTTCAGTTCTGCTCCTACAACGTATCTTTTGATGTAAAATTTTTTTAATACCCATTTTCAATTCCATTTAAAGACCATAAATTATATCTAAAATCCCACAAGATTCGGGAGACCCTTGACTTTCCAAAACATGTTGTTTTCCTCGATGTCACACCCTTTTTCCTAAACATTCCAATTCAATACATGTTTTCCTCTGTTTTAAGGAAACCCTTTAACTCACATCCGTTATAGAAACCTCTCTGATAAGATTTATTAAATAACAATTATTTTGATCCTATATAACCATCCAACCACGTGGTGAAACCATAATCTGATTTTAAATCCATTCAAGATTTCATACCCCATAACTCTAGGACCTCAGTTTTTAACACATCAGATTCTTTCTTCTTCTTGGCTAGACTCTTTTCCCTCCCTTCGGGTTATTTGATCCCACCTTCCCTAGGCTAGTGATGTGCATGTGCTGGAACCTTTCTTATTCACTCTTGGAGTCCTTAGAGTTCTTCCCCTTTAAGTTGTGCATCCCTAGTTCTTGGTGCTTGGAGAAAAACGTCGATCATTGATCATCCAGGTAGGGTTTTTCCTTCGTTTATATTTACTGTTTATCATGCGGGGTGGGTATGATAATGTTCCTACAGGGACGGATGAGACCAAACCTTAACGAGTATAATAAATATTTTTTAAAGAATGAAGGGATGTGTTTTATTATTTTGTTGTACTCTTTTACCTTTTCTTATATTTTTTTAATTGTTTGGGCTTATGTCCATTGAAAATTATCGTCATTTGTGGTCCCTTCTTGTGCACTAATGATCCTCAATTTTTTAGATAATTTTATGATTTAATGGCTATAACTTGGAAACTGGTTAATCACGTAAACATGGTTGATTAAATGAATGAACAATGAATAATAATCCTTATTTGGTCACCCTAGTTAACCAAAAGGAAATAAGAAACTTAATTAATGGTGTGTTTGAATATGAAAAAATACCTTGTTCTGTCTTGCTAATGTGTATGGTTGTTCTGCTTGATGCTTGTGCGGTGACATGGATGGGAATGGGATCCCCTTTTGTGCAGTTATTGGTTTGTGGATCTGATGTCGTGTGGGGATTTATGTTGGAGCTTGGTGTGGTTCCAGTACTTCTAGGGATCTCATAGATCCCTTTTGTTGTTGTGACATTACAAGAGAATCAGGTATGAATGCTTAATTTGCTACTTGGCTTTTTCTCCTTCCTTGGGTTATGGCTATGAATATTAGTTACCCAGTAGTGAAGAATTATTTAAATGGAACCAATTGAATTTGATAACATGAATGGGCTCAATGGAGAATTTTTTTCCCGATATAAATGTGACTTGGTTGTGGTTGTTGTGTTTTTTTATGAATGAATAATAGCGAGGGTGTTTGTGTATGGGCTGGTTTTGGAACCCCTAGGTTGGGATGAGTGCTTATTTACCTATATGTATAATTTATTTCTTATGTTTCTTATTCACACACCACCCAAGTTGATCACTTTGTGCTGAACACTCCCATTTCTTGGGGGAGGGTTTTTTCCAGCACTCCTATGAGTGGCTAGTTATTAGCTCATTTTCTGCTCCCTTCTTGAGTAGCTCAAGACTCTTCAGGTAGGATGTGATGGCCTAAGGTCAATTTTAGCCCAATATTATTTGGGGAGGGTAGTTTGGTGGTTGGCCCAGGTGTGTATGGGTAGTTTGATTCCCGAGTGTCTTCGGGAAGAGTCCCATGTTTCTTCGGGCTTGGTGGTAATTGTTCTGGCTTAAGTGTCTTTGGGAATAGCGGTAGTTATTGTGGCCTAGGTTTCTAAGGGAAAGGATATGTGTGGTTGTTGTGGACCAGGTGTTTGTGGGTGGGATGCGTCGTTGTAGTGGCCCAAAAGGTTGTTGTTGGGGCAGTAGTGGGACTGTAGTAAAAATGGTGGGGGAGGTCTGATGCGTAGGATGTCTTCAATAACCTGTGAGAATGTGGTGCAGGGTACCCAAACATTGATGTGTTATTACTATTACTTTACATGACTTGTGTTATTTAGGGAGTGTTCCTTGGAAAGGTTTGGATGGATAGTTTCTTGGCTAGTTGTTTTGGTTATCTCCTTTTTCTCATGGGGCATTAGAATGCCTCCCCCACTAGTGCACGAGAGCTTTTGGTTTCCCTAATGAGTATACCTATATACTCACCCAACCTATATAAAACTATTTTTAGGTTTCCAGGAGGACTTCAGGGACCGTGCTGGACTGTACTAGTTTGGACGTTGGGACAATGGTTGTTGTTTTTCTTCTTTCCTTCGGTACTTCCCTTGGGAGTTTTTCTTGTACTTGTGGCACCTATTATTAAAACATGCATATGGGGATGGATTTTTTTTGATTAATTTTATTTCCAGTTTTGGTGTTTTTTGGGATTTACTATCTTATCCCCTGATCCTACAAAATAAAAAGGTTAATGTCTTCCATTTTTATGTGTGATTCTATACCCTTGGTGCTAGTCGCCACTCTAGGGCCTATTGAAGGAGGGTATTAGGGGTCATTATCTCTCCTTCAACTTAAGGAAGGAAGGGTCTGGAAATCTGATGTCCTTTCCCTCATCATGGTGAAGGCGGGTCGTGACAGAATTGTATCAGAGGACTGATGGTTGAGAGATAGGATAGATTATGGGGTTAGGCATAGTGAGGATCACATTCGATGGTTGTAAAACAATGTTAGGTTATCTTGGTTCATGAAATAGGTTAGGAATGACCAGTAAGGACATGGGATTTTAGGGCCCCCCTGTGATCTGATGCAATGACTCGGGACCTGCCAAATGACCATGTGAGGCTACACTGATTGTAGGTTAGAGACCCTAGGAAAGGTACATGCATCATAATGACTTGTGTTCTTGTATGTCTTGGGTATTTTGGGGATTTAGTTTAAACAAAAAGTTTAATAAAATTTAAAAATAAATATTCTACACTACTTGGGAATATGTGTTCCTTGTTTACATTGTAGTTATGGCACTCGGACGACGACCATGGGTAGTGAGGGAAATCGAGGCCCAGGAGGATAATTTGGATGATCTGTAGAGGGCTGGTCGAGAGGAGGAGGATGACCAGTGGAAAAGGATTCTTTGTTCCTTTCAGCGGAAGACCATCGGAAAGTATGAGGGTAGCGTCTCAGACATGGAGACTTAAAGATGGCTTGAGGAGTTGGAGATAACTTTGATCTTGATCCGGGCTTCGGCTGAGTACTGGGTTCCATTGGTAGTCAATCAGATGAGAGGAGTAGCACGTCGGTGGTGGAAACTCTATCATTGGGAGAAGAGAGAGGTAGAAGTTTCGTGGACTGACATCGAGAGGGAGTTCTAGGTGGAATTCCTCTCTTCCATGATGAAGGCACAGAAAAGGTGGGAGCTACTCTCCCTTCAGTAGGGGAGAATGTCTATATGGGAGTTGGGGATGAAGTTAAAGGATCTATTTTGATTTTCTACAAACCTCTTTCCAGATGAGGAGTCTCGAGCGAGATGTTTAGAGAAGGCACTCTGACCTTCTCTCTAGTATGTTGTCACTCCCTTCACCCTACTGACGTACTTGGAGGTCCAGAAGAAGACTGCAGTGCTGGAGATGATGCACACATTGGGAGTTGTGCCGCGAGAGGGGATCTATTTGGGATCGTCAAAGGGGATGTCCGTCAGCAGTAGACCATCAATATCAGGGCCTTCCAGGTTTCATCTAGTGGGGAGCAGACCCCAACAATCCCAATTTTGATCTCCCTGTTCTCTCCCATTCCTTGTGCACCCAGGATCGAGATACATCATCTGTGGAAGTCATGGTCACCTTTGGAATCATTTCCCAGACCGAGTGTAGTGTAGTGGGGGTGGGAAAGTTCATCACCCACCTCAGCAGTAGTAATTTCCAGTCAGACCCTTTTAGCTGCAGGATCAGGGACAGTGAGCTCCTGCTCCTTTGAGAGAAGATGTTACAAGATGAGGCGGGCCACAGGGTGCTCCTTAGGGGCCTCAACTAGAGCATGGTGGGGGAGGAGGCTGATAGCCGAGGGGTAGAGGAGCTAGGCATGGGAAGATCCACACCGCAGTGGCAGTAGTTCTAGCAGGGCTGGAAGTCATTCGAGGTACGATCAGATTGTTTGGCACTCTTGCATGCGCCTTGTTTGATTCAGGAGCTTCACACTCTTTTGTTTCACCCATTCTATCCCATACTCTGGGTCTAGATGGAGAGAGACTTCTTGTGCCCCTGGTTTTGAGTACGACAGTCGGAGGTCATACCAGCTTGTTATGTTTTTCGGGGATGCAAACTAATGTTGGGGCCACATCAGTCCTTTGGGGACCTTCTTTTGCTACAAATGCAGTCATATAATGTCATTTTAGGCATCGATTGGCTATTCTCTATGTGTGCCATTATCGGATTCTTCTGGATCAGGGTCGTGTTTTCAGATATGGGAAACCAACGTGAAGCTTTTGTCGGTGAGCATGGTTTCCAGGAGGGGAGCCGATGAGTGGTGCCCCTCCTTTCCTTATTAGTAGATATGTCAGTGGAGTCAGTGGAAGTTGATATGATGGATGTTCTAGGAGCTTTCAGAGAGTTACAAGATGTTTTTTCTAAGGAGGTTGTGACTCTACCCCCTCAACGTGGAGTTGAGTTCGGGATAGACTTACAACCAGATACCCGTCCGATTTCGATGCCTCCTAATTAGATGTCGCCTTCTGAGTTGCGGGAGTTGTGGATTTAGATTGATGATCTGATGAAGAGGGGTTTTGTTCGACCAAGTGTATCACCATGGGGTGCTCTAGGTTTGTACGTGAAGAAGGTAGATGGTGGTCTCAGGCTGTACATAGACTAATGAAGACTGAATCAAGTAACGGTCAAGAACAATTACCCTCTTCCGATGATAGAAGAAATATTTGACCAATTAAGGGGAGAAGGTCGGTTATTTAAGATTGATCTATGGTCTGGGTATTACCAGTTAAGGGTGAAAGACAGTGATGTCCCAAAGACTGCTTTCAAGTGCAGTTAAGGGAACTTTGATCTCGTAGTCATGTCGCTCAATGTTACGAATGCACCTTCTGTATTCATGGGGCTCATGAACTCTATTTTTTGCCAGTTTTTGGACTGTTTCTTCATTCTGTTCATTGAAGACATCCTGATCTACTCAAGATCATAGGAGTACTATGCCAAGCATCTGAGGATGGTTTTAGAGGTCCTCTGATAGCACCATATCTATGGGAAGTTGTCCAAGTGAAAGTTATGGACATGAGAGCTGCACTTCCTTGGACACATGGTGTACAAGAAAGGAATATCAGTGGACCTATTGAAGGTTGAATAGGTTGTTTCTTAGGAATGACCCCAGAATGTATTTTAGGTTCATAGTTTCCTAGGTATGGAAATATATTACTGGAGATTCGTGCCCAACTTCTCCCAAGTTACAACACCTTTGACAGCCTTGATGAAGAAAGACCAGACTTTTTTATGGAGTGAGCAGTGTCAAGAATCCTTCAGTTATATGAAGGGGAAGTTGGTTAGTACCTCAGTGTTGAGGTTTCCAGAAAAAGGGGTTATGTTTGAGGTGTTATGTGATGCTTCAGGACAAGGCTTGGAGTGTGTGCTGATGCAACATCCTGGGGTGACCTCTTATGGATCTAGGTAGTTACGTCCCCATGAGTGTAACTATGACACCCATGATCTGTAACTTGTAGTGGTTGTGTTCACAATAATGTTTTGGTAGCACTACCTCATCGAGGAGCACTTTTTGGTCTTCACGAATCACAAGATATTGAGTTATATCTTCTCTCAATGAGACCTGAACTTGCGGTAGTTGAGGTGGATGGAGTTTCTTTAGGACTATGACTTTGAGATTTCCTACACCTTAGGAATGGGGAATGTGGTGGCTATTTCCTTGAGCAGGAATTCGCATAAGGATGTGGTTTGAGAATCAGTAGATTCTTGGAAGGTAGTGGAGGAGTTAGCGGCCCTACACCTAGATGTAAGTGTGGAGGATGGAAGAGTATATCTGTTTCATATGATAGTGCATTCCTCTATATTGTAGTAGGTGCAGGTGTCACAGTGGTGGGACTTAGAGGATGAAGTGATGCATGATCGTGTTAGTCAAGGGGATGCTCCGGGAGGATGGTCAGAAGATGAGAATAATCAGATGTTGTTTCATGGAAATTTGTTTTTCCTAGTGGAAATGAAAAACATTGTTCTTGGTATCTTCCATAACTCACCCCTGGAGTTCTACCTAGGAGTTTCCACGATTTTTCGGGATTTGAGGGGTCAGTTTTGGTGGCCTGAGGTGAAGTGGGTACTGGCAGAGGTTGTGGAATAGTGCCTCATATGCTAGCATGTGAAGGTTGAACACTATGTCCTGGGAGGTCTGTTATAACCTTTAGATGTCCCTGAGGGGAAATGGGATGACATCACAGTGGATTTTATCATGGGACTACCTAGAGTTCATGGGGGTTGTGATGATATCTGGGTTGTGGTGGACCGGCTGATGAAATAAACTCACTTCCAGGCAATCAAGGAGTCATGTGTGGAGAATCCCTTATCACAAAGGTACGTGGATGAGGTGGTGCAATTTCGTGGAGTTCCAAGGTCCATAGTCTCAGATCAGGATACCCATTTTACCTCACTATTCTAGAAAGGGTTGCAACATGCTTTTGGGACCCAACTATTCCTCATCACTCCTTTCTACCCCCAGAGAGAAGGACAAACAAAGCGGACCATCCAGACATTAGAGGATATGCTACGGGTCTGCTTTTTTGAATTTGGGGGATCATGGGTATGACACTTGCCTCTGGTAGTGTTTTCCTATGACAATAGCTATCACTATACCATTGACATAGCTCTGTTAGAAGACTTGTATGGGAGGCCATGTTGCTCACCCGTGTTCTAGGAAGAGGTCAGGGAAGCAGGTGTTCTTGGCCTAGAGGTGGTGCAGAGCACGACGGAGTAGGTTCAGCTTATACCGGAGAGGATGAAGGCCGCTTAGGACCGACATAAGTCCTATGGTGATCATAGGAGGTGACCCTTGGAGTTCTATGTCGGGTACCACGTGTTCTTGAAGGTATCCCATCAGCATGGGAAATGGAGGTTTGGAAAGGGAAGTAAGCTTTCTTCCAGGTTCTTCGGACCCTTCGAGGGGTTGTGGTGGGTCGGCAATGTGGATTATCAGCTAGCGCTGTCACCGCTGCTACTGAGGTTGCATGAAGTCTTCCATGTGTCTCAGCTCCTTCAGTATATAAATGATGATTAACATTTCCACAACTGGGGGGAGCTGGAAATCGAGGATAACACGACCTTCATAGAGAAATCAGTGAGGATTGAAGATTGTAAGAAGAAGCTACTTCATGGATAAACCATTCCCTTGGTTTGTGTGTTATAGAGGCATGTTGGCCTTGAGGAGAGTACTTGGGAATGGGAGGCACAGATGTGAGCCCAGTACCCAGTGATATTTTGATTTTTTTCAATTTTGTTTTGTTCTTGGATATGATGTAGTGCTTGACCTTGTTAACTATGAAATGGACTATTTCCCTTGTTCGCTGAATGTGTGTGAAGAGTCCTGACTGTAGGGAGGGGAGGACCAGATCCCTAATCAAGACGCATTAAAGTGGATGTGGTTATACCCGTGCGGGCTAGTCAGTGCCACCCAAAGAGGTTAGTACATTGACATGGAGGAAGGGGATCCCTAATGCATATGATTGTACGATATGACCTTTACATGTTTGTGTGGTTACTTGTGGGAGAGGAGTGGTAGTGTATCCATGATTGTTCAGAAGATATATGAGGAAGAGGTGTTCCTAGATGTCGAGGAGGTTTACTCCTGAGAGGTATTTTTGTGGTGGTTTTTCATACCTCTATCTATTCTTTGGTTCTAGTCTCTATTATCAAGGGTGAGAATAGTTTGAGAGGTATCTGATGTGATGGACTAGAGAGTGACTCATTAAAGAGATTTCCAAAAACTTGGTTCCACCGAAATCGTGTAACCACTCATGGCGGCATCATGAAGGGGGCACTGATCACAAAGAAAGTGTAACAGTGGCACCAGTCACAGTGGCACCCTAACAACGGCACCAGTCACGACCGCACTGTGATGGTGGCACTGGTCACGACCACGCTGTTATGGTGGCATCGGTCAGGGCTGAACCATGACGGTGTCCCCGATCACGGCCTCACCGTGATGGTGGCACCAGTCGTCGTAGCACCGTGATGGTGGATCTGGTCACAGAAGCACTGTGATGGTGGTACTGGTCATGGAAGCACCCTGACGGTGGCATCAGGACAGTGTTCCACCGAACTGGTGGCACCTCGAGGGTAGCACTATGACGGTGGAATTGTAGCGGCCTCACCGTCACGTTTTAACACCGAAATGGTGGCACCACATACAGTGGCACCATTATGGTGTCTCGCCAAATGGTTTCCCACCCTTGTTTTTTTCTAGTTCTATTCCCACAAAGTATATTTTGACATAAAAGTTTTTTGATACCCCTTTCAAAGCCATTTAAATCCTATAAATGGTATCTAAAATCCCCTAAGATCCAAGAGACCATTGACTTACCAAAAAGTGTGGCTTTTCCTCATTGTCACACCCTTTTCCCCTAACTTTACAGTTTTTTACGTGTTTTCCTCTATTTTAAAGAAACCAGTTTACTCAAAGCCATTATGAACACCTCTCTGATGAGATTTATTAAATAAAAAATAATTAGATCGTGTGTAACCGTCCAACCATGTTGCGAAACCCTGATCCAATTTGAAATTCATTCAAGATTTCATACCTCATAACTCTTGGATCTCACCTTTTAATGCACCAAATTATTCCTTATTCTTTGCTAGTCTCTTTTCCCTTACTTGGTGTGATTGGATCCCTCCTTACTGAGGCTAGTGATGTGCCAGTGCTTGAGCCTTTCCTACTCACTCTTAAAGTCATCAAAGTTCTTCCCCTGCAAGTCACGCATCCCCAGTACCTAGCGCATGGAGAAAAACATCAATAATTAATCATCCAGGTAGGTTTTTTCCATTTTTTCTATTTACTTTGTATCATGCGGGGTGGGTATGATAATATTCCTATAGGGGTGGATGAGACCAAACCTTAACGAAGATAATAAATGTTTTATAAAGAATTAAGTGCTGTGTTTGATGATTTTGTTGTACTCTTTTAACTTTTCTTATATTTTTTGAATTGTATTGGATTTTGTCCGTTGAAAATCGTGGTCATTGGTGGTCCATCCATTCACACTAATGAACCTCTATTTTCTGGATAATTCTGTGATTGAATAGCTATAACATGGAAAATAGTTAATCACATAAAATCAGTTGATTAAATGGATACCCAATGAATAAGAATCCTCGTGTGGTCACCCTGATTAACCAAACAGAAAGAAGGAACTTAATGAATAGTGTGTTTGAATCTAAAAAACTCCCTTGATCTATCTTGGTAATGTGTATTATTGTTCAGCTTGATGCTTGTGAGGTGACGTGGATGGGGATGGGATCCCCAGTTGTGCAGTTGTTGGTTTGTGGATTTGAGGTCGTGTGTGGCTATATGTTAGAGCTTAGTTTGGTTCCAGTACTTCGAGGGATCTCACAGATCCCTTTTTTTGTTGTGACTTTACAAGAGAACAGGGCGTGAATGATTAATTTGATGCTTGGATATTTTCCTTCCTTGTCTTGTGGCTATGCATGTTATTTGCCTGATAGTGAAGAATAATTTAAACGGAACCACTTGAATGAGTTAACAAGAATGGGATCAATAGGGAATTGTATTCCTGGTATGAGTGTGAATTGGTTGTGGCTATTGAGTTTTTTTATGAATGTATAGTAAGGAGGGTGTTTGTGTATGGGCTGGTTTTGGAACCCCTAGGTTTGGATGAGTTCATATTTACCTACATGTATAATTTAGTTCTTATGTTTCTTATTCGCGCCCCACCCAAGTTGAGCACTTTATGCCGAACACCCCCATTTCATGGGCGAGGGTGTTTTTTCCAACACTCCTATGAGTGGCCGGTTATTAACTCATTTTATTCTCCCTTTCCCAAGTAGCCAAAGACTCTTAGGGAAGGCTGTGATGGTCTGAGGTCCATTTTATCCCATGATTCTTTACTCATGGTAGTTTGGTGGTTGGCTCAGGTGTGTGCGGGCAGTTTGTTTCCCAAGTGTCTTTGAGATGAGTCACATGTGTCTCTGGGTATGGTGGTAGTTGTTCTTGCCCAAGTGTCTTCAAGCACGACAGTAGTAGTTGTGGCCCACTTATCTGTGGGTGGGGATGTGTGTGGTTATAGTGGCCCAGGTGTTTGCGGGAAGGATGCATGGTTATGGTGTCCCAAAAGGATGTTGTTGGGGAGGCAGTGGAACTGCAGTGAAAATGGAGGGGGGTCTGACATGTAGGATGTCTTCAATAACCAATGGGAATGTGGGGTGAGGTACCCAAACATTGATGTGTTATTACTATTACTTTACTTAACCTGTGTTATTTGGGGAGTGTTCCTTAATGAGGTTTGGGTGGATAGTTTCCTTGCTAGTTGTTTTGGTTATCTCATTTTTCTCACGGGGCATTAGAATGCCTCCCCCACTTGTGCATGAGAGCTTTTGGTTTTCCCTAATGAGTATACCTGTATACTCACCCTATGTATATGAAACTATTTTTAGGTTTCTAGGAGGACTTTGGGGACCATGTGGGACTGTACTAGTTTGAACGTTAGGACAATTGATGTTTTTTTATTTTCTTTGGTACATCCCTTTGGAGTTTTTCTTATACTTGTGGTACTTATTATTAGAACATGCATATGGGGATGGATTGTTTTGGCTTACTTTTATTTCTAGTTTTGGTGTTTTTAGGGATTTAAAATCTTATCTCTGGATTCTAATAAATAAAAAGGGCAATGCCTTCCATTTTACATGTAATTCTATACCCTTAGTGCTAGTCGTTACACCGAGGCCTATTGAAGGTGGGTCTCGGGGGTCATTATCTCTCCTTAAACATGAGGAAGTAAGGGTCTGGAAATCTAATGTCCCTTACCTTATCTTGGTGAAGGCGGGTTGTGAAAGACACCCAATGTGTAAAAATGTTATTTTTCAATAAAAGAATTATTATTTATAATTTTTATGTGATATTTAAAAAAATCAAAATATTTTTATTTTTTAATATAAAAAAATAAATATAATTTTTGAATTCCTTATATATAAATTTACTTACTAGAAATTTCAGGATATTTTTTGATACATGATTTTAAGATGAATAGTGAAAAATATAGTTTTTTGCAAAATGATGACTTTTATTAAATTATCAATATATTAAAGAGACCTTTAATTTAATAAAACCATTAAATTAATAAAATAAATAAATTTATTCAAATTAAAGATAATTATTTAAATTTAAAAAACCTATGTTTAACCTTATAAAAAATTAAGATTTCTAAACCTAATAAAAATATTTTTTTCTTTTCATTTAATTAGACATTATTTAAGAAAAATTCGATTTTGGCTCACTTTGAAAGGTGTAAAACATTTATTTGTTTTATAAAAAACCAATTTAGGTATTTAAAATCAAAATATATTATAATTTTATCCCACGCATAAATTTTAATTTTAAAAACACACATTTCTTAAAATATTAGTTTTACATGTTATGTGTATTTTTTAAAAAATTAATGTTTCACACCATTTGAAATTTTATTTAAAAAAATATTTTAAAATTTGAAATCATAATGTTAAAATTAGTTAAAAAAATTTATTTTTTATTTTTTTAACTAAAATTCATTACTAAGGTTAAAAATTAATTACCCTAGAAAGAGTAAAATGGAAAAGGTTAATTTACTAAGAAGAAATAACTCAAAATATATAAAAAATAATTTTTTCAAATGGATTGTTTAGATATAGATAAACATAAACTCCCCTTACATTCTTATTTTTTTTCCTTTTTTATCCTTTTTCCATTGAATATTAATTTCAAATTTTTAATAATGTAAAGGGTGATTCCAAAATTTCCCTCTACTTCACTTATAAAATGAGATCCTTCTACCACTTCATGTTTCTTATTTACACTTGATTTTAATCATATAACTCTTCCATTTTTACCTCATATAAACCTATAACACTTCCTTAAGACTCTTTTTCCATTATTTATCCTTATACCTCCATTTTCAATAAGATTTCTAAGTGAAAACTCAATCTCTCGACGTAAGCATTGACCTCTTATTAATAATTTCTTCTCAATATTCCTCCTACAAAAATTTTTACCAACACTTTAATATAATTAAATAAGAATAATTAAATTAATAATATGTTATTATATTAAATTAATAATCTTTATTTATTTATTTACATCCAATAAGAACAATAAAAACATCGATAGTGTGGACATGTGAACTACAACCTCACCAAATTAACGCCTTTTATTTTTTATAATCGCGTCTCATGGATGGTTATATTTTTTTAAGTGATAAAAAATATGTTATCTAAAATAATTTTATTATTTTTAAATTAAAAAAAAAATATAAACTTTCAATCCCTCTAAATATTTGAAAAATAAAAACGCAGTAAAGTGTATGTGCATACTACTACATCCAAGAATGACATATCTTATTTTTCTTAACAACCAAACATGTCTAGTCCTAAAATTTTAACTAATGAAATAATATTATATTTTTAAAATTTTTAATTTTCTGAAATTATAAACCATACTCTACCTCTATCCCCACTAATTTTTTAAGAAATTATAACATTAACCGAGAGTTGTGAGGACTACTGACTATATGAAGTATCATATCATGTATCTCATCTAGTTTATTTGTTATTTATTAAAATCACTTAAATTATTATACTCTAACTTAAAATTATCTAAATAATGTTATTATTCTTCTATAATAATTATATTATTCTAAAATAAACCACTTTTATAGTCATAATCATCCATTATTTATTCCATTTTCATGTTTGGGTTGGTCAAATCACCAACTTGGAAAATGCTATAAAATAAAATCATGGATGAATATGAAAACTCAATTACTGATGATATATGAAATAAATATTTATATAATGTTTTTATTTTGGTTTTGGAATGGTAAATTTAATATTAAACTTATTAACTAAAAAATTTGTTTGTTAAAGGTTACTGAAACATGTTTGTTGTCAATTTCTTCTATAAGAGCTATGAAAAAAATACATTAAATGAAATCATAACTTCATAAAATATCATAAAATATCATAAAATATAAATTCTAGTAAAATTTTTACCTGTGAATTATGAAATTTTGGATAACAATTAATAACAACACTTTTATTATGAAATGAGTTCATAACGATCAAGATAACTCACATCTTGTATTGAAAATAGATAATAACTAACTAATATACATGTAAAAAATTATTATAAATGAGTTTTATAAAAGGTTTTAGATATGAATAAATATATAAAATATATTATTCCTGAACTTATTTTTATTATAAATAATATTGAAGTGATTTAGTGGAAGTTGGGAATTAAGGTAAGGGATTCTTTGTCTTGATTATTACCCTTTGAGACATATTGTAGCTTGTGCACCATTTTACATTTCATATAGTGTTATTATTAATTATATCCCATAAAAATATTTTTTTCTAATCCCAGTATATATAAATATAAATCAACTTCCATTATTTTTTATAATTTCAATTCAAGTGTTTCCCAATCTGTAACAGTTTCTTATGTCAAATTTTTACACCTTGAAATATATTTCTTATTATACACCATGTTTTCTTTGTAGTGGTGTATATAACACACCTTTAACATTTTATATCATGATCCCCTCATAATTCATGTTATTATAAGTTCAATTTAATTCTATCTCTCTCATTAAATGGGTTTTTATTTAAATACTACTCAAGTTGTAAGGTTTCATTTCCTAACCTCATTTTAAAATTGAGCTTTCTCAAATGTGATAACTCCTATGAGGAATTTTTATTGTATTTATTTCCAATATCACTTTAATTTTTATTCTCATATGGCTATTTTTTATATTTTTTTCCTATTTATATTATTTAAAATTTTATTTTCTATAATCTTTTTAAGTTATGTGGTTTTCAAGAAAGGTATTTTAAAATATTAAAAATGATTTATATACTTTAAAAATGAAATTCTTTATCTTCAACTCCACATTTTATCTATAAAACCATTATTAAATTTTTCAAAACATTATTTTTGTAAATTTCTTAAAATATAAGGTTTTAAAATATCTTAGATTTTTTCTTTTCAAATTTTTTGGAAAATGACATTTCAAAATAAATTGGTGACTTTGTAGCATATACATTCATTATAAAAATAAAAAAAGAACTTATTTTAAAAAATTCACAAGAATGTATTTCCCATAAATTTGAAACTTTTTTCCCATTTTATTTAAAATTGAATTATTTTCCATTATCCTATGCTTTTTATTTAAAATGGTTTTCATTAAGAAAGGGTCATTTTTATCATTCTTTTGAAAGTAAAAATTTACTATTATTCGAAAATTATTCATCACCTACTGATATATTATTTTCCCATTCTTTCACAAATGAGAAATATTAAATCACCACAAGAGAAATGATCCATTAATTACTTTATCATTCCTAGTCATCTTTCGGGTATAAACCTAATTTTTTTTACTTCAATTCCTTTCCTATATGAATACCCTATTTTTTATTCCATTGATTGAAGGGTGTCACCAGGATACTTAGATATTGATTTATTGGGGAAATTATTAAATTAACCTTATACCCTTTTTCTATATTTTTTAAATATAATATGCTCTATTATCTTGATTTAATATTATTTACCAATAAAGTTAATAACTAAATTTTGATACCTTTTTATTTTCCATGGGTATATCATGTTACTTTTATGGATGGAATTATACTTTTTTCCTTACGTTTTTTCATTTGAAAATGATATGAAACCATTTTTCTTTCCTTGGGATCTTTATGATATAATGTTGATTTCATTTATATGGAACACTTGTGTATGGATAGTTATGGGTTTGTTCATATTCCATCCTTTAATGTATTACTTTAAGTATATGCCTCATGGTCTTAAGGGGTATATAAGAGAATTTATCCCAAGAAAATGTGTATGTGGGATGATTATCCCAAGCCAAAGGGGTACATAAGATGATTTTTCCATTCCCAAGGGTAAAGGTGAGGATTATCCCAATCCTCAGAATGAAAAATGGTGGTTATTGTAAAACAAATTTATTAGTAATATCTTGTTGGATATCATTTAAATATATTTTTTAGGATTATATTTTTTCCACACTCTTAAATCATAATAATGTGTCTATGATTATAGTTCATGACTCATGTTTAATGTCTTGTGATTATACATGATTTTTCTATGGTATTTTTTTGTTAATTTAAGATTAAATATTAATCTATTATGGTTTATGGGAAATAATTATTATAAAATGTAATTTATAATAATAAATTTCTCCCTTGTCCATGTCCTCTCATGTTCTTATGATCGAACCCTTGATACCATGTTGATAATTTTTCTATTTTGGAATATTTGAGCACACATATTTCTTATGTTTCTATTTCCCTAGGTTATAAATAAATTTTTTACTTAAGATGTTCCTAGAAGAGTATCTTGTGTTGAAAATTTGTGGGAGATATTTAAGGTTTACTATTAATTAATTGGTTTCATTTTTTATTGTGGGAAATATCCTTTTAATACCGAGAACATGGGTACTAACAGTTAAATATTTTTCCTAACAATATAATAATATAAACCAAAAACAATTCCTATAGTTTTAAATGTTTCATTATCTTATAATTATTTATGTGTACTAAATATAGTGTGTACAAGTTATGTGTTTTTAGAAACAAATATGGGAGTTCGGGTTCGGGATGCCTCATGTTGTTTCCAAATATTCAGCAACAAGTTTCTCCCTTTATGTTACTAACATATTTAGAGGTAATATATAAGGTATATGTGGTTGAGATTATTCATGAACTTTTAGTGTCATCTCAAGAGTATTGGAATTAGATATTTATGATGAGTATTTCTATAGATAGTGGATCAATGATTTCAGGGGAATTGAGGGTTATATCGATAAGGAGTCGATCTCACTAGTCTTATTTCAACTTATCTATAGATAATAGTTCATTTGAATCTACTAAGAGCCCCATTCTACTGTGATTTTCTTGTGTATTTCAAGGAAATTGTTAGTTCTATTTCCCCAAAATTATCAGTTTATAGCATAGGTAAGGAAATTAGAATTCAATACAGACATAACATCAATTTTCTCTAATGCCATAATAGAAATAGGGGTAGTAGTAATTTATTAGTATGGGGTGGATAGATTACTTAGAGGAAAAAATTATAATTTTTCACTCCCCTAAGGACATAAGTCTAATCATGGTCATGAATATAGACACCAATAGGGCTAGAGACGCGTAGGATCAAGGAATGTTCATCTTAATTCCATTGAGTTTCTAGTTCTAAGTAGCCCAAAGATTATTTGATGTTCCACCACTTTATCTTATAGATTGTGATTCATTATGTTTTATTTATTATCTTCATTTTCTTTTATTATAAATTCCATAGTTTTCACATTAGGGCTCAGGGTAGAGAGGATTCCAATAAACCATATGTTTACTAATCTAGTTGTAAATCTCTCCCATTTTCTTGATGCATATTGAGGTATTGAGATAATGACTTTGAAAAATTAGTTATCCAGGGATTTTTTATTACAAAAAACTATATGATTTTATACTTGGTATGGATTAGTTTTAATTTTTGTGTGTGGCCATATATTTCTTCCAAATTCATGTTTAATTATTTTATATAAAATCTAACATGTAGTGTTCATCAGTGAGTACAACCATCAGATGGTCCATAGGCACTCAAATACTCTTTTTTCAAGTTGAAAGATTTATTATTGAGTTTAATAGAAGTGTAGGCAATGATTTATTAAAAAAAATCAATTAATTTCGGAATTTCTTCCCTAAATAGGTTATGACACTACACACTTATTCTGATATTGAGTTTAGGATAGAGTTACAATTCGTTGTCTATAAAAAATCTATAACGCCTTTTCATATGGCACCTTATTAATTGGAGGAGATAAGGACTCATATTGATAATTTCATCATAATGGTTTCATCTAGCTTAGTGTGTCACCTTAGAGTACTTTGGTGTTATTTGATAAGAAGACATATGGTAGTCTAAGGGTATTCCTAGGTAAATGATGGATGAACCATGTGATTTTCAAGAACTGTTACCCTCTATTGAGGATAAATTATTTCTTTTATTATTTAAATAGTTCTATTTGGTTTTTTAATATCAATTTCTGGTCAGGATATCATTTGATGGGGGTGAAATAGGAGAATATCCTAATGGCCAATTTTAGTTCTTTTTATGGGCACATAAAGTTCATGGTTATATTATTTGGTGTCATGAACACCCCAAATTGTTTATTTAGAATCATGAACTCCATGATTTTTGAGTTCTTAAATCAATTTTTAGTACTTTTCATTAATTATATACTTTTTTTCCAAAAGTTAGAGGAGGATTATATTGAGCATGTGAGGACAATTTGAGGAGTCTTTCAGCATTATTCACTTTAAGAGAATCTGTTCAAGTGAATGTTTTGGAATTTTGATATTCATTTTCTCAAGAATATGGAATCCCAGTATAGAGTGGATGGTTATTATTATTATTATTTTGGTTGCACAGGATGTTGAATTCCAAAAGCATGTGGTGTCTCTATATATAAGAAGGCTTGATCCTTCATCTTGTGATTAATAATTAGAGTTCCATATCTAATTTTAATCAAATTGAAATACCTTTAAAATATCCATAAGGGAAGGATCAATCCTTCTAGTCTATAGATAAATTTAATGAAATTTTGGACTACCTAAAGGGGAAGTTGATAAATGCTTGTGTCCTTTAATTTCTAAATGAAGGGCTCATGTTCAAGGTTTTCTTTGATGCTCCATATATCATTTTTCATTTATTTTTTATACATTAATTAGAAATGATCACATATAGATCTAATAAATTAATCTCTCATTATTGTAACTATTCGAATGATCGCATGTTAGTAACTATAGTGTTTTTTTAATCTATGGATATATTACCTAGATATCTATTACACCATGGGAAAAAGAAATCTAGTTATTAATGCACAAACTAGAATGTCATGGGTAGATTTTATTTTGGAGTCTTGAAATACATAGATGGTTATGGGGGATATTACATCAATGTTTCTTGATGTGGAGGAGGATGAAAAAAGAGGTTTCATATGCCTTATAATAGTTAAAGTTTCACTGTTCTAGCATGTGGGGGTGTATTAGTGGGGAAACTCAAAGGTGGAGGTGTTGTGAAAGCCTGTATTTTATTAAGAAACTCTAGAGGTATGGTAATAGTATAATTGTAATTCATTATTCTTTTTGACTAATCTAGTCATCCTATCATGAATGTGAGCGGTGGTTATTCATGGGTTTCATTGTTAATCTTTGTACTTCTATTTTAGTAAATCCAAGATGTATTTTGCCTTGAAGAAGTAGTATTGGGGACCAAGAATAAAGTTGTTAGTGGTGGAGTTTATCTTTTTGTGCTTAGTATACCATTAGTTAAAGATATATAATTATGTTCTTGGTAGTTTTATATATCCATTAGATATTACCATGTGGATTTGGGGGGATATCTTTATGGATTTTTTCACCAGTTTACCCTAATCCTCATGAGGGTGTGATTCTATTGGGTTGGTTGTGGATCATTTGATGAAGTTGTCTGACATACTAATGACGATGGAGTTGATTATTAAATATGATATAATGAGACTCTATTTGGATGAGATATTGAAGATTTATGGTATTCTTAGAAATATTATCTTAGATAGGAGACCTTGATTTAAATTTTGATTTTGAGGAGGAATTCATTGTGATTTTTGTATCTCTATTATGCATTATCATTGAATTTATTTATTATATTGATAGTTAGATAGATAATACCATTCAAATAATTGAGGATATTTTTAATGATTTTTTTATCATGGAAAATTTTTGGTAATGTATATACTTTTATTTTCCCTTTAACAATAGATACCACACATCCATTGGTATGGCTCTATTTAAGGAAATATTGGGTGGCCATGAAGATCTCTATTTTTTTAGACCAAGGTTGTAGAGTTTGCAGTCTATCAACCATATATTGTATAAATAATTTTTAAGAAGGTGTATATGATTCAATATTTGATGGTGGTGATTAAGTACCATCATAAGTCTTATGAAGATTGAAGGAGGATACCTTTAGAGATCAAGGTTAGAGACTATTTTTTTTAATGTTTCTCTTTACTATTGAAAGTAGAGGTTTTTTCCTGATATTATGTTTTATGATCTGTCTATCAATCCATATGAGGTTTCACAAAATGTTGGTGAGGTATTCTATTAGTTATCCATTCTTATGGATTTGGATCAAATCCATAATATCTTCCAATTGTCATGGATTTTTTGGTTTCTTTATGATGACTCTCATAAAATTTATTAGGGAGAGTTAGATATTAGGGATGATATAATATTTTTTGAGTAGTTGATAGAGATTTTGTATCATTAAGAGATGGTGTTTTATGGGTGTATTTTTCCCTTGGTTTATTTCATATGTGGACATGGTGTATTGGATGATTTTACATCGGAACATGAGTCACAAATGCATGATCAGTATTATGAGCTGTTTTGAAATTTTATTAATGATTTTAATATTATTTATTATATTCCTAATTGATTGAGAATATTTATCCATATATTTTGTTATTATTTGGTTATTAATTTATTTATGTTTGATATGTATCTTTTGAGGGTTTTTGGATTTTCCATCGTTACTATTTATAAGTTTGTATGGAGAAAAATAATCATTTTAAAGGTATCTAATGTAATGTAATAGAGCATCTTAGACCATTAAATTGAATATTTCAAATGACTAAGGATTCGAGAAAATATTATTGAAATGAATATGGAGTTAGATCTGAAAATTCAGTTTTAGGATGTGTTGTGGTATGGTTGATGTATTGTACCATGATGGGTTAGATGGAAGATAAGGTTTTGATATAATTTAGTGCTAACACTATGATTTTTTGGGATTATAGAACAATAATGTGTCTTTTAATTACGGGTATCAGTTGTGATATTTTATTTTCATTTAGTTTTGGAGTAGAAGTATGGTAGGGTCATGGCACATCACATCACAACATGAATTATCTTAAGGATTTCTTAAATTATTCTTAGATATGTTGGATTATGGAATGGAATATCTTATATTTATCTTAAATAAATAGGTTTATGTAATGATGGGTTCTAGTCTTGGTGTAGAGATCCTCGGGGAAATTATCATATAAATGGGAACTTGGGTTAATCATATGTGAGATCTCTTGAGCTAATCTAACAAGAGGGATTATTGTAGTGTGAATCTTCATACTACGTTGTGGATTCCCAAGTATTTTTTTTCATGGTTTGTATTTTTATGTTGTTTCACCACGTATGTAGTTGTCGTACCATGGTTTCTATTGAGTCATGTTAGGTATCTAGATATAAGTATTCGTATTTCACTATGATAATTAAGATTTTTGAAATTGTGGTGTGACCACATTGGTTGTATAATAGTGTTCTTTAATTATACTGATTTTAAAAAAATTGACCAACCATATTCTTGGGATATCAATCTATGTATTCTGAATTAGGGGTGAATTGTGTTATAATTACCCTAATCTCATCTTTATTTGTGTTTATTTAGTTCCAATTATAAATTTAGGTTCTATATTGAATTATATCCTATTATTGTGACTAACTTAAAATCCTATGAAAAATTGAGGATCATATAGAGATACCTTTGGTCATACTTTGGTGTATCTTTGATTATTGGATTTATACGATCAGGATCCTTTCATCTAAGGTGATATTATCTTCTTTTTCTTAGTTCTCCTTGATTTCTTATTGTTAACTAACCTAGTATAATCCTTAATAATGTTTTGGATTTATTTTTATCATTATTTGTCCATGGTTTTTATATATCTTGATGTGTTATAGGGTATTGAGCATCATCATTTGGTGTTCTTGGTAGGGAATTAATTTTCTTCTCAGTTTTTAATTGAAATGTTTTAAGCATCAAATGATTTTGGTGATTTGACACTTATAATTCTTAATTTATGAGGAATTGTGGAAATATAATGTTTTTTATTTCATGGGGGTGGATGGTAGGAATTAACCTGATTAAGATAATTAATTATATAAATTAAATTCATGGGGAAAGAGGTGAATCACAAGAGATTTAAATAAATTCATGTTATTGGAATATATCAATTATTATTTTCTTATATTGTTTTTTCATATACCATATTTTCTATTTATTAATGTGTCTTATCATGTTACATAATCGGTTTACCACTTAATGTTGGTAATAAAATGGGTATGCAGATAAGAAAAGTAAATTGGCAATCATCCCTGAAAATAAAGGATGAAATAGGTTGGCTACTTCTTCATTGACACTGGAAGGGGTTCCTGAAAAAACTGATTTGGTTTGATATATTGATTCTACATATCCCTCCGTGAAAGATTAGGATAAACCATAACTAGATCCCCTATTTATATAGGATAAGGAGTTTTCCATCAACCCTAAAAAATGTAGGACTTGCATGGTTATTTATTTAATGACACTAGAAGGGGTACCTGACAGAACTAATATGGATCAATCTAATATTGAAATCCGTCCCAATGAGTAGGAATATGAGAAAACTCAAATAGAAACCCCTTCATACAAGTATAAGCTTATAAATATTCCATAAAGAATATATCTAAGGACTTTTCTACTAATATTGGTCATTCTAAGAATAAATTTACCCCCCCCCCCCAATGGTAGTTTTTGGAATGATGACAATTAAGATGTATGGACTACTAAACACCTTCATGATGAGGAAAAGGATATTGTGAGGAATGATAGAATAGTGGTATATGAAACCACTAATGGAGGAAAAATTATAGACAAAGTAAATGTTATTAAGAAAAGAAAAGAGGAGATTCCATAATAAGTAGTCCCTCTAAATAGAGGAAAATCTAGTAAGTAATGAGGACCCTCTTCTAGAACTATCTTGGGATTAAGAATTCTCCCACATTAATTTCCCTTTGACATTATCTTATGACAAAAACCCACTTAATTGGGATTTATGAACCAAAATGTTGTTTGAAAGGTGGAGGGAATTAAATTTGGAATCCCTTGGATACACGTTTTTCTCTTAGAATTTACATAATAGTGAAATGGACCACTTATGGGTTCTTAAGCATGATAATATTTAGATATCTTCCTGAAAAAATGGACCTCATAATGTATCACTGGAATATCCCATGTTTGAATCTGAATTCACTGTCACCTTCACTTATTCCCCTACTTCTTACATCTAAATAAGATATATTTTTACAGATTTATAAATGATTTATGAAAATATGATCTATAAATGGATTATTGTTAGGGATTTTAATACTATTATTTTCACTACATTTAAAACTAGTTCCAACTTTAGGATAATTTATTATCATTAATTTTCTTTATGCATTGACTAATTAAACATTTTGGAGGTCCTAATTTTGGAATTTTAGTTCACCTGGAGTAGATATACCCTTAATGGAAGGTAGTCTAGCAAGCTTGATAGATTCCTTGTGCATGTTGATGAAAGAATTTCTACCACTAGAATCTATGGATTCACTCTCACCAAAATTTACTCTAACAAAAATCCCATTATGATTTAATTTCTCATAAACCTTCCAAGGTTAGATCCTATTACATTCAAACTAAATAATTCCTATCTTGTTATATAGGGATATATGGAAATTATTCTGGAGTCTTGGAATATGGGCTCACCTGGTAACCCCCTTCAGCGGTTAGCTCCAAATCCAAAATATATCAAGGGCGTATTAAGTGATTCTAGTAATGATCTCATAATTATAAATAATTTATTATCACCCTTATAATTTTTTATTTCAATGTTAATAGTTTTTAGTATCCCATTATTATATCCCTTTTCACTCAATTTATATTTTTAAATCATTTTTTGAAAACATTTTTAAAAAGACGTGATTTCACAATGGCCAAATTTGAAAAGCATTTACTGTTATTGTCATAACATTTAATACACTAATAAAAATGTGAAAATTATTATTTTTGAATTCTATGATCATGGGGATTAAATCAATCCAGATGGACCAAAGGCTTGATTGAACCATAAGAGGTCAAAAAAGAGGCATAAATAGTGAATAAATTATGGGCGGTGTGGATTGGACCTACCTGTAGTGATTGGGAAAAAACATGGGTTTCGAACCACCAAATAGGATTATTCTCGCTTCATTGGACATATAACTCAAAGACCCACCTATACACATAAGTAAATATTTAGTGAATATGTCAGTTAATCATCAAGAAATTTTTTTAGGGTTAAATTCTTCCATGAATAGCCCACCTAGTCCCTTAGACACTTGATTTATTTTGTGGAAATTTTGATTTAATTTTCCATAAAATGAATCTTAAACATAATTATTAATGGATTTTAAACCAAATTGTAAGAGTGGTGTATTAGGTACACTCTTATTCAACATCTTAGGATTCCTTCCCTTCCAAGGAGTTCTAAAGTCCTTGCGATCACTTGGGGTAATGTGATGTAAATCCCAAGAATCTTGTTTTTAATACTTGAATAATATTTTAAATTCCACACTCAAATTTTTTTTATTCATCCTATAATATTATTTAATTGAGTTATATAGTGTTATGTTTTACTCAAACTCATATGATCATGTTTGGGGGTACCCATTCATGTGGTCTTTCATAGACAATTCACCACTTCTTCTTCCCCATTTCAGTTGAGTTTTTTATGCTGTTCATATTGGTAGATTGAATTCACATAAAAAATCTCATGGCTATGTACATTTATGTAATGGTATCACACTAAAATAAAATACAAACTCATATAACACAATGAGTTTTTCATATGTTTCATTGGTGAGTTTCGGTTATGATGTTGAATAAAAATCACCCCATTGTCGGTGGTATCCGGTGAATAAATTTGTGTTTTTAAATGAAACCTAGGAGGTATCATAGAATAAATTTTTTAGAAATATAGTAACACGTGTTACATACTAGTTATTAAAATATATAAACCAAATCTCTTGATGTGATGAAGGATGAGAAATACAAATTCCATAGGTTGATCATGCTTAATAAAGTCTGTTAATTTATGATTTTTTTTATCAATTACTTAAATATATTTAATTCATATATCCAAAAAACCAATGTTTTAAAAATATCATTTCATTTCAATTTTAATAATAAAAAAAATATTAAAATTAATGTCAAAAGCTGCATTTGAGAGACAACCTGTGGTTCCTACAATACAACATAAATTATAGTAAAAAATAATTTCTAATTTTTTGTTCTTAACAATACGATCAAATTTTGGCATCATTTATAGGGATCTGAGATCATTTATCTATTTTATTACAATCCTTTATTTTTCCCATTTAATCCCCCTCCCCTTCCCTTTTTTTATTATTTTTTTTATTTTTCATGTTCTCCCTACCTTTTTTTTTATTTATCATATCTCTTGTTCAGTAATATAGTTTTTTCCTTTTTCTTTGTTTTATTTTATTTACTTTCCTATTCATTATAAAGTGTTTTTTAATTTTATTTTTTCCTTTGATTCTACCTAAATCTAACAGAGAGAGATAGAGAGAAACACATGAGAATTTTTTAACATGACTGGATCAGGAAAAGAAAAACTATTTGAAATTGACCTAGAAATTTAAAAGACACTCCACTCACAAATCAAGACTTATAGATTAGGGAAATCCAATAACACTAAGGATTGTATTTTGGAACCCCCAAGTAATCCTAAACCAATAAAGTAGTGATCCAATTAAAATCCTAAAAAAACATGGCTAGAAATAATAGTACCTTAAAATAATTGACAACCCCTCACGTAGAGTGTCAACCTACATACATACAATACCCTAAGTAAGTATAAAACTTTGATATGATATTGTGTCTCATATACCCCATTCTTAAATTTCATGGCCTACTTGGTGTGGACACACACAAAAATATCATGTAGTTTCATATATTGTGCTCCACTATGAAAACAAAAAATGTGTATTTGGACCACATAGTGTTTATGGCCTTCCCTTTATCCCTTAATGATGTTACCAAATACTGGATATATTATCTACCTACCATAATTGGGGTTCTAAATGAAATTAAATTACACAATCTGTAAATGTTATTCCCTTCCTCCTGAACATAATTCATTAAAAAATAAATATATGGCAGTATGAAATCTCAAAGAGAGACACTTCATGGATATTGGGAGATATTCAAAAAAAATCTCAAGTCCCCCCCCCCCCCCACCAAAAAAGTAATAAGAAATTTCTAATATAATATATATATGAGGTACTTGTCCCTATGTATCATGGAATGATAAATTTGGAATTTAGTGTTTCCCTAGTAGATAAAACCCATGGTGCTTCTCGTCATATAATAGCTAACATTTCTCATAATTCACAAAACATTGGTACATGAGCCATTACACCTACGAGAGGAGTTTATAAGGTAATACATTAATCCATAGAACAAAATGTATATAATAAACTTTATGAAATTCATACCCTTATAATATAATTAACTCATATTCAAGGTAATTCACAATCTCCACCCATTCAATTACATTTTGGTATTTGTTCTAATAATACTCATTTCTTTAATCTGTTCACCCAAATTAAGGATTAATATGATTCATGTGTATTATTATTCCCTATGAATCCTTTTAAACAATCCATACTTTTAAATAAATAATCAATCTGAAGAAAATCCAAACATTGGGTGGAAAGAATAACCATAGTGCCAACATGGAATAAATTCAAGATTCCACAAGAAAAATTGGTATCAACAAGGACAAGGTATATATCCTTCATATCCTTCACATTCTTGGAATAATCCTCCTCCCAAATATTAAATTATCATCAAGGAAATGGTGAATAAAATGGAATCCTAGAACCTCCAATTCCAACAGATCATATAATCATATATTTAAGACCTATGAACACAAGTAGTACAGTTGTAAAATGTTATCAGTGAGATAAATATGAAAAGATAAATTTAATGTATGTGAAATCACACTTTATAGTGGAAAAAATATTTCTCCATCCAATTATTTTACACAACATGTATGTCATATTCTTGAAAACTATCTTTCTCTAAGAACAAAAGATTCAAGTGAAATAATACTATATAAAAAGGTAAAATTTTATAATTAAGGATTCCCTTAAATAATCAATTACTCTTACCTTTATTCAAAGATCTCTTAATCTAATAAAAAATTTTGATAATGAAATTGATAAAGAGATCATGGATATATTTAAAAAGTTACAAGTCAACATTCCTCTCCTGGATGCAATAAAACAAATTCCTCACTATGAAATATTTATTAAAGAACTTTTCAACCATGGGAGATGAATGAAGGGGAATGAGAGATCCAAACTTGGAAGTAATTTTTAGCCATGATAAAACTGGTGATCCCAACCAAATACAAGGATCTAGGAAATTTTATGATACCTTACACCATAATGGATCTTTTATTTTATTATTACATTCTAGATTTAGGGGATTTTATTAATGTGATCCTCTATATGTTTATACTTGTCTATGGTTTTGTAATCTTTAACCAATAGGAATCATTATGAAACTTACCAACCATAACATAAAACACCCAAAATGTGTGATCAAGTATGTCCTTGTGAGGGTAAAAAATCTTATCTTCCCAGAAGACTTATAATTTCTTGAGATGAAAGATACCAATACCCAATAACATTATCCACTCATACTTGTAACTTCATTCCTTAATATGGAAAAGATATTCATCAACATAAAAAATGGTATGTTTTACATGGATTTGGGGGTAGAAAAGGTAAATTTCAATATCCTTTATGTAATTAAACACCCCATTGAATAACAATTAACTCTTCCTATATATTCAATGAAGTTCCCTTCAACAACACACACACCCAACATTCTCTCCTCAACCCATGATCTAATTCATTTTCCTCTTATTCAATATTTGATGATTTTGGTTTTGATTCATGTTTTTATTGTATTGTGGGTTCATAAAAATGTAAAAAAAATTAGTTGATGAGTGTGTTCATTCTGAGGTACCTATATCTATCGATGATTATATAAATCTGTTTTCCATTGATTCTATTTCCACAGAGAATAAACATGGGTAGATAGATAGTTTCATGGACCTCACTCCCCAAAAATCCCTTCTATTAATCCAAAACCACCAATTTTGTAATTAAAACAACCTCCATATAATTTAAAATACACATATCTTGATGGTATTGACCAATTGGTCATCATTATTTCCAAAAACCTCATTTCAGTGCATGAATCAAACTGCTAAAACTTTTGAGATAGTGTAAAAATGCGATAGGATGGATATTGATATATATTATTAGCATTATCACATATATTTTCATGGACCTTATACTTTTAGATAATGAGGCTAATCCCAAAAGAAAAGATAAACTTCATTTAAGTCCCACCCTCCTTAAAGTGGTAAAATTAGAAGATAGTAAATTTCTTTTGGTTAGGATAATCTATCCTATATATAATAGTAAAAGGTTTATCCCAATGAAATTTTTTGATAAATTAGGAATAAATTTAGTTTGAAATTAAAGGAATAAATTGGTTCTAACATGTTTGAAAAACTATTAGAAAGTTCATATTGACTACCATTTAATAAATTAATCCACGCAAAAGGACCACATTCCTCATCATTTCATTGAACAAATTTTAGAAATAGTTTTTGGGAAGTCCCATTATTGTTTCTTTATGGATATTAAAGTTATTTTTAAATCCATATAAACCCTTATGATCAATAAAATAAAATATTTACCTATCTATTCAGAACATTTTCATATAGAAGAATGACATTTGGTTTCTGTAATGATCATAATACTTTCCAAAATTGTATGTTGAGTATATTTTCTATGTTTCTAAGGAATTTTATAAAAGATTTTATGGATGATTTAACATTTTATGGATCTTCCTTTGAATATTTTTTAGAACACCTTGGTAATGTACTTCTACATTTTATTGAAAAATATATCACATTAAATTATGAAAAATGTTATTTCATGGTAGAGTGGAAGATACTTCTTAGGCATGTTATTTAGAGTAAGGGAAATCATGTTGATAAATTAAAAATTAAAATAATTTCCTCCCGTAAATATCCAAAAATTATTCGTGAGGTGTGATATTTCTGGGGTCATACTGGTTTTAACCACTTATTATTAAAGACATTAGTAACATTTCACTTCCCTTATCTCAATTTCTATAAAACTATTCTGAGATTGTTTATGATAAAAATTGGTAGGCAACACCTAATTCACTAAGATGGAGCCTTGGGTCACCTTCCATCATCCAATCACCAAGGTGGGATCTCCCCTTTAAATTTATCTCTGATGACTCAAACTTTGTAGTTTGGGATGTTTTTTCACAAAGGGTTGATAAGGATCCTCATGTCATTATATATGCCTCAAATACACTTGAATCTACTCAAGAAAACTACATGACCACTAATAAAGAAATTATTTCTATTTTTTCCTAGGAAAATTTCCATTTATATCTACTTGGTTTAAAATTCATTCAGATCACATTGTCATTTGATTTCTCCTTTAGAAACCCAAATCTAATCAGTTCTTTATACAGTTCATGATTCTCCTACAAGAGTTTTACCTACAGAATTAAGATAAGTTAGGATTGTAAAATATGGTAGCTAACCAAATTAGTAGGATTTCCCCACCACTAGAACACTATGTTGACTTATCCCTCCTTATTGGAGAATTCTCCCCTGATGAGCATCTTTCTGTTGTAATGGACCTTACCCCTTAGTATGGGGACATTATGAATTTTCTAGTAGCATATAGGATCCCCACATATTTTATCACTTAAAAATTTCAAATAATTAATCATTATTAATGATGGTATATTTTGTATGACCCATACATGTGTAGAATTTTTAGTGACTCGTCTGTTTGTTGGTGTGTTCATGACTATGATTTCACCTCTATTTTTAGCTTCTTACACACTCTAGCTTTTGGGGGACACATTATTTATCGATTTATATATCTCAATGTCTTATAATCTATAATTTATTAAACAACATTTATATATATTCCCATAGGTTTTTTAAGTTGTGAACATGATGTTAATTCACAGGGAATATCTCTAAGAGGAATGAAATACCCTCAACAACCCATGTTATTTTTTGTGATCCTTAATGCATGGGGAATTCACTTTATAGGGCCTTTTCAAAATTCATTTGTATTTATATAAATATAATTAGATATTTACTATTTCTCTCAATACATGGAAGAAAAGGTTAATTGGACTGATGACTCTTGAGTAGTTGTTGATTTGGTGAGTTCTCAAATTTTCAATAGGTTTGGTTTACTGAAATTCATAATTAGTTATTAGGGTTCACATTTTTTGTAATAAAAACATGAAAACTTCCTTTGTATGTATGTTTTTATTAAAAAATTAACTACTTCATATTTTACCAAAACTAACAGTAAGGAATAAATTTTAAATTGGGATGTTAAGTGGATTTCAGAAGAAAAAAAGTACAACCCAACAGAAAATACTGGATTTTACCCTTAGATGATTCAAGTTTAGTATACTGTATAACTTTTAAAACCCCAATTGAAATGTCACAATATAGAATTTTTTTAAAAAGTATTTTCACCTTACTATCAATGTAAAAACAATGCATATTGGACTGTTAAACAATACAATATAAATCTCTTCAATGCAGGTGAGACAATAAAGTTATAGATTTAGGAGTTTGAATAAATTCAATATGATGTGCATGAGTACTCTATGATAAAAAAAAGAATAAAATGGATATCCATGATGAGATGATTAATCATAAAAACTTTCATATTTGTGATAAGGTCCCCATGTACCATTCCAGGCTAAAGCTCTACCCAAGTAATCTTTGTTCCTAGTGGCTTGCTCCTGATATTGTTACTATAGTTTACCATTTTGGAAAAATATTTGTTTTTAAAGAAAATAGTATTAAAAGGTTTACCATAAATGGGAAAAGGATAAAAAACTTCTATGGGGATTATCTAAAGCATTGGGTGGAGAAAATCCAGCTGGTGGATGCCACATATGACACTATTTAGCAGGTCTTCCCATCTCCATATCTTTATTAACTTATCTATTTATTTAAACTGTTTGAATTTATGACAATATAATTTTCAAGTTTGGGGTTACACAGATTTGGTAGGATTTAAATTTAATAAAGACAAAAAACAGATTAAAAATATTAAAAACAGAAAATAAAAAAATCATTGTGTTTCTTTTTCCCTTTTTTTATTTTATGATTTTAAAATTTGATTTTAAATAGAATATCCTAATTACTTTTTCATGATTGAGTCGATTATATGGAAAATTCCATTGTTTTTTTAAAAATTATTTCACATTATTGTTGATATGGGATATTATTCTATAATTTTTATTGTCAAATCATTCAATGGAGGTTAACTGATTTTTGAAAATTGTTCCTCATTAAAACTGACCAATATTTTAAATCCCTTTCCTGATAATAATTCTAAAACCATATTGCATGCTCATCCTTTTAATAACTTTATTTAGAGTCTTGGGTCATATAGAAAAACCATAAATTTCCTTGATTATATTTTAATCCAAAATATTCTAGTGTGTTACACCCATGATAGAGGTTGTCGTTCAATTGAAAATCCATTTGTACAAGTAACTCCTATTTTGGACAACCTTGACATTTTACCCTTTTTAAGATTTAGGAACCATAAAATTAATATTAGGTATCTAAATTACAAGCTAATTTATCCATAACTACCCATATCTTGAGTACATCCTTGTTTTATTTTCAGTAAGTGTAGGAAATAGGGTGTTTGGATGGGAATTCTAGGGAAATATTTATTGGTAAGAGTTGATTGAAGGGGTACCTACATTTTTTTGGGTAGTGGGTTCAAAAGACAAGTCATATAATTTGTTACAAATTTTTTTCTCTTTATCTCCAAAAATAATTGTATATAAAAAAATGTTCTATACATCAAAAAAATAAACAAGAATAAAAAAGAAATGGAGAAGATATAACCTTTACTCATTAATATTCACTTCTTGGTTGTGACACACACAAAAAGGAAAAATGAGAGAATGAGTTGTAAGTGATGCACTATTTAAGTGGTTGAGTGAGTATATTCATTGTGAAAACTTTCGAAATTTTTAAATTCTTTGGATGTAAGAGATTAAACACTCCTCTTCAGCCTTATATTTTTATGCATCAAATCATACTGACCCTTAAATCTCAAAACAACCCTATGGAATTCCTTTTGAGTAGAACACTAGTCTCTACTAGTAGAGAAATAAGAATCTCGAAAAGAATATGGTAAGTTCACATTTAGAATGGGAAATGAGCATAATTCCACTTTCGTATGTTCTAGTAGCGAAGAAGACAAATTTATAGGTTAGGTAAGTTGCGACTATTTCATGGGTGAAAAAATTAAGTTGAACACATTTGAATGTGAGAGAAGAAGATTTATAGGTAAATTTACTTCATAAACAAGACATGATTTATTTTATTTCAAAATAATATTGTATGTTTTCTCACTATTGATATAAGAATGGGACTTTTTTAGGATATTAGACTTTACTCAGGATTACAAAGTTTTAGGTGTGGGGGTGTGACCACAGAGTGATATATCATTTATTATCGTCCTTATACTTGTGTATTTCAATTTTTATGGTTGTTATTATCCAGTTATTGAATACTTTTTCACTCAATGTATATTTTGAATTCATTTTTTGAATACATTCTTAAAAATATTTAATTTCACAACGGACCAATTTGATAGCAGGTCACTTTGTTTATCATCATGTTATATTTAATCATCCAAATTTAAAAAATAATTTTTTATAAGCTTCTATTATCATGGTAATTAAATTATTACAACTGGACTAAAGGCTAAATCTAAGAAGAAGAGTCCCAAAATATTCCCATAAAGTGAATAAATTATGGGTGAGATAGATTGGATCTACCTATAGTGATTAGTCCATAAATCAGTCGTCGGCCCTCCAAATTGGCTGATTCGATATCCATTGGACATAGAAATAAAATTAAAACATATAAAATTAATTTAAATTAAAAATTATATTATTAATTCAATCAATAATCTGGATGGAATTAAGGGAGAAAATCATCCTTGAATAGCCCGCCTAATCCCTTAGACAATTGACTTCTTTTATGGGAATTTTGATTTAATTTTCCATAAAATGACTCTTACATATTATTATAAATGGATTTTATACCAAATAGTAATATTTTTGTATTTTTTACATTCATATTAAAAAAACCATGCTTCATATCCTTCCCTAGATTTCTAAACTTCTTTTGATCACTTGGGGAGGAACATGATGTAAATCCCAAAATTCATATTTGTAATACTTGAATGATGTTATAAATTAGTGGGGTTTATATTGTTTTATTCATCACCTATAATTATTTAATTGATTTATTTACTGGTATTTCATAATAAAACTCATATTATCATGTTTGTGGTACCTATTCATGTGATGTTTCACAGAATATTCACCACTTCTTCGTCCCCATTTCAATTGAAGTGATTGTGTGGTTTATATTTGTATATTTAATTCACATGAACACTTCCATGTACATGTATATTTTAGACATGGAATCACAATAAAATAATAAAAAACTAGGACAACATATCAAGTTCTTGATGTGTTTCCTTGGTGAGTTTTGTATATGAAGTCGAACACAAATCACTCAATCATCGGTGGTAGATCGTGAATCATTTTGTCTTTCTTACCAAACCATAGGAGTTATATTAGTATAAACTAAATAAAAATCTATTTTTAGGTGTTATAAACCCTGTATTAAAATATCTTAACCCTTTATCATTAACTAAGGAAGAATTACCATCAAGATTTTTCCTCGGGTTGATCATGATTAATCAAATATGTAAATTTATGCTTTGTATTATTGATTTATTAAATCTATTTGATTTTGAAATAAAAAAACCATGTTTTCAAAAATACCATTAATTTTATTTCATAATCAAAAATTTATTTTAAAATAAATGATCAAATCCCCCATCAATAGATGACCTAAGGTTCTTATTATAGTTCATAAATTCAAGTAAAAAAAGTATAATTTATCGCACTCGAAAACATGACCAAGTAAGAAAAACTTATACAATATTGATATTTGTATTAATGATGCTGAATAGAAACATTCCTACTTCCAAAATGAAAATTAGAATTAGAATAATCCCTCTTGGGAGGAATTTCAATCTCTTTCTAAGTTGGATGAGCCTTTATACATCAAGGAGAGGCTGGAAAGAAACCAACTCAATGTTATTTGGTGAAAATATGGTGATAGGAACCCAAAAATATTTCACCACATGAAAAAGTATAAAATATTAAATGTGGGGAAAAATTATATAAGTATCAATGGATTTCTATTCAATACTAAAGGTGTCATTTATAATGAAATTTTTAATTATTTTCAAGGGGTCTACTCTCATGAATGGAATGAGTAAACTCAAAAAATGGTTAATAATATTCCATTATTCATTGAGGGTCATAAAAAATGAGGCCACATAGTAGATCCCTCTAAATAGGTGGTTAATGTAACACCCCAATCTTTCACGATATGCTTCCCTTTCAATAATGCAATAGCTTGCATTGTACGCAAGTTCGAGATTCTAACACACCGCGACCAATCAAAGTAGTCGTTACGAATAGTAATACCCACTTTTTGAAATTATATAAATTTTATATTTCAAAATGGACTTCATTTTTGTATTCGGAATATCAAAATTATCCTAAGATGAATTTTTTGTAATTTTCTGAGAACTTCTAATTTTTATGAATAGTGAAAAATAATTAAAAACAAATTTTTTAATAAAAATAATTTATAGTGATAAATTATACTATTGAGTGGTTTTAAACTATAATTATAATATATTTTTGCCATTTTATCCAATCGTGGTCATTAGAATTAATTTCACGTTCAAATTGGACATAAACAATTGTCAATCTTTTGATATATATTGTTTCTTAAAAACACACTATTTGTTGTGACAGCGGGAATTAATTATAAAATTAATTAATTCAAATTATATGTTTGGAATTTTTTAAAATAGACATCATTTTTGAATTCGTAATATCAATTATAGCTTAGGGTGAATTTTTTCCTTTGTTCTGAAAAACTTCAATTTTGATGAATAGTGAAACAACTAAGTTGTAGTTAAAAAACAGATTTTTCATTTAAATGAGACTTTACCGCTTCTGTGATTTGAATTTAAAAAATCCTACATACATGGTTTTCATTAGGATGTAAAATTTGGTTCAATGGGTTTAATATATTTTTTTGGTGAATATTAACTTTTATGTTTTATTAATCGTGATTAAAGGTAATTAGTGAAATTTAAGGTAAAATGATATTATAAAAATATAAAAATATCTTGAAACTTGTCCTACACTTATTGGATGAGTCATGTCCCACCAAGACAATCCATGGGTAAACTTGGGGACCCCATGGATCCACTTGGGTAAGAAAATGACATTAATAACTTTTTATTTAAAGTAAAAATAAAATTGTCACAAACATGTGTTGTTTTACTAAACAAATTATTACATGGGGTTATATAAGTTAAAATTTTTACTATAAATATTAATTGGAAAGATAAAAAAATTTCCTACATCATGGTAATTTTTTTATAATTTTTAGACATTAAATAAATTAAATTTTTCATGACACAATGATTATGCAGCGATTACCTCATTAATTAACGATTTAAATAAAATGAAATAATAATGTAAAATATAAGACTTAAACTTTTCAAAAACTTATTGGATGAGTATATTTAGAACCCTTATCACCTTATCCTCAAAATATATAATTGTGGGACCTTTAAAATCTGAAAATCATTTAATAATAATGTAACATTTCATGACATTCCAAGAGTGCCCCTCCTCTCCTATTATAAAAGGCCCCCACCTCAACCACCTTATTCACACCATCAAAGCCATTTGGATCTGCCAAAATCTTCCAAAATACTCTCTAAAATTTCCTATATTACTTTTAGAAGCCTCACTTTGGGAGTAAGTCTTCCCAAGGAAGCCTTTGGCTCAAATAAAAAAGAGTTACCCGATTTTAGGGTAATGTCGTCTCTTGTGTTCTTTTGTTTTATTTTGCTTCTCCAACCCCCTAAAATCTGTTTATTACTTTATTTTGTAACAACACAAGTATCCTAAATATATTTTTATGTTTTTATGAGAATTATTTTATTTAAACTTACACACACCTTCGTCTAATGGTTAAAGAACATACTGTTTCTGTGGGTGGCGAATTACTGCCTCACGAAACGATGATTGTTCAATCTTCTTTTAACACCTCTCATGGTGGCCATTATGATGACACTATTTTTATATATGATATATATTATGTTTTTTTTCCTTGTTATTTTTTATTTTTCATTTATGTCATACCTTTATGATTTCAATTATGGGTAAAGGCAATAATTTCATTTTAGGAAGTGCGGACTACCGCCCCCTCAAAGTGATTTCAATCGTTAATGCCATATGTGGGATGTATAAATGATGGATTAAATGGTATTATACATTATATTATATGGAAATTATAGTATACATTTATAAAATTATAATTTCATTCCATTAAATATGAAATAGAAATGAAAGTAGCGTTCATGCGTGTGTACGGCTTACCGTCTCCATGAACGGTGCATTTCATTTCTTACCTCTAAATGTTATGTAATATTATAAATGTATGTATATATGGTATATATATGATATATATGATATCTAAATCATGAATATAATTCTGGATATAATGGATATTTTACCACATGAACAACTTGTAATTATAAGAAGTTTATTTTTTGACTTAAGTACCAAAGATCGACAAAACGATCATTATTAACTTAAATAATTACATAATGTTCATAAAATGGTAATGAGTGATATAAAAGGAATAATGAACATAAAAAGGTTCTTAATAAATTATAAATTAACTCTAGTTTATTATTCAGGAGATTAAAGAATGATCGAGTCAAGTCGGACACGAGGTAAGGGAACTTTTTAACCCAATTTCCATTCTTTGGGTTAATCTCCTACTTTCAAATTATGTCATGATATTATTATGTCCTATCTTGTATTTATACTTTATTTATGTGTACATATAGTGAATACACATAGTTGATCTATTTTATTTAAAAAATGATCTTTGTAAGGGACTTCGTCTCATTCTCCTTTCATTGAGGTATATTTTTTTTTATACACAACTTTCTTTTATACGGTGTATAAACCCCTTTGACTTTTACATTTATTCAAAACGAATCTTTTTTATATGAAGAGTTTTAATAAATGAAAAAAAGGGATTTTTTTCATACGTATGCGGTGATGATGACTTCTCCACTGCCATGACCATTATTTGAGTTTCGGCTTCCTCTATAGGCCATAACTTTTTTTTAAATGAAAAATAAATACCAAATTTTACTTTTCTTTTATTTTGGTATTTAAAATGGTTTTATTATATAAATGTGTTGTATTGATATCTTGTGATTGAAATGGGAAATGTAATGTTTTCTTTATGCATGTTTTATGTGATACGATTATGTTATGGTTTATGATATGTTTAAACAAGTTCATATGAGGAATGCATTGGACTTAATAAGTGACCGGTGGAGCCCGCTATTTCTCCTCGATGCATCGGTAGGTCTCATGAGACAAACTAGTGTCTTGGCACGAGGCCTTGACAAAATCTTATTTGTAGTCTTGGCATGAGGCCTTGGCTACGTGGTTATGATACTCTGGAATTATGCATTCCATCATTATGAAAGTGGTTATTGACATTGCATGTGATTATTCGACTAGTAGAATATCCATGTAAATAAGTAAATAGCATTATTTCATTTTAGTTTTTCCATATTATGCTGAAGTTCAAGTTTAAAAGGCTTTTGTTTTAGTTATACATTTCCTTAAATGTTAATGTTTTTTTATGAAAGATTTATCTATATTTTTATCCTTAATGAGCATCTGATCTCACCCCTTCCAATCTTTTAATTTTTCCAGGATGTGAAGAAGTATATTATGAATGGCCTGTAGGTATAGTATGAGGGGATATGAAGACAAGAGGTTGTTGTAGTTTTGTTTTACTTTACGATGCAATGTAAGACTTATGAATGTATCTAGTGTTTCCAAGGCTACTAAACTAATCGTTCTTTCGAGACTTGATATTTTTTGATCATGCCAATGTTACGCAATAATGCACCGACTCTGGGTAATTGGGGTCGGGGCGTTATAGTTAAGTTATCTCTCTTTTCTCTAAAAATTGACCATGATTTTGGAAATAAAATTCACTAATAAAAAAGTTATGTTCTACTAGGATATCTTACATAGGGAAGTAATAGATATTGTGAGGGAGTTATCCAATCATTATTTAATACCATCTCGTTTTAACTCCAATTTCATTACCCAGATACATAAGAAATAAAAATCTATAAATATTATAGACTTTAGGCTGGTTGAAATTAGGACCACTATTCATAATATTATTAGAAAAGTCATTATGACCAGGATGGGAAGATTGGTCAGGTAAATAATCATACTAAACCAATTGGGGTTTGTTCCTAATATGTGTATTCAAAACTATGAACTTACTACTTCAAAAAGTGTAAAATTAACAAATAAAAGATAAAAGTTTGGAAAATTTTCTCTCAAAATGGACATCTTGAAATCCTTTTACACCATGAAATAGAGTTTTGTTTTTTTAGTTCTTAAAATATATGGCTTCTCTAATTATTTTTTTAGTCCTATTAGCCCAATTCGTGGTATGACGAGGATGTCCATTATCTTCAATGGATCAAATAGAGGTTTATTCCATTTCTCTAGATGCGTTAGGTGAGTAGATAATTTTTTAGGACTCTGTTTTACTATTATAGAAGATTACATGAGTATATTCATCAAGTTTATATTTAATATTGTCCAATATAATTTTATTAAGGATGGTAGAGTGTTGTTCAATATCTCTCACATACTCTATGATGATGGTATACCACTCTTTATACATGCATCTAAAAAATAGTATCTGTTATTCGATCAATATTTGGTCACTATGAAGAGGTTGTTTTATAAGATAATATCTAGAATAAAACTTTCATTTATTTTAGAGAAGTAATTTTTGTGATAAGGAAAAATAGGATTACGAGGACCCTTGGAGTGTGGAGGGGGACCTTACCCTTCACCTACCTTGCTCTTCCAATTTTTTTGGGGAAACATAAAATCTTCCATCTTCAAATAATTTTTTCTAGAATCACTAACCATTTTTCAAAATGGAAAGGAAATCTATTTCCCAGACTAGGAGGTTATTCTTGGTCAACTCAGTCATTACCTCAAAATTTTTATATTTATTCTCTACTTATAAATGGTTTTGTTCTATTATTAGGTACCATGAATTCATGATTAATAATATCAAATAGATCAGATATATTCCTGAAAAAAAAACACATCATCATGGAATGGAGGTATTTCATTAATCCCATTGATATTGGGAGACTTGGGATCAAGGATATCAGAATTTAAATGATACACTTCTCACCCAAATTACTTGTAATCTTTTAATATCTAATAGTATTTCATTTGAGTTTATTTCTATAAGGTTCAATGAAACTTTTTTCAATGGGTACCCATACTAACTTTACTCTACCATTTGGCTTACCATTAGGAACTCCTTCAATTATCTAATGGTAAATTCCAAGTGGTTGGTTTGTATACAGAACAGACTAAATTTGTGGAGTACTCTATGGATTAAAAAAACCCTTGAAGACACCATGGTTTTCCTTCCCAATATGAATAAATTTTCAATAACTAAGTTCATTCATAGTAATCCCAACAATGTTATGATTATACCTTATCACATCTCTCCTAAAATCCAAAGTTGTAATTTTTTGGATAGAGACACCCTCGTATGGACTCAAAATTAGAATAGCCAATTTAATGAAAATATTTCTACATAACCTACTATGAATTTACCTATTACACCCCTCCTTGGATGTCCAAATTTAGATATCCATTTTTTAGTCCCTCAAGTCTACTATTTAGTTAGAAAATTTTGAAAGGACGATTACCCAATAATGATCAAAAGTACTGAGTTCAAATCTATATGGCATCGAACTTCCCTCTATGAATGAGGTATGATGAAATAATTCAGCATATCATTTTAACTTGGGACATAATCTCCAAGTTATGGAATTAATTTTAGGGAATTTTTAGTACCATCATATACAATAATTGGTAGATTGAAGAAATGTTTTTCCCATCGTTGCTGCATGTTACAGTGAATAGACTCACAACCTACTGCTAAAAGCATGTTCAACTATAATTTCGTACACACAGGGAGCCTAGAATTATTGTATATTTGATATCTAGACCTCATATAAGATTTCATACATCACTTCCATTCATCTAGACTTTTTTTCTACCTCAATAATTCAAATAGGTTCAATGGATAATTCCTTTTCATATCTCAATACACTTTGACTGCTTAGTGTGCATTGTAGGGAAAGAAGGATGTTAACGATGAAATATATTTTTTGGTTCCCGCATATCATTCTTTAGACTAAGGTGAGTGTTGATAGAGTATCCTATAGTGTGATTGGACGTTCTTGGTGTGGAGGTGATTTTTGGACTCATCATGGAATCATCAGGGGTACCTTTTCACACTATATTGGGACTAATATTGCATACAAGTCTGAACTTTTATCTATCATTCAATCTATCAAGCATGCATTCCATCACCAATGGGATTACATCTAGATTTATTTAGAATCAAAATTTAATGTTGATTAATTAATAGTAATAACTAGGAATTTCCCATGTAAATTGTTCCTGTATTAGATCAAGTGTCTTCATAACATTATCCATCTCAATATTATGGTTTCACACATTTATAGTGAGGCCAATCAAGTTTCGGATTCTTTATCAAGGATGGATTTATGCATATGTGCTAAATATGGTCATTTAGAAGTTTGAAACAAATTTCGTAATTAGTTAATGTGGAAACTCAAGGCGTGACCCATGCTAGAATTTCTAAAACCCCTTGTAACGCTTAATTCTCTAATCTATTACTTTTTTAAAATAAATTTAGGAATGTTCTACATGAATCCTATATTTTTAAATTAAAATGGGTGTGTGGAAATATGAATTTTTTTATGGTTGAATGTGAAATTTTTATTTAAAATAAAAGAATGAATAATGAGGGGTTCCTTAATGGTTATTGATCATATTTTTTCCTTTTTGGGTTCTATATATGGGGAAATTCTCACATCAACTAGAGGGATATTAGCTACTTTTTGTGTCCTATTGAGAAGATGAGATGTGGATGATATTTTATTTTATGAATATATTTGAATGGTTTATGGTCTAGTGGTGGTATTGGTTGTAATCAAGGGGTAGTAATGATGTGAGGGAAATTTTAAGTTGTAATAGTCTTATTTTTACATAGATCCATAGGACTAACTTCTGTGTTTCTATTTTCCTTGTATTTTTTCTTGATATTTCTTATTCACAATGACCTGATTTATATAACCTTACTGACACATATGCAATTTTGGGTTTTTTGGTCTTAAAGGGAACATATGGTTTATTATTCCCTCTTACCCACTCTCCCTTTAGAAGTAGTATAGGCTATAATAGCCTGAGGTTATGATTCCTAGGATAGAACTTATTTTTTTTCATACTTCTTGTGATATAATTTGTTTTTAATGGTGTGATGGAGGTCATGATATGTGTTAGGATATGTGCATGGTAGTATTAGGGAATGAGGTTGATGTCCTCCAATTTCATGTTACATTACTATAATGTATATGTGTTGTTTGGCTTTGGTGAGATGATGTGGTATGTGGCAATAGATATGTGGTTGCAGCTGGGATGTGGCATGTGGTTATGTAGATTCATAAATGTATAAGGGATTGTACCATAGGTCATATATCATTAGGGTGTGTGAGATAACATATATATTGTGATGTAGTTATACAGTACCTTCTTATTGTATATTCTTATGATATTTTGTTATTATATTTGAATTTTTCATTGGATGAGAAAGCCTTGATTAGGATGGGTTATAATTGACTAGGAATAAGTGTGTGTTGGTTAATTTTGTTGTTCCCCGAGGCATTAATATGATTTATCAATATTTTCATGAGAGGTTTTGGAAAGGATCTTACTGAGTATATGAGTATACTAAAATCTTTATATATAAATTTATTTTATAGGTTTTTGGGATGGATTAGGTTACTGAGTAGGATTACGCTATCTTAATGAGGTTATGATCAAGGTTTTTATAATTTACACAAGATTTTCTTTTAGTGTTTCATTTGGGTACATTCTTTATGTGTGATATTTACATGCATTTTGTAGTGGGATTATTTTATATTATATGGAGATGATTTTTACTTTATATTATGTTATTAGTATTATAAAGCTAAGGACTCCATTTTATTTGGGATTCTACACTTATCTCTAATCATCATCCTATGGTCTATTGGAGGGAGGCTATGGTGATCACTTGTATCCTCACTACAGGAAAAGGAGGGTTTTTTTATTGTGGTAGTTCATGATAGCTATTTTTTATGTGTTTGTGATTGACATGATCAAGGTGAATGGTATTCCTAGTAGGAGAGTTCTCCTTAGAAGGATGAGTAATGACTCATGGTGGTTTTAATTAGGTTATATGGTAGGGAAACACCATTGTGTATGACTACCCAATTATGATATATTATGTAGAATGGTGTACATTATATACCATTTTGATATTGAATCTATGGTTCAATATTATTATGTGAATATTAGAGTGGGTATCGATGATATCTATAATGTAGGCTGGATAGTAAGACCTAATCTCTTCTTTTGGTGCTGATCTTAGTGATAAGTTTGGCATGATTATCCATACTGAGAAAGTGAGACATGTTGACATGTGGATCTTTATAAAATATCTAAGATGGTGGAATTTGGATATGTAATATTAGGTGACTCCTAGGGTTTGGTAATAATAATTATTTATAATTCACGGTTATTTCATTCTCCACCTTACTAGCATATGGGTTAGGGAATGTTGGGGAAGTTTTTTAACCCCTTGAGAATATTATGGGTTATAGGAAATTGATGGCACCTATTTTTTATGATGGGTTCATTGAATCCTTATATATCTTTGACTTTTTAGATCTATGATATGGGATTATAATGGAATTTTGATGGATGGTTACATGTGGAGTGTGACTAGGTATGAGAAGACCTTTGGAAAGGTGTGAGTTTCCTTGATTTGACTGAGTAGTAGTTATAGGAGTGGTATTTGGCATATTTTATTATTTTTTAGTTGAGTATGAGCTACTCTGATATAGGTCTAGTGTGTATTGACCAAAATTATTCAATAAAATAATGAATTATTTGCGTAACAGAAGGGGTCTCTTTCACATGACAGAGGAATAACTGAGGGGTCTTGAGCATTATGGTAAAATTTTTGTGGATTTCCCATATGAAAGAATATTTTTAACCCTTTTAATGTTTTTTTATGTATTATTATATCATTAATTAATTATGTATTGACTCAGCTATTCTGATTTGGGCACTAGTGGAATGCAAAAAATTCTAGAAAGGCCAATTTGGGTCCGTTGTGGGTAGGAAAATTAGAGTCACATGAAAATAAATAGTTGGGTAACTGATATTAAGATATATCCATTGAGAATAGGTTTCATGATGATCAATCATTTATGTATTTGGGTATAAATTTTATGGATCACTGTGATAACATAGACTTGATATTGGGAATATAAAATGTTACTATAGTGATATTGTAACAACCAGGACTGTTTTGAATAAAATTCTCCTTTTTTATTTAATTAAATGTATTATGGTTATAGAAAACACATACACTTATTTTATTTAATTAAAATTGGATTTTAAATTTATTATAAGTATCATTACCTTTGATAAAATTGTAGTTCAACAGTGATCACATGAGTAGTATAACTATAAAGTTTTAACAAATCCATTTGGCATTGAAAAAGGAAGTGATAGCCTCAACCAGTAGGATCATACACTATGAAGACCATTTATCAAATATTTCGTGGGAGATAGAATTTTTTGGATTTTACCTAGACCAAACCCAAGCTAAGATCCAAAAATTTAATCATGAGTGAAATCCTCTAGGTTAGAAGTTCAAGCTCATCAAGATCACGACACAAACCATGTTCACCAAACAGCCCCATGAAAGCTCCACCATCACGAATCTTACTCTTAAGAAGTAGGTTGGTGTATTAAAGGGATATGTATCAAGACCCTATATATAGGAATATTTATATTATTGTATATAGAATAAGGAATATATTTCCATCCTATTATTCTTACTTTGTAATAGATTTTTAAAGTACAAATTAAATTTTGAATTAATATTCGAATTCAACTAATCAATTTAGGAATTAACAAATTTTTAAAAAATAAATAATATGTTAATGGAAATTTATTATTAATTAATATTTATAATTTATAAATGATCCTAAATTTTTTTATGAAGTCAAATGTAATTTGTATTAGTGTCTAAAAACTGTTATTTTCAAAAACCCATCATTTTAAATAAATGTGAGTTTTTATTTTTTAAAAGTGAAAATTCACATATTTAGAAAATTATTTAGATAAAATGAATATTATTTTTTTAATTAGGATGTCATAAATATCCAATGGTGATTTTTTCATAATTTTCAAAGATTGTCAAATTTTTGGGTAAAACTTAAATTCCATATAAATATACTTTGTGTTTTATGACATCATAATGGACCTATAATGATGTAATAAATACTATAAAAGGTATCCTCATAGAAATATATGTTCTACCACTAAAATAATGTTATTCTATGTTTATTTTATTTGTTAATGAATCCTCTAAGACTTATAATATACTTTAAGATTTTAAAATTATTTCATTGGGAGTGTGACTAAAATCAACATAAGATAAAGAATTATTTTATTATATTCAACCCTTGAACTTATAAATATTTTAAACCAATAACATTTTATAGAAACCTTGGTAAAAACAATGGTATGGTTTGTGTTTTTGAATATCTTATTATGCAGAGTCCAAAACCAAAATAGTACAGAAATCATCATCATTTCCTATATAAACCAACCAAATATCCCATTTATATTCACTCATACTCCTTGTATCATGACCACAATATTCTATATAGTCCCTAGAGACCTCCCAATGTTCCCAAAAGCTCCTAAGAATCCCCTACCAAGCCTTTTAAGTCACAAATTCAAGTAAGGGATCCTCACTTTCCTCTCCTTTCAATTTAAGAATCTTCATTGAAATTAGTCTTTATAATTTCAATTGGTTATATTGTAATTAATTTAATATTATTCTATTAATTCAAATTCTTTTTTAATTTAATGATATATTACTTATCCTCTCATTTTTACATTTTTCGAAGTTGTTACTATGCTGAAATTCCCTGAGAGATCTTTCACCCTCCTCTTTTATCAAGAAATATTTTTTTATGTTATATCTTTTGATTTCAATTTTAATATATTGGAATATGTTCTTAAATATACCCCATAATTTCAATTTTATGTATACATTATTATATCCCCTTTCACACTCATTTATACCTCCTATGAACATTTATTCACACCCATTACCATGCTAAAATTTTGTAGGGGTTCTCTCATTTCTCCTACTTCTTCAAGTTTCTTTATTATGTTACACCATCTATTTACAATTATTTATATTGGGGGATGAATTTACATTCCCCTATTACTATACATATCATGTATAACTGATGAGAGGATAATTTCACTCTCATAAACCATTTTTATTAATTGCTATATGACATTGTTTTGCGGCTGAAATTACACCTCAATTTTCCATTCAAAAATAATTGTGTAGTGAATACCATACCCACTTATCTATCAAGGGTATTCGCATTTATGAACATACAATTATTTATTTTGGGACTTACATATATTTATTATACATTCCTAGATTTTGGAATAAATTATTATGTTTAATAAATTCATGTTATATGATCTATGTGGCCCACTTAAGCATGAGAATGAAATGATTATGGAGGGTGCACCCTAATAGAATTCCAATTCATTGGGTAATGTTTATATTCATGATTCATCATGTTGGTATAGGGGTGTACCTAATTCCTTTCTAAGAATTTATCCCCCATAAAGTCTTGGTGTTTTTATCCTTAACTTATGTTTATGATGTAGTGTTTTGATTCATTTCCACATTTCCCATGTTATGATTATCATGTTATATCATTTCTTATTATTCATTTTCCTTTTATTATACATTGATATTAATATTTTATAACATTTATTATCTTCTTCATGTTATTATTTTTTTATTTCCCTTACTGGTATTTATATCTCACCCCATTATTATGTTTTTCCCCAGGATATCCCATGTAGTTTTAAGTTTAATGGAATGTTATGATCATGTCAACGAAGTTTTCAATAATTTTGTTGTATCATATGTTCAAGATGTTATGTTTTTCACCTAATTAAAAAATAAAATAGACAAATTAATATTTGTGGTTGTATAATGTTTAATTATATGTAATTAAACAAGTATTAATGTGAAATAAAGATCTGGGGTTTTATAGGTAGTATCATATGATAGGTTTAGTTATTTTTGTTATTAGGATTACAAAACTCTTGTGAAATACTTGGGATTAGAGAACTCTAGAGAAAGCCATAGGGATAAGATTAATTATAAGAAAACATCCATATATTTTGGTAAGTAATGAGTAATTGGATTATTAATAAAATACATCCCTATCTAGATTCTACAAGTGGACATGGTTCTCGCACAAATGTACTTAGTGGTAACAACTCTGAAAAGATGTCCTGGCCTTACTTGGGGTAATTTGGGACATGAAAATGGGCCTTACTATGCACCTAGTTTGACACTCCTAGGGTATATGCTATGGTAAATTCATATTCTAAGTAATAAGAATTATTAAGGGAATGAAAAAAAAAGATAAAATAAGTATACAAGTTAGGAAATATATCATAAATTACATATATTGAATCCTAAAAAATCATAAGTTAAGTAAATAAATGTAATTTGTAAGTTATACATTTAATGTATTTGGATTTCACATCATGAGTTTAATATTTTAAAAGTACTCAAATCTTAGTCTATGTTGGATAAATTAAAACCAGAATCATATAGTGAAAGGTGGGGGTTATCATACATAGTTATACACATTCCTTCATATCACTAAAGTTTAGTAGAACTATTCAAACACCACTACAAAGCATGGAATTAGATATGTCAGTGAAAATGGAAAAAGGGAAAATTATTGCATCATATGTATATAACAACTCCCCTATCATAATTTGTGGGATGAAATTCTTATAGAATCTATTGATACTCCCTTAGGTTGATTTTGATGCAATTCTAGTCATTCATTGGATTTCCCTATATAGAGAAAACATAAATTGACGTGAAAAGGAAAGCACTCTATGTATGGTGAATCGACCCTCGATTCTTTAAAAGTGAAAGGAGTATTATAAATCTTCTTTAACACCATTATCTCAAGAATATATATTATTTTCCAATGAGCAATAATATCTAACTAAAATGATTTAGTCTAAGAAAAGAATCATCATCAAACACATACCTTTTGTGAGGGAATTCATTAGTGTGTTTCCTAATGAATTTTTTGATCATCCTCCTAAATGAGAGGTTTAATTTTAAATTCAGCCTATACCTGGGGAATTTAAGATATCCAAGACTCTATATAAGATAGCTTTTTGGGACTTGAGGATTTAAAGAAACAACTATAGGAGAACCTGGATAAAGGATTCATACACCTAAGTGCTTCACCATGGGGTAAACCACTCTTCTTTTACAAGAAGGTGGATTGTTCAATGTATATTTTCCTTGGTTATCAAGATATAAATAATATAATGATAAAGAACAAGTATCCTTTTCCACAGATTAATGACTTTTTCAATCAGCTACTTGGAACAAATACTTCTCTAAGGTGGATCTGTGGTCGGGATATTACCAAGTTAGGGTGAAGAAGGAGGATATACCCAAGGATTCTTTTCATACAAGTTACGAGCACTATGAGTTCATAGTGATTCCATAGAGACTCACTAATTCTCCATTAATATTAATGGATTTTATGAATAGAGTATTTATATATTACCTTGATAAATTTGGGGTAGTATTTAGAGATGATATTCTAATATACACTAAAACCAAGGAGGATCATGAGGAGTATCGGTGCACTATGTTAAAGACCTTGAGAAAGGAGAATATTTTTGAAAAGTATAGAAAGTATGAGTTTTCAGAAAAGGTAGTCTCATTATAGGGTAATATCATCACAAGAAATTAGATATTTGTTGATCCTTCAATGACAAAAGCAATTGAAGGATGATTGAGGAAAACATCTATAAAAGATATCCATAATTCCCTTGGGTTAGATGGATATTATCTTCAATTTGTGAGAAATTTTTGATAATTGTAAATCCATATTACCAAGCTAACATGAAGGGAATTCAAGTTTTCTTGGAGTGATGAATGTGAATAAAGCTTCATGGAGTTGAAAAAGAGTCTTATCACTGCCCCTATGTTCATACTACCCACAAGTGGGGAACTTTTCATAATTTTCAATGATGCTTCGAAGAAGGTTTGTAGTGTGTGTTGATGAAAAATGACAAATTCATTGCCTAAACCTCAAGTCAATTAAAAATTTATGAGAAAAACTATCCTATGAAAGATCTGGAGTTGGAAGCTATGATATTTACATTAAAAATATGGCGTAATTATCTCTCTGGGGATAAGTTTGAGATACATATTGAACAAAAGATCATAAAATATATATTCACATGGAAATATATTAACATTCAATAGTGAATATGGTTAGAGCTTATCAAGTATTACAACTGATCAATCCACTACGATCCTAGTAAAGAAAATAAGGTGGAAGATGCTCTAAGTAGAAAGGACCAAACAATTCTATAATTGATGAGAATTGAAAAGGATCTGGTCTTTTTAAAATTATATAGGATGGACATGGGAATAATAAAGAAAGGGACATCATCAATTCTTTCATGAATTATTATTTAGTCATATCTTTTGGAAAGGTCAAAGGATGCTCGAAAAGATGATGTGGAAATTCAGAAGAAAGTGGAAACTATATGGGAAATCCTCAGATTTTAGTGTTAATGAAGAATGAATTTTGAGATATGGGTAAATACTATGTGTTCCATAAAATCTTTAGTTAAATAAGGAATTAATGGATAAGTAATATAGTTATACTTTCTCTATCCACCCATGAAACAAAATATGTATCAAGATCTATAAGAGCACTATTGGTGGGATAACATGAAGAAGTAGATTGTTGATTATAAATAAAATTTATTGGTGTGTTAGTAAGAGAAGTCTGAAATGAATAATTCTATGGGTATGATATAACCATTACTCATACCAACATGGAAATTCAAAAACATATCCATGGAATTTATCACTGAACTTATGAAGACATCAAAAGTAAACAATATTATCTTGGTTATTTTGGATCATCTTACAGGTACTGCACACTTCATTGTGATTTGAGAGGACTTCTCACTAGATCAAATGGCATGGATATACATCATGGAAGTGGTAAGGCTTTATAGAATACCACTGTAGATTTTATCCTATCAAGAACATACTATTAAGACATTGGGATATATGTTTTGAGCATATTCTATAGACTTAAAAGGGGTATGGGACCAACATTTACCCCTGGTCGAGTTCTCTTATAACAACAGTTTCCACTTGATCATCCAAATGGTTCCCTATGCATCCCTTTATGGGAAGAGGTGCAGAACACCGACATGTTGGGATGAATTTGGGGGAATAAAAACTTCTAGATATTGAAGTGGTTAAGGAAATGGTGGATAAGGTTAAGACCATTTAGTATCACATCAAAGCTTCCCAGAGTAAAAAAAGAGCTATATCGACAATCATCTATGTGACCTAGAGTTTGATGTTGGATGCATGGTATTCCTATACATATGTACATGGAAAAGAGTGATGAGATTTGGGAAGAAGGTAAAGTTTATTCCAAGGTACATCAGCCCTTTTGATATCCTTGAACGCATCAGATCATTGGTCTATCGACTAACACCCCCCCCCCCAAACCTATCTCAAGTGTGTTTTGTGTTCTATGTATCCATCTTGAGAAAGTACATACCAAACCCCTCACATGTACTAAATCTAGATGTGGTACCCTAGGATAATTACCTTTACTATGAGGAACATCTTATGACGATCTTAGATCATAGATAAAAATTTCTACAAAAAAAGAGAATTTCCCCCATCAATGTATTGTGGAGAAACCATAGGTTTGAAGAAGAAATGTGGGAACTCGAGGAGGTGATGAAGCCAAGTTAGCATCATCTGTTTTTTTGTGGGAAAAATAAAATTTTGATGGTGAAATTTTTAAATAGGCAAGATTGTAATGATTCGAACTATTATGATTAAAATTCCACTTTTTTATTTAATTAAATGTCTTATAGTTATAGAAAATACGTGCACTTATTTTTTTATTATACTTTGATTTAAAATTACATTTAAGCATCATTACCATTGATAATATATCTGTTGAACAGTTATCACATGACTAGTATAAATATGGGGTTTTAAAAAATTCATTTGGCACAGATAGAGGAAGTGGTGGCCTCAACCAGTATGATTGTACCCTATGAAGACTATTTATTAGAGCTTCCAATGGAGATGTAATTTTTGGTATTTTCCCTAGACCGAGACCAAGATGATATCCAACAACTTAAGCATGATAGAAACTATTTATAGGAGAAGTTCAAGATCATTGAGATCACGGCCCAAACCATGTTCACCGAACGACCCCATGAAATCCCCACCTCATGCACCAAACTCTAAGGGTATATTCTGGTGTAATAAATGTATATTTATCAAGACCCCAGAAATAGGAATATGTACATTATTTTTTTTAGAATAATGAATATATTATCATACTATTATTTTTACTTTTTAAATGATTTTTAAATCCCAAATTATATTGTGTATTAATATTAAAGTTAAATTAATGAATTTAGGAATTAATATATTATAAAAAAATAAAATTTTAATGGAATATTATTAATAATTAATATTTATAAAATATAAATGATTATATAATTGTTTATGAAGTCAAATTTAATTTTTATTAGTATTGGAAAACAGTTATTGTCAGAAACCCGTCATTTTGAATAAATATCAGTTCTTAATTCTTCAAAGAGAAAATTCCTATATTTAGTAAATTATTTAGTTAAAATTAATGTAACTTTTGGAATTAGAATTTCAAAATTACCCAATAATGAATTTTTCATAATTTTTTGAGATAGTCGAATTTTCAGGAAAAAATTAATTATCGTATAAATATAATTTGTATTTTATGACATCACAATGACATAATATAAATGTAATAAATAAAATAAAATTTATCCTCATCAAAATATATGTTTTAAATTTAAAATAATGTAATTATATATTTATTTATTTATTAATTAATCCTCCATGACTTATAATATATTTTATATTTTTAAAATAATTTCATTGAGAGTGTGAATCACCTCCACATAAGTAATAAAATTATATCATTATCATAAGAACTTGTACTTATAAAATATTTTAAACAGATACAATTTTTTATAAACCATTGTAAACAACCGTGGTATGGTTTTTGGTTTTGAATATCTTATTATTTAGAGTCCAGAACATAAATAATAAAGAAATATGTCTCCTTTCCTATATAAATCCACCCAAGCTCTCATTTGTCTTCACTAAAACTCCTTGGATCACAACCAAACTATTCCCTATACTCCTTAGATTCCTCTCAAGGTGTCTCCAAGATCCCAAGAAGCCCCTCCTTATACTTTTCTGTCACACATTCAAGTAAGGGATCCCCACCTTCCTCTCCTTCTTTCAATTCATGAATCTTCCTTGAAATTGGTCTTTATAAGTTCAATTGGTTATATTGTAATTAATTTACTATGATTATATTACTGACCCATTTATGTCATTTCAATGATATATTATTTATCCTCTCTCATTTTCACATTTATCTAAGCTGTTACTATGCTGAAATTCCATAAGGGATTTTTCACACCCCCCCCCCCCTCTTTTATCAAGCAATATTTTTTTATGTTATATCTTTTTATTTAAATTTGAATATATTGGGATATTTACTTACATATCCCCTTTAATTTCCATTTTATACATAAAATATGAGATCCTATTTCACTCTAATTTATCCCTCCTATGAACTCTTATGCACACCGGTTACCATGCCAAAATTTTGTAAGGGTTCTCTCTTTTCTCCTCTTTCTTCAAGATTATTTATTATGTTACGCCTTCCAATTCCAATTCATTATGTTGGGGGATGAATTTACATGTACCTATTACTATAAATTTCATTTTTAAATTATTAGATACCCCTTTCACTCCCATTAATCCATTTTAGGAATTTCTATATGATGTCGATATGCTGATGAAATTGCACCGCGATTTTCCATGACAAAATAATTGTGTAGTGAATACCATACTCATTTCTATATCCGGGGTATTCACCATTATGCACATATTCATATTGATTAGGGACTTACATATATATATTCTATATTCCTGTATCATGGGATAAATTATGATATTGAATGAATCGATGTTATATGTTCTGTGTGGCACACTTAAGCATGGGAATGTAATAATTATAAAGGGTGAACCCTGATAGCGCTCCAATGAATTGGGTACTCTTTAGTATCATGATATATCATGTTGGTAATGAGGTGCGCCTGATTTATTTATGATACTTTTTTAACCATGATGTCTTGGTGGGTTTAGCCTTAACTTATGTTTATGATGCATTATTTTATGTTGTTTTAACATTTTCAATGTTATGATTATCATGTTATATCATGCCTTATTATTCATGTTCCTTTTATTATCCATTCATATTCCTATTTTATAACATTTATTATCTTCTTCATGTTATTTTAGGTTTATTTCCTTTATTTGGATTTATAGCTCACCCCTTTCTTAGGTCTGTCCCCATGATATCCCATGAATTTTTATGTTCGTTGTGATGTTATGATCATATCAAGGAAGTTTTCAATAATTTTGTTGTATCCCATGTTCAAGATGTGATGTTTTGTACCTAATTTCTATAGACACTAGAATTATTGATATTTCTAAGGGTATAATGTTTACTTTTATGTAATAAAACATGTATTAATGTGAAATAATTATTAATGTTGTTATAGATGTAATGAGTAGGTCTTGTGATATTTATTGATAGACTAATAGTGGATTTTAAGAAGGATAATTCTCCTAGATTTAGAATAATTAAAATACTATTGTGGTGAGTGGGACATAAAATAATTGTAGGAGAAACCCTTTCTTATGAGGGATTTTGATTAATTTTTGTGGGGATATTTTTGGTAATCCCATTATATAGGTGGTTGCAGTTTCATGACACCACATGGATTCAAGAAACCTAATTAATTTTATCCATTTTATAAGAGACAAATTTATTTATTGATTTTTGGTAATCATGTCAGTCAATTATATTCAATAACTAACCAATAATTAATTCAATAATTAATCTTGTTGACGGATATGGTCTAAGAAATTTTGGTGCTTCTAGGAAAGTATGATGACATTTAAAATATATTGAGGATTTTTTTGGATTGTGTCTTTAGAATGAGATATAATTTAAGACATTATTGAATTTAGGATGATCAGGTGATGTATTAGGAGAGTTATAGTCTAGTAAAAACCAATTATATCAACCATTTTTTTATGGTTTTGGTGAAATATAAATTCATAAATGTTATCCGGATTGGGAATCTTCATAGTGATATTGGATTATGTTTATTCCATAGTACACAGTTCAACTAGTATTCTATGGATTTTTTACATGGGTATTGGATAGATTTTCTTACACATGATTGAGTTTGATGTCTTTTACACTGGTTAAAAATGCATCATTTAATGAACGATCGATATGTGGGAGGGAATATAGTATGAGGCATCCATAAATCGGATTGTTCCACTAGTTTGGGTAAGATATGAGAATGAATATAACTAGTATGATATTAGGAATTGGGGTTTGTATTATATGTTAATGTTCAACATGGTTCATGTATGATACAAGATGATTCATCTAAGGGATGATAACTATTATGGTAGGGAGGTTATAATGACCTATAATGGTATTCCTCATTAGAGTCATAAAAAAGTCTGGTTTTGATGGGAGTGAAACTATTACTATTTTTAACTCCTTGATTCTAATTAGTAATTTAAATTCTATACGTGTTTTAAATTATTAAAATAAATATTCCTTAGTGAATTTTTGTGTATAAAATTCCCAAATATAATTTCATGGTATTTGGAAGATTAAAAGTGGGGGAGGGTGGTTGTAGTAGGTTATGAAGTACCTTATTTGGTGACATTGAGTACTTAGAAAAGATGCCAAGGGTATTTTCCCTTGTTTGGATCCATAGGGTGGCTATTTACAAAGCACATGGTATCTGGTGTGACTCCAGGTGGGTGGTACTAGTGGAATGGGTACTAATTAGCACTCGAGATCATTTTCTTATAGAGGGGGGAAACTTATTTTTTAAGGGGTATTATTATAGACCCTTTATGAGGTCTCATTATTCCCACCACTAAACACTAATGGTATACTATATCCTTTATTTTTTTATCCTTTCTCATTTCAATCCTTTGATACATAGAATTTTAAGCATGATAAATCATTAAAGGACGTGAGTGATCCTTCTTTTCTAGTATTCTTTATTCCTCCACTCTTTTTCTCTAATTTAAGCATGGTATATTAGGTATTTAGTAATAATTACTCCAAAAAATGATGGAATTGGGTTGAGGTAAAGTAAATTTTGATCATAGTAGATAGATGAGGATCTAGGATGAATATTGTGCATGGTTTCATGATGTTTCACTAGGTGAAAGCTGCTATTTTTATATATCCTTGGCTTTTTGTCAAATAATAAATAAATTGGTTAATAAATTATTGTTGGATAATTGGAGGTTTTCAAAGATTATGTAAAAACACATTACTAAAGTTTATCACACTCTTTATGGTGATGTTTTAGCATTAATACACCATCTAATGAGTAGTTCATCAATTATTTATTATTAGATAATTTTTAATTAATTAGTTAAATTATTTACAATTTTTATAATTAATTTTGGAGCCTTTATATTGGGATAAGAGCTAGATATTATAGATAGTTGATATCTAGGTATTGTATGAGCTTTTGACGATGGTAATTGGGTGTTAGTTAAGGGGATAACTAATTAATTAATCTAGGTGATCCATAATATTACCTTATTATATTTTTGTGAATTAATTTTGTGGATTATATGAACTATTAATAGGGTTTGAAAAACTAGATATAGAAATGTGGGTATGTTTCTTTATGTGATGCGGGGCTATCAAGTTAGTTAGACTCTTAGTGTTTCAACCCGAGTTCTGTTATTTTTACATAACTAGTGGTGGAAATGTATCCTATGTGAGAGGCATGTTTAGAGTGAAACTGGGATCCAAAAAGGGTGTCTATCATTGATATATGAATTTATTGATATAGGGATGTATTGTTTTTGTTTTTTATGATCACCTATAGTGATGTGCATGTACGATATTATAGAATGTTATGAAATTCATTGTATGATATACAAGAATGAGAGGGATCATGATAATGTCCTGGGATAGAACCAAATGTTTTCCCTTGTTCCTTTAGAGAAGAGTATAGACAATATAAACAATGATTGATCTTCAATAACATATGAGCTAAACTCATGGCTGTACATGGAAGTATAGTCTTTTTAAAGTGGTGAGATACACAGGGAAAGAAACTATGAGGGGGTGTATTTATCCCTACCTTGATTTCATGACCCTTATTTGGTGACCTTTAGGGTTCCTTGATGATGGGGACTAAAATATTGGTTAGGATGAGTAGTGAACAATCCTTTTTGGTCAAGAATTAGTATGATGAGTTCCCAAAGTATCATGAACCTTTTGAAATGGGTAATTTCATGGGATCCCAATCCATGAAGAGGTAAATTGATCTTGATGTATTTTTACTTGGTGTACATCATCTTGGTCATCGGTAGATTAGTGAGTACAATAGGGTTTATTGAACCAATTCCTAGGGTTATAACACATTCTCTATGGTTATGGTGCTATTAGGATTTTCAATAAGTTTGTTATGATAATTCCTTCAACCATATTTATTGTATTTCTTATGGTTCTTGTTCATTCTACCTATTTATTGAAGTTTTGTGATATATCATTCACCCATGAAGTTAAGTGATATATCACTCACTAATAGTACCCACTGATGTCATTGCATCTAATGGGTCATCAAAGAAAAATAATTAAATGATCTAGATTGTAACACTCTAACTCCAGTAACTCAGATCCAGTGTTTACTATATTATTTTGTTAAATGATAAAATAGATCTCACCATAAGGGATATAATAGTTTAGTAGTCTTTAAAAAGTAGATACATACATGATTCACATATTACTTTGGGAGTATAAACATAGTATAAGAAAGTTTCTTTAAACTGTGAAATCATTCATAATATCCTTGTTCATATCAAAAGGAAAGGAGAAAACAAAGGGTGGGATCATATGCTTATAAATGGTTATATACAGTGAAATATATCATGAGTAAATAAGTCCAAATAAATATGGAATTATTGATAATCAAAACACATGGAATTAAATAAAAAATATGAGTTAAATGAACATCCATGGCTAATATAAATATAGAAATAATATGGATAATGGAATTATAATTCTTAATATATTGAATGAATAATTCTTTACATTCTTGATCAACACCTCTCAACCAAGATATCATAAATCTTATCCTCAAGGCCACTTAACTAATACATAACTCTTAATAAATGGGTGTATATAAACCAAATACCAATATAATGTAGATAGATGTTATTTCTTATGGGACTTATTGATGCATTAATGGGAAATCTATAATAAGGCCCCACCTATCACTTCTATGCTCTATGAATTCATCATATATTGAATTATTAATGTAATTCATTATCAAAATTCCTTATAAATCAAAAATTTTCAGTATTGAATCAAGATTGAAAAATACTTCCACAGTCAATGAAATAAAACATTGCGATCATAAGCCATTCAAACAAATAATGTGCATGGTATCATTAGAGTATATCCCTAATAAAGAAAAAGAATCATCAAATAAATTCAACATAAATTAAAATACATTTAAATTAATATTTGAGGATTTATTTAAAAATATAAGAAAATTATTACTTTATTTAAATAAAATTATAAATATAAATATACAAAATATTGAGAAAATGGATTTTTTGAAAATAAAAATATAAATATGTATAATAAATGTTGTGTTTGGTTTTTTGGTGGTGTTTGTTGTGAATTATTGAGTTATGGTAAAGTAGTGAAGAAGTTTTGAGGATGTTGGTCTTGTTCTACATAAGAATTAGTGCTTCCATGGATCTGAAGCTTTGGTGTTGATTTAAGAGTGAGGTAATATTATCATTTTTTTATCGTGGTGTTCTGCAGCAGAGGGTTCAGTGTCTTTTGGTCACCATTTTGGCATCATGGTGATGATTTTTTGGCAACAGCGAAGGCAGTTCTTTGTTCCTCCCAGTTTTCTTTGGTCTGGTTATTATTGGCTTCAAAATATAGGTGATCAAATTGGATTGTTGTTTATTTTTGTTGGTGTTAGATGATTGGAATGTGAGTTGCAGGTAGTGGAGCTACAGATTGGTAATGGTAGTTCTATGGTTCTCTGGGATTTTTTGGAGTAAGGATAGAACAGTTAGAAATTTTGAGTCATTTTAGAATTTTATGGTTTGTAATTTTTGGATGATGTCTTGGTCCAAGATTTCTAAAATTAAATGCTTCAAATGAGGACTCAGAGTATGTATCTTCCACTATGCATGGCTATTCAGATTTAGAAGATTGAGAGGTAATGGACTGGCCATCGGTACCAGCCCCGTGTTTCTTTGCATGGGATATCTTGCTGGGTAGCTAGGCATTGTTGGAGGCTTTCCATAATTATGTTTATGCTAAGATGGGAATTTCTAGTAGTCTTGTTTTTTTACTAGTTTATGTTTATTTATCCATTTCTTTGAATTCATTTGAGGTTTCCCCTTTTTTCCTAAAAAAGGGGTTTTATCCAAAAATAAATAAATATTTAGGCCTTCAGGCCATTCAGTTATTCAACAATAGAAGGATAAAATATATCATGTTTGAATATAAATCCCCAAATCGGAAACAAAAAAATAAACATTCTCAAATAAGGATTAGATTGTGAAATAAATTGTTACCTCATTGCGTAATTACTTCACCGGTTCTCTTAAAGTCTTGTATAATGAATTTAAATTCTTAATAATTCTATAAAATAATCATATAAATAATTATAACATCATATATGATCCACTTATAACATTTAATCACCCTTTTTTTATAATTTGTTAATAAAATTGTCATTTTAAGCGTCAACTGTTTTATTTTTCATTTAAGTTTAGGTTTGGTAGTTTAATCATTGAATATTTATCATGCTTCCATAATCTCTAGATTTTTTATAATTATAGAAATATAATATATATTCATTATATATATATATATATTTATATTCATTCTCAAAAGGTGAATATAAAGAATTAATCACATTTTTTTGTGGAGGTGATAGTTCACACATACACGTGAGCGATGTTATCATTTTTTTAACTAGGGGTAGTGTAAGGTAAATGAGATATTATATTTATAGAATCATAATTATGACATGAATATCATATATATATATATACATATATATATATATTACTTCAATCTTCATAATCATATAAGTAAAGGGGTGATGAAAGAAATGAATTACACCTCGGTGTGGAGATGATAGGCCATACGTACGCATGGGTGATGTATTTATTTTTCATTCGACGGAGATAAAATAATTAGAATATTTATTTAAAATTATAAAATTAAATTTATATCATATATATTATTATTTTATTTTTATCCATCATTATGAGAAACCATAAGATATGGTGTTGAAAAATGAAATACATCATCTTCGTGAGGAGGTGGCCTTCACCTACGCATGAAAGATGTTTTCATTTTACAATAAATGGATAAGTAGATGAAAAATGGTTATACCATAAACAAAATAATATTCCATCATATGATATATATGAATTTTATTATATCAAACTGTTTACGAGGGGTTTGAAGGAGGTAAAATAATTATTAAAAAGAAAATACTCAGTTAAGAACTATACATCCTCTTCAGACAACCTCCTTATTTTTATATGTATATCCATAATAGGATGGTATTATAATCAATAAAATAACCCTATGATATGGGTATAGATGTTAGGAATGTATTTGGGTAGGTATTGGTTTATATAAGTGGCTCTTCAAGTATGGAGAATAGATGAGAGGTGGTGTCCTTTATAAGTGAGGGAGACACACACTTGGAATTTTTAAAAATATTAAATTATATTAATGTATTACTTGAAAAATATGGTTCCAAAAAGAGTAATATTCAAATATTATATGATATAGGGTAAAAATATTACCCTAAAATAGTATTTAGAAAAAAAAATTAGGTCATTTTAACCCTTATCATTTTAGTTTTAGCACTTTTAACCCATTTTAACTCTTACCACGGTGTAAGATACTAACCTTCTATTGATATTTATAAATAATGTTTTGGGTGCTATTATGATTTTTTTAGTATATCCTCTTTGGGGCTTATCTTGGAAGTCCTTGGGTAAAATTTGGATGATTTTGGAGGGGTTTTGGGCAGCGCACGATTTGCGCATAGTTTTCCCAAACCGTGTTCCCTACCCCAAAAAAACATGTAACCCCATATATAGAGGTATATAATGCATGGAAAATGGGTTTTCAAACCATTTACCCTATTAGTAATAACCATTCACCACCCCCCTAGAAGTGGTGCACAGTTTGGAAAAATCATTCCCGCTACCTAAGAAACAGTGTGCGCGGGTTTATTTGTTTAAAAAATTAGATTAAAAATTCATGAACCCCTATAAATTTGTCCAAAGTTGATCCAACTTAGACCTAACCCATTCCTTCCATTTTTTGAGTCTTTATGATGAATCCATATGCCTCTTGAACACCGTTCATGATGAATCAAAGGATGAAATGATGGATTTACACCTCTTCAGGTATGTGGTTTCTTCTTGATTAGGTTTCTCTCTCTCCCTCATCTCTTTACGAATAAGAATAGGATATATCCCCCCACCCGCCTTTATGGTGGGTTTAGTTTTAGGTTTATTATATCTTGATTCTTTTGATCTTGGATCTAGGTTTTATATCTAGATCTCATTCTATGACATGATCTTGGTTGTTCTACTTCAATTAGTGATTTCTATTGGTGAGTGTACATTATCAATCCTAAGGCAGGTAGTCTAAATTCAAAATCCCATAGTCTTTATTTATATTAATTTTATGTAATTCTTAAATTTAAATTTCAATGATTGGGTAATTTCATTGATGATTGAATTGGTTTAATTAAATTATCATTTGATAATGATTTGGATTAAATTGGGACAATTGAAATTGGTGGAATTAGATTAAATAATTGGTAAATTAATTAATAGAATATTTTAATTTTAGAATTGATGGGGTATTGGGATTGGATAATTGCTCAATTAAAATGATTATGGATTAGTTAAAAATGAGTATTTTGAGATTTTTTGCGTAACCTTAGTGGGTTAATGGTTTATATGATTTAAATAATGAAAAATGATTTAATGGTGAATTGTTAATATTATTCCATGTGATAAAATTGAATAACTATGTTTGTTTGTGATAAATTTTAATGGTATTCCATGACGTGAAATATTGATAAAAGGGTTAATGTTGAATAACCTTGATTGATGTGATATATGTGTTATATGTTTGATTGATTGATATATGAGTGTGTGACATGGAATGAATCTTCAAATGACCATATTTGATTAATTGATATTTGTGTATGGGACATGGAATGATTCTTAAAAATAAATGAGTTTCAGTACATAGACTAATGCTTAAATTACCCATGGGGTGATAGACAAGGCGTTTTAAGCCCAAAATGTTGCAATTTGACTATGGTTCCAATTAGATGTAATATGAAATGAATTGAAATGATAAATGACAACCATGGAATTGTGATATGATATATCCCTTGGGGATAGTTCAGACTCCAGCACAGGCCAAAGTAGGTATTGATTGATTGGGTGCCCTTCGGAACATGGGGGTCTATGTGGTTAAATAAAGAATAATTGAATATATGTAAATTCTTTACTATATTTCTTAAATTTTATTCTAAATATAATTGCATACACTATTATTGACTGGATATTGTTTTAGACTCCATTGATGGTGGCCTACTGATTTTTATTATTACCCTACTCGGGATTCTTGATTGGTACATGAATATACTTCATGTTTGTAGGATAGGATAAGGGAAAGATACCTATGTTAGGTGGCTTATATGGGATAAGGAATCATGATGGAACTACACATGGTTTTGGGAACCACTTGAGAGAGTCAGTGTGCCTTTATTTTGATTTTTAATTTGACACTAGACATGTACTTGGCATGCCATATCTACTATTTGGTTGGGATATTGTATTCTATTTATATTATCAAGTGATATTGGTATTATTTTGGTGATTATTTATTTACTTTCATTATTGTACTACTTTGATAAAGACGGTATAGTCTTCCCATGATCAATATTATATCCTCACTACTAGTCAATAGCCTTTAAATATGGGGAGTCATGCATGAGGTCATGTGGCTAACTAGCTTGGGGTACCGGTGTGTGGAACCCAGGTCGGGATGTCACAAAGTGGTATCAAAGGTGTTTTCTTTTATTTTATTTTTATTACTATTTTTGAAAGGTATATATAAGAATAGGATGAGTCAATCCTTGGTTAAGATCTCGTTCATGGGAGTTTCTAACCCATTTATAAGGGTAAAATCCAAGAACCTTGGGTGGGATTGTTGTTATTGATGTGTGATGTTAGAGTTGCAAGTTATTTCAACCCAAGTGATACAATTTTTAAGTGATGTGATAATTTTTTATGAGGTTTTCTGATATTTGACTCATGGTCCAGTATGGTATGAGATTTGAGCATGCATACATAATTCTAGGAACTTGGGATTTATCATGACATGCTTCATTTTAGGCATAATGGGAAAAAAGGTATTTGGTATGTTTTTGGATGAAAATTATTTTCATTGCTTATGTGACTTAAATAACATAGTTACTAATAAAAATTGAAAATTTAAATGATTCAAGGTGAGAATTAATGGGTTTATAAAGTAAAATGGGAATATGATAATGCATTTACCCTTTGTTAATCTAGACCTGGATGAGGGATGGTTAAGGGTAGTGATAGCACCTTAGTTTTGACCATGTGGAGGGATTTGGTGGAAAATATTTTTGTGGATTATTGTGAATCCTTCTTAGGTAGATTTGTTAAAGATGTGTTACATGTACTAAGATCTATGTTTTTAATTGTATAAATATTCATCCATAATTATTCTTATTGAGAGGACAACAAGAGGTTATGTCTAGAAAAGATACACCAATTATGGAACCAGAGGAACTAATAGTGCTGAGTGGGGAAGTCAAAGAGAATTTCCACAGTAACTTTTCTTGCTTCATGAAATTAATGTAAAGAGACCCAGGGTGGATTGTGAAAATAATATATGATTAAACAAGAGAGTTTCAGTTATAGAACCCTTATACATTCACCAGAGAGGGTGGACCTGAGGAAGCTGATCTTTGTATTGAGTCCATACACACTATACTTTACCACTTCGAGACTCCTCTTGAGAAAAGATTCAAATTAGATAATTACATGTTATGTGGTTAGGTGAAGAATTAGTGGGACATTGAGACTCAAGATGGATAGTTGGAAATTATGGAGCGGAAGGAATTTTAGGATAATTTCTTTGGTCAATTTTATCTAGATATGCTGAGATGGGAGAGTATAGCTGAGTTCATGAGGTTGACTCAGGGGAGTATGACCATGATGGACTACGTTGTGTGATATATAGATTTATAGTTATTATCTCTAGTATTTTAAGTATGTGATGATAATATAGAAAAATGGCTTCATGATGGACTTAAATTTGAAATTATTTTGTAGGTTAATATCATCATGTTTAAGAAGTTTTCAGAAGTGGTAAATCAGGCTCTCATTTATGAGGGGAATCAGAAGGAGGATTCTAGAAAATGATAGGTGGTTTCAAATAGAAGGTATGTAGGAATTAATTTTTAGGTTAGGAAGCATCATTATGAGAATATTTACTAGATCAGTGGAAATAAGAGTGGTCTGGGGGAAGGTTCAGTTACATAATACCTTACTCAGGATACCTGTCACTGGTGTGGTATGTCGGGTCACTTTATTAGACAATGTCCCTAACCCCTAATGGAGTACCTATACTATGAAAAGATGGGACATCTAAAAAGGTTCTGTAGGAACCCATGAAATATGGGTAGGGATGGAGCAGCTAGACATAACTATATTTCGGGAATGGGTTCTTCAACCCCATATCAATATGGAAGTTTGTGTTTCACTAGCCATAGTGGTATAGGTAGTGGAAGTGGATATTCTAGGAGATAGCAGCCATATATGTAGAGTGTTGTAGATTTGGGGTCTCAGACTGCATCATGAGGAAGAGGGTAAACATTATTCCATGAACTTAATCCTACACTTATGGATAGAGTGTTTAGACTATCAAAAGTTAAAGGTATTATTCTTGTATATTATATTCTCGATATTTCCTTATTTAATATTGGTGATTCTCATTCATTTATATATGCACAGCTTATTAATGTTTTGAGTCTGGAAGTGTAGTTTTTGAGTTAGGTTATGATGACAGATAAACATTTGGGAGTAAATTTGAGAGACATCTGATTTTCTAAGCGGTGTTATCTCGAGGTTTGTGAGTATCATTTTCTTTGGGATCTATACATTATATATATTTTATGCTTTTTAATAACCATGGGTATATAATTGTTAATAGCATACAGATCCCACATAGATTGTTACCAAAGGTGAGTGAATTTTACATCTCCCGAGGGAGATAATTATATTCAATGTGGAGAGTAAGATATCCAAGAGGGACATGTGGGGAAATTCAACAGCAACTGGGCGAGCACACTACCCAGGTTTCTAGTGCTTTTTTGGATGATGAGTGTGAAAATAATGATGAATTTTCACCCTTGGTGGATAGGTTTTATGACATGTTTTATGATGAATTCTTAGGGCTTCCACCTGAGAGAGATGTAGAGTTGGAAATTGTGATCATGTCTGGAGCTGAGTCAATTTCAATTACACTATAAATAATAGAACCAACAAAGATTCAAGATCTTAAGACTTGAAAAGAATGGTTGATGGATAAGGGGTTTATCCAATTGATTATGTCTCCTTGGGGATCTCCAGTCTTGTTTTCTAATAATGATGATGCAATATTGTGCTTATTTGTTGATTAGTGGAAGTTGAATAGGTTGAATGTGAATAACTGTTATCCTATTCCACATATCGATGACCTATTTGACCAGTTGAGGGGATCTTTTGTTTTCTCTAAGATTTAATTGAGATTAGGGTTATATCAATTGAAAGTTTGACCTTTTAACATACCTCATACTATTTTCAATAGAAGGTATATACTTTATGAGTTCTTTGTGATGTCGTTTGGGTTGAAAAATGCTTCAGTTGTGTTTATAGACTGGATGAAAAGAATATTACACTCGTACCTGGATCAGTTTGTGGTAGTGTTTTTCGATGACATATTGGTGTACTTAAAGACTCATGACGATCATGCCCAAGATATTGAAATTTTCCTACATACACTGAGATAGAATCTCTTAAATTCCAAGTTATCTAAGTGTCTGTTTTGTATTGATCAGGTACACTTCCTGGGTCACATCCTCTTGTAGTATGGTGTGTCAGTGGACCCTAATAAGGTGCTAGAAGATTTTTATTGGTATAATCACAAGCATTTTTTCAATAACTATAGATTTTTTGGGGTTATAATGTTATTATCGTAGGTTTATCCAAGACTTTTTCTGATTGGTAAAAACACATTCATGCCTTACCAAGTCGGGAATAAAGTTTTTATGGTCTGAAGCATGTGATAATTTCTTTCGGGTGATGAAGAATCCTTTGACTATGTAACCAATATCAATCCTACCTGATGTAGGTGAGGAGTACATTGTGTTTTGTGACACTTCTAGGATTGATATTATAGTAGTATTGAGGCAGGGAGATCGACTTGTGGCATATGGGTCAAGGAAGTTGAGTCTAGATAAATTGAACTACACTACACACGACCTCAAACTAGATATATGGTTTATGCTTTGAAGTGTTGGTGGAATTATTTGATGATTGAAAATTTAATTGTGTATATAGGTCATAAAATCTTAAAGTATATATTTTCATAGTGAGAATCCAATATATGGAAGTATAGGTGGATTTATTATTTGCAGTCATTTTATTTTGAGCCAGTAAATACTCTTGGGATTGCTAACATTTTAATCACAAAAACAGAGACTCAAGAAATTTAGGAGTCTAGTGTTGAGTGGAAGTTGAAGAATTTACTCACTGAAAAGCATGTTTTGGTTCAAGAGATTTATTAATGGATTGTTATCATATCAGTTTCAATGGAGTATATAGTTTTGAGTCGGATCAAGGAAAGGAAATATCAGGATCCATAGTGTTTGGCCTTTAGTGTAAGCCATGATGTTGGGGAGACAACTTTAGATTGGACCATAGATGAGGATGAGATCATCTATATCAGGAATCATGTTGTTGTGCCTATGAGTATGTGGTATGATATGATACATGAATTTCATGCCTCTAAGTGTGTACTACATTTTTTGTTGACCAAAATGTATCGTGAATAACAACAGTAGTATTGGTGGAAAGGCATGAAAAATGATATATCAGAGCTTGTGATATGATGCTACACCTATCAATAGGTGATGGTCAAGAATCAATGACTTGGTGGATAACTACAGTCATTTCACAATCTCTAATGGAAGTGGGATGACGTTACCATGGACTTTTCAGTGGTTCTCTTGAGAAAACCTTAGAATAATGACTCTATTTGGGTGATTGTGGACCGGTGCATTTCTTGCCTATATAGAAGACTTATTCAATAGATCCTTTGGGATACTTGTAAATTTGAGAGATAATACATCTATATGGGGTGCTATGGAGCATAGTTTTAGACCATGACTCACCTTTTGCATCATGCTTCTAGCAGGGCTAGCAGAAGGTGTTAGGTACACAGGTTTTACTAAGTATATAATTCTACGCATAGACAGATGGGCTGTTGAAACTTACTATACATGCTCTTGAGGATATACTTTGGGTGTCTGTTCTAAAATTTTCTTGATCTTGAGAGAAGCACCTAGAATTGGTGGAGTTAACATATAACAATAGTTATCAGGGAAAAATAAAAATGGAACCATATGAGGATCTTTATAGTAGGATAATAGATCACCTCTATGTTGGATGGAGGAAGGTGAGTCAGAGCTATTGGGACTGAGCCTCAAGTAGGAGATGTCAAATTAGGTTCATTTGATTTAGAATCATATGGATATGGCTCATAGTAGGCATAATTGATATGTTGATAGATGTCGATGACCCCTTGAGTTTGTAGAGGGTGGTCATTTATTCATTGGGGTGTCGCCTAGATTGGTTCACCATAGGATATGGAGGGAGGGGAAGTTGTAACCCAGGTTTTTTGGAAAATTTTAGGTTGTTGGTAGCATGAATCTTGTGGCATACCGGTTGGATATTCCATAGAGTTATAGTGCTATGGATTATGTCTTTCATGCATCATAACTTCATAGTTACTACCACAACACTTCTCATCTGATTTATGTGGTTGATGTTGAGATTGAGACCGATGTGTCCTTTGATGAACATCCGGTATGTGTGTTGGATCACAATGAGAAATTTTTGCGTGAAAATATTGTGTTGATAGTTTGTGTGTTGTGGCAACATGGACATGTTTTGGACGAAACATGGGAGAGAGAAGCGGATAAATAGGTTCAGTAGCCTAATATTTTTACCTCATAATCATAGATATTCTTGGGAGTAAAACTTGAGGATGAGATATTATGTGGTGGGGATATTGTTTTATATATTCTTGGTGGTGTCCTATTAAGTTCTACTCACACCCAACTCAGGTAGTCTGAATGGTAACCGAATAGATTTCATGTTTGCCAGACACAATAAGGGACATATCCCTATGTTAGATGGATGATTTGGGTCAGAGCATAGATGAGGGAACCAGTTATTGTGTTGGTACCCACTTAGGGGAGTCAGTGTTTCTTTCTTTTGGGTTTTCATTTTAATCTTGACACATACTTAGCATGTCATGTCTACTATTTGGTTTTGATATTGTATTCATTTTGGATTATCATGTGATACTTGTATTAATTTGGTTGTTTTTTATTTACTTTGTTGTTGTGCTACATTAATAAAGAGGATATAGTCTCCCCATGATCAATATTAGACCCTCAATACCATTCAACAACCTATAACATATATGAAGTCATGCCTAAGGTCATGTGTTCAACTGGCTCAGAGCACCGGTGCGGGGCACCTGGGTCAGGATGTAACACCTGGTGACAAACATTTTTTTACCGAAGTGACCACTCATAATGAGAAAAAAATAAAATTAGCCTCATTACCAAATTTTAAAACGATGATTAAAAATATGGAATACATTTTATAAAATTAAATTTCTATAAGTGGCCAAAATCAATATAAAGAAACCTCAAAACATGATGAAAAATAGTTTTCCAGAAAAATGTCATTTTAAGTATAGAATGATTTCATAGTAAAATAGATTATAATATTTATTCTAATGAAATCCATTAGATTATTTGAAATAAAATGAGACTTATTTTCATTCAAACTAAACCAAAACTAAAATTAACCATACAAGTATTGATTAATATTTTAAAAACTATTTTTATTTGGACAGAAACATCAATTAGATTTCTAATATGTTAAGAACTAAATTATGGGTTCAAAATTATATATTTACATAAATTATATTAATTATTAAAAATATATTAGATATATAAAAAAATTATTCATTAACTTTAAATTTATTTTTATTTCATTATAATGTCATTAAACTGATAGTTTTTGTAAAGTCAATTTTTTTCAATATTCACAAAAAAACAACTATTTTGGAAAGAATAACAAAAAATCACCCTAAGATAATTTTGAATTGATGAATTTAAAAATAAAATTAATTTAATCAAATAAAATTTATATTATTGGTAGAAATTTATTATAATAACCACACCAAAATTGTAATGATAAACATTTTTGATGAAAACATACTTTTAAATCATAAAATAAAATTACTGAAAATTGTGTACTTAATTATTATCAATTAATCAACCCATTTTAGTTATATAAAACCTTTACAAATATTTTTCATAATATATTTTTTCTTATACATACTTTTAATTTAACAGTTAGGTTGTAATAGTCACATTTATAGTATATTTTTGTTTGTATAAAACTCATTGTTCTATGTTTAGAAAGTTTTTGATATTATTATTATTTTAAACTAAATATTTTAGGATTTAAATAGATACTCAACTATAACACTAAGTCATATAACAATAAAATATTGAGATCATTCCCTAGGAGATTAGTAAGTAACGATAGGGATTTGTGCTGAAATTTATTATTAACCAATAATTTTTTAATTTAAAGGATCAAGTGTAAAGAACACTAAATTATAATGTTGTTGAAAATAATATATGAAAGTAATAATTAAGAAATTAATTTTAAATGATGTTTTTTTTAAATTTATATTATCTAATCTTTTCATAAATTAATTGAATTGATCTACTATAATATTGTTCAAAAATAAGGCAACATCTTTATGGTCATATCCCTTGATTCGACGTAATATAATTTATATTTTTTTATTCAAGGAATAAATAAAAACACATGAATTAATTTAAATAATGAATATAAAAAATGAATCTAAACTATTATTAATACTTTAATCCTATCATCCACTTTGGATATTCTCCCTTAATAAATCTCTTTATGAATACTTACTAAGTAATTATATAAGAGTTATGTCTCAAAGTGATTCCAAATCCAAACAATATCTTTGTAAATGAAGTTGATATAAATTAAGCACCTTTATTTCGATACCTAATCCTTTAATCCTTTAATTTGAAAGTTACTCTTAATAAAAGTGGAATGAACATGGTATAAAGTTTTCATCTTAAATAAATAAGTTAAAGTGGAAAATAATGGTGAGGATTTACAAAATAAGAGTCAAGAAATAAAAAAAAGTGAAAAAAATAATACAAACTAAAAATAATGAATAATTTTAAAAAATAAAATTTATAAAATTAAATCAAGAACAAAATAACCCAAAACAAGAAAGAAGAATCGAGAATAAATTTTGAAGTTATTGAAATGGGCGTTGATTCCCAATATTTATTTACTGATGTCACCTCTACTTGGAGGTAATGGCCACATCATAGTGGATTCTTATAGAAGATAATAATACTATATATTCATGAGAGTATCTTTAAAAACTTATAATCTATATATCTTCAGATTGACAACTATTCCTCTACATTATGGATGTCTTGTATCTCCTAATTTTACTTAGATATATCAAAATATTATTAGACATTTATTAGGAGATAAAAACCAGACTATATATTTAATTTTATAGCACAAACTTCAGAAATTTATTATATATCTCCACCATGTCATAGATCGTGCCATTGAATTTAATGTGAAATGGTTGGTTCAGCTCTGGGTGTGGTGTTAAATGTTTACTTCGATATTATTTCAATGAGGTGAACCATGATTACCTCTAAGGAATAATGGTTATCATGGTAGGAAATAAAATCCTCATGGTCCATGAACTATTTATTACATGAAATAAAAAGATCTAGATTCATTATGTATCTCATAAAATTTTAGCACAACTAGGTTGAGGCAGAACCATGATATAGTTTAAATTTTTATAATTCTTACCTAAAGTTGTCTTTTTAAGATATTATAATAAATTAATTTACAAAATCTTTTAAATAATAATAATTTAGTCAAAATAATTATGATTAACAATAAAATTTAATTAAAAAATGAATAAAAAATGAAGTACCAAATTTTCCAACGCTTAATAGTTTACATGTCCATATAAAAGAAAAAACATCTCAAGAATGATTTAAAAGAAAAACTATCCTTTAATACGAGGAAAATAATAAAAATTATAACAATAGAATAATGATTTAACTAAATTTAATTATATATAAAAATATATATCCTATATAAGTATCCAATAAAGATTTATTGATAAATAAAAATTCCAATCACTTTTTCCTTTATTATTCATATTTCAATCATTCCTTAATCATCCAATCCCATTATTTGATTTACCTTTCAGGAAAAATTTCTCCACTCGATCAATATGAATTTAAAAATAATATTTACACTCAATATCAACTATAATAAATCTATTCATATGCTTGAAAATTATCTAAATTTATACCTTAAAATCAAACAATGCTAATAAATAGTACTTCCAAGGAAGGTTCTTTTTGTTCTATAAATATGAACTATGGGGGTTTATAATGTAAAATAATTTAACATAAATGTTTAAGAATGTGGATTAATTATTTAATTATAATTATTGAATTTATTTGAAAATTAATGTAACATTATTTCCACCATCTCTTTCTTTCTCAAAATCTATCAAAAACCAGACCTTGTCTTTTTTCTCATCATCCCACAATCATGGCATTCAAATTAGTAAAAAAATTAAACTTTTAATTCAATTTTTTCTTTACATTTATTTTTTAAATAGAATTTATAATTGAAATAAATCCTACACCATTGTAATTCTAACAAAATAGTAGGTTTGTCTCATACCATCATTCACATATTGACATTAATTATAATAGTTAGAACAAGAAGGCATAAGGTATACATATATCAGTCAATCAAAGGAAATTGGATTTCCAAAATTTTCGAAAATGGTATATGAATCATGAAACTACATCAAAAATATCTTTGTGAACCTTATATCAATAAACAAAGACAGCCTTCACAATTTTTATTCCATGGAATTATCCTTTTTTAGTACCATTAATCACCAATATTCCACTATATTCTCAAAATAAATCATTTAATTATAAAAGAAATATAGGGTAGTAAGGATAAGTTGTCTTATAATATAGATTTATAATAAGTTGTTTCCAAAGGTTAAATAGTATAAAGTTATACCTAATAATGCTATCAGTAATTTTCATGTTAATTAAAGTATTTCACTCATTGAAAAATATTAAATGGAAAATTCTTATAAAAATTCATATCTCAAGAATCACTTAAGAAATTGGATATTAAATGAATTTGAAAAAAAGGTCCTTGTAATACCTCTCAGTAATGAGAGTTTGGGTTTTGTTTCATAGAATGGATTCTAATTAATGATAAAATCAATAATAACTTTAAGAAATTAAAATTTATGGATAAAAAAATTCAAAAATAATCTTTAAATTGAACATAAAAATAAATAATTATTTTATTTTAAATGAATTTAATTTTATAATCTTAATTTCATTGTCATGGTCACTCTAAATTTTCTCAATACAAGTGAGGTTTTGTAAGGAGAACATCTCCTAGATCAGTTATTTCTTTAAAAAATAATTTAAGTCTGTCTAAAATATCCTCCCCCGCACTTAATGTAAAATAGTGGACTCAGGGTCTAAAATGAATGTCAAGTATTGAAATTAATAACATTAAAAATAAATAAAATACATGAAATAAGAAAAAACGTATCAAGTAATTCCCAAAAAGTGAAACCATGTATTCCTTTTGATGTTTTCTAATTTTTATTTTAAATTTTCTAAAAAATGTATTTCCCATCAAAAAAAATAAATTATCTTATTAATGGTTTATTATAATTAGAATCATAAAGATAAACTAGTAAATCATTGAATTTTATACCAAAATATCATTTTTCATTTATTTAGGTAAATAGTAAAAATATAGTACAATAATATAAAAGAATAAAGTAAATACAAGGGAATATTACAGATATCAAAATATAAAAGGGTGAAATAAAAAATATTATAAAAAACCTTAGTATCACCCAGTTCATTATCTACCTTATCCTCCTCGGATTATGACTCCACTGGAAGAAAAGGAATGAGTTTTTGACCCATCATTTTTTTAAGTATCCTTTTACGATTCCTTTCTAAATGATGATAAAATACGACCTAAGGTTATTCTACCGAGATAAAAGTGGGTTGGTCTGTTGATAGTATTAATGTCGAAGGTAGTTTTGTAGAGTAAAAAACCCAACTAGAGGTTGTTTTACCTCAATGTATACACTCTGAGTGTTAGTGACAATCTATCTTGGAATGGTCACAATAGTCTATGATGATGTAGTTGAACTAGTTGTTTGTACCTCAATCTCTTTTCTCAATGAAATTGTAGTCTAGTAAAACATGGTGTGTATCCACTACAATAAAATTATAATTATCATAAATTTCCATATATAAATTCTTCTATTTGGATGGTTTAGTAATTATATCATCATTTTTTGAACTCTACTTATAATAAATTTTCATTTCCCCTTTAATTTTTTTAATATGTATCTTATTTTTCTTGGATTTTTCTTGTTTTCTTTTCTTAGGTTCGTAAATATTTTTATTTTTAAAGGTGGAATTTTTATTTTAACCAAAGTTATTAATTTATTGTATTTTTTTCAAAATGTCATTATTTTCAATTAAAAGTTGTTTTAATTATTTTAAAATAATTTGAGGGATCTAAAGAAGGTAAGAAGAATCAAGAATTCTAGATGAAATTAGATAAAATCAGGGAGAATGAAATTGACCAATCCATTATAATTAAGTTGAAATCATGACACAATAAGAAGACCATGTCAAAATTTTCATTTGTATAAGGGTTGTTTTTATTCATGTAAGGATATTTGGTTCAAGGGATCTATAATATTGAGCCTCTACTCATGCCATAATAGTGTTTTAGAGTTAAAAAATCCAACCCTTCATCACTATAAGATCATGGATCCACCATGGATAAGAACCATGTTGAAGCACAACACTATATAGGGTGGAGAAGGAGGACTACCCAATATGGTCCAATTCTAAGCAGTTTGATGGACCATGGTATGGGGTCGTACTATGGACAAGATAACTGTGAAGTGCGGTACAGACCCACCCGGATTTGTAAATCCCTAAGTGGTTTTATGGATAGTTGATGTCTCATTTGGGGTAATGAATAAAATTTCACTCTAATGAAATTTTTTTGTGTGATAAAATAATTATATTTTAATCCACAAGACTTTTAACCATGAATTAGAAGACAAAGAGTTAATTCCACAAAAGAAGAAATTAAGACAGCATTGTTGCATGTTCCTAGTGACCTGAAGGGTGTATTTTTGGAAGTATAAATTTTCAATATATTTTTAGAGTATATAGGACTTTACAACATGGTTATATATACCATATCAAAATAATAATAGAGAGGAAGTTTTCCATGTCATAGGAATGAATTCCATAATGGAGGGTAAAATTTTGAGAAGTAGGAAAGATGGGTCCTTTTAAATTTATACTAGTCATTTCAATATGATGACGTGCTCTACACCACATCATCTGTTTCAGTTGTATAAATTTAAATTCAAAACTAACATATAACACCATAGAGTTGGATGTTGCACCATGGAGTATGGGCCATGCAGAAAGTGAATATCATTATTGATGTGGCTTTCCCATTAAGGTTTTTTCATTAACTAGACTTCTTAAACTAAAAAAATTAGAATTTAATGGATGAAATTGAATGGAAGATTAAATAAGGTATTTATTTGAATTATAATAATTAAGGATCATAAGTGTTTTTTGAATTTCATATTTTAAATTTAAATATTCTTTGATATAAATAATATATTATGCAAGAGAAATGTATTACATAGATCACATAGAACATTAAGATGAGAATATTTTGATGAATAAAGAGAACTTAATATCATTTAATATTTCAATTAAATAAGAGAACTATATAAAGACTGAATTTTTTTTAATATCAAGTTTGGAATGAAGGTTATGTTATATATACCATTAAAGATCTAGTTTAGCAGAGAAGAGCATCATGGATAAAACCCTAGCAGTTTAGTATTGAATTTAATTTTTAAATCTTATAAGATATACCTATATGTAAACATTATCTTTGTATCCCTCTTTAAAGTTCTGAGTGGAAGATAGGGTGAGTTTTTGGACCTTGCTAGATTGGTTAGATATTCCTAAATTTATAATCACATACTAGTGTAGTGGTTAAAAATTATATCAACATATTACTAATATGTTGTCCTTGTAGTATCCTTTTATAGGTTAACCAAGTAAAATCAACAAGCTCATTATCTTTATTTTCCTACATTTTGTTTTGATTAAGAAATATTATTTAAGTTGACATTTCCAACGTGAAGACAAGATCCAATTTGATATAATGAAAGGAAGATGTTTCACTACAATAATTCACCCACCCTATTAGGATATATAGTCAGAACATGATACAAAAAGTGGTATAGAATCCAATATTTTGTTCTTGAATCAATTAAATAAAATTATTTTTAAGTAATAATATTTGTAGTGAAAAGGGGTTTCCCTTATTTGATGGATAAAATTTCCAAATATGGAAGAAAATTATGAGATATCATCTATGATCTCTTATACTTGAAGAGGTTATGTTTTAGTGAATGGGATTAAAATAAGTGGTCACACCTGAAGTCCAATGAGGTAAGATTACAAAAGGTTGATAAATGATTATGATAAGGCTCATCATAAATTATAATTAGTGGTTCCTAATCATATACATATATATGAAGGTGATGGAATTCTTAACAGCTAAAGGTGTTTGGGATAAACATACAAATATCATTTTAGGTGATACTAAAGTGAATGAGGAAAATATTAAAATTATAAATAATACGTTTTAAGATTAGAATATGAATTATAGTAAAAATGTTAATGGTCTCTTTAACCATATTACTAAAGTTTTTGGTGACCTTAAAGGGATTATTTAGGAAATCAAAGATTATATCATAGTGAAGAGTAGTTTTAGAATATTACCCCTGTGTATAATATAAAATTATAATCTCTTGAAGAAAATGAATACTGTTGATTTATCACTTGTTGAATTTAATAGAAAACTATTTTATTATGAAATGAGGGTGAATCCATAAATCACATTAGAACATTCATCTAAAGAAATAGTGATCAAGGTTTTTTAGAATAATGAATTTTAGGATGATAAAAATGAATTTAATGTAAATGATGATTTGATGTAACTTATGGTAATAAAGTTTAAAAGGGTGAAATGTAGATTTTCAGGAAATATACCTCTTCTTTTTACATTGTGTCAAGTTTGGAGACATTAATATTTTGTGTCCAAATAAGTTTGATAAACAACATGGTTAGTATGAGTTCTCACAAAAAATAAGTAGAAGCATCTATCAATAAGTTACCTAAATTCTAGAAATCAATGTGGAAAGAAGTTTCAAAGAAAGGTTCTTATCAGCAAAACAAATATATGATGCTAAATAATATTTATTATAATACATTGGAACTAAATTTATCCCATATATATAGAGGGTGTAATGATGGTTTTGGTTGAAAAATATAAAATTGTAGTTGAAAATGATAAGGAATCAGAAGGATTTCTATAATTTCAAGTGAATCTGGATAGATCTCTTAAAGATATTTATTTACAAATAAATAAAAATTGGAAATTTATGGTTTTATGGAGGATAATTCAAGCTATGTTGATTAACTTGAAACTCAATTTTATTATCTTAATTTTTTTTGAATATTCTAAAAATAATCAAGTGAAACTTGAAGAATATACCAGTTTTAGATTGAATATTGAGTAATATACTAATATCATTGATTACATTAATTTTTCTATAAAATATAAATTTATGAATACTAAATATATTGAATAATATTTTTTTATTTGTGTAATAAGGTTGAATTTTAAATCAAAATAGATGTTTCAAAGAAGAATATTCAGTTTGGGAAGTTTTCAGGTGTTGTTTTGAAATAAATATTTCAATGAGGTATAATAAAATTTAAAGAAATGATGAGTGTACAAAAAAAATATTTCATGTAAAAAACTAGTATTGGATTTTATGGTGAAACATCAAAGAAAAATTTCATAAGCATGAAGAAAAATGGGAAGTAGTTTATGGGAAAAGTTTCTCAACCAATGAGAACTTATAAAAAATTATGGAATTATTCAAAAGATGGATACAGGTGGAGAAGTGAAAATAAAATAATATTTTCTTTGGTGAAGTTATAATTTCTTTTTTTATTAGAAACACTATGTTGTATTATGGTGAAGCTAAAAATTATGTCAGAGAATAATCTATTGGCAGTTAAACAAGAAAATATGGAATATGCACTTCATATTAGGGAATAAATTATTTCTATTGTAATTGTTTTAATTTTTAATACATTTTATTTACGAAAGATTATTACAGGATTGTAACAAGAAGATCATTATATTGAATACAATGTAAAGTAGATGAAAGGTAGTATAATTTATTTCCATTGAAGAAAATATATTATCCTTTTAAAGAAGAATAATTCAGACTAATGTATTGCGATGAAAATAATCAGAATATACCAATAAAAGTCTCAAATAATTTAATAATTTCATGGAAATGAAGAAGTAATATTGAGAACAAAAACTTGATTATAATTTCTTTCAAAGAACTACAGAATAGTAACAGATGGATTTTGTATAGTGTATTTTCATCTCTTATGATAGAAAATATGAACTTTTTGATCATTGTTAATGGAATATTTGATGGAATTGTGTTCTTTAGAAATGATGGATAATTGATGATAAGTGTAAGTGTTAATAATCGACTCACCGGTGATGAATTGAACAATATAGTTATTAATTATGTTGAATCGCTACATCATAATATTTTAAGAAAAATTTAGCTTTCACTCATATTTGGAGGTCACATTTAGTTAAAAGGTATTATATTTAAATAGAAAATTTATGAGTTTATTTATAAAAGATTAAATAACAAATTTAAATTTATTTTAAGTTTATGTAAAGGAAAACAATTGTCTAATAATAGGTTGAAGACTAAAACATATTGTATCATTAGAGGATAATCCATATCAATCAAAAAATATAGATAACATTTCAATATTTGAATTAGTAGTGGATATTCATAATTTAATGTGAGATAAAAAAATTATTTTTTATTCTTAAATGTGAGGAATGATAGTTCAAAATTCATATCCACCTATGAAGATGAGATCAAAAAGTTTACTAAATTTGATTCACACTAAAGTGTGTGCTCTGATTGGTCAGGTAATAATCTATAGAGAGAGTTATTTAAACATATTTTTTGATTACTATACTGGTATGGGTTGTTTTATGTTCATACATTCTAATAAGAAACTACTAGATTTCATAAAATAGTTTCAAAGAATATAATAAAATGAAACTATAGGAAATATGAACATTCGGATATAAGATAATATAATGGATTATATATCCTATGAGGTTTAAAATTATATAGAAAAAACATGGTAGTAAGAATGAATTTACATCAATAAGATCTCCCCAAAAAAAGGGGGTTGTGGAAATTATAAATCATATGGTCAACAATATAGAAAGTACATTTTTTGATACATAGTGACATGTTAAATCACTACTGGAATAAAGTAGTTCAACTGGCTATCTATACTCAAAATATTGTATTTCTTAGACTAGAAGTGGAGAAGGAACTATATGTAATGTGGCACAGTAGTAAACCATATTTTAATAATCATATATTATATGGAATAAAGTTTTTTTCTCAAATATAGAAGTAACCCAAGGAAAATATGGTTGTGTAGTAGATGAAGGTACATTATTTCACAAATCAAAAAAGAGTAAGTCCTACAAGTGCTTTAATAAGAGTCTCAAAAAAAGTGAAAGTAGTGAAGTAACATTTGTTGAGAATTAATCCAAAGAAAATTATGGAAATTATATTTCTAAAGAAGTATTTTAATAAAGTGATGAAACAAATATAGATTTGGGAGATCCCCAAAATTTTCATGGTAATGATGATTCTAAGATTGAATCTTTAGAACAACAAAGTGAATACTTGAATCAATATATAACTAATTAAAGAAATAAAATGTCTCAAATTTATCCAAGTAATATAATCATAGATAAAGTTTATATAAATTATACTTGAAATGTTATGCCTCAAACCAATGTTATCAAATATTTTTCCATAAATGCATACTTTACATATTAGACATGATACCAAATATTTATTCTCTAACATAAATATGAATTAAAGAAAATATTTCATTACATACATTCCTAATACCTTTTTAGGTTTTGATATCTTGAGAGTTGTGAAAAATCATAAAATAATAAATTCCATGTCTCTCTCAACCAATGGAAATTTTATATACTATATAAAAAACCAATTAATCCATAATAAGTCTTCATCATATCCCAAAAATTCTCTGCATAGGATATAATTTTAAACATATAATGTATAATAATTTTCTTCATAATGAGGGGAAATGGAAACATAAGAATGAGAGAGCTCAAATGTCTATTGTGGATAAACATAAGTGATGAAAATGAAATCTCATAAGTGGGCATAAGATGAGCATAAATATTGTTATGAGAATATATAATAAAAAATAATGTCTCAATAAACTAAAACTATGAGGATAATATATATATAGATAGAAATAAAAATAAATAGATCTCATGGATAATAATAACTGAATATTTGGTGACAGAATACATAATGGCATACATCTTGATCTTATCATTAGGGCCTCGACCAACTCACTATTGATTTCATCAAGGTTAAATACAAGACATTATTCTTTTCATCAAGACATATTTTTAAATTGGGTATTCATAAACCAAATACCCAAACATGTTCATCTCATGTGACCTATCAATACATCGAGGGGCTATATAATGTTGGGCATCACCCATAACTTTTTTAAGCACAATGAATTCTTCATATGAGATAATTAATAAACAATACATAATCAATTTTTTTAATAATCATCCATGTTGGAATAATAACATAAAAACACCAACACATTTCCATGTGTCAATAAAACTGATAAAAATATTATAACCAACCGAAATAAATAATGTGGATGGTTAAACAATTCATGATCAACTTTTTAATAATCATCAATACTGAAATAACACAAATATATATTTTTAATAGTTCCCTAATCAATAAGTAAGTGATATTTATATGTAATAATCCTTTAACTAACACCATATATAGAAATGGGTGTATGGTTAAGTAAATATTTTACCAAGTCAATCAATATATAGAATCTAGGTGAACACTTATCAGTTACAGAAATGGAAAATAGAGTATTCACAATTACATGGCATTTGGAGAAAAGTCATGCCTATTCAGGGTGGGTGGTTAGGTAAGGGAAATTTAGTGATGGACAATATCATTGATATAAAATAATGTTTCATAAGCCATCCTATGATAGGTTTTGGATGGTTAAAAAAGAACATATACACATAATAACATAAGAAACTTATAAATATGTTATCATAGATGAAAAACATCATTGCAAAAGAATGTTGGAATCTCTATCACACAAGTAGTTATCAAGAATAAATTTTTTTAATACCACAAGTTTAATCCCAAAAATCATAAATATACAAATTTATTAGAGGATAAATAATTAAAACTAAATCCCATGATTGTAAATCCATTTGAATATGAAAAAAAAATTGAGGTAAAAATTAAGAGATCTTTTTTAAAACATTTTTAACATTGATGTAAAATACAAAATTACATATTTCATTAAAAAGTAAATTTTGAAAAGGTGAAGTAAATTTTATAAAAAATTACTTTTAAAAATAATCTCTAATAATGGATCCCTAAAACATACATAAATTTTTCTATAGGAATTTTGGAGACTAATATAAAACATTTTATTAAAAAATGAAGCTTTTTAGTACTTTAAAATTACCTTTTTTGAAAACCCACATTTTAAAGATAGTAATAAAACCTTATTTGTAAAAAAATAATTCTAAAAATTAAGATTATAAAATAACATATGAAATAATATTAGGGTGTGATTACTCAATAATTGTGCAAAAAAAATCAAAATAAAACTTTATAACTCAAAGAAAAAAGATTTGAGATATCAGCACCCCTTGCAGGAAACATACTAAAAAATATAAGAAATATTCAAAAAGTATTTATGTGGTAGAATATAAAAACATAGATATTAATGAGATAATACTACATAATACACCTAATTTTATAATGTATGAAACTTATATGAAATAAATTTAAGATCATTGTCATAACTCAATGAATGAAAGTTGAGTTACTAAAAATCCTTACTACTAGGGTAACAAATGAATCCATATCCATTTAAATAAAGGAATATTATTTGGATGTTTATATAAAAATAAATTAAAAATATTTATGATAAAAACAAATTCATTGGCATCAAATAGATTATACAAGGAAACATAGTGCACAAAATGCATTATGTCTCAAATAATCAGAATATAGACCAAGAAAACCACTATAATCTTAAAAACATTCAATTAAAAAATAATTAGAGGATATAATTTAAATAAAAATTAAATATCATGAAAAAATAAAGTTTCATGTTAAAAATGTTAATGGGGAATTATATACACAATTACAAAGAAAAAATGGTGTATAATAAGAAATATATAACAAGAAGTAAAAACTTGATATAAAAATACCTTAACTTCTATCCTAGATTTCAAGAACACACAATAAACCATATATAAAAAAATAGACATATTAATAACTTGTTTAAAAATTTTAATTATATATTTTAAATTTATACTCTTCATTATAATCATTCTCTATAGTAATTCCAGTTACTTTTTACCTCACTAGTGCGGAAAACATTTTTAACGTCACCATTTTTTACATCGGTTATATATAACCGATATGAAATACTTTGATATGTGGTTTTTAACATCGGTATTTTATAAATAACATAAAAAATACTGAGAGTAAATTTTTCATGCTGGTTATGAAAATAACCGACGTAAAAAATCCCGCGTGTTGGTTTTTTACGTCGGTTAATTTATAACTGACCTAAAAAACCAACACGTGGCATTTGTTAAGTGGGTTATTTGATAACTGAAATAAAAAATGAGGTATCTAACAAATTTTTTACATCATTTATAAAATAACCGACGTAAAAAATGTGGCATATGAGGCCTTTTTGATGTCGGTCATTTGATAACCGACATAAAAACCCAACCTGTAGAATTTTTTACTTCGGTTATATTATAACAGACGTAAAAAACCAACACACGGTAGTTTTTATGTCAATTATAAAATAACGAACATAAAAAATTTGGTTTCTTATGTGTTTTTTACATCGTTTATAGAATAATCGATGTAAAAAACCAACACGCGACTTTTTTTACGTCGGTTATAAAATAACCAATGTAAAAAATGTGGTATTTGATACATTTATAACGTAGGTTATTATAATAAATGATGTTATAAATGTAATAGAAAATAGTTTATAACATCGGTTATTAAATAACTAACATTATAAAATATTTAAAAAATTTATCACACCCTGGGGATTGTTATTTCTGATTTTTCGATCGCCAGACCAGCAACTTGTCTCTCTCGCGCGGAAAACCTAGAATCAAATCTTCAATATCATGTTGTTAAAATCATTTTGCCATAATCTTTTATCATCTTTACTCTCCTTGGATCTATCATCTCCACTTTCAACACTCAGGTAAGCCTCCCATGACTTTATTTCATTTGTTTTTTTTTCGGATAGTCTATATTTACATTTTGTGATTTTTTTTGTTTAAACTAGGTTAGATTCATCGATTTCGAACCCTCTTACCTCATTTTTCTATCATCATATTATTTATTATAACCATATCTATTAGATTGACTCAAAATATTCAAGTAAGCCTCACCTACTTCTATTTCGTTTGTTTTTGTTTCGTGGATGCCCTACATTTATGGTAATATTTGTTGTCATTGAAAACTAATGATCTCATTCACCTATATCACTACAATTTATATCTAAACCATTGTGATACACCCATTTCTTGTACCGGTGTGATTTATTTTATAAGTATATATGGTTTTTTATGGTGGAATTTTTGTTTTGGATCATTGGTTGTTTCTATTTTGGGTATCACTTTTTTTGTTCCATAAACTATTTACGTCGCTTGTTTTCATGGACTATTATAAGTCTTAATATGCTATTGAAACCCGATTCATTGAACAATAGAGCATTTTATACTAGTAAGAGATACAATTCATGGTTCTCATTTTGAATAATGGCACGATACCAAAACTAGTAGCTTGAGGTTAAAATCCCTAGATATGCCAAAACTAGTAGCTTGAGGTTAAAATCCCATGGTTCTGGGGGCTGACCAGAGGGTTGGGGTTGTCCAGGGGTTGGGGGCTGTCCAGAGGCTTTGGGGGGCTATCCAGAGGGTTGGGGGCTATCCAGGGTGTCCATGGAGGTGGGGGGAATTCAGGGGTGTGTGTGTGTTTATGGGGGGGGGGGGTCCAAGGGGGTGGGGGTTTCGAAGAGGGTGGGGGCTATCCAAGGGGGTGGGGCCTATCCAGAGGGTTTGGGGGTTGTTCGGGGGGGTTGTCCAGAGGGTTGGGGGGTGTTCAGGGGGGTGTCAAAGGAGGTAGGGGTGGGGGGGTGTCCAGGAGGGTTAGGGGTGTCCAAGGGGGTGGGGGACTGTCCAGAGGGGTGGGGGTTGTCCAAGGGGGTGGTGGTGTCCAGGGGGTGTCCAAAGGGGTGGGGGTGTCCAGAGGGTTTGGGGGGATGTCCAGAGGGTTGGGGATGTCTAGGGTGTCCATGGAGGGGGGGCAGTCCAGGGGTGTGTGTGGGGAGGGGTCCAAGGGGGTGGGGGTGTCTAAGGGGGTGGGGGCAATGTAAGGGGGTGGGGGCTTGTCCAGAAGGTTTGGGGGTTCTCCGAGGGGATGTCCAGAGGGTTGGGGTGTCCAGGGGGTGTCCAAGGGGGTAGGAGTTGGGTGGTGGTGTCCAGGAGGGGTGGGGTGTCCAAGAGGGGTTGGGGTGTCTAGGGGGGTTGTCCAGGGGGTGGGGTGGTGTCCTGAGGGGTGGGGGCTGTCCAAGGGTGTGGTGGTGTTTAGGGGGTTTCCAAGGGGGTGGGGTGGTGTACAGGGGTGGGAGGGGTTTCCAAGGGGGTGGTGGTGTCTAGGGGGTTTCCAAGGGGGTGGGGGTGGTTTCTAGGGGGTGGGGGCTGTCTAAGGGGGTGGTGGTGTCCAGGGGGTGTCCAATGAGGTGGGGGGTGGTGTCCAGGGGGCTGTCTAAGGGGGGGGTGGTGTCCAAGGGGTATCCAAGTGAATGGGGGATAAGTGTCAGTTGGTATTGACTATTGCATCGTGGTTTATGAGATTATGACATGATTATTGTATTGTTTCATGGATATTAGTGTTGCAATATGATTCTATTTGGTTATATATATTTTTACCAGTCATCGACTATGATAAAATTATGGGTTATAGGGGAGACCATGTTGTGGTTTTCAAATATGTGTAGTTATCTTGACCCCGTTGTTCCGTGATGATTGGATTTACATTGTGATTTTCTCCATCTGCTTTTTTATTTCAATTTTGATTTTATTCTCAAGTTTACTCCATTTTCTCCAATTTTCTATCAACTATTGGAGGACCCATGGTTTTCTTTGATTCCATGGAATTTAAAACTATTATATCTAACTATATTTTCTTTTTAAAATCATATTCAAGAATATTTTTTAAAATACACATATATTTGTTTTATATTTAAAAATTGTTTTATATTAAAATTATGATTTTTTTCATATAAAAATATATTTGTTTTATCTTAAAAAGATGTATAATTTTGATATTTGTTATAAGTAATAATGATTCGAAGCTGGATTACGGTACATCGAATGAGCAATGAATATAACGAAAGTATTGATGCCTTTTTGGAATTTTCTAAATGAAATGTTCCAAGTAGTGACATTTTTTTCTGTCCAGGCTTAAAATGTTTGAATATGAAGAAGTTGAAAAGTAGAGAGATAAAAGATCATCTGATTTGTCATGGTTTTAATCCGAGTTATAGACCTTGGATTTGGAATGGTGAAACAGGATGGAATGTCACTGATGATAATGATTCACAAGATGGTAACTCCAATGGAATTGAAGAAATGATTCGCGATATTGCAGCAGAACAAATTGAGATAGAATCGACAGTTGCACATCTATATGGTGATGCTGAAAAACCATTATATCTTGGTTGTACAGATTTTACGGTTTTGTGGGAAGTGTTAAGATTGATTAACTTGAAGGAAAAACATAGATGGAGTGATCGATGTTTTACAGAGCTACTACAATTGATGAAATACATTCTTCCAAAAGATAATGATCTTCTAGATTCACAATATAAGGCCAATAAAATATTATGCCCAATGGGATTGGGATATAAGAAAATACATGCCTGTCTGAATGACTGTATGATATATAGGAAGGAATATGAATTTCTGTCAGAGTGTCCTAAATGTGGGACATCACGATATAAGGTGAAAGAAAAATCACAGGCTGGTGTAGAGATTACAAAGATCCCTTCAAAGGTATTTTGGTATCTTCCAATAATTCATCATTTGAAATGTTTATTTGCTAATTCACATGATGAAGAAAGGTTAAGATGGCATGCTGATGAGTGGTTATGTGATTGAAAATTACATCATCCGGCTAACTGTCCAAAATGGAAGAAAATTGATGAGCAGTATTCTACATTTAGAAATAAAATTAGAAATCTCAAACTAGGGTTGTGCACAGATAGAATGAATCCATACCGAACCCTCAGTAACACACATATTTCATGGCCTGTTTTATTGGTAATTTACAACCTCTCTCCTAAAGTTTGTATAAAGTGAAAATATGTCATGTTTAGTATAATTATCTCTGGTCTGAAGCAAACCGACAATTATATTGATGTTTACTTGTAACCATTGATTGGTGATTTTAGAATTTTGTGGGTGGATGGTATTGGGGTGTATGATTCTTATAAAATGAAATATTTTCAACTACATGCAATGATTTTTTTCACTATAAATAACTTTCCAACATATGGAAATTTTTCTGGATATAGTGTTAAAGGGCATAAATCATGTCTAATTTGTGAACAAAAGACGTCATATTGTCAATTGCATCATGGGATGAAAACAGTGTACATGGGTCAACGAAATTTTTTACCTATGGATCACTCTTATAGAATACTAAAAAAAAGAATTCAATGGCTCACAAGAATTTGATATTGCTCCAAAAAATTTATCCCCTGATTTTTATTTTGAGAGGGTGAAAAACATTGATGTGACATTGGGAAAGACACAAAAATCTGGTAATGATAGACATATTTGGAAGAAAAGGTCAATATGTTTTGAGCTACCATATTGGAAATATCATGATGTTCAACATAATATTGATGTCATGCATGTGGAGAAGAATATTTGTGATTTTTTGATTGGAACATTGTTAGATATTAAAGGAAATACAAAAGATGGGTTGAATGCAAGATTGGATTTTCTATTAATGGGAATACATTTCGAGTTAGCTCCCACTCCTAATAGAAGACGAACATTTCTTCCTCCGGCTTGTCATAAATTATCGAAGAGTGGGAAAATTAGCTTTTGCTGGTGTCTTCATGATATCAAAGTGCCTCAAGGTTATTCTCCAAATGTTAAAAAATTTGTCTCATTGAAGGACTTGAAGTTGATAGGTATGAAATCTCATGGGTGTCACTTCATGATGCAAAATATTCTACCAGTTTCATTGCATAGAATATTTCCCATCCATGTCAGAAAGACTATAATGAAGTTGTGTTATTTTTTCAATTCAATTTGTAATAATGCGATTGATGTGACTGCTTTGAACATTTTTGGAAAAGGATGAAATTTGTATACTTTTTCAATTGGAAATGTATTTTCCTCCAACTTTTTTTTTGATATAATGGTGCATTTAATGATTCACCTAGTTCGAGAAATAAAGCTTTGTGGACCTGTATATCTTCGTTGGATGTATCCTTTTGAAAGGTATATGAAAATATTGAAGGGTTATGTTAAGAATCCATATCAACCTGAAGCCTCCATTATTAAAAAGTATATTTCTGAGGAGGTTGCAGAGTTTTTTACGAGCTACTTGGCTGCGGTGCAGCATATAGGTTTGCCTCCATCTATCCATGAACGAGTTAATAATGAGGTAAAGGGGATTCGTGGCTTGAAAGTCAAATCGTTGTCAGCCGAACAGATGAAGAAGTTATAATCATACATCTTGAATAACATAGCTTATGCTCAACCATATATCACATTGCATATTAATGAGTTGAAACAATGTCATCCAAAGAAGAAAGAAATGTGGATTTTGAATGAGCACAAAAAAACATTTTTTTCATGGTTTAAAAAGACCTTTCATGGTAGATCAGATGTATCAGAGACATTAAAATGGATAGTGTGTGGTCCATGTTTAAATGTGATAACATGGTCTAGTTATGACATTAATGGCTATACATTTCATATGAAAGCTCAGGACAACAGAAGTGTGTTTTAGAATAGTGGTGTATTGGTGTTTGCAGAAGAAATGCATTTTTTGATTGCTAAGGACAAAAACCCAATTTCTACATCAAGTTCATATTATGGAGTGATTGAAGACATATGGGAGGTTGATTATTTAAAATTAATGTTCTTGTTTTTAAATATAAATGGTTTATCGATAACAACAGTGTCAGGCATGATGAATTTGGAATGACACTTTTTAAAATGAATAGATTGGAAGACACAACTGATTCTTTTATAATTGAAACACATGAAAAACAAATTTTCTATGTAGTAGATCAATCAGAAATGCAATGGGCTGTTGTTTTACAAGGGAAAAAACAACATGTTGGAGAGGATGAACTTGATGAAGATGCTGATTTATGTGAGATCCCTACTTCCATGGAAAGATTAATAGAACATACTGTTGATCGTATTAAAGACATGGTTTGTGCCATAAGGAACGATCACGACAAAGAAATTTGTGAAAAAAATCCATTTGTACATTCCTAAAATTACAGGTAACATTTTTTATTTCTTGTTTACATTTATTTTTTTCATAAAATGTTAGATATTGTAAGTTTTTTCTTTATTTAAACATGTATTAAAACAAAATAAGTATAAGTTTTTGTTTGTTTTATGTTTGTTTAGTTTACTTTATCATGTTTACCATTACATAAATTATATATCTATTATTTTTTTCAGTGACAATTACTTTACCAGGTTTACCATGTTTACCATCTTGACCATCTTGACTATATTTACCATTATTTAACATGCTTACCGTATTAACCATGTTTACTATTACATAACATAGTAAAATTTTCTATTTTCTAATTACAGTAGTATTAAAATATTTGAATTTGTATATTTGTGAACTAATGTTTGTTTTTTTTATTTGAAGGATAATGATAGATCGATCAGTTGATCAACCACATGATTTTCGAGATGAGCATATTGGTCATACCTTTGGGGAGGAACATTCACATGCTTCTATTGATGTTCCCCAATCTTCCTCATGTGCTCCTATTATGACAAAGAGTTCAAGAGTTGGTAAACATGGGTGCACACGTTTACTAAAATTATCACTTGCCCGTATGCAGGATCAGAGGATACTCATGGAGTTTGATGAGGATGATATTCCTAGAGGTCCAAATGCAAAATATTTTAAGAGTTTTGTATCAACTCATGGTAAGAGAAAAGTAATCATTTTGTATAATGACTGGAGAAGTGTGGATAAAGCGATAATCTCTTAGTTTTGGGAGATGGTTTTGGTAAGATATTTTTCTATTATGCACTTATTCTTTAAATGTTTCTAGTATATATAATATGTTTAACCTCTTATTTATCAGATGACATTTGATACTCCTAACACTGGATGAGTTAGGAAGAAATTCTTATCGATGGCTTCCAGAAGATGGAGGGATCTCAAATCAACCCTCTCATCTGATTTTATTTTTGGTCATAGGTGTCATGACAATCCATGTCGTATATATCCTTTTATAGATGAAGACACATGAAGACAGTTTGTTGAAAGTAGAAGAAAAGAGTCATTTTTTGTAAGGGAAATGTAAACTTTTATAATATTTCTTATATAAATGATATTATTAATGTTTTGCTAATGATTTCTTATTCTTAATTTACAGAAAATAAGGAAAGATCAGTAGGAGATCCAATCAAAATATGTATACACTCATAGTTTATCTTGGGGAGGGTATGTATTTTTGGAAGAACAAATTATGGAGGAAAAATTACAAAAACTAGGAGGTGATTCTTCAAGCTCTGGAGAGGTGGACCCTCTATCCTCTCTATCTAGACATGAAAAATGGAAGAGATCTCAGATGGGAAAAAAAGGGAAATATCTTTCGGAAGAATCGAGAATCATAACTGAGAGGACTGTAAGATATCTATTTTATTTATTTAAGTTAACTATTTTCATCATATATTTTAAATCAATATAGAAATGTTAAATTAATCAATACAGGACTCTCTTGAAGAGTAGACCTCATATGGGGTATTTATAGCTACTGGGAGGAAAGATATTTTATCTGTAGTATTGGGAAAGCCTGAACATCCTGGTCGTGTATGAGGATATCTGGCATGTGTATCGGTAAGAAAAGTGTTTCCACGTTCTTCAACTTCTAACGTTGAGGGTGTTTATAAAAAAAATATAATACTTGGAGGCAGAAGTTCATAATATTAATTCAATGATGGAGGAAAATATTAGAGCGTTGGTATAGTCTATGTTTGCAGACATGCAAAGACAATTTCAGACTGCAGCTCCCACTCCTCTACCTCCCCTTGTAGACCCCATTTTTTATCTTACTCCTCCACCACAGCTTCCTACTTATTGAGAGTTGTATGTTGATGATCCTCAACATCATATAGTTTCATATGGGTTGGTATATTTTATAGGAGATATAGTTCATCACAAAAAATTAGAAGTAGGGAATCAGAGGGTCGCTGTACAGGATATTATAGATAGGTCTGCTTGAGAACCATTACCTATAGATGATGTGACAACAATTGGACATAGTATTTAACATTTTTTAATTTGGCTATCCAGGATTCTTCGACTCATTAGCATAGAGGTATGTATGTTATATCTTCTATTTTATTTTTTATTAAAGTTGTTTTATCATTTGAAAACTAATATATTTTTTCTATTTATTTTTACAAGAATAATTTCAAGGTAAAGAAATATTGTATAGAAAACAACAAAGGAAAATGACTATGACATCAGATAAATATTCTAGTAGTCTTGACAGATTGTCAAGATTTTCAAATTTGTTGGCAGGTCATTATGAGTTTCCAATGGAAGCTCATGTTTTTGGACGTTCAATAACTATGAGGATTGTGAAAACTGATATCGTGGAGCTTGTTACTGGAGATAAGTTGGGAATCAACGTGGTGAAAATGTTTTCCATGTAAGTCTTAACACCTTTTACCTGCGTTACATTTATTAGAAATGTATACTTAATTCTATTTTATATTAGGTATCTTTATAACATTTGTGAGAAGAATCAGCGGACATATGTATATGGATTCATGGACCCGCAATTGATTTCTCCTGAATCATGTGCATTGGATGAGGAACATAGAATGCTTTATATTGCTGAAAGAATTGAACAGAATATAGTCACACAATGTTTGATGATGCCTTTTTGTGAGAGGTATGAAACATATATCTCTCAAATAGTTCATTATCTTTTAACATAAAAACCACTAACCTTAAATTCTCTTTTATCAGTGATCATTGGATGTTAGGGGTTTTTTTCCCAAGGGAGAAAACAATTTATTGGATATGCTCTATCCAAGGTGATGTGTGGGAAAGTTTTAAGAAAATGTTTGAAAAGTAAGTTTCAATTTCTCAATACTTTTATATATTATAATGAATTTTAAATTTACCCTATTCGTATTATTTTCTAACAGGGTATGAATCTACTTTCAAAAAAACACAAAGAAAATGAGTGTGAAGATCAAATATGTAAATGTGAAGGTAAATATACATTTATAATTTTTACTTTTTGATTTATTGCATAAAAATAATATATTTAATTTACACTCATTCAAACAGAATTTTCATGAAAAAAAAGGCATCATCGAATGTCGATATTATATGTTAATATTTATGTATGATATAATAACAATTGGGACAGTTGTGAACTTTGACCTGGTAAAATTTCGTTTTAAACTTTTCCATAATATTTCAATTTGATTTAATCATTATACATCTTAACTACTATCCTTTTAATTTGTGTCTATTTTATGACCCTCAACCCTATACTTCTCAAGACATCAAACACTTACAAGTGGAATGGTCAAATTATTTTACAGGTTTGATTGAATTTTAGTGGTTTATAGTGTAAAATTTAATTTTGAATATTGTCGTTGTAATTGTGTATTTGGTAGTCGTTTAGGTTGGATTTAGTTTTTTTTTGAAGTTGACATTGTAAGTTTTGAATGTTATATATTTGAATGTTTAATTTTTTTCTACTTCTTGTTTTGGTCTACTTATGATGGTTTTTCTGGTATGGATTTTGGTCTGGGGGTGAGGGGTTCCAAGGGTGTGGGGTGGGTGTTTCCAAGGGTGTGGTAGGGATGTCCGGTGGGGAGGGGGTTCTTAGGTGTCCGTGAGAGTGGGGGGGGATGTCCAGGGGTGGGAGCATTTCCAGAAGGGTGGAAGGGTTGTCCAGGGGAGTGGGAGGCTGTCCAGGGGGTGTCTAGGGGTGTGGGGGTGTTCTCTGGGGTGAGGGGGGTTTCTAGGGGTGTGGGAGGGATTTCCACTGGGGTGGGGGATGTCTAGTGGGGGGGGTCCAGGGTGTCCATGGGGATGGGGGGAAGTCCAGGGGGAGAGGAGGTGCCGCCATCCCTTGGGGGGATGAATGTCGTGGGAAGGTACTCATCACTCCCACATGTGAAAACTTTTGAGAGTTCAAGCATCGCATGTGGGAGTAATGAGTACCTTCCAGTGGAATGCCCCCCGAGGGGGTGTCCAGGAGGGTGTCTAGGAGGGTGGCGGCAGTCCAGGGGTGTGGGGGTGTCCAAGAGGGTGGGGGGTTGTCCAGGGGTGTGGGGTGGCTACCAGGGGTGGGGGAATTCTAGGGGTGTGGGGGGTGTCCAGGAGGGTGGGGGTAGTCTCGAGGTGGGGGCATTCCAGGGGTATGGGGGTGTCCAGGAGGGTGGGGAGTTGTCCAGGGGTGTGGGGGACTATCCAGGGGGTGGAGGGGAAGTCCAAGGGTGGGGGTGTCCAGGAGGGTAGGGGGTTCCAGGAGTGTTGGGGGTAGTCCAGGGGGCGGGGCAGTCCAGGGGTGTGGGGGGCCAGGGGTGTGGTAGGGGGTGTCAAGTGGGGTGAGGGGGTTCTGGTATTTTTTTGTTAACTTTTTTCTCTGTTTGAGGGGTGCATGAGGGTTGTCCAGGGGGTGTGGGTCTACAGGAGGATGGGGGGATGTCCAGGGGTGGTGGGGATGTCCAGGGTTGTGGGGGGTGTCCAGGGGTGTGGTGGGGGTAGTCTAGTGGGGTGAGGCAGTTCTGGTCTGTTTTGGAAACTTTTTGGTCTATTTCAGGGGTGTGGGAGGGCTGTCTAGGGGTGTGGGAGTGTTGTCCAAGGGGTGGGGGTATACAAAAGGATGGGGGCTTGTCCATGGGTGTGGGAGGCATTCCAGGGGTGGTGGGGATTTCCCGGGGTGTAGGGGGCTGTCTAGGGGGTCGGGGGGTAGTCCAGGGGTGTGGGGGTGTCTAGGGGTGTGGTGGGGGTTGTCCAGTGGGGTGAGGGGGGCTTTCCAAGGGGTGGTGAGGTAGTACATAAAGGAGGGGGTTTTCCAGGGGTGTTGGGGGATTTCCAGGGGTGGGGGCAGTCTAGGGGTGTGGGGGTGTCCAGGGGTGTGGTGGGGGCTGTCCAGTGGGGTGAGGGGGTCGTCCAGGGGGTGGAGGGGAAGTCCCGGAGGGTGGGGTTGTCCAGGGGTGTTGGGGGTTGTCCAGGGGTTGGGGGAAGTCTAGGGGTGTGGGGGTGTCTAGGGGTGTGGTGGGGGATGTCCAGTGGGGTGAGGGGGTTCCAGTATGTTTTTGGTAACTTTTTTGGTCTGTTTCAGGGGTGTGGGATGGTTGTCCAATGGTGTGGGAGTGTTGTCCAGGGGGTGGCGGGTATACAGGAGGGTGGGGGTTTTTCCAGGTGTGTGGGGGATGTCCAGGGGTGGTGGGGATGTCTAGGGGTTTGGGGGGCTGTCCAGGGGGTGGGGGCTATCCAGGGGTGTGGGGGGATATCCAGGGGTGTGGTGAGGGTTGTCTAGTGGGGTGGTGGGGTTTTCTAGGGGGTGGTGAGGCATTCCAAGAGGATGGGGTTGTCAGGGGTGTTGAGGGTTGTCCAGGGGGAGGGGTAGTCTAGGGGTGTGGGGGTGTCTCGGGGTTTGGTGGGGGCTGTCCAGGGGTGTTGGGGGCTATCCAGGGGGTGTGGGGGTGTCAAAAAGTGTGGTGGGGGATTTCCAGTGTGGTGAGGGGGTTTTGGTCTATTTTTGGTAACTTTTTGATCAGTTTTAGGTGTGTGGGAGGTTTGTCCATGGGGTGTGGGAGTGTTGTCCATGGGGTGGGGGTCTACAGGAGGGTGGGGGATGTCCAAGGGTGGTGGTGATGCCCAGGGGTGTGGTGGGTGTCCAGGGGTGTGGTGGGGGCAGCCCAGTGGGGTGAGGGGGTTCTGGTCAGTTTTTGGTAACTTTTTAGTCTGTTTCAGGGGTGTGGGAGTGTTGTCCTGGGGGTGGGGTTATATAGGAGGGTGGGGTTTGTCCAGGGTTGTGGGGCATTCCAGGAAGTTGTGGGGATGTTCAAGGGTGTGGGGGGATGTCCAGGGGGTCGGGGGGCGGTCCGGGGGTGTGGTGGGGGTTTCCAGGGGTGTGGTGGGGGTTGTCCAGTGGGGTGAGGGGGCTATCTAGGGGGTGGTGGGGCAGTCCAGGAGGGTGGGAGTGGGGGGGGGGGGTTGTCCAGGGGTGTTGGGGGTTGTCCAGGGGGTGGGGGAAGTCCAGGGGTGTGGGGGTGTCTAGGGGTGTGGTGGGGGCTGCCCAGTGGGGTGAGGGGGGCTGTCCAGGGGGTGGTGGGGCAGTCCTGAAGGGCGGGGGTTGTCCAGGGTTGTTGGGTGTTGTCTAGGGGGTGGGGGCATTCCAAGGGTGTGGTGGTGTCCAAGGGTGTGGTGGGGGTTGTCCAGTGGGGTGAGGGGGTTCTGGTCTATTTTTGGTAACTTTTTGGTCTGTTTCAGGGGTGTGGGAGGGATGTCCTAGGGTGTGGGAGTGTTGTCCAGGTGGTGGGGGGTATAAAGGAGGGTGAGGGGTTGTCCATGGGTGTGGGGGATCTCCAAGGGGTGGTGGGGATGTCCAAGGGTGTGGGGGCTGTCCAGGGGTGGAGGGGGCGTTCAGGGGTGTGGGGGTTGTCCAGGGGTGTGGTGGGGGCTATCCAGGTGGGTGAGGGTGGCTATCCAGGGGTGGTGGAGCAGTCTAGGATAGTCGGGGTTGTCAGGGGTGTTGGGGGATGTCTAGGGGTGGGGGAAGTCCAGGGGTGTGGGGGTGTCTAGGGGTGTGGTGGGGGATGTCCAGTGGTGTCGGGGGCTATCCAGGGGGTGGGGGGGACTGTCCAGGGGTGTGGAGGGGGGGGGGGGTTCCACGAGTGTGGTGGGGGATGTCCAGTGGGGTGAGGGGGTTCTGGTTTGTTTTTTGGTAACTTTTTGGTTTGTTTCAGGGGTGTGGGAGGGCTTTCCATGGGTATGGGAGTGTTGTCTAGGGGTGAGAATACAGAAGGGTGGGGAGTTTTCCAGGGGTGTGGGGCTGTCCAGGGGGTGGTGGGGATGTCTAGGGGTGTGGGGGGGTCTTCCAGGGGGTGGGGGATGTCCAGGGGTGTGGGGGGTGTCTAGGGGTGAGGTTGGGGGGGTTCTAGTCTGTTCTAGTCTGTTTTTGGTAAGATTTTGCTCTATTTCAGGTGATTTGGATGGGCATTGAAGTAATGGGTTTATTAAAATAAATTGTTTTTGCATCAGTTATTTCATAACCGATGTAAAAAATGCATTGTTATGGGTTATAACATCGGTTATTCGGAAACCGACGTAAAAACTTCATTGGAGATGGTTTTTATATCGGTTATTTCATAACCAATGTAATACATTGAAATGGATATTTTTTTACGTCGGTTATTTTATAACCAACGTTGTAAATATGTTTTTACATCGGTTATATAATAACCGATGTTGAAAACCACTTGGCAGACAAGTTTATCACGTCATTTATTTTTGTAACTGACGTGATAAACACATTGGAAGAGTGATTTATGACATAGGTTATTATATAACCGACATGAAAGGGTATATATCACTTCGGTTATTAAATAACCGATGCAATGAAGCACTCCTCTGAAGCGTTTTCCATGTCATTTTTTTATCAACCGACGTGAAAACCTCTTGGCAGACAGGTTTATCACGTCGGTTATTTTTATAACCGATGTGATAAATACTTCAGAAGAGTGCTTTAAGACGTCGGTTATTATATAACCAATGTTAAAGGGTATATATCACGTCGTTTATTAAATAATCGACATCATAAATCACTCCTCTTAAGCGTTTTCCACGACAGTTTTTTATCAACCGACCTGAAAAACTGCTTGGCAGACAGGTTTATCACGTCGGTTATTTTTATAATCGACATGATAAACACTTCTGAATAGTTCTTAATGAAGTCAGTTATATAATAACCAGCGTGAAATGTTATATGTCACATTTTTTATTAACTAACCGACATAATAAAACACTCCCCCAAAGCATTTTTCATGTCTATTTTTTGTCAACTGACGTGAAAAACGCTTCAGATTTGTGTTTTTTACATCAGTTGTAGAATAACCGACGTAAAAAACTCTGTTTATAATGTGTCTTATAATAATGTTGGCCAAAAACTGATGTTAAACATTAAAAATAAACATCGTAAAAACGTTTTCTGTACTAGTGCCTATTTTCAATTTCGGGTGTAAGTAATCTTGATCATTTTCAACTAGTTTTATAAAAAGATTGTTGGTATTAATTATTGTTACAAATTTCATAATACAAATATAATTAATGGTATTATAATGGATTTTACATGGTTTTCATAAAGGTATACTTTTATTTCATGGTAGTTTTTTTATTTACAATCCACGCAGATGGAATCAATGGTGATCATGTTTTGACGATTCTTAATGATTTTTTTAATTAGTGTGTTTAATAATAATTTTATCACAATAGAACCAAATTAGACCATTTTTTAAAAATTAATATCATATTATACTATTAATTATGTTCCCTTATTCATCTATGGTATAAATCCATAGCATTGTTCAACTAGGTTGTTAAATCGATCCAAACATGAGCATACCATGATTAATGGATTATTATGTGGTTGTTTAGTGGTAATATAATTATTCTAAAATAATAATGATCTTATTTAGTTTTTATTAGTATGATATATAATAATTTTGTGAATTACAAGAATAATTAATTAATATGAAAATTTTACATGATATGAACAAAAATATTTTCCTCTTAGTATGCTTGTTTTAAAAGATGGAATTGACGATGATCATTTTTTGATAAATTCATTAATAGGTTATCAAATTTTTATTAAATTAACCTTCTTGATATCATATATATTATATTTATCCATTAATCCTATTTTTGTAAAATCCATGAAAGGTGGTAATGAAAATAAAAAATCATCATTCCCCCGAGGCGGTATTCCGCAAGTACACGTGAATGAGGATTTCATTTTCATAGAAATAGAGAAATGAGTAAAATGTTTTATTATTTAAAATGTTTATTAAGTTATAAATATTATATTTTTATTTTAAATTCCATTTTCATACCATCCATGATAGTTAGTGAAGTAAAATAAGCATGTTTCTTCATGGCAGTGGTAGTCCACACATACGAATGAATCCCATTTTTTCTAAATGGGGGAGGGGAAATGATTTTAATGATTATTACATTTACATTATAACATTAACTATATAAATAATATGTGATGAATCTTAAATTTCTATGTAAAATATATAAATATTTTAAAGAATATTTCTTGAGTTTAGCGTAGAGTAGGTGTGCAATTTCGGGGCTCAAAGTGCCTTTGTGTGGATATAATAAATATAATATATCACACATGCATAGTTTTTCAGATGTGATGAAATATCTCATGTAATGTGACTAGGATTAGAAACCTAATACCTCCTTTAAATACATAATTTGTGTTTTATCCTAAGAATGAAATAATTTACCTTGGGTGTTTGGTTTAATACTAGTCAAGGGTAGATTGATAAATAAAAAATTAATTTATTAATTTATTATTTATTTAATTAATTTCTATGACCTAGATACCCTCTATTTAAACCCTATTATGGTTATTTATCTATGTTTATCATAATAAAAATTAAGTTAATGATATGGTAGAGATATCACATGGAGAGTGCATTAGTGGATGATCATGGGATCAAGGATTGGTTACCATGATGATCGTCGACAATAAAGGAGATCTTGGATCTTGCCAATGAAAATTATATAGAAATGTTACTCTTTATAAATCGAACCAAAATTGCGGAAGGGAATTTTTGTATATTATTTTTATCCCCATTTTGATTATCCCATGTCGAACATGAATCAGTGCTTATAAAAAATCAATTCACTTATCGACCCTTAACTAATAGGTATTGATTTATCTCCCTAGAATTAGGAATGGATAATACTTTTTTGGATCCTTGATTATTATATTTGTTTGAAATTTTATCCAATAATTGATTGAGTCCACATTGAACAATAGACAAGGTTTATTTCTTATTTTTTTTCTTTCATGATTTTCTCCCCACATTCTTCCGGCGTTCATTGTTGGTGTTCTGTTTGATTGGTGATTTGACAATTTCCTGAAAACTGATTATTTCATAATCGATATTTAAAGCTATGGATCATTTTTATAAGTTCATATTCAGGATTTAAATCATTATTTAGGTGTGATGTTATGTGACTTAAGATCAACCATGGATCGGATAATGAAATCTAGTATCCATCATTCATGAGTTTGGAATTCAGTGATGTAGTGAAATAAAGGATGGTAAACATTTAGATTAGGTGACAAGAATCCATCCACTAGGGGTTATAGAGATCCTATGATGGTGTATATAGTATTTCAACTTGATTCTACCCATTCATAGGCTTTGGGAAGATGTTTATGGCCTTTTTCTGACCAATGGGTGGCTGAAATCCATCCATCAGTGACATTCAAGGTCCAATCAACATATATATGGGGATTTATGGCTATGATTTATGGCTAGAGAGAAAGAACCAATGATGTAATAAAAGTTTCATGATGAACTATGATTTCTAGAAAATTCATATTTACATGTTTTGTAGTCTGTAAGATCACATTACATGTAGTTTCTGCAATGTTGTGGATAGGGTTTGTGCATTTAGAAAAATAACACATGTCATGTGATTTACTTACACATCATGTGACCCTTATCCATTCAAATCATCATGTATATGGCGTACATTTCCAAGAGTCCATGTGACCCCACACATCATATGTGCCATGGAACATTTCGTGTACTTAGGAAAGTATACATGCATGACCAGTGTACACAAGAATGTCAACAATACGCTAGCACGATCCCTAGTACATGATCCATAGAAGACAACACATACCAAGTACTATTTGACCTCTATATGTCATGTAACCCTAGTGGTCACATCATGTGTATGGAGAAATACATGTTGTGTGATATATAGAGACAAAAGTAGTTCCAATATCAGATATACAAGTTGTGTACCTTATAGTGTATATAGTATACTCCTAAAAGGAAAGTTGGACCCTTTTTCTTCTCATAACAGTTTTAGTTTGAGCTTGGGTGTGTTCCTTTGAATTCTATCAATGTGGGTGGGTTCACTTATTCTATTTCTTTAGGGTTAGATTCCTTGGTTCTCCTCCATGTGGTTTTGGTTTGTAATCTTCTCCTAATTATTTTACAAGATCACGTTGATGGACTATAATGGGAATCCTTTCATAACTCATAGGGGTGTGTCCTAATTCCCATTATCTTCTTCCCTAGGAAGGTTCAAGAGTCATGTGACCAACATATGTGTGAATGATCCCCTATGTAGTAAGTTATTACTGTAAGGGTCAGGTATACCCCATAGACCATGGGTGTGATCCACTATCTATGTAACAAAATCTTTCATCTTCTATTGAAGTGTAGTCTGATTGAGTTATTATCTCCAACAATACATATTTGTTTCCTTGGAACTTCTTCAAGTAAGACCTAATGAGTATGTCCTCTCAAATGATTTCCATCAGAGATAGAAAGACTCATAGAGTGTGTCATCCAAGACCAGTGTTTCTTTTTAACCTCCAGTAGAATCATAGGCCACTTGTATGTCTGTGACCTTACCTTGAGACATGGTGTATACCTATGAGAATATTTGGGTTTTTCTATAATTATGGTTATTATATCATCATATAATTTTCATGAATTTATAGTGATGGGATATTTGGTCTATTGATATATTATTATTGGTGATTTTGGGGTGTCCTACTGTGTATGGTTATACTCATTACTGCATGGGTTCTGCCCGCATATGTCTTGTCTCATGAAGATGAAAGGCCTTTTTTGGAGTCCTTGGTGGACCAAGATCAGGTGGAGCTTATTTTTCCAATATGGTCCTCAGATGATTCCAGAAATTTATTTTGGGTATATTTCCCCTTATTTATAATTGGTTGGGTTATTTTGTAGTTTGGTGGGTTTGTATTTAGCATTTTATAATTTTAATATACTTATTGATATACTATGTAATGGGATAGTTGTTATGAATGAATTTATAGTATAGTGACCCTACTTTTCATACATTTCTTTTACATCATTTTAATGATAAAAAATATAAATCATAAACATTTATTTAATTCTTTCTTCTTTATATTCTTATTAGACCTTGTGTACTCATTAGTACATGTAGTCACCTGAGTATAAACATGAAAAAGGGGTGATCTAAAAGCCCTGTAAGAGGATAGATAAGAACATGAAACAATATAGCATGGGGTATGAATAATATGACTGAAAATTAACTTTTTTAATTTCAAAACATTTTTAGGGGGAAAGTGAGAAACCAAAAAGCCCAGAATTACAAAAAAAATAGAAAATATCCAAAAAATTAGATTTTCCTCACCGCCGAAACAACCTCGTGTCAACAAACCATCACGAATGAATGACCACTCGACTAGCTATCCCACCCAAAGATGGTCCCAGAACCAATGGCATATCCATACCCTCTCAACATTCAAATCCAAATGGCATGCGTAGTTGAAGGCTTCATGTTCTGAACCCCATATAAAGTAGATCCAAGAAATTATGGATGAAACACCCTAAACAAATAGAAAACACACACACAAAACAAATCCAGATGTTATCTTCCATCGAACCAGAAACCATCCTAAACCAAAAAAAAATTACAACACTTTATCCATAGTAATTAATGATTAATTTGAGATTTCCAGACTCTGTTACCTTTAACAACTTCCATGAGATATATTTCACCTAGATATTTGGTGCTGCCATCACCATATTTTCAAATGCAGAGGCAAGCTGGTCCCAAGACAGTATATACTCCTCAATGATAATCATCCCTTTGTTCAAACCCTCGACAAGAATTAGGTCATGTTTTTACACCCAATAATATTTCTCCTCATTAAGGGTCTCACTTAAAGGGTTCCCAATCATTTTAGTTTCCTCCTCCTTAGAAGCATTGAGAAGTAGGACCTGCTCAACCACTTCATCATCTGAGCTTAACAATAAATATGAGGTTTGATCACCTTGGGATGTATGTATTTGATGGTTCATATACTCATTTTGAACCTTTTTGAATTTATCATTCCTAGAGGAATGGGTATCTAGAGGAGGTGGTAAGGAGGAGTAATCCCTCCAGCACTTCCTCCTTCTAGTACTCATGTTCCTCTTCGGGGATGACACTTCACGTACAGAATGTCTATGGACATCTCCAATGTAATCATGCATACATCCCTAGTCTATCTATGAAGAATTATCAAGGACAGAACCCAATAATACCTTTGAAAACACTTCAAATTTGTTTCTCAACTAAATTGAGGTCTGATACCTTGAGTTCGAACCCCCTTCCTTCCCATCACTAGTTTGGTCTTCCATCTCCATAGTAGGTCCTGAAGAAATCTTCTGTGTAACACCACAACATGACTCAGTAGCCTCATCAAAGCCATTACCCTATCCATCCTCCAAATGCACCACCACATCTTTACTCTCAGTTTCTTAAATTCTCACCCCAACTCAATAGCCTCTTCAACATAGGCATGGGATCATAATCAAGAGAGTAATCATTAAGAGAAGACTTGGAATGTGGCAATGCATAAAAATGAAACAGCATGTCTTATTGGTCAACTACCACAAATATTTTTGAAAAAAGATAGCATCATGTTCACACATACTTCCCATTACTCATGAGGATCTACACATTACCCAATGTATTGGAGTTTAATATAATTTTGGGTGCACCCGTCACATCATAACATTTACATTACGCAATATAATTTTGGGTTCACCCATCACATAACAACATTTACATTATCATGAATTACACACAGAACATATACAAATATTAAAGATATAGTAACCCATAGAAAGGAATGGGTTTCATTTAATAATAATACATTCAAAAACATTGGGTTCTCAAATGAAATATGGAATATCAAACATGATACAAGAATCATCAACCTTGAGTGAGAAGTAAACAGTATATTTTTAAAAGAAGAGTTCTTTTGGAAAACATTATGTTTGCAATAAACTCTATATAAAACATTTATATCCTAGAAAAGGTAAAATAATTATGAATAAATTGTTTTTAAGGAAAAACTATACTGAAAATGGTGTGAAAGAGGGAAAACCCGAAGAAAAAAAGTTGGGTTTGAGAATTCCCCTTACCTTGTATATGAATGATTTCATCACTTTAATGTCATTTATAACATTAGATTCATTAATTAATAATTAAATAACCATTTATAAATTAATATGTTTCATTATGGTTTCATTAAATTCTTTTATGGGCCTTTCTATGTGTTATAGATTTTCAATTCACTGTTTGGGAGTGTTCTTTTTCTTAGTTTTCATGAACGGTTCACTTGTACACATGAAGTTCATGTAGAACATGGATAAAAATAAAAAACTGATATTAAATTTTATTAATAATATTCTAGGAGGTTAATAATCTTTTAATGAATTATTTTATATACCATGTGAATGAATCATTAGTTAAAATTTTATTATGATCAGTTTAGGTTATCTTGGGCGGTTTTTGGATCACAATGAACATATTTTGTTTTATCATTTAGTATTATGTATTAACATTGTATCTATAACATAAAAGGGTTTTGGACATAAATATTTCAATATATTTTCAACCATTTAATGGTTTTATTTAAATCCTTGAAGGATTCTAAGGAAAATGGAAGTGTATCACCAATGATGTAGGTAAATTAAAAAAAACATGAGAAATGATTTCATTTTTATAAAAGAGAGAGAGAGGGATGATTATAATGAATAATATTCCATTAACATGATATCATACTTTTATATCAATCATAATAGATTTATCATGGAATTTGGATAAGAGAATTTTAGGATAAGAGAAGAAAAGGAATGAAATTTGAAAGAAAATTGAAAGAAAAGAGAGAGAGGAATTAAATCTTGAATCCTCCTCTTGAGATCCTATTTAAGGAACCTAGGAATGGTATTTTGAGGATACCAAGACCTAATATACATGGGGTAGGGTATAGTGAAGAGGTTTATTTATAATTTAGACAATTCTTGAAGCCTGATATGTGTGAGGAAATGAGGTTTTGAGGGGTGGTATTTATAGTGGAGGGGAGAGGGGTTTTCTCAATATTATATTCATTAATTTATTATTTCTCCATAAGAAAAGAAATATTGAGGATTATTGTGACTAAAAAAAGTAATAATTTTATGTGAGTTCAAAACAATGGCCATTTACATCATCCAGGACCCAATCATGATGCAGAAATTCATTTATTTAGCATATTTTGTAAATTATCGAATTTCACTCTTCACCAAAAATTCATGTTTTTTAGAAAAATCCCAAAATTCCCCCTCACCAATTTTCATTGTGTATAATTATAATATGTAATCCATTTTATGAAGTTACTTTTCTAAATATTATTAATTTAATTTTTAATTAAAATCATAATTTACTTGAAAAAATATAAATTTTAAAATTAAAAAATTATTTTCTAACATGTTAAAAAGTTATTTAAAGTATCATAAAATTATCATATAATCATAAGAAATATAAATAAGAGTTTATGAATAAATTTTATGAAAATACATTTTCTTTTAAATTATTAAATTAATCATTAAATATTCATGATTTACAAAAAAACCAACATTATAATTTAATTATATCATATTGTCACCCAAAGGATGGATAAATTTTATTTATACTATCATTGGTAAGGTTCCTATTCACTTGGGTGATTTAGTATTCATAAGGGTTATATTACTATTCATAAGGGTAACATTACTATTCATAAGGGTTTGTTACTATTCACCAAAATTTTAGTTTGTCATATTAAACTCTAAATATCTTACTAATCGCAACCGTGTATGTAAGATTTTCTTAATTCAAATCACAGAAGAGGAAAATTTATGTTTAAAGGTCACATAGTAGTTCATTTAATTATGATGTGACATTATGTTTCCTGATTTGATTTTATGTGACTATGAAATTACTACAAGAAGGGGATAAATTTCCTTTATAAAACTTTGGGTCATTACATTCTTCCGCCCTTTTAAATTTCTCCCTTAAATTTTCATTTTACTTAAACCGGTGAGGGTACTTCTCCTTTATCACATCCTCTAGTTCCCAAGTTACTTCTTCATACTTATGGTTCCTCCACAACACTTTGAAATGGTGGGTTATCTTGTTGGTTATAACCTTATCTCTCCGGTCTAGAATCTTTACTGGGTTCTCCACATAAGAGAGATCATCTTCCAGCTATACCACCTCTAAGTTCAGTACATGTGAGGGATCGGGTATGGAGTTCTTTAGGAGTGATACATGAACCACAACATGAACTTGATCCATATTTGGTGGAATTGAAAGCCGATAGGCCACCACTCATATGCGGTCAATGATCTCAAAGGGGAAAATGTACCTTGGGATGAGCTTCCCTTTCATTACAAACCACATGAATCTCTTCCATGGAGATATCTGAAGGAAGAATTTATCTCCAACATTTAACTCTAAGTCCCTTCTATGGTTATCAGCATAGCTCTTTTACCGACTCAAAGAATCTATGATATGTTGCTGGATGACTTGAAACTTCTCTACCATCTCTTGCATAAGATCAAGTCCAAGTAGCTTTTTTTCTCCAACTTCATCCCAACAGGATGGAGTTCTACATCGCTTTCCATAAAGAGCTTCATATAGGTCCATCTTAATACTCGAGTGGAAGCTATTGTTTTATGATAACTCAACCAATGGGAGATGCGGATACCAACCACCTATGACTGCTAAATAGTAGGCTCTTAGAATATCTTTGAGTGCTTGAAAAGTTATTTCATATTATCCATCAGTTTGGGGGTGATAGGTTATTCTATAATATAATTCTGTACTAAAATAATGTTGGAGACTCCTCCAGAATTTATATTTGAACCTTGGATCATGATCAGATACAATCAAGAGTGGAACCCCATGTATTATAACCACTTCCTTCACGTAAATCTTGGCAAGTTTTTCAAGAGTGAGATCTTCCCGAATAGCGATAAAGTGGGTAGCCTTGGTGAGTCGGTACACCACAACCCATATCATATTATTTCCTTTGGATATATTTGGGATACCCGTGACAAAGTCCATAGTGGCATTATCTAATTTCCAAATGGGTATAGGCTATGGTATCATCATCCCTTTGAAATTTTGTCGCTCTGATTTAACTTGCTGACAGATCAAGCACCTTGAGATATATTCTTCAATCTTCTTCTTCAGGTTATCCCACTAGAAGTGTTCTCATAGTTCTTAGTACATCTTGTTGCTACCAGGATTGATAGAGAAAGTTGATCTATGTGAATTTTCTAATAGATTCTTCTTTATCCCAAGTGATGAAGGCATACAAAGTCGCATTCCAAACATAATCACTCCACCATCATTAGTATGGAACTCTTCTAGATTCCCTTCCTTTACTTCATTAACCTTATTTTTTAACTCCATATCATGCTTTTGTTCCTCCTTAATAATCTCTTTGATATATGGTTGGGAAATAATTTGGGAAAGGTAGGACGTATTCCCTACCGTTATGATTTCCAAATCCATCCTTTACATATCCATGAATATAGGTACTTTCTCAATCCCCATCATAGATAGGGTAACAAGTTCTTTTATGATTAGAGTATCAGCTACCTTTTTCACCTTTCCATGATGATAGTGAATAGAGAAATCATATTATGTGATTAGATCTAACCATCTCCTTTGACACATGGTGAGCTCCTTTTGTGTGAATATATACTTTAGTCTCTTGTGATCGGTATATATTTCACACTTCTCTCCCTAGAGGTAGTGCCACTAGATGATCAAGGAAAAATCACAACTTCTAGCTCCAGATCATGCATTGGGTAGTTCTTCTCATGGATCGGAAACTTCTATGAGGTTTAGGCTATCATATTATCATTTTTCATGAGTACAAAACCCAAGCCTTTCATCAAAGCATCACTTTATATCAAAAAAAAAGTTCTTCACTTTTCAATAATTTGAGTATATGTGCATTTATTAGCATTCTCTTTAGCTCCTTGAATATTTCATCATATTCTTCCATACATACATACTTTACCCCTTTCCTTCTTAACTTAGTTATAAGGCTTGACAATAAAGATAAATTTCTCATAAAACATCAGTAGTACCCAACTATTCCATGAAAACTACAGATTTATGTGACACTAGAGGTTCTGGGTCATTACTCAATCACCTTTTTCTTTGAAAGGTCCACATAAATTACCTCACTTGTAATCACATGTCCCAATAACGTGACTTGATTCATCCAAAATTCACACTTGCTAACATGGCGTACAACTTATCCTTTCTCAATGTCACCAACACAAGTATTATATGTTCTTCATGTTCCTCATTTCTCTTGGAGTAGATGAGAATAACATCAAAAAACAATTCCAAAAAAATTTCAAGGTAATTTATAAAGACTCTATTCATAAAATCTATGAAAATTACACAGAAATTAGTAAGTATGAAGGGCATCGCCCAAAAATCATAGTGCCCTTCTGAATATATTCCTTCTTCACATTAGTTGATGATATCCCGAATGGAGATCCAACTTTGAGATGTACTAATATCCTCTAAACTGATCAGAAAAGTCATCAATCCTTAGAATAGGATACTTAATATTTATGGTGATCTTTTTGGGTTCCTAATAATTGATAAATAGCTGCATTTTTTCATCCTTCTTCTTTACAAAGAGCACTAACACACCCGAAGGTGATACACTAGTGTGTATGGAACATTTGTCCAAATGATCTTCCAGCTGCTTCTTTAACTCTTCTAGTTCGATTGGATCCATCTTATAGAGACACTATAAGATAGGAGTAGCTCCATGTATGAGTTCTATGGATAAATCTACCTCGTGATCTGGGAGAATTCTATCTAACTCATTGGGAAATACATCATCGTATTCCATCACAATGGGCATTTCTGCTAGGTTGACACTTTCCTTAGACTCAACCATTTGAGTGAGGTATACCTCTTCACAGGGAATCAACACCCACACTATTGAAGGATTTTTTGAAGGATAGTCATGATCTTCCTTTAATTTGTAGAGGATCATGGGATGGTTTATAATATGAAATGATATTTCCTTTTCTTAATAGTTGATATGTTCTCTAGATAACGAGAGCCAATCCATTCCCATTATAGCGTTTAATTCCACCAAGGGAAGTATTATGAGATTCACTGGAAGAATCTCCCCACATACGCTAACAAAGTAAAAGTATAACATTTGGGTTGAAAATGATTTCACCACTAATTTTTTATATATTTCTCTACTTCAATGTTTTGGGGAGTCGGTTCAATAGTTCTAGAAAACTTGTGAGATATAAAAAAATGTGTATAACCATAATCAAACAATACTTTTTCCATTCTTGAGTGAATAGGAATTGTACCTTATAAGAATTAATTTTCTTAATCCAGTTAGAAAGAAGTTATGGAATAATAACTCCCTTGTTCCTTTGGATATGGTTGTTCAGGATGCTGATTATCCTCAAGGGATCGAGGTTTAGTGCACTGACTTGCATAGTTCCCTTGCTCTCTACAATTATAGCATCGGACCATGGGTGGTTCTCTCCTTTCCTCCACCACATTCTCCTTCCCTCTCATGTCTTTTAGACACTATTGAGCTTGGTGGCCTATCTCCCACACTTGAAGCATTCCCCATCCCTATGAGGCAATTCCCATGATACTTCTTCCCATGTTATTGACATGTGGGAGGTTGATTTTTCTTTCCACCATTATCATTAGATCCTCTGGAATGAAACTACATCTTTCTTTTCTTATCACCATAGACATGGTACCTTTCTCAAAACTCCATATCCACTTTAAGATCATAATGAACAACTTATTCAATACTCCAAAAGTCTAGAATTTCAAGAGCCTTCTAAAGGTGTAGTTTTAATCCACTAAAGAATATATCAATTTTTCTATCATTGTTGATAAAAAATCTCGAAGTTTACCTTGAAATCCTTGTAACATTTTCTTTGTAAACCGTGATATATTATCCATCATTTTTCTTTACCTATATGATTTCTCCCTGTATCTTTATACAAAGAGTTCATGGGAAATACTTGTTAAGAAATATTATTTTAAAATCTTACCACTCCATCCCGTCAATTTTATCTCTCGGCTTGGTGTTCTTAATCAAAGCCCACCATTTCTTAGACTCTCCATCAATATGATAAATTTCCAAAGTCACTTTATCCATATCAGAATAGATAGGCCCAAAAAATATATTCTCCATATAGTTGACCCACTATTTCACAACTAGTGGATCAGAAGATCCACTAAATGTCAGTGGTCGTTGCCGCATAAAACACTGAATAGCCAATTGCTCTATCTTATGTAAAGGATGAAGTTCCACATTATTTGGGTTATTATTCATAACCTGATACAAATGGTTAATCATTTCCATGAAGTTTTGAACTCCACCTCCCAAATCATTGGGGATGTCATTTGCGTAATCGCTGCATTGTCCCTCGCATGCATTTTTGGCCTCGATTCTCTATGTTCCCACCATTTTCTAAAATAGAGAAGGCTAGAAAAAAAACATAAGTCAACAAGTCATGAATAATTACTTTTTGAAATTAACAATAAATTCATATCTTATGGGATCCCAATGTTTAGTAAATATTCTTGTGTTCTTACATATACTTAGTCTTATAACAAGGTTTTCACCAAGGTTTTCTAATCCTAATTTCCAAATTAACTAAATTATTCCTCTAATACAAACTATAGAAACCCTAAATTTTATACATTAAATTTACATACTTTTAATGATAAATAACATAAAAACATTACTCAATATGGATCAAAAGTTTTAGTGTCTTAGGAAATATAGTACCATACATAACATTTACAACATAAAGTATAAACATTTATTTAATTCCTTCTTATATAACTTCTTATTGTCCCTTGTGTACTCCTTATTTCATGTAGTCACCTGAGGATACACATCAAAAAGGGTTGAGTTAAAATAATAGTAATAGGATAGGTAAGAATATGAAACAATATAACATGGGGTAAGCATAATCATTATCAACATAGGCATTTTATCATAATCAAGAGAGAAAGAACTAAGAGGGGACTTAGAATGTGGTAATGCATAAAAATGAAACATCATGTCTTAGTGGTCAACTACCACACATAGTTGTGAATAGAGATAGAATCATGTCCACACATAATTTACTTTACTCATGAGGTTCTTCACAATACCCAATGCTTTATAGTGTTATATAATTTCGGGCACACCCATCACATCATAACATTTACATTGCGCTATATAATTTCGGGCGCACCCGTCACTTCACAACATTTATATTATCATGCATTCCACGTAGAACATATATCAATGTAGAACATATATAAACCCATGGAATTTAATGGGTTTCATTTCATAAGAATACATTAAAAATATTAGGTTCCCAAATTAAAGATTGAATATCATAATTGATACAAGATTCATCAACCTTGAGTGAGAAGTAAAAGGTGTGTTTTTGAAAGATGAGTTCTTTTGGAAAAAATTATGTTTGAAATAAAATCTAGTGTAAAACATTTATATCCTCGAAAAGGTAAGATAATGATGAAGAATTTTTTTTAAGGAAAAACTATTCTGGAAATGGAGTGATAGATGGAAAACCTGAAGAAAGAAAGTCGGGATCAAGAATTCCCCTTACCTTATATCTGAATGCTTTCTTCAATTTAATGTCCAGTATAATGAAATTAAATTAATTAATTAACCATTATAGAGAATTTTATACTTTAATATGGTTCATTATGGTTTAATTAATTTCTTTTATCGGCCTTTGGATGAGTTATAGAGTTTAAATTCATTGTTTGTGAGTGTTCTTTTTCATAGTTCTCATGAACGGTTCACTTGTACACATGAATGGATGTTTTTGTAGAACATGGATAAACATATAGAACTAAATTTAGATTTTATTAATGATATTACAGGAGTATAAATGATCTTTTAATGAATTATTTTGTATACCATGTGGATGGATCATTAGTTAAAATTTAATGATGATCAATTTTGGTTAACTTGGGTGGTTTTTGGATCACAATGAACATGTTTTGTTTTATCATTTAGTATTATATATAAAAGTTGTTTCCAAAACATAAAATGGGTTTAAATATACATATAAAAATATTTTTTCAACCATTTAATGGTTTTATTGACTTCCTTGAAAGAGTTTAAGGAAAATGGAAGTGCATCACCCATGATGTAGGTAAATTAACACATCACATCAAATAATTTCATTTTTTATAAACAAAGAGAGAGAGGGAGGAGTATAACGAATAGTCTTCCTTTAACATGATATAATATCATTATATTAATCATAATGGATTTATCATCAAATTTGGATAAGATAATATGAGGATAAGATAATAAAATAAATGAAATTTGAAAGGAAATTGAATGAAAATAGAGAGAGGAATTAACTCTTGTATCATCCTCTTGAGATCCTCCTTAAGAAACCTAGGATTGGTATTTTGACGAGAAAAATATATCTTGGACGTGTGAGAGGGAGTATGGAAGAGTTTTGGGTAAAATTTAGATAATTCTTGAAGCTTGAGAGGTGTATGGAAATGAGGTTGTGAGGCGTGATCTTTATAGTGGAGGGGAGAGGGGTTTTCTCAATATTATATTCATTTATTTATTATTTCTCCACAACACAATCAATAGTGAGTATTATTGGGAATAAAAATAGTAATAAGTGCATGTTATTTTGAAACAATGGCCATTTACATCAGCCATAACTCAAGCATGATGCATAAATTCATTTATTTAGCATAATTTGTAAATTATCGAATTTTACTATTTACCAAAAATTCAATTATTTTAGAAAAATACCAAAAATTCAGCCTAACCATTTTTTGAAGTGTAGAATTCAAAAAACGAACTCCATTTTATGAAAATAATTTTCTCAATAAAATTAATTTAATTTTTAATTAAAATCATAATTTACTTGAAAAAAATACAAATTATAAAATTAAAAACTGTTTTTATAACACTTTGAAAAATTAATTAAAGTCTCATAAAATTATCATATAGTCATAAGACATCTAAATACTAGTTTATTAATACATTTTATGAAAATAAATTTTCTTTTAATTTATTGAATTAATAACTAAAAATTCATTACGTACAAAAATACCAACACTATAATGTAATTATATCATATTGTCACTCATATGATAGATAAATTTTATTTATACTATCATTGGTAAGGTTCATATTAACTTGGCTGATTTACTATTCATAATGTTCATATTACTATTCATAAGGGTAACATTACTATTCATAAGGGTATGTTATTATTCACAAAAAATTAATTTTTTCCTATAGGAATCCAACCATCTTACTGATCGCAATCGTGTATGTCATATTTTCAAAATTCAAATCACATAAGTGTCAAGTTTATGTTTATAGGTCACATATTAGTTCATTTAAGCATGTTGTGGTATTGTGTTCCTCATGTGATTTTATGTGATTATGACATTACTACAAGAAGGTATACATTGCATTTATAAAAGTTTCGATCATTACATATAGTATTATTTTTTTATCTTCATACATTATACTAATGTAAGGTGATGTGTGAGTTCATACAATTGTTTTAGACTAAGGCCTCTCATGTGTGTGATTTTCTTACTTGGTGCTATTTTCTTGCCCCTAGCCTATTAGAGGTGGGCTTGGGTTATCATTCTTAGGTAACCACTAGCTGGGTGGGCCCTATTAGGCTAGGCCCTGTGATATTGGTATCAAAGAAGGTCATCTTAGTCCCATATTTTGGATGTTTATAGCTATGAGGTTTTGTTTGAGAACTAGGGAAACCATGTTTAAGTGTTTTGAGTTCAAAACTCAAGTTGAGGAGTCTAGTGATGGTGCAGAAGCTAACATATCCATTAACCGGTACTTTTATAAATTTCTTATCGACTCAAAACTTGAATTTATTGATTACAGGGATAAAATTTTCACACACGTCATATAATAAAGAGTTTTGGTTTCTACGCTCTACCTGAGTAAGCTTCTTAGATATACTCTTTTGACTGTGGTGTGTCAAAGATATCGATGGATACCTCAACAATGATATCTATCTAAGATTCTGTAATGGCAGCATGGTTGTGATCAACATGGTGATGAGGCTTCATTCTAGAGATGTGTGTTGTGTAACGTCCCAGATCCGGGTGCCACACAATGGGTGCCCCGAACCCGGTTGGTCACATGACCTCAAGCGTATTTCCCCAAATTCCAGAGGCTTTTGACTAGCAGCGAGGGCCTAGGACTGATAGTGGAAAAACTATTCCCTCATTTGTCAAAGTGCAGCACAGCGGAATAAATATAAAAGAACAAAAGCGGAAGTAGTAAAAATTATAAACCTGAAATGGATAATGGAACTGAAGTAAAAGATAACCAGCAGTCATATATATGATGATGCAACATGTCACTTATTCTAAGAAAGTAGCCAAAACATGATACACTGCAATCAGATACAACACAACTCAAAGTAAAAAAGTACATTCAAACAAAACCAAAGCAGTACAATAGGAATTCAACAACATCGCAAGCCTATGCTAAGTCCCATGCTCTTCTACTCCTCTGCACCAATCATGTACCTGTGTAGGGACCCTTTCCCTTATTGACACCTGCAACAATATAATCTGTTTGGGCCCAATACATGATCCAAACAGGTTGTGAGAAATAAATCCCAGTAGGAAACCACCAAAGGCTCGTTCCCAACTGTCAGTGAAAATGTGCAACAGCAGTGTGCAATAATGAAATGCACTAAACTAGGCATTACACAAAAGTAACTATTCCTACCAGTTACATTTCCATTTTAATAATTTTTGACAATTCCAAGCCTGTGATTTAGCTTAGAAGGTACAATATAATAAATCACCACAGTGAATATTCAAAGTAAACATTGTCCTCATTCGTACGAACAGTTTACCTTAGGCTAAACAAAACATTTCCCTGTGGATAAATAGAACATTTCCCTCATTCTAAACAGAACCTTTCCCTCTTGTTAAATATAACCTTTCCCTCGGGCTAAATAGAACCTTTCCCTCAGGCTAAACAGAACCTTTCTCTCAGGCCAATCAGAACCTTACACTCAGGCTAATCAGAACCTTTCCCTCAGGATAATCAGAACAAAAGAAAGTAACTGGGCTGATCCCAAAGAATAAGAAAACAATTTAAATGTGTTTCCCCTCAAGAAAACTCAAAACATGTTATAATCATGGAATACCCATGGGTATCCTGGACCAACAGCTAAAAAAGGGAAACACGCCCTCGAGGTGGCCCTGGATCAAAGAAACAACCCCAAACAGCAGTTTATACTTATTCATTAAATTGCCTATGTGGTTCTGGGTATCTAAACAGTCAAGGCCTCAGCCACACGACACCCCTAACATGGGCGCATGGAACAATAGTGCACAAAATCAACTCGACAGTTGGAAATAAACACAAGTACCCTTACCTCGATCCCCTTTGATTGATTTACGTGAAAGGCTCCTCCCGAAGCAACCAAGAAAGACATGGATCTTAGATAAATGATTACCCATTAAAACCCAAATAACTCCCCTTAGTGGAAGAATTGGAAAAAAAATATTCAAGAAGAGGGGAGGCCTTACCTGCGCGGTTCAAACGAGATCGGCGACTGAAGATTCGGAGTCCCGGTGTGCGATCAGGAGCTCCTCTAAGTCTCGGCCTCCTCCCTCGTGGCTTCTGGCGAGTTCTCTACCTCCTCTGCTGAATGAGGAGGCTACTGCCTGTTTTTAATGAAAAAACATAACTACATGGCATTTACTCTCAATTACACAGTGTGTACTTTCCATTTTTTTAATTGTTCAACTAGTGGATTCTTTCCACTGTCTCACTATTCATCTGCCAACTTGATTACACGGTGTGTATTACTAAGTACATGGCGTGTACTATCATTCATCTAGTGGCTACTTTCACCACCTTACTATTCACCTTCCGAGTTATTACACAGCTTTTATTACTAAGTACACAGTGTGTAGTTAGTTTTTTACACCCTTAATCACTCGAGAAGCCTACACGCCCTGTATTCTCATCCCACACGGCCAAAGTAAACGTCGTGTACCCATAAATTTGGGATTTTTCCCACATTTTCCTTGTTTTCTCAAAAACACTTATGGAAAAAGGAAAAGAATAAACCCGTACCTCAAAAATAAGAACCGGGTTCTTAAAAGCTTCCCCCCTTAAAGCAATTCTTACCCGAAATTCCCTTCCAAGGGTGGTGAAGATAAAGCTGAGAACAATTCTAGCCACTGAGCATGTACGTCAGTCTCTCGCTCCCAAGTTTCGTCCTACACTTGGCCATGTTTCCATAGCACCCGTACGAGAGGAACTGACCGCCCTCGGAGAACCTTCATGCTCCTATCAAAAACATGAATCAGATGCTCCTCAAAGGATGCGTCAACCTTTAGTTCAACCTCCTCGGGCTGAAAAACATGAGACATGTCTGAGTGATAACGGTGAAGTTGAGATATGTGGAAGACGTCGTGTATGGCCTGGTACCTCTGTGGTAACTGCAACTGATAGGCAACCGGCCCAACTCTCTATAGAATATCAAATGGTCGTACATACCTCGGGGAAAGTTTACCCTGTCTCCCAATCCTCCTATGTCCCAACCTCGGTGAAACACGCAGGAAAACCTGATCCCCAACCATGAACTCTAAGGGTCATCTACGGTGATCATCATAAGATTTCTGATGAGACTATGCAGTATCCATCTGCTTCTAAATCAACTAGACCTGCTCTGAAGTTTCCTGTACAAGACGTGATCCTAGTAAAGCTGTCTCACCTGCCTTGAACCAGCACAAGGGTGATCCGCATGACCTACCATATAAAGCCTCATAAGGTGCCATATCAATAGTTTCCTAGAAATTATTATTGTATCTCAGTGAAGTGGGAAAATAGTCCATCAATAACAGGGAACCCTGCTATAGATTCATGAACTCTCGAGCTTGATCTTCCCTCATCGTCTTCGGAAAGAAAAATTCATAGAAGACTGCCTAAAATCTCCCCACGCGATGTCTCGGTGATGCTCTGTCTGGGTGGTAACATCCCACCATCTCTTGGAAGAATCACATAGCATGTAAATAGAAAGATTGACCCTCCTCCCAGGAGGCGTCTCTAGATTCTAAAAGATCGTTTTCATAGAATCCAACCATGAATCCACAGCTTGTGGTCCTCCATCCTCTGAAAACATAGGCGGATGCTACTGCTGGAATATATGCGTCAGCTCTGCCATAGATGTTGAAACTGGCGGTGCTCTCTGGAAGGTCTTTATGAACCGCATAAAGCCTTCATGGAACTGTGCATCCACACCTTCATCCGGTATAACGGCGGGCACCGCATATAGAACTATTAGAGGATCCATTGGTATGCCATGGCCTACCATCATTGGAGTATAATCGTCGCCACTCTCTTAGCGAGAAACTCAAGGTCATCTCAGTGGCATAACTCTACAAGTTCAAACACATGCCTTAGATTAAGATCATCAGGGACTAAGAACTGGAAACATAATAAGGGAACAGGAGAAAGAAAAAATTCAAGTTTTACAAAATAGGACTACACGGTGTGTGTTAAAACTACACGGTGTGTTCCCTTAAGTCTTTCACATGGGTGTGTACTTCTTCTAGAACTGGTCGTGTAACACCCCTAACACACAGCCTGTTGTCTTAACACACGACATGTACTTGAATCTTCTTTCCCTTCCCAAGTCCTTCTACATGGCTAAGCCACACGACTCCCCTTAGAACAAGGTTACACAACGTATTACACCCTCACACGGCATGTACGCCACCCTATTTCCCCGGCCACACAGCCAAGTCCACACGGTCTTTCACTAGTTAAGACTACACCGCATGTCCCATAGGTACACGTCATGTACTGGACAAGATTTACCAGCCCGTGTTGTTAGTGACACGACCTGTGTACTCAGGTTCTACCACACGGCGTGTTCCTGATGAACACATCATGTACTAAGAATCTCCAACTGACCTGTGTTGTTGGCTACACGGCTCGATACCTGGGTTAGACTACACGACATGTTCAATCCTAACACAAAGTGTATAGCTTAAGGTTTACTGGTCCATGTTGTTAGTCACATGGGAAGACACAAGTTCAACCCTACAAGACGTGTACAAACGATACATGGCGTGTTTCCCCAAAAGCTTCCCTATCCTGTGTCTCTGCCCACACGGCCTATGACACGGTTAGAGACTACACGGAGTGTACATAAGGTACATGGCATGTACTTAAGAAAAAAAGTTTCTTCCCGAATAAAAGAACACATGGTGTGTAGTGAAAACTACACAACATGTATTCTGGGCTTTTCTGGACAGTAAGCCTCAAAAAATACTCTCTAGTCCAGAAAAAACACTGAAATGAACACCAAAGTTCCAAATTCCAATCTGTGAGGGACCATACTTCCTGCGAACCAAATCTTGGCATCTTATACGTGTTATAACAAGGTAAAAAAGTTGATGATCCACCAAATTCCGATTTATGAGGGCCCATACTTTTTATGAACCAAAGTTTAGCATTCATTCACAAAACCTTACATAACAGTACACTATCAAATATCAGGTATTTTATCAAGGAATCTGTCACAACAGCATGCATTTTTTCTAACACAACAACTATCACAAAAACATGAAATTTCTAATACACCTACATGGAATTGAAACTATGCATGGAATGTGATTCTAATATATACCTAAATGATGCATAAGATGTCATACCCTCATCTCATCGGGTTGCAACTAAATATAACCCAAGTATAAAATATAAACAGCACACCACAAGTGTGTCACCCAATGGTGAAAATCAAATTAACTGTAAAATTAAAATTAAATGATGTAGATTGGATTTTCCATGTACACGGGTTATCTACTCCTGGGCACAACTTATTACCAAGTAAAAATTCCTTCATATCCCTGGCTAAAGGCTCCAAATAGTATGTCAAGAGAAAATAATCCTTCGATACCACTTTATAACGTCCTGAATCCGATTGCCACACAATGGGTGCCCCGAACCCAGTTTGTCACATGACCTCAAGCACATTTCCCCAAATTCCATAGTCTACCGACCAGAAGTGAGGGCCTAAGACTGATAGTGGGTAAACTATACCCTCATTTGTCAAAGTGTAGTGTACCGGAATAAATATAAAAACACAAAAGCAGAAGCAGTAAAAAAATATAAACCTGAAATGGATAATGGAAATGAAGTAAAAGATAACCAGAAGTCATATATATGATGATGCAGCATGTCACTAATTCCAAGAAAGTAGCCAAAACAGGATACACTGCAATCAGATATAATACAACACAAAGTACAGTGTACAATCCAACAAAACCAAAGCAGTGCAATAGGAATGCAGTAACATCGCAAGCCTAAGATCAGTCCCATTCTCTTCTACTCCTCTAAAAAAATCATATAACTGTGTAGGGACCCTTTCCCTTATCTAAACCTGCAGCGATATAATCTTTTTTTCCCCAACACATGACCCAAATAGGGTGTGAGAAATAAATCCCAGTAGGCAACCACCAAAGGCCCCTGCCCAACTGTCAGTGAAAATTTGCAACAGCAGTGTGAAATAATAAAATGCAGTAAACTGGAAAGTACAGAAAAGTAACTATTCCTATCAGTTACGTTGCCATTTTAATATTTATTTAACAATTCCAAGATTGTGCTTTAACTTGACAGGTACAATATACGAAATTACCACAGTGAATATTCAAAGTAAAAATTGTCCTGAGACGTAAGAACCATTGACCTCAGGCTAAAAAAACATTTCCCTTAGGCTAAATAGAACCTTTCTCTCAGGCTAAACAGAACCATGCCCTCAGGCTAAACAGAACCTTTCCCCCAGGCTAAACAGAACCTTGCCCTTAGGCTAAACAAAACCTTTCCCTCAGGCTAATCAGAACCTTTCCCTCAGGCTAATCAGAACAAAATCAAGTAATCAGGCTGATCCTAAAGCATAATCAAGCAATTTACATGTGTTTCCTCTAATGAAAACTCAAAATATATCATAATCACAGCATACTAATGGGTAACCTGGCCAAATGGCTAAATAAGGGAAACGCACCCTCGGGGTGGACCTAGATCAAAGAAACGTTCCCAAATAGTAGTTTATACTTATTCATTAAATTACATATGCAGTTATAGGTATCTAAAAAGTCAAGTCCTTAGAAACATGACACCCCGAACAAGGGTGTGTGGCACAACGGTGCACAAAATCAACTCGATGGTTAGAAATAAACACAAGACCACCTACCTCGATCTCCTATGATCGATATACATGAAAGGAGCCTCCCAAAGCGACCAAGAATGATGTAGATATAAGATAAACAATTACCCATTCAAACCCAAATAAATTTCCTTAGGGAAATAATTGGAAGAAAATATTCAAGAAGAGGGAAGGCCTTACCAGCGCGGTTCAAACGAGATCGATGATGGAAGAATCAGAGTCCCAGTGTCTGATCAGGAGCTCCTCTAAGTTCCAGCCTCCTCTCCCATGGATCATGGTGAGTTCTTTGCCTCTGCTTCCGAATTAGGAGTCTACTGCCTATTTTTAATGAAAAAACATAACTACATAGTGTGTACTCTCAAGTACACGACATGTACTTTCCATTTTTTTAACTATTCCACTGGCAGCTTCTTTCCACCGTCTCACTGTTCATCTACTGACTTGATTACACGGCGTGTATTACTAAGCACATGGCATGTACTATAGTTCCTCTAGAGACTAATTTCATCGCCATACTGTTCAACTTTCAACTAATTACATGGAGTGTATTACTAAGTACATGGTGTGTAGTTAGTATTTTACACCCTTAATCGCCGACAATCCTACACGCCCTGTATTCTCATCCCACATAGCCAAAGTACATGGCGTGTTTACAAAATTACATGGAGTGTACCCATAAATTTGGTATTTTTCCCACATTTCCCTTGTTTTCTCAAAAACACTTAAAGAAAATGGAAAATAATAAACTCGTACCTCAAGAATAAGAACCGGGTTCTTACATGTTGTAGGCGGTTTGTCCTTGGGAATTGTGAATGAAATCTCCACATGTTGAGTAGCATTGTAACCCACCTCCAATGGTTCAGGTGGATAATACCCATTAGGTGGAGAATCATTTTATTTTGATGGTACTGTAAGATGAATCACTTGTTCTGAGTTTGCTTTGTGAGTTTCATAGATAGAGATCTCATAGGTGTCATAGTGAGATAGACTCTCCTCCTCAGGTGGTAGATTATTGGAATGAGCATGTGGAATGAGTGTTCTCCTTAGTTAGGACCCCTCTTGATGGTGGTAATTGTGGAAAGATTTATCCAGGGTGATGCAGTGTGTTAGAAGATCCATGCTAGTGATTTGTAATGTCACTTTAAGCATGCAAGGAAAATTAATACATCACCCACCATGATTTATTCTTATGATGTGATTTAAAATCATGTCAGTGAGTCAGTGAATCCTAGGGAGGATAGTGTCAGGGTGTGGTTGGTTATCTCCTTTGACTTGTATTTTTGATGTTTTTTTGATATGAAGATGTTTTAGATCGATATTTTATTATGGAGAATAGGTGGACAAGGGGGATTACAGCTTCATCAATTAAGTGATTACAAGATAGAGACTTCGATTGTCGTTCAGGGTAATGCATGTGTCTTCTCTACTCCATATATAGTATTAGTACACATTGTTTAAGACCTAGTGGCACTAGTGGAGCCTTTTTTCTCAAACCTTGTGTTTGGAGGCCCCTTCAGAGGAGGATTTATGATCACTATAATGTCATAACCTGGGTGTCACATGTCGGTACCCTGATTCTATTTGTTACGTGACCTCAAACATGTCTTCTTATATTCCAGAGGATATTGACTAGCTGTGAGGGTATAATATGTAATGTGGGGAGACTATACCATCCTTATCGAATAAGAATTATTGTGTAAATAAATACATACAATCGAAATGATAATACCATAATTATTAATCCTCCAACATAACATTAATAAATCCAAAATAGGTAAAATGGCCGGAAACCAAAGTAGTATATTTTTTATTCCATATAAGTGACAAATTTCAAATGAAAACCCAAAATAAAGACACATTTATGTCTACCAAGAGGGTCCCATCATCATGTCTGGTTACCTCATTCATGATCCTTCCTAAATCCAAACACATCCATCTAACATAGGGATTTTTCCCTTGTCAATTCCTGAAAACATGAAGTATATTTGGGTACCAATCATGTTACCCAGGTAGGGAGTGAGTATAATTCAGTAGTTCACAACCAATAGTGTCTAAACTAATATCCATTCTATAACAGTGTATGCAATTTTATAAAGAATAAATAAAAAAAGATAGAAGTAAACATGATTCAAATTTATTATTTATTAATCCACCACATAGGATCTTGAATTCAAAATGACACATTAACCAATCATATCTCCTTCAACCCATGCTGGAGTATGAACCATACATCACATGAATATAAAAATTTATTCTTTCATGAGATTCAGTTATTAATTTAATTCTAATTTCATTTCCAATAACATGGAGCATCAATCCATGTAGCAATATCTTGGGGGCCTAGAGCATCAGTCTAAATCCCCATGGGTATTTAGAGCATCATCCCCCAACCCACACTTGATTTTTCACATGTATGCATTAGGGTCCTAGAGAATTAATTTAAAACCCCATGAGTTTTTGTAGAATCATTCCTTAACCCACACATGACTGATGAATCAATCACAAATATCACATATATCACAATATATAAATCAAGGTTCAACATCTTTGACCATTTTATCAATCATCCACATCATGTTGAACCATTTCATTTATCAAACACAACCATGGTTCATTACTTTATTCACAAGTAATAACATAAAAAAATCACCATTAAACCATTCATTTCGATTTTTTACATCTCATTTACTCATCAAAGTTAATCAATTTAACCCTTTTAATCCCATTATCGGCCATTCAATAAGGATTTTTTCAATTCAATAAACGTGCAATTCCCCTTTTTATTTTTCATTAAAATCATTTCAAGATAAATTGGAACACCCCATGGGTTTCCATCAATCTGGTCTTGTAATCATAAATGGTCTAACAAGATCCATGAAGGGTCTTACAATTTGAAGGGAATTCAATTCATTATTTCTATATAATATGATTCAATTTTCAAATGTGAAAATGAAACAATACAACTAATACACAAGATAAATATAAAAAATATGGGAATTAGAAATTATACCACCTACCACAAGATTGTTGATGAATGTTCACCAAGATGCAACCCCTATTTTGATGTAGAATGATAGAATTCACAACGGTGGAGGAGATCTAGGATCAAAACCTAGGATCAATATCCAATCAAAAAAGGATACATTAAACCCAAGTTTTAAACCATCAACAATGGATGAAATCATCCCTCTAAAATGGGAGAGAGATTTTGGAGATATATGAATCTAAATAAAGAATAGAATATCATAGTGGAGAGCCAATATTCTGTCAACAAACCTCTGATTCACAAAGGAAAGAGTTTGAGGAGCCTTAGAATCCTTTTGAAAGCTTCCAAAAATTATGGAAACCATATTAGGTCAAAATAGAGTGATTAAAGATATAAATCGGTGGTTCTATAAATTTTAAATAAAATTTTGGGGTTTTAAAATCCCACATGCGTGGTTTCTTATGAGGGATGCATGGTTTTCCAATTGTACACCTTAACTGTGTGCCCCTACTATCTGGGGTACGTGGCTACTCAAAGGTGGGTGAATAGTTCTCCAAATAGTGTTCTAACCATTAAAATTATCTCTGTTTCAAGGTTCATAGTTTATAGAGTGTGGACACATGGTTTAGTCAAACTAGGTGCCACATCCTATATCTCAAAATGCGGCACATGGCTTTATAAGGAAAACTACATGGTTTTACCTAACAATATTCCAACCATGCACAACCCATCAGCTTCCAAAATTATTAAAACTCACCCAAAACAACCCAAAATGAAAACCCTACCAAGGTATGATAAAAAAAGAAAATATCATTATTAATATTTTGAAATTTCAGGATCTTACAATCTCACCGCCTTATAAAATCACATCATAGAGTTGTACTCTCAAGAATCACTAAGCTTCCAAGGTAAAAAGATCATGCCACTGGGCCCACATTTCTGAATCCCTATCCCATGTTTCCTCCTAAACAAATCAATGTTGCCACAAAATTTATACCAAAGGTATGGTCTTTCCCTGCAACACTTTCTCACTATGATCCACAATAAAAATTAGGTTCTCCTCAAAGGACACATCAACATCAATCTCAACATATTCAACATAGATCACATGACAAGGTTTGGTATGATACTGATAATGTTGTGACACATGGAAAACATCATTCGTAGAATTATAACTCAATGGAAGATCCAGCTGATATGCCACTAATATGATTCGCACCACAGTCTCAAAATGTCCAAAAAATGAGAACCAACTTTTTATACATCTAAATGAACACATGACCCCCACCCCCACTGTAAACTCAATAGGTCTACAAAGTCAATAAACATCAGTTTTTTTTCTATGATCTATATCCATATGTTTATAAATCATTTAAACCTTCCAGGATGTTCCTACATGATACTTAGTCCCAAAAACTCAAACTCATTTGTCTTCATCCACTATGGTGGTGATCTATAAAGTTTAACATAAAGTGATTCATATGGTGCAATATGAATTGTCACATGATAAATTTTGTTATAGGGTAAATCAAGTATCAGTAATTTATTGTCCCAATATCCACCAAAATATAGGATAATTTCTCTCAGCATGTCCTCTATCACCTTGATAGTATGATTTGATTTCCCTTTTGTCGGCAGGTGTAAAGTCATACTCAGATACACATTGGTACCCAATGCCTTTTGGAAACCTTTACAAAATCATGAAGTATAATGCGGATCATGATACTAAACTATACAATATATCACACTAAGAAAATAGACTATCTCCCGAACATATATATCTCTAAGATAATCAACTATGAAAGTTTCATAGATAGGTAAGAAATGATCCACTTTCGTTAACTATTCTATAATCACCTATATCACACCATTATTATGAGGTATCCTTGGAAGACCTTCCATGAATTCCATGGTAACATTTTCCCACTTCTATAACAACCTTATTCTTTTATTACACTCATAAATGATTTAATTACACGAAATTACACTTAATACAACCCAAAAGATTGATAAGTATAGTGTCTTTGGAAATTAGGAACATTACATAACAAATTAAAACATGAAATACAACATCTTTATTGAAAACTTATTTTACATGACCACAACATTCCTTCATACTTAACACTATATGAGAGAACCTCAGGACATACATAAGGAATGGGTGATCTGTATAGCACAATAAGGGAGTAAACATGGAATAACATGAATATAGTAATACATTTTTGGAAATGTATATCAATGAGGCATAAAGTAACTTTAATCATAAATCATGATGTGGAATGATATTCATAACGTGGAAATGTGAAAACAACACAAAACACTGCATCATAGGTTAAGGATAAACTAACAAGAAATCATGGTGGAAAAAATACCATAAAGGAATCAGTTAAACCCCTATCCCAACATAAAAAATCATGATACTAAACATTACCCAATTCATTGTAGGAATATATAATTTGGGGTGCACCTGTCACTCTCATTTCATTATCAAGATTAAGTGTTCCACATAGATCATAAAAAATGGATTCATTAATCATAATAATGTATTCCATGATCAAGGGGTGTGGAATAAATACATGTAAGTCTTAAATAAAAAGGTATATGTGAACAAAATTGAACAGCCATGATTGGTAAAGGGTATGGTATTCACTACATATTTGTTTTGGAAAGGAAATTCACAGTGCAATTTCAGCAGTCTAACGGCGTGACATAAAAATTCATAAAATGGTTATTGAAAGAGAAAGGGGACTATCATCATATATACATGAAAAGGAAAGTAATATCTTCATATAAATACATGACCCAATGTAAGGTATTTTTAAATAGAAGGCGTAACATAATTAAGAAACTTTAAGAAACAGGAGAAATAGAATAACTCTAAAGAAATTGTGGCATAGTAACGGGTGTACATGGGAGGAATTAATGAGAGAGAAATGGGTATCTAATAATTATAACATAATAAAATCAGTATGGGGAGGTTCTAAAACATTCCCAATTATTTTTAATTGAAAATAAAAGGGGTAACAATATATGGAACTTGGGTAAAAATGATAAAGTAAGAAACCCTTACTTGAGTGTGTGACTTAAAAAGCTTGAAGAGAGACTTATTGAGAGCTTGTGTCACCTTGTTAGGATTCTAGAGAGGGTAGGACAGATTAAGGACGTTCTCTAAGGATTTTTAGTGAAGATAATTTGTTGATTGGGTGGGTTTATATAGGAAATGAGAGTGGAATTATTTAATATTTCACATACTTTGGTTTTGGAATCTATATAATTAAATATTCCAAACCACAAACCATCCTATGTTTTTTTACCATGGTTTTTACAAAATAGAGGAGATTTTAAATATTTTATTAGTTAAAGGGCCAAAGTTATTGAAATATTATCCTTTCTTATGTGGAGGTGGGTAACATTGTTCAAGAAATGAATTAAAATTCATAAAATATATTATACATTTTGGAGGATTCATAAGGGTATTATAAAAATCTTCTAATTATCTTAAAATAACATTATTTTAATTTTAAAACATATATTGGGTCTATAATACCCATTATAATATTTATTACATCATTTTGGGGTCATTATGATGTCATAAAACACACATTATATTTATATAGTATTTAATTTTTACTAGAAAATTTTATTATCTCATAAAAATATGAAAAATTAACCATTAGATAATTTCAATGTTCTAATTCCAAAAATAATATTAATTTTATCAAAATAATATTCAAAAAATTTTATTTTTCACATTTAAAATAAAAACTGACATTTATTGAAAATTGACGGGTTTTGACAAAAATAGTTTTCAAACCGTAATAAAAATTACTTTTGACATAATAAAAATTATATGATAATTTTTATTTAATAAAATTAATTTAATGAAAATATTTTATTAAAATACAATTTATTTCAAAAATCCATTGATTCGTCAAAATAAACACCTTAATTAAATTTGAATATTACAAAAAAATACAATTTATGTTTAATTGAATAAAAACCAAAATAATTTAAAATAAAAAATTAAAATGAAAATATATAAATTATTATATAATATACATATTCAAATTATTATGGTCTAGATACATATCCTTTTATTACACCAACATACACCCAAAGAGTAAGGTGTATGATGGTGATATTATCATGGGGTCGTTCAGTGAACATGGTTCTGGTTGTGATCTCAATGAGCTTGAACTTCTCTCAAAAATTGTTTTACTCATGCTTAAGTTACTAGATCTCATCATTGTATTGGTCAAGGGAAAATCCCAGAGATTCTATCTCCCTCAGAATCTCTGATAAATGGACTTCATAGGGCATGATTCTACTTGTTGAGGTCATCACATTCTATTTCTGATTCAATTTGATTTGTGTTAGCCCTATATTTATACAAATCATGTGATCACTATTAAATAGCTATATTATCAACAGTAAAAAATATTAATGGTCCTTTAAATCCAAAAACCTAAAAACAAGGAATTTCATGTGTTTTATATAACTATCTTACAAAATAATACATTTAATTAAATCAAAAGGGAAATTTCACTTATAATAGTTCAGGTCAATACAAATTCCATTATGGAATGGAAAATAGCTCTAACAGACCACCAAGGCATTGATTCTAAGATTTCACTTGCGGATAGGTGTAGCATCATGTTAATAAATATACAATATTTTTTTCCATTCCTGACCACCAATACTATATCTGAAGGTCATGGAACATTTTTTTCAAGCTGGGGTGCATTTCCCAATTCGATGTATTAAACTTGCATTTCAACTCCTACCATATACATGAAGGCACAATAACATATAATGATACATATATGATACCAAAAACATTTAAAGTCCATTAGAAAGGTGACTCTACACCTTCAAGGTTTTACCTCATGTCCAAGAACTTCATATCCTCATATTATCTCACACTAATTAAGCTGAGAAGTGTGGAATCAATAGATAAGTTTATGAGGGTCATCTACTCCTGCACTTCCTGGACCTCAATATGCATCTCAACTAGCAAGGCCATCATCTTACACTCAGAACAAGCCTCATGAACTGCCTAATTTGGTGTCTTCTTTATCAATATTTCAGCAACATCGTTTCCCTTCCCAGTAATATAGGTCATCTCAAAGTCAAAAGTTTATATACTCAGCCCATATCCACTTCTGAAGGTTCAAATATCACTAAGAGAATATTTAATTTAAGATTTTGTGATCAGTATACACATTAAACTTTTCACCCAATAGGTAATGCCACCAACACTTCAAAACATAAACCATCAAATCTAATTCAAGATCATGCACAGGATAATTCGATTCGTTTGTCCTCAACTTTCATGATCTATATGCCACAACTCAATTTCTCTGCATTAACACTTCCCCAAGTCCCATCTCAGATTAATCACAAAAACATGATATACTCCTCACCTAGCTTGGGAAGGATCAAAATTGGTGGGGTATTCAAACGCTTCTTCAAATACTTGAAGGAATTATCACATGTTATATACCATTAAAACTTGATACCCTTCTTGTTTAATCCCAAAATTGGTGTTTCTAAATGGGAAAAGTCTCGGATAAACCCCCAATAATAACTAGACAACCCCATAAATATTTTGATATCAAAAGTATTATTGGGATTCTCCAAAGAAACAATTTCTTGAACTTTCTGCGGGCCCACATACATGCCTTCTTTAGATATGATGTGACCCTATAAATATGCCATGTCGATCCATTATTGAAACATAGATATCTTAGTGTATAGCCTATTCTCTCAGTATACTCAGGTTGATGTCAATATATTGGGCATGATCATCATGATTCTTTGAGTACACCAAGATTTCATCCATAAAAGTAACCAAAAATTGATCTTGGTATAGGTGAAAGATTTTGTTAATCAATTCCATAAACACATCCATTTTGTTTTTCAGCCTTAATGACATCATGACAAAATTGTATAGGACATACCAACTTTTGAAAGTAGCCTTTGGTATATCAGAAGGTCTCAATCTCAACTGATGATACCATGAACTCAAATCAATCTTGGAGAAAACATAAGCACCTATCCTATATTCAAATAGGTCATCAATTCATGGAAGAGGATACCAATTCTTAACTATTTTCCAGTTCGACTTCCAGTAATCAAAACAAAAGCGCAACATTTTTTTATATTGATTAGAAAACAAAACCAGCGAAACCCAAGGTGACGTACTGAAATGGATAAATACCTTATCCATTAATTATACCAGTTGATTCTTAATCTCTTGAAGCTCCATTGGTTCCATTCAACATGGTGGAATAGGTACTAGTTAAGCTCCCATAATTATCTCAATTTTAAACTCAACATCGCTCTCAGGTGGTAGCCCTTAGAAGTCTTTAGGAAACACATCCATAGAGAAGTCCACTACAAGTGGGGAAAAATAATTCTTCACACCCCTGTCATCCTAGAAAAGATATGAAAACTGGGTGGTAAGCTCCCCCAATTACTGATGAATTGGCCTAGCACTGCCAGGCTAGATATCCCACTCTCTATGATGAACATACCTATCACCCTCAAGAGATGTAATGGTTATTATCCTATGGTTACAGTTGATGTGGGATAAGTACAATACCATCCAGTCCTTACCAAAAATTAAGTCAAAGTCTAACATGTTAGGTATGTAAATATACCAAAGGAAATGATACTCACTAATCTCAAGGGAACACCCTTTACATAAATAGATGTCCCTCAACCACACTCATAATGGTGTGTCGATCATCATAAACCTAATCACAAAATCCACCATTAGACTCAAACCATTCACAAGTTGAGAAGATATGAAAGAATGTGAGGATCCTATATCAAATAAAGTCCTGAAAAGTAAAGAATAAATAAAAATATTACCTCTTATTATTAATGGTCCAACTTAAATATCCACAAGTGTGAGCTGAACTACATGTAACTATCATATCCCTCTACCTTCTCCCATAGTTTGAGTCCCTTGAGTCACACTACTCTGCTAATATGGGTGCTCTTGACCTGAAGTACCATGCCCACTACCTCAACTATCATATCTATTATTACTCCAACCACAAGACTAGTACAATATATAATACCAACTTCTCATACTTTGGTTCAGTCTAAATCATCCATCACTACCCATCTGTCATGGGTTCCTATAGAACTATTGTAGAAGCACCATATTTCCACAAGCTCATAACTTAATTGGTGGTTAGGGATACTGATTATGATAGTTATCCATCCTATTGTACTAATGGAATAACACTCTAATATTTATTTTATTAATTGATCCTTCCCACTGGACACTCTTCTATCCACTACTCTGGATAGAATCTTCATAGCGGCACTTCCTACCGTTAGAAGATGTACCTCCTGGTCATCCATAAGAAACCATATATCCTCCACTAGAGGCCTCATTTAGGTTCCCCACATAAATAAGATTCTTATTCACCATCTCAATGAACTTTTACAATCAGGATATGAAAACCTGGGACTTAATCTCTCATTAAGGTTCATACCAAAAAAATGTCTCACCATAGTTGCCTCATATTCTACCAATGATGGAATAAAGAGCTCCAAGTCAATGAAGTGACCATAATAGCCCATTATGGACATACTCCCCTAGTTTAATAGCATAAACTCTATTTCCCTCTCCAATATGAGTGTATATGGGTAAAAGTGTCCAGGAACTTCTCCTTGAAGTCCTTCCATACCATCCCTTCCAAATTCTCATCCCAAGACAAAATATCCCACCATATCTTCACTAATAATAATAACATATAAGTATCCAAATTGAATTTATTCTCTATTTAAGTCTCTAAATTATTAAGGATTGTATGAATAGACTCAATCTAGAACTCAGTTTCCTTAAGGCCTACCCACTTTTGTGAACATCATACGGTGTTGCAATTGGAACTCCTATGTCTAATCAGATATATTCTACACAGCATGCCCCGGGTCTCTTTCCAAGAATTGCATAAAGAGATAAAATTTATCATAGAAATGCACTCGTAGACCTCCACCAAAAACTATAGGGGCCTCTGGTTCCACCGTAGAAGGATCATTTCCAGCCATGTCGTCCTAGCATTCTACCAACACATTTCATCATGGAGGCATGTCTCAATAATTCCAAACACATGAATTAGGACACATAACACATCATTAACAAATTTTAACAATATTTATTCACATAAATCCATAAACATTTATCCCTCATACACAACCACATGATCAAAACTGAGGCATTATCATTACACTCAACCATACCTCACCCGGGTCATGGATAACATAAGGTAAAAAACTTTAAAAATTCAATGTATATCATTAGAAACCCATTTTATCCATTTTGAAAATACCATATTTGACATATTTTAACCATATGAATTCATTATTAGGCACCTTTTATTTTAAATTACACAATAAATAAAACCATTTTCATTTCCCAAAACCCACTCATGACTAATTTTATGTGCATGCCTAAAATGATGCTTGTCACATAAAATCCTGAGTGCCTTGAATGATGCATGTATACTCAACACTCATGCAATACCAGACCATGATGAAAATATCATAAAAATAATTATATGACACAAAATTTGCATCACCCAAGTTGAGATAACATCCAACTATAATATAAAAAATCAAGAACAAAAAATCCACCCCGGGTACTTGGGTTATCCCCCACACATGGGTTAACTACTCCCATTAATGTACTCATAGACAAGACTAACTTATCCTAGTATCCTATTTACCATTAAAAAATAATAATACAACTAAAAATAAAATAAAACCCATTTTATACCACTTTGTAACATCCTGACTAAGGTTCCACATGTCGGTTCCTCAAGCTGGTTCATTACATGACCTCAAGTGTGCCTCCATGTATTCCAGAGCCCCCAACTAGAAGAAAGGGTCTAATATGTAAAATTGGGAGACTATACCATCTATATCAAATCATCACGATAGAAAAAATAACTAAAAAATATCCAAATGGTAACACAATAATAAATAATCCCCCAAAATCACATGAACAAATCCAAAATAGGAAAAATGACCATAAACAAAAGCAGTAGATATTTCATTCCATATAAGTGACAAGTGTTAAATGAAAACCCAAAATAAATACTCATTGATATCTCCCAAGAAGGTCCCGACATCATGTATGTTTCCCTCATCCTTTCTCTATCCCAAATCCCAACTCATCCATCTAACATAGGTCTCATTCCTTTATCATGCCCTGTAAACATGAAGTCTATTAGGGAACAAATTAGGTGATCTAAGTTGGGTGTGTGTACAACTCATTTGGACACCACCAATAGTGCCTACATCAATATATAGTCTATAAAAGTGTACTATTTTGTATAAATAATAAATAACAAAAGATAAAAGTAATAGGATTCACATTTTTATTCTTTAATCAACCACATTGGCTCTCGTGTTCATAGTGAGACTGGAACCAATCATACCTTTTTCATCCCATATTGGAGACTAAATAACACATCATATGAATATCAAAATTCATTATTTCATGGGATTTTATTAATCATTTAATTATAATTTCATTTTCAGTATCTTAGAGCATCATCCCAAGAACCAATATCACAGGGTCCCAGAGCATCAGTCTCGTACCCCAGGGGTATTTGGAGAATTAGTCATTAACCCACACCTCAATTTTCTCATACATACATACGGGACCTATAGCATCAGTTTAGAACCCCATGTATATTTTGAGCATCATTCCCTAACCCACACCTTATTGATCAATCAATCACAAATGTCACATATATCACAATATATAAATCTAGATTCCATATATTTAAACTTATTATCAATCATCCAGATCACGATGAACCATTTAATTAATTAAACACAACCATAGTTATTTACATTATTCATACGTAATAAAATAAATGATTCACCATTAAACCATTTATCAACAATTATTCACTTCTCATTAACTCATCAAAGTTAAGTAATTTAACTCTTTGAATACCATTATCATCCATGAAATAAGGATTTAGTTTAATTCCACAAACCCACAATTCCCCTTTTTACATTTCATAAACACCATTTCAAAGATAAATTGGCACACCCCATGGGTTTCCATTAATCTAATCTCATTGTATTCAATTATCCAATGATATCTTTGAAGGTCTCAAATTTTCAAGGGAAATCAATTCATTGTTTCAATTTAAAAAGATTCAATTTCCCAACATGAAAATGAAAAAATAAAATTAATACATAGGATCAATATCAATTCTATGGTTATTGTAAATTAAACCACCTACCTTAAGACATTTGATGAATTCTTTGCAAACCAAATCCCTTAATTTGATGTAGAATGATGGAATTCACAATAGTGGATGAGATCTAGGATCAATGCCAATAATCAAGATCTAATGAAACCAGATACAACAACACCTATATCTAAACCATAAAAAATGGAGTAAATCATCCCTATAAAAGAAGAAATAAAAACAGTTGAGAGGTGAATATAAACAAATAAGGGAATCTCTTATTTGAGAGGAAATCTTCTTCCATAAGACCTTTGACTCATAAAGGAAATAATTTTAGGAACCCTAAATTCCTCTCATAAGCTTCCAAAAATGATGTAAATCATATTAGGTCCAACATGGGTTATTAGTGATAAAAAATAGGGATTCATGAATTTTTAACTAAAATTTCAATGGTTTGAAATCCCACATAAATGGTTTCCTAAGAGGGTTCCATGGTTTGAAAAAAATTGTGTTCCTTAACCGCGCACCCCTACTGTCAAAGGTTCACAATTACTCCTAGGTGGGAACATAGTTTTCGAAAACATGTGAAAACAATTAAAATCCACTCTGTTTGAGGTTACACAGAGTGGGGAGGGTGTCCACATAGTTTGGTCACATTTTGAACCACCTCTTATGGCTCAAAATGGGGTGTAATATTTATTAGGGAATTCCACATGGTTTTCCCTAACCATGCACCAACTGTGAACAAACACACGGGCTTCTAAATTTCTCCAATTCACCTGAAACAAACCCAAAGTAAAACCCAACAAAGGTATGATCAAAACAAAGGTAAATTAATTCCTTAAATGAGTATGATACATCTCTAAAACGGTCAGGATATTACAATCACATAATTATACCAATAGTGTGGCCTAGCTCTAGTAAGATATATAGCCTTGCATGGAATCCTTCCAAAGTGTTAGTGATACCCTTTGATGTTTCCCTCTATAAATAATGGCTTTCAATCATCCATGTTTAGTTGATTTTTTTCCATTGGTGTTACAGTGTACCCAAGTTAGTGGGAGAAAATTTTATTTTTTTGGAGAGAAATAATACTAGTAAGAGTAGGATGAGCTCATGTGTAGTATGATACGTATTATTTACAATCAGTTGGATGGTATTATCTTTTTAGTAATATATTCTATGATATTTCAATTCATATGAGGTTATAGGAGTATGAGGATGTCTTTCCTAAAGATGTTCCAAGTTTATCTCCCCATAGAAAATAGATTTATATGTAGAATTTCACTAGGGATGGCCTAATATATGTGAAAACATATCATATGACCCTATAGAGATGCTAGAGATGAAGGTGTATTAATAAAATCTGCAAAGAAGTGTCTTTGTTAGACCCACTATGATCCCCTAGATATTCGATGGTTTTTTCTATGTTGATGGATGTGATCTTGAGGTTAGGTGTGTTTTAATTTCACCTAAAATATGTAACAGTCCCAAAGGAGTATCCACCCTAAAGAATTGATAACTTCTTTATCCTATGGTTAGGGGTGAATAGGTTCTAAGAGTTTGAACTTAGGATAGGTTATCACCAAATCTAGGTTTGGAAGGAGGATTTGTTAAAGGTGTCTTTCATAATTCGCTATGGTTTCATTGAGATTATAGTAATACATTTCAGTGTATTGATTGACCAAATAGTGGTTATGGGACTCATGAACTGAATATTTCAAGTCTTATTAGATTAGTTCAAGGTAGTCTACATGGAAGATACCTTCCTGTACTTAGTGTCAAACGTGGATCATGTGAGGCACTTGGGGATGATCCTGGACATGATCCAACTATAACAGTATTATAGAAGTATCTATAAGTATCAGTTCTATATTCAAGAGGTCCACTCCTTGGGATAAGTATTCTCAAATGTAGGATTGATAGTGGACCTAGTAATTTTTTAGGCTTTTATAGCTTGGGAGGAACCTGAGAGCAATGTCATAGTGGTATATTCTCACAACAAGGTATTTCAATCACTGCTATTGAGGAAGGAGTTGAAATCCTTGTAATTGAACCTTAAGGATGAGGATGGTGTAGCATAACTATATTTGATGTTTTTCCTACCTCTTATTCAACATTTTAGGGAGGTTAAACTTGTGGTGATCGATTGGGAGGTCTTGTGTGACTAGATAACCACAATACATGTTCCCAATGGATTTCATAAAGGTGGGGAGAACAACATCCAAGTTCTAGGATGTAAGATAACACCATTCATTCTATGAGAGGAAGTGATTAAAAGGTTTCATACTTTCCCTTAGTAGTACATATAGGAGAGGTTAGGTTGTATTGAGATCCTTTTTCATTGGGTTGGGTGTCCAAATACTGTGTATCCTATTTTTAGGATAACTCCTTACATCTCAACTGCCAATAGTTAAAGACCAAGGTTTCCAAATGAAAGTTGAAATGGGATAATATCCTTTTGGTTTTTGTTATGGTTATTCTCTAATCAGTGAGAGTTCATGATTCTATCAAAGTGATCATAGACTAACTGACCATGTTGGCCCACTTTGAATCCATCTGATGGTAGATCTTTTTAGGACAATTGGGATTATTGTACATATAGATGGTAGTCTGGGTTTATGGAGTTCCCTCAATGATTATTTTATAATATCATTCTCACTTCATGACATTATTATATAGAGGATACAAGATGCCTTCAGGACTTAGTTTCAATTGAGTGTGGCTCTTGTACACCCAAAAATATAGTCCGGAAAATCATACCATTCAAGTCCTACAGAAAAATCTTTGAGTCTTAATGTAAGTTTTGGATATAGTGGGGAGAATAATATAACATTTGTAGAGTTTTCATATAATGAAATTTACCTATTCACCTTCAGTGTAGAACCATTATAGCCCATGTATGGGAGACCCCATGGGTCACCATTATACCATTCAGATCTAGAGGAATATCATTTATGATCCTAGAGTAAGTGTGAGTGATGGTTTTAAAGGTGTAGTTCATCCAAGGTAATATGATGACTACCCAGAGTCTTCATGAGACCTTTGTGGACTGATTATAGAGGCATTGGGGTTTGATGAGTATGAACACAAGTTCTTGATGGTCACACCTCAGAGGGGACTATGATGATTTGGTCAGGGCGGTAGGCTATCTCTACGGTTCATAGGTCATTTTTCTTGTTACTTCATTGGTTCAGAAAAGTGGTGTACTTCTTATCCCTATCATCAAATATAGAAAAGGTGCATAATGTTTTCCACATGTCACGGTTGAGGAGATAAGTTTACAACCTATTGCATGATGTCGACTAGGGTGACATAAACATCAATGGTGGAGTTACCCTTTGAGGTGCTCAGTGGTGTTTTAGAATCGATAGTAGGACCTTCATGGGTGGGTTTTTTCCTTGGGTGTGTGCTTTTTGTGAACATTAGAATCTACATGAGATTTTTAGGGATTGGGAGATCCATATTCGAGCTCAATATCTTCACTTGTCTGAATAGGTTTTCAATTTTTTGGGATGAAAAAACATGAAGGCATGGGGAATGTAATGACTTGGAAAATTATTTGTAACAATTTGGAATATTTTAAAGAATAGTTTTGAATATGGTTGTGGAGTCATCACAAAATTCTTGGGGTTGTAGAGATTTGGTTTTTATATATTAAAAATATTAAATATAATATGTCAAGTGTTTGTAGTTATTTAAAAATAATGAAACATCTCCCAAATGGTATCTCATATGGGAAAACTAAGGCCACCATTAAACCAGGAATGTGGGTTTTACCTTGTGCATGGAATACCATTTTTTCACATTGAGCATTTGGTTTAATATTGGTTTTATTTGGATTCATGAATAAATTAATTTATTTATTTATTTACTATTTATTTAATTTCCATGACCTATCATCCCTCTATTTAAACCATGTTCTAGTTAATTCCCAAGGGTTAACCATTAAATCCTAGAGGTAATAAGATGGTGGAGATCCTGAGTAAAGAGATCAGGTGGAGAACATTTTGGTGAATGTTAATGGGATTGAAGATTGGGTATGATGGTGATTGTTGTCACGGAAGGAGCTCTTGGATCTCACCAACAACAACTATGTAAAAACAATTCTTCATAAGTGATCAATCCAAAAATGAGGTAGATAATTTTTTGTGATTTTTTAATCCATTTTTTTATTATCCAATGTCAAACATGAATAAATCCATCTATAAATTTGACTCATGGGTCGACCGTTAATTAATTGGTATTGAATTACCTTCCTAGAATTAAGAATTGTTAATGATTTTGTTAGCCCTTGATTATTCTCTTCATTTAAAATTTTCTACATCAATATATTGATTTTAACCTAAAAATGGAAGAGGTACATTCATTTTTTTGTTCTTTCTTCCCACGTTCATCATATGTTCATCATTGGTGTTCTTATTGAATATTGGTTCAAAAAATACCCAAAACCTAATCATTTTATGATCGATATTTGGTGTTATGGATAATTTATATGGATTCAATTTTTGTATTAAAAAAATGATGAATGAAAAGATGTGATGGAATATTATATAGTGATTGTGGATTGGATCAATTTTTCTTCATTTGTGGGATTGGTGTTCTGAAATGAAGTGTGGTTGGGGATGATTAACACATGAATTTGATGGATGAAATCTAGACACCAGAATTGATGGAAATATAGTGATGGTGTAGACAAAATTGTTCCCATTATTTGACCCATGTGGGGTATTTGGGAAGAGTTCAATGACCATTTTTTGACTAATGAGTGTCTAGCATCTAGCCACCATTGACATTCAAGGCACGTTCAACTCAGATATGGGTATTTATGGTCTTGATTTATGGATGGAGTAAAGAAACTAGAGGTTTGAGTAACTCCACCTGATAAAATAGTATTTAGGATAAATTATGTACTACATAATTTTTATTATAAAGGATCACATGACATATATTTCATTCTATGTGGTGGTTAGGGTTTTTTCATTGAGTTAAATATCACACATCCTGTTATTTACTCAAATGTTGTGTGACCCTTAGCCATCTAGAAAGGAGTGTATGGGGAGTACATACCTAGGAGGACATGTGTCCCCACACTCAATGTGATTTGGGACACACACAATGTACTTAGGAAAGTACATAGGCATGACCAATGTACACAAGAATATCCAGAGTACATGAGCATGAGCCTTAGCACACTGGTTGTATCAAACGAAACATGTTAAGTGTCGGCTGACCTCTATATGTCATGTAACCCTAGTGGACACAACATATATATAAATTAATATAGTCCATGTAATAAAATGAGATGTGGAAAGTACCAGGATAAGATAAGGGCATTGTATACCCAATGATACACACTGTGTACTCTATAAAGAGAAAGTTAGAACCCTTGTTATTATTAAACCAATTGTTGTATAATATTGGATTTTTTCTACTAAATAATATCCGAGTGGTTTTGTTCCATCATTCTATTATTTTGAGTTTAGCTTCCTAATTTTTTATCCATGAGGGTTTAGTGTGGCATCTTGTCCTGATCATTGGATAAGATCCCGTTAGTGAACTAGAGCAATGATCCCTTCACAATGCACGAGAATTGTATCCTTATTCTCATCATATTCTACCCTAGTTAGAGTCAAGAATAATGTGACCAAATTTCATGGGTGTGATACCCTATATATCAGGTCATTCTAGTTATGTTTAGGTATAACACTTTGGTTGTGTATGTGTTACCCTATCTATATATCGATATGTATTTTATTTCGGTGTGGTATAGTATGATAGAGTGAGTAACTTGGATGAGACCTCCCATTTTACATGGTCTTTATTCATGGAATACCTAATGGGTATGGATTCATAGATTATTTCCATCATTGATAGAAATAATTTAGGGGTGTATTCCCCTGGAAGAGTGTTTATTTTGAGCTTCTAATATAATCTTGGGTCGGCAATATGGATATAACCTTACCTTGATACTCGGTGTCTAACTTTGTTTATATTTGGGTTTTTTATTATTATGTTTATTGTATAATATTCTTATTAACATGACCTTGTGGTGATGGGATAAATTCTCTCTTGATGATTTATGTTTGGTGATTTTGGGGTGTTTTGTAGGGTATGTTTATACTCATCGCTACATGGGATCTATTCTCATATGTCATGTATTATTCAGATGAAATTTCTTTCATTGGGTCCCAGGTATACTTGGAGTAGGTGGATATTAGTTTTACTAGATTGACATAATATGGATCTAAGAGTTTATTTTGGGTATCTGGCCCTTTATTTTCAATAGGTTGGGTCCTTTTATAGATTGATGGGATTGTATTTATACCTTTCTACTTTTGTTGTACTTGTTGATGTAATCTGGTGTGGGAAAGTTTTTATTCAAGTATTTATAGTGTGATTTTTTTATCTTTCCATGTTATACTATTTTATGGAGATGTTTTCTTGTCTATAGGTTCTTTAGGATAAGGATTCCCATGTGTGTGATATGTCTAATCGGTGCTAGTCGTCAGACCCTAGCCTATTGGAGACAAGATTGGGTCCTAATTCTCAATATTTCATGATCTAGGATGGATCTAAAGTATCTATTCATGAAAAAATACATATGTTACTTTATAGGAATGAGAAAATTATAATTTTAACTATAAGATAGAAAAATAAATATATTAATTAAAAACGATTACTCATATTAAAAACATTGAGTTATTCTTTGATATTTCCTTGGAAAATGAAGGAATATGATGATATATTATAAAAAAAGCTCAAGTAGAATGAATAATGTTCTAGAGGAAAGTAAAATGATAAGGTTTCAACAGGAAACTAAATTTTAGGAGTGGTATTTAAGGGGTGCTGAGAGGAATATTTTATATTTTACAAGGGAATGAATTTTTGTAAATACCCATAGATTTTTAATAATGGGAATTGGAACTCAAGGAATGTGGCACTAAAATTAATAAATAATGGATTTTGGAATATATATGGTTAATAACTTCCTAAACCAAAAGTTATAATGCATGTTTTTGACTTGTTATATCTATTTCACTATGTTATACAATTTTAACCTTAATTTCTTCTTACTACAGTAACTAGTTTTTATGTAAATAATTTATACTCTATGAATAAAAATAAAATATCCCTTATTAAATAATTTTTCCTACTGATTATAAATTTTAAATCTATTTAATTTGATTTAATTTCTAAAAGTGATAAAAACAATTTCAAAATAATAATTGTAAAATGCATTAAAAACAATCTCTTGAGAAAAATACTACATAAGTTATAAAATATAGGATATAGGTTTGTAAAATAGAATCAATATTTTTATATTTATAATTAAACTTATAAAATACATTTTTTATATGGAATTTTTTTCACAAATTTCTACAAAATTATTACATACTAATAATTTCATTAAATCATGGTATTTTCAAAAACAGTGTATTTTATTATTCATCATAAAATCAATATTTTCTGAGAATAAAAAAATAATCTCAACAAAATATTAAAATTTTGAATCCAAAAGTAATTTTAATTCATTCAAATTAAAATTCTAAAATTTAGAAAAATAACTTTTAAATAAAACTAAAAAATATAATGAATTTTTTTTATAGAAAATGACTCTTTTGAACACAGTCCATTATTATTCTTATTTATTATCATTTTCTAATTAATGTTAATCAATTATTTATATCAATATATATTACCATAAATTAATAAAAAAATTATTGTGATAAAAAAACATAACTCATAAAATAAAAATTATAGAAAAATACAATTCAAAGCTTAAAAATATCTTATTAATCATTTTAGCTATACCAATTGAATTTAATTCATAATAAATGTTGAAATTATTTTAATTTTCTAATATTTAATAAATCAATTACTGATATTCATTCCCACTAATTTATAGGAAATCTTCTAATGTTCATACTAAAATATTTATATTTTATCTAAATATATTACGGTTTTCTTTATGTTTGGTGTTATGTATAGAGAAAGATTCCAAACACATTAAATTATTTAAAGGTAACCATATATTAAAACATTGAGGTCTTACATTCTATAACCCCCCCCCCCCACCACAATATATTATTTCCTCACAATTTGACTCATAATATTAGATTAATTTCTATAAGGAACTCATAATTGACCATACACTACAAGATGATCATGGGATTATTAATGATGTAAATTGAGATTTATCTATGTCAAAAAAATTATCATCACTTTATTAAGGAATATAACCCATTCCTAATTTCTCATAGGGTTATAATATATGAATAAGACAAAGGTCTATAAGTAATAACATCCAACAAACCTTTAAAATGATTTAATAATAATCATACCACTATGTGTTTTTATTTTTAACTCAATATCTAATAATTGGTAAAAAACTTTCTAACATAAGATATTATAAAATATAGAGTGAAAATCACTATCCACTACATTAGTAGTGGTTTCATAGGTTTTCCCTTATTTACAAAGTTTTTGTGACTATTTACCTCATTGGCCACTCGATTAGGACATTGAGTTTTAAAATTCCTAACTCCATTAAAAATAAAATAAAATAATTTTATAGAATCCCTCTTTCCATTACATATATGAGTCTGATGGTCACAATCTATACACTCATAGAATATATCTACCCCTTTAATTCACTTTACCTCATGATTTATTTTAATTCATTAATATAAAAGAAATTGAACTTTTTTCCTTCACCATATTCATCCCCTAAACATACTTGAGACTCATTCCTTATCCTTTTTGGTTTGTTTAGTATTTAAACTATGTTCACATTTATAATCATATTTAATTATATTTGGTTTTGTGTAATCACTAAATTTATTAACCCATATCCAATTTTTGTGGGTTGATTTTTGATACAGTCACTACATTTCCCTCACACCCATTATTAACTTGGTTTCATCAAGCTTCATCTATTAAAAAACCAAAATTAGATAACATAAGTGATGAATAATTAACATAATAAGAGAGTTATGAAAACTTAAATTCAATATTTCCTTCTTTATGACATTATCATATTATGCTATAGTTCATTTAGTCCAAGCTATATCACTTGTAGTTCAACCAATATCATCCATAGATCAACATATATCATTCTAAGTTCAACCTAAGTCAATATTTGTTTGGGTTTTATCATTTTCCTTAACATAATACCTTTAAGTAATAATGAAATTAATCCTACATAGTGGTTTATAAAGATCATATAATAAACCAAGACATATCCCTTAGGAGTTTCTATCTAGGTGTTTAGATTTAATCACACTCACCCTGCATGATAGTGAAGATCTATTTAATTCTCAATAATTTTTTTTAAGTTGATTACCTGTAGATGAATTTATTCTATGAACATATCTATTTTCTAGTATCTAGATACTGGGAAACCGATATACTCAAGACATTACAAAAAATTCATGATGTAATCATATACTTATACTTATTCCTAGGATTTTAACTAAATATTCCGTATCCTCATACCCAAAAAATATTGTATTATTACCTTAATATCAAATCATATAATAAAACAAATGGGTATCTGTAGATTAGGAATTATTATTAACCATTACTTATCAACTTATAAATTATCATCAATAAACATCATAATTGGCAAAGTTATCAAAAAACTTCTCTAATACCAACAATTGAACCTTGGACTGGCGCTCCTGGATCTAGTTCCATAAAAACATACATTATATATTATATTCCAAACCAACTACAGATTTTCAGACATAACTATGACATAAAAAATATTTCATTACATACATTCCCAAAAAAAATTTAGGTTTTGAACATTATAGAGTTAGGATAAATCATAAACTAATAAATATCATTCCTTTCAAAAGTAATGGAAATTTTATCCAATATATAAGAAATTACTTAATCCACAATAAGTATTTAACATATCCCAAAAATTCTCCATAAAAGCAATCCTATTAGACGTGTCATGTTTAATACATTCCTTCATAACCTGTGAAAATGGAATCATAAGTATGGGTGAGCCCAAACACTAAATAATTGTAAGCATAAGAAATTAAAATAAAAAATCCTAAGTGACTATAAGATGAGGATAAATATTATTAAAGGAATATTTAATAAAAAATAAATTCATAATAAATTGAGACTAATAGCATAGTGTATCCATTGATATTAATAAAAATAACTAGATCAAATGGATAATAATAACTAAATCTATGGTGATAGAATGAATAGTTTTTTGAATCCTGGTCTTACTATCAAGGCCTTATATAATACATCATTCTTTTCATCAATGTCATAGCCAATTCAAAATTCTTGTTGTCAAGTCCACAATCAAGACATATTGTTTTAATTGGGAAATCATAGATTAAATACCCAAACATGTTTGTTCCATGAAGCATTATGATTCATCAAGGGGATATATAAATTTTATCACCACCCATCACTTGTTTAAGTATAATTCATTCATCTTACGATATAATGAGTAAAATATGCATAATCATCTTTTCAAATAATCATCCATATTGTAATATCAATATATGGAACACCAATACTATTCCACATGTTAATAAAAATGATAACATAATAATAGCCCACCCAAAAAATAGCATGGATAGTAAAAAAATAAATTTTCAAATTATCAATATTCATCCATACTGAAATAAAAAATATACATATTTTCAATATTTCCCCCAATAAATAAGTGGAATAGATTTCTATATAAGAATACCTCAACTAACACTATATAGATAAATGGGTATATGGTTAATTAAATAATTTCCCAAATAAATCAATGTATAGAATTTATGTGAACACCCTTCAATAAAAGAAATGGAAAATAGAATATTCACAAATAAGTGGAATTGGTATAAAATATATACATATTCATGGTGGGTGGTTATGAAAGATAGAGTCAATGATTTTTCTTATCTGTAACATAAAATAACATTACATAAGCAATCCAAAGAAAGAAGGTGTATTATTAAAAATTAACGTATACATAGTGTAACAATGTAAAGTTAAAAGGATATTAAAATATATGAAAAACATCCTTATAAAAGAATAATTTGGATGGTATTAAAAAATAAGCAATCAAAAATAGAATTATTTGATATCAAAAGTTCAATCCCCAAAATTATAAATATATTTATTTATTATTAGAAAAAAACATAAATCACATGAGTGTAAATTTTTTAGAACATGAAACTGAAAATAGAGGTGAAAACATAAAATAACTTTTAGAAAACATTTTTATCAATGAGGTAAAATAAAAACATACATTTTACTTTAAAATTTATCTTTTAAAAATTTGAAGTGAATGATTTTGAAAATTTTTACTTTTAAAAAGACTCTCTAATAATATATCTTGAAAATGAAATAAAGTTTTCTATAGGAAATGTGTAGCCTATGATAAAACATTTGAATTTGAAGGGAACCTTTTTAGTAATTTTGGATTACCTTTGTTGAAAACCCACATTGTAAAAAAGAGTAATAAAATATTCTTTGTATTAAAACATCATTACCCAAATTGAATTATAAATAAATATATAATAAAATATTAGGGTGTGGGGACTGAAAAATATAAGAACAAATTTCAATATAAGACTTTATAAATCAAAGAAATGATATTAGAGTTATAAATTCAACTTTATAGGTAGCATACTACATAAGGTATGAAATATTCAACAAATATTTATGTGTTCAGAATTTAAATCCATATAAAAAATGATATAATACCAAATAATAAAATCAAAGGAAGAATGTACCCAACTTATATGAAATAATTTCAATAGAATTATCATAACTCAATAAACTAAAGTTGAGTTACCAAAAATACTTACTACTAGGGTAATAATTGAATAAATATAAATTTGAAGTAATTATTATGATATGAATTATTTTATACCCTTAAATACAAAAAAAATATTTTTAAATACATCCATGGTTAGTAAATACACTATATAATGAAAACATGGTTCACAAATTTTATTATGTCTCAAAGAATCTTAATTAAGACCAAAAAACCCTTATAACCAACATTCGATTCAAAAATAAATTTAAGAATATTTTTTAAAATAAAACATTAAATATCATGATAAATTATAGAATCATGATAATAAATATTAAACAATTAGTAGATACATTATTCTAAATAAAACATGGTGTATAATGACAAATATGTCTCAAGGGGTGAGAATTTGAGACAAGAAACCCTTACCTTTTATCCCAGATTCCACAACTGAACTCTAACCACATAGATAAAAAATACCTATCTTTATAAGATCATTAAAGGTACTATAATATATTTTTAATGATATTTATAAAGTTAAAATATCATTACATGTTATTTTTCATTACAATCCATGAAGATGGACTCGGTGATGATCATGTTTCAGGGATTCTTAACAAACAAAATATGTTTTCTTAATTAGTGTGTCTAACAATAATTTTACCATTATATAACAAAAATTGATCATTATTTACATATTTATATCATATTTTATCAATAATTAAGTTCCCATATAAATCCAATATATAAATTCATAGCATTGTTTTACAAGGTTGTTAAACTAACCCAAATATGAGCATACCATGATTAATGGATTATTATGGGGTGGTTTAGTTGTAATATAATTATTATATAAGAATAATGATCATATTTATTTTTTATTAGTTAGATATATCATAATTTTAGGTAATTAGAAGAATAATTAATGGATGTGAAAATATTATAAAATATGAATAAAAATATTCTCCCCTTAGTATGTTTGTTTTAGGAGATTGAATTAATGTTGACTATTTTTTGACCTTATCCTAAATAGGTTCTCCAATTTTTCATACCCATGAATTAATGATATCATAAATTATATTTTTCCATTAAATAAATTCTTATTATGATCCAAAAAAGGTGGAAATTAAAAGTGGAATGCATCATTCCATGGAGGCGGTAGTCTTTGTGTATGCATGGATAATAATTTTTTTTTCAAAGAGAATGAGAAAGGATTAATATTGTTTATAATTTCAGAATATTAAATAAACTATAAATATAATAATTATTTTTTTTATACCTACCTCGATAGGTGGTGAAGTAAAATGAACGCAGTATTTCATGGAGGTGATAGTTCACGCATACACATGAATCAAATTTTCATTTTTATTTTTTAGAAGATAGGAAAGGTGGTTAATGATTATTTTCTTACCATAATAACATTAATTATATAACTAATACTAATTTTACCATATATAGATGATAAAATTATATTTTAAATGGTAAGATAGATAAGAAATAATTTAAGTTAAAATGATTTCTCACATTAAGAACTTTGAGTTTTCATTAGAACATTCCTTGGAAAATATTGAATTAGGATAATATATTGTAAAAAAAATCTCAAGAGGAGTGTATAGGATTATAGAGTAAGGAAAAATAGTAGGTTATCATTAGGAGACAAATTATTATTGGTTATTAAGGGGTGGGGTTATGCCCCTTTATAAGTGAAAAGGGATGGCCTCTTTGTAAATACCCACAAATTTTTAATAATGTGAAGTCAATATTTATGAAAGTAGAAGAAAAATTGAGAAATAATAGAGTGGAGAAGATATAAGGTCAATTCAGTTCTCAATGAAAAATTGTCACACATTTTTTTAACATTTTTTTATCCTTTTACACAAGGTTAAACCCTTTTAACCTTAATTTACTCTTATCATGGTTACTAGTTTTTACCTATGTAATTTATCTATTATTTATAAAAATATAGTGGCACTTATTACATAACTTATAACTACTAATTCCAAATCTGAAATCAATTTTCTTTGATTCAATCTATAAAAGTGCTGAAAATAATTTTTAAAATAATAAATGTATAATGTATTAAAAAAAATTTTTGATAAAGTAGAAATTAAGTTCTAAAATAGCAAATATATGTTTGTAAAATATTATCAATTTTTTTAGATTTATAATGACACTTATAATATAAAATTTTATATAGAGAAATGTTTAAAAAAAATTATGACGTACTTATATACTAATAATTTCATCAAATCCTAGTACTTGTAAAAATGGTATATTGCATTATTCAATATAAAAATAATATTTTCAAAAAAATCACAAAAATTAAACATAAAAAAATTATATAATGAATAAAAAATTAATTTTAAATTTTTAATATTAAAATTCCAAAATTCATTAACCTAACTTTTAAATAAAATTATAAATTATAACGAAACCGAATTTTTATAGGAAAAAAATATTTAGATCCCAATCTATTCTTCTTATTATTTATAATAATTTACTAATTAGTGTTCACAAATTATTTATATAAATATTTACTACCATAAATTAAGAATATGTTTCTTATGATAAAAGAATATAGTGCATAAAATGAAATCTTTCATCAAAATACTATTCTAAGATTTAAATGATCTTATTAGTCATTTTATTAATACTAATTGAATTTAATTTATATTAAAAGTATCCTTTATTTTATTTAATTAAATATTTCATAAATCAGTTACTCATATTCATTGCCACTATTTCAATAGATAGGTTTTAATGGCTATACTTAAATATTTGTATTTTATATAAATATATAATGGGTTTGTTTAAGTTTGGTGTTATGTGTGGATAAAGCTATTAAATACATTGAATTCTTGAAAGTTATTCAGATATTAAAATCATAGGGTGTTTCATGAAAGATAAAGAGAGTAAAGAACACTTATCAATTATATATGATTTAACACACTTTATTTTGATGATTCAATAAAAGAGGAATCAAGGGTAAAATAAATGAGTGAGGAATAGGATTAAATTGATAATATAAAAATTGGGAGATTATAGAAAGACAAAAGAAAATTAATTTTATTGTTATAAAATATGTTTTAAAAAAAGTTGTTTAAAAGTGGAGAGATTGTTTGAAATAAATCAAGAGTGGTTTGAAAGGGATATGCTCAAGTTCAAGGAATTGATGTCAAATATAGATTTTCACAAATGAAAAGAATGGAATTTATAGGACTCTTTATAGCCATGGTTGTCCAAAAAATAATAGTATTTTAGATTTATGTTAATACTTCATTTTTTAGTGCATTCTTGAATGAATACATATATATTGAATAACCAGTTAGATTTTCTATTAAAAATGATTATTCTAAAGTGTAAAGATTGAGAAAAGATTTCTATGGCCTAAATTAGGAACTGTATTCTTATTATATAATTCTAGATACTTTATTGAGGAAGGTGGAGTTAAAAATAATAAGGGTTGATCACAACCTCTATGTGAAATATTTTTAAGAGGAGCTATTTATGGTATTTTTTAATGTAGATGACATCATATCCCATGGTAGTAAGCATAATTTTGTTAATAATTTTATAAAAAAGTAATATTTGAGTTTTAAATTTCAATGATTTGATAATTGAAATATCTTCTTAGGATAAATTTTCATCAATATGAATGGAAGATATTCATTTCATAGGTGAATTATACAAAGGAAATATTTAAGAAATTTATAATTGAAGAGTTCAATCTTGTTTCAACTCTAATAGTAATTGGAACAAATATTTGTGAACAAAAATATTGTGAGGGGTGGAAATAATCTTATATAGAAGAATCATTCGTGATTTAATGAACCTTATTGTGACCAAGATGTATATTTTATAGATTAATTTCTTAGAAGCAAGGCTTAAAAGTTATCCTAAGAAGGAACATATCATGGTAGTGAATAGAATAATGATGTTTGTTCAACGAACATTTCATGGGTTGTTATTAAAATAAACAAATAAAATGGATTTATTGTTATATTTTGATGTTGATTGGGCTGGTGATATTGTGGATCAAAAATCAATAAGTGTAGAAGATTTTTACATTGTAAAAATTGTGTTGGTTTTCTAAAAAAGCAACATGAATTTATTTCTTTGAGTATAGAGGAAGATTAATTTGTTTTAGTTACTAAATATTATACATAATTTATCTATATTAAGAAATGGTTGTAATAAATCTATGAAGTTTTACAAAAACCAAATATTATTTAATGTTTTGAAAAAAAATTATTGAGATGTATAAAAATATAGTTCAATACTTTTCAATTAATAACATTGAGATCTGGTGCCATTTCATAAAGGATAAATTGGACAACAACATAGTGAGGTTGAAATTCATTAGAACTCAAGATCAAGTTGCTAATATTTTCAGAAACCAATCAGTGGCTCATCTATTTGAAAGGAATAGGTTGAACCTTATAGTTCAACAAATTTACTTAAAATAAAAAGGCTTATAAGTTCTACCCTATCTATTGAACTAAAAATTATTACATGATATTTCTTGTATTTATACATTTTTATTCTTTTTGTGAGCATTAATATATGGGGAGATACTATCTAGATGGGGTTTTTAAATAGAGAATGATTCTATAAAAAACATTGATTAAATTATAGAACGTAACGTTTTTCTATTTTTTTACACCTAGATTTATCTTACATATACTTAGAGAAAATATTAAAGGCACCTTTATTGATTTCGAGAGTAGTAGAAATTTTAAAAACCCTTTTCATTTTATTTTCAAAGAGTGAGTGAGAAACAAAAGCAACAAAGTGATTTTTACCAAAAATTTGGAATAGTGATTCCAATAAAATCTAAAGGGGGAATATTGGATCCAAAGGTATTTATTGATTGGATTTGTTTTCAATATTTCTTTATTTTATATTAATATTTTTTTATAATTCTTGTAAATTAATTTAAATGAATTTGATTAAGTATGAAGAATCTATAATTCTGGAAAAAAAAATAGTTGAACCCGCGGCGCAAGTAATAGACCTCACTGTAAGGATTATGTTGAAAACACAGTTCAAGAAGGAGACCATGTAGTCATGCCCATTTTTTAAGGGTTAATTGGATAAATGTAAGGGTTTTTTGTTTAGTATCACCACACCAGAGGACCTCTAATCACATCCAAATGGTTTATTTTTGTTTAAAACAAGTAGTTCATCCCTGAAGTACTGTAGGAGTGTAACTCCACCATGAAGAAGCAAAAATCATGACCATAGTGCTAATCAGTGTGGATAAGGAGGATTTACTAGTGTGGGTTGGAAATAGGTAGTAATGAATACCTTGAAATAGGGTGGAACATTGGAAAATAGAGTTGTATAAGCATGCAAGGACAAATGAGGATGGTAAGACCCTAAAGGGTTTTACAACAAGTTGATATCAAATTTTGGGTGATGAAGTGGCCCTCTCATGAACGCAAGATTGAAGTGGTATTCATAAATTATAAGTTACAATGAAATTCATGTAACCATACTAAATGATACATAGATTTAATTACACAAAGGAAGAAATAATGACCATACCATAGCATGTTCCCAGTGATGTGAAGGATGTGTTTCTAATAGCATAAAGGTTTGAGTTTTTTTCAGAGTTTACTGATAAGTTGTATTCATATCTATCTTTTGGATGCATTTATTTAATTTTTAATATTTATTTATTGGATAATAATCTGGGTTTTTTTTATTTTCTTAGGAATTATGAAATCAAGACTCAAACAATGAGTGATGCAAAATGGAAAAATTCATCATTAGACAGTGAATCTGAATTTCACAACATGTACTCTTCAAGTACAGACGACTTGTGAGAAAAAGGTAAGCCCTTGAATCCAAAGTACAAGTAATGAACCAATTAAAAAATGTGAAACCTGATTACATGCTGTGAATGACTCAAGTCTAAACCCAATGAATATACATCATGTGAACCTCATACATGACATTCAAAGTTTAAAACATAATTGTCACTAAAGATAAAAGTTAGTAAATCCAGATATCCAAGATATCTGGAGATTTTTTTAGATAATAATTACAATGAATGAATTAAAATTACACATCATGAAATCCTTAATGTGGAATCCACTTAAAGCACATACATAATGTGAACTATTTACATATCGTGTAATCTTTGAAGTATATAAATATCCAATTATCCTGACATTAAAGAAGATATCGGACACCCAAACCATTTTTCTATTTTCTTCACCATTTATTTCCCATTTTATTTTTCATTTGTTTATATTACTTTTTTTTTATTGTTTTATTCATTCTATTGTTGTCGATTTCGATTCTATTAGTCGTTTATTTCTTGTTTTTTGTTCAGACGTCAGAATCCAATCCTATTTTACATGAAACATTGTTTTTCATGGATTTATTCATTTTTTCATTGAAGTTATTATTTTATTTCTTTTATATTATTTCAATTGTGTATTATTTCATAAAAAATATTTTTAAATTATTTCAAGCATGTTGGTCATTTCACTACTTTCATTTAGTACCATCATGACCGGCTAATCCTTTTAAGTTTAATTATTAAGAGTAAAGGTGTATCTAAATATATTGAATCTATGAATCAAAACTTGGTAACTCTATGTCTTGTAATAAGGTAAAAACGATTTTTTTATATCATTCTTTTTAAACTACTCTATCCATAAGAGGTGAAAAATTAAGGATTCTTAACCTAATTGGATTTCATAAGGCTAGTACCAATATCCTCTAATTCTTTATTCTTATAAGATAAGATCCCTACACTTAGGTTGAAGGATATATCTAGACCAAGGAGTAGTTTTGAGCTTCAGTGGATCTAATTGTTTAGAACAAGACCAATTGGTGACCTTTCCGCTTATTTTCGGCCTAGGCCATAGGTCAATCCCAATACATATTTAAGATTATCTTCTATCTAAACCCTGAAATTTTCATTAAACCTTTCCTTTAATCTGAGTTAAAACCCAATCTATAAAGATTTTATAAAAATAAAACCCAAAGAGAGATTATGACGACTCCCTCTAAAAGGTTCTTACTTCTAGGTTGCTTTCTAGAAAGCTATCCCTATGGGTTTGTCCCCGGATAGTCACATTGCTACACCTTAGTAGATGAGTGTAGTTTGGGAAATATAAATTCAAATCTGGTAAACACCCACATGTAATCAAATATGTTTTGTGGGATAGAAAAACAAATTCATTGTTTTTGGGGATAGTTATTCCTAGGCACAGTGAAATGTGGTACAAACCTAGGATTACCTCACCTACCCCATATTTTTATAATCATTTCACACATGGACTAGAACTTATTTCAACTTTTATTTCATCATAGTGCATGAAAAAGGCCCCTCTCACTCACTCAAGGAGTCTTGAACCTCAAGAATTGCTTCCTTTCAATTATGAAATTGAAATATCTATTTTTTCATGTTGTTATTCCTCTATGGATGAGCGAAATAATATAATGACCCAATGTTTTATCGATGGAAATTTTATTCTAATTTTGTCATATAATCCCATGAAATCACAACACAATGAACTAATGAGTACTATGTTACCTTTAAACATAATATTTTCATTTCAATGATTTGAATTTTTAAAATCTGGCATACACGGTTGTGATCAGTAAGATGTTCGGAGTCCGATAGAACAAACTTATTTTTTGGTGAATAGTAACATACACATATGAATAGTAACCTACCCTTATAAATAGTAATATAATCAATAGGAATAATAAATCATCCAAAATAATAGTAACCTTACCCGTGAATGTATACATAACATGTAGGCATTTTATAAGTGATAATTTCACCATAGTAAAAGTATGGGTATTTTTTCATAAATAATTAGTTATAATTAATTAATTAATTTAAAAGAAAATTTATTTTCCAAAAATGTGTTCATAAATTAACAATTTTATGTCTTTTGGTTTTAAGATAATTTTATTATACCTTAGGTAATTTTTGAAAGAATTATAAAATTAGTTATAGTTTAAAAATCTGTATTTTTCAAGTAAATTATGATTTTAATTAAAAATTAAATTAATCATATTTAGAAAATTATTTTTGAAAAATGGGTTTCATTTTTGGATTCTATAAATTAAAAAATGTTTTGGGTGAAATTTTGGGATTTTTCTGAAATAGTTGAATTTTTGTTAATAGAAAAAACATTAATTTACAGTACAAATACATTTTAATTTAAACACATTATTCCTAACTTCATAACTGATGTAAGCACCCAAATATAGAAAAAACATTAACTTATATATATTCTTGGTCATGGGATCATTACTATTTCTTGTCTTATGGAAAAATAATAAACTAATGATTAAAATATTAAGATAACTCTACTCCCCTCCACTATAAAAACCACTCACACTCCCCTTTTCTCTTCACTCCTCAAAAGCCTTGTAACATCCCTAAATTCTTCCCAAATCTCTCCGAAAGATCATTCCCCAGATCCATATGAATTTTGTTTCCCCAAAATATCAAAACCTCCCCCCTTAAGAGGTTCTCAAAGGAGATAAACTCAAGAGGTAAATTCCTCTTTCCAATTCTTTAATTTCCTTTCAATTTCTTTTCGATTTTTTTTATTTTCTCACCAACCTTAACCCAAATGGTATGATAACTATAGTAAAATACATGTACTATAATTTTTTATGTTAATGGGATAATTCATTATCATCTATCATTTCCCCTTATTTTATACGAAACGAAAACACTATTTGAGATGTGTTAATTTATCACACTCAAGGACGACAGTTTATCAATTTATTTTACTATCTTCTATTCTAGTCATGAAACCATTTTTATGGTTTAACCAGACTATTAAATATTTATTTTATCTTATGTGTTGTCCAATAATCCTCTTGCACACTTTATGTAACATAATAATTAAAAACAAGTTAATTATGAGAAAATCACCAAATTGATCCAAATGTTTATCATTAATGTTTTACATAATGATTAATCTTCACTCCAAGTAACAAAATGAAATTTAAGATAGTGTAAATTTCAGTATGTTAAATAATAATATATAACTTCAATTATAGATAACCAATTTCACCTTTCATGTTTATCTGAACATGAATATAAGTGAATCGATCATTAAAACCAACTAAGCAAATATTCCCAACAATGAAATTGAACCTTATAACCAATCAAAAAGGTCATGAAGTAAATTAAAACGGTTATACAAAATCTTTTACATATATAATATTTTATTTAATTATTTATTAATGAACCAAATCTAAAAAATCATGTCTTTGATATCAAGTGAAGAAAACCATTGGACTTAAGATAAGGGATCCTCTCTTTTTCACTTTTATTCAAGACTGTCCTCTATGTTATTCCCTTTTATGTGTAATTCCTAGAGATGGGGTATGATTAATAACCTCCCCCATACTGTCCTCATGATATTTAAATGATTATAAACCCATTTCTCTCTCATTAATCGCACTTAAGTACACATGATACCATGTCGATATTCTGTGAGGGATTCAACCCGAACATCCCTTCTTCCTTCAGGTTTTTTTATCTTTGTTTAACCTAAATGAGGTTATATATTCTTCATATTTTCGTCTTATAATTGATATTTAAATGTTCTGAAATCATTTAATTATTTCCATTCATCATTATCTTTCATGGATATACATGTTTTTAAGTGATTCCCTCCTCAATACTTCTCGATAAGCAAACCTATTTTGAGGGATCTTCTTGAATTCTTACCCAATTTCAGGTGCACACTATCTTCTGTTTTAAGCCACCATTTTCTTTATAAAATAAGTATTTTTATTTTTAAAACCTTCTTAGTTCACTTTTGTTTTTTTATAAAGGATTATTCACTTTTCAATTTTAAAGGCTCTATAGTATTTTCCTTAAAACTGCTAAAAAACGTTTTTATGCCAAAATTTCTTGAATACTTTTCTTATATGTTTTCACTTATAATTTACATAACTTTCCATGATACAAATATATTTTTCCCTTATTAATGTCCATATATACTTTAGTTTCCTTATTTCATGGATAATTTTGTGTTACCCCCATCTGTTATGCTTTGTATCATGATTATGGTACACAATTCTTTCCAGGGGTAATCCTTATGTTTATGTAAGATTGATTATGTATGATTATTTTTTTGTAAAAACTATTCATGAAAATTTAATATGGGTACAACCAAATAGAGCTCTAATTCATTGGGTAAATTTATGTCTCATGAGATGTTACGTGTGACGTTCTGGCAGTAAGCCTTGGCTTGTGCTACTATGTGAAATGATCTTGGCGGTTAGCCTTGACTCATACTAAAGTCATGTTTTATGTTGACGACACATTATCATGACTCTATGTTTATACAATTACATGTTTATATGTTATTATTCCATATGTTACATATCTGTTTATATCATCATGACATGCCTTCTAACACATGTTCTAAAGCATTATTCTTATGTTTATTCTCTTAGTTGGCTATTTAGCTCATCCCTTTGTTCATGTGTTCCCTAGGGTACCCTATGAAGATGTATGAGAAAAATGTAAGTAAGGGGATATTTTTATGATTAAATAAGGAAGTTTGTTTTTAGTTTCATGTTTTAGTTTTATGTACCTAGTCTTCAAAGACACTAGACTTCACTATCCTTGGCTTGTACTCTAATATATAATTATGATTAAAATCATGTAATGTCTTATATAAAAGGATAGGATCACTATAAGCCATCATGCACCAATAGAACGATAAAACATCCATTAGGAACCACCTAAAATTAGTAAAGATCGATTAGTGATACATGAACACACCATCATGGATTACAGTTTGCAGTCCATTAGTGGTCATGCACCCAAAATTGTGTATTGTAGAACCCCCAATTTTAGTTACATAACCATTTATTTATGTATTTTAAGTATAGATAATGTTTTTATTAAGTTTAGGGAGCTTTAGAGGATATTTCTTAATATTTTTTAGGCTCTTATATAGGTGAAATATTAATAGAAACTGTGCAACACCTCTAGGAAATCGTGCAACTGTAATAGTGGGAAATGGGTTGGTGAATAGTTAGGCACACTGTTTAGAAAAACTGTATGACTTCCTAGGAGAAACTGTTTAATGATAAATAGAGGGAAATATCATGGTTATTATATGGTTTGTCTAATTTTTTTATCCAACCATGAGATGTATGGTTTGAGGTAGTGGATAATGCATGATTTGTGCATCATTTTACTAACTATTCACCCTAACTGTGCACCATGAAAAATTAGATCTAAAAATCATGGATCTAATCTTATTTACCTCATAAAAAACCCAATTTTTTCCCTAAATAGGATATAAAAATTTATTCTTCCTACCAAGGATTTATAGATAATTCCTTTCGATCCGGTGGTGATTATTAGGTTAATCTAAGTACATTGGAGGTCCAGATTCATAGATAAATTCTTATTATTCATCATTTTCCTTAGATCTATTAATATTATCTCCCTTAGAATCATGGATATATTTTTATTGGGATATATCCATGTTTTTTGATGTAAATATTGATGATATATCATTTTTTTTATTTAAGGTAAGAATATCTAAGGATGGTTTTCGGATTTTCAAGTCATATTTTTGACGTTGTTGTGACATTATTTATTTTCACCAAATTTTGAGAGGTATGTGGCTTCTCTCTTAACTCGTATTTATTAGAACTTAATTTCTTGGTTTAAAATTGAATGAATTTCCTTAATTTTTTTGAAATCCATGTGTGATTTGATCAGAAACCTCTTTGGTAATGTTTTCTTGGAAAATGTGGATATTTTTTGGTTTGGGGGAAAATGATTTTGGTTCATGATTTTAAAATTGTGGTTTGGTTTTGATGCATGGAAAATTTTTATATAACTGGTTTCAATAAAATAAATGTTTTATTGAAATGGATTGTCATGGTTTCTTTCATACTTTGTTGGTGTAAGTCCATTTTCATTGACGTGACCCTATGGAAGGGGTGTGTGCCTTTACGGAACCTAATATTGGTTACCTTATGATCTCTTGGTAGATATATGAGAGACCACTCATAAATATGTAACTATCACCTAGGAATTCATGTGTTTATGTGTGTATTTGAAGAATGGATATTCCAAATGGATTTGAGAAATGTTTTTAAAAGCTTATTTGATTACTTTTAATGGAAACTCTTTGGGTTTGAAAAACTATCTTGGGATTTAATATAAAATTATTTAAATTGTTTTTAAATTGTTTCATATAAATGTAATAACATGTTCTATCCTAGTGGTGTGTGTTTGGAAGTCCTTGGGTAAATCATAATGAGTTTTATACTCACCCATTTCATGGGTAATTTGGTGTTTTTGTAGATGTTACTTTTTGATAAAAAGGTAATGAAAAGGTATCCTAGTTATTTAGTAATGAATCATTATACCATAGTAATGGCTTGTTGATTTGGAGATTGGAAAAGGTTAAAAGTTTCAAAGTTTGATTCTGGGTTGTCTTTGAGTTTTATTTGTTTTGGTTTCTACTTTGTACTCTAATATTGTTGTTGGTTTGTTTTTGGGCGAGTTATATTTTGTACTCATTCATCATATAGTATTTTTTGGTTTTCTATTGTGTCTTGGTTGTTTTATCTTAAAAGGGAAAAAAATTCCCAAACATTTTATGAGGCACTGGGAATTTATTTTTAGCCTTTTTTGTCTTGGAGATGTCACCTAAGATCAGTAACACATGCCTGCATCTTCCCAAGACAATAGGTGAGAGGTGGGATCCTAAAAATGGCATTAGTTTGTTCGATCATTGATATGGGATTCATGTCAGTATGTCCCTAGGATGGTATAAAGAAGATAGGACCATCATAACTTTAAATGTAGATTATAAAAATGCATATATACCCTATTTATGTTCAAGTTCACGTTTTGGGGGAATTTTGGTACATGAGTGTATTGAGATACTTCTTGGATTTTCCACATAATCGTCATTAGTTTAGATGATGAGAAGAGTAGGAAATTCATTGATCGTAACATCTTCCCACTATAAGTGCATAATTAATTTTGAGAAAATTATTTATAATGTGGTGAAAAATTGTTGATTTTTGAAAATATTTGAAAATAGTTTGATTTTCAAAGAGAATGGTTGAATTTTCAAAAATGGTTTGAAAGAAAAAAAATTGAATTTTGGAAATATTTATTGTGATATGTGTGATGTGTTAAATTTTAAATTTATAAGACTTCTATTTCTATAGAGTGAGACTAAATGGATTTTTTTAGTAATAGAAAATGGAACCTAGTAGGAATCATAGAAACTAATGAGAAGATGCTTCTAAGAATGTGGTTTCCCCTGAATGACAAGTGAACCAACAGTTGGTTCAGAGTATTGTCTAGGCTTTTAGGTTTTGGATAAAGGGAATATAAGGTATGAATCGAGGAAAGTGGATCATTAAGTTAAGTTCCAAAAGAATAATTCACCCATCTTTTTAGGTGATTCAGAACCGAAAAAGGGATAAGTGTGGATGAATAAGATGACTAAAATATTTGATTTCCTTGGCACCCCAGTTAATATGAATCTGAGGTTGGAAACATTTATGCTGGAATTTCTTTCATGCCAATGGTAGGGTTTAAAATTTCAAGAAAAATTGGGCCAAGGAATCATATTGGAATATTTTGAAGAATTTTTCAACAAAAAAATATGTCCTCACACATTAATAATTTCATGAACAAAAAAATTATTTAGTTAAAAGAAAGATAACCTCATTGTGATAGAGTATGTAGGTAAATCTATGAATTTAGTTCTCTTTTCACCCAAATTTTCTACACATGCATCCTTGAAGGCACACATTTTTTTAATTTGGGTTAAGGTTGGATATTTTCTCAAAGATTTTCATGCTTTGTATAATGGATTATATTGAGATAATCAATAGAGTGATAATGGAATAAAGAGAAATGTCAAGTAAAATGGTTGGGGGATTCATGTTGATACTTATGGGAACTGGTGAGAACTCTAATTCTAGGAATAAGAGGAAGAGGGACACTTATTTACAAGGTGGTGTAATAACTCATAATCAGATGGTTATATTAGTGAAACATCCTCCTAAAATAGAGTAATCCTGGATTATTTTTGTGTGGTTATTTTGAGCATATGAAATGAGATTTTATGAAACCACTTAAATCATTTCACAATTTCAACTAAACGACACAACTTCAACGCTATTGTTGTTGTGCTTTAAGGTCGGGTTCTAGGGACACATATCTTGTTTCTCACCCTTCATTTCATTGATGGGGTGAGTGTAGTAGAATATTTCTCATTAGAAAAACCAAGGAATCCATGGTGATTCTAGAAATACCATGACTTATCAACTAGTGAAATCTCAATTGGGTAATAAAGAGAAAAGTGAAATGGGTAAGCAATTGTATGGAGCTTAGAAAATAATTTTAGATGATAAATTTGGACCTTTGAGGGAGAGAGGTATGATTCTTTTGAATTATAAACTTATGAAATGTTTTTTTGATATGAGTACATATCATTCATTTATTAATTCTCGTGTTATAAATCATCTAGGTATTCATTTTGAGATGATGCCTTCTATTTTGAAACTTCATACTCCTCTCATTTAAAGATATTGTCGTGACTTTATGTGAAAAATGTGTTCAATAAATATCAATAGGGCTGAATTTATTTTGAATTTCTTTGTGATTGATATGAATGTCTATAACTTTATCCTATGTATGGTTTGGTTGAAAATGTTCAAAGATCAGATCAAATGTTATACACAAAGGGTCAGTTTTAAGACTGTAAATATAAATTAGCATATCTTTATCAGATATTGAAATGTAAATGCAAAGGGGAGCATGATTTTTGAAACCAGTGGTTTGAAATATCTCATACCATTTGGAATCATTGGCCTCTACGTCTGTGTATGGGATCGAAAATAAAATTTTTACAACAATTATGGATCATTTTTATGATAAGTTTACAGATTATTTATTATGTTTTTCACCCATGAGAGAAATATAATTTATGATTTATCTCCTACCAAGGACCAGTCATATCTCACTTCCATCTTATCATATGGAACCAATAGTATTAATTGAATTTAAAGTCTAGTTGGAGGAGTTGGAAACCAAAGGGTTCATTCAGCCTCAAACGTCTCTGTGGGCATCACTGATTATTTTGTGAAATTAGAGGATGGAAATATAAGGATTTGTGTGGATTATAGTAATATTAATGATGTTATGATAAAGAATAAATATCATCTTCTATGCATTGATGACTTATTTTATAAGTTTAGGGGAGCATAGTGGTTATCAAAAACTGAATTGCGGTTAAGATATCACCAACTATCGGTTTAGAAGGAGGATATTCCAAAGATAGATTTAAAAGGTAGATATGTCCATTATATGAAGGTGGTTATTCCTTTTTGTCTCATGAATGCACCATATTTATTTATTTCATTGATTAATCTCATATTAAAAAGTTATATGGATTCTTTTTTGGTGGTGTTTATGGATGAAAAATGGTTAGATTCTAGGACAAAGGATAAGAATTTGAAACACTTTGCTATAGTATTGGGAATCTTGTGGGACAATCAACAATATTCTTAAATTTCAAAGTGTGATTTTTTGGATAAAATATGTACATTTACTTGGCCATTTTATCTCTAAAAAAGTTTTTTTATGGATCCATAAAATATAGAGGTTGTGATCTCTTGGAAACCGCCAAATAATTTATTTGAGATACATTCTTTCCTTGGTGTCATTAGTTATTATCAATGTTTTTTTCAAAACATTTTATGTCTACCTTCACCAATGACATCTTTGATAAGAAAAAGTGTTCTATTACAATATAACTATGAATGTATGAAATCTTTCCAAGAGCTTAAATTTCTCTTTAAATTAGCACTGATCATAATATTTTTAAAATCAGGACAAGGCTATGTGGTGTATTGTGATTCATCAAGATCTAGTTTGGGGTGTGTTATCATGCAGGGAGATCATGTGGTTAATTATGGATAATAGAATTTAGGGTTTCATGAGAATAACTACCCAATAAATGATTTGTAATTAGCAATTTTGGTCTATTATTTTAAGAAATTACATCATTGCATTTTTGGTGAGAAATTTACAGTGTTTATGAATCATAAGATATTTAAACACATTTATCAAAAAGTTATTTGAATCTGAGAAAAAGAAGATGTATGGTGTATCTTCAAATGTTTGACTTTGACTTACATTCAGTTGGAAAAAAGAGGATTTGGATAAGAGGAAGTTGACGTTGATTATAGTATACATGAACCAAGATTTTGAAGACCAAGGTAGTGTTGTGATTTTCTTTATGGTTTATTTTGTTCCAAATTTAGTTTAGAAGGATAAATAGGAAAAAAAACATATTCTGAATGTGTTTCTATGAGGTCAAAACTCAATGTTGGGGAGACTAATTAGGGATCGAATTTTGATATAATATCAGTACTGTGGATTCAAGATCAAATGTTCATACCTTTGTCTTGTCAAGAAAAAATCCATCGTGATTAATACCATTCAATATGGGTTGTTTATTTAGTAAGACAAAAAAAATTTAAGGCACTAAAATAACAATTTTGGTTACCTAGAATGAAAATTAAAGTGGTTGAGTTTGTTTTTAGATGCCTCAACTGTCAATAGGATAAGGTATATCACTAGTGACCAGTGGTTATGTTGTACTCTTTACCAATTCCTGTATGGAAGTGGGAACATATAGATATGTATTTTTTAACAGGTATACCAAGGATGATTTGGAAACACTATTCCATTTGGGTGATATTAGATGAACTCAAAAATTAGGCTCATTTTATCCCTATTCATGAATCCAATATGGTGGAATACTTTTTAAAAATATATATCTAAAAAGAAGTAAAAAATTACAGTGTGCCATTTTTTATAGTATCAGTCCAAGATCTGAGGTTTACTTCTCATTTTTGGAAATACTCACAACAATTACTTGGATCCCAATTCAAAATGAGCACAGAATATCTTCCTCAAACCGATAAAAAATCTGATAGGATGATCCAAACATTGGAGGACATGATTGGGGCTTGTGATGTGGATTTTGATGTCTCATGGGAGGAGAACATACCATTAGTGGAGTTCTCATAGAATAAAATTTATCATTACTTGATACATAGGGATCCTTTTGAATCATTTTATGGTCTTCCATGTCATTATCCACTTTGTTGGGTGGAAACATGAGACTTTACTTGTTGGATTGATCCTTGTTCAAGATAAATGGAGAAGATTCATTTGATCAGAAAGACAATTAAGACATCTTAGAGTCATTAGAAATCATATACCAATCACCATCTAAAACCATTGTAATTTGAGGCGAGTGGACATGTGTTCTTGATAATCTCTCCAAGACTTGGTCATTCTGGTTTTCGTATGAAGGTAAAGTTATCTCCATGATATATAATCCCTTTTGAGATACTTAAATGGGTTAGTGAGGTGGCATATTGGTTTTATTTTACACAAAGGTTAATTTCAGTGCATATTGTGTTTCATGATCTCAATTAAAGAAGTATAAAACCTATTCTTGACCTTATTATTTTATGGGATGACATTGACCTAGTGTTGGATTCTATATTGCTTCATGAGCTGGTATGGATTTTAGATAGGAAAGAGAAAGTCTTTTGTGGGAAAATCATCGGCCTATTATGGGTTTTAGAGAAACGTGTTTAGATTTAAGAGGAAACATGGGTGCATGAGAAGGAAATGGAAGAGAAATGGCCTAAAATATTTGAAGCCAGTTGAGGTTTTTATTCTTCCAAAGGAAATACCAATGGTGGGAAGAATGTAGTTCCTCTAGTTTTAGAAAACTGGCCCTTTATTTATTTCTTTTTGGTACATATAATGTTTGAGTAATGTTTTTAGATGTTTATAGGTGCTATATCATGTTCTTGAGGCCAATATGGAGGTGTAAAGTTTGAGCACGGTTAGTATATATTGTGAAAAAACTCCCAGAAATTTTGAAACTAAAACAGTGGGCAATGGGTTGGAAAAAGGTTAGGTGCACGGTTTCTCCAAACCATGAAACTTCTTAGGAGAAACTGTGAAGTGATGAAGAGAAGGTAATAGCATAGTTTATGTAAAGTTTTTCTGACCATGAAACCCAATTGTGTGAGGTTTGGTTTGAGGTGGTATATCATTCAAGATTATCACATGTTTTTCCTAACTGTTCACCCTAATAGTGCACTGTGAAAAATTAGATCCAAGAATCATGGATCTAATCTGATTTACCTATTAAACCACTTGTTTTACCCAAAAAGGTCCATAAAATGAATTAATCTTCTTCATGGGGATTTGGATATGATTCCTTTCAATCCAAGAGTTATTACTAGGTGAATCTAAGTGTGTTGGAGGCTCGGATTCATTGGTAACTCGTCTTTCTTCATAATTTTATTTATATCTCTTCTCTCTCTCTCTCTCTCTCTCTTGGAATCATGGATCCAACTTTTTTAAGGATATATCTATGTTTTCTGTTTTCAATAATGATGATATATAATTGTTTTGATTTAATTGAAAAAGTTCTAAGGATGTTTTTAGGAGTCTCAATCCAAGTTTTCAATGTTTTTGGGTTATTCTTCATTTTTTCCAATGTATGAGATGTAGGTGGATTCTCTATCAAATCCTCTTGATTAGAACATGATGTCATGGTTTAAAATTGATTTAATTTCATGAAATTGTTGTAAAATACCAGATTGATGGAAAACCACTTTAGTAATTTTTTCTTTAAAATTGTATAAATTGGTTGGTTTTATGGAAAATGATTTTGGTTCTTGATTTCAAAATGATGATTTTAAAATTATGGTTTGGTTTTGATTCATGGAAAATGTTTATAGAATTATTTTTAATAAAATAAATGTTTTATTGAAATTTCATGGCATTGATTTTGGAAAACTCTGTTGGTATGAGTTTATTTTCATTGATGGGACCTTGTGGAAGGGGCGTGTTTCATGTGGGTACCTGTTATTGGTTACCTTGTGATGACTTACTACATTGATGAGAGACCACTCGTGAGTATGGAATTCTCACTTGGGAATGCATGTTTGGATGTTTGGATATGAGGAATGGGTATGAAAAATGGATTTTAGAAATGATTTTAAAATCTTGTTTGATTGAATACAATGGAAAAAATTTTGGTTTATAAATTTTTTTGGAATTTAATATAAAATACTTTAAATTTCTTTTAAACTATTTTATATAAATTTACTAACATCTTCTATCCTAGTGCTGTGATTGGATAATCCATTAGGTAAATACTAATAAGTTTTATACTCACCCCCTTGTTGGGAACTTTGGGGCATTTGAAGATATTATCTATCAAGACACGGGTAAAGTCATGTTATCTTAGTTCTTTAGTGATGCATCATGATACCATGGGAATGGATTATTGAGTTATATATTTTAGTAACTTGTGATTTTATGAGTTTTTTTCTTGGTTTTTTTTTTGAGTTTTATTGTTTTTGGTTTCTTCTTTGTACTCACATATTGTTTTTTGTTTGTTTTTTTGTTGAGTTTTATTTTGTATTCATGCATCATATATTGAGTTTTTTGTTTTTTTTTGTGGTTTGATTTTTTTATCTTCAAAAAAAAAAATCATCCCCAACTCTTTATAAAGACCTTGGAATTTATTTCCAACCTTTGGTGTTTTGGGGATGTTACCTAGGGCCAGTAACACACACCTACCTCTTCTCAAGACAATGGGTGAGAGGTGGGATGTTCAATACACTAGCCTTTTTAGGTAAAATATTTCAAAATAAAACTTGGAATCATTCATATGATTCAAAACATGGGGATGTTTAGTGGATTGTAAATAGATAACCTCTATGAACACATATCAAATTTTCTTAAAGTCTGTGACACTGTTCTGAACCAAGTATTATCCTATGAAACCATCAAACTATGAGTCTTATTATTATAATTGTGTGAATGAGACAAGTATTATCTTAAAATTAAATCTCTTAAGTCCATTATGACTAAGGATAACCTAGAAAATAAATTTATAGACAAATATTTCCCAAATATCTGAAATATGAAACTCAAAAATGATATCTATAATTTCAACCAAGTAGATAGAGAATTAGTCCGGTAAGCATGTGACCATTTTAAGGAACTAAACTATAAGTTTCCACATCACAAACTAGATTTTTAGATTCAATTAAAAACTTCTTACAAAGGACTCCAATTGGATGCACACACAGTTGTAGATGTCATCTATGAAATAGGGATCTTGCTCAAGACACCTAAAGTTGGTAGAGTATTGTTGGATGAAATATACAATAGTACCAATCTATAGAAGATCAAGAGAGGGATTCCCTAGTACAGAATCCATCAAGTGAATAAAATAATTACGTAGAAGACCGGGTTGAAGACCTGATGAAAAATATTGAATCCTTTTAGTTGTCTGCTCCACCACCACCACTTCTTGCCCCTATCATGAAGATACAATCATGTGAAATGTATAGAGTCCCACACCCATATCATGACTATAGGGTAGGATTAGAAGATCCTCAAATCCAATATTTTAATTACATGAATTAAAATGAAAAAATCATTAGTTTTATAAAACTCAATAATACCACCAATAATACTATAAGAAAATGTCACCTCAATAGCTACAATACCCAAACTAAGGTTACTATCAGTAGAGTAGTGGATAGTTACCACTATGTAATTAGGGACCACATGGGTTCCCATATAATATTATAGATCCTTGAATGCATCAAAAATTTCAACAATAACCTTATTCCCTTATATCTCAACAGTTTCCACCCACCCAAAATCGTAGTTTCAGTAAGCTCTGTTGAGACCACCCCAAAAATCCACACCTATGCAATCAAACATTGAAAACATAATCATTGTCTTCATAAAAAAACAGATCATAGTATGACTATAAAAGAGGCTGAAATAAAAAACCAAATGGGTTCCCTCCGAAACCTTGATCACCAAGAGATCCAAATCTCAAAAACCCAATCAAACCAAGTACTAGTTACATTTTCTTGAAATATAGAAACTCTTATGAGAGATTATTATATGTTTGTGGTAATTAGAAGTGGAAAATGATGGATTTTTAGTAGCCATGTAGAGATGAGTAAAAGTATCCAAAAGAGACTGTAAATGTGATTCAATCATCAATGAAGATGACAATTCTAGAACAAATAGATCCTATGAGGAGAAAAATCTAGAATTAGAGAAAACTAAAAAAGATATAATTCAATAGAAACCTAAAGAAGAAGAATTATATGTGTAACAAAAACTATAAAAAACCCCTTTCTCCTCTCTAGATATAATGAGAAAGGATTAAATATAAGGTAAATATAAAAAAATATAAATGTTTAAAAAATTTCACATTAGCATTCCCTTTATAGAAGAAATTGATCAAATGCCTTCATATTAAAGGTTTTTGAAAGTATTTTTCTCAAGAAAGATGAAAATGGAATACCTAGGATCCATCTCCGTAAATGAAGAATGATTCTAAGTTTCTCAGTGGAAGCAACCTTACATGATTCAAGACTCTGGAAGTTTCTAGATTCCCTACACTATAGGGACATGTAGTTTTGTAAGAGCCATATGTGATCTTGGAGCGAGTATTAATCTCATTCATAATAGTTTCTTCTAAAAACTGGGGCTTGAAGTGTTAAAACTAATGAGAGTATAACTTCAACTAAAATACTAATCAAGAAAGTACTCTCGAGGAATTTCTGAGGATATCTTATACAAAGTAGGTAAATTCATCTTTCCTACAGATTTTTTTATCTTGCACATGGGGGAAGATGGTGACGTTCATATCATCCTAGGAAGACAATTTCATTACACTGGGAATTTATTGATTGGTATAAATCAAGGAATAATAATATTTGGATTTGGGGATGAATATTTATTATTCAACTTAATAAGGGCCACCAATTAAAGCAATGACTCATTTGACTACCAAGACATATTTATTAGTGATGAAAAAGATGATTATATTCCCATTGAGGATAATAAAGAGACATAGTATATGGATGAAGATGAATATAGTGACTATGAGGGAATAAATTGCATTAAACCTATGATAAGAAATATTCTCCCACCATTCATACCCTCAGCCGTCAGGCCATTGACAATGGAATTAAAACCACTTCAAAGTACACTAAAGTATTCATTCATAGAAAGAAATAATGCACTTCCAGTCATTATCAATTCAAAACTATGTCATGTTCAGGAATAAAAACACATTAAATTCCTAAAAAGGCACAAAAATGAAATTTCTTGGGGAGTGGTAGACATTAAAGAAATCATCCCCGTGATATGCTCCCATAAGATATTGTTGAAAGGTGTTAAACCTAAACATCAATCCGAAAGGAGACTCACTCCACTAATAAAGGTGGTAGTCAAAAATGATGTTTTGAATCTTCTCACTAATGGGATAATATTTTCAATCACTAAAAGTGAATGGGTGATCCCTCTACAAGTTTTGTTGAATAAAGGAAGCTTCATCGTGGTTAAAAAATATGAAGATGAGCTAATTTCAACTCAAATCATAACTGGGTGGTGATTCTGTGTTTATTATAGAAATATAAATACGATGAATCAAAAGGATCATTTTCAAATCCATTTCATGGATAAAATTTTGGAGAGTCTATCCAAACATCTATTTTATTGTTTTCTAGATGAATATTCTAGATACAATCTGTAAAGACCTAGATTTTTTCATCTAATTTTTATTATTATATGGAATTATTTCGAGACCGCAAAATCTGACGACGCACGATTCCGAGGCCCGGAGTGCCCAGAATGATCCATTGAAGTTTTGTTAAGCTTTAATTAGCATGCGTAAGCATTTTTTCTAAAAAAATGGAATAACTCTTAAATGGTTGCCTAGATCAGAAATCCAATGGCACTGTTGCGTTCAAGATGGCGGTTTTACCCTAGGAGAAACTTATGTTTAGTCGGCGCAGCCTTCCGGTGAGAAAACCCAGAAATGGAATAACCATAAATAAAATAATTAAATAAAGTTTTTTTTATTTTTTAAATACTGATAACTCATGAACGGTAACTTAGATTAAAAATATGAGACCATTGTTGAACTTGTGGGGGTGTTATTTCTTTAGGATGATACTAACATTGGTCGGCACGAGCCACTAGTGATAGTAAGTTTTTGTCCATAAATAATATAATTAAGTGAAAATTATTTTATTGTAAAATTAATAACTTATAAATGGTAACTCCGATTGAAAATATGAGATTACCATTGAGTTCTTTGGGGAATTTTCTCCTTAGGCAGAGCCTAACCTTGACCAGCGCGGGTCGAGGGTGAACGATATTAATTTATTGAACATGTTTCTGTGTACGTTCAGTAATCGCGCGAGCGACATTTTCTCACTTTTGAATAGGTTCTTAGATTAAAAATACAAGGACACCATTGAATCTGTAGTGTCGGAATTCAATTAAGGGAGACATCACTTTGACCATAGTAGGTCTGGAGAAAAAGTTAAGTTTTGTGACTTTTTAAATGAAATGAAATGAAATATTTTTATTTTTTTATTTTTTCTTTCTTCTCCACCAATGGACAAGAAAAGGGTGGGGCCAGCGATGTGTCAAGCCAATAAATGGCTTGACCTGCCAATCCTAAGTAATGAAATCATTGGGGAATTAGGAATGTTCATAATTTATGAGCCCCCAATAATTCCCCTCATCGTTACTTACCCTCCCCCTATCCTATATATATAGTGTTTGGGGAAGGGTATCGGAACAGCTTCACCAAGAAATGAAGTGCTGAAGGAGCTCCATGATGCTGGACTCTTAGAGGACGAAGCCGGTCCCAGAAGGAGGTGATGGGTGAAACCAAAACACAAACCAGGGGACAACGTACGAGCAGCGTCGTTGGAAAACTGTTGTGGGAACAAAGAACACGACCCACCTTCAAGCACAGAAATTCTCCAAAAGGTTACGAGGAAGGGGGTTTATTAGTTTATTTATTTTAAATCATTTTCCTCTTCCTCATTCTTAAATAATATGAAAAATGCAGACCAACTGACTAACAGGTTGATCCACGCTTCATTCGTTTTTACAGGAGGTTGATGTATGGTATCTTTGCAAGGTTTTATTTGTTATTTAATTCAATTGATTATTAAACCCTTAATACCCCCCCCCCCCCTCATGTTTACAAGTGAACATAGAGGGTGTGGCCCTAAGGAACCCATCCTGAACCCTCTACGATCTTTCTATCCTTGCACCTCCAAGGAAGACTGTCAGCGCGATGAAACCGACCGGCTACAAGGATGGTGTGCGCCGATGCACACCGCAAGAGGAGGCCACAGCACAAAGCCACGTCAGTCACCAGAACAGCCATCACTAGTCGGGCACAGAGGAGGTGCGGCGCACCATCGTGCGCCGCCGTTGTGAAAGGGGTCATGGCTCATCAGCTGCAGTAGTCAGAGAAGGTGGCTGCTCATCGGCCAGCCACAAAAAGAAAGGCCGGCAGGACCAGCGTGTCGTCGATGTGTGAAGGAGATGTGGCCGAAGCCGTGGGGGGGAAGATATAACCCGTGCCTTCGGCGGGTTCCGTGGTGACTGAGTGGAGCCCACATGGTGTTGCCACTTCAAAGGTCGAATGGCCTTTGGCCGTTTGAGATTCTGGGGGAGCGGCTCCCCCGAGCCGCCTAGAGGATGCCCCATAGGCCACACCCTACGTGGTCGGGAGGCACTCTCGCAGGCCGCCACCCAGAGGGTTGGGCCAGACCTCAGCCCAGTGGGCCGAGTCTACCGCGACCAAGCCCAGACCAGACTTGGGCCCCACCGGGCCCAGAAACACATAAAGGGCCTTATCTTGAGAACCAAATGTCCATTTGAAAACCCGTCTGTGACATTGAGATCCTTAGAGAGAGACGGTAATTTTGAATTAATCCATGAGAGTTTTGGAGAAACTTAAAGTATGGCTGGGTTGGATCGCACCCGAATCCAATCAGGCCCTCAGTACTGAAATACCAATAATGCATAGACTGGGTGTTCGATTGATGCTCTGTCTGTTGCGTTGGAACCCTTATGATGTGATGAATTGCCGAGTTACTCCTTGTGAGACTTTGTGCTAGTTTTAATACAACCAATGGCTTGAGGAGTGGTTCTGCCAAGGTGCGCTATGTACGGAACCCAGTGAATGGCTAAGACATGACAACTACTGATTTTTCGACTTCATGTGACTCGATGGCCCAGTGGGGATCGCCTTTTTGTGACGTGGAAGACCCACGGTACTCGATAGGAGGAGTACCTCAGAAATCCACAGTGGGGAGTGCCTCTGTATGGCACAGCTGACCCACGGTACTCAACAGGAGGAGTAACTCAGCAGGCTACAGTGGGGAGTTCCTCTGTGTGATGTGGCAGACCCACGGTACTCGATAGGAGGTGTACCTCAGCATTCCATGGTGAGGAGAGCCTTTGTGTGATGTGGTAGACCCATGGTACTCAACGGGAGGAGTACCTCAGCAGTCCAAGGTTAGTGGGAAGTGGATCTTTGTTACCCAACAGACCCAGTGTACTTGATAGAGGAGGAGTTCTCCAGCAGTCGAGGTGTTCAACATTGTGCCTAGGGATGTTACTTATTACTGTCCCTAGAGAATCATGTGACTGGATATCAACATTCATAGCGATCTTGTGTGGGTCATTATCATAATCTTTTTTCTCTATGTTGTGTACCTGGTTTGAGCTGAGTCTTACCTGTGTGTTACTTTACCTTCGTGGTGTTACCTTTGTGGTTTTTCCTTTGTAAAACACTAGGAGACCTTCGGGGGAGTCGGGGTCCCTACTGAGTATCATTATACTCACCCCTACATGGGATATGCCCGCAACTTGTTGTGTCTTTTTCAGATGATGAGCAGCTGGGTTGAGGTTTGAGGGAACCAGGACTAGGCAATACGCGGAGGAGATAGGTGGACCCAGAGTGCTGAGGAGGTGATCTGTACCTACCCTTTACGAAGGATCCTCAGTGGATGAATCAGTATCTATTTTCCATTTTTCAGTTGTATTTCTCCTTTCAGTTGTATTTTTACTTTTCAGTTGGACTCATAATTTCATTTGGGAATGTATTCTGGCCCTTTACTTTCAACACTCTTTTATTCCAGTAGTTTACTTCACAGTTGCTTCTTGTTGTGTTCTCGGAGCATGTGTTTGAACAAGTTTAATTTCAATGCCTTCCAATTGTAGATAATAAGCCTTTCAGTGCTAGTCTCCATCCCCTGGCCAATGGAAGGAGGGCTTGGGGTAGTCACGGCACGAGCCCTGGGGGACGGGTCGTGACAAAGTGGTATCAGAGGAGTTTGGTTCAACCAAAGAACTTGGACTCTGATCTTTTCTTTGTGGCAATAGTGTTAAGTGTTATGAGTGTGGTTTTTAGTTTGGGGAGTCCAGTGTTAGAGTGGAGGTCGGCCTATCCATACACTAGGACCCTAAATTATGATTTCTGACTCAGTGCACGAAAACGCGGGTTGTGTGTGTTTTTGAAAAGTTTTTTATTTTGATGTCTTTGGAGTCATCTCACTAGTTATAACTAAAGATAGTGGTGTACATGCTCTTTATCAGGATTCCACCGCATAGATAACCAGCTAGGATTCCTAAGATAGTATGCAATGACGGCCCACCGAGCAATGAGACATCGGTACAGGTCCCTCTTACTGTGTTGGAACCTTCAGGTGGTGTACCAGCAGCACCACCACATGTTGGGAAGCAGTTACCACTAACCACACTAGAGTACGGTGAACACTAACTAAGCAAGTTTCACAAGTTCCAATGGTAGATGCCTCCAATGTTTCGAGGCAAGACAGATCCCTAAGTAGTTGAGGACTAATTGGAGGTTGTGGCTTGAGTTTTCCACCTATTTGGGACACCAGCAGATCAGATGGTGATCCTAGCTGCTAGTCCTTATTAGTGCGTGACCATGAGGATGATCCACTTAGTGATGAGGCTTCAGTACATGGATCATTTCCTATGATGGTACCTTCGGGTAGTGTGCCAACTATATCACTACCTGTTGGTTAGCAGTTACAACTGGTGGTACTAGTATAGGACACATATAGGATTAGTTCCTTACACACTTTTCATCATCAGGTACCCCTCAGGTTTTGAGACGATCCCAGTTCACAGGCGGCTAAGGACTGGCTTGAGGAGGTGGTCGAGTTTCCATCTATCCAAGGCACCATTCGATCTAATGATGGTCCTGGTATAGAACCTTCTATGTGGCTCAGCAGGATGATGACAGGGTTTAGGTTACCCTGATCTTACAAAGAGGTGACTTTTTCTGTGGACAAGCTTGAGAAACATCCTCGTAGAAGGGGGTCTCTTTCTATAAAGAGCTAAGGGATAAAAGTTCCCTATATATTCTACAACTTCGGTAGGATGACATGTCAGTAGATGAGAATTCATCAAGGTGTACCGACTATCCTAAGTACTCGATGAATACAATATGATCAGTTCTTTAGGGCTCAGACCTCCAAGCATGGTGTATTAATGGACATTCAAGACAGCACTATTCTTATATGAATTCTTACTTATGTTAGGGTTCTAGAGAGAACATTTGTGGATGAATGTTCTTTAGTTGAAAGAATATAGCCAGTGAATGTTTGCAGTATGAAATCAAGAAACTAATTCTAGTCTTGGAGATTTGGGCGTGTAAAATGTTTCAGGGAGAGGAAGTGTTAGGGATAGAAGAATCTATAGGACAACAGATGTAGAATTGAATATAAGAGAGCAGCATGAGGTGGTATATTTTTTGACATGTTACAACCACCACCCCAATGTGGTCCCCACCAGGCTCAGGGAGATGGAGGACATGGAAAAAAAGTAGCTGCATGCAGTCAAGGAGTGTGACATAATGGATCCATGAATGATTAGAGGTACAATCTGCGTCTACTACTGGTTGTTGTATTAATAGACATAGGAACTAATCATTCCTTTTTTCCACAAATATTATTCAATACATAGAGTTTCCAGTTAAACCATTAACTTGACCCTTACATCTGGAGATACCATTGGGAGGAGGCTCGATAATTACACTTATTTAAATAGTGTGATCTGACCCTTGAGGTGAGAGTTTTGGTTGGAACCTCTTGGTGGCAGCGTCAAGGCCTTACCACATTAGTTTGGGTATAGACTAGATTCACAGTTCGTACTCAGATTGAATGTATTAGGAAGAAATGTTGTGATTTATCTATAACGTTGGAATGGGGTTTTCCTTAGTCGAAAAAAAAAGGAAACCCAGGAATCACATGATAAACTCATGCATTGGAGGGTGTAGCTGATCACTCTTGAGTCAGTCAGCCTTACCCTCATGGCAGCAGGAGATTTCAGTTTTTAGTTCCCAACAGGAGTGGAAAAGTGTGGGGCGTCTTTTCAAATGATGTTTCCTAGATTACCTCCATTAAGGGAGAGGGACTTGTACTTGGAGTGGGTACTACCAGAGTTTTGAACAAGACTTCTCCAGGGTATCATCACCCTTGTCATCTTTGACAAAGAAGGGGGAGCCTTTTCTGTGGATGGAGAAGTGTCAGCAGAGCTTTCAGAAGTTGAGACAATGAAGATGGCTAGAGTTCCTCCAAGACTATTAGTTTGAGATAGTCTATACTCTTGGGAAGGGGAATATGGTAGCATATGCACTCAGTAAGAGGTCTGGTCTACAGTTTCTGAGTGAGGCGACAGAGCGGCTAGCCATGATGCAGATATCCATTTTGGATAGAGATGGAGCAGCACACCTCTAGTCTATGACTATCACTTTCTAAATTCTTCAGTGAGTTCAGGAGGCGTATCTTGGAACATTGATTGTGAGGCCCGACATGCTCATATATCCTCAGGACGGTCTCCTAAAGAAATTTATGAAGGTGGGGAGCATTTCATCCTATATAAAGGATGCACCATGGTACTAGTGATTCTTCGAGAGTAGGTGGTGAGGGAGTTCTATACATCCCCTCTGGTAGTACATCCTAGTGTGGCGAAGATGTACCAGGACCTCTGGTGTCAACACTGGTGGCCAGGGATGAATAAATCAGTGGCAGAGTTTGTTTCATGATGCCTCACTTGTCAGCAAGTGAAGGCTGAGCATCAGGATCCAGCAGGCTTAGCATTACCACTAGAGGTGCCGGAGTGGAAGTGGGATGGGATCTCCATGGACATTGTGATAGGACTTCCACGTATGTCTAGGAGACATGATTCTATTTCGGTGACTGATGAACAACTCACTAAGTTAGACCACTTCCTACCCATCTGAGAGCAGGGATCAGTAGAGGGCTTGGAACACCTCTATGTACAAGAGATTGTATGACTTCAAGGGGTTCCATCGATGATCGTCTATGACCGTGACACACATTTTACATCCCAATTTTGGAAGGTATTACAGGATGTGTTTGGGACTCAGCTATGTTTGAGCACCGCCTTTATCCTCAGACGGATGGTCAGACGAAGCAGACCATTTAGAAGTTGGAGTTCATACTTTGTGCATGCATCCTAGATTTTGGCCACATTTGGGAGTATCACTTTCCCTTGGTGGAGTTCACATACAACAACATTTATCACTACACCATCGGTATAACACTGTTCGAGGCCCTATACTATCAACCATGAAGATCACCTCTATGCTGGAAAGACCCAGGGGAGTCAGCACTTATGATTCCACAGCTGGTACGGGCTACCACTGAGAAAGTGCAGATCATCCAGAAGCGGATGAAGACTGTGCAGATTAGACAGAAGTCTTATGTTGATAGTAGATGAAGACCTTTGTAGTTTATGGAGGGGGGCCACATATTCTTGCGAGTCTCCCCTCGGTGTGGACTAAGAATATTTGGCCGAGGCAACAAGTTGTCACTGAGGTTTATCAAACCTTTTCTGATACTTTGGAGGATAGGCGAGGTGGCATACCGCTTGGAACTTCCACCACAATTGGAGAGGGTGCACGATGTCTTCAACATAACCTAGGTGAGGAGATACGTGCATGACCCATATCACATCATCGAACACGATGAGCTAGACTATGATGATGGGGTGACGTTTACATAGGTTCCAGTAGAGATTGAGAATCGACAGGAGAGAGTCCTTCATGGGTGGTCGATACCTCTAGATCACGTTCACTGGCAGCATGGGAACCTCTAGGACAGCACTTAGGAGAGAGAGGCTTAGATTTGTGCTCAGTACCCCATTTTTTTTCTTAGTCTATGTTGTGGGTTTCATGGATGAAAATCCCTAAGGTGGGGAGAATGTAAAGACCCATATTTTTCCATGTAATTTTTTATTATTATATTGAATTATTTCAAGACCGCAAAATTTGACAACGCGCGATTCTAAGGCCCAGAGTGCCTGGAATGATCCGTCGAGGTTTTGTAAATCTTTAATTAGCACGCGTATGTAGTTTTCCTGAAAAAATTAGAATAACTCTTAAACGGTTTCCAAGATTAGAAATCTAAGGGCACCGTTGCATTTAGGATGATGGGTTTACCCTAGGTAGGACTTAATTATAGTCGGTGTAGCCTTCCGGTGACAAAACATGAAAATGGAATAACCGTTAATAAAATAATTAAATAAAGTTATTTTATTTTCCAAATGATCATAACTAGAGAATGATGAATTGGATTAAAAATATGAGACCACCGCTAAACTATTGGGGGTATTCTTTTTTAGGAAGATACTAACATTGGTCGGCGCGGGCCACTAGTGATAGTTAGTTTTTGGCCATAAATAAAATAATTAAGTGAAAAATATTTTATTTTAAAATCCCTAACTTCTAAACGGTAACTCAGATTGAAAATACGAGAGTACCATTGAGTTCTTTAGGGAGTGTTATCCTTAGGCGGAGCCTAACCCCGACCAGCACAGGTCAAGGGTGAACGTTGTTAATTTATTAAAAAAAAATTCGAGTACGTTCAGTAAATGCTCGAGCGGCATTTTCTAACTTCTGAACTGGTGCTCCGACTAAAAATCTAAGGGAACTGTTGAATCCACAGTTCCAGGATTCGCTTAAGGGAGACTTCACTTTGACGGCAGTAGTTTTTGGAGAAAAAGTTCAGTTTTGTGAATTTTTAAAAGAAATGAAATGAAATAATTTTATTTTTTTATTTTTTGTTTCTTCTCCACCAATAAACAAGAAAAGGGTGGGGCCATTAATGTGTCAAGCAAATAAATGGCTTGAGCTTCCAATCCAAAGTAACGACATCGTTGGGGAATTAGGAAGGTTCCTAATTTATGATCCCCTATTAATTCCCCACATTGTTACTTACCCTCCCCCACTCCTATATATATTGAACTTGGGAAGGGGTATCATCACAGCCTCACCAAGAAATGAAGTGCTGAAGGATCACCGCGATTCCAGAAACTTAGATGACAGAGCTAATCCTAGCGAGAGGTTACAGGTGATTCTGAACCACGAATTGGAGGCTGACTTACGAGCGGCGTTGTTTGGAACCTATTGTATAAATGAAGAACACTACCCACCTTCAAGCATGGGCATTCTCCAACTGGTTACGAGGTAGGGGTTTTATTAATTTATTCATTTTAAATGATTTTCCTCGTTCTCATTCTTGAATAATACAAATAACATGTACTAATCGACTAATGGGTTGATATGTGATTCATTCGTTTTTGTGGAAGGTTGTTGTGGGGTATCTTTGTAGGGTTTTGTTTGTTATTTAATTAAATTGATTATTAAACCCTTAATTCCCCCCACCCTCATGTTTACGAGCTAACGTGGAGGGCGCGGGCCTAATGAACCCATCCCTAACCCTCCTCTATCTTGATATCCTTATGCCACAATAGAATACCACCAACGTAGCGACATCGACCAGCTATGAGTAAGGCGTGCGCTGACGCACGCCACAAGAGGAGGTGGCAACACAAAGCTGCGGTGGTCACCGGAACGGCCAGCACCGGCCGGCCATGGAGGATGTGTGGTGTTCCATTTCACGCCACTGGTGTAAAAGGGGCCAAGGCTCGTCAACTGCAGAAGTCGTAGAAGGTGGCTGACGCATTGGTCGGCTGCGAAAAGGAAGGGAGGTGCGACTAGCGTGCTGCCGGTGTGTGAAGGAGTCGCGGCCAAAGTCGCAGTGAAGGAGACAGAACCCGCTCCTCCGGCAAGTTCCGCGGTGACTGGGCGGCGCCCACGTTGTGCCGCTGCTTCAAAGGATGAACGGTTTTTGGCCATTTGGGATTCTGGGGGAGCGGCTCTCCCGAGTCGCCAGGCAGAAGCCCCACGGGCCGCGCCCTACGCGGCCGGGCCACCAGCCTGCCGGCCGCGCCCCACTGTGGGTCGGGCCGCCCCTTTTTTGGGTCGGGCCGGATGTTAGCCTAGCGGTCTGAGTCCATTGAAGCCCAGCCCAGACTGGGTCGGGCCAGATCGGTCTGACTGGGACGGACTGGACCTAGGCCCAACCAGCCCAGAAACACTTAAAGGGCCTTATCTTGAGAACCATACGTCTATTTGATGAACCATCTACGGAGTTGGGATTATTATAACTATATGGTCCTTTTGACTTACTCCATGAGAATTTTGGATAGACTTGGAGTATGGTAGGGTTGGATCGCACCCAAATCCAATCGGGACCTCGTCACTGAAATGCCAATAACGCACAGACCGGGCATACGATTGACGCACCGTCTGTTGTGTTAGAACCCTTATAACATGATGAATCATTGATTTACTCCCTGTGAGAATTTTTTCCAGTTATAATATGACCAATGGCTTGAGGAGCGGTTCTCCCAAGAGCGCTACATAAAGAACCCTACGACTGGCTGAGACTTGATGACTGCTAATTTTTCGACTCTTTGTGACTCGACGCCCCAATGGGGGGTACTTATGTGTGATGCGAGAGACCCAAAGTAATTGACATGAGTATTAAATCAAGATTCCATGGTGGGGAGCACCTCTGTGTGACGCGGCATACCCACAATACTTGACAGGAGGAGTACCTCAGTAGGGCACGGTGGGGAGTGCCTCTGTGTGACGCGGCAGACCTATGGTACTCGACAGGAGGAGTACCTCAGTAGGCCACATTGGGGAGTACCTCTGTGTGATGGGGCAGACCCATGGTAATTGATAGGAGGAGTACCTCAGCAGTCCAAGGTTAGTGGGAAGTGGCTCTGTGTGACCTGGCATGCCCACTGTACTCTATAAAGGAGGAGTTCTCCAACAGTCGAGGTGTTCAACGTTATGCCAGGGGATGTTACTTGTTACTATCCCTAGAGAATATTATGGATGGATATTAGCATTCATAGAGATCATGTGTGGATCTGAATTATAATCCTATTACTCTATGTTGTATACCTGGTTTGAGCTGAGTATTACCTGTGTGGTACATTACCTTCGCAGTGTTACCTTTGTGGTTTTTCCTTTGTGGAACTTTGGGATACCTTCGGGGGTCTCAGGGTACCTACTGAGTATCATTATACTCACCCTTGCATGGGCTACACCCACACCTTGTTGTATCTTTTGTAGACGATGAGCTGCTGGGTTGAGGTTTGAGGGAGCCAGGACTAGGCGGTACGTAGAGGATACATGCAGACGTGGAGTGCTGAGGAGGCGATATGTACCTACCCTTCAGGTAGGATCCTAAAAGGAGAATCCCAAGGCTGGGGTAGTCACGGAACGACCCCCGGGGGACAGGTCATGACACAATAAAATTATAATTGACCCAACATACTAATTGAAAACAACATTTACATTTCCTTTTAGAACCATCACCTATAAACTAATTTACTTTGTAATGTGAAACACCTAGGAGAATTTATAATGGTGTATAACACACATATTTCATGATATGTTATAGGAGTTTTTAGATATTTCATGGATGATTTCTCTACTTATGAATTATATTTTTAAGTATTCCTAAGAAATCTAGACACGGTCCTACAATTTTGTGAAGACAAATGCTTACTGCTAAATTGGGGAAAATTTCATCTCATGGTCCAATGAGGTATATCTATCAGACACAAAATATAAAATCAATAAATGAAGTCGATACAACAAATATAAAATTAATTAAATATTTTTCTAAGCCCATGATGGTGAATGGAATATGGAGTTCTCTAAGCCACATAGGATTGTATCGCCTCTTTGTTCAAGACTTTACATGGATAACACACCCACTGATGTACCTTTTATCAAAGGACACTTCTTTTTATTTCACTCAAGAGTGTTGGGGGTCATTCAACACTCTATAGAGTATCATGGTGGTCTCTCCTGTTATAATACCACCAGATTGGGATAAATATTTTGAACTAATGTGTGATGCTAGCGATTTCACTATAGGTTTTGTTATAGGATAGTGGGTAAGGAATATCTTTATCTCAATTTATTATGATATACATACACTGAACAAAGATCAGGTTAACTATATGATCACAAAAAAAGGAATGGCTCACAATCGTCTATACATTTGAAAAATGTTGATCATGCCTCTTGCTTTCTAAAGTAGTAGTATATAAAAATTATTCAACACTCAAATAATAATTGATTAAAAAGGATTCCAAACTGCGGTTGATATGGTGGATCTTAATGTTATAGGAATATAACATAATAATCAAGGATACAAAATAAACTGAGATTTTCATTGCTTATCACCTATCCAAACTACCACTACCCATCATTATGGATGATGATAATCTTGATATTGAGGGGTCCTTTTCTAATGAAACAATTTCAAATATAACACAGACAATCCCAACCTTGGTTTTCTAATATTACAAACTATTTTACCATGGGAACACTTTACCCCCACTTATCCTTCCAATAAAATAAGAAATTATCATTCAAGGCCTCCAACTATTATGGGGATGAGCCGCTACTATTAAAGTGTTGTTTTGATGTCTTAATGTAACATTACATACCAAAATATGAATTTAAAAGTATACTCAAGATGTATCACATGTCTCCAGGTGTAGAAAATCATGGACTAGAATGCATTGTGTCTAAAATCCTACAAAGTGAACTTTTCTGGCCCACACTCTATCAGAATTTGAGTTTTTTTCATAGCTATGATTAGTGCCAGCAAACATGAACCATTTGAAAAATAAATAAATTCCATAGAATCACATTCTAAAAGTTGAAAACTTTGATGTATGAGGAAATAATTTTAGGGTACCATTCATAAATTCTCATGGGAAATTTTACATCATGGTCTGCATGGATATGTTTCAAAGTGGGTGGAAGTTGAGGTCAACACCCTTGACATGACTTCAATGGTCAGGAAATTATTAAGGAAAATATTTTATAAATATATGGATTTTCCCTATTTCTCATTAGTGATTAGGTAACTCTCTTTGTAAATAATTTCATAAAAGGATTTCTTGGAAGTTATGGAATCTTTTATGAAACTGGAACTCCCTACCACCCACATAGAAGCTGGAAATTTGAATTGTTTACTAAGGAGGTTAAAAAATTCTAGAAAAGATAGTGGATAAAAATAAAAAATACTAGATTCTCAAATTGGTTGATGCACTTTAGGTGTATCGTATAGAGTATAAAAAATCCATCATCACTACTCCACATAGCCTTGTTTATGGGAAGCTGTGTCACTTTACATTTGAATTAGATTTTCACTCCTACTGGGAAATTATGAAAAAATATGGATGCTCAAAAATCTAGGAGAGTTAGAATGCTACAAATCAATGAGCTGGAAGATATTATATGGGATTCTTATTACAATTATTGTATTTATAAAGAAAAAGAAGAAGAAGTGTCATAAATTTTACACCATGGGATAAAGTTCTATATTTTAATTCTTAATTGAAACTATTCCTTGGGAAGTAGAAAATCTCGATGGTCTAGTCCCTTTATAGATGTAAAATTTGTCACAACTCATCCCCCAGGGCCCACACTGTGACTACCCCAAACTCACCTTCCATAGGCCAGGGGTTGGTGACTAGAACTAGAAAGGCGTATCCCTAAAAAGGGAAGGAATTTCCTTTTTAAACCTATATAAAAACATAGTCCAAGAACACAACAATATGCAACCACGAAGTAAAACTGCAGTAGTAAAAGTGTGTACTGAAAGTAAAGGGGCCATAATACAAGCCCAACTTAAATATACAGCTACTACAGAAAATAATAAACATCTCCTAAGATCGTCTACCAAAGATCCTACCTAAAGGGTAGGTACAGATTGTCTCCATAGCTCTCCATGTTAACTGTCATCGTTGTCCACCATCAGGTCCTAGCTCCCCGAGTCATAGTCAGGGTTTTCCATCGTCTACATAAGACACAACAAGGTGCGAGCAAATCTCATGTAGGGGTGAGTATAAAAATACCCAATAGGGACCCTGAGACCCCTGAAGGTCTCTCAAAATTTCACAAAGGAAAACCACAAAGCATGATCTTAATCACAAAGCACAAAGTAAAAGAATCAACTCAAAACCAGGTATAACTAAAGTACATAAGTACAGATGATTAGTCATAAAGATTGATCATCTTATTCTATCAAGAGGCACTACTACTGACTATACAGAGTCTAACCCACACAGGATTGATAGGTACTAACCCCTGCTAACCCACATAGGATCTGACCCGCCTAGTATCGATAGGTACTAACCCCCGCAAGACTCACATAGTATCTGACCAACACGGGATTGGTATGTCGTTGATCCACAATGAGCCCCTCTAAGGATGGTCCTCATTGGGTCGTTCACTGTAGATCCACATAGGGTCACTAGAATGCCGATCCACAGAGGGTATCTTGGTGATGATCCACATAGATTCGCTAGGTGTTGATACACACAGGATTGATAGGTGATGATCCACACAGGATCATTAGGTGTTGATCTACACAGGATCACTAGGTGTTGATCCACAGAGGATCTCTAGGTGCTAACCCACATAGGATCACTCGGTATTAACCTCTGTATGATTTGTCTCCAACCTCCACCTCACAGCCATCCACTGGATCCCTGATCATAGTACTCTTGATTCTGGGAGAAACCACTCCTCAAGCCATCAATTTTATTTCATCTAGAATGAAGTACCAAGAAGAAGTAGCCCAATGAACTTCCACGTCATAAGGGTTCCAACGCAAAAGAGGGCGTGTCAACTAGACGCCCGGTCTTCAAGTTATTGGCATTTTAATGTTGAGGAATCAGTTTGATTCAGGGTCGATCCAACCTAGTCATACTCCAAATTTCTCTAAAACTGTCATGGATTATCTAAAAAGGAATATCTCTCTCAAAGGATTCTAGCGCCGTAGACAGTTCATCAAACGGACGTTCGGTTCCCAAGATACGACCTTTTAATCATTTCTGTGCCTGAGAGGGGTCTAGGCCCAGTCTGACCCAGTTAGACAGACCTAGCCTAACCCGTCATGGGGCGACCCGACCCTGTTCGGGTTGACCCAACCTAGGCTGGCCCGGTTGTGCTGGGCCATGACAGTCTCAACCCGTTGGGTCACGGAGGCTCGACCCACCAGCTGGCATGACTCACGCGGGGGTTGGGCGGTTCGCATGCCAAATGGCTCAAAGGAGTCATTTGTCTCCTAGGTTGGCGGCGCCAGGTGGCACCGCCTACCTGTTCATGGAACCCGCTAGTAGCGGGTCCCCTTCCAGCTCCTCAGCGACTTCAATTCGTGGCCCCCCTCGATTCTGAATGGCTCATTGAGCCGTTTATCTCTTTTAATTTGTGGTGCCACGTGGCGCCACCTCGTCACCCACGATACCTACAGGGAGAGGGTCGCTACCTTCATCACAGCTTCGATCTGTGACATGTCTCACTGTGGAGTGCGATAGCAGACCGCCAGCCATCTCCATGGTCGGCCGTTTTCGGCCGCCTGTCTGATCGCCGTAGTGCCGAGCAACGCCGCCCTCCTCCACGACCGGTGAGCACAGGCCGCCGCCATAGCCTGCAGGTGTCGGTTGTCGGTGTTGCTATGTCGATGCCACACTGAAGAATCTTCTATGGGCCACCGGGTGAGCTCTGGTGGTCTTTTATCCTTTTTGATCACACCTTCAGGCCTCCCAAGATATCATCATCATTGCGCATCTCCTGAATTCTAGATTCTGACAATTTTGAAGTTTGTCCCCTAAAGAAAGCGGCAAGAACGAAGCGGAGGAGGGTCCAAGCCTTGTTCGTTTGGCCTACACCCTCTGCGTTAACATCATAACAGGTGAGAGTAATTTATAAATCACATTAAAATAATGATTAACCTCATTCCAAACCTAAACCCCTACCTTGATAATCATTGGATTCGTCACAGTGGTGGAAGTAGAATCTGTGCTTTGATGAAGATGTCAGTGTTCTCTATTACAAGTTCAATCCCTCCAATGATGCCCATGCTTCCATTCCCCGTCAGTGGAAGGCGTCACGTTACTTTGTCAGAGGTTCCTTGCTTGAAGATGCTTGGTCCAAAACTCTAACCTGACATCCATTTATATAGAGGGGGAAAATGGTGAGTAACGCACTGAGGAATTAATGAGGTTCATTAATTAATGAACCTCTCAATTCCCAACAGTACAGTTACAAATAAATGAGAGTCAATCCATTAAATGGATTGACAACACAGTAGTCCTGCCACCGCCGCTCAACCGCTGAAGAAAAATAAAATAACAATTATATGTTAATTTATTATTCTTTTAAAAGTATGAAAATTTATCTTTTTCTCCCGACCTACTATGGTCAAAGTGAATCTTTCCTTAAGCTAATATCATTACTACGTAATCAACACTACTCTTAGATTTCAATTCTAAGATCCGGTTTAAAAGTTAGAAAACCCTGCCTGTATGTTTACTGAATGTGCCTTAAAAAAGTTCAAATTTCCATTACAGTCACACCAGGCCTTGAAATCATGTGCCGTCAATTTTCACAGACTTTTAAGAATCCCAAATATTTTAAAAAAAATTACATGGAATTTCTGGGTCTTTTTATTCTTCCCACCTTTGGGTTTTCTATCCCAGAAAGATACTACAAAACTAGGGAAATAAATGGGGGTACTGAGCATGTATCTGAGCCTCCAGCTCCCATGTTCTCTCCTAGATATTCCCATGCTACCAATGAACTCACACTAGAGGAATCAAATGATGATGAAATACCCGCTCATGTCAATCCTCTATCTCCATTGGGAACTCCACAAACATCACCCCATCATCGATGTCCATCTCACCCCAATTGATAACATGTGATGGATCATACACGTATCTCCTCAGCTGGGACACATGGAAAACATTATGCACTCAGTGCATTTGGGGGGGAAGAGCTAGACAGTACACCACTTTTCCTACTCTGCTAAGGATCTAAAAGGGTTTGATGAACCTCGGAGATAGCTTGTCGCCTTGGTCAAACCTCTATAATCCTCATCTGGGTGAGACCCATAGGAATACATGGTCTCGCCCTTAAAAATTCAAGGGTCTCTATCTCAGGTCGGCATATGAATTATATCATCTTTGTGCAGTCTTCATCCGTTCCTAGATGACATGCACCTTGTTTGCGGTAGCCTGTACCAAATTTGGACTCATAAGTGTTGACTCCCCTAGATCTGTCCAGCAAAGAGGTGATCTAAATGGCCATCCATACAAGGCCTCAAACGGAGCCATGCCCATGGTGGAGTGAAAACTATTATTCTAAGAGAACTCCACCAAGGGCAGGTGTTCCTCCAAACTGTGGCCAAAATCAAGGACACAGGCACGAAGCATGTCCTCAAGTGTCAGTACGGTCCACTCTGTCTGGCCATATTTCTGAGCATGAAATGTTGTTCTCAAATGTAGATGAGTTTCGAAGGCCTCCTAGAATCCCTTCCACAAAACGGGATGTAAAACATATGTCGTGATTAGAGACGATCGCTGATAAAACCCCATGAAGTCACACAATCTTCTGCATGTAGAGACATCCCAAGCTCTTTATTTATCCCTAATCTCAGATGGGTAGGGAGTGGGATGACTTGGTGAGTCATTCAGTGATCACCCAGATGGAATCGTGGCCCTTGGAAGTACGTGGTAGCCCTATCATGAAGTCCATGGATATACCATCCCACTACCACTCTGGAACCACAAGTGAATGAGTTAAGCTTGTTGGTACCTGATGTGCAGCCTTCACTTACTGACAAGTGAGGCATTAGGATACAAACTCTACTAATTCTTTCTTCATCCCTATCCACTAGTACTGACATCAGAGGTCTTGGTACATCTTCGTCACTCCTGGATATACCGTTAAATGGGATGTGTGGAACTCCCTCAACTCCTCCTCTTATCGCATCTCTGGCACCATGGGGCATCCTCTGAAGAGAAAGACATGCTATCCACCTTCAGAAAATCCTTTAGGAGCCTGTCCTAAGGATATCTGATCATGTTAGGCTTCCCAATCAATGTTCCCAAGTTTTGATTCTCGAACTCGTTGTAGAAGTGGGGGAGTTACAATCATGGATTTAAGGTAAGATGCTCCATCTCTTTCCATGAAGGATATCTGCCACGTGACAAGATGATCTTTCTCTTAACTCAACTGTTATAGACCAGACCTCCTACTAAGTGTGTTTGCTATTATGTTCCACTTCATAAGAGTATAGAGTATCTTAAAGTCATAGTACTAGAGGAACTATATCCATCATCGCTATCTCAGGTTCAGGCCCTTCTGTGAGAAGATATACCTAAGACTCTTGTGATCAGAGTAAACAGTAAACTGTTCACCCATCAAGCAGTGCTGCCACATCTTCTACACAAAGACCATTGTTGCTAACTCCAGGTCATGGGTAGCGTAGTTCTACCCATGTTGTCTCAACTTTCATGAGTTGTACACGATCACCGCTCTCTACTACATCAGGACACAACCTAGTCTAGTACTTGATTCATCATAATAGACTACATACCCAACTCCCTCTTCTGGTAGCCTCAAGATGGGTGCACTCGTCATTCTCTGCCTCAGGTCCTGGAAACTCTGCTAGCACTTCTCTGTCCACAAGAAAGGCTACCTCTTATTTTTGAAAGATGAAAAGGGTGTCCCTACTCTAGAGAAGCCAGGTATAAATCTCTGGTAGTACCCAGCCAATCCCAGGAAACTATGCACCTTGGTTACACTCTTGGGTAGCTCCCAAGAAAGAACAACCTCTATCTTCACCGGATCCACAACAACTACAGCCTCCAAGATAACATGCCCCTAGAAGTGGACTTCTTGTATCCAGAACTAGCACTTCGAGAGCTTTCTCTAAAGCTGGTTCTCTAGGAGTGTATCCAAAACTATCTTTAGGTGTGTGGTGTGCTCCTCTTGTGATGTCGAGTATATCAAGATATCTTCAATGAAGACCACCACAAAGTCATCGAGTTATGGAAGGAAGATCATATTCATGAGCCCCATGAACACAGCTAGAGTGTTGGTTATTCCAAATGGAATCACAAAGAACTTGTAATGGTCATACCGACATCTGAAGGTTGGATTTGGTATGTCCTAATCTTGTACCCTGAGATGGTGATAGCCTGATCTGAGGTCTATCTTTGAAAACCAATGATCTCCCTTCAGTTGGTCGAAGAGATCATCGATCCTTGGTAGAGGATACTTATCCTTCACAGTCACCTGATTCAGGCGCCTATAGTCCTCACAAAGCCTTAGACTCCCATCTTCTTTCTTGGAAAACAAGATTGGGGATACCCATGGAGAAACATTGGGCCTTACAAACCCCTTTCTCTGCAAGTCCTCCAACTGTACCCTCATCTCATGAAGCTCCACAGGAGCCATCCGATATGCTGGTATAGATATCAGTGTCATACTGGGGTATAGGTAGATGTGAAATTCTTCCTCTATGTGAGAAGGTAGTCCCAGAACATCACCAGAGAAGACATCAGCATACTGGTCCAACACTACAGGATAACTCGAACTCCTCACGTCAACTGCTCTGAGGTTGAGGCTATCCAACTGATGAGTAATCGGCTGCACCCTCCTCCGATATATTCCATCCTATACTGTAAAGGATTCCTCCTCATCAGTAAAGGTAAACCTGATCCCATCCTTGCAGACACACCTCACTTTGCGCCTAAAACAATCGATCTGAGTTTGAACTATGGATAGCCAGTCCATACCCAAGATGACGTCATATGGCCTTGAAGCTGCTACTAAGAGATCCCAGCTGAAGCTCTCACCTCCTAGAGTGAGCTGACATTACCTACACCATTTTTTAATCATCAAATCATCTCTCATAGAATTCTATAATCACAAGGATCGAGCCAACTGCTTCATCAGAATCTTCGAGCTCCGAACGAGTGTTGTGTCAATGAAATAGTGAGTGGAACCAGTGTCTATAAGTACTGTAGCTATGGTGGAATAGACACATATCATACCTCTAATCATCTCCATAGCATCATGGTCGTAGGCCTCTGCTGCCAGTATTCGTGGTCTCCCCTGTCCACCTGCTCCCTATGGTGTGGGTGGACCACCAGGTGGCGGTGATGATAAAACCTCAAATCGTCACCCACCACCTGCTGCACGGCCTGCTCATATACCACTTTTATTGCCCTAAGGACTTCCTCACTTGAAATTTTTCCTATGCCTTAGCGGTCCCTCGACCGTCTTCGGATTGTCGGTATGGTGGTTCGGGCAGTCACGAGCCATGTGGCCCTACCCGCTACACGTGAAGCATAGTCTTCCTCCCTGCTGACCTCCTCTGCCTCACAAGCTCCGCACCTCTGGCCCTGAATCTCGGGGTCATCTATCAGAGTTTCTAGTCTTCTTGGACCTCTAATTCATCTTCTTACTGCCTCCTACGGATGACTCGGCCACCTGTGGCCCGATATTGGATCTCATTGTCGGTTCCTACTCAACTAAGAGTCTCTCCACCAACAATGCTTGCTCCAGCACTCCAGCCTACGTCAGGATATTCAGTGATATCATCAACGCTCTGATCTCTCATCGGATACCCTGCTCAAAGATCAGGGCCCAGAATAATGGGTCCCATACCATATCGATGGAGTAATGTGAGAGGTTAGTGAATCTCACCGAGTACTGGGCTACTGCTAGGCTACCCTGATGTAGGTGCAGCAGCTCCTAAATACTCACACAGCGTAGTGTTTCTTGGATGAACTCTGCCCTGAAGAGGCTCTCGAAGTCTGTCCCGGTGAGGGTGGCCTCATCATGTAACTGGAGCATTAGGCTCCATCATATTCCTGTCGTGCCCAAGAAAATACTAGAAACTAGGATCACCATCTACTCTTCCAGTGTTCCAACTCGGAAGAAAACTTAGCCACAGCCTCCAACCCATCCTCAGCTACCTGGGGATCTGTCTTGCCTCAAAACATTAGAGGCCTCTTCTGATGGAACTCATGCAACCTGCTTATTCGGAGTACACCATCCGCCAGTGGGGCTGACAGCAACTACTTCCCAATGGGTGGTGGTGCTGCTGGTGCACCACCCAAAGGTGCTAACACAGTAAGAGGGATCTGTATCGAAGCATCATCACTCGGTGGGTTGTCATCGTGTAATCTTTTTGGAATCCTGGATAGCTATCTACGTGATAGCATCCTGAAAATAAACATGTTTTCCACAATCAAGAATTTATACCTGGTGATCTTACTCAAAAGGGATAAAGTAAAACATTTCCAAAACACGTGAAATTAATGTTTTCATCCACCGAGTCTGAAATCAGAATTCACGATCCTAGTGTATGGATATGCCAACCACTGCACCAACATTGGACTCTCCAAAATGAAAACCACACTCAAAACACTTAACACAATTTCTCTATTAAAAATATTAGATTTCTAGTTCTTCAGTAGAACCGAGCCCTCTGATACCACTTTATCAAGACCCGTCCCCCGGGGCATGTGTTGTGACCACCCCAAGCCTGCCTTCCATAGTCCAAGGGTTGGCAACTAGCACCGGAAAGGCATATCCATAAAATGGGAAGGCATTGACTTTATAAACCTATAAAAACACACAATCCAAGAATACAACAAGATGCAACCACAAAGTAAAACCACAGTAGTAAAAGTGTGTACTAAAAGTAAAGGGGCCAGAATAGAAACCCAAATAAAAGATATAACTTTACATAAAATAGTAAATAGATCTTGAGATCATCCACCATGGATTATACCTGAATTTTAAATAGATTGTCTCCACAGATCTCAATGTCAACCGTGACCGCTGTCCAACATCAGGTCCTAGCACCCCGAGTCTCAGTCAAGGCTGGCCATCGTCTTTACAAGACCCAACAAGGTGTGGGCGAAGCCTGTGTAGGGGTGAGTATAACAATACCCAGTAGGGACCTCGAGACCCCAAAAGTTCTCTCATAATTATATAAAGTAAAACCACAAAGCATGATCTCAATCACAAATCACAAAGAAAAAGAATCATCTCAAAAACAAGTATAACTAAAGTACAGAAGTACATATGATTAGTCATAAACCTTGATCATCTTATTCTATCAAGTGGCACTATTGATGACCATACGGAGTCTGACCCACATAGGATCGATAGGTACTAACCCCTGTTAACCCACATAGGATCTAACCCACCTAGGATCGATAGGTACTAACCACTGTAAGACCCACACAAGATCTGATCCACACAGGATCAGTATGCCATCGATCAAAGATGGGCCTCTCAAAGGCCGGTCCTCATCGGGTCGCGCACTGATGATTCACATAGGGCCTCTAGAATGTTGATCCACATAGGGTCGCTAGGTTGTGATCCACATAGGATCACTCGGTGATGATCCACATAGGATTTCTAGGTGATGATCTACATAGGATCGCTAGGTGTTGATCCACACAGGATCGTTAGGTGTTGATCCACATAGGATAGCTAGGTGTTAACCCACAAAGGATCACTATCTAGTAACCTTCATATGATCTTTCTCCAACCTCCACCTCATATCCAGCCACTGGATTCCCAATCATAGTACGCTTAATTCTAGGAGAAACCGATCCTCAAGTCATCAGTCATATTTCAACCAGCATGAAGTCACATGAAGAAGTAACCCGATGAACCACCACATCGTAAGGGTTCCAACGCAATAGACAGCACATCAACTAGACACACAGTCTGTAAGTTATTGGCATTTTAGTGCCAAGGTCCCGGTTAGATTCAGGGTCAATAAAAACCATCCTTACTCTAACATTCTCCAAAAATTTCATGGAGTATCTCAAAAGGACTATCTCACTCCAAGGATCTCAGCGCCGTAGACAGTTCGTCAAAAGGACGTCTGGTTCGAAAGATATGGCCTTTTATGCGTTTCTGGGCCCGAGAGGGGTCCGAGCCCGGGCCGACCCGTCCGGGCCAACCCGGCCTGGGCCAAACCGACCCGGTTTGGTTCAACACAACTTGGGACAGCCCGGTTAGGCTGGGCCACGATGGCTCAACCCGCCGGCTAGCACAACCCGCACGGAGGTCATGGAGTCTTCCTGCCGAACGGCTAAAAGGAGTCATTTGACTCCTTGATTGGCGGCACCAGGTGGCGCCGCCGCGGGACCTGCTGGGAGCTGGTCCCCTTCCACCTCTGTCGCGACTTCAAGACAATACCCCCATCAATTTTTAATGGCTCAAAGATCCATTAATCTCTTTTAATTGGAGGCTCCAAGTGGCCCTGCCTCGTCACCCATAGGACCCGTAGGGAGTGGGTCCCTGCCCTCGCTACAGCTTCGAGTGGCAGCCTATCTCACCACGTCATGAAAAAACATGCCGCCTACTGTCTCCATGGCCAGCCCTGTTGGCCACCTGTCCAACCACTTTAGTTCCAAGTGGCACTCCCCTCCTTTGCGAATGGTGAGTGTCGGTCGCCGCCTTAGCCTGCCGGTGCTGGTTTCCAGTACCGCCATGCCGACAAATCTTTTACGGGCCACCAGGTGAGCTCTGATGGTCCATTTTTCTTTCTTCTCATGTCTTCGAGCCTCCCGGGATGTCATCGTCGCTTCATGACTCTCGGATTCCATATTTTGTTGAGTCGGAAGTTCATCCCCCGAAGAAAGCAACAAGAACGAAGTGGTGGAGGGTCTGGGCCTTGTTTGTTTGGCATGCTCCCTCCACGTTAACATCAGAATAGGTGAGAATAATTTATACATCCCATTAAAATTATTGTAAACCCCATTCCAAACATAAACCCCTACCTCAAGAATCGTTTGAGTCTTCGCGGTGGTGGAAGGATAATCCACATTTTGATGAAGCCATTGACGTTCGCCATTCCCGGCTCGATCCCTCCAATGACATCCAAGCTTTCGTTCCCCATTGGTGGAAGACATCGCATCACTTCGTCATAGGTTCCTCGCTTAAAGAATTCATGTCCACAACTCCTACCCGAGATCCATTTATATAGAGGGGGAAAAGGGTGATTATTGCACCTAGGAATTAATTAGGTTAATTAATTAATTAACCTCTCAATTCCCAATGGTGTGGTTACAAATAAAGGCGAGTCAAGACATTAAATGGCTTGACAACATAGTGGTCCTACCACCGCCACTCAACAGCTGGAGAAAAATAGATTAACAATTATATATTACTTTTTTATTCTTTTAAACGTCTGAAATTTTTTTTGTTTCTCCCGACCTACTATGGTCGAGGTGAAGCTTCTTTTAAGTGAATCTCGGTGCTATTGATTCATTGGTGCTCCCAGATTTCAATTCTGAGCACCTGTTTAAAAGTTAAAAAATCCTCCTGTACGTTTACTGAACGTAACTTAAAAAAAGTTAAAAATTCCATTCTAGGTACATCGTGCCTCTAAATCACGTTCTGTCAATTTTTGTAGACTCGTAATAATCCCACACATTTTAAAAACAATTACATGGAATTTTAGGGTCTTTACAAAATTGTTCCCCTATGGGGAAATCAAAAATTCAACAAGGCGAAGGACCACCCTTCAAGGTCAATGGGTAGAGACTAAAAATTTATCAAGAACCGTTTTTGGAAGGGTTTCCCCTTTATATATATTTCACCTAATTCATTTTTTCATCTTTTTAACTAACAACATCATATTTAGCACTTTATTAATGGTAACCCATATTTTTTCCATTATTTTCATTATGTGTTTAGCAATTATTTTTATTTTATACTATTTTCTATTCATTGGTTTTCCCAAAATTTATTTTAGACTATTCATTCATATATCTGAGCTTATTTCCTATAATTTTGACTATGTGAACCTACCCATTATTCTACTTAAGTATTTATTAACTCATGTCTACTAATGTTTTATCAGGTGCAGGTATTTTTTTCTAAAAATTTTTGTAGGTAACGTAATTTTCCATCACCATCCAACAATTTTCTCCATGGTATGACTTTCACTACATGGATATCTCAATTCCCTAATTTTAAATTCATAATTTCTATTTCATTTTTTTCTTCTATTGATATCTCTCCCACATAATTTTCTAGAACAGTGTATACACTATATCATTTTAAGTGTGGGGGAGTCATTATCGATCTTTATTATCATTACACATGGATTATTTCATGTTTTAACTATTCTAAGAGAAATTTTTCATTAAAATCAATATTTAATATTGAAATCTCATTACAACCAATTAAATAAAAGGAAAATATTTTTTAGAGATTTCTGAAATCCATTTTTTTCCTATTTATATTTTTAGCATGATTTCTAAGTTGAGTACATTAATTCTAATTCTATCTTATTTAAATTTATTTTTATTGAATTATTTATAGATACTATTCCCTTAGTGATTTCCAATATTTTTTCTATACTCCCATTCTCAAGAAGATTATATACCTACATTTTCATATTGTTTTCTGAAAATATTTCTTGAGAGATAATTGGGGAATGTAAAGCTATAAGAAATTTTATTGGAATCATATTGAGGCTATGATTGAATAAATACATAATTAAAATAATTGGGGAATTATTTTTTTATCCATTCATCCCAATACACACATATACATCTATCAATCCTTATCCCATAATAGCCATGAATAACACTGGTAGTATTGATTTGTTTCAAGCCTATTATCCCTTATTCCCCAACTTTTCGTACTATGCATGATATTCATTTAAACAAGTGTAAGGGATATATAATCTATTCCAAACACATGATGTTCAATACTAAGGAGTCATGCACTGTATTTTTCATTAAATTGATATGACATGGTTCATGATTACCTTCATAATTTTCATTGCATACATTTTTCCTTAGAAAAAAAGGCATATAAATAATAATAATAATAAAGAAAATTTTAAAAATGGTTTTGTATTAGGAAGGTAAAAAAATCACTGTTAATAGACTGTTGAATATTATGATTGATCATATGTAGTTAGGTGATGGATTTGAGATATCTCCAAGACATAATTTTTTAAAAATAAATAAAATAAAAAAGAGAAACAAAGAGGGAACATTCTTTATTATTTTTTGACATATTCAAGGACCCACTTTAAGATATTTGGATCATAGATACTTTTTATTCTAGGAGTATTTACTTAATTTTAGTATTCGATATTATCATGCATCATGATTTAGAACTTACCCTCCTTTTCTAGATTGATTTTTATCATCTATGCACCTTCCCTCAGCCTCAAAAACATTTTAACCTTATTGATGAATCCCTCGTAATTAATTTTACATTTTTCTTTATGTATTGAAAGTTATAACCAATGAAATCCCATGTTTAGAAACATATATTTGGGGTATAATCATAACTCTATTTTTATTTTACCTTGAGTGATGAGATAAAAATCATTGTGAGATAAATTGAAATATGGGTATAGATTCTAAGCAATAGTTGTGAAATTATAATTAAATGAAGAAAGAATTTGACTAAAGAACATAAATATGAGGTATGACTAATTTTCTATGTAGGATTGATTCCAGAAAAATTTATTTTTCCACTAGCACATAGTTTTACTTTCCTGGTTGTAATCAAAATTTTCTATTTAAAAAATATTTATTTTAAATCCTTATTGAGGTGCTTTTTGATTGAGTAAAATAAATTGTTCAAGTGTGGGGGAATTGAATAAGTTGAATTCATATCTTTATTTTCATGTATATATTTAATTTTTAATAATTATTTATTTGATAATACACTCAGTTTTTTTGTGTTTTCATAGGAATTAGAAATTCAATACTCAAATTCAAACTATTAGAAAAATAGAAAAATTCATAATTACATGTCATGGATCTGAATTACACGATGTGTTCTCCTTGAGTACAGAACACCTGTAAGCGGAATACCTGCCCATGAATCCAATGTACAAGCCATGAACTAGGTACATGACATAAATCCCTATTAAAATCATGAAATATTCTAGTCTTAACCTAATAAAGATATAATATTTGAAGTTCATACTGAACATGTAAGGATTGAAAACTAATTTTTGTTGAAGATAAAATCCATGAAATCCAAAGATCCAAGATATTTGGAGGTTTTTGTAGATCTAAAGTACATGATTTGAAATAAAATTACACTTCATAAAATCCTTAATGTATAAGAAACATAAATAATATACACGACTTGAACAATTTACACATTGTGTAATCTTTGAACTCAAAAAATATCTAGCACCCATGATGCACAAGTGGAGATCAGAAGCTCAAACTCTTTTCCTATTTTTGTCTCTGTTTTTTTTTTCATTTTCTCTCTATTTTTTAATTCCTTATATTATTTTTTTATTCATTCTTTTGGTTCTACTTTTGATTCTGACATTGCTTGTTTTTTATTCTGGCAACAAAATCTAATCTTGTTATCCATAAAACCTTAACTTCCATTGAATTACTCATTTTTTCTTCATTAAAGTTAGTAAATGATTGATTTCATATGATTTGAATTATGGATTTATTTGATTTAAAAAAATTATTCATTATTTCAAGCATGTTTCTGATTTCCCTACTTTCATTTAGCACCGTCATGTGTGGCTAATATTATTAGGGTTAGGGATCGAGAGTAAGGGTGGATTTAAACATTATGCATCTTTTAATCAAAACTTGGTAACCCTATGGTAGGTAATTAAGTTTAATAAATTATTAATTTTAGTATCTTGCAACTACCTTGACCATCGGAGGTGAAAAACAAAGGATCCTTTCCTAATTAGAGTTGAGAGGGTGAGGAAAAATAGCCTATGATTCTTTATAACCAAAATATAAGCTTTCTACACTTAGGTTTATGACTATCCATAGACCAAGGAGTATTTTCTAACTTATGTAGATCCAATTTTTTAGACCAATACAAATTGATGACATGTTCACCACTTTACATCTTAAGCCATAGGTTTATCCCAGGCTAGATTTAGGATTATCTTCTTCTTAAACCCTAAAATTGACCGTAAAACCTTCCTTTAATCTGAGTTAAAACCTAATATACATAGATTTTAGAAAAACCAAACCCGAAGAGAGATCATGAGGTCTCCCTTCAAAAGGTTCTTACCGCTAGGTTTCTTACCTACAAGCATACCCTACTGGTCTAATTTGGGAAGTTCAATAGATGGATTATATATATATATATATATAACATTGCATAGTGAGTATGTGCTTCACACTGAAACCATAATTACAGTATAAAGGTTTTTAGGTAAAAAAAGACTCATCACACTGTTGAGGGGGATTATTTTTTATGAGGTATGGGTCCAAAATAATTGATCATATTTGCTAATGTGTCTTTATAATTTAGGTTTAATGGTCAATTAAAATTCTTAAACTACAAAATTAGAATTTAATAATGGATATATAATGGAATATTAATCAAGGGATGGATTTAAAGTCAAATAAAGGAGGAAATGTAAGTGTTGTTTGAATTTAAAATTAGAAGTTAAAATTTTATTTTATATAAAGAATATACTATGAAATAAAAAGGTATCACACATATAATAGATAACAAGAAGGGGATAATATTTTAATGAATACATATAATAGAATATCATTGAATAACTAGATTAAAGAATAGAATTGTTTGAAGATAAAATTCTATTGAATATTTACGTTGGAAGAAAGGTTAGGTTGTGAATAACATTAATGATAAGGTTTAGAAAATAATATGATCATGGGGAAAACCCTTAATTTTGATTGTTGAATATCATTTTTAAATCTTTTAAGGTTGACCCACATGTCAAAAATATATTTTTATCCCTCTTGAAAGAAGTGAGTAGAAGAGTGGAAGAGGTAATGGATCTTTGTAAAGTAGTATTATCTTCCTACGGTGGTAATCACATAATAGTGACGTAGTGGTTAATCATTATATTAGTACAGAATTGATATTTTCTCTTGGGATTATTTTTTTATAGTTTAACCAACTAATATCAGTGTTCTCACAATCTTTATTTTCCTAAATTTGGTCATTATTAAAAATAATATTCAAGTTTTCATTTCCAATACAAAGATAATATCCAATTTTATCTAAATTAAGGAAGAATGTTTTCACCCTAATTCACCTCCACTACACCTCATATGGTGTATATTGGGACGAAGGTACAAAAATTTGAATGTTATATCATTTTAAACAGCTAATACTCAGAGAGAATAAGATCATTAGGGGAATATGATGTGATACAAGAGGGGTCAGGTCATTTGGAATCTATATATTCCTTCATATTTTCTAGAATATCTATAATATCTTAATTATGATTCTCTTTAAGAGAAAAAAATATCATATGATTTTAGAGTGGTGGTGGTAGGGTAAAGGTTAGCTCATGTGTTCCTATAAGAGGTGAACTAGTATCTTTTAGGTGGGATAATGGTGTGATAGACACTCAAATAAAAATATCATCCAATTCCTTGTGATATAAGATTATCCTTTAAATGGATCATCATGTGAAAGGGATTTTTGTGAAATGGGTCATGGTGAAAATATAACTCCCACATTTCCAATTAACAACTAAATAACTCCATTGATATACTCATGTAACTTCATTATATAGTCAGCCTTTTCTAATAACCTGACCAACATGCCTTCAAAAGAATCTATATAAGGTTGTTTTAGGTAGTAATAAGTAAAGTAGTGTGGGTCAACCCATAACTACCATGTGTTAGATCATGTGAATTCTCCTCCTTTTCTAGGTAAAGTGGATTTGTACCTCATATAATGTATGAGTTAATAATATTAGTGCACATCCATATATTTTACAATGTATGAAGATTAATAAAATAAATAATCCTAATGAAAATAAATATCTAACATATATCAAAAACATGAAGATGTTGTTTGGTTGAAAAAAAACTATTCATCCAGGATTAGGCCACGTGTCTTTCTCCTCATATTTTGAAAGTTTTTTACCAAGATCTTATCCATGTTGAGGGGTGATCACTTGATAATGGTATTCAAAATGTTGATATCCAATTGGAAGATAATTATTTGGTTATATCATTTAAGGTGACAGGATCTGGTGAGATCACAATGAATCTCCTTTAGGCATAGGACATTAAACTGACATATCTTAGACCTTACTGTATCATGCATGGACTTGGGATCCCCTATGAGAACACTGCTTTAAAAATTTTAAATATACTAAGGTGGATTTATGAATAATATCATATAAGCTTAAAAAGAAACAAACCTATAAAAATTTATACCATCCTTATACTTGAATTTAGGTATTTCTAAATTTAATCACTTCCCCAAAATTGAAAAAAGATACACAAATAATCAGATATAATGGTGTTGAGAAATTCAAGTATCAACCATATTTAGGTCACCTTTATAAACTAAGTAATCTTATATAGATATATTTTCTATGAGTATTCATTGATAATATATTCTAATCTAATTATTCCATGTAATGAGGGGTTTAAGATATTAAAAAAATAGTCTACCTCGCTACCTAATCTTTTAAGTCTTTTAAGTCCCTTTCCATGTGAAATTTCAAGTACTATGGAAATTTAATTACAAAAAATGTGCTAAATCAGGGGATTAATTATTTGGAGTAGAAGAGGGTGAATGAATTTTGTGTGGACTTGGTAAATTTGGGGAAAAGTATGATGGATATTTTTGGGCTTATTTAAATGATCAAATTCATGTACAGGTCCATTTAAAAGGTCTTAGGTATATAGAGAAAACTTAGATGTTGTTTGTGATAGTGATACTCATTCCTTTTCCTGTGAAATATGATTAGAATAATGACCTTAATTGTTTTTAAAGTCACGAACCACGGTGGTGGTATCTTGGGGTTAGATTTGTTATAGAATAAGAGTTTGGGCATGAAATTAAAAATGATAATGAGAGAAGGGATAGAATGTTGTGATTCCATTTCAAGGGGAGGATAAGGTTTAGGTGGGGTTAACTTAAAGGGCCATATATGTTTTTTAATCCATTTAGGGGAGAAAAACATATGGAATATGTGTTCTGATGTGAAACTTTAGGTAATGTGAAAGTTTGAAGGGAGTTTTGAGGATTAAAATGGGTCTGATATTAAAAATTATTTTATTTTTTTAAATTTATAGATGACTATACTATGTCTTATATATCTATGTGGTGTAATTGGTAATTTTTTTATTTTAAATAAGGAGGCACCATTGTATAGGTGGGTTGGGCTAGCCGCGATGGATGGATAGAGGTTTGATCTATGATTTTAGGGAAAGTGTATGTAGTCTATCCATTTGGACATATCAGTTTAGATATGGGGTATGGAGTCCTAGAAATTTTCCATGATATATTAGTGGTTAGGGTGTTACAAAAAAACACTATTATTTATAGGAAAAATTTTGTGGTTGTTGTGGTAGTGCTATGTTGAATAGAAAATGGTTTGGGCTAATAGAAAAAATAATTTCAGTTTTATTCATGGTTATAGAGTCATGCAAGTTATGTTATTTGGAAATTATCAATGATAGGGTAAATGAGCATGGTCAAAGATCATGGTTAGGGGTTTCGGGTTGGTTAATTAGGATGGAAAAATGTAATTGGTAATAGGTAGGTCTTCCAAAAGTGTTTAGATTTATGGGGAAAATGTTTATTGAGAACACCCACAACATGGTAAATATAATAGATTTTATAAAAATATAATTAATCCATTGTTGGGTTTAAGTATGGAATAGTGGAATTTGGGTAAGGTGTGTTATGTTTAGGTTTAGTGAAACAGCTTCTTTGAAATAGGGGTAGTGGTGATACATTTTTCTAGGGGAAGGTGAAGTAGGTAAGGGGACCATTGGTGTAAAGAATTTATCATGGTGTCTTGGGGTTGAAATATCTGATTGAAAATAGTTTCCCTGATCATTCCATGACATAGTTTATTCATTGGTGTAGGTTTTAATGGGGAAATGGAAATGGAAATGGCTATAGTAATCTTGGTTATGAAATTCCCAATCTCCAAGGGAAATCATTTTAAACCGTGTGGTGGCCAGTTTTACACCACATCATGGTGATCTTATGTATCAAATTTTGAATCCCTTTCATCTTTTCACTTATTTTTTTTAATTTCACCACTTCCTAAACTCAATATCATTTTCATTAATGTGTGTTTGAGATGAGTTTCTTACCCATGTTTCTCTTCAGATGAATTGTTAAATATTCTTAGTCTATAAAGATAAAAATCAAATAAATTCATAAAATAATTAAATGCATATTATTTTTTGGTTTTTAAAAACATAAAATTTTTCCTTCATACTGATGTTTAATTCAAATTGTAGAGCTATACTTATCTTTCATTCTTAGGTGAAATTTAAGAGATACAACACATACCTCTTATAAAGTCTCTATAAAGAGATTCAATCATTTTCTGTTGATCTTGAATGGTGGTTCATACTCTATTTAGATATTTATAGCTCCATGTAGATATGTCAAGATTATAGTGAAGATTATTGACTATCATTGATTTAATTTACCAAGAAAAAAAATTAATCATGAGTTAAATAAACGTAACCTATCTTCATGTGTAAATGGTCATTTGTTGATTCATCAATTAATTCATTAGTTAGGCCACTTCTAAGATATCTCCTTTTAACTACTTCAATTCTAATATGTATCTATTCAAAGTTATTCCAACTCGTTAAATGATAATAACCAATTTCCACACTCATTTTAGGTCCATGTTTACCTTACTCAAAACCTAAAAAAGAGTAATGTTTTTAATACACTAGAGAGTGGAAAGGTTTCATATAGATCTCCTTGAATTGGGATGTACCAATTAGTATTTAAATGTTCTTTTACTATTTGTTGGATTTAGTACCTCAGAATCAATTTCTATGTACTTTATGATAAAATATATTCATAGTTTTTAATATTAATAAACATCCTATAACATCATGATTGTTCTTCTGTGTAACATAGTATGTGATAATGTCCTAGGAGTAGTTTTTTTTAATGGTTGGGGACAAAGCCTCATTTTTATTATTAAATAAAAGAAAAGTCCTCTTTTAACTGGGTAGAGGGAAACACATTACATAGCCCGAAGACCCAGTGGGCTTGTAGCCCATTACATAGCCTGTAGGCCCAAATTCTAAGGCCAATTCACATTCTGTGAATAGTAACCTGCTGCTACAGTACTGCACAGTATCGCCGCCACTACAGTGCCCTGCCGCCGCTACAGTACCCGCTGGTGAACAGTGACGCTGCTGCTATAGTGCCCTGCCGCTGCTACAGTTCCCTTCCGCCGCTAGGAGTAGTTGTTTCACTAAAAGTTTATAGCTATTCCATGCTATGATGAGAACCTAGAAGTGATATGACACTATTCTTAAATATATGTTCCATATATGGATGATATAATTTAAGGGACACAAATGATATAGGATATTAGGGGTGTGGGCTTATAGGACTTTGAGGAACCTTCTCATGGTGTACACCTGTGGTAATATCCAGTGTAGGATATTATGAGAATGAGACCCACCCGTAGGAAATATACATTTATATGTGTCATTAGGTGTTCCTATAAATGAAATTGTTTATTGATCCTTAGACTTTATGATTATTATTAATGGGTATTATGTGTCCCGTACTTTGATGTGTTGATGAAAACTGTGATGACATATGTTCATGGCTAGGTAAAATACATTGGATGCATCATGAGTAATATTGCATTAATGAATAATGAGAGAAAGGATTTGTCCCTTGTATTCTTTAACCAAGGTTGATGTCTCAAGTCATTTTATGGAAATGATGTATACTAAATAAATCCATGGTAATGGTGTGCTATATGAAAGTTTGATTTCCAGAAATTCATAGAAACAGGCATCATGAACGAAGGTTGATGGCACCAGCATGCAACCTTCTTGATTAGAGATATCATAATAAAGGGATTATATGACACAATAAGTTTCTGTATGAGGTATTATATCATTGTGTAATTAATTTCTTTATTTATGGGTTATTTGGTGTGTTTCTAGACACTAACCTCATACTTTAGTCTGCTTCACTTAATGCTAATAAGAATGAGGCCTAGAGGGCCACACACTAAGTGTATCCAGAATCTCAGTTAAATAATATATTATTATTTATTATTTAATAAGTTGAATAAATATTATTCCCGCACATGGTTTAATAATTATTCATGTTTTCTTGATCACATATATTCTGTTACTAGTTATTCGAGAGAATATAATGTGAGCATAAAATTTAATAAATATTTATTTTCTATTTAGTTATTATAATATTTATTTATTTATAAGTGAGTAAGGGAGTTACATTTATTTATTAAATAAATAGTCATTATTCAAGGATCGATAAATATTGTAGAGTAATGGAGGATCGAGTTTTTAGGTATGGTGAGAAATAATATATATTGAATATTATTTGATTAAATAATATTTAATTTTATTCAAAATTTATGAACATATCAAGGAAATAATATTATTATTATTATTTTAGATATGGGGTTCCATAAGGGATTAAATAAATATTAAAGGTAACTTGTGAAAATATTTATTTCTAAACCCTAGTGGTATTTAAAATGAATTATATTATTGTTCAATAGAGATTATTAATTTGTTTTGTGCACTATAATAGCTGAAGATAATCCTCTCAAACCCTAGAGAGATTCCTCTCAAAAAATGCTCCCAATAACAGAGATAGATCTTCCTCATCCATATACTCTGAGTCTAGAGAGATCAAGTAAAATTCATTAGAAGTGATTCTCAAGGAGATAAATGGTGAGCGACACAAGTGATAAAATCTATTATTCTAGAACTCAGAGATTCCTATGACAACATCTAGATATTTGTGGAATACAAGTGGATCACCTCTAGGAGGAATATACTCTTGATTCCTACAATGCAACAATGGTACAACGCGGATCTGTTATTAGATCCATAAAATATGAAATAATTCTCACAAAATAATTCCTTTAATTGCTTTAATGAATTATAAATAATATGTAATGATCCTATTATTAGTTCTAGAATTATAAACCTTATCTATTATATTTGATTCCATTTTGTTGATTGCAGCATTCATTATCATGTAAATCTTGGATTGATCGTCGATCATGAAAAAAATGCAAAGTTAGGCATGACCCACCGCATGTTTCTACTGCTATTTGAACCTATAAGTGGTATCATATTGGTCACATAATTATTTATAATTATTTAAAAAAAATGAATGATTTACACTTTTTTTAAGTTAGTTTTCAATTCAAGTTTAATCATTATTTAAATCGAATTGAAATATCGGATTCTTCCTCTTTAATTTCTCATAGATCTAATCAAATTGATTAAATTTATGAATAAAATAAAATCATAGGTTGCATCCAATGGTTTAAAGGATTTTGTCCATATAACACATGAATACACACCATATAACTGGAATTACATGTCATGTATTAGTGTTCAATGAACAAATAATTAGTTTGGAATCAATTCAAACCATGTTCATTGAATAAAAATGGTGCAATTAATTTATTACACCACGTATTGACCGAACCAGCCTGGCGCATGGTCAGTCAGATTACATGTTGTGTAGCACACGTACATGACATATAGTCCTTTATGTCACAGACATTCCATGTATTTCTGTATGTTTCCTACCTAACAGGTGACCATGTAACTCGAAAACCACATGTTGTGTTTCCCTCTTACATGTTGTGTACTCCATTTTTTCCAAGGCACGATTTACGCACCGAGTCCTTAGGCATGTTCCACAAATAGATGGTGAGAGACGTACAAACTATGTAGATCACTTGTACATGTCATTTACTTATACGAAATTATTAATAATTAAAATAAATTTATTATAATATGTAAAACTTAACAATATGTGTTTACATGTGGTCATTAAGTTGATATGACATGTCATGTGATGGGTTTTTAATATGTATATATATATATATATGTGTGTGTGTGTGTTTAATTAATTTCTGCATAATGTTAAGATCTGTGCATCATGTTTCATTCAAATTATAGATATTACTCTACATGCATTGAATAATAATTCATTACATAAAAATCATGTAATTTGTGTAATCATTAAGTTTATAGTACACATATGAAATTAGGTGATAAGTCGTGTATGGAATATGTCATAAGAGTAAGTGGTATAATAGAATAATAAATATTGGGTAGATTCATAAGGGTATTCACTGTATTTCCTCCAAGTTACATTTATGTACACAATTAATTTTAAATAAATTTTTTTAATTTGTTTAAAATTATGATGGATGAGAATCTCAAGGAAATTTGGATAAGAATTAATATAAAAGAATTTATTATCTAAAGAATATGATTAATTGATTCAAGTGAGATTTATCTTAAATAAAAATGATTATGAATTGAATACTAGTTTTATTAAATGCATAATTCATTACCTTAATGTGGATGGTTATGATCATAGACCAAACCATTGTATGTGATTGGTTTTATTTAATTATAATTAAATTAAATTGGTGGCATGTGTTCCTTCTCTCCTCTTATTATGTAAGGGTCTGCATGCCTATGTATTCTTTTATGTAAACCCTTTTCCCTCACCTTCGTGTGAGTAAAAGAATATGTAATGGATGGAGCTCCCAAGCTAGTGGAGGCAGCTCATGTTTGGATCTGAGGAAAAACCAATCCAAGAGAGATACTTATTTGGACAGGTGGATAGGTATACCACAAACCTTAATTGGTTTAAGGTGTTTTTTCTTCTAGGTCAATGTTTAGTTTATCAACTGCTATATAAAATAACCATTTGTAACATTTCATGATCATACTACTTTATTATTTTATTTATGTCAAGTTTCATGTTTATTTCATTATGGATGTTTTGTCACAATCACATCAATTAATGAATTAACAAGAATTCAAAATAGAACTGAAATAAATTGGCTTATGTGTAAATATTATCTACTACATTATTAGTAACTTAAGTAAATCCACTTAACATTGACAATAATATAATAAATATAATCATTGTAAATTTATTCATAAAATATAAAATACCTCTGTTATATATATTAAGTCGGTATAGCCCTCCACTTCTTCAGTTAAAATCAAGCCATAGTTCAAAGTGCTTGACCAGCTAAATTTAGGGTGATTTCAATTATTAGGGAATTCTAACTTAATTTTTTAGGTTCAATTAATTTATTTCACATAAATGGTTGACTTCCAAAGTAAGACTTAGTGTAACTAAGAGGGTAATGGTTGAAGAAATCCAATTTAAAAATTTTAGGATTGGGGAGTCCACTCAAAAGATCAAGGAATTGTGATTTAATGCAGTAGGCATTTGGAATGAAAACCTAAAACCATTAAAGTTACCTGAAAACCCATATTTGGGGTAATTATAAGGGGAATATAGATCCTTTCCACTATAATTTACAAGCAACAGGATATTCCAAATCCAATGGGGAGTGTTATTGAATTTTGATAAAATTTTGGGAGATTAATAAATATAATATCTATATATTTGTCTAAATTTTACTATATAAAGTACTAAATCTCTACTCATATTACTTGTAGAAATAGAAATAAAAATGACATTAAACATATCACTGTGATTCATACATAAGAAGGAAAACCTTCTCATCAGCACAAATTTTGAAGAGTGGGAAAGGTGCTTACGTGTTATCCATTTCCATGAAAGGGAATTGTATATACTATAAGAACTAATTCATAATGTTCTTGGAAATGAGGCTAGTGATAATGAGTTGTCTCTCTATGTGAAACATTTTAAAAATATTATGGATTTTTAGTTTTTAAGGCTATAATTCATGACCAATGAGATTTTGAAGAAACATGAGGACATGGATGCATATAGAATGATGTATCACCTTCAGGATATCTATCAAGAGAAGGCAATATAAGAGAGATACAATATTTACAATGCTTTATTTACAAGTAAAATTGGAGAGTATGTGGTATCTGGGACTTATGTATCCAATATTATTGGGTAAATTGAATTCATAGATATATCAGGGATTAAATTACTAGATGAGTTGCATATAGATCTCATACTTTCATCACTTCCCAATAACTTCCCAATTTTTATTATTAATTACAATTTGTAAAATAATGAGAAGAGTCTTTTGAAACATATTACTTTAAATTTCTGAGTGGATAAGGAAATGGGGTATGAAAAACTTGTAGTCCTTATGGTGAATAATAAGTGGAAGAAAAATGATAAGGGGACCAAGACTCATAACAAGTCTAAATCTCTTGAGAACCATCCTTCCAAGAAGAAGAATATGTAGTGGTAGGGAAAGTAAAAGGAGGTAGTATGCTTTTCATGTTTAAATCTAAGCCACTGGAAGAGGAACTGCACCTAGAAGTAAGGGGAAGCTAAAGGTGTGTTCATTATCGAGTGTAATCTTGCAATATCTACACATTTGGTATTAAATACAGCTTTTAGTGCTCACATATGTATCAAAAATCAGAAACCAAGTATATTTTGAAAGATTCCTAAAGGAGGGGTGGATTTTAGATCTACTATTGGTGTGAGATTGGTTTCTCTGGCCATTGGTCACTACCACCTTTCATTTCCAATGGTAATGATTTTGGTTTTAAAATATTTTTATTATGTACTAAGAGTTACCAAGAACAAAATTAATGTATCATTCCTAGATACAGATGTATTTATTTTCAAGTTTGGAAAAAAATTTCTTTTAAAAGGAAAACATATCTTACGGTATGGAACATTTAAATAACAGTATTTATGTATTAAATTATGAAAACCAAGTATTGTAAATAGATAACGAATCATCTTCACATGACTCATATAACACCAAGATATGGAATCACAATCTTGGTTATTTAATGAGAAGTATTTCAAAAAGATCAATCAATATGGTTATTTAGACTCATCTGAGAAAAAACAACTTGAAATATTTCATGCTTATTTACAAGGAAAAATGAATAAACTAAAATTTTTTGTATATCATGAAATGGATGGCATCTAGGATTAATACACACTGATGTGTATAGACCATTTCTAGTGGAATCTAGATGTTTGTATTCTTACTTTATAACTTTTATTGATGACTTTATTAGTTATGGTTTTTTCTACTTGATGAGGTATAAGATCAAGACTTTTGTTAAATTCAAGGAATTCAAGAATAAAGTAGAGAATAAACTAGGAAATAGGATAAATAAGCTTCGATTGGATCAAGGTGGTGAATATATCAATTAAGAGTGTATCTACATTATACAGGAGTTTGGGATTATATCTCTACTCACTCCACATTACTCACCATAGTGTAATGGTTTTAATGAAAGGAGGAATCATACTGTATTAGACACAGTAAGTTCGATCATGAGTCATGCATATCTTTTATTATCCCTTTGGGAATATTCATTAAAAACTTCAACATACACATTAAACTGAGTACCAACAAAAGAATAATATAGAATTAATTTTGAGTTATAAAGTGGAAAGAAACGTTCTTTGTTACATACATATGTATGGGGTTATGTTGAGTTTGTTAAGGCCTTGTTAGGCAACAAAATACCACCTTGTAGAAAAAAAAATTATATTTATAGGGTATCCCAAGGAAACAAATGGCTACTACCTATACAACCACACAGAAAAAAAAGTGATTATTTCTAGAAAATATGTGTTTATTGAGAGGGATCAGATCCTCAAAAAGGATAGTGGGAGAAATATTTAATTCGATGAATTTCATGTTCAAGATACTCAAGAGTTAGTATAGAAATAGGTTCCATAGGTCCCCATAGAAGAAGTAGTTCCTGAAAAACAGGTATTGCATAGGATCACAAGAGAGGTAAGAGAACCAAAGAGATATAGTTTTATAGTTACAAAATATGGTTACTAATTATTGGTTGATAATGTTAAACCTATCTCCTACAAAGAGTCAGTATAGATCTCAGAAGTTGAAATATGGGAAAAAATCCATGATTTTTGAAATGGACTCTGTGTATCAGAACCAATTTTAGGTTCTGGTTGATGTTTCAGTTGATGTAAATTCTTTAGGATGAAAATGGGTATTCGAGATAAAACTAGACATAGAAGGTAATTTAAATACTTATAAATCATGTCTAGTGGATAAAGGGTTTAAATTTCATCAATGAAATGACAATTATGAAACCTTTTCACCAGTTTCCACATTTAAATCCATCATAATTATACTTTCTATAGCATATTTACATGAATATTAAATAATTCAGATGGATTTCAAAACCTCATTCCTTAATGGGAACCTTCATAATGATGTCTATATGACAAAAATAAAAAAATTTGTGACTCCAGGTGATGCCAAAATGATTTTTAAGTGGAAAAGATCAATTTATGGATTGAATCAATCATCTAGGTTATGGAATATTTTATTTGATTAAGCTATAAAACAGTTTGGTTTAATTAAGAATGAATGTGATCCATGTGTTTATAATAAGTTTAATGGGAATACGGTCGTTATCCTAGTAGTATATGTTGATGACATATTACTTATTGGAAATGACTTACCAATTTTATAGTATGTTAATGACTGGTTAAATAAGTGTTTCTATAAGAAGGACTTAGGTGAAACAACTTATATTATAGGGATCAATATCATTTACAATAGATCCAAGAGGCTTATTGAACTAAGTCAAAGTATATAAATTTACAAAATTATAAAAATATTTCACATGGAACAATCCAAGAGGGGCTTAGTTCTAGTGTCACATGGTTTAAATATTTTTAAGAAAATGTTTCCTTATACATAATCAGAGAAAGGGAGAATGAGTAAGATCGCATACAATTTTGCGATAGGATCAATCATGTATTCTAGGTTATGTATTAGACTTGATGTTTCCTATGAATTAATCATGGTAGAAATATATCAATCAGATCTAGAAGAAAAACAATGGTCTGTTTTTAAGGCTATACTCAAGTATCTAAGAAGAATTAAGTATATTTTATTGGTGTATAGAGGAAATGAGGAGCTGTTCATTAAGGGTTATACTAAATCTAGTTTTCAAACCGATTAGAATGATCCAAAGCCACATTCTAGATATTTTTTATGTCTCAATGGAGGATCTCTGAGCTGAAAGAGTTCAAAGAAGCCAGTTTTCACTGATTCTACAGCACATTCCAAGTATATATAATCTTTTTATGTATCCAATGAATCCATTTGGAAATGTAAATTTTTCTAGGAATTTGATGTGCTACCTAAAATTAAATACCATATCACATTGTACTATGATAATATTATAGTAGTGGGTCTTGTAAAAGAGTCAAGGTCACACCAACGGACAAAGCATCTACTTTAGAAGTATCACTTCTTGAGGGGATTTTATGAAAGGGGTGATGTTGTAGTAAGAAGAGTTCACATGAAAGAGAATATGGTGGACCCCAAGAATAAAGGCCTAACTTAGTATAAGAATGAGTATCATATGAGATTTCGTGGACTAAAGGTTGTTAATAGTTGGTTCTAGTGCAAGTGGGAGTCTATTAGTGTTGGTTCCCTAGAACTAAATTATGTTTACTTTATGATAATTTGTATTTAAAGTTTTAATATTAATAAAATTCCCATCACATAATTATTTTTCTTCTACATAACACAATATGTGATAATATCCTAAGAGTAGTTATTGCACTAAAAGTTTGTAGTAGTTCCTCGCTATGATGAGAACCTGGAAGTGACATAACACTATTCTTAAATATAAATTCTATATAAGTATGATATCATTTGAGTGACAAAAATGATACAGGATATCTAAGGTGGAGACTCATTGTAATTTGAGGCACCTTCTCATGGTGTACGCTCTTGTTAATATCCATTGTAGGATATTATGACAATGAGACCCACCGGTAGAAAATACACATTTATATATGCCATTAGATGTTTCTATATTTGGATGTGTGTATTGATCCTTAGACTTTAAGATTATTATTAATGAGCATTATGATTCATGTACTATTATATATTGATGAAAATTATGATGAAATATGTTCACGGCAAGGTAGGATAGTTGGGTGCATCATGAGTAATATTTCATTAATGAAAAATGTGAGAAAGGATTTGTCCCTTCTATTATTTAATGGAAGATGATATCTTAGGACCTTTGGTGGAAATTATATAGCCTAAATATATCTATGACCCTTGTGTTATCTAAAAAATTTTAATTTCTAGAAAGTCAAAGAAAGAGAAATCTGGAACATAGGTTTATGGCACAAACATGCAACTTTCTTGATTATAGATATCATGATAAATGGATTATATTACATATTAATCATCCATATGAGGTATTATATCATTTCGGCATTAACTTATTTCTATGTGGGTGCCTTGGTGTGTTGCTTGATGCTAACCTTGGACTTTAGGCCACTTCGCCTAATGCTACTAACAATGAGACGTAGAGTGTCACACACTAAGTGTATCTATAATCTCTATTAAATAATATATTGTTATTTATTATTTAACAGGTTGAATAAATATTTTTATCACACGTGGTTTAATAATTATTCATGATTTTTTATCTCATATATTTGGTCACCAGTTATCCGATAGAATATAATATGGGTATACTATTTAATAAATATTAATTTTCTATTTAGTGAATATAATATTTATTTATTAATTGGAGAATAATGTAGTGACATTTATTTATTAAATAAATATTTATTATTCAAGGCCTGATAAAAATTGTGGAGGAATGGCAGATCGAGTTTTTAGGTCCAGTGAGAAATAATGTATATTTAATATTATTTAATTAAATAATATTTAATTTAATTGTCAAGTTAAGTGAATTTCAATTAAATATTATTATTATTATTATTATTATTTACATATGTTTCTAAAAGGGATTAAATAAATATTAAAAGGAACTTTTGAAAAAAAATATTTTTAAACCCTAACGGTATTTAAACCTCATTATATTTTTTTTAATAGAGGAAATTCATTTCTGTTGTGCACAATGACAACCGAAGATAATCCTCTCATTTTATATAGAGTTCCCACTCAAAGAATAGATATTTTTCTTCCTCTATCATCCACTCTTGAGTCTAGAGAGATCAATTAAATCTCTCTGTAAGTGATTCTCATGGAGATCAAATGCAAACGATGCAAGTGATAGGATCTTCCACGCTATCACCTAGAGATTCCTACAACATCATTTATAGATTTTTTTAAAACATGTAGATCACCTCTAGAGGGAATATTCTCTTGATTAGTACAATGTAGTGATAGTACAATGAAGATATGGTGTTTGATCCATCAATAAAGAAGTAATTCTTGAAAGGTAATTTTTTAATTTCCTAAATTAATTATAAATAATATGTGATGATCTTGCACATATTTCTAGAATTCTACCCCTTGTATGCTTTATTTTATTCAATTCAGTTAATTATGGCGTTCATAATCATATAAATATCATATTTATAATCAATATTGACAAAAACGATTTGGGCATGACCCATCTCATGCTTCTTCTATGCCCGAAACCTACAATATTCCAATAAATTATTATCATGATTTTTTCTATAATCTTTCTAGATTGAGATTATAGACCAATCTAGGGTTCTCATTAATATATTGGTTGGATAACTACACTTTCCCACTTGTTTTTATGTGATAATGGGTGGTTTCATTGTAAATCAATTTGTAATTTTATAAATATCCCCTCAAAAAGGAATTTTTTAAGTTATTTTCTCAATCACTTATGAGTAATTAATGGATTCAAAACCTGAAAAAATATGTTCTTCCTCAAAAAAATTTAATTACAAATTTTAATGTATTTCTTGATATTTACTCAACTTACATGCATTTTAATATATATTCTACACACATAAGGATTTATTTTTAAAAATTATTTTGGGATTAGTCTTATAAAATCAATTCCCCACTCATAAAATACATTAAATTCCAGAATTGGGTATTGAATTATTTCATTTAACTCTCTATAATTATCCTTTCATTAACCTTGATCACATACTTTCATGAAATACTTTGAATATTTTCAAAAAGTAAGATAAAAGAACCCACTTTTAAATATTCTAGAAACTATTATATTAGTTGTAGGGTGTCCTCTGGTAGGTGATGAATGGAAATATTCCAATATAATGTTCACTTTTTATTCAATAAAAATTGTTTAATTAGTCTATATGTATATTTATTTAATAATAATGGATCATTTCAAAAATCGTATGTTATATTATCCAAAAATAAATTTCTTTATAGGTAGTTAATTTAGGATATATTATCTTATTTTCAAAATAATATGAAATATTGGCACACCCTGGTCGAGTTTATTGATCAATATAAAAAAATATCATCCAATAACTTTTATTCGATGTTTATCACTTACCCTTCCTATATATTTTTCAATTGAAATCTTGATAAATGATCAAAAACCACACAATTTGATAACTTATTATCCTTGAGGATAATATTAAACTCTTCAAGAAATAGGATTCACTTAATCTGCCTCTGATTTATATCCTTTTATTCAATAAAAATATCATGATGTCATGATCGATATAAATACTACTTTAGAGAGTACCAAATATGATCTGAAGTTATAAATATAAAAAAAACTAATATAAATTCTTTCACTATCATAGTATAGTTAATTTGGGTATCATTGGGTGTATTTATTTCATGATATATGGTTCAAAATATATAATCAACCTATTATCCCAAATCAGTTTCCACATTAAAGTAAGTAGAATCACACATTATCTAAAAATTATTCTCCAAATTATGAGAGATCATAATTAGGGAGGAAACCAAAATCTTTTTCATAATATTGAAGGATTCCTTTCTTGATTCATCAAACTTAATTGGATATTAATTCAAAAAAAATACTGGTTAATTTACTAGATGTAATCGGTAAATCTTTAAAAAAGTGATGATTCAATCCCACATTTCCAAGAAAGCATCAAATCCCTTTCATATATTATTAGCTCGAGAAGTTCTGGTATCACTTTTCTCTTTATTATTCCAACATCAATTCCTTGCATAGATATATAATGTAAAAAAAATTATTCATGTACTATATAATGTCCCTTATCCCAATTTAGTACTATACACTTTTCCATACACCTTTTGAGTATCAAATCGACGTTATTAAGACAAACCATGAATGAACTCTCACAAACTGACAAATCATCTATGAAAATTTCAATTAATTATTTTACACTATTGGAAAAAATATGTTTTATATACCTTTAAAAAATCACTAGTATAATATATATACATATATATCAAATAAAATGTTTCAATAATATAAGGTTCCATAAGGACATGTAAATGAATTTTTGTCATTTTCAGATGGATCCAATAATATTTACTTATTAATTGGATTATTTTTAAAATAAATAATAAATACTATTTATGGAAATAATTTTCCCAAATTTGCTATATAAAATGTATTTAAAGGTGTTTTTTCCTTGTTCTTGTGTTTATCTTTCAATGATTCACACAAACTCTGCATCTAATAATAGCTTTTATAGTGATCAATTCATTATCCTCATTCTTTATCATTATCATGCATCTTTTATTTAGAACAACATAAAGTGGATTGACCCATTCACTATATGAAAATGAAAATATAATACCCACATAAAGGATTTTCAAAAAATATTTCTTTGCTTCCTTCTTCATTAGAGTGGTAAGCCTCCTTTATGATTGTATGGTTCATTTACTTCTATCTTCCAATAGTACCATTTGTGTAAATATAGTTTGGCCAACAAATTCAATGCTGCAAATACCCAAAATTATTACTTAATTTCTTTTATTTATAACTTATAACAACTTCAATTATTATTCACTTGTTAAATATACAACTATTATCACTATAAGAGTATTTTTTTCTCCAAAAAGGAGTACCTTAGTGTTTGAGGCAATGATTTTTACTCGATTGTTAATGGATTGATGATTTTTGGGATAAAATTTGGGTGTAATTCACTTGAAAAGTGTTCTATACACTAAAAATTTCAATATTTTTATTTATCATCCATGTTTATATTTTCTTCGTTATAATCTGACGAATGAATTGTCATGATATCCTTAATAATAGAATTAAATTTCCCAATGGTGCATCATAAGGTTGGACTTCTTCTCTCAAGGATATTTTATTCAATAATTGTATTTCATAGTGGTTTAAAACCTATTAATATATTTTAATATGATATTCATTGTAAACATTTAGAAAATAATAACATGAACTATAATATAAAAATGAAAAAAAAGGGATGTGAGAGTTATTGTTAAAGGTGTTAGTCCCTAAGTTTGGATTCATTGGTTCCATCGTGGAATAATTTCTATTTTAAATTAACTCATTAATCCAAAAAAATAATAGTTTTATTATATCTCTACACATATTTTTTGAAACTTAATTCACCTTGGATAACTCTTTGGAATACATAGCCCCACCTCTTCTACGTTTTCATGAAGTGAACATACCATGGATGAGGCATGTTGTCACTCCACACTCAACCTTAAAATATTTCATTAAATACATTAAAACCCCAAATATACCATTTAAAAGGAAAATAAAGTGGTGGGAGACGTAAGAGGTGTGGTGGATGAAGAAGCACGGACAAGGGTTTGAAGGCAGAATTAGACAATGTCAAACCCAATGACAAAACCCTTATTAAAAGGGAATGAATCTGTCTAGTCCAACCATTTGTGTGTTTCTAAAGCCGGTTGTTCTTATAGGAGGACTAGTGAGGATCTATAGGTGTTTAAATGATAAAATATGGAAGTATGGAGAGTTCCTGAGGTTTAATGGTTTTACATCATGAATGTATGGTTCACAATTTCGGTGAGAGCCCAATTTACGGTCAGTGGAATCAGCTATATAGGAGCCATCAACTATATGGATAAATCGGATACATGTTTGAATCATTTATATGGATCTATCATCTATGTGATATCGGCTAGGTGTTAGGATCGTATTCATGATATATTGGCTATGTGAGAGATTGGTTACATGGAAAATTGGTTACATGACTGTTCGGTTGTGTGAATCATGATAATTTTAGTTTATAATGTTGAAAATAATAAAAATTCATGTTAATTTAGAATGGTTTTTCTCACAGTTTAATGAAAATGGTTTTAATGCTAAGAGCATGTTTCACTCTTGATAACTTCTTATAGATTGATTCCTTAAGGGTACCATAGTTAGAACCTATGAATAATGAATCAATTAATTCAATATAGAATAAGAACCAGTTTTATGATGAATATTACTTATAGGGCATGAGTTTACCATATTCTTGTGAAGGTCGGGTGCCTTGAGTTTGGAGCCACAAGAGCTCGTTTATGTGAGAAGGATGTATGCCCTATTTTAGAGCCCATATTTCCCTATTGTCTATGATTATTTGTATAACAACCCTTACTTTACATACATGGTTAATACTTCAAAATTGAAGCATACTTATTAAAATATATAACAAAACCATGAAAGTACCGTGTAGGTATAGTGTCTTTAGAAACTGGGAAACATAAACAACTGGTTCATAAAGCATATACAATGTCTCCCATTTATTTCATCATATCTATAGTCCATTTTTGGCATATCTTACTTAATACCCTTCTTCCTGACCTGGGGAAAGAAAAAATACAAAAGGGTGAGCTCAAATGCTCAGTAAGGGTAAACAAAAGAAATATCAATTACATCAAATTCATAAGAACATAACATTTTGAAAATCTTATCCTGCAAAAGAGATCATAATTTCATAACATGGGATAAATCATGGTTGTGAAATGTAATCCCAATAATCATAACTTAAAACAAAAAACTTTGTGGCATACACACATAATCATAGAGAATCATTTCTTATTAGTCAAGACTCATTGCCAAGACTATCTTAGTGGAAAAAGTCCATTTCTGAACCGAGTTCACTCCTCGTTTCAGTCCTATTTCACTGAACCGGTTTAACCTTCCATTTCAGCCATGTCTATCTCATGAGATATAAAATCTTTACCCAATGAATTGGAGGGAGATATAGGTCCCACCCATCTCATAATGATACCATTCTTATGTGTGCCACAAAATCATAAACCATACATCATAGCATAACCCATGTAATAAAAATGGGAATCTTAAACATCGTGACATCATAAAACAGTTCATATAAGATAAAGGAATTCATAAAACAATTCCATCACAAAATAATCAAATCAATGTAATAATAGGTATAGAAACAGAACCCTTTATTATCTTAGATGGAAAATAATTTTGATAAAACACTTGAACTCCATTCTTGAGGAAAATATCATTTCTACTTCAAAAACACTTTTCCTTTCTTAACATGTCATACAATTTTAAACTAAAAGAAGTTTATTAAAAATAAACTTGAAAACTTGTAAAGGAAGATTCTTGGAAATAATTTTTTAAAAATTCATTCATGCCGTATAAGTTAAAAAATCATTATTCTCGTACTTTTGTTGGAAAAGTCAAAAAGTACCTCGTACGAAAAACGACAAAAGATTCCTTTCATATCTTTTACTAAAAACTCACCAAAGGGTAGAAATGGATTTAAAAAATTGTAGGTGGATTTAAATAATATTACATATTGAGGAAACATGGATGTGGATGATAAAATACACCCCAGTAAATACCAAAGTATAAACAATCTCGGATAAAAATGAGATTGTGATATTTTCCCTTACCTTAGGTCTGATTTTCTTCATAAGTGTCTGAACCTCCTGTATAATGATTTAAATAATGTTATTGAATTATTCCATAATCATACTTATTGTTATGATATCATATATGGTCATATTCTTAGCTTCTTATTAGTAATATTTCATTATTACTTGTTATTCGGGTGTTTATTACTTTTTGTTCTTATGCGTGTTTTGTCGAATAAATTATTATTCTTATCTTTAGCTTATAGATACCTCATTTATAGAATGGTATTAGTGTACTATATGTCATATTTATTCATTAAATTCATTTATATAATCATTATGAAATGAAGATCATTTAGAACGAGTCGCATCACATCGTGGAGACGGTATTCCGTACGTACGCACGAGCGATGATATCGTTCCCATGATCGTGGAATTGTATTGGAGTGTATGTATTCTATTTCAGAATCAATATCACTTTAAAATAATCATATATAGTTATTATTTACACCATTATACCCATCCAGGTAAGGTGGTGGGGGAAAATAGATTACACCACGGCGTGGAGACGGTATTCCGTACGTACGCACGCGCGGTGATTTCATTTTCCATAGGATGGATAGATGGTGAAATAGGGTTGTTTCATACTTATAATAACATATGAGTATATGAGTGATACTGATGTTATTACTTCATAATGAAACTACTAAAGAAGAATAAGTGGAAGAAGAAATAAAGATGAAAGAATCGGTAGCGAGCATTACCTCTTCTTCGAAGCGCCTCTTTGAGATCTCCTCTTAGGGAACTACAATTGGTCTTTGAAGAAGACCAGGACCTATAGGATGTTTCTAGTGAAGTGGGGAAGTAAAATGGGTAGTAATTGGACGAGCTTTAAGGCTCAAATTGGTGTGAGGATGAGAGGGAGGAGATGCCCTTTTATAAGGGAGGAGAGGGGCACCTTTGGAAATATAAGAAATATTAGTTTATATTAAATCCCAACCCCACTTAAAAACTTAAAAAATGACTCATATCCAAATATTAGATGAGATAGGGTTGTAATATCATCAACCAATAAAATTTATACATGTTAGGAATTTATTTTAAACATTATCAACTTGATTTATTCTTATTTATCAATTTAATTGTATTTGTGGTAATAATATTCTAAATTTTAAATTATTATCAATAATTACATATGTGTTGTGAATTTTCCATAATTTGAAACTTCATGACATTTTAGACCATGTAAATTTTAATTTATAAATTTTAAATATTTTTGTGATTTTTAAAAAAATTTATAATATGTTATTTTTATAAAATAACAATAGTGTCATTTTTGACACTATTCATTTATTTGAATTTAAATAAAATATATACAGAAGATATGTTCAAACTAAAAGTTTTAATATATTAATAAAATGTCATATGTTTCTAGAAAATTAGTGCATCACATTAAATAGTTCATATAATATTTATTTTAATATTTTTAAAACCATTTATTTGATATTTTAATTAATAAAATAATTTCAACATCACTATTGTGTCATAATTAATGATAATTATTTAATACCTAAAAATTATAAATAAATTCTTATGATGTAGATAATTGTATTAGATTTCTGTAAACTATTCATTTTCGAAGTTTCATTAAGTTTATCACCAAATTAAAATTATTATACTTATAAGATTTAAGAAAGTGACATGTTGTCACATTCTTTGGTTTTAATAATAATTAAATTGTTTTCATAGAAAAAAGTCCATTAAATGAATCTAATCTGACCTTTAGGTGATATGGGTCGAGTTTTAGTCATCCAATAGGATTTTAGAAGGTGTTAGGGTAATTTTATAATCTTATATTTACCCTTAATTACCTGATTTACCTTTAACTATAGTAAATAAAATTTACCGTAGTTACTATTCATAATGCCCAAAAATAAAAAGTATCCTATTAACATAATTTGGACCCACTGATTCCGAATATAGAATCCATTTTTCAAAATTCAAAACATATAAGTTTCTGTAATTAATTTAAAATAAATCTTGTTCTTAAGAAAACGGGTTTTAGAAGTTAAAACATTGCCAAAGATTGAAATGTTTTTACCTATGAATTCAATGTGAAATTAATGCTAATGGCATAAATTATATTAAATGGTAAAAATATATTCTATTTATACTTTAAAACCATAAAATATTATAATTTATCTATATAAATTATATTGATGAAAAAAGTTGTTTTTAATTAAAAATTAGCGTATTTTTACTATTCATCAAAATATAAAAGTTATCAGAAAAATATAAAAAATTTATCCAAAGTAAATTTTTATACCCTGATTCAAAAGAAGAATTTTATTTTTTCAAATTGAAATTATAAACATGTCAAATACTAGATTTAATGTGGGTTTTCCATCAAAAGGCGGAAAAACTGCATTTTTTTAAAAATACTTCTTTTATCCAAAAAATTGATTTTGCTTTCATACCTCATTCTAGAAAATGTATAAGTTGAATTAAAATGTTATAAAATTCAAAATTCAGTTAATACTATTCATAACGGCTATTTTTAATAATATTTTAATATCATATCACTGTTTAGTGAGACTCGGTATTGCGTACAACGCAAGCTATTGAGGAAGGCTGTGGTTGTGTGTAAAGCAAGACAAGCTAGTGTTGTGTGTAGTGAAAGATTCCTTTGATGATTTATATAAAAACAAAATGTTTCTCATAAAAGTCTCGGGTGTTACAATTTGTTTCCTAAATGTTTTTTTATATTATATGGATGTGATCATTGTTATTTGATATGATATAGGGAGTGAGGTCGATATGTTATATGAGTCTGGGATGGCTGATGTGATTTGTGTAGGGAGGCCTGAATGATGTGGCAGCGGATGATTCCTATGATGGAGAGATGAATCAGGATAATTATGTGGGTGTTGGAGATGGAACTAGAGATAATGTAGTGGGATGACTCTATTATTACCCATCGATTTTATAAATTTTTATTCTTTCCTTAAATGAATCCATTGCATGGAAAATGTCTAGGTTGATTGTTTATCTGCATTCTTTTCTGCACTCCATTAGGCGGATGGATGTTCTTGGTTTCATTTTTCCTATTATTGATGGAATATGATGGTTTTCCTAGAGTACCTCATTTATAAAATGGTGTTAATAATTAATAAATAATTCTTAACCCACATGGATTGTGTTTATAGAATGAAAATATTGAAAATATGTTAATCTTGATAAACCATGGACTCAGTTTGGATTATGCCAAGATGGAATAGAATTTATTATGATGCTTAATGTGATTTAATTTTAAATAATTTTAATGGTTAATTAATGGATAATGAATTAATTTACTGAAGTAAATGATAAAAAGGAAAGTATTAATTAATTTATATCTTTTAAATTATTGTATGCTTATATGATATCTATTTATAGTTGTGGCTACCAGGAGTCCAAGTGATGTTATATGCAGTTGATTATAAGGCTAGGTTATACCCATAGGGTGGTTTTGATCTATATTATATCATGTATATTATATTATTTCATATGATACCCAACCCATATCGGTTAAGGAGACTAACACCCAGTGGACTCTGGGAGGGTGTTTTCCTTAACATACTTGTGGGAGGATGGATGGTTGACTACCCCCATCTGGACACACTCAATTCTCTTGATAGTATTATATGATATTATGCATTATGGTTAGTTTCTTCATATATTTTTGTAGAGTTTTGTGATGTATTTTCTTTATTCACATATATGTATCACTAGATATGGTATCCAAAGGATTGTTATAGGTATAACGTGTATAGGTTGTGATATCTCGTAGTGCCTTACTCAGTGTATGGGCTATAATGAATTGTGGTATAATACCCTATGTATGATACATGTCACATGGGCTATGGTGGATCCCAAAAACTACTTGCTTTCTATATATAGTGATGTAATATGGGATGATGTGATAATGTGACAAATGAGGTGCATGTTGTGAGGCCTTTCCCAAGTGTCTTCAAGATGGATTTTTTTTAGAGATATGGATCGGGACATGTGATGTTGGGGAAGAGTGTAAAACTAGTGGTAAGTAGTATAATGGTACCCTTTATGTTTCATTACTATATTTTATGTTCTATTATATGAGATAATTGGTGAGAGTTATCCATGGTGATGTTGGGAATATAATATTCCTGTTTAGGTGAGGATTTAGTTTCACTATTATTCAATATTCCTTAGAATTATTTATTTATATTTATCACAAGAATATCTAGGGATGATCCTACTGAGTATTCTATTACAATCACACTATGTATATATAAACTAATTTTTAGGTCAATCAGATCAGGTTGGAGGTCAGTCTGGATATTACTAGCTCATGGTTTTGTAGGAGTTTTTTGGGATTCATGGTCACTGTCATCTAAACCTTTTTGGAACTTGTAATTTTCATTTTTGTTGTTATAATAATGTATAAAATTTCATGTTTTCACTAGGGATTTATTTTATGTATATTTTTTAGCCAATTTTGACTGGTGTATCTGTCTTATCTCTATCTTCTACGTGTTTTCTTAGAGGTAAAGGCCTCTCATTTTATGATTATTATACACTCGGTCCTAGTCACCAACCTAGGGCCTACAATAGGTGGGACTCAGGAATTCAACATCTTTCTTCCCTCACTCTCAACCCTGTATAGGTACTCTTTTGGGGTAGGTGTCATCAAAGAGTGGTATCAATTTTTCAGGTTGAGGGATAGGATGGAGATGGAGTTAGGCACATGTGAGGTTTCATGTGTTGGTAGGGAAATGGTTTCATATAAGTTTAGTAAGCAATGTAAACATGGTATATGAACAAAGACATGTTTATTTAGGCCCCCCTTTGATATGATGCATGAACCTTTAATTTTACTGATCCCACTAAATAAGGTGATACTAGTTACATGGTAGAGACCCAGCAAAGTATCATTCCTCATTATTCAATATGGCTATATTTGAAATGGGTAGATGTTGGGATAGGTTAAAATATTAAACAAGATAATAAATTAATTAGTTATTAATGTTAATTATTCCATATTTTAGGTTTAGGAACTCTAAAATCTTGTAATTTTGGTAGTCATGGCACCAGGTCGATGTCCTCGTCAGGTTTGCATTGTAGATGTTTAGCAGGGTACACCAATAGATCACTTCAGAGTGGAGGTCAATAAAGACCACACTTGTAGTTGGAAACTCTAAGATTTTTGCTGATAGAGTCTATAGAAGTATGAGGGCCCCATTTCAGATTCATTAATAGAAGATTGGTTAGAGGAGGTTGAGATAGATTTTAGTCTGATATGTTCTCTAAAGGAACCCTGGAATCATTGTCTATAATGATGTTTCATAGACTAGTGAGGTAATGGTGGTTCTTATTCCTCAAGGTTCATGAGGTGTTGTTAGTCTCATGAGAAAATTTCTTAGAAGATTTCCGAGAAGATTTCCTTTCTTTGACCATGAATTTTTCCAATTTCCATGAACTTCTTACAATTCGATAGGGGAGTTTTATAATGCGTTAGTTTGGGATCCATTTCACGACCCTTCTTTAATATGCCTCATACCTATTTATAGATAGAGGCTAGGGTGAGACATTTCAAGGAAGTTTTTCATCCATATATCCATCTCTCGGTCACCTCATTTATGTTGAAGTCATATATTGAGGTGTTTTAAAGAGAAGAGGTTATTGAGAGGATGTTGTCCAAAACAAGATCATCATGAGAGGGAAGTTTTCAGGATTCCTCACAAAGCATAGTTGGGTTATAAGGTTCCTAGTTTCCTATAAAGAAGCGATTTTGGTCATCTTGGGGCATGTCTCATCCCTTATCATCTTGGGCATCTGGGGTCATGGTCTTAGATCTATTCCAAAAAATCAGAGTGCATCCAGAGAGGCTTTAATGACTTAGATTTTCCATGTATTATTTTTGGAGATTGTATAGATTATTTTAGAGATCAGGCACTGATGTGGCTTGTAATTTTGAGGACCATTGTGCCCAGAATAAATGTTTGAAATATATTAAATATATTAAATAGCATGTGAATGTATTTTTCTAAAAAAGTGGAATAAATTCAAAATAGGGGTACATATCAGAAATCATAGGGTTCCTTTGAGTTCAAAATGGGGGTTGACCCAATGCGCAACATAACTTTAGTCGGTGTGGGATACTTGTGGAGAAGTCATTGTGGGTGTAAAATGAATAAAATAATTAAATAAAATATTTTGTTTTTTTGTTGACATAGAGACCTAATTCCCTTCTTTAAATATGTTCTTATGGAAAATTTTCAGTGTTACCTGTATAACCCTGTGAATTGATGATAGCCATTGGAGTCGTTGGAGGATATCTCATTAGAGGACAATGACTGAATTGGAGATCGATGACTAGTGAAAGACAGGATAGAAATATCTCACCAACGATCATGATGAATCTTCTTTCTTCATCATCGATCCATCCAAATCAAGGTAGGAGTTTTTTTATTGGTTTTTCTTTCCTCATTTGGGTTTCTATAACTAACATGGATCAGTCAACCAATAGATTGATCCATGGATCATGTGTATTGTGGTATTGGTAAGATTAATCGGTATTTGGGAAAATTTCTTCATGATTTAATTATTATATATTCATTAATAGTTATAATGGTGAAGAATCAAGGACAACATTAATGTTTTACAATGTTCGTTCCTTATGTTTGTGGTTGTGCATTTCTCCCCTATTTCTTCATTCATTGTGGTCGTTCTTTATATGGATGGTGGTTTGACATATCCCAATGAATCAATCACTGAACACATGTTTCATGGTGAAATAATCCAATATAGTATATCTGGTCTCATCACGATGCAACGAAGGTGAGATGGTGGTATTGGCGAGTAGATCAAACTGGATTTTAAACCCCTAATTTGACTGGGGCATGAAAATAGTGATGGAATGAACATAATCAATTTTTAGAATGGATTTGATGGCCAGATTCTAGAAAATTTCCACGATGAGTTTTGACCAAGGTATATTCTTAATTTTTGGCAATATTGAATCCAAAATCCAAGTCTATGGTGGCGTGGGTGTGCACATATTGAAGAATGAGGGTTTCTGGAAAAACCTAATCCACACGGTGTGTAATCTGGGATTACATGGTGTGTGGGTCCTATTGGAGTTAGTACCCTAGAAACAATTTATATGTACTTTATGATAACATGTATTCATGTTTTTAAATATTAATAAACTTCTTATCACATCATGATTTTTATTTTGCATAACATAGTAAGTGATAATTTCCTACGAGTGTCTATCACGCTAAAAGGTCATTATAGTTTCCCATTATGATGAGAACCCATAATTGCTATGAAAATATTATTAAATATATGTTATATATAAAAAAAATATCATTTGAGGGGCATAAATTATACAACCTATCATGGGTAGAGACTCATAGGAATTTTAGGCACCTTCTCATAGTGTACACCCTTGGAAATATCTAGTAGTATATTATGAGAAAAAGACCCACTGGAAGGAAAACCACATTTATATGTGTCATTGGATGTTCCTATCTAAATATGTGTGTATTGATCCTTATAATTCAATATTTTTATTAATGAGTATTATAAATCATGTATTTTGATGTATTGACAAAAACTGTGACAACAAATTTTTACAGTGAGGTAGGATACGTTGGGTGTGTCATGAGTAATATTACATTAATGAATAATGTGATAAAGGATTTGTTCCTTCTATTCTTTAATGTAATTTGAAATCTTAGTCCCTTTTATGGAAATTATATATCCAAAATAAATCAATGACCATGGTGTTCTATAGTCAAGTTCAATTTTTGAGAAGTCAAAGAAAAAGGAAACGAGCATATAGGTTGATGGCACTAACATGCAACCTCCTTGATTAGAGATATCATGATAAAGGGATTATATTTCATAGTAAGAATCTGTTAGAGGTATTATTTCATTATAGTATTAAATTCTTCCTCTATGGGTATCTTGGTGTGTTTCTATATGCAAATCTTTGACTTTAGGTTGTTTCACCTAATTCAGATGAGAATTAAGATAAAATAATTGACTAATTAAAGAATATAATTAATTGATTTGAGAATTATTTATATTAAATAAGAATGGTTAAGAATTTAATGCTAGTTTTTTTAAATGTGTAATTCATTACCTGGATGTGGATGAATATGATCATAGACTGGACCTTTGTATGTGATTGGTTTTATTTAATTTATTATTAAATTAAAATTTTTGGACTATAAGCCTTCTCTCCTATTATTATGTAATGGATTACGTGCCCATGGTTTCTTTTAGGTAAACCATTTTCCCTCACCCACATGTGAGTAAAATCATATGTAATAGATGGAGATCCCAAGCTAGTAGAGGTGGTTCAAGTCTGGATCTGAGATGAAAACAATCCAAGAGAGATATATAGGTGGATAGGTGGAAAGCTATAACATGAACCTTAATTATTTCAAGGTGTTTTCCCCTAGTTCAATGGATAGTTTATCAACTGCTAGATAAATTACCCATTATTAAAATCTCATGATCATACTACTTTATTATTTTATTTGGAAAAGTTTCATGTTTATTTCATTATGAATGTTTTGTTGTGGTCACATGAATTAATGAATTAATGAGCATTCAAGATAGAACTAAAATAAATTGTCTTATGCATAAATATTATCTAATACATTATTAATTAATAAATTAAATACACTTAATATTAACAATCATGTAATATAGAAATTAATTTTAAATTTATGCATAAAAGGATAAAACCCCTAAATTATATATATTAAGTCAGTATAGCCTTCCACTACTTCAGTTAAAATCAAAGCATAGTTCAAAATGATTGACCATCCAATGTTGGGGTGCTTTCAACTATCAGGGAATTATAACTTGAATTTTTGGGTTTACTTAGCTTAGTTCAAAGTAAGGTTGACTTACAAAGCATGACTTGGTGTAATTTAGAGGAAAAGGGTTGAGGAAATCTAATTTAAATACATCAAGACTGGGGAGTCCAATCAATAGATCAATGAACTATGAGTTAATGCAGTTGGCAATTGTAATGCATTCCTAAAACCATTCAAGTTTCTTGAACAACCAAAGTTGGGGTAATGAGAAGGGGAAAATGGATTATTTCCAATAGAATGTCCATGAAACTAGAGATTCTGAAACCAATGGTGAGGGATATTGGGTTTTGATAAAATAGTGGGAGACTAATAAATATAATATTTATTTATTTGCCTAAATTTTATTAGTTAAAGTACTAAAATTCTGATCATTTTATTTTGTAGAAATAAAATTAAAATGGCATCAATCATATAATTGTGATCCATACATGAGAAATATAACCTTCTCAATGATATAAATTTCAAATATTAGTAAAGGTGTTTATGTGTTATCCTTCTCCCTGAAAGAAAATTTTACGTGTTGGAAGAACATATTCATAATGCTCCTAGTAATGAGGCAAGTGATGAAGATTTATCACTCTATGATAAACATTTGAATGATTCCATATATGTTCAGTGTTTCATGCAATCATCCATTTCCAATGATATTTTTAAGAAATATACAGACATGGATGCATATAGAATGATGTCTCACCTTTTGGATCTCTATCAAGATAAGGTGAGGAAAGAGAGGTATGAGGTCTCCAATACTTTTTTTATAACTAATCTTAGAGATTATGTGCTATTTTTGCATCATGTAGTCAATATTATTAGTTACATTGAATGCTTAGACATCCTAGGGATTAAATTCCTAGATGAGTTGCGTACAAATATCATACTTTCATCACTGCCCAAGAATTTCTCTAACTTTATTTTTAATTACAATGTGATCCATAATGATAAGAGTATTCCAAAAATTATTAATTTTATTTTACAAGTGGATAAGAAAATGGGGCATAAAAAACCCACGATCCTTACAGTGAATTAGAAAATAAATAACAAGGAAAAGGGGCCCAAGACTCATAATAAGCTTAAATCTCATGAGCACAATCCTTCCAAGAATAGGATGATCCAGAGACAGGGAAAGGAAAATAATACAGTATGTTTTTCCTGTGGAAATTTAATCCACTAGAAGAGGAACTGTACCTAGAAGCAAGGGGAAGCTAAAAGTGAATTCCTTATCAATTGTAATCTTTAAATATCTACACATTGGGTATTAGATACTACTTGTGGTGGTAACATCTATATCTAAATGAAATAACTAAGTAGATCTCGAAATATTTATAGAGGAGAGGTAGATCTGAGAGCTTATAATAGTGTGATGATGGCTCCTCTATCCATTTGTGACTACCACATTTCAATACCAACAGGAATGATTTTCGTTTTAAAATATTGGTATTATATACATATGGTTACCAAGAACATAATTTCTATATCATTCCATGATAAAAATGGGTTTATTTTCATGTCTGTAAATAAAATTTTTATCTTTTATAAATACAACATATGTTATGGTATGGAACATTTAAATAACAATATTTATGTTTTAAATTATGAAAACCATGTATTGTAAATTGATAATAAATCATGTTCACATGACTCATATAACACCCAGATATGGAATCACCATATTGTTCATGAAAATGAGAAGTATTTTGAAAATCTCTACCAAGATGGTTATTTATTCTCTTGTGAGATAAAACAACTTGAAAGATTTCATTCTTGTTTATTAGGAAAAAATGACCAAACCACCATTTAGTAGACATGGTGAAAGGGCCATCGAGCTTCTAGTATAAGTATACTGATGTGTGTGAACCATTTCTAGTAGAATATATAAGTGCATATTCTTGCATCATAACTTTTATTGATTACTTGATTAGATATTTCTATATTTACTTAATGAGGTATAAGTTCAACTCTTTGTATAAATTCATGGAATTAAAGAATGACGTGGAGAATCAAATTTTTAAGAAGATAAAGAAGATTTGATCATATTGAAGTGTTGTAAATATTAACTAAGAGTTTATCGACTTCTAATGGGAGTTTTGGATTCTATCTCAAATCACTCCACATTATACACCACAGTTTAATGGTGTTGGTGAAAGGAGGATCCATTTCTTATTAGACATTGTAAGGTTGATAATGTGTCATGTTGATCTTCCATTATAATTTTTGGGATATGCATTAAAAACTATTTCATACACATTAAATAGAGTACCAACTAAAGATATAAATGTAATTCCCTTTGATTTATGGAGTGGAAAGAAACCTCTTTTGTCGTATACATGTGTATGGGGTTGTGAGGATCTTGTTAAGGCCTTCTTAAGAAACAAACTAGCACCCCAAGGAACAAATTGTATCTTTATAGGGTATCCTAATGACATAAAGGGATACTTATTATACAACCTCATGGAAAATAAAGTGACCATTTCTAGACAATCCATCTTTCTAGAGAGGGAGTAAATCCTCAAAACGATAGTGAGAGAAATATTGACTTCAATGAAGTTGATGCTCAAGATATATAAGACTTGGAAGAGGAACATGTTCTATAGGTTACCATAGAAGATGTAGAACCTGAAATACATGTACTAAGTAGGATTGAAAGATAGGTAAGAGAACCATATAGATATAGTTTTCTAGTCACTAGAGATTGTGACTCATTATTGGTTGAAAATGATGAACCTCCCTCATAAAAAGAGGTAGTATAGAGATCATAATCTATAAGATGGAAAAAATTCATGAATTATGAAATGGATTCCATGTATTAAAACTAAGTTTGGGTTCTAGATAATTCCCCAATTGATGTAAATCCTATTGGGTTAAAATTGGTATTCAAGAGGAAACTGGGCAAGGAAGGAAATTAAATACTTATAAATCAAGGATAATGGATAAAGGGTTTAAAAAGTGTCAAGTAATTGACTATGATAAAGTTTTATCACTAGTTTTTATGTTTAAATCCGTCAAAATTCTAATTTTTATACAATCTTACCATGAATATGATATTTTGAAGATGGATATCAAAACTGAAATTTTTAATGGGAACTATTAGGAAGATGTATATATGACACAACCAAATGGGTTTGTGACTCCAGGTGGTTCAAAAAGGATTTCCAAGTTACATAGATCCATTTATGGATTAAAGAAAGTATCCAGGTCATGGAACATTCAATTTTATGAAGATATAAAATAATTTGGTTTCATTAATAATGAATGTGATCCATGTAGTTATAAGAGGTTTAGTGGAAATTTATTCATTATCCTAGTAGTATATATTGATGAAATATTACTTATTGGAAATGACATACTAGTGTTACAATCTATTATGGACTAGTTAAACAAGTGTTTCTCTATAAATTAGTTGCATGATGTAGCCTATATTCTTGGGATAAAGATCATCCGTGATAGATCTAAGAGGCTTCTTGTACTAATTCAAAGTACATATGTTGACTAGATATTAAAGAGATTTAGTATGGAACAATCCAAGAATGTATTGGTTCTAATGTCACATGGTTTACATCTTTCTAATAAAATGTGTCCTCAGACACAACAGGAGAACGATATAATGAGTAATATCCCATACACTTCAGTGATAGGATCAATCATGTGTTCCATGTTATGTACTAGACTTGATGTTTCATATGCATTGAGAATGGTAGGAAGATATTAAGCTAATCCAAGATAATATCATCGATCTATTATTAAGGTTATCCTTAAGTGTCTGAGAAGGACTAAGGATATGTTCTTAGTGTATTGAGGAGATGAGGAGATAGTCATCAAGGGTTTTACTGATGCTAGTTTTTAGATAGATTAGAATGATTTGAATTCGCATTCAGGATATATTTTCTATCTCAATGGAGGATCTATGAGCTCGAAGAGTTTAATTCATCTAGTTTCCATTGATTATATAGTGGAGTCTGAGTATATAATATTTTTGGATTCAGATAAGGAATCCTTTTGTATATTGAAATTTTTCCAGGCTCTTGATGTGGTATCTATTAGTAAATACCATACCACATTGTATTGCGATGATACGATAGTGGTGTATATTCCAAAAGAGCCAAGGTCACGCCAATGGAAAAATCATATAATTTGGAAGTATCACCTCTTTAGGGATTTTATCAGAGGGGTGAAGTTGTAGTAAGTAACTTACCCAAGGAAGATAATGTGGAAAAACCCTTGACTAAAGTCATATCTCGGCATAATCATGAGTATCATGTGAGAGCTAGCAGATTGCAGGTTGTTAGTAGTTGGATCTCAAGCAAGTGATAGTGTATTAGATTTGGTTCCTTAGAATAAACTTTTGTGTACTTTATGATAACATGTATTCATAGTTTTAAATATTAATAAAATTAATATCACATCATGATTATTCTTCTATATAACATAGTATGTGATAATGTACTAAGAATATCTATCATTCTTAAAAGTTATAACAGTTCCCTGTTATGATGAGAACCCATAAATACTAACATATTATTCTTAAATATATGTTATATAGTTGGATGACATCATTTGAGGGACCCAAATGATATAGGCTATCAGTGGTGGAGACACATAGGACTTTGAGGCTCCTTCTTATGGTGTACGACCTTGGTAATATCTAGTAGGATATTATGAGAACAAAACCTTCTAGTCAGAAATTTACATTTATATACATCATTGGTTGTTCCTATATGCAGATGTGTGAATTGATCCTAATGCTTTAATATTATTATTAATGAGTATTATTAGTTGTTTACTTTTATGTATTTAGGAAAACCATGAAAATAGATATTCATGGTGAGGTAGGACACATTGGGTGCATCACAAGTAATATTTCATTAATGAATAATGTGAGAAAGTATTTGTCCCTTCGATGGAAATGATATCTCATGATATCATTAATGAATAATGAAGGGCATGATATCTCATGCCCTTCGATGGAAATGATATAGCCTAAATAAATCCATCTCCATGGAGTTATATAGGTAAGTTCAATTTTAGTGAATTCAAAGAAAGGCACATAGAGCACATATGTTGGTGGCACCAGCATGAACCCTGCTAGATTAGAGATATCCTGATAAAGGGATTATATTACATAGTAAGAGTCTGTATGAGGTATTATTTCATTGCGGCATTAAATTATTTCTCTATGGGTGCCTTAGTGTGTTGTTGGATGCAAACCTAAGACTTTAGGCTTCTTTGCTTAATGCCACTGAGAAAGATACCTAGAGGGTCACACACTAAGTGTATCCAGAATCTCAGTTAAATAATATTATTATTTTTTATTATTTAACATGTTGAATAAATATTATTTCTACATGTGGTTTAATAATTATTCATATTTTCTTGATTTAATATATTCAATCACCATTTATTCGAGAGAATATAATGTGATAATAATAAATAATAAATATTCATTTTTTATTTAATTTAATATAATATTTATTTATTTATTGGTGAATAACATCATTGTATTTAGTTAATAAATAAATAGTCAATATTCAAGACCCAGTAAATATTGTGTAGGAATTGAGGATTGAGTTTAATGGCCTGGTGATAAATAAAAAAATATTGAATATTATTTGATTAAATAATATTTAATTTAATTATCAAGTAAAGTACACGTTGAGAAATATTATTATTGTTATTTTTATTTTACATGGGGTTCTACAGGGACTAAATAAAAAATAAATGGCACTTGTGGAGTTATTTTATTTTAACAGTAGTAATATATAAACCCATTTATATTATTTTCTCTGAGAGCCAATTCATTGTTCTTATTGTGCATAATAGATTTTGAGAATCTTGTCAAGCCCTAGAGAGTTCTCTTATCCAAAAACACTCCCCACAAAAACAGAGAGCGGTCTTTCTCCACCTCCCACTCTCAAGTCAAGAGAGATCTAGGAGAATACTTTGGAAGCGGTTCATAAGGAAATCAAAGGTGTATGATACAGGTGATGGGATCTATTATGCTAGCACCTATAGATTCCAACAACAACATTCAGATATTTTTGGAAAACGTTTGGATCATTGCTAGAGGGAATCTTCTCTTGATTCCTAAAATGCAATGATGGTACAATTTATATTTGTTTTCAAATCCATCAACAAACAAATAATTACAACGAGGTAATTCTTTAATTAATTAAATTGATTAAAAACAATATGTGTCAATCCTCTATCTGGTTTTTATGTTCTATCCCTTTTATATATTCTTTGATTTAATTCTATTGATCACGACGTTAAACATTGTGTAAAATATTGAATTAATAATCATTCATGGTAAAAAAGAAAAGCTGGGCATGTCCTATCACACACTTCCTCTATGCCCAAAACTTACAGGTCCCTCCTAGATGTGGACAGGGTTACCGGGGATAGTTAAGTATCACAAAGAGTGTGACCATATCCCATGGTGTGTGACCTCTCCCCAGTTTCTCAACATATACCTCAGAGGGTACACGGACATGGGATAGAGTATAGGGGTTAGAGCACGATGTGTACTCCTCTATAATGACATGTCCTGGAAAATGTACATAGGGTATGCCATGTACTGATACACAGGATGACGACATGATGTGTAATGTTACATAGACACGAACATAAGACATAGGCCATTTACATGGGTAGGACCCAAGGTCAAGGGACATGGTGTGTACCACACATCGTGTACTCCTAAAAACATGGCTTGGAGCTCTTTTACTATGTATCTTGGACATGTTTCGTTACGGTGTGTTCCCTCTATCCCTTTCCCTAAGGGTTAGTACATAATCACCTCATACACATATGATAGTGATCCCTTCAGAAGTAATTCTTGGATATTGTTGTTGGAATCCTTCCATGAGACCTAGAATGGGATCCTCTATTGATCTTCATTCCCTTGGTGGATTTCTTGGTATCATCATGACCAACACTATTCGGGCATCGATCCTCTACTTAGCACGTTAATCTGTATTGATATTTTGGTATACCACATTTCCTTGGGTGTGATTATCATCTTTGTATCATATCTATTAGGACAATTATCATGTACTTATAATGGAGATACTCTATGAGCATTACCTATCAGACAGATGTAATAAATGATTTCAGACTTTGAATGTGTTCTCCTAGGTGAGTGCTTTTTTAATCTTTGAGCTAGAATCCTAGGCTGGAATTATGGTTGTGACTTACCTTTAGATAGTGTATATTTTTTGAGTATATATGTATATTATTATTATATGTATTTTTTATATATACCAATGTAGATCTAACTGTATTATTTTGTTGTATGCTTTGTGGTTTCTAGGTGTCCTATTGGGTATTGTCATACTAACCCCTACATGAGATTTTCCAGCACATGTCATATCTTGTGAAAATGACCGACCTTTTGAAATATTCATAAATGAACCATGACTTGACGGTGCTTATTGAGACCCGATAGCACAAGGTGTTTTCCTATGACATTTTGACAGTAGTCCCCGATATTTCTTTCATGTTGGGATTTTCTTAGACTCTTTCTGGTGGGATTGTATTTGGACATATTTACTTTCCTTTACTTCCTTTCGTACTTTTTTTGTGGGGTTTGGATGTATGCATTCATGGTTGTTCATATTTTTTTTACATTTTATCATTTTATAGTCTTGGATATGTGTGTGTGTGTACAGGTACTTAGGCTAAGTCATCTCATGTTAGTGATATGCCTACTCAGCTCTAGTCAAAAACCCCTGGCCTATTAGAGGTGGGATTGGGGAGTCACGAAATGGGCCCCATTGGGATAGGTCATGAAAGAGTAGAATCATAAGTTTCAATTCTACCATAGGTCCAGAGTCTATGAGATTAGTTTGGGGAAGCAGTGTTAATTGTTTAGAGTTTGGGTTTCAGGACAGAGACTCTGGTGTTGGTGTTGTAGATGACATATCCATACACCAGGACATTGATCACCTACCTTTCAACTCGATACATGATAAAATTGGTTTTAGGGAAAAAATGGTATATGCATCATATAGGAATGGGTTTTGGTTTTCGTGTCCTTCTTAAGTCATCTATCTAGATATACTGATTAATCTTGGTACATCTTGTTTACTTTCAGAAAACCTCCATGAAATATTCCATCTAGGATCTAGTATCAATATCATGAGGATAATACCCTCAATGATGAGGCATCAATACAGGGACCAAATCCAGAGGTGATACCTCCAAGTGGTTCACCAGTTATACCACCGCTTGTAGAGTAGCACATGATACTCATAGTACTAGAGGATGAGGTGTAAGGCTGAGCACAATTCATGAGTTTAAGTGACAAAGTACCCTCAAGTTATGAGGTAATCCCAACCCACAAATAGGTAAGGAGTGTCTTGAGGTGGTAACCCAAGTTTTTCATTTGGTCAGGACACTAGCATTTCAGATGGTGATCCTGGTGGTGATCCTTCTCAATAGCCTAGAAGGATGACGATGGGGGGTTAGTGACAAATTCTTATGATGATTTTATGATAGTGTGTTCAAAGTTTGATAACCTTTTCATTTAAGAGTTATCTTCAGATATGCTGAGGTTTTTACGTATCTAGGAGATTCTACTACTTTATTATTGTAACATAATGGTAGTTGAGTATTCATTGAGATTTATCAACATCTATAAGTACTCGATTGATATGGTTTGTGACAAGTTATTTAGGGTTTAGACCTTCAAGTGATGGATTCATAGATACATCTGATCCAATTTTATCCTTTTATGGATTCCTAATTATACTTTGGTACTATAGAGAGCTTTGGTGGTTGAGAGTTTCTTGGATGAGAAGATATAATGATTGGTTTCTGGTAAAGGTAAATCAAGATCAAATACCTTGGAAAGAGGGAACAAATATCAGTCCTAGAGACTTGTGCATGCGTGATGCTTTAGTAAGAGGTCCTAGGATAGATATTATGTGTTTCTAGGATCACATGATGGGTCCAGTCATCCCAGGGATGGGTGGTGCTACTTAGGTGATAAAAGGGGACATCTTCATCGAGATTTTAAAACCCATCATACGGCTAATAGGGAGACAAAGGATGGGTCACTGAGGTAGAGGAAATGGTATGAAAATATAGGTTTATAGGGTGTCTCGCATAGCTGAGGAGTTGGGAGAGTAGTTAGAGGTGGTAGATTCATTGACTTTTTACCACCACCACCCCCAGGTGGTCCACTCTATGCTCATAAAGCTGGATGATAGGGGTAGCTATAGCTTCAGATAGTTGAAGTGTATGACCTTGAGGTTCTGGGAATGATACAAGTTACAATCTATGTCTTTTCTACATTATTTTTAGTACTAATTGACATAGGTGCTAGTCATTATTTTCTTTCCACATATCTTGTATGATAATTAGAGATTCTGGTTGAGCCCTTGGCTTAACCCTTACACTTGGAAACTTCTACTAGATATGATGCAATAAGTACACATTTTTTCTAATAGTGTTAATTGACTCTTTGAGTAAAGAGTTTCTATTGTGATTACTTTTTAGAAGAGATGAGTCCTTATGACTTCATCTTAGGTATGGACTTTTTATCTACATTTCATGCCCAAATTGACTATTTCAAGTGGAGGATGTGGTGTGTTTGTAGTGATAGAACTAGGTTCTCCTTTGATTGTGAAAAGGAAGCTCAGGAAATGCAGGATAGACTCGTATATAAGAGGGTGTAGATGATTACGCATTAATTGGGTATCTTGACCCTTTGTGTAGTGGATGTTATGAGTTTCCATTTTCCTATAGTGGAGGTGGAGTACAAGGATGTATTCCTTAAGGATGTTCCAGTTTTACCTTCCAATTGAGAGATAGACTTTTACATTAGTCTACACCCTCAGACAACATCGATATATATGCCATTATATCAGATGGATCCCATAGAGCTTAGTTGACTAAGGGTGAAGTTGAAGGAATTTTATAAGAATGGATTTGTTAGATCTAATGTTTCACACTAGTCATCTGCAATTTTTTCTCCAATAAGGTGGACAGGAGCTTTAGGTTGTCTATGGACTATCGATGCTTGAATCAGGTGACCGTAAAGAACAAGTATCCACTACTAAGGATCGATGATCTCTTTGATTAGTTGAGAGGGGTATGATGGTTCTCAATGTTTTAACTCAGGTTAGGTTACCAATTGCGAGTACAGGATGAGGATATACCGAAGACAATATTCATATATCACTATGGTCACTATGAGTACTTGGTGATGCCCTTTGTCATGAAAAATTCACCAATAGTGCTCATGAGACTCACGAATCGGATATTTTGTGATTTTTTAGATTGTTTTGTGGTATTCTTCATTGATGATATCCATGTGTACTTGACATATGAGGAGGATCACACAATACACTTGAGTATGTTTTTGAATGTACTCTGAGAGAACTAGCTTTATGGAAAACTCTTGAAGTTTCAATTCTGGATTTAGGTGGTAGATTTTTTGGGACACATTATCTCAACATATGAAGTAGTGGTAGACTCGACCAAGGTTGAGGAAATGTTATCTTGGGATCCAAATAAGATCATGATGGATGTACAGAGATTCCTTGGGTTGTTAAGCTATTACTGAAGATTCATACCTGATTTCTTCAAGATATTATCACCCATGAGATCTTTGACCTGAAAGGGGCATCCTTTCATGTGGAAAGAAAGGTTCCAATAGGATTTTTAGTAGTTGATCCAGAGTCTGATGATCACACCAATCTTGAGATTTCCATATGAGGGTGATGAGTATGTAGTGTTCTTCGATGCATTGGGAAATGGTATTGGTTGTGTTCTAATATAGGGTGGTGGTGATTGTTTATGGTTCACATTAGTTGAGACAACATGATCAAAATTACACAACCCAGAATCTTGATTTAGTAGAGATAGTATTCACACTAAATATGTAGTGAAACTACTTGATCTTAGAGGGGTTTAACATGTATTATGATCACAAGAGTCACAATTATATATTCTCTTTGAAGGATATTGACATAAGATAGAGGTGATGGCTAAAGTTCTTCTATGATTATGACTTCAAGATTCTTTATACTCCTAGGAAGGGGAACATGGTAGAAAATTCTCTTAGAAAGATATCTTGTTTGTAGTTACTAAATGATGCATCAGTGTAGTTGGCCTCGTTATAATTTTCCTTTGTTAATTAAGATGGAGCATCTTACCTTCATTTCATGGTTGTTAACCCTCCTTTTTTACAGCAAGTTAGGGAGACACGGCTTGGGGATATTGACTATGAGACCCTATGTACTCAGATATCCACTGTACATTCTCCTGATGGATTTTCTAAAGGTGTGGAGCATGTAATTATTTTCATTAAGCAAATGAAGGTATCAGTAATGATGATATAAGAGGTTTGAGAGTTTCATACATATTCTCTATCGGTATATCCATGTGTGAAAATGATTTATCGGGACCTCTGACGTTAGTTTTGGTGTCTAGGGATGAAAAATGTAGTTTTATATTTTGTCTCTTGATGCCTTACTTGTCAGCAAGTGAAAGATGAGCACTAAGTTCTAGTGGGTTTAGATCAAACCCTTAAGGTGCCAGAGTGGAAGTGGTTTGGGATATCAATGGATTTTGTGATGATATTACCATGTATTTCTAAGGAATATGATTCCATCTGGGTTATTGTAGACCGACACGCCAAGTCATCCCACATCTTAACAATTTGGGAGAAACGTTCATTAGAGAGCTTGGGATGCCTCTACATGCAGAAGATAATATGAATCTTTAGATTTTTTTTCAATGATCATATATGATCGTGATGTTCTCTTCATATCTCAGTTGTGTAAGAGAATACATAAGGTTTTTGGGACTCAGTTATACCTGAGAATAACATTTCACCCTAAACCTAATGGCTAGATAGAGTAGACCATTCAAGTTCTGGAGGAAATGTTTCTAGATTTCATGTTGGATTTTGGATGTAGTTGGGAGGATCGCCTACCACTGGTAGAGTTTGTGTACAACACAAGCTACCATTCCACTATCTATATTGCATCATTAGAGTATTTTTATGGGCGGCCCTATAGGTTACCACTTTTCTAGAATAAACCAGGATATTCAGAACTTAGGGAACTAAAATTGGTGCGATTAACTATCGAGAAGGTTCATATCATCTAGGACTAGATGAAGACTGCACAAGGCTATCAAAAGTTTTATGCGGATAGATGATGGAGCCATTTGGAGTTTGAGGATGGAGACTGTGTGTTCCTATGGGGTTCACCTCGATGTGGATTACAGAGATTTGGATGGGGTCAAAATTTATCTCTGAGATTCATTATCCCTTTCCAGATACATAAAAGAGTTGTATAGGTGGAATGATGCTTAGATTTACCTTCGCAGTTGTACTAGATACATGAATTATTCCATATGTCACATATAAGGAGGTATGTGCATGACCCATCACACATTATCAACATGGGAAAGTTGGGAATTGAGGATGGAGCTACCATTTTTGAGTCCCCATTGTAGATTTAGGATCAATAGGATAGGATCCTTCATGGGTGAGTGATTCCTTTAATGTGTGTTTGGTGGAATCCCATGAATCTTTAGGAGAACACATGGGAGTGGGAGGCTCTGATACGTGCTCAGTACCTGCATCTCTTTGTGTAACACTTTTTTCTATTTTAGGGACATAAATTCCCAAGGTGTGGATAATTTAATTGATCTTGTTTTCCATATATTATTTTTGGATATTTTATGGATTATTTGTTAGACCAAATGTTAAGACAGTGTGCGATTATGATGCCTGTTGTGATCAGAATAAAATATTGAAATATATTAAATATATTAAATAGAATGTGCATGTAGTTTTCCTAAAAAGTGGAATAACTTCTAAATAGAGTCTTGGATAATAAATTTTAGGGTACACTTGAGTTCAAAATGTGGGGTTTACCCTAGGTGTGACATAACCTTTGTCAGTGTGGGATGTTTATCGAAAATTCATCACAGGCATAAAATTAATAAATTATTTAAATAAATTATTTTTTTTTAATGTAGTGACCTAATTCCCTTATTTAAATATGAACTTATGGAAAATTTTAGTGTTAGCCTCATAACCCTATGGATTGAAGAGATTGATTGGAGTTGTTGTATGATATCCCATTGGCAGATGACAACCTAATGGGAGATCAATGATTAGTGTGAGACTGAATTGAAATATCTCACCAAAGATCACAACACAACTTCATTATTCATTGGTGATCAATACAAATAGAGGTATTATGTTTTTTTATTTGGAGTTCTTTCCCCTTTTTGGTATCTATGATGAATGTAGATCAATCAATCAATATATTGATCTGCAGATCATGTATATTGTGGGATGGGTTAGATTAATCAGGATTTGGGATAACTTCTTCATGATTTAATTATTGTCTCTTCATTCATCATTCTAATGGAGAAGGATTAATTCCAACACAAACATTGGACACGGTTTTTTCCTCATGTTTATAGTTTTGCACTACTCCCCTATTTCTTCATTCATTAGGGTAATTATTATTTTGGCCATTGGTTTGACATATCCTGATAAATTGATCATTATTCACATATTTTTTGGCACAATAATCCAATATTGTATATACGGTCTCAACATGATGAAGTGTATGTGTGATAGTGGTAGAGGCGAGCAGATCAGAATGGACTGGAAACCCTCAATTTGAGTGGCGTGTGTGGACGATGAAGAAATGAATGGAATCTATTTTCTGAACAGATTCAAAAGGCTAGATTCAGGTGAATTATGATGGAGAGGTTTGGAAGAGGTAGTTCCTTGATTTACTCAAATATCGGAGATGAAATCCAAGGTGATGGTGGCATGGGCATGCATGGATGTAAGAATGAGAGTTTCTAGAAAAAATTGATCCACACACTATGTAATTGAGGATTAATTTGCATATCGGTCCCTCCTAGTGGTGGCTAGAGTTATAGGATATATTTAAGTATCACACGGTGTGTGACCCTATAACACATAATATGAACTCTCCCTGGTGGTTTGGTGTGTACCTCAGAGGGTACATAGACACAAGCTAGAGTACATGGGTTGGAGCACATCATGTACTCCTTTACACAGAAATAGACTGTACAAAGTACACAGGTTAAGTCTTGTACTGGCACATAGGCTAATTTGTGTACTGGTACATGGGAAGATGACATGCCATGTACTGTTACACGAACATGGGCATGTGACACTAGCCATTTACATGGGTAGAACTCAGGGTCAAGGGACATGGCATGTAACCCTACTACACGTTGTGTACTCCTCAAAACATGTCTTAGAGCCCTTGTATTCTGTATCTCAGAAAATTTTGGTTAGGGTGTATCCCCCCTATCCTTTTCCCTATGGGTTAGTATGGAATTTCCTCCAATACATAGGATAGTGATCCCTTACATAGGGATTCTTGGAAATATTTGTTGGAATCCTTTCATGAGCCCCAGAATGAGATCATATATTCTTCTTTGTGACCTGGGTGGATTTCTAGGTATCATCATGAACAACACTATGTGGTTACTAATCCTCTACTTAACAGGTTAATATAGATTTATGTTTTGGTATACCCCATGGCCTTGGGTGTGATCCTCATCTATGTATTGTATCTCTTCAGAATTTTAGCATGTACTTATAATGGAGATACCCAATGATCATTACCTCTTAGATAGATGTCATCAGTGCTTTCAGACTTAGGATTGTGTTATCCTAGGTGAGTTCTTTATGGAACATTTGAGTTGGAAACCTAGGACTGTATTATGTTTGTGACTTGCCTTTAGACTATGTGTATTTTTTTATTATATCTAGATATTATTATTGTATGTGCTATATACATATACCTATGTAGAGATGACTATATTCTTTTATTTTATTATTTTTTTTTCAGAGTAACCTATTGTGTATTATTATACTCACCCTTTCATGATATTTTTCTACACATATCATGTCTTACGCAGACGAATGACCTTTCAACATAGTCCTATATGGACTAGGACCAGACAGTACTTAGTCAGATCAGATGGACCGAGGTGTGTTCCTATAACATTTTGACAGCACTCTCTAGTATTAATTTTTTATTGGGATTGTATTTCATACTCTTTTTGGTGGGATTTTATTATTTCCTATTTACCTTCCATTACATCATGTCTTACTCTTGTTGTGGGATTTAGATGTTTCCATTCATTGTTTTTAAGTTATTTTTACATTTAATCATTGTATAGTCTTAAAGATGTGTGTCTGTGTATGTAGGTACTTAGTCTAATCCCTCCCATGTCAGTGATATGCCTAATCAACACTAGTCACCAGCCCCTGGCCTATTGTAAGATGGATTGGGGAGTCATATAATAGGACCCAATGGGATGTTTATGATAGAGGTGGTCTTTAGTAGTGTTAGAGAGGTCATGGAGTAGGTCGTATTCTGCTTCATTCTTTATAATTTTCAGTTCCAGGTGATCCAGATGTCATTTGAGGTACCTTATTCTTGTTTTCTACATGGTTTCTTAGTTTTTTTTTATCTGGGAGCTATGCACTCTTTTATGTCACCAACCCTTATCCATTATTATGGAATTTAGGTAGAAAATATTTCAATTCCATTAGCATTAACTACACCAGTTGCAGGACAAGCTAACTTGTATTAAGTGTGTAGAGTCTATGAACTAATGCTAGGGTAGCATCGCTCTTGGGTAAATTTCTTATGTTTATAGATACATTCATATGACATCATCCTCAACATGAATTGTTAGTATTTGGTTAAGGATGTAGTGGATTACTTCAGGATTCAAGTTGTGTTCTATGATGTTGATGGAGATCCAATTATGTTTATTGGTGAATGAGACCCTCATATGGGTCAAAGGCATGTTCAATCCTAATCGTCTTTGATGGCTAAGTGAATTTTGATGTCATTGGACCTTTAACAGTTGGTTTTTCCTAGGGTCGTAAAATATTACCCTAATGTCTTTCCATACGAGGTTGTAGTGTTACCCCATCGATTGTAGATTGAGTTTGGGATCATGCTAAAATCATAAATGTCTTTGATCTTGATGTATCTATATAAGATGGAACCTTATGAGTTTCAAGATCTGCGAGTACAACTCGATGATTTTTTTAGTGAGGTTTTGTTTGGATGAGTGTGTCACCTTAGGGTGAACCATTTTTGTTCATAAATAAGATTGATGGTGGTTTGTGTCTTTATATCAATTATCATCACTTGAACCAATTGATATTGAAGAAACTCTATCCTATTCTATGTATTGATGATTTATTTTATCAACTAAAGGGAGAAAGTTGGTTCTCAAAGATCGATTTTTGTTCAGGATATCATTAGATGTGGGTGAAGGATTTGGATATTTAGAAACTAAATAAAAATAGTAGATTAGAGGTGGGTTTTTATAGGGGGTTATTCACAACCCCCTCTAAATTCATTTTAGAGGGGTTTATGTACAACCCCTTCTAATCATCAGATTTAGAGGGGATTCACAACCCCCTGTAAATTTTTTAGAAATATTTTTTTTTAATATTTGGTTTGATTTTAGAGGTGGTTATGTCAAAACCACTGATAATTTAATAATTAGAGGCGCTATATATTATATTGGATTTTAGAGGAGCTGTATATATATAAAATTAATTTTCAAATATATATATATATAATTTATTTTTTAAAAATGAAATAGTGGGGGTTCATAACACCCTCTAATTTAAGATATTATAGGGAGTTTATGAATCACTACTAATCTATTATATTAGAGGGGGTTTTGAACCCCTTCTAACTTAAGAAATTATAGGAGGTTTTGAACCCCTACTAATTTAAGAAATGAGAGGGGGTTTTAAACCCCCTCTAATTAATGAAATTATAGGGGGGTTTGAACTCCCTCAAATTCATGACATTAGAGGGGGTTTTGAACCCCCTATAATAGATGACATTAGAGGGGGGTTTTAACCCCCTCTAATTGATGACATTAGAGGGGTTTTTAAACCCCCTCTAATTCATGACATTAGAGGGGGTTTTGAACCCCCTCTAATTAATGACATTAGATGGGGTTTTGAACCCCCTCTGATTGATGACATTAGATGGGGTTTTGAACCCCCTCTAATTTATGACATTATAGGGGTTGTTAACCTCCTCTAATTCAAGAAATTTTATGGGGTCATGAACAACTATTAATCCCTCTGATTAGAGGGGGTTTTAAACCCTCTCTAATTTTTTATTTTATTTTAAAAAATAAATCTCATAAAAATTCAAATTTTATAATATATATGTGTGTGCGCGCGCATGTGTGTGTATACATATATTACATAAACACATTATATAAATGTATTTAAAAACATTATAAAAAAATATATATGTAGACATTATATAAATACTTTAAATAAATACGTATACAAATTGAAAATGTATACATATATAAATATTGGTATACATAATATAGATGTAATTATAAATATATTTATTCATGTTTATAAAATTTATATATGGTTTTATAAATACTATACCTTTATATTATGATTTATATGATACATATATTATATTAAATACAATTTTATTATATATTTTTGTATAAATACATTTATATTATATGTATACAAATATATATAATATAGAAAAATATACATATATGTACATATATATTTTATATAGTTATATTATATATATAATATTATAAATATTTATTTAGATATAATTTTATATAATTATTCTATATATATTATAGTATACCATATTAATTATAAATTAATTTAATATATATATATATATCATTTAATTATAATATATATTTCTAATTATATGGATTTATTTATTTTTGTATGTATATATATATGATATAATATAAATGTATATAATTACATACATAATTATATAATATCAATTCATTTCATATAATATATGTATAATATAAATTATAAAATATATAAATGTATAGTATTTATAAAACCAACATATAATTTTTATATATTAAAAAATAGTTTTAATAATAATAATAATTAACAATATTATTATTACACACAAACACATACATATATACAAATATAGATAAATGACTATATATATATGTATATTATAATTATATAATATCAATAAATATCATATGAATACATAAATACAGACACACACACACAAATATAAATGTGTTTTCAAATATATGTATAAATATATATTTATATATCTAAATACAATTATTTATGCATATATTATATATACACAGATAATATATATATATATATATATATATATTATACACAAATATAATATATATTATCTCATATATATATATATTATATTATATTATATATATAGATATATATATACAACATATACACAAATACATTATATATATTTATTATACACAAGTATATGTATATATATTATAATATAAACAATATAAAAAATATATATTATATTATTTATATTTCCATAGAAAAATATAATATATATATATATATATATATAATTTTTTTTAATAAACCAAAGAGGCCTCAGCCTAGTGGTAGGTGCGTTGCTTCTGCTCCCAATCAATACTAGGTTCAACTCCCAACAGAAGAATTATTACCGCAGTGTCGAGCTGTTCTCTGTTTTTGGGCCCCGCTTTGTCCTTAGGGGGGCTGGGGGTGTTTGTCTCGTGTGTCCAGGTCCTACATGACGTGTCTTGTAGGTTGTCTATTGGGTTTGTTAGGGTTGTCAATGGGGGTGTGGGGGTGTGTCCCGGTGGAATGTATGGGGTGTGTCCCGGTGGGGTGTCTATGAGGGGTGTGGGAGCTGTGTCTAGGTGGTTGTTAGGGGGGGTGTCGGAGGTGTGTCCTCATGGGGTCTAGGTGGGTTTTAGGTGCAAAATATATATATAATAAGTGGTAGTTTAGGGGAGATTCAAGTAACCGCCTCTAAACTTGGTCCCAATACAGCTAAAATAAGGGCAGTTCTAACCATCTCAAATGTGATCTTTGAAATTAGAGGGGGTTAAAACCACCTCTAATATATCAGTGTGTGTAAAATTTAGGGAAAAATTAGAGGGGGTTGCAACCCCCTTTAATCTAACTACCACTAAACACAGACATAGTTTACCAGCACTTATCCATAACCAACTCTAATCAGATTAGGTAGCCACCTTAGCATCAGTTATGGGTAACCACCGCTAAATTATTTTTAATGGGTTAAAACACCTTCTAATAACCCGGTTTTTTTGTAGTGAGAAGACTACCTTCCATTTTCTTAATGGGCGTTATGAGTTTTTTGTGATGTTTTTCAGTTTGAAGAAGGCTTCATCCATGTTAATGGGGTTGATGAACACAGTGTTCAAAGAGTTATTGGATAAGTTCATGGGGGTTTTTATTGATGACATCCTTGTGTGCTCTACGTCTGAGGAGAAGCATGCAGAGAATCTATGTGTCGTTTTGGGAGTTCTTCATCATGATAAGTTGTTTGGGAAGTTTTCAAAGTGTGATTTTTGGGGTTTTGAAGTATTTTTCATGGGGAATTTCATATCCCCAAAGGTATTAGATATGGATTATTTGAATATAGAGGTGGTTTTTTTAAGAAGCCCCCAAGATAGTGGCATAGGTTCAGAGTTTCCTTAGCCTTGTGGGTTATTAAAGGAGTTTTTTAGTTGATTTCTCTTTGGCCACAACTCCTCTAATATCCTTGACTAGAAAGGATCAGACACTCTTGTGGACTGACCAATTTCATGAATCTTTTGAGTAACTAAAATATAATTTGGTCAACACTCTAGTCATTTGTTTTCTAGTGAATGGAGTTTAGTTTAAGGCTTTATGTAATAGTTCACATCTTGGGTTGGGCTATCTTCTAATACAATAGAGATCAGTTGTTTTGTATGGGCCTTGATAATTACATCCTTGTTATTGTAACTATAACACCTATGATTTTGAGTTCGCAGTAGTTGTATTTTATTTGAAGTTGTGGTGACATTACCACATTGGTGACTATTTTTTGGCTTTACTGGCCATAAGAGCCCAATTAATGTTTTCTCCCAACATGAATTTAACTTGATTCAACATTGGTGGATGAAATTATTATAGGATTACAACTTCAATATTTCATATATGACAGGAAAGGGATATTTTTTAGCCAATTAATTAAGGAAGAAGTCACATAGTGATACTGTGTGTGACTTAAGAGATTCCTAGAGAGTGGTGGAAGAACTTTCAATGATGCATTAAGATATGGGAGAGGTTAGAGGTATAATTTGTATTTTACAGATAAAGTTGGAGTAATATTTTGTGAAATAAGTAGAGGAGACACAGTTTGGAGACTATGAGGTGAATGTCTAGAGAGACCAAGTTGTTTTTTTGATGCACCTATAGTTAGTCTAAGGATGGAAAACAATGGGTGATATTCCAATAAATTCTTTTTGTTCCTTTAGTAATGTATGATATAGTTCTTCACGAGTTCCATAGTCACCTTTGGTGGTGTATCCTAGAATAAAAAAGATTTATCAAGACTTGATAGGTTGGTTTTGGGGGGCCTTAGTTAAAGTATGCAGTTGTAGAGTTTGTTTCTTGATGTTTGTTTTTCCATAAGGTCAAGGTTGAGCACCATGTACCTGTTGGTTTACTCTTTCCATTAGATGTTCCCTATTAGAAGTGTGAGGACATCTTGATGGACTTCATTACCAATTTACCTTGAGCTCATAGTGTCTATGATGTTATATGAGTGACAGTGTATCCTTTGATGAAATCATACCACTTTATACTAACAAGGGAGTTGAGGTTAGTAGATATTTTTTCAAGGTACTATCTAGAGGTGGTGGTGTAACTCTAAGAAGTCCCATGGACTATTATCTCTAATTATAATACTTGTATTACCTCAAGGACATGTACAAGTTTCTAGAATGATTTTGTATCTTAGTTATACTTTAGAACTATTTTCCATCTACAAATGGATTTTCAAAAAAACAGTCCATTCAGAATATTTAATACATTTTGGATTTTGTGTCCTAGATTTTGAAAGTTCGTGGATTAGGAATATTCCCTTGGTCGAGTATTCTTAAAATAATAATTTCCACTCCACCATTGATATAGTTCCATTTGATGATTTATATATTCAATCATGTCATTATCTATTATGCCAGATCGAGGATGGAAAGGTAGCAATTCTCAGGATAAATCTAGTACACAATACAATAGATAGGGAATAGGTAGTTATCTTGAGGATGAAGGTAGCATAGTGTTGTCATAAATCCTATACTGACCATAGGAGGAGACCTCTAGAGTTCGATATTGGAGATAACATGTTCTTAGAAGTGACTCCTTATCATCAGTAGTGAAGGTTTTTTCATGGGAGTAAGATTTCGCCCTAGTTTTTTAGGATTTTCAAGGTGTTCACTCATGTTGGATTTGTAGTGTATCGGATAGCACTTCCCCAATTGATGATTTAGATAAATAATGTTTTTCACGTATCACAGCTTCATCATTATATTCATGATGACCCTCATGACATCGATTGGGGAGAGATCAATGTTGAATATTATGTGACATTTGAGTAGTATCATATAGAGATCCATTACTACTAGCAGAAGGTATTTTATAGGCATGTTATTCCCTTGATTTGTGTCTTATGGACACATGGTAGTGTGGATGAGAGTACCTCGTAACGTGAGTCTCAAATTCTTACTCAATAACACAAGTTGTTTTATTTTTAGTAATTATCATGGAATGTTGTTCGTTTGGTGTATATTAACTATTATGGTTTATTAGATGGATCCCTCTTATTTCTTATTGGTAATAATTCTCTTGTTTGATAGGTATCTCTCCAAGGAGAGTGTTTAGGAGTGAGTTTTTTGTTGCATGGTTTTGAAATGTCCCTCTAATGAGGTGGTGGAGCTCCTGTGATGGAGATATCCTTGAGAGATTTCTCATGGGGTGATTTCTTAGAAGTCCCTGTTCATTTTCACACTAGGTTTAGTTTTGAATTATTGAGGATGAGAATTGTTTGATAGGTTTCCGATGTAATGTAATTAATCCTTCTATTATAAACCTTTCTATGTTTCTAAATCTTGTGATGCTCAGAAGAGTCCTAGAGTGGGTATGGAGGTGTTTAGATACTAAAATCTAGAAGCTGGTAGAATTAACTACATGTAAGGGTTTCACATCATGAATGTATAGTTCATGGCTTGGGTGAGAGCCTGATTCATAGTTTTCTAAATCAGCTACGTTGGATACATCAGCTACATGAATGAATCGACTACTTGGTTGAATCGACAAAGTGGATCTGTCGACTATGTGAAATCAACTACATGGTATGATTTTAAATGTAGATGAATCAGGTATGCGATTGATCAGTTACATGAGTGATCATCTACATGAGTGATTGGTTGTGTGAGCAATCATCTACATGGATGGACCAGTTATATGAATCAGTTGCATGGATATTCTATGTGGGTGGTTGTATATGTTTACCATCTATGTGATAAATCATCTACAAAAGTGTTCATCTATTTTAAAATGACTACTTAGGTATTTTATATACATGGGAGTTTTTGGCTACGTGGGGAATTTGTCTATGTGGAATCAGTCACCTAGAGTTTTTTACTAGTTTCGTAAAACTGTTATGCATGTATTTCAGCAGGATGAATCAAGTGCCTTTAATGGATTATTTTTCAAGGATAATTATATCCTTGATTTTATGTAATGAACAATGTTATAAAAAATTCTCTCCTCGTGGAATTTAATGAGATTTTCAATAGTTGGAATTAAATCTTTACGATCAGAAATATTAATCATCCCATATCTGCCGACTCAAAAAAAATGTCCTTACCTTCATTACTTCTTGGTTTCATTCTATTGAGACCATAAATTTCATATTCCTACGCTTGGATTCATGGAACCCTTCTTCTAGTGGCTCATGTTTTAGGCAACAATTCCATCTTATGTGCCCCCTATTTTAGTGTAGCAAATCGCATGGAACTTCTTTCTTCTATGTAGGGGATTCATTGCTACTTCTATTTATGTACAAGAAATTGTAAAGTTATCATGGTTTATCCATTTATATGTAAATTGAATTAACCTTATTATTATTGAACCAGATCAATAAATAATTGGTTATATCAATCACGTGTTGATACTTTCTACTATCATAACAGTTTGCCTATTGATTTTCTAGATAGTATTTTATCTATGTTATTATTATTAGAATGTATTGTTATTCTATAGATTAGCATGTTTTTTTTATAGAAAATTGTAAACAATATAAATTTGGAATTAATTGATTAGTTGTCTTAGGAATTATATAAGATACAATTTGTAGAAAATCTGGTGTTTCTTATAATTTGATGGTAATAAAATTGATGCAATGCACATTATTAATTAAATGTGTTCTTCCTTGATAATGGAATTTATAAATAATGAGAAGAAAGATAATTCTTATTGATAATGTTGATAAGAATAAATAGTCAGGTTGATTTAGAATGGTTATTATCATAGTTTGATTAAACTGGTTTTAATTTTAAGAGCATGTTTAACTTTTGATATCCTGTTATCGTTTGATGCCTTAGGTTTCCCATAGTTTGAAACTATGAAAAATGAATTAGTTGAATAAATATGGAATCAGAACCATTTTTTTGAAAAATATAATTTTTAGGGACTTAGTTTCCCTTATTCTTGAGAAGACTGAGTTCTTTGAGTTTAGATCTGTGAGATCTTGTTTATGTGTTAAGGCTAGATGCCTTATTTTAAGGCCTAGATATCACTATTTTTTATGATTATTTGTTTCATATTGCTTTGGTGATGTGATATAGATGTGAGATTCACTATATGATTATATGTGGGCTGGGGAGGCCCGGATGTGATATGATCCTGATATGGTCGAGCCTGGGATGGTTGATGTGATGTGGGCAGGGAGGCTAAGGATGATGTGGAAGTAGTTGATGCCTATGATGGAAAGATGCATCAAGATGTGCATGTGGGAGTTAGTGATGGAATGAAATATTATATAATAGGTTGAAGTTGGGTTTAATAATTGATGTGATAAATCTAAATTCTTTCTTGAAATGAATCTGTTTAATGGATGATGGATGGGTTTCTTATTTTATCTGTATTAATTTCCCCACTACTTGAGGTAGCTGGATTTGATTGGTTACATGTTTCCCCATTGTGATGGATTAGGATTGCTTTCCTATATTACCTAGTTTATGTAATGATGGTAATAATGAATAAATAATCCTTAACCCATGGGTTTGGTGTTGATGGAATGAAAATTTTAAAAAGATGTTAATCTTGATAAATCGTGGAGTCGATTTGGATAATTACTAGAAGGAACAGACCATACTGTGACAATTAATGTAATTAAATGTTGAATAATGTTAATAGTTTATTAATGGATAATAAATTAATTAATGGAAGGAATTCATAAAAAGGAAAGAAGTAATTAATGTAGCTCTTTTAAAGGCTTGTTTGATTATAGGATATTTTTTCTTAATAGTGGAAATCGGGATTCTGAGCGACATTAGTTTCAGTTGAGTCTAAGACTAGGTTATTCCTAGAGTGTGGTTGTGAGATATATTATATCATGTATATTCTATGATTTCATATACTACCCTACCTATGTAAGTTATAAAAAATGTCACCCAATGAAATCTAGGAGGGTGTTTTCAGCAATATCCTAGTGGGAGGATGGATGGTTGACTACCCCCTATCTCTCCACTCTCTTCTCTTAGTAGTATTATGTGTCAATATGCACAAAAGTCAGTTTTCCAAAATATTTTTGTAGAGGGATCCAATGGATTGTGGTTATTTACGTACATGTATCCCCAGATATATTATCTAAAGGATTATTATAGGCATGACGTGTATAGGTTGTGATGGATTGTGGTATCGTACTCAATGTATGGGTTGTACTATCTTGAGGTATATTACCTGATGTAAAATACATCACATACGAGTTGTTATGGATCTCAAAAACTACTTGGTTACTATATATAGTAATTTTATATGGGATGATGTGATTATATGATGCATGAATTGAATTTTGTGATGGCTTTCCCATGTTTCTTCGAGCTAGCTTATTTTGAAGAGAGATGAATCAGGATGTATGGCATTGGGGAAGAGTGGAAAACCAGTGGGTAAGAAAAATTAGGGAACCCTTGATATTTCATTACTATATTATATCCTCTCTTGTATGAGATAATTGGTGTGATTTATCCAAGGTGATGCTAGGAACATAGTATACCTGTTTAAGTGACGAGTCAGTTTCACTGTTATTCACTATGCTTTATCATGATTTCATTATATTTTACATGATAGGTTTTAGGGAGGATCTTACTGAGTATATTATTATGATCACCCTATGTATATATAAACAATTTTTTAGGTCATCTAGAGTAGTGTGGAAAATAGGCTGGATATTACTATCACATAGATTTACATGAGTTGTTTGGGCTTCGTGGTCAAAGTCATCTTTACCTTTTCATAAATTTTAGTTTTCATTTTAGTTTTTATAGTACTATATGAAATTGAATTTTTGAATGGGTATTTTATTTATGTATTTGTTTGAGTATGTTTTGATTGATGTATCTTTATTATCTCTCTATTCTGCATGTTTTCATGGAGGGTAATCTCTCCAATGGTATGATTATTTTACCCTAGGTACTAGATTCAAACTTGGGTGTACCGGAGGTAGGAATCAGGTAGTCACTATCTCATTTCTCTCATTATCGACCGAGGAGGGGAACTCTTTGGGGGGAGGGGTCATGATACTTACTTCCAAAAAAATTAAAAGTAAAACACTAAATAAAAAAGGGAATAAGCCTCAGGATACCCACTGCCTCACCTGAGATCAACCCTCCAGTTATTTATCCAAAATAACTGGACTTAGAGTGGCATGGAAAGAAGGGTAATGACATATTTATTAAAGAATAGGAAAAAATTAATAAATGGAAGGGTAGTGAATAAAAAATCCTATTATATTATGAAATCTAAGAATGATATAAAAAATAAACCAATATAATCTCATGTTTTGGTAACCCTTATAATGGAAGCTCCCTTACCCTTAAATAGCCACAAATTAAGGTATATAAATAAATATTCTTCTCTTATATATAATTAATGAAGTAACCCTATCCTTTATGATGGATATTGTAGTACGATTTTATGATCTTATTCATTATCCTAAAATCATCCAATAGATATTCCACAACCTCCATTAATGGTTTTATTTTTTTTTTCATATATGAGAGGTATATAGAATCTATATTCATGCATTCCTCAACTTTTTGTGGTATGTAAAAAAGTTTTTTTTCATGTATGGTTTCCATATGAAACTTTGATCAGATAAATTGTTTATCTCACAAAAGAACCTTAAGGGGGGTTTATTTAGATTATGTCAGTTTCAACAGGGCCCTTCCAAGAATATTATCCCAATATTGGTCAAAATATAAATATATTACTCACAATGAAAATAGGGTAGTAATGTAACATCTAGGGATTTTAGTATATATATATATATATATTTATTTAAATAATACTCATTTCAGTATCTTTCTTCACTTGCATGAAAAAAGAAGGTCGTGATATATTAGTAAATTTAAATAGTCATATTTAAAATTTCATTATGATAATATTTAATATATCCATATATGACATAAAATATTAAAATTATTTAAATTATAAAATTGGTATGAAATAATATTAGAAACACTTAACGTTTAAGAAGGTTTTTTTAAATAAAAGAAACTCATCGTTATATTTTTGGTCTTTATTAAAATTTAAATATATAATTGTTATAAATAAAATTATATAAGATTTAATTAATTTTTTATGTTATAATATCAACATTTACTTAGTATGAATTTTTTAACATTTTTTGAAAAAATTGATTTTTAATTGAAAATTCACTTTTTATGAAAATTATAATTTTTATGAATTTATCAACATATAAAAATGAATTATATGGTCATAAAACCATTTATGTGATAAAATATGAAATTATGTAAAAATATTATGCATTTTAAAATATTATTTTAACTTATAAAACTCATGGATAACGTTTTTTAACTAAATTAAAAGGTTACTATAAAAAAGAAAATTGTATTATGTCCTTTCATTTAATTAATTAATATTTTTAAAAAAATTGGTTATGAATTTATTTTAATGTCACATACTCTTAATTTTATTTTCATTCAATCAATTTAGTTCATAAATTTTTTTGACATTAATAATTTTAATCCATTCATAATTTTTAAACTTAAAAACTTAATTATCTAGAAACAACTTCATTTAAATACTAAGTGTGTTACTAAACATAGTAAATTTAATTTATAAAAATAATATCATATCTTGTATTATATTACTCAAATTATTTAGTAATCATAATTAATTAACATGGGTGAAAGTAAAAATTGCCTTTGGAAAAACTATGCATGGGTAAAGTGAAAATTAAAATTAAAAAGGCCTAAATAACTCAAATGTGTTGAAAAAATAATTTTATGTGATTATTTTCATCCATATAATGTACCATATTCTATAATTTCTAATTATGGGAGTCTTTTAGCATGAATATTGTAAATAATTAATTTAATATGTTAAGGTAAGTCCAAAACTACCCATCCCTTCTCTTATAAAAGGACACACTTACACCCATTCTTTACACACTCGTACATTTGAATTAATTGGTGAAATTATACCCATATTTTCATCCTATAACACTATACCACATACCATATCCTTTTTTCACCCTTAATTACCCTTATCCCTTAATTTCCATGGTTAATTACCAGGAAAATCAAGGTTCATCATGTGTGTATTACTCTCCTCTTAGTCTTTACTTTTAATTTTCATCTTCTTAATCTCCCATTAATTTTTTAATATAATTAAATTAGTGTCATATATATACTTAAATGTAATTATAATAATTTAACATCAATTATTCATTCATTCCATAACATCCACTAAGAAAAAAAAGCATTGATCGTGGGTATGTGTAGGCTACCACCTCCATGACATGATGTGGTTTCTTTTTCATCATCATGTCTTATAGATAGTATCCAGGATGGGTTTTATGAATAATTATTTTTTATATGTCACTTATAAAGTTATAAAATTATCACCTTTTTCATTTACCTCTTTTTATCCATTCGTAAAGGAATGAGATCGTTAATCATATGTGCGTACTACCACCACCATGAACAACATGCATTATTTATCTTAACCACCTAATAATGATGGTCATAAAAGTGTAATTAATGAAATAATATTATTTTTATAACATTATTACAATTATTAGTTGATAAATTTTTATATATCATCACTCTTTACATCTATTATTAAATGAGTTTGTTAATTATGCGTATGTGCAGAGTACCACCTCCCCGAATAATGAATTTCATTTGTCAAAACCACCCATAATTAATTGAAATATGAATGAAATTTATGAATATATATGATATGTATTAAATTTATTATATTATTAAAATTTTATATTAACATTATTTAATAGCACATTCTTCCTCATTCAATCATTACGACACACTTTTGTTTTTGTCAGTTTAGAACCTACTTAAGTGATATTGTAATATTTATATAGCAAATTATAGAGAATTTTATATACATTTAATGAAATTTAATAATAAGGTATTAATTATTTTTTAAAGTTTTTTTTATTATATTAATATTTAAACATGTAAAAAATATATATCATCTCTGACCATGAAAAATAGCTGGAACAAGTTTGTCTCTGACTTCATCTCCAAGTGTCACAATCAAAACTCTCATGTGATGAAAATAGAAAATTATAAATAATTATGGTATATATATTTCATAAATATAGTAAATATAGTAAATATAAACCTTTTATCAAAGATATAGGATCAACATTAATATTAGAAATCATGTCCAACACAATTAAAAGTGTTAATACCTAACGTTAAAAATAAGCTATAATGAACCACCATATTCATAGTAAATAATTATAAATGAAGTATATAAAAGGGTTATATAGATTTATAAGGTTATGAAATAGATTGTTAAAATATTTTTAGTTTTTTTTACATGAAGATATAGTTTGGTCAACTAATAATGGAAATAAGATATGGGATTTTTTCTCAAACTCCCCTAATTGAAACAAGATTTAATTTATGCATCAATTTACTTTTATATGGTGAATATGATGCCTAATAGTTATATTATATTAAAATATATTTTATTAGTGGTATTTTAAGTTCATTTTCAATCCCTTTCTCTTTCAATGTATGTGATAAAAATGTTACTCAAGTTGTAATCTTTTTCTCAACTCAAGCCATTTTTCTAGTGATTCGTGAAATCACTTCTTGATTTTGATCTTCCAAGTCTCTTTTTCCTACCATTATCTTTTAAAGTGGTAGATTTCATTTTTCCATAGGTATATTAATTCTATTCATTAATATCTCCCCTTTAATTAAATCCTTCCACAAATAAAATCATAATGTTGATAAGAATAACTCATATACATTACAATGAATATTTTTTTCCATGCCCATATTTTTCTTATAAAAATTATGTTCAATAACCAAAATATGTTTCACCTAAATGGACCTTGTGTTTTTTCTTCAACTCTTTTCAAATAAAAAATTTATTATCCTTTTTATGATATTGGTTTCAAAAAATATTTTATAGTGTTTTTTAACGTTTTTCACATAGATAGTTTTCATAAAAGGTTTTCCTTTCAAGTAATGTTATAAATGGTTTAAAAAGTCATAAATAATGATTGTTTTAAAGTTATTTACAAATAAATTATATTTATGAAAAAAAAAACATTTTTAACATTTTTTGTATGGGTTGTTTATGACCAAAATGAATCTATTTTGCATGTTTCTGTTTGAACATATATTTCTACCGGCTTTGTCATTTTCTAAGAGACTTCCTCTATATGATTTAAATTTCTCAAAAAAATGAAATATTATTATCATGTTTTAGTAAAATAATCCTTTTAATTTTTTTTAAAATTACATGGTAGATAATTATTTTCAAATAAATTTTCCTAATGCTTCTAAGTGTGTAATTCGTCTATGTCATATGCTTGATCAAGGGTATTTATTAAAAGATGTCACCCACCTTCTTTATCTGGATGTATTATGAAATTATCTTATATATATACAGCATGATCCACCACTTCTTTTGTCTTTTCTAATCATACATTTTTACATACAATATTTATTTCCAATTCATTTTCTCTATGAATTCCATGTGTTCCATCACTTGATTGAAAGGTTTTCACCAAGATGTTCAATACATCGATTGATTGGGGAAATTATTTTCTAACTTGTATATCTATTTTATTTGTAGTGAAAATATCATATGCCTAATCACATTTTTTTATTGGTATTTACCTATAATGATGCTAAAATTCATTTCATACCCACTTATTTTCCATGTTTTTATCATTTCATTTTTATTGATGAACTCATGTATGCTTCCTTTTGGAACCACATAGAAAGGATATAAAAAATTATTTTCAAGAGTTTTTATGATATATGTTTATAAAAACCATGCCTGACACATATATATGATTTTCATTATGTATCTAGTGGGAGAGAAATTAATATCCCACCAATTCATTTCCATATCATGAGATATCATGGTGTGTGGGTAGTAACCCCATACAAATATGGGAGTGGGCACTTAGCCTATCCAATAATCTTATATTAATGATTCAAGAAGCATTGACTTAAGATTATGATATCATGCTTATGTGTTTTATACATTTCTATGATGTTGTGATCTTATTTTATGATAATTATTTAATCCATGTTCATATTATAACATTTCTTTATTCCATGCTTCCACTCTTATGATAATCCTCATTATGATATCATGTTATGCATATTGTCGCTCATTTTATGATTTATTATTATATTCACTCTTACCGATCATTTTAGATCACCCCTTATTTTTTTTCCCTTTCTCCAAGTTAATAAATAAAGTGTTGAGTATTCTAAGATAAGAAGAGTATCTTGTGTGGAGAATTTTTGGGAGATGTTTAATAATTAGTATAGACTTATTATCATCTTATATATTATAGTAAAAAAGTATTTATTTGATGAGAAGGCTAAATATTTATTTGTTATTGACATTTCTTAATTCTCTAAAACACTAAAATAAAGGGCCCTTGGATTTAAAATATGTGAATTATATTGTAATCATAGATTTATACTAAATATAGTGTTCTAAGTTATGTGTTTTTTGTACTAGATCATGGTGAGAGGGATTAGGGGTGCTAAAACTGGTATCAGAGCAGTTTTTAGATAAATTTAGAGGTTAGGATATTATTTTTTAAGGATTATATAAGATTTAGGAACGAAAAAAAGGTTTGATAAGTTAAGTATGATCTTAGTTTTAATAGTACAGATAAAATTTTAAGTAGTGTTGTAAGTTATGTGTATTCAGTACTAGATCAGGGAGAGTTGGTTTGGGTGTGCTGCAGCTTGTATCAGAGCAGTTTTTAGATAAATTTAGAGGTTATGATATTATTTCTTAAGGATGATATAATATTTAGGAATTAAGTAAAGGTTTGATGAGTTAAGTATGCTCTTATTTTTAATGTTATAGATAAACTTTTAGGTTGGAAGTGTGGAATATCTTATGTTTTTTGTGGATTATGATAAGATAACATTAGTGAAAAATCAAGGCATAAGTCTATGTATAGGAGAAACTCCTGAAATTTTCATAGAGTATAGATTTTGTGGTTTTAATAGAAATTGAATCAATCTCTAGATACTAGAAAGTAGAAATAGTTTTAGCAAAGATTTATCTAGGGGTAATACCATCAAAAAGAGTTTTTCAAGACTATCTCAGTCATCATTCTAGTGCACGGTGAATGGGCAATGATTTTACACCTAAATAGAACCTCTCGGTGGATATATTGAATTAATTAACATCATATTCATAAACTTTATGAAGTATTTAAATATATTATTTCATGGATGTTAACTCGGTTAAATAACCAAATACTAAAATTACAATGGATAACCCAAATTGAAGCTAAAGAATCATAAGTTAGGGTATGCATGTAATTTATTAATTATTTCTTCTAATATCATAGTTTTACCTTTTTATAATTACTAATTTAAGTATTATCATCCCTAATATTTTTTTAAAATAATAGATGGAGCAATAAGGAATTGAGCTAACAATGGATATAGTGGACAAGGCGATGTTTATCCCCGCATGAAATCTATTAGGAAAGGAACAAGGGTTAAAAATATTATTATTATGTCAAATAAACTATCATGAAATATTATTAAAAATTTAAACATAGTAAAATTCCAAAACAAAAAAATAAGGAAGGAGACTCATGAAAGATCAAGTGGAAAAGATATAAAGGAAAAAATGTTCAATTTCCTTCATGTCAAGAATATGGTAATAAATACATTGGGTAATGTCTCAAAGGAACTATAAAATATTTTATACGTGAAAAAATAGGACATAAATCATCCAATTTTTTAGGGAAAATGAAGCATTCAGTTAACTCAATATAGAAAGAAGATTTGTCTTCCATTTTTACGTAAGATATTAATGTGGGAATTCATCTGAAATTTTATCTTAAAACATGTCTTAATTTTTTGATATACTTAATTAATGTTTTTTAAAAATTTATAAGGAAAATATTTATTTAATTAGGAGATAATGTAACATATCATAATTTTTTTATATATATTTTCATTTAAATAATATTGAGTTTGATATCTTTCTCCACACGCACTAAAACAACAGTTGTGATACATTAATATATTTAAATACAAATACATAAAATATAATTACGATAATATGTAATAAATCTAAATAAGATATAAAATATTTAAATTATTTAAATTATAAAATTGGTATGATTTAATATTATAATCTCTTAATATTTAAGAATGACTTTTAAAATAAAATTAGTTTATCATTATATATATTTTTATAAAAAGTTAAATATATAAATTTTATAAATTTAATTATAAAAAATTATATTTATTTTATAATTTATAATATCAAAATTTAATTAGTATTAATTTTTGAGTATTTTCTGAAAATATCAATTTTTAGTCAAAATGAGGTTTTTACAAAAAAAATATAATTTGCATGACTTTATAAATATATAAAAATGACCTATAAGGCCATAAAATAATTTAAGTGATCAAATATTGAATTATGGAATAAAATTTTTCATTTTAAAATATTATTTTAACTTATAAGACTTCTAGATAACATTTTTATAACTAAAATAAATGGTTACTTTAATAAAGAAAACTATTTTAGGTATTTTCTTTTAATTAATTAATATTTTCATAAAACTAGGTTATAACATGATTTAAATGTCACATAACATTCATTTGATCTATAATAAATCAATTTAGGTAAAAAAATATTCACAATAATAGTTTTAACTCACACAAAAATTTTAATCTTAAAGACTTAATTATCTCAGAAACTATTTTTAAGCATTAAGCACTTTTTTTTCAAATTAAATTTTCATAAACATGGTAATTTTCAAGAACCGACCTGGGTAAACCCCAAATTGGTCACCCAATTTGATATATGACAAGTCCCAATAGGTGTTCTCGATCCTCCCGGGCTGGTAACTTATTCCAGGAATCATGCATACTCGATTTTGGAACAATTTAACCTGAATAATAGATAGATAAATAAACAGGATAAAAGAAGAATTGTAATAGGAAAGGAAATAAAAATAACCACTAATTCATCCATGTAACCTCATGGGTCACATCTAACTATAAAACCATACTTTATCCATGAGAAAATGAGAGTTGGGTAGAAACTAAAAGTAAAAATCATAGAGTATAGGCATGAGCATAAAAATGCCCAATAGGGATGCCAACTATAAATAATTCTCTACGCCTTACCTTTAAAAATAAATTTGATCATTCAATTTTAAAAATAAGACATAAAAAATTATTTCCTTATTTATTAAGTAAAACAAGAAATAAGCTTTCATTTTTTTTAAGAAAACTACTTTCTATCATATTTTCAAAACCATTTTCAAATCATGAAAGAAATTTCAAAAGAAACTTTTCAATAAATATAATAAATGCTAAAATAGTTGTCATAGTATGTAAACTCAATAATAAAGATCATTTTTAAAAAATAGTACCACAAAAAATAGGATTAAATATAAGCAACCACCATAGGAAATCCCTAAGAAGCCAGGTCAACTGAGTCTTAGGATCCTCGTACCTTGGTGATCAAACCATATAATCTGTTTTCATGCACAAGATACTATAGAGGTCAAATATAAATTTCTAGAGGTCACCAAAATATTATACTATAGTTTAGTTTGGGTTGTATCATAATCCTACAATGGATCTCATGTTATTTCCTTGTCTACTCAACCGATGCACTAGTCCTTAGTAACCTGCTAATGTACCTAGGGTTCCCAAGTGATTCATTAAATAGAGGTGAGTTTTATCAAGAAAGTGTAAAAATACATATAAAATTATTTACAAAAAAACCCACCCACATTATCACCTCCAATCTACCTCCTTAAGTTCATCCGCTTTCTATGTCACACACAAATAAGGCACTAGCTCATCATCAGGCACCCTTTTCTCACCACACACACAAATGTCACATTTTCATTTCAAGGGGCATGCATTAATGGGTTTAATGTTTCCAAAAAACAATTTAAGGTTCCATCCAGGCCTTACCAATTTTAAATAAATATCATTTATGAAACCAATGAAACATTGAAAATACATTAAATTATCCCTAATAGGGTTGAAAACATATTTTAAAATGAAAACCCCATGTTGTTATCTTAGGTAAATTTTGCAAAAAAAAATTGAAAAACTATTTCTAAGAGACAAAACCAATTTTCATAGAATATATATACTACATAATCAAGGAATCAAGGAATTCATATTCAAGTATTGGACATAGTCCTACCTCAAAATGTGTCACCTATGATGATGTAAACCCGAATCCACTTCAAATAGGTTCATGGAAGCAAGAGAGACCAAGTAGGATGTTAGTTAAGTAAAATCCTCCTTATTAACTTACACACATACACACCTATATATATATATATAACCTGAGATATACTGTAGATATTCCCCTCTCCATGAGATAATATATAAAAATATGGTTTATATATATATATGTATTACCCATGTATATGTGTGTAAGTCACCTTCAGGGATCCATGAATTGTCGCCTTCATGAACGGTGGTCCAAAGCTACCCCAAGGAGGTCCAAGGTATATTATAAAAATACAAGGAAAACAAATCTAAAAAAATACCTAATAAAATTTGGTCCAAAGAATAAAAACAAATGAAACCTTCCAGAAACCAAAGTAGAACTCGTTTCCATCAATGTTCATGGAAAGAACGAGGCTTAATGGGACTCATAGACCCTAAAAATCAATAATCAACCAACGAAACACCAAAAATCAGGTTAGGGTTTGGCTAGTTCACATTCATAGAAAGGGAGGGAAATAAGAACCATGAAATAGAGGGAGAATGAGGACATGAAAAGTAGGAGAAACTAACCATAGGAGATCAAAATAGAAATTAGGAGTAAAATCGGCTCAACCAATGGAGGAGAGGCGCAGTCGGGCCTCCTTCGACCATGGGTTTCGATGCACAGGAAAGGGGAAGGGGGCATGACCTAAAGACAAAAAAGGGGGAGTAGAGATATAATAATAATAATAATAATAATATAAAATTAATAATAATAATAATAATAATACATTCTTTTAGCCTAGCCAGACCACAAGGTTTGCCAAACCATGTGACAATTGTGTAGATGCCACAACATGGGTCTTCAAAATTATAGGGGAGGGATGCATGGTTTTACTCCTAAACATGCTATCTAAAAAAACCCACTGTTTAGGCCACACAGTTTATAGGATCTAGCAAATGCTTTCCCCTAATTGTACACCAACCGTGTGCCACCCTCTTGCCTCCGAAAAACACCAAATTTCTATGAAAACACCCAAAAAACAATGAAACAATGTGTGGAATAAAAACAAATGAAAAACATAAAAAACCACATACAAGGTGTAACATTTCTACCCACCATTAAAGACATTTTTTCCCTATAAAGTCACCCAAATTAAATGAGGAACAATACCAAAACTTTCCAAACCAAAAGAAGAACCCATGAAACAAAAACTTCCAAAACCAATATGAAACTGAAAAAAAACCAAAAAAACTAGAAGCACCCATTGTAACCTTTCAACACCTTAAGTCACACCCAACTAGATCTATAGAAAATGATAAGTAAAAGATCCAAGATTGTTCTCCCCATCAATTAAGCCCAACTAGCATGGACCAACTCCCAACACAAGGGTGACCCAATGAATGTGACTAAAACTAAACACCAAACCAAGATTCATATTCTCCATAATACCTAAGAATAAATAAATAGTTTCTACTCAAAAACAAATATTGTTCCAAAATAATTCCAATCATTAAAAAGTTCCCATACATAAGGAACAAACACAAAATTTAAAAATAAAAAAGGCCACTAAAAGTGGTCCCAAAATAGATAACCATGGGAAGAGGAAACACAAATGGATTAATCTCTAATGTTGGAGACAAAAAGACGGATCAAAATCCCCTACACCTAACAGCTCCTTCACTACATGAAAATATTAACTCTGATCCCTATGGTTGGAGCCCTGGTTTTTTGAAGCATCTTCTACCCCAAATTCAGTAGCTAATAATTCTCAACAAAAACTTCTTCTTCTATCAACACAACCTACAAAACTTATTCATGTCTCCCAAGAAGCCAGATCCATGACAGTAATTTAGAGGATTATAAAAATAGGTCTTAGAGTTCCCAAACCAACCACACTAAAAAAATTGAGTGAGTGTCCCTTTTAAATATGAGTAATAACTAAAAAATGAAACCTTTTTGGGATAGGTTCCTTCATCCCACACTTCTCACTGGATGGGGAACCTCCATGAGCACCAAAAAGAACATGAGAATCAACTACCATGGGATTCCCTCTGAGAACCAACTGGGATAGAAACCACCTTATCCACCAACTTCCCAAATGATATTTTCATGGATAAAAGAACATGATCATTGATCTATAGATGGAGACCCCACATAGATTGAAGAGATTTAGATAGATCTCCTTGATGCTATCTTGGAATAAAATGGTACCACCTCCTTGAAATGGTCGAAATACTCTTTCACCATTAGTATACCTTGCAAAGCATCAATGATCTTTTCTACTTTCTTCACCTTCACCTCCTTAGAAACAACCCACTGAATGAAATTGGTCTTAAATATATCTAAATAAATCCAATATTATAATGAATATGGAATTATCACCTTCCAATGGTCTAGTATAGCTTCTTTAAAAATGCACAAGACAACTCACACCCTCATTTCATCTGAAGTTCCAAAAGACCTAAAGAAACATTAAACTTCCTAAATACACTCCAAAGACTATAATAGACCTCAATTACTATGGAAAGTAGAAAAATATTGTGAATATATCAGCTTTACTTCTCTAATAGGAGTTTAGTTGGGTCCAATAACTAGAATAGGCTCCTTATATTCCTTTTAGGTCTTTCAGATGATATATTCTAAACAACATAAAGCACAAAACTAAATCAACATTAAACCAAAACTCAACCAAATGACATTTCAAACCAAACAAAAATCTCATAAACCAACACATCACAGAACCAAATCAAAACCAAATCAAATATCAATCAAAACAAAACCACAATGACATTACAAAACAATCCAAGAACCCTGATTTAAAATCTACCATTTAAAAATTATTCCACTTCCAAATTCAATTACCCTTTTTGAAATTAAAATAATTTTTCATTTAAAAAACCTTCCCAAACACCAAATCCCATTTTTTAATCTATTTTCCCATTTTAATTCCTCTTGTACTAAAACATTTCTAAAATATCCACTTTAAAAACCAAAATACCACTTCCAATTACCCTTTTAAAACTAATAACCCCATTAAAATAGAATACATATTCCTTTCAAAAACCTTTTTTCTTCTCAAAGCCACTTTCTTTTCAAAACCTGCTCATTCTAAAAAAATGAGGCCAAAATATAACTTGCACCAAGACCTTTTAATGGAGAACTAGTATTCACACATAGCTTAGCCACATAGTTTAGTAGACCATGAACTAAGCCTCTACCAATGACTAGAAACATTTCATCCATGCACTCAGGTTCCACATGGTTTTCTATTCCATGTAAGCACACTGTGTGACACAAAATAACTTCCATTTCCATCCACAAACATGAAAAAGATCATAAAACCAAGAAACATTAACAATATTAACTCAAATTCAAAATAAAAGACTCAAAACCTGACTATCCATTATAAATTGAGGCTCAGAAGGAGTAATAGTTCATAATTCTCTTCCCACACCTATCTCTCATGTTTCGATAGTCATATTATTTAGTTTACTTAACACCCCAAATAAAAATGGATGCTTTGATGCTATTTTTCATTAACACAAACTAGTTCAACCTTAAACCATTCACCTGATCTGATATATGACAAGGTCTTAGAGGCATTTATGATCCTCCCGGGTTGGTAACAAGTGTTGGGGAATCATGCATACTCAATTTTGGGAATGATTTAGCTTCAAAATAGATAAATAAATAAACAGAATAAAAGAAAAAATGGTAGTTATAATAAAATAAAAACAACCAATCATTCCTCCATGTGACCTCATGGGACACCTCTAACTATAGAACCCCACTTTATCCCTGGTAAAACTAGAGCTGGGGTATAAAATGAAATTGAAAAATGAAAAATATTTTAAGCGTGATCATAGGAATGACCAGTAGAGATTCCAATGATAAAAAACACCCTATTACTTACCTTTAAAAATAAATCAAATCATGCTTGTTTTAAAATAATATATATATAAATATAATTTTATACTATTTTAAGGAAAAAAAGTAATAAGATTCAAATTTTTTTGATAAAACTACTTTTAAACATATTTTCAAGATAGTTTTCAAATCATGAAAGACATTTCAGAAAAAATTCTTATAACATATAATTAATTTTGAAAGAGGTTTCATAGTTTGAAAATATAATAGAAAATATAATTTAAAAAAATAGTATCATATAAAACATGAGTAAATATAAACAAGCACTATGGAAAATCCCAAAGAAATCTAGGTCAAATAGGTCCTAGGATCCTCATACCTCGGTGATCGAACCATATTGTTTTTCTCATGCACAAGCCACTAGAGAGGTCAAATCCAAAGATCTGGTATTCCCCAATATATCATCATATCATTTAGTTAGTGTTATAGAGTAATAATATCTGGGAACCTAATTCAATTCCCTACCTAATCAACTAGAGTACTAATCCTTAGCAACTTTCCTAGGTACTCAAGGTTCCAAAGTGCTTTGTTCAATAGAGGTGAGTTTTTATCTATCTATATTATACATGCATGTCACATTATTTACACAAAAACCCATCCAACTTCTCACCTCTGATCACCCTCCTTAAGTTCATCCCCTTTCCAAGTCACATATAAATAAGGTACTAGCCCATCATCGGGAACCCTTTTCGCACCACAATTTAACAGACAAATATCACATTTTAATTTCAAGGGTAATTCCTTAAGTATGTTTTCTATTTCCATAAAAAAACTGAATGTTCCAATCAGGCCTTATGACTTTTAAGGAAATTTCCTTTAGTAAACCAATTGAACATTAAAGATATATTACCTTTTCTAAAACAAGTTTGAAGTCGTATTTTAACATAAAAACCCCACATTGTTTGCTTAGATAAATTATGTAAATAAAATGAAAAACCATTTATAATATCCAAATCAATTTTTCATACCATATACATACTATATAATTAAAAAATATATTTTTTAAAACACTCAAGAAATCATGTATTTCAAATTAAAGGCTTGGATATAGGGAACCTACCTCAAAACATGTCACCTTCTGATGATGGCAACCCGAATCCACTTCAAAGGGGTCCACATAAGAAAGAGAGACAAGTAGGACTTTAGTAAAGAAAAACCCTCTTACAGTCACACACATATACACCTATAAATATATATAAATACCCCTAACTCCAATTTAGATATTCATCTTCCAATTTAGACCAATAGGTTATATATATATATTACCCATGTATATGTATGTAATTTCCCTTTGGGGAGCCGACAAATTTTCACTTTCATGAATGGTGATCAAAATCTACCCTAAGGAGGTCCAAGGTATATTATAAAAATAAAAGGAATCAGAAGGTTAAAAATCCCTTAAAAAATGGGCCAAAGAATAAAAAATAAAACTACCAAAACCAAATAATAACTTGATTCCTTCAATGGTTACAAAAATAACCTACCTTAATGGGACTCAAAGATGCTAAACATTAAGAACAAATAAAAGAAACACCCAAAATTGGGTTATGGTTTGGCTAGGATATTCTCACCGTAAGGGGAGGAAAAGAAACACTAAGAAATAGAGTAAGGAGGAGGAGGAGAGGATGAAAAACTCACCAGATGTTATCGCACTAGAAAATTGGGGAATTAATTGGATTGATGGAGGTAAGAGAGGTTTACTCAAGCCTCCTTTATCCATAGGTCACAACGCATAGGGAAGGGGTAAGGGGGAGACCAAAAGAGGAAAAAAAGAGGGTTGGAGGGGGAGATATAAGAAGAGTAAGAATAAGAAGGGTAAGAAGAGGAAGGAGATAAAGAATAAGAATAATACATTAAAAATAATAACAATTATAATAATAATAATTGAAAGTATGAAAAATCTCTAAGGTTTGGTCGCACGGACTTCCAAGACATGCGCCAACCATGCGGTCGCCACTGGACAGGGGTCATACAGTTACAGGGGAGGGGTGCATATACATATGCCTAACTATGAAATATAGACAGAACCACTATCTAGGCCACATGGTTTGTAGAGGATGGAATATGGTTTCCTATAACTGTGTTCCAACCATTCACTACCCTCCTACCTCCCAAAAACTCCAAATTTCATGAAAAATACTAGGAAAAATCATGGAACAGAGGGAGAACAAAAAACAAATGAAAAACACTAGAAACCCATACCCAGGGTGTGACAAGAATTTTAATTTATAAAATTAGTATAATATATATGATTATAATAATTAAATTAGGTGTTAAGATCAATATTATTGAGATCATTTTAATAAATTATCTTTTGTGAAAGTAGAAGTTACCTTCGAAGAAATTACTCATTGGTAAATTGAAAAGTGAAAGTAAAAACAATTAAATAACTTAAATTTCTATCCAAAATGAGTGGGTGAGATTATTTTCATCTATATAATGTCATGTAATTCATAATTTATGAGTATTATAGTATTTAACCTTGAATAGTTTACATAAATAATGTAATAAACTAAGTCAATTCCCAAACAAACCTTCATTTCAATTATAAAAGGAAACATTTTCACCTCTTATTTACACACATAAATATTCGAATTACTTGGTGAAAATATACCCATTCATTCATCCAAGAACCCTATCCTAGGAACCATATCCTTTTTCCACTTTTAATTATACTATTCCCTTCATTTCAAGTATAATTTCAAGTAAAATCAAAGTTTCTTATGTGAGTATTACTCTTCTCTTAGTATTTATTTTTAATTTATTTATTTCTAATCTTCATTGAATTTATTAATATAATTAATTAAATATAATATATAAATATGTAAATGTCATTATATTATTTTAAAATCAATTATTCAATCATTTTGTATCATATGCTAAGAAAAAAATACATCAATCAGTCGTATGTCCTGAATAAAGCCTCCATGACATGATGTGGTTCCTTTTTCATCATTATCTTTAATTGATAGTATTAAGGATTTTTTATGAATAATTATGTTTTCTATGTCATTTATACAATTTTTAAATGATATTATATTTTATTTAACTTCTTTTTATCAATTCATAAAGGAATGATATCATTAATCATGTGTTTGTAAGAACTACTACCTCATTGAATGACGATAGACCTAAAATTGTAACTAATTAACTAATATGATTTTCATAACAATATTATAACTATTAAGTGATAAATTTTCATATACCATCACTATGTCCATACATTGGGAAATGGGTTCGTTAATCATGCCTATATGCAGGCTACCACCTCCATGAACGATGAATTACATTTTTCAACACCAACCATTATTATTGGTTATAATAATTTATTTGATGAATATATATGATATATATTACATGTATAAGATTATTTAATTTTTATATTAACATTATGTGATATAAGTTTCTACTCATTCAATCATTATGACGTGCTTTTGTTTTGGTCGATTTTTAAGAAGTGTTTTAATATTTATATAGTGAATGATTAATGAATGTTATATAATATTAATTAAATTAAATAATAAGGTATTGAATTTTTTTTTAAATTTTATGTAGTTATAATATGAATATATAAACATGTTAATAATATATAATCATCATTCATGAAAAACTGCCGAAACAATTTTGTCTCGGACTTAATCTCCAATAGTCATACTTAAAACTCTCATGGGATGAAATTGAAACATTATAAATAATAATGGAATATATTTTAAATTACTATATTTAATATTTTAATGATGAAATTTTTAACAAAGATCAAGGATCAGCATTAACATTACAAATCATCTGCAAGACAATTAAAAGTGTAAACACCTGATATTAAAAATAAGTTATAATGAACCACCATATTCATAGTAAATAAATATAAATGATGTATATAAAAGGGTTATATAGATTAATATGTTTCTAAAATAGATAATTAATATATATATGGTTGTATTATATGAATTTATAGTGTGATCAACTAATCTGGGAAATAAGGTAAGGGATTTTTTTTTCAAACTTCCTTTGTTGAGATATGTTTTAATTTATGCACCAATTTAATTTTATATGGTGAATATACTTCCTAATTGTTATATTAACATGAATTATATTTAATTCATATTATTTTAATTTCATTTTAAATTTATTTCTCCTTCAATATTTTTTATTAAAATGTTACTCAAGTCACGATTGTTTCCTAAACTCAAGTCATTGTTCATGTGAGTCACGAAATATCATCTTGATTTTGATCTTTAAGGTATTTTTTCCTTACATTATCTTTTAAAATGTTAGATTTAATTTTTTTCTCTAGGTATATTACTTATCTTAATTAATATACTCCACTTTTATGAAATATTTCCTCAAATAAAATCATGATGTTGATAACAATAACTCCTATACTTTTTTATGGATACATTTATTCTATGTCTATGTTTTTTCTATTGAAAGTGTGATCTATAACCTAAATATATTTCACCATAAGTATAATTCATGTTAAACTTTACCACTTTTCAAATTGAAGTTTTATTATCCTTTTTATGATGTGGGTTTCGAAAAATGTTTCTAAAATATTTTTTAACATTTTCCACATAGATAGTTTTTAAAAAGGTTTTCCTTTCAAGTAATGTTTTAAATTTTAAAATTTTCTCCCATAAATATTTTTTTAAATTAAATATCAACTACATTGAATTTATTTTAAAAAAGTAAAAGAAAATATTTTTAACATTTTATATATGGTTCATTTATGAATAGAGGGGATATATTTTACATTTTTCTATTTGGATGTATATTTATGCTACCTATGTTTTTTCTAAGTGTACTCATCAATGTGATTTTATGTTTTTTAAAAAGAAAATTATTATTATCTCAGTTTAATAAAATCTTCCTTATTTAGTTTTTTCAAAGGAAAAGGGACATAGTTATTGTCAAATAAATTTTCCTATTTCTTTTGAGAGTGTTCTTCGTCTATATTGTATGCTTGATAATATGTATTTTTCATATGATACCATCAACCTTATTTATATTAATGGATTATAAACCCCTATTTTACATTTATGGTATGATTAATTACTTCTTTTATATTTCTAAAGGATCCATTTGTAAAGTCATGATTTATTTCCAATTCCATTACTCTTTGAATTCCCGATGTTCCATTACTTGATTAAAGTTTGTTCACCTGGATACCCAATACATCAATTGATTATGGAAATTGTTGTCTAAACCATTTATCTAATTCATGTACAGTGTAAATACCATATGTATAATCATATTTGTTGAGTGTTATTTACCTATAATGACACTTAAAGTCATTGGATACCCATTTATTTTTCATGGGTTTATCTTGTCATGTTTTTTGATGAAATCGTGAATTCTTACTTAGGAAACCACTTGAAAAGGATATAAAAGCCATTTTATTTCCTTGGGTTTTTATGATATGTTTATTAAAACCATGTGTAAAAAATATGCATGATTTTAATTATGTGATGGGTTGGATTGGAATTATATAACTCCTCAATGCATTGGATAATGTTTTCATATCATGAGATATCATGGTGTAGGGGCAGTGGTCTAGCCAATTATCACTAGTGCAGAAAACGTGTTTTACGTCGGTTATTTTTCATTTTTTACGTCAGTTTTTAGCCGACGTTAATATGGACGACGTAATAAATAACGTTTTTTACGTCGGTCATTTAAAAAACTGATGCCAAAAACATAACATCACGATGTTTATCACGCCGCTTAATTAAAAATCGACGTGAAAAAACTGGGGGGCGGGGTTTAAAATGTCAGTTATTATATAACTGCTGTGATAAACTGGGGGGAGGGGGGTTTATCACATCGGTTATATAAAAACTGACGTTATAAACTCCCCCCCCCCCGGTTTATCACGTTGGTTATTAATTAACCGACGTGATAAACTCCTAAGAGATGGTTTATAACGTCGGTTATATAATAACTGACATTCTAAACCAGTCTGGGGGGTTTCTCATGTAGGTTAATAAATAACCGACGTGATAAAGCATTTCCCAGGCCTTTTATTACATTGGTTATGAAATAACCGACATGATAAACCATGACACAGGTTTTTATCGCGTCGGTTATTAAAAAAACCTACGTGATAAACCCTTCTCGATTTCTTTATCAAGTCGGTTATAAAATAACCGACGTGGAAGCCAAATTTTTTAAAAAAAACCGAATGCAGTCCTCTGCTCTTTCCCAGAATCAACCAGAAACCAAATCAAGAAATCGTACCACAAAAATAGAAGGATATCAAAACGAGAACTAAAGCAAATTTTAGCATTTACATTGATAACATATAAAACTTACCCCACTTGACATCCCCCACCCTCATGTATACCCCCTGGATAGCCCTCCCCCACCCCATTGGAGCCCCCACCACACCCCTGGACTACCCCCGACCCCTTGGACAACCCCAAACACCCCTCGAAAACCCCCTACCCTCCTGAACAACACCCCCTCACCCCACTTGATAGCCCCCACCCCATTGGAGCCCCCACCACACCCCCGAACTTCCCCCCAACCCCCTGGACAGCCCCAAACACCCCTCGACAACCCCCCACCCTCCTGAACAGCACCCCCTCACCCCACTTGATATCCCCCCACCCCATTGGAGCCCCCACCACACCCCCGTACAACCCTCTGACCCCCTATACAGCCCCAAACACCCCTCGACAACCCCCCCCCCTCCTGAACAGAACCCCCTCACCCCACTTGACAGCCCCCACCACACCCCTGGACTGCCTTCCGACGCCCTAGACAGCCCCAAACACCCCTCGACAACCCCCACACTCCTGAACAGCACCCCCTCAACCCACTTGACACCCCCACCCCATTGGAGCCCCCACCACACCCCTGGACTGCCCCCCGACCCCCTGTACAGTCCCAACCATCCCTCGACAACCCCCCACCCTCCAGAACAGCACCCCCTCACCCCACTTGACAGCCCCCGCCCCATTGGAGCCCCCACCACACCCCTGGACTGCCCCCCGACCCCCTAGATAGCCCCAAAAACCCCTCAACAACCCCCCCCCCCCCCCCCCCTCTTGAATAGAACCCCCTCACCCCACTTGACATCCCCCACCACACCCCTGGACTGCCCCCCGACCCCCTGGACAGTTCCAAACACCCCGGGACAACCCCCACCCTCATGTATACCCCCCACACCCTGGAAATCCCACCCCATTGGAGCCCCCACCACACCCCTGGACAACCCCCCCCCCCCCCCACCCTCATGTATACCCCCCCCCCCCACCCTCATGTATACCCCCCCCCCCCCACCCCCTGGACAGCACTCCCAAACCTCTGGACAGCCCTCCCACACCCCTGGACAGCCCTCCCACCCCCTTTTACTCCCCCCCCCCCACCACCACCCCATCGGACATCCCTCTCAGACCCCTGGACACCCCCAACCCCACTGAACACCCCCCCCCCCCCCCCACACACACCCTTGGAACCCCTCCCCCCCATACCAGAATTCATACCAGAAAAACCATCATAAGTAGACCAAAACAATAAGTATAGAAAAATTAAACATTCACATATATAACATTCAAAACATACACTATTAACTTAAAAAAAAAACTAAATCCAACCTAAATGACTACCAAATATACAATTACAATGACAATATTCAAAATTACATTTTACATTACAAACAACTAAAATTCAATCAAACCTGTAAAATAATTTGACCACTCCACTTGTAAGTGTTTGATGTCTTCATCAGTATAGGGTTGAGGGTCATCAAAAAGCTACAAATAAAAAAGGATAGTAGTAAACGTGTATAATGAATAAATCAAATTGAAATATTATGGCAAAGTTTAAGAGGAAATCTTACTAGGTCAAAATTCACAATTGTCCCAGTTGTTATTATTTCATACATAAATCTTAACATATAATATCTGTATTTGATGATTCCTTGTTTTTCATGACAATTCTGTTTGAATGAGTGTAAATTCAATATATTATTTTTATGTAATAAATCAAAAAGTACAAATTATAAATGGATATTTACCTTCGCATTTACATATTTGATATTTTCACTCCTTTTATTTGTGTTTTTTCAAAGGTAGAACCATGCACTGTTAGAAAATAATACGAATGGGGTAAATTTAAAATTCATTATAATATATAAAACTATTGAGAAATTGAAACTTACTTTTCCAATATATTCTTAAAACTTTCCCACACATAATCATGGACAGAGCATATCCAATAAAGTGATTTCTCCCTTGGGCAAAAAACCCCTAACATCCAATGATCACTAATAAAAGGAAATTTAACGTTAGTGGTTTTTTATGTTAAAAGATAATTAACTCTTTGAGAGAAATGTGTTTCATACCTCTCACAAAAAGGCATTATCCAACATTATGTGACCATATTATTTTCAAGTCTTTCAGTAATATAAACCATTCTTTATTCCTCATTCAATGAACATGCTTCAGGGGAAATCAATTGTGGGTCCATGAATCCATATACATCTGTCATCTCATTCCTCTCACAAATTTTATAAAGATACCTAATACAAAACATACATAAGTATACATTTTTAATAAATATAATGCAGGGAAAAGGTGTTAAGACTTACATGGAAAAAAATTTCACCACGTTGATGCCCAACTTATCTCCAGTAACAAGCTCCATGATATCAGTTTTCATAATCCCCACACTTATTTCACGTCCACAAACATGAGCTTCCATTGGAAACTCATAACGACCCGCCAAAAAATTTGAATATCTTGACAATTTTTCAAGACTACTAGAATTTGTATCTGATGTCATAGCCATTTTTCTTCATTATTGTCTATACAATATTTATTTACCTTTGAAGTATTCTTGTAAATATAAATTGAAAAATATATTAGTTTTCAAATGATAAAACAAATTTAATAAAAAAAATAAAATAAAAGATATAACATTCATACCTCTATGGTAATGAGTCGAAGAATTCTGGATGGCCAAATTAAAAAATGGCTGATACTATGTCCAAGTGTCACCACCTCATCTGTAGGTAATGGTACCTGAGATGATCTATCTATAATATCATGTACAGTGACCCTCTGATTCTCTACCTCTAATTGTTGATGATAAACTGTATATCCTATACAATATAACAACCCATATGCTACTATATGATGTTGAGAATCATCAACATACAACTCACAATAAGTAGGAAGTTGCGGCGGAGGAGTAGGATAAAAAATGGGGTCTGCAGGCTGAGGTGGTGGAGTGGGAGCTACTGGCGGAGGTGGAGGATAAATAATGGGGTCTGTAGGGGGAGGTGGAGGAGTGGGAGCTACAGTCTGAAATTGTCTTTTCATGTCTGCAAACATAGACTACACCGACACTCTAATTTTTTCCTCCATCGTCGCATTAATATTATGAACTTCAACCTCCAAGGATACTATTTTTTTTATAAACCCCTTCAATGTTAGAAGTTGAAGAACGTGGCAACACTTTTCTTACCGATACATGTGCCGGACATCCACTTACACGACCAGGATGTTCGGGCCTTCCCAATGCTAAAAAAAAAATATCTTCCCTCCCAGTAGCTGTAAATGTCCCCTGTGAACTCTTCTCCTCAAGAGAGTCTTGTATTAATTAATTGAACATTTCTGTAATGATTGAAATTATATGAAGAAAATAGTTAACTTAAATAAATAAAATATATATCTTACAATCCTCTCATCAACGATTCTCGATTCTTCCAAAAGATATTTCCCTTTTTCCCTTCGGAGCTCTCTTCCATTTTTCATGTCTAGATGGAGGGGATGGAGGGGCCACCTCTCCAGAGCTTGAAGACTCAGCTCTTAGTTGTTGATATTTTTCCACCATCATTTGTTCTTCCAAAAATGCATACCCTCTCCGAGATAAACTATGAGAGTATACATTTTTAGATTGGATCTCCTGATGATCATTCCTTGTTTGCTGTAAATTAAGAATACGAAATCATTAACAGAACATTAATAAGATCATTTATATAAGAAATCTTATAAAAGTTTACATTGCCCTTACCAAAAATGAATCTTTTCTTCTAATTTCAAAAAACATTCTCCATGTGTCTTAATCTATAAAAGGATATATATGACATGGATTGTCATGACTCTTATGACCATAAATGAAATCAGATGAGAGGGTTTATTTGAAATCCCTCCATCTCCTGGCAGCCAACGATAAGCATTTCTTCCTGACTCCTCCAGTGTCAAGAATATCAAATGTCATCTGATAAAGAAGAGGTTAAAAATATTATATATACTAGAAACATTAAAATAATAGTAAAACAATAACAAAAGATCTTACCAAAATCGTCTCCCACAACTGAGATATTATCCATTTATCCACACTTCTCCAGTCATTATACAGAATGCTTACTTTACTCTTATCCTGATTTGCTAAAAAACTCTTAAAATATTTTTCATTCGGACCTCAAGGAATATCATCATCATCAAACTCAATGACAATCCTCTGATCCTGCGTACGGGAAAGTGATAATTTTGGTAAACGTGTGCACCCACGTTTACCAACCTTCGAACTCTTTGTCATAATAGGAGAATGTGAATGTTCATCCCAAGAGGAATGACCAGAAATATGCCCACCTCCAAAATCATGTGTTTGATCAACTGAATGATCTGTCATTATCCTTCAAATCAAAAAAACAAACGTTAGTTCACAAATATACAAATTCAAACCATCCCAAACATAGACTGCATCGATGCTCTAATCAAGTCTGCAAACATAGACTGCATCGATGCTCTAATCTTGTCCTCCATCGTCGCATTAATATTATGAACTTCAGCCTCCACGGATTCTATTTTTTTATAAACCCCCTCATCATTAGAAGTTGAAGAACGTGGCAACACTTTTCTTATCGATACACCTGCCGGATATCCTCTTACACGACCAAGATGTTCGGGTCTTCCCAATACTACAGATAAAATATCTTTCCTCCCTGTAGCTGTAAATGTCCCATGTGAACTCTTCTCCTCAAGAGAGTCATGTATTAATTAATTGAACATTTCTATAATGATTGAAATTATATGAAGAAAATAGTTAACTTAAATAAATAAAATAGATATCTTACAATCCTCTCAGCTAAGATTCTCGATTCTTCCGAAAGATATTTCCCATTTTTCCCTTCCGAGATCTCTTCCATTTTTCATGTCTAGATGGAGGGGATGGAGGGGCCACCTCTCTAGAGCTTGAACAATCAGCTCTTAGTTGTTGAAATTTTTCTGCCATTATTTTTTCTTCCAAAAATGCATACCCTCCCCGAGATAAACTATGAGGGTATATATTTTTAGATTGGATCTCCTAATGAGGTTTCCTTGTTTACTATAAATTAAGAATAAGAAATCATTAACAAAACATTAATAAAATCATTTATATAAGAAATCCTATAAATGTTTACATTGCCCTTACCAAAAATGACTCTTTTCTTCTACTTTCAAAAAATTGTCTCCATGTGTCTTCATCTATTAAAATATATATATACGACATGGATTGTCATGACTCCTATGACCATAAATGAAATCAGATGAGAGGTTTGATTTGAAATCCCTCCATCTCCTAGCAGCCAACGATAAGCATTTCTTCCTGACTCCTCCAGTGTCAGGAATATCAAATGTCATCTGATAAAGAAGAAGTTAAACATATTATATATACTATAAAAATTAAAAGAATATTCAAAAAATAATAAAAGATCTTACCAAAATCCTCTCCCACAACTGAGAAATTATCGCTTTATCCACACTTCTCCAGTCATCATACAGAATTATTACTTTTCTCTTATCTTGAGTTGCTACAAAACTCTTAAAATCGTTTGCATTCAGACCTCTAGGAATATCATCATCATCAAACTCAACGACTATCCTCTGATCCTACATATGGGAAAGTGATAATTTTGGTAAAGGTGTGCACCCACGTTTACCAACCTTTGAACTCTTTGTCATAATAGGAGAATTTGAATGTTCATCCCCAGAGGCATAACCAGCAATATGCCCATCTACAGAATCATGTGGTTGATCAACTGAATGATCTGTCATTATCCTTCAAATCAAAAAAACAAGCGTTAGTTCAAAAATATACAAATTCAAATCTTTTAATACTACTATAATCAGAAAATAGAAAAGTGTACTAAGTTACATAATAGTAAACAATGGTAATATGGTAAGCATGTTAAACAATGGTAAATATGGTAAAGATGGTCAATATGGTCAAGATGGTAAACATGGTAAACATGGTAAACTTGGTAAACATGGTAAAGTAATTGTCACTGAACAAAAATAATAGATATATAATTCATGTAATGGTTATAAACATGATAACATAAACTAAAAAAACTTAAAACAAACAAAAACTTATACTTATTTTGTTTTAAAACATGTTTTAATAAATAAAAAACTTACAATATCTAACAATTATGAAAAAAAAAATGTAAACAAGAAATAAACATATGTTACCTGTAATTTTAGGAATGTACAAATGGATTGTTTTCCCAAATTCCTTCTTCATGATCGTTCCTTATGGCACAAACCATGTCTTCAACATGCTCATCATTATGTTATGTTAATATTTCAATGTAAGTAGGGATCTCACATAAATCAGCATCTTCATCAAGTTCATCATCACCAACATATTGTTTTTTCCCTTTTAAAACAAAATCCCATTGCATATCTGATTGATCTACTACATAGAAAATTTGTTTGTCATGTGCTTCCATTATAAAATAATCACTTGTGTCTTCCAATCTATTCAGAATAACAAGTGTCATTCCAAATTAATCGTGTCTGAAACTGTTTTTACCGATAAACCATTTACAGTTAAAAATAGGAACTTTAATTTTAAAGTAATCAACCTCCCATATGTCTTCAATCACTCCCTAATATGCACTTGATGCAGAAATTGGGTATTTTTCTTTAGCACTTGAAAAATGCATTGCTTCTGCAAACACCAATACACCACTATTCTGAACTGCACTTCTATTGTCCTGATATTTCGTATGAAATGTATAACCATTAATGTCATAACTGGACCATGTTATCACATTTAAACATGGACCACCCACTATCCATTTTAATTTCTCTGATACATATGATCTACCAAGAAAAGTATTTTTAGTCCATGAAAAAAAAATATTGTGCTCATTCAAAATCCACATTTCTTTCTTCTTTGGATGACATTATTTCAACTCATTAATATGCAATGTGATATACGGTTGAGCATCAGCTATGTTATTCAAGATGTATGATTCTAACTTCTCCATCTGTTTAGCTGACAATGATTTGACTTTCAATCCACGAATCCCCTTTCCCTCATTATTAACTCATTCATGGCGAGATGGAGGCAAACCTATGTGTTGTGCCATAGCCAAGTAGCTCGTACAAAACTCTACTACCTCCTCAAAAATATACTTTTCAATAATGGAGGCTTCAGGTTGATATGGATTTTTAACATACCCCTTTAATATTTTCATGTACCTTTCAAAAGGATACATCCAATGAAGATATACAGGTTTACAAAGCTTTATTTCTCGAACCATATGAATCATTAAATGCACCATTATATCAAAAAAAGTTGGAGGAAAATACATTTCCAATTGAGAAAGTATAAAAATTGCATCCTTTTCCAAAATTTTCAAAGCATTCACATCAATCGTATTGTTACAAATTGAATTGAAAAAATAACAAAACTTCATTATAGTCTTTCTAACACGAATGGGCAATATTCAACGCAATGAAACTAGTAGAATTTGTTACATCATGACGTGACAATCATGTGATTTCATACCTATAAAATTCAAGTCCTTCAATGAGACAAAAATTTTTACATTTGAAGAATAACCTTGAGGCACTTTGATATCATGATGACACTGAAAAAAGCTAATTTTCTCCCTCTTCGATAATGTATGACAAGCCAGGGGAAGAAATGTTCTTTTTCCTTTAGGAGTGGGAGCTAACTCCAAACATATTCCCATTGATAGTAAGTCTAATCTTGCATTCAACCCATCTTTTGTCTTTCCTTTAATATCTAACAATGTTCCAATCAAACAATCACAGATATTCTTCTCCATGTGAATAACATCAATATTATGTTTAACTTCATGATACCTCCAATATGGTAGCTCAAAAAATATTTACCTTTTCTTCCAAATATGTCTATCATTACTAGATTGATGTGTCTTTCCCAATGTCACATCAAGGTTTTTCACCCTCTCAAAATACAGATCAGGGGATAAAGGTTTTGGAGCAGTATCAAATTCTTTTGATCCATTGAATGCCTTTTTTAGTCTTCTATAAGGGTGATCCATAGGCAAAAACTTTTGATAACCCATGTACACTGATTTCCTCCCATGATTCAATTGACAATATGACGTATGTTGTTCGCAAATTGGACATGCTTTATTCCCTTTAATACTGTATCCAGACAAATTTCCATACGCTGGGAAGTCATTTATATTGAATAGAAGAACTACATGCAGTTGAAAATATTCCATTTTATAAGAATCATACACCCTAATACCATCATCCCATAAAAGTTTCAAATAATCAATCAACGGTGACAAGTAAAAATCAATGTCATTGCTGGGTTGCTTTGGACCAGAGATCATTATACTCAACATGACATATTTGTGCTTCATACAAACTTCAGGAGAGAGGTTATAAATTACCAATAAAATAGGCCATGAACTATGTGTGCTACTGAGGGTTCGGTATGGATTCATTCCATCTTTGCATAACCCTAGTCTTAGATTTCTAATTTCATTTCCAGATATAGAATATTGTGCATCAATTTTCTTCCATTGTGGACAATCAGCTGGATGACATATTTTTCCATCACATACCAGCTCATCATCATGCCATCTTAACCTTTTTGCATCTTGTGAATTAGAAAATAAATGTTTGAAATGATGAATTATAGGAAGATACCAAAATACCTTTGAAGGGAGATTTGTAATCTCTACATAAGCCTGTGATTTTTCTTTCACCTAATACTGTGATGTCCCACATTTAGGACACTCTGACAGAAATTCATATTCCTTCCTATATATAATGTAGTCATTTGGAAAGGCATGTATTTTCTTGTATCCCAATCCTATCGAGCATAATATTTTCTTGGCCATGTAATGTGAATCTGGAAGATCGTTATCTTTTGGAAGAATGCCTTTCATCAATTGTAGCAGCTCTGTAAAACTTATGTCACTCCATACATGTTTCTCCTTCAGGTTAATCAATCTTAACACCGCTGAAAAAACCGTAAAATCTGTACAACTAGGATATAATGGTTTTTCAGCATCACCATATAGACGCGCAACTGTCGGTTTTATCTCAATTTGTTCTGCTACAATATCTCAAATCATTTCTTCAATTCCATCGGAGTTACCATCTTGAGAATCATCATCATTAGTGACATTCCATCCAGATTAACCATGCCAAATCCAAGGGCTGTAACTCAGATTAAAACCATGAAAAATCATATGATCTTTTATCTCTCTACTTTTTAACTTCTTCATATTCAAACATTTCGGGCATGGACAGAAAAAAATGTCACTACTTGGAACATTTCGTTTAGAAAATTCCAAAAAGGCATCAACACCTTCCTCATATTCATTCCTCATTCTATGTGTCATAATCCAACTTCGACTCATTATTACCTATAACAAATATCAAATATATATATATTTTTAAGATAAGACAAATATATGTTTATATGAAAAAAATCATAATTTGAATGTAAAACAATTTTGAAATATAAAACAAATCTATGGGTATTTAAAAAAATATGCTTGAATATTATTTTTAAAACAAAATATAGTTAGATATAACAGTTTAAAATTCCATTGAATCAAGTAAAACCATGGCGCTTACCTGGTTGATAGAAAATTGGAGAAAATGGAGTAAACCTGAGAATCACCCCCCCCCCCCGAACAACCCCCAAAACCCTCCGGACAGGTCCCCATCCCCTTGGACAGCCCCCCACACTCACCCACCCCCTTGGACCCCCCTGGACACCCCCCAACCCTCTGGGCAGCCCCCACCCCTCCACCCCCTGGACAGCCCCCACCCCTCTAAACAGCACCCCCACCCCTCCTGGACACCATCCCCACCCCATACCCCCTTGAACACCCCCTGGACACCCCCAACCCTCTGGAAAGACCCCCCCCCCCCCCCCGGACAACCCCCAAAACCCTCTGGACAGGCCCCCACCCCCGTGGATGACCCACACCCACCCACCCCCTCGGACACCTCCCAACCCTCTGGACACCCCCCCCCCCCCCCACACACCCCCTGGACAGACCCCCACTCCTCTAGACAACACCTCCCACCCCTCCTAGACACCACCCCCACCCCCTACCCCCTTGGACACCCACCTGGAAACCCCCAACCCTCTGGATAGACCCCCCACCCCCCGGACAACCCCCAAAACCCTCTGGATAGGCCCCCACCCCCTTGGACAGTCCCCCACACCCACCCACCCCCTTGGACACCCCCTAGACACCCCCCAACCCTCTGGACACCCCCCCCCCCTGGACAGCCCCCCACCCCTCTGGACAACACCCCCACCCCTCCTGGACACCACCCCCCACCCCTACCCCCTTGGACACCCCACTGGACACCCCCCAACCCTTTGGACACCCCCCCCCACCCACCCACCCCCTGGACAGCACCCCACCCCTCCAGACAGCACCCCCACCCCTCCTGGACACCACCCCCACCCCTGAACCCCTTGGACACCCCCCGGACAGCCCCCAAAACCCTCTGGACAGGCTCCACCCCCTTGGACACCCCCCCCCCACCCACCCACCCACCCACCCCCTTGGACACCCCCCTGGACACCCCCAACCCTCTGGACAACCCCCCCCCCCCGGACAACCCCCCAAACAATGGTTTACATATAAAAACTAGGCATTGTGAACAACTAAAAACACATGCATTTAATATATACTTCAGTATGAAATAGATCAAATTAAATATTATTAAATATGGCTACTTAAATGATCGTATGATAATTAAAAATAACCAATGATATTCAACTAGTCAAATGATCACAAGTTTTCTCAATAACTAATATCAGAATGAGGTAATGGATAATTCTAGAAATCTTAAACATATTGTCAAGGCCTTGGCCAAGGCCTCAAAAAATACTAGGGTAAGCCATCAGCAGAACCCATTTTTGTTTGGAACCATGAGACATAGCGATGCATCGAAGGGCCATAGAGGTCAACATCCATTACATTATATGTCTAATAGATTCTCATATAAAAGAGGATAAACATAAGCAACAAAAACACATGAAATATCATTTCCAAATTCATACATTTAATCAATAACCACTCTATGTAGTAATATAGGTGATTGAGATCATTAGTTGTCAATGATAACAAAAATTACCATCAATGTCAGGAATTCGCGAAACAAAAACAAAATAAATAAAAGTATTTGAGGCTTACGTGAATATTGTGAGTCGATCTAATAGATCTTCAGATGATAAATAAGATGATGATGGAAAAAAGAGGTAAGAGGGTTCGAAATGGAAGAATCTTACCTAGTTTAAACACAAAAATCAAAAAACATAAATATAGACTATCCGGGAAAAAAACGAATGAAATAAATTCGTGGAAGGATTACTTGAGTGTTGCGAGTTGAGATGATAGATTCGAGGAGAGTAAAGATGATAAATGATGAAGGAAAAATGAGTTTAACGCAGCGAGATTAACGAGCCGATTAGGGTTTACTGCGCGAGAGAGATGAGTCGCTGGACTGTCAATCGAAAAATCATAAATGACAATCCACGGGGCTTGTTAATTTTTTAAATGTTTTATAATGTCTCTTATTTAATAACCGACATTATAAACTACTTTTTTACATTTATAACGTCGATTATTATAATAACCGACGTTATAAATGTATCAGATATGGCTTTTTTTAGGTCATTTATTTTATAACCAACGTAAAAAAATCCGCGTGTTGGTTTTTTACGTCGGTTATAGAATTATCGATGTAAAAAATACATCATAAATCACAGTTTTTTACTTCGGTTATTGTATAACCGACGTAAAAAACTTCTGCGGGTTGTTTTGTTATGTCGGTTATAAAATAACCGACATCAAAAAGGCCTCAAAATCTGCGTTTATTACTTCAGTTATAAAATAACCGATGTAAAAAACTCGTCAATATCTCATTTTTTACATCGGTTATCAAATAACCGACGTAAGAAACCCGCGCTTTGGTTTTTTACGTCGGTTAATTTATAACCGACGTAAAAAATGAATGCGCGCAATTTGTAATGTCGGTTATTAAAATAACCGATGTTAAAAATATACTCGCTGCATTTTTTACGTCTGTTATAAAATAACCGACGTAAAAAATGGTGACGTAAATAATGTTTTCTACACTAGTGTATGGGAGTCAATAGTTAGCCACAAAAATTATGTTATGTTAACGATGCAAGGAATCTTGACTTATGCTTATGATTTCATTTTTATGTTGTTTCCACATTTATGTAATGTCATTCTCATAAGTTATGATCAATTTTTAATCCATGTTCATATGATTTCATCTCTTTCTTCCAGAATTCAATGCTTATGATCATAATCATTATGATATCATGTTATGCCTTGTTTCTCTCATATTATGCCTTATGATTATGTTTACCCTTACTAAGCATTTTATCTCACCCATTCTTATGTTTCTCTTTCCCAAGGTAATGAAAGAAATTATTAAGCATTTTATAATCGAATAGTATTTTGTGTAGAAAATTTGTGGGTGATGTTTAAGACTCATTATAGATTTCTTAGCTTCTTATATAGTATAGAAAAATATCCATTTGATGAGAATAATTTATATTTATTAGTTATTGATTTTTAGTAATTATCTAAAACTATAAACTAATGTTTCCATGGATTGTAAATATGTGAAAGATATTGTAATCATAGAGGTGTACCAAAGTCAGTGTTTTAATTTATATTTTTTAAACACCAAATCTAGAAGTGTGGGTTTAGGGGTACCATAAGAAATAATGTCATGACCCAACCCAAGTTGGTTATAAGAAGAGTGTGACACCCCAAACCTATATCTAATAGGCTAAGGGATGGTTACTAGTACCCATAAATAATAACCATATATAGGATACTTTAGCCTATAATAAACTACATCATGAATGCATTTATAATAAAAAATAATTTCCAACAACACCACCATATATATATATAACAACATAACTATATATAATGAGAACATTTGACATCAATTCCATGTATAATACCACATAGGAAAAAAATATAAATATAAATACATATGTAGAAGACTATAACCACAAAGTGAAATTGACTCTAGGTATTGGATGATACATCCTTTTTATAGGGTATCCTTAAATGGAATCCATTAATAACTATATCCAACAAAAACCATAATCATATACTACGTAATAGCCCCTCTAAATTTATTATATCCATGTTCACCAATGTCATATTTAAACAATGTAACATCTTTACAGACACAAGATGTGTGGGAATAAATCTCGTGCAGGGGTGAGTATAAACATACTTAGTAAGAGGTACCAAAAACACAAAGTAAATATAAACTAATAAGTAAACTCTAACCCAAAACTAGGGAATAACATAATCAATAAAAAGGGAACCAAATATTATCTAACATTAAGACAACCATGGGTAAGAGAATAAACCCATCTTCATTTCTTAGAACCAAAAAGGATTATATCATACAAACAACCAATGATGCATTGGGTAGCATAAGTCCCACTATACCATAAGTCAATGGTCCGGTTGGAAGCCTTAATTTGAAGGTATACACAAAGTCCACTTGTATCCAAAACGCCTATATATATCAATAATTAAAAGGTTATGTGACACCCTATCTTCTAGTATTCCTTAACATTTAGGATACCTCTGTGTGGAAATAGTGGGGTCCTTGCCTTGTTGAGGTATTTTTGTATCGACCGAGGGAATACCTGATCCCAATAGAGGAATGTGGCCTAATATATGGGGGATTACCAACTCCGTTAATAGAGGAGCATGCCCTGATATATGGGGGAGTACTGAATCCATATATAGAAGAACCTACCCCAATATATAGGTGAGTACATAAACTCCATCATCATTTGGGGGACAACGCTCGTTCATGTATTTGTATCCAAGGGAGTACTTAGACCACAAACATGGAAGACCAGGCCCTAACACACAGGGGAGTGCATAACTCTATATCTAATCTAATGTCTCACCAACCACATGGTGTCCCTCTAGCTGAGAAAATATCCTAAAAATATCTAAACCATTATGTGTACAACCTCCAATGACTGAGGGAATCATTTTATTCTTCTCTACATGATAAGATACTCATAATGGACTAATCATACATCTAAGTCTATAATTAAGGTGAGAAACCATGAAGAATATTATAAATGGTCCAACACATGGTGTATCCTATGGAGTACATCCAGTGTAGGGATATCAGGAAAGGTTGTTCATGCATGGTCGCAGTTCAACCCAAGTGATGTATTCATACACAAGATTTCCAGTAGAGTGCAAGGGATGTATATCTAAGAGGTAAAAACTCTAATCTAGAATATGTAAAAGTAATTATAATTCATCCTTATATAGACTAAATGATGTGGGATAAGAGAAGTATATTACATGTAGTTATCTATACAAGGAATCTATGAATACTATGAATATAAATCCACACGACTCTAAGAATGTATAACCCATACATGTCAAGAAATTTGACATGATATAAACATTATGTAAAGTGTAATTACATGTTTTGTGAGTCCGATACATTATCTAATAATGTAACTGGTTACTCATTAAAATATATGGTCTCATAATACATAACGTGTGACCCACGGTAAAATTTTGTGTAGCATTTAAAATATTATGTACATTGAGTTCGAGTAACACAAAAAAATATCATGGAATGAGTTTCGAAGATACATTCCATGTGGCATTAAATATCACAAGGAAACTATGTATGGAATGGTATATAGCATGTGACTTGATATTACACTCTATGTAGTCACAAAATGTGAAGAATCCTAAAAACATCATTTAATCATCATGAAAGTATCTATCATCTATAGTACCAGTAGTGCCTCCACTATCAGTGAAAATCATTTCCTATAGTTACTCCAATGAACCTCATCAAGAAATATTCTAGTCTATCATTTTCTAATCCATTGTCATCCAGCCATTTGTTAAACCATGCCCAAAACATTTCATTTCATCACTGATATTTTTCAAGACCCATGATTCTCTGTTTATAATTCATTATAACATCATGAAATCAAAAATGAAACTCAATAACAAATAATAAGATAATAATATTTGAGAAGGTGGCGGTGGGAGGAACACTAGACCACCTAAGGGCGAGCTCACATTCAGGTTCGTCAAAGAATTTGAGTATGAGATAACAATGATATGATTATATACAGTATATATATAATGGGCCATAATTTACATATATATTTTGCTTCAATATTGAATAAAATTTATTACATAACATAAAACAACTATGCCAAGACCATCTAGGTTTAGAATCTTTAGAAACAGGGAAACATAAACAATTGGTTCATAAAACATCCACATTGTCTCTCACTTATTTCTTCTTAACTAGACACCTTTTTGACATATCTTACTTAGTACCCTTCTTCATGACCTGGGTAAAATAAACATATTAAAGGGTGAGCTCAAATTCTCTGTAAAGGTAAACAAGGGAAATAGCAATCATATCATAATCATACACTATGGGAAAAATGGATTTTTGCAACGGGCCTTTTGCGACGGGTCATTACGCCCGTCACAAATAACCAACTATTTGCGACGGGATTTCGTCTCTCATCGGAAATAGTTTAGCGTGGATAGCGTGCCAAACTGTGCGAAGGTTATTTGCGACGATGAGATCCCACCGTCGCAAATAGTTAAGTATTTGCGACAGGGCCCGTCGCAAATAACCGGCAGCGGTTTATATCATTTTGTGACGGGTTGTCATCCCGTCGTAAAAGGTGTGTCGGCAGGGACTATTTGTGATGGGACCCGTCGCAAATAACTTTTTAACCGCCGACAGTAATTAATGCGGGCGTAGGTATTTGCGACGGGTCCCGTCGCAAAAGATACTATTTGCGACGGGATACCCGTCGCAAATAATTCTGTCACAACTAATCAAACCTATATATACCCCCATCTATTTTTCCTCTCATTCCTCTCAAAATTCAGATCTTGTTTCTCTCTAAACTAGGATTTTAGAGAGAAAATTTTTCTATGTTTATTTTTTTGTTCACGAAGAAGTTGTGAAGCCGTCTGCATCAATAGAAAATCATTCTTAAGGGTATTTATGTTTTTTTAATTTATTATTTATTTCATTTTTTATGTTAATTTTTTTTATTGTTGATTAGTTGTAATTAAATTAAATTTAAATTGTTTTGTCATTAGTATTTATTTGTACTAATAAATTGAAATTTTTAGTTCAAATTTTTAATAATTAGTAGTAATTATTAATTATTAACTATAATCAGTAATGTATATAAATAATTTGTAGTAATTAATAATAATTGGTAATAAATATCAATAAATAGTAATAAATAGGAATAATTAGGAATAATTAGGAATATTTAGGAATAATTAGTAATAATTAGGAATAAATATTAATAATTAGTAATAATTAGTGATAATTAGGAATAATTAGTTATAATTAGGAATAATTAGTAATAATTAGAAATAATTAGCAATAATTCGTAATAAATAGCAATAAATAGAAATAATTAATAATAATTAGTAATAAATTGTAATAATTAGTAATAAATTGTAATAATTAGTAAACAAATACTAATAATTACTAATAATTACTAATAAATACTAATAATTAGCAATAAATACTAATAATTATGAATAATTAGCAATAATTAGAAATAAATAGCAATAATTAGTAATAATTAGCAATAATTAGCAATAATTAGGAATAATTAGCGATAATTAGCAATAATTAGCAATAATTAGGAATAATTAGCAATAATTAGCAATAATTAGCAATATTTAAGAATAATTACCAATAAATAGAAATAAATAGAAACAAATAGTAATAAATAGAAATAAATAGTAAAAAATAGGAATAATTAGTAATAATTAGGAATAATTAATAATAATTTGGAATAATTAATAATAATTCATAATAAATTGTAATAGTTGAAATAAATTGTAATAATTAGTAATAAATTGTAATAATTAGTAATAAATATTAATAAATACTAATAATTACTAATAAATACTAATAATTAGCAATAATTAGGAATAATTAGAGATAAATAGAAATAAATATTAATAAATAGGAATAATTAGTAATAATTAGGAATAATTAGTAATAATTAGGAATAATTAGTAATAATTAGGAATAAATACTTTTAATTAGTAATAATTAGTAATAATTAGTAATAATTAGCAATAATTAGAAATAATTAATAATAATTAGGAATAAATTGTAATAATTAGTAATAAATTGTAATAATTAGTAATAAAATGTAATAATTAGTAATAAATTGTAATACTTAGTAATAAATTGTAATAATTAGTAATAATTACTAATAAATACTAATAATTAGAAAACAATACTAATAATTAGCAATAAATACTAATAATTAGCAATAAATACTAATAATTAGGAATAATTAGTAATAATTAGGAATAATTAGCAATAGTTAGAAATAAATAGTAATATTTAGAAACAAATAGTAAGATTTAGCAATAATTAGTAATAATTTGTAATAATTTGTAATAATTAGAAATAATTAGCAATAATTAGCAATAATTAGAAATAAATAGCAATAAATAGCAATAATTAGGAATAATTAAAAATAATTAGCAATAATTAGCAATAATTAGAAATAATTAGCAATAATTAGTAATAAATAGCAATAATTAGTAACAAATAGCAATAATTAGTAATAAATAGGAATAATTAGTAATAATTAGGAATAATTAGTAATAACTAAGAATAAGTACTAATAATTAAGAATAAATACTTATAATTTGCAATATTAACTAATAATTAGGAATAAATACTAATAATTAGTAATATTTAGCTATAATTAGTAATATTTAGCAATAATTATGAATAATTAGCAATAACTAGCAATAATTAGCAATAATTAGCAATAATTAGCAATAATTAGTAATAATTAGAAATAATTAGCTATAAGTAGTAATAATTAGCTATAATTAGTAATAATTAGCTATAATTAGTAATAATTACTAATAAATACTAATAATTACTAATAATTACTAATAAATACTAATAATTAGGAATAATTAGAAATAATTAGCAATAATTAGGAATAATTAGAAATCATTAGCAATAATTATGAATAATTATCATTAATTAGCAATAATTAGAAATAATTAGGAATAATTAGGAATAATTATCAATAATTAGTAAGAATTAGTAATAATTAGCTATAATTAATAATAATTACTAATAAATACTAATAATTAGTAATAATTATTAATAAATACTAATAATTAGGAATAATTAGCAATAATTAGAAATAATTAAGAATAATTAAGAATAATTAGTAATAATTAGAAATAATTAGCAATAATTAGCAATAATTAGCAATAATTAGAAATAAATTGTAATAATTACAAATAATTAGGAATAATTAGGAATAATTAGAACTAATTAGCAATAATTAGAAATAAATAGGAATAATTAGGAATAATTAGCATTAATTAGGAATAATTGGGAATAATTAGGAATAATTAGAAATAAATAGGAATAATTTGTAATAATTAGTAATAAGTAGTAATAATTAGTAATAATTAGGAATAAATAGTACTAAATAGTAATTATAATTATATCTCATTATTACTCATAAAAAATTATATTATCAATATTTATGAAAAAACAATATTAATATTATTAAAATAAAATAAAAATATTAAAATATTAAAATTATCAATATTCACAACAGGCTTTGCTCTATTCTTAACATGTTCAAATCTCAAAGGGTCTCTAATTGTCAGGTCATGCACAATAAAAAAGATTGTGTCAGCCATTTCCAGTGTAAACTCTATAATTGTCCTTACTTAGTTGATCACCTTGCAAGTAGCGTTGCATTAGGACAACCCAAGTCATGCCCTTCTCGTCTATAAGAATTATCTCACATGACCCTATACATAGACAATTCTTCCTTGAAAATTTAAGGGAAAGATACTAATGTCCCATCAAATTTTTAAGGAAGGATGATCTATGTAAAGGGAGAGAGATGATTCTTAGAGACGAGAATGACATTACTTTGGCCATCCTATTACAACACTACTTGTGAGGTGATCAACCATGCACGGACAATTATAGAGTTTACATTGGACATGTCTGACACAAACTTTTTATTGTGCATGACCTGATAATTGATGACCCTTTGAGATTTGAACATGTTAAGAATAAAGCAAAGCATGTTGCGAATATTGATAATTTTAATATTTTATAAATTTTTTATTATTTTAATAATATTAATATTATTTTTTCATAAATAATGATAATATATTTTTTTATTAGTAATAATTAGATATAATTATAATTAGTAAACGGAAACAGCTTAGATAATGAAGGGAAAATTTGTAATTATCTCCACAACGATGATTACCAAATTTCCTTTCATTATTCAAGAAGTTTTCATTTTTCTAAGTATTGTTAAGTATTACTAAATTAGTAATAATTAGCAATAAATAGCAATAACAATTTTCATTCGATTGACGAAACTCCTTTTTCTTGATGAATCTTCACGATTCAACTCTCACCGACTCAAAGAATATGAAAAATGTGATTCTACATAGGCATATTCAATCTCGTATACACGAGATTGGATATGCATTCGTGGGATCATATTTTTTATAATGTTTTCAGGTGGTGACAGTTGGAAGAAGAAGATTCATCGACAAAAAGGGGGTTTTTTTGTCCGACGGCTCAGTTACTTGCATCTTTCTCACACTGAAATCACAATGAAGAATCTCTTCAGAGATACACATATTCATTCTTGTTCATGCGAGAATGAATATGAATACCTCTGACCAGATTCTTCATTGTGATTTTAGTGTGAGAAAGATGCAAGTAAATGAGCCGTCAATACACTGGAAATTGTATCACCTTTAATTAATGATAATTATTAAGAATTAGTAGTAATTATTTATCTTCTTTTTTCAGATAGTATTTTTACAATTTCAAATTAAGAAAAAACAGTGATGATTTTATATTTTGTAGAAAAATATTGAACAAGAAAGTTAACATCAGTGATTATTAGATGATCGTGCTTGGATAAATCAGTGCAAAAATCCAAATGGTTCTGGTTTAAATCCTCTATATATTGAGGGTGTTGAAGCTTTATTAGAATTTGCATCATCAAAACCAAAATATGTTTTAGAAGGCACAGTTAAACGACATTGTAAAAAATGTGCTCTGAGAACGTTTGACACATTTGACAAGGTTGTGGGACATCTCTTGGGGTTTGGTTTTCTACCAGATTATGTTTTTTGGTATCAACATAGTGAACACAGTTAAGAGAAGATACTAATAACTTGATTTTGGATCCATCACAGTTCCAAAATTTATTACATGATGTTGTAGGTCCATCTGTTCAACAAACTGAAACTCATGATGATATTGATTTAACCCCTGAGTTGGCACTATCTGAATTTTATGAGTTGTTGAGGTTTGATGAGGATGAATTATATCCCGGTTCCAAGATAAGAAAATTAGAAGTGGTTGCAAAATTTATGGCTATTAAATCAGATAAAGAAATGTAAAACAACTATTTTAATCAGATTTTTTTCTTTGGTTAAAACACTATTACCTGAAGGAAATGTGTTTCTTGCAAATTACTATGAGAGCAAGAGGTTGGTTTGTAATCTAGGCCTTAGTTATCAGAAGATTCATGCATGTGAAAATTATTGCATCTTATATTCTGGTGAAAATGATTCATTGGATAGTTATCCAACATGTGGACAATTGAGGTATAAAGAAGCTCAACCAGAGAAGTCTGGATCGATTCCTGTAAAATAGTTGAGATATTTCCCTGTTACACCTAGGCTACAATGTTTATTTATGTCTCATAACACAGCGTTAATGATTTCATGGCACAAAACCAATATTTCAATCGGTAAAAGCTTGAATCATCCATCTGATGGTGATTCATGGAAACATTTTGATCGTCTACATCCGTCTTTTTCTTTAGAAGCCCGAAACGTGCAATTGGGTCTTTCTACTGACGGTTTCTGTCTGTTTGGTTCTTATGGTAGTCAGTATTCATGTTGTCTTATCTTTATAACTCCATATAATCTACCTCCATGGATGTTGATGAAGGATACCTATATCTTTTTTACCTTATTAATCCTAGGACATCCAAAAAATAATATTGATGTTTATTTGAAACCATTGATTGATGAGTTAAAATCATTGTGGAGTAATGGTGATAGTACATATGATGTTGCTGCGAAACAAAATTTCACATTAAAAGCTGCATTGATGTGGACGATTAGTGAATTTCCAGCATATGGCATGTTATCTGGCTGGAGTAAACATGGTCTGAAATCATGTCCTTACTTTATGAAAGACAATAAAGCTTTTATGCTCGTCAATGAAAAAAACATGCTATTTTGACTATCATTGTAGATTTCTTCCAACCGATCATCCTTTTTGAATAAACAAATCTCATTTCAGAAGAGGCACAATTGAAAGGGATGAACCTCCAAAAATGATCTCAGGTACAGAGTTAAAAGGCAATTTATTTTCATTACCTCCCATCACATTTGGGTCAATAGTAAACCAACATAAAATTCATAGCTTTGGGAAAGAACATAATTGGATAAAACTAAGAATTTTTTGGGATCTCTCATATTGGTCTGATTTGTTGGTCTGCCAGATGTTGGATGTCATGCACATTGAAAAGAATTGTTTTGATAATTTATTTCATGCAGTTTTGGATACACTAGGTAAGACCAAAGATACTGTAAAAGCACGATTAGATCTTGCACAAATTTGTTGGCGACCAGAACTTGAACTGTTTGAAAATGTCAGAACACGGAGGTTAATGAAGAAAAAAGAAACTTATACATTGTCTAAATAGATTCGTTTATTATTTTGTCAGTGGATTGCAGATTTGAAACTTCCAGATGGCTATGCTTACAATTTGGGCAGATGTGTTAAGAATGGTCATATTACCGGATTAAAAAGTCATGATTGTCATATTATAATGGAAATAATTATTCCGATTGGATTTATAGGTTTGTTGAATTCTATGATTTGGGATTCAATAATAGACATATCATATTTTTTTCAAGACATTTGTGTAGCGACAAAAAACTACAATGTGCTAAAAAAACTGGAAGAAGATGTGGCTGTAATTCTATGTAAATTGGAAAAAATCTTTCCACCTACTTTCTTTGACTCAATGGAACATCTGGTATTATATTTTCCACATGAAGCTATATGTGGAGGTCTAGTACAGTTTCGATGGATGTACCCATTCGAGAGATGCATGTATAAATTGAAGAAAAATGTATGTAACAAATAATTAGTTGAAGATTCAATTGCTGAAACTTATTTACATGAGGAAATTTCTTTTTTCTACTCTCACTATTTTGGATCTGAATATCCCTTAAAACAAAACTGCATTGGATGGAAAGAGGGAAATGTTAATGATGAAATGGACAATAATTTATTAGTTTTTAATCAGCCAAATATTGGCTTCAGTTAATTTCAAGAACGATGGATTTTAGACGATGAACATCACAGAGCTCATAAATATGTTCTGCTCAAGTGTGAAGAAATGACAGAATTTGTACTGTGAGTGCTTCTATCACTTATTCTATAATTTCTATTATAGTATGTAAACTTATTTTATTCATAGGTTATATGATAATCATATCAAGAAACAAGTTCCACAAATTACAGTAGCTGCTCTTGAAGAATGGAGACAAAAAAAATTCTCAATGGTTTCAAAAGCTGGTAACATAATTTATTGATGGTTTAATATCAATTCAGTTTACTATTTATTATATTGATAATTGTTTTACAAATTTTCAGGTGTCTCAAAATGCTGATAAAATTGATAAGCGATTGTGTATATTGAGTAACCCACCCTCCAAAATGGTTAAATCTTATAATGCATATGTGTTGAATGGTTTTCAATTTCATACACTTGCATATGGGGAATAAAAAAACAATGAACATTGGAGTTTGTTTGAGAGGATAGCATCATAGAGAAATTGAAGTTGACTTTTACGGCATTCTGGATGAAATTATTGAGCTATGTTATCTTGGACAAAATTACATAACAATGTTTAAATGTCAGTGGTTGGATACTGAGAGAGGCTTTCCTGTTCATCCGACTCATGGAATCGTCAATATTAAACATAAAATTCTTCTTGCAGTAAATGAACTATTTTTACTGGCTCAACAGGCACATCAAGTTTATTATGCAATGTACTGTGCTACTTCAAGAGACCAGGGTGATTGGTGGAGCATAATAAAAATGAAATCTCAGGAAAATCAATTTACCCAAACTGAATGTGGTTCCGCTGAAGTGGAAGAAATTGAAATTTTTCAAGAGACTACTCAAAATCCATCTTTTTCACAAAGAAACGTGAATATCGAGAAGGACACCCCACAATTAAGGGTCCATGGTGACGAAGATGTAAATGATGTTACAAATGAAATTGAAATGACAAGGGATGATGAAAGTGAAACTCATATGGATATTGATGATGTTGAGGAGGAATATGAAGACATTGACGTCGTCAGATATTAAGATGATGATGAAGGTGAACATTGGCATAGTTAAATGCTGGTTATGATCATAACTAATATATATACATATATATAATATTTATTTTCAACTATCTTCTAACAAAAATCATTTTGTGTTTCAGATGGACTCTGATCTATTACGTGAGTTAGAGGAGGCCGAGCTACCTTTGGATGATGGGGATGTGGGATCATATGACCCTCAGACTACTGATGGTTCCGGAGGTACATGGAGGGGGTGTTGTAACGCCCTGACCATAGTTTCCCAGAGTCAATTCATTATTACATAACATTGTCATGATCACAGAGAAAGATCAAGTCTCAAAAGACCGATTAGTTTAGTAGCCTTGGAATAACTAGATACATTCATAAAGTTTACATTACATCATAAAGTAAAAAACTACTACAACAACATATTGTCTTCATATCCCCTCATATTATCCCTAAAGGTCATTCATAAATTACTTCTTCACATCCTAGTAAAAATAAAACATTGAAAGGTGTGAGCTCAAATGCTCAATAAGGATAACAATATAGCGGAAACATTCATAAATAATCATAAACATTTAAGGAAATGTATAGCTAAAACAACAGCCTTTTAAACTTGAACTTCAGCATAATATGGAAAAGATAAAATGAAATAATTCCATTTACTTATTCACATGGATATTCTACTAGTCGAATAATCACAAGCAATATCAATAACCACTTTCATAATGATGGAAAGCATAATTCCAGACTATCATAACTACATAGCCAAGGCCTCGTGCCAAGACTACAAATAAGATTTTGTCAAGGCATTGTGCCAAGACACTAGTTTGTCTCATGAGACCTACCAATGCATCGAGGAGCTATAGTGGGCTCCACCCATCACTTACTAATTCCAATTCATTCCTCATATAAACAGGTTTAAACATAACATAAACATTCGTATTAAAACTAGTATATGAAATGTCAATACTTTAACCACAAACCATGAATGGTATAAAAATAGCACATCCACAGTCAAACATAACTCATTCGATACAATATAGACGATTGTATTGTATCATATTAACCTTAATCAAGAATAATGAAGGATATTGACATAGATGAAAATAATCATCAAAACTATTAGAGAGGAATATCCCCCTTTTTCTTGAAATCATTTAAAAGTCACACTATTTGTCAAGAAGCCATTTAAAAATATATTTTTGAATCAAAGTGTCCCAAAGCACTTTGAAATTTTTAAAAGGAATTTTAATTTTAAAACTTTTATATCCATATAAATAAATTCTTAAAACCATTTTTAAAACATGGACATTAATGAGAAATATTTAGAATAATAAATCTTTATAACATTTAAAATGATATTTTAGTTAGAGTTCCTAACAAAAAGAGAGACACTTGAATACAAATAATTGAGGTAATAAAAACTTTGTAATATCATTAGAATAAAGAGATTCAGGATATACTATATCAATGTATATTATATACACCATATAAAAGTTAATTGGTGTATAACAACAAAGGAGTCTCAATGGAATCTAAATTGAGATGAAATCTCTCATAAAGACCGTATCCTTAGGTTAAGGATAAACCAATGACATAATTATGTGTGAAAAATATAAATACACTCAATATGATTGGATATTCATTGTAAAACAATGAAAGGAAATTCACACATATTCTTGTAAAAAACAACACCAATGAATTGGATGTTTAACTCAACAAATCGAGATTAAGTAAAAATTACTCTTATCAAGCTCATACCGATGACTTGAGAATTTATCAATGGAGTGATTATGTATATCAAAAGTATATCCACAGAAAGGGGAGTGTAATTTATGACATAATCAAATGAATAGTGATTCCACACATAATCTTGGAGTAAAATAATCAATGAAGTATACGTAAAGCCGAATGAGTGGAAATTGAAATTTCAAATTACCTTATTGATTTGGTAACTTACTAAAAATACACCCATGAAAGAAGGATAATACAATAATTATGTAAATATATATGAATTAAAGTATATTACACAATGAATACAAACATGGGTAGTACACACACCACATGCAATAAATAAGTGGTGAATAATGGAAATCTCACGGAATTTAAAGTGAGATAAGAAACCCCTTACCTTGTACTTTTCCTTGGTTGAGGGTATGTTAACCTCCTGTATAATGGTGAAATAATTTTTATTAAATTATAAAATAATAATATACATTAATATGATATCATATATGATCTTTTAACAATGATTTGTTAATAATATCTTAATATTATTGTCGTTTCGGGTGTTAACTTACTCATTTTATTTTATATGTTTGTTACATAAGACATGTTTGTTATGGATAGGTTGTATCTTATTCATATCTAGAATGATATTAAGTCCTTAAACATTATTATTAATCATCAAATGAGAATTATACTTGAATGGATACGATGGATAATGAATCTCATCGCGTTCGTGGAGACGGTAGTCCGTATGTACACACGAGCAACAATATCATTCTTTTGATATTAAAATAATATTTAATTGGATGGTATATAATATATAAAGAATAATTATCATGTTATATTTATTATTTACATGAATTACACATCATTATTATACCCATCCAAATAATAATTTTTTGAATAACAATTACACCACGACGTGGAGATGGTAAGTCGTACATATGCACGTATGGTAACATGTCATTCAAAGGATGGATAGAATACTGAAATATGGTTGTACCATGTTTATAGTAACATAAAAGTATATATAATATACTAGAGTTATTATTTTATAATGGTAATAACAAAGAAAGAAGAAGTGGAAGAATAAAAGAACTTGAAAAAGGGTGGTGAAATCATTACCTCTTCTTCGAATTCTTCCTTTTGATTTGATCAAAAGGACTCCATAGATTGGATTTATGACTAAAGTAAGGCCTATAGGATGAAGTGAGGGAATTTTAAAGAGTATTTGGGCAGGTTTTGGCTGAACCAAAAGGCTTTGAAGGTGTTAATTAAAGAGAAGGGGGAGTGCCCTTTTATAAGAGGGGTGAGGGGCACCTTTGGAAAAGCTAGAAATATTATTTTATAATAAATTCATATTCGGTTTCTAATGGCTCAAAAGTGGATTATTTAAATTTTAAGGTGGTAATAGGTCGAAAAACACTCAAAAAATAGGATTTATACAGGTTTGGGTTACTATATTAACCTTATCTTTAAGTATTAACTCTTAGTTAATTAGTTTCACTTTTACAATGTCTCTTTGTATTTTTATATTATATGGTTAATAAACTTACTATATACATACAAGAGACCCCCAAGTGGTCAATTAATTATAAAAATATCATTATATAAGTCTCTTGGCAGAAAATTATATTTTTAGGAATTTAATATCAATTAATAATATAATATTTGTTTTAAAAACTCTTTAATGTCAATTTTGACACTATTCAATAATTGTTTTTTGTAAAAATTATAACAGAATGATTACTTCAAATAAAGTTAATTAAATAAATCCTAACATGTCATATTAACCTATACAATTATTGGTATTTATAAAAAGTCTCAAATTACATTTATTTGTGTATTTATAATATCAATTATTCTAATTTTTCATTTATTAGGTAATTACTGCATCACCATTGTGTCATAAATAAATTAAAATATTTAATGTCTAAAAATTATAAATAAAATACCATTATGTAGGAAATCTTTTTAGATTTATAATGAATATTTATAGTCGAAAATCCAACATATATAAGCCTACTTAAAAAATTTGTTTCTAAAAGATATATGCTTATGTCATTTTTGTATTTATTTTAACTTAATTAAAATAAAGTGTCCCTATCACCTACAAGTGGATCCATGGGGTCCCAAAATAGACCAAAATATGCCCATGGTCGGAAATGTATCCACCAATAATGTTAGAACACGTTTTAGGGTAATTTAGTATTATTATAATATTATTTTTTAATCCTTATTTACCGGATTTACCCTTTAACCATGGTAAATAAAATATTTACCGAAGTAATTATTCAAAATGTCTAAAAATAAATGTTACCTATTTACACAATTTGGACATCCTGATTCAAAGTATGGAATCCATTTTTCCAAATTCAAAACACAGAAGTGGCAGAAATTAATTTAAAATTAATTCACATTGTCAAAACAAAAAGTGTGTTTTTTAAGATATAATAACTATCAAAAGATTGATACTTATTTATGTCCTGTTTAATTGTGAAATTATGTCCAATGAACAAAATTGTATTAAATGGTAAAAATATATTCTAATTATACTTTAAAACCACTCAAATTTATAATTTATCACTATTAATTATTTTGATTTAAAAAGTTGTTTTTAATTAAAATTTAGTAATTTTCACTATTCATCAAAATATAAAAGTTATCCGAAAAGTACCAAAATTTTACCTTAGGATAAATTAGATTCTATTAATCCAAAAATGAAGTCCATTTTGAGAGATAAAATTTATAAAATTTCAAAAAGTAGGTATTACTATTCATAACGGCTAGTTTGATTGGTTGTGGTGTGTGTTAGAACTCGAAGTTGCGTACAACACACGCTACTGTATTATTCAAAGACAAGCGTACCAAGGAATCTTGGTGTGTTACATTGTAAATTTTTGAGGTCCCTATTCTAAAGAATAATTTTATTTAGTCAAATTGAATATATAAAAGTTTTAAAATATTGGATTTAAAAAGGGTTCACCATTAAAAGTTGGTAAAAGTGCATTTTTGAAAAATACTTCTTTAATATAAAAAATTAATTTGTTCTTACATCATGTCTAAGAAACTCAAAATATGGATTCTAAAATTATAAGGATTATATAAAGTTCAAAATTCAGTTAACACTATTTATAAGCTCTTTTAAATGGTTAGTTTGGTAAGTCATGGTGTTCTTGAACTCGGTGTTGCGTGTAGTGAAAGTTATTGAATTATTTTGAAGAAATAGCACACTATGAATTCTTGGGGTGTTACAGGTGTGGTCTTGCATTACTGATGATTCCCGAACCTATCCATGAGCGACGTCCACGTCTTGTCTTCGATCCACACACACGGAGGTATGGTAACTAGTATATTTTATTTAGATTTCATTAATTTATTTATATATATAATACTTGTTTCATTATTTATTATTTTTTCACAGTTTTGCGCATGTAGCTATTGGACAGGGGAACGCTATCTTGCGCAACTATTTTTCTCAGCCATGGACCATATGGGAACAGATTCTCATTGATGTTCAGCTCAGCAAGTACAATCATTGGCTGGTACGTAAATAAATAATATTTATTTTGAAATTTATTTTATTAATAACTTTTTATTATAAATTATTTGTAGGGTTTATGGTATCCCATCGAGGATAGTATGTGTGACGTTATCCATACAGCATGGGAGGTGGCTATGCGTGAGCGTTTGCATTAGTTTTTTAACAATTTGATAAAGATGGCCATTAAGAATGTAGGAGCGACAGTATTTGATGTGTCATGTAGAGCCCACTGACCAGAGTACATTTCATATCAGGTTTGGGATAGATTATGTGCACACTGGTTGGATGGTGGATTTTAGAGGAAGTCTTCATTGGGTCAGCAAAACCGGGGGAGACAGGAGGTGACGCATCGAGATGGTAGTCGTACATTCAGTACGCATAGAGATCATCTGGTAAGTATTTTTTATAAATATTTTATATAACTTCAATTATAAACAGTTTATTATATATTCATATAGGCAGTCAAGCATCCTAATATTACAAAGTACGATGTTTATCAGAGGATGTAAAGTGATCCAGCCACCAGAGATATTAGAGGTGATTGTCAACGTCAGATTGTGGTTAGTCTTACTTTTTTTAGTTTGACAATTAACTTCATATAATATTTTCACAATTTTAATTTCAAATTGGAATTGAAGGAGTCATATGAGGCTGTGACTTCTCAGACATAGGATGAGGTTCAGGACGAGATGACTGATCAGACCAGTGCCCACCATTTCGACGAGGCGGCATGGATGCAGGCGACTCAGTATGGCTTTGAGAAGGGCCTAGTAGTTGGTTTCATATCTCACGTGACTCTTGGTACTTATTATGGAACTACTGTGATGTCAGCGTCCAGCTCGAGAGGAGCTCATGGAGAGGAATCATCTTCTGGCTCACAGTATCAGGAGCAGTTTCGAGCTCAGAATGACCTTATAGAGAGTTTGCAAAAGCAGCAAGAAGAGATGTGTCAGTAGCAGGAGGAGGAGGAGGAGGAGATACGTCGATGGCAGCAGCAGCATCACGAGAAGATGGAGTACATGTGTTGTCTGACTCATAGTTTAGGGATGGAGTTTCCTCCACCAGCTCATTCATCTTCTCCACCTCCTCCAGAAGACAACCCCCCAGTGATTTTTTTTGTAAAAAACATTTGAATTTAAATTTGTTGTAATATAAACTATTAACAGTTTCTGTCACTTATATCGGTACAATGATTACATAATTTAATTTTTAATATTTTATGATTTGTTGTTGTGAATATTGTGAATTTTAATATTTTTTTATTTTTTTTATTATTTTAATAATATTAATATTATTGTTTCATTAATCATAATTTTATTAAATATATTTTTTCAGTATTATATTTTTTAATATTTTTTTATTTTACTAATAATAATAATAATAATAATTTATGATTTTTTTTATATTTTTTTTGTGAATATTGAGAATTTTAATATTTTTTATTTTTTTTATTATTATAATAATATCAAAATTAATTTTTCAATAATCATAATAATATTTTATGGTTTTTTATATTTTTTTGTAAATATTGAGAATTTTAATATTTTTTATTTTTATTATTATTTTAATAATATTAAAATTAATTTTTCAATAATCATAATTTTATTAAATTTATTTTTTTTTAATTTATTTATTATTTGCGACGGGATCTGTTGCGATGGGATCCCATCACAAATAGTTTAAATAATTTTTTCTTAAAAAATATTTGCGATGGGATTATGAGCCCGTCGCAAATAAACTGAATAAATATTTTCAAAAATCATTTGCGATGGGATTACGGGCCCGTCGTAAAATATTATTTGCGAAAGGCCCATCACAAAAGAACTTATATATAAATAAGTATATAATCGGATACTTATTTGCAATGGTGAAGTTTCCCGTTGCAAAAAATATTATTTGTGACGGTCCTGTCGCAAATACCTTGAATTCTAGTAGTGATAAGAACATAACATTTGAAAATCTTTTCTTGTATATAAGAGATCATAATATCATGTCATGGGATAAATCATAAAAGTGAAATGTAATCCCAATAATTATAACATAATATATAAAATTCTGTTTCATACACACATGTCTTAGAAAATCATTTCAAATTAGTTAAGGCTGATTTCTAGGAAAATCATAGCGGACAAAGTCCATTGTTGAACCGAGTTAAATCCTCATTCCAGCCATGTATTATTGAACCGAATTTACTTGTAATTATAGTCATTTATATCTCATGACATATAAATATTTACCCAATAAATTAGAGGGATATATAGGTCCCACCCATCTCATAATTAAACCATTCTAATGTGTTCCACAAAAACATAAAAACAATCACCATTGCATAACTCGTGAAATAAAATGGGTTTCTTAAACATTATTCAACCATAATTGATATAAAATAAATAGATTTCCTAAATAACATTCTATCATAAACACAATAAAATCATAGTAATAATTGGGATATAAATATAACCCTATTTAAATATTGTCATCTTAAATGGAAAATAATTTTGAGAAAACACTTGAAATTAATTCTTGAGGAAAATATCCTTTCTTCTTCAAAAATGTTCTCCTTATTCAAAATGGCACCCAATTTAAAAAGAAATAATTTTATGTGAAAATAAACATGTAATATTTTAGGGGAATATTCAAGGAAATAAGTCATTATAAAATCATAAAAAATATTCATTCAATACAATTTGAAAAAAACATTATTCTCGTACTTTTGCTGGAAAAGTCAAAAAGTACCTCTTACCAAAAATGACAAAAGATTTCATCCATACCGTTTAGTAAAAATTTAACAAAGGGTAAAATTGACATTAAAAAATTATATAAGTATATAAAGAATATTTTGAAATACATATTTAGGAAACATGGATGTGGATGACAAATATACCCCATTAAATACTTATGAATAAACAATCTCAGATAAAAACACGATTTAAAAAGTTATCCCTTACCTTAGGTATAATATGCTTTGTATGTATCTAGAAAACCTATATGATGATTTAAATAATGTTACTGATTTATTCCTAAATCATGATAAGTTTTATTATAACATTTATTATCATATTTTCATCCGTTTTTTAATAAAATTTCATTGTTACTCGTTATTTAGGTATTAACTTCTTTATTTTCTTATACATATTTGTCAGATAAGTTCTTATTACTCATTTTAGGTTATATTTATATCATTTAAATCATGGTATTAGAATAATATATATCATATTTACTCATTCAATTCATTTATAAAATCATTCTTTAGTTAATTTTGTTTAGAACGAATCACATCGCACCCTAGAGACGGTAAGTTGTACGTATGCATGAGAGATGATATCGTTCCCATAATTTTTGAATGGTATTGAAGTGGATGGTGTATAATAGATCAGAATAAATATAATTTTATATTAATCATATATATATTTATTAATTCTATCATTATATCCATCCATGTAAGGTGGTGGTGAATATCATATTACACCGCAACTTGGAGATGGTAAGTCGTACGAACGCACACGTGGTGATTTCATTTTTCATAGGATGGGTAGAAGGTGGACTATGGTTGTTTCATAACCATAATAACATCTCATTATATAATTAATATTGAAGTTATTACTTTATAATTAAACAAATAATGAGTTGGAAGAAGAGGAAAGAAGTTTGAAAGAATCGGTAAATGATATTACCTCTTCTTCGACACGCCTCCTCTAAATCTCTTCTTAGAGTATTAGAGTTGGTCTTTAAAGAGGACCAGGACCTCTATAATGTTGCTAGGGAATTTTATAAGAGAATTATTCATAGTATGGATGATCTTGAATTCTGAAAATGAATTAAATAGTTGACGGAGGAAGTTCCCTTTTATAATTGAGGTGAGGGGTACTTTTGGAAACCTCAAAAATATTAATTTATAATAAAATAAAACCCCACTTAAAACCTCAAAAATGTTCCAATTTATAAGATTATATAATATAGGGTTTTAAAATCATCAACCAATAAATTTTAGACAAGTTTTTATTTCAATTTAATCATTATCATTTTAATTAACACTTAGTTATTCAATTTAATTTTTCACTAGGGTAACAAATATTTCAATACTAAAAGGGTAAAATATTTATTTATTTGAAGTAAATTAAACCATAAATTAATAATTTAAAAACTTCTAGACCATATAATAATTATTATATATTTTTAAAATAATTATTTTTAAATAATTTAAGAGAACCTTATTTTGACAAAATATCAATAGTGTCAATTTTGACACTATTTATTTCATGGATTTTTTAAAATATAAAAATAAGAAGTGGAACATGATAAAAAAAATTTATTATATTCCTCAGGGGTAAATATAATATATAAAATTCATTTTTTATAAAAATTATAAATATATATATTTATTAAAATGTATTTAATAACATTTATTTGATCTCTTCATTAATAAAATAATTATTGCCTCAATTTTGTGTAATTATTTAATATACATATTTTTTGAATAAAAATTAAAAATTAAATAATATGATGAATATAAATCCATTATTTTTTAGAATAATACTTATAGTCTAATTTAAATTCAAAAAACCCAACATTAAAAATGTTATACTCTTTTAAAACATGAATGTGACAAATTTATCTTCACTTTAAATAAAATAATATAAGTGTCATAATCTATTCTATAAGCCTCAATATGGTCAATAGGTAGACTCTTGGGTGCTTATGGTCGATATATACTCGACTAATAAGGTTTTTTAGGTGTTTGGACCTTTTTATGGTTATTAATATTTTAAAAAAAATTGTTTTATTTATTTCTCATCAATTAATAAATTTTTTCATCATCCAAGTATAAGACTTTAAGGTAATTATTTATTTTTTAAAAATTACTAATAACTTTCCATGATAAAAGAAAAATGTTTTATCTTTAAAATTAGTATTTATAATCAAATTTATCTTCTATATAACTTTATATTAAAAATAATTTAATTATTAAAGTTTGAGTGAGACATATTTCACTTTTCTTTAAATAAAATAAGTTAAATGTCTTAATCTCATCCAAGTGGGTTCTAATGGATATGATTTAGACCCAAGTATGTTTTAGGGAAAATTATAATCATATAATTATATTAATAAAAGTGTTCGGATAATTTTATAATATTATTTTTACCCTTAATTACCCAATTTACCATTTTACCCTATTAATAAAATTTATCGAAGTTACTATTCATATTGCCCCAAAATAAAATAAATATATTCACATAATTTTGACCTAATTATTCCAAATATGGAATCCATTTTTCAAATTTAAAAAAAAATAAGTTGCAGTAATTAATTTAATATTAATCTCATTGTTCAAATGGAAAAACGGGTTTTAAAAGATAAAATATTGCAAAAGATTAAAATATTTTTGCATCTGAATTTAATATAAAATTAATTCCAATGGCCTAAATTATATTAATTGGTAAAAATATATTATATTTATACTTTGAAACTATTCAATGATATAATTAAACCATATCAATTATTTCAATGAAAAAAGTTATTTTCAATTAAATTTTAGCATATTTTTACTATTCATAAAAACAAGAAAGTTATCATAAAAATATCAGAAATTTATCCAAAGTAAATTTTTATATACATATTCAAAATAAATTGTTTATGTTGTCATATAAAAATTTTTAATGTTTCAAAATCGTAATTTAAAAGGAGTTCTCCATTCAAAGGTGTAAAATTAACCTTTAAAAAATTTGTTTTTATACATCAAATTAGGTTTTATTCATACCCTATGACTAAAATGTCTATTGGATGAATATAAAAAATATTTTATTGAGTATATAACACATATATATCTCATTAATTTCATCACCAAAATTAATTCACTCAAAAATACAAATATCTAATTGATTTATATTTTTCATGAATAATTGATATCCAATGAATTCACAATTCATTTTCATAAGTTGCCTATAATTATTCCTGTTAACCTAATGACTAGGCTATAAAGGTAATTTTATAATAAGGGCGTCTTGTGTTTTGTTTAAACTCACGATAGCGTGTAAATCAAGCTACTGAAGAATAAAAATTATTGAAAGAAAATATTTCATAAAAATATACAGGTGCTACATTCTGCCATCCTTAAACTAAATTTATCCCTCGAAATTTGTCACTTGGAAACAAACATATAAGGATAACTCCCCCTCATAATATCCTCAACTCTCTATATAGCTTCTTCAAATTGGTGGTTCCTCCATAAAACTTTAACCAAGCGAGTGGTCTTGTTTCGTAGAACTTTTTCACTACGATCTAAAATTTATATTGATTGTTTTCTATAAGAAATATCTTGCTCTAGTGGTACAAATTCTGAGCTTATTACATGTGAAGGATCGGGTGTTTACTTTCTCAGGAGAGATACATAGAACACATCATGAACTTGAGAGAGATTTGGTGGAAGTTCCAATTGATAAGCTACCTTCCCAACACAATCCATATTTTCAAAAGGACCAATATACCTAGGGCTTAGCTTGACCTTCATTCCAAATATCATTACTCTCTTACATGGAGAAATTCATAGGAACACTTTATCACCCACTTCAAAAAGTATGTCTTTTCATGAGTTTTCAGCATTAATTTATTGTCGACTTTAAGATGCTCTAATGTTTTGTTAAATAAATCTAACCTTTTCTGCCATTTCATCAACAAGATTATGTCCTAATAGCTTTATTTCCCCAAATTTATCCCAACAAGTTAGAGTTATTTACTTATTTCTATAGTGGTATTCATAAAGAGTGATCTGAATACTAGATTAAAAGTTATTATTGTAATAAAATTACACCAAAGGTATGTGTTGATCCCAACAACCATTGAAATCTAAAGAGAAATATCTCAACATGTATTCCAAAGTTTGAATTGTCCTCTCAGACTAACAGTTTTTCTGAAGATGATAAGCAGTGTTGAAACATAACTTTGTATCTAGAGCATGCTGAATACTTCGCCAGAACTTCAAGGTAAACCTTGGATCCTGATCAAATATAATGGAAATTCATACTCCATGAAATATTACAACTTCTTTTACATATATCCTGGAAAGGTGATAAAGATATAAATCCTCTCTAATAGAAATGAAGTGTGCCAACTTCATAAGGCGATCAACTATGACCCATATATAATTATTTCCTTTGGATGTTTTGCGAAGTCCAACGACAAAGTCCATAGTGATGTTTTCCAATTTGAATTCCGGTGTGGGTAATGGTTGTAACATCCCCTTAGAATTACATCTCTCAACTTTAACTTGTTGACAAACCATGCATTGAGACACATATTCATCAACATCTCTTTTCATGCCATCCCACCTGAAATACTCTTTCAAGTCCCTGTACATCTTTGTGCTTCTAATGTGAATAGAAAATGAAGAACTATGAGCCTCATCCAATATCACCATATTTAATTTTGATATGGGAGGAATAAAAAACCTATTCCTGAACCTTATTATTCCATCACAATCCAGGTTGAATTTAGGAACATTTCTCACCTTCTTTTATACCTCTACATATTCCTTATGTGCCTCTTTAATCTTCACTTATATAGATGGTTGAATATTCATCTGAGAAAAATAAAAATTCTCCCCTTCCTTTAAAATTTATAGATATTTCCTTTTTAAAACCATAAATATTATATCTTTTGTGATCCTCATCATGGATATGCTAGCATGGTTTAGTCCTCTCAAATTATATGTCACCTTGTTTGATTTCCCAAGGAGGTAATGTATTGAGCAGTCGTAATCTTTAATCAACTCCAACCATCATATTTGGTGAATATTCATCTCCTTTTGTGAGAAAATATACTATAAACATTTATGATCTGTATAAATATCACACCTTTCACCATAAAGATAATGCCTCTATATCTTTAATGCAAAGATTACCACATCTAAATCCAAATCATGATTTGGGTAATTTTGCTCATGGATTTTCAATCGTCGTGAGGCATAAGCTATCAACATATCATTTTTCAAGAGAACACATCCTATCCTCTTATTTTATGCATCACTATAGATCACAAACCTTTCTCTACTATAAGGTAGTGTGAGCATAGGTGCACTGGATAACCTTCCTTTTATCTCTTTGAAATTATCTTCACATTCTTACATCCAAATGAACTTAACTCTTTTTCAAATAAACTTGGTGAGAGGATTAGATAATCAAGGAAAATATTTCAGAAAATGTTGATGATATCCATCTAAACTGAGAAAACTTTAGATCTCAGTTACTATTTTTTGGTCTCGAACATCTTTTAACAACTTCTGTTTTTTATGGATCCACAAATATCCCTTCTCTTGAGATTATGTGATACAACAATGAATCTTTTTGAAGCCAAAATTCACATATGGTAAATTTCTCATAAAGATTATCCTTTCTCAGGGTCTTCAGTAAAATTATTAAGTGGTCTTCATGTTCTTCCTTTCTTTTAGAATCGACAAGAATTTCATCTATAAAGACTACCACAAAATGATTGAGATAGTCTCTAAAGACTCTATTCATTAGATCCATGAAGATAGTGGGGGCATTATTTAGACAAAAAGGCATCACTATAGATTCATAGTGTCCATACCTTGTACGAAATGTCATCTTTGGTATATCCTCCTTTTGTCCCCTAATTGATGACATCCCGAATGAAGATAAATCTTGGAAAATTATTGAGATATGTGTAGTTGGTCAAATAAGTCATCAATTCAGGGAAGATGGTACTTCTTTTTGATAGTGATCTTGTTAAGTTCTTGATAATCAATAAATAATCTCATTGATCTATATTTCTTATTGTCAAACGGAACAGGTTCTGCCCAAGGTGACACACTAGGGAATATGAATCCCTTATCAAGACTCTATTTGAGTTTCTTCTTCAATTATTGTAACTCAGATGAGTTCATTTTATAAGGTTTCTTTGAAATAGTCATAGCACCTGGTATGAGTTCTATTGAAAACTCAACTTCATGATTTGGTGGAAGACCTAGAAATTCCTACAGAAATACATCATCAAACTCCCATACAATGGGTGTATTCTTAATCATGAGTTTCTCCCCAATCATTTGAGATAAATAACCTTCATTTATAGGAATCAAGACCCATAATATGAAATAAATTTCTACTAAAAGGTTATATTCATCCTTACATCGATAGATGATCATAGATTGATCTGGAATATGAAATGTGACATCCCTTTCTTGGAAATTGAAATGAGATTCATATAGAGAAATCCAATTCATGCCAAGAATCACATCAAATCCCACTATAGGAAGGATCAAAAGATTTCCAGAAATCACATTCCCACAAACATCAACTAGAGAAGAATTATAAACTTTTGATGTGACTGTTGTTTCATGAGGAGTTATCATAGCTAACTCAACATCTAATTATTGAGGTAATATGGCGATACCCTTAGAAAATTCTTCATAACTAAAAGAGTGGCTGGATCTAGAATCAAATAAAAAAATTCTACTTTAGAGTGGATGGAAAGTGTACCTTTCACCACTTCATTATCATACTCCACATTTTTTATAGTGATTTCATGTGAATTTGCTTTGTATTTTGCCTTAACAGTTTGTTGATGTTTATCATCATCAATAATCATTGGATTGTGCCATTCAATTGTATAATTCTCCATTTCCTTTCACTTGCAGCATTGATGTGTCAAAGGCGCATTCTGTGTAGCCTTTTCTTTGTTCACATCAATAGCCATCTTTTTTCCATCACTTTAGCATTCAACTACCTGATGATCTTCTTTTACACACTTATAACATTTAATAGTCCCTTTTAGACAATTATTTCTATGTTTCTTTCCACACTTTGAGCATAAGGGAAAACTCATCTTCTTTTCAGTGTGGTCTTTAGATTTTACTTTGAATTAAATCTTTCTCTTCTTATCAACCCCATATGATTGATGGCTTGATCCAATCTCCATTTCAACCTTGAGAGAAAATCTAAAAATTTCCCCATAGCTATTGAAGTCCCTTATGGCTAATACCCTTAAGATACTTGGTTTTAAGATACTAAAAAATCAATCAATTTTACTCTCAGGTTGGATAATAATTCCAGAAGTGTACCTTTAAAATCTTTTCAAATTTTCTTTGTAGTTACCAATGGATTAATAATCATTTTACTTGAGTTCAAGGAATGCCTTATCCATATTTGTTCGAAGAATATGAGTAAAGTACTTATTGAAAAATATGTTCTTTAACTCTTCCCATTCCATGGACTTAATTTCTACTCTTTGCCTCATATTCTTGATAAGATTCCACCATTGATCAACTTAACCTACAAAATCGTATACTGCTAAGATGAATTTATCTTGTTTAAAACATTGTAGAACTGAAAATATCTTTCCAGTGGTACTGATCCACTGTTCATCCACTAATGGATTGGAAGACCCACTGAATGAAGGTGGATTCTACCTCATGAAGGATTCAGCAAAATGTTTCTCCTTCCATTGCTCATTTGGAAGTCCGATATGATTCATTGCCTGAGAAAGTTGTGTGATCATGGATACAAGATTTTTCATTCCATATGCCATAACATTTGGTTTCTCATGGGGATAATCATTTCACTTCCCGTCGCATTCAGCATTAACGTGATTCCTTCGAGTTCCAACCATTGACTGAAAATAAGAAGCATAGTGTGAGAAACACTAATAATAATGGGAAAACCACATAATTAAAGAATAAATTTTCAATTAAGGACACTTTAGGTTTTATCCTAGGTTATTCATAAACATCTATAAAACACTAAGATATAATTTTAACCTATACATTGACATATCCTTAGAGCTCTTACAAAGTTTCTCTCATCCTAGTTTCCAAAGGATAACTATACATTTTCTCTGATACCAACTATAACAACCCATAATTTACATATATATTTTACTTCAACATTCAAGAATATTTATTACATAACATAAAAAAACCACTCCATGACCGTATAGGTTTAGTGTCTTTAGAAATTGGGAAGCATAAACAACTAGTTCATAAAACATCCACATTGTCTCCCGCTTATTTCTTAGTAACTAGAATATTTTTTGAAATAACTTACTTAATACCCTTATTAATTACCTGTGTAAAAGAAACATATGAAACGGTGAGCTCAAATTCTCATTATAGTTAAATAAAGGAAATATCAGTCATATCATAATCATAAGAACGTAACATTTGAAAATCATATCCTATATATAAGAGATCATAATATCATGTCATGGAATAAATCATAAAAGTGAAATATAATCCCAATAGTCATAAAATAAGACATGAAATTTCATTTCATACACACATAAGCATATAAAATCATTTAATATTAGTGAAGGCTCATTTCCAAGACCATCATAGCAGACAAAGCCCATTGTTGAACTGAGTTCACTCCTCGTTCCAACCCTGTATTACTAAACCAGATTTACTTTCCATTTTAGTCATGTCTATCTCATTAGATAAAAATCATTACCCAATGCATTTGAGGGAGATATAGGTCTCACCCATATAATAATTAAACCATTCTTATGTGTTCCAAAAAAACATAAAAACATTCACCATATAAAAACCCATGAAATAAAATGGGTTTCTTAAACATCATCCCATCATAATTGATATAAAATAAATGGATTTACTAAATAAAGAACCATAGTAAACACAATAAAATTATATTAATTATAGGGATAAAATATAACCCTATTTAAATAGTGTAATCTTATATGGAAAATAAATTTTGGAAAACACATGAATTTAGTTCTGGAGGAAAATATCTTTTCTTCTTCAAAAATGTTTTCCTTCCTCAAAATACCACACAATTTTAGAAGAAATCATTTTATGTGAAAATAAACTTGTAATATTTTATGGTAATATTCAAGAAAATAAGGAATTATTAAATTTTAAAAATGCATTCATGTCGTACATGTTAAAAAATATATTCTTCTCGTACTTTTTCCAAAAAAAAGTCAAAAAATACCTCGTACTGAAAACAACAAAAGATTCCATTCATACCATTTAGTAAAAATTCACCAATGGGAAAAATTGACATTAAAAAATTATATAATTACATAAATAATATTTTTAAATTCATATTTAGGAAACATGAATGTGGGTGATAAATATACCCTAGTAAATACTTATGAATAAACAATCTCATATTATAATGACATTTGCAAAGTTATCCCTTACCTTAGGTCTGATATGCTTCGTATATATCTGAACCTCTTGTATATTGATTTAAATAATGTTTTTGATTTATTCCAGAATAATAATCAGTTTTATGATAACATTTTGGATCATATTTTCATCCATTTTTTAGTAACATTTCATTGTTACTCGTTATTCAGGTATTAACTGCTTTATGTTCTTATGCATGTTTTGTCAGATAAGTTATTATTTCTCTTTTTAGGATATAGTTATATCATTTAAATCATGGTATTAGTATAATATATATCATATTTATTCATTTAATTCATTTATATAATCATTAATTAATAAATATTATGTTGAACAAATCCCATCACACTGTGGAGACGGTAAGCCGTACGTACGCACAAGCAACGATATCATTCCCATAATTGTTGAATGGTATTGAATTGTACGGTGTATTGTATCAAAGAATAAATATAATTTTATATTAATTATATATATACATATATATTAATTCCATCACTATACCCATCCATGTAAGGCGGTGGTGAAAAACGGATTACACCACAGCGTAGAGACGGTAAGTCATACGTACGCACGCGTGGTGATTTCATTTTTCATAGGATGGGTTGAAGGTGGACTATGGTTGTTTCATAACCATAATAACATATAAGTATATAATTACTACTTTATTTATTACTTTATAATTAAACAACTCATGAGGTGGAAGAAGAAGAAGAAATAAGTTTTAAAGTAAGTGATATTACATATTCTTCGACGTGCCTCCTCTAAATCTCCTCTTAAAGCACAAGAGTTGGACTTTGAAGAAGACCAGGACCTATAGAATATTTCTAGGGATGTTTAGAATGTAAATGGGCATAGAATGGTCGAGTTTGAAGGCTCAAAATGATGTGAATATATGAGGGAGGAAGTGCACTTTTATAATTGAGGTGAGGGGTACTTTTGGAAACCTCAAAAATATTAATTTATAAGAAACTCAAACCCAACTTAAAAACCTCCAAAATTTTCCAATTTTGAAGATTATATGATATAGGATTGTAATATCATAAAAAAATAAATTTCAGACTAGTTTTTATATCAATTTAAGCATTATAATTTTAATTAACACTTAGTTATTCTATTTAATTTTTCACTAGGGTAACAAATATGTCAATATTAAAAGGGTAAAATATTTACTTATTTGAAGTCAGTTAAAATATAAACGAATAATTTATAAGATTTTAGACTATATAATAATAATTATTATATTTATAAAAATGTTTTATTATTTTTAAATAATTTATGAAAACCTTATTTTGAAAAAATATCAATAGTGTCAATTTTGACACTATTTATTTCATGGTTTTTTTAAAATATAAAAATAAGAAGTGAACATAGTTACAAATATTTTATTATATATATAATGGGTCACGGTAATATATGAAATTAATTTTACATAACAATTATGCAAAATTAAATTTATTAAAATATTTTTAATAAAATTTATTTGATCTCTTCATTAACAAAATTATTACTACCTCAATTTTTTTTAATTATTTAATATAAATATTTGCTGAATAAAAATTCAAAATAAAATAATATGATGAATATAAATCCATTATATTTAATAATAATACTTTTAGTAGAATTTATCTTCTAAAAACCCCATCATTAAAAACGATTTACTCTTTTAAAACATGAATGTGACCAATTTATCTTCACATTAAATAAAATAATATAAGTGTCATAATCTAATATATAAACCTCTAAAAGGTCATTAAGTATACCCTTGGATACTTATGGTCTAGATATACTCAACCAACCAGGTTTTGTCAAGTTTTTGGATCTTTTAATGCTTATTAATATTTTAATAAAAAAAATATTGATTTCTTATCAATTAATTAATTTTTTCATCATCCAAGTATAAGTCATTAAGTTAATTATTTGTTTTCTAAAAATTAAAAATAAATTTAAATGATAAATAAAAAAAATTAGATTTAAAATAAGTATTTATAATCTAATTTATCTTCTTTATAACCTTATATTAAAAATAAATTAATTATTAATGTTTGAGTGAGACATTTTTCACTTTTCTTTAAATAAAGTAAATTAAGTGTCCTAATCTCTTCCAAGTGGGTTCCAATAGACATCATTTATACCCAATTATGTTTTATAGAAAATTATAATCATCCAATTATATTAAGAAAAGTTTTAGGGTAATTTTATAATACTATTTTTACCCTTAATTTCCAGATTTACCCTTTTATCGTGTTAATAAAATTAACCAAAGTTACTATTCATATTGCCCATAAATAAAATAAATCTATTTACAGAATTTAGACCTAATGATTCCAAATATGGAATCCATTTTTCAAAATTTAAGAAAAAATAAATAATTTGTATTAATTACTTTAAAATTAATCTCGTTGTTGAAATGGAAAAACATGTTTTCAAAATTAAAATATTGAAAAAGATTGAAATGTTTTTACATATGAATTTAAAATAATATTAATTATATTGACCTAAATTATATTAAATGGTAAAAATATATTATATTTATACTTTTAAACCATTCAATAATATAATTTAACCATATAAATTATTTCAATGAAAAAGGTTATTTTCAATTAAATTTTAGCGTATTTTTACTATTCATCAAAACATGAATGTTATCAGACAAATATCAGAAATTCATCCAAAGTAAATTTTTATATCCCACTTCAAAATAAATTGTTTATTTTTTCATATAAAAATTGTTAATGTGTCAAACTCTTAATTTAAAAGGGTTTCTCCATTCAAAGGTGTAAAATTAACCTTTAAAAATTCGTTTTTATACATCAAATAGGGTTTTATTCTAACCTTATGACTAAAATATCTGTTGGATAAATAGAAAAAATATTTTATTAAGTATATAACAAATATATATCTCATTAATTTCATTACCAAAAGTAATTCAATCAAAAATACAAATATCTAATTGATTTATATTTTTCATGAATAATTGATAGCCAATGAATTCACAATGCATTTTCATAAGTTATTTATAATTATTCCCGCTAACCTAACTACTAGTCTATAATGGTAATTTTAAAATAAGGGTGTCTTGCGGTTCATTTAAACTCACGATTTCATTCAAATAAAGCTACTAAAGAATAAAAATTATTTAAAGAAAATATTTCATAAAAACATCTACGTGTTACATTCTACCCCCTTAAACTAAATTCCACCCTCAAAATTTTTCCCTTGGAAACAAACATATGAGGATACCTCTCCCTCATAATATCCTCAAGTTTCCATGTAGCTTATTTAAATTAGTGGTTCCTCTATAAAACATTAACCAAGTGAGTGGTCGTGTTTCGTAGAACTTTTTCACTACGATCTAGAATCACTATCGGTTGTTCTTCATAAGAAAGATCTTGCTCCCGTTGTACGACTTCTGAGCTTAGTACATGTAAAAGATCAGGTGTGTACTTTCTCCGGAGAGATACATGGAACACATCAAGAACTTGAGAGAGATTCAGTGGAAGCACCAATAGGTAAGCTAACATCCCAAAATAATCCATAATTTCAAAAGGACCGATATTCCTAGGGCTCAGCTTGGCATTATTTCCAAATCTAATTACTCTATTCTAGGGAGATATTAATAGGAACTCTTTATCACCCACTTAAAACTATAGGTCTTTTTTTCAGTTGTCAGCATAACTTTTTTGTCGACACTGGGTTTCTCTTTTGTGTTATTGAATAGATCTGACCTTTTCTTCCATTTCAACAACAAGATCAGGTCCTAATAGATTAACATCTACAACTTCATCCTAGAAAGTTGGAGTTATGCACTTCTTTCCATAGAGATATTCATAAAGAGCCATATTAATACTAGTGTGAAAGGTATTATTGTAAGAAAATTCCACCAAAGGTAGGTTTTGAGCCCAATAACTTTTGAAATCAAAATAGAAAGCTCTCAACATGTCTTCCAAAGTTTGAATTGTCCTCTCAAACTAACAGTTTGTCTGACGATGATAAAAATTTCTGAAAATTAACTTTGTATCTAGATAATATTAAAGACTTATCCCAAACTTCGAGGTAAACCTCAGATCCCTATCAGATATAATGGAAATTGGTACTCCATGAAATCTTACCACTTCCTTTGCATATATCTGGGAAAGGTGATCAAGAGAGAGATCCTATATAATATAAATGAAGTGTGACGACTTTATAAGGTGATAAACTATAACCCATATAGCATTATTTCCTTTTGATGTTTTGGGAAGTCTGATGACAACGTCCATAGTGATGCTTTACCATTTACACTCTAGTATGGTAATGGTTGTAACATTACATTAGACTAATATCTCTTAACTTTAACTTGTTGGAAAACCATTCATTGAGAGACATATTCGGAAACATCTCTTTTCATGCCATCCTACAAGAAATACTCTTTCAGGTCCATACAAATATTTATGCTTCTAGGGTGAATAAAGAATGAATAACTATGAGCCTCATCCAATAGAACCATATTTAATTTTAGTATGGGAGGAATAAAAAACCTATTCATGAACCTTATTATTACAACACAATCCTAGTTGAATACATGAACATTTTTCACCTTCTATTATAGATCTACATATTCCTTCTGGGCCTCCTTAATCTTCACTTGTATAGATGATTAAACATTCATTTAAGAAAGATAAGATTTCTCCCCTTCTTTTAAAATTTCAAGATCCATCTTCTTCATGTCCATAAATATTAGATCGTTTGTGATCCTCATCATGGATAGGATAGCATGGTATTTTCGACTAAAAGTATATGTCACCTTGTTTTCTTTCCCATGTGGTAATTTATTGAGCAGTTGTAATATTTAATCAACTCCAACCATATTCTTTGGTGCATATTCAGCTCCTTTTGTGTGAAAATATACTTTAAACTTTTATAATCTGTACAAATATCACACCTTTCATCAAAAATATAATGCCTCTATATCTTTAATGAAAAGATTACTATAGCTAAATCTAAATCATGAGTTGGGTAATTTTTCTCAGGGATTTTCAACTGTCATGAGGAATAAGTTATCACCATATCATTTTTCATGATAACACATCCTGGTCCCTTCTTTTATTCGTCACTATAGATCACAAACCTTTCTCCACTATAAGGTAGTGTGAGCATAGGTGCACTGTCTAACCTTCCTTTTATATCTTTGAAATTCTCTTCACATTCCTCCACCCTAATGAACTTAACTCCTTTCCGAATCAACTTGGTTAGCGGATTAGTTAATCAAGAAAAATATTTCACAAAAATTCAATAATATCTATCCAAACCAAGAAAACATCGGATCTCAGTTACTATTTTTGTTCTTGAACAAATTTTAACAACTTCTATTTTTATATACCCATAGATATCCTTTATCTTGAGATTATGTGACATAAAAAATGAATCTTTTGAATCCAAAATTTACACTTGGTAAATTTATCATAAATATTATACTTTCTCAGGGTCTTCAGTAAAATTATCAAGTGTTCTTCATGTTCTTCTTTTCTCTTATAACCAACAATAATATAATCTATAAAGAATACCAAAAAATGATTGAGATAGTCTCTAAAGACTCTATTCATTAGATCCATGAAGATAGTGGGGGCATTATTAAGAACAAAAGGCATCACTATAAATTCATGGTGTCCATACATTGTACGAAATGTAATCTTCAGTATATCCTCCTTTTGGACCCTTAATTGATGATATCCTAAATGAAGATAAATCTTGGAAAAGTATTAAGCTCCGTGTAGTTGGTAAAATAAGTCATCAATGTAGGGAATATTATATTTCTTCTTGATGGTGAACTTATTAAGTTCTCGATAATCAATAAATAATATCATTGATCTATCTTTCTTCTTGACAAACAGAATAGGTCCACCCCAAGGTGACGCACTAGGGCATATGAATCCCTTATAAATATTCTATTTGAGTTGCTTCTTCAATTCGTGTAACTCAATTTAGGCCATTATATAAGGTGTATTTGAAATAGGCATAGAACCTGGTATGTGTTCTATTCAAAACTCAACTCCATGATTTGGTAGAAGACCTGGAAATTTATCCAGAAAAACATCATCAATCTCCCGTACAATGGGTGTATTCTTAATCCTGAGTTTATCTCCAACCATTTGAGATAAATAACCTTCATTTATAGTAATCAAGACCCATAAGATGGAATAAATTTATACTAGAAGGTTATATTCATCCTTACATAGATAGATGATCATAGATTGATCTGGAATATGAATTGTGACTTCCCTTCCTTGGAAATTGATATGAGATCCATATAGAGAAAGCCAATACATGCCAAGAATCACATAAAATTCCATTATAGGAAGGATCACAAGATTTTCTGGAATAACTTTCCCACAAACATCTACAAGATAAGAATTATAAACTTTTGATGCAACAGTTGTGCCATTAAGAGTTATCATAGCTAACTCAACATCTAATTGTTGAGGTAATACAGTGATACCCTTAGAAAATTCTTCATAACTAAAAGAATGGGTGGATCTAGAATCAAATAAAACATTTTCTACTTTAGTTTGGATGGAAATTTCACCTTACACCACGTCATTATCATACTTCGCATATTTCATAGTGATTGCATGTGAATTTACTTTGTATTTGTCCTTAAGAGTTTGTTGACATTGATCGTCATCAATAACCCTTGGATTAGGCCATTTATTGGTATAATGCCCCATTTCCTTGCACTTGTAGCATTGAAGTGTTGGAGGTGCATTCAGTGTAGTCTTTTCTTTATTTGCATCAATAGACATCTGTTTCCCATCACTTCAGCATTCAACTGCCTGATGATCTTCTTTTACACACTTATAATATTTACTAGTCCCTTTAAGACAATTCCTTCCATGTTTCTTTCCACACTTTGAGCATAAGGGAAAACTCATCTTCTTTTCAGTGTGGTCTTTATATTTTCCTTTGAATTCCTTTTTTATCTTCTTATCAAGCCCATTTGACTGATGGGTTCTCCAATCTCTATTTCAACCTTGAGAGCACACCCAGAAATTTCCTCTTATCTATTGAAGTCCCTTATGTCTAATTACCTTCAAAGAGTTGGTTTTAATCCACTAAACAATCGATCAATTTTACACTCTGGTTGGATAATAATTCCATAAGTGTACCCTTAAAATATTGTAAAATTTTCTTCATAGGTACCAATGGATTCATCATCCATTTGCTTATGTTCAAGGAACACCTTCTCCATCTTTGTTCTAAGAATACAAGTAAAGTACTTATTGAAAAATAAGTTCTTGAACTCGTCCCATTCCATGGACTTAATTTCATCTATTTGCCTCGTATTCTTGATAATATTCCACCATTGATCAACTTCACTTAAAAAACGATATAATACTAAGATGAATTTATGAAGTTCAAAACAATGTATAACTGAAAATATCTTTCCAGTGGTTTTGATCCATTTTTCATACACAAATGGATCAAAAGACCCACTGAATGAAGGTGGACACTGCCTCATGAAGGATTCAACAAAATTTTGCTCCCTCCTTTTCTCATTTGGAAGTCTGGTATGATTCATAGCTTGAGAAAGTTGTGTGAACATGGATAAAAGATTTTTCATTACATCTCCTATAACATTTGGTTTCTCGTGGGGATAATCATTGCACTGTCCATCGCATTCAACATTAATGTTATTCCATCGAGTTTCAACCATTGATTAATACCAAGAAATATAGTGTGAGAAACACTAATCATAATGGGAAAACCACATAATTCAAAAAATAAAATTTCAATTTAGGACACGTTAGGTTTTATCCTAGGTTATTCATGAGAATCTCTAAAACACTAGGATATAATTGAAACCTATACACAGACATATCCTTGGATATCTTATTAAGGTTCTCTCATCCTATTTTACAAAGTTTAACTATACCTTTTCTATGACTTCAACTATAATGGACCATAATTTACATATAGATTTTAATTCAACATTGAGGAATATTTACTACATAACATAACAAAAACCACTTTAGGACCATATAGTTTTAGTGTCTTTAGAAACTGGGAAACAAAAAAAAACTAGTTCATAAAACATCCACATTATCTCTCATTTATTTCTTCATAATTAGACTCCTTTTTTAAATAACTTTCTTAATACCCTTCTTCATTACCTGTGGAAAAGAAAAATATGAAAGGGTGAGGTCAAATTCTCATTAAGGGTAAATAAGGTAAATATCAACCATATCATAATCATAAGAACATAACATTTGAAAATCTTATCTTGCATATAAGAGATCATAATATCATGTCATGGAATAAAACATAAAAGTTCAATGTAATCCCAATAGTCATAACATAAGACATGAAATTTTGTGTCATGCACACATAAGCAAAGAAAATAATTTCATATTAGTAAAGCCTCATTTCCAGGACCATAAAAGTGAACAAATTCCACTGCTGAACTGAGTTCACTACTCATTCTAGCCCTCTATTACTGAACCAGATTTATTTTCCATTCCAATAATGTCTATATAATGATATATAAATATTTAATCAATTAATTGGAGGGAGATATAAGTCCTACACATCTCACAATTAAAACATTCTTATGTGTGCAAGAAAAACAAAAAAAACATTCACCCTATCATAACCCATGAAATAAAATGGGTTTCTTAGACATCATTCCATCATAATTGATATAAAATAAATTTATCTACTAAATAAAATTACATAATAAACACAATAAAATAATATTAATAATAGTGATGTAAATATAACCTTATTTAAAGTGTTTCATATTAGAAGGAAAATAATTTTGAGAAAACACTTGAAATTAATTCTGGAGGAAAATATCCTTTCTTCTTCAAAAACATTTTCCTTCCTCAAAATACCACACAATTTTAGAAGAAATCATTTTATGTGAAAATAATCTTGTAATATTGTATGGAAATATTCAAGGAAATAAGGCATTATTTAATAGTAAAAATTCATTCATGGCATATAAGTTAAAAAAATATTCTTCTCATACTTTTTCCAAAAAAGTCAAAAAGTACCTCGTACCGAAAACGAAAAAAGATTTCATTCATACCATTTAGTAAAAATTCTCCAATGGGTAAAATTGACTTTAAACAATTATAGAATGATATAAATAATATTTGTAAATACATATTTAGGAATCATGGAAGTTGATTATAAATATACCCTAGTGAATACTTACGAATAAAAAATCTCGAATAAAAATGAGATTTGAAAAGTTATCCCTTGCCTTAGGTATGATATGCTTTGTATGCATCTGAACCTTGTGTATAATGATTTAAATAATGTTTTTGATTTATTCCAGAATTATAATAATTTTTATTATAACATTTATGATCATATTTTAATCTGTTTGTTAGTAACATTTCATTGTTACTCGTTATTCAGGTATTAACTACTTTATATTCTAATGCATGTTTCATCGGATAAGTTCTTATTACTTTTTCTATGTTATAGTTATATCATTTAAATAATGTTATTAGTATAATATATATAATATTTATTCATTCAATTAATTTATATAATCATTCTTTAATAAATATTACGTAGAACGAATCACATCGCATCGTGGAGATGGTAAGTCGTGCGTACGCATGAGTGATGATATCATTCCCATAATTGTTGAATGGTACTGAATTTGATGGTTTATAGTATCTAAGATTAAATATAATTTTATATTAATTGTATATATATATATACATTAATTCTATCTATATACCCATCCATGTAAGGTGGTGGTGAAAATGGATTACACTACAACGTGGAGATCATAAGTCGTATGTACACATGCGTGGTAATTTAATTTTTCATAGGATGGGTAGAAGGTGGACTATGATTGTTTCATAACCATAATATTACTACTGTATTTATTACTTTATAATGAAACAACTCATGATGTGGAAGAAGAATAAATAAGTTTTAAAGAATCAGTAAATGATATTACATGTTCTTCAACATGCCTCCACTAAATCTCCTCTTATAGCACAAGAGTTGGTATTTGAAGAATAAAAAGACCTCTAGAATGTTTCTATGGAATTTGAAAATGGAAATTCACAGATTTTGGTCGATATTGAAGGCTCAAAATAAAGATAAGAGTTGAGGGATGAAGCGCCCTTTTATAATTGAGGTGAGGGGTACTTTTGGAAACCTCAAAAATATTATTTTATAAAAAACTCAAACCCAACTTAAAAACCTCCAAAATATCCCAATTTTTAATATTATATGATATAGTTTAGTGATCTCATCAACCAATAAATTTTAGATAATTTTTTATATCAATTTAAGCATTATCATTTTAATTAACACTTAGTTATTCTATTAAATTTTTAAGAAGGGTAACAAATATTTAAATATTAAAGGGGTAAAATATTTAATTATTTGAATTAAATTAAAATATAAATGAATAATTTAGAAAATTTTAGACCATATCATAATTATTATATATTTATAAAAATGTTTTATGATTTTTAATATTTTAATAAAACCTTATTTTGACAAAATATCAACAGTGTCAATTCTGACACTATTTATTTCATGGATTTTTTAAAATAGATAAATAAGAAGTGAAACTCAATAAAAATATTTTATTATATCCCTAAGGGGTCAAGTTAATCTATAAAATTCATTTTACATAATAATTATACCAAATTATATTATTAAAATATTTTTAATAACATTTATTTGATCTCTTCATAAACAAAATTATTACTACCTCAATTTTGTGTAATTATTTAATATATATATATATGTAACATCTCGGATCCAGGTGCCACTCAAAAGGTGCCCCGAACCCGGTTGGTCACATGATCTCAAGCGCATTTCCCCAAACACCAGAGGTCGCCAACTAGTAGTGAGGGCCTAGGTCTGATAGTGGGAAAAATATGCCTTCATTTGTCAAAGTGTAGCGCAGTGGAGATAAATAAAAATATACAAAAGAGGAAGTAGTAAACAATACCAAGATGAAATGGATAATAGTAATTAAATAAAGAAATGACCAACAGTCATATATAATGATGCAATATGTTCCTAAGCCTAATGAAGTAGCCAAAATAGGATATACTGCAATCGGAAACAATACTGTACAAGGGACAAATACAACAAATCAAAATAAAATAGTGTAGAAGGAACTCAGCAGCATCGCAAGCCTAAGCTCGATCTCATGCTCTCATACTCCTCTTCAACAATCAAGTACCTATATAAGGACTCTTTACCTTATCAACACCTGCATCAATATAATCTATTTGGGCCCAAGACATGACCCAAATAGGGTGTGAGAAATAAATCTCAATAGGCAACCACCAAAGGCCCGTGCCCAACTGTCAGTGAATTTGTGCAATAGCAATGTGCAGTAATGAAATGCAGTAAAATAGTAAGTAATCAAAAGTAAACATTCCTACCAGTTCCATTTCCATTTAATTATTATTTAACAATTCAAAATAATTGAATATAAGTTCTCGAGACTCATACTGAGCCGACAATCTCCTAAACAGTGCTGCAGAAAAACTACAAAAAGGTATCTAACAAGTACAAGGTAAAACAATACCAAGCCTATACTTTAGCTTGGAAGTTATAACATGTGAAATCACCATAGTGAATATGAAAAGTAAACAGAGTCCTCAGACATGAAAAACATTACCCTTAGGTAATCAGAACCACACCCTTAGGCTAATCATTATCGAAACCCTCAGGTGATTTCCCTCAGGCATAACGAATATTTCCCTTAGGAATACGAGATATTTCCCTTAGTCACGGAAGCAACTGCCCTCAGGCATATGAAACATTTCCCTCAGGCTAAATAACCACATTCCCTCAGGATAAACAAACACTTTCCCTCAGGCTAAACAAAACACTTCCCTCAGGCATAAGCAAGAAATTGGGTTGAGCCCAACACATAGCAAGAAATTATATACATTTTCTCTCAATAAAACCCAAAGCATGCTAAAACACGGCATACCCTTGGGTATCCTAGCCAAACAGCTAAACAACGGAAACTCACCCACAGGGTGGCCCTGGATCTAAGCAAAGATCCCAAATAGTATTTTATAATTATCATTATATTATATATGAAATTATAGATATATCAATTAGTTAAGGCCTAAGCTATATGACAACCCAAAAAAGGGAGCATAGCAAAAGGGTACATAAAAACCACATGACAGTTGGAATTAAACATCAGACCACCTAACTTGATCTCCTCTGATCAATATACATGAACAGCGCCTTCTGAAACATCAGAGAAAGACATAGATATGGGATAAATAAAAATTCATTCAAACCCAAATAACTTTACCTCAGGAAATAATTGAAATGAAGGGTTCGGGAATAGTAAAGAACTCACCTGCGTGGTTCAATCGAGATCATTAGCGAAGTAATTTGAGTTCCGGTGTGTGGTCGAGAACTCCTCCAAGCTCCAGCCTTCTCTCCCGGTACTCCAAATGCGTCCACTGCCTCCTCTGTCGAATGAGGAGGATACTGCCCATTTTAAGCAAAAAAACAAAATACACGGCATTTACTCTCAAGTACACAGCATGTACTTTCCATTTTTTAACTATTCCTCTGGCGGTTACTTTTCACCGTCGCACTGTTCATCTGTCGACATGAGTACACGATGTGTATTTCTGGGTAAACGGCGTGTACTTTCACTCCACTGGTGCCTACTCCCACCACCTTATTGTTCACCTTCTGACTGATTACACGATGTGTATATACTATGTACACAGCATGTAGTTAGTTTTTACACCCTTCATTGACGTCAGGCCTACATGCCCTGTGTACTCATTCCACACAGCCAAAGTACATGGCGTGTGGAAAAGTACATGGCATGTACCCAAAACATTTTGGATTTTTTCCTATTTTCCTTATTTTCTCAGAAACCTTAAAGGAGAAAAGGAAAGGAAGAAAGTTGTACCTCAAGAATAAGAACCAGGTTATTACAAACTCCCTCCCTTAAAGCAATTTGTCCCTGAATTTCCTTTCCAAGGGTGGTGAATATAAATCTTAGAACAAATCTGGACACGGAGAACATACGTCAGTATCCCTCTCCCAAGTTTTATCCTACACTCGGCCATGCTGTCATAGCACTCGTACGAGAGGAACTGACCGGCCTCAAAGAACCTTCATGCTCCTATAAAAAATACGGATCAAATTATCCTCAAATGACGCATTAACCTGAATCTCAACCTCATCGGGCTGAAAGACATGAGACGGTTCTGAGTGATAACGGTGCAGCTGAGATACATGGAAGACATTGTGCATGGACTGGTACCTCTATGGTAACTACATCTGATAGGAAACTGGCCCGACTCTCTCTAGAATCTCAAATGTCCCCACATACCTCGGTGAAATTTTACCATGTCTCTTGATCCACCTGTGTCTCAACCTTGGTGAAACACGCAAGAAAACCTGATCCCCGACCATGAAATCCATGGGTCTTCTGTGGTGATCGGCATGAGATTTTTTACATGACTTTGCAGTATCCATCTGCTTCTGAATCAACTGGACCTTCTCTAAAGTCTCTTTCATGAGGCATGGTCCTAGTAAAGCTTCCTCACCTACCTCCAACCAACACAAAGGTGATTAGAATGGACTACCATATAAATCCTCGTAAGGTGCCAACTCAATAGTTTCCTAAAAACTATTATTGTGGGAAAACTCGACCAGGGGTACGTGCTTCTCCCAATAGCCCCCAAATTACAGGACACATGCATGCAGCATGTCCTCTAGCACCTGTATCATAATATCTAACTGGCCATCAGTCTAAGGGTGGTAAGATGTGCTCAAAAGCACCTATGTACCCAGTGACCTCTGAAAACTCTGCCAGAAACTAGACGTAAAATGGGTATCCCTATCTGTAATGATAGAATGAGGGACCCCATCAAGGTGTACAAACTATCAGATATACAACTTTCTGAGCTCATTAACACTAAAGGTCTCCTTGATATGCAAAAAGTGAGCTACCTTCATAAGTCTGTCCACAACAACCCACATGGAATCACTACCTCGAGGTGACCTTGGCAATCTGGTCATGAATTCTATCGCGACATCATCCGATTTCCACTCTGGAATGGATAACTGTTGTAATAGTATGGATGGCCTATGTTGCTTCACCTTCACCTACTAACAGGTAGAATATCTCATAACAAAACCAGCTACCTCTCGCTTCATACCTGGCCACCAATACTGACATCTCAAGTCACAGTACATTTTGGTAACTTCTGGATGCACTACCCAAGATGAATCATGAAACTCTGCATCAACTCCTCACGTATATCCCCTGGAACCCACACTCATCCATGGATACATAGTACCTCATCATTGAATATCATCCAACCGGAAGGAGGGTCCTCACTTACGACTGACTCCCATAGAACTAGGCCTTCTAAATCTGATAGTTGTCTCATCCTAAATCTATCTAGGAGGGTAGAAGTCATAGCTAAGGAAGAAATATAGGCTCACCCTTGACTATCGTGCACCTCCAAATGCATCTCAGAGAACAAAGTCATAAGCTGTCACTCACCACTGGCCTCATGTACTGCCTGTATCTGAGTCTTCCTACTCAGTGCATCAGAAATGATGTTACCCTTACTAGGTGTATAGGCAAGCTCAAAGTCAAAGGACTGAAGGTATTCAACCAACCTTCACTATCTTAGATTCAGGTCACGATGGGTAAAGATGTATTTGATACTTTTGTGTTCTGTAAACACCACAAAATTTTCTCCCAAGAGATAATGTCTCCAACAACATAACACATGAACAACTACAGCCAACTCAAGATCATGTGTTGGGTAATTCCTCTTGTGTGGCCTCAATAACCGAGTCTCGTACGAAACTACTCGATCACCCTGCATCAACACTGCTCCCAACCCAATACGTGATGCATCATAGTAAACTGTATATCTCTTCCCTTTCTCTAGAAGTATTAGGACTGGTGCTGATGTCAACCTTCCCTTCAACTCCTAAAAGGTTGTCTCGTAAGCTTATGACCATATGAACTTCAAACCCTTATTAGTCAAACCCATCAATGGTGCTGCTAAGCAGGAGAAGTCATATATAAAGTTCATGTAGTAACCAGACAGCACCAAGAAACTCTGTATCTCAAACACGTTCTTAGGATGCTCCCAAGAAACTACTACTCTCACCTTCTCTGGGTCTACCACAACTCCTTCCTCTAAGATGATATGACCTAGGAAGTGTATATGGTCCATCCAAAAGTGGAACTTTGAGATATTAGAATATATCTGATGCTCTCTCAGTGTACTCAAAATGATCTCAAGATGGGTAGCATGGTCTTGTCGAGTGTGAGAGTACACCAAGATATCATCCACGAAGACTACCACAAAAGAATCCAGATATGGGTGGAACACATGATTCATCAAATACATGAAAACTGCTGGTGTGTTTGTGAGTCCGAACAGCATGAACAAGTACTCATATAGACCATATCTGCTCCGAAAAGATGTAAGAAGTATGTTTGGTGGTCTAACACACAACTGATGATATCTGGATCTCAATTCAATCTTCAAGAACACTCATCCTCCTCTAAGTTGATCAAAAAGATCATCAATCCTTGGAAAGGGATATCGTTTCTTAATCTTCAACTAGTTCATCTTCCAATAATCCACACAAAGTATGAGGGTACCGCCCACCTTCTTTGTAAACAGGATAGGTGAACTCCAAGGAGAAGTACTGGGTCAGATGAAACCCTTTTCCTATAACTCCTCCAACTATCTCTTGAGATCCTCCAACTCTGGTGTAGCCATCCTATAAGGAGGAATGGACACTGGTGTTGCTCCTGTCACAAAATCAATAGAGAAATCCACATCTCACTCCATAGGAATACCTTAAAAGTTGTCCAGAAAGACATCCCTGAAACGATCTAGTACTAGAGGGAAATACTTCTGATAAGTTCCCTGGTCATCTAGATACAAACTCGCAATCTGGGTTGTCACTCCACCTCGCCCACAATGTTCACGTCCAGTTCGGTTTTCCTAGACATCCCATTCACCCTTATATAGAAACTCTCCGCCCTCTTGTGACGTGAAACTCACCCTACGACGATAAAAATCTACAAAGGCTCAGAAGGATACTAACCAGTCCATCCTGAGAATGATTCCATAGCTTGTCATCTTTAAGACATAGAGGTCCCATAGAAAGTGACACCCACCAACCTCTAGGGGGCACTCCCTGCACTGACACACACCTCCCATTATAATACCCAATGGAGTGTCTAGCGTCATAAAATCAGAATAAGAAGAAACACAAAACCCAAGGATCTCCACAATAGGCACATATATAAAGCTATATGTAGCACCAGTATCAAAAAGTAACAAAGATAAAATAGAAGAAACTAGAATAGTACCTCTGATAGTGGAAGGTCCAGGATCCTGCTCCCAATGGGTCTGTTGCACTGCATATGTCTGCCCAGTGTCGCGCCCCTGCGACACAGTCTGGCGACCCTGTGCTGACCCGCCCTGCTGTCTCATAGATTCTGGTGTCTGGATACCACGGCCACGACCACCACCTCAGCCTGAACATCCTGACATATCCCAATTCCTTGACTGGTAAGAAGCTTCTGGCCCTGCTCATGCACGCGGAGTCTATACAGAACACCTCTCACAAGCCACTGGTGGAAACTCCCTGCAAAAGCGTTGCATATGACCCGTCTTGCCGCAATCTTGGCACTCCACTAGGTCACATGGACACTGAGGTCTCTTGTTCCCCTCTTTACTGCACTGGTAGCACATCACTGGGCCACCTGAATAATTCTTCTAACTAGTACTACCCCCATGAGATAAATCCCTCTGCCTATTCCTCTTACCAGTAGAAATAGTACCAAAAATTGGTGTCGAACCGCCCTGGCCTATACCACTAGGTTCCCGTAGGTTCCGCTCAGTAATCAGTGCATGTTTCACAATAGCATGCACTGTAGGCAACCTAAAAATGTTCAACAGTGCTCAAATATCATATCAAAGACCATATTCAAAGTGTAGAGCCCTTAACATCTCATCTCCCACCAGAACAGGTGCGAAGCGCTATAGCTCGGTGAAGCGGGTAGAATAATCCATCACTGACATAGAACCCTACTGAAGATTCATGAACTCTCAAGCTCGATCTACCCTTAGCATCTATGGAAAGAGAAATTCATAGAAGAATACCTGAAAATCTTCCCATGCCATGTCTCGGTGATGCTCAGTCTGGGTGGTAACATCCCACCATCTCTTGGTCGAATCACACAGCATGTATGTAGCGAGCTTGACCCTCCACCCTGGAGGTGTCTCCAGATGCTCAAAGATAGTTTCCATAGAACCCAGCCAAGTCTTCGTAGCTTCTAGTCTGTCATCCCCTAAAAACATAGGCAGATGCTGCTGTTGGAATATATGAGTCATCTCTATGATAGATGTGGCATCCAGCAGTGCTCCCTGGAAGGTCTGCATAAACCGCACGAATCCTTCACAGAACTGCGCCTCTGTGCCTGTGTCCGGTATAACGGTTGGTGCCACATCTAGCTCTGTAGGAGGATCCATCGGTATCCTGTGGCCTACCGTCTCTAGGGTATACTTGTTTCCACTCTCTTGGCGAACAACTTGAGGTCGTCTCGGTGGAATGACTCTACAAGGTCAAACACATTCCTTAGATTAAGATCATCAAGGAATGAAAACAAGGAGTGTAAGAAGGGAACAGGAGAAAGAAAACATTCATGTTTTACAAAACAAGACTACACAGCATGTATAATAACAACACGGATTGTTCCCTCAAGTCTTTCACATGGGCATGTACTCTGCCAGCACTGGTCATGTAACACCCCAAACACACGGCGTGTTGTGCACACACACGGAGTGTACTTGAATTTTCGTCCTCTTCCTGAGTCCTTCTAAACGGCTTAGCCACACGGCATGTATAAGATCTACACGGCATGTACTGGACGAGCTTCACCAACGCGTGTTGTATGCGACACAACCGGGTACACAGCTCAAACTACACGATGTGTCCCACACAGACATGGTGTGTACGACTTAAATTCCAAATTCTCGTGTTTTTAGTGACACGGCCAGCTACTCAACTGACACTACACAGTGTGTGACACCTGCACACAGCATGTACACCACCTCATTTCCCCAGCCACACAACCAAGTCCACATGGTATTTCACCATTAAAGATTACAAGGTGTGTCCCTCAGGTACATGGCATGTATTAGATAAGCTTCACTGACCAGTGTTATTAGTTACACGGCCGGATACACGGCTCACACTACACGATGTGCTCCATATAGATACGACATGTACTAAGAAGGATAACAACGACCTGTGTTTGTTAGTTACATGGCCAGATTCCCAGGTTACACTACACGGCATGTTCGTCATTGACACAGTGTGTATAAATGATGATTCCTCCATCTGTGTTCTTAGTTACACGGCAGACACAGGGTCAACACGACATGACGTGTACAACCGGTACATGGCATGTACCCTTAGAGTTTTTCAATCCCATGTTTCTACCTACACGGCCTGTGACACGGTTTGAAACGACACGGCGTGTACTTAAAAAAATCCTTTTCTTCCTGAAAAGAAGAGTACATGGCATTTAGTCAAAACTACACGGCGTTTATTCAGGGTTTTTCTGGACAGTAAGCCTTATAAATGACTCTGGAGCCCAGAAAAACACTAAAACCAACACCAAAGTGCCAAATTCTGATCTGTGAGGGCCTATACTCCCCACGAACCAAATCATGGCATCTTATGCATGTTATAACAAGGTAAACAAGTCGATGATCCCCCAAATTCCTATTGATGAGGGCCCATACTCCTCAAAAACCAAATTTTGGCGTTCATTTACAGAACCTTACATAACAATACCCTATCATAGCAGGTATTTTATCAAGGTATTTATCACAACAACATGCATTTTACTAGAACAACATCTATCACAACAGCATGAATTAATTAACCACTTTTAATTCACAATGATGGAGTTACACAATTAATGAGTCAATCCATTAATTTTCTTGACAAGTCACCATTCCTGACAACAATGATCATTTGCTGGAGAAAAATAAAATAAAATAACAATTAAATGTTATTTTACTTTTCTTTAAAAGGTCTAAATTCTAAATTTTTCTCCCAAACCACTATGGTCAAAGTGAAACCTCACTTAAGTGAATCCCAGCACTGTAGATGCAATGGTGCCCTCATATTTTTAATCCGAGAACCAGTTCAAAAGATAGAAAACGCCACCGGCGCTTTTACTGAATGTACCTTAAAAAAGTTCAGAAATTCATTATGGGAACACTGGGACTTGGAATCTTACACTGTCAATTTTTGAAGACTCGTACTAATCCCAAAGAATTAAAAAATTACATGGAATTTTCAGGTCTTTACATTCTCCCCACCTTAGGGATTTTCGTTCTCAAAATCTACAACAAAACTAGGAGAACAAATGGGGGTACTGGGAACACATATGAGCCTCCCGCTCCCATGTTCTATCCTAGATGTTCTTGTGCTGCCACAGAATGTGCACCATATGTATCGACTGTCCAAGAAGGATCTGCTTCTATCGATCCTCTATCTTCATCAGGTACTCCGCAAAAGGCACTCCATCATCAATCTCTAGCTTGCCATGGTTGATGACGTGAGATGGGTCATGCACATATATCTTCAGCTGGGATAAGTTGAATACGTTGTGAACCCTATAAAATTGCGGCAGAAGTGCCAAGAGGTACACCACCTTTCCAATCCTTTGAAGTTTCAGGAATGGTCTGATAAACCTTGCTGAGAGTTTGTCGCCTCGACCAAATCTTTGTAGTCCCCATCGAGGGGAGACTCGTAAGAATACGGGGCCCCCCTCCTGAAACTCTAGTGGTCTCTATAAAATATCAGTATAGGACTTTTGTCAGCTTAGTTCAGTCTTCATCCGCTCTCTGATGACCTACACCTATTCAGTGGTAGCTCATACCATCTCTGGGTCCATGAGTGTTGTCTCTCCTAGATCTGTCCAGAACAAGGGCGATCTACACGGTCTTCCGTACAACCCCTCAAAAGGGTCTAAACCAATGCTGGAGTGATATATATTATTTTATGCAAACTCCACTAAGGGTAGGTGGTCCTCCCAACTGATACCAAAATATAGGACACATGCACAAAGCATGTCGTCCATGGTCTAGATGGTCTGCTCGGTCTGACCATATGTCTGCAGGTGACAAGTTGTTCTCAAGAAAAGTTGAGTCTCAAAAGCCTCCTACAATCCTTTTCACAACTGGGATGTGAAGTGTGTGTCATGGTCTGAGACTATCATCGAAGGCACCCCATGAATTTACATGATCTCCTGATCATAGAGACGTCTCGAGCTCTCTACCGAGCCCTTCTCTCAAATAGCAAGGAAGTGGGCAGACTTGGTGAGTCATTCAATGATCACCCAGATGGTATCGTGCCCTCTATATGTAAATGGTAACCCCATAACGAAGTCCATCGATATCCCTTCCCACTTCCACTCTGGCATCTCGAGGTGTTGGGTCAAGCCTGTTGGTACCCAGTGCTTGGCCTTCACTTTCTGGTAAGTGAGGCATCTAGAAAAAAACTCTACCACAACTTTATTCATCCCTAAACACAAGTACTGATGCTGGAGGTCCTGATAAATCTTCATCACACCTGGATGTACTTATAATGGGGATGTATGTAACTCCCCCAGCACCTCCTCTCGTAGCACCATTGGTACAACTATACGTCCTCTGAAAAGGATAGTGTGCTCCCCACCTTCAGAATATCTGTCAGGTGTATGGCCTAAGGATATCTGAGCACATGTAGTATCATATTTGTTGTCTCCGAGTTGCGCCTACTTGACTCACTAAAGGAGTGGAGGGAAAACTACCATTGACTAGAGGTAGACTATCTCATTTCTATCTACTTAGGATATCTGAAGCGAGGATAACTTCTCTGAAGCCTCATTCAGTAGCTGCAAACTCGATCTCCAGCTAAGTGCATCTAGAACTATGTTCCCCTTACCAAGAGTATAGACTATCTCAAATTCATAGTCTTATAGGAACTCTAGACAACATCGTTGTCTCAGATTCAGATATTTTTATGTGAAGATATATCTGAGACTCTTGAGGTCTGAGTAAACAATGAACTGCTCTCCCATCAAGTAGTGTCGCCACATCTTCAGTGCGAATAATACAGCTACCAAATCCAAGTCATGAGTCGCATAATTCTATTCATGAGGCCTCAATTATTGTGATTCATAAGCAATCAATACATCATCCTTCATTAGGATGAAATCGAGTACTATTTTTAATGCATCATAGTAAACCACGTAGTTAGTGCCCTCCTCCAACAACCTTGGAATGGGATCGCTGGTCAAGATCTACCTCAGTTGTTGAAACCTCTTCTAGAATGTCTCTGACCATAGGAAGGGTTTCCCATTCTTTTTCAAGGTAGTAATAGGTGCTGATACTCTGGAGAAATTGGGTATGAACCTCCGATAGTAGCTTGCTAATCCAGGGAAGCTCTACACCTCAATAACACTCCTAGATGGCTCCTAAGAAATTACTACCTTGATCTTCACTGGATCCACTGCAACTCCATCCTCTGAGATGACATGTCCCAATAAGTGGACCTTCCGTATCCAGAACTCGCACTTAAAGAGCTTCCCATATAACTGGTTCTCCCAAAGTGTGTCCAGAACTATAATTAATTGTATAACGTGATCTTCCTTGGATGTTGAGTACACCAAGATTTCTTCGATGAAGAGAACCACAAAGTAATTGAGGTATGGATGGAAGGTTCTGTTCATGATCCCCAAGAACACTGCTAGAATGTTGGTCACACCGAAAGGCATCACCAAGAACTCATAGTGGACACACCGACATATGAAGGATGTCTTCAGTACGTCCTCATCTCATACCCTGAGTCCATGATATCATGATCTGAGGTCTATCTTTGAAAACCAGCGAGCTCCCTTCAACTGGTCGAAGAGATCATCGATCCTCAGCAGAGGATACTTGTTCTTCATGATCACTTGTTTTAGGCGCCGGAAGTCCACACATAGCCTCAAACATCTGTCTAACTTCTTAGAAAACAACACTGGGGATGCCCATGGAGAAACACTGGGCCTTACAAATCCCTTCCTATGTAAGTCCAATAACTATACCCTCAGCTCCTGGGGCTCCACAGGGGCTATCCGATATGCTGGTGTAGATATCGGTGTTGTTCCTGGGTACAAGTCAAGGTGGAAGTCTACCTCTCTATGAGTAGGTAGTCCTGAGACATCTTCTATAAAGATGACCTTGTACTCATACACCACTACTGGGAACTGTAGACTCGCCTCATCCACCATGTCAAAGGTCATGCAATCCAACTGATATGTAATCGGTTACACCCTCCTGAGCACAAGTCTATCTCGTGCTGCTCTATTTTCCTTCTCACCAATAAAGGAAAAATGGCCTTCATCTCTGCGCATACATCGTGTACTATAGGGGCTCTCACTATTGGTGCCTGCTCGGCAAGGAATCCAGTCCATGCTTAGAATGATGTCGTAGGGCTTCAACGCCGCTACTAGAAGATCCCATCTGAAACACACTCCTCCGAGAGTAATATCACACTTTCGGCACTATTGTGTGACTATTGAATCTCCTCTCGTAAGAGTATCCAAATGAAAAGGTCGAGCTAAAATCTCAGTTAGAATCTTAGAGTCTCAAACTAAGTCTGAAAAATGTAAATAATGGATAGCACCTGTGTCGATAAGAACTGCTGCTAAAGTATAGAAGATACACATAATACCTCATATCATCTCAGGGATGTCAGGATCATGATCCTCTACTACCTATAGTTGGGCTTGTCCCCATCCACCTTCTCCCTAAGCTCGTGGTGGATTTTCTGGGGGTGGTGGTGGTAGTGCCTGGTGACCCCGACTACCTCTCACTGCACATCCTACTCCCCTCCCTCGTCTGTCACCTGGATGACAGTCATGCTCCTGTTATTGTCGCTACCTCAGTGGCCCCTCCACCGTCTACCTATTATCCACGTGGGGATTCATACAGTCATGAGCTCTGTGACCATACCCCCATAGAAAAAATAGATCATGCCTCGCTGGTGGCTCCCTTGGAATCTCGAGCCTTGCACCTATGACCCTGCATCTCAAGATCATCCTCTAGAAGGTCGAGCCCGCTTGGGATTCTGTTTCATCTGTCTACTGCCAGTTGTAGATGACTTTTCTACCTGTCGTCTGGTAGGGGCTCTCACTATCGGTTCCTGCTTGGCAATGAAGATATCCATCAGCAAAGCTCGTTCTAGCTTCTCAGCCTTCATTGGGATGTTGAAAGAAACTGTTGTAGCTATAATCTCTCATCGGATCCCCTGATCAAAGTTCTGGTCCCTAAAGTAAGGGTCCCGTACCATATCAGTGGAGTATCAGGAGAGGTCAGTAAATCTCACCGAGTACTGAGCCATAGTCGGGCTGCCCTACTGTAGATATAGATACTCCTGAATACGCACATAGCATAGTGTCCCTAGCATGAACTCCACCCTAAAAAGGTTCTAAAAGTCTGGCCAGGTGAGGGTTGTCTCCCCATGCACCTGGAGAGTCGAGCTCCACCATCATTCTGCTGAGCCTTGAAGAATGCTAGAGGCTAAGATCATCATCTGTTCGGCGGGTGTCTCTACTAAGGGAAAGACCCGCAAAACCACCTCAAGCCAGTCTAATCCTTCATGGGGGTCCCTCTTGCCTTGAAAACTTGGAGTCCTCTATCTCTGGAACTCATGGAATGCGCTCAATCATCATGCATGATCCATTAGTTTCATTTGTTGCTCAATATTTTGTGGTGATGCTTCTACACCACCTGAAGGTTCCATCACTATGAGTGATCCCTGTACCGACGCCTCGTCACTTGGTGGGCCTCTTTCATGATCTCTAACTAGAATCCTGGTTGGCTGTCTTCGTGGAGGCATCCTGTAAGAAAAATATGTGCCACAGTCAATAAGTTATACCTAGTGAGCTTACTCAAGAAAGATCAAGAAATTTTTTCAAAACACTAGAAATCAGTGTTCCCATGTACCCAGTAAGAAAATAGAATTTAGGGTCCTGATGTATGGATACGTCGACCGCCACACCAACCCTAGACTCCATATACTGAAAACCAAACTCAGGACACTTTACACCAATTCCTCATTAATATTTGACTCTTAGTTCTTTTGGTAGAACCGACCGCCCTCTGGTTCTACTTTGTCACGACCCGTCCCACGGGGCCCAGACGTGACTACCCCAAGCCCACCTCCCATTGGCTAGGGGTTGGTGACTAGAACCTGAAGGCATTTCCCGAATAGGGAAGGAATTGACTTAGATATCTATACACACTCAAAAAGGTAAAATAAAGTAAACACCCAACAAAATTAAGGTATAACCACAAGAGTAATGTATAACCACAAGTACAACTAAAAACTGAAAATAGTGGGCCAGAATACAAGCCCTCAAAATTGAATAGAATGTAAACAGATATCACATCTACCTTAGAACTCTACCTGGGAGGTAGTTGCTGTAAGTCTGAAGTCGAAGAAGAGGATCTCGAATGCACCTATCACACTAAGATCCACCATATCACGAACCTCCAAAGTCTAACTCAGAGCGTCAGTAGTCTGCACCAGACACACACGTGCGGGTGGAGCCCGTGCAGGGGTGACTATAACAACTCAGTAGGGTACCCTGAGACACCATAAGGTCTCTCAGTAACATACAAATGAAAACATCACAAGAAAATACTACAAAGGTAATATCACATGCATGATCTAAATCATAAATCTCAATGAAAAAATGACAACTCACTCTAACGGTATAACTTCAAGGTTACTGGGATAGGGATGACTATTCATAAACCTAGATCATCCTATCCATAATAAATCTATTTATTACCTGTATAGATCATTGTATACTGACCTGTATTGGTCACTAGATGCTGACCTATATTAGTCGCTGGTGCTGACCCGTATTGGTCACTAGTGCTAACCCATATTGGTCGCTGGTGCAGACCCATATTGGTCACTGGTGCAGACCCATATTGGTCACTGGTGCTGACCCATATTGTTTTTTGGTACAAAGGTATGGATGATTATTCATACAGCAAGATCATCCCACTTCGGAGTTTCTGATGCTGACCCGTATTGGCCGCTCTTCTTCTTTATGTCACAGCCATCCACTGGATTCTCGCACGAAGCACGCCTGATCTCCGGAAGATTATTCTCCTTAATCCTTAAGTCATATTTCAACTAGTATGAAGTCCCTCAAAAATCATACCCAAGGGATTGGCCCGTCATAGGGGTCCCAACGTGACAGACGATGCGTCGATCAAACACTCGGTTTGTGAGACATGGACACTTTTGTAAAAAGGGCCTGGTTGGATTCATGTCTGATCCAACATAGGTCTCATGTCAAACTCCATAAAAACACACATAGAGTATCGCTAAAGGAACTCCTTGTCACAAGGGTCCTTATTCTATAGACGACGCGTCAATCGGATGCTCGGTCTGTTAGTTACACTACTTTCCGTGAAATGGGGGTGATCGCACCTCAGTCCATCCCGGCTTGGTCGAGCCCACAGGAATATGTCAAAGGGACCGCTTCCCAAAAAGGGGTCCCAACTCCATTGACGGCGTGTCAAATGTACACTCAGTTCATCAGTTACGGGTGATTCTTTATTTGGGGGCGGGTTGGGTCTATGCCCGGTCCAACTCGGTCAGGCCAGCCCGACACAACGGGTCTCGTGGTCTAACAGACCCCACCCAGGTCCGGCCTATTAAGGGTCGGCCCGGTTCACTAGGTTTGGCCTATCGGGGTTGGCCCAGCTAGTTCGTGGGCCTGGGATGCGGTTGGCTCGGCCCGCCGAGTGGGGCTCGGCCCACCCGTGCCGGCCCACTGGGTGGGTCTGGCCCGTTCGGTCGGCCCACATTTGGCCTGATCTTCTTGAAGGCGGATCGTGTCTCTATCTATCCCCATGGATGTGAGGCTGTTTCATCAGGCTAGTGGGGTGTTTCCCCACCACATGCAACGGTCGGCCATGTGGCCTACCAGTCTCCAGCCGACGGGGCGCGGCGTGGGGCCGTGTCGCCCCCTCCTGCCATGGCTGCTACCGCCGGCGGTGCCTATTGGCACCGCCCTTCTCCAATGAGGCCGACTTGGTATGGCCACCTCTGGCCACCGTAGCACACGATGGTGCACCGCCTTCCCACCACCCCTGACCAGTTGTCATGGGCCTACTCCGACCTCCACCGGCATGGAGCGCTGATGGTTCTTTCTACAGGCCGCTGGATGTGCTTTGGTGGTTCATTCTTAGTGTCATCTTTTCCTATGAGCCTCTCAGGTCACTGTCTCCACTAAGTGACCCCTATCTCTTCCTTTTCATCATTTCTTCCTATCACATACGAGAAACACAAGAATAACAAGATCGACAGAGGGTCTAGGTCTTATTTGTATTTACATGCGCCCTCCACATTAGCGTTTTAACAGGGGGTGCTAGAAACAATCAGAGAATTTAGAAATAACTCCTGACTTGTAACTCCACATCAACCTCCCGTGTTTAAAGAATGATCTGTGGATCAACCCATTGGTCGGTTGATCCACGTTCCTCATATAAATCAAGAATGGGGATGAAGGAATATCATAATAATAATAACCAAAACCCCTACCTCGAGATCCATTGGAGATGTCACGGTTGCAGTGGGAGGAGCATCCACGTTGGATGGAGTCATCGGTGTTCGTCAATCCCAGATCGTTGCCGCCTGAGCTTCCATCCTCTATCAGTGGATGTTTCCTTAGAACTCTTCCAGAGTTTCCTTGCTTGAAGAAGTCGTGCCAAGACCCCACCCTGAGCTCCATTTAAATAAGAGGGGGAAAGGTGAGTAACGTGTTGAGAAATTAATGAGGTTCATTAAATGAATTAATGAACCTCTTTTAATTCACAATGGTGGAGTTACGAATTTGATGATTCAATTCATTAATTGTCTTGAAAAATCACTGATCCCGCCATCAGCGCTCATCTGTTGAAGAAAAAGAAAATAAAATAACAATTACATGTTATTTTACTTTTCTTTAAAATTTTCAAAAATTAACTTTTTCTACTGACCCACTGAGGTTGAAGTGAAACCTCTCTTAAGGGAATCTCGGTGCTGCAGATTCAACGGTGCCCCAAGATTTTTAATCCAAGAACCAGTTCAAATGATAGAAAATTCCACCCATGTGTTTATTGAACATACCTTAAAAAAAGTTCAAAAATTCATTCCGGGCTCACCGGGCCTCGAAATCATGCACCGTCAATTTTTTCAGACTTGTAATAATCCCAAAGAATTAAAAAAATTACATGGAATTTTCAGGTCTTTATAATCATAATTCGTTCATTTTACTTATATTTCTAAATTTATATATCGATAATTATGAAAAACTATTTTCTTATGTATACATAATTAACTATAAGTTTGAAAGTAAACACTATCAGTTAAAATTTTAAAAAACAACAACGTCTAATCTACAATGTTGTCTAGACCATTCCTCTGATACCAATTGTAAAGACCTGAACTCACACTTTCGGATTCAGTACTAAAACATGATGTGTATTTTTTTGTATCATAGATAACTGAAAAAGACATATTACATTATACAAATGAGGAATTTTTCCGGTCTAGGTTCTAGAGAATTAGAAAACAACTTACATATATTGAATCATAGTTTACAAAAAGTAATAGCTAATATAAATAACTGGATTCATCTACATTAGCACCTTAACTGCCCTTTGAAAATATATGGATTCCTATGAAAAACATTTTAAAAACTTGGGATGAGAAAAATAGCTCAATAAGGGATATAAAAATAATAAAATAAAACATTAGTTCATTAATACTTGTAACATAAGAAATCATTTTCAAAAGACATACTTGTCACCCATATATACTTACATTGTGAAACATGATATTTCCACAAGATTCCCACAAAACATAAAAACATAAATAGAACTATAAAGTTATATTGGGTAATTACTTATATAATATTTTAACCCTCTCGTCTACCTTATAATTTGTAACTCTCACGACTACCTTACAATTTGTGTAAAAATCACAGTTACACTAGGAGTAACCATATGACTGACCTTCAACTTACACATACCCAATGAATTGGAGGGGGATATAGTTCTGAAACTTCATCATAATAAATTCACAAGAACCATAACATAATCACACAATATTAAGAATTTCATAAAAAAACATTTCTTTTGAATTTTGTAAAACAGAATTTTAAAAGAGGATTTTAAAAGAAAATCCCCTTAAAAATATCATATAACTGAAGGGAAAATTAATAGAGTGGATGGAACATATATATACACTATAAATACACATAATTAAACATAATAGAAACAAAACCCAAAACACAAACAATTTTAATACCACATAAATAACAAAGTATAAGGTTAAGCCAAAGAATGGAAATCGGGTTAAGAATTCCCTTTACTAGGGTTTGTCTTACTTAAAGCTTGTATAAACCTCCTGTATAATGCTTAAAAGAGTGTTATTAATATCTTAAAGAAACATATTTTTGTTTATAATACTTTATATGATCATATATTTACATCATTTCTCCCTTTAATTATTAGTATTTTGTTCCTTTGATTGTTTTGGGTACGTTCTTTACATGATTTCCATGATCGGTTCATGACGGATATTCTTGTCGATTGGAAGTGAAAATCCAGAATTGGAATGGAATGGTAGTTACATTTTTCTATAACCATAAATTATACAACTTATCATTTTGAATTCTGAAATTTGGATGATCCATAAGTTAAAACATTATTGATATTTTTAGGTTATTTTGGTGATTCTTTGATCATAAAGAATTCATTTTGTTTTATAAATTAATAACATTTGTAAAAAATGATTCCAAAACATTATATAAGTTATAATACATAAATTATAATCTATTACAACCATAAAAATGGATTCATGAACACTCTTTAAGGATGTAAAATAAATTGAAATCACATCATCCATGATGTTGGTAATTCGACACATCACAGACGATGTTTTAATTTCTTGAATAAATGGGAGAGGAGAAGAAATATAATGGTGAGTATTGCATGAACATGATGAAATAAAGAATATTTAAGATACTGGATCATTAATTACCTTTGTATAATGGGATGTGAGGAAAGAAAATGAAAAGAAAGTAATCTCAAAAAAGAAGAAAAGTTGAGAAATCCCTTACAAAAATTTGGCAGCCTAACAGCGTTGCTTAAAATTTCATAAAATATTTTGATGAGAGAAAAGGGATATATCATCATTATTACATAATATGGGCAGTAAGGGGGATATGTAATGACATATCCCAATATAGGACAAATGAAATTAAAAATAATAACATAAAATGAAAGAAAACAAAGAAAACAAAAGAGGATGTTTACCTTTTGATTTCTTCTCCTTGAGATCCTTCTTAAGGCCTTTGGTTTTGGCCTTTTGGTGAGACTAGCTACTCTAGGACGTGGGGAAGAGTCTTGGGAGGATTATTTGGAAAAACTTAGGTAAGAATCAAGGCTTGAGAGGTGTGGGAGGAAGAGGGGAATGAGGTTGGTATTTATAGAGGAGGAGAGGAGGTATTTTTCATTGTTTTAATTATTATTATAATATCTTATCTCAAGACTATGAATAGTCTTAATTCATGTGACAAAAAAATATTAATAATGGTAGGTGAGTTTTAACCAAGTGGTCATACATCACTTATAATTTCATAAATAGTGTATTTAACTGATAATTTGAATATACGGTATTTTACCATATTTCACTATTCATAATTTTTTTTAGAATTTTATAAAATTCCAAAAAATTCACCCTAACCATTTTTTAATGTGTAGAATTTAAAAATGAACTCCATTTTTTTGAAAATAATTTTCTAAATATTATTATTTTAATTTCTAAAAAATCATACTTTATTTAAAAATTAATTATTTTAAATATTTAACTGCTTCTATATCACATTGAAAAATTAACCAAGATTTCATTATCTTAAAGCCTTAAGAAAATAAAATAATAATAAAATTTTACTATTCATTAGGGTCATATTATGTAACGTCCTAGATCCGAGTTCCAATCAACGGGTGCCCCGAACCCGTGGTCACATGACCTCAAGTGCATTTCCCCAAACGCCAGAGGCTGCTGACTAGCAGCGAGGGCCTAGGTCTGATAGTTGGGAAACTATGCCCCCATTTGTCAAAGTGTAGTGCAGTGGAGAAAATAAAAACATACTAAAAGCAGAAGCAGTAAACAATACCAAGTTGAAATGGACAATAGTAAATAAGTAAAAGATGACAACATTCATATATATATGATAATGCAATTTGTCCCTAAGTCTGAGTAAACAGCCAAAATAGAATACACTATAATCTAAAACAAAATAGTACAAGGGATGATTATAGCAAAGCAAAACAAAATAGTGCAGTGGGAACTCAACATCATTACAAGCCTAAGCTCGGTCCCATGCTCTCCTACTCCTCAGCAACAATCAAGTACCTATATAGGGACTCTTACCCTTATCAACACCTACAGCAATATAATTTGTTTAGTCCCATGACATGACCCAAACAGGGTGTGAGAAATAAATCCCAGTAGGCAACCACCAAAGGCCCGTGCCCCACTCTCAGTGAAAATGTTCAACAACAGTGTGTAGTAATGAAATGTAGTAAACTAGGAAGTACCCAAAACCAGCTACTCCTACCAGTTCCATTACAATTTAATTATTATATTCCAAGCCAGTGATTTAGCATGGAAAGTACGACGTAAGAAATCACCATAGTGAATATTCAAAGTAACCATTGTCCTCATACGTAAGAACCATTGCCCTCAGGCTAAATAGAATCTTTCCCTCAGGCTAAACAGAAAATTTCCCTCAGGATAAACAGAACATTGCCCTTAGGCTAAAAAAAACCTTTCCCTTAGGCCTTGCCCTCAGGCCAAACAGAAACAAAACCCTCGGTTGATTGCCCTCAGGCCTGGAAGCTACAGCCCTCGGTTATATGAAACGTTGCCCTCAGGCTAATCAAACCCTTTCCCGCAAGCTGAATAAAACCTTTCCCTCAGGCTAAAAAAACACTTTCCCTCAGGATAAATAAGTAACATGGCTGATCCCAACATATAAGCAAGCTATTTATATACATTTTCTCTCAATAAAACTCAAACCATGCTATAATCACGGCATACCCACAGGTATCCTGGCTAAATGACTAAACAAGGGAAACGCACCCACGGGGTGGCCATGGATCAATGCAGGGATCCCAAACAACAGTTTATACATATTCATTGCATTAGCTATGAAATTTTAGGTATTTTATCAGTCAAGACCTCAGCCATACGACACCCCAAACATGGGCGCATAGCACAATGGTAAAAAAACAAATCGACAGTTGGAACTAAACACCAGACCACCTACCTCGATCTCCTCTGATCGATATACGTGAACGAAGCCTCCCAAAACACCAGAGAATGACATAGATATACGAATAATGACAACACATTCAAACCCAAATAACTTCCCCTCAAGAAAGAATTAGAAGGAAACCCTCTAGGAGAGGGAAGAACTCACCCGCGTGGTTCAAACGAGATCATCAACGAAGGAATCAGAGTCCGAGTGTGTGGTCAGGAGCTCTTCCTAGATCCGGCTATCTCTCCCGTGGCTCTCGGGCGTTCTAAGCTTCCTCTATAGAAAGAGGAGCCTACTTCCTATTTTAAGAAAAAAAACATAACTACATGGCGTGTACTCTAAAGTACATGACATGTACTTTACATTTTTAACAGTTCCTCTGGAGGCCACTTTCCACCGCCTCACTGTTCATCAACCAACTTGATTACACGGTGTGTATTTCTATGTACATGTCGTGTACTGTCACTTCACTTGAGGCTACTCCCACCTCTTTACTTTTCACTTGCCGACTGATTACACAACGTGTATATACTAATTACATGACATGTAGTTAGTTTTTACACCCATCATCACCGATAGGACTACACACCATGAATACTCATCTCACACGGCCAAAGTACACGGCGTGTAGAAAAGTACACGGTGTGTACCCACAAATTTTGGTATTTTTCCTCATTTTCCTTATTTTTCTCAAAAACACTTAAGGAAAAAGGAAAAGTAGAAGCTCGTACCTCAAGAATAAGAACCGGGTTCTTATGAACTTCCCCCCTTAAAGAAATTTGTCCCCTAACTTCCCTTCTAAGGGTGGTGAAGATAAAGCTGAGAACAACTCAGGCCACTGAGCATGCATGTTGGTCTCCTGCTCCCAGGTTTCATCCTACACCCATCCATACTGCCATAGCACCTATACGAGAGGAACTGACTGGCCTCAGAGAACCTTTGTGCTCTTATCAAAAATACGAATCAGATGCTCCTCAAAGGATGTATCGACCAAAAGTTCAACCTCTTTGGGTGAAAATACGTGAGACAGGTCGGAGTGATAATGGTGCAACTGAGATACATGGAAGATGTCATGCATGGCTCGTTACCTTTGTGGTAACTACAACCGATACGCAACTAGCCCGACTCTCTCCAGAATCTCAAATGGCCCCACATACCTCAATGAAAGTTTACCATGTATCCTGATTTGCCTGTGTCCCAACCTCAGTGAAACACACAAGAAAACCTGATCCCCAACCAAGAACTCCAAGGGTCGTCTGCGGTGATCAACATAAGATTTCTGAGAAGATTGTGCAGTAGCCATCCACTTCTGAATCAACATGACCTGCTATGAAGTCTCTTGTATGAGACGTGGTCCCAGTAAAGCTACCTCACCTACCTCTAACCAGCACAAATGTGATCGGCATGGCCTGCCATATAAATCCTTGGAAGGTGTCATCTCAATAGTTTCCTGAAAACTATTATTGTAGGAAAAAAAGACCAGGGGTATGTGCTTATCCCAAGATCCCCCAAATCCAGGATGCATGCATGAAACATATCCTCAAGAACTTGTATCGTACGATCTAATTGGACATCGATCTGAGGATGGTAAGCTATGCTCAAAATCACCTGTGTACCCAGTGCCCTCTGAAAACCCTACCAAAAATGAGATGTAAAATGGGCGTCCCTATCTGAAACGATAGAATGAGGGACCCCATAAAGGTGTATTACCTCTCAGATATACAACTTCTTGATCTCATCAACACCGAAGGTCTCCTTGATCGTCAAAAAGTGATCTACCTTTGTATGTCTTTCCACAACAACCCATATGTCATCATTTCCTCTAGGTGAACTTGGAAACCCGGCTATGAAGTCCATCATGACATCATACCATTTCCAATATAGAATGGGTAACTATTGTAATAGTTTGTATGGCCTCTGATGCTCTGCCTTTTCCTGCTAACAGGTGGAATATCTCGTAACAGAACCAGCTACCTCTCTTTTCATACCCGGCCAATAATACTGACGTCTCAAGTCACAGTACATTTTGGTAACTCTGGGATGCACTTCCCAAGCTGAAGCATGAAACTCCCACATCAACTCCTCGCTTATATCCCCTAGAACCCACACTCTTCCATGGATACGTAGTACCTCATCATCGCCTATCATCCAACCAGGAGAAGGGTCCTCACTTTCCACCGACTCCTGTAAAACTAGGACTTCTGAATCTGATAGTCATCTCATCTTCACTCTATCTAGGAGGGTAGAATTCATATCTAAGGATGGAAGATAGGCTCACCCTTGACTATCATACACCTCTAAATGTATCTTAGAGAACAAATCCATAAGTTGCCACTCACCACTAGCCTCCTGCACTGCCTGTATCTGAGTCCACATACTCAGTGCATCAGCTACTATGTTACCCTTACCAGGTGTATAGGCAAGCTCAAAGTCGAAGGATTGAAGGTATTCAACCCACCTTCGCTGTCTCAAATTTAGGTCACACTGGGTAAAGATGTATTTCAGAATTTTGTAGTCCGTAAACACCACAAAATTTTCTCCTAATAGATAATGTCTCTAACTACGTAATGAATGAACAACTACAACCAACTCAAGATCATGCATTGGGTAATTCCTCTCATGTGGCCTCAACTACTGAGACCCGTACACAACTACTGAATCACCCTACATCAACACTACTCCCAGATCAATACCTAATGCATCATAGCAAACTATATAGCTCTTATCTTGCTCTGGAAGTATCAGGACTGGTGCTGATGTCAACCATCCCTTCAGCTCCTGAATGGATGTCTCGAAAGCTTCTGACCAAATGAACTTCACACCCTTCTTAGTCAAACCCATCAATGGTGCTGTTAAGTGGGAGAAGTCTTGTATAAAGCACCTGTAGTAAATGGCTAGCCCCAAGAAACTCTGTATTTCAAACACGTTCTTTGGATGATCCCAAGAAACTACTTCTCTCACATTCTTTGGGTCTACTACAACTCCTGCCTCTAAGATAATATGACCTAGGAAGTGTATCTGGTCCATTCAAAAGTGGAAATTTGATATCTTATCATATAAATGATTCTCTCTCAGTGTACTCAAAACGATCTCAAGATGGATGGCATGGTTGTGATGAGTGTGAGAGTACACCAAGATATCGTCCACAAATACTACCACAAAAGAATCCAGATATGGGTGGAAAACACTATTCATCAGTGCCATGAAAGCTGCTAGCGCGTTCGTGAGTCCGAACGGCATGACCAAGTACTTGTATGGACCATATCTACTCCGAAAGGCTATAAGTGGTATGTCTGATGGTCTAATGCGTAACTGATGATATCCAAATCTCAAGTAAATCTTTGAGAACACTCGTGCTCCCTGAAGTTGATCAGAAAGATCGTCAATCCTTGGAAAGGGATATCGGTTCTTGAATGTAAACTGGTTCAACATCCGATAATACACGCAGAGTCTGAGGGTACCGTCTGCCTTCTTCGCAAACAGGACAGGCGAACCCCAAGGGGAAGTACTGGGTCAGATGAAACTCTTTGCCTGTAACTCCTCTAACTGCCTCTTGAGCTCCTGAAATTCTGGTGTATCCATCCTATAAGGAGGAATGGACACCAGTGCTGCTCCTGGAACAAGATCAGTAGATAAATCCACCTCTCGCTCGAGAGGTAGACCTGAAAATTAGTCTAGGAAGACATCCCTGAAATAATTAACCACTGGAGGGAAATCCTTCTGACAAGTTCCATGGTCATCCAGATATAAACTCGCAATATGGGTCGTCACTCCACCTTGCCCACGATGCTCGGGTCCATTTCAGCTCTCCCGGACATCCCATTCTCCCTTGTATAGAAACTCTCCGCCCTCTGGTGACGGGAAACTCACCATGAGATGATAGCAATCTACAAAGGATCAGAAGGATACCAACCAGTCCATCCTGAGAATGACATCATAGCTCATGATCTCTAAGACATAAGGGTCTTATAAAAAGTGACACCCATCAACCTCTAGGGGGAACTCCCTGCAATGATGCACACCAGCTATTCTAGTCCCCAACGGAGTGTCTAGCGTCATAATATCATAAGAAGAAGAAACACAGAGCCCAAGGCTCTCCACAACAGGCATAGATATAAAGCTATGTGTATCACAAGTATTGAAAAGTACCAAAGATTAAACAGAATCAACTAGAATAGTACCTATGATAGTGGAAGGTCCAGAATCCTACTTCTGTTGGGTCTGTTTCACTGCATATGCCTACCCAGTGTCACGGCCCTGTAACACAGCCTGGCTACCCTGAGCTGACCTGCCCTACTATCTTTGAGATTCTAGTGTCTAGCTACCACAACCATGACTACCACTTTGTCCTGAGTGTAACACCCCAAGCTTCAATGGTACATTTTCCTTTGATTAATGCAATAGCGTGTGTTGTACACAACTTCGAGTTCTAACACACACCACAACTAATCAAACTAGCCATTATGAATAGTAATACCTACTTTTTGAAATTTTAAAAATTTAATCTTTCAAAATGGACTTCATTTTTGGATTCATAATATTGAAATTATCCTAGGGTGAAATTTTGGTATTTTTCTGAAAACTTTCAATTTTTGATGAATAGTTAAAATTACTAAATTTTAATTAAAAACAACATTTTTAATCGAAATAATTAATAGTGATAAATTATTAATTTGAGTGGTTTTAAAGTATATTTAGAATATATTTTTACCATTTAATAAAATTTTGGTCATTGGACATAATTTCAAAATTAAACTGTACATGAATAAGTGTCAATCTTTTGATAGTTATTATCACTTAAAAACACGCTTTTTGTTTCAACAATGGGAATTAATTTTAAATTCATTTCTGCCACTTCTGTGTTTTGAATTTGGAAAAATGGATTACATATTTGTAATCAGATGTCCAAATTTTTTAAATAGGTAACTTTTATATTTAGACATTTTGAATAATTACTTCGGTAAAAATTTTATTTACTATGGTTAAAGGGTAAATCCGGTAAATAAGGGTTAAAAATAATATAATAATAATACTAAATTACCCTAAAACGTGTCCTAACCTTATTGGTGGATACATGTCCGACCATGGGCATCTTTGGGTCTATTTTGGGACCCCATGGAGCCACTTGTAGGTGATAGGGACACTTTATTTTAATTAAGTTAAAATAAATACAAAAATAACATAAGCATATATCTTTTAGAAAAACAATTTTTAATTATGGTTATATATGTTTTATTTTCGACTATAAATATTTATTAGAGAGATAAAAATATTTCCTACATAATGGTATTTTATTTTTAATTTTTAGATGTTAAATAATTTAAGTTATTTATGACATAATGGTGATGCATTAATTACCTAATTAATGAAAAATTAGAATAATTGATATTATAAATACCCAAATAAATGTAATTTGAGACTTTTTATAAATACCAATAATTTTATAGGTTAATAATACATGTTATTATTTATTTAATTAAATTTTTTTGAAGTAATAATTCTTTTATGATTTTTACGAAAATCAATTATTGAATAGTGTCAAATTTGACATAAAAGAGTTTTTAAAAAAAATATTATATTATTAATTGATATTAAATTCCTAAAAATCTAAGTTTTGTCAAAGAGAATTATATCATGATAGGTGTATCATTAATGGGATACTTGGGGGTCGCTTGAATGTATATAGTAAGTTTATTAACCATATAATATAAAAATACAAAGAGACATTGTAAAAGTGAAACTAATTAACTAAGAGTTAATACTTAAAGATAAGGTTAATATAGTAACCCAAACCTATCTAAATACTATTGGTTGAGTGGTTTTAGACCTATCCCTACATTAAACTTTAAATAATCCACTTTTGAGCCATTAGAAACTGAATATGAATTTATTATAAAATAATATTTCTAGCTTTTCCAAAGATGCCCCTCACCCCTCTTATAAAAGGGAACTCCCCCTTCTCATTAATTCACACCTTCAAAACGTTTTGGATCGGAAAACCCCTACCCAAATACTCTATAAACTTCCCTCACTTCATCCTAGAGGCCTTAATTTAGTCATAAATCCAACCTAAGGAGCCCTTTTGATCAAATCAAAAGGAAGAACCCGAAGAAGAGGTAATGATTTCACCACCCTTTTTCAAGTTCCTTTCTTCTTCCACTTCTTCTTTATTTGTTATTACCAATCTAAAATAATAAATCCATCATATTATATATAATTTTATGTTATTATAAACATGGTACAACCATATTTCAGTATTCGATCCATCCTTTGAATGACATGTCACCATACGTGCGTACGTACGGCTTACCGTCTTCACGTCATGGTGTAATTGTTATTCAAAACATTATTATTTGGATGGGTATAATAATGATGTGTAATTCATGTAAATAATAAATATAAAATGATAATGATTCTGTATATATGATATACCATCCAATTAAATATTATTTTAATATCAAGAGAATGATATTGTCACTCGTGCATACGTACGGACTACCGTTTCCACGAACGTGATGAGATTCACTCTCCATCGTATCCATTCAAGTCTAATTATCATTTGATGATTAATAATAATGTTTAAGGACTTAATATCATTCTAGATATGAATAAGATACAACTTATCCATAAAAAACATGGCTTATGTTACAAAACATAATGAGTAAGTTAACACCTGAAACGACAATAATATTAAGATATTATTAACAAAGAAATGTTAAAAGATCATATATGATGTCATATTAATGTATATGATTCTTGTATAATTTAATAAAAATTATTTCACCATTATACAGGAGGTTAACCTACCCCCAACCAAGGAAAAGTATAAGGTAAGGGTCTATTTCACAATCTCTTCATTATCTGAGGTTGTTTATATGTAATAATCTACTGGGATTTCTTTATCATCCACATCCATATTTCTTAAAAATGTATTTCAAAACATTTTTACTATTTACAAGAATATGGATTAAAGTCATTTATACCCTTTTTTACTTTTTATAAGAGGTTTATAAAGGAATCTTTCTGTCGTTTTCCAAATAAGGTGCTTTTTAACCTTTTCGACAGAATTAAGGTAAGAATGTTTTTTTAACTTATACGGCGGGTGCGGCTATTTTCTGCCGTTATAAAATCTTTGAAGCTTCCCTTAAAATATTATAAGAAAATTTTTAAATTAAATGTTTTATTTTATAATTATTTGACACTTAAATGATTTCCAAATAGGAAGAGATATTTCTCTAAAAAGAGTTTTGATTTCATCTATGTCAATATCCTTTGATGGATTTTAAGCTTATTTGAAGTTGATTTATTATGATACAAAACTTCCATATTGTATTGATGGTTTTGTGATTTGTTTGACTATGGATATGTTATTTTTATACCATTCATGGTTTATGGAGAAAGTATTGACATTTTGTATAATATTTTTAATATGAATGTTTATGTTATGTTTAAACCTGTTCATATGAGGAATGCATTGAACTTAATATATGACAGGTGGAGCATGCTATAGCTCCTAGATGCATCGGTAGGTCTAATGAGACAAACTAGTGTCTTGGCACAAGGCCTTGACAAAATCTTATTTGTAGTCTTGGCATGAGGCCTTGACTTTGTGGTTATGATAGTCTGGCATTATGCATTCCATCATTATGAAAGTGGTTATTGATATTGCATGTGATTATTAGACTAGTATAATATCAATGTGAATAAGTATGTGGCATTATTTAATTTTATTTCTACCATATTATGATGAAGGTCAAGTTTTAAAAGGATTTTGTTTTAGTTATACATTGCTTTAAATTTTTTTGCTTCTTTATGAACGTTTCCACTATATTGTTATCCTTACTGGGCATTTGAGCTCACCCCTTTCTATGTTTTATTTTTCCCAGGATGTGAAGAAGTATTTAATGAATGACCTATAAGGATAGTATAAGGGGATAAGAGTGTAGACTATAGAGACTATATTGTTGTAGTTTTCATTTTATGATGTAATGTAAACTTTATTAATGTATCTAGTTATTCCAGGGATACTAAACTAATTGGTCTTTCGAGACTTGATTTTTCTTGTGATCATGCCAATGTTATGTAATAATGCACCGACTCTGGGTAACTGGGGTTGGGGCATTACAGTTGGTATCAGAGGAAGTTTAGTACAAACCTTGGAAGCTAGATTTAGATAAACTCTGATTAGAGCATATAGACCTAAGATGGACTTGTGGATTAGTATAGAAGAACTTCCTAGAATTTTGTTATTGTAGAGATTTTGTGAGTTTTCTGAAAAATACGTCCATGTCTTGATACGAGCAGGTAGATGCGGCTCTAGAACAGATGTACCTAGGGGTAAAACCCAAAAACACCACTTTGAGCTAGACTCGAATGGGAACTGGTGCACGACAACGGGCCTTGCTGCACTCTTGGTTACGACACTCCCAGGGTATATGCTTAGGATAACTCTTATTTTCTTTACAAATCATTATGACGGGTTTATGAATATATAAATCCTCAAAGAAAATATTTTTTATGATTATGGATTATATCCATAAATAGTTTAATTTATGTTAAGTATTTTATAAGTATGGAATTATGTATTTTGATTCATAAACTGATCTAGTTTATGCCATTGTTTAGAAATGGAACCTAGTGGAAGAAATGGAAACTGTATCAATGCACACACTCCATGTAGGGATTTCCCTCCTACTCAAGATAATTATAGTGGAGATGGTGATGCAATCGGTTCTGATCAACTAATCACCATACTAGGAAAACTCACTTAGTTTATGAATAATAACCTTACACGTATGAAGCACCCTAATCCACAGCGTGGAGGATCAATGTTAGATCGCTTCATGAGGCAGCAACCACCAACATTAAATGGGAGTAAAAATCCATTAGTAGCTGAGCAATTGATAAGTTCCCTAGAGAAAATATTTCAGGCCTTGGGGAGTAGTGAAAGGGAAAAAGTTATCATGGCATTTTACCGCCTCACTGGAGATGTTGATCAATGGTGGGCATTGATTCAAAACACGAAAGAAGATGATGAAGTATAAAATATGGAATGGAGGGAGTTCAAAGATTTGTTTTTAGAAAAATACTTTCCTCGTGACCATCGTCCAGATATGGAAAGGAAATTTCTGAGTCTGAGACAAAAAGAGGATGAGAATGTTGCAAAGTATGAGGCTAACTTTACAAGGTTATCAAGGTATGTAGGAGATTATATACGTAACCCAAGAAGTAAGATTGATTTTTTCTTTGATGGGTTAAAACCGTTTCTCCATCGAGCATTAGTCTCACAATCCTTCTCATCATACGAAGACATTGTATCATGTGCTATCAAGACAGAGAATGAATTTTCTAATTCTTATGACTTTAAAGCAAAGCAAGAGAAGAAGAGATCTGCTGATCAATATGGAAATGGAAAGAAAGGGAATAAGGAAAAGTTTAATATCTATCCTGTAGTAAATGTGGGAAGAAACACCCCGGTACTTGCTTAAAAGGAATGGGAGTCTGTTAAAAGTGTGGTGAAAAAGGCCACCAAGCTCGTGATTGCAAGGGGAAGAAGGAAGATACTGATGTCCAATGATACAATTGTAGGGATATGGGACATTATGCAAATGAATTTCCTAAGCATCAGGGGAAGTTACCTCAGAAAAGGCCAAGGGATCAAGGCCAAGCTTATTCTATCACAACTACTGAGGTAGAAGCTCTGAAAGATGTGGTGGCAGGTAATTTAATGGTTTCCTCAAGTTTATCAAATGAATTATTTGATTCTGGATCATCACATTGTTTCATATCATCCCAATTTTCTAAGAAAATTAGATATTTCCAATTTTATTTAACAAGGGAGTTGTCAGTTGAAACTCCTAAGGGAAGTATCATTGCAACGAAGTTTTGTAAATCAGTCCCTATTAGAGTACATAAATGTTCTTTATCCGTTGATCTCATCATCATACCTATGATTGAGTTTGATATAATCCTCAGTATGGATTGGATTTCGGACTATGATGTGAAGATTTATTGTAAGAAGAAGGAGGTTATGATTTTTGATGATGATGATAAGGAACACCTTATCTTTATAGCAGAATCGTCACCACCTAATTCTTATCTAGATCCACCCCCAGTAGCTCAACTAAATTCAATTATTGGGGAGGAAGAGAATGAAATGACTGTGGGTGAGGAAAGGAATGTTCGAATAGAGGATGTACCTATTGTGAAAGAATATGCAGATGTGTTTCCGGAAGATTTACCTGGACATCCTCCATAATGAGAAGTTGAGTTTTCCATTGATTTAATTCCTAGATCAAGGCCTATATCGAAGACCCCTTATAGAATGGCCATTGTGGAATTAGTTGAACTAAAGAAAAAACTAGAGGAATTGAGTAATAAGGGATTTATTCACCCTAGTGTTTCTCCTTGGGGAGCCCCAGTTCTTTTTGTTAAAAAGAAAGATGGACTTATGAGGTTATGTATCGACTACAGGGATATTAATGCTATAACAATAAAGAAAAAATATCCCCTACCTCGCATTGATGATTTATTTGACCAACTGCATGGAGCTCAATACTTTTCAAAGATTTACCTTCGGTCTGAATACCATCAGTTGTGTGTGAAGAAGGAATACATTCCAAAGACAGCATTTCGAACCAGGTACGGGCATTACGAGTTTACGGTAATGCCTTTTAGGCTGACTAATGCGCCCTCTGTATTCATGGATCTAATGAGTAGAGTTTTCAAGGAATATCTAGATGAATTTGTGGTGGTATTTATTGATGATATCTTGGTATACTCAAAAAGCTACAAAGATCGTGAAAATCACTTGCGCATTATCCTGAAGACTCTAAGAAGACATGAATTATATGGGAAGTTTAGCAAGTGTGAATTATGGCTTTAGGAGATTTCTTTTCTTGGCCATATTGTCTCTAAAGATGGAATCTCTATTGATCCTTCTAAGACCAAGGCAATCCAAGAATGGCCTGCACCGATGAGTATAACTGAGGTGCGTAGTTTTATTGGTTTAGCAGGTTATTATCGACATTTCGTCCAGAATTTTGCTCGATTGGCTAACCCATTAACAAAGCTTGCATGTAAGGGGGTTAAATTTTTTTGGACAAAAGAGTGTGAAGAATGTTTTGAAGAACAGAAGAGAAGATTAGTCAATGCTCCTATATTGACTCTACCATCAGGGAATGACGGGTTCGTTATTTATAGTGATGCATAGAAGAAAAGACTTGATTGTGTCCTTATGCAGAATGATAGGGTCATTGTCTATGCATCACGACAGTTGAAAATTCATGAGAAAAACTATCCTACTCCTGATCTCGAGTTAGCAGCTGTGATCTTTGCTTTGAAGATATGGAGGCACTACCTCTATGGTGAAAAATGTGAGATTTATATTGATCACAAGAGTTTGAAGTATATTTTCTCACAAAAAAACTCAATATGAGGCAAAGGAGATGGCTTGAACTACTCAAAGATTATGATTGCATGATACACTACCACCCGGGGAAGGAAAATAAGGTGGCAGATGCTTTTATCAGAAAAGATCATAGAGTTTTGAACATGATGAGAATTGAAAGGGATCCTATTTTTATGGATCTAGTAATGTTGGATATGGGAATCACCATGGAAGGTGAAACATCAATGATTTTTCAAATGTTTTCCAAACCATCTTTACTAGAAAGGATAAAGAGTTCTCAAACCGATGATGAAGTGTTTCAGAAGAAGATTAAAGCTATGAATGATGGGAGATTGAGAGACTTTGTGTATGAAGAATGAACTTTAATATTTGGGAAGAGACTTTGTGTTCCCAATATACCTGATCTAAAAAGGGAATTGTTGGATGATTCTCATAGTTCCAATTTCTCTATACACCCTGGGAGCACCAAAATGTATATAGATTTGAAGGAAAATTTTTGGTGGGACAACATGACGATGGAGATTGCTGATTTTGTGTCAAGATGTATGGTTTGTCAACAAGTGAAAGCTAGAAGGCAACAGCCTGGTGGAGTATTGCGACCTCTTCCCATACCTGAGTGGAAATGAGATAATATTACGATGGACTTCGTTATGGGGCTACCAAAGACTCCTAGAAAGAATGATGCAATATGGGTCATTGTTGATCGTCTTACCAAGTCAGCACATTTTCTTTCTATAAGGGAAGATTTACCACTTCAACGGCTAGAAAGACTATATATTAATGAAGTTGTGAGACTTCATGGAGTACCCCTATCGATTTTTTCTGATCGTGATCCCCATTTTACTTCAAGATTCTGGAAAAGTCTTCAGAAAGCCTTAGATACTGAACTTTATTTGAGCACTGCCTACCACCCTCAAACAGATGGACAATCAGAACGGACTATTCAAACCTTAGAATACATGTTGAGATCATTCTCACTTGACTTTCAGGGTATGTGGGATCAATATTTACCTCTGGTAGAATTTTTCTATAACAATAGCTTCCATTCAAGTATTCAGATGGCACCATATGAAGCATTATACAGAAAGAGATGTCACACACCCACCTGTTGGGATGACGTTGGTGAAAGAAAACTTGTAGGCCCAAAACTGGTGGAGGAAATAATGGAAAAAGTAAAGTTAAACCAAAACCACATCAAAGAAGCTCAAAGTAGGCAGAAGATCTATGCCGATAATAGAAGGAAGGATTTGGAATTTCAAGTCGGTGATCATGTTTTCTTGAGGTATCTCCATGGAAGGGAGTCATACATTTTGGTAAGAAAGGTAAATTGAGTCCCAGGTACATCGGACCTTTCAAAATTCTAGAACGAATTGGGGTTGTAGCTTACCATTTGGCAATGCCGCCAAGTCTCTCCAAAGTTCACGATGTGTTCCATGTATCTCTGTTGAGGAAATACATGCCTGACCTAATGCATGTACTCACCTATGAGGAATTAGAACTGGAACTCGATCTGTCTTACTATGAAGATCCCGTCAGGATTTTTGATACGATAGAACAAGTACTGAGAAAACGAACGACTCATCTGGTAAAAGTTTTGTGGAGAAACCATAAGATGGAACAGGCAATGTGGGAACCCGAGGAACTTATGATGAAGAACCACCTGAGTCTTTTTATACAGTAATTTTCTAGAAATTTCGAGGATGAAATTATTTGAAGGAGGGGAGAATGTAACATCCCAAGCTTCCACGGTACGTTTCCCTTTGAGTAATTCAATAGTGTGTGTTGTACGCAACTTCGAGTTCTAACACACACCACAACCAATCAAACTAGCCGTTATGAATAGAAATACCTACTTTTTGAAATTTTACAAATTTTACCTTTCAAAATGGACTTCATTTTTGGATTATGAATATTGAAATTAGTCTAGGGTGAAATTTTGGTATTTTTTGGAAAACTTTCAATTTTTGATGAATAGTGAAAATTACTAGATTTTCATTAAAAAAAATTTTTAATCAAAATAATTAATAGTGATAAATTATGAATTTGAGTGGTTTTAAAGTATATTTAGAATATATTTTTACCATTTAATACAATGTTGGTCATTGGACATAATTTTACAATTAAACTGGACAAGAACAAGTGTCAATCTTTTGATAGTTATTATCTCTTAAAAACACACTTTTTGTTTTAACAACGGGAATTAATTTTAAATTAATTTCTGACACTTCTGTGTTTTGAATTTTTAAAAATGGATTCCATATTTTGAATCAGGATGTCCAAATTGTGTAAATAGGTAACTTTTATTTTTAGACATTTTGAATAATTACTTCGGTAAAAATTTTATTTACCATGGTTAAAGGGTAAATCCGGTAAATAAGGGTTAAAAATAATATTATAATAATACTAAATTACCTTAAAACGTGTCCTAACCTTATTTGTGGATAAATTTCCGACCATGGTCATATTGGGGTCTATTTTGGGACCCTATGGATCCACTTGTAGGTGATAGGGACACTTTATTTTAATTAAGTTAAAATAAATACAAAAATGACATAAGAATATATCTTTTAGAAAAAAAAATTTACATAGGGTTATATATGTTGGATTTTAGACTATAAATATTGATTAGATATATAATACTATTTCCTACATAATGGTATTTTATTTATAATTTTTAGACATTTAATAATTTAAGTTATTTATGACATAATAGTGATGCAGTAATTACCTAATTAATGAAAAATTAGAATAATTGATATTATAGATACCCAAATAAATGTAATTTGAGACTTTTTATAAATAAAAATAATTTTATAGGTTAATATGACATGTTAGGATTTATTTAATTAACTTTTTTAGAAGTAATAATTTTGTTATGATTTTTACAAAAATCAATTATTGAATAGTGTCAAAATTGACATAAAAGAGTTTGTAAAACAAATATTATATTATTAATTGATATTAAATTCCTAAAAATCTTAGTTTCGGCAGAAAGACTTATATCATGATAGTTGTATCATTAATGGACCACTTGGGTGTCTCTTGGATGTATATAGTAAGTTTATTAACCATATAATATAAAATACAAAGAGACATAGTAAAAGTGAAACTAATTAACTAAGAGTTAATACTTAAAGATAAGGTTAATATAGTAATGCATACCTATCTAAATCCTATTGGTTGAGTGGTTTTCAACCTATCCCCACATTAAACTTTAAATAATCCACTTTGGAGCCATTATAAATCGAATATGAATTTATTATAAAATAATATTTATAGCTTTTCCAAAGGTTCCCCTCACCCCTCTTATAAAAGGGCACTCACCCTTCTCATTAATTCACACCTTCAAAGACTTTTGGTTCGGCCAAACCCTACCAAAATACTCTCTAAACTTTCCTCACTTCATCCTAGAGGCCTTACTTTAGTCAGAAAGCCAACCTAAGGATCCCTTTTGATCAAATCAAAAGGAAGAACCTGAAGAAGAGGTAATGGCTTCACCACCCTTTTTCAAGTTCCTTTCTTCTTCCACTTATTATTTCTTTGTTATTACTATTCTAAAATAATAAATCCAGTATATTATATATACTTTGATGTTATTATAAACATGGTACAACCATATTTCAATATTCTATCCATCCTTTGAATAACATGTCACCATACGTGCGTACGTACGGCTTACCGTCTCCATGTCGTGGTGTAATTGTTATTCAAAACATTATTATTTGGATGGGTATAATAATGATGTGTAATTCATGTAAATAATAAATATAACATGATAATGATTCTGTATATATGATATACCATCCAATTAAATATTATTTTAATATCAAGAGAATGATATTGTCGCTTGTGCGTACGTACGGACTACCGTCTCCACAAACGCGATGAGATTCATTCTCCATCATATCCATTCAAAACTAATTCTCATTTGATGATTAATAATAATGTTTATGGACTTAATATCATTCTGGATATGAATAAGATACAACCTATCCATAACAAACATGTCTTATGTAACAAAACATAATGAGTAAGTTAACACCCGAAACAACAATATTATTAAGATATTATTAACAAAGAAATGTTAAAAGATCATATATGATATCATATTAATGTATATGATTCTTGTAAAATTTAATAACAACTATTTCACCATTATACATGAGTTTAACCTACCCCCAACCAAGGAAAATTACAAGGTAAGGGTTTATTTTGCAATCTCTTCATTATCCGAGGTTGTTTATACGTAATAATCTACTGGGATTTCTTTATCATCCACATCCATGTTTCTTAAAAATGTATTTCAAAACATTTTTACTGTTTACAAGAATATGGGTTAAAGTCATTTATACCCTTATTTGAATTTTTATAAGAGGTTTATAAATGAATCTTTCCGTCATTTTCCAAACAAGGTGCTTTTTAACCTTTTCGACAAAATTAAGGTAAGAATGTTTTTTTTAACTTATACGGTGGGTGTGGCTATTTTCTGCCATTATAAAATCTTTAAAGCTTCCCTTACAAGCTTATAAGAAAATTTTAAAAGTAAATGTTTTATTTTATAATTATGTGACTCTTAAATGATTTCAAAATAGGAAGAGATATTTCTCTAAAAAGAGTTTTGATTTCATCTATGTCAACATCCTTTGATGGATTTTAAGCTTATTTGAAGTTGATTTATTATGATACAAAACTTCCATATTGTATTGAAGGTTTTGTGATTTTTTTGACTATGGATGTGTTATTTTTATACCATTCATGGTTTATGGAGAAAGTATTGACATTTCGTATGCTAGTTTTAATACGAATGTTTATGTTATGTTTAAACCTGTTCATGTGAAGAATGAATTGGACTTAATATATGATGGGTGGAGCCCGCTATATCTCCTTGATGCATTGGTAGGTCTCATGAGACAAACTAGTGTCTTGGAACAAGGCCTTGACAAAATCTTATTTGTAGTATCAGCATGAGGCCTTGACTATGTGGTTATGATATTCTGTCATTATGCATTCTATCATTATGAAGGTGGTTATTGATATTGTATGTGATTATTCGACTAGTATAATATCCATGTGAATAAGTATATGGAATTATTTCATTTTATTTATTCCATATTATACTGAATTTCAAGTTTTAAAAGGCTTTTGTTTTAGTTATACATTTCCTTAAATGTTTATGCTTATTTATGAAAGATTCCGCTATATTTTTATCCTTACTGGGCATTTGAGATCACCCCTTTCTATATTTTATTTTTTCCAGGATGTGAAGAAGTATTTTATGAATGACCTGCAGGGATAGTATGAGGGGATAAGAGTGTGAATTATGGAGACTATATTGTTGTAGTTTTCATTTTATGATGTAATGTAAACTTTATTAATGTATCTAGTTATTCCAAGGCTACTAAACTAATTGGTCTTTCGAGACTTGATATTTCTTGTGATCATGCCAATGTTATGAAATAAGGCACTGACTCTGGGTAAATGGGGTCGGGGAATTACACTGAATGTCTTGATGTGTTCCAATTCCCTGACTGGTAAGAAGCTATTGGCCCTACTCCTGCACGTGGAGTCTGCACTGAACCCCTCTTACTAGCCACTGGTTGAAACGCCCTGAAAAAGTACTGAAGATGACACATCTTGCCACAAGTTCGGCACTCTACTGGGTCACATGGACACTGAGGTATCTTGTTCCCCTCTTTACCACACTGATAGCACATTATCGGGCCACCTAAAGAATTATTCTGGCTAGTACTGCCACCATGAGAGAAATCCATCCGCCTCTTCCCCTTACCGGTAGATTTAGTACCAGAAACTGGTGACGAACTTCCCTGGTTGGCCCCACTAGCTTCCCGCAGGTTCCACTCAGTAATCAGTGCTTGGTTCACAATAGTATGCATTGTAGGAAACCTGAAGACATTCACCAGTGCTCATATGTCATATCGAAGTCCATACTCAAATAATCTATCCCTCAACGTCTCATCACCCGCTAGAACAGGTGCAAAAATCTATAGCTCAGTGAAGCGAGAAGAATATACCATCACTGACATGGCGCCCTACTATAGATTAATGAACTCTCGAGGTCGATCTGCCCTTAGAATCTCTAGAAAGTAAAAGTTATAGAAGACTACTTGAAAATATTCCCACGCCATGTCTTTGTGATGCTCAGTCTGGGAGGTAACATCACACCCTCTCTTGGCAGAATCATGCAACATGTAAGTAGTGAGCGCGACCCTCTACCCAGGAGGTGTCTCTAGATGCTCGAAGATAGTCAACATAGAACCCAGCCAAGACTTCACAGCCTGTGGTCCTCCATCCCTTGAAAATGTAGGCCGATGCTGCTGCAGGAATATACATGTCATCTCTACCATAGATTTGGCAGCTGGAGGTGATCCCTAGAAGGTCTGCATAAACCACATGAATCCTTCATGAAACTATGCCTCCACGCCTGCATCTGGTGTAACGGTTGGCACTACATCTGGCTCTACTAGGGGATCCATCGGTAGCCCATGGCCTACCATCTCTGGAATATAATCATTGCCGCTCTCTAGGAGAACAACTCATGGTCGTCTCAATGGAATGACTCTACAAGTTCAAACACATGCCTTAGATTAAGATTATCAGGGACTAAGAATTGGAAGCGTAAGAAGGTAACATGAGAAAGAAAACATTCAAGTTTTACAAAACAATACTACACAGCGTGTTTAATAACTACACGGTGTGTTCCCTCAGGTCTTCCACATGGGCGTGTACTCCTGCCAGAACTGGTCATGTAACACCCCAAACACACGGCGTTTTGTCCACATACACGGCGTGTACTTGATTTTCTTCCCCTATCCGAGTCCTTCTACACGGCTTAGCCACATGGATCTCTTTTGAACGAGACTACACGAAGTGTATAAGGTCTACACGACATGTACTAGACAAGCCTCACCGACTCGTGTTGTTCATGACATGGCCGGGTACACCACTCACACTACACGGCGTGTTCTAGATAGACACGGCGTGTACAGCATAGATTTAAATTTCATGTGTTTTTACTGACATGGATGGCTACTCGGCTGACACTACACGGTGTGTTAAACCCACACACGGCATGTACACCACCCCGTTTCCCCAGCTACACGGCCAAGTCTACATGGTCTCTTACTGGTCAAGACTACGCGGCGTGTCCCACAGGTACACGGCATGTACTAGAAAGGATAACACTGACCCGTGTTGATAGTTACATGGCCAGATTCCCATGTTACACTACACGGCATGTTTGAAAGTGACACGGCGTGTTTAACAAAATATTTATCCATCCATGTTGTTAGTTACATGGCGGACACAGGGTCAACACAACATGGTGTGTACAATAGGTACATGGCATGTGCCCTCAATGTTTCACTATCCTATTTTTATACCCACACGGCCTATGACACGAGTATAAACTACACAGCATGTACTTACGGTACATGGAATGTACTTAAAAAAAATTCATTTCTTCCCGAACAGAGGAGTACATGGCGTGTAGTCAAAACTACACAACGTGTATTTTGGGTTTTTCCAGACAGTCAGACTTAGAAACTACTCCAGAGCCTAGAAAAACAATGAAACCAACACCTAAGTTCCAAATTCCGATCTGTGAGGGCCCATACTCTCCATGATCCAAATCTTGGCATCTTATATGTGTTATAACAACGTAAACAAGTCGATGATCCACCAAATTCCAGTTGATGAGGGCCCATACTCCTCAAGAAAAAAAATTTGGCATTCATTCACAAAACCTTACATAACAATACCCTATCAAATATCAGGTATTTTATCAAGGCATCTATCATAACAACATGAATTTTATAGCACAACATCTATCACAAAACATGCAATTTCTATAGCACCTACTTGGCATGGAAACTATGCATGGAATGTGATTCTAACATGTGCCTAAATGATGCATGATATGGAATACCCTCATCTCATCAGTTTGCGACTAAATAGAACCCAAGTATAAAAATATAAACAGAACACCACAAGTGTGTCACCTAATGATGAAAATCAAATCAACTGTAAAAGTGAAAAATTAGAAAAATTGAAAATGAGGTAAATTGGTTTTTCCCTGTACACAGGTTAGCTACTCCCGGGAAAAACTTATTACCAAGTAACTATTCTGTCATATCCCTGACTATAGGCACCAAATAGTAAGTCAAGAGAAAAGAACCTCCTTTGATACCACTTTGTAACGTCCCAGATCCAGGTGCCACTCAATGGGTGCCCCGAACCCGGTTGGTCACATGACCTCAAGCACATTTCCCCTAACGCCAGAGGTTGTCGACTAGCAGTAAGGGCCTAGGTCTGATAGTGGGGAAACTATTCCCTCATTTGTCAAAGTGTAGCACAGCATAGACAAATAAAAACATACAAAAGTGGAAGTAGTAAACAATACCATGCTGAAATGGACAATATTACTAAAATAAAGAAATGACCAACAGTCATATATAATGATGAAATATGTCCCTAAGTCTAATAAAGCAGCCAAAATAGGATACAATCCAATCTGAAACAATATAGTACAAGGGAAAAATACAAAAAATCAAAATAAAACAGTGCAGTAGGAACTCAGCACCATCGCAAGCCTAAGCTTGGTCCCTTGCTCTCCTACTCCTCTACAAAAATCAAGTACATATATAGGGACTCTTTCCCTTATCAACACCTGTAGAAATATAATCTGTTTGAGACAAACACATGACCCAAACAGGGTGTGAGAAACAAATCCCAGTAGGTAACCACAAAATACCCATGCCCAATTGTTAGTGAATTTGTGCAACAACAGTGTGCAGTAATGAAATGAAGTAAACTAGGAAGTACTCAAAAGTAAACATTCCTACCAGTTCCATTTCCATTTAATTATTATTTAAAAATTCGAAATAATTAAATTATAAGTTCTCGAGACTCAACCTCAACTGATAATCTCCTAAATAGTGTCGTAGAAAAACTATAACAAGTTATATAACAAGTACAAGGTAAAACAATACCAAGTATGAGCTTTAGCTTGGCATTTATAACATGTGAAATCACCATAGTGAATATGCAAAGTAAATAGAGTCCTCAAACATGAAAAACCTTACCCTCAGGTAATCATAACCACGCCCTTAGGATAATCAAAATCGAAACCCTTAGGTGATTTCCCTCAGGCATAACGAATATTTCCCTCAGGCGTACGAGATATTTCCCCCAGGCACGGAACCAACTGCCCTCAGGCATATGAAACATTTCCCTCAGGCTAAATAACCAATTGCCCTCAGGTTAAAAAAATGCTTTCCCTTTGGCTAAAAAAAACACTTCCCTCAGGCATAAGAAAGTAATCAGGCCGATCCCAACACATAGCAAGCAATTATATACATTTTCTCTCGAGAAAACTCAAAGCATGCTAAAACACGGAATACACTCAGGTATCCTGGCCAAAAGGCTAAACAAGGGAAACGCACCCATGGGGTGGCCCTAGATCCAAGAAATGATCCCAAACAGAAATTTATAATTATCATTATATAATCTATGCAATTCTAGATATCTCAATTAGTTAAGGGCTCAACCATACGATAGCCCAAACATGGGCGTGTAGCACAACAGTACACAAAAACCACATGATATTTGGAATTAAAAATCATACCACCTACCTTGATATCCTCTAATAAATATATGTGAACGGAGCCTTCCGAAATGTTCAGGAACGATGTAGATCTGGTATAAAATAAAACACGTTCAAACCCAAATAACATTCCCTTTGTAAAGAATTGGAAGTAAGGGTTCAAGAAGAGTGAAGGACTCACCCGCGCGGTTCAATCGAGACCGTTGGAAAAGGAATCTGAGTTCTGTTGTGCGGTCAGGAGCTCCTCTAAGTTCTAGCCTTCTCTCCTGGTGATTCAAATGTGTCCACTACCTCCTCTTCTGGATGAGGAGACTACTTCCCATTTTAAGTGAAAAAAATAAACTACACAGCGTGTACTTTCCATTTTTTAACCGTTCCTATGGCAACTATTTTTCACCGACGCACTGTTCATCTGTCGATATGAGTACATGGCGTGTATTTCTGGGTACACGACATGTAATATCGCTTCGTTGGTGGCTACTCTGACCACCTTACTGTTCACCTTCTGACTGATTATATGGCGTGTATATACTAAGTACACGGCGTGTAGTCAGTTTTTACACCCTTTATCGTCGGCAGGCCTACACGCCCTGTGTACTCATTCCACACAGCCAAAATACACTGCGTGTGGAAAAGTACACAGCGTGTACCCATAAAATTTGTGATTTTTTCCCATTTTCCTTATTTTCTCAGAAACCTTAAAGGAAAAAGGAAAAGAATAAACTCGTACCTCAAGAATAAGAACCGGGTTCTTAAAATATTTGCTAAATAAAAATTAAAAATAAAAATAATATGATGAAGATAAATACATTATCTTTCAGAATAATAATTTTATTCAAATTTATCTTCTGAAAACCCCAACATTAAAAATGATATACTCTTTTAAAACATGACTGTGACAAATTTATCTTCACTTTAAATAAAATAATATAAGTGTCAAAATGTACTCTATAAACCTCCAAATGGTCAATAATTAGACCCTTGGATACTTATGGTCTAGATATACTCAACCAATAGGGTTTGTTCAAGTTTTTGGATCTTTTAATGGTTATTAATATTTTAATAAAAAAAATTATTGATTTCTTACCAATTAATTAATTTTTTCAACATCCATGTATAAGTCTTTAAGGTAATTAGTTGTTTCCTAAAAATTAAAAATAAATTGAAATGATAAAAAAACATTTTATCTTTCAAATAAGTATTTATAAATTAATTTATCTTCTTTATATCCTTATATTAAAAATAATTTAAATATTAAAGTTTGAGTGAAACATATTTCACTTTTCTATAAATAAAATAAATTAAATTCACTAATCTCGTCCAAGTGGGTTCCAATGGATACCATTTAGACCCAATTATGTTTTAGAGAAAATTATAATCATCCCATTATATTAAGACAAGTGTTAGGGTAATTTTATAATATTATTTTTACCCTTAATTACCTGATTTACCCTTTTATCGTGTTAATAAAATTTACTGAAGTTACTATTCATATTGCCCAAAAATAAAATAAATCTATTGACATAATTTTAATATAATAATTCCAAATATGAAATTAATTTTTCAAAATTCAAAACATTGAATTTTTAGTAATTAATTTAAAATGAATCCCATTGTTTAAATGAGAAAATATGTTTTAAAAGTTAAAATAATATAAAACATTGAAATGTTTTTACATTTGAATTTAATGTAAAATTAATTCCAATCACCAACATTATATTAAATGTTAAAATATATTTTATTTATACTTTGAAACCATTCAATAATATAATTGAACCATGTAATTATTTCAATGAACATTCTTATTTTCAATTAAATATTAGCATATTTTTAATATTCATCAAAACATGAAAGCTATCAGAAAAATATAAAAAATCCATCCAAAGTAAATTTTTATATCCTAATTAAAAATAACGTGTTTATGTTTTCATATAAAACTTTTTAATGTGTCAAAATCTAAATTTAAAAGGTGTTTTCCATTCAAAGGTGTAAAATTAACTTTTAAAAAATAGGTTTTTATACATCAAATAAGGTTTTATTCATACCCTATGACTAAAATACCCATTGGATGAATATCAAAAATATTTTATTAAGTATATAAAACATATATATCTCATTAATTATTTAAGAAAAAAATGATTCACTCAAAAATACAAATATCTAATTGATTTATATTTTTCATAAATAATTGATATCCAATGAATTCACAATGCATTTTCATCAGTTAGTTAAAATTATTCCTTCTAACCTAAAGAGTATACTATAACGGTAATTTTATAATAAGGGAATCTCATGGTTAATTTAAACTCATGATTGAGTTCAAATCAATTTACTGAAGAATAAAAATTATTTAAAGAAAATATTTTATAAAAACATTCAGTTGTTACTGGAGAATCTCTTAATGAAAAATGTATATTCAATGAATTTTTTATTTCATAAATAAATATTTTATCAACGAATTAATTTTTATGAATTATAAATACAATTATTTAATTTCAACACCATGAAAATGGATCATTAGGGTAACAACAAAAGGTAATACCCAAAGAAAAATTCATGAAGAATGTTGAGGCTTTATCCCCACTTACATCCCCTAATGGGGAATAAATTATTCCTTAATTAAGAAATAATGACTTGAAAAATAAATAAAATTGAAGTATTATATTATCTTATTATTATATTAATAAAATAATCCAATTTACTTATTTAATACAAAATAATTTGAATCCACATCCTTTGGATAATATAGAAAATTTTTAATAATCAGATTCATATAACAAAAATATTTTGGAATAAGTTATTTTATTTCCATTATGTGTTCCAAGGGAGAAAAAGAATTATATGTTCAAATATTATTACTGTTAGAATACCTAAATATTTTTCACATTATATTTTCTTATAAACACATTTATATTAAAATATTCTTTTAGGAAAAATTGATTTTAAAATAGAAAATTATTTCATTTATTCACATTCCAAACCATCATGGAAGGAAACCCATTTAATTAAATTTTACTATCTTTAAAATCCATTGGATTTTTTACTTAAAATAATCATTTATTAAATTTCTATCAAATATTTGGTAATTAAACATATTTTAAACACTTTATGATTTTAATATAATTCATAATCTTATAATTTTTAATTTATTCAGCCATGAGAGAAATGAGACCAAATAACACAACTTGAATGAGGAAAATAAAATAATAAGTCCTACCACATTAGTGAATAGTATTTGTTTTATGATCACATAATCTCCCATGATCCTTGTTGTCACTCCCACCATGAAGAGCACAAATAACATTAAATAACACCCTCTATTATGTAAAGAGAGTGGGGGAGAGAGAAGAATTTTTTATTTCAACTACCCAAGTAAAAAAGAAATAGAAAGGGGATATTTCTAAAGGGGATAGTGGTTTAGTAAGAGGAAATGTAATTTACTTCCATAAATCACCATCATTAATTTTTATTAATTAATCCATTATAAATTTTTTACTATTAAATTCACTTTATAATGGTCAAAACATGTAAAAAATAGGTTTTAGAAATTGATATTCCATAACATTGCCACTGTGGCATGTAGTTACCACATCACCCTGACATGTCATTTCCACATCACAATGCACAACAAATAAAATAAAATAATTTATGTTTATTTAATTTTAAAGTGCACAAATACTCATTTTGGGGGTTTAAATACATGAAATGAAAATTATACCTCTACTAGAAATATCCCATGTTCTTGAAAAAATTGTGGTGTCAAAACTTCAATTCAGGACTTCATTTAGGAGTTATAAAATATTCATACTCACAAGATTAATATTTATTTTTTTAATAAATATTAAATATCCCTAAGAATTCAAATATATCATAATTCTATAAAAAAAATCTTCTTGAGGATAAATACCATAATTTGAGTTTTGTAGAACCATAATAAAATTTTTCTAGGGTCAATAATGAGGGTGGATTTTTTATTTTACCCTCTTAAAAGGACCCATCCTATATGTATAAAAAAATAAATTAAATTTTTATTATTAGAAATATGGGCACCTAAATTCTCCTTTTCTTTAAAACTTTTCATTATTGAAAATGAAAAAACTTAAGTTCTTAATTAAAAACTCATTAAACTGTATCATGTAGAGTATGACTTACCATTGTGCATATGTAATTCACCCTTAGAGGTCCTAAATCTAAGAGAACATGTGAAACAACTACTCAAGAAAACATACTTCACCTATACACTAGAATCACCTAGATTAAGCCTATCTCAGAAAGGAAATAAAAATATAATAAGATTTTGTCATGCCTCTTCATCCAATTTCTCATATAAAAGACATTTCCAACCATATTTCATCCATCTAGATATCATTAATCAAAAACCAGAAACCATAAACATTAACCTTATAAATGATTGTTATCAAGGTAACTATTGAAAGAGAGTGACACTCCCCATGTTTAATGAGAAATTCATATTCCATAATAAATAACACAAAAATACCCCTATGATTACCTATATTCTCACATCTACTATTGAAGATCGCCTGGTTAGATTATGGTCATTCTATTTAAAATCGACTGACAAGTATACCAAGACATTGTATTAACCACCTTAAACTACCATAAAAACACCCAAATCTCATTTTTGACCCATTATAACTCAATCTGAAGTGGATAGTCCTGACCATTTACATATTCCATCTATATCAACTCTATATTCTAGGATATCTCCTTCCAAACTTTAAGAGACAATAACCACATCCAATAGAGAGAAATAATTCATTTTTTATAAATAAAATATATACACAATGAACATTAATCTTCTAATAGACTTACATCATTGAGGTTCGGTACTAACTAGGGAACTTTAGTCTATAACAACTTTCTGCCTCTCCCATGATGATTCTTTAAAACATATCACTATTCAATCCCAAATCAATCTAGTGTACTCCCCATCATTAAGGGAATGTGTTAGGGGAACTATCTATGGATAAAATATTTAATATAATACCAAAATACAAGATTTCATACATGTTCTCCCACATTTATAGAGATGTAAAGACAATTTAAAATGGAAAAAATCTATTACCTTTTCTGTGATTACTTAATATTGTGGATCCTTTAAATTTATACTAACTTCAATAGCTTGTGTCACATGTGAAACCAAACTAACACAACACTCAAGTAAAATAAACCATGAAATATTAAAAAAACATAAATAATATAATAATTAGTAAATAAAAGGATAATAATCAATTAAAATAATTATATATTATTATTCTCTATGATTAATATTTTAAAAAGGTTTATGGTTGGACAACCATTTAAAAAATGGGGCATTGTATTTTACCTTAATAAATTAAATTGATCATAGTTAAAAGTTCATAATAATAGATAATATTTAGATTTATATAATAATATATCAATATTAAATTATTTATAAATATATATTAAATAATATTTAAATTACTAGAAATTTAAAAAGGTCATTTAAAAAAACTAGTTTTTCTTCATATATTATATTTTCGTTTCAAAGATAATTTATAAATTTTGAAAATTGAATTTGAAAAAAATAAATTCAATTATGGTTTAAACTTATCAATATTAGCTGAATATTATTTTTTTATTTATCTAAAATGATTTATCTTTAGGTGAATAGTAAAAAAGTTGTTTTTACAAATAACATGACTTTATGAAATTATTAGTATATAAGTATGAATTTAAAATTAAGGAAAACTTTTTATAAGGAAAAATACCTATTTTATAAGTGAATTAATAATTTAAAAAAATTAAAAACCAAAATTTTACATTTAAGAACTTATGTTTCATTTTTTCAAAAAAATGTTTTTGATAAATTATACATTTAGTTTTTCAAATTAATATTTATCAATTTTAGAAATTTAATCAAATAAATTGTATTTAATTTTTTTTATAATTATTTTAAAATTATATAATAAGGTCCATTTTATTTTTTTCATAAAGGATAAATTACCCAAGTAAAAATTATTTACCATGCTGAACACTAAAATGGTAAAAATGAGTAACCTTAAAGGTAGAGGGACTAACATGTTTAGAAAATGTTTATAATTAGGTATTGGAGGTGTGTATCAACTTTATTTATTCCTAAATATATTATTTATCAATTTTTTAGCCACTTTATTTGTGAGTGACTTACCATTATTGAAAACTTTTGGGTATTTACAAAAAAAGGTCATCCCTTTTCACTTATAAAATGGATCTCCTTTACGTCACCTTACCTCGCAAAAAAAGTACATAAGTTTGGATCAAACTCTACCCAATACACTCATCTAAATCCAATACACCTTAAGTATGTTTTTTATTCTCAAAATACAATCCCTCAAATGCTTAACCCCCTTTCAAATGAGATAATTTAGGAAGTGGGGTATAAGTTCCTAACCTGTCTTTCTATTTTCTATTTCTTTATGTTCCTTTATTCATCCAAAAATTTATTTTCACCATATTATAATGATAAAATACATATAATTATTACACTGATATGTTATAACAATGATTTTAAAATCATTAACCACCCTCCCCTTTTCCATTAAGAAAAATTAAAATGTGAATCGTGCGTTGTGCAGATTGTCGCCCCCATGATGCATCATGTTCATTTTCCTTCACCACCTTAAAATTATATTAATAATAAGTAAGTTTATATATAATTATAATATTTTTGATATATTTTATATTCTTAAATGATTAACCTTTTTACTCATTTTCCCAATTCTTTGTAAAATGAAATCATCATCCATGAATATGTGTTGATTACCGCCTCCATGGAAAGATTGATTTCCATTTTTCATTTCATCTACACCTTAAATGGAAGGTAATGAGAATTTATTTAAAAGGATAAATATATTTTTTATTATATCATTAGTATTATGGTAATTTAAATTGGATATTCTATTAATGATATGATCAATAAATGATCATTGTAAGTTCAATCTTTTAAAACAAACATACTAAGAGGAAAATCTTCTTATTCATATTATGTAATTTTTTAAATTCCATTAATTATTCTTATACTTAATTAGAATTCTAATATATCACACTATTAAACACTTATTTATATCATTATTATTTTTTATTATGATATTACAAGTAAACAATCGCATAATCATCCATTAATCATGGTATGTTCATGTTTCAGTCGGTTTGACCACCTACTTGTATAATGCCATGAAATTATATCATGTATAACTATGAAAAATTAATTGGTTATATAATATTATATAAATATATAAATAATTATTTTATTTTATTTTTGTAAAATATACTTCAATTTTTAACACATTAATTAAAAAAACACTCTTCATAGGTTAAAATTCACCGAAAAATATTCATTGTTTATTTCATATTCTCATATAAAGATTAAGTACTCATGAAAGTAAATATAAACTACATAAATAGTTATAATTTATACATTATTGTAACTATAATTAAATTTTAATGATTAACTTTAGTATAAGAATAAATAACAACACCACTATTAAACTATTTCAAAACGCTCAAGATTACCCACACCCGACATCAAAAATCAAAAATAACTAACTAATATTAATGTATAGAATAATTATTAATGAGTCATATGAAAGGTTATTTAAATGAAAATATTTTTTAAAATAGGTTACTATGATATTTGTTTATATATAGGATCTTATAGTGCATTCAACTAATTGGGGAAACTAGATAAAGGGTTCTTTGTTTAAAATTTAATTTCCTGAGACATATTTCTTAATGTGCACCATGATAATTTTAATATGGTGTCATTATTTTATAATGATTTTATTTTACCATATTAAATTGTTTTGGATATCCATATCATGTACCTTTTTATAAATTATTATCTATTCAAAATATACCCAAATTGAAATTCATTTGATTGAAATTTTACTCAAATCGTTGGGGTTTCATTTCCAATATTATTTTCAAATGAAGATTATTTTTGAAAGATAACATATCTAGGGAATTTTTATTCTTTATAAAACCTCTCATCATTTAATTTTTATATTCATTGTGTTTTATATAAACTTCAAAAATTTCAATTCCCCTTGACTCATATTTTACCTGAAGTAATTCTTGAAACGGACCCCATATTTTCTCTTCAATCAGAAACATCCCTATTTACCATGTATATATTCATTATATTTATTTAAAATTTTCCCCATATATTATTTAGTAATTAATTAATGTTATTTTCTACTACATTACCTTCTTTTAAAAGTTTTAAGGAAATTTTAACCTTTTTCCAATGGGTTTTTTTATCAAAATGTGATAAGATTCTATTTTTGATGTATATGTGATAACATTTCATTACACCACCTTTGTCATTTTATATGAAGCTTTATATATATGTTTTCATGGATTACAAATAAATTATTTTTCTCCTATTTTTATAAAAAATATCATTTAAATTTATTTCAATTTATCAAGGATATTTCTTATTTATGAATTTTTTTTCTAAAAGTCCTAAAAAGTATTTATTTCTAATTGATTTCCATTTAATATATCTTATGCTTGGTCTAATATATTATTCAATACATATTCTTTATATGGATTAATTATAAAATGATCTTCTATTTTTTTTTTGAAATGATCAATCTTGGTCTTGGTCTTTCCTAATCATTGTTAGTGTACAACTATAATTTTTCTTCCAATGCCTTTCCTTTATGAAAACCATGTTCTTGACTCCTTTGATTAAATGGTGTTAACCTAGATTTCATACATAAATTAATTAGGAAAAAATTATTGACTTAACCCTATAACCTCTGTATATATTGGGTAAATAATATATTCTCTATTATCATGATTGAATGGAATTTTCCTAGATAATTAATGGATATTTTAGATACATGTTTATTTTATATAGTCATGTCATGTTATTATTATTTATGGAATTATACATTTTTTGATTCTGATATTTCATTTGAAAAGTATATGAAACCTATTTTCCTTTAATGTATTATTTTAGGATGTGATGCTTTTTTTCAGGTGGCATAAAAAATTATGGATTATTATACAGGTGGGACCTATATCTCTCTCCAATGCATTGGATAAATTATTATATATCATGGTATAAAAAATTTATATGAACGTTATAATGACCCATACTTTACATACATGGTTAATAATTAAAAATTGAATCATACTTATTACGACATATAACAAAACCATGAAAGGACTGTATAGGTATAGTGTCTTTAGAAACTGGGAAACATAAAAAAATGGTTCATAAAGAATCTACATTGTCTCCCATTTATTTCATCATATCTATAGTCCCTTTTTGGAGTATCTTACTTAATAACCTTCTTCCTGACCTGGGGAAAGAAAACATACAAAAGGGTGATCTCAAATGCTCAGTAAGGGTAAAAAAAAGAAATATTAATCACATCATATTCATAAGAACATAACATTTTGGAAATATGACCCTGTAAAAGAGATCATAATTTCATAACATGGGATAAATCATGGTAGTGAAATGTAATCCCAATAATCATAACTTAAAACATTAAACTTTGTGGCATACACACATAATCATAGAGAATCATTTCTTATTAGTCAAGACTCATTTCCAAGACTATCTTATTGGACAAAGTCCATTTCTGAACCGAGTTCACTCCTCGTTTCAGTCTTGTTTCACTAAACCGGTTTAACCTACCGTTCCATCCATGTATATCTAATTAGATATAAAATCTTTACCCAATGCATTGGAGAGAGATATAGGTCCCACCCATCTCATAATGATACCATTCTTATGTGTGCCACAAAATTATAAACCATACATCATAGCATAACCCATGTAATAAAAATGGGAATCTTAAACATCGTTACATCATAAAACAATTCATATAAGATAAAAGAATTCATAAAAATATTTCCATCACAAAATAATCAAATCAATGTAATAATAAGGATATAAACAGAACCCAATATTATCTTATATGGAAAATAATTTTGATAAAACTCTTGAACTCTATTCTTGAGTAAAATATCCTTTCTACTTCAAAAACATTTTTCCTTTCTTAACATGCCATAAAATTTTAAACTAAAAGAAGTTGATTAAAAATAAACTTGAAAACTTTTAAAGGAATCTTCATGGAAATAATGTTCTATGAGTCCATTCATGCCGTATAAGTTAAAAAAACATTCTTCCCGTACATTGGCTGGAAAAGTCAAAAAGTACCTCGTATGAAAAACGATAAAAGATTCCTTCCATATCTTTTACTAAAAACTCACCGAAGGGTTAAATTGGATTTAAACAATTATAGGAGGATATAAATAATATTAAATATTGAGGAAACATTGATTTGGATGATAAATATTCCCCAGTAAGTTCTGAAGTATAAACAATCTCGGATAAAAATTGAGATTGCGAGATTTTCTCTTACCTTATGTCCGATTTGCTTCGTAAGTGTCCAAACCTCCTGTATAATGATTTAAATAATGTTATTGACTTATTCCAGAATCATACTTATTGTTATGATATCATATATGGTCATATTATTAGCTTTTTATTAGTAATATTTCATTTCTACTTGTTATTCGGGTGTTTATTACTTTTTGTTCTTATGCGTGTTTTGTCGAATAAATTCTTATTATTCTCTTTAGGTTAAAGATACCTCATTTACATAATGGTATTAGTGTACTATATATCATATTTATTCATTCAATTCATTTATATAATCATTATTCAATGAAGACCATGTAGAAAGAATCGCATCACATTGTGGAGACGGTATTCCGTACGTACTCACGAGCGATGATATCATTCCCATGATCATGGAATTGTATTGGAGTGTATGTATACTATTTCAGAATCAATAACACTTTACAATAATCATATATAGTTATTTATTTTCACCATTATACCCATCCAAGTAAGGTGTTGATGGAAAATAGATTACACCACGGCGTGGAGACGGTATTCCGTACGTACGCACGCGCGGTGATTTCGTTTTCCGTAGGATGGATAGATGGTGAAATAGGGTTGTTTCATACTTATAATAACATATCAGTATATTAGTGATACTGAGGTTATTAATTCATAATGAAACAACTAAATAAGAATAAGTGGAAGAAGAAATAAAGTTGAAAGAATCGGTAACAGACATTACCTCTTCTTTGAAGCGCCTCTTTGAGACCTCCCCGTAGGGCACTAAAATTGGTCTTTGAAGAAAACCAAGACCTCTAGGATGTTTCTAGGGAAGTGGGGAAGTGAAATGGGCAGGGTTTGGCTGATATTGAAGGCTCAAATTGGTGCGATAAGGAGAGGGAGGAGGTGCCCTTTTATAAGGGAGGAGAGGGGCACCTTTGGAAATATAAGAAATATTAGTTTATATTAAATCTCAACCCCACATAAAAACTTCCCAAATGGCTCATATCAGAATATTAGATTATATAGGGTTGTAATCTCATCATCCAATAAAATTTAGACATGTTAGGAATTTATTTTAAACATTATCAACTTTATTTATCCTTATTTATCAATTTTATTTTATTTTTGGTAATAATATTCTAAATTTAAAATTAGTATAAATAATTACATATGTGTTGTGAATTTTACATAATTTGACACTAAGACATTGTAGACCATATAAATTTTAATTTATAATTTTTAAATATTTTTGTGATTTTTAAAAAATTTTATAATATGTTATTTTTATAAAATAACAATAGTGTAAATTTTGACACTTCATTTATTTGAATTTAAATAAAATATATACAGAAGATATGTTCGAACTAAAATCTTTAATAGATTAATAAAATGTCATATGTATCTAGAAAATTATTAGAGAACATTAAATAGTTCATATAATATTTATTTTAATATTTTTAAAACCATTTATTTGATATTTTAATTAATAAAATAATTTCAACATTACTATTGTGTCATAATTAATGATAATTATTTAATCCCTAAAAATTATAAATAAATTCCTATGATGTATATATTTGTATTATCTTTCTAGATACTATTCATTTTTGAATTTTCATTAAGTTTATCACTAAATTAAAATTATTATACTTATAAGATTTAAGAAAGTGACATGTTGTCACATTCTTTGGTTTTAATAATAATTAAATTATTTTCATGGAAAAAAGTCCATTAAATGAATCTAATCCGACCCTTAGGTGATATGAGTCGACTTTTAGTCATCCAATAGGATTTTGGTAGGTGTTAGGGTAATTTTATAATCTTATATTTACCCTTAATTACCTGATTTACCTTTAACTATGGTAAATAAAATTTACCGTTGTTACTATTCATAATGCCCAAAAAAAAGTAGCTTATTAACATAATTTGGACCCACTGATTCCAAATATGGAATACATTTTTCAAAATTCAAAACAAATAAGTTGCATTAATTAATTTAAAATAAATCTCGATGTTAAGAAAACGGGTTTTAGAAGTTAAAATATTGCCAAAGATTGAAATGTTTTTACCTATGAATTCAATGTGAAATTAATGCTAGTGACATACATTATATTAAATGGTAAAAATATATTCTATTTATACTTTAAAACCATTCAATATTATCATTTATCCATATAAATTTTCTCAATGAAAAAAGTTGTTTTTAATTAAAAATTTGCGTATTTTTACTATTCATCAAAATATGAAAGTTATCAGAAAAATATCAAAAATTTATCCGAAGTAAATTTTTATATCCTGATTCAAAATAAAAATTTTATTTTGTCAAATTTAACTTATAAACATGTCAAAAACTAGATTTAATGTGGGTGTGCCATCAAAAGGCGGCAAAACTGCATTTTTTGAAAAATACTTATTTTACCCGAGAAATTTATTTTGTTCTCTTACCATGTCTAGAAAATGTGTAAGATGAATAAGAATGTTATAAAATTTAAAATGTAGTTAATACTATTCATAACGGCTAGTCCATAATAATATATCGTTGTTTAGTGAAACCCAGTATTGCGTACTACACATGCTATCGACGAAGGTCGTGATTGCGTATAATGCAAGCCAAGTCCGTATTGTGTGCTGTGAAAGATTCCTTTGGTGTTACGTATAACATAAGACATAAAAAAATATTTCTCATAAAATCTCAAGGTGTTACATTCTACCCCCCTTAAAATGAATTTCTCCCTCGAAATTCGTCACTTCATTACAAACAGATGAGGATACCTCTCCCTCATCATATCCTCAAGTTCCCATGTAGCTTCTTCTAATTGGTGGTTCTTCCATAAAACTTTCACCAAGCGAGTGGTCTTGTCCCGTATGACCTTTTCGCTATGATCCAGAATCTCTATCGGCTATTCGTCATAAGAAAGATCTTGCTCCAGCGGTACAACTTCTGAGCTGAGTACATGTAAAGGATCAGGTATGTACTTTCTCAGGAAAGATACATGGAACACATTGTGAACTTGAGAGAGATTCGGTGGAAGCTCCAATCGGTAAGCTACCTTCCCAACATGATCCAGAATTTCAAAAGGACCGATATATCTAGGGCTCAACTTTCCCTTCTTTCCAAATCTCATGACCCTCTTCCAGGGATATATTCGTAAGAACACTTTATCACCCACTTCAAACTCTAGGTCTTTTCTTCGGTTGTCAGTATAACTTTTTTGTCGACTCTGAGCTGCTCTTATGTGTTGTTGAGTAGATCTGACCTTTTTTCCATTTCATCAACAAGATCAGGTCCTAATAGCTTTCTTTCCCCAACTTCATCCCAGCAAGTTGGAGTCCTGCATTTCTTTCCATAGAGAGCTTCATAAGGAGCCATCTGAATACTGGAGTGAAAGATATTATTATAAGAAAATTCCACCAAAGGTAGGTGTTGATCCCAACCACCTTTGAAATCAATAGAGCAAGATCACAACATATCTTCTAGAGTTTGAATTGTATTCTCAGACTGACCATCTGTCTGAGGATGATAAGCAATGCTGAAACTCAACTCTGTATCCAGAGTATGCTGAAGACTTTTCCAGAACTTTGAGGTAAACCTCGGATCCCAATCAGATATAATAGAAAGTGGTACTCCATGCAATCTTACCACTTCCTTTACATATATCCTGGCAAACTGATCTAGAGAGAAATCCTCTCTAATAGCAATGAAGTGTGAAGACTTTGTAAGACGATCAATTATTACCCAGATAGCATTATTGCCTTTGGATGTTTTAGGAAGTCCAGTGACAAATTCCATAGTGATGTTTTCCCATTTCTATTCTGGTATGGGTAATGGTTGTAACATCCCCTTAGACTTCTGTCTCTCATTTTTAACTTGCTGAAAAACCAAGCATCGAGAGACATATTTAGCAACATCTCTTTTCATGCCATCCCACTAGAAGTACTCCTTTAGGTCCTTATACATCTACGTGCTTCCAGGATGAATAGAGAATGAAGAAATATGAGCCTCATTCGGCATATCCTTCTTTAATTCAGGGATGGGAGGAACACAAACCCGATTCCTGAACTTTATTATCCCATCACAATCAAGGTTGAATTCAGGAACATTTCTCACCTTCTTTTGTAACTCGACATCTTCTTTTTGTGCCTCTTTAATCTTCACATCTATAGATGGTTGAACATTTATTTGAGAAAGATAAGATTTCTCCCCTTCCATTAAAATTCAAAGATCCATCCTTTGTAAACCCATAAATATTGGATCTTTTGTGATCCTCATCATGGATAAGCTAGCATGGTCTTGTCGACTTAATGCGTCTGCTACCTTGTTTGCTTTCCCAAGGTGGTAATGAATTGAGAAGTCGTAATCCTTAATCAGCTCTAACCATATTCTTTGACGCATATTCAGCTCCTTTTGTGTGAAAATATACTTTAAACTTTTATGATCAGTATAAATATCACACCTTTCACCATAAAGGTAATGCCTTCAAATCTTTAATGCAAAGATTACTGCAGCTAACTCCAAATCATGATTTAGGTAATTTTTCTCATTGATTTTCAACTGTCGTGAGGCATAAGCTATCACCATATCATTTTGCATAAGAACACACCCCAATCCCTTCTTGTATGCATCACTGTAGATCACAAACATTTCTCCACTACAAGGCAGTGTGAGCATAGGTGCACTGGATAACCTTCTTTTCAACTCCTTGAAATTCTCTTCACATTCTTCCGTCCAAACAAACTTAACTCCTTTCTGAGTCAACTTGGTGAGTGGATTAGATATCCTAGAAAAATCTTTCACAAAACGTCGGTAATATCCAGCCAAACCAAGAAAACTTTGGATCTCAGTTACTATTGTTGGTCTCGACTATCTTTCGATAACCTCTGTTTTTGCTGGATCCACAGATATCCCCTCTTTTGAGATTATGTGACCCAAAAATACAACTTTTTGAAGCCAAAATTCACACTTGGTAAATTTGGCATAAAGCTTCTCCTTTATTAGGGTCTTTAATACAATTCTCAAGTCTTTATGTTATTCCTTTCTCTTTGAATAGACAGGAATATCATCTATAAAGACTACCACAAACTGATCAAGATTGTCTCTAATGACTCTATTCATCATATCTATGAAGATAGCAGGGGCATTAGTAAGAACAAATGGCATCACTATAAATTCATAGTGTCCATACCTTGTACGGAAAGTCGTCTTTGGTATATCCTCCCTTTTGACCCTTAATTGATCATACCCTGAATGAAGACCAATCTTGGAAAAGTATTGATATCCGCGTAGGTGGTCAAATAGGTCATCAATGCATGGGAGAGGATATTTGTTCTTGATAGTGATCTTGTTAAGTTCTCGATAATCAATGCAGAGTCTCATTGATCCATCTTTCTTCTTAACAAACAGAACAGGTGCTCCTTAAGGTGATGCACTAGAGCATATGAATCCTTTATCAAGATTCTCTTGGAGTTGGTTCTTCAATTCCTGCAACTCAATTGGGGCCATTCTATAAGGTGTCTTTGAAATAGGCAAATCACCTGGTACGAGTTCTATTGAAAACTCAACTTCAAGATTTGGTGGAAGACTTGGCAATTCCACCAGAAATACATCATCAAATTCCTGTACAATGGGAATATTATTAATCATGAGTTTCTCTCCAACCATTTGAGATAAATAACCTTCATTTAGTGGAATCAAGACCCATAATATAGAAGAAATTTCCACTAGAAGGTTATGTTCATCCTTGCACCGATAGACGATCATAGATTGATCTGGAATATGAAATGTGACTTCCCTTATTTGGCAATTGATATGAGATCTATATAAAAAAATCCAATCTATGCCAAGAATCACATCAAATTCCACTATAGGAAGGATCACAAGATTTGCAGGAAGCACTTTCCCATAAACTTCAATCGGATAAGAATTGTAAACTTTTGATGCGACTGTTGTGCCATTAGGAGTTGTCACAGTCAACTCAACATCTAATTGTTGAGGTAATACGGCGATACCCTTATAAAATTCTTCAGAAATAAAAGAGTGGTTGGATCCAGAATCAAATAAAACATTTTCTACTTTAGAGTGGATGGTAAGTGTACCTCTCACCACTTCGTTGTCGTACTCCACATCGCCGATAGTAATTTCATGTGACTTTCATTTTCCTTTGGCCTTAAGAGTTTGTTGACGTCGATCATCATCATCAACCCTTGGATTTGGGCATTGATTTCCATAATGCCCCATCTCCTTGCACTTGAAACATTGAAGTGTAGTAGGTTCATTCTGTGTATCCCTTACTTTGTTTGCATCATTAGATAACTTCTTCCCATTATTTTGACATTCAATTGCCCGATGACCTTCTTTTCCACACTTATAACATTTGCTTTTCCCCTTAAGACAATTTCCTCCATGTTTCTTTACACACTTTGAGCATAAGGGAAAACTCGTCTTCTTTCCAGTGTGGTCATTAGATTTTCCTTTGAATTCCATTTTCCTCTTCTTATCAAACCCATGTGACTGATGGGTTACACCAATCTCCATCTCAACCTTGAGAGCACATCGAATAATTTCCTCGTAGCTATTGAAGTCCCTTATGGCTAACGCCCTTCGAAGACTTGATTTTAATCCACTAAAGAATTGATCGATCTTACTCTCAGGTTGGATAATAATTCCGGAAGCATACCTTGCAAGTCTTGTAAAATTTTCTTCGTAGGTACCAACGGATTCATCATCCTTTTTCTTCAGTTCAAGAAACTCCTTCTCCATATTTGTTCGAAGAATATGAGGTAAATACTTATTGAAAAATAAGTTCTTGAACTCGTCCCATTCCATGGACTCAATTTCATCCCATTGCCTCATATTCTTAATAAGATTCCACCATTGATTAGTATCACCTTCCAAATGATACACTGCTAAGATGACTTTATCATGTTCAGAACATTGATGAATTGAAAATATCATTTCAGTGGTAATGACCCATTGTTCAGCCACTAATGGATCAGAAGACCCAGTGAATGAAGGTGGACGCTGCCTCATGAAGGATTCAACAGAATGTTTCTCCTTACTTTGCTCATTTGGAAGTCTTTCATGATTCATAGCTTGAGAAAGTTGTGTGAGAATGGAAACAAGAGTTTTCATTCCATCTCCCATAACGTTTGGTTGCTCAGGGGGACAATCATTTCATTGTCCGTCTCATTCCGCATTAACACAGTTCCTTCGGGTTCCAGCCATTGACTAAAACCAAGAAGAATAGTGTGAGCAACACTAATTATAATAGGAAAACCACATAATCAAGAATAAAATTTCACACTTAAGGTCTTATCATGGGTTGTTCATGGATGTTTCTAAAACACTAAGATTGTGTTCTATGCTCAGACATATCCTTAGGTTTCTTACTAAGGCTTTCACATCCTAGTTTCCAAAGGTTGACTATACCTTTCCTCTGATACCAACTATAGCGACCCATAATTTTCATACATGGTTAATACTTCAAAATTGAAGAATACTTATTACAACATATAACAAAACCATGAAATGACCGTATAGGTATAGTGTCTTTAGAAACTGGGAAACATAAACAACTGGTTCATAAAGCATCTACATTGTCTCCCATTTATTTCATCATATTTATAGTCACTTTTTGGCATATCTTACTTAATAACCTTCTTCCTAACATGGGGAAAGAAAACATACAAAAGGGTGATCTAAAATGCTTAGTAAGGGTAAACAAAAGAAATATCAATCACATCATATTCATAAGAACATAACATTTTGGAAATCCTACCCTGTAAAAGAGATCATAATTTCATAACATGGGATAAATCATGGTAGTGAAATGTAATCCTAATAATCATAACTTAAAACATCAAACTTTGTGTCATACACACATAATCATAGAGAATAATTTCTTATTAGTCAAGACTCATTGCCAAGACAATCTTAGTGGACAAAGTCCATTTCTGAACCGAGTTCACTCCTCGTTTCAGTCCTGTTTCACTGAACCGGTTTAACCTACCATTCCAGCCATGTCTATCTCATGAGATATAAAATCTTTACCCAATGCATTTGAGGGAGATATAGGTCCCACCCATCTCATAATGATACCATTCTTATGTGTGCCACAAAATCATAAACCATACATCATAGCATAACCCATATAATAAAAATGGGAATCTTAAACATCGTGAAATCATAAAACAATTCATATAAGATAAAGGAATTCATAAAAATATTTCCATCACAACATAATCAAATAAATGTAATAATAGGGATAGAAATAGAACCCAATATTATCTTAGATGGAAAATAATTTTGATAAAACTCTTGAACTCCATTCTTGAGAAAATACCCTTTCTACTTCAAAAACTTTTTTCCTTTTTAACATGTCATACAATTTTAAACTAAAATAAGTTGATTAAAAATAAACTTGAAAACTTGTAAAGGTAGATTCATGGAAATAATGTTCTATGAATCCATTCATGTCGTATAAGTTAAAAAAATATTCTTCCCGTACATTGGCCGGAAAAGTAAAAAAGTACCTCATATGAAAAACGACAAAAGATTCCTTTCATATCTTTTACTAAAAACTAACCGAAGGGTAAAATTGGATTTAAAAAATTTCAGGAGGATATAAATAATATTAAATATTTAGGAAACATGGATGTGGATAATAAATATTCCCCAGTAAATTCTAAAGTATAAACAATCTCGGATAAAAATTAAGATTGCGAGATTTTCCCTTATCTTAGGTCTGATTTGCTTCGTAAGTGTCTTAACCTCCTGTATAATGATTTAAATAATGTTATTGACTTATTACATAATCATAATTATTGTTATGATATCATATATGGTCATATTCTTAGCTTCTTATTAGTAATATTTCATTGCTACTTATTATTCGGATGTTTATTACTTTTTGTTCTTATGCGTGTTTTGTTGAATAAATTATTCTTCTTCTCTTTCAGTTATAGATACCTAATTTCCAGAATGGTATTAGTGTACTATATATCATATTATTCATTCAATTCATTTATATAATCATTATTAAATGAAGATCATGTAGAATGAATCGCATCACATCGTGGAGACGGTATTCCGTACATACGCACGAGCGATGATATCGTTCCCATGATCGTGGAATTGTATTGGAGTGTATGTATACTATTTAAGAATCAATAAAACTTTACAATAATCATATATAGTTATTTATTTTCACCATTATACCCATACAAGTAAGGTGGTGATGGAAAATAGATTACACCATGGCGTGGAGACGGTATTCCGTACGTACGCACGCGCGGTGATTTCGTTTTCCGTAGGATGGATAGATGGTGAAATAGTGTTGTTTCATACTTATAATAACATATCAGTATATGAGTGATACTGATGTTATTAATTCATAATGAAACAACTAAATAAGAATAAGTGGAAGAAGAAATAAAGTTGAAAGAATCGGTAATGGACATTACCTCTTCTTTGAAGCGCCTCTTTGAGACCTCCTCTTAGGGCACTACAATTGGTATTTGAAGAAGACCAGGACCTCTAAGATGTTTTTAGGGAAGTGGGTAAGTGAAATGGGCATGGTTTTTCCAAGCTTGAATGCTCAAATTGGTGTGAGGAGGAGAGGGAGGAGGTGCCCTTTTATAAGGGAGGAGAGGGGAACCTTTGGAAATATAAGAAATATTAGTTTATATTAAATTCCAATCCCACTTAAAAACTTCCAAAATGGCTCATATCCGAAGATTAGATGAGATAGGGTTGTAATATCATCAAAAAATAAAATTTATACATGTTAGGACTTTATTTTAAACATTATAAACTTTATTTATCCTTATTTATCAATTTAATTTTATTTGTGGTAATAATATTCTAAATTTTAAATTATTATAAATAATTACATATGTGTTGTGAATTTTACATAATTTTACACTTTATGACATTTTCGAGCAAATAAATTTTAATTTTTAATTTTTAAATATTGTTGTGATTTTTAAACAATTTTAAAATATGATATTTTTATAAAATAACAATAGTGTCAATTTTGACACTATTCATTTATTTGAATTTAAATAAAATATATACAGAAGATATGTTCAAAATAAAAGCTTTAATAGATTCATAAAATGTCATATGTATCTAGACAAGTAGTGGAGAACATTAAATAGTTCATATAATATTTATTTTAATATTTTTAAAATCATTTATTTGATATTTTAATTAATAAAATAATTTCAACATCACTATTGTGTCATAATTAATGATAAATATTTAATCCATAAAAATTCTAAATAAATTCCTATGATGTAGATAATTGTATTATCTTTCTGTAGACTATTAATTTTTGAATTTTCATTAAGTTTATCACTAAATTAAAATTATTATACTTATAAGATTTAAGAAAGTGACATGTTGTCACATTCTTTGGTTTTAATAATAATTAAATTATTTTCATGGAAAAAAGTCTATTAAATGAATCTAATCTGACCCTTAGGTGATATGGGTCTACTTTTAGTCATCCAATAGGATTTTGGAAGGTGTTAGGATAATTTTATAATCTTATATTTACCCTTAATTACCCAATTTACCTTTAACTATGGTAAATAAAATTTAGCATAGTTACTATTCATAATACCAAAAAATAAAAAGTAGCCTATCAACATAATTTGGACCCACTTATTCCAAATATGGAATCCATTTTTCAAAATTCAAAACAAATAAGTTTCAGTAATTAATTTAAAATAAATCTCGTTGTTAAGAAAACGGGTTTTAGAAGTTAAAACATCGCCAAAGATTGAAATGTTTTTACCTATGAATTCAATGTAAAATTAATTCTAATGACATAAATTATATTAAATGGTAAAAATATATTCTATTTATAATTTAAAACCATTCAATATTATAATTTATCCATATAAATTATCTCAATGAAAAAAGTTGTTTTTAATTAAAAATTAGCGTATTTTTACTATTCATCATAATGTGAAAGTTATCAGAAAAATATCGAAAATATATCCAAAGTAAATTTTTATATCCTGATTCAAAATAAGAATTTTATTTTGTCAAATTGAACTTATAAACATGTCAAAACTACATTTAATGTGGGTACACCATCAAAAGGCGGCAAAACTGCATTTTTTGAAAAATACTTATTTTACCCGAAAAAATTATTTTGTTCTCTTACCATGTTCTAGAAAATGTTTAATATGAATAATAATGTTATAAAATTTAAAATTTAGTTAATAATATTCATAAAGGCTAGTCCATAATAATATATAGTTGTTTAGTGAAACCCGGTGTTGCGTACAACACATGTTATCGAGGAAGGTCGTGATTGCGTGTAACGCAAGCCAAGTCCGTATTGTGTGCTATGAAAGATTACTTTGGTGTTTCGTATAACATAAGACATAAAAAAAATATTTCTCATAAAATCCCAGGGTGTTACAAATGTTTTAGTGAGTATCTTGATTTACAGAGGATGATTATAATGTTGTTTATCTCTACTCAAAATTTTATTTGTGAATAGGTTAGCAAGTATCTAGGTTCACAAAGGATGAGTGTGATGGTGTTTACCTCTGCTAAAAACTTTACATGTGAATAGGTCAGTGGGAATCCAAGTTCACAAAGATAAGAAATCATGTGTTTATTTGTGTTCTACTTTATTTCCTATGTTCCATGGATTGTAATTTATGCTATAGGTTTTTTTCCTTATTTCATGGAAAAGGTTTGATCATTTGATGTTATATGTCAATATTTTATGATTATGGGGAACTATTATTGATTCATGTTTCTTTTTATTTATAAAATTATTCATATTCATTTAATATCAAATGGTTATGATCAAACATTTATGTAGCTTTTATGTGTTATCCCTTATTGAGTATTTTATTTCTCACCTTTTTTGTGTTTCCATTTTCAAAAGTTATGAAAAAAAGTAGTTTGTAATATTTTTCTAGAAGGTTATATAATGAGAATAATATATGGGAGATGTTGAATACATTTCATGGATTAAGTGGTTGTTTATATAGTGGGAAATTTTCTATGAGTTTTTTAGTTAATGTTTTGTACAAATTATCTAAATTTATCAAACTAAAAGTTATTGGTAATGTATTGTAATAATATATTTTCTTAATGTCATGTAATTACTAGATGATTGGGTTTGGGGGGATATAGTTGGTATCATAAAAGGGTTTAGGAAACTTTAGAGATTATGATGTTATCAGTTGAGGATAATTTGGTAGTTTAAAAGTCATCAAATTTTGATAAGTTAAGGTTTAACCAAATTTCAAATATATAGATAACCCTTTAGATAAATTGATGTAATATTATAGGTATTAATATAAGATAATATTATTAAAACCCCTAGTAATAATTTTAAAGTATAATTTTAGTATAGAAAAATATCCTAAAATTTTGGTAAAGAAAATATTGTATGGTTTTTCTATAAAATGCATCCTTGTCTAGATACTATGAAGTGGATTTAGGCTCTATTATAGTTTTACATAAAGGAAATAATCACAAATAGGGAAACTTGGGTATTAACTTAATTGTGACCTAGTGAACGATAATGAGTCCTAACTGTACACCTTGTTAAAAACTCCTTGGGGATGTGATTTAGTTTATCAGATGCACTTTATAAACCACTATGAAGGATTTATTTCTTAGTTACATTATGGGATGAAGTTAAAAATTATTATAAAAAAACATAAAGTAACCTAAGTAAAACTAGGATAATTATTGTATTAACCAAATCTGAAATAGTTGAAATGAAATTATAATAGTTGGAAATAAAGGTGTCATTGGAGGAGACATCTCAGGATTAATTTTTCATATTTATGTACTCTGATTCTTTTGAATATTATCACATCCATTTTTGTTTTATTATTGGGTTGAAATAGGATCATGATGATAAATATGAGAAATTTGTGTATCCAAAAAAACATTTTTTCTTATAACTAAATAAGGGATCATACTTAAATGGTTGATAATCTTAGTATATTCTTGATATGATAGAAAAGGTGACTTTCCTAGTCTTACGTAAGGTAGTTATATAAATTAATTTTTGATTGTAATACCTATTTTAATTAGTTAGTGATATTTATCGATAGTGTTTTTGAAGTTATGAGGGTTATGTAAAACATATATGGATTATTCTTTATTATTTCTTCTTCGAAGGTTTTGAAACTCATATTAAATAGAATTAATAACCTTGGAAATATATTTTATAACAAGGTCATATTTTTTGGGATAACTATTTAAGAACACATGATTGAGGTATGAACAAGTCCTAGGTTTAACATATGATTAAGGTTTAAGTGACAAAGAGTTGATTGATTTTGAAAACATGCATTAGACAGTATTGGTAACCTTGGGGTTGATAATTGATCCATGATATTTTTGGTGAAGTGTATCTCATTCTTGGGATTATATTGACTTGTGTGTGATTTTATAAACTTGTAGTTGAATATGAGATTTAATTTTAGAGTAATATATGATTTAAAATTGTTTTAATGTCTTGTAGATTTAAATGGTCTTTGAAAAGGAATACTCTATAGAATATATCATTAGGGTATAAACAATCAATGTTGTTTGGGGAAAGATAGGTATGTTGATCCAGCTTAAGATAGAAAAGAAGATGTCACCTTAGAAGTTATATATAGAATAATAAATATGTCAATAATACCCTATCTGACTTTCATTAGTGCTTAATAATTAAAATTGTGAGGATTTAATTTATTTAAGTGGGTAGAATGTAATGACATGAGATTTTGGATCCTTTAAATTAATATTATATTCAATAACATGTGTCGTACGCAATAACAAACTAATTCAAAAACCAACTAAAATGACCAAGAAATATTAAAAATACATGAATAATATAATAATTAATCAATATAAGGATTATAATAAATTAAAATAATTATATACTACTGTTCTTTTTTATTAATATTTTAAAAAGGTTTCCTTTAAAAGAACCAATTTAAAAATAGTGGTTTTTTATTTTACCTTAATAAATTAAATTTTTTAAATTTAAAAGTTTATAATAATAGTTAATATTTATATTTACAAATTAATATATCAATATTTAGTAATTTAGAAATATATTTATGAAATAAGATTAAAAACATGAGAAGTATAAAAGGTCCATATTTTTAATAAAATCATTTTTTATTAATATATTATAGTTTCATTTGAAATATAATTTATAAATATTAAAATTTAAATTAGAAAAAAACGGTTTAAACATGTAAATATTATTTGAATATTAATTTTTTGGTATTTTTCTAAAATTGTTGATTTTTAGGTGAATAGTGTAAATTACATTTCATACAAATAACATGAATTTTATGATATTATTAGTATATAAGTATGAATTATAAATTAAGAAAACATTTTTATAAGACTAAATGGGTATTACATAAGTGACTTTATAATTTTAAAAAATTCGGTTTTGAATTTATAAACTCATATTTGAAATTTTATAACTTAAGTTATATTTTTCAAAAAAAATATTTTTTATACATTATAAATTAAGTTATTAAAATTAATTTTTATCACTTTTATAAATTTAATAAAAAAATGGATTTAAACTTTTGAATTAGTAGTTCCAAAATATGTCATAAGGGCCATTTTATTTTTGGTCATAAAGGATTAATTACCTATGAAAAAAATAGTTATTATGGTGAAAATAAAAAAGATAAAAATGAGTAACCTTAGAAGTAAAGGGGCTAAAATATTTAAAAAAATGTTTCTAATTGTGTTTTAGAGGTTTATATCAACCTTATATATTCCCTAGAGTTTCATTTCTCAATTTTGGATCCACTTTTCTTGAGAGTGACTTCCCATTATAGAAATATTTTGGGTATTTACAAAAATGTCTTCCCTTTTCACTTATAAAAGGACTCCTCTGGGATCTCACCTTTTATTACATGGAGTTTCTTTCCTATTATTGACTGGTATCTTTTCCTTCCCTTGATGCTTTTAGAGTCCCTCTTCCTGGGGGTAGTTGTGTTCTCGTGTTGGAGTCTTTCCTACTCACTCTTGGAGTCCTTGGAGTTTCTCCCCTACAAGTCGTGAATCCCCAGTTCTTGGTGCGAGGAAGAAAAATTCTATCATTGATCATCCAAGTAGGGTTTTCCTTCATCTCTCTTTACTTTGTATCATGTGTGGTGGGTACGATAATGTTCCTTTAGGTATGGATGAAACCAAACCTTAACAAAGAGAGTAAATGTTTTTTAAATAATAAAGGGGTGTATTTGATGATGATGTTGTTGTATTATTTTATCTTCCTTTATATGTTGTGAATTGTATAGGCTTGTATCCAATAAAAATCATGGTCGTTGGTGTTCCTTCCTTGTTTGCTAATGAACCTCTATTTTCCTGGATAATCCTATGATTGAATGGTGGTAATATGGAAACTAGTTAATCGTGTAAATGTGGCTGGTTAAATGGATTCACAATAAATAAGAATCCATGTATGATCACCCCGGTTAACCAAACAAAAATAAAAAACCAAATGAAAGGTGTTGAGTGAATTTGAGAGCTTACTTGTTCTAGTGATGTGTACAGTTGTTCTGTTGATGTTTGTAAGTTAACGTAAATGGAGATAGGATCCCCCATTGTTCAGTTGTTAGTTTGTGTATTTGGGGCCGTGTGGGGCTGTATGTTGGGGCATGGTTTGGTTCCAGTACTTGAAGGGATCTCACGGATCCCTTTTGTTTTTGTGACTTTACAAGAGAATCGGGTGTGAATGCTTAGATTACTGCTTGACTGTTTTTCCTTCCTTGGATTGTGTCTATGCATGTTAGTTTCTCATTAGTGAGGAATTATTTAAACAGAATCACTTGACCATGATAACAAGAATGGGTTCAATGGTGAATTGTTTTCCAAGGATTATTTTTTCTCTAGTTGTGGATGATTTGTTTTGTATGAATGTATAGTAATTAGGGTGTTTATGTATGAGATGGTTTCAGGACCCTTAGGTTGGGATGAGTTATTCTTTACCTATATGTATAAATTTAGTTATAATGTTTCTTATTCGCACCCCACCCAAGTTGAGCACTTCATGTCGAACACCCCCATTTCATGGGTGAGGGTGTTTTTCTCAACACTCCTATGAGTGGCTGGTTATTAGATCCTTTTCTGCTCCCTCTCCTGAGTATCCCAAGACTCTTTGGATAGGCTATAATAGCCTGAGGTACATTATAGCCCAAGATTCTTCAGGCAGCAGTGTTGTGGTGGTTAGCCCGGGTCTATGTGGGAAGGTTTTGTTTCCCAAAAATCTTTGGGATGATGCAGAGGTGTCTTCGGACATGGTAGCGGTTATTCTAGCCCAGGTGTCTTTGGGCGTGGTTGAGATTTTTGTCGCCCAGGTGTCTGTGGGTGGGGATGTGTGTGGGGGCCCAGGTGTATTAGGGTGGGGACGTGCGGTTGTTGTATCCAAGGTGTTTACGGGCAGGTTATGGCAGTGGGGATTTAGTGAGAATGGCAGGGGAGGTCTGATGCATAGGATGTCTTAAATAACTAGTGGTAAATAGGTGTGGGGTACCCAAATATCGATGTGAAATTACTATTACTTTACCTGACTTGTTTTATTTGGGGAATGTGTCTTATTGAGGTTGGGTGGATAGTTTCCTTGCTATGTGTTTTGGTTATCTCTATTTTCTCATAGGGCACTAGATTTTCTCCCCACTTGTGCACGAGAGTTTTTTGTTTTCCCTACTAAGTATACCTGTATACTCACCCTACGTATATAAAACTACTATCAGGTTTCTAGGAGGACTTTGAGGACCATACGGGACCGTACTAGCTTGGATGTCTGGATAGTTGTCATTTTTGTTTTCTTTCTTTTGGTACTTTCCCTTTTGTTGTCTCGTGCCTTGTATGGGTTTACCTTTGGAACATGCATGTGGAAATGGGTTTTTGATTTACTTTTACCTTCAGTGACTGGTGTTTTTTGGGTTTTTACCATCATATATCCTGATCTTACTAAATAAAAAGGGTAATTCTTTCCATATTATGTTTGATTCTATACCCTTGGTGCTAGTCTCCACTCTAGGGCCTATTGAAGGCGGGACTCAGGGTTCATTATCTCTCCTTCAACTTGTGGAAGGAAGGGTCTGAAAATTTGTGGTCCCTTCCCTCATCTTGGTGAAGGTTGGTCATGAAATAATGGTATCAGAGGTGATGTTTGAGAGATAGGATGCATCCCAGGGTTAGGTATATTAAGGATTTCATGGGATGGTAGGGAAACAGTGTTAGGAAATATTGGTGCATGAAATGGTCCAGGGAATATCGGCTAGGACATGGGATTTTAGGTCCCCCCATGATCTGATGCAAGGACTCTAGACCTACCAAAAAACCAAGTGAGGCTACACTGATTGAAGGGTAGAGACCCTAATAAAGGTACATGAATCATAATGACTTGTGTTCTTGTGTGTTCTAGGTGTTCTGAGAATTTAAATAAATAACAAGTTTAATCAAAATTTAAAAGAAATCTTCTACACTACTCGGGCTTAGTAATTCCTTGTCTACCTTACAGCTATGGCACCCAGACGATGACCATGAGTAGTATGGGAGATCGAGGCCTTGGAGGATGATCTGGCTGATTAGTGGAGGATTGATCGAGAGGAGGAGGATGAATAGTTGTAGAAGACACTTCGTGCCTTTCAGCAGCTAACCCTTAGGAAGTACAAGGGAAGCGTCTCAGACATAGATACCAAAAGCTGGATCAAGGAGTTGGTGATAACTTTCAACTTGATCTAGGCTCCAGCTAAGTACTGAGTTCCGTTGGTAGTCAGTCATATGAGGGGGGCATCATGATAGTGGTGGACACTCTATCTTAGAGATAGGATAGAGGGTGACATTTTGTTGGTCGACTTCAAGAAGGAGTTTCGGGTGGAATTCCTTTCTTCTATGATGAAGGCAGATAAGAGACAGGATCTACTCTCCCTTTAGTAGGGGAGTATTTCAGTGAGGGAGATGGGGATCAAGTTTAAGGATCTCCTTTGTTTTTATTCAGACCTTTTTCTGGATGAGGATTCTCGGGAGAGGTGCTTAGAGGAGGCACTCTGGCCTTCTCTTCAATATGTTGTTTCTCCCTTCACCCTAACAATGTACTTGGAGGTCGAAAAGAAGGCTGTAGTGGTGGAGTGAATGCACACACTATGAGGTGTGCCATGAGATGGAATCTAGTTGGGATCACCAAAGGGAAAGGCTGTTAGCAGCATGCCTCCATCATCAGGGCCTTCCAGGTTTCATTCAATGAGGAGCAGGCCCCAGCAACATCAGTTTTGATCTCTTGATTCTCGCCCTTTATCTACGAGTCCAGGACCGAGATTCTTCATATGTGGAAACCATGGGAACCTTCTAAATCAGTGCTCATACCAAGTGAAGGACAATGGGGGTGGACAGGTTCATCACCCACCTTAGCAATAGTAGTTTTTTACCTTACACTTTCAGCAGTAGCAACAGGGACAACAAGCTCCTGCTCCTCTAAGGGAAAATTTTGTAGGAGGAGGCCGAAATCAGGGTTCTCCTTAGGGACCTCAACCAGGGCATGGTCGGGGGGGCGGTCGACAGCCAAGGGGAAGAGGAGATAGGCATGGTTAGTTACACACCGTAGAGGTAGCAGTTCCAGCATGGCCAGAGATCATTCGAGGTATGATCATCTTGTTTAGAACTCTTTCTTATGCCTTGTTTGATTCATGAGTTTTTCACTCCTTTTTTGCATCCAATTTAGCTCATTCTTTGGGTCTATACGTAGATAGACTTCTTGTGCCCCTAATTTTGAGTACACCAGTTAGTGATTTGACTAGCTTGTCTCATGTTTTTCGAGGAGGTAGACTGATGGTGGGGCCACATTAGTGCAGTGGGGACCTTCTTTTGCTGTAGATACTACCGTATGATTTCATTCTAGGTATCTACTGGATGTTCTCTATGTGTTCCATTATTGATTGCTTCTAAAGAAGGGTTGTATTTTCATATATCTGTAGAAAACATGTGACTTTCATTAGCAAGTTGGGTTTCCAGGATGACATTCGGCGAGTGGAGCCCCTTATTTCATTGTTAGCTAAGTTGTTAATGGAGTCGGTAGATACAAATATGGTGGATGTCCCAGGGATTGTCAGTGAGTTTCTAGATGTATTCCCTGGAGAGGTGGTGACTCTTCTCCCTCAATGTGATGTTGAGTTTAGGATAGACTTTCAATCTGGTGCCCATCCGATTTCAATGGATCCCTATCAGATGGAGCCTTCTGAGTTGTGGGAGTTACAGATTCAGATAGATGATTTGATGAAGAAGGGTTTTTTCTAACCAAGCACGTCACCATGGGGTGCTCCAGTATTATTTGTAAAGAAGGAAAATGGTGGTCTCAGGCTATGTATAGACTACTAGAGGCTGAACTGAGTGACGGCCAATAACCGTTAACCCCTCCCGATGATTGACAACCTTTTTGATTAGTTAAAGGGGGCAGGATGGTTCTCCAAGATCAAACTGTAGTCAGGATATCACCATTTGAGGGTGAAGGAGGGTGACATCTCAAAGACTGCCTTCAGGTGCAGATATGGGAACTTTGAGTTCGTGGTCATGTTATTTGGTATCATGAACGCACCAGTCGTGTTCATCGGACTCAAGAACTCTATCTTCTGGGAATATTTGGACTGGTTCATAGTCATATTTATTGATGACATCCTAATCTACTGAAGATAATAAGAGGATCACTCCGAGCATATAAATATTGTTTTAGAGGTCCTCCAACATCACCAACTCTATGGGAAGTTGTCCAAGTGAAATTTCTGGACATGATAGGTGAACTTCCATGGACACGTGGTGTCCGAGTAGGGAAAAACAGTGGACCTGTTGAAGGTCAAAGCGGTTGTTTCTTGGGTATCACCCAAGAATGTGGCAGAGATTTGTATTTTCCTGGGTCTAGAAAGTTACTATCGAAGATGCGTTCCCAACTTCTCTCGAGTTGCAGAACCTTTGACAGCCTTGACCAAGAAAGACCAAGCTTTTGTATAGAGTGATCAGTGCTAGGCATCCTTCAGTTACATGAATGGGAAGTTGGTTAGTGCCCCAGTGCTGAGGTTGCCAGAAAAAGGGGTGACGTTAGAGGTGTTCTGTGTTTCTTCAGACCAGGGCTTGGGGTGTGTACTGATGCAATAGCAAAGGGTGATCACTTATGGGTCTAGGAAGTTATTCCCCCCTGAACATAACTATGTCACCCACAATTTGGAGCATGCAGTGGTCGTGTTCATACTAAAGTTGTGGCGGTATTACCTTATCGGGGATCACTTTGTGGTCTTCATGGATCACAAGATCTTGAGTTATATATTCTCCCAGTGGGACCTAAACTTACGGAAGTAGAGGTGGATAGAGTTTCTTCAGGACAACAACTACAAAATACCTTACACTGAAGGTAAGGGTAATGTGGTGGTCGATGCTTTGAGTAGGAAGTCACAGAAGGATGTGGTTCAAGAAACAGCAGATGCTTGGAAGGTGATGGAAGAGTTGGCTACCCTATACATGGATTCAAGGGTGGAGGATGGTAGAGGATTTCTATTCCAGATAACAATGTAGTCCTATCTATTTCAGTAGGTGTAGGAGTCTCAGTGGGGGACTTAGAGGCTGAAGTGATGTGCGATCATGTTAGCCAGGGCAATGCTCTGAAAGTATGGTCGGAAGATGGAAAAAATTGGATGTTGTTTCATGGAAAGTTGTTCATATCAATGGAAATGAATGAGAGAGTTCTTGGTGAGTTCAAAAACTCACCCCTAGTAGTACACCCAAGAGTTTCCAAAATGTACTGAGGCTTAGGGAGTCAGTTTTGGTGGCCCTGGGTGAAATGGGCAATGGTGGGGTTCATGGAAAAGTTCCTCATGTGTCAATAGGTGAAGGATAAGAACCATGTTCCGAGCATTCTGTTGTAGCCTTTAGATTTCCATGAGTGGAAGTGGGATGACATCTCAATGGATTTCATCACAGACTACCTAGGGTTCAAGGAGGCTATGATGCTATCTGGGTAGTGGTGGACCGACTAACGAAATTAGCTCACTTCCTGGCAATCAAGGAGTCAAGTGTGGTGGATTCCATAGCATAGAGGTATGTGGATGAGGTGGTTCCATTGTATGGAGTTCCAAGTTCCATATTCTCGAATTGATATACACAGTTTAGCTCACGGGTCTGGAAAGGATTGAAACATGCTTTTGGAACCCAGCTATGCCTCATCACTGCTTTCCACCCCCAGATGGATGGGAAGACATAGCAGACCATCCAAACATTGGAGGATATGTTATAGGAATATCTTTTGGACTTCAGAGGATTGTGGGTATGACACTTTCCACTGGTATAGTTTTCCTAAAAAAATAGTTATCACTCTACCATTGGCATGGATCCATTTGAAGCCTTGTATGGGAGACCATATTGCTCACTCATGTGCTGGACAGAGGTCGAGGAAGCAAGTGTTCATGGACCGAAGGTGGTACAGAGTACAATGGAGAAGGTTCAGCTTATATATAAGAGGATGAAGGTGGCTCAGGATCTACAAAAGTCATATGATGATCATAGGAGGAGACCCTTGGAGTTCGAGTTCTGGGACCACAGGTTCTTGAAGGTATCCCCTCGGCGTGGGCAACATAGGTTCAGTAGGAGAAGTAAGATTTGTCCAAGGTTCTTAGAACACTTGGAGGTGTTGCAGTGGGTCGGCAAAGCAGATTACCAGTTGGCACTACCACCACTTCTACAGAGGATGCATGATGTCTTCCATGTGTCTTAGCTCTTTCGGTATCTACATGATGATTCACATGTCCTTGACTATGGAAAGATAGATATTGAGGATGATGTGACGTTTATAGAGCAACCAATAAGTATTGAGTATTGTAGGGAGAATGTGCTTCATGGATGAACCATTCCATTGGTTAGTGTGTTATGGAGTCATTGTGGCCTCGAGGAGAGTACCTAGGAATGGGAGTCAAAGATGTGCATCCAGTACCCAAAGTTGTTTTGAGTTTTGTTCTCTTTTGTTTTGTACTTTTTTGTGATGTATTTCTAGACCTTGTTAACTATGAGATGGGATGTTTCCCTTATTCTCTAAATGTGTGTGAATAGTCCTGACTATGGTGAGGGGAGGACCTGATCCCAAATCAAGATGCATTAATGTGGATGCGATTAAACCCATGCAGGTGAGTCAATGCTGCCCAAAGCGGATAGTATCTTGAAATGGAGGAAGGGACTTCCTAATCCATATTATTAGACAGTGTGACCTTTGTATGTTTGTGTGGTTACCTTGGGGAGGGGATCAGTAGTGTATCTGTAGTTTTTTAGGAGACAGATGAGGGAGAGGCATTCCTAGAGATCGAGGTTTGTTCCAGATTTTGGACAACTCTAGGGTGGTTCGGCCATGAGAGGTATCTTTTGAGGTGGTTCTTCAGAGCCCTCTCTTTTCTTCAGGTTTAGTTTTGATCCTCAAAGAAGAGAATAGTTTGAGAGGTATCTGATGTAATTTTATAGACCCTCCTGGTCCATTAATTTTCCAAATTCTAGTTTCTGGGGTGCCCTAGACCCCATTAGTGAGTTGTGAGGGCGGTGGTGTCGGTGGTAGGGTGTCACTATGGTTTCACCCATCGGCGTGTCACCGATTAGTGAGTCATCGATCAGTGCCATGGGGGGTTGTTGGGGATTTCTTTCTCCGGTTTTACCATAATGACCCCATTAAGGTTTAATACCTCTTTAAATTAGTATGCGGTAGTTTTAAATACCATAAATGATGTTCTAATCCCCAAGAGTGGGGCAACCCTCCACAGACCCAAATTGTGTGTCATTGTTATATTTTTTCCTTTGTTTAAATGAAATCCTTTAACTCACAGCTATTATGGCCACCTCTCTAATGAGAATTATTAAATAACAATTTATTCCATCATGTGTAACCATCCAACAGTATGGTGAAACCATGATCCACCTTTAAAGCCGTTCAATATTTCATATCTCGTAACTCTAGGATCTCACCATTTATCACACGGAGTTTCTTTCTTCTTCTTGGCTGGTCTCTTTTCCTTCCCTTGGTTCCTTTAGAGTCCCTCTTCCCACGGCTAGTTGTGTGCCCATGTTGGAGACTTTCCCACTCACTCTTAGAGTCCTTGGATTTTCTCCCCTGCAATTCATGCATCCCCAGTTCTTGGTATGAGGAAGAAAACCTCGATCGTTGATCATCCAAGTAGGGTTTTCCTTCGTCTATCTTTATTGTGTATCATGTAGGGTGGGTACAATAGTGTTCCTTTAGGGATGGATGACACCAAACCTTAACCAAGATAATAAATGGTTTTTAAAGAATGAAGGGGTGTATTTGATTATAATGTTTTTGTATTCTTTTATCTTCCTTTATATGATGTGAATTGTATGGGATTGTGTCCACTGAAAATAATGGATGTTGGTGGCCCTTCCTTGTGCACTAATAAACCTCTATTTTCCTAGATAATACTGGGATTGAATGGTTGTAATATGGAAACTGGTTAATCATGTAAACATATCTGGTTAAATGGATTCATGATAAATAAGAATCCAGGTGTGATCACCCCGGTTAACCAAACAAAAATAAGAAACCAAATGAAAGGTGTTGACTAAATTTGAGAGCTTACTTGTTTTGGTGATGTGTATGGTTTTTTGGATGATGATTGTAAGGTGAAGTAGATGGGGAAGGTATTCCACATTGTGCAGTTGTTGGTTTGTGTATTTGGGGACATATGTTGGGTCCTGGTTTGGTTCCAGTACTTTTAGGGATCTCATAGATCCCTTTTGTTGTTGTGACTTTACAAGAGAACCAGATGTGAATGCTTAGATTACTACTTGGCTGTTTTTTCTTCCTTGGCTTATAGATATGCCTATTAGTTTCCTGGTAGTGAGGAATTATTTAAAAATAATCACTTGAACATGATAACAAGAATGGTTTCAATGTGGAATTGTTTTCCAGGGATGATTTGTGCTCTGGTTGTGGTTGTTGTGTTTTGTATGAATGTATAGTAATGAGGGTTTTTGTGTATGAGCTGGTTTCGGGACCCTTAGGTTGGGATGAGTGCTTGTTTACCTATATTTATAAATTTAGTTCTTATGTTTCTTATTTTTACCCCACCCAAGTTGAGCACTTCATGCCGAACACCCCCATTTCATTGGGGATGGTGTTTTTTCCAACACTCCTATGAGTGGATGGTTATTAAATCCTTTTATGCTCCCTCTCCCGAGTAGCCCAAGACTCTTCGAAAAGGATGTGATAGCCTGAGTTCCATTATAACATAATATTATTTGGGCAGTTTTGTTTTGTTGGTTGTCCCAAGTGTGTGTGGGAAGGATTTGTTTCCCAAGAATCTTTGGGATGAGTCCTAGGTGTCTTCAGGTGTGGCAGTGGTTATTCTGGACCAAGTGTCTTCGAGTATGGTAGTGATTGTTGTGGCCTAGGTGTATACAGGTGGGGATGTGTGTGGTGGACAAGGTTTCTGTGGGCAAGGACGTGCGATTGTTATATCCCAGGTGTGTGTGGGTGGGGTATAGCAGTGGTACTATGGTGAGAATGGAGGGGGAGATCCGATGTGTAGGATGTCTTAAGTAACTAGTGGGAAAGTAGTGTGGGGTACCCAAATGTCTATGTTTTATTACTATTACATTACCTGACTTACGTTATTTGGGTAGTGTGCCTTGGTGAGGCTGGGTGGATAGTTTCCTTGCTAGGTGTTTTGGTTATATCTATTTTCTCATGAAGCATTATATTATCTCCCTACTTGTGCATGAGATCTTTTGGTTTTCCCTATTGAGTATACCTGTATACTCACCCTACATATATAAAACTGCTTTCAGGTTTCCAGGAGTACTTTGGGGTCCATTTGGGACCGTACTATCTCGGATGTTGTGACAGTTGTTGTTGTTGTTTTCCTTCTTTTGGTACTTTCCCTTTTGTTTTCTTGTGCCTTGTATGGGTTTACCTTTGGAACATGCATATGGAAATGGGTTTTGGATTTACTTTTACCTTCAGTTTTTGGAGTATTTTGGATTTTTAAAATCGTATCTCCTCATCCTACTAAATAAAAAGGGTAATGCCTTCCTTATTATGTTTGATTCCATAACCTTGGTGCTATTTTCCACTCCATGTCCTATTGAAGGTAGGACTCAAGGGTCGTTATCACTCCTTCAACTTGAGGAAGGAAGGGTCTGGAAGTTTGTTGTCACTTCTCTCATCTTGGTGAAGGTGGGTTGTGACATTAACCATATTATAATTATATCATAATTATAATTATTATAATTTTATTTTATTATAATTATGGTAAAATCATTAACCACTCTTCCCTTTTCTATTAAGAAAAATGAAAGTGTGAATTGTGCATTGTGTGGACTACCACCTCAGCAACACAATGTGTTTCATTTTCCTTCACCACATTACAAGGATGGTCCAAAAAGGGAATTTAATCTATAATTATCATATTTATGAAATATTTCAAATGATAAACCATATTACTCCATTTCATTTTACAATGTCAAATAAAATCATCATTCCTGGATATATATAGACTACCACCTCCATAGAACAATCAATTTCGATTTTTCATTTCAAAATTTCCTTACATAGATGGTCATGAGAATGGATTTTAATGGATAAATATGATTTTTTATTATATCATTAAGGTTATTTAATGATAAATTTTAAAACCTATTAATGATATGATCAAAAAATGATCATCGTTAATTCAATCATTTAAAACAGGCGTACTAAGAGGAAAATATTCTTATCTATATTATGAAATATTTTAAATCCATTATTTTTATTATAGTTACTTAATATTATGATATATAACACTAATAAACACTTATTGAGATCACTATGATTTTGGTATAATGATATTACAACTAAAGGACTGCATAATCATCCATTAATCATGGTAAGTTCATATTTGGGTTGGTTTGACTACCTACTTGAACAATGCCATCAAATTATATCATGGATTATTAGGAAAAAAATATTAGATTTTATAATATTATATAAAAATTTAGATAATTATTTTTCTTTATTTTAGGAAAAGATATATCAATATCTAACTCGTTAATTAAGAAAACACCCTTTGTGGGTAAAAAAACACTGAAAAATGTTCTTTGTCGATTTCAACTTCTAGGATAAAGACCAAAGTACTACTAAAAGGAAATATAAAATTTAATAATAATTATAATGCATACATTAAATTTACTATAATTAAATTTTAATGATGAACATTGGTATATGAATAAATAACAAGACCACTATTAAACTAGTTTAAAATGATCAAGATTACCCACATCCAACATCGAAAATAGGTAATAACTAACTAATATAAATATAAAGAATAATTATAAATGAATAATATAAAAGTTCATAAATATGAAAATGGTTCTACAATAGGTTATTAAGATATTTATATTTGTTATACACGAGTTTAGAGTGCATTCGACTAATCTGGGAAACAAGGTAAGGAGTTCTTTGTCTCAAATTTAATTTCTTGAGACTTTTTTATTAATATGCACCATGATATATTTAATATGGTTTATTATTTACTATCAATACCTTTTACCATATTCATGGGGTACTAATATATATATATATCATGTACATTTTTAAAAAAAAATCCACCAATTCAAAACATATCCAACCTGAATGTGGTTTTGATCAAAATATAACTAAAACTGTAAGGGTTTCTTTGCTAACATTATTTGAAAATAAATATTCTTTCTAAAGGGTAATCCATCAGGGAATAAATATTTTTTATAAAATAGATCATTATAACATTTTAATATTCATGGGGATTTATATAATCCCTCAATTTTTCATTTCCCATTTACTCATATTTTACATGATGTATTTCTTAAAAATGTCTACGTTTTTTATTATTCGATGAGAACCTACCTTTTTTCAATATCCATATTAATTGGATTCCTTTTTAGGTTTCTATATCTATTCTATAATATTTTTTAATGTCATTTTCTAATAACTTACATTATTTTAAAAAAATTAAAGATATTATAATTTTTTTCATATGGGTTTTTTCATTAAAATGTGAAAATATTTATTTTTAACATTTGCATGTGAACATGTCATTTTTTTACCTTTTTCACTTTATATGAATCCTTATATTAACATTTTAATGGTTTTAAAATAAAATATTTTTCTCTTAGTTTTATAAAATATCTATTTTAAAATTATTTCAAATGATCAATGATTCTTATTTCTAAAGTAATTTTCATAAAATAACTATAAATTATTATTCATATAATTCAATTCCCTTTGAAATATCTTTTGATTGATCAAAGATATTATTAAAATATAACCATACACCTTATTTATCTGGATAACTTATGTAATTTCCTTCTTTTTTGGTAAAATGATCCATCACTACTTTTTTCATTCCAAATCACTTTCAGTGGATAGCCATAATTTTTCTTCCAATGTCTGTACTCTATGAATACTCTATTATTGACACCTTTTATTAAAGGGAGTTCACTTAGATTCAATAAATTTATTTATTAAAAAAATGTTATTATCTTAAATATATAACATTTATCTATAGAATGTAAATACCATATTCTTTATTATCTGTATTGAATGGTATTTACCATGAGAGTTACGGAATATCATTTCATACCCATTCATTTTATATGGGTATATCATGTTGTTATTATGGATAGAATTATGGATTTTTTACCTATGTTATTTCATTTGAAATTTTTTTGAAACCCATTTTACTTTCATTGGTTATTTTATGATGTGATGATTATTTTTAAAGTGGAAAATAAATGTATAGATTATGATATTGGTGGGACCTATATCTTTGTCCAATGAATTGGGTAAAATCTAATATCTCATGAGATAGAAATTTTATGTGAAACTATTACTAAGTATTTAGGATCACAATGGGTTATTTTTATAGAATTTATCTCTAATTACAATTTTATGTGTGAAAAGTTTAGTGAGTAGGTTGGTTTATAAAGGGATAGTGTGATGGTGTTTATCTATACTCAAAACTTTATGTGTGAATAGGTTGGCAGGCATCTAGGTTCACAATGATAAGAAATCTTATATTTATGTTTGTGCCACTTTCTTTCCAATGTTAAATGGATTTTGATTTATGGTTCATTTTTTTATTATGTAATGGTAAATGTTGGATCATTTTATGTTATGTGTATATATTTTGTGATTATAGATGTATATTTTTTATTTTTTTTATTTTTTAATCAGATAATTCATCTTACTCATGTATTCACACATGTTTATGATCTAACCTTTATGGAACTTTGATATCTTATTCCTTACTGTGTGTTTTATCCAACCCCTTTATTATGTTTCCATTTCACTATATTTTTAATAAAATTAATACTTAATATGTGTCTATAAGGGTTTCTTTTTAGAATAATGTGTGGGAGATGTTGAATATTTTTCATGGATTAAACAGATGTTTATATAATGGGAAAATTTCCATGATTTTTGTTAGTTAATTTTTTTTACAAATTATCAAAATTTATAAACATAAAAGGTATTTGGAATGTATTTTAATGATATATTTGATTTAAATCCTGTAATTACAAGATGATTAGTTCAGTGGTCTCATAGATAGTGTTGAATCATGGTTTAGATAACTTTGGAGTTTAAAATGTTGTCGGTTGAGGATAATTTTGGAGTTAAAACATCATTAAAGTTTGATAAAATATGATTTGTACTAATTTCAAAGGTATAAATAACCTTTTAGATCAGTTGAGATAATATTATAGGGATTATTATAATAAATCATTACCTAGGAATAAGTATAAATGAAAATTTTTAGAATGCCATAACATCCGGAAATTTTGGTAAAGAAGTGATTGTGTGGTTTTCCTAGAAAATAAATCCTTTTCTAGATATTTGAAAATGTATGTAGGATCTGGATCAATTTTACCTTGGGTTAATAACCCCTAAGAGGTCATTTTTGATATTAACTCAACCATGAATTGATACATGACAAAGTGTCAAAACTAAAAACCCGGATAGACACTCTCAGGGGATATGGTTTGGTTGATCACATGATCTTTATGAACCAAAATGAAGGATTGATTCCTTATTTACTTTATTGGATTGAATTATGAGATAACAAAACTTAAATTAACATAAGTATGATCAAGAGAGTTATAGGATTGACCAACAATGACATAGTTGAAATGAATGTATCATAGGTTGAAATGAGGGTTTCATTGGAGACAACATCTTTGGATTAAGAATTAATATTCATGTACTCTAATTAGTTTAGATATTATCATGAACATTTTAGATTTAGTATTTTGTTTAAAAAATATCATGAGGATAAATTAAATAAAGGTATGTATCCATAAAACTATTATGTCTTATAACCAAATAAGGGAGAATAATTAAATGGTTGATAATAATAGTATATTCCCATTATGCTAGAAAAGGTGAGTTTCTAAGTCTTACCTAAGTCAGTGTCATTGATACCATAATATAAATTATTTTTTTATAATCATTATTATTTTTATCAGTGAGAGATATTTATCTATGGTATATTAGAAGTTATAAGTGTTATGTGAAACATATATGTATTGTTCTTCAGTAGTTCAACTTTAAAGGTTTTGAAACTCATATTAAAATAAATTAATGACCATGAAAATATATTTTATAAAAATTTTATATTTTGGGGTGATAACTATTGAAGAACAAATGATTGAGGTAAAAGCAACTCTTAAGTTTAATATATTCTTGAGGTTTAAGTAATAAATAGTTGATTTATTTTTAAAAAGTATGTTAGAAATTATTGATAACATTATGATTTATAATTGATTCATGATATTTTTAGTGAATTTTATCTCATTCTTGGGATTATATTGACTAGTGTGTGATTTTAGGATCTAGTGATTGAATATAAGAGATAATATTGGATAAATAAATGATTTCCCTATGGTTTAATGTCTTGATGACTTAAATAGTTTTGGGAAAGGTATAATCTATAGAATATATGATTAGGTTATAACCAATCAATGCTATTTGGGGAAAGATAAGTATATTGATCTAGATTAAGATAGTATGGTAGAGATCACATTGGAAGTTATATCTTGAATAACAAATATGTTAAGAATACCTTCTCCTAATTTCATCAAAGGGTAATAATTAAAATTTTAAGGGCTCAATTTAATTAAGGGGGTAGAATGTAATGACCAAAGATTTTGGATCCTTTAAATTAATACTATTTTTCAATGGATTGTGCCACACGCAACACCAAAATAACGCAAAACCCAACTCAATCAAACCAAGAATATTAAAAATACCTAAATAATATAATTATCAATAGATAAAATTATTATAATAAATTAAAATAATTACATATTATTAATCTCTTTTATTTATATTTTAAAAATGTTTCCTTTCAAAGAACCATTTTTTGGTATTTTATTTTACCTTAAAAATTAAATTGATCATAATTAAAATTTTATCATGATAGGTTATATTTATATTTACAACATAATATATAAATATTCAATTATTTATAAATGTATATTAAATAATAATAAAGACACTTGAAGTTTGAAATGGTCATTTTTTAATAAAATTTGTTTTTGTTAATATATTGTATTTTCATTTAAAAGATAAATTAAATTTTTTAAAATTTTAATTTAACAAAAAAAATTTGGTTTAAACCTTATAATATTATCTTAAAATTAATTTTTTTATTTTTCTAAAATGGTTTATTTTTTTTAATAGGGAAAAATAATGTTTTTCCAAATAAAATGAATTTTAAGACATTATTAGTAAATAAATATTAATTGTAAATTAATGAAAAAAATTATAAGGAAAAATATTTATTTTATAATTTAATTTATAATTTTATAAAAATTAATTTACAAACCCATATTTGACCTTTTTGAAGTTAAGTTATATTTTTCAAAAAATTGTTTTTAATACATTATAGATTAAATTTATAAAATTATTTTTTTTCACTTTTAGAAATTTAATAAAATAAAATTTGTTTAAAATTTTGAATCAGTTAGTCCAAATTATTTAATAAGTTCCATTTTATTTTTGGTCATAAAAGATAAATTACCTAGGTAAAAACGAGTCAACATTGTTAAAACTAAAATGCTAAAAATGAGTACGCTTATAAGTAAATGGAATATCATGATTAAAATATATTTCTAATTTGGTTTTAGATATTTTGAACAACCTTATATCATCCCCACACTGCTATTTCTCATTTTTGGAGACGGTTTCCTTGAGAGTAACTTTCCATTAATCAAAAGTTTGGGTATTTACAAAAATGGCATCTATTTTCGCTTATAAAAGGGACTGTCCTATCCTCACATAGACTCCCACAAAAACCCTATTATTTTATCCAAAAATATGAATATTAATATAATAAACACTCTTAACTAAATTAATTAGGTTTTTGTACTCTCAAAATATCATCCCTTAAATGATTAACCTCCATTGCAATGGAGATAATCCAATAAGTGAGCTATAAATTCCTAATCTATCTTTATTTTTTCTATTTATTTATGTAAATTTATTCTTCCTAAAATTTATTTTCATCATATTATAATGATAAAATCAGTATAATTAGTATACTATTATTTTATTTCAATGATGGTAGAATCATTAACCACCCTCCCCTTTTCCATTGACAAAAACAAAAACATGAATTATGTATTTTGTGGAATACCGCTTCCACAACACATCGTATTTCATTTTCATTCACCACCTTACAAGGATAGTCCTAATAGGGAAGTTTATATATAATTATCATATTTATGTCATACTTTATATTTTTAAATGATAAACTATATAATTATTTTTACTTGTTCTATGGAAATTGAAATCACAATCAATGTGTATGTGTGGACTACCACCTCTGTGGAATGATTGATTTCCATTTTCATTTCATCATAACCTTATATATATGGTCATGATAATGTTTTTTAATGGATAAATATTATTTTATGATATAAATAAGGTTCTTTAATGATATGTTTTAGAACCTATTAATGAAATTATCAATAGACAATCATCATTAACTCAATCTTTTAAAACAAATGTATTAAGAGGAAAATATGATATTCAAATTATGTAATATTTTAAAATACATTAATTATTCTTATACTTCCTAAAAATTCTGATATATCACTATAATAAATACTAAATGTGATTATTATTATTATTTTGTAATTATATTAAAAATAAACCACTACATAATCATCCATTAATCAAGCCATGTCCATGTTTGGGTCAGTTTAAACACCTACTTAAAGGATGCCATGAAATTATATCAAGATGATTATAAAAACTTAATTTATTTTATAATATGATATAATATGTAAATAATTATTTTTTCATTATAGAAAATATAAATCAATATTTAACTCATTAATTAATAAAACACCATTCATGTGTTAAAAATCACGGGAAAATGTTCATTGTCGATTACATATTCTAAGAAAAAGACTAAATTAATCATAAGAGGCAATATAAACTTTTAAAATAATTATAATTCATCAATTATATTAAATATAATGAACTTGGAATGATGAAATTTGGGAGAATAATGAATCACAACACTGTTATTAAACTAGTTCAAAATGATTAAGATTACCCACACCCGACATTGAAAATAGGCAATAACCAAATAATATAAATATAGAAAATAATTAAAAATGAAAATTATAAAAGGTATAAAATATGAAAATATTTATAAAATAGTTTATTCATATATTTTTTGTTTTTATAAAGGATCTTATAGTTCATTCGACTAAGTGGTTAAACAAGGTAAGAGGTTCTTTGTATTAAATATAATTTATTGGGATGTGTTTCTTAATGTGAGCCATGATACATTTAATATGATGTTATTATTTCCTAATAAATTTATTTCACCATATTTATTAAGTTTTAAGGGAAATATCATATAACTTTTCTTTAAATGTCCATTGATTCAAAATTTACCCAACTTGAAAATGGTTTTGATCAAAATGTTTATCAAACCATAAAGGTTCCATTTCCAATCTTATTTTCAAATCAATATTTATTATAAAAGTTAATACATTTGGGTGATTTTTATTATTTATAAAACCTCCCATAATATCCTTTATATATTCATGGGGTTTTATATAATCCATTGATATGTCATTTCCCCTTGACTCGTATTTTACCCGAAGTGTTTCTTAAACCTGATCCCGTCTTTTCATTTTGGTCAAAAACCTACATTTTCCCATATCCATATTCATTATATTCCATTAAAAGTTTAATTTTATATTATATAATAATTTATTAAGTTCATTTTTTACTACTTTTCCTTATTTTAAAATTTTTTAATAAATTTTAATGTTTTCTGTATGGGCCATTTTTTTCAAAATTTGAAAATATTATCTTTTTAACATTTATGTGTGAAAATTTAATTCCACCACATGTATCATTTTATATGAATATTTCACTATAAATTTTCATGTTTTATCAATAAATTATTTCTCTCCAGTTTTTTAAAATATCTCTTTTAAAATTATTTCAAATGATCAAGGATATTTTTTATTTCCAAAGTGATTTTTCTAAAACTCCTAAAATGTATTTGTCATCTAATTAATTTTCCTTTGGATTATATTATACATGATTGAGGATATTATTCAAATTTTTTCATCCAAATTCATTCTCTAGATGAATTATTTAATGTCCTTCTCTTTTGGTGAAATGACCCATCACTATCTTTGTCTTTACTAATAATTTTATGTGTAAAGCTATAGTTTTTTTTCAATGTTATTCCTTTATGAATAGCTTATTCTTAAATCCTTTTATTGAAGGGTGTTCACCTATATTCCATATATTGATTGATTAGGGGTAAATTATTTTCTTAACCATGTAGCATTTATTTATGAGTATATAAATACCATATGCTCTATTATCTTGATTTAATGGTATTTACCTAGAGATTTACTAAATATATTTGGATACTATTTGATTTTATATGGGTATATCATGTTACAATTCTTGATGGAATGATAAATTTTTTCCTTATGTCATTCCATTTGAGAAGTATGTGAAACCCATTTTACTTACAAGGGTTGTTTTATTATGTGATTATTGTTTTTCAAGTTGTATATAAATGTATGGATTATGAGATGGGTGGAACATATATTTCCCTTTAATGTGTTGGGTAAAGTATTATATCTCATAAGATAAAAATTTTATGTAAAATGGTTAGCAAGTATCTTCTTTCAAACAGGGTGAGTGTTATGGAATTTAGCTCTACTCATAATTTTATGCAGTAATAGGTTAGCAGGTAGCTAGGTTTAAAAAGGGTGAGTGTGATGGAGTTTAACTCTACTAAAAAATTTACATCTCAAAAGTTCAGTGGGAAACCACCTTCATAAATATAATAAATCCAATATTTATGTTTGTTCCACTTTATTTCCTATGTTCTATGGCACATGATTTATAGTTCATTTTTTTTCTTATGTAATGGTAAAGGTTTGATCATTTGATGTTATATGTCTATTTTTTATGCTTGTGGACAACTCTTATTGATTAATGTTACTTTTTAATCATAGAATTATTCCTACTCATGTATTCTAATAGGTTTATGATCTAACATTTATGGACCTTTGATATGTTATCTTTAAATGAGTGGTTAATATCACGCCACCTTTATTATGTTTTTATTTCTACGGGTTATGAAGAAAATTAATATATAATATTTTTCTAGAAGTTTATCTTATGAGAACAATATGTGTGATATGTTAAATACTTTTCATGTATTAAGAATTTTTTTATATAGTTAGAAAATTTCCATGAGTTTTGTTAGTTAATGTTTTATATTAATTCCCTAAATATTTAAAACTAAAGGGTCTTGAGAATTAATTATAATTATATATTATATTTTAGTTATTTAATTACTGGATGATTAGTTTGGGGGAATCATATATTCCATGGAATACAACTATAATGTGAAAAGATTCTCAAATCACTACAACATACATTAAGTTCAAAAACCCTTGTTAGTGCGACATTTACCACCATAATGTTATGCCACTATAGTCACCTAAACCACTAAAATCATAATATAAACATATATGAATCACTAAATCATTATCTTTCATATCATGGATTAAAATATGGATTATAAAACCTAAAACTTGCACAATAGGGTTTTACAAACCATTGTTGTTCTTGAAGTTGGTTAAAAATATCCTCCAAAAGTCCAAGAAACTCGCCCTCCATTTTAAATCAAACATGGAGAAATAAATTAATACCACTAAAAATAATACAGGGCTCTCATAAATATAATATTGAATTCACTACTCTAAATAAAATCATTTTAATTTATTTTATTACATTATTATTCCATGAATGCTACTTATAGAGTGGAATTCTCACAAAGTTAGATCTATTATTAACCAAACTTGATCTTGGGAAGGTCACACAAATACCAATGAAAACCTTTCTCCAATAGGTCCAACAATTATGCATCAATTCCCTAACATATGCTAATTTATCCATTAACTAGTATGAAACATCGGTACAACCTCTAAAACAGGCTAATATATGAACCAAATACTCAATGATGGTATCCCAAGGATATCATCTAAAATATAATTATTAAGATAAATAAACACTATGATTAACCACTCAGCCATATATTACATTGACTGATATGTTAATCTCACCAGCTAATGGATGATTAGTAGTTATCCAATAAATGATCTTCCTTACTATAGAAAAAATTTACACTTTCAACAACCATGAAAAAGGGATGTCCACCATTAGTCGGAGTCTCCATCCATAATAGTCTTACTAAGAGCACTAATGGAATCATCAACCCCTCAAAAAACAACACTATTAGGGGTTAATGGTTCAAGATGAAAATGATGAACATGAGTTTCTATGAATAAGACAAGAATCATACATCAAACCATGTTAGTTATCACCAACATTGGGTCATCCACCACACGAAACCACCAAAAATATAATTGTTGGCACTCAAAGTCTGATTGGGATTAAATGAAGGTGGTATATGGGGATGGAATAATGTGCCATACATATTTAGTATTTTCCATATTAATAACTTCCAATTGTCACTACCTCTTATAAATCCTTCAAGGACTTACACAGGAAAGTGCCTGATCTAAAAGATTCCCACACCATAGAGATCTATCCATGGAACTACTCTGGATATCCATGAGAATAATTGACTTGTTTTGGAAACTAGGGTGAATTACATTGATAAAATCCCAACCATCAAAGATCTCCCCTTATCAAACTCCCTATCTCATAGGAATCAATTTCATATCGAGATCAGTGAGTTCTCTATCTAAAAACCCAAAAATAATATTGAAGTTCAATCAAGGTAAAATAGTACCACTGAGGGGTCAAATAAATATCACCAATTAATTTTTACACCTTGAAATGTATATCAAACATAAGAATCACTATAGGATCGATCAATTTCTAAACCAAATAGGGTGATTTAAATCTCATATTCTAACTGATTCTATACTATTTGAGGATCAATATCGCATCAAAATATAATGATTCATTTTTCCTAGAGTTTATATAACACATATAAACTATAGGTAGTCATTTTTATCTCAACAATAACTACCATCCACTCTATAAGAAATATCATTACTAAGAATAATTTGTGAAGGATCTTCCATCTACTATTAGTAGAAAAATACCTCTAAATAGGTCCCTAATTCAATTCCTTGTCACTCAAATATGAGAGGATCAAGAACCGTTATAGGCATATCATGGATCTATATATGAATAAGATCTTAATTACTATGGACAACTTCCTCCACTAGATAGAAGGGACCCACAGTTTAAATAGAGTATATCCCAGTGAGATGGAATGGGAAGTTTATACAAACAACATGGTTGATCATTAAATGATTCACGTGCCAACTTGTACCTAGAAAATGATTCCTTCCAGTTCTGGGTGTACTGATAGGTTTTTAGAGTCTTGATGAAAAGATACATCAGCCGCCACACCTAAATTGGTCTTCCTGGACTGACAAATTATCTCAAGAACCCCTTAGCATTGTTTCCCAACTTATATACCAAACCTTATAAAATAAATAACTTCAAAATCTATCCCTAATACTTGGACCAATTTGATGTCATTCAGACATGACCTGACACTTTGGGACCCCACTTGAGTCATTGGTAAGTTGAGTGTGCCACCTCAAGCCCACATCTAATAGGCCATAGGCTAGAGAATATCACCAAGAAATATTGACCATGAATGGTAGGCCTTAGCCTATAAAAACATACAAAGTGAATATATCACCAATATATAATAATTTCAAATTTCACCATCATATATATATATATATTAACTAAACTATTTATAATGGGAGTATGAAAGATTAATTACAAGTACAATTCCACATAAGAAAAAATCAAAAAGTTAAATTCATTTATAGAAGACAATAACCACCAAGGATAATTGACTTTAGGTGTGGAATGAAACCTAATATCTATTGGGTCTCCTGGAATGAACTCTATCAACAACTATATCCACCATGAAACATCATCATATATAGTGTGATAACCCTTATAACTATATTATCTCAATATTCTCCAATGTTATCTTCAAACTATGAACCATCCTCATAGACACAAGATGTGTGGTCATGAAGCTCATGCAAGGGTGAGTATTAAAATACCTAGTAATAGGCCCTAGATAAACAAATTAAATATAAACCAATAATTAAATTCACTCCAAAAATCAAAGAATAACATATGGAATTTCAATGGAACCATATATTCTATAATTTTAGGAAAACCATGGGAATGAAAATACATCAATATTTATAGATCATATCTATAAAGGATCATATCACACAAGAAAATGATCATGCCTAGGATAGAATAAGTTTCAAAATACCAAATTTCAATAGTATAGATACAATCAATAACTTGATGGAAACCACAATGGTCATTAGTATCCTAAAGGAATTTATATATTGACGCATCTTAAGTTCTATGACTCCCAGTCTACTATTCTTCCATAAATTCATTTCTACCTCTTTGGAGTTTTAGTTGGGGACCACCCCTCATCGAGGTATGTGTGTATCGACTGAGGGAGTAACTAAACCCTATAGAGGATCACGCCCTGATATATAGGGGAGTAATAACTCCACTAATGGATGACCATGCCATGACATAAAAGGGATTACTAACTCCATTGATATAGGACCCTACCCTGATATATGGGGGAATACATGAACTCCATTTTCATATGGGAGGTCATTCCCTTTCATGTATTTTCCATTAGGGAAGTACCTAAATCCTATATGTGGAGGATCATGACCTGAAACACAAGGTATTGATAACTCTATCTCTACTCCAACATCTCACCTACCACCTATTGTCCCTCTAGCGATGTATAGATCCTCAAACTATCCAAACCACAATGTGAATAGTCTTTAATGTCCAAGTGGGTCATACTATTGTTCTCTCTATGATATGATACTCATAATAGACTAAAAATACATCCAAGTATGTCATCCATGTGGGAAATCATGAAGAATGCTATAAATGTACCATTACACAGTGTATCTCTTGGGGTACATGGTGGATAGGGATCTAGGGAAAGGTTTCTCAAGTATTACCATAGCTCAAATCATGTGAAGTATTTATACACTACGTGTCCAGTAGGGTGTATGGTATGTATGGATAAGATGTACATGAAATAATATGACATACACCAATCGAATACCGAGTTATCCTTATATAGACTAAAATAGGTATGATATGGTAAGTATATGGTGTGTAGTTATCTATATATTGTTTATCTATAATACTCAGTGTGTAAGTGAACACTAATTTTTTCTTGTATAGATTGTACATGCCAGGACACTTTAACTTGATATACATAGCATGTAAAGTATAAGTACACATTGTGTTGGTCCATATAGACATCTCTTCATGTATGCAATTACATCCTAAAGTATATGGTCTCACAAACATGGTGTGTAGCCCAAGTTCACATGGAATGTAACATTTAAAATGTAATGTACATCGATTCTGAGTTAGACAGAGAGTCTCATTGCATGAGTTTCATATATATGTATCTTATGGAATTAAAAACTGTAGAAAATTTGTTGGAACCTCCTTGTGGAGTATGTTTGACACTATCTTATTTTAATGATCACAAAACATGATTCTTTTAGTACTAATGATTCACATGTTATTTGATAGCATTTTATTGGGTAATACTATTTCTATAATAAATTGTGACAAGTTTTATGGGGAGTCACCATTAGCTGATAGTCATCGTCTGACTAGAGATACCACTGAAATAAGTCCCTGCCAGCCTTGTCACTGCTAGAGGATCACTGTTAAGATAAGCTACCTCCAGACTCTGAGTTACCATTACTGCCAGGACGAGTTAACACCATACTCTAAGTCACCTTTACTATGAAAATGAGCTAACTCAAAACCTGATTTACTATTACCACTAGAAGAGTTACTACCATAGGTGATTCAAAGCCAGATGTTGAGTCACTGCCAGCTTTTTGTTATCGTTGTTGTCTGAGGACATCGGCATGAATGGACCAACTGTTATTTCCTTATGTAGATATTTTGGACCAAGTCTTCAAGACATTATCAAAGACCAACCCAAGGATTGGGGATCTGATGTGGCTATTTAAATATGAAGAATATCTCTCTCTCTTTACCATAGTTATAATTTTTACACATCTATAATGATGATCACTAACTTATAGATAATTGTGCGACTGAATCTATAAATTCTCACAAACTTATCAATTCATGTTCTATAGAGATCAAATAACACATAAGCACAGAATTATTCACCGAGATTGATTGAGATACTAATAGTGATTAACAAAAATATTCCTGTAGATTTTCTATGATCCTTTATCTACTAAAACTTTTCATAAAAAATCTCAAATTCATCACTAGTGTTGATCTGATGACTATGAACATTCAAAACATATAATACTGATACTTTTTATATTCTTTATTGTTCTATCTATTTTACTTTTAGTAGAGGGTTTTTAACTTGTTATCCAACACACACTGTCTCATGTACCTACCTAGAGAATACTTGTTATTCATTTCTCTCTATGTCTATTTCTCATTGTGTTTGTAGAAGAGGTCCCCATGCGACTTGTACTATTCTTAATTCCCATGAATAACTACAAAGGTGTATTTTTATCCTAGAAATATTGTATTTGTTTATTTTTTACCTAATATAAGTTGTGAATTCATTTGATTATAATTATAATATTCCTGGAATCAAGTGAATTCAAAGTGAAGGGGATTAAGTCTCATCTTGGGACTGAACCTATTATTTATTCTGTTGTGTCATTGTTTTGTTTTACTTCTATATTCTAGATTACATTTTATTTACAAACAAAACTATTACATTGATAATTAATCTTAACTAATGTTTATATTTTTATTTCTCTAAGTAAATTGATTTTAAAATTTAATGTATTTCTAAAAAATATTTTTACTAAGACTTAATCACTCTTTAAGAAATATTTTAAAAGGAAATATCTTATATCGAACTTCTATTTTAATTAATTGGCCATTTTATTTTATTAAGGGGTTTTTATTTTAGTCCAATATTTAAATAGAAATTTTTATTGAGAAATCAATTCACCCCCTCTTGAGTTACTCACTCTAGCCTACAAAATATATGGATGTAAAGTTACACAACATGTGTCTTGAGACTACACAACATTGCAAAATGTAAAGAATACAAAAAAAACTTCATCATCATTCCACAAACTCCACTTTCACCTTTACTACTAGAATCACATCCATTTTCTACCATAATTATATCCATCAATACCTCTAACTCACCTCACCAAGATAATTTTCATCCTACCATAATATGATCCATCATCAACTAACCATTCATTGAACTATTCCCAAAACATATCATGTTTTCATTTTTCATGTGCGCAAACCCATGATTCTAAGGTTTCCCTCAATTGTAGAATCATGAAATCAAAAATATGACTCAAGAATGAAGGACGGGAGAATAATATTCAAGAAGGTGTTCTTTTGGGGAATATCTGACCACCCAAGTCCAGGCTCACATTTGATTTCATTGAATAATGTGAGTATATAATGGCCCAAACCTCTTTGGTCCATTCCTTTGTGAAAATTTGTTGTTTGAGGTGTTCTAGGTGGTCAAGGTGAATTATTTCTAACCCTTTGAAAAATTTCCAATTCTATCAATAGAGTTTATGGTTCTATGAATAGTTTCATTAGTGATTCATCTATCAGTGAGTCATCTGTTGGTGATTTATCTTTTGGTGAGTCATATATCGGTGAGTCATCAGTTAGTGAGTCATTTATAGGTGATTCATATGTCTATGAGTAATCTATCAGTGATTCATCTATAGGTGAGTTATCTATCAGTGATTCATATATTAGTGATTCATATATTGGTGATTCATCTGTCGGTGAGTCATATTTGAACAGTTTCATCAGTGAGATAGATGTGAACAGTGTTTCCAACTTCCCACAGTTTCTCCCATTTGATGTTTTCTTTAACATAAAACACATTCAAAAGCCTTACTTTAAGGAATTTAAATTCATTTCAAATCCCATAACTTCTATCTAAATATTACTAAGGTTCTAGATGCCTTTACTTGGTCAAACTGCATAGTGTTGATCAGGTCCTCTTTTAATGGAAAATCTAAATTGTACCTTAAACTGCTACTCTGTTTAGATTTTCAAAAGGCTGAGATACCTTCTTCCTTGTTCTTTTTTCTTATTTTCCTTGGTACCAGATTCCCATATTTCTTCCTTCCATAGGATTCATGTGATTGAACTTCCATCCTTGGATCATTTCCCCTTGGATATTTTTTGGGTGTATGTGAACCCCCTATTTTTGTGGAACTAGAAAGTGTTGATCCATCTTCGATATAAGGTATGTTCTAACTCCATTCTTCTGGGTTCCTCAATTTGTTTCCTCTCATTCTACTTTCCATGTTATGGAATGTTATATTCATGTTTCTAATGGATCTTTCTTGGGTGTTGGTTGATGCGGTTGTGTTGTGGCATCCTCGGTTGGATATAGTCATTGCGGGAGAGGTGATCGTGATCCATTATGTTGGATCATTCTCATGAAAAGAACGTCAAAAATATTTTCAGGTAGGGGATTTGTTGCTTCTCTATTTACTTATGTGCAATTTTAGAGTTATCATGATTTAGCCACTAGATCACAATGAAATTGACATAATAAATATTTGAACTAGATTAAAGAATTGGTATCAATTTCTTAGTGATGTTATTGCCTCTTGATTTTATAGATAGTGTTATATCTATGATTTTCTTGTTTATCATGTCATTCTTGATGGAAATTGGTAAATAAAATAAAGATAGAATTAATTGATAATTAATTGGATAAAGAAATAAAGAGACATGTTTAATGAATCTTGTTATTATTATTGTTCTTTGATTATAATCAAATGTATGTAGTTGTGCATGTTTAAATGAATCACTTAATTAAATATGGAATAAAGAATCAGTTATATGATAAAGATAATGCCTTGAAGGGTTCTGAGTTACACTCTTTATTGTAAAGTCCAAACACCTTATGATTTAGAGCTATGAGTGCTTGTTATGTATAAAGGTTTAATGCCTTGTTTAGGGCCAAGATCTCAGTTTCTATGTTGTTTTTTTCTACTGCTTGTGTTGTGGAATGAGCCTGGGATGACTGAGCCTGAAAGGATGTAGTGGTATATGGGGGCAGGGAGGTCCAGTGGTGGTGGTAGCAGTCAATGAAAATAGTGGGGAGATACATGGGTTTATGCATGTGGGTGTTAGAGAGGATACCAAGGATGATGGAATAGGTTGATGCTAGGCTTAACCACTGATATGAAAGTGGTTGTTGTTGAATATGATTCTTGTTTATCTGCTTTAATTTTCCCTAATACTTGAGGCAGATGGTCTTGATTACCCTTCATTCAAAAGAGGCGAATATTCATGGGGTATGCCATGTGATTTATACGTTTAGCTTCTCAAGGATGGATGGGTCTATGCTCCTACTATAGGTCGAAAAGACTCAATGAGTAGTTCATCTTCTCACCGTGTTGATTCCATTGTGTTTGGAAACTTATAATACTTTTATAGAATACTTGGAATTATGGGAAAGTGATAATGTTGTTAATAAATGATTGAATAAATGATGATAACCCATGGGTTTTGAGATTGCTGGAATTCAATGTTGAGGTTACAATTTAAAGGAACTGTGGAATCCATTTTTTTATTCCTGGAGGGAATAGAATTTCATTGTGATACTAACGAAATATACTGTGAAAATGGTAATGGTTAATTAATGGTTAAAGAATTAATTAACATAAAGTTAAATTGATAAAAAGGAATAAAGTAAATTAATGTGGCTCTTTAATAGGCTATGTGCTTATGGGATATCTAGTCTTAGCAGTGGCAGTCAGGAGTCCAAGAGATGTTAGCTACAGATGAGTCTAAGACTAGGATTTTTCCATAGCGTGGTTGTGAGATATATTATATCCTATACTTTTTTTTGTTTCTATATTCTACTCAACCATGTCGGTTAGGGGAATTGGCACCTCAGGTATTCTGAGCCCTGGGGGGGTGTTTTCCCCAATATCCCGATGGGAGGATGGATGGATGACTACCACTTTTGGCCCCGCTCTATTATCTTGGTAGTTACTCATGCTAGTAGTCACGGTAGTTAGTTTTCCCGTATATTTTTGTAGAGGGATGTAGTGGATTTTGGTTATTCACACACATATATTCTGGATATAGTTTCTTATGGACTACTATAGTTGTAACATGTATAGGTTGTTATGGATTGAGGATCCTTACTCGGTTTATGGGTTTTAATGGATTGAGTTATAATACCTAAAGTATTATACACATTACGAGAGATGTGGTGGATACTGAAAACTACCTGGTTACTTTGGTTGCGTGGATGTGTTGGTTGTGTTGGACAAGGTTCATGTTGTGGTGCTTCGTCCAGGTGTCTGCAGGAAATCCTTTCTGGAGAGAGATGCTTAGGATGTGCGACATTGGAGAAAAGAAAAAAACCAGTGGGGAAGTGTTAGTAAGGTACACTTGATATTATTTACTATATTATATACTCTTATATGTGATACATGTTGAGAGTAGACATGTTGAGGTTGGGAACATAGTATACCTATTTAGGTAACGAGTTAGTTTCACTTGTTGTTCACTCTGCTTTAGTATAATTTCTTTAATTTTGCATGAGAGGCTCCAAGGAGGATCCTAATGAGTATAATTTTATACTCACACTATGTTATATAAAATATTTTTTAGGTCACTTGGAGAAGGTTAGAGATCAGGCTGGTCACTACTAGCTTAGGGTTGTAGGAACTATCCGGGCTTCGTGGTCGTTGTCGTTTTACTTTCTTTTGGTACTTTTAGTTTTTCCTTTTAGTTGTAGTGGTCTTTTTATGACATTACATATATGTACTTGGGTTTATTTTATATGGTTTTCTAAGAAAAATATTGTTGGTGTATATCTGATATCTCTATTATGTATGTTTTCTCTTAGAGGGTAATTCCTCTAATCTATGTGTTTATTATACCCACGGTGCTATTCGTCGAACCAGGGCCTATGGGAGGTGGGACGCAGGAGTCATTACCGCTCTTCTCACATTACCAGACCAAGAGGGGTACACCTTGTGGGGAGGGGGTCGTGATAGATGGATTTTGGAGTTAGATATAGGTGAGGTTGTATGGGTTGGTAGAATAATGGTGTCAGTCAAGTTCAACAAGCACTCTGAACATTGGATACCCACTGAGACACGGGTATTTAGGACCCCCTGTAATCTAATGAACATACTATAAATTTTATAGAGTCTATTAAATTAAGTGATTCTAGTTACATGATAGAGACCTAGGAAAGGATCATGCATCATTCTTATTTTCACCTATGTTTGAATGGGTAGAACTTGGGATAGGTTAACCTAAAATGAATAAAAGAAAATAATTAATTAATTTTAAGTCATCCATATTCAACTTTTAGGAGCTCTAACTATTTTTTCTTTTGTAAGTATGGATCTAGGTCGATGTCCTTATTAGGTTCGTGTAGAATATGTTGAATAGGTTATGTCAGAAGATCGTCATAGAGTAGAGGATAAAAATAATTACACTTTTAGGAGAAAACTCTAAGATTTTTAGTTCCGGATTCTGAAAAAGTATGAGGGATCCATTTCAGACGTAGCCATGGAAGATTGGTTGGAGGAGGTTGAGATAGATTTCATTTTGATCTGTTCTTGGAAGGATAACTAGGTGTCATTGGTTGGGATGATGATATGTGGGGAAGTAAGGAAGTAGTGGCTCTTATTCTTTGGGGATCGTGTGTCACGACCCGACCTCGGGGCCCGTGTCGTGACTACCCCAAACCCGCCTTCCATAGGCCAGGGGCTGGCGACTAGCACCAAGGCGTAAATCCCGGTAAAAGGGAAGGCATTGCCTATGTAAAGTAAACAAGAACTACAGAGTAAGCAAGCGGAAAAAGTAAACACTAAGTAAAAGCTGGTACAACAGTAAGTGTGGAAAAGTAAAGGGGGCCGGAAATACAAGCCCAACTGTAAAGTACAACTGAAAGGGGAAAAACAGCAACTGAAAAGTAAAGCCGCAACGTCGAGCCGTCCACTGGAAGTCCCACCTGAAGGGTGGGTACAGATAGCCTCCACTGCTTCTCGGGTCCACCTGACCACTCCGAGTACGTCCCGCCCAGTGGTCCACCTCCAAGTATCGTCCTGCTCCGCAAGCCTCCACCACGATCAGCGTTGTCCGTCGTCTGCAACCAACACAACGTAGTGCGGGCATAGCCCGTGCAGGGGTGAGTATAAGCTACTCAGTAGGGACCCCGAGACCCCCGAAGGTCTCCCAGAATCCACAAAGGATAATCCACAAAAGAAAGATACAATCATGAAGTAACATCCGACACGGCTTAAGTATATGCCCATACATATACCTAGGTCATCAATTCTCGCTCGGCTCCAACATCCGAGCTCAAGTACAACCCAGTCTACACAGGAAAGCAAAACGTAAAATCCACACAGGATAGCTCAACACAATCCACAAAGGAAAGTAAAACAGAGTTTCAGCTCACACAGGTATACTTCTTCGAATGACGATAGAGATGATCACTGATCCATCTAAGTCATCGGACCCACAAAGGATCGATAGGTACTAACCCCCGCAATGACCCACAAAGGATCTGACCCACAAAGGATCGATAGGTAACCAACCCCCGCAAAGACACACATAGGATCGGGCCCACACAGGACCTGTAGGCGCTGGCCCACACAGGACCGCAGAGCGCGGATCCACACAGGATCGGACCCATACAGGATCGGTAGCACAGACCCACAAAGGATCTCTGAGTGCTGTAGTCGTCGCCGTCGAATCCACTGAGGATCTCTGCACAGTCGTCGTCGTCACAGTAGCAGTCGCAGCTAGCTCTAGGGTTCCTGCACACAGCAAGCTCGTTCGGGAGAGTCCGCTCCACGAGCCGAGAGGCTGATACATCAACTGGCACATAGTCCATAGTTGATGTATCCAAAAGTTCTGCATCGTCAACAGGAACTCAACGTCGCAGACGGCGCGTCAATCGGACGCCTGGTCTGAGAGTTATTGGATTTTTCGTCCCAGGGGCCCGGTTGGTTTTTAAGGCAAAAACAACCCAACAGAACTCCACCTGCATCCAAACCTCAGTAAGAGTATTCCAAAATATACTTCTCACTTAGAGGAATTCAACAAAGTCGACGGCACGTCGTTCGGACGTCCGAAGCTCAAGATATGAGTGTTTCCGCTCCAAGGGCACGGTTGGTTTCGTGTACAAACCAACCCATCCGAACCCAAAGTATTCCGAAACCTTGAGTGTGATATACTGAAACGACCGTCTCGATCCAAGTATCGCATCACCGTTGATGGCGCGTCGTTCGGAGGCCCGTAGCTCAAGATACGGGTAAAAGACAGAAAATGGTCCGAAGAAGGGGGGTCTGGGCCCGGACCGACCCGGCCCGACCCCCATGGGTCAGCCCGAACCGGGTCGACCCCACCCGGGTCCGGGTCTGACCCGGTTCGGCATGGCCCGGCCCGGCCGGGGCGCGACCCGGCCGGTCGGGTCGGCCCGGCTCGGCTCGGCCGAGCGGCCGAGCGAGGGAGCCGCGAGGCGCTGCCCTCGCGGGATGAAGGTGTCGCGGCCCCGTGTGGGGCCGCACTAGATCAGCAGAAGCGGAAAAGCCGTGTCCCGTGTGTGCTGGACCCGCGCGGTCGCGGGTCTGCTGGCCGCCGCCTCCACGGCTTCAGCCGCCGCCGCCACGGCTTCAGCCGCGGCGGCCCTGTCTGGTGGCGCGCCAGGGCGCCGCCGCCGGTGGGTTCCGCGGGCCACCGGAGTTTCTCCGGTGGTCCGATTTCGTTTCCGTCTGCGCCGTAGCTCCTCTCGGGTCCCGTACTTCACTTCGGAAACAACTAATCACCTATGCGGCATGTTTTTTCATCGCCCTCCAATCCGCACATCAACGAAGAACTGCGGAGGGTTGTTGGGCCGTGTTTGTTTGGCCTGCACCCTCCGCATTAGGTGATAACAATCGGGAATAAAATATTCAAAACATTAATAACAAGCAAGGCACAATTTTAATAGAATTAAAATTGAACTTGATTTGAGTTATTTGTTTTAAAAGAAACAATCACGGGAATTAAAGATTGTTCTCAAATAAAAATCCCTACCTCGCCGTTGCCGTCGAGCGCACGTTCTTCGCGGAATTGATCGTCGTAGAAGGAGGTGATCGTCGCATCGCGGAAGGGCGTCGCGTCGTCGCGGAACTTTGCGTCGCGTCGACGAACTTAGAGGATCAAAAACATATAGATTTAATTAATAATAATTAAATCCATATTGTTTTTATAATCCATAAATAATTTAAAAGGAGCGCAACCCCCTACCTTGTCGTTGTCGATCGAAGGTTGTCGTGGGGTTGTATTGTCACGGAAGAACGTCGCGGAAGAAGAATCGCCGGTGTCACGGTACTTGGCGTCGCGTCGTCTATCTCTGAGGGCTCGGCGTTCTTCATCGCCCTTCGTCGAAGGCCGGAGTTCTTCGCGTTCTTCGCGTTCTTCTCGTTCTTCGCGTTCTTCGCGAAGGAGGATAAAGAACTTGAGGTTTCTGTCAAATCCTATCAACGAACAACACTTAAGAAGAATAGCGTTGGTCTTATTTTATTAACATGCCAACAAACGAAAAAAGAGATAAGTTAAATAACGACCCATTAATTCATATAATTAATTCAACGAATAAAACTGCCCAATTAATAGGAGCATTTAATTTTTTAATAAACGCTCCAGTTGACTTTCAATCAATAGTTGTTTTCGCGGGTGCGTTACTTAGCAGAAAAGAAATGGTGGGCTCGTGCGGGCCCCACCCCACAAATATCCCACCAAGAGGGTAGGATATTTTGAATTGTACCCTATCTTCTTTAACTTAGCTTAAGCAGCTTTAAGTGGCTTTTAAGTGGCTTAAGTGAAATAAAAATAAAGTTGTCGCACCACTTTATTTTATTTCTTAACTTAAATCCCAAAAATTAAAAACCACACCCGAGAAAATACAACTCCGGAAGAGGCGTTTCTAAGTAAGTACCGGCGTTGCGATTCCATCGGTGCCCTCAGAATTCGATTCCGAGCACTGGTTCAAAAGTTAGAAAAACTCACTCGTTCGTTCACTGAACGTACCCGAGCCAAACTTCAGACAATGATTCCGGGCACACCGGGCCTCAGAATTAGGTGTCGTCAGAAACTGCGTTCTTGTAAAATTCCAAAGAAAATTAAGAAAAAAAATTCCTTGAAATTTATGGGTCTTTACATCACTCCCACCTCAGGGCTTTACGTCCCTGTAAAGATACATCATAAACTAGGGAAACAAATGTGGTTACTGGGAACGCATCTGAGCCTCCCGCTCCCAAGTTCTCTCCTGGAGGTTCCCGTGCTGCCATCGGATGCGCACAAGAGGAATCGACCGTACACATAGGACCCGCTCTTTTCAATCCTCAATATCCATCGGGACCTCCGCAAAAGTCTCCCCATCATCCACGTCTAGCTCCCCATGGTCAATGATATGTGTCGGGTCGTGCACGTATCTCCTCAGCTGGGATACGTGGAAGACGTTGTGCACCCGGTGAAACTGAGGTGGTAGAGCCAGGTGACAAGCCACCTCGCTAATCCTTCTGATGACCTGGAATGGTCCGATGAATCATAGAGACAACTTGCCACCTCATCCAAATCTCTGTAATCCACGTCGAGGTGAGACACGCAAGAAGACGTGGTCACCATCCTCGAACTCTAGTGGCCTCCACCTCCTGTCAGTATAAGACTTCTACCGGCTATGAGCTGTCCTCATCCGCTCCTGGATGACCTGAACCTTCTCTGTCGTAGCCCGGACCATCTCTGGTCCCACAAGTGCTGACTCCCCAGGGTCTGTCCAGCAAAAAGGAGATCTGCAAGGTCTGTCGTACAACGCCTCGTATGGTGCCATCCCGATGGTGGAGTGGTAGCTGTTGTTGTACGCAAACTCCACCAAGGGTAGGTGGTCCTCCCAGCTGCGACAAAAGTAGAGGACACATGCACGGAGCATGTCCTCGAGAGTCTGAATGGTCCTCTCCGTCTGACCATCCATCTGAGGGTGAAAGGCGGTGCTCAGACGTAGATGTGTCCCGAACGCCTCCTGCAACCCCTTCCAAAGCCGGGAAGTAAAGCGAGAATCTCGATTGGAGACGATAGATGATGGCACACCGTGAAGCCGTACAATCTCCTAAACATAGAGACGCCCCAAGCTCTCCACTGAGCCCTGCTCTCTGATGGGTAAGAAGTGAGTCGACTTGGTGAGTCGGTCGACAATCACCCAGATGGAGTCGTGACCTCTGGAAGTGCGTGGAAGTCCAGTCACCAAGTCCATAGATATGTCGTCCCACTTCCACTCCGGGGCCTCCAAGGGCTGCACCAAGCCTGCTGGTACCTGATGCTCTACCTTCACCTGCTGGCAGGTGAGGCATCGAAAAACGAACTCTGCCACAGCCTTCTTCATGCCTGGCCACCAGTGCTATAATCTGAGGTCCTGGTACATCTTCTCCACTCCAGGATGTACCGCCAAAGGAGAAGTGTGAAACTCTCTCATCACCTCCTCTCGTAAAGCAACTGGTACCAAGGTACGTCCTCTGAAAAGGATGTCATTCTCTGCTCCAAAGGAGAAGCCATCAGGTGCCTGTCCTGAGGATATCTGTGCACGCCGCGTCTCACAGTCAGCATCCCCATGTTTTGCCTCTCTGACCCGCTGTAGTAGTGGAGGAGTGACTATGAGAGACTGAAGGAAGGATGCTCCATATCTATCCACGAAGGATGTCTGCAAAGCGGCTAGCTTCTATGTCGCCTCCTCAAGTAGCTGAATGCCCGTCCTCCTGCTGAGAGCATCGGCTACCACGTTCCCCTTCCCAGGAGTATAGACTATCTCAAAGTCATAGTCCTGGAGGAACTTGAACCATCGCCGCTGTCTCAGGTTCAGGTCCTTCTGCGAGAAGATGTACCTGAGACTCTGATGGTCAGAAAAGACTGTAAAGTGCTCGCCCATCAGATAGTGTCGCCATGTCTTCAAAGCGAAGACCACTGCTGCTAACTCCAGGTCATGGGTAGTGTAGTTCTGCTCATGCGGCCTCAACTGACATGATACATAGGCGATCATTGCCCGCTCCTGCATCAGAACACACCCGAGTACGGTCCCTGATGCATCGCAATAGATTACATACCCTACTCCCTCCTCAGGCAACCTCAAGATAGGTGCGCTAGTCAATCTTTGTCTCAGCTCCTGGAAGCTCTGCTGACATCTGTCTGACCACACAAAGGGTTTCCCCTTCTTCGTCAAAGCTGAGAGTGGTGCCTCAACTCTGGAGAAGTCTGGCACGAATCTCCAGTAGTATCCAGATAGTCCCAAGAAACTCCGCATCTTCGTCATGCTTCTGGGTGGCTCCCAAGCTAGCACTGCCTCGATCTTCGCAGGATACACTGCAACTCCCGCCTCAGAGATGACGTGTCCCAAGAAGTGGACCTCACGTATCCAGAACTGACACTTCGAGAGATTTCCATAAAGCTGGTTTTCTCGGAGTGTGTCTAGTACAACCCGCAAGTGATAGGCGTGCTCCTCCTCAGTCGTCGAGTATATCAAAATGTCGTCGATGAAGACCACGACAAATCGATCGAGGTATGGCTGAAAGATCCTGTTCACGAGGCCCATGAACACCACTGGAGAATTGGTTACGCCGAATGGCATAACCAAGAACTCATAGTGGCCATACCGACATCTGAAGGCCGTCTTCTGCACGTCCTTGTCTCGAACTCTGAGCTGATGATAGCCTAGCCTAAGGTCTATCTTCAAGAACCATCGTGCTCCCTTGAGCTGATCGAAGAGGTCATCAATCCTCAGTAGTGGATACATGTTCCTCACTGTCACCTGGTTCAGGCGACGATAATCGACACAAATTCGCAAGCTCCCGTCCGCCTTCTTGGCGAACAATATCGGGGAAGCCCAGGGTGAAACACTGGGTCGGATGAAACCCTTGCCCTGCAAGTCCTCTAACTGTACCCGTAGCTCTCGAAGCTCAGCAGGGGCCATCCGATATGCTGGAGTGGATATTGGGGTTGTCCCAGGGTATAGATCAATATGAAATTCTACCTCTCTACGAGGAGGTAGCCCAGGAACGTCGTTGGGAAAGACGTTCACGTACTGATCCACCACTGCAAGAAAACTAGGACTCCGCATGTCAACTGCTCCTGGGATGAGGCTAGCCAACTGATGAGTGATGGGCTGTCCTCTCCTCTGCGGAAGTCCATCCTGTGTTGCGAAGGCTCCCTTCTCACCGCTGAAGGTGAACCTGCTCCCGTCGGTGCGTACACATCGCACCTTGCGCCTAATACTGTCAATCTGTGCATGGACTGTAGATAACCAATCCATGCCCAAGATGACGCCGTAAGGCCTCGACGCTGCTACAAGAAGATCCCAGCCGAAGCTCTCACCACCTAGAGTAAGATCACACTACCGGCACCAGTGTGTAATCGTCGAGTCTTCTCCCGTAGGAGTCTCTAGCCGTAAGGATCGAGCCAACGGCTCTGTCGCAATCTCCGAGATCCGAACAAGGGCAGCGGCTATGAAAGAGTGACTCACTCCTGTGTCTATAAGAACTGAAGTAAGGGTGGAATAGACACAGATCGTACCTCGAATCATCTCGGGTGCGCCGTGGTCGTAGGCCTCCGCTGCCTGGAGTTGTGTCTGTCTCTGCCCGCCAGCTCCCTGTGGTCGGGGCGGGCCTCCTGGTGGTGGTGGTGGTAGAGCCTCAAAGCATCTCCCACCACCTGCTGCTCGGCCAGCTCCTCTTCCTCATCCGCCTCCTCCCTGAAGACCGCCACGGTCGACCCTCTGCCTCTTCCTTGGTGGCCCTTCAACTATCTGTTGCTCCTCGGCACGGTGGGTCGGGCAGTCACGAGCCATGTGACCATGCCCGCCGCAAGTGTAGCACTGCCTGCCTCTCGAAAGACTGGCTTCACGCTGTGTGCCCCACACTGCTGAGCCAATGTCCTGAGGTCGTCTGCGTGAGGGTCTGGTCTGCCTGGACCCCTGAGTCATCCGTCGACTTCCTGTTTTGGAAGACTCTGCTACGTGCCGCCCCGCGGTAGGTCTCGCCACTGGAGAAGTCTCAGCAAGAAAGCTCTCGATCAAGAGGGCTCGCTCCAGTACTCCTTCCTGGGTCGGGATGCTGAGGGAGATCAGGGATGCCCGGATCTCGTGTCTCAATCCCTTCTCAAAGGTCTGGGCCCGGAAGAACGGGTCCCGTACCATGTCGGTCTAGTAGCGCGAGAGATCGGTGAATCTCACCGAGTACTGGGCGACCGTCAAGCTGCCCTGCCGCAGCTAAAGAAGCTCCTGGATGCGCACCGCACGGAGGGTGGTCGGGACGAACTCTGAGCGGAAGAGGCTCTCAAAGTCCGTCCAGAGAAGAGATGCCTCATCGTGCACCTGGAGCATCAAGCTCCACCATCGGCCCGCTGCTGCGTGCAGTAGGCTTGCTGCGAGGATCACCATGAGGTCTGCTGGTGTCCTCACTAACCTGAAAACTCTCACCACTGCCTCCAGCCAGTCCTCGGCTGCCAGGGGGTCCGTCTCCCCGCGGAACCTGGGCGGTCGCTGGCGCTGGAACTCATGCAGTGCACTGAGGCGACGTTCATCATCAGCGGCTGGTGCTGGAAGCATCGGTGGCTCGGCGGGTAGAGGTATTGTCGGTGCCTCTACTGTCAAAGCGCCATGTACCGAGGCCTCGTCGCTCGGCGGGCTGTCGTCACGTACGACTCTCGGAACCCTAGCTGGCTGCTGTCGTGGGGCCATCCTGAAAAGGAAACAGGTGCGCCACGGTCAGAACAATATACCTGGTGAGCTGACATAAAGTAATCACAAAGAAAACTTGAAACACACATGAAATCAATGCTTTCGTGAATTAAGTCGGAAATCAGAAGTCAGGGTCCTGGTGTATGGATACGTCGGCCGCCGCACCAACACTGGACTCCCTGGACAGATAACCACACCCAATACGCTAAACACTATTGCTTCACATAGAAGAAAGATCAGAGTCTGTGGTAGAACTGAACTCCTCTGATACCAATTTGTCACGACCCGACCTCGGGGCCCATGTCGTGACTACCTCAAGCCCGCCTTCCATAGGCCAGGGGCTGGCGACTAGCACCAAGGCGTAAATATTGTTAAAAGGGAAGGCATTGCCTTTGTAAAGTAAACAAGCACTACAGAGTAAGCAAGCAGAAAAAGTAAACACTAAGTAAAATCTGGTACAACAGTAAGTGCGGAAAAGTAAAGGGGGCCGGAAATACAAGCCCAACTGTAAAGTACAACTGAAAGGGGAAAAACAGCAACTGAAAAGTAAAGCTGAAACGTCGAGTCGTCCACTGGAAGTCCCACCTGAAGGGTGGGTACATATTGCCTCCACTGCTTCTCGGGTCCACCTGACCGCTCCGAGTACGTCCCGCCCAGTGGTCCACCTCCAGGTATCGTCTTGCTCTGCAAGCCTCCACCACGATCAGCGATGTCCGTCGTCTGCAACTAACACAACGTAGTGCGGGCATAGCCCGTGTAGGGGTGATTATAAGCTACTCAGTAGGGACCCCGAGACCCCCGAAGGTCTCCCAGAATCCACAAAGGATAATCCACAAATGAAAGATACAATCATGAAGTAACATCCGACATGGATTAGGTATATGCCCATACATATACCTAAGTCATCAACTCTCACTCAACTCCAACATCCGAGCTCAAGTACAACCCAGTCCACACAGGAAAGCAAAACGTAAAATCCACACAGGATAGCTCAACACAATCCACAAAGGAAAGTAAAACATAAATACACACAGGATAGCTCAACATAATCCACAAAGGAAAGTAAAACAGAGTTTCAGCTCACACAGGTATACTTCTTTGAATGACGATAGAGATGATCACTGATCCATCTAAGTCATCGGACCCACAAAGGATCAATAGGTACTAACCCCCGCAATGACCCACAAAGGATCTGACCCACAAAGGATCGATAGGTAACTAACCCCTGCAAAAACCCACACAGGATCGGGCCCACACAGGACCTGTAGGTGCTGTCCCACACAGGACCGCTGAGCGCTGACCCACACAGGATCGGTAGCACTGACCCATAAAGGATCGCTGACTGCTGTAGTCGTCGCCGTCGAATCCACTGAGGATCTCTGCACAGTCGTCGTCGTCACAGTAGCAGTCGCAGCCAGCTCTAGGGTTCCCGCACACAGTAAGCTCGTTCGGGAGGGTCCGCTCCATGAGCCGAGAGGCTGATACATCAACTGACACATATTCTATAGTTGATGTATCCAAAAGTTCCGCATCGTCAATAGGAACTCAACGTCGCAGACGGCGCGTCAATCGGACGCCCGGTCTGAGAGTTATTGGTTTTTTCGTCCCAGGGGCCCGGTTGGTTTTTAAGGCAAAACCAACCCGACCGAACTCCACCTGCATCCAAACCTTGGGCGGAGTATTCTAAAATATCCGTCTCACTTAGAGGAATTCAACAAAGTCGATGGCACGTCATTCGGACGTCCTAAGCTCAAGATATGAGCGTTTCCGCTCCAAGGGCCCGGTTGGTTTCGTGTACGAACCAACCCGGCCGAACCCAAAGTATTCCGAAACCTTGAGTGTGATATACCGAAACGACCACCTCGATCCAAGTATCACATCACCGCTGACGGCGTGTCATTCGGAGGCACGTAGCTCAAGATATGGATAAAAGACCGAAAACGGTCCGAAGACGGGCCCAGACCGACCCGGCCCGACCCCCCCTGGGTCAGCCCGAACCGGGTCGACCTGACCCGGGTACGGGTCCGACCCGGTTCGGCGCGGCTCGGAAAGGCCAGGGCGCAACCCAGCCGGTCGGGTCGTCCCTGCTCAGCTCGGCCGAGCGGCCAAGCGAGGGAGCCGCGGGGCGCTGCCCCCGCGGGATGAAGGTGTCGCGGCCCCGCGTGGGGCCGTGCTTGATCAGAGGACGCGGCAAAGCCAAATCCCGTGTGTGTCGTACCCGCAAGGCCGCGGGTCCGCTGGCCGCTGCTGCCCCGGCTTCAGCCGCGGCGGCCCTGTCTGGCGGTGTGTCGGGGCGTCGCCGCCTCCGGCCGCCGGTGGGTTCTGCGGGCCACCGGAGTTGCTCCGGTGGTCCGATTTCGTTTCCGTCTGTGCCGTAGCTCCTCCCGGGTCTCGTACTTCACTTCGGAAACAACGAATCACCTCTGAGGCATGTTTTGTCGTCGCCTTCCAATCCGCACATCAACGAAGAACTGCGGAGGGTTGTCAGGCCGTGTTTGTTTGGCCCGCACCCTCCGCATTAGGTGATAACAATCGGGAATAAAATATTCAAAACATGAATAACAAGCAAGGCACAATTTTAATAGAATTAAAATTGAACTTGATTCGGGTTCTTTGTTTTAAAAGAAACAATCATGGGAATTAAAGATTGTTCTCAAATAAAAATCCATACCTCGCCGTAGCCGTCGAGCGCGCGTTCTTCATCGAATTGATCGTCGCGGAAGGAGTTGATCGTCGCGTCGCGGAAGGGCGTCGCTTCGTCGCGGAACATGGCGTCGTGTCGACGAACTCCGAGGATCAAAAACATATAGATTTAAATAATAATAATTAAATCCATATTGTTGTTATAATCCACAAAGAATTTAAAAGGAGCGCAACCCCCTACCTTGTCGTTGTCGATCGAAGGTTGTCATGGGGTTGGATTGTCGCGGAAGAATGTCGCGGAAGAAGAATTTCCGGCGTCGCGGTAATTGGAGTCGCGCCGTCGATCTCCGAGGGCTCAGCGTTCTTCGTCGCCCTTCGTCGAAGGCCGACGTTCTTCGCGTTCTTCGCGTTCTTCGCGTTCTTCGTGAAGGAGGATGAAGAACTTGAGGTTTCTGTCAAATCCTCTCAACGAACAACACTTAAGAAGAATAGCGTTGGTCTTATTTTATTAACATGCCAACAAATGAAAAAAGAGATAAGTTAAATAACGACCCATTAATTCATAGAATTAATTCGACGAATAAAACCGCCCAATTAATAGGAGTGTTTAATTGTTTAAGAAACGCTCTAGTTGACTTTCAATCAATAGGGGTTTTCGCGGGTGCGTTACTTAGCAGAAAAGAAACGGTGGGATCGTGTGGGCCCGACCCCACAAATATCCTACCAAGAGGGTAGGATATTTTGAATTGTACCATATCCGCTTTAACTTAGCTTATGCAGCTTTAAGTGGCTTTTAAGTGGCTTAAGTGAAATAAAAATAAAGTTGTCGCACCACTTTATTTTATTTCTTAACTTAAAGCCCAAAAATTAAAAACCACACCCGAGCAAACGCAACTCCAGAAGAGGCGTTTCTAAGCAATTATCGGCGATGCGATTCCATCGGTGCCCTTAGAATTCAATTCTGAGCACCGGTTAAAAAGTTAGAAAAACCCGCTCGTTCGTTCACTAAACGTACCCCAACCAAACTTCGGAAAATGATTCCGGCACACCGGGCCTCGGAATCAGGTGCCATCAGAAACTGCGTTTTTGTAAAATTCCAAAGAAAATTAAGAAAAAAAATTCCTTGAAATTTACGGGTCTTTACATCATGAGGAGTCGGTAGTCTCATAGGAGGATTTTTGAGACCAGTTCAGAATCAAGTTTCTTTATTTTATCACAAAGGCGACCAGTTTCCATGAGATTCTTACCCTTCGATAGGGTAGATCAAGTGTGTGAGAGTTTATAATCCATTTCAGGAACCTTTTTTGATATGATTTGGACCTGTTTATAGATGAGGAGTCTAGGGAAAGGAATTTTGAAGAGGATTTGCATCCAGAGATCCAATTCCAGGTCACCCCATTTATGTTGAAGACATATCTTGAGGTGCTGGTGAGGGCAGAGTTCGTCAAGAGGACATTACTTAGAACCAGATCGTCATGAGATGGGATTCATTAGGATTCGTTATGAAGTAGAGTTGTGGTCTAGGGTTCCTGGTTTTTAGGGAAGAATAGTTTCCATTCAACTTAGGGTAGGTCTCAGCCCTTAGTACCTCTTTTCTCTGAGGGTAGGAGCTCTCAAACCTAGGCCAAGGGATCAGGAACTTGGTTTTCTTGTGGAGGTCGACGTCTTCAGTAGTGAGAGTGTCTAACCTTTCTAAGCAATGAGTGTGCATCAAGTGTTCTGATTCAAGTTCCTCCATTGAGGAAGTTCTAATAAATGTAGTATCAGAAGGTTGCACCAATTTTGGATTAGTATAGAGTAGTTAGGGTAGGAAGAGGACATCCCCAGGATGCTCCTCATCCTCAGAGAGAAGAGAAAGGCCAAGGAGGTGGTCACTGTCAGGTTTAGGGAGGTCGTGAAGCAGGTTGTGGACAACTTCATGCATTAGTGTTTCCAATGCTAGGCAATCCAGACGTCGTTCGAGGTTCCATTTTCTTATTTTATACTTGGGTTCATGCCTTTTTTGATTCAGGAGAAACCCACTCCTTCATATCACCTACCCTTATCTATTCTTTGGGACCTAAGTTATAGAGGCTTCTAGTGCCCTTGGCATTGACTGCACGATTTAGAGGTCGAGCTGACTTATTTGAAGTATGTAGAGATTGTGAACTAGTGTTGGGGTAGCACCACTCTTGGGGGGATTTCCAATTTTTACAAATACAACCATATGATGTTATCCTTGGAATGGATTGGTTGTATTCGATACAGGCTATTGTAGATTATTTCAGGAGTTAGGTGATATTCTTCAATGATGATAGAGAGCCAACTGTGTTTTTTGGAAAGAGATACCCTTGGATGGGTCAGAGAAATGTTGTTTTCTTATCATCCTTGATGGTTGATTTGTTTTTGAGTTCGTCAGAGGTTTAGTATTTAGTGTTTTCCAAGGTCATAGAAGAGTACCCTAATGTATTTAAAAAAGAGTTTGTAGCATTACCCCCTCAAAGAGAGATCGATTTCGGGATCAAGCTATAGCTAGGCACATCTCCTATCTCGATATCTTTATATAGGATGGATCCTTATGGGTTGTGAGAACTGCATATATATCTTGATGGTCTATTGTAGTGCGGTTTTTTCAGATGAGTGTGTCACTGTGGGGTGCACCAATTTTGTTTGTGAAGAAGGCTAACATAAAATTTTGGCTGTGTATCGATTATCATCACTTGAACCAAGTGACATTGAAGAAATATTATCCTCTTCCCTGGATTTATGACTTGTTTGATCAAATGAAGGGTGAAAGTTGGTTCTCAAAGATCTATTTGTACTCAAGATATCATCATATGCATATAAAGGATGAGGATATTCTGAAGACTGCTTCCTGTTTTCATCTTGGACATTACGAGTTTGTTGTGATTTCATTTGGTATGATGAATTCTCCAACAGTCTTCATGGGTTTGGTAAATATTGTGTTATGTGAGTTCTGGGATAAGTCTTTGTCGGTTTTCATTAATGACATCCTTGTGTACTCCATGTTTAAGGAGGGGTATGCAGAGCATCTGTGTGCCGTTTTGGGAGTTATTCATCGACATTAGTTGTTTGGGAAGTTGTCAAAGTGTGATTTATGGGCTAGAGAAGTCTATTTCTTGGGTCATATTGTATCCCAGTAAGGAGTAGATGTGGTGTCGAAGATATAATTAGTTGTGTCTTGGTCATCCCCCAGAATAGTGGTTGAGGTACGAAGTTTCTTTGGTCTTGCAGGCTATTACAGGAGGTTAGTAGCCTATTTCTCTTGTGTCGCAACCCCTCTGATATTGTTGACCAACAAGGATCAGGTATTTGTATGGATTGATCAGTGTTATGAAGCTTTTGATCATCTAAAGGAGAAGTTGGTCAATGCTCCAATTCTTTATCTTCCAGTTGAAGGAGTTCAGTTCAAGGTTTTCTGTGATGTTTCGCGTCTGGGGTTAGGATGCATTCTCATATAGCATAGATCGGACATTTCTTATGGTTATTGATAGTTACATCCCCATGAGTGTAACTATGCTACCCAAGATCTTGATTTGGTGGTGGTGGTGTTTTACCTGAAGTTTTGGATACATTACCTCATCGGCGAGCACATTGTAGTTTTCACATATCATAAGAGCCTGATATTTGTTTTCTCCCAGCATGACTTGAACTTGTGACAATTTTTTGGATGGAGTTCTTATAGGATTACGAATTTGAAATTTAATATACACCTAGAAAAGGGAATGTTGTAGCCAATCTGCTAAGCAGGTAGTCACATAGCGAAGCAGTGAGTGAATTTGATAATTCTTAGATGGTGGTGGAAGAACTTTCAACATTAAATATAGATATGAGAGAAGTTGGGAGTAGAGGTCGTCTTTTTAAGATGAAGGTATAGTTATCTGTGGTACATTGTGAAGAAGAGTCCCAGTTAGGGGATCTTGAGGTGGAGGTCTGAAGAGATTGGGTGGTTTTTGGTGATCCCCTGATGGTTGGTCTGAGTATGATCAACACTGGGTGTTGTTTCAAGGAAGTATTATCGTTATTTTGGAATCGTGAGCGATGGTTCTCAGAGAGTTTCATAGTTCTCTATTATTGTTACATCCTGGAATGAAAAAGATGTACCAATATTTGATGAGTCATTTCTAGTGGCCTGGGTTGAAGCATGAAATTGCGGAGTTTATGTCTTGATGTTTGGTTTATTATAAAGTGAAGGTCGAGCACCATGTTCCCAGTGGGTTACTCCAACCATTATATGTTTCTCAGTGGAAGTGGTAGGACATCTCAATGGAATTTTTTCTGGTTTACCTAGATCTCAGGGAGTCTATAACACTATATGGGTGGTAGTGGATCGTTTGATGAATTATTCCCACTTCATAGCAATCAAGGAGTCGATTTAAGTGGTGGTTTTGTTGAGGCAATATCTGAAGGAGGTGGTTAGACTCCACAGAGTCCTGAGGATGATCATTTCCAATTGATATCTTCATTTTACCTCTAGGGTGTGGAGAGGTCTCCAGCATGCTTTTGGATCTCAATTATGCCTTAACACTACTTTTCATCTGCAGACGGATGGTCATAAATAACTGAACATCTAAACTCTTGAAGACATGTTGCGATCTTGTGTCCTAGATATTGGAGGATATTGGATGAGGCACCTACCCCAGGTAGATTTCTCTTACAAAAACAGTTTCCACTCCACCATCTGTATGGTTCCATTTGAATCCTTGTATGGACGACCTTTCTGTTCTCTATTGTGCTAGACTAGGGTTGGATTGCTAGAAATTCTCAAGCCGAAACTAGTACAGAACATGACATAGATGTTTCAGGTGATTTGTGAGAGGATGAAGGTAGTACAAGCTCATTAGAAATCATATACCAATCATAGGATGAGACCTTTGGAGTTTCACTACTGGAAAGGGGAGTTTTCCCAACACTTCTATACCAATGGTTCAAAGGAACCATTGGTATACGTTGTCTTTCCCAACGGTTTATATAAACCGTTGGGAAAGACCTTGAAGAACTTACTTTTCCCAACGGTTTTATGAAACTGTTGGGAAAAGTGGGGGGAAAACATATTTTTCCCAACGGTTTTATGAAACTGTTGGGAAAACTTGGGTTTTCCTTAGTTTTCCCAACGGTTTTATAAAACCGTTGGGAAATATTGGTTTTTTCCAATGGTTTTTAAGAACCATTGGGAAAAAAGTCCCCAAATACCAAAATGCAGGCAGCGGCCTCCCCGCGATTCTAGAAGCCTTTCAATCGTCTCCTAGAGTGATTCCTTGGTAGAAGGACTTCCCAATCCCCACATCTTCCATCGGATCATCACCTACAAGGTTAGACTCCTTCTATATTTTATCAAGGATATAGTTCCACCTCTTATAAATCATATCCTTCTATTCTCGATTTTGTTATTCCCAATTTTTAGGGTTTTGTAAAATTTTATGATTGTTTCACGAATTGTGTACTCAAATCCCTATATCCGTGTATGTCCAATTAATGTTTTCATTACACAATTACATTTATAAGGGCATGGTGTCTCTTTATTGTGTTCTAATTTTGAAGATTCATAGTTTTTTTAATCTGCTTCAAATATTATAGCTTCATGTATAGGAACTAATAAGAAATTGTTTGTAATATTTATTGATATTATTTCATGAAAATCACTCCTTTCATTAAGATCATGCTAAACATGAAGATCTTGTTCATCTTAATTTTTGTACACTATGTGTATTACATAACAAGTATGTATCACGTTTCTATCAAAATCTATATATATATATAAAATGACACATTGTTTACTTATCCTTTACACAATAGAACATATGGAGTATCTTCTTGAACTTTTCCAAATAGTATGTGGTCTGTAATTAGTACTTCTTCCTTCTTCATGAAACTAATTCACACAATGTCAAATTCGCAATATTAGTGAATATTAGTTTTTCTAATATAACCATTAATCATTCTGCCTTCGACATCGTACATGTGTTATTCAATCACCTTTTTAAAACACAATTACCATTTTCATTGATTTGGGGTTCCTCAAAATGCTTGGGAAAATTAGAAAAATGCATGTATTGAATCGTGTTTCTCATATGGTTTCATGGATACAAGTTCATCTCGAAAATCATGACTGCGTGGTTCAAATATCATGAGGACCATGAGATTATTATTATTCACACAAATGAAGTTTTTTCTACAACTATTTGTTTTTGTTTTCACTTTTGATTTGGCCGAAAGGGGGGCTTTGTGGTCATTAATCATGGTTGTGGGTGGTCATTTATGATGTAAGATAGTATGACTTCATTTTACTTGATATATCCAATATTATTATTGATTTATGTTCAATTTGATTATCTTTAACTAGTGATGTTATTTAATAATTTGTTATTAATGGTTGTAATAATGACGATATGGTATAAGGGTTCATATGGTGTGCATAAGGGTTCACGTGGTGTGTATAACGGTTGACATGGTATCAGTGAACTCAATTCGTTAATTTAAGCCCTCATTCTCACTAGAATGTAAGAAATTGAGTGATGTCAAATCATCCTCACATGATTTATTACCTTAGATATTGTCCAAAATATGGAATACGAGCTTTTGAATTCATCAGTTAACCAGGATCATATATTCCATTTCCCACAAGATGCCTGTACTAATATAACTTTAGGGTCAACTAAATATGGTTCTCATTGTACGTTGTATATTATGTGTCCTTCTTGGCCAATACTCACTTTTATGAGGGTGGGGTGCTTTTCACTACATCGACTAGAAACTTCTTCCTTTATCGTTTACTTAAATGTATTTTCTATTAAAGTTCAATCCTATTGAATTGTTTATGACAAAATGACTTATATAAATTCTTTTTACAGAATGGACAGAAGTTGCATGTATGAAACTGATCGGATCTCAAGCAATTTTCAAAACAATTTGGAGAGCTTTATAGATTTTTCATTTCACAATGATTCAGATAGTAGTCGCATACACTGCCCATGTTCCAATTGTGTTGGTAGACCTTGGTTGAGCCATGAAGAAGTCAGCTACCACATAACCAAAAATGTTTTTCAAGCAAACTACTTTGTGTGGTATCACAATGGGGAGAAAATGAAATCTAAAATTGGTGATGATCGAAATGAAAGGACTAGAATGGAGAATTTGTTAGATGATCGGTTTCCGTTTATTCATCATCATGAAAAAGAAAGGATTTCGACTCAAGAATACTTCGATATGAGGAAAGCTGATGCATCTAGTGAAAATGATGATATTGATAGGGTGAAAAAAATGAATGATGCTGCCAGGACTCCAGTATATCGCCAATGCGATAAAATGAAAAATCTAGAATTTTTAATCCGATTGTTTCATAGGAAAACTATGTATGGAATTTCTAATACAGCAATCGATTACATTCTTACCCTCTTGAAGGATTTACTTCCAGATGATGCAGATATTCCCTCAAACCACTATATGGCATGGAAGTTAGTTGAGGAACTTGGATTTTCAAGAAACAAAATTCATGCTTGCCCGAAAGATTGCAGTTTATTCTGGGAGGAAACCGTTGAATGAAATGATTGTATAAAATGTGGCACATCCCACTGGAAGTCAAAATCTGATGGAACACCATCCTGCATTCCACAGAAAGTAATGTGGAACTTTCCATTGATCCCCATACTTCAGAATCTTTTTATGTCTGATGACATATCAATAAAAATGAGATGGCATGATACCGAGAGAAAGAAGACTAATGATGAGTTGGTTCATCCTGCAGATGGATTTGCATGGCAGATATTTGATTCTTGACATCCTGATTTTGCAGCTGACGTACGTAATGTGAGGATGGGTCTTTCATGCGACAGTTTTAATCCGTTTGGGAAGATTCTTACTTCACACAACACATGGCCAGTTTTTATACACATTTATAATCTTCCCCCATGGTTTTGTATGAAAAAACCTTTCACTTTCATGATTATACTCATATCTGGTCCTTCTTATCCCGGTATTGATATTTATGTATACATGCAACCTTTAATAAAAGAGTTGAAACTTCTTTGGGATGTGGGTGTGTGCACATACGATGCATGTTCGAAAGACATATTTCAGATGCGTGTTGCGCTTATGTGGATGATCAATGATTTTCCGGCTTATGAAATGATGTCTGGATGGAGCACGAAGGGAAAACTATCATGTCCAGTTTGTATGAAGAATACATGATCCAGAAGACTAAAACATTGCTGTAGTTTCAGTTTTATGGGACATCGACGATTCTTTCCAAAGGATCATACATATAGAATGAATCGTCGAAGATTTGATAATACCATAGAGATCGATGATCTACCTCAGCGTATGTCTAGAATTGATGGGCTTAATGAATTGAAATATTTCAGTTTTTCGTTCGGGAAGGGTCAAATGAAATCTGGAAAGAGAAAGAATGTTTCCACTCAAACCTGTTACAATTGGAGGAAGAAGAGTATCTTTTTTGATTTTCCATATTGGTCAACCAATTTGTTACGTCATTGCTTAGACGTAATTCATATTGAAAAGAATATATGATAAATGTTTCTTTCGATTATTCTAAATGTCAAGGGGAAGACAAAAGATGATTTACGATCTCGGTGTGACTTGGTGGATTGGGGCATCAGACCAGAATTGCATCATGTGCGTATCAGTGAAAATAAATGGTAACTTCCATGTGCTTCTTATGCGATGACACCTACGAAAAAAACAATTTATGTAAGTATTAGAGACTATTAGAGTTCCTGATGGATATTCAAGCAACATATCTAAACGGGTCAACAGAAGAGAGTTGAAGCTAAAATCTTTGAAGACTCATGATTATCACGTTCTACTGCATGAGTTGATTCCAATAGCAATCCGTCATATTTTTTCCAATAATGTAAGGGTGGCTATTATTCGGTTGTGCCATTTTTTTAGAGATATTTGTTCTAAGAAGTTGTCCAAGTCTTTCTTGCAAAAAATGTTGACAGATGCCCCATTAATTTTGTGTGATTTGGAGAAAATATTTCCTCCATCATTTTTCACATGCATGTTGCATCTGACTGTCCATATTCCCACTGAAATACTTCTCAGAGGACCTTTTTCTTTTCGTTGGATGTATCCAACTGAAATAAATTTGTTCACATTAAAGTCTTATGTCCGAAACAGAAATCATCCTGAAGGTTCTATCGTGAACGGTTACTTGGCTCAAGAATGTATGGATTTCTGCTCGATGTATTTGTCTGATCTTACTACAAGATTGAACAGACCAATGAGAAATGAAGAAGAATAGTATGAGTAAATTGAACCCAGTTTTCCATCACTTCCTCAAACAGGAGGAATTCCTGGATCATATACATTGAAGACATTAAGCCATGAAGATCGGGAGATGGCACATCGCACAGTTTTTTTCAACTGTGATTTTTTCGATGACTATATCAGGTAACTAAATTGATTATGTATATCTTACATATATATCTGTTAAACTATTAAAATTTTTTATCTATAAGGAACATAAAACAATGATAAATAGGAAGCATCGTTCTTTATCTTTGAGAAGGAGAGAGACTTTGCATAGCAAAGAGTTTTCTTCTTGGTTATAATTGAAGGTATAAAAAATTAATGTTTAAAATAATTATATCAATATTTAATTAAGTTTAATACTCATTTATATTGTAGGTATTGAGTTTGTCTGCTAACTCTGTCTCTGAGGAAATAAGAGCTTTGGATTTTGGTCCTAATACCGTGGTTCGTGACTGTAAATCAATTGTTATCAATGGGTACAAATTTATTGTCACTGAACGAGCAAAGAACATGAGAACACAACATGATGGTGTTATGGTTACTGCCACAATAGATTGTTATGCCAGTGCATCAGATAGTAGACCGTGATTTGAAAATGTGGGTTATTATGGAGTTGTTGAGAAAATAATAATATTGGATTATTACTCTCATGGACGAGTCACAATGATGAAATTCCATTGGTTTGATTCGATGAAGAGACATGGCACATTTATTGATGATTGTGGATTTTGAGTAATTAATATGACTTGCACTCTTGCTACCGAAGAACCATATGTGTTGGCATCAATGGCTAAACAAATTTATTATGTCAAAGACCAACTTTGACCTGAATTTGGTGTCATAGTTGAAGTAATTCCAAGACATATTTTTGATGATGCTGATGATGGAATTGACACTGTCCCTAGTGCCATTGGAACCAACCCATTTATTTCTTTTGATGACTCAAATAGCTCAATTGTCAGAGTTTATTGTGAACCTAAAGTTGTGGTTGAAAATATATAGAATCATTCATCCATGTTCTCAATTCTTTTGGTTTACCTCGAGTTGGGTTGTTAAGGTTGGTAATATTCAAATTGATTTAGTATTGATCACAAATATGTTTTAGTTGACTTGACCGTTATGTGAATTTTCAATGTTTATTGGTTACAGTTTTATTTGAATTGCATTTTCTAATTTGGAATTAAACTGTATTCACACATAGTCAAACAATATTTCTAACTTGGTGAACATTACAACTTGTATGATTTATTAAATCCATTTAAGCTCTTCTAAAACAATTGATAGCTTAATTGACCATTATGTGAATTTTCAATGTTTATTGGTTGTAGTTTTATTTGAATTGCATTTTCTAATTTGGAATTGAACTGTATTCAAACATAGTCAAACAATATTTCTAACTTGGTGAACATTACAACTTGTATGATTTGTTAAATTCATTCAATCTATTCTAAAACAATTGATAGCTAAATTACCAATGAATCCCCATATTCCCTCATATATTTAGTTTTTTGGGTTACACACTAGTTTTATTTTTCCAATTAATTACATATTTGTTTTCAAAATGCAGGAAATGAAGCCAATTGAAGAGATATTAAGGAAAAAAATGATGGAGAACAATCGTCGAATGACGGAGTTGGGAATTCCATCATTATTGCCTGTAGTGATTACTTTATTTCAAATTGATATATTTAAAGAATATATAATGTCATGTGATTAATTTTTTTGTAAACATTTTTGTAGAATCCACCTATACGTTGACAGTTATTCAACGAGGAGCCTAGTACTGGTCCTAGTACTCAGGTCGGTGGTACGAGGAGGGTTCATACCAGAGGTGGACGAGCAGCTGCGCGTACCCAACTAGACCCTTCCCCTCCCATTGACATTTCATCCTTCCCACATTCTGATCACAGTGTGTCGTTAGAGACACACGGGATATTTAGGCCTCCTTTGTTTTCGCTACCTTCTGCATCTTTTGGCCCATCATTTTCAAATCCCATGATGATTCCCACTCCTGAGTCAGCATCCGGTCAGACAGCTTTCCCATCTTCTTTTCCTTATACTTATGTCTCTCCGAGCTTCTATATTCCATCGTCTTCGACTCCTGTTCCACCACAGGGTGTTCCATCAGTTTCTGTGGATCCAGCGACACTCAGTGATCAGACCGGCACAGGTATATTTATAGAACCCTAACAAATTTTTATAGAAATATTTATTTTCATTATAACATGTTTTGATAAAATATTTGTTTTTATTTCATGAAAGATACATCTACTGATAGGAGGCATGTTCAGGGGCGTACACGCATGCGTTCGGTGTGGAACCGCCGCACACAGGTTATGGTGGATTATAATGAAGACAAACAAATAGTTGAGAAAACAGGGCAGCAATGTCGGAGTTTTTTGGCGACACTTTCCAAATACTCCGACATCATTCCCGTCAGCCCACTATCATGGAGACATTTGCCACATGAGGTCAAGGATAGAGCTTGGGCAGAGATATGGGTAAAAAAATCTGTTCTATTTAATTCCATGAATTATTTTTGTATTTATATGAATTAATATTTTGATTTCAGCTTCGATTTAATTTTCCCGATGGTGAGGTTGCACGATCGGAACGTCTAAAGGATTTAGGCGAGCTTTGGAGAGCCTACAAGCATGAGTTGTATATTGGCTGGGTTGATAGAGTTGGCATTGAGTTAGAGGCGGTACCAATGGTGGATGATTGTCTTATAGAGCAGTATTGTCAGATGATTACTCATTGGACGAGTACCCAGTTTAAGGTATTAATAACATTTGAGGTATTTAAATAATAACTTTCATGTTTTTCATTAATACTATCTGTTGAATTTTTGAATTTTATTTAGGAATCATCTAGAAAAAATAAAAAGAACATTGATGCAAAAAAATACCTCCACACACTGGGATGCACTATGATTCCTGATCATGAGAGGAAGCAGGTATGACAATTGTTTATAAGTTTTCTTTACGACTTACACATTCTTTTGTTTCTTAAATTATTTAATAGTTTGCTAAAGTTTTCATATAACTTTAGTTTTCATTGTCATTGTAGAGGAAAATACAAAATATTGAAGGACGTGTGCCTCAAGAAAAACTGTTTTTCTCGAGTAGATGGAAAAAGGATGGAAGTGTCGTCAATGAAGCAACTCAGCAGCAGATTGTAAGTTTTAATCTGTTGAATTTATTTTTTAATATCTATTTTGTAACTTAATGATATATTTATATTTGTAACAGTCTTCTTTAGAGGCCCTTGATGCCCAAGAACTAGACAATTTTGGGCCAACAGATCACTTACATCAGGTGTTGGGAGAGGAGCATTCTGGCAGAGTATGTTGCCGACCTAGGATAGCCCCGACAAGGTATTGTCCCTCCTCAGGTACGAGCTGTAGTGCCACCAAGCTACAACAAGTTAGGGCACATGCAGAACAGGCTGAGAAAAGAGCCATAGAGACGGCAGAACAGTCTTCTAGGGCAAACAGTGTGTTTATGAAATTTATTGAAGTTCTACGTCCTACACTTCCAGCAGAGGCCAGCCCAGCTTTTGATGAGTATATGTCGTCGATACGTTCTATATACAGTGCACCAGGTGGCAGTTCTAGTGGTGGTCAGGATGATGTCCAGCTTGACGATGATGATGGCTAGGAGTCTAATGCGGAAGAGGAGGGAGAGGAGGAGGGCGAGGCGGGTGGTGAGGGCGAGGAGGAGGGTGAGGACGAGGAGGAGGGCGAGGGTGAGGACGACGATGGAGATGAGGACGAGGGTGATGATGATGATGGTGATGATGGTGATGGTGATGTGGGACAAGTTGATCCATTACATTTTTGACTGATATTACTGAGATTTGATATTTAATCTATTCTAGTTGTTAGTTTTATCTAGACTCGTAGTATAGTATTGGAGTTGAGTTATTTTTATATATTATCTATTTTTATGGATATTGTTGTCTTTTAGTGGTTGTGTGTTTGGGAACCCCCCTCCTTCCTGGACCCTGGAAAACCCCCCACCCTCCTCCCTGGACCCCGGACAGCCTCGCCGGACAGCCCCCCAGATAGCCCCCCCCCCCCCCCCACCCTCCTCCCTGGACCCCGAACAACCCCCCGGACAGCACCCCAGACAGCCCCCCAGACAGCCCTCCCACCCTCTTCCTTGGACCCCGGACAACCCCCCCGAACAGCCCCGGACAGCCCCCCGAACAGCACCCCGGACAGCCCCCCCCCCCCCCCCCACCCTCCTCCCTGGACCCCAGACAACACCCCGAACAGCTCCCCGGATAGCCCCCCAGACATCCCCCCAGACAGCCCACCCTACCCTCCTCCTTGGACCCCAGACAACCCCCCGAACACCCCCCGGACATCCCCCCGCACAGCCCCCCCCCCCCCCCACCCTCCTCCCTGGACCCCAGACAGCCCCCCCCCCCCTCTTCCTTGGACCCCGGACAACCCCTCGGACACCCCCCAGACAGCCCCTCGCACAGCCCCCCCCCCCCCCACCCTCCTCCCTGGACCCCAGACAGCCCCCTGGACAGCCCCCCGGACAGCCCCCCCACCCTCTTCCTTGGACCGCGAACAACCCCCCGCACAGAGGATTCTCATAAAATGGACAACATTTTAAGTACATATGGAAAACCGAACAAATGCATTTGGTTTCCATTTAAACTTTAGGAGAACGATCCACGGGTCATATGTGACGTGTACGAATCAACCCTGCCTCAATCCGAGGCGCGGTGTGGCCGCCACCAAGTGTTTGCCTTTTGTTTCAAAAGGACGACATTTTAATTGAAAAACATCAACTGGCATACGGAAAACCAACCAAACGCATTCGGATTGTGTCGATACTTTATAACAATGATCCATGGGTCATATGTGATGTGTACGAGTCAACTTCGCCTCAATACGAGGTGCGGTGTGGCCGGAATCACTCTAAGTGTCTCTCTTTTTCTTAAAATGGACAACAATTTAAGTACATAAGGAAAACTGACCAAACGCATTCGGTTTCCATTGAAACTTTAGGAGAACAATCCATGGGTCATATGTGACGTGTATGAGTCAACGCCGCCTCAATCCGAGGCGCGGTGTGGCCGGAACCACTCAAAGTGTTTGCCTTTTGTTTCAAAAGTACGTCATTTTAATTGAAAAACATCAACTGGCATACGGAAAACCGACCAAACGCATTCGGATTGTGTCAATACATTAGCACAACGATCCATGGGTCATATGTGACATGTACGAGTCAACCTCGCCTCAATATGAGGTGCGGTGTGGCCGCCACCACTCAAAGTGTCTGCCTTTTGTTTCAAAAGGACGTCATTTGAATTGAAAAACATCAATTGGTATACAGAAAACCAACCAAAAGCATTCGGATTGTGTCGATACATTAGAACAATGATCCATGGGTCATATGTGATGTGTACGAGTCAACCCCTCATCAATCCGAGGTGCGGTGTGGCCGCCACCACTCAAAGTGTCTGTCTTTTGTTTCAAAAGGACATCATTTAAAGTGAAAAACATCAACTGGCATATGGAAAACCGACCAAACGCATTCAGATTGTATCGATACTTTAAAAAAACTATCCATGGGTCATATGTGATGTGTATGAGTCAACCTCGCCTTAATCTGAGGCACGGTATGGTCGGAATCACTATAAGTGGCACTCTTTTGCTTAAAATGGACAACAATTTAAGTACATACGGAAAACCGACCAAACGCATTTGGTTTCCATTGAAACTTTAGGAGAACGATCCATGGGTCATATGTGACGTGTACAAGTCAACACCACCTCAATCCGAGGCGCGGTGTGGCCGGCACCACTCAAAGTGTCTGCCTTTTGTTTCAAAAGTACGTCATTTTAATTGAAAAACATCAACTGGCATATGGAAAACCGTCCAAATGCATTCAGATTGTGTCGATACATTAGAAAAATTATCCATGGGTCATATGTGACGTGTACGAGTCAACCTCGCCTCAATCTGAGGTGCGGTGTGGCCGCCACCACTCAAAGTGTCTGCCTTTTGTTTCAAAAGGACGTCATTTTAATTGAAAAACATCAACTGGCATACGGAAAACCGACCAAACACATTCGGATTGTGTCGATACATTAGCAAAAAGATCCATGGGTCATATTTGACGTGTATGAGTCAACCCCGCCTCAATCCGAGGTGAGGTGTGGCCGCCACCACTCAAAGTGTATGCCTTTTGTTTCAAAAGGACGTCATTTTAATTGAAAAACATCAACTGGCATACGGAAAACTGACCAAACGCATTTGGATTGTGTCGATACATTATCACAACGATCCATGGGTCATATGTGATGTGTATGAGTCAACCCCACCTCAATCCGAGGTGCGGTGTGGCCGGAATCACTCTAAGTGTCTCTCTTTTGCTTAAAATGGACAATAATTTAAGTACATACGGAAAACTGATCAAACGCATTCGGTTTCAATTGAAACTTTAGTAGAACGATCCATGGGTCATATGTGACGTTTAAGAGTCAATGCTGCCTCAATCCGAGGTGTAGTGTGGCCGGCACCACTCAAAGTGTCTGCCTTTTGTTTCAAAAGTACGTCATTTTAATTGAAAAACATCAACTGGCATACGGAAAACCAACCAAATGCATTCGGATTTTTCGATACATTAGCACAATGATCCATGGGTCATATGTGACGTGTATGAGTTAACCCCGCCTCAATCTGAGATGCGGTGTGCCCGCCACCACTCAAAGTTTCTGCCTTTTGTTTCAAAAGGGTGTCATTTTAATTGAAAAACATCAACCGGCATACGGAAAACTGACCAAACGCATTCAGATTGTGTCGATACATTAGCACAACGATCCATGGGTCATATGTGATGTGTATGAGTTAACGTCACCTCAATCTGAGGAACGGTGTGGCCGCCACCACTCAAAGTGTCTATCTTTTGTTTCAAAAGAACATCATTTGAAGTGAAAAACATCAACTGGCATACGGAAAACTGACCAAACGCATTCGTATTCTGTTGATACTTTAGAACAACGATCCATGGGTCATATGTGACGTGTACAAGTAAGCCCCGCTTTAATCCAAGGAACGGTGTGGCCGAAATCACTCTAAGTGGCTCTCTTTTGCTTAAAATGGACAACAATTTAAGTACATACGGAAAACTGACCAAACGCATTCGGTTTCCATTGAAACTTTAGGAGAATGATCCATGGGTCATATGTTACGTGTAAAAGTCAACACCGCCTCAATCTGAGGCGTGGTGTGGCCGGCACCACTCCAAGTGTATGCCTTTTGTTTCAAAAGTACGTTATTTTAATTGAAAAACATCAACTGGCATATGGAAAACCGACCAAATGCATTCAGATTGTGTTGATACATTAGCACAACGATCCGTGGGTCATATTTGACATGTACAAGTCAACCCTGCCTCAATCTGAGGCCCAGTGTGGCCGCCACCACTCAAAGTGTCTGCCTTTTGTTTCAAAAGGACGTCATTTTAATTTAAAAACATCAACTGGAATACGGAAAACTGACCAAACGCATTAGGATTGTGTCGATACATTAGCACAACGATCCATGGGTCATATGTGATGTGTACAAGTCAACCTCGCCTCAATCCGAGGCCCGGTGTGGTCGGAATCACTCTAAGTGGCTATCTTTTACTTAAAATGGACAACAATTTGAGTACATACGGAAAACCGACCAAACACATTCGGTTTCCATTGAAACTTTAGGAGAAAGATCCATGGGTCATATGTGATGCGTACGAGTCAACGTTGCCTCAATCCGAGGCACGGTGTGGCCGACACCACTCAAAGTGTCTGCCTATTGTTTCAAAAGTACGTCATTTTAATTGAAAAACATCAACTGGCATACGGAAAACCAACCAAACGCATTTGGTTTCAATTGAAACTTTAGGAGGATGATCCATGGGTCATATGGGACCTGTACGAGTCAACACCGCCTCAATCCGAGGCACGGTGTGGCTGGAACCACTCAAAGTGTCTGCCTTTTGTTTCAAAAGTACGTCATTTTAATTGAAAAACATCAACTGGCATACGTAAAACCGACCAAATGCATTCGGATTGTGTCGATACATTAGCACAATGATCCATGGGTCAGATGTGATGTGTACGAGTCAACCCTGCCTCAATCCGAGGCGCGGTGTGGCCGCCACCACTCTAAGTGTCTATCTTTTGTTTCAAAAGGACATCATTTGAAATGAAAAACATCAACTGGCATATGGAAAAGCGACCAAACGCATTCGGATTGTGTCAATAATTTAGAAAAATGATCCATGGGTCATATGTGACATGTATGAGTCAACCGCACCTTAATCTGAGGCACGGTGTGGGAGGAATCACTCTAAGTAGCTCGCTTTTGCTTAAAATGGACAACAATTTAAGTACATACGGAAAACTGACCAAATGCATTCGGTTTCTATTGAAACTTTAAGAGAATGATCCATGGGTCATATGTGACGTGTACGAGTCAACCCCACCTCAATCCGAGGCGCAGTGTGGCCGGAACCACTCAAAGGGTCTGCCTTTTGTTTCAAAGGTACGTCATTTTAATTGAAAAACATCAACTGGCATACGGAAAACCGACCAAACACATTCAGATTGTGTCGATACATTATCACAATGATCCATGGGTCATATGTGATGTGTAAGACTCAACCCTGCCTCAATCTGAGGTGCGGTGTGGCCGCCACCACTCAAAGTGTCTGTCTTTTGTTTCAAAAGGACATCATTTGAAATGCAAAACATCAACTGGAATACGGAAAACTGACAAAACGCATTCGGATTGTGTCGATACATTAGTAAAACGATCCATTGGTCATATGTGACGTGTACGAGTCAAACCCGCCTTAATCTGAGGCACGGTGTGGCCGGAATCACTGTAAGTGTCTCTCTTTTGCTTAAAATGGACAACAATTTAAGTACATACGGAAAACTGACCAAACGCATTCGGTTTCCATTGAAACCTTAGTAGAACGATCCATGGGTCATATGTGACGTGTAAAAGTCAACGCCTCCTCAATCCGAGGTGCGGTGTGGCCGAAACCACTCAAAGTTTCCGCCTTTTGTTTCAAAAGTACGTCATTTTAATTGAAAAACATCAACTGGCATACGGAAAACCAACCAAACACATTCAAATTGTGTTAATACATTAGCACAATGATCCATGGGTCATATGTGACGTGTACAAGTCAACCCCGCCTCAATCCGAGGCGCGGTGTGGCCGCCACCACTCAAAGTGTCTGTCTTTTGTTTCAAAAAGACATCATTTGAAGTGAAAAACATCAACTGGCATACGGAAAACTGACCAAACACATTCAGATTGTGTCAATACTTTAGCACAACGATCCATGGGTCATATGTGATGTGTACGAGTCAACCCCTCTTTAATTTGAGGCACGGTGTGGCCGGAATCACTCTAAGTGGCTCTCTTTTTCTTAAAATGGACAACAATTTAAGTACATACGGAAAATCGACCAAACGCATTCGGTTTCCATTGAAACTTTAGGAGAACGATCCATGGGTCATATGTGACGTGTACGAGTCAACACCGCCTCAATCCGAGGCGCGATGTGGTCATCAACACTCAAAGTGTCTGCCTTTTGTTTCAAAAGTACGTCATTTTAATTGAAAAACATCAACTGGCATACGGAAAACCGACCAAACACATTCAGATTGTGTCGATACATTAGAACAACGTTCCATGGGTCATATGTAATGTGTATAAGTCAACCCCGCTTCAATCCGAGGCGTGGTGTGGCCGTCACCACTCAAAGTGTCTGCCTTTTGTTTCAAAAGGACGTCATTTTAATTGAAAAGCATCAACTGGCATACGGAAAACTGACCAAACGCATTTGGATTGTGTCGATACATTAGAAAAACGATCCATGGGTCATATGTGATGTGTACGAGTCAACCTCGCCTCAATCCGAGGCGCGGTGTGGTCGCCACCACTCAAAGTGTCTGTCTTTTGTTTCAAAAGTACATCATTTGAAATGAAAAAATCAACTGGCATACGGAAAAGTGACCAAATGCATTCAGATTGTGTCAATACTTTAGAAAAACGATCCATGGGTCATATGTGACGTGTACGAGTCAACCCCGCCTTAATCTGAGGCACGGTGTCGCCGGAATCACTCTAAGTGGCTCTCTTTTGCTTAAAATGGACAACAATTTAAGTGCATACGGAAAACCGACCAAATGAATTCGGTTTCCATTGAAACTTTAGGAGAACGATCCATGGGTCATATGTGACATGTACGAGTCAACTCCGCCTCAATACGAGGTGCAGTGTGGCTGGAACCACTCAAAGTGTCTGCCTTTTGTTTCAAAATTACGCCATTTTAATTGAAAAACATCAACTGGCATACGGAAAACCGAACAAATGCATTCGGATTGTGTCGATACATTAGAAAAACGATCCATGGGTCATATGTGACTTGTAAAAGTCAAACCCGCCTCAATATGAGGTGTGGTGTGGCCGCCACCACTCAAAGTGTCTGTCTTTTGTTTCAAAAGGACATCATTTGAAGTGAAAAACATCAACTGGCATATGGAAAACAAACCAAATGCATTCGGATTATATCGATACTTTAGAACAACAATCCATGGGTCATATGTGACATGTACGAGTCAACCCCACCTTAATCTGAGGCACGGTGTGGCCGGAATCACTCTAAGTGGCTCTCTTTTGCTTAAAATGGACAACAATTTAAGTACATACGGAAAACCGACCAAACACATTCGGTTTCCATTGAAACTTAAGGAGAACGATCCATGGGTCATATGTGACGTTTACGAGTCAACGCTGCCTCAATCTGAGGTGCGGTGTGGCTGACACCACTCAAAGTGTCTGCCTTTTGTTTCAAAAGTACGTCATTTTAATTGAAAAACATCAACTGGAATACGGAAAACCGACCAAACGCATTCGGATTGTGTCGATACATTAGCACAATGATCCATGGGTCATATGTGACGTGTATGAGTCAACCCCACCTCAATCCGAGATGTGGTGTGGCCGGTAGCACTCCAAGTGTATGTATTATGTTTAAAATGGACATTATTTCTGGTAAAAATATATGGTATACAAAAAACCGATCAAATTATGAATTGACTTCTGGATTCCACATATAATTGTCATCTAAAATTTAAATTGAATTCTAAATGAATTATGTATGTTTATAATTACATTATGAATTCTAATTTAATTATGGATGTGTATAGTTCCACCATTATATGTTAAATGTGTATCAATTTGTTCTCTATATGTAAGTTTTAGTTGGTTGTTGTAGGTACAATAATTGTATATGTATGTGTTAGTTTATTGCAGGTACAATAATTGGATTGAAAATGAGAGTGAACCCACAAAATGAGACCTGGTGGGAAAATTGGAGAGCTGGTTGCAAATTGGGGAGATGCTGGGCAAATTGCAGAGCTGCTGTGCAATTTTCCCAGCAGAGGTTATGCCAATGGTTCAAAACTGTTGGCATAGAATGTCTATGTTTTGTTTTACCAATGGTTCATAAAACCATTGGTAAAAAACCTTTCCCAACAGTTCTAAACCATTGGGAAAGAGGAGATGTTGGGTTTTTTCCCAACGGTTTTCCTAAACCGTTGGGATAGGGTAATTTTTCTCCACCATATCCCAACGGTTCGCTGTAAACCGTTGGGAAAAGTTTTTTTCAATGGATTACTTCCCTATGGTTTGCAGAACCGTTGGTATAACATATACCAACGGTTATCCAGCCTTTCCCTATGGTTTAGAACCGTTGGGAAATCCTGTATTTCCAATAGTGTTTGACATTGGGGATCATGTGTTTCTGAAGGTGACTCCCCATCATGGGAAGTGAAGGTTTGGTCATGGGAGTAATCTTTCTCCCTGGTTTGTTGGGCCTTTTGAGGTGTTGGTTCATGTTGGAGTTGTGGTGTATTGGGAATCACTTCCCCAACAGATGACCAAGATACACATTGTTTTCCATGTGTCGCAGCTCCATCGTTATCTTCATAATGACTCTTACATCATCTATTGGGGTGAGATCGATGTTAAGGATGATGTGATCTTCTAGGAGTTGCCTATAGAGATCCAAGATTGTAACAACCCGAACTTTTGAATAATATTTTTTCCTGAATTTGTGTGTTATTTTATTTTATACTCAACAAAACTATATCCTTTCATTAAGGTAGTGAGTATAATTAAAATGAGACCTATGGTTTTCAAATTTTATATGACCATTGAACAATATGATGGTTGGAAACTATACTCTTAACATTATGATTTTTGTTTATAAATACAAATGATCATGGTTAATTAATACAGAAAGAAGAGTCAATGGCCTCATCCAGTAGACTCGGGCCATATGAAGCCCATATATCAGAGCATGGGAAGGAGGTACCATCACCGGGCTTTTCTCTCGACCAAGCCCAAGTCGAACTCCAACCTATTAAGCTTGAATGGAATCACTTAAGGGATAATTCAAGCTAATAGAAATCACCAATCGGGCAATGTTGTCTGAGTCGCACTAAGGTTCTATCACCATTTCACACCTTACTCTTATGTCATATGCAGGTGTTATATGGGGCTATATAATGAGGCCTTAGTTACTTTGTGTAATCCTTTTGTATAAATAAAATTTTTATTTCTTATTATGGTAAAATTTTTGAATTTCAAATATCTAGATAAATATATGAAGAATTTATAGAAGTTCCATATTATTGAAGAATATTTGAAAAAATATTTTTTAAAATATTTTTTTATACCTTAAATAACTAATAATTTGAAATGACTTTTAAAAAATAGTCTTTTATAGTTTTGATTAGTAAGAAATTTAGATTCTAATAAGATCAACTAAATTTTTGGTGAATAGTAAATTATGAATAGTAATATTACCCTTATGAATAGTAATGTGACCAATGGAATAGTAACCTCACTTAAGAAAGTATAATTATAATTTAGGCATCTTGGTTGGTAATGTGATATGATATCATAAGTAAATAGTTGTTTTAGAAATTATTAGTTAAGTATTAGTATTTTTTCCGGTAAATAGTGTCTTTATTTAAAAATTAAATATCTCATAATTAGAAAATTATTTTCATAAAATGGAGTTCATTTTTGAATTATGATCATTGATGTTAGGTTAGGGTGAATTTATAATTTTTTTATAAAATGTTTTGTTTTTCGATGAATAGTAAAAATACAGTTTTGAGTTTCAGTGGGTTTAATGACATCATTAATGATGTAATAATGATGTAATAATTCTGGTCAACTTGTATACAGTAAGATATGTTATGAGGTTTTACAAGTGTCTAATACCATAGGCAAATATCATGGGCAAGCCCATGGTGTTTCAAATACCACTTATAAGGTGTCCCTTGGAAATTAATAAAATATTCCCTCACTTTTGCTATAAATACCAAACCATTCCTTCATTCCTTTAATTCCAAATTCCTCCTCAATAAAGATCTAGTCTTTTTACCTCCCAATGAGTCCTTCCAAGGTACCCCCAAGCCCTCCAAGGTCCCAACCTTTGAGGTTTTGAAGTTACTCTTCAAGGTAAGGGAACCTTTCACCCTCCTCTTTTAGTCATGGATTCCTTTATGTTATGTCTTCTAGTTTCTATTTAATTATGTGGGGGTATGTTCTGATATATCCTTATTTATGTCCATTTTATGTCCAAATTATGAGATACTCTTTCCCCTCTCATCAACTGATTTTCTGAATTTTTAAGTGACGTCGTTCTGCTGTCGTATTTTCGTAAAAGAAATCTCATCTTCTCTTTTCTTTCAAGTTTCTTTTTCATGTGGTATGTCATTAAAACATCCATAACATGATATTATTTACATTTCATTCTGTCCTTATAATATATTATTAATCTCTTTTTAATGATTTACCTTTGTCCCCTCTCTTTTTAATGTTTTCTAAAAACATGTTGCATGGCCATTATGTTGTAGAATTTTCATCTCAAAATCTCTGTTTTTCTCAAGAAATTCTCTTATTTTATTTATATAAATAACCAAACCTATTTAATTTATAGGGGTATTCATCAAGATGTAAAATTTATATATTTTATTCTGTAATTTACATACATATAACCCTCACTCCCTTCCCATGGGTCATAAATGACATAATTTTCTTATTTTTAAGCACTTTTTAAACGTCACGATTTTGACATGAAACCCATTTCTTTTATTCTCTTTGGGTTATTTATGAAATTTTTGATTATGATCTTTTTGGATAACATGAAAATAAATACATATTAAGGGTTTTCCCTGATAGTACTCCAATGCATTGGGTAAAAAAATTAATCTCTAGAGATGATAAGTTTTACGATAACTTGGTTTTTATAACACCTTGGGGATGGACCTTGGTGATATGTTCATAAATGTATAAATTAAATGTTTTATCCACATTTTCAAGTTATTTTCTAAGTTATTATTATTATATTACTCTTTATCCCCATGTTTTTATTGATATCACTCAAGTTCACATGTAAACTATTTCAATTCTTTTCATTACTGGGCCTTCTGCTCACCCTTTCCTTTGATACATGTATCCAGAACACGATATTTAGTAATTATACTTAGGATGAACCTATTATGAATACTTAAAAGTGGATTAGAATAATGTTTTATGTTTTCATGTATTATGTTCCTGATTTCCAAAACACTATACTTTAAAGACCCTCTGTTTGTAAAATGTAATAAAAAGTTATGTAATAAAATAGCGGGATACCATAGTTGGTATCAGAGGATAGTTTAGTTATTTATGGAAATTAAGAAATTAAAACTTTGGGAATAACTCTATATAAAATTTTAAATATAGGAAAACTTCATGGTATTTTGGTGAAATATTAAGTAACTAGTTTCCAAACAAATAAATCCATGTCTGGATGTAAACAAGTGGATGTGGCTCTCGCACAAATGTACCTAAGAGTGAAAACTCTGATAAGGTGTTTCAGGCTTGACCCAAGGTATCCTGGTACATGAAAATAGGCCTTACTGCACTCCTAGTTTGATAATCCCAAGGGATATTTTTGGTTAATCACAATCTTTTTATGAATCATTATAAAGGATTTGTAGATAAATGTAATTGTTGTTCAAGAATAATATGTTTAAGAATAATGTTTGAAGACATGAAAATCCTATATAGTTAAAATATTCATAAATGAAATAATATTCGAATTAAGGTTTTCTTCTTTTAGAAAATGGTGAGAAATAAGAGAAATTGTGTAAATAGTGACTGCAATGGACCATGTACTGACAACCCTCCGATGAAATCCGGAATGGAAATTTTAATGAGAATGATGAACCAACTGACTCAAGTTATGGGAAATAACTTGAATCAAGATGAGAGACCGATCTCACTGTGAATGGAACAACATTATATTGAGTTCTTTATGCATCAATGACCACCATCCTTCAGTGTATCGACCTACCCATTGATTATTGAATAGTGGATCAACTCTATTAAGAATATATTTTCTTTTCTCCACTGTTCAGAACAAGAGAAGGTCACCCTGGCTATTTACTGCTTATAGGGAGAAGCTGATTAGTGGTGGGAACTAATTAAAAATAAGAGTCCAAGAGTTGTGGTTGAAGCTATGGAGTGGGAATATTTCAGAGGGGTCTTATTCAATAATTATTTCCCTCATTCTATGAGAACAAAAATGTAGAAGGAGTTTCTCTATCTGAAGCCGAAGTAGAATGAATTAGTTGGAAGCTACAAGATGAACTTCACAAGACTTTCCTATTATACCTCAATATTTATCATGGATCCTAATGGGAAAGTTGATATATTATTTGGTGGACTGAGACCTCATCTGCAGAAGAATATAGCCAATCAAGGCTATAATAGTTATAAGGAGATCGTATGAAGTGCAATGAAAGTCGAACTGGAGTTTGGTGAGATGGAGTGGTATTATAAATCCAATGATAAGAAGAGATCAATGTTGAAAATATTAGGGAGTATCTTTGATCAATTAAGGGGAGGAAAGTAAGTAGAATATCCCATGTGTAATAAATGTGAGAAGAAGCATTCGAGGAACTTCCAGATTGGGAGAGGGAAGTGCTATAAGTGTGGAAGAGATGGCCATATCACACAGAATTGTTGTAGTGAGGTGAAACCTGAAATTCCCAACACTAATGAAAAGGGGAAGATGGTGCAGACCCTACCTGATGTCCAATGCTATAAGTGTGGAAAACTTGAGCACTTTTCCAATCACTACCCAAATCTGAGGGCAGTGGAGGGGAATCACCATCAGCATCCGCAAAGGCCAAGGGAGAAAGGTTATTCTTTTTCTATCACAATAACAGATGTTGAAGCTCCAAATGATGTGGTTGTAGGTACTCTTGTTGTTCTCTCAATTATATCATGTACTTTTTTTATTCTTGTTCTACTCATTCCTTTATTTCCTCTAAGTTTGAAATGAATTTAGAATCAACCCATAAATTTCTAAAAGTAGAGTTATCAGTCAAAACTTCTGGTGGTATTATTCAATAATCGTCAGTGTTTAGAAACTCTAGTATTTATTTAGTGATAAAAATATTATCACAAATCTAGTAGTCATTCCCATGCTGGAATTCGACATTATACTAGGGATGGACTGGCTCTCAAAGTATAATGTTGATATCAAATGCAGAATCAAGGAAATCTCAGTAGTCTTGAATGGAAAACCTATAGTTATCTTCCAAGGAGAGATATCTCAACCTGATCTATGTCTAGAAGAACCTCCTATATCCTTATTTATGGAGTTAATCGGTGAAGAAAGATAATTAAATGAGAGTATAAAGATAGAGAATGTCCCCATCATCAAGGAATACATTGACATATTTCCTGAGGAGTTACTTGGACATCTCCCAGAAAGAGAGGTAGAGTTATCCATTGAACTCATACCTAGATTTCATCTGATATCAAAGTCCATGTATAGGATGGAAAATGTGGAGCTGGAGGAATTAAAGAAACAACTCCCAGATCTTTTGGAGAATGGGTTTATCTGATCGAGTATATCTCCTTGGGAGTCACATGTTCTCTTTGTGAAGAATAATTATGGATCAATATAGCTATGCATTGATTATAGAGAACTGAATGGGATCACAGTGAAGAAAAAATACCCTCTTCTAAGAATTGCTGACTAATTTGACCAACTACGTGGGGCTAAATTCTTCTCTAATATTGATCTACGATCTGGTTATCATCAATTGAGGGTGAATAAAGAAGATATTTGAAAAACTACCTTGCAATCAAGATATGGACATTATGAGTTTGTTGTTATTCCCTTTGGACTGACTAATGCACCTGCTATTTTTATGGATTTGATGAATAGAGTCTTTAAGGACTACCTTGGTAAATTTGTGGTAGTTTTTATTGATGATATTCTGATATATTCCAAATGTCGTGAGGAGCATTAGGATCATCTAATGGTTATTTTGAAAACTATATGGAAGGAGAGGATTTTTGGAAAGTTCATCAAATGTGAATTTTGGTTACAACAAGTTTCTTTCTTGGGGAACATTGTAACCAATGAAGGAATCATATTTGACCCTACAAAGAAAAAGGGTGTAGATGAGTGGCCTCAGCCTACAATAATAACTGAGATCCATAGTTTCCTTGGATTAGCAGGATATTATACAAGGTTTTGAATAACTTTTCATGGATTTCTAATCCATTAACCAAGTTAACTCAAAAGTTGGTCAAGTTCATCTAGAAAAAGGAGTGTGAGGAAAGTTTCCAAGAGCTGAAGAAGAGATTGGTTACTGCACTCGTGTTAAATCTTCCCTGAAGTGGAGAAGGATTCATTATTTTTAGTGATTCATCTCTGAAAGGGATTGGTTTCATCCTCGTGAAAAATGACAAGGTCATTTCTTATGCATCTCAACAATTGAAGACTCATGAGTAAAACTATCCTACTCATGATCCAGTACTGGTTGCGGTTGTTTTTGATCTGAAGATATGAAAGAACTATCATTATAGGGATAAATTTGATATATACATAGACCATCAAAGTTTGAAGTATATTTTCACAAAAAAAGGAATTGAACATGAGACATATGAGATGGTTGGAACTTCTTAAAGACTATGATTGTTCAATTATTTATCATCCCGGAAGAGTAAACAAAGTTGTTGATGCATTAAGTAGGAAGGACGCAGTGGTTCTATCCCTGATGAAAATTCAAAGAGATCCTTTGATCAATGACCTAGTAAAGTTGGACATGAGAATTTAAAGGGAAGGGACATCATCAACCCTATCCAAAATTATTTCTCAACCATCATTACTATAGAAGATCAAGAAAGCTCATAAATAAGATCCTTTGTTACAGAATACATTTGAGGCTGCGAAGGATGGTAAATTTCCTGAGTTCAATATTGATCAAGAAGGTGTACTGAAATTTTGTACAGGACTATGTGTTCCATATATTCTAAAAATAAAGAAGGATCAGATGGATGAAGCTTATAAATCTATTTTCTCTATGCATCCACAAAGAACAAAAATGTATAGGGACCTTCATGATCATTTCTAGTGGGATAATATGAAAAGGGAGATTACTGACTACACTTCAAGGTGTCTAGCTTGTCAGCAAGTGAAGGCGTATTGATAACATCCTAAAGGGGTATTGCAACCACTACCCATACCAACATATAAGTGGGATAATATCACTGTGGACTTTGTCACTAGTCTCTTGAGAACTTCAAAAAGAAACAATGTGATATGGGTTATTGTGGACCATCTCACCAAGACTACCCATTTTAACTCTATTCGAGAAGATTTATCTCTTGATAAGGATTTACGTGAAGGAAGTGGTAAGGCAGCATAGATTTCCACTTTATATCGTATATGATCATGATCCAAGGTTCACATCAAAATTCTAGAGAAGTCTTCAATGTGCTCTAAGTACCGAATTGAATGCCAGTACGACCTATCACCCCCCAAAACAATTTCCAATATGAAAGGACAATTCAAACACTCGAGGACATATTGAGAACATGCTCAATGGAATTTAAAGGTGGATGGGATCAACATATCCCATTAGTTGAGTTCTCTTACAAAAACATCTTCTACTCGATCATTCAAATAGAACCCTATGAAGCTCTATATGGGAAGTGATGTAGAACTCCTACTTGTTGGGATAAAGCTGGTGAGAGAAAGTTTCTTGGGCCTAATCTTGTGCAAGAGATGAAAGAAAACATTCATGTCATCCAGTAACATATTAAGGCTTCTTAGAGTAAGAAAAAGAGCTATGAAGACAACTATCAAAGGGACATAGAATTTGATGTTGGTGACAAATTATTTCTTTGAATTTTACCTTGGAAGAGATTCATGAGGTTTGAGAATAAAGGGAAACTTATCCCTAGGTACATTGGCCCTTATTAAATCCTTGATCATGTAGGATCAGTGGCCTATCGACTTGCACTTCCTCCAAATCTAGCACAAGTTCATGATGTCTTACATGTATCCCCCTTGAGGAAGTACATACCTGATCCTTCACATGTACTAAATCCATAGGTGGTACAACTAGAACAAGGCCTCTCTTATGAGGAGAAACCGGTGGAGATCTTGGATCGTAGGGACAAGGTTCTACGCAACAGGACTACCCACCTTATTAAGGTGTTGTAGAGGAACCAAAAATGTGAAGAAGCCATGTGGGAACCAGAGGAGTCTATGAGGTAGAAGTACCCACACCTTTTCTCTTCTGAGGGTACGAGTTGAAATTTAGGGGAAAAATTTTCTTAAGTGTGGAAGAATGTAACAACCCAAAATTTTGAATAATATTTGTTTTTTGAATTTGTGTGTTATTTTATTTTATACTCAACAAAATTATATCCTTTAATTAATGAAGTGAGTATAATTAAAATGTACCATTGGGTTTCAACTGTTATATGACCATTGGTCAATATGACTGTTGGAAACTATACTCTTAATGTTATGATTATTGTTTATAAATAAAAATGATCATGGTTAATTAATATATAAAGAAGATTTGATGACCTCATCCAGTAGACTCAGGTCATAGAAAGCCCAGTCACAGATTGGGAAAGAGGTAGTGTCACTAGTCTTTGCTCTGGACCAAGGCCAAGCCAAACTCCAACATGTTAATCTTGAATGAAATCACTGAAGGGATAAGTTCAAGAAGATATAAATCACCACTCAGGCAATGTTGTCCGAGCCGCCCCAAAATTCCATCACCATTGCACACCTTAATCTTAGGTCCTATGCAGGTGTTATAAGGGTCTATGTAATAAGGCCTTAGTTACTTTGTGTAATCCTTTTATATAAATAAAATTTTTATTTCTTATTATGGAAATTTTTTTTAATTTCAAATATCAAGACAAATATAGGATGAATTTATAAAAGTTCCATATTATTGATGAATATTTGAAAAAATGTATTTTAAAATATATTTTTTATACTTTAAATAATTAATAATGTGAAATGATTTTCAAAAAATAGTCTTCTACAGTTGTGATCAGTAATAAATTTAGATTCTAATAAGATCAACTTAATTTTTTGTGAATAGTAAATTATGAATAGTAATATTACCCTTGTGAATAGTAATATTACCTTTATGAATAGTAAATAACTGTTATGAATAGTAATATTGCCCTTATGAATAGTAATATTACCCTTATGAATAGTAATGTGACCAATGGAATAGTAACATCACTTAAGAAAGTATAATTATAATTTAGGCATCTTGGTTAGTAATGTGATATGATAGCATAAGTAAATAACTGTTTCAGAAATTATCAGTTAAGTATTAGTATTTTTTCAGGTAAATAGTATTTTTACATAAAAATTAAATATATTATAATTATAAAAAAAATCATAAAATGGAGTTCATTTTTGAATTCTGAGCATCGATATTACGTTAGGTTGAATTTATAATATTTTTATTAAATGTTTTGTTTTTTGATGAATAGTAAAAATACATTTTTGAGTTTTAGTAGGTTTTATGACATCATTAATGATATAATACTGATGTAATAATTCTATTTGACTTGTGTATAGTAATATATGTTATGAGGTGCCCCATGTGGCCAATACCATGGGCAAATAACATGGGCAAACCCATGGTTTTGCAAATACCACTTATGAGGTGTCCCTTGAAATTAATAAAATATTACCTCACTTTTTCTATAAATACCAACCCATACCTTCATTCCTTTCCTTCCAAATTCCTCCTAAACAAATATCTAGTCTTTTTACCTCCCAAGTAGTCTTTACAAGGTGCCCTCAAGACCCCCAAGGTCCCATCCTTTGAGCTTTTGAAGTTACTCTTCAAGGTAAGGGAACATTTCACCCTCCTCTTTTAATCATGACTTCCTTTATGTTATATCTTCTAATTTCCATTTCATTATGTGTGGGTATGTTCTTATATATCCTTATATTTTTCCATTTTATGCCCAAATGATGAGAGACCCTTTCTTCACTGATCAACTGATTTTCTGAATTTTTAAGTGACAATGTTAGGCTGCCAAATTTTCATAAAAGAAATCGCATCTTCTCTTTTCTTTCAAGTTTCCTTTTAATGTGGTATGTCATTAAAACATCCATAACATGATCTTATTTAAATTTTATTCTATACTTATATTGTATTATGACTCTCTTAGGAATGGGTGACCTTTGTCCCCTCTCTTTTTATTGTTTTCTAAAACCATGTTGCATAGCTGTTATCCTGCAAAATTTTTGTCTCAAAATCTCTCTCTTTTTCTCAAGAAATTCTCTTATTTTATTTATGTTAATACGCAAACCTATTTCATTTATAGGGGTATTAATCAAGACATAAAATTTATATATTTTATTCTGTAATTGACATAAATATAACCCTCACTCCCTTTTCATGGATTATAAATGACATAATGATCTTGTTTTTAATCACTTTTTAAACGTCACGGTTTTCACATGAAACCCATTTCTTTTGTTCTCTTTGGGTTATTTATGAAATGTTTTGTTATGATATTTTTGGATCACATGAAAATAAATACATATTAAGGGTGCGGCCTGATAGCGCTCCAATTTATTGGGTAAAGAATTTAATCTCTATAGGTGACAAGTTTTATGATACCTTGGTGAATAACCTCGGTAATATTTATGACACCTTGGGGGGTGGACCTTGGTGATATGTTCATAAATTTATAAATTAAATGTTTTAGACACATTTTAAAATTATTTTTCAAGTTATTATTATTATTATATGCCTCTTTATCCCCATGTTCTTACTGATATCGCTCAAGTTCACATGTAAATTGTTTCACTTGTTTTCCTTACCGGGCCTTCTTCTCACCCTTTCCTTTGATGTATGTATCTAGGTTACGAGATGCATTAATTGTACTTAGGATGAACCTATGATTAAGCCTTACAAGTTTATTAGAATAATGTTTTATGTTTTCATGGGTTATGTTCCTGATTTCCAAGACACTAGACTTTAAAGATCCTCTATTTGTAAAATGTAATGAAAAGTTATGTAATAAAAAGGAGGGATTCCATAAACACCATGAGGAGAAGGTGTTTCATGAGCATGATATCTCATTGGTTAATGTCTTATGGGGTAATGGTGGCATGGAGGAGAGTACTTGGGAACATGAATCACAGATACGCACTCAGTAGCCTGAGATATTTGATGTTTAGCTCTTTTCTTGTAACAATGTTTGTTTTGTGGTTGTAGGCCTTTCCTATTTATGAGATGGATTTATCTTATTTATTCTTGTGGATTGATCTATTTTTATAAGTATATCCCTGGGAGAGTGTTTTGGATCTAGTTGTGGTAGTTTCATAGCTTTACTCTTATTCCTCTAGTGAGGTGCTTGAGCCTCTTTGGTGGCGAGAGCCTTGAGAGGTATCTCGAAGGGTGGTTATTCAGACCCCTTTTTCTATTTCCTATATTAGTTTGTTTTGGATTCTTGAGGATGATAATGTTTTGAGAGGTATCTTATTTAATCGGCCAGACCTCTTTAGTCCATTTCTTTGTGAAAATATGGTGTTTGAGGTGTTCTGGGAGGTCAAGGTGACTTATTCCTAACCCTTTGCAAAATTTCCAATTATATGAATCGTGTCATAAATGAGTCATCTATCAGTAAGTCATCTATTGTTGAGTCATCTATCAGTCAATCATCTATCGGTGATTAATCTATCGGTGAGTCATCTGTTGATGAGTCATCTGTTAATGAGTCGTCTATCAGGAAGTCATCTGTCAGTGAGTCATCTATTGGTGAGTCATCTGTTGGTGAGTCATCTATTGGTAAGTCATATGTGAATAGTTTCATCAGTAAGATAGATGTGAACGGTGTTTCTAACTTCTTACAGTTTTCCCTATTTGACGTTCACTTTGACATAAAACACATTAAAATCATTGTTTTAAGGGATTTAAGGCTGGTTCAAAGCCCGTAACTCCTATCTAAGTATTCCTAAGGGTCCTAATGCCTTTACATGATCAAACCGTGTAGTCTTGACCAAATATCCCTTTAATGGAAAATCTAAACCATACCTTAAACTGCTACTCTGTTTAAATTTTCAAAAGGCAGAGATACCTTCTACCTTGTTATTACTTCTTGTTTTCCTTGGTACTAGATGTCTAAAGTTCTTCCTTCCATAGGATTCTTGAGACCGAACTTCCATCCTTGGATCATTTCTCCTTGGAGATTTTCCTAGTGTATGTGCCCTCCCTATTTTAGTGAAACCAGAAAGGGTCTATCCATATTCGATATAAGGTATGATATAAATCTGTTCTTCTAAGTTCCTTGGTCTATTTCCTCTGATTCTTCTTTCCATGTTATTGTGTGTGATCTCCAAATTTCTAATGGATCTTTCTTGGTGTTGGTTGATGTGGTTGTGTCGCGGCGTCCTCAGGTGGATGTAGTCATTGCAGGATAGGTGATCATGATCCATTGTGTTGGCCCATTCTCATGAAAATAACATCATAAACCTTTTTAGGTAGGGGATTCATTTCTTCTCTATTTACTAATTCAAAATTTTATATTTATTATTATTTAGCCACTATATCACAATTAAATTGACATAATAAATATTTGAACCAGACTAAAGAATTGATGTCAATTTCTTAGTGATGTTATTACCTCTTGATTTAGTAGATAGTGTGATATCTATGCTTTTCTCGTTTAGTGTCATGACCCATCCCCCAGGACCCGTTACATGACTAACCCAAGCCCACCTTCCATAGGCCAGGGGATGGTGACTAGCACCGAAGGTGTATTCCCTAAAACTGGGAAGGCATTACCTTCATAACCTATATTCACACTCAACCAAGCACACATCAAGATACAAACTCAAGTAAACTAAATAGTTAATAGAGTTAGTGAAATAAGTAAAAGGGGCTGGAATACAATCCCAACTCAAAAGTACAAGGAAAACTGGAAAGTACAAGACAGCTGATAGGTGAAAAGCTTCTCTTGGATTGTCCACCACGGATCCTACCTGAAGGGTATGTACAGCTCACGAACGGTCGTCTCTGCGATTCGCCTCATCTAATTTCCACCTCTGAGTTACCTCCAATCCTGGTACCCTCGTCCTCAGTCAACGTTGTATGTCATCTGCACCAAATACAATGAAGTGTGGGCATAGCCCATGCAGGGGTGAATATAACGATACTCAGTAGGGACCCTAAGACCCTCAAGGTCTCACAAAATCCACAAAGGATAAATCACAAAGGAAGGAAACAAAAGATAACCCTACTTAGGTATATTCCCATACATATACCTATGTTATCAAGTAAACCCATCTCAATCATGAGGAAAACATAGAGTCCAACTCCAAAGCCCAAAGCTCAACTGTTCCACAAAGGAAGGAAAACTGCAAGGGTAAGTACCACACAGGTATGTCACACAAAAGAATACCACCAAGGTATTACCAAAAAGGAAAGTATCGCACAGGTACATACTCAGCTCACACTAGGTATAACTTAAGTAAAGTAGTAGATATGATTAGATGTAACTACTGAATCATCTTACTCTGTTAAGAGGCAGACCCACACAGGATCGCTCGGTGTTAAACCACACAGGATTTCTCGGTGCTGACCCACATAGAATCACTATGTACTGACCCACATAGGATCTCTCAGTGCGAACCCACATAGGATCTCTAGGCGCTGACCTATATAGGATCTCTCGGTGCTGACCCACACAGGATCGCTCTTCATTCTTCACATCTCATCCAACTACTGGGTTCCCGCACTCTGCTCACTCGTCTCCAGAAGGGTCCGCTCCACAAGCCACTAGTTGATACTCCAACTACCACTAAGTCTCATGAAGAAGTATCCCAAATGTCCGCCACGTCATAGGGGTCTCAATGCAATAGACGGTGCGCCAATCGGACACCCGGTCTGTGAGTTATTAGCCTTTTAGTCCTGAGGGACCGGTTGGATTCGTGCTTGATCCAAAACGGCCATTACCCAACTTTATCCAAATATCTAGTGGAGTATACCAAGGGGACCATCTCGCTCCAAGGTTTCCGGTGCTACAGACGGTTCGTCAAACGGACACCTGGTTCCAATGATATGGCAGAAAGTGCATAAACAGGTCGAAGTGGGCCCGGGTCCGGTCCGACCCGGCCCGGCCTAGTAGCGGCGCAGTGGCCGTGAGGGCCGTGAGGGGCTGCATAGGGGGCCATAACAGTGGCTTGGTCGAGGGGGTGTGTTGGTCGCAGGGTGGGGTGGCGCGGCGATTCCGCGAGGTGGCGTGGCGAGGCCGCGGGGCGGCGCGACGAGGCCACAGGGCGGTGCGGACAGCCGCGGGGTGGCACAGCGATGCCGCGAGGTAGCACGGACAGCCGCGGGGTGGGGCGGCGAGGCCTCTGGGTGGTGTGGCGAGGTCGCAGGCAGCGGTGGCTGTGGACCGGCATCGTCGCCTTCATCGTGGCCGGCGGTGGTGCCAACCACCGTTCTCGTGCCCCTTTGTGGTTGGTCGCCGACCTCCTTCATTACGAAGAACACCAAAAATCATCACAATAATTATGGTGAGGATGGGGCATGTTTGTTTGGCCTTCACCCTCCGCATTAGAGTGGTATCAAGTGGTTATAATCTCTCTTGAATTACAAAGAGTCGTAAAGAACAAAAAAGGAAAGAATTTCAAACAACCACCCTAACTTGTTCATTTGTTGTCGTTGATGAGGAGGGAAAGACGATCATCAATTGAAGACATCCTACATTGGAGGATGTCCTGATGAAGAATTTTAAGTCATGTGTCGGCGTTTTTATTGGGAGGACCGTTCTTCGTGGATGAATTTCTTCGTGGAAGAAGTTCTTCATGGAAGAAGTTCTTCGTTGGAGAAAGCAATCCTCCAAGAGCTCTCCCCTTTGCCAATAATTTCCCCCAAAATCAAAATAGCCAACTATTGTGTTTCCCCAATTTTAATTATTGGCACAATTTCAAATTGGATTAATTAATTACATAGTGGTTGGCATAATAAATTAAAGAGGGTGGCACCATTAATGTGGGAGAAGTTTAAGAGGCTTCCCTATGCATAAGAGGGAGTTCAAGGGGTTTTAGCCTCAGGTGGTCCCCACCATAATAACCTCTCATGGGAGGTTATTTCATGTGGTTCCGACCACCATAACCTCTCATGGGAGGTTTAGTTCAGGTGGTCCCCACCTATGAAACATCCACAAGGAGTTTCAAATAAAAATAAAAATAAAAGCTACACAATTCTATTTTATTTTATTCTTTCACGAAAAAATCAAAAATTAACTTTCACCCTCGAGAAACTACCATCGAGGTGAAAGTCTCCTTGAGTGGATATCGGCATTGTGAGTTCAATGGTGCCCTCATATTTCAATTCCGAGCACCGGTTCAAATGTTACAAAAACCCGCTCTCACGTTTACTAAACGTATCCAAAAAAAAGTTCAGAAATTCTTTCCGGGCACACCGAGCCTCAGAATCATGTGTTGTCAATTTCCACAGACTCATAAAATTCCCATATAATTAAAAAAAATACATTGAAATTTTGGGTCTTTACATTTAGAGTGTCATTCTTGATGGAAATTGGTAAAGAATGTAAAGATAGAATTAATTGATAATTAATTAGATAAAGAAATAAATAGGCATGTTTAATGAATTTGTTTGTTGTTGTTGTGCTTTTGATGATAATCAAATGGATGAATTTATGAATGTTTAAATGAATTGATTAATTCAATATGTAATAAAGATCTAGTTGTGCGATAAAGATAATTTCTTGAATGGTTTTGAGTTACCCTCTTGCTTGTAAAGTCCAAGTGCCTTATGCTTTGGAGTTGTGAGTGCTCGTTGTGTGTGAAGTCTGAATTCCTTGTTTAGGTCCAAGAGCCCAGTTGCTATGTTGTTTGTTTCCTACTACTTGGGTTATGGTATGAGCCTGGGATGGTTGAGCTTGGAAGGTTGTGGGGCTATGTGGGGGGGGGGAAAGGAGGCCAGGTGGTGGTAGCAGCAGTCGATGCCTAGAGTGGTGAGATGCATTGGTTTATACATGTGGGTGTCTGGAGAACATTAGGGATGATGGAATGGGTTGAAGGTAGGATTACCTGTTGATATAAAATTGGTTTTAATTGAATCTGATGCTTGTTTATCTGCTTTAATTTTCCCCACTGTTTGAGGTAGATAATATTTCTTACCCTCCTTCCAAAAGCGACGAAGACATGCGGGGTATGCCACATGCTTTCCATGTTTAGATTCTCGATGATAGATGGTTCTATGCTCCTGTTATAGGTGAAAAAGACTTGAAGGGTAGTTCATCTACTCACCGTGTTGAGCCCCTTATGTTTGGAATCTTATAATGCTTTTCTAGAATACCTGGAATTATGAAAATGTGATAATGTTATTAATAAATGATTGAATAAATTATGTTAACCCATGGGGTTGGACCTTGCTGGGATGCAATGTTGTGGTTACAATTTAAAGGAACTGTAGACTTGGTTTGGTTATGCTTGGAGGGCATGTAACTTTATTGTGATTCTAATGAAATGTAATGTGGAAATGTTGATGGTTAATTAATGGTTAAAGAATTAATTAAAATAATAAAAATAATAAAAATGAATATAGTAAATTAATATATCTCTTTAAATGGTTTTGTTCTTATAGGATATCTAGTCTTGGTAGTGGTAGTTGGGAATCCGAGAGACATTAGCTACATATGAGTCTAAGACTAGGTTTTTCCCATAGTGTGGTTGTGAAAGATATTATATCCTATAATTTTTATGTTTATATATTCTAGTCCACTCTTTCAGTTATGGAAACTAACAACCTAGGGATTCGGATCCCTAGGGGGTTTTTTCCCAAATATCTTGATGGGAGGATAGATGGTTGACTGCCCCTTTTGGCCCTGCTCTCTTCTCTTGGTAGTTACTTGTGCTGGTAGGCATATCAATTTTTTCCCATATATGTGTGTAGATGGATGTAATGTCTCGTGTTTATTCACACACATATATTCTGGATATAGTTTCCTATGGACTACTATAGGTGTAACGTGTATAGGTTTTAATGGTATGAGGATCCTTACTCGGTGTATGGTCTATAATGGCTTGAGGTATAATACCTTATGTATGATATGCATTATGTGATATGTGGTGGCTCCCATAAAATACCTGGTAACTTTGTTTACGCAGATACGGTGGTTGTGTTGCATGAGGTTCATGTTGTGGTGCTTCAACCAAGTGTCTATAAGCAAGCCTTTTGTAGAGATATGCTTTGGATGTGCGACGTTGGGGAAAAATGACAAACCAGTGGGGAAGTGGTAGCAGGGTACCCTTGATATTCTTTATTATATTATATACTCTTGTATGCGATACTTGGTGAGAGTATCCATGGTGAGGCTAGGAACATAGTATACTTGTTTAGGTGACGAGTTAGTTTCACTTGTTGTTCACTGTGCTTTAGCATTATTTCTTTACTTTTGTATGAGAGGATCTAGAAGGATCCTACTGAGTATACTATTATACTCACCCTACGTTATATAAACTATTTTTTATGTCACTTGGAGTAGGTTAGAGATCATGATTGTTACTACTAGCTTGAGGTTTTAGGAGCTATTCGGGCTTCATGGTCACTGTCGTTTTACTTTCTTTTGGTACATGTGGTTTTCCCTTTCAGTTATAGTAGTCTTTGTATGACATTACATATATGTACTTGGGTTTATTTTATATGGTAGTCTAAGTAATATTTAGTGGGTGTCTATCTTATCTCTCTCTTATTTATGTTTTCTCTTAGAGGGTAATTCCTCTCATCTGTATGTTTGTTATACCCTCGATGCTAGTCACCGACCTGAGGCCTGTTGGAGGTGGGACTCTGGGGTCATTATCTCTCTTCTCACATTACCATCCCCTGAGGGTTACACCTTATGGGGAGGGGGTCATGATAGAGTATGATACAAGAATTGAATTATTTTCTATGATGGGGAATCTCTCTATGGAAAACAAATATTTAATTGATGTTTTAATTCCTAAATAAATAAATAATCAAAAAATTAATTTTTCAAAGAATTAATTTAATCAATGATAAATATAATTATTTAGTTTCAAAACCATTAATGAACATCATTTAGATAACAACCAAATATAATGATTAAAAAAAATTCTTGTAAAAGGTGGAGGATTCATCCCCACATTCATCTCATGATAGAAAATAAATAATTCAATAATTAAGAGCATGACTAGAGAAGTGAATATTGTAACATCCTAAATTTTGAATGATAATAAAAACCCTTGTTGATAATAAATTATAGTAATTTATATATGAAAATATAATTTTTCAATAAAAATCACTTAATAGATGATTTAAAGGCTTCACGTAAGGGTAAAAAACCTAGTTAACACCATGGAATATTCAATCAAATATTTTTGGACCCAAGCGCTGAGTTAGTGTGAGATTTCGAGGCTCATAGAGCTTCAAAACAAATGGAATAATAATATTAAATATATTATATTATTCACACCAATTTTTTCTAAAATAATAACTGAATATCTCCCAAACTATTTGTCATATTAGAAATATGATACCACCATTATGTTTGGGATATAGGGTTTACCCTAGGCGCAATATAACATTTGTGTGTGTCAGGCATTTGGTAACATCGCACATGAGGATAACTCATTTAATATTTTTATTATATTTTTTTTGAAAATAATTAAATATCTTCCAAATAGTGTGTCATATGAGAAATATGATACCACCGTTAGGTACGAGATGCGGGGTTTATCGTAGGATGGACTTAACTTTTATGTGAGTTGGGTGTTTGGTAACATCTCAGATGATAATAACCTTTTAATAATTATTTATATTAATATTATGAATTTAATTAATTAATATTCATTTTATTTTATTTAACTCATATTCTTCAACTTTTTAATGTGTTTCCTCCATGGTTGAATATAACCTATCTGAAACATTTGATTTCAAATGTTTTTTACCCATTAAATTTTGAAACACATTAATAGGGTGAAACTAATGACTCCATCATCAAGATTATAATGAAACAATAGATTAAATCATGGTTTTAAATTTAGGTGTTTCGAATCATCATATGAATATGAAACAAAGGTTTTTTTTAATAATAGAACCACTTTGTCTTTATATTGGAAGATCTTTTCGAGTCAGGGTGACCCTAGATCACCTATAAGAGTGATCTATGAAGGTTTGATGATCTTCTTTGGATTCCTAGTGTGTGGTCAGTCTTCCTTCTCCTCTATTCATGGTGTCTGTAGAAGGTGATTATTATATTTTTTTAAATTTTTTATCTTACTTAATTATTTCCATTATTTCCTTAATTCTAAAATTATGGAAATATAGTATAATTAAATTACAAATAATTAAACCAAAAATTATATAGGAACAATTAACAATAAATTATCAAAAGATAATTTTTTGTTTTATGACATGATAATCACATCAAATGTTCAAGGATAATTTTTTAAGATTATCAAATAATAGTTATTTTAGATTATCAAAGATAATTATTAAATAAATTATAAAAATATGATTGTTTAAGATTATCAAATGATATTTGCACAAGGTTATTAGAAAATAATAATGAAGAATTATCAAAGGATAATAATAAAAAAATCATTAAAAAATAATTGAAATGATTTATCAAAAGATAATTTATAAAAATTATCAAAGGATAAAGCATTGAGTCATCATAGGTAATCTATAAAAGAATTATCAAACGATAATTACGAGATTATCAGAGGATAATTATAAAAAATATCAAATGATAATTACAAGATTATAAAAGGATAATTATTAAAATTATCAAGAAATAATTGAAAGATTATAAAAGGATAATTATTTAAATTATAAAATGATAATTTATATATTATTAAAGGATAATTTATTGAATAAAATTTATTAAAGGAAAAATTCATGGATTTATCAATGGATAAATTATTTAAATTTTCAGAAAATAATTACTTTGAATAATCAAAAGATAATTATAAAGGATGATTTATAATAAATTATAAAATTATAATTATAACAGATAATTTATAATTAATTATCAAAAAATAATTGTAAAATGATAATTTACGATAAATTATCAAAAGATAATTATAAAAGATAATTTGTGATAAATTGTCAAGAGATAATTACAAAAGAATAATTTGTATTAAATTATCAAGAGATAATTATTAAAGGATAATTTATAATAAATTATCAAAATGTAATTATATAAGGATAATTTATGATAAATAATAAAAAAATTATAAAGGATAATTTTTAATAAATTATCAAAATATAATTATATGGGATAATTTATGATAAATTAACAGTAATAATTATAAAAGGATAATTTAGGATAAATTATTAGATATAATTATAAAAGGATAATTTATGATAAATTATCAAGAGATAACTATAAAATGATAATTTATGAGAAATTATAAAAAGATAATTATTCTTAAGGAGATTTTTTGATCGCATACACTGGCCTAGAATGATAATTTATAAATTATCCAGGAGAGAGAAAGTATCATCGCATGCAATGTTTTATTTATTTTTGACATAAAATAACTGGTTTTGGTTCTTATAACCCTTAATAAACCTCAAATTTTGACATATCAACATTTATGTAATAAGTTTGTGAATAAGTAGTCTTGAGTGTTGAGGTTTCAACTTCAGCTATCGAACCACATAGGGTGGTTTATACTTTCCATTGACATCGAAGACCTTGAGTAAATAATTTCCTTACCTTTTTTGGATTTGTTACACATGTGTTCTTAATATGATTTATGCATGGACATATTTGATAACCAAGCTAGATTTTGATCGCATATGGGTGTGTGTATAGCCCTATGAACCTTAAGTGACACTTGTTTCCATGAGTACTTTGTAGCTTGTTAATCATGTTCGATGTTGATCACATGTGTTGTTGTGCTGGAATACTTATGATGATGTGTTATGATTTATAACGTATCACACCATTCTATGTGTGATTTTGTGGTATTGTTCTCAGAGCCTAATGTAGGTGGACCATCGTGTCATGTTTATCCCTTAGAGGGGGAGTGCGCACGATTTACAATGATGGTGATGGGGAACCTATGAAAAGGTAAGGGATACAATGATGACTCATGGATGTCATGTGATTCACTCAATGCCTATCAGATTCCAAGGGGTATTTTATCAATTCTTGGTGAATTTCGAGAAGCTATTGATTCCTAGAGAATATTAAGAGCATGACTTCCTTGATGTCTAGTGTATTCTTAGTTTCATGATCACATGATGCTAATTAGTATGATTTATGAGCATTATGGCTAGTTTTTGACTCTTCTGACACCTTGATAGAGTCAAAGTAGGTACGGTCGGGGGATTTTGGTGACATGGTTAGTGCACAACCACTCAGTTTTGGATTTTTTGTTACTATTCTTGTTACACATTTATTATTATTATGGAATAAACTTATATACTTGAGGAAATCATGTTAAGGATGCATTGGCGGCTCCCTACTAAGACTTTTACTCACACCCTACTAAATCATTTTGGTGTGCTTGTAGATTTCATGAGGTTGAAGGGAAGGGGATATGTGGCGAACTACTGAGCTAAAGAGTGTTTATCTAGTGGTGGGCTAGGATAGACACAAATGGGACCTTTAGTTCATTGTTTATTTATTACTCTACTCTATTTACTATGGACAAGCTTGCAGCTTTTAGGATATTCTTTTATTTACTTTTCATGTATTCCATGTATTTGGTTTTGTCTACATGTTTACTCTAATGATTAATTATGTTATTTATTGTTTATTATTAATCCTCTAACATAGTACTGAGGATATATTCTCCCCACTATTGGTATCAGACCCTTGATTCTAGTCGAAAACCTCTTAAGTATGGGAAGATGCGTATGAGGTCATGTGGCACTCTAGCTCGGACCCAGTGGTTCAGGTTGGGATGTTACAAAATGGTATTAGAGAACTAAGTTTACTAACTTTTTTTTATCTCTATTTTATTTGGGATATTTAAGATAATAGATAGGATAATTAGGACTCAGGAAGGGGAACTATAACAGCGTCTATCCAGCACTACATAGTGGACCTCTGAGTTACTATAAATTGGAAAATTATTTTTTACTTTTACTATTGATTAAATTCACCTTGAATTATGCACATGATATCAATATTTGATTCTGATATTTTGGGTAAATTCATGCATAATGACTAGAAACATGGGTACATATTCCATATATATACTTAATATTTTTTCTACATTGTAGTTCTTAATTAAATTCCTTCATTTGTGTTATCTATTCAGGATGGTTTCTCCTTATGTCATATATTTATTTTTATGTTGTTGTGATATATATTTATTTAAATTAATTAGTTTAATTGAGCATGTCTTTTATTAGTATATTTATGATTAATATGACTAACATGCAGGGACGGAGACCAATATTAGTCCTAATAGAGTTATACCTTAGGGTAAGGGTAGACTCCTATGAGAACATTTTGTGATCCTATAGACTAATTAGGGTTTATCCTAATGACTTTATTTATTTTATGAAGTGTTTTCCTTCATGTTATAGAAGATTTATTCTAGACATAGTCTTATGGGACTACTTGATAAGTAGGCTGAAATACTTTCACAAGGGAGGAGGTTTTAGAATTACCACTAGACAGGTGGGAGAATGCAATTGAGCTTGATCCGGTGCTTATTCTATGGTTTCGGTAGCAGGGATACCTCAACCATTATTATTTATCTTTGTGCATATCTTAGTAATATTATTTCATATCTATAGTCAAATATTCCATGATTTTCAACTCTATAATTCTTCATCCTTCCAAAGCAATAGAGGCCCTCAAGATGCTAAAAAATGGATTGAAATATTTTTGGGAATCTATAACCTCATAGAGACTCTAAAGGAATATTAATTTAAACTGAAATTGACCTCATGTTGGGAGATAATCCATTTAAATACCTCATATGATATAACCCCAACCAAGAATAAGGATCTCAATGTAAAGATAGATGACTTATAGAGGAAGGGGTTTATCAGACATAGTACTTCATTGTGGGGTTCATTTGTTTTGTTCTCTGAGAATGTGGATGGTATTCTTCAACTATGTTTTGATTAAAAGAAGTTAAAATATGTGAAGATGAAGAATTTATATTTGTTACCCATGCTCAATGGTCTTTTTGATCAGTTATATGGAGCCCGGTGATTCTACAAGATTAATCTTCAATTGGGCTATCACTAGTTATTATTTAGAGAGGAGGACTTTTTGAAGATGGTGTTTCATAGAAGGTATGTACTATATGAGTACTTGATGATATGATTTGGCCTAAAGAACACACTATAGGTATTCATGGACCCCATAAAAAATATCTCACATCCATACATGGACACATTTTTCATAGTATTCATTGGTGATATCCTTATCTACTCATTGACACTAGAGCAATATGCTAGGCACCTAAAGATAGTCCTGAGTATGATTTAAGAACACAAGATTTTCAACAATATTTCAAAGTTTTACCTAAGGATTCAAGAGGTGAAGTTACTATGAAATATTGTTTCTAAAACCAGTATATTTTAGAACCAGAGAAATTTGAGGTATTCATGTCGCGAACATGTCCTTAGAATGTGCTTGATATTGGGATCTTTCTGGGTTTATTAGTATATTACTGATGATTTATCCAGGACTTCTCCTAAATATCATCAACCATGAAATATATAACAAATAAAGGATTGAAGTTATAGTGGTTAGGCTAGTGTGAATAGGCTTTCCTTGAGAAAAAGATAAGGTTGATGATAGCTCCAGTACTAACACTCCCTGAGTCTGGGATTGGTTGTGTGGTGTATTATTATGTATCAGGAATTGTTCTGGGAGTGGTGTTAATGTAAAAAAGAGAAGGTAGTATCCTATGGTTATCATTAGATAATAACTCATGATAGTGACTAACCTGCCCTTGAATTTGAGCTGGAATTTTTGGTCCACATACTGAAATGTTGTAGACACTATCTCTTTAGTGAGAGATTTATTATTTACACAGACCAAAAGAGCTTTTGTTACATATTTACATAGAGGTACCTGAACCTGAGACAGAGGCACTGGTTTGATTATCTACATACATTCGACTTTGAGATGGAATATTCACCTTGGAAGGTTAACGTTATTATGGATTCTCTTAGCCATATGAAATAGGCTTAGCAGGATCTTAGTGAGAGGCCATCATAGGAGAAGTGGCACTTGATGAGTTTATTGTCTGATTTGAGGATGGATGCCTTAGAGGACTAAGGTTCTAGGAATTTTGATCATTTTTTAGTCACATATTCACTTTAGTAATAGGTAAAGTATTAGAAGAAGTCAGACTCATAGAGTGTTGTAATGAGGGAAAAATTAGTTGGTGGTGACTCAATACGTAGATGGTTAATGGACTAGGATGATGTAATCTTGGTACAAGGGTCAATATTAGTCCCTGCTTCCATTAGAGAGGAGCTAATTATGGATTACCATACCTCTATATGGGATGTACATACTTGTGTGACCAAGATATATCATGTCACAACCCATCCCAGTGGGGCTCGTTCTGCGACTCCCCAAGCCTACCTCTGATTGGCCAGGGGCTGGTGACTAGAACTGAGTAGGCATATCACTAACATGGGAGGCATTGCCTATATACTTGTACACACACACCCATATCCAAGCCCACAAAATTTTTAAATTTAAAAACCCGCTAAGTAAATAATGCATGTATACCACTATATCCCAACCAACAGAGTACGACAGGAAAGTAAAGTAAAGTGAAACTCGGTAAAATACAAGCCCACCAAAAGAAGGTTGTAACCACAAGTACAACCTATAAGAAAAGGTATTGGGACTGTTGTCTATATCCATAGGTATGCACCTCATGCTAACTGATCTCACAAAGCACCATCTAGTCTCGGTCCATCTTGGACTCCGTCAAAAGGTCACTCTTCTACATAAGAAAAGACACATACGGGCAAAGCCCATGCAGGGGTGTGTGTAAAAATAATCATTAGGACACCCTAAAACCAAAAATAAATATAAAAAAGGAAATTACAATCAACTCTACACAAGTATATGTCTACAGAACATATAAGAATATACAAGTATACTCAATCCAAGACACGCAGTCTAGAGGTAATTCACGACTACCGCATACCAACACTAGGGATTCATCTTAAAGATTCAATGAAGCACTAATCTAGAAGAACACACTTATGAGTCTGATAGAACTGGTGACATCCATCTGAGAAGTAATGTTCATTAGGAACCATCATGAAAGAGATACACTGACACATCTGAAGAGAAACATGATACACAGATGAGGATCACAACTAGGGCCATGGGGTGATACCAATAACTCAACTTAGATTAACCCACTAATTAGATGATCGAATCCCTATAAATTTGGTCACATAAACACTAGAGACTCTACATAGGGAACAAAAAATGAATAGAGGATCTTGTTCTGGGTCTCTTGGGGGATTCCACAACTCTATCCAGAAATTCATGTTGAAGGGATCATAGTTATATGAGTAGTAAATGGTTTATACATACCTTTAGGGAAAATGATAAATGGAAGGAACCCTAATGAAACATGTTCAAGATATGGAGGAAAATAGAATAAATACTTGTAGAAATGGGTACACAGCATATAATAGGGTCACACGCCATGTACCTTAACCCCAGGTATTTCCCATGTACAATGGATCCTGTCTTTAGAACATGTTGTGTATAATATGGGTACATGGCATGTAGAAGGAGTCACACATTGTGTCCTTCCATATGGGGTTCACCCATGTGCTTTGGTAGTGTGCTAGTACACAATGTAAACCTATGTAATGTTTTCTGTATACCAATACACAGGGTATCCCATGTAACCAATTCATTCCATGTAATGTGGTGGTGTACATTCCATGTAAGCCACCCATGTACTCCTCCCCATGACACATACTTTCCATGTACACATAGAGTGGTAAAACGAAGAGCACACAACATGTAAATGGGGTTACATTCCATGTGTTTTAGATTTTATATAAATTCTACTTATTCCTCCCACTCACCTTGGCTAATAATTGGGCTCCACTTCGGTGATCAATTCACCTTGAAACTCAATATTGAGGTTCGTCTCACCACCCTAACACCCAAAATAGGGGTTTTAGGGCTTCAATTATCTTGTAAAACCGATTAAATCAAATATGATGCATTTCGACTGAAGAAAAATTTCTCCCAAATCACTTTGATTCATCCATCGTCGTCATCGTTGCACCTATGTTAGGTTGTCCTGATGCCAGATCTTGAATTTTGGATTGTTACACCAATAAATGAAGGCACAACAATTGATCATTTAGGAACGCATCGAAGAACAAAGAACATGCATAGAAATACTGGGAGAGAAAAATAACAATGAATGAATTCGAGGAATGAACATTAGTCGTTATTCATTTCATACTCGATCCATTCATGTAAGAATGATCCACAATCAAAACAATAATCAAACCCCATAAATCCTACAATTAAAACACATCCCGCAAAGCACGACCGAACTGCGGAACAACCTATTCATTGGTTGGTCCACATTCATCGTTGAATTTAAGAATGGGTAAGGCAATCCAAAATAACACATCCTGCCTAGGAATTGGATCGTTCACTGTTGAAGATCAATTGTTGCTGGTGAGATCTATCAAGAACAGTATTCGTTGATCATCGATCCAGAGTTCCATCATCACCCACTGAGAGAAATATTCAGGGTTTCATCTCCAAAGCCTCTAGGGAATTATAAGGTTATAAACCTAACCCTATATCTATGCCTAAAGGTTTATTTAAAATAAATACATCATCACATCACTTCATTGATGAAATAGAAAAATAAATAAATATTTTAATTTATTTTATTCATTAAAAACGCCCACAATGACTTTTCATAGTTGACCTACACCGATCAATGTTAGCTCTCACCTAAGGTAAAGTCACTACTCTGAATGCAACGGTGGATTTTTATTTCTAATCTGAGCAACCATTTAGAAGTTATTCTACTTTTTCAAGAAAACCATATCTGTATGCTATTTAATATTTTAATTTATTTTGAACATTTATTCCTGGCACATTGGGCCTTAGAATCACACATCGTCTCATTGCCTGGTCTCAAATATAATCCATATAATATTTAAAAATATTTCATAGAAAATCCAAGATATTACATTCTCCCCACATTATGGCTTTACATCCCTGAAAATCCAAAACAAAGGATACTCAAAAAGATATGGGTATTGTGCATGAATATGAGCCTCCCACTCTCATGTGCTCTCTTGGAGATTCTTATGTTGCCACCGGACATGGACCAAAGGGATTTCTCATCTGCAAAGAATCCTCTCCTATCGATCCTTGATCTCCACTAGGTACTCTATCCTTGATGTCTATCTCTCCCTAGTTGATGACGTGCGATGGTTCATGCACGTACATTCTCAACTGTGACACATAAAAGACGTTGTGAAATCGATCCAACTGTGGGGGTAGAGCTAAGTGGTATTCCACCTTGCTAACTCTACGCAGTATTACAAAAGGGCCGATAAACCTCAGAGATAAATTTCCAACCTGTAAAAATATCCATAATCCACATTGAGGTGAAACCTATAGGAATATGTGGTCTCCTTCTTAAAACTAAAAAGTTGTATGTAATCTATTAGAATATGACTTCTAGAGGATCTGTGCAATATTCATCTACACTTAGATGATACGCACCTCTTTGTAGTAGCTCACACCAACTCTGGGCCCATGAGTGCTAACTCTCCTAGGTCAGTCCAGCAAAGTGGTGACTTGTAGGTTTTCCCATACAGAGCCTCGAATGGAATCATACCAATGGTGGAATAATAGATTTTATTATACGAGAACTCCACCAGTGGTAGGTGATCCTCCCAACTACAGTTGAAGTCCAACATGAAAGATCATAGCATGTCCTCTAAGACCTAAATGGTCTGCTTCGTATAGCCATCCATTTATGGGTTAAATGTTTTGTTCAAGTGTAACTAGGTCCCAAACACCTCATGTAATCCCTTCCACAATCAGGATGTAAAAAGATCATCATGATCTGAAACCATCGTCGATGGGACTCCATGGATTCAAACTATCTTCTAGATGTAGATTAATCTCAAGATCTATACTGAACTCTTCTCTTGGATAGCTAGGAAGTGGGCCGACTTTGTGATTTAGTCAACGATCACCCAGATGGCATAATTTCCCATGGATGTACGTGGTAAACTCATCATAAATTCCATAGATATATCATCCTATTTTAATTTTGGAACCTTAAGGGGTTGATCTAAACCCATTGGAACCTGGTGCTCAACCTTCACTTACTGACAAGTAAGGCATCGAGAAACAAACTATGAAACTCCTTTCTTCATCCCTAATCACAAAAACTAATGTTGTAGGTCCTACTACATCTTCTCCACATTTGGATGTACCACCACAGGGGATGTATGAAACTCCCTCAAAACCTCCTCCCACAACATCATTGGTACTATTGTGCATTCTCTAAAAAAATGATGTTCTCCCTACCTTGTTAATATCCATCAGGATCATGACCTATGGACATACGAGCACGTAGGGTCTCGCAGTCGGTATCCCCAAGTTGTGCCTCCCTGACTCATTGTAAGAGTAGAGGGGTAAAAATAATCGATTGAAGGTAAGTTTCTCCATCTCTATCCACAAAGGATAATTATAATGAGTTCAACCGTTTTGATGCCTCATTCAGCATCATCAAACTAGATCTTCTGCTGAAAGCATCTGCCACCATGTTCCCCTTCCCAGAAATATAGACAATCTCAAAGTCATGGTCTTAAAGGAAATCTAGAAATCACCTTTGTCTCAAGTTTAAATCCTTATGATATAAGATATACTTGAGACTCCTATGATTGGAGTAGAAGATAAACCAATCTCTCATCAGATAGTGTCTCCACGTCTTCAATGCAAAGACTACCGCTGCTAACTCAAGATCATGGGTTGTGTAGTTTTTCTCATGTGGTCTCAACTGGTGTGAACCATAGGCAATCAATACTCACCTTAGCATCAGGACACAACCAAGCCCGGTTCCTAATGAATTTTATAACACCACGTACTCAACTCCCTCCTCTAGAAATCTCAAGATCAAAGTGCTCGTCAAACTCTATCTCAACTGCTAAAAAGCCTACTGGAACTTCTCTTTCCACATGAAAGGTTGACCCTTTCAAGTAAAATATTTCATAGGTGATGATATCCTATAGAAATAAGGTATGAATCTCCGATAATATCCTACTATCTTGAGGAAGCACTACACCTATGTCACGTTCTTAGGTGGCTCCCATGCTAACACCACCTGAACCTTGGTTGGGTCCACTACCACTCCATCCGTTGAGATAATATGTCCCGGAAAGTGGACCTCTTGAATCAGAACATTGATAATTTTCCATAAATCTTGTGCTCTTGAAGTATGACCAGAACCATCCTTAATTTTCTCATGTGATCCTCCCCAGATGCCAAGTACACAAGGATATTATTGATGAATACTACCACGAATCGGTCCAAGTAAGGCTGAAAGATCCGGTTCATGAGTCCCATGAACATTGATGGGGAGTTTTTCACTCCAAAGGGTGTCACCAAGTACTCATAGTGACCATAACAACATTTGAAATCAATCTTCAGTATATCCCCATCCCATACTCACAACTGGTGATAGCCTGATCTAAGGTCAACCTTCGAGAACCATCGTGCCCCTCTCGACTAATCAAAGAGTTCATCAATCCTTGGTAGCGGATAATTGTTCACCATGTTCACCTAGTTCAAGTATTGTTAATCCAAACACAACCTCAAGCACCCATATACCTTTTTGGAAAACAAAATTGGGGTTGCTCAGGGTGAAACACCGGGCCTCACAAATCCCTTACTCTGCAAGTCCTCCAATTGCACCATTGTTTCGTGAAGCTCTGCAGGATCCATTCGACATGTTGGGGAAGATATCGATGTCATATCAAGGTGTAAATCAATGTAGAAGTATATACCCTAGTAAGGAGGTAATCCTAAAACATATTTAGGAAAGATGCACTCATACTCCACCACCACCACTTGAAACTGGAAGCTCATAACATCTGTTGCACTGAGGGTCGGGCTATCCTACTAATGAGTAATCGAATGCACCCTCATATGCATAAGTCCATCCTATGATACCTGGGTTTCCTTTTCACTAAAAAAGTAAAACCTCATTCCATCGCTGTGGACACACCACACCCTTTTCTTAAAACAGTTAATCTAGGAATGGACTGTGGATAACAAATACATACCAACAATAATGTCGTAAGGCCTCAATGCTGCCACCAAGAGGTTCCAACTGAAATTCTCACCTCTAAGGGTCAGGTCACACTATAGGTGTAATGACCCAAACTTTTGAATAATATTTGTTTCCTAAATTTTTGTGTTATTTTATACTTAACAAAACTATATTCTTTAATTAATGAAGTGAGTATAATTAAAATGAGATCATTGGGTTTCGACTGTTATATGACCATTAGTCAATATGACCATTGGAAACTATACTCTTAACGTTATAATTTTTGATTAAAAATACAAGTGATCAGGGGTAATTAATACAGAAAGAGGAGTTGATGGGCTCATCCAGAAGACTCAAGCCATACTAAGCCCATATTTCAGTGCTTGGGAAGGAGGTTGTCACTAGGCTTTGCTTTGGACCAAGCCCAAGCTGAGCTTCAACATAGAAGCTTGAACAGAATCGCCTACGGAAGAAGTTCAAGCTAATAGAAATCACCAGTTGGGAAATGTTGTCTAATCCACCCCAAAATTCAATCACCATTGCACACCCAACTCTTAGGTCCTATTCAGGTGTTATAAGGGTCTATATAACAAGGCCTTAGATACTTAGTGTAATCCCTTGGTATAAATAAAATTGTTATTTCATCATTCCTGTTTTAGGAATAGATTTTCTTAATAAAGTATATATTTAATTAAGACAAATTTGATAAATTGATTTTAGAAGTAAAAAATTTTACTTTTCAGATATTTGTCATACATAGATAATTATTATTGTAAAATAAACATCATTTTCGAATTTCAAATGTCAAAATTAACCTAGGCTGAATTTTTAGAAATGTTCTAAGAAGTTTCAATTTTATTAATAGTGTTTTATGAATGGTGTTTTTTTATGAATAGTATTTGATGAATAGTGTTTTTTTATGAATAGTTAAAAATATTTTATTATTAAATAACTTTTTTTGTGAAATGATTTTTGAAAATCAGACATACATGGTTGTAATCAGGGTGAAAAATGCGGTTCAATAAGATCAAAATAATTTTTTTTGGTGAATAGTAACTTTACCATTTGGAATAGTAATTTTAACCTTATGAATGGTAATTTTACCAATGGCATAGTAACATCTCCTAATGAGGTATAAATATGTTTTAGTCATCTTAAGTGGTAATGTGATATAATTATATCATCAGATAAGTAAATAAATGTTTTAGAAATCATTAGTCAACTATTAGTATTTTATTTATTTAATTTAATTTAAAATGAAATTAATTTTTATAAAATGGATTTTACTTTTCGATTTTTCACATAAAAAAATGGTTAGGGTTAATTTTTGGGATTTTTCTAAAATAGTTGAATTTTTAGAGAATAGTAAAAATACAGTTTTGAGTTTTGATGTGTTTAATGACATAAATAATGATGTAATCATGATGTAATAATTCTGGTAGACTTGTGAATAGTAATATATGTTATGAGGGGTCCCAAGTGGCAAATACCATGGGAAAATACCATGGTCAAGCCCATGGTTTTACAAATACCACTAATGAGGTGTCCCTTGGAAATTAATAAAATACTCCCTCACTTTTGTATAAATACCAACACATTCCTTCATTCCTTTCATTAAAAATTAGTCCTAAAATAATATCTAGTCTTTTTACCTCCCAAGGAGTCCTCTCAAAGTTCCCTCAATCCCCCTAAGGTCACAACCTTTGAGTTTTTGAAGTTACTCTTCAAGGTAAGGGAACCTTTCACCCTCCTTTTTAGTCAGCACTTCTTTTATGTTAAGTTTTTGAATTTATATTTTCATATGTTGGGGGTATGATATTATGTATACCTATTAATTTCCTTCTAATTTCTATATGATGATATTACCTTTTCTCTATCATCAATTAATTTTCTGAATTTTTATGTGACACCATTAGACTGTCGAATTTTCGTAAAAGAAATCACATCTTCTCTTTTCTTTCAAGTTTCCTTTTCATGTGGTATGTCATTAAAATATTTATACCATGATCTTATTTAAATTTTATTCTGTATCTATATTGTATTATTACTTATTTATGAGTGGGTGACCCTTGTCCCCTCTCTTTTTAATGTATTCTAAAAACGTGTTGTATAGTCGTTATGCTGTAGAATTTTCATCTCAAAATTTCTCTTTTTTATCAAGAAAGTCATTTATTTTTTATGTGAATACCCAAACATATTTCTTCTCTAGGTTTATTCACATATATTTCAAAATGATCTATTTAATTCTAGGAATAACATACATGAAACCCACCTTCCTTTCTTATGGGCTTAAAATGACATAAAGATCTCGTTTTTTTAAAAGCACTATTTAAAATGTCACGAGTTTGATATGAAACTCATTTCTTTTATTCTATTTGGGTTGTTTATAAAATTTTTGCTAATGATATATGTGGATCACATGAAAATTAATACATATTCATGGTTTTCTTTAATATCACTCTAATTCATTGGGTAAAGAATTTAATCTCTGGAGATGACAAGTTTTACGATACCTTGGTGAATAACCTTGTTAATATTTATGACACCTTGGGGATGGACCTTGATGATATGTTCATGAATATCTAAATTAAATGTTGTGGCCACATTTTCAAGTTATGATTCAAGTTATTATTTCTATGATATTCCTCTTTATCATTCATTTACGATGTCTCTCATGTTCTTATTGATATCACTCAAGATCACATGTAAATTGTTTCACTTATTTTCCTTACTGGGCCTTCTTCTCACTGTTTCCTTTGATGTATGTATCTAGGTTATGAGATGAAGTAATTTTACTTAGTATGAACCTATTATTAATCCTTACAAGTGTATAATAAGAATTTTTTAAGTTTTCATGTTTTATATTCCTAATTTCCAAGACACTAGACTTTAAAGATTCTATGTTTGTAAAATGTAATGAAAAGTTATATAATAAAAAGGCGAGATTCCATAGTTGGTATCAAAGGATAGTTTAGTTATTTGTGTAAATTAGGCTATGAAAAGTTTTGGAAGAACCCTATAGAAAAGTTTAAATATATAAAACATTCCTAGTATTTTGGTGAAATATTAAGTAAGTGGTTTCCAAACAAATAAATCCATGTCAGGATATGAACAAGTGGATGTGGATATGGAATAGATATACCTAGGAGTGAAAACTCTGACAAGGAGTTTCAGGCTTGACCTGGGGTATCCTGTTACATGACAATGGGCCTTGATGAAAACCTGTTTTGACAATCCCATGGGATATTTTTGGTTAATCACAAGATTGTTATGAATCATTATGAAGAATTTATAGAGAAATGTAATTTTGTTAAAGAATATTATGTTTAAACATAAAGTTTTAAGACATAAAAATAATTTATAGTTAAAATATTCATAAATGAAATAAGGTTCTAACTAAGGTTTTATTATTTTAGAAAATTGATGGCAATAGGAGGAACCATGAAAATGGCTACTGCAATGGACCATACACTAACGGCCCTCCGATGGAAGCCGGAATGGAAACATTCATGAAAATGATGAACCAACTGACTCAAGTTATGGAAAATAACTTGAATCAAGCTGAGAGACCAATTTCACCATGATGGGAACAACATTCTGTTGAGTCCTTTTTGCATCAATGACCACCAACCTTCAGTGGATCAACTGACCTATTGATTGCTGAGTAGTGGATCAGCTCTATCGAAAAGATTTTTTCTGTGCTCCATTGTTCAGAAGAAGAGAAGGTCAACCTGGATGTTGACCACTTAGAGGAGAAGCTGATCAGTGGTGATAAATGATTAAAAACACAAGGCCAAGAGTGGAGTATGAATATATGGAGTGGGAAGAGTTCTGATGGATCTTCTTCAATATGTATTTCCCACATTCTATGAGAACAAAAATGGAGTAGGAGTTTCTCAAGCTGAAGAAAAAGAAGAATGAATCTATTGGAAGCTATGAGATAAACTTCCCAAGACTTTCTTGTTACACCTCAAGATTTTTCATGGATCCTAATAGTAATTTTGATAGATTATTTGGTGAACTAATACCTCATCTACAAAAGAATATAGCCAAATGAGACTATGAAAGATATAAGAAGATCGTACAGAGTGTAATGAAAGTCGAACTGGAGTTTAGTGAGATGTAGTTGTCTCATAAATCCAATGACAAGAAGATATCAATGGATCCCAGCTTAGGGAGGAACTTTGATCAGGGAATAGGAGGAAAGAAAGTGAAACATCCAACATGTAATAAATGTGGGAAGAAGCATTCGGGGAATTTCTTACTCGTAAGTGGGAAGTGCTACAAGTGTGGAAAAGATGGCTATATAACACATAATTATCATAGTGAGGTGAATTATCAACTCCCAAACACTAATAATAAAGGGAAGATGGTGTAGGCCCTACCTGATGTCCAATTCTATAATTTTTGACAACTTGGGAACTTTTCCAATCACTGTCCAAATCTGAGGGCAGTGGAGGGGAACCACCATCAGCCTCACCAAAGGCCAAGGGAGCAAGGTCATGATTTTTCTATCATGATGGCTAAAGTTGAAGCTTTGAATGGTGTGGGGACAGGTACTCTTGTTGTTATCTCAAAGCTAGAAAGTACTTTGTTTGATTCTAGTTCTTTACATTCCTTTATTTCCTCCAAGTTTGCAAAGAATTTAGAATAAACCCCTGAATTGCTCAAAGTAGAGTTATTATTCAAGACTCCTGGTGGGATTATCCAAGCATCATCAGTGTTTAGAAACTCTATTATTTACTTTAGTGAGCACAATATTATCACAAATCTAGTAGTCATTCCCATGATGGAATTTTACATTATACTATGGATAGACTGGCTCTCAAAGTATAATGATAAGATCAAATACAAAAGTAAGGAAATCTTGGTATTCTTGAATAGAAAACCTATAGTTATCTTCTAAGGAGAGATATCTCAACTTTATCTATGTCTAGAAGAACCTCCTATATCCTTCTTTATGGAGTTGATTAGTGAAGACGAAGAAGGAAATATGAGTATAAGGATAGAAAATTTCCCCATAATCTAGGAATACATTAACGTGTTTTCTAAGGAGTTACATGAACCTCCCCTATAAAGAGAGGTAGATTTATCCATTGAACTCATACCTGGATCTCATCCAATATCAAAGACCATGTATAGTATGGAAAATGTAGAGCTGGATGAATTAAAGAAACAACTCCAAGATATTTTGGAGAAGGGTTTTATCCGACTGAGTGTGTCTCTTTGGGGAGAACCTGTTCTCTTTGTGAAGAAGAAGGATGAATCGATGCAGCTATGTATTGATTATAGAGAACAGAACAGGATCTCAGCGAAGAACAAATACCCTCTTCCAAGAATTGGTGTCTTATTTTATCAACTTTGTGGGGCTCAATTCTTCTATACGATTGATCTCCATTCTAGTTATCATCAATTGAGGGTGAAGAAAGAAGATATTCCAAAAACTACCTTCCGATCAAGATGTGGGCATTATGGGTTTGTTTTTATTCCCTTCGTACTGACTAATTCACCTTCTATTTGTATAGATTTGATGAATAGAGTCTTTAAAGACTACCTTGATAACTTTTTGGTAGTTTTTATTAAGGATATTCTGATATATTCCAAAAGTCATGAGGATCATAAGGATCATATAAGGGTTATTTTGAAAACTCTACGGAATGAGAGTATTTTTGGAAGGTTTATAAAATGTGAATTTCGGTTACAAAAATTTGCTTTCATGGGGAACATTGTAACCAATAAAGGAATCATAGTTGACTCTGCAAAGACAAAAGTTTTAGAGTTGTGTCCTCAACCTACAACAATAACTGATATTCTTTGTTTCCTTGGATTATCAATATATTATAGGAGGTTTGTGAAAAACTTTTCACAAATTTCTAATCCATTAACCAAGTTAAATTGAAAAGTGGTCAAGTTTATCTGGACAAAGGAGTTTAAGGAAATTTTCCAATATCTGAAGAAGAGATTGGTTATTTCACCCATGTTAACTCTTCCCTCAAGTGGAGAAGGATTTGTTATTTTTAGTGATCAATGTCTGAAAGGGATTGGGGGAGTCCTCATGAAAAATAACAAAGTCATTTCTTATGCGTCTCAACAGTTGAAGACTCATGAAAAAAACTATCCTACACATGATCTTAAGCTAGCTGTGGTCATTTTTTCTCTGAAGATATGGAGGCACTATCTTTATAGGTAGAAATGTGATATATACATATACCATCAAAGTTTGAAGTATATTTTCACACAAAATGGATTGAACATGATACAAAGGAGATGGTGGTAACTTCTTAAAGACTATGTTTGTTCAATTCATTATCATCCCATAAGGGCAAGCAAAGTTGAAAATGCATTAATTAAGAAAGACCCAGTTGTTCTATCCATGATGAAGATTCAGAGAGTTTCTTTGATCAATGACCTAGTAAAGCGGGACATGGGAATTATAAGGGAAGGGACATCATCAACCCTATTCCAAATTATTTCTCAACTGTCATTACTAGAGAAGATCAAGAATTCTCGGAAAGAAGATCCTTTGTTATAGAAGAATTTTGAGGCTATGAAGGATGGGAAGTTTCCTGAGTTCAATATTGATCAAGAAGGTGTACTAAAATTTTGTACAAGACTATGTGTTCCATCTATTCTAGAAATAAAGAAGGAGCTGATGGATGAAGATCATAGCTCTACTTTCTCTATACATCCGGGAAGCACAGAAATGTATAGGGACCTTCGTGATATTTTTTTGTGGGATAATGTGAAAAGGGATATTGTTGACTACACTTCAAGGTGACCTATATGTCATAAAGTGAAGGAATAGTGACAAATTCCTAAAGGGGTATTGCAACCACTACCCATACAAGCATGGAAGTGGGACAATATCACTATGGACTTTGTCACTAGTCTCTCGAAAAATTTCAAAGGAAACAATGTGATATGGGTTATTTTGGACCGTCTCACCAAGATTGCACATTTTATCTCTATTCGGGGAGATTTCTATCTTGATCAACTTTCCATTATTTATGTGAAGGAAGTGGTAAGGTTGCATAGAGTTCCACTTTCTATCGTATCTGATCATGATCCAAGTTTCACATAAAAATTATGGAGAAGTCTTCAACATGCTCTGAGTACTGAATTGAATTTCAATATGACCTATCACCCCCAAAATGATGTACAATCTAAAAAGGACTATTCAAACACTCAAGGAAATGTTGAGAACATGCTCAATGGAATTTAAAGGTGGATAGGATCAACATCTCCCTTAATTGAGTTCTCTTACAACAACAACTTCCACTCAAGCATTCAAATGGAACCCTATGAAACTCTATATAGGAACCGATGTAGAACTCCTACTTGTTGGGATGAAGCTGGTGAGAGAAATATTCTTGAGCCTGATCTTGTGCAAGATATGACAGAAAAATTCCATGTCGTCTAGCAACACGATAAGGCTTCTCAAAGTCGGAAAAAAGAGTTATGCCGACAATCATTGAAGGGACTTGGGGTTTGATGTTGGTAACAAATTATTTCTTAGAATTTCACCTTGGAAGAGAGTCATGAGGTTTGGGAAGAAAGGGAAGATCATCCCTAGGTACATTGGCCCCTATCAAATCCTTGATCTCATGGGACCAGTGGCACGTCGGCTTGCACTTCCTCCAAATCTAGCACAAGTTCATGATGTCTTCCGTGTATACATATTGATGAAGTATATACCTGACCCTTCACATTTACTAAATCTAGAAGTGGTAAAACTAGAATATGACCTCTCTTATTGTCACGACCCGTCCTCGGGGCCCGTGTCGTGACTACCCCAAGCCCTCCTTCCATAGGCCAGGGGCTAGCGACTAGCACCAAAGGCGTAAATCCCTAAGCTGGGAAGGCATTGCCTTTATAAAATTAAACAAACACAACAGAGTACGAAACAGGAAGTAAAACACTAAGTAGAACTGAGTACAAAGAGTGTGTTGAAAGTAAAGGGGACAGAAATACAATCCCAATAGTAAAGTACAACTAAAAAGGGACAAACAACTGAAAGTAAAGAGTAGCTCCTAGATCATCCTTTGGGTTCCTACCTAAAGGGTAGGTACAGATGGCCACCTCAGCACCCATGTCCGTCAGTCTCCTCCATGTTCCGACTCATCGTAAGGTCCACCTCTGGGTACCGTCCAGTCATGGTGCTCTCGGCCTCTGTCAGCGTTGTCTGTTGTTTGCATCCAACACAACAAGGTACAGGCATAGCCCGTGCAGGGGTGAGTATAATGATACTCCGTAGGGACCCTGATACCCCCTAAGGTCTCCAAGAATCCTCAAAGGATAAACCATGGAATAAATATACAATCACGGAGTATCAACCAACCATAATTAGGTATATTCCCATACATAAACCTAAGTTATCATTCATAGTTCGGCTCCAACTCTCTATCCCAAGCATAAACCGTTCCACAAAGGAAGTAAAGTCAATCACCATGATGATAATGGTTGAAATACATGACTCAGATTACATAGGTATTCCATAATATTAAAGAGATATATATGATTAGATATAGCCAATGGATTATCTAATCTGTCAGACCCACATAGGATACAGGACCAGCTATCTCGTCTAAGCTGTCGGACCCACATAGGATACAGGACCAGCTATCTCATCTAAGCTGTCAGACCCACACAGGATACAGGACCAGCTATTCTAGAGTAATAGAGATGATAAGATTTATTCACTGATTCATCTAAGCTATTGGACCCACACAGGATATAGGACCAGCTAAGCTGTCAGACCCACATAGGATACATGACCAGCTACTCTAGAGTAATAGAGATGATCAATTGTAGTTACTGATTCATCTAAGCTGTCGGACCCACACAGGATACAGGACCAGCTATTCTGTCGAACCCACATAGGATACAGGAACAAAAGCCCAAATTGTCGAACCCACATAGGATTCTAGTACAGTATTCATCATCGTCGAACCCACAGAGGATTCAAGTACGGTAGTCATCGTAGTCAGCTCTAGGGTTCCCGCACATAGCACGCTCAATTCCGGGAGGGTCCGCTCCTCAAGAAAAGGGGTTTGATACATAAAATATCACTAATACCTGATTTTATGTATCCCGAAGTTCCGTTTCAACAAAAGAAACCCAACATGACAAACAGCGCGTCAATCGGACGCCCGGTCTAAGAGTTATTGGCTTTTCCGTTCTAAATGCCTGGTTGGATTTACGCTCAATCCAAACCCGGCTGTTTTCCAAAGTTTTCCAAATATCAAGTGGATTATGCCAAAAGAATTGTATCGCTCCAATAATTCCATCACTGTAGGTGGTACATCAATCGGACACTCGTAGCCCTAGATACGGGCTAAATGGTGTAAACGGCCATAGCGGATCCGGGTCCGGTCCGACCCAGTTAGACTGACCCTGCCCAACCCAGTCCGAACTAGGGTCTGACCCAGTCCGTGAGTCATACCTAGTCTAGGGAAGCGGCCCGAGCCAAGTTGGTGTCCCGACCCGAGGGGCGGCCCGGCCCGAAGGTGCGGCCCGGACCGTGGCGGCCCGATAGGTGGCAGCCCAGTTGGTCGGCCTGCGTGGCCCGGCTGGCCATGCGTGGGAGGTTGGCGAACCGCCAGTCGAATCCAGAAGTGGTCGTGCTGGGGGTGGTCAGTGCCCCCCCCCCCCCCTCGTCTCTGTAACTGCCGTTGCGTGGTGATGGCCCGGTGACCATGGGACCCGAGGGGTCCCGCCTTTAGAGCACCCGCCGGTGGCCGGCTCAGCCGCCCGCCCTTCCCGTCCGCTGTGGCCTTTGGCCGCGGGTCCTCTCTGGCATGGCACGACGGCGTCGTGCTGTCTTCGTCTGTCATGGCCCTCATGGTCGTGACCTCTTTCCTCCGGCACGGTGCGACGACACCATGCCCCTTCAGAACCATCAGGCCCACCTCTCCGCAGCTCGGTTCTTTTCACGGCATGATGAAACCGCTCCCTTTCGGTGACTCAGTTGTCCTTGCACCGCCGGTTCCTCTCATTGTTGGCCCGTCACCGACCGTCGATACTCCACCGCGGTTCTCTCTTCCGGTGGCACCATTGTGCCACCTCCATCGTCAACCAAACAAGAACCAATAAAGGGACGTCGGGACGTGTTTGTTCGTCGCACACCCTCCGCGTTAGGTGATAACAAATGGCCATCAACGAACCAAATTAAACGACGAGGAACGAGAGTATAATTCATACATTAAAAATAATCAATCCCAATACCTCGTTTGTTGTTCGTAGATGAAGTCATAGAAAAGACGACGTTGATTCATCGTCAACATCAAAAAGAAGGAAGAAGTCAAGGAAAGAAGTGTTGACGGCATTGGGTGGCACTTCCCTTTCTTGCCCCGGTAGAAAGAAGGAAGAAGACGACACTCTTCGCATTCTTTGCGTTCCTCACTGGAGAGTTCTCCAAAAGCTCCTCCTCTCCTTAATTCTCCCCAACCCTAGTTTATGCCAACCCCCAAAATAATAATATACACATCTTATTATAGTGTTGGCATAATGAATTCAAATGAATTCAAAAGTGTTTTAATTAATTAATTTTAGGAGCTAAATTAATTAATAAAGGGGAGTTGGCACTTTAATGAGGGAAGTCCAAAAGCTTTACCCGACTTAAAGAGAGTTACATGGGGGGTTTAAGCTCATGTGGGTCCCACCTAATAATATCCTCCCAAGGGAGGTTAAGTGTGGGTGCGCCCCACCTCTAACCTCCACTTGGAGGATTAAACTGCCAAATATAAAAATATGTTGAACATATTTTTATTTAATTTATTTAGTAAACCCCCAAAAAAATTAACTTCCACTCACATCAGAACGCAACTATGATAAAGGTCTCCTTAAGAGAATATCGGCACTACGAGTTCAACGGTGCCCTTGGATTTCAGTTCTGAGCACCGGTTCAAAAGTTATAAAATCCCAAACGTACGTTTATTGAACGTACCCGAAAAAAAGTTTGGAAAATTATTAATAGCCACCCAAGAACCAATATGGTCGAGGTTAGGCTATACCTAGATGAAACACGGCCCAACAAACCCAACGGTACCCTCAGATTTCCAATCAGAGTTACCGTTTAAAAGTTATGAATTTTACAATAAAATAATTATCACTTAATTATTTTATTTGCGGCCAAAAACTAAATTTCTCTGGTGTCCCTCGCCGACCCAAGTTAGTATCTACTTAAAGAAATATTACCCTCATGAGTTTAGTGGTGGTATCGAATTTTTAATCTGAGTTACCATTTGTGAGTTATAAGCATTTAAAAAATAAAATAACTTTATTTAATTATTTTATTTATGGTTATGTCATTTTCAGGTTTTCTCATAAGAGATCCGCGCCGACTAAACTTAAGTCACGTCTAGGGTAAACCCACCATTTCAATAGAAACGGTGGCCTCGGATTTCTAATCCAAGTAACCATTTAAGAGTTATTACACTTTTTTAGGAAAACTGCATATGCGCGTTAATTTATGCTTAACAAAACTTCTACGGATCATTTCGGGCACTCCGGTCCTCAAAATCATGCGCCGTCAGAAACAGAAGACTCGTAAAATTCTAAAGAATTTAAGAAATAAAATTCCTTGAAATTTTTGGGTCTTTACACTTATGAGGAGAAGCCAGTGGAGATCTTGGATCATAGAGACATGGTTCTACTCAACAAGACTACCCGCCTTGTTAAGGTGTTGTGGAGAAACCAAAAATGTGAAGAAGGCACATGGGAACCAGAGGAATCTATGAGGCAGAAGTACCCACACCTTTTATTTACAGAGGGTACGAGTTAAAATTTTGAGGAAGAAATTTCTTAAGGGGGAAAATGTAACAACCCAAACTTTTGAATAATATTTGTTTCTTGAATTTGTGTGTTATTTTATTCTCAACAAAACTATACCCTTTAATTAATGAAATGAGTATAATTAAAATGATACCATTGGGTTTCGACTGTTATATGACCATTGGTCAATATGACCTTTGGAAACTATACTCTTAACGTTATGATTATTGTTTATAAATAAAATTGATCATGGTTAATTAATAAAAAAAAGAGGAGTTGATGGGATCATCCAGTAGACTTGGGCCATACAAAGCCCATATTTCATAGCTTGGGAAGGAGGTTGCGTCACTAGGCTTTGGTCTGGACCAATCCCAAGTTGAGCTTCAACATGTGAAGCTTGAACAGAATTGCCTACGGGAGAAGATAAAGTTGATAAAAATCACCCCTCATGCAATATTGTCTGAGCCACCCCAAGATTCTATAACCATTGCACACCTAACTCTTAGGTCCTATGCAGGTGTTATAAGGGGCTATGTAACGAGGCTCTAGATACTTTGTGTAATCCCTTGGTATAAATAAAATTTTTATTTCATCTTTCCTGTTTTAGGAATAGCTTTTCTTAATAAAGTATATGTTTAATTAAGACAAATTTGATAAATTTATTTTATAAGTAAAAAATTTTACTTTTTAGATATTTCTCATACATAGAGAATTATTATAGAAAAATAAACATCACTTTTGAATTTCAAATGTCAAAATTAACCTAGGATTATTTTTTAGAAATTTTCTAAGATGTTTCAATTTGATGAATAGTGTTTTTTTATGAATAGTATTTGATGAATGGTGTTTTTTATGAATATTATAAAAATATTTTATTATTAAATAACTTTTTCGGTGAAATGATTTTCAAAAATCAGACATACATTGTTGTAATCAGGGTGAAAATGTGGTTCAATAAGATCAAAATAATTTTTTTGGTAAATAGTAACTTTACCCTTTGGAATAGTAATTTTACCCTTATGAATGGTAATTTTACCAATGGAATAGTAACATCACCTAAGAAGGTATAAATATGTTTTAGTCATATTAAGTTGTAATGTGATATAATTATATCATAGTATAATTAAATAAATGTTTTAGAAATTATTAGTCAAGTATTAATATTTTATTTATTTTATTTAATTTAAAATAAAATTAATTTTTATAAAATAGAGTTCACTTTTGGATTCTAAACATTGAAAAATTGTTTGGGTGAATTTTTGGTATTTTTCTGAAATAGTTGAATTTTCAGAGAATAGTAAAAATACAGTTTAGAGTTTTGGTGTGTTTAATGTCATCATTAATGATGTAATCATGATGTAATAATTCTGGTTGACTTGTTAATTGTAAGATATGTTATGAGGTGTCCCAAGTGGCCTATACCATGGGAATATACCATGGGAAATCCCATGGTTTTTCAAATACCACTAATGAGGTGTCCCTTGGAAATTAATAAAATATTCCCCCACTTTTGCAATAAATACCAACCCATTACTTCATTCCTTTAATTCGAAATTCATCCTCAATGAAGCTCTGTTCTTTTTACCTCCCATTTATTCCTCCCAATGAGTCCTTAAAAGGTTCCCTTGATCCCCCCAAGGTCACAAACTTCATGTTTTTGAAGTTACTCTTCAAGGTAAGGGAACCTTTCACCCTCCTTTTTAGTCAACGCTTCTTTTAAGTTAAGTTTTTGAATTTATATTTTCATATGTTGGGGGTATGATATTATGTGTACCTATTAATTTCCTTTTAATTTATATATGATTATATGATCTTTTCTTTGTCATCAATTAATTTTCTGAATTTTTATGTGACGTCGTTAAGCTATTGAATTTTCGTAAAAGAAATCACATCTTCTCTTTTCTTTCAAGTTTCCTTTTCATGTGGTATGTCATTCAAATATTCATACCATGATCTTATTTACATTTTATATTGTCCCTATATTTTATTATGAGTTATTTATGAGTTTTTTACCCTTTTACCCTCTCTTTTTAATGTATTCTAAAAACATGTCGTATAGTCATTATACTGCAGAATTTTTGTCTCAAAATTTCTCTCTTTTATCAACAAAGTCATTTATTTTTTTATGTGAATGCACAAAACTCTTTCTTATCTAGGGGTATTCACATATATTTCAAAATTATCTATTTCATTCTAGGAATAACATACATGAAACCCCCCTTTCTTTTCTGTGGGCTTAAAATGACATAAATATCTCATTTTTTAAAAGCATTATTTAAAATGTCATGAGTTTGATATGAAACTCATTTATTTTATTCTATTTGGGTTGTTTATAAAAGTTTTTATGATGATATATGTGGATCACATGAAAATTAATACATATTAAGGGTGCGCCCTGATATCCCTCCAATGCATTGGGTAAATAATTTAATCTCTAGAGATGACAAGTTTTACGATACCTTGGTGAATAACCTTGGTAATTTTTATGACACCTTGGGGATGTACCTTGGTGATATATTCATGAATATATAAATTAAATTTTGTAGCCACATTTTAAATTTATGATTAAAGTTATTATTTCTATGATATTCCTCTTTATCAATCATTTATGATGTCTCTCATGTTCTTATTGATATCGCTCAAGATCACATGTAAACTATTTCACTTGTTTTCCTTATTGGGCCTTCTTCTCACCCTTTCCTTTGATTTATGTATCCACTTTATGAGATGAAGTAATTTTACTTAATATGAACCTATGTGAATCCTTACAAGTGGATTAGAAGAATTTTTTAAGTTTTCAGGTTTTATGTTCCTAATTTTCAAGACACTAGACTTTAGAGATCCTCTGTTTGTAAAATGTAATGAAAAGTTATGTAATAAAAAGTCAGGATGCCATAATAGGAATAGATGTGTGGTCATCGAGTCTTCTCTTGTAGGTCTATCTAAGCGTAAGTGTTGAGTCAATGGTTCAACCTGAATCTCAAGGTATCAAACAAGATATGTGGTTAGAAAGGAATGATTAGAACCTTTGTCTATCAGTACTATAGCTAGAGTAAAAAAGACATAGATCGTACCTCGAATCATTCCTAGTGCCCATAGGTCATATTCCTTGACCGCATGTAGTTTTCCCATACCCTATCTTCCAACTCCCTAATATTAGCATGGACCTATGTCTATTAGTACTATAGGTCATCTTCTTTGACCTCATGTAGTTCTCCCATCTCCTCTACCACATACACCGCCCTATGGATCTGCCTACTTCTATTGTTGTCTCTACCTCAATGGTCTATCCACAGTCTCCCTATCAGTAGCACGGTAGGCTAGAAAATATCGAGTGAGATGTCCCCTAACATCACATGAATAGAACCACCTCTCCCTAGGATGACTAGACCCACCCTTTGAGCCCTGAACTATAGATCCTCTATCCTGAGACCTCCTCATGAAACATCTCCCACGTATAGGTCCCTGGGACTGATGTTGGATCACTGCTTCCAAGGTCTCTGCTCTTTCTTGTCTACTACTAACTATTAATGGTTGTATTTTCTCAGAAAAAAATATTTAAACCACCAAATCTCACTCAAGAACCCTAGCATGTGTAGGAATTCATAGATGGATAATGTTGGCTTGGATGTCTCTACGCAGACCTCACTCAAAGGCCTGAGCCCTGATGTACTGAACTATAACCATATCCATTGAGTAATTGGAATGGTTTGTGAACCTCAATGAATAATCATCCACTATCATGCTACCCTACTAGAGCTGAAGAATATCATGTATATGCACAACTCTCAGTATAACCGGTGAGAACTCCTCTCTGAATAGACACTCAGACTCTTTCCATGAAAGTGTTTCCCCATCATGATTCTAGATATCCAAACTCCACTATCACCCTACTAAGCTATATAGAAATCTCTCTTCCAGAACCACCATATGATCTGTGAGTGTCTGGACTAGGCGGAAAACTCATGTCACCACCTCAAGCCAGTCCTCAATCGCCTGAGGGTTGGGCTCTCCTCAAAATATAAGGGGTTTCTCTATCTGAAACTTATGGAGCGTTCTCAGCATGCCCTCCCCATTTTCTGGTACTGGGGGTACCACATGCTGCTTAATAGGTGGCGGTATATATGGTGCACCACCTAGATGTAACATCTAGGGAACTGGTCCATATATCAAAGCCTTTTCACTAAGGGGGTCATCCTCATGATTGAGATGCTGAATCCTAGAAGTTATATACCATAGAGGTATCCTAAAACAAATAATATGTCCCATAGTCAATGAGTATATCTGGAGAGCTGACTCAAGAAAGACATGTAAATGACAACCCATTCATAAATGATGCATGTTCCATTATTTTCCACGCAACCTATTTTCTCCTATACCGAGTAGAAAAGTAGGTTATCAGAGTCCTAGTGTATGGATACCATGACTGCCTGCACCAAAACTGGAGTCCCTATCTTGAAATCCAAACTCAAAAGACTTAACACTATTGCCCCAAACCAATATCATAGACTAATGGTCCTAAAGTAGAACCAACCACCTCTAATAGAACTCTGTCATGACCCATCCTAGTGGGGGTCATACTATGACTCCCCAAGCCTGCCTCCAATAGGCCAAGGGCTGGTGACTAGAACTAAGTAGGCATATCACTAACATGGGAGGCATTGCCTATGTACCTATATGAATGCACCCATATCCAAACCCACAAAATACTGAAATGTAAAAAACCAATAAGTAAACAATGCATGAATACCACTATATCCCAACCAATAGAGTATGATAGGAAATTAAAGTAAAGTGAAACTGGGCCAAATAAAATCCCACCAAAATAATTTTGTAACCAAAAGTCCAACTTGTAAGAAAAGGTATTGGGACTTCTTTCTATAGTTGTAGGGAAGCACCTTAGCCTATGTGATCTCACAGATCACAGTCTGGTCCTGGTTCGCCAAGGACTCTATCAAAAGGTTGCTCATCTACACAAGACACGACACATGCAGGAAAATCCTATGCAAGGGTGAGTATAACATTACTTATTATGACACCCCAAAACCACAAATCAATATAACAAAGGAAAGTACATTCATCTCTATATAATTATATGTCTACATCACATATAAGATTATCCAAATATACTCAATCCAAGACATGTAATCTTGAGGTAATTCATAACTACTGCATAACAACACTAGGGATTCAGCTCAAAGATTCCACAAAGTACTCATCCGATAGAACACACTCTCGAGTCCGGTAGCACTGGTTAAATCCATCCAAGAAGTATTATTCATCATGAACTGTCATGAGAGAGATACATTGACAGATTTGAAGAGAGACATGATACATAGATAAGGATCATAGTCAGGTCCATGGGGTGATACCAATAACTCAATATGTATTAACCTTCTAAGTAGAGGATTTACGCCCTATAAAGTTGGCCACGCCAATACCAAATACTCTATCTAGGGAGTGAATAATGAATAGAGGATCCCACTCTGTGCCTCTCAGGGGATTCCATAACTCTACCCAGAAATTCCTACTGAAGGGGTCATAGTCCTATGAGTAGGAAATGATTCGTACATACCTTCAGATAAAACGATAAAGGGAATGAACCCTAACATAATTTGTCCAAGATATGGAGGATAATAGAATCAATCCATATAGAAAGGGGTACACAGTGTACAGTAGGGTCACACGTCGTGTCCCTAAACCCCGGGTACTGCTCGTGTGCAACAACCCTTTTCTTTAGAACATGTTATGTAGAAGATGGGTGCATGTAATGTAGAAAGAGTCACACACTTTGTGCTTCAATATGGGGTCCTCCCATGTTCTCTGTTTTTGTGACAGTATATGGTGTCAACTCGTGTAACCTTGCCCGTGTACCAATACATGGGGTAGATTGTGTATCCGATTTAGGACATGTTGTGTGGTGGTCCACATGTTGTGTATAAAACCTGTGTACTCCACCCCATGTCCATGTACTTTCCATGTACATGTCTAGTGGTCCAACGATGAACACATGCCGTGTAGATGAGGCTATACATTATGTGTTCTATATTTTCCAAAAAGTCATCATCTTACTACCATTCACGTTGGCCTATCGGCAGGCTCCACTCTAATTATTGGTTCACCTAAAAACTCAAGATTGATGTTTTTCTCACCACCCTAACACCAAAATTAGGGGTTTTGGGCCTTCAATCAGCTCGAAAACCCAATTAAATCAAATTTGGCACATTTCACCGGAAGAATTATTTCTCCCAAATTTCTTTGATTCATCCTTCATTGTCATCATCGCACCTCTGTTAGGTTGTATCGATGCCAGATCTTTAATTTTAGATCATTGAACTAAGAAACAAAGGCGCAAAGATATATCATTCATGAATGTATCGAAGAACGAAGAACACACATAAAAATACCAGGGGACAAAACGCACAATGAATAAATACAAGGAACAAACCTAAGTCGTTGTTCATTCTAGACTCAATCTGTTCCCATAATAACAATCAATAATCAAACCCTGTAAATCCCACAATTAAAACCCATCCCACAAAGCACGATTAAACTATAGATCAACATGTTCATTGGTTGGTCCGCATTCATTATTGAATCTAAGAATAGGGAAGTAAATATAAAATAACACATCCTACCTGGGAATTGGATCACTCACTGTTGAAGATCAATTTCCATTGGAGAGATCCATCAAGAATGACGTTCATCGATCTTCAATCCATAGTACCATCATCTCCCATCGAGATAAATCTTCAGGGTTTCATATCCAGAGCCTCTAGGGAATTATGGGTTTATGATCCTAACCCTGTATCCCTACCTAAATGTTTATTTAAAATAAAACCATCACCATGTCACTAAATCGATGAAGTAGAAAAATAAAATAAATATTTCAATTTATTTTATTTATTAAAAATTCATGTGATAACTTTTCACAGTTGACCCACGCCAGCCAATGTTAGGTCGTGCATAAGGTAAATATGTTTCTCTAAACACAACGGTGCTCTCATATTTCTGATCTGGGACCTCTTTTAAAAGTTATTCAACTTTTTTTGGAAAATCACACGTGAGTGCTATTTAATATTTTAATTTATTTCAAACATTTATTATGGGAACACAGGGCCTCAGAATCACACACCGTCTCAACACCTAGTCTCGAATATAATCCATATAAAATTTAAAAATAATACATGGAAAATTAGGGACAATAAATATCATTAATTTAAGTAGAGGTTTTGGTGTCCAGGGATAAAGAGAGACATTGCTAGTTTTGTCTCCTGTTGCCTTACCTATCAGAGGGTGAAGGTCAGGCACCAGCATCCTGGTGGGTTGTTAAAACCACTCCCGATTCTTATGTGGTAGTTAAAGGATATCACTATGGAACTTTTATAGGTTTAATAGGACCCTAGAGATTCGTGATGTATTTTGGGTGATTATCAACCGGCTAACAAAGTTTTCTCACTTCTTACCGATCAGAGAGACTCACTCAATAGAGGAGTCGAGAAATATCTATGTTTGAGAGATTATATGCCTTCATGGAGTTCCCTTGAGCACTATTTTAGATAGAGATTCATTTTTTAAATCATGATTTTGGAAGAAAATATAGAAATCCCTAGGTAATCAGTTGATATTGATCACATCATATCATCCTCAGACCAATAGATAGTTTAAGCATATTATACGCATATTGGAGGATATGCTTCGAGCTTATGTACTAGACTTTAGTGGAGCATGATATGATCACCTAGACTTGATTAAGTTCGCATACAATAATATTTACCATGCTTCAATTCATATGGAACCTTATGAGGATCCTTATGGGAGATCATCTCACTCACCGCTCTATTGGCATGAGGTGGGTGAGGTAGCAGTTTTTGGCCCCAGTATGTTTTGGGAGACCTCAGATAGAGTTCAACTGATATGGAAGAGTTTGATCACCACTCAGAGTAGATAGATATCACATTTTGTCCATAGGAGGAGACCCTTGGAGTTCACTATGGGAGATCAGGTTTTCTTAATAGTTAATCCTCGATTAGGTCATAGAATTCTAGGGAAGAAGGGAAAGATAACACCTCATTTTTTTGGACCCTTTGAGATCATCGAACAAGTGTGGATAGTGGTGTACCATTTGGACCATCCTCTATGTTATTGAGGCATAAAATATGTGTTCCATGTTTCTCAGTTTTATAGGTACATGCCCGATATTGAACATGTTATAGATTGCAAGTACATTGAGTTGGAACCTAATTCATATTATGAGGAACATCCAGTGCGGATTATAGATCGAAGTGAGAAATTCCTCCAATTGAAAAAAGAAACCACTAGTACAGATTCAGTGGAAGCATGGAAGAATCCAAGAGGAAACATGGGAACACAAGTATGATGTTCGAGCTTAATGTCCTAAGTTGTTTGATCAAGACCTCTATAAATAATTCTCAAGGATAATAAATCAATATAAGGAGAGAATTGTAACACCCTAAATTTTTAAATACAATAAAAACCCATTTTGATAAAAAAATTAATTATTTTTATATGATAATATAATTTTTCAATAAAAATTAGTTAACATATGATTTAAAGGCTTTGAATAGGGGTGAAAAACTCACTTGACACCTTGGAATATTCTATCAAATATTTTTAGAGTTAGAAATTGAGTTGGTGAGAGATTATGAGGCCCAAAGAGCCTTGGAAAATATGGAACAAAAATATTAAATATATTATATTATGCATGCATGATTTTTCCAAAAAAATAATTGAATATCTCCAAAACAGTGTGGATTATGAGAAATCCAAGACCACCATTACGTTTTGGATGTAGATTTTATCCTAGGCACGACATAACATTTGTGCATGTTAGGTGTTTGGTAACATCGCATGCGAGGATAACTCATTTAATATTTTTATTATATATTTTTCTGAAAATAATTTAATATCTCCCAAATGGTGTGTAGTATGAGAAATAGATACCATCGTCAGGTTCGGGATGTGAGTTTTACTCTAGGGTAGACATATTTTTTAGGCGCTTCATGTAATGAATTTAACTATTATAAATAAAATTCACTTTTTTTATTTATTTAAATGTCTCATCATGAAATATGGTTATAGAAGAAAAATGCACTTATTTTGTTTTATTATATCCAACTAGATTTAAAATACCATTAAGAATCATCACCATTGATAATATAATTATTGAACAGTGATTGCATGATTAGTATAAATATATGGTTTTAACATATCTAATTGACATAGACAAAGTAAGTGATGGCCTCAACCAGTAGGATCATACCCTATGAAACCCATTTATTAAAGCTTACAAGGGAGATAGAATTTCTGGGATTTTCCATTAACCAATTCCAATCTAAGATCCAACAACTTAATCATGAGAGAACCCATTTATGGGAGAAGTTCAAGCTCATCGAGATCACGGCCCAAACCATGTTCGCTGAACTGCCCCATGAAAGTTTCACCATCACGTACCTTACTCTTAGGGAATTTGTTGGTGTGTTAAAGGGATATGTATCAATACCATATAAATATGAATATGTACTTTTTTTTATAGAATAATGAATATATTTTTATCTTATTATTGTTACTTTATAAATGCTTTTTATTTTGATACAATAAATCACTAATTGTATTTTTGGTTAATATTAAAATTAAATTAATGAATTTATGAATTAATGTATTTTTGAAATAAATAATATTTTAATATTATTAAATAATTTTATCATATATAAATGATCATATAATTTTTATGAAGTCAAATGTAATTTTTATAAGGGTTCAAAAACTATTATTGTCAAAAAACCAAGCATTTCTTAATAAATATAGATTTTATTTTGAAAGTGAAAATTAACATATTTAGAAAATTATTTAAATAAAATGAATATTATTTTTGGAATAATAGTGTTTAAATTATCCAATGGTGAATTTTTCATAATTTTTTGAGATATTTAAATCTTCAGGTAAAAATTAAATATCGTATAAATATACTGTGTCTTATAACATCATAATAAACCAAAACTAATTTAATAATTAATATAAATAGGAACCAAGAATAAATATATATTTTTTTAAATAATTTGATTTTAAGTTTATTTGATTTATTTTTTAAATCCATTATGAATCCTCCAAAACTTCTAATATATTTTATGGTTTTAAATTCCTTTCTTTCAGAGTGTGACTCACCTCCACATAAGAAAGGGAATTATTTTAGTAATTTATTCCCTTGTAATTATAAAATAATGATAACCACTCCATTTTTGTGGAAACCATGGGAAAAACCATGGAATTGTTTGTGGTTTTGGATCTTTTATTATGTATAGTCCAAAACCTAAATAATAAACAAATTCGCCTCTTTTCCTATATAAACTCATTGAAGATCCCATTTATCTTCACTAGAACTCCTTAGATCATTACTATACTCTTCCCTACACTATATATTTCTACCAAGGTTCCCCCAATCTCTCTAGAGTCCCCTCTCAAGGTTTTGAAGTCACACACTCAAGTAAGGGACCTTCCTATCCTTTCAATTCAATCACCTTATTTGGAATTTGTCTTCTTACTTGAATTTTTTTATGATTTAATTTATTTATAAACATTCAATACTCTAAAATGGATTTTATTTTAATTATGTATAATTTATTATCCCTCATTATTACCTACACCTAAACCGTTACTATACCGAAATTCCATAAGGGACTTCTCTCTTCTCATTTCCATTCAAGAAATCCTTTTATGTTATGTATATTAAATTCCATTTTATTTTGTTGGGATATGTTATTCAATATTCCCATTAATTTAAATTTAATTTATAAATGATTATATTACCCTTTTCACTCTCATTAATCCTATCATGATTTTTATATACACCTGTTACCATGATGAAATTTTGTAAGGGGTCTTTTTCTTTCTCTTATTTATTCAAGTATCCTCTTTACCTTATGTATTTTATATTCATTTGACTATGATGCTATATGTTATTCCATATACCCCTTAATTTCCAATTTATGTAAAAATTATTATATACCCATTTTCTCTCTCATCAATCCCTTTTATTAATTTTTAAGTAACGTCATTATGCTGTTGAAATTTCACCGTGATTTTCGATGCCAAAATAATTGTGCAGTGAATACCATAATCATTTTTCTATAAAAGGTATTCAAATTTATAAACATATACTTATTTATTGGGGAATTACATGGATTTATTACACATTACTTGATTTTGGAATAAATTATGATGATGAATGAATCCATATTGTATAATCTATGTGGCACACTTAAGCATAAGAATGAAATGAATATGACAGGTGTGCCCAGATAGTGCTCCAATACATTGGGTAATGTTTAGTATCATGATATGTCATGTTGGGATAAGTAGTGAACCAGATTCTTTTATTGGACTTTTTCTACCGTGATTTCTTGGTGGGTTTATCCTTGACCTATGTTTGTGATTAAGTGTTTTAAGTTGTTTCCACATTTCCCATTTTATGATTATCATGTTATATCATGTCTTATTATTCATGTTTCTTTTATTCCTTATTTATATGCCTATTTTATAATATGTATCTCTTATTCCACATTTATTATCTTAATGGTATTTATATCTCACCCATTTATTATGTATGTCCCCAGGTTATCCCATATAGTTTTACATTTAAAGGATTATATTGAGCATGTTAAAGAATTTTTCAATAAAGATATTGTATTCCCTATTTTATATTAATATATATTGTACCTAATTCCAAAATACACTAGAATTACCAATTACATGGGTTGTATTAAGTGTATTATTATGTAATAAATCACATATTAATGTGAAATAAAGAGCAGGGTTTTTATAGTTGGGATCAGAGGAAAAGTTTAGTTATTTTTTGGATTATGATTATAAAACTCTAGAGAAAGCCTTATAGATAAGACTGAGTATAAGAAAACGCCTTTATACTTTGGTTAGTATATAGTAATTGTTTTATAAATAAAATACATCAATTTCTAGATACTAAAAGTGGAGGTGGTTCTAGAACAAATTTACTTAGGAGTAACAACTCTGATATGGTGTTTCAGGCCTAACTCAGGATAACATGGTACATGAAAACAGGACTTACTACACACCTTGTTTGACACTCCTAGGGAATATTCTTTGGTAAATTCAGAATCTCGTTACAAACCATTATTAAGGGAAAAAATAAAATACCCATAAGAATATATGTTAGGAAATAAATCATGGATAACATAGATTTAATCCTGAAGATTCATAAGTTAAGGAAATAAATGTAATTTATAAGTTGTCCCTTTAATGTAATTGGATTCCCCTTTATGTATCTAATAGTTTAAAAATACTCATCCCTAATTTTACCTTTATACTAGCCAATGGCTAGAAATAGGAGGAATCGAGTAAAACATCGATACGACGGGCCAAGTGATGACTACCCAAACGAGATGTTCGACCCAATGGGAGCAGGAATCTTAGAATTTATGATGGTACTCTCTCAAATGGCTTAGGTTATAAATAGAAACATGGATTAATAGGAGTGTAAAAACCCCATAAGAGAGAATAAGCCACAATTGAGAGCTCCATATGAAAAAGGTCTCCTACTTTCAATGAATCATATGATCCCTTAATCATGGAACAATGGATCAACTCCATTGAGAAGATATTCTTCCTCCAATGGCCTGAAGGCCTTCATTTTTTATTGATTTTGGTAATCTACCATTTCAAGGGGTGAGGTGGAACCCCTATAAGGACCATAGGTGTAAGTATTACATGGACCATAGGACTTAGAGGTATTCAATTTCCATAGGCTTCAAACATTACATACAACCCAGACTAACTACTTGGAACAGCTCCTCCCCAGCATCTTCATCGTGATATCAGCTCTCCACCTTCACATGGTTGTTCAGCTAGGCTTTTCCATGCATGCATAGGCTTTTCCCAATAGCAGGTGTTATACCCTCCCATTTTTTCTATCCGTTTAGCTTCTACTATGGTGAGAGCTCCTTATTCATCCTCTTTCTGGAGATTGTTCCTTGCAGGTTGTCTGGTTTGCATCTTCACTTAAGGTGGACCAAATGCCTTGAGGTGGCTCGAAGGCCTTATTGACCCAAAGGTCTGGGTGGCCCAAAGGCCTTAAAGTACTCAAGGACCAAATAGGTGGTCTAAAGGCCCAAACGGGAGTATAGTCCCTACTGCTATAGTGCCAAACAGTACCTTTTGCAGTTCCCACTACAGTACCTACTATAGTAGATACTACAGTAGTTGCTACAGTACTAATATAGTGCCAAGAAATATTCCTCCACCTGTATTTGATCCTAGGTCTATTGTATGCACTTAATCATTCCTCACCAACCGGGTTGAGGCTCATGTGCGAGAAGATCTTCTTTATCCTTCAATGTTCTAAACAATGGAAGGTTCTTATGGTTTTTTATCATATAGAGGTAGAAGCTTATCAGTGGTGGACATTGATCAAAAATAAAAATCCTAATGAATATATTGAATTGATGGAATGGAAGGTATTCTGAAAAATATTTTTCAATAAATATTTTCCTTGCACTCCCCAATTTAAAATAGAAAGGGCTTTCCTTTCCCTAAAGAAAAAATACATTGAATATATTGGGGAATATGAGGAAAACTTCACAAGACTTTCATGATATGCCTTCTGATTTATTGTTACCCCTGAATGTAAGGTCGACTTCTTCTTTATTGGGTTAAAACCTAGTCTGCAAAAATCATTGGAGATTTGTGGTTTTGATAGCTATGAGTAAATTGTCCGATGTTCCCTCAAATTCAAAATGGATATTAGTGAATCTCAAGGATATCATGGGGATAAGAAGCGTAAAGTTAATTTAATTTAGATGGTCTGATGAAGAAATATAAAAATAATAATAAATTCCAACATCCCACTTTTCAAAGGTGCGGGAAGAAACACCGCATAAATTACCTAAGGGGAATGAAGAAACGATTTAGATGTGGGAAGGAAGGACACCTAGCTAGCAATTACTGATAGGAGAAACCTGCTAATGCGATGGAGGAAAGTGATGATCCAATCAAACCTCAGAGAATTGTCCATTACTTCAACTATAAGGAACCAGGGTATTTTTCAAACCAATAACCTAATCCAAGGGTTTTTTGAGACAAACATCAAAGTACAAGGAAGAAAGGGTGAGCTTTTCCATCATAGCTGCTGAGGTGGATCCTGAAAATGAAGTGGTGATAAGTATGCTATTTATTCATTCAAGAATATAACAATTACTTTTTTATTCTAGTTTTACTCATTTATTCATATCATTAAAGTTTAGTATAACTATTCAAACACTGCCACAAGTCATGGAAATAAATATATTGGTGAAAATTGAAAATGGGGAAATTATTATATCCCAAGTATATAACTCCTCCCCTATAAATGTTTGTGGGTTTAACTTACTAGAAAACCTTTCCATACTTCCTTTGGTGGAATTTCATGCAATTTTGGGCATTTATTGGATTTCCCTATATAGTGCCAACATAAATTTTTTTCATTATAAAATCACTCTCTATATTGTGAATCGACCCCCGATTTGGTACAAGTGCAAGAAGGAGAATGAATCTTCTTTAGCACCATCATCTCAAGTATGGATATTATTTCCCTATGAGCAAGATTATCTATCCAAAATGATTGGGTATAAGGAAAGAACCATCCTTGAAGACATGTCTATTATGAGGGAATACACTAACGTGTTTTCCAAGGAATTTTTTGGGATTCATCCTAGATGAAATGCTAAGTTTTCAATCGAGATTATACCTAGGACATTGACATTATCCAAGAATCTATATATAATGGTTGTTGTGGAACTTAAGGAGTTGAAGAAAAAACTACAGGATAATCTAGATAAAGGGTTCATACACCCAAATGTTTCACCATGGGGTGCACCAGTCTTCTTCATCAAGAAGAAGTATGGGTCAATGCACCTTTGTATTGATTATTGTGAGCTCAAAAAGATCCCGATAAAGAACAAGTACCCTATGCCTCTGATTGATGAATTGTTTGATCATCTACGTGGAGAAAAATACTTCTATAAGGTGGATCTTTGGTTGGGATATTATCAAGTAAGGTTGAAAAAGGAATATATCCCCAATATCATTTTTCGTACAAGGTATTGGCACTGTGAGTTTATATTGATGTCATTCAGACTCACTAATGCTCTAGAAATATTTATGTACTTGATGAATAGAGTATTTAGAGATTACCTACACAAATTTGTGGTAGTATTTATAGATGATATTATAATATACTTTAAAAGAAAGAAGGATCATGAGGAGCATATGATCACTATACTAAAGACCCTACGAAAGTAGAATCTTTAGGCCAAGTATAGTAAATGTGAGTTCTAGTTTAAGGAAGTCTCTTTATTAGGGAATATCAACACAAGCAATGAGATATAAATGGACCCTTTAAAAATTAAATAAATTAAAGGATGGATGAGGCTAAACTTTTGATAGATATCTATAGTTTCCTTAGGTTACTTGGGTATTATCACTGATTTGTGAGAAATTTCTATCGATTTTCAAGCCATATTACCAAGATAACTTGGAAGGGAGTCAAGTTTTCTTGGAATGATGAATGTGAAAATAGATTCATGGAGTTAAAAAGGAGGCTCATAACTATGCCTATGCTCACACTACCCACTAGTGGATAACTCTTTGTAGTATTCAGTGATACTTCAAATAAGGGATAGGTATGTGTATTAATGAAGAATGAAAGACTCATATCCTATGCTTCAAGTCAATTGAAAGTTAATTAGAAAAACTATCCCATGCATGATATGGAGTTGGAAGCTATGATATTTTCATTGAAAATATAGCAGTATTATCTATATGGGGAGAAGTGTGAGATATATACAGATTACAAAATCCTTAAGTATATATTCACACAAAAAGATATAAATATGAACCAATGAAGATGGTTAGAGATGATCAAGGACTGTGAAATCTCAACCCACTACCATCATGGTAAAGTGAATAAATTGTAGGATGCTCTAAGTAGAAATAATCCTACATCATTATCAATGATGAGAATTGATAAGGATCCAATCTTATTATACCTACAAAGTATAGACATGGGAATCATAAAAGAAGGTACATCATCAATCCTTTCACAAATTATTTCTCAACTGTCACTTTTGTAAAGGTTAAGGGATGCTCAAATAAATGATGTGAAAATTTAGAAAAAGGTGGAAGCCATGATAAAGGGGAATTCATTGGAGTTTAAATTGATGAAGAAGTAATTGTGAGATTTGGTTCAATACTATGTGTTCCATAAAATCATGAGTTAAGGAAGGAACAATTGGATGATGCACATAGTTCAACTTTATCCATTCACCCAGGTATCACAAAGATGTATCAAGATCTTCATGAACACTATCGGTGGGACAATATGAAGAAGGATATCACTGAATATACATCAAACTGGATAGTATTCCGGCAAGTAAAGTCTGAAAGGTAGAAGTCTAAGGGTATGATTCTACCATTACCCATACCAACATGGAAATGGGAGAACATCACCCTGGACTTTGTCACCAGACTTCTGAAGATATCTAGGGGAAACAATTTTATAAGGGTTTTTGTGGATATTCATACAAAGATAGGTCACTTTATCAAAATTCAATAGAACTTCTCATTGGATAAAATTGCATGGATATACATTAGATAAGTGGTAAGGCTACATGGAGTACCACTATAAATTGTATCCAATCTATATCTAAGGTTAACCTCTAAGTTCTGGAAAAGTATCCAACATTCTATAAATACTAAGATGAACTTCAGTATGGCCTATCATCCTCAAACTGATGGACAATCCGAGAAGACTATTATAACACTGGAAGACATGTCTATAGCATGTTCTATGGACTTAAAAGTAGGTTGGGACCAACATCTTCCACTATTTGATTTATTATACAACAACAGTTTCCACTCAAGAATTCAAATGTCTCTTTATGAATCCCTTTATGGGAAGAGGTTAAGAACACCAACATGTTAGGATGAAGTTGGGGAAAAACTTCTAGGTCATGAAATGGTTGAGTAAATGGTGTAAAAGGTTAAGACCATTCAGCAAGACATAAAGGTTTCTCAGAGTCAACAGAGGATCTATGATGACAATCATCGGTGAGACCTAGAGTTCGATGATTCGAAAATTTTATTCCTCTATATATCCCCATGAAAGTAAGTGATGAGATTTGGGAAGAGGGAAAGGCTTATTCCAAGATAAATTGTCCCCTTTGAGATCCTTGATCATATTGGAGCAGTTTCCTATCAACTAGAACTCCCACTGAACTTATCTCAAGCACATGATGTATTCCATTTATTCCTCTTGAGGAAGTACTTACCAGACCCCTCACATGTACTCAATCTAGAGGTGGTACTATTGGAGAATGATATTTCCTATGAGGAGTATCCGGTGAAGATCTTATATTGTTGATAAAAAGCTCTACGAAATAATATAATGCACCTTGTCAAAGTGTTGTGGAGAAACCAAAAGTTTGAAGAATCAATGTGGGAACTTGAAGAGGTAATGAAGCAGAGTTACACTCATATTTTTTAATTTTGGGAAATGAAAATTTTTAGGGATAAATTTCTTAAGGGGGGAATATTGTAACGACCTGAATCATTATAAATAAAATTCCCCTTTTTGATTTATCTGAATGTCTCATCGTGAAATATGGTTATAAAAAAACATGAACTAATTTTGTTTTATTATATCCAATTAGATTTAAAAGACTATTAATAATAATTATCATTGATAATATAGTCATTGAATATTGATTGTGTGATTAGTATAAATATAGATTTTTAATAAATCTAATTGACACAGACAAAGGAACTGATGGCCTCAATCAGTAGGATCATACCCTAGGAAGCCCATTTATTGTACATTCTGTGGGAGATAACATTTATGGGATTTTTCCATGAACAATCCCAAGAGATATACAACAACTTAAGCATGAGAAAAACTATTTATGGGAGAAGTTCAAGCTCATCAAGATCACGGCCCAAACCATGTTCACATATTCACCTCTTGAAAGTTCCACTATAATGCATCTTACTTTTAGGGTATTCTTTGTTGTATTAAAGGGATATGTATAAAGACCCTATAAATATTAATATGTACTTTTTTATAAAATAATAAATATATTTTCATCTTATTATTGTTACTTTGTAAATGATTTTTATTTTGATAAAATAAAGAAAAAATTGTATTTTTTGTAATATTAAAATTAAATTTATAAATTTATGAATTAATTTTTTTTTTAAATAAATAAAATTTTAATATTATAAAATAATGTTTATCATATATAAATGATCATATAATTCTTATGAAGTCAAATATAATTTTTGTAAGGGTTTGAAAACTATTATTGTCAAAAAAACCATCATTTCTTAATAAATGTCAATTTTATTTTAAAAGTGAAAATTTACATATTCATAAAATTATTTAGATAAAATTAATATTATTTTTGGAATTATAATATCAAAATTATACAATGGTTAATTTTTCATAATTTTCTGAGATGGTCAAATTTTTGGGTAAAAATTAAATATCGTACAAATATACTTTGTGTTTTATGACATCATAATGACCCAAAATTGTTGAAATAATTACTATAAATATGATCCAATGCAAAATATATATTTTCCATTTAAATTAATTTGATTTTAATTTTATTTGATTTATTTTTTAAATCCATTAAAAATCCTCCAAAACTTATAATATATTTTATGGTTTTAAAATCCTTTCTTTAAAAGTGTAATGAACCTCCACATAAGAAAGGGAATTATTTTAATAATTTGGTCCATTGGACATATAAAATAATTATAAAAAATACATTTTTTCTGAAACCATGGGTAAAACCATGATATGGTTTGGGGTTTTAGATATTTTATTATGTAGAGTCCAAAACTGAAATAATAAAGAAATCCACCTCTTTTCCTATATAAACTCGACCAAGATCCCATTTCTCTTCACTGAAAATTCTTTTAGCATGAAAATAATCTTCTCTAAACTCTCTATATTCCTCCCAAGGCACCCCCAAGCTCTCAATAATCCCCTCCCAATCTTTTGAAGTCACACACTCAAGTAAGGTGTCGCACCCCGCTCTATCTTTTCTTTTATTTTATAATTTCCTTCGACCTTTTAATTTTTTTGGGGGGTTCAGGTTGACTCTCGGATGAAAAACTTTTGAACTATGTTAAAAAGTCCAAATTTTTAGTTGACATCATTGGGCGCATGAGCATAGCACGTTTTGGAAACCCCTGTGCGGCTTTGCTTAGGCATCGACACGTTTTTCCTGCCTTCAGAAAATTTAAAATGAGTAAAGTTTGCAACTTATTGTGTTTGAAATTTTTATGGTTGATAACTTTATTATTATTATTATTATTATTATTATTATTATTGATCTTAATAAGTATGTTATTAATTATTATGGTTATTTATTTATTTATTTACTCTTTTCGAGAGTTGGGGTGAGTTTTAGACTAGTGTGCAGGCACTACATGTTTGGTAGAGACCGTGCGGACAGCCCGGACACCGGTCTGACAGCTTCTGGATCAGACAAAAGTTCACGCTTAGTTTGCGTGTAGTCAATAGAGGCATGTGCGGACCGCGCAGTTGGGATATTCAAACAAAATAATTATTATAAAATGAAATTATTGTTATTAGAAATTAAAGTTATTATTATTTTTATTATTATCATTCTTTTCTTATTATCATTATTTTTGTTTCATTTATTTCTTTCTTTCTTTTCTTTCTCTCTTTTCTTTTCTTTATTTTTCTTTCTTTCTCCCCTAACCCTAACTCCCCCTTTTTTTTTCCTTTCTTTCTTCCCCGTAGTGTTGTGCGCCGCCTCTCCTTTCCTCTCTTCTTCTCCCCGCTCCTGCCCTGCTTCCTCCTTGCAGCTCCCCTCCACTCCCGGCGTCACCTCCCTTCTTTGGCCCAACTCCCATCCCACGCACTAGCCTTGTTTTAGGTCCCCACTTATTGTGCGCTACACTGACCCTCCTCTGGACAGCAAACTCTTCCCCTTCCAGCGCCACAATCTGTTGCCCAGTGCCTATCCCTATAATCGGCTTCCGCCTCCCTATCGCACGGCCTCCGACCCACTACCAGCTGCCGCGTTGCTCCGACCAAATCCACCCCCTATTCTGCAACCACCCAACCAAGCGCGCCCTCCAACTCCGCCCCTTCCGCGCGCGCCCCAGCCGACACCCGCGGCACTTCCCTCCGTCCTGCCCAGTAGTGGCGTAGCAGCCCCGGACGCAGTCACCTTCCCTATTGCGGCTGACTAACAGTGGCGCAGCACCCCGGCGACGTCCCCCTTCACTTCATCGACCCCATACTCCTTCCACCGGACCTTCTTTCGGCCACAGTGTACCCATCGGACCTCCTTGCGGCCTATGTGCACCCACCAAACTTCCTTCTGGCCGCGCGCCCTCCGGTTTCCCATCTTCCGACCCACCACGCGCCGTCCGAACAACCCCTCCAGTGCAACGTATGCGCTTTCGATCAATCGCGCCTCCGATTCTGTAGTGTGCCATCATGCGAACCTTTTGTTCGGCCGCGTATTCCCCACGCCGACAGTTTTCCTTTTTGCGTGACCCTTCTGTTTGAGTGCGCCTGCGCACGGGGGTGAGGTTAGCATTTTTTTCTTTACTTTGGATAATTAATTTGGCACATTTGTGATTAATGAATTTTCTGTTAATTTTAGTTTTTTTTTTAAATGAACTTAGTTTGGGTTTTATACCTTATAACATGTTCATGTGAATTAAGATGTGTTTTTATGGAAACTATTCATGAGTTGTTTAATTGTTTTTTTATATAATTTGTGCAATTGGTTTATCTAACCGTGCAAGTGGTGCGTTTTTTTATTGGTACTTAGGTGGGTGTTTGATCAAAAGGGTGTTTTTGAATGAGTTTAGTTTGTGTAAAGTTGTGAGTTACTTTTTGAATTTTATTTCATAAATTTTATAGTGGTTTAGCAAAAATTGTAGATGGTGCGAGTCGTGTTTTAAAAACATGTCAAGGCAGTTTTTTTGCACTGGTTGTTCGTTTGGTTTTTTTTTAGTCTGTGTTTAGGTATTTTATTTATCGTTGTGGTTGCAGCGCATTGACAAGGTTTTTCCACGGTCCTGCGATCGTCAGCTTGTGTGTTCTTGCGCGCCCGTCCGAGGCATGTCGCGTCGTCGTGACTGGTCTGCGAGCTGAGGTAGGTCCCCCACTACACTTACCTTTAAATTTAGAATTTATTAATTGCTTGATGTTTTGTTAGATGATAAAATTTTAAATGATTATTTAGTGTGAAAAGAGCCGTTTATTTTATACCGAACACTTGAAACATTTTCTTGACGGGCGGACACCCAATTTTTAAAGAATGTCCGTTTGGCCTTAAAACATAATTCACGGAATTTCAAACATACTTCTTGTTTTAAAGATAAATGATTTCTTCTGAACAAGTGTTTTGGGTTTTCTCGAGAAATGAGGTTTTGTTTTTCAAATTTGTGAAGGCTCGTTTGGCACTTTAATAGAATAAATTATTTTGGAAAACCCATTCAGGGGTGATCTTTTGTGTTCGTTGATTTCATGAGCTGTATGTGATGTTAGTACATTATGACTGCTTGATTTACATTGTGGACGCACCCCTCTTTTATTGCTTCTGTTGACATGGGAACCTGGCATATTGAGTGAATTCTCTGAGAACGATTGTTGCACTAGTTTAGACCATGCACTAGCTAGTGTCCCCATAGCAGGGGAATACTGAGTTATTGCTGCTATGGGGATTGGGGCCCTCGGTTTGGCCATGCAGGGCTATACCGGGTAGTAGTATGGGCGTTATGACGTCATCGAGTTAGGGCATGCATTCAGGATGAGTCACATGTATAGTACGTTCTGGTTTGTTCACGATATCCTAGGTTTGACCCATGTTTTTTTCTGTTTATTTTTATGTGGCAGGCGTTGGAGAGGTCGAGTTTGGATGTCGACCCTTGTGTGTCACTTTTTCCATTGCCCTTAGTGGACTGGTGAGTGACTCTCGGAGTTGTGAGGAGTTTTGTTCGTGGTCAGGTTAGTTGTTGTTGTTGGTCGTTCTTTCTTTTCGTGTTGTTTATTTACTTTGTTCTGTTCTATTTTCTTCCCGCTGCTTTATTTATTTTCTTTGGGAAAAATCATTCCCTCTTGCTCTCTTTGATGCCCTGGTGCTTGTCGCCAGCCCGGGAGGATCGGTAACTCCTCTCGGGCCATGTCGCGGGCCGACTCGGGTGACCGGTTTAGGGTCGACCCAGGTTGGTTCGTGACAAAATGGTATCAGAGCTAGGTTGGCACCTGAGCAGACCTTGTTTTTCAGAGCGCCCATTGCTATTTGGAGTTGTCATGGTAAAGTGAGTAAAGTTGCTCGGACTCGAGGCGTAGGAACGGGAAGGACATCATTAACCCTTTCTCGTTCTGAACCTCAAGTTTCCATGAGATGTCCGGGTCGTTAGTGTCTTGTGGGTATTTTGGATTGTTTTATGTTGGGAAATGAAATTAGAGCTGGGAAAGTGCCCTCCGTGAGCTCGCAGGGCCTGGAAAGCCATGTGGAGCTGAAGACATTACCCTAGAGTGCTCCTTGTGACGGTGGCGTGATTGGTGTATGGCCGCCAACCATATGTCTGAGTCACCCATCATCACTAGTTTTCCCCTAGTGAGTCGTTTGAGCTTTCCTTCATTCTGAAAATTGTTTTGTAAAGTTTTATTTTGGAAATTGTAAAAAGTTGAATTTGAAATGGCAATGACCATGTTTTGATTATGTCCTTTGTTTCTTTTTTCCTTAGTGTTCACCCCCACGACAGTTTGATGGATGCCCAAGGTGCAGCTTCGGGTGGTGCACCCCTCGCAAATCCTCCAGTTGATCAGCCCATCGATTATGTTCTGGAGTTCCAGAAGTTGAACCCTTCTCTCTTTTATGGACAAGCAGAGCCTCTTGGGGCAGAGGAGTGGTTGCAGAAGATTGAGAGGAAGTTCATTTTTGTTGGGTTGCCTGAGTCGTTAAAGGTGAAGTTGGATACCTTTATGCTTGAAGGACTAACTTGGAAATGGTGGAAGTCTGTGTCTCAGAATAAGCCTCGGGAAGTTCTAACATGGGAGTTTTTCAAGTCCTCATTTATCCAACAACACTTCTCTGAGTTGACAAAGCTGAGGAAGAGTATGGAGTTGTGTTGTCTTCAGCAGGGTGTTGAATCAGTACTGGAATTCTATCGACGCTTCATAGATCTAGTTTTGTATGATCAGTGGTTTGTTGCGAATGATCTCGGGAAGGCTCAACAATTTGAGTCTGGACTCCGACCTGAGCTGTGATCGAGAGTGTAAGAGCTCAACCTAACCACCTTCTCGGATGTTGTCGAGCAAGACTTTCTTGCTGAAGCTGAGCTAGCAGGAGGACTTGAGGTGGTGAATCCTCCAGCTTTGGGAAGAATTGCAGAGGATTCTAATAAGAACAGTAAGAAGCGACCTGATGCTGGTGGTGCTAGTAGAGGAATCAAGAGGCCTTCAGACCTTCAGTCATCTTCTTCACAGTGCAATGTTGTGATCTGTCACCAGTGTGGTAGGCAGGGTCACAAAAGGTTGACATGTCCAGGTGCTCCAAGACCCTGCCACACCTGTGGACGTCTAGGTCACTTGCAGCGATTCTGCCATGGAGTTTCCAAGAAGCGCGCTAAAGCTAGACCTGGCTTGTCGAAGGTCACCTCATCCCATCAGCAGGTGTAGGGCGATGTTTGGGGTCAGTTTGAGTTTTTCTCTTTGTAGTTCTTCTCGGGTGTAGTAATCATCTCTTGTAGTGTTTTTCAGTGTTCCTTTTATTTCAGTTGTAAAAATGGTTATGGTTGAACCTCTTTGGAACCTTTATTTTTATTAGAAGTTTGTTTGGTAAAATTCTGGTTTTTGAATTGTATTTGGGAATTTATGAAGCCTGACTGCGAGGTAGAAGATGCTTCAATCATCGGTGCTCCAACCATAGGCCACAGAGTGAAGCTGGCGTGTAGTCAGGAGATTCCCAATGGTGAAAAAGGGCCTTGGTTTAACATTTGCCCTTAGTATGTCTTGGTTTGATTTATTCTGGTGGTGTGATGTCGTTCATATAGTAATGGTGGAAGTTTTGGATGCTCTACCAGTTAAGCCCTTCCTTTCCCTCTCCTACCGTTAGGGTAGGGTTTTTGGTCCGTGCGGAAAGTCTTCAAGTTCTGTTAATCTCATCAGTACTTATGGTGGGGAGACCCACAATGGGTCTCGTAAAGTTATGCCTGATTTAATTTGGAGTTAGCCCAATCCTTAAGGTGGGGAGTCCGTTTGAGCCTCCTCGTGTCAGTATCAGAACTTCTTTTCATGTATCTTTTGGTGGTAATTGGTCTCGTGCGGAACCACCAAATCTTGAGTTCTTCCTCTCGAGTAAACGTTGAGATTGGAGTACACTAGACAGTTTCATTGGATGAAGATTATAGGGATAAGTCTCAGAGGTGATTTAAGATAGTTCATTCCTTGGTTGAAACAGATGGTTTGAGTTCATCTTAGTGACAATTAAGGTGATATTGTTTTCAGGGTAGGTTGCATGTTATGACGATTCAGTGTTCGTTTGAATCGATCAACTGGAGGCACATAAACTGTTGGGGCTGATTGACACATAAGGAGTTTCATCTTTGGGTATTGATCTTGTTTTGTCTTTCCGAGGGTGGAAAGAGTTATGGTGGGGAGAATTGTCGCACCCCGCTCTATCTTTTATTTTATTTTATAATTTTCTTTGACCTTTTAATTTTTTTTTGGGGGTTCAGGTTGAGTCCCGGATTAAAAAAATTTGAACTATGTTAAAAAGTGCACGTTTTCAGTTGACGTTGTTGGGCGCACGAGCATAGCACATTTTGGAAACCCCCGTGCGGCTCCTCTTAGGCATCGGCACGTTTTTCCTGCCTTCAGAAAATTTAAAATGAGTAAAGTTTGCAACTTATTGTGTTTGAAATTTTTATGGTTGATAATTTTATTATTATTATTATTATTATTATTATTGATCTTAATAAAGATGTTATTAATTATTATGGTTATTTATTTATTTATTTACTCTTTTCGAGAGTTGGGGTGAGTTTTAGACTAGTGCATAGGCACTACTTGTTTGGCAGAGACCGTGCGGACAGCCCGGACACCGGTCTGACAGCTTCTGGATCAGACAAAAGTTCACTCTTAGTTCGCGCGCAGTCGCTAGAGGCATGTGTGGACTACGCAGTTGCACTATTCAAACAAAATAATTATTATAAAATGAAATTATTGTTATTAGAAATTAAAGTTATTATTATTTTTATTATTATCATTCTTTTCTTATTATCACTATTTTTGTTTCATTTATTTCTTTCTTTCATTTTTTTTCTCTCTTTTCTTTTCTTTATTTTTCTTTCTTTCTCCCCTAACCCTAACTCCCCCTTTTTTCCCTTTCTTTCTTCCCCGTAGCACTGTGCGCCGCCTCTCCTTTCCTCTATTCTTCTCCCTGCTCCTGCCCTGCTTCCTCCTTGTAGCGCCCCTCCACTCCCGGCGTCAC